>OV702280.1:325282872-327781934 GCA_916181665.1 Avena sativa
CCCTGGAGCTGAATGAACAAGAAGTATAGGAGACCAAATTTAGGTGAGTGCAGCCTGAGTTTCGTGATCATTGGTAAATTGTCACGATAACTTGAGGCCTATATTCATCCAGAAAAAAATACGCCCAGGATCTGTTTCAAGATGCTCTCCATGTACATAACCGAAATCTGCAGCTGTTTTGGTCATTATCTTCCAATTTTGTGCCTCTTGTTTCCCTAGGTATTGCTACCCTGCTTTGGAATCCTACGGTCTGCTAGATTATTAGTGAGTAAAGTGACCTGATGGGTTTTTAGCCGCTCTGCGATTTGAGCTGCGAGCAGGAGAGCCATTGCTTCTGCGTGCGGTGGTGAAGGAGCTTTTGTCGTTGAAGCTTGAATAAAAACTGTTGCCTTCGTGTGGTCATGTTATATTTGACAGTGAACTTCAAGACCTATTAAGATTCTTCCTTGCGAGTCTGGCACT
This sequence comes from Avena sativa, assembly GCA_916181665.1. Taxonomy (NCBI): domain Eukaryota; kingdom Viridiplantae; phylum Streptophyta; class Magnoliopsida; order Poales; family Poaceae; genus Avena; species Avena sativa. The sequence continues at coordinate 325,283,335 of OV702280.1, forward strand.
TTCTTTGTTTTCCATGCCGCATCTTGTTCTAATTGTTTCTCTTTGCCTGAGTGTTACCTCCTGAGATTGGTCGTCATCTGTAGCACCTGCTTGCATGTCTAAATTAACAGAAAACATTGATTTTTGTCCCCGAACACTAGCTTCATTCCCAACGGAGATATCCTGCAAAATATTAAACATCTCCAAATTTCTGTTAATTGCATCAGGACAGAGATCACTGGGGTGTGGCGATCAAGCAGGCATGCCATCCTCTTGCGCTGCCTGCATCTGTGTCTGTATGCCATACATGATTTGCATATCATAGAGGCCTTGATAGACAACCTTTCAGCCTTGTTCGGTTAGCCCCACCCAGCCACCCATGCAGGTATCGCGGCCCAACTCCTGCCAACCCCTGTAATTCCACGTTCGGTTACACCTGCTGTGGAAGTCACCCCGGCCCAACTCCTGCCGATCCCGTCATATCCATGGTGGAAAGAAAAATCGTCTCCCAATCCGTGGGCGGAACCCCGAGCATGGAAGCAGGTGAATTCGGCAGTGACTCGGAGGCGAACTCGATCGTAGCAGCTGTGACGGCTCCTCCACATCTTTCTAAGGTTTTAAGTGGGATCCCGCCAAAATCCCACTTCTATTTTTTTTGCCAAATTCTAGTAAAAAATCCTTAAAATTTAAACTAGTAAACTAAAGGTGTGACTTTAACGAGTTTCCACTTGACACCCTACATCTTCCTTGCCCCTCCCCAAGACAGAGTCCTCTTGCTTATAAGCTCCTCTTCCTCCCACGATGGAGATCAGGCGGTTGAGGAGCTGCGCGCGGCGGAGAGCGGAGTGGTTGCGGACTGTGCGGGTGACATGCCACGACGACCACCGCGAGAGGAGCCTAGCTCATTGTTGTGTTATCAAAATTTGCCATTTTCTTGCGTGGAACATTATCAGGGGATTTTTGAATTTTCTGTTACACCTTCTGTAGGTTGTCTGTTTGATGCGTCATGTTGCTGTGAGTTGAAGCCACACTCCTATAGAATTCACCTCTTAACCATGAAATTAGAACTTGTTTTAGCTTCTATAGGTTGTCGTATTGATCCGTCCATGTTGATGTGAAATAAAGCCTCTAATTTATATTAGAAGAAACAAGAAAATATGGTGTATATAGGTTCATTTCTTTTCTTTGATCAATCGTCTATCATCTTGTTGTATATAGGCTCATTTCTTTTGTTCGATGACGATAGTGCAAATCTTGCCTTGCAATCAGCTTTTCCAGTTAGAGATGTATATCAGTTTGATGGTAGACATATAGATTTTGCCACTAGTCTATTATTTAAATATTCATACGGGCAAGAATTGGTTATTGGGTGCAACCGTTTGGAAATGGCAAACAGTTGCACATGACTTATTCAGCCAGTGTCGTTGGCATTTTGATAATAGGATCACATGTTGATGCATCGAATGTGTTTAGTCTTTGCCTTCTTTAGATGGTTGGTGCATGTATCAATTTTGTGTATAGCTCGTGAGAGGATGACATCAAGTGGTGATCGTCATTAAGGTTGAGAAGGGCAAGTTAAAGATAAGCATCTCGAGAAGATTATATGCTTGAATCTTTCCGCCCATTTGGTGATAATGGGCATGTGAAAATGTGTCTTAATGAAGCTATCCCATAGTGGTGTATGAGGGAGAAAATTCTGAGTCTTCATGAAGAAACAATGATCAAGTGATGCATTCTGGCTTGAATTGGGCTTGAAGCATTGTCATCAAGATCAAGCGGGGTGTGCAAGGAAAAGTTATGGCCTAGGTTTTTCTTTTACCCGTCTCAAGGTGGTTGTTGGGAGACAGAGTTATAGGATAGATAGCCGCACTATCAAGAAGGGATTTAAGTTTAGTAACTTGATCACATTATTTTAGGGAGATCGATCCTTTGCATCCCCTTATTCTTGTTACCTATTGGTGTTTATTTGTGTGAGGTTTTTGAGATTGTTGCTAGCTCTTCAACAAGCTCAAATTCAACGAAAACAGAATTCATATGCATCTTCTATTAAGTTTTCGAGCTCGGAGGTTTTACTACTTATTTTAGAGAAGTTTCATGCCTCTCTTTATTTCGTATTTACCTCTTCTCTTTCTTGGGATTTCCAGTCTCTATTAGATAGAGCTTGTTATTAACTTTTCAAAAAGCCAAAGTTTGCTAAAATCGGATTTCAGGCGCAAACGTTATCACCATTTTCTCCAGCAATGTGTTCTGTCTAAAAACCTAGCATGCAAACCGGCGGCGCCGATTTATCTGCCAGACACTCTGTTGGCCGCTGGTTTACACTGGTTTCTGCCAAACCGCTATACTGAGCACTCGTTTGACTGGGCACCAATTCAATCAGCACGACACCAGTTCGTACAACAGGCAAACCGGCCCACCGGATCTGTCGCTAATTAGTCCGACGCCCAGTTCGACTCCACCGGACATACCGACATACCGTCGGTTTTTCCTGGATTACTCTTTTTTGCCCCAACAAGCAGATTTGCTTTTCTTATAAAAGAGCATCCCCACAGTTTTAGGGGTTTTTTGGCGTGAAAATTGTTTTCGTCTGAGCATAATACTTTATGGGCGTGTGAACCAACTCAAGGAGATTCGGGCAAGCTTACGATTGAGAAGAGAGTGTGTTAGTGAAAATCATTTTGTAGGTTACGAACAAGTGAAACATAAGATAATGTCATGCCATCTTACCACGTGCATCCTCTTTGGCATGTCATCATCAGCAACCATAAATTCCATGTTGTCCGCACACCATGTGACTCCCTCCCGATGTCTAAGCTTGACTTTCAGGTTATATTTGGTTCTCTACTTCCTCAAGCAATTGTACAACTGAAGAGTGGTCATTGGGATCCTAGCGAAATTAAGAACATCATTAGCAACCTTCTGCATGTTCCTCTCTCCGAACCCGTTGGCACAGTTTTCCCCACTATTCACGAGCTCAACCATCGTGTTTTGGATGAACTATAACAAAGCATGTTCCCAAAAAATTGCAGGTTTAGGGGTGCACTTTTTTTGAACAATTATGTAAAATTTATTATCAAGCAAAAATGGTTACATCTTCCACTAGATGTGGAATAAGAAACAACGGCTCTTCTAGGCATACATTATGGTCAGAATCATCTCTAAATTTTGCTATAGCATCCGCCACCTGATTTTCTTCCCTTGGACAGTGTGCCAACCGTGCCAAAATGAGCCCTACCATGATAGTTTGACCCTCATCCAAAAAGGCCATGCCCACCATTCGATTGTTCGCCTGGTCTAAAAACGTCGAGACCACCTCCATGGAGTCTGTTTCAATATATAGCCGGTGGCAACCTACTCTTTCTACAAGGTGAAGACCATCACAGACTGCTTGCTCCTCTGCGGTACCCACATCGATCATTCCCTCTATCTCCATTCTGCAGGCATCAACAAACTTACCACTTGCATCTCGTAGAACACACCCTGTTGATGCTTTCATGGACTCTAAACACACAACTGCATCCATATTAAGTTTCAGTATCCCGGCGGGAGGTTTAGACCATCCCTTCTTGATCATACCTGACCTATTCTTCCTTGATTTAGGGGTGGACTTAACTGGTATTTTGGTAGGATCCATCCAGCTCATGTCAAATTTTTCCATTGAGGGAGCAGACAAGTCGGGTGAGATACTACCCTTGATCTTCTACAATAGGTTAAGCATGGTACAAACAAGAACAATGGTAAGCACCTTTCTGACAAATGAACAATAATCCCAATCATGATACAATGGCTATCGGTTGTACATGACCAACGAACACACAATACGATTATAACATGAAGGGTTGGAGGTTTTTCTTAGAGCAACAAGAGTAGGCTTGAGCACAGACATCAGAGAGGATGGAGAAGACGGAAGGTGCACCATCGTTATGCTTGAGGGTGAAGCCGATAGGACCACCATCGCCGTGCTCGAGCGATAAGGCGGGATGACCTACAATCGAGCATGTTGAACATCAAATATGGTTTTAGATCCATACATCTAGCCATTTATACCACATCCTTATAGATCTAATCTAGAGTTTGAGATTCTTACAGCAAGCGAAACATCTAGCACACATGCCAGATGGGATGTGGAATCTGGCTGTTCGTCAATGCCCTCCATCGCCACACTTGAGGTGCAAGATCCCGCCATGGCCATGGAAATTAGAGAAGGGGATCTCAAAGGGGGAAATGGAGGGTTTAATTTCAGTGGTGGCACAACGACAACTAAATGGGTGCAATTTTTGGCGGGCGATGAGCGGAATTGGGGAAGGACAAATCTGACCACCGCTAACCGCCGCAATATCGCTCCAGCGTGCGATATCGTGTGATGGGCGTATTGATGACGCCTTGTTGGGAGACCCCAAGAGCAAGGTGTGATGAGCACAGCAACAAGTTTTCCCTCAGTAAGAAACCAAGGTTATCGAACCCGTAGGAGGAAGAAAACGACTCAAAGGTGTTGCTAGCAACTTGGAGACCTGCACAACACAAACTCAAGACTTTGCCCCAACGAACAGTGAGGTTGTCAATCTCACCGGTTTGCTGTAACAAAGGATTAACTGTATGGTGTGGAAGGTAATAGTGGTTTGCAGAAAGTAAACAGTAATAGTGGAAGATGTATCAATGGTAAAGATTGGACCGGGGTCCATAGTTCACTAGAGGAGTTCTCCTTAGATAAACAAACATGGCATGCTGGGTAAACAAATTACAGCAGGGCAATTGACAAGACTAAGCAAGGCATAACAATGCAATACTAGACATTCATGATCCTATGAGATTCGATTGGGCAATACAACAAGATACATAGACTGCCATCCAACTGCATCTATGACTACAAATCCACCTTCGGGTTATCATCCGAACCCCCTCCAGTATTAAGTTACAAGCAACAGACAACTGCTTTAAGCAAAGTGTGTAAGGTAAACAATCCACTTGTTCCTTGAACAAGAGATTGTTGTTTTGTCCCTAGTGGCAACATCACATCTACAACCTTAGAGATTTCTGTCACTTCCCTTAGATTAAATAGAGGCATGAACCCACTATCGAGCATAAATACCCCCTCTTAGAGTCACTAGCATCTACTTGGCCAAGATAGCTACTAGAAATAGAGAGCATGCAAGATCTCAAACAACACAGACATGATAGAATCAATAAGACAAAACCATTAATCAATCTGACATAGTAATCTCAATATCGATCGGATCCCCGCAAACACAACATGCATGATTACAAATAGATATGATCTTGATCATGAACGAAGCTCACAAGATCTAAACATGATAGCACAAAGGAGGAGATACAACCATCTAGCTACTACATGGACCCGTAGTCCAAGGTGGAACTACTCACACTTCATACCGGAGGCTGGCATGATGAAGAAGAAGGCCTCTGGGATGATCTCCCCTTTGGCAGGTTTCCGGGAAGAGCTTTAGACCCCCCGATCTAGGGACGACGGTGGCGACGGCTATAGACGGTTTTGTGGAATATTGATCGGGTACTTAGGGTTTATGCATCAGGGGGTCTTTATAGGCGAAGTGGCGAGGCAGGGGGCGGCCAGGGTGGTCACACCCCCCAGGCGCGGCTAGGGTTAGCCCGCGCCGCCAGGGGTGTGGTCCCCTGGTGCTTCCCCTCCGTCTCGTACTATGGCTCCGTGTTCCACATGGTAAAATATTGACTTTGTCTTTTGTCCCGTCCAATTCCGAGAATATTGTTTTTCTGCCTTTCTGGAACCAAAAACAGAAGAAAAGAGGCAACTGACACTGTGGCATCTTGTTAATAGGTTAGTACCAGAAAACATATAAAAACACCTCAAAGTGTAGACACAGCAAAGCAAAGTAGATACTAAACAAGCATGGAACATCAAAAATTATAGATACGTTTTCGACGTATCAAGCATCCCCAAGCTTAACTCTTGCTCGTCCTCGAGTAGGTAAGTGATAAAAAGAATAATTTTTGAGGTGACATGCACCATGAAAATCAAGATCAAACCATTTGCAAGCATTGAAAGCTATGATCAAAGAACTCTAAACATGAGCATGAAAGATGGAGTTCTAACAATAAGACAAAGTAACTATGCATGCAACATGAAAGTGTAGGGGTTCGTAGCATGGAAAACAAAAATTTTCTATCGCATACAAACAAACAAGCCAAGATCTATCTACTAGATTGTAGCAACGAGTCGATGGAATAACTCACCCTCGAAGATTCCAAAGTGTTTAACGAGAGCAGATTCTCGTGGGTGATGTAGTCGTACTCTTTCCGATCTCAAGATCGCGTAGACGATCCTTCCGGCGCCGCGTTCCCGCAGCGCTCCCGCAGTCGGTCACACGTTCGGTACTCGACGAAGACCTTCCTCTCCCTTGTTCCAGCAGGCAGCGGAGGTTGTAGCACTCTCCTCGCGATTCCGGCAGCACAACGGCGTGGTACCGGAGGTAGAGGGGAGATCCCGCAGGGCTTCGCCTTAAGCCGGTGCGAGTATGGTGGAGCTTATGAGAGAGGCTATTAGTGGTCTAGTAATTAGGCACACCAATTAGAGGGCTCTAAACCAATTAGAAGGTTCTAAACCGAATAGCTCTAAACCGGGGTCTAGATCTAGGGTTTAGGTTTAGAGGGTAGGAACTTGTGGTGTGTCAAGAGGAGGAGGCCCTGCCCCTCCTCTTATAGGTGGGAGGGCCGGCGCCTAGGGGAGGAGTTCCTCCCCAACTCGGCCTAGGGAGGCGCGCCGGCCAAGGGGAGGAACTCCCCTCCAACTCGGCCTCCAACTCTCCTCCTCTTTCCACTTTCCGAAAACTGGCAGTTTGACCGAAAACTGGCAGTTTGACTTTTTCAATTAGGATTTGAATTAAACCCTTTATTTCGGACAGCGAGAACACTTAGTACATGATGCAATCATTCCAACATGCAATGACACATTCATGTACCCCTTCCCCCTTCCGGAGTGCCGGACATTCCGGGACCTTCTAGAATGTTCCCGATGAAAACACCGGAACCATTCCCCAACTCCGAAACGGGACTTTCCTTATATGAATCTTATTCTCCGGACCATTCCGGATCACCTCGTGATATCCCGGATCCCATCCGAGACTCCGAACAACATTCGGTCTCTTTCTCATAATACCATAACTACTCAAACAACGTCGAATCCTTAAGTGTGTCTCCCTACGGTTCGTGAATTATGCGGACATGATCGAGACACTTCTCCGAACAATAACCAATAGAGGAATCTGGAAATTCATATGGCTCCCACATATTTCTACGATTACTTTGCGATCGAATGAACCACTTACATACGATACCAATTTCCCTTTGTCTCACGATATGTTACTTATCCGAGGTTATGATCGTCGGTATCTCTGCATACCTAGTTCATCCTCGTTACTGATAAGTACTCTTTTCTCGTTCCCGTGATATGTGATCCCTTGTGACCAAGTCACATGCTTGCAAGCTAATTGGATGACATTTCACCGAGAGGGCCCAGAGAATATCTATCCGTCATGTGGATGGACAAATCCCACTCTTGATCCATGTGTTTCAACCAATACTTTCCAAACACTCAATGCCACCTTTATAGCCACCCTGTTACGGTGTGGTGTTTGATGACATCAAAGCATCCATCCAGTAAAGGTGATATGCATGATCTCATGGTCGAAGGAATTAGGTTACTATGTATCAGAAAGCATATAGCAATTGAACTATTGAAATGACTTGATCTTTATGCTATGCTTGTCTATAGGAGTATGTCCACCATATCATTCTCCTAACGATATGATCTTGTTGTTGATAACATCTCAATGTTCATGACAAAGAAACCACATCATCAATCAACCAACAAGCTAGTGAAGTATAGAGGCTATACTAGGGACTTCAAATTAAGTTTACAAATCACACAAGTATTAATGGTTTCCTTGTTAATACTATTATAGCATGAATGCAAACATTTATCATAAACACAAAGATATATAATAATAACTATACTTATTATTGCCTCTAGGGCATATCTCCAACAGTCTCCCACTTGCACTAGAGTCATCTAATCTAGATTACATGGTAATATACCGAACACCCATGGCAGTTTGGTGTTGGTCATGTTTTGCCCTCGGGAGAGGTTTAGTCAACGGATCCGCCACATTCAGATCTGTGTGTACTTTGCAAATCTTTATATCCCCATCCTGGATATGTTCTCGAATAGCGTGAAAACGCAGCTTGATATGCTTCAGCTTCTTGTGTGACCTTGGTTCTTGCGCATTGGCTATGGCGCCCATGTTATCACAGTAGATAGACATTGGGTCCAGCGCACTAGGAACCACACCCAGCTCTGTAATGAACTCTTTCATCCATATCGCTTCTTGTGAAGCCTCCGAAGCAGCCATGTATTCCGATTCAGTTGAAGATCTCGCCACAACGCTTTGTTTTGCACTCCTCCAGCTAACTGCTGCACCATTCAAAATAAATACGTATCCAGATTGTGATTTAGAATCATCTGGATCGGTGTTCCAACTAGCATCGGTGTAACCATTAACAACGAGCTGTTCATCACCTCCATAAGAAAGAACCATATCCTTAGTTCTTCTCAAGTACTTAAGGATGTTTTTGACCGCTGTCCAATGATCCACTCCTGGATCACTTTGATATCTGCTAGTTAGACTAACAGCATATGCGATGTCGGGTCTAGTACATAGCATGGCATACATTAGAGATCCTATGGCTGAGGCATAGGGAGTCTTACTCATCCTTTCTCTATCTTCTGCCGATGTCGGACTTTGAGTTTTACTCAAGGTCGTATTGGGCAACATGGGCAAGAACCCTTTCTTGCTATCTTCCATTCCAAACCTCTTTAGAACTTTGTCCAAATATGTACTTTGTGACAATGATATTTGGCGTTTCGATCTATCTCTATAAATCTTTATGCCTAATATGTAAGCTGCTTCGCCAAGATCCTTCATTGAAAAACTATTATTCAAATACTCTTTGATACTATTAAGAAGGTCTACATCATTCCCAATCAACAATATGTCATCCACATACAGTATTAAGAATGCTACAGAGCTCCCACTCACTTTCTTGTAAATACAAGCTTCTCCATAAGTTTGTATAAAACCAAAACTTTTGATTACCTTATCAAAACGTTGATTCCAACTTCGGGATGCTTGCTTCAAACCATAGATGGACCGTTGAAGCTTGCATACCTTGTTAGCATCTTTAGGATCGACAAAACCTTTGGGTTGTATCATATACAACTCTTCATCAATGTCTCCATTGAGGAATGCTGTTTTGACATCCATCTGCCATATCTCATAATCATAATATGCAGCGATTGCTAACATAATCCTCACAGACTTTAGCTTCGCTACCGGTGAGAAAGTCTCATCGTAGTCAACTCCTTGAATTTGTCGAAACCCTTTTGCGACAAGTCGAGCTTTATAGACAGTAACATTACCATCAGCATCTGTTTTCTTCTTGAAAATCCATTTGTTCTCGACAGCCTTCCGGCCATCCGGTAAGTCCACCAAAGTCCATACTTGGTTTTCGTACATGGATCCAATCTCGGATTTCATGGCTTCTTGCCATTTATTGGAATCTGGGCTCATCATCGCTTCCTCATATGTCTCGGGGTCATCGGTGTTGTCCACCAACATGACATTCATAACGGAATCATACCAATCTGGAGTGGTACGAGTTCTCGTTGACCTCCGAGGCTCTGTAGCAACTTCAACCGAAGTTTCATGATCACTATCATTAGCTTCCTCTCTTATTGGTGCAGGCACCACAGGAACTTCTTCCGGTGCTGCGCTACTCGCAATTTCGAGAGAAGGTTCGACAACCTCGTCGAGTTCTACTTTCCTTCCAGTCACTTCTTTCGAGAGAAATTCCTTCTCTAGAAAGGATCCATTCTTGGCAACAAAGATTTTGCCTTCGGATCTATGATAGAAGGTATACCCAATAGTTTCCTTCGGGTATCCTATGAAGACGCATTTTTCCGCTTTGGGTTCAAGCTTGTCCGGCTGTAACTTCTTTACATAGGCTTCGCATCCCCAAACTTTAAGGAACGACAATTTAGGTTTCTTCCCAAACCATAATTCATATGGTGTCGTTTCAACGGATTTAGACGGTGCCCTATTTAAAGTGAATGCGGCTGTTTCTAATGCATAACCCCAAAATGATAGCGGTAAATCTGTAAGTGACATCATAGAACGAACCATATCTAAGAGAGTTCGATTACGACGTTCAGACACACCATTACGCTGTGGTGTTCCCGGCGGTGTCAATTGTGAAAGTATTCCACATTTCTTCAAATGCTCGCCAAACTCGTAACTTAGATATTCACCTCCACGATCAGAACGTAGAAATTTAATCTTCTTGTTACGTTGATTCTCTACCTCACTTTGAAACTCCTTAAACTTCTCGAAAGTTTCGGACTTATGTTTCATGAAACAGATATACCCATATCTACTCAAGTCATCCGTGAAGGTAAGAACACAGCGATAACCACTGCGCGATGCTACACTCATTGGACCACACACATCGGTATGTATGATTTCCAATAAGTCTGTAGCTCGCTCCATTATACCAGAAAATGGAGTCTTAGTCATTTTACCCATCAGACATGCTTCGCATCTTTCAAGTGATTCAAAATCAAGTGATTCAAGAAGTCCATCGGAATGGAGTTTCTTCATACGCTTCACTCCAATGTGACCAAGACGACAGTGCCACATATAGGTCAAATTATCGCTTGATTTCAAACGTTTAGCCTCAATGTTATTAATATGTGTATTTCTACTATCGAGATTCAATATGAATAGACCATCTATCAAAGGTGCATGTGCATAAAACACATTACTCATATAAATCGAACAACCATTATTCTCGGATTTAAACAAGTAACTGTCTCGCAATAAACAAGATCCTGATATAATGTTCATGCTTAATGCAGGCACCAAATAACAATTATTTAAGTATAAAACTAATCCCGATGGTAGATGAAGAGGTAGCGTGCCGACCGCGATCACATCAACCTTTGATCCGTTTCCTACGCGCATCGTCACCTCGTTCTTCACTAGCTTCCGTTTATTCTGCAGCTCCTGTTTCGAGTTACAAATATGAGCAACCGAACCAGTATCAAATACCCAGGCACTACTACGAGTACTAGTGAGATACACATCAATAACATGTATATCAGATATACCTTTCTTCTTGATGTTGCCGTTCTTCAAATCCGCCAAGTACCTTGGGCAATTCCGCTTCCAGTGACCTTCTCCCTTGCAGAAAAAGCACTCAGTTTCAGGTTTAGGTCCAGCCTTGGTCTTCTTCGTCGGCGTGGTAACTTTCTTACCACCCTTCTTGAAGTGTCCCTTTTGCTTAGACTTGCCTTTCTTGAATTTGGTGGTCTTATTGACCATCAACACTTGGTGCTCTTTCTTGATCTCCACTTCTGCAGATTTTAACATAGCAAATAGTTCTGGCAACTCTTTGTTCATGTTCTGCATGTTGTAGTTCATCACAAAGTTCTTGTAACTTGGTGGTAGTGATTGGAGGATGCGGTAAACTCCCAAAGTATTAGGAATCACTATACCCAAACTTTGAAGCTTATTTGCGTGCCCAGACATCTTAAGCACATGCTCACTGACGGAGCTACCCTCTTCCATCTTGCAGTTAAAGAACTTTTCAGAAGCTTCATAACTTTCAATTGCCGCATGAGTCTCAAAGATTAATTTGAGATCCTCGACAATATCATATGGATCTGACTCTTCAAACCTTTTCTGAAGCTCCGATTCTAAACCATACAAGATAGCACACTGAACTATGGAGTACTGATTCTTCCGAGCGAGGTAAACATTCTTTACTTCATCGGTAGCATCAGCTGCAGGTGGGTCACCTAGCGGTGCATCCAGCACATAGGTCAAATTACCAGCTGTGAGGACAATCCTCAAATTGCGGAACCAATCCGCGAAGTTGCTTCCATTGTTTTTCAACTTTTCTTTCTCTAGGAACGCATTAAAATTGATGGTAGGGGCTGCCATTGATCTACAACATATTTGCAATAGTTTAGACTAAGTTTATGACAAATTGAGTTCAAATTAATTAATGAAATTAAACTAGGTGAACTCCCACTCAAAACAACATCCCTCACATTGTTTTAGTGATCACACGAACCAAATCCACTACATCAACACCGATCATCACGAGAGCTGATATAGTTTTAATGGCGAACAATCATCATGTTCATCATATCTACTATATGATTCATGCTTTGCCTTTCGGCGATCCGTGTTCCTGAGGCCATGTCTGTACATGCTAGGCTCGTCAAGATCAAACCTTAGCTTCCGCATAAGCAAATCTGGCTTGCTTACGTTGTATTCACCCGCGGAATCAAAGACACCCGATCATCACGTGGTGCTTCGAAGCAGCAAGCTTTGGCAACGGTGCATACTAAGGGTGAACACTTTAGAACTTGAAATTTATGTGCATGAGGGATCATCTTATAATGCTACCGTCGTCTACTAAGCAATACAAGATGCATAAAGGATTAACATCACATGCAATTCATAATATGTGATATGATATGGCCTTTCTTCTTTGTGCTTCCGATCTCCATCTTCAAGCACGAATATGATCTCCATCATCACCGGCATAGCATCAAGGTCAATGACGCTTCTCCATGGTTGTCGTCCACCAGCTTCAACTATTACAACTATTTTGAATAGACACGCAGGTCTTAACAGAAATTAAAGACAACCATATGGCTCCTGCCGGTTGCCAACTTACAATAAGGAACATTGCATACATCAAATATAATCACAATCATGGCCATATCACATCACTGCACACCCCTGCAAAACAAAGTTAGACGCTTCTACTTTCTTTGCATATTTTACGTGGTTTGGGGCTTTCCATAAGTGTCGTTCTAACTTACAAACAAGAACCACAACATTGATACTAGCATTGTTGATCACCCGTTGTAAATTGGATCTTTACTATGCTAGGAGAAACAGGCACCCGCAAAGCCACTTATGCAATACAAGTTGCATGTCAAACGTGGAGCAAGTCTCATGAACGATGTCATGTAAGGTTAGCCCGGGCCGCTTCATCCCAACATACCGCAAGATGCAAAGTACACAAAAAGCAATCTACAATAAAAGCATCAACGCCCACAATGACCATTGTGTTCTACTCGTGCAACAGATCTACATATAGACACGGCTCTGATACCACTGTAGGGGTTCGTAGCATGGAAAACAAAAATTTTCTATCGCATACAAACAAACAAGCCAAGATCTATCTACTAGATTGTAGCAACGAGTCGATGGAATAACTCACCCTCGAAGATTCCAAAGTGTTTAACGAGAGCAGATTCTCGTGGGTGATGTAGTCGTACTCTTTCCGATCTCAAGATCGCGTAGACGATCCTTCCGGCGCCGCGTTCCCGCAGCGCTCCCGCAGTCGGTCACACGTTCGGTACTCGACGAAGACCTTCCTCTCCCTTGTTCCAGCAGGCAGCGGAGGTTGTAGCACTCTCCTCGCGATTCCGGCAGCACAACGGCGTGGTACCGGAGGTAGAGGGGAGATCCCGCAGGGCTTCGCCTTAAGCCGGTGCGAGTATGGTGGAGCTTATGAGAGAGGCTATTAGTGGTCTAGTAATTAGGCACACCAATTAGAGGGCTCTAAACCAATTAGAAGGTTCTAAACCGAATAGCTCTAAACCGGGGTCTAGATCTAGGGTTTAGGTTTAGAGGGTAGGAACTTGTGGTGTGTCAAGAGGAGGAGGCCCTGCCCCTCCTCTTATAGGTGGGAGGGCCGGCGCCTAGGGGAGGAGTTCCTCCCCAACTCGGCCTAGGGAGGCGCGCCGGCCAAGGGGAGGAACTCCCCTCCAACTCGGCCTCCAACTCTCCTCCTCTTTCCACTTTCCGAAAACTGGCAGTTTGACCGAAAACTGGCAGTTTGACTTTTTCAATTAGGATTTGAATTAAACCCTTTATTTCGGACAGCGAGAACACTTAGTACATGATGCAATCATTCCAACATGCAATGACACATTCATGTACCCCTTCCCCCTTCCGGAGTGCCGGACATTCCGGGACCTTTTAGAATGTTCCCGATGAAAACACCGGAACCATTCCCCAACTCCGAAACGGGACTTTCCTTATATGAATCTTATTCTCCGGACCATTCCGGATCACCTCGTGATATCCCGGATCCCATCCGAGACTCCGAACAACATTCGGTCTCTTTCTCATAATACCATAACTACTCAAACAACGTCGAATCCTTAAGTGTGTCTCCCTACGGTTCGTGAATTATGCGGACATGATCGAGACACTTCTCCGAACAATAACCAATAGAGGAATCTGGAAATTCATATGGCTCCCACATATTTCTACGATTACTTTGCGATCGAATGAACCACTTACATACGATACCAATTTCCCTTTGTCTCACGATATGTTACTTATCCGAGGTTATGATCGTCGGTATCTCTGCATACCTAGTTCATCCTCGTTACTGATAAGTACTCTTTTCTCGTTCCCGTGATATGTGATCCCTTGTGACCAAGTCACATGCTTGCAAGCTAATTGGATGACATTTCACCGAGAGGGCCCAGAGAATATCTATCCGTCATGTGGATGGACAAATCCCACTCTTGATCCATGTGTTTCAACCAATACTTTCCAAACACTCAATGCCACCTTTATAGCCACCCTGTTACGGTGTGGTGTTTGATGACATCAAAGCATCCATCCAGTAAAGGTGATATGCATGATCTCATGGTCGAAGGAATTAGGTTACTATGTATCAGAAAGCATATAGCAATTGAACTATTGAAATGACTTGATCTTTATGCTACGCTTGTCTATAGGAGTATGTCCACCATATCATTCTCCTAACGATATGATCTTGTTGTTGATAACATCTCAATGTTCATGACAAAGAAACCACATCATCAATCAACCAACAAGCTAGTGAAGTATAGAGGCTATACTAGGGACTTCAAATTAAGTTTACAAATCACACAAGTATTAATGGTTTCCTTGTTAATACTATTATAGCATGAATGCAAACATTTATCATAAACACAAAGATATATAATAATAACTATACTTATTATTGCCTCTAGGGCATATCTCCAACAGAAAGGCTACCAACAAAGATCATGAATGACATGCATTGAAAAACATTTGTTTGTTTCACATACAGAAAACATGGCATAGTGGCATTTAGCTTGTCCCTCATGGAGTAGCAAATCGATGCATAGGAGACCTTCAAAGTTCTTAAGAGTGACTAGATACAAATAGCACAAGAACAAGTAATATCAACAATATGCATTAATCAATAAGTTTTGGGACAATGCACATAGAACTAAGAATGGAAACTATGCTCTCTTAATTGGTGCCTAAGGATAGAATATGAAGACTCAATATAATGGTGGACGAAAGGACCTTCATAAGGGAAGCAGGGATTTCAAGTTTCATAAAGAGCTTCCAAAAATTATGGTACTTGTTAGCTTTCAGCCCTCATTGCCCCTATCATAAGCATCTTGATGTGATTAAGGTTAAAGTGAACAAACTATGGAGTATATGCTTGACAAAGTATAAGTTGGCAATCTCATGTCCCTTAAATATGAGGGCCGCACCACATGCTACTCAACTTTAGTCACCTGTAAGTTCTTGTCATAGTAAGTACATGTGTATCATAGAGAACCGCCAACGGGGTACCCCTTGCACATGGTATAGGAGCTATCCCATAACCAAAATGACAAGGCAAGCAGACAATGAGCATCTCGGCGATCTTTTTATTTACTATGTGCATAGCTTTTTATTATGGATCCTTCACAGAATGCTCATTATGCTGATGCTGCAAGTTTCCACCATGATTAGGCATGGCTTAGGCTAGCGGCTCAGGCGTTTCTCTAATACAAAATACATAACTCCATGGAATTACAAGATCCCTCTTTATTTCACACCGGTAACATCCATAGAAAAAAGATCATGATATCAACTGTGTACAAAGTACAAGTGCAATATTGAAAACATTCCCCATGACAACATGGTTCTGCTAATTCTAACGTATAAGTGCAAGCATATACAACATAGATGACACAATCGTTCAAGTTTATTAGGGGCAAAGAATATAAAGTGTGCCATCAAGTTCGTGAGGGCTTTAATCACTAAGTTTTCACATAACAAAATACTTTTAAATTGGAAGATAGCTAAAAACAGGAATATACTTGGAATTGTGTAACACACCATGCATAGGAGTTTATAGTGGACACTTTGGAATAACTTGGTTTCTTGGGAGTTGGAAGCATGAGTAGATCTTACTCATACAAGTGGAGGCTAGCAAAATACTGGGAGCAACCAATTAAAAGAGCAATAATGGCCATAATCATGCAGAGTGACAGAACATTACTAATCAAAGCATAGAGTGGTACTACAAGTCAAGGACTAAATTATCATAGAGGCTATGGTGACTTGTTCATAGTCATAACATGGTATGAGCATGTGCCATGTCAACCCAAACAAAGCATCAAGGGATAATAACACAATACTATGCTTTTGTATGCTAAAACAACGCATGATTCTTTTAAGACACACTAAGCAATACCAATTGTTTGGATCAAGACATGCTACAGCAATAATCACTAAGCATAAGGTAAAAAAAACACCTAGCATGTCATGCTAAAGTCTAAGTCACTGTCAATGCAAGCTCCTCTTGCACTTCCAAGCAAGAACTTTCTACTCCTTTCCAACACCAATTGACTTATATGAAACAACACAGCGAGAAAGGGGGTCCAAACTACTTTATTCAAGCAAACTAATCAAACTAAGCAAAGCAAATGAAAACTAAGACGCTCCAAGAACAACACAACAGTGCATGAAACAATAAAAACAAAGTGTCTAGAAAGACCTGAGCTTTTTATTGATGAATAAGGGGATGTCTTGGGCATCCCCAAGATTTGACGCTTGTACCTCTTGGATATTTCTTGGGGTGACACCGGGATGGAATCACCAAGCTTGAGATTTTTTCCATTCTTTATCTCATTACATCATTCTCTCTCTACACCTGAAATTTTTTCCTTCATACAAAACTTCACACAATCTTCATTAGCAACATTAGTATATTCAAAAGATAATAAAACTTTGGGTTTAGCTTTGGAACAACAAAACTTTTCACTAAAAAACACAAGCTACTGTAGCAAATCCTTCAAAAATCTCAATTTCCCAAAAAGAACCCAAAAAGGAATCAATAAGAAGCAAATGCAAATAATGGCAGAAATCTGTCAAAACAGACCAGCTGGTAGAAACCGATTTTTTCGAAGACCTTATGTTGCTCAAATCAAAGAGTGTTGAACTAACTAAAATTATCTAACATATCGGGTGATTTATTCGTAAATTTTTAGCTCAATCCGACTTACGGAGAGTCCTCACTAATTATTATGATGGAGGACAGAAATCTGTTTCGGAACAGCAACTCCCCAAATCTTACTTCCCTCTCATTAAAGGTAATTCTTGGCAAAAAAAAGCAAACAAAAAGGATAAGGAGAGGTCATTACTGAATTAATAACTTTCAAGACTCAAGGAAACTCTTGGGTTATCTCCCAACAAGTACTTTTCTTTAACGCCTTTAAGTTAGGCTTGATAGCTTGAGAAGATGCTCACATGAGAAATATGAATTGAAGTAAAAGAGAACATCAAGAAGCAAATTCAAAACACATTTAAGTCTAACCCACTTCCTATGCATAGGAATCTTGTATGCAAATAAATTGACAAAGAACAAAGTGACAAGCATAGGAAGATAAAACAAGAGTAACTTCAAAACTTTCAGCACATAGAGAGGTGTTTCAGTACCATGAAAAATTCTACAACCATACTTTCCTCTCTCATAATAATTTTTAGTAGCATCATGAATAAACTCAACAATATAGCTATCACATAAAGCATGCTTTTCATGATCTACAAACACATAATTTCTATCAAGCTCAAAAATAGTGGGATTAAAACCTTCACACGTTTTACCCAAAGTAGATATTTCAAAAGGACTCACAGGAACATAACATTCATCCTCCTTTGGTAAGCATGGGGGACAATCAAATAATATAAGATGTAAAGAGTTAC
The DNA here is from genome assembly GCA_916181665.1 of Avena sativa. Classification (NCBI taxonomy): domain Eukaryota; kingdom Viridiplantae; phylum Streptophyta; class Magnoliopsida; order Poales; family Poaceae; genus Avena; species Avena sativa. The sequence continues at coordinate 325,301,454 of OV702280.1, forward strand.
TCTCATTAGAAGGTAGGCATGGGTAGGTCCATTCTTCCTCCTTTTGTTCATCACTCTCCTCCTCTTTTTCATCTAATGAGCTTCCAGTTTCAACTATTTCTTCTTCCATAGGCTCCTGCAAGGCATTAGTCTCTTCCATTTGTGGAAAGAATCTATTAAAATATTCAAGAATATAGAAATTTTCTTCCTTGTAATTATCAAATCAAAATTTAAGTATCTCATAAACCTCATATTCATAAGGTGCATCATCAGTATTTTCAAGCAAACTCGCAAGTTCAAATGCACCCTTAAAGGAAATAAATTCTTCAATTTGTTCCACATCATAAAAGTCATAATTTCCTTTAACATAAGTAGATATGGTAACATTATCATTATACTCACATTGAAAAGGTAGGTGTTTATACCTCCTACAACAACAAGATTTATCAAAGCAATAAGTAACATTATAAGTAGAGCACACATCTCTAGCAATAGTATTCAACTTAGAAATTTGTCCCCATAAGTGCTTCCCTTTTTGTGACAAACGGTGTTCCTTGTAATAATACTTTTCTTCTTCTGTGAACCCGCCTTGCCAATAATAACTAGTTTCAAAAAACCATCCATTGATAGAAAGCATGATGAGACAAGGCAACAAAAAACCAACAACTAGAGTAGGAACTAATTTTTTTGTGTGTTTTTTATAAGAGAAAGCAAACCAAACTAAACTATTTATTTTTGAGTTTTCGATAAAAGGAGGCAAACAAAACCAAGCAAAAGAAACTAAGCAAAACAAAAACAAAGTAAAGAGAAAGGTTGAGGAGGACTCCCCTTGTGAAGACGTCCTTAGCCTCCCCGGCAACGGCGCCAGAAAGTCTTGATGCGTGTTGAACGCCCCGTTGGGAAACCACAAGAGCAAGGTATGATGCAGCACAGCCGCAAGTTTTCCCTTAGTAAGAAGACGAGGTTATCGAACCAGTAGGAGGAAGGAAACACCCCAAAGGTGTTGCAAGCAACATGGAAATCTGCACAACACAAACTCAAGAATTTGCCCCAACTAACAGTGAGGTTGTCAAGTTCACCGGTTGCTATAACAAAGGATTAACTGTATGGTGTGGAAGGTGATGATGGTTTGCAGCAAGTAAACAATAACAGTGGAATATGTATCAATGGTAAAGATTGGACCGGAGTTCATAGTTCAATAGAGGTGTTCTCCTTAGATAAACAAACAAGGCATGCTGGGTAAACAAATTACAGCAGGGCAATTGACAGGAACTGAGCAAGGCATAACAATGCAATACTAGACAAAAAGATCCTATGAGATTCGATTGGGCAATACAACAATATACATAGACCGCCATCCAACTGCATCTATGACTAGAAGTCCACCTTCAGGTTATCATCTGAACCCCCTGCAGTATTAAGTTGCAAGAAATAGACAAATGCTTTAAGCAAAGTGTGTAAGGTAAACAATCCACTTGTTCTATGAACAAGAGACCGTTGTTTTCTCCCTAGTGGCAACAACACATCTACAACCGAAGAGATTTTTGTCACTTCTCTTGGAAACTAGAGGCATGAACCCACTATCGAGCATAAATACCCCCTCTTGAAGTCACTAGTAACTACTTGGCCAGGATAGCTACTAACAACGGAGAGCATGCAAGATCACAAACAACACAGACATGATAGAATCAAATAGACAAAACATTAATCAATCTTACATAGTAATCTCAATATCCATCGGATCCCCGCAAACACAACATGCATGATTACAAATAGATTAGATCTTGATCATGAACGGAGCTCACAAGATCTATACATGAAAGCACAAAGGAGGAGATACAACCTTCTAGATACTACATGGAATCGTAGTCCAAGGTGGAACTACTCACGCTTCATACCGGAGGCTGGCATGATGAAGAAGAAGGCCTCCGGGATGATCTCCCATCTGGCAGGGTGCCGGGAGGAACTTCAGACCCCCCGATCTAGGGACGATGGTGGCGATGGCTACAAATAGTTTTGTAGATTTTGATCGGGTGCCTAAGGTTTCTGCATCAGGGGCTTCTTATAGGCGAAGGGGCGAGCCAGGGGCCCCCCAGGGCGGCTGCACCCCCCAGGCGCGGGCTGGGCCTACCCATGCGGCCAGGGGGTGTGGCACCCTGGTGAGCCTTCTCTGTCTCGTCTTCTGGCTTCGTGTTGCCCACGGTAAAATATTGACTTTGGCTTTTGTACCGTCCAATTCCGAAAATATTGATTTTCTTCCTTTCTGGAACCAAAAACAGAAGAAAACAGGTAACTGGAACCGTGGCAACTTGTTAATAGGTTAGTTTTAGAAAACATATAAAAACAACTCAAAGTGTAGACAAAGCAAAGCAAAGTAGATAGTAAACAAGCATGGAGCATAAAAAATTATAGATACATTTCCGACGTATCATGCACACACTATTGTTTCTAGCAATTTCAGCTTCTCTTTCCCACTTAGCATGTAGTTGGGATAACAGTCTAACATTTTCATCAATAGTAACTTGTATGGAACGAGTAGCAGCAAAGGTACTTTCCAAAGTTTCAGGTTTAGCAGCCATTTTATTAATCAAAGAGGACTGTGCTTCAGACAAAGAGGAAATATTTTTCTCAACATTCAAAAGCTTTTCCTCCACAGTCTTGTTGAAAGTGGTTTGTTTACTAATAAAGTCTTTGAGCATGACTTTAAGTTCAGAGGGGGCACTTCTAGTATTGTTATAGGAGTTTCCATAGATATTGCCATTATTAGGAGGATAAGGCCTTTAATTGTTGTTACTACCAAAATTATTCCTATAGGCATTGTTGTTGAAATTGTTGTTTCTAATAAAGTTCACATAAACTTGCTCTTCTTGAGCAACCAAAGAGGCTGAAGGAACATTATTAGGATCTAAAGGAGCTTTCCCATTAACAAGCATAGCCATGATAACATCAATCTTATCACTTAAAGAGGAGGTTTCTTCAACAAAATTTACTTTCTTACCATGTGGATCTCTCTCAGTGTGTCATTCAGAATAATTAACCATCATATTATCAAGGAGTTTTGTTGCAACACCCAAGGTGATGGTCATAAAGGTACCTCCAGTAGCTGAATCCAACAGGTTTCTTAAAGATAAGTTCAAACCTGCATAAAAAGTCTGGATAATCATCCAAGCAGTAAGTCCATGAGTGGGTCAATTCTTAACCAAAGATTTCATTCTTTCCCAAGCTTGAGCAACATGTTTATTATTAAGTTGTTTAAATTTCATAATATCACTTTTCATAGATATAATCTTAGCAGGAGGGTAGTACTTTCCAATAAAAGCATCTTTGCACTTAATCCAAGAATCAATAATATTTCTAGGCAAGGATAGCAACAATTCTTTAGCTTTTCCTCTCAAGGAGAAAGGAAACAACTTGAGCTTAATAGTATCTCCATCTACATCCTTATATGTTTGCATTTCACAAAGTTCAACAAAGTTATTGAGGTGGGCAGCAGCATCATCAGAACTAGCAACAGAAAATTGCTCTCTCATCACAAGATTCAACAAAGCAGACTTAATTTCATAAAAGGTAGCATCAGGAGCAGGTGGAGCAATATGAGTATGTAGGAAATCATTGTTGTTTGTGCTAGTGAAGTCACACAACTTGGTGTTCTCAGCAAAGTTCATTTTGGCAAAAGTGGAGCAAGCCAACAACAGCAGCAACTAGAGCAGAAACTATTTTTTTGTGTGTTTTTGATAAGGGAAAGCAAACCAAACTAAACTATTTTTTTGGAGTTTTTGATAAAAATAGGCAAACAAAACCAAGCAAAAGAAACTAAGCAAAAAAAAAAAAAGTAAAGAGAAAGGTTGAGAAGGACTCCCCTTGTGAAGACGTCCTTAGCCTCCCCGGCAACGGCACCAGAAAAACTTGTGATGGGCGTGTTGATGACGCCTTGTTGGGAGACCCCAAGAGTAAGGTGTGATGAGCACAGTAGCAAGTTTTCCCTCAGTAAGAAGCCGAGGTTATCGAACCGATAGGAGGAAGGAAACGACTCAAAGGTGACTTGGAGACCTGCACAACACAAACTCAAGACTTTGCCCCAACGAACAGTGAGGTTGTCAATCTCTCTGGTTTGCTATGACAAAGGATTAACTGTATGGTGTGGAAGGTAATAGTGGTTTACAGAAAGTAAACAGTAACAGTGGAAGATGTATCAATGGTAAACATTGGACCAGGGTCCATAGTTCACTAGAGGTGTTCCCCTTAGATAAACAAACATGGCATGCTGGGTAAACAAATTACAGCAGGACAATTGACAGGACTGAGCAAGGCATAACAATGCAATACTAGACATTCATGATCCTATAAGATTCGACTGGGCAATACAACAATACTAGATAAACACGCGAGCTTCGCCTCACCGTCAGCATGGCGTTGCGCACCGTGGTTGTTTTGCTTGGTGACGGGCCTATGTTTTTAGAATCAAGTGTCTGTAGGAGCCTTCTCAATCATGTCCCGTTTCTCATGAATAAGGCTGCCTACATAGTCTACCAGATGATATAATACAATAGCCCAGCTATTACATTTAGCTATAGTTATCAGGGTAATCAATGAACATAACACGTTACTACAAGCTCCTGCTCATAGTAGCATTTTTCAAGAGAAAAATCTTGAGTAGAACTTGGATAACCCCAACAACTGCACCAGTTCATCGATATACTTCGGCCACACTCGTCTCCAAAACCATTAGAAAATAGCTCTGCCCAGAATTCGTTGTTGAGCTCCACCTTCCCATTAGCTTGATCCATCATCTCCTGATCTATTTTACCCTTACCAGACTCCTGAATATTCTGAGCTAAATTATCTAGCCTATGCGTTCCAGGTTCACTGAATTCACTAAGGACACCCTAATCAAGCAAGAACTATGAATCATGTTGCTCTCTCTGACTTGTTACCACATGGACATAGAAGGGAACATTGTCCATGGGTCACCTTCTTTCGAGATGGCATCTTCAAGATTTTTCCCTCTTTTCTTGCTGTTGAATTAAATAGTTGGAAAAACAGTTGCTACAAATTGCTCTTTCCAAGAACCCCACCATCTGGACATGCTTTCGTTCAATAGCTCTTAGCCTCTCTTCCATGGCTTGCACATGATCCTTAGTAGCTTGATGCCCATGCCTTAGATTTACTACCTCTGCGATCAAGATGGTCTTGTCGCGCTTGAGCCTGCCAATCTCTTTCTCAAATCCAAACCCACCAACCTCCACGCATGACGCAATGGCTTGCTGGTGCAATGAAGGCACGTTAGATGGCGGGGATGTTGTACAAGTAATGCTAACATGTGCATCTTGCAGGAAAAAAAGACAGTGTTCAAAGAATATATCATAATAGTTGGCCAAATAGGAAACTTATGCTTCAGAAAAGTTCAACCGTTAGTAAGTTCACACCCGCAGAAAAAGAGAATGAACATCCGTAAAAAATGAGCAACTCCATACATGTGACCTATAGTTGGCAGTGCAGAAAAACTACAGAAAAAGGGCAAACTGTGACATGTAGAAGACATTTGTTGGATGCAACGTGGTTCTCTGCAAATATGCACGGTGATGATGGATGCAACATTAGCACATATTTGTGAACATATGCAATTTTTCTCTCTTCGAGGATATAAATTAGCACTATGATGTCAAAAGCACTAACAAATCAGATTACAAGGTTGAAAACAACGTAGCCTAGAGAGATGCTTCGATAGTCAATGCTACCAATGGAATAATTCTAATCAAGTAGTGAACAAAGATGGCGCAATCTTGAAACATAATTATTTTGACGTGAATTTTTACATATTATGCTCAATTGAAAGGACCATCTTTAGTACTTTGCGTATCACTATGTTATCACCCATTTTAATTTGTAAGAACTTTGGATGCGACTTCGGCTTATGATGCACACAGTTTACACTACTATATTAATTGTGTCCCCTCGCTATGCTCGAGAGGTTCACATATTTAACAAAATGGACCAAAATAAATATCTTGTAGAAACATCCTTTGTGCAGTAATGCATCCACCCTTCAGGTGTTTATCTAAATACCATAAGTAATTAAAAAATAGAAAACCAGCGTCTATACGGCACCAAAAGTGTCATGGAGGCCAACCCTTTGTGCATAGGCTTTGTGAGTTCTATCTGGCAGTGAATCACCACCACCGGTCTGCCAGGGTTGCTTCATAGGAAGGGGAGCACATGTCATACGCAGCCAAGCAATGGTGTCATGCCAAACCTCTTTACAGAAAGGGCAGGCAATGATCAGATGGTGCATAGACTCGGGTTCTTTGTCGCGGAATAGCCATTTGGGGTGATGTTGTAAGCCGTGTCGCTCGAGTCGCTCTGCGGTCCAACAACGATCCGCTCTGCGGTCCAACAACGATCGAAGTTAGCAAGCCAGTGGAAGAATTTGACCTTGTTAGGGGGGGGGGGGGGGGCAGTTATTCCAAATTATCTTCCATGTCGTGCAATTCCTCGAGCCGTGGAAGGAGGCTAGGTAGGCAGACTTGACCATGTACTCTCCGGTTGCAGTCCATCTCCACACAAGCTTGTCAGCCTTTGCAGACAACGTTGTAGGCTCGATGAGTTGCCAAAGCTGTAAGTACTGGCCAATCTTATACCACTATTAATCAACCACACATCTCATATTTTAATTTCCTTTTATTTTTTTAAAAAATCTCCAACAAAAGAGCTAAGTAAGCATAAAATAATTCTTAACAAGTAAAATAAGCTACTTAAACAAACTTCCAGCAAAAAGGCAACACGAGAATGATTAGAAATACGTACGATTAGTTATGGCCATGAAGGTATATATGTCGCTGGTTGAGCATGATCTCGATTTCCACAAACTAAGTTAACCCTCTTTTAGTAATTGCATATATTTTCAGTAGCAATGCAGGGGTATTAAGCTAGTAGAAATAGGAAGGAAAATGCAATCTGCACAAGTATTGTATCTTGTCTAGCATTCTTGACTAATGTACATAAGTAAATATACCTTTTCCTCAACACAATATGGAAATTATAAAAAGATCTTAGATTATATACACCTGCAAGGGAGATAAAATGGAGAAAATCGTAGAATTAGAAGGAAAATGCGATCTAGCCGCAAGTATTGTACCTCGTCGTATTCTTGACGAATGTACCAAACTGCAAGTACCCTTTATACAACGCTGAAATTAATAGAGAAATACTAAGTAGCTTTACATCATGAAACCAAGCTATGCAAATACTTGTCTAGAAAATCAGGGGCCATCAAGTTCTATAAACAGAAAACACAAACATTTAGCTCCCAGTGCGGCTTTCTCAAATATCCAAAGATAACTAATAAGGATTGGCACTATAACAACAATAAAATCGTTATAGTGTTGTGATGGATAAACTCCGCCTATCCTTCTAAGAATAGCCGGTCCTAATCTCGGGTAAAGGAGGGGTTGCGATTGGCGTGGCGACCAACGTAAAAACATGTTGTTCCTATAGATATGAAAGCCTACCCAACTTGCTTGGGAAAAGGGATTGATGTTGTTGTGGTGCTGTCATGGATAGGAGTCTTGCAAAACCATAAAATCCTCAGTTGTTCATTTCCCCAACCCGAATATTAAAGTATTTAGTGCAGCTATCAAGGGAGTAATTCACTACTATAAAAGGAGAACATAACTATTAGAGTACATGAAACCACTTAAATATTTCTCCCAAGCAGGCAGATCGTTCGGAAAGTAAAGAAATAATTACACAGTTCAAAGCAATATAAATATTCCTTCACTACCCGCGACTTCATGTGAAGACATCACTCTCAGAAGCTAACTGAAGATGCATAAGTTCATAAGAGATGCCCAGATGACCATACAACAACGGTAAATAAAAAATTGAATGTACCTTTGACAACTTATATTATAATCTCAGTTATATTATTCCCGACATATTACTTTTACGTTCCTTGGAAGGGTATCCATATAGTCACGGAGACACAAAACAAATCTCAAAACGACATATGTTGACATGCACACCAGATTCCTAGCATCACTCAGTCATAGAGAGAAACAACATAGAGAGAAACAACACAGATTACATATTACATGAACACGTCAGTACGGCTAGCTGTTCTAGATTTCCAAGAGAACATGATACCTAATATATGTAAACCAGGCTAATGGATGAAGCAGAATGTACCTTGTTTTTTGTCTATATGTCAGACAGCAGTTTTGACAAAGACGCAATTCAGAAAAAAAAAAATTAGAGCTTACATGAAGATTAGATTCCATGATACCAAAAGATATGTAAGAATTTGAATCATCAATAGAGGAAGATAATCTAAGCATGAAAATATTTGCCTACAAGGAAAATAATAATAACTTAAAGGTGGATTAATGACGTCGTATCCCCTTCTTGGTCTACCTCGCTTGTGAGCCCCTTCGTGCTATGATTATTGACCATAGCCCCCTTTTGCATGTTTAGTTGGATCATTAAATACTAACAAACGAATTAGTTGTTAAACTGATGAATAGAAGAGTAGAATATCCTCCCTTATCTTCTTATTCACGGGTCTTGGCAACGGAAGCGGCAAGGGGGGGATGCAAGCCGGGCGGCGTGCAGAGAGACTGGATTCGGCCGGCGGACGAGACACGCCGGTGGAGGCAGCGCAGAGGGAGAAGCTGCGCGTCGGTGGAGGCAGAACGGCCTAGGAGAAGGACGTGGGCGCGGCGGTTTCGGCAGCCAACTCGCAGGTCGGCGCGGGCGGCGAGGCGAGATGTGTTAGACGGCTCGAGCGCAGCGGCTCTGGCGGCCAAGTCGCTGATGAGTGCGGGCGAAGCAACCAGCTATGGGCGGATGGCGTGGCCGCAGCTGCTCCGTCGACCGGCGGCCGTGTCGTCGACATTCAGAACGCGAAACTGATGTATTAGCTGGTGTAAACTCGAATCCGTATCCTCCAGGCACCAAATCTAGGAAGAAGAAACACAAACAAGGAAAGAGGAACAAAGAAGCAGACCTCCATGTCAAAAAGACCAAACACCGGCACCACCTCCTGGCAGCAGCATTGCAACACACAAATAGACGCCTGATGCACCGCAGAATAGCACCCAGCTGCCGCCCAAAACTGAAGCACTGCTCGACGCCACCAAGAAAACCCACAGCCGGAAGAACGGAGCAAGGACCTCACCGACGGAGGAAATATCTAATCCACAACACGGAAAGCCGAGACTCGAAGAAATCGCCCCCACCACAAGGAAATTAGCACCGACCCACTTTTCCCCGACCACCCTAAATCCAATGACACGAGGGCCCCATAGTACGAAAGGCCAACTGTCAGAAGGGCCAAACAACTACATGCACACCCAGCTTCTTAAACTATTGACGCGTGCACATACAACACAACATCTGGGCACGCTCGTGTTTTACCTGGACGTAGAAGACCACAGTCCAGGCCCAGTCGGCAGCGGCATAACCCAACATAGAGGCACGACAAGTACCCTGAAAACGATCAGATTTCACCACGCTTAACCCTTTAGAGAATACATAGACCGCCATCCAAATCATCTATGACTAGAAATCCATCTTTGGTTTATCATCCGAACCCTCTTCAGCATTAAGTTGCAAGCAACAGACAACTGCTTTAAGCAAAGTGTGTAAGGTAAACAATCCACTTGTTTCGTAAATAAGAGACCGTTGTTTTCTCCCTAGTGGCAATATCACGCTACAACCTTAGAAATTTCTGTCACTTTCCTTAGATTAAATAGAGGCATGAACCAACTATCGAGCATAAATACCCCCTCTTGGAGTCACTAGCATCTACTTGGCCAAGATAGCTACTAGAAACGGAGAGCATGCAAGATCTTAAACAACACAGACATGATAGAATCAATAAGACAATACCATTAATCAATCTAATATAGTAATCTCAATATCCATCGGATCCCCGCAAATATAGCATGCATGATTACAAATAGATATGATCTTGATCATGAACGGAGTTTACAAGATCTAAACATGATAGCACAAAGGAGGAGATACAACCATCTAACTATTACATGCACCCGTAGTCCAAGGTGGAACTACTCACACTTCATACCGAAGGCTGTCATGATGAAGAAGGCCTCCAGGATGATCTCCCCTCTGGCAGGGTGCCAGGAAGAGCTTCAGATCCCCCGATCTAGGGACTATGGTGTCGGCGGCTACAAACGGTTTCATGGAATATTGATCGGGTACTTAGGGTTTATGCATTGGGGGGTCTTTATAGGCGAAGAGGCGAGGCATGGGGAGGCCAGGGTGGTCACACCCCCAGGCGCGGCTAGGGTTAGCCCGCGCCGCCAGGGTGTGTGTCCCCCTGGTGCCTCCCCTATGTCTCATACTCTGGCTCCGTGTTCCTCATGGTAAAATATTGACTTTGGCTTTTGTCCCATCCAATTCTGAGAATATTGATTTTCTGCCTTTCTGGAACCAAAAACAGAAGAAAACATGCAACTGGCACTGTGGCATCTTGTTAATAGGTTAGTACCAGAAAACATATTAAAATAACTCAAAGTGTAGACAAAGCAAAACAAAGTAGATACTAAACAAGCATGGAACATCAAAAATTATAGATACGTTTCCGACGTATGATCGCGCTTCCTCTCGTCATCTTCGATGGTCGCATCTGATTGGATGCCACATTCCCAATTTTGGTAGCAGCGAGGGTGGATCCGAGGAAACCGACGATTCGTCAGTTCCTAGCGGGCTAAGCCCGAGGGTGCTTTAATCATGGCGCGAGTCAGAATTCGGAGAGTGGGCAAGCATCCAATCAACCAGTTTCGTTGCCACGGGTCTGGCTGGATATCATGGGGAACCAAATACACCCCTCATTCTTTGGCTGAAATATGTAGGGTGATGTAGTAATTGATAAAACTACAAGTACCAAAGGCTAATGTATCATCTTTTCCATACTATGCCTAGTTGTATGTTGACAATAACATGCTCTTCGTTATTTCTCGAATTCATGTGGAAATACTAATTATAATGATGGTAGCAGTATGCAATACTTTTTGAGATTAAATGACCGCCTTATATTAATTAACCACCATGGTCAACATCCAACAGGTTCACGATAGATTTCGGCGGGTAACCCAGCCAAGTTTAACATAGCTTATTTCTGCAGCCTAATTTAGCTAGAGACTGTGACACTTCATTACAAGAACGACGCGTTAACACCATTGAATGGTTCATAAACCCTTCAACAACACCTTTAATTCTTCGACAAGGGGTCCATGAGCGGATCTGTCCAGCTCCAAGCGTGTCATCTTTGCCACTGCACCCTTGTTGACGAGGTTTAATCTCGTCAATGCCCATTGTTATGGACTTGGGTTTTGGAGAAGATGGGGATGCTGGAGATCGCGGAACGGTTAGCAAACAAGCAACACGGGGACACGAGGTTTACCCAGGTTCAGGCCCCCGGAGGGAAAACCCTACTCCTGCTTGTCTGCTCTTGATTACGGCGGAACCGGTGATTACAGGGGTGCGCAGATGCAATCTGGCGTGGAGGTATGTATGCGGAAGTATTAGAGAGAGATCTAGGTCATGCCCTCCTGGTCTTTATATAGACTTAGGCAGGTCCCAGACATAGATCTAGTCGGTTACAGGTTCTAGGGTTTACCCCTTTAAATTTCCTATCTACTCTAGTCTTGCTCTCCAAGGATCCGAAGGCATCATGGGCCTTGGCCACCCGAAAATCTTCATGGGCCAGCGTATATTTGCTGTGGGGCTTCCTTGGGCTGGACCAGATATGCTGAGATCGTGTACCCGCGGGGTATAACCATGTCAGTAGCCCCCGAGTGTTCAGTCGAATCGTAGATTCGGCTGAGGACTCTTCAATCCTTCGGGTGCAACTCTGTCTTTCAAGAGAATGTGTAGGGATTGTTGATGCGTGTGCCTGACTCTCCCGACAAATCAGGGTCAGTTAACTGTCTTAGGACAAAACAACACGACCTTCTTCAGGTTCGAGTCCCTCGACTCGAACCCGGAACATATGCTGGCGTAATTCGACTTAGGCCGCGGAGGACTTACAGGAGTGGAATTCCAGTGAATTTAATTAATGTACCCAACGCGTCCGTCAGGATTTTTTGTCGTGCCTGTTGGCACAGGTTTATACTAGAAGAGCGCAGTCATGTGCGTCACCAGGCCATCAGATGATATCTGTAGGTCTTATCTTTGCGTCGCAGACACAGCATCCGAATTTTGTCACCACGGAGGTGTTTCGGGTGACCAAGGAGAATGTTACTCACTTAGCGTTAATTGGGGCAGAGTTGCCGAAAAGTTTTTTGCGTACTGATCTGAAAGATCGCAGTCGAAAATTTATAGGGTGCGCGACCAGCGCTCCCTATGGGAGTAGCCCCCGAGTGTCTGTTCGAGTCGTAGACTCGAGCGGAGACTTTAATTCAGCTGTTGTTCAGTGTCAGGTCCGTAGGACACAAATTTTTTCGGATGCTTAAATCCGTCCTCCCTATGAGAGTAGCCCCCGAGTCCGTAGTGGAGTCGTAGACTCAACGTAGGACTCGAAGAAACAGTTCAGTGCTGGAACGTGTTGTTCTTTTTTCGGGTTCGCGGCCAGCGCTCCTGATAGGAGTATCCCCCGAGTAATTGGTCGAATCGTAGATTCGAGTGAGTACTTTAGCTTTAAAGCCGAAGAAATTGTAGTTGTTGCTAGTTTAGCTTTTGATGACGTCAGTGCTGACGATCGATGACCTCAAGCATCTGATGCACCAGAGATGACTTGACTGGACGAACATGGGTCCCACTTTCTGACCTTGAATTGACCGGTCACGCGCGGCGTGGAGATAATTACGACGTTGCCTCGATTTCCGCGCATAGTGGACGGCGTGTTAGCGACGGTTCGTTGCGCTGCTGACACGTGTATGGCCAGATCCTGCCGTTGGCGTTAGGTCTTCTCGATGGACGGTTGTCGTGCATCGTCTTCGTCTTTATAATCATTGAGGAAAACTTTAGTTTATTTTCACCGTAGCTATTCTCGTTTCACTGCTTCCTTGTTCTCTGAGAGTTCTTGCTGCGCGCTGGAATATCCTTTCACATTTCCTTCTTCCATCCTGCGCTCTCGCCGCCGGCGCCGCCGTACCTCGATGGGGAAGTCGAAGAAGTCTTCTTCTGCGGTTGGTACCAGTGCTGCTGGAGGGAAGAAGAGTGCCGCCGCCACCCATGTCACCGACGGTGGCTGGCGGCGATCGGAGACGCGGGAGAGTGATCTCCGCAAGCTTCGTGAGCGGGGCTTGATTCCGCAGGATAGGGAGGCCGTCAAACTCCCAGGCAACAAGGTAATCCCCCGTCCCCCTGCTGGGTTTCGGGTTATGTTCCTCGCCTTCGTCATTCGCGGATTTTCCTTCCCAGTCCACGACTTCCTTCGTGGACTGCTTTTTTTGTACAGTGTCCAATTGCATCATCTTTCCCCCAATTCTCTTCTTCACATTGCTTGTTTCATCACTTTCTGCGAGTGCTGGCTTGGTATCGAGCCGCACTTTGGCCTCTTCCGGAAACTCTATTCCGTGAAGAGGCAATCTGGTTCGGATGGTGTGTATCCCATTGGGGGTTGCATCATCTCCCTCAAACCCAATCTGCTTTTCTTTTCTTTTTCCATGTCCGAATCTGTCCAGTACTGGCGGAGGCGATGGTTTTATATCCGCGACTCCATAGTGCCTGGGCAGGATTTTGGTTTTGCTCCTTTCGACCCCTCCCAAAAGATCGAACCGAAAAGGTCCTGGAAAAACCAGATCTTGGATGGCGAGGTGGCGGAGATAGAGGCTCTCTATCGTCGAGTGGAGGATCTCCAGTTGATTCCGGAGAAGGAAGTGAACGGTGTGGATATCATCCGCACTTTTCTTGAGCGTCGGGTGTAGCCACTCCAGGCTAGGGCGCACCCGATGTTCCTTTATGCTGGCCGCCGTGATCCGACGAGGGTTTCGGCTGAGAAATTCTCCTAGGGAGATCTCGACAGGGCCCTTCGTTCGCTGCTGAAGTTCAAGGCTGGAGAGGATATCCCGGGGAAGTCGCTGACTTCTCTGTTTTCTTCTTCGCTTCCTGTTCCACAGGTGTAGATCCGTGCACGTAGCGCTATTTTCGACTGCATTGTATTTGCGTTTGTTTTCTAACAAATTTTCTTCTCTTGTGCAGAGCTTCAAAGTGCCGAGCATGTCGCCTCCATTACCCGAAGTATTTCCGGATGCTCCAGATAATGATGTGGTGGATTCCATGTCCGAGCTGTCGTCGGCGCGGTCTCCGGCTGAAGAGGCCAACGAGTCGAGCGAGGACCACACTCGCAAACGATCGCGGAGCTCCAGCGAGTCTTCGGATGCCTCGACTCCTCCGACTCCTAGGAACCCGTTGTGTCTTGAACGTCACAGTGGTGGGCATGGAGGCTCTTCCTCTCCGATTCTTGCCCTTCCCGTGCGGGCTGTAGCGCCGCACCCGCCGACGAAGCGGAAGAAGGAAGAAAAGAAGGAAGAGAAGAAGGAAGAGAAGAAAGAGGAGAAGAAAGTCCGGAGGACCCCTCCTGTCTTCAACCTGATCGAGCTTGACTCGTAAGTTTCCTTTGTCCTGCATTGCTTTTTCTTGCCTGTTTACTTTGTACTTGTGCTAATTTGTCCTTGTGCAGGCACTCTTCCAACGACTCCTCCACCGATGGTGCTCGGGAGATGATGGGGGAGTCGAAAGTCGCGTCTCCTCCTCCTCAGACGGTGGCTACCTCTAAGGGCGCTGCTCCGAACCCTTCTCCGTAGGAGGTTCAGGTGGTTGCGCCTCAGAAGGTTGCCAGCGGACCTTCGGAGTCACCATCGGATCATGTGAGTAGTTCTGCCTCCTTCCACGGGGGAAGCCCCCGAGCGTCTGTAAAGGAGTTTTTGTTGCGTGTTCATCTGTCGAGTCTCGGGGGGAGCCCCCGAGCGTTTTCGTGTGTAATTTGTTTCTGCTCTTTCTTTTGGGCGTAGCCCCCGAGTCCTTCTCTTGACTAGTAGGTCTTTTTCCTACAGCCTTTTGTGCAGGATGCCAAACAATTGGTGCAGCAGCACCTGGTGCTGGAGGCCAGCCTCAAACAGCTTCAAGGTACTTTTATGCCTTGATGTTTGCTTCTTCTTGTATTCTTGTCCTATTATCTGACGTTTGCATTATGTGAATGCAGAGGAGCACAACACCTCCCTCCGTGAGGTTGATGCTCTCAAAAAGAGCCTCGGTCAAGCGGAGAAGAAGGCCAAGGTTGCCGTGGATGCGAAAGAGCGCCTCGAGCTAGAGCTGGCTACTGCGGCCGAGGCTAAGGAGCGCTTGCAGCGGGAGGCCACGGACCGCGAGGAGCAGCTTGCCACCGCCTGAAGGGAATATGCCCGAGAGGCAATAATAAAGTGGTTATTATCGTATTCCTTATTTATGATAAATGTTTATTATACATGCTATAATTGTATTAATACGGAAACGTTAATACATGTGTGTTTAATAAACAAACAGAAAGTTCCTAGTTATGCCTCTCTCATAAACTAGCTCGTTGATTAACAAGATGATCAAGGTTTCCTGATCATGGACATTGGATGTTGTTAATAACAGGATCACAACATTAGTGTAATGATGTGATGAACATTCATCCGAAGTATAGCATTACGATCAAAGTCATTGAGTTTATATTGCTATAACAACTTACGAAGTGATCCTAATCCTTAGACCATGAGATCATGTCAATCACTAACACCGGAAGAGTTTCTTGATAACATCAAACGTCACACCGTAACAGGGTGATTATAAAGATGGATTCAGAACTAATAAAGTGTTATGTTGAGGCCCATGGATCGAGAGTGGAATTTGTTCATCCCGATGACGGATAGATATGCTCTGGGCCCTCTCGGTGATATCACATTGATTAGCTTGCAAGCAAGTGATTTGATCACTAGAATGTTATATCACGGGAACGAGAAAAGAGTGCATGTCAGTAACGAGATCAAACTAGGTATGGAGATACCGATGATCGAATCTCGGACATGTAATATATCGCGAAACAAAAGGATTAAGATACGAGCGTAAAAGGTTCCGACGATCACAAGAAAGTCATCGTTGAATGTGTGGGAGTCAGTATGGGTCTCCAGGTCCCGCTTCTGATTATTGATCCGAGAGGGGTCTCGATCATGTCCGCATTATTCGCGAACCGTAGGGTGACACACTTAAGAGACACCGACATCCATTTGGAGCAAAAGTTTCATGCCGAAAAGAATAACAAGCGCAGGAATTTATTTCACTAGATACCGAAACGGGTTTTCGGGTGAAATTGCAGAAAGTGTTTCTGCATGTGAAATGAAATACTAGCAAGGGGTTATATGTGAATGTTTGTCATTAAAGTAATTGACAAAATTCTGAATAAATAAAAGGAGTTTTATTTAATGAGAGTTTGCATTAAATTTGGTGGAAATTTAATGGGAATTTGAGTGGGTTTTTGAGTGGAGAAAATTGAAGGGCCATTTTGTGAGTGGAGTGTCCACCCACATGAATGAGGGAGAGGTGGGGGCACCCTCCATGGCCGGCGGCCATGCCCCCTTGGGCTGCCCCCCCTCCCCTATATAAGGAGCCCCTCCTCTCACTTCTCACTCACACCTCCTCGTGAAGGATCTCTCTCCCCCTCTAGAATTTATCCCCCATGGTCTCGGACTAGCGAGATACATGTTCCCGGTGGCTTTTTGGCAAGAAAGAGTTGTGCTTCCGCTGCATCGCTGGAGCGAGGAGGCGGAGGTTGCTCGGTGCCTCGAACGTGTGTGCGAGCACGGATGCGCTGCTGTTTTGCGGCGCTAGGACTTCCTCTCGATCTTGAGATCGGCAAGAGATCGTCTACATCAACCACGAGTTTGGACTCGTTAAGCTTTGTCGGTCTTCAAGGGTATGTTCTCTACGGATATACATCCGCCCGTTGTTTGTATCTAGTAGATAGATCTTGGTCCATAGTTGTTCCCATCGTAGGAAAATTTTTGTTTTCTATGCTGCGAACCCTACAGTGGTATCAGAGCCGGATCTATGCGTAGATGCTTTGCACGGGTAGTACACATATGAGTATGTGGGCGATGATGATCATTTTATTGCTTCTTAGTTGTACTTTGGATATTGGTGGCATAGTGGGATGAAGCGGCCCGGACAAACTTTACATGTCCTCGTACATGAGACCTGTTCCACGCTTGACATGCAACTAGTTTTGCATAAGTGGCTAGCGGGTGTCTGTCTCTCCTACTATAGTCAATATCTAATTTGCAACGAGTTGTCAACAATTTGGTTATCCTTGTTGTGGTTCATGTTCGTAGGTAAGAACGGTTCTATCTTCGAAAGCCCTAAGCCACGTAAAATTTGCAATGGATAAATTAGAGGCGTCTAGTTTAGATTGTTGCTGGGCTAGTGTTATGATATGGTGATGTTGTAAGTAGAAGTATGAGATGATACTTTTACAACATACATAACGTGTAAACTCCATAGACCTTGGATTTACATATAAAGGTATGATAGTGATCATACCACGGTGCACATGATAGAGATCATATGCGAGAACCATATCATTCCACTAATAAACATGTGATGTTTGATAGCATCTTATATTGCTTGTTTGGCGTTTTATTAGCATAATAAGATGATCCCTCATTTAGATATCAAGATAAAAATGTGTTCTTCCTTAAGTATGCACCGACAATGTTTCGTCGCTTCAAGACATCACGTGATGATCAGGTGTACTTGAATCCACGAGCATATCTCGGGTGTAAGACAGTTACACACGCGAATACTAAGGTTCTTACTTGGCGACCCTAGCATGTACAGACATGGACTCGGAACACGGACCGAAAGGTTAAGCATGAGTCATATGTTTTGATATGATGACCATATGGATGCTCGCCTTTGAAGCTATACCGACTCACGTGATGATCGGACTTGGTGTAGTGGATTTGGTTCATGTAATCACCAAAAAGACATGAGGGATGTCGTTTTTGAGTGGGAGTTTATTTCTAATTTGGATTAGTAGAACTCAATTTATCATAAATTAAATCAAAGTGAATTTGCATAATTTGTTGTAGTCATTGGCATTCGTTCACCGCCTTATGCTTAGTTATAATTGAGATAATAGAACTATAGAATTCTGGATATATACTTTACGAACTGGTATCGTATTGTGTTGAGTGTCAATCTAAAGTTTAAAGTCCTATTGCAAACTTTCAGCAAACTCTATTTACTCCGGGAAATTTAATAGTTGGTATTAAATCGAGAGTAACAATTCCGGTGTTAGTATCTTAAGTATCATGTTTGCCTCCACGATTCTTGATTGATTTAAATATCAAGCTTATCTAGGAGCTGAAAGAATTGTTTCAGAAACCATCATGTGTGGCAGATATAACGATATCTGAAACAATGTTTTGGTTGCAATATGATAGAGTATAATATATGTTCTCATATTGGATGAGAATTTACGAAGGTTGGAGATGCTAGACATCCTAATCATCCAAAAGGGTTTTGGAAAGTAATGTTATACTCACGATTCTCCTTTATAAGCTAAATTGGCTTGATCATGAAAGTCGTCATGATAAGGATGAATAGAATATGTATGTAAAGTGTTTACTACACTAAAAGATTACTAAAGAATGGATTTTGAAAGAATACCGATCATTTTGATGATGGTGATCTACTTCAAAGTGCAAGTCCAAAGGTATTATTATTTGAATATACACGCTTTGGACTATGTGTCATGTATATGGCGCCACTTTTGATGTTGATAGATTCTTTTAAAAGGAAAAGCAAATGCTGAAAGAGAATCTATAAAATATATTTGGCAGAAAAGAAAAGATTGGAAATATCCAATTTAGGTATATGGATGATATACATGTTATGGTTGTATTCTTTGCTTGTTAAACAATGTGGTTCTTGGGTATTGGATACCGAATTGGTTGGTATGAAATTTCATACGGAACGATGCAATTCATGAACCACAATGGCCTAAGTAACTAGCAAGAGAATATGTGATGATGTTCATCGAAAACAAACAAACCGTTGTTTGTATTTCTCGTTGACATCAAAGCTTGACTTCAAGATTTGTTTTAATAATTGTTATTTGAATCAGGTATTATAAGAACAAAGGTTGTTCAAATAATTACCGTATTCCATATAAGATGGATGATTTACAAATCTAGTTGGAGAAATCACATCCATAAAACCTAATGCTAAAATGTCGCAAGACAAATGATTGAAAGATCACTTACGAAGTGACATCGCCGTTTAAATTATATTGGAAAGAAAACATGAAGAATCTCCATTTTCATGGATTTTTGGAGTCTTTGATTTGATCAAGTGACGCTTGTGAGACTTTCCTCGGGATAATTAAAACTTCGTTCAAAGGCCAAAGAAGAACGAACGACTAAAATATTGGAATTCATACATATCGATGTATGTAGTCCATTATGTGTAGTCGTAAGCGATGGGTTTCAACTTCATATACTTTCTCCGGAAATTGAGTGAATAATTCACTTAATGAGAAAGAAGTGTGAAATATTTGAAAATGTTCAAAGACTTTCAAGATGAAGTGAAAATCATTGTGACAAGAAAAATAAATGAATTATGATTTGATCATAAAGGGATTTATTTGAGTTACAAGTGTAACAAGAAAAATAAATGAATTATGATTTTATCATAAAAGGGATTTATTTGAGTTACAATTTTAGCAAAACACCTAGATTTACATCTCCTGAAACACCATAGGAATATGGAATGTTTTGAGATTTGTAAGGAAACCTTGTTTGACATGGTTGGATCGAAGGTGTTATTTATAAAACTGCCATTATGTTTTAAAAGATTAAAAGCTTTAGAGACTACCGCTTTTACACTGAAAAGAGCTCCATCTTGATCCGGTGAAATGACACCATGGAAGTTATGGTTTGGGGTAAAACCCAAGTTGTCATTTCTTAAATTTTGGTATGCTAAACATAAGTAAGATGTTTACAACCGAAGTCGGATGAGCATGTCTTTGTAGGTTATTTCGAATAACAATTGGTTATTCCTCCATAACACCAAAGACAAAAGGGTTTGTCACTTGAAACGTGAAGTTTCTTGAAAAAGGAATTTTTTCGTAAAAGTTAAGTGGGAGGACAATAGAACTTTGATAAGGTTAACGAACCTTAACTAAATATGCTGAGTTGCGCAGCGCCGGAAGATGTTCCGGAGGCAGCCAGAATGCTCATGGATTATGTGCCTCAAATGTTGCGGTCATAGAGATCTAAGTTCCTATTGAACCAAGTCGGTTGAATAAACAATCAAATACTAAGATTTGAGAGTAAATCATTATTGTTTGACAATGATGAACCGACTATATGCAAAGAAGAGATGATGGGCCCTGGCTCCGTCAAATGGCTCGAAGCCATAAAATCCGTGATAGTTCCATACACGAGAAATCAAGTTTTGAACTTGGAAGACCCTCCGGAAAGGTGTAAAAACCTATCGGTCGTATTTGGATCTATAAAGAAATAGACATGGATGTTTCACATCTATGAAATAGTCGACATGTCGTAAAGTATTTTACGACAATGTTCAAGGAGTTGACTATGACAAGATTTGATCTTTCATAGCGATATTTAGTCTGGACGGATTAAAGTAGCAACCACTACATATAATCTGTTATATGGTAGATGAATAAACAAAACAAAGTTCTTCTAATAGAATGGTTACCTAGGACGTGTACATGACACGGTCCAAAGGGTTTTGTTAAATTCAAAGGATGCTAAAAGGGCGTGCAAACTTCAATGGTTGAAGTAAGCATCGCGGAGTTGGAATCTTCACCATGATGAAAAGGAGTTTTCATCAGGAGACGATGAAGATGCTTGCATTTGCAAGAAATTAAGTGGGAGCGCTAAGACATATTTCTAATACATTATGTGGAGGACATCTTGTTGATTAGAAATGATGTATCTTTTATTGACAAAGGTTAAGAATTTCATTTCGATGAAATACTTAGGCAAAACCCGAATATTTGGCATGAATGTCTATAGTGGATAGACTGTGACGCTAATATGGTTGTGCCAAATGTACATATATGAGATATTGAAGGAGTTCAATATAGAAACGACAAGAAACATTTCTTGTTGCATGGAAAGGAATTGAATCAAGATTCAAGTGTATCGACACTTGATAAGTGAAACAAGATTCAAGTGCTTTGACACTTGATGAGTGAAATCACGAGAATGTTTTGATCAATCATACCATGATATGTACACATCCAGATATGTCCTATGCTCTAAGTG
Organism: Avena sativa; assembly: GCA_916181665.1. Taxonomy (NCBI): domain Eukaryota; kingdom Viridiplantae; phylum Streptophyta; class Magnoliopsida; order Poales; family Poaceae; genus Avena; species Avena sativa. The sequence continues at coordinate 325,322,711 of OV702280.1, forward strand.
TTATGAGCATATACCAGAATGAATCATAAAATGATCATTGGACTATAGTGAGGATATTCTTATGATCTTTTTTGAAAGAACTAAGAATATATTTGTGTAGAGGTGACAAACAATTGCAAATAGTTCATTGTAAAGAGTTACATTGATACTAGTTTTGTCACAAGATACAAATTAAGTTTATCTCAATTTAAACTATGGGTGGCACAATGTAATGGAAAGGAGATTCCATGATGGATTTGGAAGAGTTCCAAAGTTAAGACATTGTGACGAATACTACAACAAAAGGCTAAGTATATGACTGCTATAGTAGCAGCAAAGGAGGGAATTTGTGTCAAGTAGTTTGTTATCAAACTAAGGTGTGGTTCGCAACGGGCTAACACTAAAGATATATTGTATGACAATAGTATCGACGTGTTTTAACCCCAAGGAACTAAAGGTCTCACCGAAAGACCAAATTTATACAATGCCATCTCATTGGAGAATGAGTGATGCGTGAAGACGCAAAGACATGCAAACACACACGGACCTGAAAGCGTCAGATCCGTAGATTATGTTAACCACTTGCAATTGCGTATATGGAACACCAGAAAGCCATAGGTGTTCAATACGCAAAGTTTTCAAACTAGATTATTGTCTCTAGTGCAAGTGGGAGACTGAAGGGAATATGCCCGAGAGGCAATAATAAAGTGGTTTTTATCGTATTCCTTATTTATGATAAATGTTTATTGTACATGCTATAATTGTATTAATACGGAAACGTTAATACATGTGTGTTTAATAAACAAACAGAAAGTTCCTAGTTATGCCTCTCTCATAAACTAGCTCGTTGATTAACAAGATGATCAAGGTTTCCTGATCATGGACATTGGATGTTGTTAATAACAGGATCACAACATTAGTGTAATGATGTGATGAACATTCATCCGAAGTATAGCATTACGATCAAAGTCATTGAGTTTATATTGCTATAACAACTTACGAAGTGATCCTAATCCTTAGACCATGAGATCATGTCAATCACTAACACCGGAAGAGTTTCTTGATAACATCAAACGTCACACCGTAACAGGGTGATTATAAAGATGGATTCAGAACTAATAAAGTGTTATGTTGAGGCCCATAGATCGAGAGTGGAATTTGTTCATCCCGATGATGGATAGATATGCTCTGGGCCCTCTCGGTGATATCACATTGATTAGCTTGCAAGCAAGTGATTTGATCACTAGAATGTTATATCACGGGAACGAGAAAAGAGTGCATGTCAGTAACGAGATCAAACTAGGTATGGAGATACCGATGATCGAATCTCGGACATGTAATATATCGCGAAACAAAAGGATTAAGATACGAGCGTAAAAGGTTCCGACGATCACAAGAAAGTCATCGTTGAATGTGTGGGAGTCAGTATGGGTCTCCAGATCCCGCTTCTGATTATTGATCCGAGAGGGGTCTCGATCATGTCCGCATTATTCGCGAACCGTAGGGTGACACACTTAAGAGACACCGACATCCATTTGGAGCAAAAGTTTCATGCCGAAAAGAATAACAAGCGCGGGAATTTATTTCACTAGATACCGAAACGGGTTTTCGGGTGAAATTGCAGAAAGTGTTTCTGCATGTGAAATGAAATACTAGCAAGGGGTTATATGTGAATGTTTGTCATTAAAGTAATTGACAAAATTCTGAATAAATAAAAGGAGTTTTATTTAATGAGAGTTTGCATTAAATTTGGTGGAAATTTAATGGGAATTTGAGTGGGTTTTTGAGTGGAGAAAATTGAAGGGCCATTTTGTGAGTGGAGTGTCCACCCACATGAATGAGGGAGAGGTGGGGGCACCCTCCATGGCCGGCGGCCATGCCCCCTTGGGCTGCCCCCCTCCCCTATATAAGGAGCCCCTCCTCTCACTTCTCACTCACACCTCCTCGTGAAGGATCTCTCTCCCCCTCTAGAATTTATCCCCCATGGTCTCGGACTAGCGAGATACATGTTCCCGGTGGCTTTTTGGCAAGAAAGAGTTGTGCTTCCGCTGCATCGCTGGAGCGAGGAGGCGGAGGTTGCTCGGTGCCTCGAACGTGTGTGCGAGCACGGATGCGCTGCTGTTTTGCGGCGCTAGGACTTCCTCTCGATCTTGAGATCGGCAAGAGATCGTCTACATCAACCACGAGTTTGGACTCGTTAAGCTTTGTCGGTCTTCAAGGGTATGTTCTCTACGGATATACATCCGCCCGTTGTTTGTATCTAGTAGATAGATCTTGGTCCATAGTTGTTCCCATCGTAGGAAAATTTTTGTTTTCTATGCTGCGAACCCTACACCGCCACGGCCTCACGCGAGAGAGAGGTGGCCGACAAGCTTATGGCGGCTGCCAAGGCTGTTTCGGGTGAGTGTCTTTACTGTCAACTTTCGGTTTCCTTTTCTTTCTGTTGTGGTGCTGACGTTCATTCTTCTTCCTTGCCGTTTTAGATGCCGCAGGCATCGAGTTTGATCGCGGTGCCCTGGAGCACGGTAGTGCTCTGGATGATGCTGCTGCGGCAGTCGAAGATCGCTGCGGCACCGTCGTTAACTCGCTTGCCAAGGCCAAGGAGGTCCTTGGGTGCTTCTACAAGGAGCTTGTCCCCAAGGGCGCGGCCCTTGATGATGTTGATGCTCTGGCGGAGGCGCTGTCAGCCGAAGCACCTGCGGCGTACAAGCGCAAGCAGAAGGGCATCGGTGCGTCCGTCGGGCTAGCAATGGCCTTGGCGGCTGGATCGGAGCTGGACCTTCCCCAGGTCACTTCCCGGATGCCGATGACTGCTGATGGATCCGAGGTAGCCTTCACTACCTATTCTGCTCGCTGTAAGCGTTATGGGCCGAAGCTGATTGATCTGTTGGCCGAGTATGCACTACGGCAGCAGGGGGAAGCCAAGGCGAGGCAATCCGGCTCCGAGGCTACTCAGGGTGCCGCGTATTAGGCGCTGTAGCTGTAGGATAGTTGTAGTCTCTTTTGTTGTAATTATTTTGATGAACAAATCCTTGTTCCACGTAGTGGCTTTTGATGCACTTAATGAATTTGTTGAGTTATGTGCTCCTTCGTCTGCGTGTTCATGTCTTTGCCTTTCTGTTGATCTAGGGTCCTTCGGGTGCTGGTCCCGTTGACACCTCGCCTGCAACGCGGCTGCAGCCATCCTTGGATGATTCGTCGTAGCTTGCGTTTCTTCGAGACCGTATTCGTAGTCTCGAGAAAGAGTTGCTTGGGGTGTGTGGCCATGCTGATGTTTGGAAGTCCAAGGCGGATCACGGTGCTGCCAGAGAGGAGTACTTGATGGCAGAATTGCTTCGATTATCCGAGCAGCTTCAGTGTAAGTTTTTCGAGCTGTTTCCCATTTCTTCGGATGCACCAGCTGGCATTGCATCTTACTTTTGTGCAAGTATTGCAGGTGCTAACCTTGCTCCAAGGGAGGAGAAGGAGCGTGTTGCTGTTCGGGTCAATTGTTTGACTCAACAGGACATGGAAGCCGGCGGGTTCTTCTGGATGGATCGTGGCCATGCTATGGTCCTTGCGATGGTGCAAGATCACGTTCACCAAGTATCACGGGTGCTTCGTTAGGTGCAGAATTCGCTCGTGTCGGTTCTGCATGTGATGTTTCCGTTGGATGCTGCACCAACAACCCTTTCTGGTCTTCTATCAAAGTTTCGGAACGTGAATCGTGTCAAGGAGTTGGTGCGGCATCAGCTCGTCGCAGGAGTGAAGGCTGCGTTGTCCCTTGTGAGGCTGCATCGCCCTGATGTAGATCTGTCCGCTGTAGCGGCTGGACCACCCCCTCGACCAGATGGTGGTGTGTGGGATATGCGTCCGCATTACGCGGCTATAGGGCAGTATGCCGAAGAGATCGTAGATCTATTTGAGCAACGTGCTCAGGTTATTCTTCAGAATAGGTAGTGCCTGTAAAAGAGATAAATGTAAAATTTGTATATATTTGACTGGGTGTGTTTTTCCCTTTGTTATAAAGGTTTGGTTGTTGTTTGAGCATGTAGTGCTTTGTTCGCATACGTGTCCTTTTCGTTAGCCTGACGTGGTCAGCTACTCAGGTGTACACGTGTTATCCTGAGTCGACGAAATCATGAGGTGGGGGGAGCCCCCAAGTGCGTTTGTAGCATGAAGTAAAAGTGCGGATAGAAAAACGAATTTTTTGGGGCGAGACACTTAGCTTTATTTATATCGTAATGGAGGAGGTACATTGTTCGGCTGAGTAGCCTTGGCTGAATAGCCTTATTGAAAGTAAAGGGGTAGGTAGCTAGGGGTAGAATCGTCGCAGGTGTGCGATGTTCCATGGGTTGGAGTATGCGACTCCAGACTCCACATGCTTGAGGCGATAGGCGCCACCTAGGATGACTTCAGTGACGATGTAGGTTCCTTCCCATGGTGACTCGAATTTCTTCGGTCGCTCTTGCTTGAGTCGCAAGATGAGGTCTCCTTCGATGAAGGACCTTGGGCGCAGCCGTCGGCTGTGGTAGTTGCGGAGACTCTGCTGGTACACCACTGAGCGAGCTGCTGCTATGTCTCGTGCTTCGTCGAGTGTGTCGACGGCGTCTTCGAGTGCAGCCGTGGATTCGGCTTCGTTATAAGCGACGATCCGGGGGGCCTGGTGGCGTACTTCGGCTGGTAGCACGGCTTCGGCTCCGTGCACCATGAAGAACGGCGCGTAGCCAGTGGAGCTGTTTGGCATGGTATGCAAGCTCCATAGGACGGAGGGTAGCTCTTTCGTCCAGGCTCCGGCGAGTCGCTCGAGTGGGCTCATGAGGAGCTTCTTGATGCCAGCGCCGATTAGGCCGTTGGCCTTTTCCACCTGCCCGTTCGTTGGCGGGTGCGCCACAGAGGCGTATGTGATGTTGATTCCGAGGCCTTCGCAGAAGTCTTGGAATTCTTTGGAGATGAAGTTTGATCCATTGTCGGTGATGATGCTATGCGGTACGCCGAACCTGTAGACAATGGATTCAAAGAACTTGACGGCAGTCTTGCCCTTTTGGTTAGTGACCGGCATGGCTTCGATCCACTTGGTGAATTTGTCGACTGCGACCAGGAGGTAGATGTGCCCTCCTTTCGAGGACCTTGGCAGTTTGCCGATCATGTCGAGGCCCCATTGGGCGAAGGGCCAGGCCAAGGGTATGGGCCTGATCTCTGACCCGGGTGCGTGTGGTTTGTCAGCGAACCTTTGGCACCCTTTGCATCTTCGAACGATGTCTTTTGCGTCATTCATGGCCGTTGGCCAGTAGAATCCAGCTCGTAGAGCTTTGGCGACAAGGGAGCGACTGCCTGCGTGATGGCCGCAGATGCCCGTGGATGTCTTGAAGTATGGTTTTCCCGTCACCGATGGTGACGCACCTTTGTAGTACACCCGAAATGCTGCGCTTGTACAACTCGCCATTGATGATGGTGAAGGCTTTTGACCGGCGAGATATGCGCCGGGCATCTGTCGGGCTATCAGGTAGTTCTCCGTCTATCAAGTACTGGAGGTACGGTCGTGTCCAAGTTTCTTCGACTTCCATGACCTGCATCAGGTTGACCGTGGCGACCTCTGTGTCAAGTTTTTCGGGTCCTTCATGACCTTCGGGTAGCGAAGCCCCCGAGTGTTTTGCTTCTTCGGGTGATCCCTTGGGGAATTTCCGCTTGATGGATGGCACGCAGATCTGTTCGAGGAACACACCTGGTGGCACCGTTGCGCAGGTGGAGCCTTTGTTGGTGAGTCTGTCGGCTTCCTCGTTGCTTTCTATTCCAACGTGCCGAAGCTCGCAGCCGTCAAATTCTCCCTCGAGTGAGTTGTAAAGTGCGCGGTACGCGATCATGTTTTCGGCGTGTGCGTCGTACTCATTCACCGTCTGTTGGACGACGAGGTTGGAGTCACCGTAGATGACCAGGCGCGTTGCGCCGTAGATCTTTGCCATCCTCATGCCATGGATGAGGGCTTCGTATTCGGCCTCGTTGTTGGAAGCTCGAAATTTCATCCGAAGGACGTACTTCATCTTGTCGCCCTGCGGGGAGGTCAGTATGACCCCGACTCCTGCTCCAGCTTCGCGCTTGGAGCCGTCGAAATGCATCGTCCATGACTGCGACATGTCTGGGGTGTCTGGCAGCTGCAACTCCATCCAGTGTACAAGGAAGTCCGGGAGGACCTGACACTTGATTGCGAGTCGCTTTTCGTAGACGATGTCTAGGGGTGACAGCTCGATGCCCCACAGGGCCACGCGTCCTATGGCCTCCGGATTGTTTAAGATGCTATTCAGGGGTGCTTCGTTGATGACCATCACCTGGTTCTCCTGGAAGTAATGGCTCAACCGTCGAGCCGTCATGAACACGCCGTAGGCGAGTTTCTGGTAGTGAGGGTACCTCTGCTTTGTTGGCGTCAATACCTCGCTGAGGTAGTAGATTGGGCGTTGGACCCCATGGGTCTTGCCTTCTTCGGGTCGCTCAACCACCAGTACGGTGCTTACCACCTGGTGTGTGGCTGCTATGTACAGCAGTAGGGGCTCGCGCTCCTTTGGCGTAACCAAGACAGGCGAGGTGGAGGGCAGCCGCTTCAGATCTTCGAATGCGTCGTCCGCTTCAGGTGTCCACTCGAATTTATCTGCCTTGCGTAGCAGTTGGTAGAATGGCAGGGCTTTCTCACCCATGCGGCTGATGAACCTGCTCAATGCCGCTATTCGTCCTGCGAGCTGTTGGACACCCTTGATTTTCTTCGGCTTCTCCATGGCCATGATGGCCCGGATTTTCTTCGGGTTCGCCTCAATCCCTCGCTGGGAGATGAAGTACCCAAGCAGCTGAACCGATGGGACGCCGAAGGCGCACTTTTCGGGATTGAGCTTGATCCTGTAGCGGTCGAGATTATCGAACGTCTCACGGAGATCGTCGATGAGCGTTCTTGCCTCCCTGGTTTTGATGACTATGTCGTTGACATAGACTTGGACGTTGCGACCGATTTGGTCCTTGAGGCATGCCTGCATGCATCGCTGGTACGTGGCACCTGCGTTCTTTAGCCCGAAGGGCATTGTGTTGTAGCAGAACACTCCGAACGGTGTAATAAACGCTGTTTTCTCTTGATCTTCGACCTTGAGTCGAATCTGGTTGTAGCCGGAGTAGGCGTCGAGGAAGGAGAGTTTCTCGCATCCTGCAGTCGAATCGATGATCTGATCGATCTGAGGAAGAAGGAAGTGGTCCTTTGGGCAGTGCTTGTTCAGTGACATGAAGTCTACGTACATCCGCAGGATGTCCGTGTCCTTCTTGGGGACCATCACTGTATTTGCTAGCCACTCGCTTTCTTTGATCTCCCTGATGAAGTCTGCAGCGAGTAGTCTGTTGATTTCCATTCCGATGGCTTCGGCCCGTGGCTCGGACAGTCTCCGGATGGACTGCTTGACGGGCTTGGTGTTTGGAAATACGTTGAGTGCATGCTCGGCGAATTCCCTGGGAACTCCTGGCATGTCCGCAGGACACCAGGCGAAGATTTCCCAGCGCTCACGGAGGAATTCGACGAGCGCGCTTTCCTATGCGGGGTTGAGGTTGTTGGCGATCAGCGCCGTCTTGGAGGCATCCGTCGGGTGGACCTGCACCTTCTTTGTGTTGACGGTGGAGTCGAAAGACATGTCAGGTGCGTTTTGTCGTGCGACTGGGGGTGCCCCATTGTCCGTCACCTCGCGGAGCCTTACGAGCTCATCCTGCATGCCGAATGACTGGGAGATTCTGTTGAAGTCCCTATCGCAGTGGTCCGATCGGGTGAAGCTCCCGTGGACCGTGATGACGCCCCTGGGTCCTGACATCTTGAGTAGCAGGTATGCGTAATGTGGGACATCCAAGAACCTTGCGAATGCTACAAGCCCGAGGATGGCGTGGTATTGTGATGGCCAGTCCACCACTTCGAATTCGAGCCGCTCGCATCGGAAGTTGTCCGGCTTGCCGAAGATGACGTCGAGCCATATTTTTCCCAGGGGGAATATGCCCTTTCCTGGGACGATGCCGTGGAACGTTGTGTCTGACTGTTCCAGGCTGCACAGCAGGATCCGCATTGCTGCTAGAGTGCTTGCAAACATCAGGTTGATGCCGCTGCCACCGTCCATGAAGACGCGGCTCATCTCGAAACCTCCGATCTGCGCCTCCAACACTAGGGCAGCATGACCTGGGCGAGGGATCTGGCAAGGATGATCCGAACGACTGAACGTGATGCAGGACTCCGATCCGCTGAGGTACTCAGGGATGGCGGGTGGAGTTGTCACGGCTAGGTTGATCTGACGGGTGATTTTCTTCTGCACCCTATTTGTCGGGTGCCCCTTCTGGATCATCAGTGCTCCTTTAGGTGGGGGATACCCGTGCCCAGCGTTGTTCTGTGCTGGTGCGACTGGTTGGTTCGGGCCTCCTACAGGTGGCAGTGGAGGAGCTCCATGCGCTATTTCACCTGGTGCGGGTGCGTTTCCGAACCCAGGGGGTGGAGCTTGCTGCCTCATCTGAGCCATGCTTTCGCTGAGCTTCTGGATCTCGCGGCAGTCCTTGAGCATGTGGCTTGCCTTCTTCTTACCATCCTGCTTGTCGATGTAGAAGTGGATGGTGCATGGACCCGAAAGTTTTTCGTATGCTGAGGGTTCGTTATCGCGATTGTGGCGCTGCCACGACTGTGCTGGGCGTCCTCCATCGCGAAAGTTGCCTCCGCGGTATCCGCCACTGTTGCGGTTAGCATCGTTGCGGCGATCGGCGTAGCCGGCCGCGACCATGTTGGGTCCATCGCGATCGTCGTAGACGCGTGGTCTCCTCTTGTTACGGCGTTCCCGTCATCGGCCGTAATCGTCCTCTTCCTCCGATTATGCCCGGTGGACGGAATCTTCACCGTTGGCCCACCTGTTGGCGATGTCCATGAGGTGGTCAAGTGTCTTGGGCTTGACGCGCCCGAGTTCCTCCTTGAAGTCCTGGCGCTTGACACCGTCCTTGAAGGCGTCGATGGCCCTTTCTTCGGAGATGTGCGCCGCGGAGTTTTTGGTGTTGGACCAGCGCAGTATGTACGAGCGAATGGATTCGCCCGTTCGTTGGGTGCAGGCTCGCAACTCCTCGATCGAGGCGGGCCTCTTACTGGTGCCTTTGAAGTTTTGGATGAAACTATAAGCCAGCTCCTCCCAGCTTCGGATGGATCCTGAGGATAGGCTGCTAAGCCAGATCCGAGCTGCGCCTGTCAGCTGCAGCTAGAGGCATTGCATGAAGGTTTCCTTGTTTCCACCATGCAGCTTGACGGATGATAGGTGGTCGCTGAGCCATGCCTTGGGGTCTTGTGTGCCGTCGAACTTCGGAGTATCCGAAGGAAGCTTGAAATTTTGCGGCATCCGTGTCCGTCGGACAGATCTGCTGAAGCACCGGGCTCCGCAGAATTCTCCTTCGTCTTCGTCCATCTCGGATTCAGACGAGCATGCGCGCTTGGCTCGCGCTTTGTCGATTTTGCGCTGTGTTAGCGCGTCTCTGGCGTCGTAATCGCGGCTGCGATGACGCGAGCTCTTGTGCCTTAGAGGAAGGTCATGGTCTTCTTCTTCGGATGAAGGAGGGGGGCTGCGGTCGAACCTGACCGTAGCTTTCTTTTTTGGCTCTGTAGGAGTTTCTTGATGGAGCGCAGCTCCGACGAGTCCGAGTCCGGTGAGTGCGGACTTGTGCATGGCTCTTTTCGGGTCCCCCTCCGGAGGTGGGTGGGCCGCGAGGTACACAGTGGCTGCTATGATCGCAGCTTGCGGTGTCTTCGGGATGATGTTGTCGTCGGCATCCATCTCCATGAAGGATGCGTGGAGGGTTCAGTTCACCTCACGGCGCTCCTTGGGGTCCATGTTCTCCGTTCGGGAGCGGTGCTTGTTGCCGTGGTTGCCGTTCGAGCTGGAGCCGATGCCCATGGCGGAGAGCGCAACTCGTCGTGCGCTGGACTCCGAGGCTGCTTGCTTGCGTTTGTCGAGAACCTCTTGCATCTTGACCTACTTCTTGTGCTCCTCGATCAGGAGCAGATGGTAGGCCATCAGCAGGTCCCGCGAGGCGTCTGCAGGCAGGATCGTGCTGCCCGCCACGGCGGCGCGTGCCTGGGCCCATCCTTCTTTGCTAAGGTGGATGACATGGCCGGTGTTGTCCCCTTCAGGTGGGGGGGACTGGCTTCTTCTGTTCCCGCCGTTTCGGTCTTGCGGGTTAGGTGTCGGATTGGGCGGTGGGTTGGGTGTTTGCTGCTCCACGTCGCCCTGGATGACTACGGAGCATTGGTAGTGCTCGTAGATTGGTCCGCTGCTGCCGCAGCTTTCGGATCCGGAACCGTAGGTCCCTTCATCTAATGGCGGATCGCATAAATTGGAGTTGCAGCTGCTGCTGTCGTATGACTCATCTGTTGATGATGATGTACGTAGCACAAGGTGTGGGGCCCATGAAGCGGGCCTGATTGAGGGTAAGGGCACCCGCTCTGGGAGGCGGAGGGTGCCTGTTTGCCCCACCTGGAAGCAGAAGCTCCCGAACAGGATCTCGAGTCCGTCGCCTACGGTCTCGAAGTCCTTCATGGTGGCCGGTGAGTGGGCGGTGAAGTCAAAAGCGCCGAAGAGGAGGTGATTCTCCGTCGCCGCAGAATTGTAGATCGCTCGGGTTGGGAACGTCACGATCGCACAATCAGCGTCCCCAGTTCCCACAGACGGCGCCAATTGACGAGGTTTAATCTCGTCAATGCCCATTGTTATGGACTTGGGTTTTGGAGAAGATGGGGATGCTGGAGATCGTGGAACGGTTAGCAAACAAGCAACACGGGGACACGAGGTTTACCCAGGTTCAGGCCCCCGGAGGGAAAACCCTACTCCTGCTTGTCTGCTCTTGATTACGGCGGAACCGGTGATTACAGGGGTGCGCAGATGCAATCTGGCGTGGAGGTATGTATGCGAAAGTATTAGAGAGAGATCTAGGTCGTGCCCTGCTGGCCTTTATATAGACTTAGGCAGGTCCCAGACACAGATCTAGTCGGTTACAGGTTCTAGGGTTTACCCCTTTGAATTTCCTATCTACTCTAGTCTTGCCCTCCAAGGATCCGAAGGCGTCATGGACCTTGGCCACCCGAAAATCTTCATGGACCGGCGTATATTTGCCGTGGGCCTTTCTTGGGCTGGACCAGATATGCTGAGATCGTGTACCCGCGGGGTATAACCATGTTACTTGTAGTCCGACTCGAGGCAAATTTATTGGAGACCCACGTCCTTCGCAAGTTCCAGCACAAGTTTTCATGCGAGAATCTCCGCTCTTTCAAGATCTGATGTAGAGGTGAAAAAATGGCAGCCTCATGTAAGAAAGCCACCATGATGATCCCTAAGGACCACACCACTCCCTCCATTACCAGTATCCGCCGAGTAAGCCCCATCGGCATTGACCTTGTTTCAGCCCTCGTCGGGAGGATGCTAGCTATCCACTGTCCACATCAATGTCGGATTCAAAGGTGATCGGTGACCCGCCCACTCCTCCACCAGGAAACACACCCGTTGGGCAATCACCTTAAGATCATCAATCTGTACCTTATCTCTCGCGTCGTTCCTTGCAAGCCAAAGTTGGTAGATAGTCATAATTCCCATGCCAGGTCCTTATCATCCAGTCCTCCCAGACAGTCCAAAATCCACCAGTGTAGATCAGAATGACGGCGAACAGACCCATCTAGACCTTGCAGATTTGGACTGGTCATCTCCTTAACAAAATCCCAGGTGCTAATCGAATGCGGACAATTCCAAAACTGGTGGATGAAGATTTGATCTCTATTGTAGGCAACGCACTTGACCCCCCATCTTAATGGTTCGTCGCTGCAACTCCTCGCCCACAGCCAGGCCATTCTAGATGAGCCACCAGACATGAATCTTGGCCTTCCCCGGTACATCAACTCCCCAAAGCGCCAACCAACCCTTGTGCTCATCGCAGGTGGATGAAGAGCCCGCACGACTCTGCAAATTGAGCTTAGTTTATGTCTTTAGATGATATGCCGATTTGACGAAGAAAATCCCGTGTTTGGTGTTGTTCCAAGCTATATAATCTCCTACTCTAGCTCTACCTACGGGAATTTTCTTAATATCTTTGACATCAACACCATAAAACAACTCTTGCAACTTAGCCCCATTCCACCTGATCCATCTAGTAACAACAGTTCCTTTATCGTCTTAACTGACTTGTTAGGTTTATGCTCCAGTGGGCGTTTTAGACCAGCACCCGAAATCCAACTATCTGATCAGGTCTTGACTTTTGAAGCATCCCTAATGTGCCAAATGACACCCTCCTTGAGGAGTTCTTGTCCGTACATGATACTTCTCCAGGTAAAAGAAGCTGAATTGGGACAAGTTGTTGTTAACAAGTTGCCGTCAGAAGTATGCAATACTAACATGCTTATCGTTGTTGTTTATGCCTACAATTCGAAGTAGCCAAAAATGACCGAGTTTTTCTTGATCTTGAAGGCCTTTAATTAACTCTGGTTGGAACCTATGCAATAATTTTGAAAGTTCTTGATATTACCCTTGGATATATATTCCTCTACTTCCTCGGTCTCGAATTAGATGTAGTGTCCAGATACATTCGAATCTAGACTAATCTAAGACATCTAATTCGAGATGGAGGGAGTCGCTGTTTTGTTTTGCTTGCCGCTAAACTCAAGCCATTCCTTCTAGCCGAACTACTTGTTGGTTGCCTCCTGCATTGTCTGAAATATGTGTAGTATATAACATGCTGGTTATATATAGGTGGAACCGCACAAGGGTGGTTCGTTCTGTTTGAGACTTCCTTTATTCTATCAGCTTCTCATTCGATAGCTTATTCTGGGATTCCTTATATCTTTTGCTTTATGTTCCCGGCCATTTGGGCTTGCAAACTCTGGAAAAGATGGGATTTTGCATATTATGCATCTCATTCTATGTTCTAACTTGTGTCTTTTGACATAGGTGAAGGTCAACTTATGATGTGTGAAGTTGAGTTGCAAGATTCTGTTTTTTGTATCATCTGTCAACTTTGCTTTGTATGATTATGATGTCAAAACGATTGGATAAAGGGATCTACTCGGATACATCCCGAGCCCCAGGTTTCGTGTTTATATGGATGCACGTTGCGGTGCATAAGCAGTTACAAGAGAGTCCAAGATAAACAAGATTACAATCTTCAAACTACTATATCTCTATCTCTAACACTCCCCCTTAATCACAAATTAGTTAAGTTGAGATTATATTTGAATGTCTCAAAAGCTCGGTATGGTAAGGGTTTAGTAAACCCATCAGCAACTTGATCCTTTGAGGAGATGAATCGAATCTCAAGTTGTTTACTCAGCACTCGTTCTCGAACAAAGTAAAAATCTATCTCAATGTGTTTAGCTCTTGCATGAAACACAGGATTTGCTGATAAATATGTAGCTCCTAGGTTATCACACCATAAACATGGCGTTTGTGCCTGTTTTACTCCCAGTTCTTCAAGAAGATATTGTACCCAAATTATTTCTGTTGTAGCATTGGCTACTGATTTATACTCTGCCTCTGTACTAGATCTAGAAACAGTGGCTTGCTTCTTAGCACTCCATGATATCAAGTTAGGTCCAAAAAATACAGCAAAACCTCCAGTTGGCTGTCGATCATCAGCACAACCAGCCCAGTCAGCATCAGAAAAACCACTGACCAGTGTAGAAGGAGATTTTGTGAAAGTTAACCCAACTGTGATTGTACTCTTAACATACCTTAAAATGTGTTTGACAGTTGTCCAATGTACAGTAGTGGGAGCATGCAAATACTGACACACCTTATTCACTGCATAAGAGATATCAGGTCTCGTGAGTGTGAGATACTATAGTGCACCTACCATGCTTCGGTATTTGGTGCTATCTTCAGGACCCAACAGAACTCCTTCTCTAGCAGTGATCTTTTCTAATGATGACAAGAGTGTGGGAGTACCTATACAATCTGTCATACAAACTCGAGCAAGCACATATTTTGCCTGATTCAGGACTAGTCCATTCTCTACCTTTTTTACTTCAATTCCAAGGAAATAGTGGAGATCTCCAAGATCCTTGAGTGCAAACTCTTGACTTAGATCCTTCAATAAGGCATCAGTTGCAGCTTGAGAGGAACTAGCAACTATAATATCATCCACATAAATAAGCATAAAGATGGTAATGTTGGACTTGTGATAGATGAGAAGTGATGTGTCAGACTTAGATGCAACAAAACCAAAAGCAATTAATTGAGTACTCAACCGAGAATACCATGCCCGAGGTGCTTGCTTCAGTCCATACAATGCCTTGTCAAGTTTGCAAATATGATTTGGTTTTCTGCTATCTTCATACCCAGGTGGTTGTCTCATATATACCTCCTCTTCCAGAACACCATGAAGAAACACGTTCTTCACATCTAACTGTCGCAAACTCCATCCCCCAGAGACAGAAATTGCCAAGACAAGGCGAACAGTTAAAATTTTAACAACATGACTAAAAGTATCTTCATAGTCAATACCATACCGTTGCTTGAAAACTTTTGCCACAAGACGAGCTTTATATCTGTCAATAGAACCATCTGCTTTCCTTTTGATTTTATAGATCCATCGACAATCAATAATATTTTTACCTTGATGTGATGGAACCAACCTCCATGTGTTATTGTTTGTGAGGGCATTAAATTCCTCATCCATGGCTCCCTTCCAATTTGAATCTTCCAAAGCAGATTCCAGAGTGGCAGGTTCATCACTAGTAACAGAAAGACACCAGCGAATAGTACCGTCAGTATACTGTTTTGGATTAACAATACCTTTTGACGCACGTGTGACAGGTCTCCTGGACTTGGCCACAGGCTGGTCTACAGAATTGTCAAGTGCCGTGGATCCTCCTGTGCAGGAATCTGTGGCTGGATGCGTCCCAGTTGCCACACTTGATCCTGTGGCCGATGCTGTGGCGGAGAGAGAGGCTCGCAGCGGTGTGGTCATCGAATCCGGCACAGAGGATCTTGGTGAGGAGGAGCTGGCGGGGGACACTGACCAGATTCCTGGGGACCACGCTGATCTGGAAGAAGCGGGAGACGCGGGTGACCAATCACCTGTTCACGGCGCCTGATCCGAGGCGGGACCCCCTGTGCGCCCTGTGCGCAGCTCCATCCGAGGCGGATCTTGTTGATCTCGATGGGGATTGTGCCATCGAATCCTTCTCGTGTTTAGCACTTCTGTCTTCTTCTGCTGAGATTTCATGTGAGCTATTAGAGCTCATATAAGCATCATTTTGCCTGAAATTTTCGGCTGGTGCTGTATTTTGGTGTCTTAGATCCTGCACGGGGGTACAAACAGGGCTAGCAACAGGATTAGTAGCATGAGTATTAGCCATATTAGTATCATCAATAATGTCGTCCCCTTGTGAAAGATTGTGAAGGGATGGATCAAGGAGAAGTATTTCTTTTCGAAGAAGGGCTCTAGCATTAGGATGCAGATTTTTGAATGGAAAAATTGCCTCGTCAAAAACAACATCGCGAGAGATGTACACACGCTTAGTGGAAATTTCGAGACACTTTCCCCCCTTGTGACGAGGACTATAGCCTAGGAACACACATTGAGTGGAACGAAACACAAATTTGCGCTTGTTGTAAGGACGTAGGTTTGGCCAATAGGCACAACCAAAGACTCTGAGAGAAGAATAGTCTGGGTGTGTACCAAGGAGACGATGTACTGGTGTATCATTATGAATAACTTTACTGGGAAGCATATTAATAAGATATGTTGCGGTAAGAAAAGCCTCATCCCAGAATTTGAGAGGCATGGATGCATTGGCCAGAAGTGCAAGGCCAACTTCAACTATATGGCGGTGTTTTCGTTCGGCAGAGCCATTTTGTTGGTGAGCATGAGGGAAAAAAACATGATGGGAAATCCCTTGGTTTTGAAATAGAGAGTTCAATTTAATATATTCACCTCCCCCATCGGATTGAACTGTAAGGATTTTCCTATTAAATTTCCTTTCAACAAGTTTTTGGAAATTTATGAAGGCAGCAAGAGCATCAGATTTTTTCGTTAGCAAGTATATCTAGGTAAACTTACTATAATCATCAATGAAGCTTACATAATAATCATGTCTACCAACATAAGTAGGTGCAGGACCCCATACATCAGAAAATACTATTTGGAGGGGAACTATAGATACACTAGTGGAGATGGGGTAGGGAAGCTGATGACTCTTAGCACGCTGACAGGAATCACAAATAGACTGAACGTTCACATCACTAACATGAGGAACTTGCTAATAATTTGCCTAACAATTATGGAGGAGGGGTGGCCCAGGCGACTGTGCCACAGTGTGTGGGAGGGCTTGGCGGCAACAAAAGCATTCTTCAAGTACTGGGAAGAATCTGTGGATGAAATGAGTGGGTAAAGACCACCAACACACTTGCCTCTATGGATGAATCTCCGGGTTGCCTGATCCTTAATGAGAAAGAAGGAAGGATGAAATTCAATAAAAGCATGATTGTCATGTGTGAATCTATGGACAGACAACAAATTTTTGGATGCAGTGGGAACATGAAGGATGTTACGACGGTGAAAGTTGTGAGTAGGGATACGAACTATTGAATGACTGATACGTCCAAAACGTATCTACTTTCTCGAATACTTTGCTATTGTTTTTCCTCTATACTTGTGTGATTTAGATACAGCTAACACGGACTGACGCTGTTTTCAGCAGAATTACCTTGGTGTCTTGTTTTTTTTGCAGAAAATGAACTATCAGAAAAATCCCGGAATATATGCCAAAAATTATATTTCACCAGAAGATCCACGGAGCCAGAAGGGGAGACAGAGGGGAGGCCTGGGGGTCTAGACCATCCCAGGCGCGGGCCCACTGACCCCGCGCCTGGGGGAGGTTTGGCCACCCCAGGCATCTTCTCGGCCTCCCTCCGCGCCTATAAGTTGCCTTCTGACCTAAAAACATGGCGGGGTTCGATAGTGTTCCAGAAAGAGTTCCGATTCGCCGACGCCACCAGAAACCAAGATTCGGATCCAGAAACTCTGTTCTGGCACCCTGCCAGGACGGGGAATTTGGAGAGGATCATCGCCATCGTCATCACCAACGCATCTCCATCAACCACCGATGTTTCCCTCATCCATGAGTGAGTAATCCCCCGCTGTAGGCTTGGGGATGGTAGGGATTGGATGAGTTCTATCATGTAATCGAATAAGATCTGTTAGGGGCATAGTGCCTAGTATCTCTATTAGTGCTATTTGACTTTGTTGCAACTTGTTATGCTTAATGCTTGTCACTAGGGCCCGAGTGCCATGATCTCAGATCTGAACTTATTATTGAATCATTATGATAGTATTGTTTATCGTCTTATCTGCAAGTTGTGTACACATATCATTGTCCGGATCCAAAGGCCCCAAAGTGACAGAAATTGGGACAACCGGAGGGGGTGGCTGTGGTGTGAGGATCACATGTGTTCATGGAGTGTTAATACTTTGCTCCGGTGCTCTATTAAAAGGAGCACCTTAATTGCTAGTAGTTCCCTAGAGGCCCCGCTACCACGGGCTGGCTGGACAGAAGATGTTATGCAAGTTCTCATTGCGAGCACGTATGACTATATTTGGAGCACATGCCTAGGATTGTTTAGTACTTGGATGCTTGTTATTATTTATCTGCAATGCCCTAGTTCTTTGAAGTTACATGATTAGACTCGTCCATGCAACGCCCGTCCATCCATCCCTATGCCTACCGCACTCGAATCCTACTATTACCGTTACTATTACTATTGCTACTGTTTCACTGTTGCTGTTACTACTACAAACTGTTGCTACTGATAAACTTCTGTGAGCATGAACTATTTCCAGGTGCAGCTGAACTGACAACTCAGTTGTTAAGGCTTGCAAGTATTCTTTGTCTCTCCTTGTGTCAAATCAATAAATTGGGTAATACTACCCGTGAATACTATTGCGATCCCCTACACTTGTGGGTCATCAAGACTATTTTCCAGCGCCGTTGCCGGGGAGCATACCTTTATTTGTAAGTTCACTTGGATCTATTATTGTTCACTGCTACTCCTTTCATCATGGCGAAGTCTCGTGATGGAAAGTTCCCTATTTTACCATCCACTACAAGAAGAGGTACAATACTAAACACCTCTGTTGCTCTTGATTCACCGTCTGTTATAAGTAAGCTTGTCACACCACCACCACATGCTCATGCTACACACACTGCTACTACTGCTGAATCTAAAACTGCTTTTGATACTCATGATGTTACTTCTACTGTGCTTTATGCGAGTGGTTCATTAGGTCCTTTTCTAGATGCTACTATGGCTAGTCTAGGAAATACCGAAACTCCTAGTGAAGACACTGTTACACCTGTTAGCTCACCTGAATCTAGTGAGAGTTTTGATATTAATGATGGTTACATAGAGCTCACTGATGAATTTTTTGAAGAGTGCCGAAATACACATGGTGCTAGTGCTATGAAGAGTCTCCTTGCTAGACGTACTATTATACCCAATAAGTCTTATGATCCTAAGTTTGCCACCTCTCCCATAGATATTAAAGATAAAGATTATGATTTCTCTCTTGATTTAACTTATTTAGATATTGTTGAGAGAGAACCGTTTTGTGGTACTGAAAATGAGAGTGTTGTGGCTCATATGAATGAGCTTTCTACTATGAGTGCTTTGTTCTCTGATGATTTTAAAATGCGCAAGTACTTTGTTGCTAAGATCTTCCCTTTTTCACTAAAAGGAGAAGCTAGGGCTTGGTTTAATAAATTACCCCTGGTTCCATTGATAGCCATGATTGCTTGATTGCTTGATTGCTTCTTTCTTCCATAAATATTTTCCTTCCAGTGCTAGACATGCTGCTTTGCAGAGACTTTTTGATTTTAAACAGGAAGAAGAAGAGAAATTGCCTGAGTCATGGAAAAGATTTTGTTCCTTGATTCATGCATATCCTGGATGTCCATTACCTAAGAATGAGTTGCTTGATATTTATTATAATAGACTAACTGATGATTCTAGGACCTACCTAGATAGCTTTGCTGATTGTGTTTTCAGGAAAATGACTCCTACAGATGCTGAAGAATTAATGAACAAGATAAGCAAGAATATGATTGGACTTCAACTGAGCTGAATACACCTGAGCCTATTACAACTGAACCAATTGTTCCTGAACCGGTTCCATCACCAACAACAAAGAAGAGGAGAGTCATTGCTTTAAATGATGAAGTGATGAAGGAAGCTAAGACGTGTCTAAAGGAGAAAGGTATACCTCCTATAGAAGAATTATGTAAGCCAATTACCCACTCATCTACTATTGAGGTACACTCTCTCCAACACTTTTATGAAGGTGATATTCCTTATGGTAAGCCTCCTGATCAATGCTTAGAGGAACTTGACATTTTTATTGTTAAACAAGGTAATTTTAATAAACAAGTTCAGAATCATTTATTGGAAAACTCTAGAGCTATTCATGAGTTGAAAGATATTATGGAAAGAACTTCTAATGATATTAAAATGCTTTGTAAACACCTCCAAATGGTTCAAACTCAACTTGATCAACTTGCTAAAGTACAAAAGGATATGCTAGTTAATGCTTCAGGAAATAAACATGCTTATGGAATTAAAACTAGGAATGGTGCAGCTACTCAAGATCCTTTATATCCTGAAGGACACCCTAAAAGAATAGAACATGATTCTCAACAAGTAGAAGATAGTGGTAGTCCTCGTAAGAGGAAGAAAAAGAAACATAAGAAAGTTGAGGAACCACTTGAACCTGCTGTAGATCCTAATAGTATATCTGTCTCTGATGCTGAAATGAGAGTGGTAATAATGAAAATGATGCTCCTCATAAGGAGGAAGTTGAGGAAGAACCTGAGAAACACACTAATAACACTAGGTACACAAAGGAAGATTTTATTGTTAATAAACATGGTAAAGAGAGAGAACCTTGGGTGCAGAAACCTATGCCTTTTCCAGGTAAGAAACACAAGTCAAAGGAGGAGGAACACTACAACAAGTTTTGTGAGTGGATGAAGCCTTTATTTTTGCAAATTCCTTTGACTGATGCTATTAAATTGCCTCCTTATTCAAAGTATATGAAGGATATTGTCTCTAATAAAAGGAAGATTCCTAATGAGGAGATTTCTACTCTACTTGCTAATTACTCCTTTAATGGTCAAGTTCCAAAGAAACTTGGTAATCCAGGTATACCAACTATTCCTTGCTCCATTAAGAATAATTATGTTAGAACTGCTTTATGTGATTTGGGAGCTAGAGTTAGTGTTATGCCTTTTTCTCTCTATAAGAGACTCCAACTAGAAAAGTTGATACCAACTGATATATATTTGCAAATGGCTGATAAGTCAACTACTGTTCCTGTTGGTATATGTGAGGATGTTCCTGTTCAAGTTGCTCATAATTGCATGGTTTTAACTGATTTTGTTGTGCTTGAAATGCCTGAAGATGATAATATGTCTATTATTCTTGGGAGACCTTTTCTTAATACTGCAGGTACTGTCATCAATTGTAATCAAGGAAAAGTAACATTCAATATTAATGACAAAGAGCACACTGTCTATTTCCCCAAGAAGGTTGTCAGAAGCTATTGCCTGAATTCTATTGAAAATATTGAAGGCATCAAGGTTGGAGAAATATATTGTCCCATTCCACAAGAAAATATTGAAACTATTATGATTGGGACCATTGCTATCAAGTATGAGGTAACATAATCACCTTGTGGAATACAAAGTTTTGTCTCATTTAATATTGTTTTGGTAACAAGACTTGATCAACCTTGTTAACAAAAAGGATTTTAATAAACAAAATAATGTTTCCACTATGGTTATACTTGCTTTCTTTTTCCCTTCTCCTTCCTAGTCTTTGCTTTAGCTTTAGTTTTGCTAGTTGTTTGCTTGTTTGAGTTTCTTAGAGCTCCTGTAGTTTGGCTTTTGGTTTGCTTTTGCTTCTTCTGAAAAAACTGTTTCTGCGAGAAAATCAATTTTCATACCCTGAAAATTGGCCAAAAAGTTCCCCGAAAAATCCCAGAAAATTCAAAATAAACTTTTCCTCAAAAAAGGGGCAGAGAGGTACCAAAGGTGACCTAGGGGGACACCCCTAGGCCCCACACCTGTGGTAGGCGTGGGCCCATGACTGGTGGCGCCTAGGGGGGGTCTGTCCCACCTGGGCCCCTCCAGGCTGCCTCCTCAAAGCCACCTTATTTCTCTCTCCCAAAAAACACCAGAAAACTTGCTCAAGATCGAGTTCTTGTTGTTCTTGCTCGTGATTTTTGATCTCCTTGTTCATACCATCTCAAGTGCTGATTTTTGGAGAGATTGCTCCTTGGTATGTGACTCCTCCACTTGTCCAATTAGATTTGTGATTGGTAGATTATATCTTGAGTATTTTGCTACTGTAGGTGACAGGTTGTTTGAGCTTGAATGCTTGTTCTATGCTTGGAAACTTTGTTTTGCTGCATGTGTAGTCCTCTAGCAAGTTCCTATAGTAGTTGCTCATCATTTATCAACCTATAAATCACTTGGTTTGATGGTTGTCTAAAAATTTCAGCAAGGAAGATGAGTGCTTATTCACTAAATCAACATGATTTGATGGTGCATGAGCCAATGAAGGTTCATCGTGAAGAGGCAGTTTTTCCTTCCATATATCCATGCCATGAATTTATGAGAGCTGCGGGGATCCTCCAAGATTTCCAAACCTTGGTTACAAGTGCAGGGTTGGAGCACTTTGTTGAAGGTGAACCAATCCAATATGTTAAGTTAACCATGGCTTTTGTGCAGGACTTCCGGTTCACTTGGTATACTTCTAATCCCATGGTCCATTACAAAATATATAATATGCCTGTCAACCTGCCTTTTGCTGATTTCTGTGCAGCAATTAGAGTACCTCAGTGGGGATCTTGAGAGAAGATCAAGGAGAGGCCCAAGTCACTTGTTGATTTGTATGCTGATATTTTCCAAGGTTTCGACTTCTCAAAGGAAAGTGGTAAAATTAGGAACATCCAGCTCCCAACTATTAGATACTTTTCCTATTTCATTACCAAGTGTGTTCTTGCTAGAAAGACTGCTAGAAAGTTGTCTTCTTTTGATCTAGCTTTTATTGCAGCTGCTCTGAATAGGAATAGTTCTTATAGTTTGGGTGCTTTGATAGCTCACCGTCTCACCACCAACCGTGAGAAGGGTGGAATTTGTGGAGGCCTCATTGCATCTAGGTTGCTAGCTTTCCATGGTTTAGAGCCTCATTATTCAGATTTTCAGTTTTCCATAGAGAGGCTTGATGTTGAATCCATGATTCAGCATGGTTTTGTTTCTTTGGGAGCTAATTTGAGAAGTTTGCCATATGAACTATCTTTTGTCCAGCAAGGTCAGAGAAAAGGTAGGAGTGAGAAAATAGTTTATTTGCCTGCACCTGCTTTGTTTAACTTTGATAACAGGCAAGGATGGTCACTTACGGAGGAGGTTGATACATATGTTGGGGAAATCTCCCAGCAAGAAGAGAATGTTGCAGAGGATGCCGAAGACAATTCGGTTCAACCCTCCAACTTGGGAGAGTCTTCATATCAGCAGCCCTCATTTGATTGGGGCGTGTCTTCTTCTTCTTCATCACAGGTGCCTGACTATGATCATTCCTATGATGACCCACCAGCATGGAGTTACTATCCGCGCTATTGAGCCCCGCTTAGTCCAAAAGCCTAAGCTTGGGGGGAGGTACACCGACATCACACTCATTTATATATCATGTTCGGTCGGTTCTTTGTATATCCATAGTTTTCGCTTTCTTTTTGGTTCTTGTTGCTTCTTTCCCAAAAACCAAAAACTACTAAAAATATTTTCGTTGTTTCTCTTGGTTTGTTTCTTTGTTCTTTGCTTTGGTTTGCCTTAAAAGAAAAATCCAAAAAGATTTTGCTTTGCTTTGTTTGCTTCTTGTTTGGTTTGTTTCTCTTTGTTTGCTTGTTTCTAAATTTTTTCGAAAACACCAAAAATATTTGTTGTTCTTCTTTGGTTTTGTGAGTTCTTCGCAGGGTTCAGCCTTCCTCAGTGGATATTGGTTTTCATGTTAATTATTCAAGTCACACAAGTGAAGAGCAATAATGAAGATTAAGACAACTCGAGGTGTGGTAAGAGGCTGGTAACAAACACTATTTGTTTCATTTTTGTACATATACTCATCATTGTGAGCATGCTTAGCCTGTTTATGTAAGGTCTATGTCATTATGGATGCTTAGTAGTTCTTACTTGTCTATGATTAGCTCCATCTTGCTAATAGTTTGTAGCATGTCATATGAATGTTTGCTTGCATTATTTTATTCATACTTTGGTATGATATTGTGGTATCCTCCTCTGACTGTTCATGTGAATCGACTTGGCGCATGCTCACGCATGCATATGAATATAGTCAGTAAGCCTCGATGATCTATTTTGCCTTAGAGTTCTTGTATCACTTTCATGCCATAATTAGTCTTGTTTTGTTGCAAGAATGATTATGGCAGCTATTGCTCTCTCGTTTGTCGCTCCCTCTCTTTTGCTAGCCTTCACTTGCACTGAGTATGTGCTCTACCTGTGCTTCCAACTCCCCAAAACCAATATTGCTAGTTGTGTCCACCATACCTACCTATTAGCATCATTTGCTACTTCAGTGCATATTATATATGCCGTGTTTTCTTTTAAAATAAAATGTTTGTCTGTTTTGAGAAAGTTAGTTAGTAAAGCTCTTACGAACTTGATGGCACACTTTATTCCTTGCGCTTAATAATTCTAAACCATTGTGACTAGTCCATGAAAGTTATATGCTTTCTTATTATATACTGAGAGTCAGCAGAACCGTGCTGTCACGGGGAACGCTTTCAACACATGTTGGATATCTCATCTAGTTGATACTTCGCTCTTTTGTTTATGGATGTCGATGATGTGAAATAAAAGGGGAAGTTGTTAATTCATGGAGTTTATACATTGTGTTAGAGAAACGCCTAGGCCGCTAGCCTAAGCCATGCTTAATCATGATGGAAACTTGCAACATCACTATAATGAGCATCTATGAAGCTTCCTCAATAAAAAGCTATGCATATGGTAAATAAAAAGATTGTTGAGATGCTCATTGTCTGCTTGCCTTGTCATTTTGGTTATGGGAAAGCTCCTGTGCCATATGCCAGGGGTACCCCGTTGGCGGTTCTCGATGATATGCATGTATTTACAATGATAAGAACTTTTAGGTGACCAAAGTTGAGTAGCATGCGGAGCGACACTCGTACTCAAGGGACTTGGGATTTTCAGCCTATGGTCTGTCAAGCATATGATTCAGAGTGGACCTCACTTTCACCTTAACCACATGAAGATGCCTATGATAGGGCAATGGGAGCTCAAAGCTAATGAGTACCTTCCTTTCAGCGTTTGGAAGCCTCTCAAACTTTCAAAAACCGTTTTCACAACTTTGTTGAGTCACCACTTATTCTATGAGCACCTTCTTGAGAGCATAGTTGTCATTCTTGTGTTTGTTCCAAAACTTGGTTAATTATGTCATGACTTTGATGCTTGTATCTCTAATATCTTTACTTCTAGTCTTCATATGAACTTCAGAGGTGCATCAGCATTTATATTGTGCTCTTCAAACAAAGGCAAGCGAGATACCACTCTTTCATACCTTATTATGAGCATTGCAATATTGCTTATGTTTATGTTTCATGCTATTTATTATTATCGAGTTGGTTTCTCTTCATAGCTTGCAATGACTATTGAGTAGACTTAGTTGCATACTCCTTATTATGAATTGTTTAAGCATCTACTCCTGTGCTGAGAATATTTACACCATATGAAACAAAGTGTTCGTGAAAGTTTTTTATCGCACTCAGTTTTCAACTGAATTGCTTGAGGACAAGCAATAAGCTAAGCTTGGGGGAAGTTGATACGTCCAAAATGTATCTACTTTCTCGAACACTTTGCTATTGTTTTTCCTCTATACCTGTGTGATTTGGATACAACTAACACGGACTGACGCTGTTTTCAGCAGAATTACCTTGGTGTCTTGTTTTTGTGCAGAAAATGAACTATCGGGAAAAATCCCGGAAAATATACCAAAAATTATATTTCACCAGAAGATCCACGGAGCCAGAAGGGGAGACAGGGGAGGCCTGGGGGGCCCAGACCCACCCCAGGCGCGGGACCACTGACCCCACGCCTAGGGGAGGTTTGGCCACCCTAGGCAGCTTCTCGGCCTCCCTCCACGCCTATAAGTTGCCTTCTGACCTAAAAACAGGGGGGGTTCGATAGTTTTCCAGAAAGAGTTCCGCTTCGCCGCCGCCACCAGAAACCAAGATTCGGATCCAGAAACTCCGTTCTGGCACCCTGACGGGACGAGGAATTTGGAGAGGATCATCGCCATCGTCATCATCAATGCATCTCCATCAACCACCGATGTTTCCCTCATCCATGAGTGAGTAATCCCCCGCTGTAGGCTTGGGGATGGTAGGGATTGGATGAGTTCTATCATCGAAAAAGATCTGTTAGGGGCATAGTGCCTAGTATCTCTATTAGTGCTATTTGACTTTGTTGCAACTTGTTATGCTTAATTCTTGTCACTAGGGCCCGAGTGCCATGATCTCAGATCTGAACTTATTATTGAATCATTATGATAGTATTTTTTATCGTCTTATCTGCAAGTTGTGTACACATATCATTGTCCGGATTCAAAGGCCCCAAAGTGACAGAAATTGGGACAACCGGAGGGGATGGCTGTGGTGTGAGGATCACATGTGTTCACGGAGTGTTAATGATTTGCTCCGGTGCTCTATTAAAAGGAGCACCTTAATTGCCAGTAGTTCCCTAGAGGCCCTGCTGCCACGGGCTGGCTGGACAGAAGATGTTATGCAAGTTCTCATTGCGAGCACATATGACTATATTTGGAGCACATGCCTAGGATTGTTTAGTACTTGGATGCTTGTTATTATTTATCTGCAATTCCCTAATTCTTTGAAGTTACATGATTAGACTCGTCCATGCAACCACCGTCCATCCATCCCTATGCCTATCGCACTCGAATCCTACTGTTACCGTTACTATTACTATTGCTACTGTTTCACTGTTGTTGTTGCTACTACAAACTGTTGCTACTGATAAACTTCTATGAGCAAGAACTATTTCCAGGTGCAGCTGAACTGACAACTCAGTTGTTAAGGCTTGCAAGTATTCTTTGTCTTCCCTTGTGTCGAATCAATAAATTGGGTAATACTACCCGCGAGGACTGTTGCAATCCCCTACACTTGTGGGTCATCAATGACCAATATGGGAGATACTCATACCTTGTCCATTTGCCGTGTTGACCCGATCGTAGCCTCTGTGGTTTTCACGGACCGTTAGGTTGTTGAGTTCTCCGGTGACGTGATGAGTAGCACCGGTGTCACCATACCAATTGGTGTCAACACCATAGGAGGCAACATGGACTTGTTTGTCACTTGAATCATCATCGTCTTCATTGAAGCGATGCCAACAATCCTTGGTGGCGTGCCCTTCCTTGTAGCAGATCTGGCAGGTGAAATTGACCCATGGATTGGTGCGACGACGCCCACAGCCGCGTCCACGTCCTCCTCCTGAAGGTGCGCGGCCACCCCCACGTCCTTGCTGTTGGGGACGGTCGTCGTGGCGGTTGTCGCGGCGATCGGAGCGACGATCATCCCGGCGATCACCACGGGGGTTGCCAGAGGTAAACCCTCCATGGGGCCGAGGTTGACGATACACGGCATTGGCGGAGCTCTCGAACTCGCTGGTAGGAGAGCCATGATGCATGGCTTGGCTGATCATATGCATGAAGTTGAGCATAGAGCATGCTCATGGAGATTGGTGTTGTGATGACGCCGAGGGCAGCAACTAGCGCATCATAGCCAGATCCGAGTCCGGCCAGGATGTAGGACACGGTCTCCTTGACTGAGAGGACACGGCCTATGGCGGCGAGCTCATCAGCACAGGATTGCATCTTGGTGAGGTAGTCAGTTGTGGAGTTGAACTGGCTGCGCTTGGTGTTGGCGAGGGCGATCAACAGATTGGTAACTTGGGCCTCGCTCTGGGAGGCAAACATATCTTCAATGGCTCGCCAAACCGTATGAGAAGACTCGAGACGATGCACATGCGGGAGGATCTGCAGGGAGAGCGACTGAAGCAGATACGAGAGGACCTGCTGGTCGCGGGACACCCACGCGGCATAGGCTGGGTTCGGCGCCGTCTTCGCGGCGTCAGCGGGATCTTTTTCTGCCGGTGCAAGGACCAGCGTCTTGGCAGGAGTGGTGTCGGTGCCGTCAAGTAGACCGACGAATTGGGCTCCACGGATCATGGGTAGAACCAACGATCGCCAGATGGGGTAATTTTCGCACGTCAATTTTTCCGACGGCGGATTGCATAGGCTTGGGGAGGAGCTGCTCGAGGTAGCCATGGCAGTAGGGCTGGGAGGGCAGCGGTGGCGAGAAGAGTTGGCGACGGCGGCGGCGTTGCTTGGGGATGGGTGGGAGGGTGATGGCGATCAAGTAGATGTGGTGGAGAGGCATGCTCTCGATACCATGTCAGAACGACTGGATAAAGGGATCTACTCAGATACATCCCAAGCCCCAGGTTTCGTGTTTATATAGATGCACGTTGCGGTGCATAAGCAGTTACAATAGAGTCCAAGATAAACAAGATTACAATCTTCAAACTACTATATCTCTATCTCTAACATATGAATCTAAATGTGTTCTTGTGTGGTCTCAATTGATCTTGTACGAATTGTTGTGTCCTTGCGGTTGTATGGCCTAAGTATCTCATACGTTTTGCTGGGTACCAAAAAAAGATGATCTTGTATGAAGTACTACATCCGCTCTAAAATATAAGGTGTTTTAGTAGGCTAAAATAGTCTACTAAAACGTCATATATTTTAAAACAGAGGTAATATGAGTTTAGTTGTATTCTTGTGATAGTGTGGTATTTCATTTGTTGGCTTTGTCTTTTATATACTCTATCTGTTCGGAAATAACTGACTTAGATTTGTCTAGTTTTGTATGTATCTAGATACATTTAGTGTATAAATACATACAAATGTAGACGGTCTAAGTCACTTATTTCTGAACATAAGGGAGTAAGTTTCTTTCAAATCATTGGTCTTGGTTTTTTCAGATCATTGGTCTTGGTTTTTTCTTGTGCTTACGTTACGTGGAAATTCTACTTCAATCCCTCGTGTAAACGAGCGGAAGTGTACGACATGAATCACACACTGAGCCCCTCATGGGAAAAATTGACGAAAAATACATTCTCCTTCTGATCCATATTAGTGATCTCCGTCCCAAGAAATAAGACACCCTTATTTTGTGTATTTTTTAACTAAGATTTACTCTAAATATATAAAAATATTAGTATAAAATTAGCATCATTAAAAAATGTGTTTTAATATAATACTAATTTTACACAATATAATCAAATTTTAGTTGCTCTATTTATTTAATCAGATTTATTTTGGAATACGACGTGTTTATTTCTTGAAACGGAGGTAGTAGAGAGGAGGGTGAGTGTCTGCAAATCCTGGCCGATGAATTCAATGGCATTGAGCACTTCACCGTGACTACTAGCATTTGCGAGTCAGGTAACGCCAATGTACTAGTTTTTTTTTTTTTGAAAAACACAGTATAATCATAGACGCTCACAACACGTAGATGTATCCATCTCTATAAATGCACACACGCACACCCTACTCCTATGAGCACCTCCGAGATACTGAGCCGGCAGATCAAGTCTTGAAATTGACGAAGTCATCACGGGCGTCTCGCTGTCGACGGGAACGTCGCCTTCCACTGAAAGAAAATTCTGTCTTTTATGCAACACACTGTATCAAACCTGTGGTTTGAACCTGTCGAGGGGGCGTCTCCGCCCTTCCGCGCGGTGGGGTGGTCGCGGGTCCACTACCCTGGGCCGGAGCTTGCTTCTCCCGCTGGGATGCAGAACGGTAGCGCCTAGCTCTTCCCTAGCGACAGCGTGACAGGCGGCGGTCAGTGGTGTGTGCCTAGCTTGTTGGGTGGCCAGGGTTGTGGGCGATAGCAGCTTGGAGGGCGTTTACCTCGGCTCTGGTCGACAATGGACTCAACGACGACGACACGGGAAGCGGCAGCGGCATGGGCACACGGCAGTAGGGCGGCAATGGACACCATGGCAGGGGCCGGCCAAGCATGCTTGGCCTAGATCTGGGCCTACGGGCCGATCTGGGCTCAGCAGGCCTCGGCCGATGCGTCCGCCCAGTTTCCTATATTCAGGGTAGCGGTGTCAACCTTGGCGCTGCAACACGGCGGCGGAGCTGGTCGGGCCTGATCTTGCCATCTAGGGCCTGACCAACACTGTTGTTGCGTCCGATTGGCAATCGCTTAGCGGTGGAGGATCGGTCTCCTCCCATTGGCGGCGGTTTCCGCCCACGTGGGCCTGATTCTATTGCCAGTTGACCTCAGTTGCTTATGGTCTCCCCATGTCATGTTACCCTGAGCGCGAGGTGTTGGACGCCAGGGCGGCGTTCCCGGAAGGTGGACTGCACGGGTGACTCTCCGACGAGTGACGTAGTGGTGGTAGTGGCCCTGTTCTTCGTTCGTTCAGATGGCGAGTAGGAGGCGGCAGGAGTTTTTGGAGTGGGCGGCATACCATCTCCTCCCAGATGGCGTTATTGAGGCTTGACTTGGAACATTGGACGGTCCAAGGTATCGGGCGTGTGCGTAGTTTTTTTTGGCCGAAAGCTCAGGGTCTCGACGCCAATGGTGGCAATGCCCGAGGGTGTTGTAACCCTCTTGGGGGCACCGTTGTGGTTACCTTCGTTGTGCTAGGGCTCCGGGTGAAAACCCTTGACCTTGCGGTCTCGACGATGAGTGCGGATGCGTTATTACCCTCTTGGGGGCGTAGTCGTGGAGCTCCGATCTCACACGGTCTCTTTTGGTGGCTTCGGTGTCAAGTCTTGACCCTTTTTGTTCTTTTTATTTTTATTCTTGATCTGTTTTGTAAGAGTTTTTTGTCACCATCTTGTACCTGATAAACCGTCTATGACTTTATTTATAAAGCGGAATGAAAGCCTGTTTCAAGGAAAACCATGACTAACAATGACATATGAACTAGCACAAGAGGCAATTCTAGAGATATTTTTAGGTGTTTATTACTCCACACATGTTACCTTTTTATCTGAATCAAACATTCCAAAACTTACACAATTATAGCTCAATTGTAATAATTGAAATATAAATAATAACACTTTAGTATTGGTTCTAGGCATATTTCCAATACATCTGGAAAGGAAAAGAATTCTCATGAGTGAAGTATGCAATTTAACAAATCCAGTTGATGGTATGTGGGATGAAGAACTGATAAGAGTATTATTTTGGCTTGTTGACGCAAAAGATATCGGAATCTCATAAACACCTCATCGAAATATCTTGTTGCATGATTCCACACAAATAATTGGTTGTTTGCCGTGAGATCGGAATACCATGCTCAATGGGATTATCCATTAAGGTTTGCTCCAGTACAACCCCAAACTTATTAAGGACACTATAATCTTTTGCTGTTAATTAATAATTAACCTGGATTAATTAGTCCACCGGCCCATATCTAGATCCAAGCCCGATGTAACCCATCACCCAGGGGTCAGTGCTACCTTTGCGTCACTGGCTCCTTCCTCCTATGATGTCCTTCCTATACGCGCTATCCTAGTTGCCTATGTGTGAGGCCCTCATATAAAAATCTTGCAAATATTACTAGAAACCAGGAAAAACTCCTAAATAAACAGGAACATTTTCTTATGACTAAGATGAGGTAAAATGAGGCGTTGATTATTTAACTAAATAAAATGAAGCAATTAAACACTAAATTGACCGAAACTTGTAAAGAAATGTTTAAAAACCATGAGAAGCTGGATCTTTAATTTTTAAAGAGGAAGTAAGATCTTGAATCTTTGACATTGACATAATACTAATTATGATACTTCCACAATTCATAGTCTAATTATTCTGCTTGGTTACTTATTTTGTTGGACCACCGCCTGCACAAGCACCAATGTGTTGTCTCGAAGACACATGATGTTGATGTACATATGGACCATTTCATGTCTTGTTCGCATTTAAACACTAAACTAACCGAAACTCATGAAGGAATGTTTAAAAATCATGAGAAGCTGAATCTTTAATTTTTCAAGAGGAAGTAAGATCTTGAATCTTTGACATTAACATAATACTAATTTTGATACTTCCACAATTCACAGTAAAATTATTTCGCTTGGTTACTTATTTTGTTGGACCACATCCTGCACAAGCACCAATATGTTGTCTCGAAAGTACACATGATGTTGATGTTATATGGACCATTTCATGTCTTGTTGCCTGCAACAAACGGTTATATGCCTACACGCCACATTATTGATGCAGACCACTGCTGCCTTAGAAGATACATGTAGTGCATAGGAGATATTGAAGATATCATAGGGAACCCATTTATTAGAGTCTTGATTTTGCTGACGAGCTCATAACAAGCATCACTTTACCGATGACCTTCCTATCTCTCAAGGCAGCAAAAGCGAGATGGGCCTGTAGAAAATTTAACGGTAAATAACGAAACAAATGCAAAAAACACGAGAAATACATGTGATATTGGACTCAATCCGAGAGCCGTTTAATATGAGTATGGCAATTGACTAATAATAGAGGTGTAAATATTTACCCCACATAAACAGTAGAAGATGAACTTTTAAATCGCTTTGTTAGGGATGGCTTGATGCACATTTACTAGAAATAGTATAACATAACCACGATATTGCGTTTAATGTTTTTGCAGGTAATATTACTTTAAATTTTAATGTAGACAATTTATATTTTAGAAACAAAATGCTACAATTGGTGCATAGCCACGAAGAAAAGGTATTCTCTTGGATACTATTCTCCAGCAGCCTAGCAATACTCGCAAGCATAGACCAAAAATAATATGAATTTCTAAGAAGTCAAATGGTGCACTGAAAATCCACTACAAGTTAAGAACCGTAGTTCGCAGAACATCCTTACACACCGTAAAGTTCTGCAATCAGGATATATGAGATTATTGGATGGTAAGCCCAATAATTGGTCCGTTAATGATTAACGAGAAATTTCAGCCCACTGTAACTATTGTGAACTTTCCTCATGTTGATTACCTCAGGGAGCCTGTAGGTGTGTGAGATTTGAACTGTTATCAAACCCTTTGAGAGCCATGACAAAATTTCATTGAGTGAGTCAGTGAGTAGTGATGGCCGATGAGTTAAGTAGCTTGACCAGTACATACCATGAATTGTCCAGTTCTGAAACATCACGACACAATTAGCTAGTAGCCTCAATAAACATAAAAATTCCGTAGAAAACAGTTCTATCAGTAATCATTATCCTTACCACAGAAGTTCCTTTCAAGTGCTGTGAAGTATAAAAATACTGAATTCCCAATATTGCCATCTCATATTGTAGTGATGTGAACTAACTTCGTACTAAAATAGATACAATACAGCTTAACCTTGACTGATTGTACTACGAATTCCTTGCATATGTAATTTTGATGCGATCTAACTTATAGAAATACTGTCCATGGCACTAACTAATAGATTGTGAAATTAGTTTCAACGTGATACTGTAGGAATCGACAAACTTCGGTAGTGTTTCTCCTTTAGCTAGCTGAAGTCTGCCAAGGAGAAATGCTTATTTTAACTATATGTATTAGGTTCTTTGGATTCTAGCAATGAAGTAAAAAGGACATGTCAGGGCACATTGCATTGAAACTAGATAGGGGAAGACATCATTGAGTCTATTCCACTTATAAAACAGAAGACCTTAACCTTCTTATTTTAATACACTATCGTACCTATTTTTTAAAACAAACCTTAAATTTAGTTTCATTTTGCAATGCACTAGTATACCTTAACAAGTGCAATGTTAGCTCGAATAACTGGAACATCTCCACTAGCAAATCCAATGATCAGAATATGTGCACCCCAATTGAGAAGTTTCAAACTATCTTGAGCAAGTTTGCCCCCAACAGAATCATATAAAACATCAACACCTTTGAGACCTCTAGACTTTAAGAAGGACTTGGCACTCTCAATAACATTTTCCTGGCTCGAGTCGATCACATGATCAGCTCCTATGGACTTGAGATAGTGAAATTTCCCAGTTCCCCTGGAATCAAGATGAATAATATAAGCACATAAACATGACATATGTTCAAGGAAAATAAGTAACAACAATCCTGGAATTTAGTTTTCTGTGCTAATCACCTAGCAACCGCAATAACAGTAGCACCAATAACTTTTCCTATTTGTACAGAAGCTACCCCAACACCGCCAGCAGCACCTAGTACAAGTAGCACCTGAAATTACAACTTACGTCAATGAGAATCACCAATGTACCGTGAGAAGCATAGGAGTGCATTAGAAAGCTTCCTCATACATACTACGTATTATATTGGTATATGTGCATATTAGTAGTAGGCAGTACGGTAGTTCCATCAATCAGAAGAGATAAATCAAAGAAGGTATACCGCCGCAAATTTGGTGCGATCGTATTTTTTCTTGGAACTGTGCATGAATGTATCAATGCAATATGAACCTGGGTGATTTATTTCAAAAAAAATCAAAACTTGAAGAATTTTTTTTCAGATGCTTTGAATTTCAGATTTTTTTTCATATGTACCCATGTGGTCCGCACTTGCTTTAGTTCATCTTTATGATATCCATTGGACATTCTTGATTGCACATTTAACTATAGATATAGTACTGTAAAGATAATGTTGGGTATCCTCCTCACTTGGTCTGCGAGGAGATGACCTTATAAAGCCTTTTAGTCAACCCAAACGGGTACAAGAGCCCACTACCCATTAAGGTTATGACCAAGGGTTATTTTTAACATTGCACATGAGGGAAGTGTGAGCATAAGCCTCTCATTCAGCCATCACTAGGTGGAGTGACGAAAATCCAGGTTAGCCTCTATTTTTTTTTGGAACAGACAGGTTAGCCTTTGTTGGAGTCGAAAATCAAGAGAGAAGGAAAGAAAAAGAAGTTGAAAGAAGTTGAAATCTAGCACCAGGCTCTGTCCACAAGGTCATGACGCCCTATCTTGTCTCCTTCAAACTGCAGATTCACCATCTTTGTGAGATTATTCCAATCGCTAGCTCTCATGTTCCAAATCTTGTTGTTGGCATTCAAGATCTTTGTGTATCTTGATCTATGAGATATTCTAGTGCTCTCTAGAGAGGAACAAGTTGTATCACTATTTAATAATAGTGAAAAAATGGATTGCTTCGGCATGTGGTTTTTCCCCTAGAGTTGAGGGGTTTTCCATGTAGTTGGGTTAATCGGTCTCTGTTCTGTTTTTTTTTTCAACAGAAAATTGCACCCATATCACGCTAGTTAAGATCACATATAGATCATGTCCGAATTAGAAATATTTTCATTCAGATTGCACATCTGACATATTAGTTTAATTCTCTTGTTTTTTGTTTAATTAGCGAGTGGGTTTCTTGAAAATACCATGATGGACATTGGTACAAATGAACCTGATTTTCTAAGCATCTAAAACGTGTTTCAAAGTTTCAGATTTAAAAAAAATAGATCACGGGGATATATTGCTTTGATACTTACTCGTGCAAAATTTCAGGAAAAAATAGGATTGTATATACTACATAAAAAAGAGAAAGGGGAACCTTTTAGTTTTTGCTCGGTAAACATCTGTGTCATTACTCATCGGCCACTTTGTCTTTTTTTCACACAAGTTATATAGTTTAGTATTTTAGTTTCAAACTTGGCATGCACATATACATCCTCCTCACAGGTGATTTAAGCTACTCCCTCCGACCCATATTACTTGACTCAAATTTGTCTAGATTTAAATAAATCTAGACACAATTTAGTATATAGGTTCATCCAAATTTTAAGAAATCCAAGTCAAGTAATATGGGTCGGAGGGAGTATTTTTATTTTAATGTTCATCAGGGATCAGGTGTACTCATGTCCACCAAATCCAACTCACCTGGCCAGACTTCAGTTGAGCTCTGTGGACAAGGGCCAAGTGTGATGTACCAAATGCAACAGGTAATGCTCCAGCAGCAACCAGGTCACATCCATCAGGCACTGCGAATCTGGCACACAATAAGATGGTAGTACATATTCAACAGACGGTTTTGATGTTCTAAACTTGCCTAAACTTTAAGCTTTGTGCAAGTCTTTTATCTCTGATTTCGACCAGATGCTAACAGAACTACTTCGGACGCCTACCTAAGACAATATATCTATATATAAATCTTCAAACTCTTTAATTACTTTTAAAACTCTTTGTACTATTGTTGATGATTATTAATAGATCCATGAAATTTCGCAAAAAAAAAAACTCTACATATAAATCTCAAAACTCTTCTAGCCTGGACAATACCCCGTCTAATCGCCGGAACCTAACACAAACCAAGTGTAAACTTACTGAAAAACCTCCAACCAGGAGAGGGAAAACAAACTCACAGTCCCTCCTCCTCGGTGACGAGGAACTCGGCAAAAGACCCGATGCTGGCGAAGGAGCAGACCCGGTCCCCAAGCCGGAATTTGCGCACGGCGGGGCCGACGGCGTCGACGACGCCCGCGTAGTCGGACCCCAGCACGAAGGGCAGCGGGGGGCGCTCCTGGTACTTGCCCTGCACCTGCAGGAACGTCGCGAAGTTGATGCTGGTCGCCGCCACACGCACACGCACAGACGTCGACGATGAGAGCTCCGGAAGAGGATGGCCACGGGAGAACGCCTCGAACGGCGAGTCCTCCGCGCAGGGTGGTAGCGTGGGGTCCCCCAGCCGCCGCACTACAAGGGCCTCCATTTTTTGGTCGGAGTTTGGACTTTGGAGCAGGTTCAGATTTGACGGGGAAAGCACGAGAAGAGAAGGCCGGACTCCCCAGTACCCCAACGCTAACTGCATGCCTACTTGATGCTACCAGAGCGTTGGGAGGTTGGGTGCATGAGGAATTTCTTGCCTACGATGATGAACAGAGCATTTTTCACATGTGGAGTGCATCATTTTCACGATTTTTTAGCAGTGAACGATTGGTCCATTATATTCACGTGCATAGTCAACTATATTCGATTGCCACTTTTTCAGGATTATAAAGGCTAAAAAAACGAAGAATAACAAGCCATATTAGTTTCTACCAGGGTTTAAGATTTTATTTTTTGATAAAAGGGTGACCCCTGATTTCCATTTAATACAAATCAAACTACAAAGTTTTACCATCTCACCGAGCAACCATCGGAGTTAAGTTTTTTATGCTAGACTTCCAGCAAACAAGACACATCGAAAATGCGGGAGTAGTAGCTTATACTCGCTTTGGCAAGCGATGTAAATCTGTTTAATGATCAATAAAAATGCTATGATGGATTTTCTAAAAAAGGTAGCCTGGTCGATTTTCTGCATTTGTTTTTTTAAGTAAATCATCATATATTAAGCATGCAAGACGTCTTATTAAAATCTTTCAGTTCTCTTAGGTACCCTGCTAAGAAAAAAAATACGTCTAAAACTTATACATCATTTAAGAGGGTTGGCAGGAGGAAACTAGGGGGTTCATTGAACCAACTACAGAAAAATTTAGAAATAAAACACTCCCTAGCTATAGCATAAGCAGGTTCATTGAGATCTCTTCCACAATGTTTGAAGTAAACATTCCCAATGGCTCGTGCCTGAGTCATAATGTCCGCATAAATAGCGGTAGTATTGTTCCAGATAAGATCCTCGCATGAACAAAGTTGGACAACCGTCAAGGAGTCCGATTTAGCTTCAATAGATTGGTAGCCTAGATAATTAACAAACGTAAGACCATAAAGCATAGCGCTTCCGTCATCTTAGCTGAGACCACATATGCGGAATGAAATTAGCTGAACCAGCAATGAACACCCCTTGTCCATCTCGTATGACAGCTCCTGATGCACCTGAACCTTCCGGTAGTCCTATGCATTTGTTAGTCCCATATCTTTAGAGAGATAAATGGAGTTGCTTACAACTGTGCTCGTCAGGCAAAAAGATCGCTGTGATCTGAGCCTACTAGTTTTTGCAGAAACACAGCTTACAACAACATTAGTTGTCCTGTAATTATCGCAATCAACTTGATTCGGTATCTAGACTTTGTAATTCAAGATGTACAATGTTTCTGAGCTAAAATATATCTTGCGTCCTATTCCCGTTAAAAAAAATGTACACGACAGACGATTAGCCAAAGGCCCGTAGGCCGTAGCCTGTTGTTCCGGTTGTTTATTGTACTAATTCAAATTTTTTTAGATCATCGGGGATTTATTCCCCTGTTCCATTTCAAGAAATAAAACCACCAACCAAGTCTCCGATTCAGTTACAAAAAAACTAAAGAGCAGACATCTCAGATAGAAACGGCAGCCGAAGGCAAACTAGCAAAAGCTACCAGGCAATCCAAGGGAAATCCAGAACTACTCAAAAGAACTACCAAGCGAAAGTTTAAGAACCATTACATTCGAGTCGAAAGAGAGGGGCAGGCTTTTTTAACAGACAGGCTACACTCATTTTCAGATCACCACGTGAACTCCGTCAGAAGACTCGGGGTGAGCCTCCAGGAATGCCAAAGAAGCACGCCCTTTGTAGCTCGAC
Organism: Avena sativa; assembly: GCA_916181665.1. NCBI lineage: Eukaryota > Viridiplantae > Streptophyta > Magnoliopsida > Poales > Poaceae > Avena > Avena sativa. Next base: position 325,360,320 of record OV702280.1, read on the forward strand.
GACGGCCGTGGTTTTCCAAGTAGAGATCCACTTGAACCCATTGCAATTCAGCTTGCCATGAGCTCCAGTGGGTTTTTCAGCCTGTTTGCCATTCTTTTCATGAACATAAGTATCGCCCCTTCCTCCAGATCTTTGAATGGTATTTTCCAGTTTGTCAGATGAGAGAGAACCAGGCGCCAGACCTGCTTCAGATTAATCCAAGAAGTATAATAAAAAACTAGATTATTTCTATTATTCCGGATACTTTAGAGAACAACATCAGAAACTACATTAAAATGTAAATGTCTCTTAGGAGCTAACCATTTGAGAGCAATGGATTCAAAATCAATTACTAGAATACCAAAAATATCATGGACATCATCCCAGATCATTCTGGAGACCACACAATCAAAGAAAAGATGCTGAACAGTTTCTATTTCCTTACAAAAATTACATTCTAATGGTTTAGGAATACCTCTGGCCCTAAGGTTATCTCTAGTCAGAATTTTGTTCTGTGAGAAAAGCCAAAGGAAAATCTGAATCCTGGGTGGAATTTTTAGTTTCCAAACAGCACGAAGGTAAATTTGAGTTATCCCTCTAAAATTAATTAAAGAATACATAGACCTAGAAGAGTATACTTCTTTAGTTTCATACTGCCAAATTAGTTGATCCTCCTCCTCTCTAAAAGAAACAGATTGGACAATCCCAAGTAGCTCTTGCCACTGGATCATCATTTGGTCATTAAAAGTTCTCCTAAAATCACACTTAAGTTGTGTTCCATCCCAGAGATCAGCTATAGTTTTGGTTTGTTGATTAGAAACAAGATAAATCTCCCATAATTGGGTAGCTAAGGTAGAGTTGCCAAACCAAACATCCTTGCAAAATTTAATAGATTTACCATCCCCTACATGCCACCTATATCCTACTTCTACTGCCCTAGAAGCCCACATGACACCCTTCCAGAAGGTAGAGGGGTGTATATCATGGCAACACAGTATATTAGGGTTTCTAGTTCTGTACTTAGCATCTCTAACTTTTCTCTAGAGAATTTCCTCCCCTTGGATATATCTTTTCACCCAGGAACCTAGCAATCACAAATTAAGATATTGTAGATTTGGAATCCCCAAACCACCAAAATCGCTCTTCATACAGACAGAAGGCCAGTTAGCTAAGTGTATTTTGTGCTTATCTTCATCATCATTCCAGAAAAAAATAGCCATATGGGAATCTAAAAGTTTTAGAGCCTATTTTGGGAACTTAAAGAAGGATAAAAGATATATAGGAATGCTTGACAAACAAGCTTGAATAAGAACTTTCTTAGCTGCATAAGAAAGAAGTTTACCACTCCAACCAATAATTCTTTTAAGAAGATTTTCTATCAAAGGTTGGAGAGCCTCTCTCCTCAGCTTATACTGATTCAATTCAAGATGTGTTGATGTATATTACAACGGTACACACATATGACTCGGTGATGATCTCACCCACTTTACCCGACCGGGACACACGAGCAAGTCCGAGACTCTGAGTCACGTACCCGTGGCACATGACGACGTACGGGCATCGCGCATAATAATTCCCATGATGATCTTGTCGATTTTGTCTAGAGCAGATTAGATATACTGTAAAGAAAGTAACCTTTGCTGTGATTTATGATGGCAGATTATTGGCAGTATGTGTCACTCCTACTCACTATAGGCAGGGTTAGTACGTGAGGCGGTGTTGCATGCGTGCAAGATCATCGTCTCAACGACGACTCCAGGTCCAAATGCCATCATTACCCCCAGACCTTGGTGCTCGTCATGGCGTCGGCGGATCTCATCGAGCACAAAGATCACCGTCGGCCCGGACATGTTGCCGTACTCGCTCAGCACATATCTGCTTGCCGCCATCTTCTCGGGTTCCAACTGGAGTGCCTCCTCCATGTTGTCCAGGATTGCTCGCCCGCCGGGATGCACCGCCCAGAAAAGCTCGTTCCAGCCACCGTTGAAGCCGAGCGGCCTGAGCGCGTCAAGCAGGCACTGCTCGATGTTTTCGAGGATCAGCGCTGGCATCTCAAAGGAAGGGCAGAAGAGGAACCCGTCCTCCATAAACTGCCCAACGGCGCCGTGCGTCGTTTCCGGTATCGTGCGCTGCGACGCGGCCACCATCTCGAACAGCGGGCGCTCCTCGGAGTCCTCGGGGTCGGCGCCGACAATCATGGCGCCCGCGCCGTCACCGAGCAGCGCCTGCGTGATGGTCGTCTCTACGTGGTCCTCGTGGGGAGCGCGGAACATGATGAGAGTGAGCTCGGCGCAGACGAGGAGGACACGGGCGCGGCGGTTGTTCTCGGCCATGTCCTTGGCGACCCGGAGCATGGTGGAGGCGCTGGAGCAGCCCTTGACGTAGAGCATGGTGGTGCGGACGGACGGGTCGAGGCCGAGGATGGAGGCCACACGGTGGTCCACGCCTGGCATGTGGGCGGCGGAGTAGGTGCTGACCACGAGGTGTGTGATGTCGGCGACCGGACGGCCCCACTCGGCGATAGCTGAAGTCGCTGCCGCCGCCGCGAGCTCGGGAACGGCGGTAGCAGTGATATCCAGCCGGGCGTTCAGGGAGGGTAACGTGCGGTTAATGATCTCGGGGTGGCCCTGAAGCAATTCCTCGGTGTGGTGGAAGTAGCGCTTCTTGATGGCAGATTTGTGACCTGAGGAACACGGCGGCGTAACCATGTGAGCCCTGTTTTGTTGAGTAATTAAGTGATCGAACTTTGTTAAGCATCCAGGTACCTACAGATTCTATTGAGCTTGGCTTTGAGCTCGGTGAGGTGCTCGCTCTTGGTGACGCGGAAGTAGTAGTCGGCGTACTCGTCCTGACGCACGCAGTTTGCCGGGTTCGCCGTTCCGATGGCCAGAATACACGCCGGGCCGTCCGCGCGCTCCGCCTGTCGGTTTCCGAGCAGCACCATTTTGGTGTCCAGAGGACAGTATAGTAGTACTATACAGGTTAGCAACTAGGACAAGATGTGTACGATCACTTGCATTACATGTGGAGTACTTATATACTCCCTTCTTTTAAAATATAAGATATTTTAGTTTTGTAAAGTAAGTGTATCTAAACTTTTTTTAGTGTGTAGATTTATTTTTAACCTGCGTAAACCTACATACTAAAATAAGTCTAAATATATTTGTTTCACAAATCTAAAACATCTTATATTTTAAAACTGAGGGAGTATAAAGAAAAGCAACGCACCGGTAGAAGTTGTGTTGATATGACAGATACCTACTCAGTAGTACTCACATCGTACAACCACCAACCACGACACGATTATCAGGCCTTCTTCTGAGTACCACCAGATATCTACCATTGACAGATGCCGCTGAGCCGCGCTGCAAGTACCATAAAGAGCTTCTCCAACAGGTGTCGAATAATAGGGAATCAGTTTTTGCTTTTTAGGCACCACTATTAGGTTTTAGGCATTTTTTATCTTTTTTTTGAATGAGAATGGGTCTGAAGACCCGAGAAGCTGCGGTGGATACATTTTATAAGGCACCTAAAAAGGTGGAAGATAAAAGCAGTACTAGAGCAATTGCAAAGAACACCCTAGAACTAAAAATTAAAAAGCAATCTTGAACTTGGGTTTCTTCTTCACCGCAGACGACGAGCACCTTTTGCCGGCCTCTGCCGGGAACAAACCACTTGGCAACACCTAGGAGGCAACTTCGACGAGTTGCTCCTGACAGGGCCTCCGCATTGGAGGTTTGAGATTGCGCAAACACGGTGCAAATCGGTCGCCCTTCGACTATAACAGGCAGCAACTCCATGGCCTTCATCGCCATTCTCGAGCCACTACGATTGTACCTTAGGGGGAGCAGCCAGAGGAGAAGCCGAAGAAGGACGACACAGGCTCGACGTCCGCTAGGAGCCACCACTGATACGTCAAAAACGTATCTATAATTTTTGATGTTCCATGCTTGTTTAGTATCTACTTTGCTTTGCTTTGTTCACACTTTGAGGTGCTTTCATATGTTTTTTGGTACTAACCTATTAACAAGATGCCATAGTGCCAGTTGTTTGTTTTTTTCTATTTTTGGTTCCAGAAAAGGCAGAAAACCAATATTCTCGGAATTGGACGGGACAAAAGTCAATCTTCCTATTTTTCCCGGAGCAACACGGAACCATGAAGCAGAGGTGAAGGAGGACACCAGGGTGGCCACACCCCCTAGGCGCGGGCCAGCCCTGGTGGCACCCATAGGGGGTGTGGGCCCCCTGGCCCTTCACCGACCTTGCCTCCTTCGCCTATAAGAATCCTCCGACCCAAAAACCCTAAATAATCTGGTGGAAATCCATGAAAACCTCCACAGCGCTGCCGCCACCGAAGGGGAGATTCGGGGGACAGAAGTCTCTATTCCGGCACCCTGCCAGGACGGGGAAGTGCCCCCGGAGCCATCTCCATCGATCTCCACCACCATCTTCATCACCGTTGATGATTCCCATGATGAGGAGGGAGTAGTTCTTCCTCGAGGCTAAGGGCTCTACCGGTAGCTATGTGTTCATCTCTCTCTATGCATGATCTTGTTGTGGTCATGAGCTTTGTAATCAAGTAGATCTACTCTGTTACTCAAGTGCTTCAATAGATCTCTGCTCTCCCCATGTGTGTGAAAGTGACAGCGTGCATGCCATGGTGGCACTTAGGCTAGAGTCTACATAAATACTCATTGTGATTTAATAAATCTATGCTTTCCCCACGTGTGTGACAGTGACAGCGTGCGCGCCGTGTGTGGCACTTAAGCTAGATTACATATATATTCATGAGTTATACTTTGATTTGGTTGTCTCTATGAAATTGTGGTGTTTGTTGGAACCATCTAGCGCTCAAGGTGACAGTGTGGGGTTATCTATATTGGGGAAGGCCCTATCATGGATTAGAGTGTCCAATGGGAGAGTAGTTAAGAGTAGTATCATGAAGATAGGATATTTATATGAGAGAGTGTTCACTAGTAAAAGTATGATACCTAGGCCTTGTTTCTAAACATTGAAACACCGTTTGCATCTAGATCTATTGCATGTTTGTTTGCTTCTTCAGTTTCACACATGTTACCCCACGTCAACAACAAGTCAGAAGCTATTTTCTGGCACCGTTACTACTTGTATTTCACTATCTCTTCGCCGAACTAGTGCACCTATACACCTGACAAGTATATTGGGTGTGTTGGGAACACAAGAGGCTTCTTGTATCTTGATTGCAGGGTTGCTTGAGAGGGATACCTTTGACCACTTCCTCCCTGAGTTCGATAAACCTTGGGTAATCCACTTAAGGGAAACTTGCTATTGTTCTACAAACCTCTGCACTTGGAGGCCCAACAACTTTCTACAAGAATAGAAGTGTGTAGACATCAAGCTATTTTTTGCGCCGTTGCCGGGGAGGTAAGGTAAAAGGTACTCACATGCTCTTGGTGTGTGAGTGCTCGAAGTTATTTCCTTTAGATTCTGCAATTGTGTCTTTTTGTTTCTTGTTTTCACTAGTTAGGCTTAATGGAAAACAACAACAAAATTAGAGAGCTTTATAGTATTTATCTTGAGTTAGGACATGAAGTGTTTGAAGAGAAAATTAAAAAACCTATGGAGCTTTATTTGCATGCAAATAGCAATGTTATTAGTATGAATTCTTTCGACACCATTGTTGCTAATGCTATGGAAACGTCTAAGCTTGGGGAAGCTAGTTTTTATGAAAATGATCTTTTTAGCCCCCCAGCTTTGGAAGATAGCTATTCTATTGCTTATGATGGTACCAAACCTTCAATTTATGATGATTACAATGATGAGTATGATATTTTCAGTCCACCTACTATTGAGAAGAAAATTAATTATGATTAGAATATGCCTCCTATATTTGATGATTATGGTGATGAGAACATTAATGATAGCTATTTTGTTGAATTTGCTCCCACTACAATTGATGACTATGCTTATGTGGAGAGTAATAATCATTTTATGCATGTGGCTCATGATAAGAATGTTTTATGTGATAGTTATATTGTTAATTTTATTCATGTTGCTATTGAAAGTTATTATGAGAGAGGGAAACACGGTCTTATGTATCTCAACAATATTAAGTTCCCTTCTTTATGTTGAAAATTTTGAAGTTGCACTTGTTTTGATTTCCTATGCTTGTTGCTTTATGCTTTTGAGACTTGTTTCTTTACAAGATTCCTATGCATAGGAAGTGGGTTAGACTTAAATGTGTTTTGAATTTTCTTCTTGATGCTCTCTTTTATTTCAATTCATATTTCTTATGTGAGCATCTTCTCAAACTATCAAGCCTAACTTAAAGGCATTAAAGAAAAGTACTTGTTGGGAGATAACCCAAGAGTTTTATTGAGTCTTGGAAGTTATTACTTCAGTAATGACCTCTTCTTATCCTTTTTGTTTGCCTTTTGTACCAAGAATGACTTCTAATGAGAGGGAAGTAAGATTTGGAGTTGCTGTCCCGAAACAGATTTCTGTCCTCCACCATAAAAATTTGTGAGGAGTCTCTGTAAGTCGGATTGAGCTGAAAATTTACGAATAAATCCCCCAGTATGTTATATAACTTTCGTTAGTTCAACACTTTTTGATTTGAGCGACAGAAGGTCTTCGAAAATATAGGTTTCTATCTGTTGGTCTGTTTTGATAGATTTCTGCCATTATTTGCATTTGCTTCTTATTGATTCCTTTTTGGGTTATTTTTTGGGAAATTGAGCTTTTTGAGGGAATTTCTACAGTAGATTGTGTTTTTAGTGAAAGTTTTGTTGTTTTAAAACTAAACCCCAAGGGTCTATTATCTTTTGAATACACTAATGTTGCTAATGAAGATTGTGTGAAGTTTTGTATGAAGGAAAAATTTCAGGTGTAGAGAGAGAATGATGTAATGAGATGAAGAATGGACAAAAGCTCAAACTTGGAGATGCCACCCCGTGTCACCCCAATAATATTCAAGAGTACAAGCGTCAAAGCTTGGGGATGCCCGGGAGTTCGACCCGTATTTCGTGTGTAAGAAGGACTACACCGGCATGGTTGGGTTTTCCTCACTGCAGAAGTACACAGTGGCGATGAGGTTGTTTGCGTACGGAGCGCCGAGTGACAGTGTCGATGACTATCTTCGTATGGACAAATCCACCTCCATCGATTGCTTTTACAGGTTCTGCAGGACAGTGATTGCACTGTTTGGGAAACAGTACCTGAGAACACCCAATGTTGAAGACACTGCTCGGATCCTCGCAGTCAATGAAAGTAGAAGATTTCCTGGGATGCTTGGAAGCATAGACTGCATGCATTGCTAGTGTAAGAACTGTTAGTTGCATGGCAGGGAATGTACAAAGGCCACAAAGGAGGTTGCACTATGATACTCGAGGCAGTTGCTACACATGATATTTGGATTTGGCACTCCTTCTTTGGCATGGCAGGATCGAACACCGACATCAACGTCCTCAACTCCTCAAATGCATTTGCCAAGCTTATTGAGGGTCATGCTTCCCTATGGACTTTGAGATCAACGGGCACCACTACGACAAGGGATACTATCTTGTAGATGGCATCTATCCAAGATATCCCTATCTCAAGCCCAATGCTCTCCAAGCATGCTTATGTAGGGGTTCGTAGCATGGAAAACAAAAAATTTCTATCGCATGAACACACACAAGCCAATATCTATCTACTAGATTGTAGCATCGAGTCGATAGAGTACTAACCCTCGAAGATCCAAAGCGGTTAATGAGAGCAGATTCTCGTGGGTGATGTAGTCGTTCACTTGTCGATCTCAAGATCGCGTAGATGATCCTTTCGGCGGCATGTTCTGGAAGCTCTCCCATAGTCGATCACATGTACTATACTCTGTGAAGACCTTCCTCTCCCTTGTTCCAGCAGCCAGTAGAGGTTGTAGCTCTCTCCTCGCGATTCCGGCAGCATGACGACGTGGTGTCAGAAGTAGAGGGGAGATCCCGCAGGGCTTCGCCTAAGTCGGAGCATGTATGGTGGTGTAGAGGGAGCCCTGACGATCTAGGGTTTAGAGGGCCGAGGTTTAGAGGTAGCTAGCAACTAGGGTTTAAATAGTCGGTAGCGGTTTAGAGGAGATCTAGATTGGCCGCAACTAGAGAGGGGGCAACGACCAACCTAGGGTTTCTTGTGTGGGCAAGGGGGGATCTCTACCCCTCCTTTTATATGTGGGGAGGAGCCAAGGGGGAGGGATTCCTCCCCCAACTCCACTTCATGTGGCCGGCGCAAGGGAGAGGGAGGCATCTTCCCTTAGGTAGGATTCCTTCCCTCCCTCCACTTGGAAATCATTGTCCCGGTTTGACTTTTTCAAACTGCCTTTTTGTTTTAATTTAGAGTTTGATTTATCTCTTCCAAGCGTTCAGCCAAGTGACCTAGGACATGATGCAACCATTCCACTTTTTCATGACACATCCATGTATCCTTCCCCTTCCGGATCGGTGGACTTTCTAGACCCTTCTAGAACATTCCGGTAAAAACACCGAAACTATTCCCAAATTCCGGAATTGGACTTTCCTTATATGAATATTATTCTCCAGACCATTTCGGATATCCTCGTGATATCCCGGATCCCATCCGAGACTCCGAACAACATTTGGTCTCTTTACTCACATTCTATAACTACTAAACAACAGAATCCTTAAGTGTGTCTCCCTACGGATCGTGAATTACGCAGACATGACCGAGACTCTTCTCCGATCAATAACCAATAGAGGAATCTGGAAATTCATATGGCTCCCACATATTTCTACGATTACTTCGTGATCGAATGAACCATTTACATACGATACCAATTTCCCTTTGTCTCGCGATACTTTACTTATCCGAGGTTTGATCATCGGTATCTCTCCATACCTAGTTCAACCTCGTTACTGATAAGTACTCCTTACTCGTTCCTGTGATGTGTGATCCGTTATGAGCCAGTCACATGCTTGCAAGCCAATTGGATGACATTCCATCGAGAGGGCCCAGAGTATATCTATCTGTCATATGGATGGACAAATCCCACTCTTGATCCATGTGCCTCAACACATACTTTCTGAATACTCAATACCACCTTTATAACCACCCAATTACGAAGTGGTGTTTGATATCATCAAAACATCCATCCGGTGATAGTGATTAACATGATCTCATGGTCGAAGGATTTAGGTTACTATATATTTGAAAGCTTACAGCAAGTAAACTATTTAAATGACTTGATCTTATGCTACGCTTAAGTATAGGAATATGTCCATCACATCATTCTTCTAATGATATGCCCTTGTTGTTAATAACATCTCAATGTTCATGATCAGGAAACCATGATCATATATTAACGATCAAGCTAGTTTAACAAGAGGCTTTACTAGGGATTTTTTTATGTTTATAAATCACACAAGTATTAATGTTTCATGTTAATATAATTGTAGCATGGTATGTAAACATTTATCATAAGCACGAAGATATGATAATAACCACTTTATTATTTGCTCTTGAGCATACATCCAACAACTTAGTATGCCAAGGAACAAGAAGCTTGCATGGAGAACATGGAGAGGACATTTGGTGTGCTCCAACAGAGGTTTGCAGTTGTTCGGTTTCCTGTTATGACCCGATTGAAAGATCAGATGTGGGAAGTGATAAACTGTTGTGTGACCTTGCACAATATGATCATTGAGGATAAGAGGAAGGATCCAGTGAGTTTGGTCAAGCAAAACGAGCCATACTACAGACAGGGAGCTTTTGCAGAGTCTGATCACCAGGTGCCGCCAACTTAGGCTGCCTTCATTGTCATGCGTCAGGAGATCCGAGACCCGGTATTGCATCAACAACTGCAAGATGATCTGGCTGAGCATCTATGGACACGCAGGAGCAACACGTAGATGTCGAACATGAACTGGCCGAATTAGGCCGAAATATGTTGTATTTTCATTCTATGTCGAACTATGTTAAATTTTATGCCGAACTACGGTCAATTTCATGTCAAACTACGCAGAACATTTTTCCGTATTCATATTATTCAGAACTATGCCAAAAACTGGTCAAATTTGAGCCGAATTTGGGCAAAAACACGCCAACCTGGAAACTCATCCTGATAACGCGAGTGGAAAAGTGAATGTTATTAGGCCGAAAATTACGTCCATCCAATAATATTTAGGTCTGAATTTGGGTATAGGAACAGCCAACGAGGTGCTCTAACTGCATGCCTACTTGATGCTACCAGAGCGTTGGGAGGTTGGGTGCATGAGGAATTTCTTGCCTACGATGATGAACAGAGCATTTTCCACATGTGGAGTGCATCATTTTCACGATTTTTTTAGCACTGAACGGTTGGTCCACTATATTCACGTGCATAGTTAACTATATTCGAGTGTCACTTTGTCAGAATTATAAAAGCTAAAAAAACAAAGAATAACATGCCATATTATTAGTTTCTACTAGGGTTTAAGATTTTATTTTTAATACAAGGGTGACCCCCGGCTTCCATTAATAGAAATCAAACTACAGAGTTTTACCACCTCACATAGTAACCACCGGAGTTAAGTTTTTATGCTAGACTTTCAGCAAACAAGACACATCGAAAATGCCCTGTAATAAAGCTTCGTTGATTTATTTCCATCATAGTGCATGAGGAGATCTTTCTTTACCTTAGATAATTATATTACGAAAGGCCACCGCCCTCGGGTCGCTCGTGTGAGGCGACTCCGGGGCGTCAACCTCCAAACCCTAGCCCTCTACCTCTGGCCACTGTTGTCGCACCCTCTTCCCGGCAGTGACAGCCACGGCTTGGTCGCCAAAGGTGACGGGCGGTTTGTGTAGCCTCCATCGACCCCCTTCACGTGGGGGGCAAGCACCTTGGGTTGCGCTGGTGGTTTCGGACTGCGGGCGACAGAGCAGGCTGGCGGCTCAGATGGGAGGCGCTGAGGAGTAAATGGGGATCTGGTTCGGTCCTAGAGGCGATTGTTGCCGCGCGATGCTGCTCCCGATGTCGGCTCAATCTCTGCGTTTGGCCATGGGCTCAAAAGGGCCAATGGATGACCCGCTCATTCCGCTCGCCGGAAGCCGGCCAACGGTGTGCGGACTACTGGTTTGGCCTGGATAATGGTAGCGGTCCTAGGGTTCTTTCAGTGCGAAGACGAAGATCTTCATGTTGCCTGCCATCATTGATCTAGACTGGAGAGGCGAGTTATGGAAGGCTCTACCGGCGAACTCCCATGGGCGCAACATGCCTGGAGATTTCTGGATTAAAGGTATTCAGTCGTTCGCACCTATGTTTTTCTAGCCAATTGGTTTTAGAGGGGGCATTGCGAAGCTCTACTTTTTATTACCATCATGTGTCATGTCTTCGACGATGCATGATAAAGTCATATACAGAGAATGTTAGGAAAGCTAAAACATGAGGGCAGTGATGGTCATTTGGGTCTTTGTGGCAATGAGGAATTGGTTGCGTGATCTATGACTAATAGCAGTGTCTGTTTGCAGGGCGACAACACGGGAGGAGTTTCCAGTCTTACCTTGCAGGTTGAAAATGTAAGGCCTGGCCTTAATTGGTTGTGCCTGACAATGACCTTCTTGAAGTCATTGTATTCCAAGCAAGGACTTTCTCCAGGGTGAAAACCTATGATCCTTGATCGGGCGACGATGGTGCTTGTACACTGTTTTCTTCTTAAAGGCATTGCTATTGGAGTGGTTGGACTAATGGTGTTGTTCATGTGGTGTTAGTGTCGTTGCTTTGAGAAATTATTCTATGTAGCGGGATTTTTCTTTTTGTAATTCTTCTTCCTTTTTTTCTGGGTTGTGTGCATCCGTAAGGCCGCTAGGGCATTGCGTTGTTGCATAGGATGGATGTAATTGATATCTTCGTGATATTAATTTATACTATTTCCAGAAAAAAAACATCAAAATAAGAAAAGATTGAAAGCTAAAAGTTGAAACAACATGAAGCTCTCTCCATTACTTACATCACTACAACAATGTCTATCAGCTTCGCCGCAACTCGCAGGTTCTTTGTTTTCCAAAAGACCACCAACTATCCCTTCCAGCAACCACCTTTTTCCATTTTTTGCCTAGACGGCCAGCTTCATAATCCACGATGCCCAACATCGTCGTGCCGCAAAGACTTCAACCCTAGTAGACGATGATGATGACTATCCTTGAAGACGATGATGATGACTATGATGAGGATGATGATGACCAGGATGAGGATGAGGATGCCGAGGATGACGATGACTACTGAGCTGTTGGGGCGCTAGTTTAGGTCTTTTCCCTTTTTCGGCGTTTCGATGCCAAAGGGGGAGAAGACATTCTCATCGTTTTGCATGGGTTTGAGGCTTTCGATTTGCTACTATCTTTGCTACTATCTGCTTTTATTTGCCATATTCGAACTTGAACTTTATGTGTGTTATTTGTTGTTCATGTGTGTGACTATGTGCTTGTGTGCACTATCTATTGTAACTCATGTGAGATTTATGCGTGGTATCACTGATACTATCTACCTTGCATGATTTACTTAATTATCTTATTGCAGATAGTCAGGGGGGGACTCATATATATTTTGTTCCATGCAAATCACTTGTTGTCATCGAACACCAAAAAGGGGGAGATTGAAAGGGCATTTATTGTCATAATCACTTTTGGTGTTCGTTAACAACAAGTAGATCATTTAACAGATTGTCACTGTCCACAGGTTGGTATTTTGATAAGTGAAAAGCACCCTCACACTTGGGAAAAGTCCATACTCATGTGACACATTTCTGAAAACTCCAGACCGGAGTCTCCGGTCTGCCAGGACCGGAGTCTCCGGTGTGGTCCGGAGTTTCAGGATCTGGGCTGGGACATACTGACAAGGGGTCTGGAGCCTGCACCGGAGGATACTCCGGAGTCTCCGGTTCTTGCTCAGTCCGGAGTCTCCGGTGTTGGAAGATCGGAGTCTCTGTTCTTGCTGGGTCATGGATGGTCTGGGTCATTCAGATGGGCGGTCCGGAGGCTGGTCTGGAGATTGGCCGGAATCTCCAGTGTAGACCGGAGTCTCTGGTCTACAGATAGACCGGAGTCTCCGGTCTGACTTTTCTACAACGGTCAGAAAACGGTTCGTGGAGGGAGCTGCCTATAAAAAGGGACCATTATCTTCTTCCTCCAGTTGATCAAGCTGCTCAAGAACACCAACTCCATTAGAGCCACCAAATCTACAAGATCTCTTCATCCAACCATCCAAAGTCATTGATCTTTGGAGAATCGAAGGAGGAGGCCTTGATCTACATCTTCACCAAGAGAGATCTTCATTTCCCCCTCATTCACTTGAGGGCCCCAAGCTCTAGTGTTTCATTGGAAACCCTAACTTTGATTTGGTTCTTACAAGCTTGTCTTTGATTTGTCTTGACAGCTTGCTTGTATTTGGGAGCCTCCAATTAAGTTGTGGATGTGTGCCCCGAACTTGTTGTAAAGGTGTTGGCTTCCACCTCGAAGGTTGCCGATATAGTGGAAGGTGGATCGAGCCCGTTGGGGTGAGATTCATCGAAGAACAAGGGAGTCCTCTCGTGGCGTTGGTGGTTTGAAACCACCCCCTCTCCAAACGTAGACGTACTTCCCCTCAAAAGGAAAGAACTACGGGAAACAAATCCTTGTGTCACCGCGTCCACTCCTTTGGTTACTTCTATCCTTTACCGCACTTTACTTACTTGTTCTTTCTTAGTGTTGTAATAGTTATTGCATGGTTGACATATGGGTAAATTCACCATAGTTGCATAATCTAGAGAGTTTACCTTTCTTGTCAAACCCTAATTTGAAAAAGAAGAAAATTTGAAGTAGCACCTATTCACCCCCCCCTATGGGTGCCCATACGATCCTTTCAATTGGTATCAGAGCCTCGACTCTTTATTTGGGCTTTACCGCCTAAGAGAATATGGGTAGCCAAGATGGGGAAGGTGATGGTGAGCCTACTACGGTGACCATGGAAGGTCTCAAAAACTTGGAAACAAGATTGAGCTCTTCCTTGGTCAACGAAGTCAAGAAGATGCTTGAGCAACTTCTTAAAGACAATGATGGCTCATCATCCCCCTCTCCTCAAGAGGATCCTCCATCCGTTTTACCTAAAGGGAATACTCTGGTATCCCCCGAGGATAGAATGGTTAGGGGTAAACAAGATAACACTAATTCCTCCACACGAAATGATGGTTGGAAGGGTGAGCACCGTGATTCATGGTACTCTCCCGACCCTCCAATCCCTCACCCTCATGTATACAATAGAGGTGACCCACCTAAGCTTGAAGAATCTGCTACTTTTGCTCAATGGAAATCACTAATGAGAACTCATGTGCACAGCTCTTGCATTGAACTATGGAACATCATCGAGCATGGACTCTTTATTGGGGATCCAAACAACTTGACAAGAAGAGAGGTTGTCAATAGTCAACTCAATGCCACTGCCTTGCATATGATTCAACAAGGTTTAGGTACAAAGGATTATCCACACATTGAGCACTTTAGCATTGCCAAGGAAGCTTGGGATGCCCTCACTGTATTGTTTGTTGGAAATGAGAGTATGAGGAGGAACCGGTATGATGCTCTAAGCAATGAAGCCGAAGGCTTCTACATGAAGGAAGGTGAAGATCACGAAGACATATACCGAGGGCTCATGTAGCATCCCATTTGTCTAACAACTGTAATGCTACTTGGTCTAGTAATAAAATGGATACTTCCTACATATAATTGTTGCCTCATCATGTTATCATGCTCATGTCATCATGCCACCTTGCATTTGAGCATCATATCAAACCCTTTGTGTTTTGGTTCTTATCTCATATGCATTATTAATTGTATTTGCCTCTTGATATTGTATTTGGATCTTGATATATTGTTAAATGCCCAAGTTGGGTTGGGGGCATATCTTTTATTAAACTCCACCACCTTTTTCTTCACCACCTTATAATTCCACCATCCAATTAATATGAGCTGGCATTCATTTGAGTTTACCTAGCTCATGTGGGTTGGGTGGATCCAATACTAGTCCCTTTTTGCTTGGCCTTATTCCACCTTTTGGGAATGCATGGAATAATGCCATGTGATTTTATGTTGTTTTCACAATATGAATGCATGGCATTTATTATTTGCATGGGCCATGCAAGAACCACCACATCTCTATCCCTCTATTTTGGTTTTCCCACCAGCTTGGATCCATGTGCAGGTTCTCTAATTATACAAATGTTTTATCCAATTTGTAAAACCCCAAATCTTCATATTCTTGTAAAATGCCACAATTGGCACATTCATAACTTATGTATGTAGGCACCAATCATCTCCACTTTTATTTTTTCCCTCTTTTCTATCCTTGGCCTTCCCAAATTCTTTGTTCAAAACTATCTGCAAGGTTCAAAAAGATTTGAAATAAAAAGGTTGCTTGAATTTGAAACATACAAAACAAACAAAAATAAAAGAAAAAGAGATTTGTGAGAGAGGAGCAGCAGCAGCCTACCTGGGCCTTACCAGCCGCAGCAGCCCAAGTGAAAGCAGCAGCCCACCCCCTGGCCCAGTACCCCTTCGCACCCGACGCCGTCGCCCTGTATCTCTTCTCCGTTCGCCCCTCTTCTCTGAAGAACAGCGGACGGAGCAGGTCTCCGTCCGTCCGCCGTGATCCTCGTCAGCCCTCACGCCGCGCCTGTGACCCCCTCCCTTATCAACCCTGGTCCCCCCTAGAACCCTAGCTTTCTTCCTCCCTAGCGCCACAGCGTTTCCCTTTTCCCCACCTCTCTGTTTTGCTGCCATGGCCGCCGCCTTGCGCCTGCCCGCCGTCGCGTAGGTCGTCGCTGAGCGCCGTGGAGTAGCGGAGGAGTACCGCCACTTCCGCCGCTTCGGAATCGCAGGAGGAGGAGGAGCCGGAGCTGCTGGCGTCTGCCTCCTCGCCTCTGTTCGTACGTGACCAAGCAGGCCTCCCCGTCGCCACCGTTCTAGACCACCCCGAGTCCTCCGAGACCACCGCCGGCCTCGTGGTAAGCGCCCCTTTCCATTCCCCTCCTTCTTATGCCTCCCTGCCGCACGATAGCTCGCCGCCGCGGCCTTAGTTTCTCCCTCGTCACCGTCGCTCACGTCAGGCCGACAGGAACTCGGCAGATCAGCAACAGTCCCGAGGACACCCCCCCTGTTTTTCACCTTGCCCCGTCCGCTACAGTCCTGCTTCGCAAAATCCCCAAACATGAAAGTTGTATCCCTACCTTTCCTCTATGTTTTTTGTTTTGACATCATCTTTAAATTCGATCTGTAGCCATCGCCTTTGTCCTCGCAAGTTCAGGTAAAACCCTCTGCGTCTCACGATGAAGTTCAGTCTTTTGCCCTCAGATCGGCCTCTGTTCGTCGTAGATTCCCGGCGCGTAGAGTCCTCCGTTGGTGACGCTCCAAACACGAAAGATGTAGCCCTATCGTCCCCCTACAAGTTTCATTTTTGCAGCATCGAGATATCTGCCTTAGTTTGCTCGCCATCGTCGCCCAAAGATCGCGCAAGCTAGCAGTTTTTGCAAACGTCAAATTCAGTTTCGTCAGTCTAACCGACCCTCCTGGACGCTTTTCTATTTAGGCCCCTAGGTTCCCTTGTCTTCAACCCGCGGCCCCTCTCTTCAGGTTTTTTTTGTAAAAAGGCACCCACATTTTTTTCATCCTCAACCCGCGGCCCTCAACCACTTGTCCTATGCCCAGTCAGCGCCTGACCCCACCTGTCATTGGTAGTGGCTAGAATTGCCTGAGTGCAAAAAGTATTTCCCTGTATCTGTTTTGAATTTTTTTTTCAAAATAGATCAATTCAAATTCTATTTTCAAATCTGTTTAAATATGAATTAAATCATAACTTTCAAATGGTTTAGATTTTGAATTCAAACTTAATATGAAAAATGTTTTATTTTTGAATGTTAATTCAAATCTTTAATCAAATAATTTCAGAATTAATTTAATTAGTCAACCTTTGACTTTGACCCTATTTAATAATTTTGACTATAAAATAAATTTAAATTCATAATTCCAAATAATACAAATAATATATGTTTTTGAATCAGAAAAATGTGAGGATTTCAAATATGCCATTCAAAATATTATTTGAACACTTTAAATTTCAAGTTGAATTAAATTACAACAAAATGCCCCTCACCTTTCTGTTTATGCTATCCATGACTTCAATTGCAGCATGCATCATATAAATATATAGTATACAGCAACTAATATGACAACAAAATGTGACCAAAACTCAATAAAATGACTTATTCTTGTATTCCACACCTCACCCATGCCATGCTACTTTAATGCCATGCAAATTGTGCATCATTCATTATGGCATGATTGTTTGCTTGACGCATTTTATTCCTATGCTTGTGCACTTTATTTATGTTGGCCCTTGTTTGTTTGGTTCTTCTTCGAATAGACGCTGAGCAGGGGATATATCAAGAGAACCAGGAGCACTACCCAGATCCGTCTCTCGCTTCAACTGAGTTGCCAGGCAAGCACTACCACATGCTTGCATACATACAGTACCTATTGCCTCTATCTTATTATTGCATCATTGAGTCGCGAATGCATTAAAATGAATCCCAAGTATTGCATAGCCTTTACTTTTAAACCCCACCAAGCTTGTTCCTCCATCCCATGAGCCATTACTACAGGAGTTGTTTGAGCCATGCGAGTCGTAGAACAACATGTGTAGGGTATGTGAGAGTCTGATGGATGACGAGGTACCTAAACAACTTAACCTGAGTAGTAATGGGATAACTAAAGAAAGTGGCACCGGTGAGCAATATCTGCTATTTGGTTTTTCCTGCTCACTTGTGTCCCATAGGACCCCGAGTACTTGAAACCTGTTCCTTGAATATTCGCGCTATCCACATCCGGGAGGCTTATGGGACCCCCCTGAGCCAGAGCTTGATTCAGCCTTATTTCTTGGGGCCACAAACTAGTTTGAGGTTTTATTTACTATCCTGTACTTATGCCACGCTTTACTGCTTTATTACGATTGTGCGAGGAGCACACTGTACTGTTTAGGTAAGCGGAATGTTTTTGCGGTATCGACAAGCCCAGTCACACTTTCGGGTTCCCGGTCGTTTACAGCCATTGTCGCAAACCTTGAGTCCGTCTCGGAGTCAGCTAACTTTGTTGCGGGTCTACTCAATGGGGTGGCCCCCTGAAATAATTCTAAATCCTGTGATTGCTTCGTCGTGAAAGCCTCGTTGGGTTTTGATTTGGTTTTTCCGAGGTTGATCGAGTGTGTGTTGCTATTTGTGCACCCATGCAGGGTAAAACTTTCTGAAAGCCGTGTCCGCGGTTATGGACGACTTGGAGCACAGTTTCTCGATCATAGACAAGCATAACTAAAGTACCGCTTTAATTTGACTAAGTAACTGACTAGTAATTAGTGCAACACTCATGGAATGGTTAATAAAATTGCCAACGGATGGGGGGTTGTTCGTCCGCTTCCTCGTTGGTAAGCGAGGAAGAGGATGGATCTGTGGATATTACTGTTGTAACGGTTGTCATTAATTCACAGACATCCGTCTATCTTTGGTTAGGCGGATGGTTAGCGAGTATCTATAGAACTGTTAGGGTTTATCTTTTGCTGCAATTGCGTCACCCCAGGTTGTGTCCCCTTTAGAGGCATAAAGACTTGCTGAGTACCCTTAGGGTCTCACACGATAAATTATTGGTTCAGCTGTATAGGTACACTCGCAGGACGGATACTGGGTGGAGGAGGCCGATGATGTGGGCAACGATCGTTCGGTGTAGAGATTCCGGGAACTGGGATCCGTGAGATCTGTGGGCGGGATGTGCTTATTTAAGGGGCATCTTATGCCGATTTGCTTCTTATCCATACTCGGATCTTGTTTGCCGCTTCCGCCTGATACTCTGATGTGTGATGTATGAGGAGATATCCTAAACTATTATATCTATCTAGGTCATTTGAATCTTGCCGTATGGCGTTGCTATATTTCCTTTCTTTTTAGTTGGTATGGCTCTGATGTACTATTGTATGGTGGCTTGCATACATACTCATTTGTGTATGTAGTTGATCCCTTCGCCTGCCGATTACGCCGCCCGTACTTGTCCCGATGATTGGAAATGGTTGGGACGGCCGAAAGGTCTACCTGTGAGTGGCATTTGGCCCCACCGTACTATTTCAACCATTTCCGCTCATCCAGGCTTGTATCTAGGAGCGTAATTCACCGAGGTAGTTACAATTAGTATCAGAGCCAGCCCGCCCTTCAGGGTCTCAGCCAAATGGTCGTTGTCAGTCTAGCAAATATTTTGGTAGTTATGTATACTAGGGAAAAACAAAACGCGAGAGTAGGACTGCTTCCATTTTTCTTCTTACCCACCCACCACCCTTTTCTGGTAAGGAAGCGTAACGTTTTCAATCCTCTTCCTAAAGTTCAAACTAGGATTCACGTGTTATGGGTTTCCGTAGTACCATAGGTTGTGTGTGTGTGTGTGTGTAATTCCTTGTCTATCTGTTGCATCCAAGTTGTTATCTAATCAGCCTTTTGGTTATCAACTGTTGGTACATTCCATACCGACAGGCTTTTGCAAACCGACGCGATCTGTCTTACTCTTTGTTATCCGACGTTATCTTGTTTGGGGTGTTCGTTTCCGTAGTTACTAATCTTTAGGTTCAACGTGAGAAGAAGGGGTTAGGATATGTGTTCCACTTGTTCATGTGCGGAGTAATGGTTTGAGTGCGGGATGGAGTCGCGACCATACCACTATTCTTATCATTCGCTTTTGTATATTGAATTGGTAGAGTCACTAATCTTGATTCGTTAAGTGATTTTGCGCATCTATTGGTATTTTAATGCCGAAATTTGTGGAAAATTTTTCTTTGATATATTTGTGTACCACACTCCTTTTCAGTCGTGTGCGATATGCTTAATATCTTCTAGGTGCTTTGAACTTTGTTGATATTTTAATATCATCTTAGTAAATTGTATCCTTTAATCTTGGTTAATTCCATCTTGGTACTATTTTGGATTATTATTATTCTCCATTATAGTACTGACTTGTGTTTTATATCAATCACAGGATGGCTCCACCACGCCGTTCTGATGAGGACATACCACCTGAACTGGGCTCCGCGTTGTCAAACATCGCCAATGCCTTGGCAGCAATGCAGCAGAACCAGCAGCGCTTTGAGGAAAGTGTTCGGAGGAATGAGTTTGCTCCACTACCTCCACCTCCCAAGCGAGGAGACATCAAAAGCTTCCTGAAGTTCAACCCTCGCCAATTTGATGTTTCTGATCGACCACTGGATGCGGATGATTGGTTGCGTGAGATGTCAAGGCTACTCGAGACTGCTGATGTTCCTGAGCAAGAGTGGGTAAAGTGTGCTACTCACCTTCTGAAGGGAGATGCAGCTCTCTGGTGGGAGAATTACCTGAAGGCAAACTGCACTGGTTTTCAGCCTACTTGGGAACGGTTCACTGGAGTGTTCAAAGAGCAGTATCTGTCAGAAATTGTCATGGAGAGGATGAAGGAAGCATTTCTCAACCTCAAGCAGGGAAATGATAATGTCAACACCTACATCAGGAACTTCATGAATCTTTCTCGTTATGGTGGCGATGAGATATCTGATGACAAGAAGAAGCAAAAGAGGTTCCGGCAAGGGCTCAATGCATCGATTAAATATGCAATCACACATGCAAGGCCGGCGTCTTTTCTGGAACTTCAGCATACAGCTCTGCAGGAGGAAGCAGGTAGGCAAGTGTTTGAGGAGTCAAAGAAACACAACCGTGATGCACCAAGCTCTTCAGCTATGTCAGCTCCTTCTAAGCGGCGTGTCTGGGTTCCTAACACCCCACCGTCGCTCCTGGCTCCACCAAGACCTGCAAGCTACGCGGCAAGGCCACCAAACTTCATCACTGCTGCTCCCAGGGGCTACACCCACAACTACCCTGGAGCGCCTGGCGGAGTCCCTGGCTACGTTGCTCCACGTCCACCTGGTGCTTGTTACACGTGTGGAGACCCTGGACATCTAAACTGGAACTGTCCGTTGAAAAACAAAGCTCTTCCTCCACCCCCTCCAAGACCTGCGGCAAGCTCTCCTATGGTTCGTGCACCACCACCTCGGGCTCTCAACATCAGCACCAAGCCCGGGTCTACTGTTGCTCGTGCCAACTGTGTCAACGCCGCTCAAGCTGAGCATGCACCTGGAGTTGTGATGGGTATGCTATCCGTTAACTCAGTCCCTGCACGAGTTTTGTTTGATTCTGGTGCATCGCATTCTTTTGTTTCTATCAAGTTTGCAAGTGACAATGGGTTAGCGGCGGATCCTCTTCTTAAGCGGTTAATGGTCCTTTCTCCTGGAGCCAATATGGTAGCTTCTAAAGTCAGCCATGGCAATCAAATTGAGATTGGTGGCTCTTCATTCTCGGCTTCCTTAATTGTTCTGGGCAATTCTGACATTGATGTCATCTTGGGCATGGATTGGTTGACAGCAAATGCAGCTGTGATTGATTGTGCTAAACGCTCGGTTTCTCTGAAGATTCCTGAAGGCCATATAGTCTTTTCTCCAAGTTTGACTCCTGCTGTCCAGCTTTTCTCTTTGGCGGCTCTGAATGATGATGCTATGGAAGCTATTCAGAGTGTTCCGGTGGTCTGTGAGTTCCCAGATGTTTTTCCTGAAGAGTTGCCGGGTATGCCTCCGGATCGTGAGGTTGAGTTTGTAATTGAGCTTGAACCTGGAACGGCTCCTATCTCCAAGCGGCCTTATAAAATGGGTCCTGCTGAGTTGGCTGAACTCAAACGACAGCTTGATGAACAAGAGAAGTTGGGTTTCATTCAACACAGTACTTCTTCTTGGGGTAGCCCAACAATCTTTGTGAAGAAGCGTGACAGGACTGATAGACTTTGCGTTGACTATCGGGCTCTCAATGCTAAAACCATCAAGAACAAATATCCCCTTCCGCGGATTAATGATCTCTTCGATCAGCTAGCTGGAGCTGTGGTGTTCTCTAAGCTTGACTTGAGAAGTGGTTATCACCAAATCAAGATTCGCAAGGAAGATGTGCCTAAAACCGCTTTCACCACCCGCTATGGCCTGTATGAGTACACAGTCATGTCTTTCGGTCTCACCAACGCACCTGCTACCTTCTCGAGGCTTATGAACTCGGTCTTCATGGAGTATCTTGATAAGTTCGTTGTGGTCTATCTGGATGACATCCTAGTCTATTCTAAGTCAAAGGAAGAGCATGAAGAACACCTTCGGTGTGTCCTAAACAAGCTTCGTGAGAACCGCTTGTATGCAAAGTTCTCAAAGTGTGAGTTTTGGCTGCCTCAAGTAACCTATCTTGGTCATGTCATCTCTGCCAAGGGCATTGCAGTCAACCCGGAAACTGTGAAGACAATTGTTGAATGGCTTCCTCCTGTTAATGTCAAAGAAGTGCGGAGTTTCCTTGGTTTGGCTAGTTATTGCCGTCGCTTCGTTCAGAACTTCTCGAAGATAGCGAAGCCTCTTACCGATCTCCTCAAGAAAGGCAAGAAGTAGATTTGGACTCCTGCATGTCAAGCAAGCTTTGAGACACTCAAAGAGAAGCTCACTTCCACACCAGTCTTGGTTCCTCCGGATACATCTAAGCCTTTCCAGATATTCTGTGACGCCTCTTTGCAAGGATTGGGTGCGGTCCTTATGCAAGAAAAACAAGTGGTTGCTTATGCCTCTCGACAGTTGAAGACGCATGAGATCAACTATCCCACACATGACCTTGAGCTCGCAGCAGTTGTCTTTGCTTTGAAGCTATGGAGGCACTACTTGCTTGGCAACCGTTGTGAGATCTTTTCTGACCACAAGAGTTTGAAGTATATCTTCACTCAGCCTGATCTCAACCTTAGGCAGAGGAGATGGATTGAAGCAATCAATGATTTTGATTTGACCATCAACTACACACCGGGCAAAGCTAATGTCATGGCCGATGCTCTCAGCCGCAAAGCTTATGTCAACAACCTCATGATGGAAGAGCAGCAACCTCTCTTGTGCGAGGAATTCCGTCAGCTCAACCTTGAAGTTGTGGAACAAGGGCATCTCCTGAACCTTCTGGCTACTCCTCTCTTGGAAGAAAAGATTCGCTTTCGTCAGCGTGGTGATCCGCACACCAGAAAGATCATCTCTAAAATTCAGCTTCCGAAGTATGAGTCCTTCCACGTCGATGATCAAGGCACACTTTTCTTTGAACACCGGATGTTTGTTCCGAACTACCCGGGTTTGAGAGAGCAAGTTCTCAAGGAGGCGCATGATTCTGTTCTATCTATCCACCCTGGCAGCACAAAGATGTACATGGACTTGAAAACACAATATTGGTGGCCTGGTTTGAAACGATATTGTGCAAAGTATGTCTCGGAATGTGATGTTTGCCGCAGAGTGAAAGCTGTCCATCATAAACCTTTCGGTCTTCTACAGCCATTGAAACCCCCGGAATGGAAATGGGAGAAAGTAGAGATGGACTTCATCACTGGTTTTCCAAGGTCGCAGAAGGGCAACAATGCAATCTTTGTTGTCATCGACAGGCTTTCTAAAGTGGCTCATTTCTTCCCCGTCAAGGAAACAATTTCTGGAATTCAGTTGGCTGAGCTCTATATCAACAGAATTGTCTCTCTGTATGGGGTTCCGCTTGAGATCAGTTCAGACCGTGGGAGCATCTTCACTTCCAAGTTCTGGGAAAGTTTCCAAAATGCTTTGGGAACAAAGTTGAACTTCAGCACAGCTTACCACCCTCAGTCGCAAGGACAAGTTGAAAGGATCAATCAGATTCTGGAGGATATGCTTCGTGCTTGCGTCATCTCTTTTGGCATGAAGTGGGAAGAATGTCTTCCTTATGCTGAATTCTCTTACAACAACAGCTTCCAGAAAAGTCTGAAGATGGCACCATTTGAGGCTCTCTATGGCCGCAAGTGCAGAACTCCGATTGGTTGGTCAGGTGCAGGAGAAAGAATTTGGTTTGGCCCTGACATTGTAACTCAAGCGGAGGAGAAGGTGCATATCATTCTTGAGAATCTGAAGATTGCTCAAAGTCGCCAGAAGAGCAATTATGACAGGAAGCACACGGACATGGTGTATGCCCCTGGTGATCTCGTTTACCTTCGTGTCACCCCCATGAGAGGCACACACCGCTTTGGTATCAAAGGAAAGCTGGCTCCTAGATACATCGGTCCTTTCAAAATTCGTGGAAGAAGAGGAGAAGTTGCTTATGCTCTTGAGCTCCCGGAAAAACTCAAGGTTCATGATGTTTTCCACATCTCTCAGCTCAAGAAGTGCTTCAAGGATCCCGGCAGGACCGTGGATCATGAGCTAATCAATCTCCAAGAAGACCTGTCTTATCAAGAACACCCCACAAAAATCCTCGAAGTCGCAGAAAGAAGGACTAGCAACAAGTCCATCAAGTTCTGCAAGGTGCAGTGGTCGCACCATTCTGTTGATGAAGCCACTTGGGAGCGTGAAGATGAACTCCGTGCCAACTATCCTACCCTCTTCGAGTCTTCTTCTTCTTCCTAGAATCTCGGGGCGAGATTCCTGTTTAGTGGGGGAGAGTTGTAGCATCCCATTTGTCTAACAACTGTAATGCTACTTGGTCTAGTAATAAAATGGATACTTCCTACATATAATTGTTGCCTCATCATGTTATCATGCTCATGTCATCATGCCACCTTGCATTTGAGCATCATATCAAACCCTTTGTGTTTTGGTTCTTATCTCATATGCATTATTAATTGTATTTGCCTCTTGATATTGTATTTGGATCTTGATATATTGTTAAATGCCCAAGTTGGGTTGGGGGCATATCTTTTATTAAACTCCACCACCTTTTTCTTCACCACCTTATAATTCCACCATCCAATTAATATGAGCTGCCATTCATTTGAGTTTACCTAGCTCATGTGGGTTGGGTGGATCCAATACTAGTCCCTTTTTGCTTGGCCTTATTCCACCTTTTGGGAATGCATGGAATAATGCCATGTGATTTTATGTTGTTTTCACAATATGAATGCATGGCATTTATTATTTGCATGGGCCATGCAAGAACCACCACATCTCTATCCCTCTATTTTGGTTTTCCCACCAGCTTGGATCCATGTGCAGGTTCTCTAATTATACAAATGTTTTATCCAATTTGTAAAACCCCAAATCTTCATATTCTTGTAAAATGCCACAATTGGCACATTCATAACTTATGTATGTAGGCACCAATCATCTCCACTTTTATTTTTTCCCTCTTTTCTATCCTTGGCCTTCCCAAATTCTCTGTTCAAAACTATCTGCAAGGTTCAAAAAGATTTGAAATAAAAAGGTTGCTTGAATTTGAAACATACAAAACAAACAAAAATAAAAGAAAAAGAGATTTGTGAGAGAGGAGCAGCAGCAGCCTACCTGGGCCTTACCAGCCGCAGCAGCCCAAGTGAAAGCAGCAGCCCACCCCCTGGCCCAGTACCCCTTCGCACCCGACGCCGTCGCCCTGTATCTCTTCTCCGTTCGCCCCTCTTCTCTGAAGAACAGCGGACGGAGCAGGTCTCCGTCCGTCCGCCGTGATCCTCGTCAGCCCTCACGCCGCGCCTGTGACCCCCTCCCTTATCAACCCTGGTTCCCCCCCCCTAGAACCCTAGCTTTCTTCCTCCCTAGCGCCGCAACGTTTCCCTTTTCCCCACCTCTCTGTTTTGCTGCCATGGCCGCCGCCTTGCGCCTGCCCGCCGTCGCGTAGGTCGTCGCTGAGCGCCGTGGAGTAGCGGAGGAGTACCGCCACTTCCGCCGCTTCGGAATCGCAGGAGGAGGAGGAGCCAGAGCTGCTGGCGTCTGCCTCCTCGCCTCCGTTCGTACGTGACCAAGCAGGCCTCCCCGTCGCCACCGTTCTAGACCACCCCGAGTCCTCCGAGACCACCGCCGGCCTCGTGGTAAGCGCCCCTTTCCATTCCCCTCCTTCTTATGCCTCCCTGCCGCACGATAGCTCGCCGCCGTGGCCTTAGTTTCTCCCTCGTCACCGTCGCTCACGTCAGGCCGACAGGAACTCGGCAGATCAGCAACAGTCCCGAGGACACCCCCCCTGTTTTTCACCTTGCCCCGTCCGCTACAGTCCTCCTTCGCAAAATCCCTAAACATGAAAGTTGTATCCCTACCTTTCCTCTACGTTTTTTGTTTTGACATCATCTTTAAATTCGATCTGTAGCCATCGCCTTTGTCCTCGCAAGTTCAGGTAAAACCCTCTGCGTCTCACGATGAAGTTCAGTCTTTTGCCCTCAGATCGGCCTCTGTTCGTCGTAGATTCCCGGCGCGTAGAGTCCTCCGTTGGTGACGCTCCAAACACGAAAGATGTAGCCCTATCGTCCCCCTACAAGTTTCATTTTTGCAGCATCGAGAGATCTGCCTTAGTTTGCTCGCCATCGTCGCCCAAAGATCGCGCAAGCTAGCAGTTTTTGCAAACGTCAAATTCAGTTTCGTCAGTCTAACCGACCCTCCTGAACGCTTTTCTATTTAGGCCCCTAGGTTCCCTTGTCTTCAACCCGCGGCCCCTCCCTTCAGGTTTTTTTTGTAAAAAGGCACCCACATTTTTTTTCATCCTCAACCCGCGGCCCTCAACCACCTGTCCTATGCCCAGTCAGCGCCTGACCCCACCTGTCATTGGTAGTGGCTAGAATTGCCTGAGTGCAAAAAGTATTTCCCTGTATCTGTTTTGAATTCTTTTCTTTTCAAAATAGATCAATTCAAATTCTATTTTCAAATCTGTTTAAATATGAATTAAATCATAACTTTCAAATGGTTTAGATTTTGAATTCAAACTTAATATGAAAAATATTTTATTTTTGAATGTTAATTCAAATCTTTAATCAAATAATTTCAGAATTAATTAATTAGTCAACCTTTGACTTTGACCCTATTTAATAATTTTGACTATAAAATAAATTTAAATTCATAATTCCAAATAATACAAATAATATATGTTTTTGAATCAGAAAAATGTGAGGATTTCAAATATGCCATTCAAAATATTATTTGAACACTTTAAATTTCAAGTTGAATTAAATTACAACAAAATGCCCCTCACCTTAATTAATTAATAACTTTTGTTTTATAACTCCAAATTTAACAAATGATATGTATAAAATGATCAGCTCGACGAGACCTTTCTGTTTATGCTATCCATGACTTCAATTGGAGAATGCATCATATAAATATATAGTATACAGCAACTAATATGACAACAAAATGTGACCAAAACTCAATAAAATGACTTATTCTTGTATTCCACACCTCACCCATGCCATGCTACTTTAATGCCATGCAAATTGTGCATCATTCATCATGGCATGATTGTTTGCTTGACGCATTTTATTCCTATGCTTGTGCACTTTATTTATGTTGGCCCTTGTTTGTTTGGTTCTTCTTCGAATAGACGCTGAGCAGGGGATATATCAAGAGAACCAGGAGCACTACCCAGATCCGTCTCTCGCTTCAACTGAGTTGCCAGGCAAGCACTACCACATGCTTGCATACATACAGTACCTATTGCCTCTATCTTATTATTGCATCATTGAGTCGCGAATGCATTAAAATGAATCCCAAGTATTGCATAGCCTTTACTTTTAAACCCCACCAAGCTTGTTCCTCCATCCCATGAGCCATTACTACAGGAGTTGTTTGAGCCATGCGAGTCGTAGAACAACATGTGTAGGGTATGTGAGAGTCTGATGGATGACGAGGTACCTAAACAACTTAACCTGAGTAGTAATGGGATAACTAAAGAAAGTGGCACCGGTGAGCAATATCTGCTATTTGGTTTTTCTGCTCACTTGTGTCCCATAGGACCCCGAGTACTTGAAACCTGTTCCTTGAATATTCGCGCTATCCACATCCGGGAGGCTTATGGGACCCCCCTGAGCCAGAGCTTGATTCAGCCTTATTTCTTGGGGCCACAAACTAGTTTGAGGTTTTATTTACTATCCTGTACTTATGCCACGCTTTACTGCTTTATTACGATTGTGCGAGGAGCACACTGTACTGTTTAGGTAAGCGGAATGTTTTTGCGGTATCGACAAGCCCAGTCACACTTTCGGGTTCCCGGTCGTTTATAGCCATTGTCGCAAACCTTGAGTCCGTCTCGGAGTCAGCTAACTTTGTTGCGGGTCTACTCAATGGGGTGGCCCCCTGAAATAATTCTAAATCCTGTGATTGCTTCGTCGTGAAAGCCTCGTTGGGTTTTGATTTGGTTTTTCCGAGGTTGATCGAGTGTGTGTTGCTATTTGTGCACCCATGCAGGGTAAAACTTTCTGAAAGCCGTGTCCGCGGTTATGGGCGACTTGGAGCACAGTTTCTCGATCATAGACAAGCATAACTAAAGTACCGTTTTAATTTGACTAAGTAACTGACTAGTAATTAGTGCAACACTCATGGAATGGTTAATAAAATTGCCAACAGATGGGGGCTTGTTCGTCCGCTTCCTCGTTGGTAAGCGAGGAGGAGGATGGATCTGTGGATATTACTGTTGTAACGGTTGTCATTAATTCACGGACATCCGTCTATCTTTGGTTAGGCGGATGGTTAGCGAGTATCTATAGAACTGTTAGGGTTTATCTTTTGCTGCAATTGCGTCACCCCAGGTTGTGTCCCCTCTAGAGGCATAAAGACTTGCTGAGTACCCTTAGGGTCTCACACGATAAATTATTGGTTCAGCTGAACAGGTACACTCGCAGGACGGATACTGGGTGGAGGAGGCCGATGATGTGGGCAACGATCGTTCGGTGTAGAGATTCCGGGAACGGGGATCCGTGAGATCTGTGGGCGGGATGTGCTTATTTAAGGGGCATCTTATGCCGATTTGCTTCTTATCCGTACTCGGATCTTGTTTGCCGCTTCCGCCTGATACTCTGATGTGTGATGTATGAGGAGATATCCTAAACTATTATATCTATCTAGGTCATTTGAATCTTGCCGTATGGCGTTGCTATATTTCCTTTCTTTTTAGTTGGTATGGCTCTGATGTACTATTGTATGGTGGCTTGCATACATACTCATTTGTGTATGTAGTTGATCCCTTCGCCTGCCGATTACGCCGCCCGTACTTGTCCCGATGATTGGAAATGGTTGGGACGGCCGAAAGGTCTACCTGTGAGTGGCATTTGGCCCCACCGTACTATTTCAACCATTTCCGCTCATCCAGGCTTGTATCTAGGAGCGTAATTCACCGAGGTAGTTACAGCTCAATACCACCGCCACCAATTTTAGAAATGTGGGTGCCTCACATGTGGATGATGCATGGATAAAAAGGAAATATGTGAGTGCACTCATGCCCTTTGAGACCACCGACTTGAATAGCCTACAAGGAAGACAAAACTACCATCTCATGACCTCAAATGAAGTTATGCAAGAGATGGTCGCCTTCAAAGTTGCCGCTAAGAATGCCAAAGATGCTCGTGCCCGTGCCCTTGGTATGAGCAACGTTGTCAATGTTGCTTTGAAGGCCAAAGTTGTGGACCATGGGGATGAAGATGATAGTGATGAAGGCCTCTCCATGGACCACCCCGATGAAGTCAAGATTGCCCATAGTCAATATATGGCCTTCTATGCAAAGAACTTTTGGAAGAACCCCGCCAAGGCCAAGATGGAAATGCAACGAAGAAGAAACCCAAATGGGAAAAGAGAAAATACTACTAGATTGAGAACTTGCTTCAATTGTGGTTACCGCTATCACTTTGTGGCAAGTTGTCCCTATGAGAAGAGAGAAGATCATGGGGGTAAGCTTGTGTTGAAGAAGACTCTCAAAGCACCTTACAAGAAACCCTTCATCAAGAAGAATCCCATCAACAAGAAGTCGGGAGAAATTGTCTTGATCACTCATAAAGAATACTCCTCCGACAATGAAGATGATAAATATGAGGAAGAGGAAACTTCTAATGGTGTGGCGGCTCTAGCCACTACTTCTACTCTGACATTCTCACTCTTCGATTCTCCAAATGAGAATTCTCCCATCAAGAACGTCACTTGCCTTATGGCAAGAGGAACGGAGGTATCCTCATCATCTCACTCCACTCCCTTAGCTAATGATGAAACTGATGATGAGATGTCTCTAGATGTTAAAAAGGAATTGATTGCTTTTGATGAGTTTATGACTAAACTACAAGGGGATGCTAAGATACATTTTGGTAACATCCTAGATAAACTTTCCCACACACAAGAGCTCCTAGATGTAAGATGTAAACTTGGACATGAACACATGATTGAGCTAGAGGCTTTAAACAATGCTCTAGAAGAAGAACAAGAAACTAGGATGTACCTTGAATTAAAACTTGAAGGGCTTGATGAGGCCAATGACATTATCATGAATAAACTCATCAAAGAGTGTGATCATGCCATTGCTAAATACAAAAGGGCTAAAAAGGACAAGATTGAGTTTGGTGTGGTTCATGAAAAACTTGTAGAGGACTTTAGTTTGCATAACAAGGCCCACAAGGCTTTGGAGAGTGAACTCTTTTCACTCACAAAGTCCCATGAAACGCTTCAAACTCAATTGGCCAATATTCCTTCAACTAGTAACTTCATTCCATCTAGTAGTACAACTATTCTTGAAGAGAATGCTAGGTTGAAGGGGGAGCTTGCTAAGGCCACATTTCCACAAGGCAACAAGTCCATTGATGATCTTTTGAGCAAGCAAAGGCCTAGTGGTGATAAAGGGGGCATTGGTTTTGTCTCCAATACTAAGAAGAAGAAGAACAACAAGAAGAAGAAGGCCAAGCCCACACGAGAGACTAACAAGGCCATTGTGGATAGTAAGACCACAAGTGGTAAAACTATGTCTCATGATGACTTTGCGGGAAGTGCTAACCCTCACTATGTTCTAATGCGTGATTATTATGGTGATGTGTATGCACAATATGTTGGCCCATATGATGGTATATTGCTTGGTCTATTTGGGTTCCCAAGACCCTTGTTGCTAACAAAAGAGGGCCCATTGAAAAATGGGTACCTAAAAATTAGCTTGATCTTTTGTAGACATATGCTTCCGAAGGGTCAAAGTGGGTGCTTGATAGTGGCTGCACAAGTCATATGACCGGAAGCTCGACTATTGTAAAGGACTTAAAGCCAAATGATGATTAAATCACTATGACATATGCCGACAGGTCAAAGTCTAAGGTAATGGGTTTCAGCAAGGTTGTGGTTGCTCACGACATTACACTCGTGAACGTCATGCTTGTTGAGACCCTTGGATACAATTTACTTTTAGTCCGTGCTCTTGGAAAGATGGGTTTTGCCGTCTTTGTTGATGATGATATTGTGGTCCTCATGTGGAGCAAGTCTCTCAAGGTCGCTTTCGTTGGGTATGTCGAACATGACTTGTATGTGGTGGACTTTTCGGGGCAAGACACTACAAGTGCGATGTGCTTATTCGGAAAGGCTGATGTGGGTTGGTTATGGCATCGCCGACTAGCCCATGTCAATATGAGAACTTTGCAAAGTCTCCACAAGGAGGGCCATATTGTTGGACTAAAAGAAAATGTTTCCTTTGCCAAAGATCGTGTTTGCAGGGCATGTGTTCTAGGGAAGATGCATGATGCTCCTCACAAACCTAAGAATCGCATCAAGTCCACCAAGATCTTGGAGCTCCTCCATGTGGACCTCTTTGGTCCTCCATCTCATGCAAGTCTTGGTGGGAAGAAATATTGCTTGGTGATTGTTGATGACTTTTCAAGATACTCTTGGGTTTATTTCTTCAAGTTGAAGAGTGAAACTCAAAAGACCTTTATCGACTTCATCAACTTGGTTCAACGGTAATACAATGTTCCCGTGTTGATTATAAGAAGCGACAACGGCACCGAGTTCAAAAACTACACCTTGAATGATTTCCTTAGTGATGAGGGGATTAAACATCAATATTCCGCTGCATACACCCCTCAACAAAATGGTGTGGCCAAAAGGAAGAACCGGACTCTTATTGAGATGGCTAGGACCATGTTGGCAGAGTTTAAATCTCCATACAACTTTTGGGCCAAAGACATCTCCACCGCTTTCCATGCTTCAAAACGGCTCTACCTCCACAAAGAAATCAACAAGACTCCATATGAAATACTTACAGGTAACAAGCCCAACATATCTTACTTCCGGGTGTTCGGTTGTAAGTGTTTCTATCTCATAAAGGGTGTTCGTTTGTACAAATTCGAGTCTAAAGCATTAGAGGGTATTTTTTTTGGCTATGGTCTCGAATCTCACACTTATAGAATCTATGATAAGCTCTCCGGAGCCGTCATAGAATCTTGTAGTGTGACCTTCGAAGAATATGATGGTCCCCAAGGGGGGCGTGTTGATGTTTGTGATGCAGATGATGAAATGCCTTAGGAAGCCATAGGAAGAATGGGTGTGGGATATATCCGCCCCGTTGAGGAATCCCTTATGGCGGATCGAGAAGAACTATGCTCCACTCAAGTGGAGCCATCATCTTTACAACATCAACAAGCTCCATCCACCGAGGAGGACAATGACTCAAGCCAAAGACAAGATGTGGGCCCTCAACATGATGATCATAGTGACAACTCTAGTCAAGGGGAGCTTGATTCATTCCCGAGGGTGTCAAGTGGTGCCAAGGCAATTGCTTAAGGAAGATCCATACAAATTGTGTTGAAACAAGCTCAGATTGATGCTAGAAGGGCACTTGATCAAGACCAAGGTCAATATGTGCCTCTAAATGAAGAGAATGATTCCAATGATGATCAAGGTCAAGTTGATGGTCAAGACGAGGATCAAAATGATGAAGAGGGCCCCCCAAGAAACAACACGGAGATCCATGCTCGTCGCGAAGCTAGAAAGGAAAGAATGTTGGAATTAAGAGACCACTCTCTACAAAATGTAGTTGGTGACCTGAGGAAAGGTATTTCCACAAGAGCACGATTGAAGAGGTTCAGTGAACACCAAGCACACATCTCCATGATTGAACCAAAGAAAGTGTGGGAAGCTCTTGAAGATTCAGATTGGTTAGAAGCTATGCACAAAGAGCTCAACAACTTTGAGAGAAACAAAGTATGGAAGTTAGTAGAGAAGCCAAAGGATTGCCGCAATGTTATTGGAACAGAGTGGATATTCAAGAACAAGCAAGATGAGAGTAAGGAACAAGGCTAGATTGGTTGCACAAGGGTTCTCTCAAATTGAAGGCATTGACTATGGAGAGACTTATGCACCTGTGGCTCGTCTTGAGTCCATCTGTATCCGTCTTGCTTATGCGGCATATCATAACTTCAAGTTGCAACAAATGGATGTAGAAAGTGCATTTCTTTATGGCCCACTAAATGAATTGGTATGTGTTAAGCAACCCCCAGGATTTGAGGACCCCAACTTCCCAAACCATGTCTACAAACTTTATAAGGCGCTCTATGGGCTCAAGCAAGCCCCACGCACGTGGTATGAGCACCTTAGAGAGTTATTGTTTGACCGTGGATTTGAGGTTGGGAAAATCGATCCCACTCTTTTTACTAAGAAAGTCAATGGGGAGCTTTTTGTATGCCAAATATATGTTGATGATATCATCTTTGGATCATCTAACAAAGCTTTTAATGATGAATTCTGAAAGCTTATGACTAGTAGGTTCCGGATGTCTTTGATGGGGGAGTTGAGAGTATTTCTTGGTTTTGAGATCAAGCAAGTTAGAGGAGGGACATTCTTCAATCAAGCCAAGTATACTCAAGATATGCTCAAGAGATTCAATATGCAAGATTTAAATGGAGCTCCTACTCCCGTGGCTACAAAGACTCATCTAGAACAAAATCCAAATGGTAAAGGTGTGGATCAAAAGGTATACCGGTCTATGATTGGTTCTTTGTTTTACCTTTGTGCATCTAGACCCTATATTGTGTTGAGTGTAGGTGTGTGTGCAAGATATCAAGCGGCTCCTAAGGAAAGCCATTTAATGGTGGTCAAGAGAATCTTTCGATATTTAGTTCATACCCCATTTTATGGTCTTTGGTATCCTCGAGGCTCAACATTTGATCTTTATGGATACACGGATTCAGATTGGGCGGGGGACAAGGATGATAGAAAATCAACATCCGGGGCTTGCCAATTCCTTGGTAGGTCCTTGGTATGTTGGTCTTCCAAGAAGCAAAATTGTATATCTCTCTCCACCGCCGAAGCCGAGTATGTGGCAACTGCTAGTGCTTGCACCCAATTGCTATGGATGAGGCAAACTTTAAAGGAATATGGTGTCCATTGTGACAAAGTGCCTCTTCTATGTGACAATGAAAGTGCCATCAAGATTGCCTGCAACCCGGTGGATCACACAAGGACAAAGCATATTGAGATTCGCCATCACTTCATTAGAGATCATGTTGCTCGAGGTGATATTGATCTATCATATGTGTCAACCAAAGATCAACTTGCCGATATATTCACGAAGCCACTTGATGAAGCAAGGTTTTGCTATTTGAGGAATGAACTAAATGTCATAGATTCAAGGAGCTTGACTTGATTTTCTTGCATTCTCACCTATGTTTCGACCCATGTTTGGTTTAGGTGTAAGCATGGATATAGGGGGAGTGCGGTCCTAATTTATTGGACCATCCCTCCCCCCATTATGCCCAAAGCAATCAAAATCTTTCCTCTTAATATCATTTAGTGATATGTGAGCTTAATGATGAGTTTTGGTAATGGACCCAAGATATATCTTCGTGGTGCCAAGCCGAGTATACTCAAATATGGTGGCCTAGGCCACCGCCCTCTCTCATTCGAGAGGTTGGTACTTACTCATGTTTGTCATTTGCCTGATTCTAGTCTCTTGGAGCTTTTCTGAATGCTTTTGTGAATTCCTATGGCTCTTGGTTCTTCACAGTTTGATGTCTCAACCCAAGCCCTTTCCCTATCTTAAAACTGTCTATCTCTCATATATGTCCCCAAAACACCTATCCTGGAACTTTTGGTCGAGGAGGACCGGAGTCTCCGGTGTACATACACCAGAGTCTCTGGTGTAGGCCGGAGTCTCCGGTCCAGACGGTTTCTGCCACTTAAAGTAGGGGGCGGGGTGAACTGGTACAACAGTTACTCATTCTTCACCCCGTCCCCTACCTCCAAACCCGTCACCTCCTCTTCCAAAACTCCTCCCCGGAGGTCAAGAAGCCCCCGGGATCCGCCGTGCCGCCGGCCAACCTTCCCCTCTCCTCCATTGGGTCATTCCCACCGGAGGAATTTATATCATGGACAGATCTGGTACCTCTCCTCTACTTTTTCTCCTAGGGTTCATATCTATATGTGTTTTTGAGGATTGATGTTGATTTGTCCATTGGAATCACTTGTTTGCGAGCACTCTAGTACTTTAGCCTTGTTGCATTGTCCGATCTACTAGATTCACCCTCACCAGCATCTCCCCATCTCATGCCCAAGCCTCCCGACCGGAGATTCCAGACTTAGGTCCGGAGACTCCGGTCCAGGCCAGAGACTCCGGTCCCCAGGACCGGAGACTCCGGTCTGAGTCTAGACTCCGGTATAAGGTGCGGAGACTCCGGTGTTGGGTGAATCAAAACAGACTAGAAATGCATCAAAGCTCTTGTATTGCATTATTGGGACATATATACTCATCTCCATGCTATCTCCCTCACTGTTGTTCACAGGTGATGGTTCTAGTCGTCATCGTCGTACCAAGGCCAAGTACCAAAGGGGCAATCCTCGCTATGATGAAGCTCGGGATCAATTTATCGTGCCTCCGTCCAACCGGAAACAGCTGGCACGTGATGCAGCTTACTTGAAGAGGGATCAGGAGAGAGCTGAACGAGAGGACCATGCCAAGAAGGACAAATATGACAACCTTCAGACCTTGTCCAAAATGTCTAAAGAGGAGTACCGTGAGCTGATAAAGACAAATTTCTATACGCTGCCTCGCACTAGTGATGACCCTCGTTTCTGGAGGAAAGAACGGGCTGTGTTCATGAAGGATGTGTATGGTGTGCTCACCAAATCACCTGTCTGCCCTCAGAAGTTCATGAGTGTTGAGCAGATGCGCCTCAGCCCCTACTTCAATGATGCCTTGTGGATCTGTGAGAAGCTGGGTCTGTATAACTTGATGGAGCTGCGTGAAGACTACAATATCTACCTTGTACAACAGTTCTATGCCACAGTAGTGTTTGGGTCTGATCAATACAAGACTATGGTTTGGATGTCTGGTACCACTCGCTGCACAGCTACATTCCATGACTTTGCCAACGTCATTTTTGAGACCTTTCATGGAGTATCCACTCATGTTGGGCTGTGTATGCACTCTGCAGCTCTGGGTGAGAACAAGTAGAAGCTGGCGCCTCTATATGACGAGGGTGTTGTGGGAGGGTCCAAGGGACTCAAGACTCTCTACAACCTTATGCTGAGAATTTTCCGTCATACCATTGCACCTAGTGCTAGGAATGATGATGCGATTAGGGGTGGCCTTGTCAACCTTATATACCACACTCACTGGATTTACAATGCTGGACCAGAGGCAGATGCTGCACCTATTGATGTGATGGATTTTATCTTCGAGGATATGTTCCATGCTATTCTTTACAAGAAATCTCCTCCATATGCACCTTTGGTTATCAGGCTCATCAATTCCCAGGAGCATGATTCTCCACTTGGCATACCACCACACCTCAGTGAGCACATGTTGGTCTCAGTGCAGAAGAAGGGGCGTACGGGGCCTGCTCCGAGGCGTCGCTATGGGGATGATGAGGAGGAGATTGAGACTAAGAGAGCTCCCTCCCCACCTAGAGTTCGGAGGAAGAATGCCTCCAATGCCCCTATGCCTACTATGACTCGAGACTATGTGCATGAGTGGATCAAGGAGGCCAGTTTTTGGGAGAGGACCCTTTGTTGCATGAATGTTGACATCCGTAAGTAGCAGCATGCATCCTACCAAAGCAACCGTCGCATTGAGAAGCTCCTCAAGGAGATCAAGGAACAGGGTGCTGAGGATAATGAGGAAGGTGAGGATGAATACAATGATGAGCATGGGGCTCAGCAGTCCACAGACTCTGATCACACACTCTCATTTGGGGCGTGGAATGCCCAACATGATAGTCTGGTGGATTGGAAAACCTTTGCTGATGTCACCTCCGGTTTTGGGTACCATGGTACCTCCTCTTCTCGCCCTCACGACAAAGGGCATGCTATCCTTGAAGACGATGATGATGACTATGATGAGGATGGTGATGACCAGGATGAGGATGAGGATGCCAAGGATGACGAGGATGACGATGACTACTGAGCTGTTGGGGCGCTAGTTTAGGTCTTTTCCCTTTTTCGGCGTTTCGATGCCAAAGGGGGAGAAGACATTCTCATCGTTTTGCATGGGTTTGGGGCTTTGGATTTGCTACTATCTTTGCTACTATCTGCTTTTATTTGCCATATTCGAACTTGAACTTTATGTGTGTTATTTGTTGTTCATGTGTGTGACTATGTGCTTGTGTGCACTATCTATTGTAACTCATGTGAGATTTATGCGTGTTATCACTGATACTATCTACCTTGCATGATTTACTTAATTATCTTATTGCACATAGTCAGGGGGAGCCCCATATATATTTTATTCCATGCAAATCACTTGTTGTCATCGAACACCAAAAATGGGGAGATTGAAAGGGCATTTATTATCATAATCACTTTTGGTGTTCGTTAACAACAAGTAGATCATTTTACAGTTTGTCACTGTCCACGGGTTGGTATTTTGATAAGTGAAAAGCACCCTCACACTTGGGGAAAGTCCATACTCATGTGACACATTTCTGGAAACTCCAGACCGGAGTCTCCGGTCTGCCAAGACCGGAGTCTCCGGTGTGGTCCGGAGTTTCCGGATCTGTCTCCGGTGGTGTCTTCAGGATCTGGGCTGGGACATACTGACTAGGGGTCCGGAGCCTACACCAGAGGATACTCCAGAGTCTCTGGTTCTTGCTCAGTCCGGATTCTCCGGTGTTGGAAGACCGGAGTCTCCGGTGTTGGAAGACCGGAGTCTCCGGTCTTGCTAGGTCATGGATGGTCTGGTTCATTCAGATGGGCGGTCCGGAGATTGGCCAGAATCTCCGGTGTAGACCGTAGTCTCCGGTCTACAGACCGGAGTCTCCTGTCTGACTTTTCTACAACGGTCAGAAAACGGTTCGTGGAGGGAGCTGCCTATAAAAAGGGACCCTTATCTTCTTCCTCTAGTTGCTCAAGCTTCTCAAGAACACCAACTCCATTAGAGCCACCAAATCTACAAGATATCTTCATCCAACCATCCAAAGTAATTGATCTTTGGAGAATCGAAGGAGGATGCCTTGATCTACATTTTCACCAAGAGAGATCTTCATTTCCCCCTCATTCACTTGAGGGCCCCCAAGCTCTAGTGTTTCATTGGAAACCCTAACTTTGATTTGGTTCTTACAAGATTGTCTTTGATTTGTCTTGACAGCTTGCTTGTATTTGGGAGCCTCCTTAAGTTGTGGATGTGTGCCCCGAACTTGTTGTAAAGGTGCCGGCTTCCACCTCGAAGGTTGCCGATATAGTGGAAGGTGGATCGAGCCCGTTGGGGTGAGATTCATCGGAGAACAAGGGAGGCCTCTCGTGGCGTTGGTGGTTTGAAACCACCCCCTCTCCAAACATAGACGTACTTCCCCTCAAAAGGAAGGAACTATGGGAAACAAATCATTGTGTCTCCGCGTCCACTCCTTTGGTTACTTCTATCCTTTACCGAACTTTATTTACTTGTTCTTGCTTAATGTTGTAATAGTTATTGCATGGTTGACATATAGGTAAATTCACCATAGTTGCATAATCTAGAGAATTTACCTTTCTTGTCAAACCCTAATTTGAAAAAGAAGAAAATTTGAAGTCGCACCTATTCACACCCCCCCCCTCTAGGTGCCCATACGATCATTTCAAAATCCCTCCTAAAAATTAGAGCCCTAATGCCTCTCGCATATGCCTCATAAATAGTGATGTGTGTATCTTTCAAAACAGCTAGGTCAGGAAGAGGATTAGCTCTAATATCATATTTGGTTTTAGGCAGGAACAACACATTTGCCTCTGCGTTGATTTCATGTTAATATAGTCAAGGCTAAACCACCCGATCAGTTTTACAAACGAGCATACGAATACATCGTACGAGAGGAGACCGAGTGAAGTACTACTCCATGTCGGTGTAGAAATATGAAAGCATCTAATATCGTTAACAGACATATCGGCTCCAACAGGATTGAGGTGGACAATGATTGCATGGAGGTTATTGAGACTATGCAGAATGATGCAAATTCTGTTGGAGCAGTGGCTGCCATCGATGAAGAATGTGGCCTTCTTGCTCGCAACTTTACTTCAGTTAAATTATTCCCAGTGTCCTAGGGAAAGAAATGTTCTCCCTATGTGAGGGATTCTAACGTATATGGGCCACTTTGATAGGATTAAGAAAACCAATAACTCACTCTCTTAATTACTGCATGCACCAATAGTTATACATGCATGAGAGAAGAGAAAGAAAAAGAAGACCATACATTCGAGAAGAGATGATAATAAATGAGAAAGACCTTATAATTTCTAACATTCTAAAAAAGCTCTTAGGGCTTGTAATTCCTAACAGAGGGAGTAGTATCTTATACTCTATCTTCTAATGCGAAGGGATCCCAGTCATTAGTCTGGCATGAGGATCCGCTTGATTTCCTTAGTAGTGCTTTGGCAAGCGATGTAACTATGTTTAATTACCAATAAATATGCCATGGTGGCTTTCCTAAAAAAGGTAGCCTGGTCGATTCTCTGCATTTAGTTTTTTAGGTAAACCATCATATATTAAGCATGCAAGCCGTCTTATTAAAACCTCCTAGTTTCCTTAGGTATATCCTAGTAATAAAAAGTGTGTGTATGAAACTTGCAACCATCAAACAATTGTTACATCATTTAGGAGGGTATACAGAAGGAAACTAAGGGGTTCATCGACCCAATTACAGAAAAATTTAGAAATAAAGCACCCCCTAGCTATAGCATGAGCAGCTTCATTAAGATCTCTCCCACAATGTTTGAAGTCAACATTCCCAATGGCTCGTGCCTGAGTTATAATGTCCGCTCACCTAAACAAAGTTGGACAACCGTCAAGGAGTCCAATTTAGCTTCAATAGATTGGTAGCCCAGAGAATTAACAAACGTAAGACCATAAGGCATAGCGCTTCCCCCCATATCAACTGATGGACACCCCTTGTCCATCTCGTATGACAGCTCCCGGAGCACCTGAACCTTCCGGTAGTCCCATGCATTTGTTAGTCCCATATCTCTAGGGAGATAAATGGAATTGCTCAAAACTGTGCTTGTCGGACAAAAAGATCCTATGATCTAAGCCTACTATTTCTTGCAGGAACACAACTCACAACATCATTAGTTGTCCTGTGATTGTCGCAATCAACTTGATTCGGCATATAGGCTTTGTAATTCACGATGTATAATGTTTCTGAGCTGAAATATATGTAGGACGCTCCTTGCACCCTATTCCCGTTTAAAAAAAAGTACACAAAAAACGATTAGCCAAAGGCCCGTAGGCGGTAGCCTGTTTTTCCAGTTGTTTATTGTACTGATTCAATTCAAGATGTGTTGATGTATATTACAACGGTACATGCATATGACTCAGTCATGATCTCACCCACTTTACCCGACCGGGACACACAAGCGTGTCCGAGACTCTGAGTCACGTACCGTGGCACATGACGACGTACGGGCGTCGCGCATAATAATTCTGGTGATGATCTTGTCGATTTTGTCTAGAACAGATCAGGTACTCCCTCCATCCCAATTTATAAGACTTGTGTGTATTTCTAGATTGATAAATTAACCAATTTGGTATAAGATACGTATAATAAAAATTATATTATTAGAAATTTCAAATGTTATATTTTTTAATGGTATAATTTTTGTATTATATGATTCATATTATATAGCTCATGCGGGCGATCTAAGTATACACATAAGTCTTATAAACTGGGATGAAGGGAGTAATACTGTAAAGAAAGTAACCTTTACTCTGATTTATGATGGCAGATTGGTATTATGTGTCACTACTCCTCGCTAGGCAGGGTTACTGGGTTAGTAAGTGTTGCATGCGTTGCAAGACCATCTCAACGACGAGTCCAGGTCCAAATGCCATCATTACCCCCAAACCTTGATGCTCGTCATGGCGTCGGCGGATCTTGTCGAGCACAAAGATCACCGTCGGCCCGAACATGTTGCCGTCACTACGGGAGAGATGTTCTTTGCCATGTGAGTGTTTCCACACGGCAAAGGCACCCCGGAACACGTCAAAGTCTTTGTCGTGTGTATACACACGGCAACGATCGCCAAGACAAAGGCCCTTTGCCGTGTGTCTTTGCGCCCAGAACACGGCAAAGCCTTTGCCGTGTGTTTTCTGCTTAGACACGGCAAAGTAAAATACTTGACGGTTTCGTCCGTCTGACGGAGCCAACAGATCTTTGCCGTGGTTGTTCTTTGTTGTGTGCCTTCTCCCTTTGTCGTGTGTGGTTTGTTTGCCGTGTGCCTTCTGTTTGTCGTGTGTCATTTCTTTGTCGTGTGCATTGGTCTTTGCCGTATGTCATTTCTTTGTCGTGGCTTAGT
Source organism: Avena sativa (assembly GCA_916181665.1). Lineage (NCBI taxonomy): Eukaryota > Viridiplantae > Streptophyta > Magnoliopsida > Poales > Poaceae > Avena > Avena sativa. Next base: position 325,401,841 of record OV702280.1, read on the forward strand.
GGTTTGCCGTGTGGTCTGTCTTTGCTGTGTGCTAGTCAGGGGTGGCACACGGAAACGTGTCCACCTTTCCTGTGTGTCTGTTGCGCATTGTACATGGCAAAGGCCATGTGACAATGACCAGCAGCACACATGTGCCTTACACGTGGCACAAATTTTATTTCATAGACCGGCAGGATTACATAGCAAACATCACTACAAAGATTATTACTACTACATGGATCAGAAGCCTGAGTCGGGATTATGAATTGGACGAGAGGTTTCGTCATCGCTATCATTTTCCGGCCACCAATAATCATCCACGAAACCTGGAGGTGGTCCCTGTGGATCGTTGACGTCAAGGCCTGCATGGAACGCCTCGAGCAAACTCACATCTTGTTGGTTGTGAACCTCCTCAACTTCATCTTGTGCAATGCCGTCCTCCTCAGCTTCTTCTTGCTCATCGTCTACGACCATGTCACCATCGGCGGACAAGTCGATAGTGAATTGCCCGGGGAGCCTGTAAGATCCCACCTTTTAAAGGTAAAGATCCATGTGATTGCAATGCTATTCCCTGGATCAATGCTAGCATCCACAGTTTAAGATGAAGTACACAGAAACAAATGTCATTATTACATGTTATTCCAGAGACAACATAGTCTTTTACAACTCCATGGCCACAGGCCTAATACAAGAGTTCAACTATAGTAATATAATTAAGTCTTCATCTTCATGTGCCACAGGCAAGCATGTTGAGTGTAGACTCATAACCCCTAATCATCATCAGAGTAACCTGCAACATTACAAGTTACAGCCTTAGTGGGTCAATATATTGGAATAGTATTGGCAAGTGATACCTTAGTAGAATATTAACATCTAGTTACTACATGAATATGGCTAAGTGTAGCTTAGGCTTGCTTTGCTCAAAATAGGTTTTACCTATCAGTTGAAAACATTAAGTTTTTCTTTGACAGAACTTTCCCAAGGAACCACCAATAGAAATTGGTGAACCTTCACCCTTGTTCAACCACAAGTTTTACTTAGAAAAATTGGGATGAGGAGATTCTTGATAGCTTCCATGTCTTGATGCTCAAGTTGTCCTATACCAGGGACATGGCTAAGTACTTAGATTCTTCCATATGCAGAGGTTGTGCACTTTCCCCACAAGACTTGATTTTCATCAAGACAGGACCTTTCAGAAGCCTTCTCTTAGACCAAATGGACGCGTTCCAACCTATCATCCCACTACCACCAACTGTCCAAATGGCTAAGTTATTGCAACCTATATGATCCAGGCAGAGCCCGTAATGCCATGTGGCTGCACTAGAAGCTTCTTAACATTTGGCATCTCAAATCCCTTTGTTCCTGGGTGGCTTTACACAAGTGTGATACACAAGGTAAACCATAGAAATGGGCCTTGTATAACCACTCAACACAAACCATTCTTTCCATTCCACCCAGGTGTTTCATTCACTTAGTTGTTTTATTAAGCAAAACACAAATCAAGACTTAGAAATATTTATCATAGCATGATTATATAATCCTCCCTTGGTTGCTACTAGATAGGCTAAGCATGGCAATAGTATGTATCTTACTTAGAGGAAATTCTAACATTTCTACAACTACTAGGATTTCCCAAGCATATAATATAGATACTTAGCAAAATAATCATGCAAGTCCTACACAAAATATTTCTAATGCATAGGTGAAAATATAGGGATAAAAACATGAAGCACCACTTGCCTTGGTAGTTTGGGGAGTAGCAACAATCTTCACAACCACAATCACTATTAGCACCAAAATCTACACATAAAATACTGGCACCAAATTCACATATCAAATTATACAAGCAAAAATATATGAATGCATGCAAATGCCATGTGATGATTTTTCTACACCAAACAAGACAAGTATACAGTACTGAAAGATAAACAAGGCCAAGACACACTAAAAAAACTTTATTTGATCTTTAAATCATTTTTCAAATCATTTCTATACTCAAATTAAGCCTATAAATGTCTCTGCAAGAATAATCAATTTTACAGAAGCAAAACATTAAACACATTGCATAAACAGATAGCATTCTTTCTCCTGATTCCAATGATATAAAATTTGTAAAATTTGAACGTTGGGATCCAAAGTTATGAATTTTACAAGTTTGAATCACTAATAAACCTAATTCAGATTTTTAAAACAAAGAACAGGCCACGCGTCATGTTCTGATTGGCTGATACCGCTTCGGTTGGATCGATCAACGAGAGCCACATGATCTAAATGAAAACGCACGGCCAGATCTAACACGTACCCCTTTGATAAGTGATTTTATCGCATGCGTTGGATCTAGATCTGACGGCTATTGATCAAGCAACCACAGATGGGCGGCGCTAGCGGTGGCGGTGCGGCGGCGCTGCTCTGCCAGTGATGTTCCGGCGGCTACGGAGGGGGCTAGAGTTAGCGAAAGGGCTTACCAGACTCGCGATGCCACGAGGAAGCTCAACGTGCAAATGGGCAGGGTCGGGGCGCGATGTAGAGGCTGCTGGGGCTCGTCGGACTTGCGGACGTCGTCGGGTGCTTGCAGATGGAGATGTTGCTGACGATGTATATCACCCTAGCATGAACTAGTTGTGTCAGAGGATGCGCAAGGTCGTGGCGAACATGACAGGGTCAAGGAGGGAGCAAGGGGCGCTCGGAGGTTACCGGTATTTCTCGTCGGAGTTGAGCGGCGGCCCTTTTGTTGCAGAGGTGGACGGAGGCGACGTCCTGGTGCATGGAAGAACAAACGAATGGTGTGAGGTGATGCGTAGAAGCTAGGCGTACATGCTCGCATGAACCAGAGACGAAGGGGGGCGCTGTACTCACCGGAATGTGTCGCTGGAGGTGCTCGGTACTACGGCGGTGCAAGTAGAAATGTGGGCAGCCTGGTGGCAGAGAAGAGGCGCTGATTGAGGGGAAAGACGCGGAGAGGAGAGGGGGTTAAATATCCGGTGAGGGCCGAGGAGATCGTGCGGCATTGATCGTCAATTAAGCCCGCTTCATTCGCGGCAGTGATGGAGGTAACGGCGGCGTCGACGGGATCGGGGGGTGCGTGGCTTGGGGACGATGACCGCGTGGCGTTTGGGTCCACCAGTCAGCGAGCGCGGGGTAGGTCTGAGTCGCGTGAGAGAAAGAGAAAAAACCCGGGTGGGCTTAGTGGGTTGGGTCTGCTGTTGGGCTGAAAAGCTGGCGCAGGCCTTTTCCTATTTCTTTATTCTTTTTCTTTTTTTGTTTGATTTTCTAGGAAACGAATTCAATTGATTTCAAATGTGTTTGAATTCAAATTTGTTCTGGATTTTTATAAAGTGAAACCTGCACATTTTTTAGTATAAAACCATGCTATTTCACTAAACTTGCTTGGTTCCTTTGGAGTTTTTAAAATAAACAGTGCCTTTACACAAGATTTAATAAAGACATAAAAATGGTTTTAAACCATTTTTTTTTTTTGAAATTTTTGTCCAAGCCTTGGAACACAACCAAACCAACTCATGAACAAACAATCTTGGTTTAAAACAAATAATCTCTCATCAGAGAGTAGCATTGGATCAATGCTTTGTTCACATAAAATAATAAGCATCCAGATGCTTCTGTTTTTGTAATAACTTTGAAAAGGATCTCTGAATGATTATGAATGCATGGATGATATGCAAACTTTGAAAACATGATTTTAGGGATGTTACAAATCTAACCCCCTTAAGGTGAATCTCGCCCTAGAGATTCGGATTGGCTAGCAAATAGGTGAGGGTGGTCTTTCCGAAGGTCATCTTCTCTTTCCCATGTTGCTTCTTCTTCGGAATGATGGTTCCATTGAACTTTGCAAAATTTGATAGTCTTAGTCCAAGTAACTCTTTCTGCAGTCTCAAGAATCTTGATGGGTTTTTCCTCATAAGTGAGATCACTTTCCAATTGGACCTCTTCTAATGGTATAGTATCCTTCAGACAAGTCTCTTCCATCTCTGGATGGCATTTCTTTAGCTGACTCACATGAAACACATTGTGAGTTGTAGTCAATGATTCTGGTAATTCAATTTCATAAGCTACTTCTCCTTTACGACTCAGAATCTTGAATGGTCCAACATATCTTGGGGCCAATTTTCCTTTGACTCCAAATCTCTTCACTCCACGGAGTGGTGACACTCTAAGATAAGCTCTATCACCCACTTCATAGGTGACTTCTCTACACTTAGGATCTGCGTAGCTCTTCTGTCGGGACTGTGCTATCTTTAATCTGTCCTTAACGAGTTTGACTTTCTCTTCAGCCTCTTTGATTAGTTCGGGTCCGAACAAGTTTCTTTCTCCTACACCATTCCATAGCAATGGGGTAGTACACTTTCTCCCATAGAGAAACTCAAACGGTGCCATCTCAATACTGGCTTGATAGCTGTTATTGTAAGAGAATTCTGCGTAAGGCAGACTTTCATCCCAACTGGCTCCATAGTCTAGGGCACATGCCCTTAGCATATCTTCTAGAATCTGGTTGGTCCTTTCTGTCTGTCCATCAGTTTGAGGATGAAAAGCAGTGCTGAATTCCAATCTCATTCCCAATGACTCATCTAGTTGTCTCCAAAAATGAGAAGTGAATTGAGTTCCCCTATCAGACACAATACTCTTGGGTACCCCATGTAGACATACAATCCTATTCATATAAATCTTGGCTAACTTAGCACTTGTATAAGTTGTCTTCACGGGTATGAAATGAGCCACTTTAGTTAGGCGATCCACTACTACCCAAATAGAATCATATCCTGACCTGGTCCTTGGCAATCCAGTGATGAAATCCATGCCAATCTTGTCCCACTTCCAATCAGGAATAGGTAGTGGTTGTAGCAATCTTGCTGGTTTCTGATGTTCCACTTTCACTCTACTACATACATCACACAAAGCAATATGTTCGGCGATGTCTTTCTTGAGATTATTCCACCAAAATCTTTCCTTCATATTCATGTACATTTTGGTGTTACCCGGATGAATGGAATATGGTGAGTTGTGTGCTTCCGGTAAAATCAGTTTCCGAAGCTCCGGATCTTGCGGAACGCATATACGTTTTCCATACCATAAAGTACCCTGTTCGTCTTCATGGAATCCTTTGGCTTTTCCTTTGCCAATCTTTTCCTTAATCTCTTCAATTTCCTTATCCGTCTTTTGGGCTTCTTTGATTTTGTCCAACAATGTGGGTTGAACATCCAATGACATGAGATGTCCTTCAGGCACAATCTCCAATCTGAGGTCTCTAAATTAGGCACACAGATCCTCTGGCAACTCTCCCTTAGTAAGGCCATTCACAAATACCTTATGGCTTAGAGCATCTGCTACAACATTGGCTTTACCGGGGTGGTATTGCAAACTTAAGTCGTAGTCCTTGATGAGTTCTATCCATCTTCTTTGTCTCATGTTAATTTCTTTCTGAGTGAAGATATACTTCAAACTTTTGTGATCAGTGAACACTTCACATCGTTTTCCCAAAAGATAATGTCTCCATGTTTTGAATGCATGGACAACAGAGGCTAATTCCAAATCATGAGTAGGGTAATTTACTTCATGAGTTTTGAGTTGTCTCGAGGCATAAGCCACAACTTTCCCTTCCTGCATTAGAACTGCACCTAATACATGATGAGATGCATCACAATACACTTGGAAATCTTTCTCCAAATCCGGTAAACATTGGACTGGTGCTGTCACTAGTCTCTTCTTTAATTCTTGGAAACTGAGTTCACATCCTTCAGACCGAGCAAATTTCTTGTCTTTCTTTAGTAACTCCGTCATTGGTTTAGCTACTTTGGAGAAATTTTCAATGAATCTTCTATAGTATCCTGCCAAGCCAAGGAAACTACGAACCTCTTTTACTGACTTAGGAGATTCCCATTCAGTTACAGCTGACACTTTTGCGGGATCAACTGCTACACCATCTCCCGACACAATGTGTCCAAGAAATACAACTTCATTTAACCAAAATTCACATTTGCTGAATTTGGCATACAACTTATGCTCTCTAAGCTTCTCAAGTATCAAACGCAAATGTCCTTCATGCTCTTCTTTGCTCTTGGAGTAGATCAAAATGTCATCGATGAAAACGACAACAAACTTGTCAAGGAACTCCATGAACACCTTGTTCATCATATTCATGAAGTAAGCTGGTGCATTGGTCAAACCAAATGGCATCACGGTGTACTCATACAATCCATACCTAGTGGTGAAAGTTGTCTTAGGTATGTCTTGTTCTCTTATCTTGAGCTGGAAATAACCTAACCGGAGATCAATCTTTGAGAACACACAGGCTCCTTCTAACTGATCAAACAAGTCATTGATTTTAGGCAAAGGGTATTTGTTCTTGATAGTCACCTCATTGAGTGAACGATAATCTATGCATAACCTTTGACTTATATCTTTCTTTTCCACAAACAAAACTGGTGCTCCCCAAGATGAAGAACTTGGCTGAATAAATCCTTTCTGCAACTGTTCTCCAAGTTGTTTCTTGAGTTCTTTCAACTCATTAACTGACATCTTGTAAGGTCTCTTTGATATTGGTCCTGATCCTGGTAGCAAATCAATCAGAAATTCCACATCTCTATCTGGTGGCATTCCCGGCAATTCTTCCGGAAACACATCCGGATATTCACTCACAATAGGCACACTGTCTATGCTAACCCCCTTAAGATAATTTAGCTTACTCCCTTTTGATTCAAAGTTAGTCTTGAATCTTATCCTTTTATTTTCTGGGGTTGTGAGTGTGACAGTATGGTTGGCACAATCTAGCACTCCCTTGTGCTTAGTCATCCAGTCCATTCCTAGAATGACGTCCAATCCTTGGGAATTTAGGATTATCAGATTAACGGGAAACTTATACTTCCCAAACTCTATGACTAGATCATGACATCCTGAGTTCACTATCATTTCTCCGCCAGGAGAACTTACTTTTATAGGACACCCAATAGTTTCTACTGGAAGTTTGTTTCTTTCAACAAATGATCTTGATATGAATGAATGTGATGCGCCAGTATCAAAGAGAACAAATGCTAGAACAGAATTGAGTTTGAACTTACCAGCAACAACATCAGGTTCCTCATAGATCTCTTCCACATTGATGTGGTTCACCTGTCCCTTCTAGAAAGGGTTGGGTTTGTTGGGTCCTTCAACTTTCTTTTCTGGGCATTCATTTGCATGATGCCCCATCTTCTTACATTTGAAGCATTCAACCTGACTGAGATCCTTCTTGACAGGCTGGCTTCCACTACCACTTCCACTTCCATTGTGGTGGCTCTTGTATCCACCCTTGTGATTCTTGTACTTGTCATTGTCATGACTATGATGATGCTTGTTGTCATGATGACGGTTGTGGTTGTGGTGGCTGTTGTACTTTCCATGCTTGTGGGATCCAGAACTCCCACTATCATAATAATGGGAACGCCTGTGAGACGATCCCGAGTTGTGCTTGTTAGAGTTGTGTTTCCTCTTTCTGCTTTCAACCTGTTTCATCTTGCTCTCCAAGATGGCGGCCTTGTCACAAAGGGATTGGTAGGTGGGGACATAATCTACAGATAATTGTAGATTCAGTTCATCGTTCAGTCCTTTGAGGAACTTCTCTTTCCTCTTGGCATCAGTATCAACTTCATCCGGTGCATAACGCGCCAGATTGTTGAACTCCTCAATATATTCAGCCACGCTGCGGTGGCGTTGTTTCAGATTATGGAATTCCTTCTTCTTCAAACTCATCACTCCGGATGAGATGTGAGCTGTATGAAAACCATCTTCAAAGATAGCCCATGTCACATCCTCAATGGGAGTGGTGATCTGGAAGTTATCCCACCAAGTAGCAGTTGGTCCTTCCAACAAGTGTGCTGCAAATCTGACTTTCTCCTCGTCGGTGTAGCCGACAGTTACCAAATCCTTGTTCACTGAGCGTAGCCAATCATTGGCCACCATGGGATCAGTAGTTCCTGAGAACTTTGTAGGCCTCAGCCTTAGGAATCTAGTGAGCATGTCAAAACCTGGTGGATTGTTCTGATTGTTGTTGTTGTTACTGTTGTTGTTGTTATTCTGATTCTGCATGAAAGTGGTCATCATCTGCATCAGCTGTGCCTGTGCTGTCATCAGCTGCTGCATCTCGGGGGTGACATTGTTGTTCGGGTTGGGGTTGGCACATCGAGGAGGCATCTATGGTTTTCAATAAGGATAAGAATGAGATACCCATAGATGCTTAACATGCACAATACAACACATAGACAACACCAAACAAGCATCAAAATAACAAAAAGTTCAACAACATAGACAACAAGTTTGAAAAACAAACACACCAATAGCAAGCCATCCACATGTTGGATGGTCATTGCGACTCAATAATCATAAGCATGGTAAATGATAGATGAATGAGTAGTCATCACTACTCCTCTGCGTCAACCTCCTCATAAACAAGTGTAAGACCTGCATTCTCCATAGCTGTCTTGTATTCCTCGACATTGGTAGTCAAGGCCTCTACCTTGGCTTTGAGAGCCCTCTTGTGTGAACGAAGTCTCTCAATCACACCCTGCTGATGCTCGAGCTCGAAGTCCTTGGCCTCTAGTTCTGCAGTCATCTCTCGAATCCTCTTGTTCCTATCTTGGACTCTCTTCTCTTGGCTCTTATACTTCCTGTCCTGGCTCTCAAACTTAGCCTCCATTTCCTTGACTATCTCGTCTTGCTCCGCGAAGAGCTTGTCCTTCTCATGAAGCTGCACCTGGAGCTCGTCATTGCTAAGCATGACGTTGGTCCTATTAGTATCTAGGTGCCTAAGTAGAACCTCTAGGTCCTGAAGGTACAGACGAATCGGCTCTGCCGTCTCTCTAGCAGCATCCTCGAACTCAATAGCCTCACCATCTTCGTCGCGTCTACCGAAGGCGTGGAAGTGAGTACCTCTAATCTCCCGAGAGTGCCTCCCTAACAGACGCCCAAGTAAATCCTGCATGACTACCTCTAAGCTTCTCTCTTTGTCATCATGCATTAGTTTGAAAGTGATGGCCTCCGTGGCTGGCTCAGTCTAGCGTCCTGGCTGAGTAACTTTGAAGCCCCAAAGGTCCTTCCTCTCAAACTTGGTGAGGGGAAGCATCATGATGCTAGGAAGCGGAAGATTGAGCACACTAGTGAGCTCAATAAGACGAGTGCCAAAACGAGTTCCCTTGAACTCTTCAGCCATGCTGATAGTAACATTAGGCATCTATTTTATAAGATAGAGAAAAAAATTAGAACAATATCAATAGAGAAAATCACAAGACAAAGCATCACAGGCATATCATTGGCAAACAAACACACAAGTCATGGTATACATAAATCCATTACAAGCATCCAAGGTTCAACATAACTTAGACAAAATTTGTGGAAATAAAATGATGAGTGTGGTGGTCCAACTAACGAGGTACGATACAACTCTCACTCACTAGACAAAATGGCTATCAAAGCATCCTTAGTAGCCATCTGCCTATCTTGTTCACAAGATTCCCAAATCAAGTCTATGATGTCTTCCCTTAGTTGTTGGTTGGTAGTCTCCAACTCTTGGGTATGCTTCTTTTCTTCCCTAAGGTCATTTTGGGTGTTAAGCATTCTGCACTTGAGTCTATCACCAAGCTCTTTGATGGCCTTCCAACCTACATCCCTTGAAGAATCAAAGAATGTGGTGTGCATCACTCAGTTGCTGACCATGCAGAAACCTAGTTCTTTGTGGTTGTCTTCCTTGTTTTTATACAAGTGAAGTTGCACCCACCAATATTCTTATCCTTCATCCATCACAGGGAACCTTTGTACACAGCTGCACCATGTATCCCCATGGTAACCATAAGGTTCTTGAGGGCCTTTGGAAATTCAGTCTCACACTCTAGGGTCATGGTCATGATTGGTCCCTTCCTTACAGCTTCGTTGATGGAGTTCATCTACAATAGAGATAAGAAAGAAGAATTAGAAAAGTTTACGAGAAGAAAAAGACAAGTGTGGAAATTGTTGAAAATTTTCCTTAGTGGTTTCTAATCCAATCCTAGGGTCATAATCCTACAGGCAACACAGTGCTCCGATACCATCTATAAGATCCCACCTTTATAAAGGTAAAGATCCCTGTGATTGCAATGCTAGTCCCTGTATCAATGCTAGCATCCACAGTTTAAGATGAAGTACACAGAAACAAAGGTCATTATTACATGTCATTCCGGAGACAACATAGTCTTTTACAACTCCATGGCCACAGGCCTAATACAAGAGTTCAAATATAGAAATATAATTAAGTCTTCATCTTCATGTGCCACAGGCAAGCATGTTGAGTGTAGACTCATAACCCCTAATCATCATCAGAGTAACCTGCAACATTACAAGTTACAGCCATAGTGGGTCATTGGAATAGTATTGGCAAGTGATACCTTAGTATAATATTAACATCTAGTTACTACATGAATATGGCTAAGTGTAGCTTAGGCTTGCCTTGCTCAAAATAGGTTTTACCTATCAGTTGAAAACACTAAGTTTTTCTTTGACAAAACTTTCCCAAGGAACCACCAATAGAAATTGGTGAACCTTCACCCTTGTTCAACCATAAGTTTTACTTAGAAAAATTGGGATGAGGAGATTCTTGATAGCTTCCATGTCTTGATGCTCAAGTTGTCCTATACCAGGGACATGGCTAAGTAATTAGATTCTTCCATCTGTAGAGGTTGCGCACTTTCCCCCACAAGACTTGATTTTCATCAAGACGGGACCTTTCAGAAGCCTTTCCTTAGACCAAATGGACGCGTTCCAACCTATCATCCCACTACCACCAACTGTCCAAATGGCTAAGTTATTGCAACCTATATGATCCAGGCAGAGCCCATAATGCCATGTGGCTGCACTAGAAGCTTCTTAACATTTGGCATCTCAGATCCCTTTGTTTCTGGGTGGCTTTCCACAAGTGTGATACACAAGGTAAACCATAGAAATGGGCCTTGTGTAACCACTCAACACAAACCATTCTTTCCATTCCACCCAGGTGTTTCATTCACTTAGTTGTTTTATTAAGCAAAACACAAATCAAGACTTAGAAATATTTATCATAGCATGATTATATAATCCTCCCTTGGTTGCTACTAGCTAGGCTAAGCATGGCAATAGTATGTATCTTACTTAGAGGAAATTCTAACATTTCTACAACTACTAGGATTTCCCAAGCATAGCATATAGATACTTAGCAAAATAATCATGCAAGTCCTATACAAAATATTTCTAATGCATAGGTGAAAATATAGGGATAAAAAGAGGAAGCACCACTTGCCTTGGTAGTTTGGGGAGTAGCAACAATCTTCACAACCACAATCACTATTAGCACCAAAATCTACACATAAAATAATGGCACCAAATTCACATATCAAATTATACAAGCAAAAATATATGAATGCATGCAAATGCCATGTGATGATTTTTCTACACCAAACAAGACAAGTATATAGTACTGAAACATAAACAAGGTCAAGACACACTAAACAAACTTTATTTGATCTTTAAATCATTTTTCAAATCATTTCTATACTCAAATTAAGCCTATAAATGTCTCTGCAAGAATAATCAATTTTACAGAAGCAAAACATTAAAAACATTGCATAAACAGATAGCATTCTTTCTCCTGATTCCAATGATATAAAATTTGTAAAATTTGAACGTATGGATCAAAAGTTATGAATTTTACAAGTTTGAATCACTGATAAACCTAATTCAGATTTTTAAAACAAAGAACAGGCCACGCATCATGTTCTGATTGGCTGATACCGCTTCGGCTGGATCGATCAACGAGAGCCACAAGATCTAAATGAAAACGCACGGCCAGATCTAACACGTACCCCTTCGATAAGTGATTCTATGGCATGCGTTGGATCTAGATTTGACGGCTATTGATCAAACGACCATAGATGGGCGGCGCTAGCGGCGGCGGTGTGGCGGCGCGGCTCTGCCATTGATGTTCCGGCGGCAACGGAGGGGGCTGGAGTTAGCAGAAGGGCTTACCAGACTCGTGATGCCACGAGGAAGCTCAACGTGCAAACGGGCAGGGTCGGGGCGCGATGTAGAGGCTGCTAGGGCTCGTCGGACTTGCGGACGTCGTCGGGTGCTTGCAGATGGAGATGTTTCCAACGATGTAGATCACCCTAGCACGAACCAGTTGTGTCAGAGGATGCACAAGGTAGTGGCGAACATTACGGGGTCAAGGAGGGAGCAAGGGGCGCTCGGAGGTTACCGGTATTTCTCGTCGGAGTTGAGCGGCGGCTCTGTTGTTTGCAGAGGTGGATGGAGGTGACGTCCTGGTGCATGGCAGAACAAACGAATGGTGTGAGGTGATGCATAGAAGCTAGGCGTACATGCTCGCATGAACCAGAGACGAAGGGGGGCGCTATACTTACCGGAATGTGTCGTCGGAGGTGCTTAGTACTACGGCGGTGCAAGTAGAATTGTGGGCAGCCTGGTGGCGGAGAAGAGGCGCTGAGTGAGGGGAAAGATGCGGATAGGAAAAGGGGTTAAATAGCCGGTGAGGGGTGAGGAGATCGCGCGACATTGATCGGCAATTAAGCCAGCTTCATTCACGGCAGTGATGGAGGTAACGGCGGCATCGACGGGGTCGGGGGGTGCGTGGCTTGGGGACGATGACCGCGTGGCGTTTGGGTCCACCAGTCAGCGAGCGCGGGGTAGGTCTGGGTCGCGTGAGAGAGAGAGAGAGAGAAAAACCCCGGGTGGGCTTTGTGGGATGGGTCTGCTGTTGGGCTGAAAAGCTGGCGCAGGCCTTTTCCTATTTCTTTATTCTTTTTCTTTTTTCTATTTGATTTTCTAGGAAACAAATTCAATTGATTTCAAATGTGTTTGAATTCAAATTTGTTCTGGATTTTTATAAAGTGAAATCTGCACATTTTTTAGTATAAAACCATGCTGTTTCACTAAACTTGCTTGGTTCCTTTGGAGTTTTTAAAATAAACAGTGCCTTTACATAAGATTTAATAAACACATAAAAATGGTTTTAAAACCATATTTTGTTTTGAATTTTTTGTCCAAGCCTTGGAACACCACCAAACCAACTCATGAACAAACAATCTTGGTTTAAAACAAATAATCTCTCATCAGAGAGTAGCATTGGATCAATGCTTTGTTCACATAAAATAATAAGCATCCAGATGCTTCTGTTTTTGTAATAACTTTGAAAAGGATCTCTGAATGATTATGAATGCATGGATGATATGCAAACTTTGAAAACATGATTTTAGGGATGTTACAGAGCCCTTCTTCCTGATAAAACTCGCCATCATTTGTTGAGGGGTCTAGGTGGCGGTAATCATCCTTGTTTGGCAAGGGCGGCCTATTGCGTGTCGGTACCGTCATCACAACATCCCAGTCCTGCAGACGTTTTGTCGGGTTTTGGCATGGGTACGGTAGATAGAATACTTAGAAGGCCTGAGTAGCCAAAATGTAAACATTATCTCCCGCATAAACGGAGCTTCTCTTAACTTTGACCAGTCCAATTTTAGGATCCCGTTTCACCTTGTGTGGGTCAAACCAATGGCATTTGAATACAACGGGATTTATCCCTTTGCCAAAACTGTAATTCAGATCATATATACCCTCGACTCTTCCATAGTACTGGAGGCCATCTGAGCCTTCACAAAAGACCCCGTTATTTGTTGTCTTCCGGTTGGGCCGGCTAGTTGTGTATTCATGGGTATGGAAGCGATACCCATTCACGTCATAAGCATTGAACATGTCGACTGATACGTACAAAACGTATCTACTTTCTCGAACACTTTGCTATTGTTTCTTCTCTAAACTTGTGTGATTTGGATACAACTAACACGGATTGGCGCTGTTTTCAGTAGAATTACCTTGGTGTCTTGTTTTTGTGCAGAAAATGAATTATCAGGAAAAATTCCGGAAAATATGCCAAAAATTATATTTCACCAGAAGATCCACGGAGCCAGAAGAAGAGACGGAGGGGAGGCCTGGGGGGCCCAGACCCACCCCAGGCGCGGGCCCACCTGACCTCGCGCCTGGAAGGGGTGCGGCCACCCCAGGCAGATCCTCGGCCTCCCTCTGCGCCTATAAGTTGCCTTTTGACCTAAAAACCGAGGGGGGTTCGATAGTTTTCCAGAAAGATCTTCGCTCCGTCGCCGCCACCAGAAACCAAGATTCAGATCCAGAAACTCTGTTCTGGCACCATGCCGGGATGGGGAATTTGGAGCGGATCATCGTCATCGTCATCACCAACGCATCTCCATCAACCACCGATGTTTCCCTCATCCATGAGTGAGTAATCGCCCGTTGTAGGCTTGGGGATGGTAGGGATTTGATGAGTTCTATCATGTAATCCAATAAGATTGTTAGGGCATAGTGCCTAGTTTCTCTTGTGCTATTTGACTTTATTGCAACTTATTGTGCTTAATGCTAGGGTCCGAGTGCCATGATCTCAGATCTAAACTTATTCTTATCTGCAAGTTGTGTACACATATCATTGTCCGGATCCACAGGCCCCAAAGTGACATTGGGACAACCGGATGGGATGGCCGTGGTGTGAGGATCACATGTGTTCATGGAGTGTTCATGCTTTGCTCTGGTGCTCTATTAAAAGGAGCACCTTAATTGCCAGTAGTTCCCTAGAGGCCCCGCTGCCACGGGCTGGCTGGATAGAAGATATTGTGCAAGTTCTCATTGCGAGCACGTATGACTATATTTGGAGCACATGCCTAGGATTGTTTAGTACTTGGATGCTTGTTATTATTTATCTGTAATGCCCTAGATCTTGAAGTTACATGTTTGGACTCGTCCATGCAACGCCCGTCCATCCATCCTTATGCCTACCACACTCGAATCCCACTGTTACCGTTACTGTTACTATTGCTCCTGTTTCACTGTTGTTGTTGCTGTTACTTTGTTGTTGCTACTACAAACTGTTGCTATTGATAAACTTCTGTGAGCACTATTTCTAGGTGCAGCTGAACTGACAACTCAGTTGTTAAGGCTTGCAAGTTTCTTTGGCTCCTCCTGTGTCGAATCAATAAATTGGGTAATACTACCCGCGAAGACTGTTGTGATCCCCTATACTTGTGGCTCATCAAGACTATTTTCTGGCGACGTTGCCGGGGAGCATAGCTTTATTTATAAGTTCACTTGGATCTATTATTGTTCACTGCTACTCCTTTCATCATGGGGAAGTCTCGCGATGGAAAGTTCCATATTTTACCATCCACTACAAGAAGAGGTACCGTCCTAAACACCTCTGCTGCTCTTGATTCGCCGTCTGTTATAAGTAAACTTGTCACACCACCACCACATACTCATGCTACACACACTGCTACTACTGCTGAGTCTGAAACTGCTTTTGATGCTCATGATGTTACTTCTACTGTGCTTGATGCGAGTGGTTCATTAGGTCCTTTTCTAGATGCTACTATGGCGGGTCTAGGAAATACTAAAGCTCCTAGTGAAGACACTGTTACACCTGTTAGCTCACCTAAGGCTAGTGAGGGTTATGATATTAATGATGGTTACATTAAGTTCACTGGTGATTTTGTTGAAGAGTGCCGAAACACACATGGTACTAGTGCTATGAAGAGTCTCCTTGCTATACATACTATTATGCCTAACTTGTCCTCTGATCCTAAGTTTGCTACTTCTCTCATAGATATTAAAGATGATTGATTTATCTTATTTAAATATTGTTGAGAAAGAACCTTTTTGTGGGACTGAAAATGAAGTGATGTGGCTCATATAAATGAGCTTTCTACTATGAGTGCTTTATTCTCTGATGATTTTAACATGTGCAAGTACTTTGTTACTAAGATCTTCCCTTTTTCACTAAAAGGAGAAGCTAGGGCTTGGTTTAATAGATTACCTCTTGGTTCCATTGATAGTCCTGATTGCTTGATTGCTTCTTTCTTCCGGAAATATTTTCCTCCCAGTGCTAGACATGCTGCTTTGCATAGACTTTTTGATTTTAAACAGGGACAAGAAGAGAAATTACCTGAGTCATGGACAAGGTTCTATGACTTGATTCATGCACATCCTGGATGTCCATTGCCTAAGAATGAGCTTCCTGATATTTACTATAATGGACTAACTGATGATTCTAGGACCTACCTAGATAGCTTTGCTGATTGTGTTTTCAGGAAAAGGGCTCCTATAGATGATGAAGAATTAATGACCAAGATAAGCAAGAATTATGATGATTGGACTTCAACTGAGCTGAATACACCTGAGCCTATTACTCCTGAACCAGTTGTTCCTGAACCAGTTCCCACACCAACAACAAAGAAGAGGGGAGTTATTGCATTAAATGATGAAGTGATGAAGGAAGCTAAGAAGTGTCTACGAGGCGTTACATTGCAAACGAAATCTAATGAAATTCTCATTCATTCCTAAAAGATAGGATGTTTCAGGAAGGAGAAAGGTATTAGAGCTGAAGATGTGAAGAATCTACCTACTATAGAAGAATTATGTAAGCCAATTCCCCACTCATCTACTATTGAGGTACACTCTCTCTAACAATTGATGAAGGTGATATTCCTTATGGTAAGCCTCCTGATCAATGCTTAGAGGAACTTGACATTTTTATTGTTAAACAAGTTCATTTTAATAAACAAGTTCAGAATCATTTATTGGAAAACTCTAGAGCTATCCATGAGTTGAAAGATATTGTGGAAATAACTTCTAATGATATTAAAATGCTTTGTAAACACTTTCAAATGGTTCAAACTCAACTTGATAAGGTATAAAAGGATATGCTAGTTAATGCTTCAGGAGATAAACATGCTTATGGAATTAGAACTAGGAGTGGTATAGCTACTCAAGATCCTTTATATCCTGAAGGACACCCTAAAAGAATAGAGCAAGATTCCCAACGAGGTGAAGATAGTGGTAGTCCCCGTAAGAGAAAGAAAAAGAAACATAAGAGAGTTGAGGAACCACTTGAACCTGCTGTAGATCCTAATAGTATATGTGTCTCTGATGCTGAAACTGAGAGTGGTAATGATAAAAATGAGTTCTCTGATAAGGAGGAAGGTGAGGAAGAACCTGAGAAGCACACTAAGAACACTAGGTACAGAAAAGAAGATTTTATTGCTAATAAACATGGTAAAGAAAGAGAACCTTGGGTGCAGAAACCTATGCCTTTTCCAGGTAAGAAACACAAGTCAAAGGAGGAAGAACACTACAACAAGTTTTGTGAGTGGATGAAGCCTTTATTTTTGCAAATTCCTTTGACTGATGCTATTAAGTTGCCTCCTTATTCAAAGTATATGAAGGATATTGTCTCTAATAAAAGGAAGAATCATAATGAGGAGATTTCTACTCTACTTGCTAATTATTCCTTCAATGGAAAGTTACCAAAGAAACTTGGTGATCCAGGTATACCAACTATTCCTTGCTCCATTAAGAATAATTATGTTAGAACTGCTTTATGTGATTTGGGAGCTGGAGTTAATGTTATGCCTTTTTCTCTCTATAAGAGACTCCAGCTAGAAAAGTTGATACCAACTGATATATCTTTGCAAATGGTTGATGAGTCAACTACTATTCCTGTTGGTATATGTGAGGATGCTCCAGTTCAAGTTGCTCATAATTGCATGGTCTTAACTGAATTCGTTGTGCTTGAAATGCCTGAATATGATAATATGTCTATTATTCTTGGGAGACCTTTTCTTAATACTGCAGGTGCTGTCATCAATTGCAATCAAGGAAAAGTAACATCCAATATTAATGACAAAGAGCACATTGTCTATTTCCCCAAGAAGGTTGTTAAGAACTATTGCCTGAATTCCATTAAAAATATTGAGGGCATCAAGGTTGGAGAAATATATTGTCCCATTCCACAAGAAAATTTTGAAACTATTATGATTGGGACCATTGCTATCAAGTATGAGGTAACATAATCACCTTATGGAATGCAAAGTTTTGTTTCATATAAGATTGTTTTGGTAACAAGACGTGATCAACCTTGTTAACAAAAGGATTTTAATGAACAAAATAATGTTTCCACTGTGGTTATACTTGCTTTCCTTTTCATTTCTCCTTCCTAGTCTTTGTTTTAGCTTTAGTTTTGCTAGTTGTTTGCTTGTTTGAGTTTCTTAGAGCTCCTGTAGTTTGGATTTTGGTTTGCTTTTGCTTCTTCTAAAAAAATGTTTCTGCGAGAAAATCAATTTTCATACCCTGAAAATTGGCCAAAAATAAAGTTTCCCGAAAAATCCCAGAAAATTCAAAATAGTTTTTTTCCTCGAAAAAGGGGGCAGAGTGGCACCTGAGATGACCCAGGGGACACCCTAGGGCCCCACACCCATGGTAGGCGCGGCCTACCAGGAGGTGGCGCCTGGGGGAGGTATGGCCCACCTGGGCCCCTCCAGGCTGCCTCCTCAAAGCCACCTTCTTTCTCTCTCCGGAAAAACGCTGTAAAACTTGCTCAAGCTCGAGTTCTTGCTGTTCTTGCTCGCGATTTTCGATCTCCTTGTTCAGACCATCTCAAGTGCTGATTTTTGGAGGGATTGCTCCTTGGTATGTGCCTCCTCCACTTGTCCAATTAGATTTGTGATTGGTAGATTGTATCTTGAGTATTTTGCTGCTATAGGTGACAGGTTGTTTGAGCTTGCATGCTTGTTCTTGGCTTAGAAACTTTGTTTTGATGCATGTGTATTCCTCTAGCAAGTTCCTATAGTAGTTGATCATCATTTATCAACTTAGAAATCACTTGGTTTGATGGTTGTCTAAAAATTTCAGCAAGGAAGATGAGTGCTTATCCACTGAATCAATATGACTTGATGGTGCATGAGCCCATGAAGGTTCATCGTGAGGAGGCAGTTTTCCCTTCCATATATCCATGCCATGAGTTCATGAGAGCTGCAGGGATCCTCCAAGATTTCCAAACTTTGGTTACAAATGCAGGGTTGGAGCAGTTTGTTGAAGGTGAACCAATCCAATATGTTAAGCTAACCATGGCTTTTATGCAGGACTTCCGGTTCACTTGGTCTACTTCTACTCCCATGGTCCATTGCAAAATATATAATGTACCCGTCGACCTGCCTTTTGTTGATTTCTGTGCAGCAATTAGAGTACCTAAGTGGGGATCCTGTGAGAAGATCAAGGAGAGGCCCAAGTCACTTATTGATTTATACACTGAGATTTGCCAAGGTTTCGAATTCTCAAAGGAAAGTGCTAAAATTCGGAACATTCAGCTCCCAGCTATTAGATACTTTGCCTATTTCATTACCAAGTGTGTTCTTGCTAGAAAGACTGCTAGAAAGTTGTCTTCTTTTGATCTAGCTTTTATTGCAGCTGCTCTGAATAGGAATAGTTCTTATAGTTCGGGTGATTTGATAGCTCACCTTCTCACCACCAACCGTGAGAAGGGTGGAATTTGTGGAGGTCTCATTGCTTCTAGATTGCTAGCTTTCCATGGTTTGGAGCCTCACTTTTCAGATTTTCAGTTCCCCACAGAGAGGCTTGATATTGAATCTATGATTCAGCGTGGTTTTGTTTCCTTGGGGGCAAATGTGAGAAGTTTACCATATGAAATATCTTTTGCCCAGCAATGTCGGAGAAAGGGTAGGACTAAGAAAATAGTTTATTTGACTGCACCTGCTTTGTTTAACTTTGATAACAGGCAAGGATTGGGACCATTGCTATCAAGTATGAGGTAACATAATCACCTTATGGAATGCAAAGTTTTGTTTCATATAAGATTGTTTTGGTAACAAGACTTGATCAACCTTGTTAACAAAAGGATTTTAATGAACAAAATAATGTTTCCACTGTGGTTATACTTGCTTTCCTTTTCCTTTCTCCTTCCTAGTCTTTGTTTTAGCTTTAGTTTTGCTAGTTGTTTGCTTGTTTGAGTTTCTTAGAGCTCCTGTAGTTTGGCTTTTGGTTTGCTTTTCCTTCTTCTGAAAAAACTGTTTCTGCGAGAAAATCAATTTTCATCCACTGAAAATTGGCCAAAAATAAAGTTTCCCGAAAAATCCCAGAAAATTCAAAATATTTTTTCCCTCGAAAAAGGGGGCAGAGTGGCATGAGAGCTGCAGGGATCCTCCAAGATTTCCAAACTTTGGTTACAAATGCAGGGTTGGAGCAGTTTGTTGAAGGTGAACCAATCCAATATGTTAAGCTAACCATGGCTTTTATGCAGGACTTCCGGTTCACTCGGTCTACTTCTACTCCCATGGTCCATTGCAAAATATATAATATACCCGTCGACCTGCCTTTTGTTGATTTCTGTGCAGCAATTAGAGTACCTAAGTGGGGATCCTGTGAGAAGATCAACGAGAGGCCCAAGTCACTTATTGATTTATACACTGAGATTTGCCAAGGTTTCGAATTCTCAAAGGAAAGTGCTAAAATTCGGAACATTCAGCTCCCAGCTATTAGATACTTTGCCTATTTCATTACCAAGTGTGTTCTTGCTAGAAAGACTGCTAGAAAGTTGTCTTCTTTTGATCTAGCTTTTATTGCAGCTGCTCTGAATAGGAATAGTTCTTATAGTTTGGGTGATTTGATAGCTCACCGTCTCACCACCAACCGTGAGAAGGGTGGAATTTGTGGAGGTCTCATTGCTTCTAGATTGCTAGCTTTCCATGGTTTGGAGCCTCACTTTTCAGATTTTCAGTTCCCCACAGAGAGGCTTGATATTGAATCTATGATTCAGCATGGTTTTGTTTCCTTGGGGGCAAATGTGAGAAGTTTACCATATGAAATATCTTTTGCCCAGCAAGGTCGGAGAAAGGGTAGGACTGAGAAAATAGTTTATTTGACTGCACCTGCTTTGTTTAACTTTGATAACAGGCAAGGATGGTCACTTACGGAGGAGGAAGTTGACACTTATGTGGGGGAACTCTCCCAGCAAGAGGAGAATGTTGAAGAGGATGCCGAAGACAATTCGGTTCAGCTCTCCAACTTGGGAGAGTCTTCATACCAGCAGCCCTCATTTGATTGGGGCGCGTCGTCTTCTTCATCGCATGTTCTTGACTATGATCATACCTATGATGACCCACCAGCATGGGGGTACTATCCGCGCTATTGAGCCCCACTTAGGCCAAAATCCTAAGCTTGGGGGAGGTATACCGACGTCACACTCATATATATATCATGTTCGGTCAGTTCTTTGTATATCCATTGTTTTCACTTTCTTTTTGGTTTTTGTTGCTTCTTTCTAAAAACCCAAAAATACCAAAAATATTTTCGCTATTTCTCTTGGTTTGTTTCTTTGCTTTGGTTTGCCTTAAAACAAAAATCCAAAAAGATTTTTTGCCTTGTTTGGTTTTCTTTGTTTGCCTCTTATTTGGTTTTTCTTTGTTTGCTTGTTTTTTAAAAAATTGAAAATACCAAAAATATTTGTTGGTCTTCTTTGGTTTTGTGAGTTCTTTGTAGGGTTCAGTCGTCCTCAGTGGATTTTGGTTTCATGTTAATTATTCAAGTCACACAAGTGAAGGGCAATAATGAAGATTAAGACAACTCGAGGTGTGGTAAGAGGCTGGTAACTAACTCTATTTGTTTCCTTTTTGTACATATACTCATCATTGTGAGCATGCTTAGCCTGTTTATGTAAGGTGTATGTCATTATGGATGCTTAGTAGTTCTTGCTTGTCTATGATTAGCTCCAGCTTGCTAATAGTTTGTAGGATGTCATATGAATGTTTGCTTGCATTGTTTTATTCATACCTTGGTATGCTATTGTGGTATCCTCCTCTGACTGTTCACGTGAATCTACTTGGCACATGCTCACGCATGCATATGACTAATCAATAGTCAGTAAGCCTCGATGATTTATTTTGCCTCAGATTTCTTGTATCACTTTCATGCCATAGTTAGTCCTGTTTTGTTGCAAGCATGATTATAACAACTATTGCTCTCTCGTTTGTCGCTCCCTCTCTATTGCTAGTCTTCACTTGTACTGAGTATGTGCTCTACATGTGCTTCCAACTCCCAAAAACCAATATTGCCAGCTGTGTCCACCATACCTACCTATTAGCATCATTTTCTATTTTAGTGCATATTCCATATACTGTGTTTTCTTCCAAAATAAAATGTTTGTCTGTTTTGAGAAAGTTAGTTAGTAAGGCTCTCACGAACTTGATGGCACACTTTATTCCTTGCGCTTAATAATTCTGAACCATTGTGACTAGTCCATGAAAGTTATATGCTTGCTAATTATATGGTGGGAGTCAGCGGAACCGTGTTGTCACGGGGGACGCTTTCAACACTTTTTGGATATCTCATCTAGTTGATTCCTTGCTCTTTTGTTTATGGATGTCGACGATGTGAAATAAAAGAGGAAATTGTTAGTTCATGGAGTTTATACATTGTGTTAGAGAAACGCCTAGGCCGCTAGCCTAACCCATGCTTAATCATGGTGGGAACTGCAGCATCACTATAATGAGCATCTATGAAGTGTCCTCAATAAAAAGCTATGCATATGGTAAATAAAAAGATTGCTGAGATGCTCATTGTCTGCTTGCCTTGTCATTTTGGTTATGGGAAAGCTCCTGTACCATGTGCAAGGGGTACCCCGTTGGCGGTTCTCGATGATATGCATGTATTTACAATGACAAGAAATTTTAGGTGACCAAAGTTGAGTATCATGCATATGGTTCAGAATTATTAAGCGCCAACGGGGATATGATTCAGAGTGGACCTCGCTTTCACCTTAACCACATGAAGATGCCTATGATAGGGGCAATGAGATCTCAAAGCTAATGAGTACCTTCCTTTCAGCATTTGGAAGCCTTTCAAACCTTCACAAAACAGTTTTCACAACTTTGTTGAGTCACCACTTATTCTATGAGCACCTTATTGAGAGCATAGTTGCCATTCTTGTGTTTGTTCCAAAACTTGGTTAATTATGTCATGACTTTGATGTTTGTATCTCTGATATCTTTATTTCTAGTCTTCATGTGAACTTCAGAGGTGCCTTGGCATTTATATTGTGCTCTTCAAACAAACGCAAGCGAGATACCACTCTATCATATCTTATTATGAGCATTGCAATGTTGCTTATGTTTATGTTTCATGCTACTTATTATTATTGAGTTGGTTTCTCTTCATAGCTTTCAATGACTATTGGGTAGACTTAGTTGCATACTCTTTATTATGAATTTTCTAAGCATCTACTCATGTGATGAGAATATTTACATCACATGAAGCAAAGTGTTCGTGAAAGTTCTTTTATCACACTCAGTTTTCAACTGAATTGCTTGAGGACAAGCAATAAGCTAAGCTTGGGGGAGTTGATACGTCCAAAACGTATCTACTTTCTCGAACACTTTGCTATTATTTCTTCTCTAAACTTGTGTAATTTGGATACAACTAACACGGACTGATAATGTTTTCAGCAGAATTACCTTGGTGTCTTGTTTTTGTGCAGAAAATGAACTATCAGGAAAAATCCCAGAAAATATGCAAAAAATTATATTTCACCAGAAGATCCACGGAGCCAGAAGAAGAGACGAAGGGGAGGCCTGGGGGGCCCAGATCCACCCCAGGCGCGGGCCCACCTGACCCCGCGCCTGGGAGGCGTGCGGCTACCCCAGGCAGCTCCTCGGCCTCCCTCTGCGCCTATAAGTTGCCTTTTGACCTAAAAACCGAGGGGTGTTTGATAGTTTTCCAGAAAGAGTTCCACTCCGCCGCCACCAGAAACCAAGATTGGGATCCAAAAACTTCGTTCTGGCACCTTGCCGGGACGGGGAATTTGGAGAGGATCATCGCCATCGTCATCACCAACGCATCTCTATCAACCACCGATGTTTCTCTCATCCATGAGTGAGTAATCCACCGCTGTAGGCTTGGGTATGGTAGGGATTAGATGAGTTCTATCATGTAATCGAATAAGATTGTTAGGGCATAGTGCCTAGTTTCTCTTGTGCTATTTGACTTTGTTGCAACTTGTTGTGCTTAATGCTTGTCACTAGGGCCCGAGTGCCATGATCTAAGATCTGAACTTATTATTGAATCATTACGATAGTATTGTTTGTGATCTTATCTGCAAGTTGTGTACACATATCATTGTACGGATCCAGAGGCCCCAAAGTGACAATAATTGGGACAACCGGAGGGGATGGCTATGGTGTGAGGATCACATGTGTTCACGGAGTGTTAATGCTTTGCTCCGGTGCTCTATTAAAAGGAGAACCTTAATTGCCAGTAGTTCCCTAGAGGCACCGCTGCCACGGGCTGGCTGGACATAAGATGTTGTGCAAGTTCTCGTTGCGAGCACGTATGACTATATTTGGAGCACATGCCTAGGATTGTTTAGTACTTGGATGCTTGTTATTATTTATCTACAATGCCCTAGATCTTGAAGTTACATGTTTAGACTCGTCCTTGCAACGCTCGTCCATCCATCCTTATGCCTACCGCACTAGAATCTCACTGTTACCGTTAACTGTTACTATTGTTCCTGTTTCACTGTTGTTGTTGTTGTTGTTGCTTTGCTGTTGCTACTACAAAATGTTGCTACTGATAAACTTCTATGAGCAAGAACTATTTCCAGGTGCAGCTGAACTGACAACTCAGTTGTTAAGGCTTGCAAGTATTCTTTGGCTCCCCTTGTGTCGAATCAATAAATTGGGTAATACTACCCGCGAAGACTGTTGCGATCCCCTATACTTGTGGGTCATCATCGACTGAATGGTTAAAGCCCCTGGCAATATTTCTTAGCTCGGGTTGCATCTCTTTGTCAGTTCTTGCCTACAATTTAGAACGAGAAGTTTAGCATAACAAGTTTATCACAAGAAGTGTAGCACAAGAAGTTGGCTCGAATAGTACCAAACCATAGAACCAGCTGACGAAACCGAAACCACCACCCTTATCGAAAAGATCATGCTCCTCTTGAGGGTTAGGCTCCCTATTTGGATTCTTCCAATGTGCACTCTTGAATCGTCTATACCAATTTAAAGGAGAGTTAGGCACGAACATAGAAGTGAATGTTTGCGGAAAACTAAATGGTGAGCACTTACTCGATGTACGGCTTCACTTCTTCCATGGTGTTCAAGACATACGAGTGGATCAACTCCCGCTCAAGTTCTTTCATTGCGAACCTCTTTGTGCCACTTGATTTGCCACCTAGCCCAACGAAGATGCTAAGATTGGGTACATCTTCAGTGTTGGCGGCATTGTAACGAAACACTGGGTTGTGCTTTGTGGGAATGTTGGCATCATGGTGCTTTGTGGTGAAGTTTGCACCCTCCTCGTTAAGGACTGCCTCGTCTATGGATGCCTTGATCTTGCATTTATTGCCTATTTTCTTACGAAGCTTCTTTGTCTCTCTCTTGGGAGGAAACTGCCAACGAGCCCACACAGGTCCCCCCTTTAAAGCCTCGTCCGCAAGATGCAAGATCATATGTTGCATCAGATTGAAGAACCCTGGTGGAAGGAGCATCTCTAGATCGCAAAGCAACTCGGGTGCCTATTCATGTAGCTTCTCAAGCACTTTACGGTCTAACTCCCTAGCAGAAATCTGGCGGAAGAAAAAGCTCAACCTATACAGCACTCGCCAAGTCTCCTCATCGACATATCCTCGAATCATCACCGGCATTATCCGCTCAAGCCATACGTGGTAGTCATGACTCTTGAGCCCTTGTACTCGCAACGTTTCCATGTTCGCACCCCTCATCCAGTTGGCCGCGTACCCATCAGGGAAAAACAAACTTTGCGCGATCCACTAGAAGATCTCCCTTCTTTGGGGCTTCGTTGGGCAGAAAGGAGCCTTTGGCTTAGACCACCTTTTTCTGCCTTTGGCTTCGGGTGGCTGCATGTTCAACTTTGGCCTATCGCACAATGCTTCTTGATCAATTCGAGCCTTGATGTTATCTTTCATCTTCTCGGTTTGCATTATGGTGCTCCAAAGGGCCTCGCTGATATTCTTTTCGGTTTACATTACATCAATGTTATGCGGGAGCTCAAGATCCTCAATGTAAGGGAACTTCCATAAGCACGGAATGTGGGTCCACTGGTGCGTATCCCCATATCCCACGAAACCATTCCCATCGGAGATTGGCTGGAAAGATTCTAACTCAGCCTTGATTTCCTTTCCGGTCTTTAGACGTGGTTTTGGATCATGGACAACACGGCCTTTCTTGAACCTCTTTTTGTCACTCCTGTATGGATGATTTGGCTCAAGACACTGTCGATGTTGATCAAAGCAGGAATTCTTGCCTCCCTTCGACAGCCAAAAGAAAGTCAGAGCTTACATGCACACTGGGCAAGGCCACTTCCCATGTGTACACCAGCCGCAGAACAACGCACGTGCTGGTAGGTCATGCAGGGAGGTATGGTACCAGACATACATATCGAAGTGCTCGTTATTTGAAGCGTCAAATGTTTGGATCCCCCGACCTTCCCAGCCACGAAGCAAGTCATCCACCAGCGGTTCTAGATACACATTCATGTTCTTACCCGGGTATTTCGGCCCTGGGATATCATCAAGACAAACATGTTCTCTGATCTCATGCAGACGCCAGGGGGAGGTTTAGGGGAATAACAAACACTGGCCAGCAACTATATACTGAAGCCGACATGCCATATGGATTGAACCCATCGGTTGATATGGCAACTGCTACGCCCCTCTTATCACCGAATTTCTCAGGATATTTCTTGACAAAGTTCTTCCATGCACTACCATCCGACGGGTGTATCATATTGTCGAGGTATCTGTTCCCTTCTACTGCCCACTGCATCTGCTGGGCAGTATCCTCGGTCATGAAGAGTCGCTGGAGCCTCGGTATGATTGGAACATACCGGAGGATGTTTTGGGCAACCCCGGTCTGCCTCTTCTGACCATCACCATTGGGATCGACCTCAAAGTACCTAGAGGATTTGCAGCGGATACAATAATTTGTCTTAGCATGCTCCTTTGTGAATAGCATGCATCCCTTAGGACAAGCATGTATCGGCTCAAATGACATCTTAAGGTCACGGAGGAGTTTGGTCAAATAGTAGAAGTTCTCAGGCAAGAGGTGCCCTTTTGGCAGAATGCTTCCAACGACGGCAAGCATATCATCAAAGTCCTCTCTGGTCAAGTTCATGTGGCTCTTGAAGACCAAAAGGCGAGATATGGCATCCAGTTGGGTAACATCTGTATGTGCATGAAGGGGTCTCTGCGAGGCAAACAAAGTCTTGTAGTACTTTGCCGTGTTTTCCTCCGGCTCCTCACTTGTATCCGCCTCCTGAGGTGTCTCCACCTCTACATGAGGGCTTTCAGGCGCATTAGCATTCACAAAGTTGTCTATGCACCTATCAAAACCAGCATCAAATTCTCCCCTTGGATGACTCTGTCGTGACTCCCTCCTAGCACGTTTCGCTAACTTTTCACCATGGAATGTCCAAGTCTTGTAGGATGGTGTGAACCCGTAATTAACCAGGTGAGTACTCACATCATCCTTCGAATGTGTATTCAGGTTCTTGCGTCTTGCACAGGGGCGGAAAATTCTTCTGGGTTTGCTGGGGACGGCAAATGCCAGGTTCACGAAGTCCTCGGCCTTTTTTTGCCATTCTAAGGTAAAGTCCCACTTAGTGACATAGATATCATACATCCAGTCACGATTCTCCATCCTCTAATCAGTACCAAAAATGACATATATAGTGCTTTCAATTAATCATGCCATATAAATAAATCCGGTATTAGTTCAGTTAATTTTAGCAAACATATATTTTATGCCATACATATATCCACCTATCTCTCTAATAGGTAAAGAGGGTCCTATCAACCACCGGATCCGTAGATTGAGTATGTTCTCCCTGCTCTACCCCGATCCAAGACAGAATTTCGGCAGCACCTCCCCGTTGCCCTCCCGATACACGTCTCGGCAAAAAGCCAAGAGGAATGTGCATCCGTAGAACAACGAGGAGACGCTGCCGAAATCCTATCTCAGACCGGAGTAGAACAAGGAAAACATACCCAACTACGCATCCGCCGGCTGTCCCGATAAATGCCGTAAGACTTACGGTTGATAATATGCGAGACCACTAATGCATATTTATCCGCGTAACCCTTACGACCAGGAAGAGACGCCTAGGTAACGCGACAAACTTGGTGATTTACACCTAGGTACAAGATAGGAGAACAGATTTTTACTCTCGAAGCATGATCGAGAGGTGAAGAAGATCAGCAATCCTCCCGCAAAATGTCCTACGCCGTCGACAGCCTCACCCTCAAACTCGACACATATCCTGCACGAAGAAAAATTACCAATGTACTACAAAACTAGAATATATGAAACAACATATAATTCCTAAATTTACTACTATACACATGAATATATATAATTCCTAAATTACTACTATACACATGAATATATGAAACAACATATACTACCCTAATGTACTAAAACACTATAACTACCCTAATGTACTACAACTAACATATCTACAACACTAGAACTACTACTAAATCTAAACATAATAGTAATATAGGAAAAACAGATAAAAATAAGAAAAAAAACTTACCTTGCCACTGCCGGCTCGGTGTAGGAGATGGGGGCGATGAGGTGGAGGAGGGGAGCGGCCGCGCCGCTCGGTGGAGGAGGGGAGAAGTTGTCCGGAGCTCCTCCCGCCTTGCACGCGAGCAGGGCGGGGGATGGGCCGGCGACAGGCACCGAGGTCGGGCTAGGTGGGGCGGGGTGGGGAGGAGGGGGGCGGGCGATAGGCGCCGAGGTCGGGCTAGGTGGGATGGGGCGAGGGAGGGCTGGCAACGGCTGGGTGGGGCGGGGGAGGGGCCGGCGGCGGCGGCAGGGGCAGGGCAGGGCTGGCTTCAATGCGAGCGTTCGGGGTCGAGCGCGCGGATGTGTGGCTGCGAGCTGGACGCGAGTGGATAGGGCTCGCATGCTCGCGTGGGCCCACGCGGGTCAATAACGGGGTAGGACTTGCCTTTGCTGTGTACCGCACAAAAACACATGGCAAAGGACCTTTGTCGTGTGTCTGACGGCGAGGGCACACGGCAAAGGACCTTTGCCGTGTGTTTTATCCTTTGACGTGTACCTATTCCTTTTTTCTATTTTTCTTTCCATTTTTTCTTTAAATTATATTTATTTTAAGTTTTCAGTGAACTTTTCTTTCCAACCTTTGCTTTTCATTTACATATGTCCTAAAAAAACCAAAACAAAAAGAAATGTCCACTGGGCCAACAGATCCGAGGGGTAGACGATCCGAGGCCCGCAGATCAGGGTTTCGCCGGAGGAAGACCACGAAAACGTCAGAATCAGATGAAAACTTGCATGTGTCCCTATCATATGTGTGTGAGTGTGGTGCAAGGTTGGTATAGGTGCTTGCATGTGTCCCTCCTCGCATGCATGCGCTCTAACCTAGATGCGAAGGTTCTGGACTTGTATAAGGGGGAAACTCCCTGTTCCGGTGAAACCGGGTAGGATAGTGCCCCAACTTGTGAACCAACATGGTTTTACATCATCCTATGACCTAATAAAACACAAAACAAGAGAAAGCTACGCCGGGCTACCCCCATCAAAAGAATGTCTAGGCGGTAGACGATCCGAGGCCCGTAGATCAGGGTTTCGCCGGAGGAAGACCAGGAGAGCGTCGGAATCAGATGAAAACTTGCATGTATCCCTCGCATATGTGTGTGAGTCTGGTGCAAGGTTGGTATAGGTGCTTGCATGTGTCCCCCCTCGCATGCATGCTCTCTAACCTAGAAACGAAGGTTCTGGACTTGTATAAGGGGGAATCTCCCTGTTCCGGTGAAACCGGGTAGGATAGTGCCCCAACTTGTGAACCAACATGGTTTTACATCATCCTATGACCTAATCAAACACAAAACAAGAGAGAGCTACGCCGGGCTACCCCCATCAGAAGAATGTCTAGGGGGTAGACGATTCGAGGACGCAGATCAGGTTTTCGCCGGAGGAAGACCACAAGAACGTCGAAATCAGATGAAAACTTGCATGTGTCACTAGCATATGTGTGTGAGTGTGGTGCAAGGTTGGTATAGGTGCTTGCATGTGTCCCCCCTCGCATGCATGCGCTCTAACCTAGAAGCGAAGGTTCTAGACTTGTATAAGGGGGAATCTCCCTATTCCGGTGAAACCGGGTAGGATAGTGCCCCAACTTGTGAACCAACATGGTTTTACATCATCCTATGACCTAATAAAACACAAAACAAGAGAGAACTATGTCGGGCTACCCCCATCAGAACAATGTCTAGGAGGGTAGACGATTTGAGGCCCGCAGATCAGGGTTTCGCAAGAGGAAGACCACGAGAACGTCAGAATCAGATGAAAACTTTCATGTGTCCCTAGCATATGTGTGTGTGTGGTGCAAGGTTTGTAGGTCCCATGTGTAAGTCCCAAGTGTGACACCCTTTGTAGATATGCGTTAACACTTAGTAAAATCCTGGATATATACGTGGAAACTTCTGCCACAGGGCAACCATAGCCTATTTTATGGCAAAGTTGACCCAACCTTTACTTTCCATGTACATATGTCCTAAACAAAACCAAAACAAAAAGAAAAGTCCACTGGGCTACCCTCGTACGGAGAAAGCTACAGGGGTAGACCACCGGTTCTCCAGGAGTTATAGCACTTGGAAAATCTGTGAGATCATCTTATTTATACTTAAGTTGCAAAGATTGAATTATACAATTCCATCATAGCATATAAATACATCTCGCAAGATGGCCATTAGACTCTTGAACAGAGTTCCTGGTTCTGTCAACCCTCTTGAGGAGTGGACGATAGTTTCTCTTGTAGATATAGCATGTACCAGCTCTTCATAAGGATTGAGACCATGGAAATATGAACTTTGCACTAGAACATAAGCTTCTGGAGGAGGATGACCTTCATTTCCATTAGGTGGGTGCCTAGTCACAAACTTTGAGAAACAATCCTCAACCAATTGGCAAGAGTAGAATTTTCCCTCACGGTAGAGCTGCTGACCAACAAAACCAAGCAAGATGTTGGACTACTTTTGAAACAGAAATGTCACTCTTTGGGTCAATCAAAAGACCAAGATGAGAGGATTTCACGACAAAGTCTGAAATTTGTTGTTTGACATCCTTTAGATTGTTCTCAATTTTGACTACCTCAAGGACCTGCATGCATGTGTCCCTAGCACATGCATGAAAGTGTGGTGCTATGTTGGAACATACAAAAACTACTAGTCTCCGGGTGCTTGCATGTGTCCCCCCTCGCCTGCAAGTGCTCTAACCTAGAAGCGAAGGTTCTGGACTTGTATAAGGGGGAAACTCCCTGTTCCGGTGAAACCGGGTAGGATAGTGCCCCAACTTCTGAACCATAACGGTTTTACATCATCATATGACCTAATCAAACACAAAGAAAGAGAGAGATATGCCGGGCTACCCCCATCAGAAGAATATCTAGGGGGGTAGACGATCTGAGGACCGCAGATCAGGGTTTCGCCGGAGGAAGACCACGAGAACATCGGAATCAGATGAAAACTTGCATGTGTCCCTAGCATATGTGTGTGAGTGTGTTGCAAGGTTGGTATAGGTGCTTGAATGTGTCCCCCCTCGCATGCATGCGCTCTAACCTAGAAGCGAAGGTTCTGTACTTATATAAGGGGGAAACTCCCTGTACTTGTATAAGTGCCCCAACTTGTGAACCAACATGGTTTTACATCATCCTATGACCTAATCAAACACAAAACAAGAGAGAGATACGCCGGGCTTGAAGGTAATATGCCCGAGAGGCAATAATAAAGTGGTTATTATCGTATTCCTTGTTTATGATAAATGTTTATTTTGCATGCTATAATTGTATTAATACGGAAACGTTAATACATGTGTGTTTAATAAACAAACAGAAAGTTCCTAGTTATGCCTCTCTTATAAACTAGCTCGTTGATTAACAAGATGGTCAAGGTTTCCTGATCATGGACATTGGATGTTGTTAATAACGGGATCACAACATTAGTGTAATGGTGTGATGAACATTCATCCGAAGTATAGCATTACGATCAAATTCATTGATTTTATATTGCTATAACAACTTACGAAGTGATCCTAATCCTTAGACCATGAGATCATGTCAATCACTAACACCGGAAGAGTTTCTCGATAACATCAAACGTCACACCGTAACAGGGTGATTATAAAGATGGATTCAGAACTAATAAAGTGTTATGTTGAGGCCCATGGATCGAGAGTGGAATTTGTTCATCCCGATGACGGATAGATATGCTCTGGGCCCTCTCGGTGATATCACATTGATTAGCTTGCAAGCAAGTGATTTGATCACTAGAATGTTATATCACGGGAACGAGAAAAGAGTGCATGTCAGTAACGAGATCAAACTAGGTATGGAGATACCGATGATCGAATCTCGGACATGTAATATATCGTGAAACAAAGGGATTAAGATACTAGCGTAAAAGGTTCTGACGATCACAAGAAAGTCATCGTTGAATGTGTGGGAGTCAGTATGGGTCTCCAGATCCCGCTTCTGATTATTGATCTGAGAGGGGTCTCGATCATGTCCGCATTATTCGCGAATCGTAGGGTGACACACTTAAGAGACACCGACATCCATTTGGAGCAAAAGTTTCATGCCGGAAAGAATAACAAGCGCAAGAATTTATTTCACTAGATACCGAAACGGGTTTTCGGGTGAAATTGCAGAAAGTGTTTCTGCATGTGAAATGAAATACTAGCAAGGGGTTATATGTGAATGTTTGTCATTAAAGTAATTGACAAAATTCTGAATAAATAAAAGGAGTTTTATTTAATGAGAGTTTGCATTAAATTTGGTGGAAATTTAATGGGAATTTGAGTGGGTTTTTGAGTGGAGGGAATTGAAAGGCATTTGAGTGAGTGGAGTGTCCACCCACATGAATGTGGAAGAGGTGGGGGCAGCCCCATGGCTGGGCGCATGGCCCCTTGGGTGCCCCCCCCCTCTCCCTATAAAAGGAGACCCCCTCCCTCTCTCTCACTCACACCTCCTCGTGAAGGATCTCTCTCCCCCTCTAGTATTTATCCCCCATGGTCTCAGACTAGCGAGATACATGTTCCCGGTGGCTTTTCGGCAAGAAAGAGTTGTGCTTCCGCTGCATCGCTGGAGCGAGGAGGCGGAGGTTGCTCGGTGCCTCGAACGTGTGTGCGAGCACGGATGCGCTGCTGTTTTGCGGCGCTAGGACTTCCTCTCGATCTTGAGATCGGCAAGAGATCGTCTACATCAACCACGAGTTTTGACTCGTTAAGATTTGTCGGTCTTCAAGGTTATGTTCTCTATGGATATACATCCTCCCGTTGTTTGTAACTAGTAGATAGATCTTGGTACATAGTTGTTCCTATCGTAGGAAATTTTTTGTTTTCTATGCTGCGAACCCTACAGGGCTACCCCCATCAGAAGAATGTCTTGGGGGTAGACGATCTGTGGCCCGCAGATCAGGGTTTCGCCGGGGGAAGACCACGAGAATGTCAGAATTAGATGAAAACTTGCATGTGTCCCTAGCATATGTGTATGAGTGTGGTGCAAGGTTGGTATAGGTGCTTGCATGTGTGCCCCCTCGCATGCATGCGCTCTAACCTAGAAGCGAAGGTTCTGGACTTGTATAAAGGGGAATCTCCCTGTTCTGGTGAAACCGGGTAGGATAGTGCCCCAACTTGTGAACCAACATGGTTTTACATCATCCTATGACCTAATCAAACACAAAACAAGACAGAGCTATGTCGGGCTACCCCCACAAAACAATGTCTAGGGGGTATATGATTCGAGGGCCACAGATCAGGGTTTCGCCGGAGGAAGACCATCAGAACGTCAGAATCAGATGAAAACATGCATGTGTCCCTAGCATATATGTGTGTGAGTGTGGTGCAAGGTTGGTATAGGTGCTTGCATGTGTCCCCCCTCGCATGCATGCGCTCTAACCTAAAAGCAAAGGTTCTAGACTTGTATAAGGGGGAAACTCCCTGTTCTGGTGAAACCGGGTAGGATAGTGCACCAACTTGTGAACCAACATGGTTTTACATCATACTATGAACTAATCAAACACAAAACAAGAGAGATCTATGCCATGCTACCTCCATCAGAACAATGTCTAGGGGGGTATGAAAGGGTATTTTACCCTATACTATTTTTGGTTGACAATGACACTATGGTTAGAGTGGACTAATGCTACTTCTAGTGTCTTACACAGGTTCTAGTCCGGTGCTGTGATGAAAGGTCATCGGAGACCCCCCCCCCCCATTTTGATAATGAAGCTTCGCACCGCAGTTTTCCCTTTTTATGTAATTTGAGTCCGGTTAGGATCTCCGCACTATTAAGAGGGATT
This sequence comes from Avena sativa, assembly GCA_916181665.1. Lineage (NCBI taxonomy): Eukaryota > Viridiplantae > Streptophyta > Magnoliopsida > Poales > Poaceae > Avena > Avena sativa. Next base: position 325,436,075 of record OV702280.1, read on the forward strand.
CTCTCGATGAGCTTGTTGGGGATGATTACCTAAGCCATATACACATCCCATTCTCCTACCTAATCCATCACCAAAGAGAGAAGAGAAGAAATCCTATCCATCAAGCCCTTTTCTACAGATCCGGTTTTCAGACCGGTTGGACCGGCTCCCAGACCGGCCCGTCCGGTGTCAGGATCGGAAATCCGAACTCAAACCGGGTTTTCCGGATTCCTTACTCCGAATCTATCTGGGTCTGGGTACTGAGAGCGGATTTGGTTTTAGTCCGGATTTCCGGGCTGAGGACAGGACTGTCCGGTGTGTGAACCGTTCCAACTGAACTTAAAACCTGACCTTGCGAATTTGGCTTGAAACGGCTAGTTTTTCTCCTTGAGTATAAATATCCCTTCTTCCAGCTTGAGTAGGTTAGGCATTCAGTTTATATACTTCTTGAAGCTCTCTCTCTCGCTCTCCCATTATTGAAACACAAAAGCTTGAGGATCTCCCATTCTACCCAACCAAATCTAAATCCCTTTGGTAGAAAAGAAGATGAGGTCCCGATCTATGTTTCCACCAAGCCAAAGTTCATTCCCCCTTGAGTTCATCGAGTTAGCTTATTACTCTTGGGTTTGTGGGAAACCCTAGGCGGCCAGGGTCACCTGGAGGCATTCGGCTTGTGATTTGCTCCGTGGAAAGTTTGTGAGGGTTTGGAGGCTACCTTAAAGTCTACCATGAGTAAGTGATCTATTCCTTCGTGGGATAGGCTCGGAGAAGAAGGTGAGCCTTTGTGGCACGTGAGGAATCCTTCGTGGAACCTCACACCTCTCCAACGTGACGTAGCCCCCTTCCCAAAGGTAGTGAACACGGGAATACATCTTTGTCTCCGCGTGCTTCGGTTATTCCTTAACCGATCTCTTACTTGTGTTGTTTACCTTGTGATAGCCTTCGAGCTTGAAGTATCTTGTTCATCATCTAGGTTGCCTCACCTAGTTTGAATTTAGGCTCACTTATATTCCGCAAAGCCTAAAACTTGCAAAAGATTATAAAGAATTTTGTAGAAACCTATTCACCCCCCCTCTAGGTTAACCATCTTACACTTTCAATCGGTATCAGAGCCTAGGGCTCTTTTAAGGGCTTTACCGCCTAAGAGAAAAGATGGTTTTCTCTGATGAGGAGGAGGAAAAGACTTATTCGGTCAAGGAGCTTCGTGAAATCCTAGCCAAGGGTGCCCTTGAAAAGGCCAAGGCGGATTCCGATCTCCTTGTTCGAATGAGTTACCTATAAGGACAACTTAAGGCCATTGGCGATGGGGCTTTTCTTGGTAACCCATTGGTAGTACCTCAAGGTAGACCAATGGACACCGAAAAGGATAAGGATGCCGATTCCGCTAATGAGGGAGGATCGTCAAAAACATCCACGCCCCCTAATCAATTCCCTTATGTTTATCCTAAGCAAAAGAACATCATGCCTCATATTAATGGTTCGGGTCCTGCACCTCATTATGATGGAACTCATTTCTCTCATTGGAAAGCTTCTATGGAATCTCATCTTCGCAGCTGCAGCGTTGAGCTTTGGGAGATTGTATGCACCGGTTTCCACCCTCATGACCCCAACAACCTCACTCCGGGAGAGTACTATGACCGTCATCTAAATGCAACGGCTTGTGACAAGATAAGGAGTGCCATTCACCACACTCTTCATGATCAAGTCAGCGACATCCCCACCGCAAAAGATCTTTGGGATAGTATTTTCATTCTCCAAGAGGGAACCTCTCTTATCCAAAAATCCAAGTATGAAGCTGCCAAGTCAGAGATGAACATGTTCATGAACCATGATGGTGAGACTATCGCTGAAGCATACAAGAGACTTGTTGCCCTCCGCGTGAAGATTGGTGGCCTAGGGTGTGAGAAGTATGATGATGGATTCAATTTGAATGATGAAATTATCAAGTCCAAGATTGTCTCCATGATCGCGGTCACCAACAAGAATCTTGCCTTGAACTTGCAACTCCTTGATAGAGCTAATCAATTCACTCTTGATGATCTAGTCTCTTATCTAGTTGCCACGGATAACTTGGCGGATGAAGGGCAAAATATCAAGGAGATCAACCGTGCTATTGGTTCTCCCCACTCTCTAGCATTAAAGGCCAAGCATGTGCAAGAAGATGTTGCTAGTGATGAAGAAAGCGATGTTGATGGAGTTGATGATATGCTCTCTCAACTTGCTCTCTTCACCAAGAACATGAAGTTCTGAAGAAGGAGAAGTTCAATGGGATCAAGTGAGAAGAAGAGGACGTGCTACAATTGTGATGAGTCGACCCATTTTGCCGACAAGTGTCCATATGAGAAGAGGCTTGACAAGACGAAGTATGAAGAAGGTGCCAAACCAAGATTGAAGCCCAACCCCATCAATGAAAGATACAAGAGGAACAAATAGGCGTGATGGCAAGGGCTTACTAGGTTAAGAATACATATCTCACAAGGAGGAAGAGGATGAAGAGAAGGTGGTTGGATTGGCCAGTTTGGCCTTTGCCAAACCCGGGTCTCTCTTCACCTATGACTACACCAAGGACTACACCGACGACTCTCCTACTCCCAAGGTCACCGCCACTTGCCTCATGGCAAGGAGCTCCAAGGACGAGTCTGACGTGGAGTGTGGGGATAAGGATAAAGTGGTGGGTGTGACCGGTTTGGCATATGTCAAACCCGGTTCACCTCTCACCTACGACTACTCCAAGGATTACATCTAGAGTTCTCCTATTCCCAAGATCACCGGTTCTTGTCTTATGGCAAGAATCTCCAAGGTAATTGTCTCTCCTCCATCCCTATCTAGTGTCTTGGATGATCTTGAGAGTGATCATGATAGTGATAGTGATAGTGATGAATTTGGTGAAGAATATATAAAATAAAAATGTATGCTATCATGAAGTCTCTTCCTCCGATTGCTCGTGCTAGAGTCAAGAAATTAATGGAACTTGTTAGCTCACGTGATGAGGCCATTGATAGCTTGGAATCTCATACTGATGATGAGAAACTAATATTCAATCTTCTTGAGCAAGAGCTTTATGAGGAAAAGAATACCAATTCTTTTCTCAAATTACAAATTGATTTTTGAAATTGATAAAGCAAAAGACATGGACACTATTGATAGGGCCAACTCATTGTCCCAAGAGCTTGATGCCTCAAAGAAAGAGCTTGAAGTTGCTCATCCTTATCTTACCAAGCACCTTGAGAACCTTGAGAAGGCTAGTTTGCTTGTCAAGCGTGAGCTCATAAAACTTGGAGAGAACCACGATCAACTTCGGGTGTCCTATGAGAAGGCTCTTAGTACATTGAAGGATCCAATTATTGTTGAAATGATTCTTGTACCTCTAACTCTACCTTTGATCAAGCTCACCTCATTGAGGAGAATAAGAAGTTGAAAGAGCAACTTGAGAAAGAGCGCCGTGCACCTACCTCCAAGGGAAAGATCCTAGATGAGATCTTATCCCATCAAAAGACGAGAATTTCCAAGGAAGGTGTCGATTTTGATCCAAAGAACAACACAAGCAATGCCATTCCACCGAATAAGATAACCTTTGTAAAAGAAGGTGACAAGGTGGTTGACCAAGTCAAAAGGAATGTGGTGAATGGGGGAGCCATGAGGGGCAATCCCAATCACAAGTATGCGGGAAAGTCTAATCCTTCCTATGTGCTATGTAAGGGCACTCAAGGAGATGTATATGCCAAATAAGTTGGCCCTCGAAATGGTTATGCTTATAGGTGGTACTCAATTTGGGTACCTAAGGATCTTGTTGCTAATGCTAGGGGACCCATTACTCAATGGGTTCCTAAATAAAAGAATTGATTTTGTAGGGTTATGCCTCCGGTGGATCAAAATGGGTGTTTGATAGTGGATGCACCAATAACATTACCGGAGGTAGAAGTGGGCTTGACCAATTCATTCACGATGTCAACTCAACGTCAAGCATCACTTTTGGAGATAACTCTAAAGGAAAGGTACTAGGTTATGGTAAGTTGGTAATCTTCAAGGTTTTGACTCTAGAGACCGTCTTACATGTTGAAAACCTTGGTTACAACTTGCTTTCAATTAAACATCTTGCGGATGCCGGCTATGACTCCTATTTCTCTAGAACTTTTGTGAAGGTCTTTAGGGGTGATGATCTCAGCTTGGTTCTCATTGGACACATGGAAGACGACCTTTATGTGGTCGAACTCTCGAAAGAGAGCCAATCTCTTCCTACATGTCTAATGGCCAAGGCTGACAAGGGATGGCTTTGGCATCGTCGCCTAGGTCATGTCAACATGAGAAATCTCAATCTACTCCTAAAGGGTGAGCATATTATTGGACTAACCAGTATCTCCTTCGAGAAAGATCGTGTGTGTAGTGCTTTCATTTCAGGAAAGCAAATTGGGAAGCATCATCCTTCTGTTACCAAGGTGGCCACATCAAGACCATTGGAGCTTCTCCATTTGGATCTCTTCGGGCCATCAACATATGACTCCCTTGGTGGAAGAAGATATGGTCTTGTCATTGTTGATGATTACTCAAGGTACACTTGGGTATTTCTTCTCAAGACAAAGGATGAGACCTTCAAGGAATTCATGATCTTAGCCAAGCAAGCTCAACGCACTCATGGAGTGGAGATCAAGACCATTAGAACCGACAACGGCACCGGGTTCAATAACTACACCATGCAAGAATTTGTTGAAGATGAGGGGATCAAGCATGAATTCTCAGCTCCTTATACCCCTCAACAAAATGGTGTTGTTGAAAGGAAGAACCGGACAATCATTGAGATGGCAAGAACAATGTTGAGTGAATTCAAGTCCCCTCGTAATTTTTGGGTAGAAGCTATTTCTACCGCGGTTCACTACACGAACCGGCTCTTCCTCCGAGCTCCCTTTGACATGACTCCATACGAGATTCTCACAAGTAAGAAGCCCAATGTCAACTACTTCCGTGTCTTTGGATGCAAGTGCCTCGTCAAGAATAAAAAGGAAAAGCTCGGTAAATTCGAATCTAGAACTATAGAGGGTATATTTGTTGGTTATGCGGAAAACTCTCATGCCTATAGATACTACAACAAGACCAATGTTAGTGTTGAAGTATCTTGTGACGTGGAGTTTTTGGAGAATAATGGCCCCCATGAGGGGCAAGTTTCTTCTCGTGATGTAGGAGATGGTGATTCTTCTCAAGTCATCAAGTTGATGGGTATTGGGCACATCTTGCCCACCGAGTCTCTCATTCATGTTCAACAAGATGATGGGGGAGAATCAAGCTCAACTCAAGAAGATTCAAGCTCTACCCAAGTTGAGCCATCAAATGCATCACAAGATCAACGTCTCACTCAAGATGCTATGCAAACCGAAGAACAAGAATCAAGCCCTCAAACCCTTGAGCAAGACCAAGTAGAAGATCAACCTCCATCTCAAGGCCAGGCTCAAGATGATGTCAATGATCAAGGCCCCTCAAAAGAGGAATTTGTTGATCATGAAGGCACAATTCAGAAGATTAAGGCCGCCTCCATTGCAAGTGGACTTCAAGTCAACAATATCCTTGGAAGCATATCAAGAGGGATCGAGACCCGTGCTAGGAAGAAGAACCTCACAACCTTTTGTGGGCATCATGCCTTTGTGTCCAACTTAGAGCCCCTTAAAGTTCATGAGGCTTTGGAGGATCCGGATTGGGTCATTGCCATGCAAGAAGAACTCGAGTGTTTCACCCGCAATGAAGTTTGGTCTCTAGTGTAGAGGCCTAAAGATCATCGCATCAATGTCATTGGGACCAAGTGGGTCTTCAAGAACAAGAAACATGAGAAAGGGGTAGTCACAAGAAACAAAGCAAGGTTAGTGGCGCAAGGGTATGCCCAAATAGAAGGTATTGACTATGAGGACACCTTTGCGCCCGTTGCTCGTCTTGAAGCTATTCGTCTCTTGCTTGCTTATGCATCTTTCCATAACTTCAAGCTTTATCAAATGTATGTGAAAAGTGCATTTCTTAATGTTCCCTTGAAATAGGTTGCATATGTATCTCAACCCCCGGGTTTCGAAAACACACGTTATCCCAACCATGTGTATCTACTCCATAAGGCTCTCTACGGACTAAAGCAAGCTCCTCGTGCTTGGTATGAGCACCTTAGGGATTTTCTACTCATGGATGGGTTTAGCGTGGGTAAGGTCGATTCCACCCTTTTCACCAAACGGGTTAAAGGGGGTGGCTTATTTATTGTTCAAATCTATGTTGATGATATTATCTTTGGTGGAACTAACGAATCTCATAACAAAGCTTTTGCCGAGTTGATGATTATGAAATTTAGGATGTCCATGATGGGGGAGTTGAAGTTATTTCTAGGCTTCATCATAAAGCAACTTCCTCATGGCACTTTCATCTCTCAAGAGAATTACATTAAGGATATGCTCAATAAGTTCGAGATGGCCAAGGCTAATCCCATGAAGACACCCATGCCACTAAATGGACAAATTGGCCTTGGAGTTGGTGAGAAGGACATGGATCAAAAGGTATATCGTTCTATGATTGGTTCCTTGCTCTACCTTTGTGCTTCTAGGCCGGATATCATGTTAAGTGTTGGAATGTGTGTTTGTTTTCAATCCGCTCCCAAGGAGTGCCACTTGATGGCGGTCAAACGGATTTTTAGGTACCTTGTTCTCACTCCTACTATCGGGCTTTGGTATCCAAAGGGGTCAACCTTTGAGCTTGTTGGCTACTCGGATGCCGATTGGGCAGGTGATAAGGTTGACCGGAAATCAACCTCCGGGGCTTGCCAATTTATTGGCCTGTAGTTGGTGAGTTGGTCTTCCAAGAAACAAAACTCCATAGCCCTATCCACCGCCGAAGCCGAATACATATCCGCGGCATCTTGTTGTGCTCAATTGTTATGGATGAGGCAAACCTTGAAATACTATGGTGTGTCTCTTGGTACGGTGCCTCTTCTATGTGACAATGAAAGCACAATAAAGATCGCCAATAACCCCGTCCAACATTGCCGCACCAAACATATTGACATTCGCCACCACTTCCTACATGACCATGTCGCAAATGGTGATATCAATCTCACTCATGTGGGTACGATGTTCCAATTGGCTGATATCTTCACGAAGCCTTTGGATGAAGCCCGGTTTGTCATGTTGAGGCGATAACTCGGTATCCTAGATCCCCAAAACTTGGATTGATTTGCTTCTTGCACTATATTCTTGCTCTTAATGTGCTATGTAGCCTAGTTGTGCAGCACATGTAGGGATAGCCATCTTACCATGTCTTGGTTTGATGCATACCTATGTGTGCAACATAAATTGATATCGTGTCATGATATGAGTCCAAGCATCTATCTTTGAGGCGCCATGACACATGTGCTTAAACATAGGGGGAGAAATCCCCCGCAATCTCCTAGCCTCATTTGCATCTCAATGGTTTCCATCTTGAGGTTTTCTGAGTTTGATCTTCCCTCTAGCTCTTGATATCCTCTAATCATGCCTATTGTTGCTATTTGTGAGGATAAAATTGGTTCTTTCCAATAGGCATGCCTATATCACCTGCTTCCTCTACCCTTTTGGAGTCTACTATCTTCCTCTACATGCACATGCCATCCTCGAAAAAAAATCGGTGTCTTTTTTGTTGTTCGGTTTTTGGCCCGGTTGAACCGGCTCACAGACCGGACCACCCAGTGCCAGCATCATAAAACCGGACTTGAACCGGAAAATCCGGTTATACTAAACCGAGTCTATCCGAAGCTCGTGTCAGTACCGCTTTCCGGTTGGGTTCCGGTTTTCCGACCTGTGGACTGGACCATCCGATTTGGATCTCGGTTGAACCGGACTTAAAATCGAGGTTCAGATATGTTTTTTTCTCTTTTCTCCCTCTTCTCCCTAGTCCCCCCCTCCCACAGTTCCCTTTCATTTCCCCCGACCCTTCCTCCTCCATTGTATCCCCTCCCCACCCTCCCCTCCTCTCCTAGGGTGATTCCACCCCTAGGGTCCATAGATCGGGCCACCATTTCGTGAGGAAGGACTTTTGGAGGCTTTTCACCAAAGTAATTTCTTCATCTCGCGGTGGTTCGGGAGTTTTTTTGGGGTTCTTCTTCCTCAAGGGCTCTTTGGTGCTTTCCTTCACGGGAAGCCATGTCCTCGGGTACTCCCTTTGCTCCCTCTCCTCTTGTCCTTCTCAAATCCCTATGTTTTGCTATACATTTTGTTGGATTTGAAAAGTTAGGGGTCCACCTTGTTCTTGTTTTCCACCCTCGTTCCTCCATGTCCTACTCGCTTTGCTTAGAACTGTATTTGCGCAAGTACTTGAGTCATTGGTAAGATTTTTTACATTGCATAGTTGGACTTCGTGGATCTCGGTTTTCCATCTGGTTGATCCATCTATAGCACCGGACCGTCCGGTTTGAGTCCGGTTTGAGTCCGGTTTTCCATCTCTGAACCGGACCGTCTGGTTTTGCATTCGGTTCAACCTACCCTGGCACCGGACCATCCGGTTCTGGAACCGGTTTTTCCAGCCCTGGCACCGGACCTCTCTGCAATGTCTCCTCTTTTACCATGCACTTGCCCAAATCCAAGTTTTTTCTCCCATCTTTCCGTTTGGCATGTGTACTTATCTCTATGCTCCCCGACCTCTCTCTCTCTCTCTTTTTCACAGGTGAAGATGCTGATTCTGCTGGTGATGAGTATGTGCCTGATAGTGAGTATGTGCCCGAGGTAGCTAACAGGATTAAGCGGGCTTGTCGCAACACTCAGTCTATGCAGCATGAGCCTGAGGGTAGCTCTCGCTCTGGGCGCATCAAACTCAAGGCTAACAGGGGTAAGCAGCAAGCTTCTCAGGCCAAGGCTAAGGATGTGCCTTGTCAAAATCTAAAGGGTATGGAGATTGGTCAGTATCGGGCTCTCCGCAAGAAGAATCCCTATCGCTTCAAGCAACACACCTATAAAGGACCTGACAAGAAATTTTGGACTAAGACTCAGGCTATGATGTGGGATCACATTTACACTCAGTTCCGGGTCACTCCTTGTGGCCACATTCAAGCTCTCAATCTGGAGTGGTTCAATATGTATGCAGCCTCTGATTACTTCTATGTTGATGAAGCTTTGAGGAAAATGGATCTGTTCGACCTCGTCTGTCTCAAGGAGGACTACTTCCCTGACTTCATTCGTCAATTCTTTTGCACAGTCTATTTTCATGATGATGCGGATTGCACTATGACTTGGATGACTGGCGCGCGGCATTTTCAGGCTACCTATGCTGATTTGGTCGATGTCAAGGGCTACACCGGTAGAGGAGGAGGCTTCTGTATTCACAGTGAGAAGGTCAAGCCCGCTGAGACTCTTGCTTTCTGCTATCCCAATGATTCTCAGTAGAGTCCTCTGTGCATGACTGGCATGTATTACTACTATCATACCTTGGCCAGTATCTTCCGTCAGTCCCTTGTTCCCCGTGTTGGAGATTCCACTAACTGCCGTGGGTATTTTTTCCAACCTATTGTACTACTGTCACCCCGATCGGCTGAGGAAGATTGATGGATGTGACTTTGTGTACTGTGAGCTGCGGCAGGCTGCTTTGGACAGGATGACTCCCACTTTCTGCATGTATGTTCAGAAGCTGCTCAATCGGGTAGTGTTGCCTGGTGTGATGGTGGGCGAGCGAGAGGAACAAGAAATGCTTAATCTTTGTCTCCGTTCCCACACTCCTGAGGTTCCTGGGATGCGGCCTCCTGAGCACCGCACCAAAGCTGCTCATGATCCTCGGCCATCTTTTTCTACTCGGGCTGGTTCTCGTCGTCCTGTTGGTGAGTCCTCCTCTCACCCAAGGCCTAAGGGTGGTGCTGCCAAGTTTTTCAAGAGGCTCTTCCAGATGTGTCGTTCTACCTATGATGTGAGTCGCAAGGCTTTGGAGATGAGCCAGGAGACTAGGCGCCGCCACAATGAGTTTCTTGCGACCCAGAATGTCACTCCTCCACCAGATGGTCCTGAGATGGCCCCTGCCCCTATGTCAACTATGAGATGCCGCCTCTTGATGATGCTATGTTCTATGGCTACTTCCCCGGTCAGTTTGCTCCTAGTGGTCCTAGTGGTCCCTCTGCTCAGGGTAACATTGATGATGAGGACAATGATGATGCTCCTAATAGTGACGAGTACTCTGAAGAGGAAGATGTCCTAGTTCGGGCTCCTCCGCCATTATTCTAGTTGGGCTGCGTTAGCATCGCTCTACTCCTCTTCCTTTTTGGTGTCTCGATGCTAATAGGGGAGAAGAGTAGAGTTCTATTAGTTATCTACGGGTTCCTTGCCGGGGTTTTCCGGGGTTCGCCGTTAGCACAATGCCCCTTGCTTTCTCATTGCTTCTTATGGCATTGTGCTTTCCCCTTCGCTTTGTGTATGAACTATCTGCCTTCTTTCCGTCCGTTGGACAATTTTGTGATATGTGCGTGAACCATGGATATTTATATTATGCTATGACTATGTCTATTGTTGTTTATAATATCCTTGAGAACTCTAGCTCGGTTTGTCATCGCCAACCAAAAAGGGGGAGATTGAAAGGATATTTTACCCTATACTATTTTTGGTTGACAATGAAACCGTGGTTAGAGTGGACTAATGCTACTTCTAGTGTCTTACACAGGTTCTAGTCCGATGCTGTGATGAAAGGTCATCGGAGACCCCCCCCATTTTGATAACGAAGCTTCGCACCGGAGTTTTCCCTTTTTATGTAATTTGAGTCCGCTTAGGAGCTTCGCACTATTAAGAGGGGTTCTCTCGATGAGCTTGTTGGGGATGATTACCTAAGCCATATGCACATCCCATTCTCCTACCTAATCCATCACCAAAGAGAGAAGAGAAGAAATCCTATCCATCAAGCCCTTTTTTGTAGATCCGGTTTTCAGACTGGTTGGACCGGCTCCCAGACCGGACCGTCCGGTGTCAGGATCGGCCGAACTCAAACCGGGTTTTCCGGATTACTTACTCTGAATCTATCCGGGTCTGGGTACTGAGAGCAGATTAGGTTTTAGTCCGGTTTTTCGGGCTAAGGACCGGACTGTCCGGTGTGTGAACCGGTCCAACCGAACTTAAAACCGGACCTTGCGAATTTGGCTTGAAAAGGCTAGTTTTTATCCTTGAGTATAAATATCCCTTCTTCCAGCTTGAGTAGGTTAGGCATTCAGTTTATATCCTTCTTGAAGCTCTCTCTCTCTCCCATTGTTGAAACACAAAATCTTGAGGATCTCCCATTCTACCCAACCAAATCCAAATCCCTTTGGTAGAAAGGAAGAGGAGGTCCCGATCTACGTTTCTACCAAGCCAAAGTTCATTCCCCCTTGAGTTCATTGAGTTAGCTTGTTACTCTTGAGTTTGTGGGAAACCCTAGGCGGCTAGGGTCGCCCGAAGGCATTCGGCTTGTGATTTTCTCCGTGGAAAGTTTGTGAGGGTTTGGAGACTACCTTAAAGTCTACCATGAGTAAGTGAGCTATTCCTTCATGGGATAGGCTCGGAGAAGAAGGTGAGCCTTTGTGGCGCGTGAGGAATCCTTCATGGAACCTCACACCTCTCCAACATGACGTAGCCCCCTTCCCAAAGGTGGTGAACACGGGAATACATCTTCGTCTCCGCGTGCTTCGGTTATTCCTTAACCGATCTCTTACTTGGGTTGTTTACCTTGTGATAGCCTTCGAGCTTGAAGTATCTTATTCATCATCTAGGTTGCCTCACCTATTTTGCATTTAGGCTCACTTATATTCCGCAAAGCCTAAAACTTGCAAAATATTATAAAGATTTTTTTAGAAACCTATTCACCCCCCCTCTAGGTTAACAATATTACACTTTCAGGGTAGACGATTCGAGGCCCGCAGATCAGGGTTTTGCCGGAGGAAGACTGCGAGAACGTCGGAATCAGATGAAAACTTGCATGTGTCCCTAGAATATGTGTGTGAGTGTGGTGCAAGGTTTGTAGGTCCCATGTGTAAGTCCCAAGTGTGACCCCCTTTGTAGACATGCGTTAACACTTAGTAAAATCCTGGATATATACGTGGAAACTCCCGCCACGGGGCAACCAGAGCCTATTTTATGGCAAAGTAGACCCAACCTTTGCTTTCCACGTACATATGTCCTAAACAAAACCAAAACAAAAAGAAAAGTCCACTGGCTACCCTCGTACGGAGAAAGCTATAGGGGTAGACCATTGGTTCTCCAGGAGTTATAGCACTTCGAAAATCTATGAGATCGTCTTATCTATACTTAAGTTGCAAAGATTGAATTATAAAATTCCATCATAGCATATAACTACATCTCGCAAGATGGCCATTAGACTCTTGAACAGAGTTCCTGGTTCTGTCAACCCTCTTGAGGAGCGGACGATAGTTTCTCTTGTAGATATAGCATGTACCAGCTCTTCATAAGGATTGAGACCATGGAAATATGAACTTTGCACTAGACCATAAGCTTCAGGAAGATGACGAACTTAATTTCCATTAGGTGGGTGCCTAGTCACAAACTTTGAGAAACAATCCTCAACCAATCGACAAGAGTAGAATTCCCCCTCACGGTAGAGCTACTAACCAACAAAACAAAGCAAGATGTTGGACTACTTTTGAAACAGAAAGGTCACTCTTTGGGTCAACCAAAACACCAAGATGAGAGGATTTCATGACAAAGTCTAAAATTTGTTGTTTGACATCCTTTAGATTGTTCTCAATTTTGACTACCTCAAGGACCTGCATGCATGTGGCCCTAGCACATGCATGAAAGTGTGGTGCTATGTTGGAACATACAAAAACTACTAGTCTCCGGGTGCTTGCATTTGTCCCCCTCGCCTGCATGCGCTCTAACTTAGAAGCAAATGTTCTGGACTTGTATAAGGGGGAATCTCCCTGTTCTGGTGAAACCAGGTAGGATAGTACCCCAACTTGTGAACCAACATGGTTTTACATCATACTATGACCTAATCAAACACACAACAAGAGAGACCTACGCTGGGCTACCCCCATCAGAAGAATGTATAGGGGGGTAGACGATCCGAGGCCCGCAGATCAGGGTTTCGCCGGAGGAAGACCACGAGAACGTCGAAATCAGATGAAAACTTGCATGTGTCCCTAGTATATGTGTGTGAGTCTGGTGCAAGGTTGGTATAGGTGCTTGCATGTGTACCCCCTCGCATGCATGCGCTCTAACCTAGAAGCGAAGGTTTTGGACCTGTATAAGGGGGAATCTCCCCGTTCAGGTGAAACCGGGTAGGATAGTGCCCCAACTTGTGAACCAACATGGTTTTACATCATCATATGACCTAATCAAACACAAAACAAGAGAGAGCTATGCCGGGATACCCCCATAAAAAGAATGTCTAGGGGGGTAGACGATCCGAGGCCCGCAGATCAGAGTTTCGCCGGAGGAAGACCACGAGAACGTCGGAATCAGATGAAAACTTGCATGTGTCCCTAGCATATGTGTGTGAGTATGGTGCAAGGTTGGTAGGTCCCAAGTTTAAGTCCCAAGTGTGACCCCCTTTGTAGACATGCGTTAACACTTAGTAAAATCCTGGATATATACGTGGAAACTCCCGCCACGGGGCAACCAGAGCCTATTTTATGGAAAAGTTGACCCAACCTTTGCTTTCCATGTAAATATGTCCTAAACAAAATTAAAACAAAAAGAAAAGTCCACTGAGCTACCCTCGTACGGAGAAAGCTATAGGGGTAGACCACCGGTTCTCCAGGAGTTATAGCACTTGGAAAATCTGTGAGATCATCTTATCTATACTTAAGTTGCAAATATTGAATTATACAATTCCATCATAGCATATAACTACATCTCGCAAGATGGCCATTAGACTCTTAAACATAGTTCCTGGTTCTGTTAACCCTCTTGAGGAGCGGACGATAGTTTCTCTTGTAGATATAACATGTATACCGGCTCTTCATAAGGATTGAGACCATGGAATATGAACTTTGCACTAGACCATAAGCTTATGGAGGATGCTGAACTTCATTTTCCATTAGGTGGGTGCCTAGTCACAAACTTTGAGAAACAATCCTCAACCAATCGGCAAGAGTAGAATTTCCCCTCACAGTAGAGCTGCTGACCAACAAAACCAAGCAATCTGTTGGACTACTTTGGAAACAGAAAGGTCACTCTTTGGGTCAATCAAAAGACCAAGATGAGAGGATTTCACGACAAAGTCTGAAATTTGTTGTTTGACATCCTTTAGATTGTTCTCAATTTTGACTACCTCAAGGACCTGCATGCATGTGCCCTAGCACATGCATGAAAGTGTGGTGCTATGTTGGAACATACAAAAACTACTAGTCTACAGGTGCTTGCATGTGTCCCACCTCGCATGCATGCGCTCTAACCTAGAAGCAAAGGTTCTGGATCTGTATAAGGGGAAATCTCCCTGTTCCGATGAAACCGGGTAGGATAGTGCCCCAACTTGTAAACCAACATGGTTTTACATCATCCTATGACCTAATCAAACACAAAACAAGAGAGAGCTATGTCGGGCTACCCCCATCAGAAGAATGTCTAGGGGGGTAGACGATTCGTGGCCCGCAGATCAGGGTTTCGCCGGAGGAAGACCATGAGAATGTCGAAATCAGATGAAAACTTGCATGTGTCCCTAGCATATATGTGTGAGTGTGGTGCAAGGTTGGTATAGGTGCTTTCATGTGTCCCCCTCGCATGCATGCGCTCTAACCTAGAAGCGAAGGTTCTGGACCTGTATAAGGGGAAATCTCCCTGTTTCGGTGAAACCGGATCGTATAAGGGGAGGGTGCATGTAGTGATCAAGACCACAATAACCTATTCATATGTGTGTGCTCATGATCCTATAAAATAATATCACCTAACATATATGTAATAAAAGCCTTGCTAACTAAATAAAAGAAAAAGGTGAAAAAAATATTTTGCCGTGTATACAGCAGAATACACACGGCAAAGCTGATACCTGATGGCTGAGGCACAGCAAAGATTCTCCGGTTCCAACTGGAGTGCCTCCTCCATGTTGTCCAGGAGTGCTCGCCCGCTGGAATGCACCTCCCAAAAAAGCTCGTTCCAGCCCCTGTTGAAGCCGAGCGGCCTGAGAGCGTCAAGCAGGCACTGCTCGATGTTTTCGAGGATCAGCGCTGGCATCTCAAAGGAAGGGCAGAAGAGGAGCCCGTCCTCCACAAACTGCCCAACGGCACCGTGCGTCGTTTCTGGTATCGTGCGCTGCGATGCGTCCACCATCTCGAAAAGCGAGCGCTCCTTGGACTCGGAGTCCTCGGGGTTGGCGCCAACAATCATGGCGCCTGCGCCGTCACCGAGCAGCGCCTGCGTGATGGTCGTCTCGACGTGGTCCTCGTGGGGAGCGTGGAACATGATGATAGTGAGATCGGCGCAGACGAGGAGGAGAGGACACAGGCGCGACGGTTGTTCTCGGCCATGTCCTTGGCGACCCGGAGCATGGTGGACGCGCTGGAGCATCCCTTGACGTAGAGCATGGTGGTGCGGACGGATGGGTTGAGGCCGAGGAGGAGGCCACACGGTGGTCCGCGCCTGGCATGTGGGCGGTGGAGTAGGTGCTGACCACGAGGTGTTTGATGTCGGCGACCGGGCGGCCCCACTCGGCGATAGCTGAAGTCGCTGCCGCCGCCGCAAGCTCGGGAACGGCGGTAGCAGTGATATCCATCCGGGCGTTCAGGGAGGGCAACATGCGGTTAATGATCTCGGGTGGCCCTGAAGCAATTCCTCGGTGTGGTGGAAGTAGCGCTTCTTGATGGCCGATTTGTGACCTGAGGAACACGGCGGCGTAACCATGTGAGCAACTAACTAAGCATCTTGGGTAGCCATCCCTGTTGATCGAGTAATTGGGTGACCGAACTTTGTTAAGCATGCAGGTACCTATAGATTCTATTGGGCGATTGCTAAGTCACAGCTAGTTGTGACATAGCTTATGTCACAACTAGCTCTCTGACTGTCCATTGCTTTGCTTGAAGATTGGTGTGACTTTTGTTGTTTTGTCATGGATTGAGCTTGTCAGGCCGTTTTCTCAGCCTTGTTTCACCGCGTGGTGGGTTGTTAGTCCACTCGCTAATCCATCCGGTGTGCTGTTTGCTCTGTCCGATGGTGGGCATTTTCTGTTAATTTTTTTGTCCGGTGGTGGACTGCTATTTGCTCTGTCAATAATTGGATTCATGGCTGTTGTTTTTAGCTAGTTGTTTTACAGGTCTGTGATGGAAACATGTGACTGGATGTGATTTGTTTTCTTTTTTTAATAAAAAATAACTTGTTGCTATTTATATATTTGTCTAAATATAGATTATTGGTTGTGGTTATTTTGAATAAAAATACTCGTTCTAACCCATATTAGTTGATTTAGATTTATCTAGATATGAATATATCTAGACAAGTTATAGTTTTAGATACACCCGTATTTAGACAAATTTAAGTCAACTAATATGGGTCGGAGGATAGATTATTGTCTATTATTCATTTTTTTTGCTTGGTATGAATATTTGGTTGTACGGGATTGCATTGTTTATTTTCTATTATTAGATTGTCTAAGTTAGGACTCTTATTCGTCACCTTTCATTTGCCTAAGTAAAGAACAATAAGTAGATATAAATAAGAAGCCCGTGGTACTATTTATGATATTCATGCTCTTTAGATAAATTACAAGCAGAGCAGATTTATTTTATAACATCAAGTTGCGACAACTTTGTTGAGAAATTGTTGCAAATTTCTCCAGGTATTGTCATGATTTTGGCATTATCATTTCTTTTTGTTTTGTTTTGATTTAGTGGGAGACTTTTCAAAATATTTTTTACTTTTGTTTTTCTATCAGGATATACCCATTGACGTTTTTGATTTTGAATCTGAAGCTCCAATCAAAGGCATGGCTATGTATGGACGTGATGATTATATATTGAATGGATCATATTCACGACCTCGTGGAGAGTATGCGAGTTTTGATGATAATTGGGATGAATTTTGTAGTATCAAAAACATAAATGTTGGGGATCTCGTCGTCGCAATGGCAGACGTCAAGAATGAAGATTTTAATGTATGGATGTGATTTGAGTGGATTAGCCTTGACTTCTTTGTAGTTGACGTCTAGGATTAGTACAAGTAGATAATTTTTTATAATACTTTTTTCATTTTCTTGTTGTAATAAGTTGTTTTTATTTTTACTATGCACTACAATTTTTTTATTTTTGATTGATGATAGTTGCAAATTGATTTGTAAATAAGGAGTTCAAATATTGTTTTTGTTTTAAATATGAGTTGCATGTGGACTTGAAACTAGCCTTTTTCTTCGATTTTTCTTTTAATATATGGGTTTGATGTACAATTGAAACTGGATTTACTCGAGGAAATGGGAGGGTGGATGGTAATGTTCCAAGTAGGTTTCAAATTGAGAATTTTTTGCTTTCCATACAAGTTGCGTGTTGACTTAAAACTGTGCAGGGGATAGGAGTTGGAGAGTTTTAAATAGGTTTATAACTGATAATTTTCAGAATTTGTTTTGATTTCATACGAGTTGCATATTTTAATAGAAACATTAAAGGTTTGTAACTTATGATTTTTTGCTTTTAATTTGAGTTGCATATAGACTTGAAACTGGCTTTGTTTCTTGGGATCCAAAATGAGTTGCATGTGCACTTGAAATTGGCTTTTGTCTAGGAAGGGGATGAGTTACTTTTTTCTGAGGATTCAAGGGAGTTGCATGTACACTTGAAACTGGATTTTCTATGAGTTGTATGTGGACTTGAAACTAGTGTTTTATCAGGGGGGAATATTATTATTTTTGTTTTTAGTTTGAGTTGCATGTAGACTTGAAACTAGCTTTTGTTTCTTAAAATCTCAAAATGAGTTGCATGTGCATTTGAAATTGGCTTTTGTCAGGAGAGGGGGTGAGTTACATGTGCACTTGAAACTGGCTAGTTTTTGAGGATTAAAACTAGTTGCATGTACACTTGAAACTAGCTTTTTAATATGAGTTGTATGTGAAATTGAAAGTAACATTTTTATCAAGGAAAAAGGGGAAGGGGATGCGAGAGACACAATATAGATGTATAACTTATTTTTTTGCTTTTAATTTGAGTTGCATGCAAACTTAAAACTGACTTTGTTTCTTGAGATCCCAAAACAAGTTGCATCTGCACTTAAAATTGCCTTTTTTAGGGGAGGAGGCGGGTGTGTTGCATGTGCATTTTAAAACTAGTTTTTTTTCTCAAAATTCAAACGAGTTGCATGTGCAGTTGAAACTGGCTTTTCTATGAGTTGCATGTGGACTTGAAACTAGCCTTTTATCAGGGGGAGGGGTTGTATGTATTACTTGAAACTAGCTTTTATCGGTGGAATGGGTGGGGGTACGAGAGTTACAAGATAGGTTTGCAACTTATGTTTTTTCTTTTAATTTGAGTTGCATGTAGACTTGAAACTGACTTTGTTTCTTGAGATACCAAAACGAGTTGCATGTGCACTTGAAATTGGCTTTTGTCGAGGAGGATGAGTTGCATGTGCACTTGAAACTTGAAACTGTCTTTTTTTCTCAGGATTCAAACGAGTTGCATGTGTACTTTAAACTGGTGTTTCTATGAGTTGCATATGGACATGAAACTAGCCTTTTATCGCGGGGGAGGGGGTTGCATGTATACTTTAAACTAGCTTTTATCGGTGGAAATGGATGAGACATATGCGAGAGTTACAACATAGTTTTGTAACTTATGTTTTTTCTTTTAATTTGAGTTGCATGTAGACTTGAAACTGATTTTGTTTCTTAAGATCCCAAAATGAGTTGCATGTGCATTTGAAATTGGCTTTTGTTGGGAGAGGGGGTGAGTTGCATGTGTACTTGAAATTGGCTTTTTTTCTCAGGTTTCAAACGAGTTGCATGTGCACATGAAACTGACTTTGTTTCTTGAGATCCCAAAACGACTTGCATGTGTACTTGAAACTAGCTTTTCTAAGGGGGGTAGGGGATGAGAGAGTTGCAAGGAGTTTTATAACCGATTTTTTTTTTTTGCTTTTTGAATACAAGTTGCATATGCACTTGAAACTGCCTTTTTCCGAGGTACAAAATAAGTTGCATGTGTGCTTGAAACTAGCTTTTATCGGTGAAAAAGAAGGGAGAATGCAAAAGTTACAAGATAGGTTTGTAACTAAATATATTTTCTTTTAATTTGAGTTGCATGTAAACTTCAAACTAATGATAGGTTTGTAAGTAGGGGTTACAACCGAGTTGTTTTGTTGTGGTTGCAACTTGAGTTATTTTTTTAGTTGCAAATGAGGTTGTAACTGTGTTATTTTATCAGTTACAAGTGGGGTTGCAACGGAG
Organism: Avena sativa; assembly: GCA_916181665.1. Classification (NCBI taxonomy): domain Eukaryota; kingdom Viridiplantae; phylum Streptophyta; class Magnoliopsida; order Poales; family Poaceae; genus Avena; species Avena sativa. The sequence goes on from OV702280.1 coordinate 325,455,368, forward strand.
TTATTTTTACAATTGCAAGTGAGGTTGAAACTTAGTTGTGTTTTCAGTTGCAAGGATGTCATATCTAAGTTGTATTTTTTAGTTGTACATGAGGTTGAAGCTGGGTTATTTTGAGTTGTAGGTGAGGTTGCAGCTAACTTATTACCCCTATTTCTAAATATACAAGTGTTGGTAGGCTATTTTAGACTATTTTAGGTGAAACATATTATTTAAGAAAAAGTTATATATTTGTAGAGGAAATACTCTCTCCGCTCAAAACAAATGTGAAATGGTGGGGAATTTGGGTACTCCTCCAAACCATGTTAGTTTTCTTAGATTCATTTAGATATGAATGTATCTAGTCAAGTTTAAGTACTAGATACACTTGTATCTAGCCAAATTTAAGTCAATTATTATGAGCGAAAGGAGTACTAGATATATTTAAATTTAGATAAATTTTAATATGAGAAAATATAAGTTTACATATGGAGTTGAGTTTAACACTGACACAGCATCCGACAGATCGTCTAGCAGAGAAGAAACCCCAAAACGGCAAGTAGGCGGCCGGGCACAAGTGTGCAACGCCACCGTTCATACAAAAAAATAGCAGGGTAGTGTGTCCAACCAGAGACCATGCATGCAGGACAGGTCAAGGCTCGGCAACGCATGCAGTGTAGCAGTAGACGACAAAGCGGCGTGACGTCACTTGACTGAGACCTATCTTACGTCTCAGTCACCTGCGTTTTAAAGAGACCCATTGAGCTTGACTTTGAGATCGGTGAGATGCTCGCTCTTGGTGACGCGGAAGTAGTAGTCGGCGTACTCGTCCTGACGCACGCAATTTGCCGGATTCGCCATTCCGATGGCCAGAATACACGCCGGGTCGTCCGCGCGCTCCGCCTGCCGGTTTCCGAGCAACACCATTTTGGTCTCCAGAGAACAATATACTATATACAGGTTAGCAACTAGGACAAGATGTATACGATCACTTGTATTACATGTGGAGTACTTATATATAAAGAACACAGCAGTAGAAGTTGCGTTGGTACTTATATACTATGGCTACTCCATAGTACTCACATCGTACAACCATGACATGATTATCAGGCCTTCTTCTTCTAGTACCACCAGATATCTACCATTGACAAAGGCGGCTGAGCCGCTGCAAGTAGCATAATAAGAGCTTCTCACAAAAGGTGTCGACTAATAGGTACCTGTATTTGGTTTTTAGGCACCACTATTAGGTTTTGGGCACGAAATCTGATTCTGCCTTTTCAGATGTTCAAGATAGACTAGTGCAGAACAAGACTATCGTCCCGGTCTGTAAAGGGATTTAATCTCGATTGCTCAACTGGAACAGGATAATTATGACTAAAGCCCCCTCTCCCCCTAGCACTACAGGACGCGCAAAAGCCGTCGGCGTAGGTCAAAATGTCCTTGGCGTATGCTACGCCGACGGCTGCCCTCGGCGTAGCCTCCTCGGCAAAGGTCTCCCTCAGCGAAGCACACGGAAGCCATCGGCACGCCGATGGCTTTGCCCTCGGCTTAGCGGCCGTCGGCATAGCCTATCGGCCGGTTGCAAAATATATTATTAAAAAAAAAACTCAATTTTTTTAATCTTTGAATTGTTTGACTCGTTAATCTCTTACTTTGAACATTTTTAGCACTAATTACACTTAATATTTGATTAAATTGCAGTCTTCGTCAAACTTTTCAGTCGGTCACACATCCTAATACTACTCCAGCTTCAACACGCTTAACTTTCTCATTCTTTCAGAATCTGTTTTCGCAAAGTAATTCGTACACTGTTGTCAATACTATGATATCAATCCTATTAACTCTTATATCATCACGTCACATGTTTGTACTTTTTGAAATTATAAACAATTATTTAAGTAAACAATAATGAATAAGTAAAAACATTATTGAATTCAAATAAAAATATAATGATTTGTTTTTGTATTTATCTATTTAATATGGAATAATTAATATCTTTAAATCTGTAAATCAGAATTCCACAAATAATATGTCTAAATTGATCAGAAAAATAATAGGAATCCAAATATGATATCAATATCAACTTATCACAAACTATACGGTGATTCTAGTCATAATTTTATTTGCCCGTTTAAAATGGAAAATGGCTTTTTGGCAACCTCGAATGAGGTAGCTCGGGGCCGAGCCTCGATAAAACTGAAGTGGATCTCTGATGAAATATCATATAGAACCTAAAAATAATTTTTGTAAAAAATATGGACATCGTATTATGTACTTGTAGTTCATATCTGACACACTTCCTACCGATTCGGCAAGAATTTGTCTTTTTCACCAGGGGTGGACAGAAAGGTTTCAGATCCCCCTGTTGGGACATTTTCCATATAAGGTGGTCTATTATTTTTGTAAAATATGGTGGTAGCATTTTGAATTATCCATTTGGTGGTTCACAAAACCATCCGTTTTTGTGCTCGGAAAATGGAAAATGGCTTTTCTGTGCGACGAAAAGGAAAACTTCCTCCTACAACATTGTTTACCATCCCATTATGCATATGTATGCACAAAATGAGCACATTATCATAAACTATGCCTTGATTCTAGCCATAACATTGGTCATTTGACCTAAAAGCCAAGAAACCTCGAATGAGACAGGTCATTTTGTGAAGGTTTTCTTGAAATATAATCAATATACCAAGTTTGATATTTTTTTCTTCTGACTATTTCACATAATATGACACCACGCGAAGGTTTCGCATTGTTTCGATTATTTTTTAAATTTTTATGCCTGTTTTAAACTATATATAATGTTTTATGTTTCACTTAATTTTTATTTACAAATGTGTAATATTTGAGTGTAGATAGATATAACTTATTTTTCTGCAAATTTTGATATATTATTTGTATTTTTACGAATTACAATGATTTGGTTATGATTTTTCAAAATTTAATGAGATAAAAAGAAAAATACCTACGCCGAGGGCAGCCGCTGGCGTAGCATAGGATACATCGAGGGCAATTCTAGGCCGACGGCTGCTTGACGGGGCTGACCTGGTCACGTTCTACGCCAATGGCCCTGGCGTTTGGCCGTCGGCGTAGCCGCTGGCCGTCGACGTATTCGTCCATTCCTGTAGTGTAGTACCGATTGTACTGTGAACAAGGACGAAAGAGGATCCACGTGACCGCTGACTAGAGCGAGGGTGGAGCATCATTCATCCCGGTTCATATTACAAACCAGGATCGATGTTTCTCTGTCGCGGCAGTATTTTTGCCACTTTTTGTGTCGCAGTAGAGAATTCATTTTGTATTTTTCCATTTATTGTTTTCCTTTTTATTTTATGGTTTGCACTAAGAAATGAAGCAACCATCTAGATTACACAACAACATTATGAATATAGAGATCGAAGTGTCGAACATATTACATACGGTACACGAGTTCCATGCATATATATACAATATAATCTCTTTTTACGGTCCATATTGCCTTATATACAACTCCTGATAGTATTCTCCTTTTGGTTGTAGGACCTTTGTATCTAAGAATGTCGCCAATTCCTTTTGAATTGCTCGTACGCGATTCGTTGGTAGAATACCATTCCGCAACCATTCAATCTAATTTAAAGGAGTCAATATATATGAATGAAACTAAACAAAATTGATGGTAATAAAAAAATTGTGAATATTGTTTACGTACATGAAGTTGCTATAAATTTCCGTCCTTCTCACAGGTCATCTGATGAATGAACTTGCAAATATAGTATCCACATAAATTATTTCTAGGTCCATGCGTCAGGCACTTTACGAGAACAAAGTTTAATCAAAATAATAATCAAGCATTATAATGGTATCGAAACTAGAATCAAAGAGGTGCCCGGATCTAGCTAATAGTACTTACATCTAGTGGTTGAAATGTAAGCTTCTCTTTCCAGGCACCCATAGCCTTCTTAGTGAACTGTTTCCAAGCATTGTACGACAAAGAAAACGAAAAAATGAGTTATTAATTACTTGATATCAGGAAATGAATGAAAGTTGCTGATATAATATCATAATGATTGAAATTACCTCTCGAGTATTGTCTACATGTCAATCCACTTATCAAGGGGTTTATGTTTCGAGTCCATGACCTGTACTACCCCTTTGTCAGGTTGAATGATTAGCAGAATAAATTGTAAGTTGCGCACGCATAACTCGTCAATTATACACTTAATATCGAGTAAGCGAAATAGAATGTGTACAAGAAAATAACACTCAATCGAAGTTGTAAGGAAATAGTATTTCCCTTTTGATTTCATGAAACCTTAACGCCTTTACAATATTATTCTCTCTTTCTTTAGGATTTTCTTGGATATTACGTTCATGAACAAAATATAGGTCAATGAACCCAATGTCATAGATGTCCTCTTTTTGCATTCGAGAATCTTCATTCTGTATAATATAGTGAGTATGATTATACATGCAATAAACAAGGTGAGCTAGCTAGAGACTTAATTACAGAAATAGTACTTACAGACAATAGGCACTGACGATCAATTTGTCGATGGCGTCTTGATTGAATAATTGAAATAGTTCCTCGGATTCAATCATTACCTCGTCATCTCCATGCCCATAATGCTCGTTTCTTACTCCCGACACTATCCAGTTTTTCCCTTCCTTTGAGGCATCCATGTACCACTTATGCAATTTTCGCATTTTTCTTGGTAGATTCTTGACCTCCTCAGGTTTGATGAGAGAATTCCCGTGCCGGTATTTATATGCTACATCATCCTCGGAGAAGTACTCTAACTAGGATAAGTACTGAGCAATAGTCATACCTTGAGCAGCGGACGCTTCTCCATATAGTGCAACTACCTCAGAATCATACCGCTCTTCGACCGCACATTTGCTTGACCCTACATTGGTATGGGAAATCACATTGAGCGGGGGGCACGATTGTTTTTTTGTTCTTCGAGATGGGGGAACTGATTTCCCGCTTGCACTACTACTCTTCGACCATGTCTTTGCCGCATGTGACTTCATAATACAGCGGTCATAGTCTAATGACATCCTGTGAGACCCTGGCGCATGGCTCAATAGGATTGATAGGAAACCCATACCAACAAGTTGCAACTTCTTTTCCGGAAGTTCATTCGAAAAGAACTCTAAGGTTAAGCGTGCTTGGCCTAGAGCAATTCTAGGATGGGTGACCGACCGGGAAGTGGGTGCCGGGTGCGCACGAGTGAGGACAAAGTGCGCAGAAAAGACTAGTGTTGGTCTGTGGGGTTAGTCTAGAGATACTATTGAGCTGCCAGAAGCGACAGCCGTCGGTCCGGAGTGACCGGGGTGTTACAAAGTGGTATCAGAGCCGACCCTTGTGGTTACATGGGCGTGTGCGGGTCAGTGGCGTACATGTGTAGCATGGCGCGTGTAGCCCGGAGTGGACACAACATGGCAATGTGTCGGTACTGGACGCACAAACGTGTGCCAAGAGGGGACGTTCCTGGCTTGTGGTTGATCGACGAGGACGTCGATCTTCTAAGGGTGGGTGTATGTGAGACCCTGGCGCATGGCTCAATAGGATTGATAGGAAACTCATACCAACAAGTTGCAACTTCTTTTCCGGAAGCTCATTCGAAAAGAACTCTAAGGTTAAACGTGCTTGGCCTAGAGCAATTCTAGGATGGGTGACCGACCGGAAAGTTGGTACCGGGTGCGCACGAGTGAGGACAAAGTGCAAAGAAAAGACTAGTGTTGGTCTGTGGGGTTAGTCTAGAGATCCTATTGAGCTGCCAGAAGTGACAGTCATCGGTCCGGAGTGACCGGGGGTGTTACACAGCCTTGGCTCGGGTTGATGAAGGGTCTTTAGCAATTTTTGCACTCGGGATTTTTCTTCTTCGGTGCTGGGGAACTCTAGCTCTTTCGGTCGCTTCAATTCAACAGAAAAACTATGTCGTTTGGGCCTTTACGGTCACCTAATTCTCTTCTGGAGTATAGTCGTAAGGTCTCTTGGGAGGAAACTTTGGTACTTTTGGGAGGGGCTCGTGTTGATGTCTCGGTGATCGGTTACCACTCCCCAGAGTAGCGGTGGTACTCTTCCGCTTTTTGCCCTGAGCCATAGTGGGTTGAGACAGCTGCCGCGGCGGCAAAGACGGCTATGCTAGAGATGGCTGACGCGGCAGGGAAGACGGCTGCGCTAGAGACGGCAGTCGCGGCGATGACGACTACGCTGGAGACGGGTGAGGCAGCGGAGACGACTATTGCGCTAGAGACATGTGAGGTGGCGGTGAAGATGGAGTGCTGCGAGAAGTCAATGGCCTTGGCGTCTGATTTGGAAGCACGATGTATTCCTTTCGCCATAGAATGGTGACATTTTTGGATTCTCCTAGTTCAGTCACATCCCCTTCACCTGTAGGGTAGTCAAGCTTCAGCTAGTGAAATCCGTGCATAACTTCATCCACCCCGACAACAGTGTAGCCCTATGAAACGAGACGACTATGGTAAGTTGGTTCAGGTCCAATTGGTAAGGCATAGCCAACCGCCACCTTCATGGTTATGTTCAAAACTTTCACATGTAGCTCACAATGTGTCATATCTGTGATGTCATCCACTAGGTAGCCAAGAGGATCCATCGTCGATGCATCATCATCATCATCACCCGCGACCTCCGTGGAAGCCACGCTGCTTTTCCGGTTATTAGATAGGCCAGGAGCAGGAATTCAAACCAGGAATGAACTATACAATTGAGGATAGTTATGTCGTTTCTTAGGATGAACCAGCACTAGATAAGAAAACAATGTCATCGCTTGTGAACCTATAGAACAGGACAAGCAAGCATTAGATAAGTGTGCCTACAATGAAATGAGCAATCAATCAAAGTTTTTATTTGAAATTCAACAATTATATATGGAAGCAAATGTTTATCCTGGAATGCAAGAGAAGTTGGGTGACTTAGAATTTGTGGTGATTTACACAATAGGCCTTGTTGTTACTGTCGTAGCTAGAAATCAACCGAGTATAAATTATAATAGCATCAAAGAGAACTTGTAGAACGGGAATGCAAATCACGAATGAACTATATATACAGTAAATGATAGCTATGTTACTGCTTAGGACGAACCACTAGATATGAAATATATTGGCGTTGCTTGTGAACCTGTAGAACATGACAGGCAAGCATTACACAAGTGTGCATACAAATGAATTGAGCAATCAAACGGAGTGTTTCTTAGAATTTCAACAAATATAAACTAGTCCAATTATTTCAACAAATATATATGGAAGCAGTAGTATATATCCTGGAATGCAAAAGACGCTGGGTGACTCAGAATTTGTGGTGAGCTACACAATGGGCATGCAGTTACTTTCTTAGCTAGGATTCAACCGGATAGAAATTATAATGACATCATAAGAGAACTTGTAGAGTAGGAATGCAAACCACAAATGAACTACAGAGTAGATGATCGTTATGTCATTGCTTAGGATGAACCAATAGCAGATATAATTTTTTTATTTTTGAAAGAGTTATAGATTTTTTTTTTGGAAAACCAGATAAACAAACATGTACCTGTATTTGGCCGCATTGATGCGCCCCCCAAAAAACTACTACATGCTGAGCGTCGCTCCCATCCGCAGCCATCATTGTATAGACGCATCCAACGAGTGCTATGCTCATATAATGGAATTGGGGAGTTCTCTGTTAAAATTTTTGTTAACATTTAGATATTCCAAAGTGCAATGTTGAGAGACGGGCTTGAATTGGACTCTAAAAACATAGGCCCTTAAGTATGCGCCGACATATGGTCCATATATAATCCTTGTTGAAGCCCTTTAAGTATTATACATACAAAATAAATATTTCTTTCCCTAAACCCTAAAGACCCTACTCCTCTTCCTCCTTCTTCGAGTACCAACCGTAACCCACCGTTGTGTCGCCATCTGGATCATCATCTATATCACTATCATTTAATATATCAAAGACATACACTTCATCTTCTTTAATGTGAGGACTAGTACTATTAGGATCATTTTTATCCTTTTTCAAAGGAAAACGATAGAATACCTGATACGTCGGAAACATATCTATCATTTTTTATGCTCCATGCTTGTTTACTATCTACTTTATTATGTTTTGTCTACACTTTGAGGTATTTTTATACACTTTCTGGAACTAATCTATTGACAAGATGCCACAGTGCCAGTTGCCTGTTTTCTGCTGTTTTTTGTTTCAGAAAGCTAAAAAGTGAATATTCTCGGAATTGGACGGGACAAAAGCCAAAGTTCATATTTTTTCCTGAACGATACAGAAAATCGAAGACGAGATGGAGGAGGACACCAGGGTGGCCACACCCTAGGTGGGCATGGGCCCACCCTAGGCCGCACCCACAAGGGGTGTGGGCCCCCTGGACCTCCACCGACCTTGCCTCCTGTGCCTATAAGAAGTCTCCGACTCAGAAACCCTAAATAATCCATCATACTTTCAAAAAAAGTTCCGCAGCGCCGTCGCCACCGAAGGGGAGATTCGGGGGACAGAAAGTCTCTGTTCCGACACCCTGCCGGGACGGGGAAGTGCCCCTAGAGCCATCTCCATCGCCATCTTCATCATCGTTGTTGATTCCCATGATAAGGAGGGAGTAGTTCTTCCTCGGCTCTACCGGTAGCTATGTGTTCATCTCTCTCTCTCTGCATAATTTTGGGGAAGAACCCTTTCACGACAACGAAGGCATGCCCCTTACCATGTCTTATCCCAGCTTTATAAAGTGCATTATATTTTATTGTTTTACAAATATATGCTATTTTGGTTACACACATACCTTGATACACATGTCGCCTTACAATACGCTGAGTAGATACTATATAGTAGTCTTATTAGAGTAGAATTGCTTAGCCATGATCAATAATAAGTAGGATCCTTGATCTCCCCTCTTCGGAGGAATTGGATGACCCTCGGGTCACATATACCCTTTTGAAACTTGATGAGCTCGCTGAGCTAGCCGTTGTTGCTTCCACTACTCTACTCTACTCTGGGTGAAACTTACCATCTAAACACTGGCGCGGGCGACAGCTGGATCAAAGGAAGGAGCGATTGGCCGCCCTTCACTAGATGAAGGGGGCAATCCGTCGTTCGTGCCGCATGAGGTCCTAATAAGTCTTGGATTTGAAGATTGTGACCAACCGTACAACCACATGCTATAATGGGCACTGGCTTGGTCAAGTAAGTTAGTCAGCCTTAGGTGTTGATGTCGCCGTACCGCTGATGAGGTGTCTGCCTACGGGGAACCTTCGGCACAGATCGGGGGACCGGTTTGGGGACGTACTGTCAGTTCCATGCGCCATACCCGGTGGGCATGTCACATCTTTGGGGGATCTAACTAAAAGACCTTGTCACAATCCATCTGCCAGTACACCAATTGGTGTGTATTAAACCAGCGACGACTGGTGGGCGTCAAGACGGGATTGTGTCGTGTGGGAAAAGTGTACAACCTCTGGAGAGTTTAAACTATTCGAATAGCCGTGTCCACGGTCATGAACGACACATGAATCTTTCTTGACATATGGGAATCTGTCTTGCTACTTCCCTCTTTGCCCCTATCCTTATCCTGGAATCTATGAACTGTGTGAGTTGTCGTGGACAATCACACTATTGAGAATTACCACATTGATGATAAACATGTTTTCGTCAAAAACTGCTTTCATCAAAACTATTACCATATTGCAAATAAAATTGGCTTTATGCAAAAGAACCATATAACCTCCACATAAAGCCACATGTAGATATTATAGGTTTTGCATAAGGGGTATGTTGAGTACGTCATGTACTCATGGCAATACTTTTGTTGATACTTCAGAGTACTATGGAGAAGGAGATGACTATGACTACTATGATGACGCTGATGAGTGAGGCCTCGTGGACTACATCGACTGCCTGTGGCTGAGATGGAGTCCCTACGCATTTTATATTTCCGCTGTGTTTCTTGATGTAATAAATGTCACTAGACATTTCAGTATGTTGTTATTTAGACTTTGTAATAATTACTATTTTGTACGTCTGCAATGATATACATTTCGCTGTGTCGTCAACGTTGATCTTGGGATTGACGAATAAACACAGGGGGGTCTGGAAGTTAAGTTCTGGTCCTCACATTGCTGCTGTTCTACAAACCTCTGCACTTGGAGACCCAATAACTGTCTATAAGAATAGAAGTGCGTAGACATCAATACCCCCGAGGGATCGCTGGCTCCATGTCCTCATGTTTCTCCGTGCGACACGTGCCCCCACGTGGCCAGGAAACCAGTACCCCATCCCACCACGTCCTAACATTATCCCTTCCTTGTTTTGTTCCCAAATTGGTTTCTCCGCTATTGCGCAACACCGAGAGGTAGAGCTCGCACCGTGCCGCTGAGAGACAAAGCTCGTGAACCCATAGTTGTTCCCAAGCTCCTCTCCTCGGATCACAACCCCCAAAAAACCTCTCCTGGCTGCGCTTTGTCTCTGCCATGGCTAGGTCGCTGGTGTTGCAGAAGTTCGCCGCCGCCGGCCGTTGCAGGCCAATTTCTCGACATGGTCGTCCCTGCTGCAAGCGCTCAGCGCTGTCGTGTCTGCTACAAAAGTTGCTTGGCTTTGTTGCGAAGGTCGGCCGACGCTGCTATAGTGGATGGACTTCTGGTGCAAGCCGGGCGCCATGGCCACCCGCTGCTGCAAACTCTGACCGACGCCGATGCTGCTAAAAACTCTGTTGTCCTTTGCTACAAAGGCCGGCCAATGCTGCTACAAGAGATGGCTACATCTGCTACAAGTTTGTCCGCCATGTCCGCCCCGCTGCTGCAATTCCTTGGCCGTCTACTGCAGCAGTTCCAGGTGTTGCTACCTCGGCCGTCCAGCGTTGCTACCACGGGAGGTTGGCTCTGCTACGTGGGGAAAATGGCGTTGCTACCACATGCCGTTGATGTTGCTACCTGGGGCCTATGGCGTTGCTACCTCGGGCTGACGGCTTTGCTACCTCGGCCTTCTAGTGTTACTACCGCGGGAGGCTCGCGTTCCTACCTGAGAAAAACGACATTGCTACCACAGATCACCGATGTTGCTACCTCGACCCTCTGGCGTTGCTACCCTGGAAGGACAACGTTGCATCCAACCTTCGGCGGCGCTGCTGGAAGTGGCAAGGGTCAGGGACGTGTTGTGAAGCTCCAATCGCTGCTGCAAGCAAGAGGCTGAGTTTCCTTGCCGGCGGCGGTCGTGGCACCTAACATGTCCGTCCCAGCAATGTCAGAGAGCTGTGTGCAAGAAGCAGTTGGAGGGGATTGGTCAACAGGGACCACATGCATACGGTAAAGCAAGGCGGGACGAGGGGTTGTGATTTTATTCTGTGTACGTGAGTGGTCCCAGGTATAGACACGTGTCGAGTGCTCGAGGCGGGGGATCGAAAGCCCCGATCCCTCGGGGGACGCTCAGCACGACCCTTTTTCAAATACATTTTCTATCCAACTATCATATGCTTTTTCATAGAAAGCATTTTCATCATAAGATTCATCAAGTATGAGTTTATCACAATAAAGATCATCATCACTTGCAATATAAGGGGGGATTTGTGCACTACCATTGTTGGTAATAGAGATCTTCAAAAGAAGAAAGCAAGAGCTTCAAGGCCGTGGTGCGTCGGGAAGCGGTGGAGAGCTTTTTTGGGGAAACTTGCAAGTCTTCGATGAGTGGTTGGGACGGTGGAGGTGCCTCCGGTGAGCTCGGCAATGATGATATTGGTTGATGCCATATACTTTGACATGACGAGACAAAGGTGCAACTTTTTGATCACTTATGTTTCATCAACTTTTTTTGTGCTTTTGATCATTAGGATCATAACAATTTGATGTAAAAACATGAAGTATTGTGTCTATTGCCTTTCTTTTGTCACATGCTTGTCAAATACTCCCTCCGTTCGAAATTGAAATTTAGGATGCCGATCTGTGTCCTCACAGAAGAGATCCATCTTTGCGTCCGTGAAACAGAATAGCTTAAATAGATCTGTAAAACACATTTTCCGCGGCGTGTATACAACTTTTTAGGGTTCGGAATTTTATGGGATCTGAACTCGTGAACCATACGGTTCTCCACCTGCCCTACGTGTCAGTGGCACGGGTCTGCTCCTTTCTCATCCGTAACTCCTGTACACAAGTGAAACAGGGCAGAAAGCGACCACGTAAGCTACCCCACCAAGTAGAGTAATTCCCAATCCACGACCTCCCAGTTTCAGCCAATAGGAGCGCGGCGCGCAGCAACCACGATCCGTGGCACCGCCAAACCGCTGGCCCGCACCGTTGGATCTCGTCCTGCCAAGCACAGAAATACGAGATCCTGGCCGTCTGCTCTAACCGCGACGTGGTTGACGGACCACTGCTCCCGACTATAAAATGCTGACCTCATTCCCGAAAAAACAATAAACCAAAATCACACCCAACCGCCGCTTTCAGAGTTCCCCCGAAGTTGCAACCTCTCTCTCGGCGGATTTGGGATTTTGGAGTCGCGCGAGGTAAATCACCCAACCCCTCTCGTTCTCTTCGATTCGGTAGATCCCCTGATCCGGTTGGTGGTCGATTCGTGTTCGGGCGGTCGATTTGGGGATGAACAAGGGTGCGGATTTGAATGTTAGGCGCGATTAGGGTTTGGGTGGGGTTCGTCATTGCGATTGTTTCGACCCGTCATCTGGTGGTTCTGTCATGCTTAGATCTGGTTTAATCGCGATTACCCAAGCATGATACGGAATTTCTGGTTGGCTAGTCTACCCATCGATGTAGTTGGAATCGTGCGATTTGATGATCTACGAGTTTCTGGCCTACCCATTTAGGAATTCCAGCAAATCTGTACTGTCGTGATTTGATCTGTAGCAGATTTTGCATCTGCTACCCCCATAAGCCTGTTCCTTCAGGTGTGTACTACAGTGGTACCAAAGTTTGGTTCGTGATATTGGTGTTCGTGCTGTTTTTATTTTGTGCTGAACATTTGTTTGGATAATTAGGGATCTGCTCGTTTGTTGGTTAGGAAGGGCGACCTCTTGGTTCTTTTTGGTTGGTAGGATGGAAATAAATTTGTCTCAGTTGATAATCATCCTATGAAGCGCACATTAGACTTATACTAGGCCATACGTTGGTATTGTATTCACTTGGTGCTGCTGTATTTATGTTATAACATCGATCTTAATGCTGAGAGCCACCTGTTGGTTGGTAGAATGGAAAGCAATTGGGCTGTGCTGATAGTAATTATCTGAAGTATGCATTACAATTGTATGTCATCAATTGACATGATATTGTGTCAGTGCCAATATGACTGCATTATAATGTTGATCTCAATCCTGAGAGCCATCTATTGTTTAGGCTCAGGGAACGATGGGTGCAGCCTAAACTTGAGTTAGTTCCTTATAATGGAAATGTATTGTCCACACTAATATCTGCATTCAGATTTGAGCATTTACCACTGAGAATTAGTATTAGCTAGCTTTTCTGCATAATCAAAATTCAAGAAGAAATGATTTCTTATTCTCAGTTGTAACTGCAATACTGCTGCTTGCTTAAAATTTAGTATTGATATCTTGTGTCCGCCAACTTGTTTGTGTCCTAATGCTCAATATGTGGGATAAAAAAAATGTGTATGTTAATAGCAGTTGGAAACACATTGAACCATTATACCTGATAATTAGAAAGTAGTTTACCTTCTATTGACTTGCTATATTTTCTCTCGCCTTCTTTGCAAACTTTGGTGCCCACAATGCTTAGGTTTGCTTCCCATATATCAATATGTGTATTATAATTTGAATGCATAATGGTACCTCTATTATTCAGAGTGGTCATGTAGTATTCCAGCAGTTGTTATAATTTTGTATATTTATTGAATGATTAATCTTATTTACAGTGTAGTAGTCCTTCCTTTAAAGTAGGGAATTCTTTTTTGCTGTAGGTATGATTTTGTGGATCAAGAATGTTAGTTAGATGTGTACTGTGCATTTCATTCGAATGATCGTATAGCTTTATCATTTGTGTAATGTTTCCTGTCTAGGTTATTCAATCTTTCTATTTGTATCCTGGGCTGATTATTGTTGAAACTTTAATGAACCTGTTCATTAGTAACACGGCACAATTTCATTGTTAGATTACTATCTGATTTGGATGTTAATATTAAGTGAACTGATTTTGCTCTGTTTTTTTCCAGGTAACGAAAGTTTTTGCTCATGGCTCGTACTAAGCAGACTGCTCGCAAGTCCACTGGAGGAAAGGCTCCAAGGAAGCAGCTAGCCACCAAGGTTTGTTCCTGACAGATTTCTTATGCCATGTTGGTAGTTTCTGTTCCTGCCATCTACCAATATCTCACTGATGAATGTGGATAGTTATGGTATTATTGCTTTGGTTGACAATGGGTTGTTTCTTGCTGTTCGACAGGCTGCCCGTAAGTCTGCTCCCACTACTGGAGGAGTGAAGAAGCCTCACCGCTACCGCCCTGGGACTGTTGCTCTTCGGTGTGTAAAGCTTTTAGCTTATGATCTGTGTTATTGCATCTAGTTTTGTTTAAAGAATTTGAAAAAGAGAAGATCTAAGTCTCATGTGTGACTTTGCAGTGAGATCCGCAAGTACCAGAAGAGCACTGAGCTGCTCATAAGGAAGCTCCCATTCCAGAGGCTTGTTAGGGAGATTGCCCAGGATTTCAAGGTAAAATTCGTGACTATTGTTGTGTTCCTGTTATGTCAACTCTCATCAAGTAAACTAAGATTTCCTTTGTCATCCTGTTTGTGTTGTGCAGACTGATCTGCGTTTCCAGAGCCATGCAGTGCTTGCTCTTCAGGAGGCTGCAGAGGCGTACCTGGTGGGTCTCTTCGAGGACACCAACCTGTGCGCCATCCATGCCAAGAGGGTGACCATCATGCCCAAGGACATTCAGCTGGCTAGGAGGATCCGTGGCGAGAGGGCTTAGGTGCTTTCTCTGGGAATGCCTCTGGATGCATCAATGTTCCGTGTGTCTTCTTTTACTGCTGAACACTTATTGTGTGTCGTGAACTAGTAATACTAGTCGTTTGTAGGATGTCAGTACCGTACTCTGTGATATGTTCTAGAACTGGATCATTTGTTCGTTGGTTGTCCTAAACCATCCACCTGATGTGTGTTATCTGAACCTCGCATTTATGTGGTAATTCGAGATTGTGTGAACTATTAGAATGTTGTTTGCTGTGTTTGTGTTTACAATTTACCTGTATCTATGATGTGTGGTTTCTATTGATGTTGCACCTGTTCAATACCTTCATTTATCTGGAGCGGTGCAGCCTTAGCAAGGTGGTAAATGGGCCTTCTTTCAAGTTGGTCTAGTGGCAAGGGAAAATCATGTCATCAAGTGGGTACTAAGCTGTGGTTTTTGTGGCTCTCTGTATAGCATTTGGTTCCTGTGGTAGTGCAGCCGAAAGAGCAAGAGGGCGATAGTGAGTAGCACAGATGAATGTTTAAGCTCATGGCTTTGGCCCTTGGGACTGCTCCTTTATGATACCAAGTCAAGTGGTTATGGAAATTGGAAATTCGGTCAGAGCTTAACCAAACACCTGTTACTGAGTTTTGTAGAAAGAAGATATGTAGGAGGGGCATTTCAGAGGTAATTTCTGAATCTATGTTGGATAGATCGGGTTCTTTGGTAATGGAACATATGATTCTGAATCTTGGCGCCTGTAGTAAGCTACAAAATATTGGTTTACCAGAACCGATCCTCACTGGTTCTTGGTGGAGTATATATGGTGGGAGAGGCGTCAATTCACACATGGGGAGGACCTGCAGGTTACTCATCGGAGTGCGATGTCTATTGGGGTCTTAGCTCAGAATTATTGGAGGGCAAGGAAAAAACCAATGATGAGAAGTAAGGAGGCTTGGACGCGACCTCCGGAAGGAGTAATCAAAATAAATGTTGATGCAGCATATGATATTAATCAAGGACGGGGAAGTTTGAGTGTTATAGCCCGGGAGCAAAACGGAAAATTCATTTTCGCAAACTGCAAAGAACTCCCATTTGTGGCTGATGCATTCATGGCCGAAGCTTTTGCGCTAAGAGAAGGATTGAGTGTTGCTCAATTTCTGGGTTGTAACAAGGTAATTATCCAATCGGATAACTCTTTAGTGGTGGAAACAATGAAGGATGGGGGATTTTCGGCAACCTCTTCGGCAACAATTTTTGATGATTGTAGAATCCTTTCTACAGGGTATAGGGAGATTTCTTTTGTTCAATGTAATAGGGAAGCCAATGAGGTGGCAGATGAGTTAGCTAGGTATAGTTTTGATAACAGGCTGGATTGTATTTGGGACGATGATCCCCTAGCTTCTTACTGCCAGAACTCATTAGTGATGTAACTATTTTTGAGAATCAATAAAGCATTGCCGAATGGCTTTCCCTAAAAAAAAGATATGTAGGAGGGGCAGAGTATGAAAGGATAGTTTGGCTTAGGTCCTTCGTCTTGTGGCAGTCTTTGTCTCAAGTAGTGATTTACAATAAAATATCGCACTGCATGCAGTGAAAGTATATACATCTTGGTTATGTTGTAGGTGAACACCTGCTGCAGCCACATCCTAGTATGTACTCTCTCTGTCGTAAAATAGATGTCTCAAGTTTATCAAAATCTGGATGAATCTATATATTAAATAGTGTCTAGACTCATTCAAATTTTGACAAATCTGAGACATCTATTTTAAAATCGAGGGAGTACTATTATTTAAACTAGAACAGGCTAGAATGCAATTGATGCAAATGGCTCGGCGCAGTATAACCAACCCAGTTACGCCACGGAAATTCGGTCGTTTGCTCCTGTCGTAGGGAAAGCAATATAACCTGCTACTACAGTACTAGATTCATTGGGTGCTGCATTTCTGCAAAGCGATACGGGGTACCATATGCCCAGTTTCGAGCAGGCAGAGAGCAGCTGTACCTGTCGCCGTCCCATACAGTGACAGACTGACAGGATAGGCAAGCGCAGGCCGGCAAAACAGCCGAGCGCGAACCGCTGAAAGGGCGATGCAGTCAGCCGGGGGAGTGTGCCTTTAAAAAAGACTCGGTTCTTTGTGCACGCGCAAAAACCATTCCTCTTTTTACCCCATGCCTGGCCATGGCCTGATGACCGGCCGGTCTCCCCGGACCATCCCCGATCGTTCTCCTCCGACCAAAGTTTCCGGGGACCGTACCCATTCGGCCTTCGGATTTATTAGGACCGCTCTCACTCCCTCTGTCTCGCCATGATGATTCTCGTTTTGCAGGCAGGATGGGTGGCCGCGAGCTCCCACTCTTCCCAACAACATGACAACGAAACTCGCCGTGCTCCTTCCTTCAGGGTACCATGCATGTACTTGACAGGTATGTGGAGTGACAGTGGCAGCGAACGGTGGCAACGCCCCGGCATGCCAATGTTCTTCGACGCAATAAGGCTCCTGCAGAATCACCTTTTCGGAAATGAGACGACAACGCCAGCTGATCAGTACTAGCGTTTTGACTACATCTCGGTAGCTTGGCTATGCAGATATTCACGGATCGAGGTGATGGGATGCTGGCAACACACATTCTCCCGGGGCGCATGATGAGAGGCCGTAGGTCGATCAGTTCAGTCGCACGTCACATACGATGATGATCTTCTAATAAAGCCCTTCCACCGGCCACAGACAGTGCCGTGATCGGAAGTTATCTCGCGGACGGTGTGATCACAGTCAGTCAGGAATATGGGCGTCGGATACCAGTGACGTGTGACGCACCTCTGTAATCTGCGGTTCAGAGACTTCAGAAGCTTCCGATACAGTGCCTAAATCGCGACTATGAATCACCGTTTATGCAAGTCTAAATAGTCTACAATCTTTATTTCGATCAGCCCTGGAGTATAACTAACTGTAGGAGCCGACACCACCGAAAGTGGCTCATATTCCGGTTCATCACGTGGAAAGCACTGAAACCGGAACCTGAACTCGTGATCGTTATCCTGCTTACTGTTCAAGCAGAAGCGAACACCGACAGTTCTGCAATTGATACTACATGAAGAAGAAAACTCTTTAAAATGAAGGTCTGCGAGAAGAACATGGACTGAAACTGAAGGAAAAGGTCGAGCTGGAGAGCAAACGACGCATGCTACGTCCTTTGCACGTCCAGACCGGTTACCACTCGAATGGATTCAGGACAAAGTCAGAGAGAACAATGGAGATGGAGGAAGCTGACATTTCAGAGGTTGGACTTAAGAGTAGTACCGAATTCAGGTGACGCTATGGGCTCAGACTTCTTCTTGTTTGCGTTCATTTTGTTGACATTACATTTCAAAGCAGAGGAAAATTATGGTCCCAGAAATGTTTTTCAGTGCTGTGTATATGTCCGCCACTTAGTACCCATTCTTCTTCTGACAAACGAAACAAACAACATGAAGTACTAGTACTACTACTATCAGCATCTGAACTACTGACAAATGGCGACCTTAGCGAAGCTTGACATGTCTTTGTGCTTCTAGTAGAAAGTATTCAGTCAAAAGGCACGTTAAAACTTACTATCAGTGAAAGCATCTTCTGCTAACATTGTCACTTTGTCGCCTTCATCAAGTGCCATCTTTCCAATCAGTATATCAGGCATGAAAAATGTGAATCTGTCCAACTTTTAGCCTAAAAGTCATAGCCTGACACTTGCAAGCATTTCTGCAAACTACTCCAAATTTGTTTCAGAGCAAAAGGAACAGCGTTAGATGCAAAGAATACTTCATTTGTTGTGTATTTAGAAGAACACGGGCATGTAAAATGTGAATCTGTCCAACTTTCAGGTAGAGCCTGACACTTGCCAACAACTCTACAAACCACTTCAAAGAACTGTTAGATGCGAAGAATATTTCATAGTATGTTGTGTATTTAGATGAACAAAATCAAAAACTACATGCATGCATTACATGGGGTGGGGGACAAATTCAGGTGTGTTGTACAGGCGCTAGATTCGACTTGTAGAAGCTTTTCCTCCTGAACAGGTCCCCGAACTTCCGAAGTATCGGCCTCTTCTTCTTGTCGTTCATGGAGTGCTCCATGCCCACGTAGTGGCTCTCGTCGATGTGGTCGAACTCGTCGTCGTAGTCGTCCATGGCCGCGTCCGTCGCCGACGTGAGATCGGCGATGTTGCTAAGCGACGCGAACATCCGGTCCTTGGGGTTCAGGTTCCCCATCCTCGCCGACTGCGAGTAGCCCACTCCCTTGAACTTGGCGGGCTCGCCGATCGAGTAGCTCCGGCCGCTCGGCGTCCTGGGCTTCTCCGCCATCCAACGCCGTGACCCCGTATCCGGTGTTCCCTTCGCGCTGGCGCTGAGACGCCCGTTCGGCAGGTGCTGCTGGTCGAACACGTGCTCCGGCGCCGGCGCTACGGGCGCGGTCCTGGACGACACGGGAGTGCTGCATGCCGTCGTCGTCGCGGCGAGCAGGCTGTTGAGCTCCTTGAGGCTGCCCTGCGCGGCGGCCTCGCTGACCTTGATGCACTCGTACTCCTGCCGGAGGCTCTGCAGCGCGCCGTCCTTGTCTGCCACGACGTCGTTGAGCCGCGCGTTCTCGACCCTGGCGAGCTCCAGCGACTCCTTGACGACGTTGGCCTCGCCGACGGCCTGCTTCAGGATGTCGCGCAGCCGGGCGTTCTCGTCGCGGATCACGCGCTGCGACTCCACCAGCTTGGTGTTCTCCTGCCGCGCCAGGTTCACCTCCTCCTCCGCCGCGCGCACGCACTCGAGGAACACGCGCTCCTTTTCGCCCCACGCCGCCGCGGACTCCTCGGCCTCGAGCCTGCACCGGTGCTGCTCCCGCAGCCTGGTCTCGGCGGCGGCCAGCTCCGCGCGCAGGCGCTCGGCCTCGGCATTGGCGGCCTCCAGGTCCGCCTGCGTCTCGGCGAGCCAGCGCTTGACCTGCTTGGCCTCCATGGTGACGTCCGAGAGCGCGACGGAGAGGTCGTCCAGCGCCTTCCGGCTCCTCTCCTCGCCCTGCATCGCCGTCCGCAGCTCCCCGCGCAGCACCCTGACCTCCTCGTCCGCCTGCCCGCCGAACACGAGGTCCTTGACGCTCATCTGCTCCATGACGCCGCGCCAGGTCCCCGACGCCGACGCCGCCGGAGCCTCGTGGTGGCACCTGCTGCTCTGCTGCTGCTGCTGCTGCTGCTGCAGCGTGGTCATCTCCAGCTTGGCCTCCTCGAGGCTGATCTTGGTCTGCTCCAGCTGCTTGGTCTGGTATATCAGCGACTCCAGCATCTTCCGCTCCGACTCCTTGGCCTTCCCCACCTCCCGCTCCAGAAGCTGCACCTTCTCCTTCTCCGCGACGTCATTATTCCTCCTAAGCTCGTCGAGCTCCTGCACCACCCGCGCCTTCTCCTCCCGGTCTCTCGTCAGGTCCTCCTCGAGCCGCGCCACCCGCGCCTTCTCCTCCCGCTCTAGTCGGAGGTCTTCCTCCAGCTGCGCCACGCGCGCCTTCTCGCCGCGCTCCCGCCTCAGCTCCCCCTCCAGCTGCGCCACCCGCTGCTGCATCGGCATCGCGCCAGGGCCTCCGCCGCCGTTGGCGGTGACGCCGCGACGCTTCTGCCGGAAAGCAAACCCAAGAAACCGCCCGATCAGGCAACCGCCGAGGGCTTTGAAGAGGCCATGAACGAAACGTTAAGGGAAACAATGAATTCGCGACAGCCGCGCGTTTGTGCGTTACCTCTGGAGATGGCGACGCCTTGGAGGTGGAGCGGCTGCGTTGGAACCGAGGCGAGGGCTTGGATTCCCGGAAGCTGGAGGAGGAAACCGACGACGAAGCGCTGGCGCTGGTGGCTCTGAGGCCCGCCTCGAAGGACCCGGATCTGCACGCCAAATCGCACCAGCTCATTCGAAATGGAATCAGGGAACTCCCACCCAGTAAATAGTAGTGGTACTAGTCAAACACTAAAAGAAGCGAGCCGCCGCGAAAGAAGGATCTTAAGGCAGGCGCGCGCATGGTCGCCGAGTGGCCAGCACCGCCAGCCAGCAGTCGTCGGTCGCTCACTCACCTCGGCCTGGAGGAGAGCATCGCGGGCGCGCACGCGGGCGGCGCGAGGTCCGAGGATCGGAAAAAAGAAGGAAACGGCGACAGGCGTGGCAGGGAGCCCAACGGAATTTTAGAAGGCCCGGTGTAACATGGGGCGCAATTAATACTAGTACCCTCGCGAAGATGGAGAGGAGATCAGGGGAAGGTTTAATCTAGATTAGAAGTAGGAGAGTGTGAGGTCGGGCATGGATTATTAACAAGGGAAATTAAGAGACAGAGTTCTTGGATTTGTCTATTGCTCCATCGGGGAAGGCCGCAAATGGCGGGTCGTGGGGGTGTGGGGCGTGGGCGCGCGCGGGACGGAGGGGGGTCGGCCCATTTGGAGCCGAGGCGGGGTGGGTCAACTCAAAAACTGACGGAGGTTTTCTCGTGCTTTTGTCTCGATTGGTGGGTTCCCTTCTTTTTGGCCGATTTTGATCGGAGGCGACCAGGGCGACAGTGGGCGCGGCCGGGTCCGCGCGCATGCCGACCGGCGGCGCGTCGGAAGTGGGCGTTGGTGCGGCTCTTGTCCCTGGTCCTCCTGACTCCGATGTTCTTCGCGCGGACTGGATTTGGTGGGGCTGGTGGTGGCTCGGTCGCCAATTTGGAAAATTCTTCAGAAGCTGCTCTCACGTCAGGCGAGACGCGTCGTGTTCCACAGCTGGGTGGGATCGGGCATCGGCAGAACGGATAAAATTCACCCAAGTTTAAAAGAACTAGATGGGTGGGCGAGCTGTCTTGCTGTCTATATTGTCTTAGATATCTTGAATGAGCACGCGAGTTTTTGGTCATACTCTTATTTCTCTTTTATGTCCAATTATTTTTAATGCACTAAGAATGCGTACACAGTTAATTGGTGGAGTGTTGTTAGCACTTGGACCCAATCTTATTATTAGAGTATGGATATTTTCAGGTTAAAAATAAATAAACTTTTTTTCTCTAAACACATGGTTTGTCTAACCAATAAATTAACATATAAAGGATCGGTGATACAAAATTTAAAAACAATTATGCCCATCTGTAGTAAATTTTGCAAATTGAGAAGAAGAAGAAAAAAAAGAGTTGGGGAGAAGGAAATGATAGCTCAAGTCGGGGATGGATTCTGCACTCACCATATTCATAACAACACCTACTCACGATGTCTGCTTGTTGCTCACAAGTTGAAAGAGAAGAAAGAGCCGAGAGTGGAGGAGAGGAGCAGATGAGAGAGGTGGACGGCTTGAGGAGGAAGCGCCTTTCGTCGTCTCTAGGCAAAGACCGCCTGAATGGTTTGGGCGGGTCACACTCCCTCTCCCAAGCATTGCTGTCTCAGAGTAGACGTCCCAATGCCTCCTCTACAGGCTCAACTCCACGCCAAAGACCCTGCCTTGAGATGCGTCTCCAAGACCCCCGCTTGACTAGTGCCTCCTACAGCGCCTCATCACCGCCGGCTCGTCCTCCGGCGCGTTATCTCCACATGGAGCAACGATTATGTGCACCCCTCCTCGTTTATTGCCGCACGATGGTCGAGATGAGGCCGGGGGAGGCAGCCTAAAGGAGTTGCAACTAAGCGGGCTTAATGTGGTAGTAGTCGAAGAATCATAGGCGATAGCCGAAAACCCTAACCCGGAGCTCTCGAGAAAGACGAATAGAGAGGGTCAACTCCACGAAAAATCACTTTAGAGCACGGGCTCCATGGAGCCCTTTTTGAAAGAAAAAAAATTAAATTCCTTAAATATTTTAGAAAAAATACCTACGTGTAGACAATAGTATGAATACACGTCTGCAAATATTTAATGGAAAATACTTTCTATTTCAGGCGCAACAAAAGAGGCAAATATGATAAATTTTGGGGACAAAGGAGCCCATCCAAAATTGCACTTTTTACATCGAGATCTGAATTTTTTCTTTTTTAGGAGCCCATGTTAGGGGTGACCTCTTAGGGTTGCCTGGTCTTTCACGAATCCCCGTGGAAATCAAGATGGAGGCGAGTGGGAGGAGGGGAAGGATGAAATCTAAGGACTCATATGCGAAGAACTCGATGAACACACCAAACACATGAAGACACGATACAAACCAATAGCTCACACCGGCAGCAACCGGTCCGGTATAATTCCTAGGATCGGTGACGGGCAAGACACTCTCCCACTACCGACAATGGGGGTGAGAGGCTTGATGAGATCTTGACTACTTGGAGACGATACACCGACTCAAAAGACTTGTACAACTTGAACGCACTAGGAAAAATCCAAGAGGTTGGGGGATAATTGGTGCTCCTTATCAAGGAGTATGAGACTAGCAATAAATAGATCCTCTAGGGTTTCTTCTATTACAATTATCCAAGTCTCGGGTTTACAATAGAGGTAGGGGCTATTTATAGGCCAGCCAATAGTTCAAGGGTACTTTAGGAATAAAAGGGAAAGGTCTGGGCAGACTCGGGGTTACATGGGCCGAAGGCCCAAAGGCCTTTACATGCCTGGTGACGAGGACACCAAAGATTCCAGTCTGATGGGCCGGAGACTCCGGTACAGGCCGGAGATTCTGGTCTATCTCTTATCCGTCTCCGGAGTGGGTGTCAGACTGTCCCAGGCCTCGGCCCGGGGGTTGGTCTAGAGGCCAGCCGAAGATTCCGAGGTGTCTATCCAGAGATTCTGGTCTGCTAGACCGGAGACTCTGGTGTGTTAGCTTCAGCAGCTGCTTCTCCTTCTCATGCTCCTTGTACTTCATTGATGGAGGCTTGGTGATGCGTTGGGGCTTCATAGCTGAGAATGCATAGCGTATTTGCATGAACTAACAACCCATCCAAGGGTGTATAAAAGTCACACGAGGAGAGGAGTGATGACCCACAAGTGTAGGGGATCGCAACAGTCTTCGCGGATAGTATTACCCAATTTATTGATTCGACACAAGGGGAGCCAAAGAATACTTGCAAGCCTTAACAACTGAGTTGTCAATTCATCTGCACCTGGAAATAGTTCTTGCTCATAGAAGTTTATCAGTAGCAACAGCAAAGAAACAACAACAGTGAAACATGAGCAATAGTAACATTAACGGTAACAGTGGGATTCGAGTGCGGTAGGCATAGGGATGGATGGACGGGCGTTGCATGGACGAGTCTAAACATGTAACTTCAAGATCTAGGGCATTGCAGATAAATAAGAATAAGCATCCAAGTACTAAACAAACCTAGGCATGTGCTCCAAATATAGTCATACGTGCTTGCAATGAGAACTTGCACAACATCTTCTGTCCAGCCAGCCCGTGGCAGCGGGGCCTCTAGGGAACTACTGGCAATTAAGGTGCTACTTTTAATAGATCACCGGAGCAAAGCATTAACACTCCGTGAACACATGTGATCCTCACACCACAGCCATCCCCTCCGGTTGTCCCAATTATTGTCACTTTGGGGCCTTTGTATCCGGACAATGATATGTGTACACAACTTGCAGATAAGATCACAAACAATACTATCATAATGATTCAATAATAAGTTCAGATCTGAGATCATGGCACTCGGGCCCTAGTGACAAGCATTAAGCACAACAAGTTGCAACAAAGTCAAATAGCACTAATAGAGATACTAGGCACTATGCCCTAACAGATCTTATTCGATTACATGATAGAACTCATACAATCCCTACCATCCCCAAGCCTACAGCGGGGGATTACTCACTCATGGATGAGGGAAACATCGATGGTTGATGGAGATGCGTTGGTGATGATGATGGTGATAATCCTCTCCAAATTCCCCGTCCCAGCAGGGTGCCAGAACGGAGTTTCTGGATCCAAATCTTGGTTTATGGTGGCGGAGCGGAACTCTTTCTGGAAAACTATCGACTCCCCCTCGGTTTTTAGGTCGAGAGTAAACTTATAGGCGCAGAGGGAGGCCGAGGGGTGCCTGGGGTGGCTGCACCCCCCTAGGCGCGACCAGTGTGGGCCCGCGCCTGGCAGGGGTGTGGGCCCCCCAGGCCCCTTCTTCGTCTCGTCTTCTGGCTCCGTGGGTCTTCTGGTGAAATATAATTTTTGGCATATTTTCCGGGATTTTTCCTGATAGTTGATTTTCTGCACAAAAACAAGACACCAAAGTAATTCTGCTGAAAACAGCGTCAGTCCGTGTTAGTTGTATCCAAATCATACAAGTTTAGAGGAGAAATAATAGAAAACGTGTTCGGGAAAATAGATATGTTTTGGACGTATCAACTTCCCCCAAGCTTAGCTTATTGCTTTTCCTCAAGCAATTCAATTGAAAACTAAGTGCGATAAAAGAACTTTAACGAACACATTTGCTTCATATGATGTATATATTATCAGCACATGAGTAGATGCTTAAACCATTCATAATAAGAAGTATGCAACTAAATCTACTCAATAGTCATTGCAAGCTATGAAGAAAACCAACTCAATAATAATAAGTAGCATGGAACATAAACAT
Source organism: Avena sativa (assembly GCA_916181665.1). Classification (NCBI taxonomy): domain Eukaryota; kingdom Viridiplantae; phylum Streptophyta; class Magnoliopsida; order Poales; family Poaceae; genus Avena; species Avena sativa. The sequence goes on from OV702280.1 coordinate 325,480,755, forward strand.
AAGAAACATTGCAATGCTCATAGTAAGGTATGATAGAGTGGTATCTCGCTTTCCTTTGTTTGTAGAGCACAATATAAATGCCAAGGCACCTCTGAAGTTCAAGTGAAGACTAGAGATAAAGATATCAGAGATACAAGCATCAAAGTCTTGACATAATTAACCAAGTTTTGAGACAAACACAAGAATGACAACTATGCTCTCAAGAAGGTTCTCATAGAATATGTGGTGACTCAACAAGGGAGTGAAAATGGTTTTTGAAAAGTTTGAAAGGCTTCCCAATGCTGAAAGGAAGGTACTCATTAGCTTTGAGCTCTCATTGCCCCTATCATAGGCATCTTCATGTGGTTAAGGTGAAAGTGAGGTCCACTTTGAATTATTTGCTTGACAGACCATAAACTGGAAATCCAAAGTCCCTTAAGTACGAGGGCCGCTCCGCATGCTACTCAACTTTGGTTACATGTAAGTTCTTGTCATTGTAAATACATCCATATCATAGAGAACCGCCAACGGGTACCCTTGCACATGATACAGGAGCTATCCCGTGATCAAAATGACAAGGCAAGCAGACAATGAGCATCTCAGCGATATTTTTATTTACTATATGCATAGCTTTTTATTGAGGATGCTTCATAGAATGCTCATTATGGTGATGCTGCAAGTTTCCACCATGATTAGGTATGGCTTAGGCTAGCGGCCCAGGCGTTTATCTAACACAATGTATAGACTCCATGAACTCACAAGCTCCCATTTTATTTCACATCGTCGACAGCCGTAAACAAAAGAGCAAAGTATCAACTGGATAGGGTATCCAAAAAGTGTTGAAAGCGTTCCTCGTGACAGCACGGTTCTGCTGACTCCCAGCATATAATTTGCAAGCATATAACTTCCATGGACAGGTCATGATTGTTCAGAGTTATTAAGTGCAAAGAATAAAGTGTGCCATCAAGTTCGTGAGAGCTTTACTAACTAACTTTCTCAAAACAGACAAACATTTTATTTTGGGAGAAAACACGGCATATAGAATATGCACTGAAGTATCAAATGATGCTAATAGGTAGGTATGGGGAGTTGGAAGCACAGGTAGAGCACATACTCAGTGCAAGTGAAGGATAGCAATAGAGAGGGAGCGACAAACGAGAGAGCAGTAACTGTCATAATCATGCTTGCAACAAAACAGGACTAATTATGGCATGAAAGTGATACAAGAACTCTGAGGCAAAATAAATCATCCAGGCTTACTGACTATTGATTAGTCATATGCATGCGTGAGCATGTGCCAAGTCGATTCACATGAACAGTCAAAGGAGGATACCACAATATCATACCAAAATATGAATAAAACAATGCAAGCAAACATTCATATGACGTGCTAAAAACTATTAGCAAGCTGGAGCTAATCATAGACAAGCAAGAACTACTAAGCATCCATAATGACATACACCTTACACAAACAGGCTAAGCATGCTCACAATGATGATTATATGTACAAAAATGGAAACATATAGAGTTCGTTACCAGCCTCTTACCCGCACCTCGAGTTGTCTTAATATTCATTATTGCCCTTCACTTGTGTGACTTGAATAATAACATGAAACCAAAATCCACTGAGGACGGCTGAACCCTGCAAAAAACTCACAAAACCAAAGAAGAAGATCAAATATTTTTGGTGTTTTCTATTTTTTAGAAACAAGCCAACAAAGCAAAAACAGCAAAGCAAAAAAAAAAGCAAAGCAAAATCTTTTTGGATTTTTTTCTTTTAAGGCAAACCAAACAAAAAGCATACAAAGAAAGAGAAACAACGAAAATATTTTTGGTATTTTGTGTTTTTGAGAAAGAAGCAACAAGAACCAAAAAGAATGTGAAACAATGGATATACAAAGAACCGACCGAACATGATATATATATATGAATGTGATGTTGGTATACCTCCCCCCAAGCTTAGGCTTTTGGCCTAAGTGGGGATCAATAGCGTGGGTAATAACCCCAAGCTGGTGGGTCATCATAGGAATGATCATAGTCAGGTGCTTGCGATGAAGAAGAAGACGCGCCCCAATCAAATGAGGGCTGCTGGTATGAAGACTTTCCCAAGTTGGAGGGCTGAACCGAATTGTCTTTGGCATCCTCTTCAACATTCTCCTCTTGCTGGGAGAGCTCCGCCACATATGTGTCAACCTCCTCCTCTGTAAGTGACCATCCTTTCCTGTTATCAAAGTTAAACAAAGCAGGTGCAGGCAGATAAACTATTTTATCATTCTTACCCTTTCTCCGACCTTGCTGGGCAAAAGATAATTTATCCGATAAACTTCTCACATTAGCCTCCAGGGACACAAAACCATGCTGAACCATGGATTCAAGATCCAGACTCTCTATGGGGAACTGATAATCTGGATAGTGAGGCTCTAAACCATGGAAGGCTAGCAACCTAGAAGCAATGAGACCTCCACAAATTCCACCCTTCTCACGGTTGGTGGTGAGACGGTGAGCTATCAAAGCACCCAGGCTATAAGATCTATTCCTATTCAGAGCAGTTACGATAAAAGCTAGATCAAAATAAGATAACTTCCTAGCAATCTTTCTAGCAAGAACACACTTGGTCATGAAATAGGCAAAATATCTAATGGCTGGGAACTGAATGTTCCGAATTTTACCATTTTCCTTTGAGAAGTTGAAACCTTGGAAAATCGCAGCATATAAATCCATAAGTGACTTGGGCCTTTCCTTGATCTTCTCACAAGATCCCCACTGAGGTACTCTAATTGCTGCACATAAATCAGCAAAAGGCAAGTCAACAGGTATGTTATATATTTTGTAATGGACCATGGGATTATATGTAGACCAAGTGAACCAGAAGTCCTGCACAAAAGCCATGGTTAGCTTAACATATTGAAATGGTTCACCTTCAACAAAGTGTTCCAATCCTGCATTGGTAATCAAGGTTTGGAAATCCTGGGAGATTCCCGCGGTTCTCATAAATTCATGGCATGGGTATATGGAAGGAAAATCTTCCTCCTCACGATGAACCTTCATTGGCTCAGACACCATCAAGTGATATTGATTCAGTGGATAGGTACTCATCTTCCTTGCTGAAATTTTTAGACAAACATCAAACCAAGTGATTTCCAAGTTGATAAATGATGAGCAACTTGTTGGAGATATGCCCAAGAGGCAATAATAAAGTGGTTATTATCATATCTTCACACTTATGATAAATGTTTACATACCATGCTATAATTGTATTAACCGGAAACATTAATACTTGTGTGATTTGTAAACTAAAATAAGAGTCCCTAGTAAAGCCTCTTGTTAAACTAGCTTGTTGGTTAATATATGATCATGGTTTCCTGATCATGAACATAGAGATGTTATTAACAACAGGATCATATCATTAGGAGAATGATGTGATGGACATACTCCTATAGATAAACGTAGCATAAAGATCAAGTCATTTCAATAGTTCAATTGCTATATGCTTTCTGATACATAGTAACCTAATTCCTTCGACCATGAGATCATGCATATCACCTTTTCCGGATGGATGCTTTGATGTCATCAAACACCACACCGTAACAGGGTGGATATAAAGGTGGCATTGAGTGTTCAGAAAGTATTGGTTGAAACACATGGATCAAGAGTGGGATTTGTCCATCCATATGACAGATAGATATACTCTGGGCCCTCTCGGTGGAATGTCATCCAATTAGCTTGCAAGCATGTGACTGGGTCACACGTGATCACATATCACGGGAACGAGAAAAGAGTACTTATCAGTAACGAGGTTGAACTAGGTATGCAGAGATACCGACGATCATAACCTCGGATAAGTAAACTATCGTGAGACAAAGGGAAATTGGTATCGTATGTAAGTGGTTCATTCGATCGCAAAGTAATCGTAGAAATATGTGGGAGCCATATGAATTTCCAGATTCCTCTATTGGTTATTGTTCGGAGAAGTGTCTCGATCATGTCCGCATAATTCACGAACCGTAGGGAGACACACTTAAGGATTCGACGTTGTTTGAGTAGTTATGGTATTATGAGAAAGAGACCGAATGTTGTTCGGAGTCTCGGATGGGATCCGGGATATCACGAGGTGATCCGGAATGGTCCGGAGAATAAGATTCATATAAGGAAAGTCCCGTTTCGGAGTTCGGGAATGATTCCGGTGTTTTCATCGGGAATGTTCTAGAAGGTTCCGGATTGTCCGGCACTCCGGGGGGGGGAGGGTACATGAATGTGTCATTACGTATTGAATGATTGCATCATGTACTAAGTGTTCTTGCTGTTCCAAATAAAGGATTAAATTGAATCCTAAAACAGAAAAGTCAAATGTCCAGTTTGAAAGTCAAACGGCTAAAACAAGAAACTGTGGGAAACAAGCAAGAGGAGGTTGAAACCAACTTGGAGGAGGAGTCTCTCTCCTCCAAGCCGGCGGCCAGCTCCAGGCCGAGTTGGGGAGGGACTCCCTCCCTCCCTGGCGCGCCTAGCCCCTCCACCTATAAAAAGGAGGGGCAGGGCTCCTCCTTGAGACACACAAGTTCCTATCTTCTAAACTCCGGTTTAGAGCCGTTTTGGTTTAGAGATTCTAATTGCTTTAGCCTGCGGTTTAGAGCCTTCTAATTGGTGTGTCTAATCTCTAGACCACTAATATCCCTCTCTCATACTCCACCATACTCGCTCCGGCTTAAGGCGAAGCCCTGCGGGATTTCCCCTCTACTTCCGGTACCACGCCGTTGTGCTGCCGGAATCACGAGGAGAGTGCTACAACCTCCGCTGCCTGCTGGAACAAGGGAGAGGAAGGTCTTCGTCGAGTACCGAACGTGTGACCGACTGCGGGAGCGCTGCCGGAACGTGGCGCCGGAAGGATCGTCTACGCGATCTTGAGATCGGAAAGAGTACGACTACATCACCCACGAGAATCTGCTCTCGTTAACCGCTTTGGAATCTTCGAGGGTGAGTTCCTCTATCGACTCGTTGCTACAATCTAGTAGATAGATCTTGGCTTGTTTGTTTGTATGCGATAGAAATTTTTTGTTTTCCATGCTACGAACCCCTACAGTGGTATCAGAGCCGTGTCTATATGTAGATCTGTTGCACGAGTAGAACACAATGGTCATTGTGGGCGTTGATGCTTTTATTGTCGATTGCTTTTTGTGTACTTTGCATCTTGCGGTATGTTGGGATGAAGCGGCCCGGGCTAACCTTACATGACATCGTTCATGAGACTTGCTCCACGCTTGACATGCAACTTGTATTGCATAAGTGGCTTTGCGGGTGCCTGTTTCTCCTAGCATAGTTAAGATCCAATTTACAACGGGTGATTGACAATACTAGTATCAATGTTGTGGTTCTTGTTCGTAAGTTAGAACGACACTTATTGAAAGCCCCAAACCACGTAAAATATGCAAAGAAAGTAGAGGCGTCTAACTTTGTTTTGCAGGGGTGTGCTGTGATGTGATATGGCCATGATTGTGATTATATTTGATGTATGCAATGTTCCTTATTGTAAGTTGGCAACCGGCAGGAGCCATATGGTTGTCTTTAATTTATGTTAAGACCCGCGTGTCTATTCAAAGTAGTTGTAATAGTTGAAGCCGGTGGACGACAACCATGGAGAGGCGTCATTTGACCTTGATGCAATGCCGGTGATGATGGAGATCATGTTCGTGCTAGAAGATGGAGATCGGAAGCACAAAGAAGAAAGGCCATATCATATCACATATTATGAATTGCATGTGATGTTAATCCTTTATGCATCTTGTATTGCTTAGTAGACGACGGTAGCATTATAAGATGATCCCTCATGCACATGAATTTCAAGTCATAAAGTGTTCACCCTTAGTTAGCACCGTTGCTAAAGCTTGTTGTTTCGAAGCACCACGTGATGATCGGGTGTGTTAGATTCCGCAAGTGTATACAACGTGAGCAAGCCAGATTTGCTCATGCAGAAGCTAAGGTTTGATCTTGACGAGCCTAGCATGTACAGACATGGCCTCAGGAACACGGATTACCGAAAGGTAGAGCATGAGTCATATAGTAGATATGATGAACATGTTGATTGTTCGCCATTGAAGCTATATCAACTCTCGTCATGATCGGTTTTGATGTGGTGGATTTGGTTCGTGTGATCACTAAAACAATGTGAGGGATATTGTTTTGAGTGGGAGTTCACCTAGATTAATTTAATTATTAATTAGAACTCAATTTATCATAAACTAAATCAAAGTGAATTTGCATAGTTGTTGTAGTCATTGGCATCCGTTTACCACCTTGCGCTTAGTTATAATTGAGATGATAGAACTATAGAATTCTGGTTAGTTACTTTACGAACTGGTATCGTATTGTTTTGAAGTGTTAATCTAAAGTTTAAAAGTCCTATTGCAAACTTTCAGTAAGTTCCGGTTACTCCATGAAGTTTAATAATTAGTATTAAATCAAGAGTAACAATTCCAAGTGTTAGTATATAAGTGTCATGTTTGTCTCCATGATTCTTGATATTCAAAGGATTCTCCTAATATCAAGGTTATCTAAGGATCTGAAAGAGTTGTTTCAGAAACCATGATTTGTGGAAGATATTGTGATATCTGAAACGAAGTTTTGGTTACAACATGATAGAGTATAATATGGCAAAAGTCATGTTCTCATATTTGATGAGAAATTGCAAAAGGTTGGAGACACTAGTTGTCTTAATCGTCCAAAAGGTTTTGGATAGCAACATTATACTCATAATTCATCGTTATAAGCTAAAGGTAGTTTGATCATGGACGATTCCATGATAAGGATGAATATTTGATGTAGGTAAAATGTTTACTACACCAAGAGATTACTAAATAAAGGAATATGAAAGAACACCAAACATTTGATGATGGTGATCTACTTCAAGGTGCAAGTCCAAAGACATTGGTATTTAACTATACATGTTTTGGACTGTGTGTCATATGTATGACTCCACTAATTGATGTTGATAGATTCTTTCAAACAGAAAAGGAAATACTGAAAGAGAATCTCATAAATATATGGCAGAAAAGAAAAGACTAGAATTGTTCAGTTTAAGTATATAGATGATATACATGTTATGGCTATATTCTTTGCTTATTAAACAATGTGGTTCTTAAAGTATTTGATACTGAATTTGTTGGTGTGAATCGTCATACGAAACAACAGAATTCATGAACTACAGTGGCCTAAGTAAATAGCAAAAGAATATGTGATGATGTTCATCGAGAACAAATAAAGGGTTATTGTGTTGCTCGTTAAACATCAAAGCTTACCTTCAAGATTTGTTTTATCAGGTATTATGAGAACAAAAGGGTTGTTCAAATAAATTGCCGTAATCCATAAAAGATGGATGATTCACAAATCTCGTTGGAGAAATCACATCCATAAAACTAGTGCTAAAAATGTCGAAAGACAAATTGATTGAAATATCACTTAGGAAGTGATATCGCCGTTTAAATTATATTGGAAAGAAAACATGAAGAAACTCCATGAGGATGGAATTTTGGAGTCTTTTGATTTTGATCAAATAACGCTTGTGAAACTTTCCTAGAGATAATTAAAACTTCGTTCATAGGCCAAAAGGGAACGAATGACTAGCTTATTGGAACTTGTACATATTGTTGTACGAAATCCATTATGTGTAGTCAAGAGCGATGGATTTCAACTTCATATGCTTTCTCCGAAAATTTGAGTGAATATATGAATATTTACTTAATAAGGATGAAGTGTGAAATATTTGAAAAGTTCAAAGATTTTCAAGATGAAGTGCAAAATCATTGTAACAAGAATATAAATAGTTTATGATAAGATTATAAAGGAAGATATTTGAGTTACAAGTTTAGCATAATACCTAAGATTTAAGGAATCGTTCCGTGGATTTACATTTTCCCGAAACACCATAAGAGTATGGAGCGTTCGAGATATGTAATTAAACCTTGTTTGACATGGTAAGATCGAAGGTATAATTCATAAAACTGCCATTGTATTTTAAAGATTAAAAGCTTTAGAGACTACCGTTTTTCCACTGAAAAGAGCTTCATCATAATCCGTTGAAATGACACCATATAAAGTTATGGTTTGGGATAAAACCCAAGTAGTCCTTTCTTAAAACATTGTATGCTATGCATAAGAAAGATGTGTGCAACCAAAGTCGGATGAACCTGTCTTTGTATAACTGTTAAGTATTCCTCCATAAACACCGGAGACAAAAGTGTTTGTTGCTTAGAACGTCAAGTTTCTTTGAGAAGGAATTTTTCGTGAAAAGTTAAGTGGGAGGACAATAGAACTTTGATAAGGTTAAAAGAACCTTAGCTATATGTGCAGAGTTGCGCAGCGCCGAAAAGTGTTCCGGAGGCAGCAACAAAGCTCATGGCTCACGTAACTCAAAGGTTGTGGTCGCGGAGATCTAAGTTCCTATTGAACCAAGTAGGTCTAGTAAACAATCAAATACCAAGATTTGAGGGTTGAATCATTATTTTAATAATGAACGGACTACATGCAAAGAAGCGATGATGGGCCCTGACTCCGTCAAATGGCTTGAAGCCATAAAATCCATGATAGTTCCATACACGAGAAATCAAGTTTTGAACTTGAAGGACCCTCGAGAAAGGTGTAAGACCTTACAGTTGTGTTTGGATCTATAAAGAAATAGACATGGATGTTTCACATCTATGAAGTTATCGACATGTCGGGAAAGAGTTCACGACAATAATCAAAAGAGTTGACTATGACAAGATTTGATCTTTCATAAGCGATATTTAGTCTAAACGGATTTATGTAGCAACCACTACATATAATTTTGTTATATGGTAGTTGAATAAACAAAACAAGTTCTTCTAATAGAAGGGTTACCTAGGACGTGTGCATGACACTGTCCAAAGGGTTTTGTTAAAATTCAAGGGATGCTAAAAACATATGCAAACTTCAATGGTTGAAGTAAGCATAGCGGAGTTGGAATCTTCACTATGATGAAACTGTTAAAAGAGTTTAAATTCATCAGAGATAATGAAGATGCTTGCATTTGCAAGAAATTAAGTGGGAGCGCTAAGACATGTTTCTAATACATTATGTGGAAGACATATTGTTGATTGGAATAATGTATCTTTTATTAACACATATTAAGAATTTCATCCCGATGAAAGACTTAGGCAAAACCCAAATATTTGGCATCAATAGACGCTAATATGGTTGTGCCAGACGTACATAGACAAGATATTGAATGAGTTCAATATAGAAACTACAAGAGAGGTTCTTGTCGCACAGAAAGGATTGAATGAGTTCAATGTTGATGATATTCAAGTGTATTGACATTTGGTAAAGTGAAACAAATAATCAAGTATAGATTGATACTTGATGTATGAAATAACAAAGAGTATTTATATCAATCATACTGTGATATGTACAAATCCAGATATGTCCTATGCTCTAAAAGTTGTGAGCATATACCAGAATGATTCGTAAGATGATCGTTGGACAATAGTAAGGATATTCTTATGATCTGTTGGAAGAACTAAGAGTATATTATTTGTAGAAGTGACAAATAGATGGTTAGTTCATTGTAAAAGTACTACATTGATACTAGTTTTGTCACAAAGTACAAATTAAGTTTATCTCAATCTAAACTAAGGGTGGCACAATATAATGGAAAGTAAGTTCCATAATGGATTTGGATGAGTTCCAAAGTTAAGACATTGTGACAGATACTACAACAAAAGGCTAAGTATATGACTGCTATTATAGCAGCAAAAGAGGGCATTTGTGTCAAGAAGTTTGTTATCAAACTAGGTGTAGTTCACAGAGGGATAATACTATGAAGATATATTGTACGACAATATTATCAACATGTTTTAACCCCAAAAGAACTAAAGGTCACACCAAAGGACCAAATTTGTACGAAGCCATCTCATTAGAGAATGAGTGATGCGTAGAGACGCAAAGACATGCAATTACACACGGACCTGGAAGTGTCAGATCCGGAGATCAGTTGACCACTAGCAATCGTGTACATACAACACCGGAAAGCCATAGGTGTTGAATACACAAAGGTTTGAAACTAGATTATTGACTCTAGTGCAAGTGGGAGACTGTTGGAGATATGCCCAAGAGGCAATAATAAAGTGGTTATTATCATATCTTCACACTTATGATAAATGTTTACATACCATGCTATAATTGTATTAACCGGAAACATTAATACTTGTGTGATTTGTAAACTAAAATAAGAGTCCCTAGTAAAGCCTCTTGTTAAACTAGCTTGTTGGTTAATATATGATCATGGTTTCCTGATCATGAACATAGAGATGTTATTAACAACAGGATCATATCATTAGGAGAATGATGTGATGGACATACTCCTATAGATAAGCGTAGCATAAAGATCAAGTCATTTCAATAGTTCAATTGCTATATGCTTTCTGATACATAGTAACCTAATTCCTTCGACCATGAGATCATGCATATCACCTTTTCCGGATGGATGCTTTGATGTCATCAAACACCACACCGTAACAGGGTGGCTATAAAGGTGGCATTGAGTGTTTAGAAAGTATTGGTTGAAACACATGGATCAAGAGTGGGATTTGTCCATCCATATGACGGATAGATATACTCTGGGCCCTCTCGGTGGAATGTCATCCAATTAGCTTGCAAGCATGTGACTGGGTCACACGGGATCACATATCACGGGAACGACAAAAGAGTACTTATCAGTAACGAGGTTGAACTAGGTATGCAGAGATACCGACGATCATAACCTCGGATAAGTAAACTGTCGTGAGACAAAGGGAAATTGGTATCGTATGTAAGTGGTTCATTCGATCGCAAAGTAATCGTAGAAATATGTGGGAGCCATATGAATTTCCAGATTCCTCTATTGGTTATTGTTCGGAGAAGTGTCTCGATCATGTCCGCATAATTCACGAACCGTAGGGAGACACACTTAAGGATTCGACGTTGTTTGAGTAGTTATGGTATTATGAGAAAGAGACCGAATGTTGTTTGGAGTCTCGGATGGGATCCGGGATATCACGAGGTGATCCGGAATGGTCCGGAGAATAAGATTCATATAAGGAAAGTCCCGTTTCAGAGTTCGGGAATGATTCCGGTGTTTTCATCGGGAATGTTCTAGAAGGTTCCGGATTGTCCGGCACTCCGGGGGGGGGGGAGGGTACATGAATGTGTCATTACGTATTGAATGATTGCATCATGTACTAAGTGTTCTTGCTGTTCCAAATAAAGGATTAAATTGAATCCTAAAACAGAAAAGTCAAATGTCCAGTTTGAAAGTCAAACGGCTAAAACAAGAAACTGTGGGAAACAAGCAAGAGGAGGTTGAAACCAACTTGGAGGAGGAGTCTCTCTCCTCCAAGCCGGCGGCCAGCTCCAGGCCGAGTTGGGGAGGGACTCCCTCCCTCCCTGGCGCGCCTAGCCCCTCCACCTATAAAAAGGAGGGGCAGGGCTCCTCCTTGAGACACACAAGTTCCTATCTTCTAATCTCCGGTTTAGAGCCGTTTTGGTTTAGAGCTTCTAATTGCTTTAGCCTGCGGTTTAGAGCCTTCTAATTGGTGTGTCTAATCTCTAGACCACTAATAGCCCTCTCTCATACTCCACCATACTCGCTCCGGCTTAAGGCGAAGCCCTGCGGGATTTCCCCTCTACTTCCGGTACCACGCCGTTGTGCTGCCGGAATCGCGAGGAGAGTGATACAACCTCCGCTGCCTGCTGGAACAAGGGAGAGGAAGGTCTTCGTCGAGTACCGAACGTGTGACCGACTGCGGGAGCGCTGCCGGAACGTGGCGCCGGAAGGATCGTCTACGCGATCTTGAGATCGGAAAGAGTACGACTACATCACCCACGAGAATCTGCTCTCGTTAACCGCTTTGGAATCTTCGAGGGTGAGTTCCTCTATCGACTCGTTGCTACAATCTAGTAGATAGATCTTGGCTTGTTTGTTTGTATGCGATAGAAAATTTTTGTTTTCCATGCTACGAACCCCTACACAACTACTATAGGAACTTGCTAGAGGGATACACATGCATCAAAATAAAGTTTCTAAGCATAGAACAAGCATGCAAGATCAAACAACCTGTCACCTATAGCAGCAAAATACTCAAGATACAATCTACCAATCACAAATCTAATTGGACAAGTGGAGGAGGCACATACCAAGGAGAAATATCTCCAAAAATCAGCAGCAAAGATGGGCTGAGCAAGGAGATCTAAAATTGCGAGCAAGAACAACAAGAACTCGAGCTTGAGCAAGTTTTCCAGTGTTTTCGGGAGAGAGAAAAAAGATGGCTATGAGGGGGCACCTTGAAGGGGCCCAGGTGGGCCAGACCCCCCTAGGCGCCACCCATAGGTAGGCCGCGCCTACCATGGGTGTGGTGGCCTGGGGTGGCTCCCTGGGTCACTTCAGGTGTCCCTCTGCCCATTTTTCGAGGAAAATTTTATTTTGAATTTTCTGGGATTTTTTGGGAAACTTTATTTTTGGTCAATTTTGAGGGTATGAAAATTGATTTTCTCGCAGAAACAGTTTTTTCAGAAGAAGCAAAAGCAAACCAAAAGACAAACTATAGGAGCTCTAAGACAAACTAACAAGCAAAACTAAAGCTAAAATCAAAGACTAGGAAGGAGAAAAATGAAAGAAAGCAAGTATAACCACAGTGAAAACATTATTTGATTCATTAAAATCCTTTTGTTAACAAGGTTGATCAAGTCTTGTTAACAAAACAATCTTATATGAAACAAAACTTTGCATTCCAGAAGGTGATTATGTTACCTCATACTTGATAGCAATGGTCCCAACATAATAGTTTCAAAATTTTCCTGTGGAATGGGACAATATATTTCTCCAACCTTGATGATCTCAATATTTTCAATGGAATTCAGGCAATAGGTTCTAACAACCTTCTTGGGGAAATAAACAGTATGCTCTTTGTCATCAATATTGAATGTTACTATTCCTTGATTACAATTAATGACAGCACCTGCAGTATTAAGAAAAGGTCTCCCAAGAATAATGGACATATTATCATCTTCAGGCATTTTAGGAACAACAAAATCAGTCAAAACCAAGCAATTATGGGCCACTTGAACAGGAACATCCTCACATATACCAACAGGAATAGTAGTTGACTTATCAGCCATTTGCAAAGATATATCAGTTGGTATCAACTTTTCTAGCTGGAGTCTCTTATAGAGAGAAAAAGGCATAACACTAACTCCGGCTCCCAAATCACATAAAGCAGCTCTAACATAATTATTCTTAATAGAGCAAGGAATAGTTGGTATACCTGGATCACCAAGTTTCTTTGGAACCTTACCATTGAAGGAGTAATTAGCAAGCAAAGTAGAAATCTCCTCATTAGGAATCTTCCTTTTATTAGAGACAATATCCTTTATATACTTTGAATAAGGAGGCAATTTAATAGCATCAGTCAAAGGAATTTGAAAAAATGAATGTTTCATCCACTCACAAAACTTGTTGTAGTGTTCTTCCTCCTTTTACTTGTGTTTCTTACCTGGAAAAGGCATAGGTTTCCACACCCAAGGTTCTCTCTCTTTACCATGTTTATTAGCAATAAAATCTTCCTCTGTGTACCTAGTGTTCTTAGTGTGCTTCTCAGGTTCTTCCTCAACTTCCTCCTTATCAGGAGCATCATTATTACCATTACCACTCTTAGTTTCAGCATCAGAGACAGATATATGATATGTCGGAAACGTATCTATAATTTTTGATGCTCCATGCTTGTTTAGTATCTACTTTTATTTTCTTGTCTACACTTTGAGGTGATTTTTCCATGTTTTCTGGTACTAACCTATTAACAAGTTGCCACAGTGCCAGTTGCCTGTTTTCTGCTGTTTTTGGTTCCAGAAAAGTTAGTACAGAAATATTCTTGGAATTGGACGGGACAAACGTCAAAGTCAATTACTTTCCGTGGGGAGCAAGAAGTCCAGAGGGGAGACAGAGAAGCGGGCCAGGGCAGCCAGACCCCCCTAGACGCGGCCAGGGGTGGGCCCGCGCCTGGGAGGGGTGTGGCCCCTCTGGCCGCCTCCTCGGCCTCCTCCTTCGCCTATAAGAAGCCCCCGATGCAGAAACCCTAAGCACCCGATCAAATCTCCACGAAACCGTCTGTAGTCGCCGCCACCATCATCCCTAGATCAGGGGATTTGAAGTTCTTCCCAGCACCCTGCCGGAGGGGAGATCATCCCGGAGGCCTTCTCTCCAGTATGATGCGTGAGTAGTTCCACCTTGGACTATGGGTTCATGTAGTAGCTAGATGGTTGTATCTCCTCCTTTGTGCTTTCATGTATAGATCTTGTGAGCTTCATTCATGATCAAGATCTAATCTATTTGTAATCATGCATGTTGTGTTTGCGGGGATCCGATGGATATTGAGATTATTATGTTGGTTTTATTAATGGTTTTGTCTTTATGATTCTATCATGTATGTGTTGTTTGTGATCTTGCATGCTCTCTGTTGTTAGTAGCTATCTTAGCCAAGTAGTTGCTAGTGACTCCAAGAGGGGGCATTTATGCTCGATAGTGGGTTCATGCCTCTAGTTTCCAAGGGAAGTGACAATAATCTCTTCGGTTGTAGATGTGTTGTTGCTACCAGGGAGAAAACAACGGTCTCTTGTTCATGGAACATGTGGACTATTTACCTTACACACTTTGCTTAAAGCAGTTGTCTGTTGCTTGCAACTTAATACTGGAGGGGGTTCGGATGATAACCTGAAGGTGGACTTCTAGTCATAGATGCAGTTGGATGGCGGTCTATGTATCTTGTTGTATTGCCCAATCGAATCTCATAGGATCTTTCTGACTAGTAATTGCATTGTTATGCCTTGCTCAGTTCCTGTCAATTGCCCTGCTGTAATTTGTTTACCCTTCATGCCATGTTGTTTATCTAAGGAGAGCACCTCTAGTGAACTATGGACCCCGGTCCAATCTTTATCATTGATACATCTTCCACTGTTACTTGTTTACCTGCTGCAAACCATTACCTTACACACCATAAATTTAATCCTTTGTTACAGCAAACTGGTGAGCTTGACAACCTCACTGATTCGTTGGGGCAAAGTCTTGACTTTGTGTTGTGCAGGTCTCCGCGTTGCTTGCAACACCTGTGTGACGTTTCCTTCCTCCTACTGGTTCGATAACCTCGGTTTTTACTGAGGGAAACTTGCTGTTGTGTTGCTTCATACCTTGCTCTTGGGGTTTCCAACGAAGCGTCCCAAGGCAAGTGTTGGGCGCCATCAAGCTATTTTCTAGCGCCGTTGCAGGGGAGGCTAAGGACGTCTTCACTAGGGGAGTCCTCCACTTCCTTTCTCTTTACTTTGTTTTTAGTTTTCTTTGTTTCTTTTGCTTGGTTTTGGTTGCCTCTTTTCAAAAAACTCCAAAAAAATAGTTTAGTTTGGTTTGCTTTCTTTATTAAAAAACGCAAAAAAATTAGTTCCTACTATAGTTGTCGGTCTGTTATTGCTTTGCTTGGTCATGCTTTCTATCAATGGATGGTTTCTTCGAAACTAGTTCTTATTGGCAAGGTGGGTTCACGAAAGTACAAAAGTATTATTATAAGGAACACCATTTGTCACGAAAAGGGAAACACTTATGGTAACAAATTGATAAGTTGAATACCATTGCTAGAGATGTGTGCTCTATTTATAATGTTACCTATTGCTTTGATAAAGCTTGTTGCCGCAGGAGGTATAAACACCTACCATTTCAATGTGAGTATAATGATAATGTTACCATATCCTCTTATGTTAAAAGGAAATTATGACTTTTATGATGTGGAACAAATTGAAGAATTTATTGCCTTCAAGGGTGCATTTGAACTTTCTAGTTTGCTTGAAAATACTCATGATGCACCTTATGAAGATGAGGTTTATGAGATACTTAAATTTTGCTTTGATAATTACAAGGAAGCAAATGGTTATATTCTTGAATATTTTAATAGGTGCTTTCCACAAATGGAAGAGACTAATGCCTTGCAGGAGACTATGGAAGAAGAAATTGTTGAAACTGGAAGCTCATTAGATGAAAAAGAGGAGGAGAGTGATGAACAACAGGAGGAAGAATGGATTATCTACCCATGCATATCTTCTAATGAGAGTAACTCTTTATCCCTTACATTATTTTATTGTCCCCCATGCTTACCAAAGGAGGATGAATGTTATGTTCCTGTGGATTCCTTTGAAATATCTACTTTGGGTAAAACATGTGAAGGTTTTAATCCCACTATTTTTGAGCTTGATAGAAATTATGTTTTATAGCTCATGAAAAGCCTGCTTTATGTGATAGTTATATTGTTGAGATTATTCATGAGGCTACTGAAAATTATTATGAGAGAGGAAAATATGGTTATAGAAGTTTTCATGGTACTGAAACACCTCTCTATGTGCTGAAAGTTTTGAAGTTACTCTTGATTTACCTTCCTATGCATGTCACTTTGTTCTTTGTGAATTTATTATCTTACAAGATTCCTATGCATAGGAAGTGGGTTGGACTTAAATGTGTTTTGAATTTTCTTCTTGATGCTCTCTTTGACTTCAATTCATATTTCTTATGTGAGCATCATCTCAAGCTTCTTGTGCCTAACTTAAAGGCGTTAAAGAAAAGTACTTGTTGGGAGATAACCCAAAAGTTTCCTTGAGTATTGGAAGTTATTACTTCACTAATGACCTCTCCTTATCCTTTTTTTGCTTTTTGTGCCAAAATGACCTCTAATGAGAGGGAAGTAAGATTTAGGGAGTTGCTGTCGAGAAACAGATTTCTATCCTCCACCAAAAGAATTCATGAGGAGTCTATGTAACTCTTATTGATCTCAAAATTTACGAATAAATCCCCTAGTATATTAGCTAATTTTAGTTAGTTCAACACTTTTTGATTTGAGCAACATAAGGTCTTCGAAAAAATCGGTTTCTACCTGCTGATCTGTTTTGACAGATTTGTGCCATTATTTGCATTTGCTTCTTATTGATTCCTTTTTTAGTTCTCTTTAGGTGAATTGAACTTTTTGAAGGAGTTACTACAGTAGCTTGTGTTTTTAGTGAAAAGCCTTGCTGTTTCAAAGCTTTGCCAGAGGTCTAATATCTTTTGAATAAACTAATGTTGCTAATAAATATTGTGTGAAGTTTTGTGTGAAGGAAAAATTTCAGGTGAAGAGAGAGAATGATGAAATGAGATGAAGAATGGACAAAAGCTCAATCTTGGGGATGCCACCATGGTGTCACCCCAAGAAATATCCAAGAGGTCCAAGCGTCAAAGCTTGGGGATGCCCAAGGCATCCCCTTCTTCATCAACAAAAAGCTCAGGTCTGTCTAGACACTTCGTTTTTATTGTTTCATGCACAGTTGTATTGTTCCTGGAGCGTCTTAGTTTTCGTTTGCTTTGCTTAGTATGTTTAGTTTACTTGAGTAGTTTGGACCCCTGTTCTCGCTGTGTTGTTTTGCAAATAAGTTGCTTGGTGTTGGAAAGGAGGAGTAAGTTCTTGCTTGAAGTGCAAGAGGAGCTTGCATTGACTGTGACTTAGATTTTAGCATGACATGTTAGGTGTTGTTTTGACCTTATGCTTAGTGATTATTGCTGTAGCATGTATTGTTCCAAACAATTGGGATTGCTTAGTGTGCCTTGAAGAAATTATGCGTTGTTTAGCATGCAAAAGCATATTATTGTGGTATTCTCCTTGATGCTTTGTTTGGGTTGACTTGGCACATGCTCACATCATGTTATGACTATGACAAGTCACCATTAGCCTCTATGATCATTTAGTCCTTGACTTGTAGTACCACTCTTTGCTTTGATTAGTAATGCTTTGTTGCACTGCATGATTATGGCCATTATTGCTCTCTTAGTTGGTTGCTCCCAGTCTTTTGCTAGCCTCCACTTGTATGAGTAAGTTCTACTCATGCTTCCAACTCCCAAGAAACCAAGTTATTCCAAAGTGTCCACTATAAACTCCTATGCATGGTGCGTTACACCATTCCAAGTATATTCTTGTTTTTAGCTACCTTCCAATTAAAAACTATTTTGTTATGTGAAAACTTAGTGATTAAAGCCCTCACAAACTTGATGGCACACTTTATATTCTTTACCCCTAATAAACTTGAACCATTGTGTCATCTATGTTGTATATGCTTGCACTTATACGTTGGAATTAGCAGAACTGTGCTATCACGGGGAACGTTTTCAACATTGCACTTGTACTTTGTACTCAGTTAATATCATGCTCTTTTGTCTATGGATGTCATCGGTGTGAAATAAAGAGGGAACTTGTAAGTCCGTGGAGTTTGTATCCTGTGTTAGAGAAACGCCTGGGCCGCTAGCCTAAGCCATGCCTAATCATAGTGGAAACTTGCAGCATCACCATAGTGACATCTATGAAGAATCCTTCTTATAAAAAAAGAGACACACTGAGAAAAGAGGAAAGAGAGAAAAAAGCACCATATTCCCATGGTACATAAGAAGATTGCTGAGATGCTCATTGTCTGCTTGCCTTGTCATTTTGGTTATGGGATAGCTCATGTACCATGTGCAAGGGGTACCCCGTTGGCGGTTCTCAATGATATGCAAATACTAACAATGACAAAAACTTACAGGTGACTAAAGTTGAGTAGCATGAGGTGTGGCCCTCGTATTCAAGGGACTTGAGATTGAAAACTTACACTTCGTCAAGCATATACTCCATCTTTGTTCACTTTAACCTTAATCACTTCAAGATACTTATGATAGGGGCAATGAGGGCTGAAAGCTAACAAGTACCATAATTTTTGGAAGCTCTTTTTGAAACTTGAAATCCCTGCTTCCTTTATAAAAGTTCTTTCTTCCACCATTATTTGAGTCTCCACCTTCTACCTTTAGGCACCATTAAGAGAGCATAGTTGTCATTCTATGTGCAGTGTTCCAAAGCTTATTGATTGATGCATATTGTTATATTACTTGTTCTTGTGCTATTTGTTTCTAGTCACCCTTGTGAACTTTGAAGGTGTCCTATGCATCTATTTGCTACTCTATGCGGGACAAGTTGATTTCCACTATGCTATGTTTTCTGTATGTGAAACAAACAAACTTTTATAAATGCATGTTATTCATGATCTTTGTTTGTAGCATGTCATGTTGCATGCATAGTTACTATGTCCTATTGTTAGAACTCCATCTTTCATGCACATGTTTAGAGTTCTTTGATCCCAACTTTCAATGCTTGCAAATGGTTGGATCTTTATTGTAAGGGTGCATGTCACCTCAAAAATTATTCTTTTTATCACTTACCTACTCTAGGACGAGCAAGAGTTAAGCTTGGGGATGTTTGATACATCGGAAACGTATCTATAATTTTTTATGCTCCATGCTTATTTAGTATCTACTTTTCTTTGATTGTCTACACTTTGAGGTGATTTTTCCGTGTTTTCTGGTACTAACCTATTAACAAGTTGCCACAGTGCCAGTTGCCTGTTTTCTGCTGTTTTGGTTCCAGAGAAGTTAGTACAGAAATATTCTCGGAATTGGACGGGACAAACGTCAAAGTCAATTACTTTCCGTGGGGAACAAGAAGTCCAGAGGGGAGACGGAGAAGCGGGCCAGGGCAGCCAAACCCTCCTAGACGCGGCCAGGGGTGGGCCCACGCCTGGGAGGGGTGTGGCCCCTCTGGCCGCCTCCTTGGCCTCCCCCTTCGCCTATAAGAAGCCCCCGATGCAGAAACCCTAAGCACCCGATCAAATCTCCACGAAACCGTCTGTAGCCGCCGCCACCATCATCCCTAGATCGGGGGATTTGAAGTTCTTCCCGGCACCCTGCTGGAGGGGAGATCATCCCGGAGGCCTTCTCTCCGGTATGATGCGTGAGTAGTTCCACCTTGGACTATGACTCCATGTAGTATCTAGATGGTTGTATCTCCTCCTTTGTGCTTTCATGTATAGATCTTGTGAGCTCTGTTCATGATCAAGATCTAATCTATTTGTAATCATGCATGTTGTGTTTGCGGGGATCCGATGGATATTGAGATTATTATGTTGGTTTGATTAATGGTTTTGTCTTTATGATTCTATCATGTCTGTGTTGTTTGTGATCTTGCATGCTCTCCGTTGTTAGTAGCTATCTTGGCCAAGTAGTTGCTAGTGACTCCAAGAGGGGGTATTTATGCTCGATAGTGGGTTCATGCCTCTAGTTTCCAAGGGAAGTGACAATAATCTCTTCGGTTGTAGATGTGTTATTGCTACTAGGGAGAAAACAAAGGTCTCTTGTTCATGGAACATGTGGACTGTTTACCTTACACACTTTGCTTCGAGCAGTTGTCTGTTGCTTGCAACTTAATACTAGAGGGGGTTCAGATGATAACCTGAAGGTGGACTTATAGTCATAGATGCAGTTGTATGGCGGTCTATGTATCTTGTTGTATTGCCCAATCGAATATCATAGGATCTTTCTGACTAGTAATTGCATTGTTCTGCCTTGCTCAGTTCCTGTCAATTGCCCTACTGTAATTTGTTTACCCTTCATGTCATGTTGTTTATCTAAGGAGAGCCCCTCTAGTGAACTATGGACCCCGGTCCAATCTTTACCATCGATACATATTCCACGGTTACTTGTTTACTTGCTGCAAACCATTACCTTACACACCATACGTTTAATCCTTTGTTACAGCAAACCGGTGAGCTTGACAACCTGACAGATTCGTTGGGTCTTGAGTTTGTGTTGTGCAAGTCCCAGTGTTGCTTGCAACACTTGTGTGATGTTTCCTTCCTCCTACTGGTTCGATAACCTCGGTTTCTTACTGAGAGAAACTTGTTGTTGTGCTGCTTCATACCTTCCTCTTGGTGTAGTGGTCCCAACCTGACAATGTAGAGATCCCTGTGTTTACAATGCTAGTCCCTGGATCAATAGCTAGCATCCACAGTTTAAGATGTAGTATCAAGAAACAAAGGTCATAATATAACTTAATAACCAGGAATAAAATAGTTCATTACATCTTACATAGCTCATTTGGCTATCTCATTACAATGCAACAGAAATATCTATATTGCATGGAGTCCTTCATCTTCAAAGTGCCACATGCAATCATGTTGGTCGTAGACTTGTAATCCTATTCAACACACTTCACTAACATCAAACAAACCTACAACATAATAAGTTACAGCCACAAGGGTCAATACATTTGAATTGTATTGTCAAGTGATACTATGGTAGTATAGTGGTATCTATCATCTATATGCATTTGGCTAAGTGGAGCTTAGGCTTGCTTTGCTCAAAACAGATTTTCCTTATCATTTGAAAACACTAAGTTTTTATTTGTCAAAATCACCCAAGGAACAACCAATAGAATTGGTTAACATTTACCCTTGTTTAACCACAAGCTTTTAACTTAGAAATTGGGATGAGGAGATCCTTGATAGCTTCCATGTCTTGATGCTCAAATTGTCCATTGCCGGGGACACGACTAAGTACTTATATTTTACTCACTCGAGAGGTGGTGCACTTTCCCCAAAAGACTCGACATGCATCGAGACAAGATCTTTCAGAAGCCTTCCCTTAGACCAAAATGGAAGCGCTCCAAACCTATCACCCCCTACCACCAACTGTCCATCTGGCTAAGTTATTGCAACCTATATGATCCAGGCAGAGCCCATAATGCCATGTGGCTGCACTTGAAGCTTCTCAACATTTGACATATCAAATCTCTTTGTTCCTGGGTGGCTTTCCACAAGTGAGATACACCAGGTATTTCCCCTGCGGTAACCACTCAACATAAATCCATTCACACCATTCCACCTAGGTGATTCATTCATATAGTTGTTTTATTATACAAAACACAAGTCATAGACTTAGAAATATTTCATAGCATGAATATAATCCACCCTTGGTTTCTACTAGCTAAGCTAAGCATGATAGTATTAGGAATCTTACCTTAGGGAAAATTCTACTAAGGCATCATCTACTAGGATTTCCCAAGGCATAGTTTATACTTAGAAAATTCCATGCAAGTCCTACTCAAAATATCACTAATGCATTGAAAATAATGGGACAAAAGTATGAAGCACCACTTGCCTTTTTAGTAGAGAATATAGGTTCACTCCTTGATCTTGCAATAGTCACACTCTTCAAAGTTCACTACAAGTCAATCAAGGCACAAATTCAAACAAGCATTCAAACAATTCATCACATAAAATAAAGAAAACAAAACAATGCATGCAAGCATGCATGCATGCAAAAGATTGTTTTATTTGTAAAGGTGGTTTCTAATAGGTTATAAACATTTTAAAACACCTATTGGTCATTTATAAAAGTGGCAAAACCATTTGAAATTAAGTTAGTGAAAATGGCCATTTAAATCATTTTTGTTTTGCTAGAAATGATTTAAATCAAAGTAATAATTTCTAATATTTGTCAAATATATTTTTAAACACAAATGTTGGTGTTTATGGTCAAAGTTTTAAAAACAAAATCATTTACAAAAGGTTTCACTCAAAAGCCATTTTTAAATCAAGCACCATTTTTATTTTACTAGAAATGCTTTTTATTCAAAGAATAATTCATTTGTGTCACAAAATATATTTTTAAATCCAAAAGTTGGTATTTATGGTCAGTAGGTTCAAATCAAACCATTTGCAAAAGATTTTACCCTAAAAAAATTATTAGAATAAATTTTATAACCAAAATAGACCTAATAATGTTTCTGCATAAACATCTACTTTTACAGAAGAAAAACACTAAACAAAGGGCATGGTTGCAAAGGTTTCATTTTTATGAATCCAGTGATATAAAATTTGCAAAATTTGGACGTGTAGAACTAAAGTTATGAATTTTTCAAATCCAAACATCTAATAGAAATGTTTCTGTCTATTTAAAACAAAAGCTAGCTGCGTGTCCTGTTCTTATTGGCCAATAACGATTCGCACGGATCGAGCAACGTGGATCGTTGGATCTAAAGGGAATCGTGTGGCTCTGATCTAGCGTAACGGTTCGTTTAAGTCAATCTATCACGTACACCCGATCGAAATCTAACGGCTCAGACTGACTTGACCAAGGACTGGCGGCGCTCGACGATGGCGGGCGGTAGCGATGCTCGGCCAGAAGTGTTGCGGCGACTACAAGAAGTGAGGACGGAAGTGGAGTAGCTCACCGAGTTCGCAGTGACGAGAGGATGCTCGAGGTGGTCGTCATCATCGAAGGGGCGCACGACATTGACCTGAATCGCTCGCCGGAGTCATCTCTATCGACGGGCTCGCTCTGGTGTCGTCGATGACGAGGATACAAGGCACGTGAGAGTGAGAGAAAGGGTCTGTTAGACGCACGAGAGAGAGAGAGTAGGTCGTAGGGGTATCGTCCAGAGAGGAAGGAGAGGTCGGGTTTATCGGAGAATCTCGCCGGAGTCGAGGCAGTGGACGACGACGTTCAGAGGTAGACCGAGGAGAGCTCCTAGAGCACGCGCAGACGATAGGAAGGCACTGGCAGGTGCGTAGGGAGATGGGGATCAGGCTCGTGGGAACTGGGAGGCAAGGGGAGGTAGTGGTTCGCCAGAATTTGCTGATAAGCTCATCGGAGCAGAGGGGGTTCGAGGTCACAATGGCAGCATCCTCGTGGCTCTGGTGGGATGGGGTCTGAGGGGAAAGGAAGGGTATAGGGAGCCGGTTTATCGTGCGTGGTCGCAGTGAGTAATGGTCGCGGCATTTAGGCGAATTGAAGCCGCGATTGAATGGCAGAAACGACCGGGAAGAATCGGGGCGTGGTCTTCACGGGGAAGTAGATGACAGTGCAACAATGGGGTCCAGCGGTCAGTGAGTTGAGTGATTGCGTGTGGGGTCTGGTTGTCAGCGGCTGAGCGGGTTGATCTGTTGGTGAGAAAAACGATTCGCGAGAGGGAAGAGAGTGGGCTTGCTGGCTTGCTGGGCCAAGTTGTTGGGCTGGATTCATTTTCTATTTTTATTCTGTTTCTTTTTCTTTTTCTGATTTCTTTTTTTGTTTTGAATTTATTCAAATGATTGAAACACTTGTTTGAATTCAAAACTTTTCAGTAGGTTACTATTGTTTATGAATGTATTTAAAATTCCATTTTTAAAATATTTCAAATATTCCTTTTATGGTTTATTATATATTTAAAATAGACATTTGTCTTTATTTAAACAAGATTTTAAATATGTTTCCAACCCATATTATTTTATTTAAATGTTTCAAACTTTTTATTTAAATTCCGATTTTTGTCAACCTTTTTCGAGTAGGTTTTATTTATTCATTAGTGTAAATAATATATTTTAATATGATTTAATATTCATTTAAATTGAATATTTGTATTTATTCAAATAAAATACAATATGGTTTTAAACCCATATAAATTTTATTCAAATAATTCTTATTCCTTTTAAGTAACTTTTATTCCACTTGGGCAAATTCCATCATTTCCCATGATTTTATTTGATATTTTATAATAGGGGTTTTATCTTCATTAAATAACTTTTATTTGAATATTCTTTATCCTTTTATTTTATTTGTATTATCTTTATTCCATTTGCTTATGGATTTAATTCAAGTTTTAAATTGTCTTCTAAATAATTTTCTTGGGATTTATTATTTAGTTTAGGCAATTGTCTTTATTTAAATAAAATTGAATATTGTTCAATCCTTATGATTTTATTTAAATAATATTTTACCCTTATTTATTATTCAATAATCTTTCATTTTATTTGTTTATGGATTTTTCCAAGATTTAATTTGGCTTTTAGATATTACTCATTTATTTATTTATTTCTCTATCTTATAAAATCCATATCTTTTTATTTATAGATCCAAAATTGGTGTTTCCAATTTGATATATTATTTAATATTTGTTTATCTTTTTAAATCCTTTTAGGATTAATTTGCTAACAATTTGTTATGGATTTTAGCTAGAAGCTTTATTAGCCTTGGAAATTATTTCCTTTTATCTTATTAAGTTCATAAGTTTTTCTCCATGGCTTCAAATTAAATGAAACCAATTTCTATGGTTTTATGATATTTTTGATTTATCATTTTTGATCATTTAGAAATGTTTGTTGCCAAATTTTTATATGGATCAAATTCATAGTCTTAGAGAGATCTTCGAAATGATTTTCTTCCATTTAGGGTTTTAGGGTTTTGGTGTATTTTCCCAAGTGTTTAAATTTCAAGATACTTTCATGTTGGAGATATGCCCTAGAGGCAATAATAAATGTAGTTATTATTATATCTTTGTGTTTATGATAAATGTTTACATTCATGCTATAATAGTATTAACAAGGAAACATTAATACTTGTGTGATTTGTAAACTTAATTTAAAGTCCCTAGTAAAAGCCTCTATATAATACTAGCTTGTTGGTTAATAGATGATTGTGGTTTCCCTATCATGAACATTGAGATGTTATTAACAACAAGATTATATCGTTAGGAGAATGATATGGTGGACATACTCCTATAGATAAAGCGTAGCATGAAGATCAAGTCATTTTAATAGTTCAATTGCTATATGCTTTCTGATACATAGTAATCTAATTCCTTCGACCATGAGATCATGCATATCACCTTTACCGGATGGATGCTTTGATGACATCAAACACCACACTGTAACTGGGTGGCTATAAAGGTGGCATTGAGTGTTCATAAAGTATTGGTTGAAACACATGGATCAAGAGTGGGATTTGTCCATCCATATGACGGATAGATATACTCTGGGCCTTCTCGGTGAAATGTCATCCAATTAGCTTGCAAGCATGTGACTGGCTCACAAGGGATCACATATCACGGGAACGAGAAAAGAGTACTTATCGGTAACGAGGTTGAACTAGGTATGCAGAGATACCGGCGATCATAACCTCGGATAAGTAAACTATCGTGAGACAAAGGGAAATTGATATTGTATGTAAGTGGTTCATTCGATCGCAAAGTAATCGTAGAAATATGTGGGAGCCATATGAATTTCTAGATTCCTCTATTGGTTATTGTTCGGAGAAGTGTCTCGATCATGTCTGCATAATTCACGAACCGTAGGGAGACACACTTAAGGATTCGACGTTGTTTGAGTAGTTATGGAATAATGAGAAAGAGACCGAATGTTGTTCGGAGTCTCGAATGGGATTCGGGATATCACGAGGAGATCCGGAATGGTCCGGAGAATAAGATTCATATTAGGAAAGTCCTGTTTCGGAGATGGACAATGGTTCCGGTGTTTTCATCGGGAATGTTCTAGAAGGTTCCGGAATGTCCGGCACTCTGGGGGGGAAGGGTACATGAATGTGTTATATCAAGTTGATATGATTGCATCATGTACTCGGTGTCATCGCTGTTCAAAATAGAGGGTTTATTCAAATCCTAGTTTGAAAAGTCAAACGGCTAGTTTGAAAGTCAAACGGCAAGTTTTGGAAAGAGGAGGAGTGGGAAACCGAGTTGGGGAGGGTTTCCCTCCTCCAACCGGCGGCGCACCACCCAAGCCGAGTTGGGGAGGGACTCCTCTCCCTCCCCTTGGCCGGCCGGCCCCTCCACCAATATAAGGAGGGGCATGGCTCCCTCCTAGAGACACACAAGTCCCTTGCCCCGAAAACCCTAACCCTAGCCGCCGCCCTCCAAGCCGCCGCCTAGGGATCTCCTTGCCGCCGACTTGGGCACCACCAAGCCCTAGCCGCCGGCTCTAGCACCTCTTCCTCGGCGTGTCTAAACCCTAGATCGTCGAGGGATTTCTCATAGCCCACCATACTCGCTCCGGCTTAAGGCGAAGCCCTGCGAGATCTCCCCTCTACTTCCGGTACCACGCCGTTGTGCTGCCGGAATCGCGAGGAGAGTGCTACAAGCCTACAACCTCCGCTGCCTGCTGGAACAAGGGAGAGGAAGGTCTTCGTCGAGTACCGAACGTGTGACCGACTGCGGGAGCGCTGCCGGAACGCAGCGCCGGAAGGATCGTCTACGCGATCTTGAGATCGGGAAGAGTACGACTACATCTCCCACGAGAATCCGCTCTTGTTAAACACTTTGGAATCTTCGAGGGTGAGTTATTCTATCGACTCGTTGCTACAATCTAGTAGATAGATCTTGGCTTGTTTGTTTGTATGCGGTAGAAATTTTTTGTTTTCCATGCTACGAAACCCTACAGTGGTATCAGAGCCGTGTCTATATGTAGATCTGTTGCACGAGTAGAACACAATGGTCATTGTGGGCGTTGATGCTTTTATTGTTGATTTCTTCTTGTGTACTTTGCATCTTGCGGTATGTTGGGATGAAGCGGCCCGGGCTAACCTTACATGACATCGTTCATGAGACTTGCTCCACGCTTGACATGCAACTTGTATTGCATAAGTGGCTTTGCGGGTGCCTGTTTCTCCTAGCATAGTTAAGATCCAATTTACAACGGGTGATTAACAATACTAGTATCAATGTTGTGGTTCTTGTTCGTAAGTTAGAACGACACTTATTGAAAGCCCCAAACCACGTAAAATATGCAAAGAAAGTAGAGGCGTCTAACTTTGTTTTGCAGGGGTGTGCTGTGATGTGATATGGCCATGATTGTGATTATATTTGATGTATGCAATGTTCCTTATTGTAAGTTGGCAACCGGCAGGAGCCATATGGTTGTCTTTAATTTATGTTAAGACCCGCGTGTCTATTCAAAGTAGTTGTAATAGTTGAAGCCGGTGGACGACAACCATGGAGAAGCGTCATTGACCTTGATGCAATGCCGGTGATGATGGAGATCATGTTCGTGCTAGAAGATGGAGATCGGAAGCACAAAGAAGAAAGGCCATATCATATCACATATTATGAATTGCATGTGATGTTAATCCTTTATGCATCTTGTATTGCTTAGTAGACGACGGTAGCATTATAAGATGATCCCTCATGCACATGAATTTCAAGTCATAAAGTGTTCACCCTTAGTTAGCACCGTTGCTAAAGCTTGTTGTTTCGAAGCACCACGTGATGATCGGGTGTGTTAGATTCCGCAAGTGTATACAACGTGAGCAAGCCAGATTTGCTCATGCGGAAACTAAGGTTTGATCTTGACGAGCCTAGCATGTACAGACATGGTCTCGGAACACGGATCACCGAAAGGTAAAGCATGAATCATATAGTAGATATGATGAACATGTCGATTGTTCACCATTGAAACTATATCAACTCTCGTGATGATCGGTGTTGATGTGGTGGATTTGGTTCGTGTGATCACTAAAACAATGTGAGGGATATTGTTTTGAGTGGGAGTTCACCTTGATTAATTTTATTATTAATTTGAACTCAATTTGTCATAAACTTAGTCTAAACTATTGAAAATATGTTGTAGATCAATGGCAGCCCCTACCATCAATTTTAATGCGTTCCTAGAGAAAGAAAAGTTGAAAAACAATGGAAGCAACTTCGCGGATTGGTTCCGCAATTTGAGAATTGTCCTCACAGCTGGTAATTTGACCTATGTGCTGGATGCACCGCTGGGTGACCCACCTGCAGCTGATGCTACCGATGAAGTAAAGAATGTTTACCTCGCTCGGAAGAATCAGTACTCCATAGTTCAGTGTGCTATCTTGTATGGTTTAGAATCGGAGCTTCAGAAAAGGTTTGAGAATTCAGACCCGTATGATATTGTCGAGGATCTCAAATTGATTTTTGAGACTCATGCGGCAATTGAAAGCTATGAGGCTTCTGAAAAGTTCTTTAACTGCAAGATGGAAGAGGGCAGCTCCGTCAGTGAGCATGTGCTTAAGATGTCTGGGCATGCAAACAAACTTCAAAGCTTGGGTATAGTGATTCCTAATGCTTTGGGGATTTACCGTGTCCTCCAATCACTACCACCAAGTTACAAGAACTTTGTGATGAACTACAACATGCAGAACATGAACAAACAGTTGCCAGAACTGTTTGCCATGTTGAAGTCTGCAGAAGTGGAGATCAAGAAAGAGCACCAAGTGTTGTTGGTCAATAAGACCACCAAATTCAAGAAAGGCAAGTCTAAGCAGAAGGGACACTTCAAGAAGGGTGGTAAGAAAGTTACCACGCCGACGAAGAAGACCAAGGCTGGACCTAAGCCTGATACTGAGTGCTTTTACTGCAAGGGAGAAGGTCACTGGAAGCGGAATTGCCCAAAGTACTTGGCGGATTTGAAGAACGGCAACATCAAGAAGAAAGGTATATCTGATATACATGTTATTGATGTGTATCTCACTAGTACTCGTAGTAGTTCCTGGGTATTTGATACTGGTTCGGTTGCTCATATTTGTAACTCGAAACAGGTGTTGCAGAATAAACGGAAGCTAGCGAAGAACGAGGTGACGATGCGCGTGGGAAACGGATCAAAGGTTGATGTGATCGCGGTCGGCACGCTACCCCTTCATCTACCATCGGGATTAGTTTTATACTTAAATAATTGTTATTTGGTGCCTGCATTGAGCATGAACATTATATCGGGATCTTGTTTATTGCGAGACGGTTACTTGTTTAAGTCCGAGAATAATGGTTGTTCAATTTATATGAGTAATATGTTTTATGCACATGCACCTTTGATAGATGGTCTATTCTGGTTGAATCTCGATAGTGGAAATACACATATTAATAACATTGAGGCTAAACGTTTGAAATCGATCGATAACTCGACCTATATGTGGCACTGTCGTCTTGGTCACATTGGAGTGAAGCGTATGAAGAAACTCCATTCCGATGGACTTCTTGAATCACTTGATTTCGAATCACTTGAAAGATGCGAAGCATGTCTGATGGGGAAAATGACTAAGACTCCATTTTCTGGTATGATGGAGCGAGCTACGGACTTATTGGAAATCATACATACCGATGTGTGTGGTCCAATGAGTGTAGCATCGCGCGGTGGTTATCGTTATGTTCTTACCTTCACGGATGACTTGAGTAGATATGGGTATATCTATTTCATGAAAAATAAGTCCGAAACTTTCGAGAAGTTTAAGGAATTTCAAAGTGAGGTAGAGAATCAACGTAACAAGAAGATTAAATTTCTACGTTCTGATCGTGGAGGTGAATATCTAAGTTACGAGTTTGGCGAGCATTTGAAGAAATGCGGAATACTTTCGCAGTTGACACCGCCGGGAACACCACAGCGTAATGGTGTGTCCGAACGTCGTAATCGAACTCTCTTAGATATGGTTCGTTCTATGATGTCACTTACAGATTTACCGCTATCATTTTGGGGTTATGCATTAGAAACTGCCGCATTCACTTTAAATAGGGCACCGTCTAAATCCGTTGAAACGACACCGTATGAATTATGGTTTGGGAAGAAACCTAGATTGTCGTTCCTTAAAGTTTGGGGATGCGAAGCCTATGTAAAGAAGTTACAGCCGGACAAGCTTGAACCCAAAGCGGAAAAATGCGTCTTCATAGGATACCCGAAGGAAACTATTGGGTATACCTTCTATCATAGAT
The DNA here is from genome assembly GCA_916181665.1 of Avena sativa. Classification (NCBI taxonomy): domain Eukaryota; kingdom Viridiplantae; phylum Streptophyta; class Magnoliopsida; order Poales; family Poaceae; genus Avena; species Avena sativa. Next base: position 325,511,132 of record OV702280.1, read on the forward strand.
CCGAAGGCAAAATCTTCGTTGCCAAGAATGGATCCTTTCTAGAGAAGGAATTTCTCTCGAAAGAAGTGACTGGAAGGAAAGTAGAACTCGACGAGGTTGTCGAACCTTCTCTCGAAATTGCGAGTAGCGCAGCACCGGAAGATGTTCCTGTGGTGCCTGCACCAATAAGAGAGGAAGCTAATGATGATGATCATGAAACTTCGGTTGAAGTTGCTACAGAGCCTCGGAGGTCAACGAGAACTTGTACCACTCCAGATTGGTATGATCCCGTTATGAGTGTCATGTTGGTGGACAACACCGATGACCCTGAGACATATGAGGAAGCGATGATGAGCCCAGATTCCAATAAATGGCAAGAAGCCATGAAATCCGAGATTGGATCCATGTACGAAAACCAAGTATGGACTTTGGTGGACTTACCGGATGGCCGGAAGGCTGTCGAGAACAAATGGATTTTCAAGAAGAAAACAGATGCTGATGGTAATGTTACTGTCTATAAAGCTCGACTTGTCGCAAAAGGGTTTTGACAAATTCAAGGAGTTGACTACGATGAGACTTTCTCACCAGTAGCGAAGCTAAAGTCTGTGAGGATTATATTAGCAATCGCTGCATATTATGATTATGAGATATGGCAGATGGATGTCAAAACAGCATTCCTCAATGGAGACATTGATGAAGAGTTGTATATGATGCAACCCAAAGGTTTTGTCGATCCTAAAAATGCTAACAAGGTATGCAAACTTCAACGGTCCATCTATGGATTGAAGCAAGCATCCCGAAGTTGGAATCAACGTTTTGATAAGGTGATCAAAGTTTTGGTTTTATACAAACTTATGTAGAAGCTTGTATTTACAAGAAAGTGAGTGGGAGCTCTGTAGCATTCTTAATACTATATGTAGATGACATATTGTTGATTGGGAATGATGTAGACCTTCTTAATAGTGTCAAGGAATATTTGAATAATAGTTTTTCAATGAAGGATCTTGGCGAAACAGCTTACATATTAGGCATAAAGATTTATAGAGATAGATCGAAACGCCAAATATCATTGTCACAAAGTACATATTTGGACAAGGTTCTAAAGAGGTTTGGAATGGAAGATAGCAAGAAAGGGTTCTTGCCCATGTTGCCCAATACGACCTTGAGTAAAACTCAAAGTCCGACATCGGCAGAAGATAGAGAAAGGATGAGTAAGACTCCCTATGCCTCAGCCATAGGATCTCTAATGTATGCCATGCTATGTACTAGACCCGATATTGCATATGCTGTTAGTTTAACTAGCAGATATCAAAGTGATCCAGGAGTGGATCATTGGACAGCGGTCAAAAACATCCTTAAGTACTTGAGAAGAACTAAGGATATGGTTCTTTCTTATGGAGGTGATGAACAACTCGTTGTTAATGGTTACACCGATGCTAGTTGGAACACCGATCCGGATGATTCTAAATCACAATCTGGATACGTATTTATTTTGAATGGTGCAACAGTTAGCTGGAGGAGTGCAAAGCAAAGCGTTGTGGCGAGATCTTCAACTGAATCGGAATACATGGCTGCTTCGGAGGCTTCACAAGAAGCGATATGGATGAAAGAGTTCATTACAGAGTTGGGTGTGGTTCCTAATGCGCTGGACCCAATGTCTATCTACTGTGATAACATGGGCGCCATAGGCAATGCGCAAGAACCAAGGTCACACAAGAAGCTGAAGCACATCAAGCTACGTTTTCACGCTATTAGAGAACATATCCAAGATGGGGATATAAAGATTTGCAAAGTACACACAGATCTGAATGTGGCGGATCCGTTGACTAAACCTCTCCCGAGGGCAAAACATGACCAGCACCAAACTGCCATGGGTGTTCGGTATATTACCATGTAATCTAGATTAGATGACTCTAGTGCAAGTGGAGACTGTTGGAGATATGCCCTAGAGGCAATAATAAATGTAGTTATTATTATATCTTTGTGTTTATGATAAATGTTTACATTCATGCTATAATAGTATTAACAAGGAAACATTAATACTTGTGTGATTTGTAAACTTAATTTAAAGTCCCTAGTAAAAGCCTCTATATAATACTAGCTTGTTGGTTAATAGATGATTGTGGTTTCCCTATCATGAACATTGAGATGTTATTAACAATAAGATCATATCGTTAGGAGAATGATATGGTGGACATACTCCTATAGATAAAGCGTAGCATGAAGATCAAGTCATTTTAATAGTTCAATTGCTATATGCTTTCTGATACATAGTAATCTAATTCCTTCGACCATGAGATCATGCATATCACCTTTACCGGATGGATGCTTTGATGACATCAAACACCACACCGTAACTGGGTGGCTATAAAGGTGGCATTGAGTGTTCGGAAAGTATTGGTTGAAACACATGGATCAAGAGTGGGATTTGTCCATCCATATGACGGATAGATATACTCTGGGCCCTCTCGGTGAAATGTCATCCAATTAGCTTGCAAGCATGTGACTGGCTCACAAGGGATCACATATCACGGGAACAAGAAAAGAGTACTTATCGGTAACAAGGTTGAACTAGGTATGCAGAGATACCGACGATCATAACCTCGGATAAGTAAACTATCGTGAGACAAAGGGAAATTGATATTGTATGTAAGTGGTTCATTCGATCGCAAAGTAATCATAGAAATATGTGGGAGCCATATGAATTTCCAGATTCCTCTATTGGTTATTGTTCGGAGAAGTGTCTCGATCATGTCTGCATAATTCTCGAACCGTAGGGAGATACACTTAAGGATTCGACGTTGTTTGAGTAGTTATGGAATAATGAGAAAGAGACCGAATGTTGTTCGGAGTCTCGAATGGGATTCGGGATATCACGAGGAGATCCGGAATGGTCCGGAGAATAATATTCATATAAGGAAAGTCCTGTTTCGGAGATGCAGAATGGTTCTGGTGTTTTCATCGGGAATGTTCTAGAAGGTTCCGGAATGTCCGGCACTCTGGGGGGGAAGGGTACATGAATGTGTTATATCAAGTTGATATGATTGCATCATGTACTCGGTGTCATCGCTGTTCAAAATAGAGGGTTTATTCAAATCCTAGTTTGAAAAGTCAAACGGCTAGTTTGAAAGTCAAACGGCAAGTTTTGGAAAGAGGAGGAGGAGTGGGAAACCCAGTTGGGGAGGGTTTCCCTCCTCCAACCAGCGGCGCACCACCCAAGCCGAGTTGGGGAGGGACTCCTCTCCCTCCCCTTGGCCGGCCGGCCCCTCCACCTATATAAGGAGGGGCAGGGCTCCCTCCTAGAGACACACAAGTCCCTTGCCCCGAAAACCCTAACCCTAGCCGCCGCCGCCCTCCAAGCCGCCGCCACCTAGGGATCTCCTTGCCGCCGACTTGGGCACCACCAAGCCCTAGCCGCCGGCTCTAGCACCTCTTCCTCGGCGTGTCTAAACCCTAGATCGTCGAGGGATTTCCCATAGCCCACCATACTCGCTCCGGCTTAAGACGAATCCCTGCGAGATCTCCCCTCTACTTCTGGTACCACACCGTTGTGCTGCCGGAATCACGAGGAGAGTGCTACAAACTCCGCTGCCTGCTGGAACAAGGGAGAGGAAGGTCTTCGTCGAGTACCGAACGTGTGACCGACTGCGGGAGCGCTGCCGGAACGCAGCGCCGGAAGGATCGTCTACGCGATCTTGAGATCGGGAAGAGTACGACTACATCACCCACGAGAATCCGCTCTCGTTAAACACTTTGGAATCTTCGAGGGTGAGTTATTCTATCGACTCGTTGCTACAATCTAGTAGATAGATCTTGGCTTGTTTGCTTGTATGCGGTAGAAATTTTTTGTTTTCCATGCTACGAAACCCTACAATTCATTGATGAATGCATTTCACTTGATTGAAATTTGTTGGATTCCATTTTATTCAAATTTGTTCAAGAAGGGTTTTGGTGTTTCTATTTAGAAGCAAAAAGTTTCCTTTCACCCTAAATTTCAACCATTATTTATTTTGTTTATTTATTTTTCACATTTCAAAATTTGGAAAATTTTGGGATGTGACACTTGGGATCAGAGGACAGTTTAGGCATAATAGTACTTCTAGCAAGGAGACTCTTAATAGCACTAGTACCATGTGTGTTCCGGCACTCTTCAACAAATTCATCAGTGAACTCAATGTAACCATCATTAATATCATAACTCTTAGTAGACTCAGGTGAGCTAACAGGTGTAACAGTGTCTTCATTAGGAGTTTCGGTATTTCCTAGACTATCCATAGTAGCATCTATAAAAGGACCTAATGAACCACTCGCATCAAGCACAATAGAAATAACATCATGAGCATCAAAAGCAGTTTCAGATTCAGCAGTAGTAGAAGTGTGTGTAGCATGAGTATGTGGTGGTGGTGTAACAAGCTTACTTATAACAGACGGTGAATCAAGAGCAACAGAGGTGTTTAAGACTGTACCTCTTCTTGTTGTGGATGGTAAAATAGGGAACTTTCCATCACGAGACTTCCCCATGATGAAAGGAGTAGCAGTTAACAATAGTAGATCCAAGTGAACTTATAAATAAAGCTATACTCCCCGGCAACGGCGCCAGAAAATAGTCTTGATGACCCACAAGTGTAGGGGATCGCAACAGTCTTCGCAGGTAGTATTACCCAATTTATTGATTCGACACAAGGGAAGCCAAAGAATACTTGCAGGCCTTAACAACTGAGTTGTCAATTCAGTTGCACCTGGAAATAGTTCTTGCTCACAGAAGTTTATCAGTAGCAACAGTTTGTAGTAGCAACAACAAAGCAACAGCAACAACAACAGTGAAACAGGAGCAACAGTAACAGTAACGATAACAGTGGGATTCGAGTGTGCTAGGCATAGGGATGGATGGACGGATGTTGCATGGACGAGTCTAAACATGTAACTTCAAGATCTAGGGCATTGCAGATAAATAAGAATAAGCATCCAAGTACTAAACAATCCTAGGCATGTGCTCCAAATATAGTCATACGTGATCACAATGAGAACTTGCACAACATCTTCTGTCCGGCCAGCCCGTGGCAGCGGGGCCTCTAGGGAACTACTGGCAATTAAGGTGCTCCTTTTAATAGAGCACCGGAGCAAAGCATTAACACTCCGTGAACACATGTGATCCTCACACCACAGCCATCCCCTCTGGTTGTCCCAATTATTGTCACTTTAGGGCCTTTGGATCCGGACAACGATATGTGTACACAACTTGCAGATAAGATCATAAACAATACTATCATAACTATTCAATAATAAGTTCAGCTCTGAGATCATGGCACTCGGGCCCTAGTGACAAGCATTAAGCACAACAAGTTGCAACAAAGTCAAATAGCACTAATAGAGATACTAGGCACTATGCCCTAACAGATCTTATTCGATTACATGATAGAACTCATCCAATCCCTACCATCCCCAAGCCTACAGCGGGGGATTACTCACTCATGGATGAGGGAAACATCGATGGTTGATGGAGATGCGTTGGTGATGACGATGGTGATGATCCTCTCCAAATTCCCTGTCCCGGTAGGGTGCCAGAATGGAGTTTCTGGATCTGAATCTTGGTTTCTGGTGGTGGCGGCGGAGCGGAACTCGTTATGGAAAACTATCAACCCCCCCCCTCTGTTTTTAGTCAGAAGGCAACTTATAGGTGCGGAGGGAGGCCGAGGAGCTTCCTAGGGTAGCCAGACCTCCCCCAGGCATAGGGTCAATGGGCCCGCGTCTAGGGTGGGTCTGGGCCCCCAGGCCTCCCCTCTGTCTCCCCTTCTGGCTCCGTGGATCTTCTGGTGAGAAATAGTTTTTGGCATATTTTTCGGGATTTTTCCTGATAGATCATTTTCTGCACAAAAACAAGACACCAAGGTATTTCTGCTGAAAACAGCGTCAGTCCGTGTTAGTTGTATCCAAATCACACAAGTTCAGAGAATAAACAATAGCAAAGTGTTCGAGAAAGTAGATACGTTTTGTACGTATCAACTCCCCCCAAGCTTAGCTTATTGCTTGTCCTCAAGCAATTCATTTGAAAACTGAGTGCGATAAAAGAACTTTCACGAACACTTTGCTTCATATGATGTATATATTCTCAGCACAGGAGTAGATGCTTAGACAATTCATAATAAAGAGTATGCAACTAAGTCTATTCAATAGTCATTGCAAGCTATGAAGAGAAACCAACTCAATAATAATAATCAGCATGAAACATAAACATAAGCAACATTGCAATGCTCATAATAAGGTATGATAGAGTGGTATCTCGCTTGCCTTTGTTTGAAGAGCACAATATAAATGTTGAGGCACCTCTGAAGTTCATATGAAGACTAGAGATAAAGATATCAGAGATACAAGCATCAAAGTCATGACATAATTAACCAAGTTTTGGAACAAACACAAGAATGACAACTATGCTCTCAAGAAGGTGCTCATAGAATAAGTTGCGACTCAACAGAATTGTGAAAATGGTTTTATGAAGGTTTGAAAGGCTTCCCAATGCTGAAAGGAATGTACTCATTAGCTTTGAGCTCTCATTGCCCCTATCATAGGCATCTTCATATGGTTAAGGTGAAAGTGAGGTCCACTCTGAATTATATGCTTGACATACCATATAGTGGAAATCCCAAGTCCCTTGAGTATGAGGGTCGCTCCGCATGCTACTCAACTTTGGGGTACCCCTTGCACATGGTATAGGAGCTTTCCCATAACCAAAATGACAAGGCAAGAAGACAATGAGCATCTCAGCAATCTTTTTATTTACCATAGGCATAACTTTTTATTGAGGACGCTTCCTAGATGCTCATTACAGCGATGCTGCAAGTTTCCACCATGATTAAGCATGGCTTAGGCTAGCGGCCCAGGTGTTTCTCTAACACAATGTATAAACTCCATGAACTCACAACCTCCCCTTTTATTTCACATCGTCGACATCCATAAACAAAAGATCAAAGAATCAATTGGATGAGATATCCAACAGGTGTTGAAAGCGTTCCCCATGACAGCACGGTTCTGCTGACTCCCAGCATATCATAAGCAAGCATATAACTTTCATGGACTAGTCACAATGGTTCAGAATTATTAAGCGCAAGGAATAAAGTGTGCCATCAAGTTCATGAGAGCTTTACTAACTAACTTTCTCAAAACAGACAAACATTTTATTTTGGAACAAAACACGGCATATGGAATATGCACTGAAATAGCAAATGATGCTAATAGGTAGGTATGGTGGACAAAGCTGGCAATATTGGTTTTGGGGAGTTGGAAGCACAGGTAGAGTACATAGTCTGTGCAAGTGAAGGCTAGCAATAGATAGGGAGCGACAAACGAGAGAACAATAACTGTCATAATCATGCTTGCAACAAAACAAGACTAATTATGGCATGAAAGTGATACAAGAACTCTGAGGCAAAATAAATCATCAAGGCTTACTGACTATTGATTAGTCATATGTATGCATGAACATGTGCCAAGTCGATTCACATGAACAGTCGGAGGAGGATACCACAATGTCATACTAAAGTATGAATAAAACAATGCAAGCAAACATTCATATGACATGCTACAAACTAGTAGCAAGCTGGATCTAATCATAGACAAGCAAAAACTACTAAGCATCCATAATGACATACACCTTACACAAACAGGCTAAGCATGCTCACAATGATGAGTATATGTACAAAAATGAAACAAATAGAGTTAGTTACCAGCCTCTTACCACACCTCAAGTTGTCTTAATCTTCATTATTGCCCTTCACTTGTGTGACTTGAATAATTAACATGAAAACCCAAATCCACTGAGGACGGCTAAACCCTGCAAAGAACTCACAAAACCAAAGAAGAACAACAAATATTTTTGGTGTTTTCGTTTTTTAGAAGGCAACCAACGCAAAACCAAATGAAGCAAAATAAAACCAAAAACAAAAACTAATATGCTCCAAGAACAACACAACTTTGCATGAAACAATAAAAACGAAGTGTCTAGAAAGACCTGAGATTTTTATTGATGAAGAAGGGGATGCCTTGGGCACCCCCAAGCTTTGACACTTGTACCTCTTGAGTAATTCTTGGGGTGACATGGAGTGGCTCCCCCCAAGCTTGAGCTTTTGTCCATTCTTCATCTCATTACATCATTCTCTCTCTACACCTGAAATTTTTCCTTCATACAAAACTTCACACAATCTTCATTAGCAACATTAGTGTATTCAAAAGATAATAGACCTTTGGGTTTAGCTTTGGAACAGCAAAACTTTTCACTAAAAACACAAGCTACTATAGCAACTCCTTCAAAAATCTCAATTCCCCAAAAGAGAACTCAAAAGGAATCAATAAGAAGCAAATGCAAATAATGGCAGAAATCTGTCAAAATAGACCAGCAGGTAGAAACCTATTTTTTAGAAAATCTTATGTTGCTCAAATAAAAAAGTTCTGAACTAACGAAAGTTAGATAACATACTGAGGGATTTATTCGTAAATTTTTAGCTTAATCCGACTTACATAGACTCCTCATGATTTTTTATGGTGGAGGACAAAAATCTGTTTCGGGACAGCAACTCCCCAAATCTTACTTCCCTCTCGTTAGAGGTCATTCTTAGCACAAAAAGCAAACAAAAAGGATAATGAGAGGTAATTACTGAAGCAATAACTTCCAAGAGTCAAGGAAACTCTTGGGTTATCTCCCAACAAGTACTTTTCTTTAACGCATTTAAGTTAGGCACAACGAAGAGCAAAGATTGGAAAGGAGAAAAATAAAAGTGAGCAAGTATAACTAGAGTGAAATCATTATTTTGTTTACTAAAATCCTTTTGTTAACAAGGTTTATCAAGTCTTGTTACCAAAACAATCTTATGTGAAGCAAAACTTTGCATTCCACAAGGTGATTATGTTACCTCAAACTTGATAGCAATGGTCTCAATCATAATAGTTTCAAAATTTTCTTGTGAAATGGGACAATATATTTCTCCAACCTTGATGCTCTCAATATTTTCAATGGAATTCAGGCAATAACTTCTAACAACCTTCTTGGGGAAATAAATAGTATGCTCTTTGTCATCAATATTGAATGTTACTTTTCCTTGATTGAAATTGATGACAGCACCTGCAGTATTAAGAAAAGGTCTCCCAAGAATAATAGACATATTATCATCTTCAGGCATTTCAAGCACAACAAAATCAGTTAAAACCATGTAATTATGAGCAATTTGAACAGGAACATCCTCACATATACCAACATGAATAGTAGTTGACTTATCAGCCATTTGCAAAGAAATATCAGTTGGTATCAACTTTTCTAGCTGAAGTCTCTTATAGAGAGAAAAATGCATAACACTAAATCCAGCTCCCAAATCACATAAAGCAGTTCTAACATAATTATTCTTAATGGAGCAAGGAATAGTTGGTATACCTGGATCACCAAGTTTCTTTGGAACCTTACCATTGAAGGAATAATTAGCAAGTAGCGTAGAAATCTCCTCATTAGGAATCTTCCTTTTATTAGAGACAATATCCTTCATATACTTTGAATAAGGAGGCAACCTAATAGCATTAGTCAAAGGAATTTGCAAGAATAAAGGTTTCATCCACTCACAAAACTTGTTGTAGTGTTCTTCCTCCTTTGACTTGTGTTTCTTACCTGGAAAAGGCATAGGTTTCTGCACCCAAGGTTCTCTCTTTACCATGTTTATTAGCAATAAAATCTTCCTTTGTGTACCTAGTGTTCTTAGTGTGCTTCTCAGGTTCTTCCTCACCTTCCTCCTTAACAGGAGCATCATTATTATCATTACCCTTCTCAGTTTCAGCATCAGAGACAGATATACTATTAGGATCTACAACAGGTTGAAGTGGTTCCTCAACTAATTTATGTTTCCTTTTCCTCCTCTTACGAGGACTACCACTATCTTCACCTTGTTGAGAATCTTGCTCAATTCTTTTAGGGTGTCCTTCATGATATAAGGGATCTTGAGTAGCTATACCACTCCTAGTTCTAATTCCATAAGCATGTTTATCTCCTGAAGCATTAATTAGCATATCCTTTTGTACCTTAGCAAGTTGATAAAGTTGAGTTTGAACCATTTGAAAGTGCTTACAAAGCATTTTAATATCATTAGAAGTTCTTTCCACAATATCTTTTAACTCATGGATAGCTCTAGAGTTTTCCAATAAATGATTCTGAACTTGTTTATTAAAATTACCTTGTTTAACAATAAAAATGTCAAGTTCCTCTAAACATTGATAAGGAGGCTTACCATAAGGAATATCACCTTCATCAAAGTGTTGGAGAGAGTGTACCTCAATAGTAGATGAGTGGGGAATTGTCTTACATAACTCTTCTATGGGAGGTAGATTCTTCACATCTTCAGCTCTAATACCTTTCTCCTTTAGACACTTCTTAGCTTCCTTCATCACTTCATCATTTAATGCAATAACTCCCCTCTTCTTTGTTGTTGGTGTTGGAACTGGTTCAGGAACATCTGGTTCAGGAATAATAGTCTCTTGTGTATTTAGCTTAATTGAAGTCCAATCATCATAATTCTTGCTTATCTTAGCCATTAATTCTTCAGCATCTGTAGGAGTTCTTTTCCTGAAAACACAATCAGAAAACCTATCTAGGTAGGTCCTAGAATCATCAGTTAGTCCATTATAATAAATATCAAGAAGCTCATTCTTAGGTAATGGACATCCAGGATGTGCATGAATCAAGGCACAGAACCTTGTCCATGACTCAGGCAATTTCTCTTCTTCTCCCTGTTTAAAATCAAAAAGTCTCAGCAAAGCAGCATGTTTAGCACTAGGAGGAAAATATTTCTGGAAGGAAGAAGCAATCAAGCAATCGGGGCTATCAATGGAACCCGGAGGCAATCTATTAAACCAAGCCCTAGCTTCTCCTTTTAGTGAAAAAGGGAAGATCTTGGTAACAAAGTACTTGAGTATTTTAAAATCATCAGAGAACAAAGCACTCATAGTAGAAAGCTCATTCATATGAGCCACAACACTCTCATTTTCAGTACCACAAAAATGTTCTTTCTCAACAATATCTAAATAAGATAAATCAAGAGAGAAATCATAATCTTTATCTTTAATATCTATGGGAGAAGTGGCAAACTTAGGATCATAGGACAACTTAGGCATAATAGTACGTCTAGCAAGGAGACTCTTCATAGCACTAGTACCATGTGTGTTTTGGCACTCTTCAACAAATTCATTAGTGAACTCAATGTAACCATCATTAATATCATAACTATCACTAGCCTCAGGTGAGCTAACAGGTGTAACAATGCATTCACTAGGAGTTTCAGTATTCCTAGACTAGCCATAGTAGCATCTAGAAAAGGACCTAATGAACCACTCGCATCAAGCACAATAGAAGTAACATCATGATCATCAAAAGCAGTTTCAGAATCAGCAGTAGTAGCAGTGTGTGTAGCATGAGTATGTGGTGGTCGTGTGACAAGCTTAGTTATAACAGACGATGAATCAAGAGAAGCAGAGGTGTTTAGTGTTGTACCTCTTCTTGTAGTGGATGGTAAAATATAAAACTTTGCATCACGAGACTTCCCCATGATGAAAGGAATAGCAGTGAACAATAATAGATCCAAGTGAACTTACAAATAAAGCTATGCTCCACGGCAATGGCGCCAGAAAATAGTCTTGATGACACACAAGTATAGGGGATCGCAACAGTCTTCGCGGGTAGTATTACCCAATTTATTGATTCGACACAAGGGGATCCAAAGAATACTTGCAAGCCTTAACAACTGAGTTGTCAGTTCAGCTGCACCTGAAAATAGTTCTCGCTCACAGAAGTTTATCAGTAGCAACAATTTGTAGTAGCAACAACAAGAACAACAACAACAACAACAACAGTAGCAATAGTAACAGTAACGACAACAGTAGGATTCGAGTGCGGTAGGCATAGGGATGGATGGACGGGCGTTGCATGGACGAGTCTAAACATGTAACTTCAAGAACTAGGGCATTGCAGATAAATAAGAATAAGCATCCAAGTACTAAACAATCCTAGGCATGTGCTCCATATATAGTCATACGTGCTCGCAATGAGAACTTGCACAACATCTTCTGTCCAGCCAGCCTGTGGCAGCGGGGCCTCTAGGGAACTACTGGCAATTAAGGTGCTCCATTTAATAGAGCACCGGAGGAAAGCATTAACACTCCATGAACACATGTGATCCTCACACCACAGCCATCCCCTCCGGTTGTCCCAATTATTGTCACTTTGGGGGCTTTGGATCCGGACAATGATATGTGTACACAATTTTCAAATAAGATCACAAACAATACTATCATAATGATTCAATAATAAGTTCATAACTGAGATCATGGCACTCGGGCCCTAGTGACAAGAATTAAGCACAACAAGTTGCAACAAAGTCAAATAGCACTAATAGAGATACTAGGCACCATGCCTCTAACAGATCTTATTCGATTACATGATAGAAATCATCCAATCCCTACCATCGCCAAGCCTACAGTGGGGGATTACTCACTCATGGATGAGGGAACCATCGGTGGTTGATGGAGATGTTGGAATTATGCCCTAGAGTCAATAATAAAAGATGTTATTATTATAATTCTTGTTCATGATAAAGTTTATATTCCATGCTAGAATTGTATTAAGCGGAAACTTTGATACTTGTGTGGTTTATGAACAACACCGTGTCCCTAGTACGCCTCTATGGACTAGCTCATTGATTAATGATGGTTAATGTTTCCTAACCATAGACATGAGTTGTCGATTAATAATGAGATCATGTCATTGGGAGAATGATATGATGGATAGACCCAAATCAAGCAGAGCAATTAGATCGTGTCATCGTGTTCATCTTTGCAAAGCTTTTTCTTATGTCAAATATGGTATTCCTTAGACCATGAGATAATGCAACTCCCTGGTATCATAAGAAAGCTTTGAGGTCATCAAACATCATCCTATGAGAGGGTGATCATAAAGGTGTCTCTCAGCTGATCGGAAAGTACTTGTTGGGTTGTATGTATCGAGATGGGATTTGTCCCTCCCAAGTCGGAGAGATATACTTCGGGCCCACTCGGTAATCGATATCAACACCGCTTGCAAGCACGCGGTTAAGGAGTTAATCACAAAGTGATATCGGATTGCGGAACGAGTAAAGTACTTGTTGTGAACGAGATTGAACTAGGTATGCCGATACCGACGATCGAATCTCGGGCAAGTAAAATATCGCGTGACGAAGGGAATATATATATATATGGGATTAATTGAAGCCTGGCATCGTGGTTCATCCGATATGATCATCGATGAATGTTTGGGAGTCAATATGGTTTTCCAGACCCCGCTGTTGATTATTGATAGAAGATCATGTCTGCATATTCTCGAACCCGTAGGGTCACACACTTAACGTGTCTCGACGGTAGGATAGAATGGATAATTGGTTTATGAGTTTTTGTTCGGAGTCTCAGATGAGATCCAGGACGTCACGAGAGGTTCCGGAATGGTCCGGAGAATAAGATTCATATAAGGGAAAGCAGTTTTTGGATTTCGGAATTGTTTCGGATTGTTCGGTATTGTACCGGAAGCTTCTAGAACCTTCCGGAGTGGGACCAACGTGGCCCCACTTGTCGGAGGGGTGCGTGGGCCTACGAGGGAGTGCCCTAGACGCATTGGGCCAGGGGAACAAGGCCCCATAGGCCCAGCCGGCCAAACCCTAGGGGAAACCCTAGGGAAACCTTCTATAAGGAAGGGGAAAACTTGCCCCCCACTCCAACCCTTGGGGCCGCCGCCCTAGGGCTTGGAGGAGGGGCCAAGGGGGCCGTCCAGCCCCCTATATATAGAGGGCAGGGGCGCAGCCCTCCTCCCCCACTCCTTCAACCCTAGCCGCCATACTTCTGCCCTCCAGATCTCTCTCTCTCCCGACTGCGCGTAGGCGAAGCCCTGCCGCAGAAACTCTCCACCTTTGCACCACGCCATCATGTTGTAGATCCAATCTATCTCTCCACCCCACTTGCTGGACCGAGGAAGGAGGAGACGTCGAGGTGCCGTACGTGTGCATCTCTCGGAGGCATCGCCACTTGCGGTGTTGGATCGGATCGGATCGCGAGGAGGAGAAGCTAGTACGACTACATCAACCATGTTCCGTTGAACGTTCCGCTGTGCGAATATTCAAGGGTATGAAGATCTCATATATTCCCCCTCATTGTTTGCATCTCCTAGATTAGATCTTGGCTTTACCGTTCGCATCCGTAGAATTTTTTTGATTTACTATGCTGCGAAACCCTTCAGTGGTATCAGAGCTAGATCTATGCATAGATGTGTTTCACGAGTAGAACGCAACATGCTTGTTGCGGGCGTTGATGTTTTCTATTGAAAGCCTCTTGTTTGTGTACTTCTTATGACGCGGGATAGTGAGATCGAAGCGGTCCAGGCCAACTTTACGCGACCTCGTTCGCGAGACCGGCTCCGCACTTGACGTGTGGCTTGTTCCACACATGCGGCTGGTGGATGCCAATTTCTCTCACTATAGTTGTCATGGGATTTACACCGGATGTTGGCAACCGTAATATCACCGTTGTGGCTTTCCGTAGGTAAGAATCGTTCTTAGCTTGTTACTCCCATAAGCCACGTAAAACATGCAACAACAAAGTAGAGGCGTCTAACTTGTTTTTGCAGGGAGTGTTTTTGTGATATGGTATGGCCCAAGATGTGATGTGTATGTTGTATGCAATGATCATGTTTTGTAATGTTTCACGACTTGCATGTCGATGAGTACACAACCGGCAGGAGCCATATGGTTGTCTTTATAATTGTGTATGACCTGTATGTCAACTTCTTATAAGCCATGTAATAGCTTTACTTTATCGCTAAGTAGTTAGCAATAGTTGTAGTTGCTATTTGTGGTGGAGGTAATCATGGTGGAGTGATGGAGATCATGCTGGCACGCACAAGATGGAGATCATTGCGCGGAGATTGGCTATACCATGTCACATAAAATTATATGCATGTGATGTTTATCCTTTTATGTATCTTATTATGCTTAGATCGCGACGGTAGCATTATAAGATGATTCCTCACTTAAAGATCAAGATAAAACTGTGTTCTCCCCATGTATGCACCGTTGCGAAAGTTCGTCGTGTTCAAGCATCACGTGATGATCGGGTGCTATAAACTCTATGTTCACATACAACGGGTGCAAGCCAGTTTTGCACACGCGGAAATACTTGGGTTTGACTTGACGAGCCTAGCATGTACAGACATGGCCTCGGAACACATGAACCGAAAGGTTAAGCATGAGTCATATGAATGATATGATCGACACTTTGTTGTCCACCATTGAAACCACATCTCTTCTCGTGAAGATCGTATTAGGTGTGGTGAATTTGGATCATGTTCACTAAACAACTTGAGGGATGTTGAATTTAGTGGGAGTTCATCTAGTAATTTGATTAAGTTGAACTAGTTATCATGAACATAGTCTAAATTGTACTTGCAAATTTTGTAGATCAAATGGCTAAGTCCAACTTCAACTTCAACGTTTTTGCTGAGAAAGAAAAGATTAAGAACAATGGGTCTAACTTCACCAACTAGTTCCGCAATATGAGAATCATTCTCTCTAGCGGACAAAAGGACTATGTCCTTGAGAAAGCGCTAGGTGACGCCCCTGCTGTAGATGCGCCGACTGATGAGAAAGCTGTTTATCAGTCGCACAAGGATGATTATGGTGTGATTAAGAGCACCATGTTGTTTGCTATGGAATCGGACCTTCAAAATCGTTTTGAGGAGTTCCCCGGGCCCTTTGAGATTCTTGAGGAACTGAAAACTATGTTTCAGACTCAGGCCCGTTCTGAGAGATATGAGATCTCTGAGAAATTCTTTAACTGCAAGATGGAGGAAGGGAGTTCCGTTAGTGAGCACGCCATTAAGATGTCGGGCTACACTCAACGCCTTGAGCAACTAGACTGCAAGATTCCAGAGGAGCTCAAGATTGACAGAGTTCTGCAATCACTCCCTCCTAGCTACAAAGGTTTTGTAGTTACTCATAATCAGATTGGTTCCACTGATATGATCACTGAGATCTTCGCTAAGCTGAAAGCTGCGGAGGTGGACATCAAGAAAGATAATCTTGTGTTGATGGTCAACAAGTCCCCCAGCTTTAAGAAAGGTAAGGGTGCAAAGAAGTCCTTCAAGAAGGGCAGCGACAAGCGCATTGCCCCTGCTGAGAAGAAGCTCAAGTCTGGACCTAAGCCGAACACTGAGTGCTTCTATTGCAAGGACAAGGGTCACTGGAAGCGCAACTGTCCGAAGAACTTAGCGGACAAGAAGGCTGGCACCATCAAAGGTATATTTTATATACATGTTATTGATGTTTTCCTTACTAGCCCTCGTTGTAGTGCCTGGGTATTTGATACTGGTTCAGTTGCTAATATTTGTAACTCAAAACAGGAGCTACGGAATAGATGGCGGCTAGCGAGGGATGAGGTGACGATGCACGTTGGCAACGGATCAAGAGTTGATGTGATGGCCGTCAACACGCTCTCCTTAGTTTTACCTTCGGGATTAGTTTTAAACCTTAATAAATGTTATTATGTGCCTGCGTTGAGCATGAACATCATATCTGGATCGTGTTTATTGCAAGACGGTTATTCATTTAAATTGGAGAATAATGGTTGTTCTATTTATATGAGTAACATATTTTATGGTCATGCACCTGCTATGAATGGTTTATTTCTTCTGAATCTCGAAAGCAATGAAACACACATCCATAACATTGAGGCTAAGAGATGCAAGGTAGATAGTGATAATACGACTTATTTGTGGCACTGCCCTCTAGGTCATATTGGTGTAAAACGCATGAAGAAACTCCATTCTGATAGACTTTTGGAGTCTCTTGATTTTGAATCATTTGACACGTGCGAACCATGACTCATGGGCAAGATGATCAAAACCCCGTTCTCCGGAATAATGGAGCGAGCAACAGACTTGTTGGAAATCATACATACCGATGTATGCGGACCAATGAGTGTTTCGACGCGCGGTGGTTATCGCTATTTTCTCACTTTTACTGATGACTTAAGTAGATATGGGTATATCTATTTAATGAAACATAAATCTGAAACATTTGAAAAGTTCAAAGAATTTCAGAACAAAGTGGAGAACCATCATAACAAGAAAATTAAATTTCTACGATCCGATCGTGGAGGTGAATATTTGAGTTATGATTTTCTCACGCATCTTAAAGCAAGCGGAATCGTTTCGCAACTCACGCCACCCGGAACACCACAGCGCAATGGTGTGTCTGAACGCCGGAATCGAACTTTATTGGATATGGTGCGATCGATGATGTCTCTTACGGATTTGCCGTTATCATTTTGGGGTTATGCATTAGAAACGGCTGCATTCACTTTAAATAGGGCACCATCTAAATCCGTTGAGACGACATCATATGAACTGTGGTTTGGTGCTAAACCTAAGTTGTCGTTTCTTAAAGTTTGGGGATGCGAAGCTTACGTCAAGAAGTTGATGCCGGACAAGCTCGAACCCAAAGCGGAGAAATGCGTCTTCATAGGATACCCTAAGGAAACGATTGGGTATACCTTCTATCACATATCCGAAGGCAAAGTGTTTGTCGCAAAGAACGGATCCTTTCTTGAGAAGGAGTTTCTCTCGAAAGAAGTGAGTGGGAGGAAAGTAGAGCTAGATGAGGTTATTGAACCTTCTCTTGAGTTGGAGAGTAGGGCAGCACCTGAAATTGTTCCAGTGCCGTCTGCATCAACAATAGAGGAAGCTAATGACAAAGATCATGAAGCTTCGGACGATGCTACTACTGAACGTCGCAGGTCAACAAGGTCGCGTGCCCCTCCTGAGTGGTACAACAACCCTATCTTAACTGTCTTGTTAGTAGACAACAGTGAACCTGCGAACTATGAGGAAGCAACGATGAGCCCAGACTCTGAAAAATGGCTAGAGGCCATGAATCCGAATTGGGATCCATGAGCAAAAACCAAGTATGGACTTTGGTGGACCCTCCTAGCGACCGAAAGGCCGTTGAGTGCAAATGGATTTTCAAGAAGAAAACGGACGCGGATGGTAATGTTACTGTCTATAAAGCACGGCTTGTCGCGAAAGGTTTTCGACAAGTTCAAGGTGTTGACTACGATGAGACTTTCTCTCCCATAGCGATGTTTAAGTCCATTCGGATTTTATTAGCAATTGCTGCGTTTCATGATTATGTAATATGGCATATGGATGTTAAGACTGCGTTCGTCAATCGCAACATTGATGAGGAGTTGTATATGATGCAACCCGAAGGTTTTGTCGATCCTAAGGATGCTGATAAGGTGTGCAAACTTCAGCGTTCCATTTATGGACTGAAGCAATCATCTCGGAGTTGGAACCTTCGTTTTGATCAAGTGATCAAGAGCTTTGGATTTGTTCCAAATTGCTATGAAGCTTGTATATACAAGAAAGTGAGTGGGAGCTCAGTGACATTTTTGGTACTATATGTGGATGACATATTGATTATTGGAAATGACATTGACATGCTTAACGATGTGAAGAGTTATTTGAACAAATGTTTTTCAATGAAAGACCTAGGGGAATCTGCTTATATATTGGGCATCAAAATCTGTAGAGATAGACAAAGACGCCTGATAGCTTTAAGCCAAAGTACATACCTAGACAAAGTTCTGAAAATGTTCAGAATGGATAAGGCAAAAAAAGGTTCAGTGCCTATGTTGTCAGGTAAGATATTGAGCAGGGCTCAGTGTCCAGCTACGGTAAACGATAGAGAAGCTATGAGCAAAGTGCCTTATGCCTCGGCCATAGGTTCTATCATGTATGCCATGCTGTGTACTAGACCGGATGTGTCCAATGCTCTTAGTTTGACAAGCAGATACCAAAGTGATCCAGGAGTGGAACACTGGACAGCCGTGAAGAACATCCTAAAGTATTTAAATAGGACTAAAGAAATGTTCTTGGTCTATGGAGGTGATGAACAGCTCGTCGTAAAAGGTTACATCGACGCTAGTTTCGACACCGACAAGGATGATTCTAAATCTCAGACAGGATACGTTTATATTTTGAATGAAGGAGCTGTGAGCTGGAGAAGCTGCAAGCAAAGCGTGATCGCGGGATCTACAGTGGAAGCGGAATACATGGCTGCTGCAGAAGCATCAAGTGAAGGAGTTTGGATCAGGAACTTCATCACCGAGCTTGGTGTGGTTCCAAGTGCCTTGGACCCACTAGAGATATTGTGTGACAACACTGGCGCCATAGCACTGGCTAAGGAACCAATATATCATCCAAAGACCAAGCACATAAACCGCAAGTTTCATATAATTCGAGATTATATAACAGATGGAGATCTGAAGATTAGCAAAGTACATACGGATCTGAATGTCGCAGATCCATTGACTAAACCTCTTCCACGAGCAAAACATGATCAGCACCTTAGTGCCATGGGTGTTAGATTGTTGCCATATGTAAACTAGATTATTGACTCTAGTGCAAGTGGGAGACTGTTGGAATTATGCCCTAGAGGCAATAATAAAAGATGTTATTATTATAATTCTTGTTCATGATAAAGTTTATATTCCATGCTAGAATTGTATTAAGCGGAAACTTTGATACTTGTGTGGTTTATGAACAACACCGTGTCCCTAGTACGCCTCTATGGACTAGCTCATTGATTAATGATGGTTAAGGTTTCCTAACCATAGACATGAGTTGTCGATTAATAATGAGATCATGTCATTGGGAGAATGATATGATGGACATACCCAAATCAAGCAGAGCAATTAGATCGTGTCATCGTGTTCATCTTTGCGAAGCTTTTTCTTATGTCAAATATGGTATTCCTTAGACCATGAGATAATGCAACTCCATGGTATCAGAAGAAAGCTTTGAGGTCATCAAACGTCATCCTATGAGAGGGTGATCATAAAGGTGTCTCTCACGTGATCGGAAAGTACTTGTTGGGTTGTATGTATCGAGATGGGATTTGTCCCTCCCAAGTCGGAGAGATATACTTCGGGCCCACTCGGTAATCGATATCAACACCGCTTGCAAGCACGCGGTTAAGGAGTTAATCACAAAGTGATATCGGATTGCGGAACGAGTAAAGTACTTGCTGTGAACGAGATTGAACTAGGTATGCCGATACCGACGATCGAATCTCGGGCAAGTAAAATATCGCGTGACGAAGGGAATATATATATGGGATTAATTGAATCCTGGCATCGTGGTTCATCCGATATGATCATCGATGAATGTGTGGGAGTCAATATGGTTTTCCAGACCCCGCTGTTGATTATTGATAGAAGATCATGTCTGCATATTCTCGAACCCGTAGGGTCACACACTTAACGTGTCTCGACGCTAGGATAGAATGGATAATTGGTTTATGAGTTTTTGTTCGGAGTCTCGGATGAGATCCAGGACGTCACGAGAGGTTCCGGAGAATAAGATTCATATAAGGTAAAGTAGTTTTTGGATTTCGGAATTGTTTCGGATTGTTCGGTATTGTACCGGAAGCTTCTAGAACCTTCCGGAGTGGGACCAACGTGGCCCCACTTGTCGGAGGGGTGCGTGGGCCTACGAGGGAGTGCCCTAGACGCATTGGGCCAGGGGAACAAGGCCCCATAGGCCCAGCCGGCCAAACCCTAGGGGAAACCCTAGGGAAACCTTCTAGAAGGAGGGGGGAAACTTGCCCCCCACTCCAACCCTTGGGGCCGCCGCCCTAGGGCTTGGAGGAGGGGCCAAGGGGGCCGGCCAGCCCCCTATATATAGAGGGCAGGGGCGCATCCCTCCTCCCCCACTCCTTCAACCCTAGCCGCCATACTGCTGCCCTCCAGATCTCTCTCTCCCGACTGCGCGTAGGCGAAGCCTGCCGCAGAAACTCTCCACCTTTGCACCACGCTGTCATGTTGTAGATCCAATCTATCTCTCCACCCCACTTGCTGGACCGAGGAAGGAGGAGACTTCGAGGTGCCGTACGTGTGCATCTCTCGGAGGCATCGCCACTTGCGGTGTTGGATCGGATCGCATCGCGAGGAGGAGAAGCTAGTATGACTACATCAACCACGTTCCGTTGAACGTTCCGCTGTGCGAATATTCAAGGGTATGAAGATCTCATCTATTCCCCCTCGTTGTTTGCATCTCCTAGATTAGATCTTGGCTTTCCCGTTCGCATCCGTAGATTTTTTTTGATTTACTATGCTGCGAAACCCTTCAGGAGATGCGTTGGTAATGACGATGGCGATGATCCTCTCCAAATTCCCCGTCCGGGCAGGGTGCCAGAACGGTGTTTCTGTATCCGAATCTTGGTTTCTGGCGGCGGCGGAGTGGAACTCTTTCTGGAAAACTATCGAACCCCCCTCTATTTTTAGGCCAGAAGGCAACTTATAGGCACGGAGGGAGGCCGAGGAGCTGCCTGGGGTGGCCAGACCTCCCCCAGGCGCAGGGTCAGTGGGCCCGCGCCTGGGGTGGGTCTGGCCCCCCTAGGTCTCCCCTATGTCTCCCCTTTGGCTCCGTGGATCTTCTGGTGAGAAATAGTTTTTGGCATATTTTCCGGGATTTTTACTGATAGTTCATTTTCTGCACAAAAACAAGACACCAAGGTAATTCTGCTGAAAACAACGTCAGTCCGTGTTAATTGTATCCAAATCACACAAGTTTAGAGAAGAAACAATAGCAAAGTGTTTGAGAAAGTAGATACGTTTTGGACGTATTAATTATCCAATGCGAAATAAGAGACAAAATTCAAATCAGGCATCAGGGCTGGAGAATCCGGTGTGGTAGGCCAGAAACTCCAGAGTGGGCCGGAGACTCCGGTGTCTGCAGACCGAAAACTCTGGTGTGAGGGGAACTACTTGAACTGCTCGTGTTCTTAAGCGGAAATACACACCTTGGATCCTCAAATCCACAAAATGGCCAAATTGGGTTGGGAAAACATAGGGTAAAGATGGACCAACACCTAGGACAAGATTTGGTCTGATCAAAACCATAAATAACACTCCGAAGCGAGAGACCGGTCCAAAGGCAAATTTGGGGCTCTTTTGGGGGAATTTTGTAATTTATGGTGGATAAGAGAAATTATTTTTGGGGAAATTCATGATCAACCTTGCTCTTGATACCAATATGTTAGGGGTGACCCCTTAGGTTTGCCCGATCTTTCATAAATCCCCATGGAAATCGAGATGGAGGCGAGTGGGAGGAGGGGAAGGATGAAATACAAGGACTCACAGACAAAGAACTCGATGAAAACACGCAAACACAGGAAGACACGATACAGATCAATAGCTCGCACCGACGGAAACCGGTTTGTCATAATTCCTAGGATCTGTGACAGGCAAGACACTCTCCCACTACCAACAACGGGGGTGAGAAGCGATGAGATCTTGACTACTTGGAGACGAGACATTGACTCCAAGGACTTGTACAACTTGAACGCACTAGGCAAAATCCAAGAGGTTCGGGGATAAATGGTGCTCCTTGTCAAGGAGCATGAGACTAGCAATAGATAGATCCTTTAGGGTTTCTTCTATTACAATTATCCAAGTCTCGGGTTTACAATATAGGTGGGGGACTATTTATAGGCCAGCCACTAGTTCAAGGGTACTTTAGGAATAAAAAGGAAAGGTCTGGTTGGACTTGGGGTTACATGGGCCTAAGTCCCAAAGGCCTTTACATGCCTGGTGACAAGGACACCAGAGATTCCAGTGTGATGGGCCGGAGACTTCGGTGCATGCCGGAGATTCCGGTCTATCTCTGGTCCGTCTTCGGAGAGGGTGTTAGACTGTCCTAGGCCTCGACCCGGGTGCTGGTCCGGAGGCCAACCGGAGATTCCGGGGTATTGATCCGAAGATTCTGGTCTGCCAGACCAGAGACTCCGGTGTGTTAGCTTGAGCAGCTGCTTCTCCTTGTCCAGCTCCTTGTACTTCATTCATGGGGGCTTGGTGATATGTTGGGGCTTCATAGCTGAGAATGCATAGCGTATTTGCATAAAGGAGCAAGCCAGTCAAGGGTGTATCAAAGTGACACGATGAGAGGAGCGAGTTAACCTTAGCTTGTAGGAGTTTGGCTTGGGCACTATCATTGGTCCACTTGGGGGATTTGGTGGTGTAGATGTAGGGCGTCTGTAGGATGGGCTGCATCAGACCAGAATACAAAATATTTTACATAAGATTTTGTACGTGTATATTATAAATCATTATCTGTTTTTACTGAAACATTTTAAATCTTTAATTTGAGTTTTTCAAAAAAAAAACCTCCATGAAGCCTATCCGGGCGCACACTCCGTAGACACAAGATGTGCAAGTGCCCTCATCGCTCATGCATGTCACCAAGCTTAATCTATAGTATAATTTCACAAACTTGTTAAAGTATTATAAGGACACAAATTGTTATGATAGTTTAGGATAGTTAGGACTCTAGCCTAACTTGACTTGTACTCCAAGATTATCCCATGTACACCCATGAGGATCAATAATACACCCATCAGATTCCGCCAATCCCTCTATATCGTTCTACATGGTATTAGCCTAAACCGATCCCAAACCCTAGCCGGCGGCACGCTTCCGCCTCTCTGCCCCCGGGAAGGTCTTTCTCCATGATCTCCACCGGGGTCTGTATAACCCATTCGCAGGGTTCGTCCGCCGATCCATGATCGACTGCCCTGTAAGTCTTTTTCTCCGATCTCTTGATCGGTTTGCTTTTTTGCTTTATCGATCTTAGATCGGATTGAGTCGCCCACCGCCGTCATCCACCTCGCGCCTCTACTCTGATCATCGACATCGACGATCTACACCGCGCATATGCGTCTTCCATCTTTGCTGCCACGCCTGCCTTGGTAGGCTGTCGCAACCTCATGGCAGGCTGCCGCGCACCACTGACGGCTGTTATGCCTTCCTTGGAAGGCTACCGTGGCCGCCCCCACCCCGCGGATCGTCTTCGTCGTCGTCCGAGACTTCGCCGATAACGCCGCTATCGACTCCGGTCTACATGTCGTCCATGCCATGCCGCATACGGCGCACCGTTGGTCTGATCAACCCATCTCGCGCCTGTCTATGCCAAGCACATCCCCGAGCACGCGCCTACCACCGATCGATCTATGGACTGCCGCTGCTTCGGGCCGCAGCACCGCCGCCTTTGGTCCATGCTACTGTCTTCCAACGCGCCTTCCTTGGCGTGTACATCGCTGGTGGTCTCCCAGCCATTGCATTGACTTGCGCCCTGCATCTATGCCGCCCCTCGGATCGTAGCATAGCTGCACGCAGCCTTCTTCGCCGTCCCCGCGCATCGACGTCATCGGTTTCCACCGCACCATCTCCTACGACGCGGATCACCGCCGTCTTCGCATGGTCTTTGTCATGCCATCGGGTTCTTCTTTGCCTACATCGAGTACTGCCGCCGTGCCTCTCTAGGCGTCCATCATGACCACTTCGGGTCGCCGCTGGTTTTGCTGCCCTTTACGTCTTCGTCCACCACAACTTCGCTGTCAGCGTCATCGCCTCGTCCTCGACTACACCACTTACTCCTCTACTCCGACAACCGCGGACAGCATCGACATCTCTCCCTTCGTCGCTCTGCGCCTCGCAACCGCTCTGGAGGCCTCCTCCGCTAGTCTCTCTGACGTGGCGACAAGTTCATTATGGTCCCTGCCCCTCGCACACCTGGTACTGGCAACATCGGGAGTTCCTTCGTCCCCAATGCGTTCTCAAGTCTCGCAAGCTCGGATTGACGCCTCGTCTTCATTGGCTTCGACATGGTCTTCTTCGGCATCGTCCCCCTTCCTCTACGACTGCCTCGACTGTGTCACCGACAAGTTCTTCTTTGCATGCCCGGTTCTGACAAAACCGGAGTGTGCGTTCGTCCCCGACGTGCGCCTAGTTCTGTCAAAACTATGGCCGCACCTCGTCCTCGACGGCTCGGACTGCATCGGTTTCGGCATCGACATTCTCGACGACTATCTCGACGTGTCTCCGTCATCCTCCTCGCATACTATGCACATGTGGCTTCACGTGCGACATCCTCGACCATGACATCGACCACAGCGACCCCTCGCACGGCTACCTCGACCACAACACTGCCCAACGCTCTCGGCTCCCTCGACAATGGCACAAGGGCTACCACCTTGCTTGAGCATCATCAGCTTCCTCTACAGTCTTACCGTGACATGACACCGTCCGCGACGTTTCCGTTCCTACTGCGGGGAATGTTAGCCCACTGGTTTTACTTCGGTTTATCTCCAGTCTAATCGTTCGCGACGTTCCAGTTGTTTACGTTGCTATCGTTATGATTGCGGGGATGTTAGAGCAACAGGGTTGTGCCGTGGTAGGTGGTGAGAGAGGTCCGTTCAAAACGGTCGTCTCTTTCGTGTGCGAATGGCGGTGGATTAAGGGCACGGTGCCTTTCCGCAAAGGTGGAGTGGAGGACGTGTGTCCCTTGGAAGAAGAAGACTTCCAACAATCTGATGTGATGGAACAGATAATTGCCGCACCTGCAATCTGGAGGACCGTGAGAAAGCATGATTAGATTCGATGCGAGCTGAAAATGGGGAGTTCGAGGCCGCTGGGAATGACCAACCACGTGAGGATGCTCGGGTGCACCTGCCTGCTAGGCGTGTGCAAGCACGGACAGGGGTTTGCCAGATTAGGAGGTCAACCATGATGAATCGATGAGTGACTGATAACCGTGTGAACCGTGTGCCCGAGAAAGAGGTGGAAAGAACGAACTCGTCAAGACAGTGCAAAGAGATCAAAACATAATCAAATCAGTGCAAAAAGATAATACTACTACTAGTAGTATATATCACATCGTAATTCGTAAACCAAATCGGCACGTCATAATGCCCGCGGCAATTGTCGCATAACCACGCACCCGCTGGATCTGTATGCGAAGAAGTTTCCTTCCTTGTCACGTTTCTTTGCTTGACGCGTGCCAAATACAGATCAACTGTAGTACTCCCTCCGTTTAAAAATATAAGATGTTTTAGGTTTGTGAATGAAATGTATCTAGACATTTTAGTGTATAAGTTCAAATAAATCTAGACACTAAAATGTATCTAGATACATGTTCTTTATAAATCTAAAACATCTTATATTTCCAAGCGAAGGGAGTACTAGCGGAAGTCCAAGATCGAGATCAGGCTGAACATTTCACAACGGTTAGTGTCTGGTGAGGCTCAGTTGACGGGCGATTAGAAAACAGAAGAGCATCTACTACTGCGTGATTTTGGGAACTGCGATCGAGCCTACAATTTGGGAGTCGCTGTCACAAGTAAATCTAGTTAACTACTAGCCCCATGCATGACCCATCGTAGTACTACTAGTTTGATCAAGGGTGTGTGTTAGCATCTCCATAAGGGCATGTACTATGGCAGACGCTTGTGCAGACGTTTAAATGCAAAATAAAAAAACCAGAAATTTGGATTACATGCTAAGCGTCTCGGCTCCCAGCGCACGACCCTAGGTTTGGGTGGCTACAAACGCTTATCAGCTCCCGTGCGATGGCAAAAAAAAAGTCCTAGCTACCGACGCCTCGGTCTGCGTCGACGCTAGGGAAAATACCTGGATTAGACGGGATTTACGCATAACGGCCAGGATAATTATCCTAGCGTCTGCTCTAAACGTCAGCGTAGTACGTGCCCTAATCACAATCTATCTAATGTCAAGCCAAAAGGACGGCCACGCTAGCTACAAGAAGTAGTGCACTTGTCTTGTCAGCCACAACCTGCCTGGCTATTCGTAATTTCCTTCCATCTTTCAGGCTGCTGTCAGAATATGATGGTGTTGGCATGTTCGAAAAGCAGCAGCAGGTAACCCAAACTTGTCGACCCCGAATCTCAGGTGACCAGACGTTCAGTATGGAACTAATAAGTGACTTTGATTTGTCGAACGTGTATAGATTTATTTGAATTTAGACAAATCTAAATCACTTATTTCAGAGTAGTTTGGTTGGGGACGGCTAGTACTTTCTCCGTCCGTAAATAAGTATACATTTAGAAAATACTAGACAAATTAGTTCTATATTTTCTTTTATGAGGCTTTATCAATTATCAAGAAAAGAGAAGAATGAAGATTGGTGGATGATATGGAGAAGAAGAATAGAGATTGGAGGATGAAGTGGGAGTGATTACGATAAGCTAATTATATTTATTTAGTGTCTTAGTATTATAGATGTATATTTTTTAAATAAATTTTAAGTGCTAGATGTACACTTATTTATGAAAGGGAATACAAATCAATCATTCGTGCACGGACGTCTCAGAGATCATACTACTACGTGCACGTCACAGTGCTGCAGTAGTACTAGTTCGGCAGCTTGTGCTCTGCTCTCACGCCCATGGCGTGCTCCTTCAGGTGCTGTTGGACTCCGTCGTCTCCCCCAACCGGACGTCAGACCCTGCAAGGTTCTTGTCATACCGACCGCGTGTGTGTGCGTGTGTTTCCGAGCCTGCCATCAGTGCGAATCTGTCCACGGATACCGATACACACAGAGTCAACGTTCCATTCGGCCGACCCATCCGGTCTACCAGCATGTTCGAAACTGTCCGCGCGACGCTCCAGCGAAACAACCTATCCGACGAAATGTGTCCGGTTTGATCTATTCATACATTTAATATGGGGCTCGGTTGCGTTGGTCCAGACACGCGCGGACAGCGCAGGGACTCGTCCACTGGTCTACCCGTCAGCCACCGCTTACCGACAACATTGATTCAGACTGTCAGCGGCATCGATTCAACGCAACCGTGTCACCGATTCAGAGGCGCTGCGCGGAAGGGTGACCGGCGGCAGCCTGCGCGCATCAATGACGACAAGACGACACGCTGACACCGCCTATGTTCCCGCGCCGACATTGATGGCGAAAGAGCAGGAAGTTGCGCGCGTTCACAGATGGCTGGGCTATTTAACCTTGCGCCTGTCGGTGATGTCATCCTCACCCCTCGCCATTGCAAAACCTAGCCCGTCGCCACCACCACTATCAACAATGAAGACCCCGTCGTGGCCGAAGCGGAGCAAGAACGGGCACGAAGCATCTGGCAGCCATGGCTCTCGGCTGCCAGCCTTCCTCTACGGCACGTCCTTGCCGCCTTCGCCGCGACCGGAGGAGTTTCGGAGCGACCCCGTGGAAGACTACCTGCCACCACGGGAACACCGCACCCGACAGTACTACCGCGCCGGGGAGTGCGAGCGCCTTTGGAGGGAGGGTCGCGACATCCAGCGCAGGGATGTCTCCTTTCCCACCGGCTGGCACCTCAACCCGGACCATGTCCCGTGTTGGGAATATGCCCTAGAGGCAATCATGTATGATGATATTTCTCATTGTATTCATAAAGTTATTAAGTTGTCCTTGTATAAACATCTGATGTGTATCATTGAATATGTGATTCGGTTGTGGAACTATACATTCATGTTGTTTGTACTAAATATCCTTGGTCATTGAGGTTGTGCTGGACACACAACTTAGACCAATGTGAAAGTTGGCTTGATGACTCGGTTCCACTTGTCATGGGCATGGAGATGCTATTCCGACTTACACAGATTCGGCTAAAGAGTTTAGCGAGTCGGATTGATCCATATTGAGGTACAACAAACAAGTTGTCATTTGTATATCTCAATCAATGTAATCCTTAGACCTGAGGTTATTGCATAGTCTGAGTTGAGGATCACCGACTTAGGTTCTGTCAAACGCTGATCCGTAACTGGGCAGTTATAAAGACAGAGTTCGGGTTGACTGAGAATCAAGCTGCGTGATGTGAATAACCAAGATGGGATTTTGCCCCTCCACTTGGAGAGATATTCTCTGGGCCCTCTCGTGAGATATGATTCGGAAAGCATGGTCATGCACGACTCGGTTAAGTGTTAACCGAGGCGATCGACTAAGAGTTAGTCAGGTGAATCACTTATCTTGGATCAAGAAGAGAGTCGAACTATTTAAAGGATAACATATATTCGCCTATAGTCTGACAAGGTATATCGTGAGGCAAAAGGGACTCGA
Organism: Avena sativa; assembly: GCA_916181665.1. Taxonomy (NCBI): domain Eukaryota; kingdom Viridiplantae; phylum Streptophyta; class Magnoliopsida; order Poales; family Poaceae; genus Avena; species Avena sativa. The sequence continues at coordinate 325,540,107 of OV702280.1, forward strand.
ACACAAGTCACATTGGAAAGACAAGTCGTCATGAATCATTGGTACTTGGGAGTCGGCACGTTCTGCTAGGAGCCGCTACCGACTGATCGATTGAGAGTCGGACTCTAAGCGTGTCCAAGTAGCCATGAGCCTGCGGGGTCACACACTTAAGAGCGGAAACAAGTTCGGATTGGATCTGAACTGAAAATCTGGTTGGGTTGGACCCGAGCTTGATTTGGACTAAGCAGTGAGTCGGACTCACAGAGACTAATATTATATGAGCTTTAGTGAATGGGCCGCGCGAGCAGAGCCCACGATTCACTTCCTATATATAGTGGAGCACTGTAACCCAGAAAGGTTAATCGTTGTTTGATTAGGTCATTCCATGTGTTGGAAACCCTAACTCCACAGTAGTCCTACCGTCGTATCAAACCTAGTAGTTCGCCGCCGGTGCTCCTCCTTGTACGTGTGGATACCAGCAGAGGTGTTGTATGATCAGCACCAGGACAATCAGATCATAAAGGACTGCACTGCATCAACTGACGCGCTTCATCAGTAATCCACAACTACGTGTCTAGTGGTAAACCTCGTGGCCTTCTATCTCGGCTAGATTTTAGGATCACCATGTTAGAGAAAAAAGTTTTGTTTTATCTGTGCGTGCCCAACATCCCGATGCCGCCACCGCCCAAGGCGGGCAGAGGGCTAGCGGAGGAGATCCGCCGGCGGATCAGCAACCTCGCCCAGGCCCAACGGTGGGAGAGGGGCTACCACTCCGTGGCGTACTGGATCAAGTTCCTCGAGTGGGAGCACAAGGCGCGACGCGCGACCACCGTCCGCCGTGACCTGTAGCTGTGGGAGGTCTACGACGTCCCCGACATGGACTCAGACGATGAGGACGCCCACAACCACTTCGACGCCGACCTTGGTAGCGAGGACGACAAAGATGACGACGCTGACGTCGTCGTCAAACAGGAGGCGCCGGACGACGTCGCCGCGAACCTGTCCCCGGAGTATCGCGAGGTGATGGCTCGGGGCTACAACAAGGACGTCTTCACCGAGCAGGCCATTGCGGCCAGTGCGCGCGAGAAGGAGACCAGTGACGCGGCTACGAGGAGGCCCTCCAGCTCACGCATGGTGGCAGAGACGAACGCCCAGTTGCCTCCACCGCCGCCGCTGCCGGGTTGGGCGCCTACGATCGCGCCGCAGGTGGGGATGGAGCTGATGCACCTCCAGCACGGTTGGGAGCCGTGGCCTGGGCAGGTGGTCAACCCGCTTGCTCCCGCTCTGGCCCTGCGCTTTCCAACCTCTGGACGCCGCCGGAGTACATCGACCTTGACCCATAGATGGACGAGGCGGCGCCGATGCACGTAGTTCAGTACCTAGGGCTAGTAGTAGTTTAAATTCCGTTATATGTATTTTTAATGTAAATTAAGTTTAAATCTTGCCTGTTTTTAGCACGAATTGTTTGTGTTTGAATTTGAAAAAAAAGTTGCCTTGGCCAACGCGAACAAATGGGTCACGCCGCTGGACGCGGCTAGCCGAACAGACCAGACCCTCTATCCAAATCAATCGAAACATGACCTAAACGGACAAAAACAGACCATTTAGAGTGACCATATAGGTTGGCCCGATGGATATGCGGCGGGTTGGTCCTTCAGCAGTTCAGCTCGGTGCTACAGAATTTTGATTTGGAGAAAACGACCAACGTAAGCTCTTGAAGCCCATCCGCCCGAGCCCACCTGGTGACTGGGCTAGCTTCTGTCAGACGTTTAACCCCATTGCTGCATAGTTCACGTCACGGCCCAAACCTTCTCCTTTCTATATTTCTCGATTTTCTCGCCTCTTTTCCTCCTTTCAGTCCTCAGCGAATTAATCACTCGCACAAACCTGAAACCGAACCCAATCAAGGGCAGAGAGGGGGAAAGCAATGGAGGCGCTGCTGCAGCTGGAGAAGGTCCAGAGGGTGCTCTCCCTCATGGGCGCCCGTGGCCTCTCCGACCCCACTGCCGACGGAGGCGGCGGTGACCGCTTCCTCGCCCATTTCCTCCTCTTCCTGGTATGGTTGTTCGCCCTCTTCTCTTCCGCCATCTCACCAATTCAATCACCTCGGACGCGCAAGTTATGTGCGCGCGTGCTCGTCCAGCGATTACGGGTCAATGGACCCTCTTACCTGCGCGCCGCGCGCGAGCTTGTCTACGGTTCCCGTAACCTCGTAGAACAATTCAAACTATCATTAGATTAAAGTGTTAATATATTGATTGTGTTACCAAACTAAATGCACTTAGAACCTATTTTGTCAACTCTGATTTCAATGTTCAGAAATTTCCCCTATCTTGTTTTTTTTTGTGTGTAGGTGCAACCTTTTGATTCACTTACCATGGAAAAGAAGACCTTATTGGTGTCTGAGCTGTTAAGAGAGGTAATCTTTCATTAACGAATACTACTTTCAAGTGTTTGCAATGCTGAATTGTAATTGACACTTGTTTGTAAGGTTAACTCTGATACCCTTGAAGAAGTACGACATCTTGCAAGTCTGGAAGGTACTAAAAGTGAAGACGAAGTAAGGATTATCCCCCCTTCACCTTGTAAGTTAGTTCAGCAAATTTATTTCTTAATCAATACCTGTACTCTGTAGAGACTATTTACCTTTGTTTTTCAGCTGATCAAGATATATCTTCTGGAGATTTACTCCGGCCAACTAAGAAGTTGAAGATGAATACCGAGAAATCAGCCATACAGGATGTGCCCATGATTGGATTTGATGCAATGACGAGAGCCAATTCCACACTTGAAGATTTTGTGCGTACTCTTTGATACCTTCTACCCAGCTTTTCTAAGACCGTGCTAATGCTTTCCTATTGTCCTTTATCAAAATCTTCAGATTTTGCTTGTGGAGGGAAAAAAATGAAGGAGCTGACTTAGGGGCATTAGATATTTAGATTCATGTAAATAATTATGCATATTGCCACAGAGTTCTTTGATTACATTGCTTAAGAGACTTTACACAGGAACTGTTCTAGTTTGATGTCTGCAATGTTGGGTGTTCTCATGCAAGCATGTTTTCACACTGTTGTTTTCTTATGAGTTTTTCGCTAGTGATATACGTACAGCGGTGCTATTCTTAACTTGTTTTTTCCCTTGAAATGACAGTGCAGGTCATACTTTATATTTCATGGTTTGGACATTAACAAGCCACAATCTGTTTTCAAGTTTCTTCCTATTCTTTCATTCACAGAGAGCTACATATACCAGGTTTAGTGTGCTTCACAGTTTCTTCCTATGGTTTTTATTTTCCATTGTGCAAACTCAGTCTTTCTTGTTGCAGCTAGATGCTTCAAATGAAGACAGTTTGCTTTTAGTCCCAGACAACTATTCTTCAACAGTAAGTTTAGGACATTTGATTTTGTTATCCTGTGGAATGTGAATTGGAACATGGTCTGTGTCTGATCGACTTATGTCTTGGATTATTATGTGTGCAGTGACTCTGTCCTTTCAGTTATTTGCTGGTATTTTTGTTTTTGTTATTGATTGCTGTTTTTATTACCAATGCAGGTGTTGGAAAGGAAAAAAATAGCTTTCAATGAAGCATCCTTGTCTGACATGCTTGACCCTCTTGATAATCTTCTTCAGTGCCAGGGGTTAATGACAGATCAGTTATCAACTTCTTCTCTATGTACTTGCAAATATGTAAATATTCACCATATCTGATTGAATTAGCTCTATCTTTTCCCTGTTTTTAGATTGCGAAATGAACTCAAATCTGGTATCCAGTATTGGTCTCTGGAGAGGAAGCTTTGTCAAGCATTATCGAGAAATGATAAGGTTATTAGAGCTGTTTGTGAATCATATACTCCCTCTGTCTCAAATTACTTGTGGCAGATTTGTCTAGATACGCATGTATCTAGATGCTTTTTAGTGTATAGATACATGCGAATCTAGACAAATCTGCGACATCTAATTCAGAACAGAGGGAGTATTTTATATTCACTCAGATGTTGATCGAAGGAAGTTACCCAAGTGTATTATTTAAAGTTGAAAGATTAGAGGCCAGATGCTAAGCAATGTAGTGTCTAACAGATATAGAGCTTGGCAGCTTGCTTGCAAAAATGTGAAGTAACTACTGCCCCAATTGTAGTTTTATTTAAATTAAACATGTCCATATCAAGATAACCTTTCTCCCTGCCAAACTCAAATGTAGTGCTGTTTCTTTTGTATAGATATCAATTGAAGACGTGATGAAAGCAATCCATCTAAAATCATTTGATTATCGAGTTCTTAATCTGATGATGTATCAGCTTACTGGTCAACAGGTATGTTAGACTTTATCTTTCTTTCTCATCAAACTTTAACTCTTTGTGTCTTCTTAATACCTGAACATTTTTCTCTGGTTATTTCCAGGTCAATGAATTGCATATGGAGTTCTTGTCTGTCTCAGAATTTCTAGTTGAGATATCCGATGACCTGTGAGTATACTCTAAATCTTACATTTGCATGCACAACTGGAAAGTGCCTTTCCTCGAAGCAATGTAGCACATATAGTTTGCTTAATTAAATGCTTTAGTGATGTGTGTATGTGTTCAAGTGGAAGGAAGTAGAATTTAACCAGAAAGTGCAAAATCTGTAACCTGAAAAAAATGAAGCGATTACATATTCAGTAGTTTTATCATCAATATAGTTGTCATTTTGGTTATGAAGTTAAGATTAAACCTAATTGATAAATGACCTAAGAAAATAAAATCCAGATTACAGTCAAATTATGATTCACCTCTATATTTAGAGATGTTTTTTTTTTCTGTACAACATCAATGAAAACAGTTGTTACCCCAATAACTGGTTTAACTATCTTGCAGGTATGATTATGAGGTGAGTGTTTCTAATGATATCGTCACTAACTTAAAATTATGAACTTATTAATGCACGTCTAACTGTTAAACTAGCTCTTTGTGTTGTAGGATGATGTGGTTAATAATACTTTTAACATCCTCCGCATGTTTGCTGCGATATATGGACCTTTGGATGCACCAAATATGTTGGTGAGTAAGAAATTATTTCACCTTTGACTTCAAGCATTTGATTTCTTCGTAATACCACTGTTGTATTCTTGATGTTTTTATTTATGCAATGAGTTATTCAAATAAAAAATGATCACAGAAAAATGCGGGATGCTTTTACTGGTAATTATTCATGACTTCAGAATTAATAACAGTGCATATGTTCATGCAGTGGGAAAATTAGTTATGTATGTCATGAAGAGTACTTCCTCAGTTCCTAAGTAATTAATGTTCTAGTTTTGTCCTAAGTCAAACTAATTTAAGTTTGACCAAACTTATAGAAAAATATACTAACATCTACAACCCAATTTTGTTTTATTAGATTCAACATACAACATATTTTCATACAATATAGATTTGACGTTGTAAATATGGACACGATTTTTTTATAAATCCAGGCAAACTTAGACAATTTTGACTAAGGAAAAACCCAGAATATCAATTACTTTGCAACTTAGGGACAAGCTGTTTAGATTCATGTAACTTTCAGAGTTATTCACAAATCCGCTGATATTTTGGCTAGTTAAAATCAGTGATATTTTGGGTAGATTAAAATCAGTGTGAATTCGTCCTTCGTCCTTATGATTTTTACTTATACTAGATCTTACAGAAATTGCTCTATTAAATATTTAAATTACAATTCTTGCAGTTAAGTTTTACTAGATCTTGCTGGTTAGTTGAAAGTTAAAAGTTTGGGATGGTAATTCGTTCTACGAAATGGCTGCTGTCCTGTAGGCCAAGTGCATAGGTGAAGCTGAGGAAAAATATGAGAGCTTTTCAAAGAAATTGGACCCTAGCCTCTCAGGGAGTTACTGGAGAAGGTGTGAGGAAGCTACAAGGGAAGGTTTGTCTTCTTTATGCAGTTTGAAGGCATTCTGATAATTGGTTTCTTAATCTGATTTGGTTGGATTTGGAAAATAGGTGGAAAATTATCCGGTCATACATATGGCACATGGAATATCCCTCCTCTGATACGAGACGAAGAATCATTCCGCCGTGATAGAATGAACAAAGATGATGCAATTGATCATTGCTAGCAAGTGCCTTGCCGCCTATGTGCAAGTGCCTTGCCGCCTATGTGCTTTAGGTTCTATCCGTTCCTGTTGGGTCAAATGGAGAAGTTAATCTGTCGTCCTTTGTGTAAGGTGCCAGGATGTGTTCCCATCTCATCAAGATATCTCTATGTAAAAGCAAACAAGATTTTAGCAGTTTTTACATAGCAGAGAATGTTCCAAATTAATTGACTCAGCTTTGGCTAGATACGCTATATACATTGACTACATCATCTGCATCGCGGGCTCAACGTGTGTCCTCCTGGAGGAAAGACAATGTCTTCCTCATCTTCTTCCTTCTTTTCCTTGTCTCCACTCCTTTCCCTCGTCTCTCTCTTGTGAACACGACCAACCCAGCCTTGACCTACGATCTCCCGCAGATTCCCCCACTGCACCTATGTTGCTATAAGAGCCGTGTGGCCGCCTCTATAAATCACCGACCTTCGTGCAACCACTCTAGTTGGCCCTCCGTGTCTCCATGGCTTCTGCTCGAGGAGGCAACGCTGGCTGCTAGCCGGAGTTGGTGTGACGCGAGTGCGGGGCGACGCTGCTGTGCAGGTCAACCGATGATGGATGCTACGAGAGTTGGAAGGGGGCGGCGGCGACGTGACGCTAGACCATCATTGCTACAAGGGGGTGGTGATGCTACGACTCCAGGACGTCATTGCTACAAGGGGAAGCCGGTCACTAGAGATGGAGTCCGCCATCGACCCCGATTCCCTGTTGATATGTTGGGAACGTATCTATAATTTTTGATGCTCCATGCTTGTTTAGTATCTACTTTGCTTTACTTGTCCACACTTTGAGGTGCTTTTTACATATTTTTTGGTACTAACCTACTAACAAGTTGCAACAGTGCCAAATGCCTGTTTTCTGCTGTTTTTGGTTTCAGAAAAGTTAGTAAAGAAATATTCTCGGAATTGGACGGGACAAACGTCAAAGTCAATTACTTTCCGTGGGGAACAAGAAGTACAGAGGAGAGCCGGAGGGGCCAGCCAGGAGGGCCATACCCACCCCAGGCGCGGGTGGGCCCCACCCCGTGCCTGGCTAGGGTTTGGCGCCCCTGGCCGCCGCCTTAGTCTCCCCCTTCGCTTATAAGAAGCCCCCGATGCAGAAACCCTGAGGACTCGATCAAATATCCACGAAACCGTCTGTAGCCACCGCCACCGTCGTCCCTAGATCAGGGGGGATCTGAAGTTCTTCCCGGCACCCTGCCGGAGAGGAGATCATCCCGGAGGCCTTCTCTCTGGTATGATGCGTGAGTAGTTTCACCTTGGACTATGGGTCCATGTAGTAGCTAGATGGCTGTATCTCCTCCTTTGTGCTTTCATGTATAGATCTTGTGAGCTCCGTTCATGATCAAGATCTAATCTATTTGTAATCATGCATGTTGTGTTTGCGGGGATCCGATGGATATTGAGATTATTATGTTGGTTTAATTAATAGTTTTGTCTTTATGATTCTATCATGTCTGTGTTGTTTGTGATCTCGCATGCTCTCCGTTGTTAGTAGCTATCTTAGCCAAGTAGTTGCTAGCGACTCCAAGAGGGGGTATTTATGCTCGATAGTGGGTTCATGCCTCTAGTTTCCAAGGGAAGTGACAATAATCTCTTCGGTTGTAGATGTGCTGTTGCTACTAGGAAGAAAACAATGGTCTCTTGTTCATGGAACATGTGGACTATTTACCTTACACACTTTGCTTAAAGTAGTTGTCTGTTGTTTGCAACTTAATACTGGAGGGGGTTCGGATGATAACCTGAAGGTGGACTTCTAGTCATAGATGTAGTTGGATGGCGGTCTATGTATCTTGTTGTATTGCCCAATCAAATCTCATAGGATCTTTCTGACTAGTAATTGCATTGTTATGCCTTGCTCAGTTCCTGTCAATTGCCATGCTGTAATTTGTTTACCCTTCATGCCATGTTGTTTATCTAAGAAGAGCACCTCTAGTGAACTATGGACCCCGGTCCAATCTTTACCATCAATACATCTTCCACTGTTTCCTGTTTACTTGCTGCAAACCATTACCTTCCACACCATACGTTTAATCCTTTGTTACAGCAAACCGGTGAGCTGGACAACCTCACTGTTCGTTGGGACAAAGTCTTGAGTTTGTGTTGTGCAGGTTTCCACGTTGCTTGCAACACCTTTGAGACGTTTCCTTCCTCCTTTTGGTTCGATAACCTCGGTCTCTACTGAGGGAAGACTTGCTGCTGTGCTCATCACACCTTGCTCTTGGGGTTCACCAACGAAGTGCACCTACATCAACTAGGCGCATCACCTGTCACTGCTAGCCACATCTTCCTCCACGCAGACAACATATACACCGACCGCCTCCGCCGGTGCTCCCTCCTCGACAACCACAAGGACGATCGCCAGTGCGTCCACCGGAGTCAGGTGCTGCGAGAAATTGCCAGTGCTGCTACCATGTTTTATGTATTTGCATCATAGGGCCATTTGTTTGGCTAAAATAGTTATTTGGTTACCCATCATGCGAAGATTTTTTGTTACAACCTTTTCACGGTGTTGCACCATATTTTGGATTTGCATCATATGTAGAATTCTTTTGCTAGAACCATTTTTGTTTGTTTAGTTACAATAGTACAATGTTATTTATGAGGTCCATGAGAAGAGCCTCCATCCATGTCTATGGCAAATTCGGTTTTGCTACGATAGCAATTTTTTTGCTATGAGTTCTCCGACGAGATGACGAGGTCTCTTGCGACGTCAGTTTTGCTACAATAGCGCTTTTTTGCTATGAGTTGTCTGATGAGGTCTCTCCCGACATCAGTTTTGCTACAATAGCACTTTTTTTCTACGAAGTTTCCGATGAAGTTTTTGGTGAGATCTTCGATAAAGTCAGTACTTTTCTTTTATTTAGTGGGCGAACCGTTTTCTACACGGTACAACCTTTTCCTGTTAACAAAACATTTTTGCACCATTGTAGCAAATGTGGGATTTAGGAGTCTAACAGGGACATGTGTCAGTAGGAGGGCTTGGGGGTTGGATACTTTCGCTTTTTAGTATGGACGATGTTGAGCGTCCTCTTAGGAATCAAAATTCCTGATCTGTAACACCCACGAATCGGGACTATACAGTTTTAGCGATTCCTGCTAAAATCCACATAGAAATGGTTCGAAGGCGCCCATCAAGCACAAATATGCGCATAGAAAACAAAATAGTACCATTAAAATAGTTCAAGACGGAATCCACAAGAATATATATACAATGACTTCAAAGAGCCAAAAATACAAATTGGTTCAATACAAAGACACAAATCACAACGAAAGTGTGAAAGGGCAAATAGCCCTTATCTAGTGTTTTGGTTAACTATGACATCGAGGCTAGAGAGCGGACTAATGTTTCTATTAGCTTCTCTACAGGTGAGAGTCCATAGGCTGTTGGTGAAAGGCGATGGGTGACCCCCCATTCGTTTATATATGAAGAGCCGGTGGAGTTATTTATTATTCTCTCTTATTTACTCTTGAGTCAAATAGGAAACACCGCACTATTAAGAGGGGTGATCTCGATGCGCTCTTTGGGGATGTTCCACACCAAATATACTTCTCTTTATCCACCACCACACACCCTTTCGAAGAAAGAGAGAAAGATAGCCCTGAAAAATGAGTCAAAAAGGGGCTTCTGCGAAATCGGCAAAAGCGCCGGCGGCGCCGGTGCTGTTGCCGGAATTTCCGGTCGCTGCCAGAAATTCTCGGTGCACACCGATATGGCTTACAAAATGGCCTTTCGGTTGTTCGTCGAGAATTTCGATCGCCGCCGAAAATTCTGGCGTGTGGTCCGGTCCACCGGAGCTGTCGCCGGAAATTCCGGCGAGCAACTCGGTCCGACCGGACTTATTGCCGGCTCTATCACAGGAACCCCCAAACGGCTCTTTTCCCACCCATACTATATATACCCCTTTCTTCTCCACTATGAGGTTAGGCATTTGAGCAAACATTTCATTTTGTGAAGCTTTATCTCTCTCCCCCATTGTCGAAACACAAAAGCTTGAGGATCTCCCATTCTACCCAACCAAATCCAAATCCCTTTGGTAGAAAGGAAGAGGAGGTCCCGATCTACGTTTCCACCAAGCCAAAGTTCATTCCCACTTGAGTTCATCGAGTTAGCTTGTTACTCTTGGGTTTGTGGGAAACCCTAGGCGGCTAGGGTCGCTCGGAGGCATTCGGCTTGTTATTTGCTCCGTGGAAAGTTTGTGAGGGTTTGAAGACTACCTTAAAGTCTACCACGAGTAAGTGAGCTATTCCTTTGTGGTATAGGCTTGGAGAAGAAGGTGAGCCTTTGTGGCGCGTGAGGAATCCTTCGTGGAACCTCACACCTCTCCAACGTGATGTAGCCCCCTTCCCAAAGGTGGTGAACACGGGAATACATCTTCGTCTCCGCGTGCTTCAGTTATTCCTTAACCGATCTCTTACTTGTGTTGTTTACCTTGTGTTAGCCTTCGAGATTGAAGTATCTTGTTCATCATCTAGGTTGCCTCACCTAGTTTGCATTTAGGCTCACTTATATTCCGCAAAGCCTAAAACTTGCAAAAGATTATAAAGAATTTTGTAGAAACCTATTCACCCCCCCCTCTAGGTTAACCATCTTACACTTTCAATTGGTATCAGAGCTAAGGGCTTTACCGCCTAAGAGAAAAGATGGTTTTCTCCGATGATGAGGAGGAAAAGACTTATTCGGTCAAGGAGCTTCGCAGAATCTTAGCCAAGGGTGCCCTTGAAAAGGCCAAGGCGGATTCCGATCTCCTTGTTCGAAATAGTTACCTAGAAGGACAACTTAAGGCCATTGGCGATGGGGCTTTTCTTGGTAACCCATTGGTAGTACCTCAAGGTAGACCAATGGACACCGAAAAGGATAAGGATGCCGAGTCCTCTCATGAGGGCGGCTCATCAAAAACTTCCACGCCCCCTAATCAATTCCCTTATATTTATCCTAAGCAAAAGAACATCATGCCTCATATTAATGGTTCGGGTCCTGCACCTCATTATAATGGAACTCATTTCTCTCATTGGAAAGCTTCTATGGAATCTCATCTTCGCAGTTGCAACGTTGAGCTTTGGGAGATTGTATGCATCGGTTTCCACCCTCATGATCCCAACAACCTCACTCCGGGAGAGTACTACGACCATCAACTAAATGCAACGGCTTGTGACAAGATAAGGAGTGCCATTCACCGCACTCTCCATGATCAAGTCAGCGACATCCCCACCGCAAAGGATCTTTGGAATAGGATTGTCATTCTCCAAGAGGGAACCTCTCTTATCCAAAAATCCAAGTATGAAGCTGCCAAGTCAGAGATGAACATGTTCATGAACCATGATGGTGAGACTATCGCTGAAGCATACAAGAGACTTGTTTCCCTCCGCGTGAAGATTGGTGGCCGAGGGTGTGAGAAGTATGATGATGGATTCAATTTGAATGATGAACTTATCAAGTCCAGGATTGTCTTTATGATCGCGGTCACCGACAAGAAGCTTGCCTTGAACTTGCAACTCCTTGATAGAGCTAATCAATTCACTCCTGATGATCTTGTCTCTTATCTAGTTGCCACGGATAACTTGGCGGATGAAGGGCAAAAGATCAAGGAGATCAACCGTGCTATTGGGTCTCCCCCTCTCTAGCATTAAAGGCCAAGCATGTGCAATAAGATGTTGCTAGTGATGAAGAAAGCGATGTTGATGGAGTTAATGATATGCTCTCTCAACTTGCTCTCTTCACCAAGAACATGAAGTTCCGAAGAAGGAGAAGTTCAATGGGATCAAGTGAGAAGAAGAGGACATGCTACAACTGTGATGAGTCGAGCCATTTTGCCGACAAATGTCCATATGAGAAGAGGCTTGACAAGCCCAAGTATGAAGAAGGTGCCAAACCAAGATTGAAGCCCAACCCCATCAATGAAAGATACAAGAGGAACAATAGGCGTGATGGCAAGGGATTCCTAGGTCAAGAATACATATCCGACAAGGAGGAAGAGGATGAAGAGAAGGTGGTTGGAGTGGCCGGTTTGGCGTTCACCAAACCCGGGTCTCTCTTCACCTATGACTACACCAAGGACTACATCGACGACTCTCCTACTCCCAAGGTCACCGCCACTTGCCTCATGGCAAGGAGCTCCAAGGACGAGTCCGACGTGGAGTGTGGGGATAAGGATAAAGTGGTGGGTGTGACCGGTTTGGCATATGTCGAACCCGGTTCACCTCTCACCTACGACTATGCCAAGGACTACATCGAGAGTTCTCCTATTCCCATGATCACCGGTTCTTGTCTTATGGCAAGAATCTCCAAGGTAATCGTCTCTCCTCCATCCCTATCTAGAGTCTTGGATGATCTTGAGAGTGATCATGATAGTGATAGTGATGAATTTGGTGAAGAGTATATAAAATAAATGTATGCTATCATGAAGTCTCTTCCTCCCATTGCTCGTGCTAGAGTCAAGCAATTAATGGAACTTGTTAGCTCACGTGATGGGGCCATTGATAGCTTGGAATCTCATATTGATGATGAGAAACAAAGATTCAATCTTCTTGAGCAAGAGCTTTGTGAGGAAAAGAATACCAATTCTTTTCTTAAATTACAAATTGAAATTTTTGAAATTGATAAAGCAAAATACATGGACACTATTGATAGGGCTAACTCATTGTCCCAATAGCTTGATACCTCAAAGAAAGAGATTGAAGTTTCTCATGCTTCTCTTACCAAGGACCTTGAGCACCTTGAGAAGGCTAGTTTTCTTGTCAAGCATGAGCTCATAAAACTTGGAAAGAACCAGATCAACTTCGGGTGTCCTATGAGAAGGCTCTTGGTACATTGAAGGATCCAATTATTGTTGAAAATGATTCTTGTACCTCTAACTCTACCTTTGATAAAGCTCACCTCATTGAGGAAAATAAGAAGTTGAGAGAGCAACTTGAGAAAGAGCGTCGTGCACCTACCTCCAAGGGAAAGATCCTAGATGAGATTTTATCCCGTCAAAAGACGAGAATTTCCAAGGAAGGTGTCGGTTTTGATCCAAAGGACAACACGAGCAATGCCATTCCACCAGTATGCAGGAAAGTCTAATCCTTCCTATGTGCTATGTAAGGGCACCCAAGGAGATGTGTATGCCAAATATGTTGGCCCTCGAAATGGTTATGATTATAGGTGGTACTCAATTTGGATACCTAAGGATCTTGTTGCTAATGCTAGGGGACCCATTACTCAATGGGTTCCTAAATCAAAGAATTGATTTTGTAGGGATATGCCTCTGGTGGATCAAAATGGGTGTTTCATAGTGGATGCACCAATCACATGACCGGAGGTAGAAGTGGGCTTGACCAATTCATTCACGATGTCAACTCAACGTCGAGCATCACTTTTGGGGATAACTCTAAAGGAAAGGTACTAGGTTATGGTAAGTTGGTAATATCCAAGGTTTTGACTCTGGAGACCATCTTACATGTTGAAAATCTTGGTTACAACTTGATTTCAATTAAACATCTTGCGGATGTCGGCTATGACTCCTATTTCTCTAGAACTTTTATGAAGGTCTTTAGGGGTGATGATCTCAGCTTGGTTCTCATTGGACACGTGGAAGACGACCTTTATGTGGTCGACCTCTCGAAAGAGAGCCAATCTCTTCCTACATGTCTAATAGCCAAGGCTGACAAGGGATGGCTTTGGCATCGTCGCCTAGGTCATGTCAACATGAGAAATCTCAATCAACTCCTAAAGGGTGAGCATATTATTGGACTAACCGATGTCTCCTTTGAGAAAGATCGTGTGTGTAGTGCTTGCATGTAACATCCCATCATTAGAGCTTAGAAATAAGCTAAACACAGTTGTGTGCATTTCATTCATGCATAGAAAATCCGAATAATTTTCGCGCTTTTGAACAAAACTTGTCAAAGTGATTGAAGCTTCTCTCAACTTGATGGAATTGAAGTAGATCATCAAGTTGACTGAGATAAGTTTCAATATGACCTTTTCTAAAACCTTATTTTGGGTAAACATGATTTGATCTAAGTGTAGATCAAATGTAATAAAATTAAACCCTAATTTATTACTTAATGGATTATATTTGATCCTTAGGTGATCATATCATAGTATTCATTACAACAACTCATGAATACCAAGTTATAAATATAACTTAAGTAATAGGAATGTAACAACTAAATCTTAAATCTCAACTATTTATACCATGAACATCATAGTAATACAATCTTAACTCTTTAGTGATATTGAGTAGGAAAGAAACCAAGTCAAGATCATCCACCATATATCTTTCTTCCCATATCAATCTTCATCATCTCGAATAACCCTATCTTAATATCTGTTGTTCATCAATATTGAGTAATCAACTATTGATTCACCAATTCTTAGATTATTAACTGTTGGTCTATCAACTCATGTTCTTATCATAACATTCACTTTAAATCCTTTAGAGAAGGAAGTAAGAAGAGGTAAATAGTAATGCTAGTTTTAGATATCATCTATAGGATAATTGATGGAGTGAACTCACTCCTGAATGGATAGAAGGGTTATTTGAAATAAAGATATATGTGGTAACAAAGAGGATTCCCAGGATGAATACTGAAGATAGTTACCAGGAGTAGTCCTATTGGATCAAGTAGGTATAGTCAATCAATTATATCTCTTAATCCAATAGAACTAAAAAGAAGATAATTATAATACAACTGCAATGTTGTATGGATGGAAGCCTTGATTAGCCAACTGGAAACCTAAACCATAAAGGATGAAAGGATTATAATGATCATGCCTTATTCACCAAGATTGAATGCTTATATCATGTATAAGTGGCATTGGTGGATAAAACATGATTAAACCCTAGTATAGATATGTTATTCTAGGTTAGCCCTGATAGGTCACATTAATTTAATGTGAGGTTGGAGTATTAGTTACTGGAGTTAAGTAGAGGCAAGATAGTATGATCAAGATGATGCTAGAGTAACATTGGATTATAGTAGTAGTTTCCTCTTGGAAAATGCTAATACTTGAGGTGAAGTAAAGTTTGATATATACAATTATTGGAGTAATATTAGTAATGGAGGATTAAGGAAGTGTATGAATGGAGTTAGAAGTAACCACTTGTTGGATGGGAGATTATTAGTAGTAGAATAGTTTGATATAACCAAGTATGGATATGAGAAGATTATGAAAATCTTAGTGGAAAGCTCATTAGATTTATAAATAGATTTAGAAGATTAAAAGGTGGATAAGAGTATTCTTGTGAAGTAAAGCTCATCACGTTAACACATGATGATAGACAGGAGAAGTAGTATATCTAGGAAAGGAATTCCTTAATCAGAAATCCAGATTTGTGAATTATGGAAGATAGTAATTCTTGGTAAACACTAAACCCTAAATCTATAACCCAGCTTAAAATCCATTTCATCTGAGTGATTTATCATCCTATTTCCACAATGTCTTATAGGAATAATTTCCTATAGCAAATCACTCAAATATGTCTTTGACTCTTTCAAACCTTTAAATCATGTGTAGCACATAATTGGAAATTATTATAAACCGTTATGCCCAATATTATACCCATGTATTAATCACACTTAAGCAAGTAGTGAATAACTAGTTCCAAGAAAAGAATTATGCATATTCAAAATAAGAAGGGTGGTTAGGATTCACCTATTATTAGATTTTGAATAATAGAATTCACCATATAAAGATTTCCTTAATATTATGAGTTAATGAGAATAAAATCTCATTAGTTAATAGTAAGGTATTCTATAATAAGTTTGTGTATATTAGCTCAGTAAAATTCATATCAAATGCCCTCACAAATAATAATAGGAAAAAATATATATAAAGAAAATGAAGAAAATATAACAATATATAATAAAAGTTCACAAATTGATTCATAATAACTTTATTGTTGCTATAAGTATTCAACAAATAAATTCCATAAAGAAAAATTCAAATCAAATATGAAAATACAAATCTAGAAACAAAACCCTAAAACTCTACTTCCTATTTATTCCATTCAATAAATAATTTTTGATATAATTGTGAGCGTTGAAAAATATCAACATGATTAGAGTAATCAATAAGTATAATTATCTTTGGAATATTTAAAATATTATACAAAAATTATGGTATTTAAAACCTTGAAGAAATTTGAATTAAAAACAAAATAGAATAAAGAAAAGGGAAAGAACCAGGAAACACAGAAGGAGAATCAAATCTGGCCCACAACCCATTCCTTCTCTCTCTTACTCGTCGCTCGCGAGCAGCCAACCGCAGCCCAACTGTCCCAAATGCAGCCCGGCACTGGCCCATACCCCTTTGGCTCTAATCTTCGTCGTCTTCCTCGCCGATGAAGCTACTGTCTGGCGTCCCGACAGCCGTCGATCCCCACCGCGTCAAGATGCACGCCGCCGTTGTCAAGGGAGGATAAGGAGGCCACGATGACGTTCCCCCTCCGTCTCATCCTCATCTTCCCCTTCTTAGCAATCTTCTTCTCTGTTTTCTCTCGGTGACCGAAACCCTAGCTACCACCGTCGTCAGTAAAGTTCACCCGAGAGACCGTGGAGTGGTCTAGGAGAAGCGCTAGCATGCGTAGATCCTCTGTAAAGAACACATCATCAAGGGGAGCTCGGAGACGATCGAATTTTGCCGTTCCCCTCCGCCGTGGTTCGTCGGAAATCCTGTCGAATAGCTCGCCTCCGACCGCGCCTGTCATCATCAACCACTTCGCTGCAATCACGGTGAGCTTGCGATGCTCGGGCACCATTTAATTTGCTCACTCTTGTCCCAATTCGTTTCACCGACGAGCATCTGCCATCGCTGCTAAAAGGATCGTATGGGCACCTAGAGGGGGGGGGGGTGAATAGGTGCTACTTCAAATTTTCTTCTTTTTCAAATTAAGGTTTGACAATAAGGTAAATTCTCTAGATAATGCAACTATGGTGAATTTACCTATATGACAAATATGCAAGAGCTACCACAACACAAAGTAGTAACAAGTAAGTAAGGTGCGGTAAAGGATAGAGGTAACCGAAAAGTGGACGCGGAGACACAAGGATTTGTTTCCCGTAGTTCCTTCCTTTTGAGGGGAAGTATGTATACGTTTGGAGAGGGGGTGGTTTCAAACCACCAACGCCACGAGAGGCCTCCCTTGTTCTCCGATGAATCTCACCCCAACGGGATCGATTCACCTTCCACTATATCGGCAACCTTCAAGGTGGAAGCCGACACCGTTACAAGTTTGGGGCACACATCCACAACTTAATCGGAGGCTCCCAAATACAAGCAAGCTGTCAAAGCAATCAAAGACAATCTTGTAAGAACAAAAAACAAGAGCTAGGGTTTCCAACAAAACTCTAGAGCAAAGGGGCCCTCAATGAAATGAGGGGGAAATGAAGATCTCTTTTGGTGAAGTTGTAGATCGAGGCCTCCTCCTTCGATTCCCCAAAGATCAAGGACTTTGGGTGGTTGGATGAGGAGATCTTGAGAATTTGAGTGGCTCCAATGGACTCCAATGGTGGGCAATGACTTTAATGTGCTGAGCACTTTAATGTGCTGAGCACTTTAGCCCAAGATGGCTGTGCGGGCTGGCGACGAGAGACCACAAAAGCAGCACCCTGTGGTGCATCAGTAGCATCACCTGAGTCCTCAACCGGGTTCCCATCCTCATCAACAATCTGACCATCCGCATTGCGGGGTTTGGGATGGGTCTTGATCAGCAGATTCTTGTGGCGGTGAGTGTCAAGACGAAGATGAGGCAAGTCACGGGCAATTTTAGGGCACTTGCTAATGATGAGAGCCATGATGTATGGAGCAAAAGGAGGCACCCTCCGCTGAAAAGTGGCGCAGACCATCTCATTCCAGATAACATCCATCACATCCATAGGGAGACCAGAGTCACGGTGGTGATAGGTGGCCATCATAATATCCACCATGTAAGCATGAATCTCATCAACATTCCCAGCACGAGGGACGATGGTCTCGCGATAGATGCGGTGCAAGATGTCATAAGTAGGAAGGAGCCCTTTGATCTTACCAGGGATGCCGCGCCCCCGGATGTACAGTGGGGCAAGCCTATCTTTCTTCATGGGATGGTCATTGGCATGGCACCGAAACCCAACGGGAACATCCTTGCCACGGTCTTCGTACCCGAGGATAGCCGCAAACTCAGCCAACGTTGCTTCCTTGACAACACCCTCGGTCATCCAAGTGAGAGTCCTAGTATCATTCTTGGCAAAGTGAACGGTTGCATAGAACTGAGCAATGAGCATTGGATCATAGTTGCATTTGAACTCCATAATAGGAAGCAAGCCAATGTTGGTGCAAATGTCAAGGGCCTCACCAAAGTAGTTCAGATTCTTCCTCACATGATTCATCTCGATCCATTTTTGAGGAACCACAATTTTGTCATCTTTCATGAGAATCTCATGGAACACCCGCTCCTGAAAGTCCGTGTAGAAGAGGCTGTTTTCTCGAGCATAAGCGCGAGCCGCCCCATACGGACTGACCACCCGCAGAGCATGAAATTATGACTCAGGGATATCACACAACAGCTTTGGCCCTGATGGCCCGGAACTTTGACTCTTGGGAGGACCAGAGGGAGGAGGAGGTGGAGGAGCTTTACCACGACCAACACTTTGCTTGACCCCCTTACCCCCACGACCACGAGTTGTTGGCAGTTTCAGACGGGCACTAGGTTGAGGCATGACCTCCTCTTCAGACTCAGTCTCATATTCTGACTCATAGTCCTCGATCTCATAGTGAGCTTTGGAGCGCTTGCGCGATCCCTGGGAACCCCCTGCACCTGTGAAAGAACGAGGGAGATAGCATAGGGGTAAGGGCACAAGAACCTGGGGCAAACAGATGATGGAGTTGAGTGTTTTAAAAAAAATTTGCTGCCAGTACTGGGGCGGTAGTACCGGACCTGCACAAGCGGTAGTACCGCCAAGCGGTAGTACCGGAAAAAGATTCCCGGTACTACCGGCCCGCGACTACAGTGCAGATCTGAACTAAGATCCGAGTATGGGCACAAATTTGTTGTCAAAACACGATTCCCATCGGGCCAGGTGATAGATCTGGTAAATAGCACACGATACAACCTCAAGAATGCAAGTTTTAACCAAGAATCGAAGGTACCCTAGATTCAATGGAGAAAACAAGTAAGAATATGAGGAGGGCGGTGGTACCGGTGTCCATGACGGTGGGGAAGAGAGAGGAGCCCGCAGGGAGGCCGAATCCGGTGTGGATCCGGGAGAGGGAGGGACGAACGGGCTTCCTCCGGTGTCGTCTTGCTCTGGTGGTGGCGCTGGTGAGGAGTGGAGACTAGGGATGAATGAGGCACTGAGGGGTGCCTCTCCCCCGTCTCCAGTCTTAACCGACGCGCGCGAGCGGTAGTACCGGTCCACGGGCGGTAGTACCGCTGAGCGGTAGTACCGTAGGTACAGGCCGGTAGTACCGCTCCTGGGAAGTTTTCAGGCAGGAACCTGGAAACACACCCAGGGGCGGTAGTACCGCATGTAACTTCCGGTAGTACCGTTAGGCGGTAGTACCGCATATGAGATCCGGTAGTACCGTTACCATCAGGACAGAGAGCCAAGATACAAAAAAAGGAAGGTTCTTGTGCAGAGTAGATGGGTTTTGTTGGATAAGAGTGGCCTGGGTTTAGAGAGACATGCGGATATGGGCCAATGAACTCAAGGAAAAACACTAAAAACATATGGAGAGCCAAACTTGAGTGCATGACCAAAAGAATCAACACCAACAAGAGGATGACAAACATGACTAAGAACCAAATCAACTAGGTGACAAACACGAGTAAGCACTTCAACCTCTCGATTGAGAGGGGGCGGTGGCCTAGGCCACCATATTTGAGTATACTCGGCTTGGCACCACGAAGATGTATCTTGGGTCCATTACCGAAACTCATCATTGAGCTCACATATCACAAAATGATATTAAGAGGAATGATTTTTGTTTAATTTGCGCATAATGGGGGAGGGATAGTCCAATCAATTAGGACCGCACTCCTCCTATGTCCATGCCTACACCTAAACCACACATGGGTCAAGTATTAGGTGAGAGTGCAAGATAATCAAGTCAAACTCCTAGAATCTACGATATTTAGTTCATTCCTCAAGTAGCAAAACCTTGCTTCATCAAGTGGCTTCGTGAAGATATCGGCAAGTTGATCTTTGGTTGATACATAGGATAGATCAATATCACCTCTAGCAACATGATCTCTAATAAAGTGATGTCGAATCTCAATATGCTTTGTCCTTGTGTGATCCACCGGGTTGTATGCAATCTTGATGGCACTTTCATTGTCACATAGAAGAGGCACTTTGTCACAATGGACACCGTATTCCTTTAAAGTTTGCCTCATCCATAGCAATTGGGTGCAAGCACTAGTAGCAGCAACATACTCGGCTTCGACGGTGGAGAGAGATATACAATTTTGCTTCTTAGAAGACCAACATACCAAGGACCTACCAAGGAATTGGCAAGCCCCGGAATTTGATTTTCTATCATCCTTGTCTCCCGCCCAATCCGAGTCCGTGTATCCACAAAGAGCGAATGTTGAGCCTTGAGGGTACCAAAGACCATAAAATGGGGTATGAACTAAATATCGAAAGATTCTCTTGACCGCCATTAAATGGCTTTCCTTAGGAGCCGCTTGATATCTTGCACACACACCTACACTCAACACAATATCGGGTCTAGATGCACAAAGGTAAAGCAAAGAACCAATCATAGACCGGTATACCTTTTGATCCACATCTTTACCATTTGGATTTTGTTCTAGATGAGTCTTTGTTGCCATGGGAGTTGGGGCTCCATTCAAATCTTGCATTTTGAATCTCTTGAGAATATCTTGAGTATACTTGGCTTGATTAAAGAATGTTCCTCCTCTAACTTGCTTGATCTCAAAGCCAAGGAATACTTTCAACTCTCCCATCAAGGACATCCAGAACCTACTAGTCATAAGCTTTGAGAATTCATCATTAAAAGCTTTGTTAGAAGAGCCAAAGATAATATCATCAACATAGATTTGGCATACAAAAAGCTCCCCATTAACCCTCTTAGTAAAAAGAGTGGGATCGATTTTTCCAACCTCAAAGCCACGGTCAAACAATAACTCTCTAAGGTGCTCATACCACGTGCGTGGGGCTTGCTTGAGCCCATAGAGCGCCTTATCAAGTTTGTAGACATGGTTTGGGAAGTTGGGATCCTCAAATCCCGGGGGTTGCTTAACATATACCAATTCATTTAAAGGACCATAAAGGAATGCACTTTCTACATCCATTTGTTGCAACTTAAAGTTATGATGCGCTGCATAAGCAAGAAGGATACGGATGGACTCAAGGCGAGCCACAGGTGCATAAGTCTCTCCATAATCAATGCCTTCAATTTGGGAATAACCTTGTGCAACCAATCTAGCCTTGTTCCTTACTATAATCCCATGCTCATCTTGCTTGTTCTTGAATATCCACTTTGTTCCAATAACATTGCGGCAATCTTTTGGCTTCTCAACTAACTTCCACACTTTGTTTCTCTCAAAGTTGTTGAGCGCTTTGTGCATAGCTTCTAACCAATCCGAATCTTCAAGAGCTTCCCACACTTTCTTTGGTTCAATCATGGAAATGTGAGCTTGATGTTCACTGAACCTCTTCAATTGTGCTCGTGTGGAAATTCCTTTCCTTAAATCTCCAACAACATTTTGGAGGGTGTGGTCTCTTATTTCCAACATTCTTTCCTTTCTAGCTTCGCGACGAGCGTGGATCTCCTCATTGTTTCTTGGAGGACCCTCTTCATCATTTTGATCCTCGTCTTGACCATCAACTTTACCTTGATCATCATTGGATTCATCCTCTATATTGGGAGGCAAGGGTTGACCTTGGTCTTGATCAAGTGCTCTTCTAGCATCAATTTGAGCCCGTCTCAAAACAGTTTGGATGGATCTTCCTTGACAAATTGACTTGGCACCACTTGACAACCCATCAAATGGACCAAGCACCCTTTGACTAGAGTTGACACATTGATCACTATGTTGAGGGTCCACATTTTGTCTTTGGCTTGAGTCAATGTCCTCCTCGGTAGATGGAGCATGTTGAGGTTGTGAAGATGAGGGATCCACTCGAGTGGAGCATAGTTCTTATCGATCCGCCATAAGGGGGTTCCTCAATGGGGCGGATATAACCTACACCCATTCTTCCTATGGCATCCTGAGGCATTTCATCATCTGCATCACAAGCATCAACACGCCCCCCTTGGGGACCATCATATTCTTCGAAGGTCACACTACAAGATTCTATGACGGATCCGGAGAGCTTGTCATAGATTCTATAAGTGTGAGATTCGAGACCATAGCCAACAAAAATACCCTCTAATGCTTTAGATTCAAATTTAGACAAACGAACACCTTTGATGAGATAGAAACACTTACAACCGAACACCCGGAAATAAGATATGTTGGGCTTGTTACCGGTAAGTATCTCATATGGAGTCTTGTTGATTTTCTTGTGGAGGTAGAGCCGGTTTGAAGCATGGCAAGCGGTGGAGACAGCTTCGGCCCAGAAGTTGTATGGAGATTTAAACTCCGCCAACATGGTCCTAGCCATCTCAATAAGAGTCTGGTTCTTCCTTTCGGCCACACCATTTTGTTGAGGGGTGTATGCAGCAGAATATTGATGTTTAATCCCCTCATCACTAAGAAAATCATTCAAGGTGTAGTTCTTGAACTCGGTGCCATTGTCACTTCTTATAATCAACACGGGAATATTGTGTTGCCGTTGAACCAAGTTGATGAAGTCGATAAAAGTCCTTTGAGTTTCACTCTTCAACTTGAAGAAATAAACCCAAGAGTATCTTGAAAAGTCGTCAACAATCACCAAACAATATTTCTTCCCACCAAGACTTGCATGAGATGGAGGACCAAATAGGTCCACATGAAGGAGTTCCAAGATCTTGTTAGACTTGATTTGGTTCGTGGGCTTATGAGGAGCGTCATGCATCTTCCCTAGAACACATGCCCTGCAAACACGATCTTTGGCAAAGGAAACATTTTCTTTTAGTCCAACAATATGGCCCTCTTTATGGAGACTTTGCAAAGTTCTCATATTGACATGGGCTAGTCGGCGGTGCCATAGCCAACCCACATAGGCCTTTCCGTATAAGCACATCGGACCTGCAGTGGCTTGCCCCGAAAATTCCACCACATACAAGTCATTTTCGACGTACCCAATGAAAGCGACCTTGAGATACTTGCTCCACATGAGGACCACAATATCATTATCAATAAAGACGGCAAAGCCCATCTTTCCAAGATCACGAACATAAATTAAATTGTATCCAAGGGTTTCAACAAGCATGACGTTCACGAGTGTAATGTCGTGAGCCACCACTACCTTGCCGAAACCCATTACCGTAGATTTTGACTTGTCGGCATATGTGACGGTGATTTGATCTTTATTTGACACCAAGTCCTTGACAATAGACGAGCTTCCGGTCATATGACTTGTGCAACCACTATCAATCACCCATTTTGACCCTCCGGAAGCATAAGTCTACAAAAGATCAAGCTAGTTTTTAGGTACCCATTTTTCAATGGGTCCTCTTTTGTTAGCAACAAGGGTCTTGGGAACCCAAATAGACCAAGCAATATAACCATCATAAGGACCAACATATTGTGCATACACATCACCATAGTAATCACGCATTAGAACATAGTGAGGGTTAGCACTTCCCGCAAAATCATCATGAGACATAGTTTTGCCATTTGTGGTCTTACTTTCCACAATGGTCTTGTTGGTCTCTTGTGCGGGCTTGTCCTTCTTCTTCTTGTTGTTCTTCTTCTTTGTTTTGGAGACAAAACCAATGCCCCCTTTATCACCACTACGCCTTCTTGCTCAAAAGATCATCAATAGACTTGTTGCCTTGTGGAAATGTAGCCTTCGCAATCTCCCCCTTCAACCTAGCATTCTCTTCAAGGATAGTTGTGCTACTCGATGGAGTGAAGTTACTAGGTGAAGGAATATTGGCCAATTGAGTTTGAAGCGTTTCATGGGATTTTGTGAGAGACAAGAGTTCACTCTCCAAGGCTTTGTGGGCCTTGTTAAGCAAGCTAAAGTCCTCGGCAAGTTTTTCATGAACCACACCAAACTCAACCTTGTCCTTTTTAGCTCTTTTGTATTTAGCAATAGCATGATCACGCTCTTTGATGAGTTTGTTAACAATGATGTCATTGGCCTCATCAAGCCCTTCAAGTTTTGACTCAAGGGACAACCTAGTCTCTTGTTCTTCTTCTAGAGCATTGCTTAAAGCCTCTAGTTCAATCATATGTTCATGCCCAAGTTTACATCTAACATCTAGAAGCTCTTGAGTGTGGGAGAGTTGATCTAAGATGTTCCCAAAATGTAGTTTAGCATCACCTTCTAGGTTAGTCATGAACTCATCAAAGGCAATTAATTCCTTTTTAACATCAAGAGACATTTCATCATCAATTTCATCATTATCTAATTGAGTAGAGTGAGATGATGAGGATACCTCCGTTCCTCTTGCCATAAGGCAAGTGACGTTCTTGGAGGAAGAGTTCTCATTTGGAGAGTCGAAGAGTGAGAGTGTCGGAGTAGAGGTGGTAGCTAGAGCAGCCATACCATGTGAGGTTTCTTCTTCTTCCTCATCTTCACCATCTTCATTATCGGAGGAGTATTCTTCATGAGTGATCAAGACAATTTCTCCCGATTTCTTGTTGATGGGATTCTTTTTGATGAAAGGTTTCTTGTAGGGTGCCTTGAGAGTCTTCTTCAACACGAGCTTCCCACCATTATCTTCTCTCTTCTCATAGGGGCAGCTTGCCACAAAGTGGTAGCGGTCACCACAATTGAAGCAAGTTCTCAACCTAGTGGCATTCTCTCTTTTCCCATTTGGATTGCTTCTTCGTTGCATTTCCATCTTGGCCTTGGCGGGATTCTTCCAAAAGTTCTTTGCATAGAAAGCCATATATTGACTATGAGCAATCTTGACATCATCAGGATGGTCCAAGGAGAGGCCTTCATCACTATCATCTTCATCTTCAAAGTCCACAACTTTGTCCTTTAAAGCAACACTGACCACATTGCTCATACCGAGGGCACGAGCACGGGCATCTTTGGCGTTCTTGGCGGCGACCTTGAAAGCGGCCATCTCTTGCATAACTTCATTTGAGGTCATGAGATGGTAGTTGTGTCTTCCTTGTAAGCTCTTCAAGTCGGTGGGATCAAAAGGCATGAGTGCACTCACATATTTCCTTTTTATCCATGCATCATCCACATGTGAGGCACCCACATTTCTAAAAGCGGTGGCGGTGGTCTTGAGCCTTCGATACATGTCTTCGTGATCTTCACCTTCTTTCATGTAGAAACCTTCGGCTTCATTGCTTAGAGCATCATATCTGTTCCTCCTCATACTCTCATTTCCAACAAACAACACAGTGAGAGCATCCCAAGCTTCCTTGGCAATGCTAAAGTGCTCAATGTGTGGATAATCCTTAGTTCCCAATCCTTGTTGAATCATATGCAAAGCAGTGGCATTGAGTTGAATATTGACAACCTCTCTTCTTGTCAAGTTGTTTGGATCCCCAATAAAGAGTCCATGCTCGATGATGTTCCATAGTTCAATGCAAGAGCTGCGCATATGAGTTCTCATTAGTGATTGCCATTGAGCAAAAGTGGCAGACTCTTCTAGCTTAGGTGGGTCACCTCTATTGTACACATGAGGGTGAGGGATGGGAGGATCGGGAGAGTACCAAGAATCACGGTGCTCGCCCTTCCCCCCATCAAGTCGTGTGGAGGAATTAGCATTGTCTAGTTTATCCCCTACCACCATACCTTCGGGGGATACTGGAGTATTCCCTTTAGGTACGGATGGTAGTTCCTCTTGAGGAGATGGGGGTGATGAGCCATCTTTGTCTTTAAGAAGTTGCTCAAGCATCTTCTTGACTTCGTTGACCAAGGAAGAGCTCAATCTTGTTTCCAAGTTTCTGAGATCTTCCATGGTCACCGGGGTTGACTCACTACCACCATCCCCTTCTTGGCTACCCATATTCTCTTAGGCGGTAAAGCCCGAATAAAGAGCCGAGGCTCTGATACCAATTAAAAGGATCGTATGGGCACCTAGAGGGGGGGGGGTGAATAGGTGCTACTTCAAATTTTCTTCTTTTTCAAATTAAGGTTTGACAATAAGGTAAATTCTCTAGATAATGCAACTATGGTGAATTTACCTATATGACAAATATGCAAGAGCTACCACAACACAAAGTAGTAACAAGTAAGTAAGGTGCGGTAAAGGATAGAGGTAACCGAAAAGTGGACGCGGAGACACAAGGATTTGTTTCCCGTAGTTCCTTCCTTTTGAGGGGAAGTACGTCTACGTTTGGAGAGGGGGTGGTTTCAAACCACCAACGCCACGTGAGGCCTCCCTTGTTCTCCGATGAATCTCACCCCAACGGGATCGATTCACCTTCCACTATATCGGCAACCTTCAAGGTGGAAGCCGACACCGTTACAAGTTTGGGGCACACATCCACAACTTAATCGGAGGCTCCCAAATACAAGCAAGCTGTCAAAGCAATCAAAGACAATCTTGTAAGAACAAAAAACAAGAGCTAGGGTTTCCAACAAAACTCTAGAGCAAAGGGGCCCTCAATGAAATGAGGGGGAAATGAAGATCTCTTTTGGTGAAGTTGTAGATCGGGGCCTCCTCCTTCGATTCCCCAAAGATCAAGGACTTTGGGTGGTTGGATGAGGAGATCTTGAGAATTTGAGTGGCTCCAATGGACTCCAATGGTGGGCAATGACTTTAATGTGCTGAGCACTTTGTCCCAAGGTAGGTGGAGGGGTATTTATACCCCTCCACAAAATCTGACCATTGATGCATTTACTGTAGCGGTAGTACCGGAAGTTCAAGCGGTACTACCGGAGAACTCCGGTACTACCGGACCTGGTACCGGACCACCCTTTTTCAAACAGCATCAAGTCCTGCCCCAGCGGTACTACTGTTGTTGCTACCGGGAAGCGGTAGTACCGCTTGAGGCAATCGGTACTACCGGACCTGGAGAGAACAACACATTTCCATACGAAAAACTCTCTGTCACGCCAGGTAGCAAAATGCGGTACTACCGCATTTTGCTACCGGCGCAGACATAAGCTTTTTGCAACGTGCAAAAACTCTCTGTCACGCCAGGTAGTGAAATGCGGTACTACCGCATTTTGCTACCGGCGCAGACAGAAGCTTTTTGCAACGTACAAAAAGTCTCTGTCACGCCAGGTAGTAAAATGCGGTACTACCGCATTTTGCTACCGGCGCAGACAGAAGCTTTCTGCAACGTACAAAAAGTCTCTTTCACACCAGGTAGTAAAATGCGGTACTACCGCATTTTGCTACCGGCGCAGACAGTAGCTTTTTGCAACGTTCAAAAAGCCTCTGTCCTGAGCAGTACTAAAATGCGGTACTACCGCATTTTAGTACCGGAGCAGGCAGAAGCTTTTGACAAGCTGTAAAAAGCTTCTGTCGCGCTAGGTACTAAAATGCGGTACTACCGCTTTTTAGTACCTGGCACGACAGAGACTTTTTGATAGTTAGTCACTTGCTTCTGTCTGGTCCGGTAGCAAAAAGCGGTACCGCGCCAGGCAGACAGTTTCTGAATGTTTGCAAACCTTTTTAAAGTACCTGCGACACACTTAGCAAATCATTAGTCCGATATGTGTGTTGTTATCAAACACCAAAATCACTAGGGATAGCAAATGCTCTTTCAGCCGCCGTTAGCCACCGTCGCCACCACTGTTCCGGCGACCTAAACCGAGCGGCGCTGCCACTATAAGGTCCACTGCGATGCCCTCTTTCCGATACACACAACCACAGCCGCGCGCGCGATGGAATCCATCGATCGACAATCGATCTGAGAGGATCATCCGTGGATGAAGTCAGCATGACAGCATGCTGATGTCACCCCCAGCCTAGTCAACAAATTTGACTTGGTCTGTGCCTATGTGGCAGATGAGGTGTACTTGACCCCACTGGTCAGTGACCTTGGGTAGATTTCGCTTAGGTACAAAATGTCTTTTCCATTTAGGAATTAGATAAAACAATATTAACTCAAATATAAATATTGTAATAAAATGATTAAATCTTGTTTAGTTAATAACTTCTGTTTTATAATTCAGAAAAATATGTTTAATATATGAAAATTTTCAGAAAAATAGAATCTACAACTTAAAACTATTATCAAATATTATTATGATGATTATTTAAACAAATATTATTTAATAAAGGTTTTATAAGTAATAAAACTTTGATAATTCATATTTTAATATTGGTTAATGTTAAAAATATAAATAAAATACCAAAAATCTTAGAAAAGTAAGAACTGTAATCATACATTATTATTTCACTTAATTAAATATTTGTTATTTATTAAGTGTTTATAAAGTAATAAACATTATAAAAATCATATCTTATTATTTATAAATCATAAAAATAAATGTAATATACCAAAATAATCACAAAAACAATACCTACATATTAAAAATATAATATCCTACTTTTGAGTTAAATAAAAATTCAAACACTTTAACAACTTGAATTTAAAACCATTTCCTTAATTGATAATTCATATAAGGGTAAATAAAATTTGTTAATATTTCTAAATTGCCAATTTAGGTCTAATAAATAGTGTTAATCTTAAATATTGATAATAGGAAGTCAAAATTATTTAACACACTTTAAATACAATTTTATTAAATTATCTCTCAACCATTAATGTAAATTATTTTATAAAAGAATCCTTATCCATTATAAAATCTCCAAGAATAATTTTGTAGTGAAATAAAACTTATTCCTTTACTTCAACCACACGTTATAAACATACCAAAACACTATATTGAATTCATAAGTAGTAAATAATATTGTTTACTTATTCACAAACCATAACCACACCCTTATAGGGAGATAAATCCGTTTATACATTCATAATGTAAAGAAACCACTACCAAATAAAAGTATAACCATTCTTAAATAACTTTAAGGAAACATTAGGAAGTGAACAAAAATACAAATATCATAAGCATTACAATCTAAGTGCATCTATGTTTTTAAAGTTAACTTTAGTCCATAAGACTTTAAATATTATGCTAAAGATTTTGTTATGTGTTTTATAGTTAACTTTGGTCTGTTATAATTAAGTTATAAAGCATCTTAATACCAAACCAACCAAGTTAAAAAAAAACCAAGATAGATAAGTCTCAAATACTAATGATGTCATTATTCAAATAAAGCAATTCTTTCTTACTCAAAGACTATAACTTGAAAGAACACCTAATAAGGTTAACTTAAAGTTTAAATACTTCTTATTAGCTAAGTAAGATTTTCTTCAAAAGTTATTCTTTTAAGAAACATTATAAAGCAAGACATAAGCATTTTTATGAAAGCTCTAAATGATGAACAAACCTTATATACATAGTCTACAGATACATTTCCCACTTGAGTATTCCATTAATTGTGTGTGCTTTATGATACTTACATGTTGTTTCACACACACTCACAAGCCTTAATAAGAAGCACATGTGTGAAACTTAATCTAAAAGGGCAACACATTCCAAGGAAACCCTTTCCAGTATCCAAACCCTAGAACAACGTTACCCCCGGGATTCGAGTTTATCAACTTGCTTTACATTACATATGCATAAAAGAATCTTGCTTCTTTAAACATTAGTCCTTACCGGACCAATGATGCTGATTTCAGATATTGGATCTTATATTGTCTTGAAGACCGTGAGTGCATAATCTTGCAATCACAAAAGGCAAGTTCACACTTGCTCACGTCCTTTGATTATTTTCTGTAAAGTATTTTGCAAATCTAGTGTTGTCATCACCTGCATTTCAAAAAGGACAGAAAATACTATTTTCATAATAATGTGATTATAGGTTATTTACCATGAGGTAATAACCTACTATAAGAGTTACGGTGGTAAAGGAACATATTATCTAGGACTTAACAACCAATGTCGCGAGTGATTCTTGCGCCGTATATTACGCGTTGACCATGAGATTTGGAATAGGACAGAGAAGTCAGCTGTATCTTTTCCCTCTCGCATGGAGCCGGATGTGCGGGTCGTGGATGTTATCACTCGTAGCATGCATATTAATTGGTAATTCGTAGAGGATATGCAGCATATTGGTGGGATCCCTCAACGTCCCACAATAGTTCCGGCATCTGAACGGTCTGTATTGCCTATTGCTGTAATTCAATAGGTGGGCATGGCGTACACCAAGGAGACATGCGGGGTCGTGGAGAAGGCAATGATTGACTTGGATCTTAGGTTGGGCCTCAAACCAAGGAAGTTTGAACGGGGACATACTCCCGGCCGTGCAACAAAACCTAAGGTCTCTCATGGGTAAAGTGACGCACCTCTGCAGAGTGTAAGAACTGTAACTTGTTACTCCCTGTTCCGGGAAGGAGCTACGAACGCGACGGGAAAGGAACTCCATGAAAGTTCTGGTAAACCCGTGAAGGCTGACGGACATAAATTTTCAAAATAAAAGCAACCTTTGAAGAAATGTTTATGAAAACTTGCATTACCTACGATCTATGGTCTGTGGCTGTAGAGATAGTGCATCAAATACTCCTTTTCTAGTGAACTTGCTGAGTACGCTCGTACTCAAAGTATCTTCTTAAGCCTTGCTAGATTCTGAAGCAATTAAGACGACGTATACATCAAGTCATGCTCCGGGAATCATCATCAAAAGCTAAAGCTCTTCAATGAAGTCAAGAAAGTCAACATATACACCAACTCAGGTGAAGACGAAGTTACTGAATAGATAGGAATATAATCTCTAGCCATAGAACCTATTTCTGTAACGTATTGCAATAGCATCAATGCCAGACCATTGATTAAAATACTAGTCATAATAGTATGATAGTCTTGAGTTGTTTATTTCTGATTCTTCTTTGTAAGAAGTTTCTTTCTCTCTCTTTAACCTAGAGTGTTCTCTGGATCTTGTGTAAAGAGTTGAGTTGTAAACTATAGTCATGTCTTGGACCTGCTGTGTTTCTGTTGTACCACTCTGAGGGATGTAATGCTAGTGAATGGTGTTTCATTGGTGTTATGTCCACGACTATAGTGTACTACATCATGCAGTGGTATACTGGGTCACCGCATTGCATTTCAGGAAAGCAAATTGGGAAGCATCATCCTTCCGTTACCAAGGTGGCCACGTCAAGACCCTTGGAGCTTCTCCATTTGGATCTCTTCGGGCCATCAACATATGACTCTCTTGGTGGAAGAAGATATGGTCTTGTCATTGTTGATGATTACTCAAGGTATACTTGGGTCTTTCTTCTCAAGACAAAGGATGAGACCTTCAAGGAATTCATGATCTTCGCCAAGCAAGCTCAACGCACTCATGGAGTGGAGATCAAGTCCATTAGAACCGACAACGGCACTGAGTTCAAGAACTACACCATGCAAGAATTTGTTGAAGATGAGGGAATCAAGCATGAATTCTCAGCTCCTTATACCCCTCAACAAAATGGTGTTGTTGAAAGGAAGAACCGGACAATCATTGAGATGGCAAGAACAATGTTGAGCGAAATCAAGTCCCCTCACAATTTTTGGGGAGCAGCTATTGCTACCGCGGTCCACTACACGAACCGGCTCTTCCTCCGAGCTCCCTTTGACATGACTCCATACGAGATTATCACAAGTAAGAAGCCAAATGTCAACTACTTCCGTGTCTTTGGATGCAAGTGCCTCGTCAAGAACAAAAAGGAAAATCTCGGTAAATTCGAATCTAGAACTATAGAGGGTATATTTGTTGGTTATGCGGAAAACTCTCATGCCTATAGATACTACAACAAGACAAATAGTTGTGTTGAAGTATCTTGTGACGTGGAGTTTTTGGAGAATAATGGCCCCCATGAGGGGCAAGTTTCTTCTCGTGATGTAGGTGATGGTGATTCTTCTCAAGTCATCAAGTTGATGGGTATTGGGCACATCTTTCCCATCGAGTCTCACATTCATGTTCAACAAGATGATGGGGGATAATCAAGATCAACTCAAGAAGATCCAAGCTCTACCCAAGTTGAGCCATCAAATGCATCACAAGATCAACATCTCACTCAAGATGCCATGCAAACCGAAGAACAAGAATCAAGCCCTCAAACCCTTGAGCAAGACCAAGTATAAGATCAACCTCCATCTCAAGGCCAATCTCAAGAAGGTGTCAATGATAAAGGCCCCTCAAAAGTTGAATTTGTTGATCATGAAGGCACAATTCATAAGATTAAGGCCGCCTCCATTGCAAGTGGACTTCAAGTCAACAATATCCTTGGAAGCACATCAAGAGGGATCGAGACCCATGCCAGGAAGAAGAACCTCACAACCTTTTGTGGGTATCATGCCTTTGTGTCCAACTTTGAGCCCCTCAAGGTTCATGAGGCTTTGGAGGATCCGGATTGGGTCATTGCCATGCAAGAAGAACTCGAGTGTTTCACCCGCAATGAAGTTTGGTCTCTAGTGGAGAGTCCTAAAGATCATCGCATCAATGTCATTGGGACCAAGTGGGTGTTCAAGAACAAGAAAGATGAGAACAGGGTCGTCACAAGAAACAAAACAAGGTTAGTGGCGCAAGGGTATGCCCAAATAGAAGGTATTGACTATGAGGACACCTTTGCGCCCGTTGCTCGTCTTGAAGCTATTTATCTCTTGCTTGCTTATGCATCTTTCCATAACTTCAAGCTTTATCAAATGGATGTGAAAAGTCCATTTCTTAATGGTCCCTTGAAAGAGGTTGCATATGTAGCTCAACCCCCGGGTTTCAAAAACACACGCTATCCCAACCATGTGTATCTACTCCATAAGGCTATCTATGGACTAAAGCAAGTTCCTCGTGCTTGGTATGAGCACCTTAGGGATTTTCTACTCATGGATGGGTTTAGCGTGGGTAAGGTCGATTCCACCCTTTTCACCAAACAGGTTAAAGGGGGTGGCTTATTTATTGTTCAAATTTATGTTGATGATATTATCTTTGGTGGAACTAACGAATCTCATAAAAAAGCTTTTGCCGAGTTGATGACTATGAAATTTAGGATGTCCATGATGGGGGAGTTGAAGTTCTTTCTAGGATTAATCATAAAGCAACTTCCTCACGACATTTTCATCTCTCAAGAGAAGTACATTAAGGACATGCTCAATAAGTTCGAGATGTACAAGGCTAATCCCATGAAGACACCCATGCCACTAAGTGGACAACTTGGCCTTGGAGTTGGTGAGAAGGACGTGGATCACAAGGTATATCGTTCTATGATTGGTTCCTTTCTCTACCTTTGTGCTTATAGGCCGGATGTCATGTTAAGTGTTGGAATGTGTGATCGTTTTCAATCCGCTCCCAAGGAGTGCCACTTGATGGCGGTCAAACGGATTTTTAGGTACCTTGTTCTCACTCCTACTCTCGGGCATTGGTATCAAAAGGGGTCAACCTTTGAGCTTGTTGGCTATTCGGATGCCGATTGGGCAGGTGATAAGGTTGACCAGAAATCAACCTCCGAGGCTTGCCAATTTATTGGCCGGTCGTTGGTGAGTTGGTCTTCCAAGAAACAAAACTCCACAGTCCTATCCACCGCCGAAGCCAAATACATATCTGTGGCATCTTGTTGTGCTCAATTGTTGTGGATGAGGCAAACCTTGAAGGACTATGGTGTGTCCCTTGGTACGGTGCCTCTTCTATGTGACAATTAAAACGCAATAAAGATCTCCAATAACCCCGTCCAACATTTCCGCACCAAACATATTGATATCCGCCACAATTTCCTACGTGACCATGTCGCAAATGGTGATATCAATCTCACTCATGTGGGTACGATGTTCCAATTGGACGATATCTTCATGAAGGCTTTGGATGAAGCCCGGTTTGTCATATTGAGGCGAGAACTCGGTATCCTAGATCCCCAAAACTTGGATTGATTTGCTTCTTGCACTATATTCTTGCTCTTAACGTGCTATGTAGCCTAGTTGTGCAGCACACGTAGGGATGGTCATTTTACCATGTCTTGGTTTGATGCTTACCTATGTGTGCAACATAAATTAATCTCGTGTCATGATATGGGTCCAAGCATCTATCTTTGAGGCGCCATGACATGTGTGCTTAAACATAGGGGGAGAAATCCTCCGCCAAATGGTTGGTTTTGTGTATTGGGTGCTTTGATGTTCCAAGCTAAATCCTTTGTCCATGGTTGCTCTTCTTTTTTGTTTCTTCTTGACCTTGCCATATGGACAGTGCTTTTTCTGGTTTTCATTTGGATCTTGTGTATATGCTCATTTGATTTCTCACAATGTTTCATCTCCAAAACAATAAACAAAAAAAATTCGCTGTCTTTAGAAATTTTCTGGCAATAATTACGGTTCGCCGGCCTGAGGACCGAAAATTCCGGTAGCAGACCAAAAACCCTTATAGAACACGTTTTCGGTTCTCTGCCGAGAATTTTGGTCACCACCGGAATTTCCGGTCACCAGGCCGGTTCGCCGATGTTCTCGCCAGAATTTCCGGCGTGGGCATCGGTCCGACCGGACTTATTGCCGATTTTTTTGAGGGGGGTATTTATATCCCGCGCGTGGGGCAGTTCCATCCTCTTCCTTCTTTCTCCCCCACGCCCACCCCTCCTCCATGGCTGCCTCCCCAAGCTTGCCCACCCCCCATAGTCCCTTCCCTCCACCCAAATCCCTCCCCACTCCACCATGTTGTAGATCGGGCCTCTACAAGTCTTTTCACCGAAGGTTTTGCTCTCTCCTTGCCCGCATTGGGAGATCGGGGAGTGCTTCCCCTCTTTCTCGTGTGGTGTTTTCTTCGTGACCATCCTTGGCAAGGGAGGGGGCATGGCTTCTTCTTCGGCATCCGAGGGTACTGTGCTATTTCTTCTCCTTCTTATCTCGCTTGTTGGTGGTGAAACCCTAGCTTTCATGGTCACCTGTGCTCCCTTAGTTCTCTACCCAACTAGGCTAGTACCACCCTAGTTTCACCCCCCTGTTCTCCCACATGTTGTTCTTTGTGCAAGTACTAAGTCATGGATAGTCTCACAGTCGCATGCCCTCACTTTTCGGTCCTAGGCCCGGTTGTGCCGAAACTGCCGCCGGAATTTCCAGTCAACGTTCTGGTCGACCGAAATGCTCGCCGGAAATTCCGGTCGAGCTTCCGGTTCGCCCGAATCGTCGCCGACATTTCCGGCGACAGCTTCTGTTCCGCCGGCCCTAGAGCCGAAATTTTTTCTTCGCTTGTTCGTCTGTCCATGCGCTTGCCCAACTTTCAATCTGTGTTGCTATGAGCTCTCTTATGGCATATACGCTCATTTGCTTTCTTTGCCTTGCGTTCTTGTGTGCATCTTGTGCAGAGTCTGACCACAACAACTTTGAGCCCGGCATCGGCAAAAAGATAAAGCTTACTATTTAGCGGCCTCCTCATCCTCCTCCTCGCCTCACTCAGCGTCAACTAGAGAAAGCTGCTATCACAGGGGGTTCTGGATCTGCAAGTGGACAGAAGAAGAAAGCCTCTGCTGGAAGTTCCGCTGTCAAGGGCAAGTCCAGTCTTGGTCCTACTGAAGAATAAGTTCCTCCCAACTACAATACTGCTTCGGATATTAATGTGAATCAGTGGCGGGACTTGAGGAGGCAGAATCCATACCTCTTTCCCAACCGCACTTATCTTGGGGCTGACAAGATGTTCTGGACTGACACTCGGAAGTGCTTTTGGGATGACCTTTACAATGAGCCAACTCGCATGAAGCGGGGTTTCTTTGTTCCTCCCAAATATCTCAATGAGGACCACTATGCTCATTACCTCTCTTCAGATTTCGAGCATGTGGATGTGGCCCTGAAGCAGATGGATGTCTTTGCTATTGCTACTATGAAGGTCAAGCTAATGCCAGATCTCATTCGCTAGTTCTTCTGTACTGCTTACTTTCACACTGATGAGGCTCACACTGTCACTTGGATGATCGGAACCAATCCGTACTCGGCTTCGTTTGATGCTTTCTGCCATGCCCTGGGTTACCCTCCTGACCGTGTCTCTGGCTTCTGCATTCATTCTGAGAAGGCCTTCAATGACAACCAACTCATTTTCTGCTATCCCAGTGAGCCCAGCCATCAACCTCCCAGGTTGTCAGGCATGTA
This sequence comes from Avena sativa, assembly GCA_916181665.1. Classification (NCBI taxonomy): domain Eukaryota; kingdom Viridiplantae; phylum Streptophyta; class Magnoliopsida; order Poales; family Poaceae; genus Avena; species Avena sativa. The sequence continues at coordinate 325,576,374 of OV702280.1, forward strand.
CTACTACTATATGGTGCTTGCTCGGTTCTTCTGCTACAATATTGTGAGCAAGGCGGGTGATGTTGTTGATGTCCGCGGTCACCACAAGAATCTGCTGTACTACTATGAGCCTCGTCGCCTCCAGAAGATCAATGTGTGTGATTTCATCTACTGTGAGATTCAGCGGTCCATTGAGAAGCGCATGACTCCCAATTTTTGTCAGTATGTTCAGCGTCTGATTGAGGCCACTATTCCTGCATCTGCTATCCCCAAAGGTCCGCTTGAAGATATGGAGGATTTCACCTTACCTCGTCGGGGCTCTCATGTGGATCTCCCTCAGATGATGCCGCCTGAACGCCGGACCAAGCTTTCTCATGATCCTGTTTCTGCCGATGGCTCGCGCTCTCGTAGGGACCTTCCCCGTGCTCTTCCTATCAATAAAGGTCTTGCCCGGTTCTTCAATAGATTGTGGGATATGTGTCGCTCTTCCTATGATGTTGCCCATCGTAGTTTGGAGCTCAGTCAGGAGAACATGAGGCAACACAATGCTTTCTTGACAGAGCGTGGTCGACCAGTGCCAGACTTGGGCAATGCTTTATCTCCTGTCCTTATGTCAACTTTGAGAAGCCCCCGCTGGATGAGGACATGTTTAGGGGATTTGATCCATCTATGTTCCCCGGGTTTGTGTGGTGAACCAACATACCACTGCATGATGTAGTATACTATAGTCGTTGACATACCACCAATGAAACACCATTCACTAGTATTACATCCCTCATAATGGCTCAACAGAAACACAGCGGGTCCAGTACATGTCTAAAGGTTACAACTCACTCTTCACACAAGATCCAGAGAACACTCTAGGTTAAAGAGATAGAAAGAACTTCTTAAAAAGAAGGATCAAAGATGAACAACACAAGAACTAATATGCTACTAAGAATGGTATCTTAACTAAAGGGCTGACGTTGCTGTTACTGCAATGCACTACAGAAATAGGTTCTTTGGTTAGAGAGTATATTCCTATTTAATTAGTAATTTCGTCTTCACTTGAGTTGAGGTATTTGTTGACTTCCTTGTCTTTGTTGAAGAGCTTTAGCTTTGGATGATGATTCCTGGAGCATAACTTGATGTAGATGTTGTCTATTCCGGCTTCAGAATCTAGCAAGGGTTAAGAATATACTTTGAGTATGAGCGTACTCAGCAAGTTCACTGGAAAAGGAGTGTTTGATGCACGATAACTACAGCCACCGACCATAGGTCATAGGAAATGCAAGTTTTCATAAACATTTCTTCAAAGGTTGCTTTTATTCTGAAAGACTATGTCCGTCAGCCTTCACGAGTTTACCAGAACTTTCATGGAGTTCCTTTCCCGCCGCGTTCGCAGCTCCTTCCCGGAACAAGGAGTAACAAGTTATAGTTCTTACACTCTGCAGAGGTGCGTTACTTTACCCATGAAAGATCAACTCTTTGTTGCACAACCGGGCAGCTTATTCCCATCCACAATTCCATGATGTGGGGCCCAGAAGATGATCCAAGCCAATCACTGCCCCCTTCGCGACCTCGCATGCCTCCTTGGTGTACACCATGCCCACATATTGGATTGCGACAATGGTTTGTACAAACCGTTAGATGCCAAAACTATCGTGGGACATTGAGAGTTCCCACCCATATGCTGCATATCCTCTAGGAATTACCAATTAATATGCACGCTACGAGGATAACAACCATGACCTGCACATCCGGCTTCATGCGAGAGGAAGAAGATACAACTTACTTCTCCGTCCCATTCCAAATCTCATGGTTAGCGCGTAATATACGATGCAAGAATCACTGGCGACATTGGTTGTTAAGTCCTAGATAATATGTTCCTTTACCACCGGAAATTTTATATTAAGTTATTACCTCATGGTAATAACCTATAATCACATTATTATGAAAATAGTGTTTTCGGACCTTTTTCAAATGTAGGTGATGTCCACATTGGATTTGTAAAATACTTTACAGAAAATAACCAATGGACATGAGCAAGTGTGAACTTGCCTTTTGTGATTGCAAGATTATGCACTCACGGTCTTCAAGATGATATAAGATTCAATATCTGAAATCAGCATCATTGGTCCGGTAAGGACTAATGTTTAAAGAAGCAATATGTTCTTATCCATAAGTAATGTGATGCATTTTATAAACACGAATCCCGGGGATAATGTTGTTTTAGTGTTTGGGTACTAGAAATGATGTATTTGAAATGTGTTGTACTTTTGGATGAGTTTTATACTCGTGCTTCTTATTAAGGCTTGTGAGTGTGTGTGAAACAATCATATAATTACAATATCCTAAAACTATAGGACACACACAAATGTGAGATGCTACTCAAGATTGCTTATATAAGAGTTCTTGTTTGAAGTGGCAAAAAGAATAACGTTTGAAGAAAAGATTTATTTTCTAAGGTCTAAATAACCTTTTTGGTTAGTTGAGTCTGGTTGATGTTATTTGTGCTTGCTTGAATAGTTTGGCTTGAGATGCTTTATGACTTAACTATATCAGACCAAAGTTAACTATAAAAAATCTAACAATGTTTATAGTATTATATTTAGAGTCTTGTAGACTAAAGTTAACTTTAAAACATAGATTGTTTGAAAGTATAATGCTTATAACATTTGTACTTTGTGGACTTGGTAATGTTGCCTTAAGGTTACTTAAGAATGGTTATATTTTTCTTTGATGTGGTGGTTTTCTTGACTTTATAATGGAATAGTATCACTTGCCCCTTTTATGGATGAGTGGTCATAGTTTGTAAATCATGGAGTAATGTTACTTGATTTCTTATAAGTTCATTATAGTGTTTTAGTATGTTGATAAACTTGTGATTAAAGTAAAGGAAATAAGTTTTTATTTAACTACAAATTATTCTTCATGATTTTAGATTTGATAAGGATTCTCTTTTAGAAAATATTACACACCTATGATTGAGGATAATTCAATAAAATTGTAGTTAAAATGTGTTAAACTATTTTGACTTCATATTATTAATGTTGAAGACTAATATTATTTATTAGACTCAATTGGTTAATTTTAGACATATTAGCAATTTTATTTACCCTTATATGAATTATCATTTAAGTAAATAAGTTTAAATTTGAGTTATTAAAGTATTTGAATTTTTATTTAACTCAAAAGTGGAATATTATATTTTAATATGTAGATATTATTTTTGTGATCATTTTGGTATATTACATTTATTTTTGTGATTTATAAATAATAAGATATGATTTTGAAAAATTTTATTACTTTATAATTACTTAATAAATAATAAATATTTAATTAAGTGAAATAATAATAATACATGATTATAGTTTTTAAAATATTGTTTTTGTTTTTCCAAGATTTTTGGTATTTATTTATATTCTTAACATTTACATTATGAAAATAGGAATTATCTTTAAAATCTGTATTAAATAATAATTATTTAAATTGTTAACATAATAATGTTTAATAATAGTTTTAAGTTATAGATTTTATTTTTCTAAACATTTTCATATATTATACATATTTTTCTGAACTATAAATCAAAAATTATAGATTTAACAATTTTTAATCATTTTATTTAATTTCTGGAATATGTATATTTGGATTTATATCTTTTATTCTTTCTTAAACAGGAAATAACCTTTTACACCTCACCCATACCTAGCCCTAGTTACTGACTAGTGGGACAGAGGCCACCTCAGCTCTCAGATTAATAAATGTGTTTGTTACCGACCCTAGTTCTACTCCTGGACAATGACATATGGGCCCTAGGCCATGTCATCGGCCACGCGAGACAAATACTGGGTCAAACACGATGACGCGGCCAGGGTGATCTCACCCTGACGATCACCCTGACGTCACCTCGCCGGTGGCATGGCAGACGACGACGAGGGGGTAGTAGCGGGCGAGTGAGCGTGTGTGCAGGGGCTTGTTCGAACCGGAACAACAAGGCGAGTAAAATAGTGGTGGCGCCGCTGGTTTTTGGTCATCGGAGAGCAACCGACAACGAGCTCATGCGGCGGTGCTTGCGGGTGATCATGGTGGCGTGGATTTAGGAAGCAAACAAAGCATCTACACATGCGAGAAGATTCAGTGACTCACCAGGAACACGATGGTGTGGTCGATAGGGCGAGGCGAGGTCAGAGACGACAATGAGATCGACGAACAACGCCGGGAACCGAGGGTGCGATTGGGTTGATTTACGCCTCCTCTGCTAGTGCGAGTTGGGGCAATCGAACGAGAAGAGCACGGCGGTCTCCATCGTGGTCTTATTTGGCCGAGGTGAGCACGGAATCGCCGGCACCAGCTCACCTCCGAGCTAGGGTTCTCGGTGAAGAAGAAGAACTCGAGAGAGAGAGGATTTCAGAGGGAGAAATGGGGATGAGGACGAGCAGGGACATCGCCTTGGCCTCCTTATCCACTCCTGGCAACGACAGCGTGGATCTTGGTGCAAGGACGACGGCGGACGGCCTCGGCATCGCCACCGAGCTGCTTCTAGCTGGAGGAAGACGATGATGATGGTTTAGCAGAAAATCCCCTAGCATTTCTTTCCTCTTAACCCGCGATCCTGCTTTGGTCCCACCTGTCTGTCACTGAAGAGAACGAGCTGGGCTGGCTGTTGGGATTTTGTGGGCTGCACATGGGCGTCAGATAAGGAAAGAGGAGTTGGGCCACGACCAGGTTTTGTTTTTATTTGTTTTCCCTTTTTCTATTTTCTGTTTTCCTTTTCAGATTTGTACATAATCTTTAATTTGAACTTTTCTTTGTAGAATTAATTTGCTGGATAATTGTAGTAATACTAAAATGTATTTAGTATCATCTGTGAACTTTTATTGTATAATGTTATGTTTTCTTTATTTTCTTTATGAATATACTTTTCCTATTATTATTTGTAAGGCTTTTAATATGCATTTAATTGAGCTAAATCCATAAACTTATCATAGGATGCATTATTATTAACTCATGAGATTTGATTCTCATTAACTCATAATATTTAGGAGATTTTTATATGGTGATCCTTTATTTTTGTTTGATAATTAAAGTTTCTAGGGAATTAATATGATTAATATTATTCCCATGAATTTAGGAAATAACAATGGATATATTTTATTATAACTAACATAGAAGTTAGGGTTTGAATTGTAAATACTTACCCTAGAATTTAGGGTTCTAATTTTACTTCTATTCTTTGTTGATGTGAGTAAAGATTTAATAACTAAGCATATTGTCTTCTGTTTGTGATTTTCAATGACATCACCTTTTTAAAATAGAAGTTATATCTAAAATGTTTTATAGAAAAGAATTGATAAAGATACTCCTAAGCACATATAATTATGATAACTGGAATTGTCAGAGTTGTGCTTATGTAATTTTTTTATAGGAAAATATTCCTATTAAGTGATATAGATATAAGATGAGGAATTCATAACATGGAATGGATATTATACTTGGTTTGAGATTTAGAGTTGGGTGTTTTTCCAAGAATGTCTATTTTCCATAATTTACAATCCTGGATTTCTAATTAAGGAATTCCTTTCCTAGATATACTATTTGTTCCTATTTATCATCATGGTTAACATGATGAGCTTTCCTTTACAAAAATATTCTTATTCACATATCATTCTTCTAAACTCATGGATAAATCCAATGAGTTTGACACTGAAGCTTTTATAGCTTTCTCATATCCATACTTGGTTATATCCACTACTCTACTGTTGATAACCTTCCATCCAACAAGTAGTTACTTCAAACTCCACTCATAATATTCCTTAATCATCCATCACTAATATTTCTCCATCAGATGTATACATCAAACTACCTTTCTCTAAAGCTTACTACTCTTTAAGATGAATAACACTACTTCCATAACTCCATGCTATACTAGCTTTAATTGAATCATACTGTCTTACATTTACTTTACTCTATTGACTCACACTCCAACCTCTCATTATATTAATGTGGCTTGTAATGACTACTCTAGGATAACTTATCTCTACTAGGGTTTCAATCATGTTCTACCCACCAATATCATTTATACTAGATATAGGTGGACAATCCTGGTGAGTAAGGCATGATCATTATAATCCTTTAATCCTTTATAGCTTAGGTTTCAAATTGGCTAATCAAGACTTCATCAATACAACCTTACAATTGTATTGAAATTATCTTCTCAATATCTCTAATTGGATTAAGGTTGTTATTCATGGACTATGCCCACTTGGTCTAATAGAATTACTACTGGTAACTATCTTCAAGGTTCATCCTAGTAATCTTATATTCTACCACCTATATCTTATTTCAAATAACTCTTCTATCCATCCAGGAGTGAGTTTAACTCCATCAATTATCACATTGATTTAATTCTCTTAAATCACTCCCATCCTATAGATAATATCTAAGACTAGCATTACTATTTACCTCTACTTAGTTGTTTCTTTATAGGCACTTAAGTGTAAACTATGATATGGTCAAGAGTTGATAGATTGAGATCTGATGAATCAATAGTTGATTTCTCAACATTGATGAACAACAAATATTGGAATATAGCTCAATAGATATGATAAGGATTGATATGGAAAGAAAGATATATGGTGAATGATCTAGACTTAGTTTCTTTCCTACTCAAACTCACTAAAGAGTTAAGGTTTGGTATTACCATGATACCCATATTAAGAATAGTTAAGAATAATATAGGTCAGGATTAGTCATTACATTCTTATTACTTAAGTTGTAATCTTAACTTGGCATTATGAGTTGTTGTGCTAAATATTAGGATATGATCCCTTAAGGATCAGATATTAGACATTTAAGCAATGCATTATGAGTAACCTTTTATTATATTTGATCTATCCTTAGATCAATTCATGTTTACCCAAATAAGGTTTTAGCAAAGGTTATACTGAAACTTATCACAGTCAACTTGATGATCTACTTCAATTCCATCAAGTTGAGAGAAGCTTCAATCACTTTGATAAGTTTTGTTTAAAAGAGCGAAAATTATTCGGATTTTCTATGCATGAATGCAATGCACACATCTGGGTTCAGCTTATTTCTAAGCTCTATTGCTGGGATGTTACAGTTTTCCACTTCCAGTTCCTCTCAGCGTCGTGTTACACCTACAGGTAATGATGATGAGGATGCGGACGAGGACGAAGAGGAGGGTGACGACGAAGAAGAAGAGGAGGAAGGAGATGATGATGACAATGAAGACAACTTTGCTGGCTAGATCGTTTTCTCCACTTCTTTCTCCCTTTTTGGTCTCGATGCCAAAGGGGGAGAGAGAGTGAGTCGCCTCTTTCATGACTTGCCTCTTGCACAAGCCCTACTTTGTTCATTTGCATTTCATGGGCTTGTGCTTTTATTTGCTTTATCGAACTATTTGTGTGTGTGTTTGGACAACTCTGCAGTCCTCTTATTGTACCTGGATTTCCTATCACTATGTGCTAGATCTAATCGTATCATAATATCTGTTTTGACTCTAGCTCGATTTGTCATCGTTAACCAAAAATGGGGAGATTGAAAGGGCAAATAGCCCTTATCTAGTGTTTTGGTTAACTATGACATCGAGGCTAGAGAGCGGACTAATGTTTCTATTAGCTTGTCTACAGGTGAGAGTCTGCATGCTGTTGGTGAAACGCGATGGGTGACCCCCATTCATTTCTATATGGAGAGACGTTGGTGTTATTTATTATTCTCTCTTATTTACTCTTGAGTCAAATAGGAAACACTGCACTATTAAGAGGGATGATCTCGATGCGCTCTTTGGGGATGTTCCACGCCAAATATACTTCTCTTTATCCACCACCACACACCCTTTCGAAGAAAGAGAGAAAGATAGCCCTGAAAAATGAGTCAAAAAGGGGCTTCTGCGAAATCGGCAAAAGCGCCGGCGGCGTCGGTGCTGTCACCGGAATTTCCGGTCGCCGTTGGAAATTCTCGGTGCACACCGATATGGCTTACAGAATGGCGTTGTTCGCCGAGAATTTCGGTCGCCGCCGAAAATTCCGGCGTGTGGTCCGGTCCAACGGAGCTGTCGCCAAAAATTTTGGCGAGCAACTCGGTCCGACCGGACTTATTGCCGGTTCTGTCGGAGGAACCCCAAACGGCGGCTGTTTTTCCACCCATACTATATATACTCCTTTCTTCTCCACTATGAGGTTAGGCATTTGAGCAAACATTTCATTTTGTGAAGCTTTTTCTCTCTCCCCCATTACTGAAACACAAAATCTTGAGGATCTCCCATTCTACCCAACCAAATCCAAATCCCTTTGGTAGAAAGGAAGAGGAGGTACCGATCTACGTTTCCACCAAGCCAAAGTTCATTCCCCCTTGAGTTCATCGAGTTAGCTTGTTACTCTTGGGTTTGTGGGAAACCCTAGGCGGCTAGGGTCGCCCGGAGGCATTCGGCTTGTGATTTGCTCAGTGAAAAGTTTGTGAGGGTTTGGAGACTACCTTAAAGTCTACCACGAGTAAGTGAGCTATTCCTTCGTGGGATAGGCTCGGAGAATAAGGTGAGCCTTTGTGGCGCGTGAGGAATCCTTCGTGGAACCTTACACCTCTCCAACATGACGTATCCCCCTTCCCAAAGGTAGTGAACACGGGAATACATCTTCGTCCTCGCGTGCTTCAGTTATTCCTTAACCGATCTCTTACTTGTGTTGTTTACCTTGTGATAGCCTTCGAGCTTGAAGTATCTTGTTCATCATCTAGGTTGCCTCACCTAGTTTGCATTTAGGCTCACTTATATTCCGCAAAGCCTAAAACTTGCAAAAGATTATAAAGAATTTTGTAGAAACCTATTCACCCCCTCTAGGTTAACCATCTTACACTTTCAAAGTGAAATAGCGTCCGAGTATGAATGAAAGTACAAATGAGCCCAAGCTTCTTTCAAATAATCAATGGTGTTTGTAACCCTGCCCAAGCCAAGCCAAGCGAAAGGATAACCTTGCTAATGAAGTCCTCAAGTTCGAGTAGCCTCCTACGGTGTGATCCCTGCAGTCTAAATTACAACAACAAGACGTGCGTAAGTAAAAATGATACTCAACAAGTCTTTATACAACTAAAGCGAGAAGGGTTAAGCGGCAACACGAGTAGCACGTAACAATACTATAGAGACTGTGGCGGAGCTTGGGAGAGGGGGGGGGGGGGCGGTGGCCCCCTGAACTGCACTAAGCTCCGCCACTGTATAGAGAAACGGTACAACTTCCTTCTAATCATAAGAAGATAAGAGAGCGTCAAACACTAGCTATATAATGATAAACACTGACCATACGTATAACCCTACATTACCCTCTCTCATTCCCATACCAGAAAGTAACCGTTGGGCACTCATCGTGTTGGCACTTTTATATTTTTTGTTGTAGTAGTACCATCTCACTACTGAATTTCTTATTACTTATATGAAAGTTGTCTATAATCGATAAACTATGTCCATGAATTGTTCATAACCGCGAACACGGCTTTTCAAAAAGATTTACCTTGTAGAGGTACATGTTCGATCAACCCCCGACATAAGCAAATCAAATGGAAAATGGGGTATCATCACATGACCGTTCCAAGCACTACAAGCAAGTTAAGGGGGCCACCCAACTAGGATACCAGTAACAAAGTCGGCTGATCTCCAAAGACGGATCCAAAGGTTTGTGCCGAGACTACTACGAAAACCTAGAGGCACGAAAGTGTGACTAGGCATATCCACACAATATAAACATGTCGCTCCTAAACAACACATAATAGTAAACGCTCCCCGGTCAACATATATTAAAAATGACATAAGTACAAAATATAAACGTTGCAAAGTAAGAATAATTATGCCCCCAAACAATACTCGGGTCAGCACGCTCAGTCTCGAAATAAATAACAAAAACTCGGGTCCTAAGCAAAATTAGTGGGCGAGACTGCAAATAGCCAAATACTGATGCTTACCTAAAGACGTTCCACGGAGGACGTCTCCAGCTATATGTATATCGCGTTTTCTTTAACATACTCTGTGTTTATTTTTAGTTATTGGTTTTTCAATCCATAGCGGTGGACGGGTATCCTGCTAGTAAATATTAATTAATCCACCTCGCACCGAAAGTTAGAGTTTCATCAGCACGTACATCTATCGATCAAAAAGCAGCGCCGAAACCAGTAAAGAGCGTAACTTAACAAAGTTAGGATAACACAAGGCAAGCAATGTACTAAAATGAGCATTTTATGGTTCCACCAGGTCGAGCGAGTGATGATATGTCAAGGAGACGGCCCTGTGCGACGGAGCGTTGAATCAGGGTGGTGGCTCTAAGTGTTCTCTGCAACATCGATTGTGTCTGACCTTGTGTCGCGTGGACGACGAGATTGCTCTTGGTGTTCGTCACCAGCATGCTTGGTGTTGCTTTTGGCACGGGTCTTGTGGCACACAACAGTCTACTCTTTTCACAATAGTCGCGGCGTCGTTCTCTCTGTAAGTAGTGGGAGACCGGCTAGTTTGACGGACTGGGTCACCTTTTTACTTTGTGCTAATAGTTGGTGCCTTTGATGACCCTTACTCGCCCTCAATTAGAGTTGTTGTGATCTTGGCCCATGTGGTGAGAGTGTTGATGGCGTTCTATGGTTTTCTCGTGAGTGTTTTTTTCTTTTTATAGAAATCGGGTAAGACCCGGCCTCGGCATCAATAGATGCATACAACCTGCTTTATTACGAAATTCAAGAGATTCAAAGTATTACAATCACGGATCGATGATAGTTGAGACAAGTATCAAACATCGAAAAATGAGGAGTAATAAAAAAAATATCTTAAAGTCTATTAATATGTCGCCACCTAGTAGCAAAAAAATAGCATTCGTGAGCGATCATCAGGAGCTGGTCGCAGCCAGTAACCATATATGTCCGGAGACCTCGCACGCGCTCTTCATGCGTCATGCGTTCCCCCTCCTAGGAATTTTATAGACTGCATGTTCACATCTCATCTGCAACTGCATATGCCCGCGCTATATAAATTTCCCGCGCACAGTCTCATGGCTGTTACTTAATACCTGCGTGATGTTATTCTTTACCAATTGATCTCGCCGATACCACCATACCACAATATTCTGCGGGTAGCTCTTGGAACGGGTGTACTAACCAGATCGCGTCTTATGTGCAAATCCCGGAGATAATATTTTCACGCTTGTAGCCATTAACCAGCGGTTATGTGCTGATGTGAAGCAGCTTAATCATATTGCGAACAAGTTCAGTACGAGTTTAATGATAGAGCAGTAGCACTCCCTTGGTCTATAAATAACCGACTTGAGTTCATCTAAATACAAATGTATCAATACAATAAAACATGTCGAGATACATTTAAACTAGACCAAAAGGCAAGCTTGGCCTTGCTGCCTACATTTTATTCTACTAGGCTATAATATATCAGTCTCCAGTCTAGTAGAAAATCTATAGGAGGCAGATGCAGTTAAGTTATAGCACCATCAGGAGGCCGCGGGTTTTGTTCGAGCCGGTTCCACGTTGATACCTTGTCCGGCGTCCCCTGTCTCACCCGCCATATGCCATATGAAAGATATGAGGGGCATGGAAGAAGGGGTGGAGAAGGATCGGTGGGAGGGAGAGGCAGTGACAACACGCTCTCGGCTGCGACAAACCTATCGGAGATGTGGCGGAGAAGAGGCGATGGAGCAGCGCCACTGGAGGAGAACGCGGTGCGGGATAAGGAAAGCAAAGGGAATATAGGGTTTGCCTTCATCCGGATGCAGTGACTGAAATGGATTCACGGTCAACGGAGGTGGACCCACCTGACAGATTTACATTAACGGCAGATAGCCTCAGAACGCTTGCATGCGACCAAACTTAAGCTATAGAATAATTTAAACAAATCTGTGTTAGTTATTTTTAGACTGAGGGAGTATATGATATTGGTACGTGAGAACATCTCTAGCCGAACCAACTGTATTGATCTAAAAAGGAGACATGATCCACTCAGAAAAATAAAATAAAAAGGAGACATGTACAAACAAAATAGTGGGCGCATTTGTAGGACATCTCTATCGGGCTGACCCAACCGACCGACCTAAATGGTTCGTTTCTGTCCGTTTGGGTCGGATCGTGGTCGTTTTTGGGTCGTGGTCCGGTCTGTTCGGCTGACCGCACCCAGAGGTGCGACCCATCTGTCTGCCCCGGTTTTCGTTGGCGCCATCGTTGGGAAAGGGATTGCAATTTGAAAGTGTCAAATTGACAAGCCAAAAACACACAAATTGACTATGAAATAACATGGCAGACGTGCCATCGCCCTTCGGGCATCGCCAACAATGTGCAAAAGAGAGCAATATCATACACAATGTCCACAAAAAATGGCAGCTTCTCTGCCAAAAAGTTGCATCCGCCGTCGCCATTGCCCTTCAGGCATCACGAGCCCTGATGGTCTGCTGCCTCCTCGTGACCCAAGCCCTGCGATCGGGGTCGACGATGCTATCCAGGTCGGCGAGCATGATGACGTTATCCTTGGCCATGATCTTGGCTTCGACCTCCTTTGCCTTCGCCTTTAGCTCCAGCACCCTATACTTGGTCTCGGCCTTCTTGGCCTTGGCTTCGGCCTCCTTCGCCTTTGGCTTGGCCTCGATCTCCATTAGCCTAGCATTGGCGTTGGTCTCTTCCACCTCGATAGACCTCGTCGGCTGCTCGACAAAGATTTTGGCGGCGGCCTCTTTCTCTTTGTGCCACCTCTCCTCCTTCTCGGCGATGACCTCTTCCTTCTTCTCCAATATCTTCTTCAAGGTCTCTTGGAATGCCAAGGAACCAGCCTGGCGGGCAAGGTCGGCCTTCGTGGCCTTGTGGCCACCAGGCGAACGGGCACAGCTGGCAGTCCCGTTGCATGCAGAGTTGACGAAGCCTTCGTCATTGTCGTCGTCTAGGTCGATGACACTGCCCGTCGAAGCATTGCTCTTGCCCTTCTTCTTGTTGTCCATTTCTTTCCAAAGGACATAACTAATCTCCCTTTTTTGGTGTCCTTAATAAACGTCCAACAATGGGTCAACGTGAATGCCTTGTTATCATTCACTGTCTTGAACTGCTCCATAGCTTTCATGACCTACACATATGGATGCCAACAATGGCTCAATGCAAATGCAAGACATCGACAAAGAGAGGAAGAGTTTTTACCATGTCAACCGGATGCATTCCGCTTATTTTCCTTTTCGTCACCATCTCGTAGGAGCCTTGGAACTTGGTACACTCGGCATGGATAGTGGCCCAACGCTTGGAGAGGGAGAGATCGTTTCGATCGCTATAGAAGGCATCCTTCCCAAATCTCCTGTGCTCATGAAAGAACTTTCCCACCTTTTTCCAATATGCAAATCCATTTTGCTCGGCATCGCATAATGGATCTTGTGAAATCTCCATCCATTCCTTGCATAGGAGCTTGTCCTCATCGGGGGTGTAGCTTGCGGTTCGTTGGCTAACCTTCTTACTGTCGACAAATGACGTCGCAAGTGAAGCGGCCAATGACGCGGCTGTGACCCCCTCAACCATGGAAGTGCCATCATTTCCAAACAATGCCTCGTCCACAATGTTGTAGGCATCGTGCTAGGTCTCTTGCTGCGTCTCTCGCTCGGTCTCGTCGTCGGCGGCATAGCCGTGGCCACCCTCATTGATCATGTCCTGCAGGGCGTCCTTGCCGTCGTTGGCCAAGAAATCCTACACCCAATTTGGCCATCATAAATAAGCGGGTGTAGTATACTGGCAATGGCGAAAAAATGTGGTGACATACCGTGTCGTTGGCGGCCGACGACTCGACGAGCATTTCGTCGAACATGTTGACTAGTGTCGGCATGTTCGCGGTAGAGATGGACCACCTCTTCATCGACGCCTCTAGGGTTCCGTTCGCGGTGGTTGGAGTGCGGTTCAGGTCGATGGCGGGCTCTCCCACCTTCGATGACGCTGTGCAGGGATGGACGAACCGGGAGAGCGAGGATTTCCTACCGTGGACTCCAAGCAAGGTTGTGGCGTCCTAGGATAAGCTGGTGGCCGGCCGCTAGGCGTGGAAGTGACAGAGTCGGTAGAGGACGTGTTGGCATGGCCATGCCACGAAGAGTGACACCGCCATCAAAAGAGATGGAGCCGCCGAAAGCGGCAGTGATCGCCTCCTGCTTGATCATGCTGACGGCGTGCTCGACAGCACTCACTGCCAGATCGTAGGCGTCGACCCTGTTCTGGTTTGCGAGGAAGCGCTCGTTGTCATCCTGGTGCTCCTTCTCGAGCCTGGTAGTGATGACTCGAGCTCTCGCCGCTGTAGACTTGGGGATGGTAGGGATTGGATGAATTCTATCATGTAATCGAATACGATCTGTTAGGGCATAGTGCCTAGTATCTCTATTAGTGCTATTTGACTTTGTTGCAACTTGTTGTGCTTAATGCTTGTCACTAGGGCCCGAGTGCCATGATCTCAGATCTGAACTTATCATTGAATCATTATGATAGTATTGTTTGTGATCTTATCGGCAAGTTGTGTACACATATTATTGTCCGGATCCAAAGGCCCCAAAGTGACAATAATTGGGACAACCGGAGGGGATGGCTATGGTGTGAGGATCACATGTGTTCATGGAGTGTTAATGCTTTGCTTTGGTGCTCTATTAAAAGGAGCACCTTAATTGCTAGTAGTTCCCTAGAGGCCCCGCTGCCATGGGTTGGCTGGACAGAAGATGTTGTGCAAGTTCTCATTGCGCGCACGTATGAATATATTTGGAGCACATGCCTAGGATTGTTTAGTACTTGGATGCTTGTTATTATTTATCTGCAATGCCCTAGATCTTGAAGTTACATGTTTAGACTCGTCCATGCAACGCCCGTCCATCCATCCCTATGCCTACCGCACTCGAATCCCACTGTTTACCGTTACTGTTACTATTGCTCTTGTTCTACTGTTGTTGTTGCTTTGTTGTTGCTACTACCAAACTATTGCTACCGAGCAAGAACTATTTACAGGTGCAGCTGAATTGACAACTCAGTTGTTAAGGCTTGCAAGTATTATTTGGCTCCCCTTGTGTCGAATCAATAAATTGGGTAATACTACCCGCGAAGACTGTTGTGATCCCCTACACTTGTGGGTCATCAAGACTATTTTCCGGCGATGTTGCCGGGGAGCATAGCTTTATTTGTAAGTTCACTTGGATCTATTATTGTTCACTGCTACTCCTTTCATCATGGGGAAGCCTCGTGATGGAAAGTTACCTATTTTACCATCCAATACAAGAAGAGGTACAGTCCTAAACACCTCTGCTGCTCTTGATTCACCGTCTGTTATGAGTAAGCTTGTTACACCACCACCACATACACATGCTACACACACTGCTACTACTGCTGAGTCTGAAACTGCTTTTGATCCTTATGATGTTACTTCTACTGTGCTTGATGCGAGTGGTTCATTAGGTCCTTTTCTAGATAATACTATGGCTAGTCTAGGAAATACCAAAACTCCTAGTGAAGACATTGTTACACCTGTTAGCTCACCTGAGTCTAGTGAGAGTTATGATATTAATGATGGTTACATTGAGTTCACTGATGAATTTGTTGAAGAGTGCCGAAACACACATGGTACTAGTGCTATTAAGAGTCTCCTTTCTAGACACACCATTATTCCTAAGTTGTCCCCTGATCCTAAGTTTGCCACTTATCCCATAGCTATTAAAGATAAAGATTATGATTTTTCTCTTGAATTATCCTACTTGGATATTGTTGAGAAAGAACCTACTCGTGTTGTGGCTCATATGAATGAGCTTTCTACTATGAGTGCTTTATTCTCTGATGATTTTAAGATGCGCAAGTACTTTGTTGCTAAGATCTTCCCTTTTTCACTAAAAGGAGAAGCTAGGGCTTGGTTTAATAGATTACCTCCTAGTTCCATTGATAGCCCTGATTGTTTGATTGCTTCTTTCTTCTAGAAATATTTTCCTTCTAGTGCTAGACATGCTGCTTTGCAGAGACTTTTTGATTTTAAACAGGGAAAAGAAGAGAAATTGCCTGAGTCATGGACAAGGTTCTGTGCCTTGATTCATGCGCATCCTGGATGTTCATTACGTAAGAATGAGTTGCTTGATATTTATTATAATGGACTAACTGACGATTCTAGGACATACCTAGATAGCTTTGTTGATTGTGTTTTCAGGAAAAGAACTCCTACTGATGCTAAAGAATTAATGGCTAAAATAAGCAAGAATTATGATGATTGGACTTCAACTGAGCTGAATACACCTGAGCCTATTACTCCCGAACCAGTTATTCCTGAACCAGTTCCAATACCAACACCAAAGAAAAGAGGAGTTATTGCATTAAATGATGAAGTGATGAAGGAAGCTAAGAAGTGTCTAAAGGAGAAAGGTATTAGAGCTGAAGATGTGAAGAATCTACCTCCTATAGAAGAATTATGTAAGCCAATTCCCCACTCATCTACTATTGATGTACACTCTCTCCAACACTTTGATGAAGGTGATATTCCCTATAGTAAGCCTCCTGATCAATGCTTAGAGGAACTTGACATTTTTATTGTTAAGCAAGGTAATTTTAATAAACAAATTCAGAATCATTTATTGGAAAACTCTAGAGCTATCAATGAGTTGAAAGATATTGTGGAAAGAACTTATAATGATATTAAAATGCTTTGTAAACACTTTCAAATGGTTCAACCTCAACTTGATCAACTTGCTAAGGTACAAAAGGATATGCTAGTTAATGCTTCAGAAGATAAACATGCTTGGAATTAGAACTAGGAGTGGTATAGCTACTCAAGATCCTTTATATCCTGAAGGACACCCAAAAACAATTGAGCAGGATTTCCAACAAGTAGATAGTGGTAGTCCTCGTAAGATAAAGAAAAAGAAACATAAAATAGTTGAGGAACCACTTGAACCTGCTGTAGATCCTAATAGTATATTTGTCTCTGATGCTGAAACTGAGAGTGGTAATGATAAAAATGATGCTCCTGATAATGAGGGAGAAGTTGAGGAAGAACCTGAGAACCACACTAAAAACACTAGGTACACAAAGGAAGATTTTATTGCTAATAAACATGGTAAAGAGAGAGAACCTTGGGTGCAGAAACCTATGCCTTTTCCAGGTAAGAAAACACAAGTCAAAGGGGGAAGAGCACTACAACAAGTTTTGTTAGTGGATGAAGCCTTTATTTTTGCAAATTCCTTTGACTGATGCTCTTAAGTTGCCTCCCTATTCAAAGTATATGAAGGATATTGTCTCTAATAAAAGGAAGATTCCTAATGAGGAGATTTCTACTGTACTTGCTAATTATTCCTTCAATGATAAGGTTCCAAAGAAACTTGGTGATCCAGGTATACCAACTATTCCGTGCTCTATTAAGAATAATTATGTTAGAACTGCTTTATGTGATTTGGGAGCTGGAGTTAGTGTTATGCCTTTTTCTCTCTATAAGAGACTCCAGTTAGAAAAATTAATACCAACTGATATATCTTTGCAAATGGTTGATAAGTCAACTACTATTCCTGTTGGTATATGTGAGGATGTTCCTGTTCAATTTGCTCATAATTGCATGGTTTTAACTAATTTTGTTGTGCTTGAAATGCCTGAAGATGATAATATGTCTATTATTCTTGGGAGACCTTTTCTTAACACTGCAGGTGCTGTCATCAATTGCAATCAAGGAAAAGTAATTTTTAATATTAGTGACAAAGAGTATACTGTCTATTTCCCCAAGAAGGTTGCTAAGAGATATTGCTTGAATTCCATTGAAAATATTAAGAGCATCAAGGTTGGATAAATATATTGTCCCATTCCACAAGAAAATTTTGAAACTATTATGATTGGGACCATTGCTATCAAGTATGAGGTAACATAATCACCTTGTGGATTGCAAATTTTTGTCTCATTTAAGATTGTTTTGGTAACAAGACTTGATCAACCTTGTTAACAAAAGGATTTTAATGAACAGAATAATGTTTCCATTGTGGTTGTACTTGCTTTCTTTTACTTTTCTCCTTCCTAGTCTTTGCTTTTGCTCTTGTTAGTTAGTTGTTTGCTTGTTTGAGTGTCTTAGAGCTATTGTAGTTTGGTTCTTGTTTGCTTTTGCTTCTTCTGAAAAAACTATTTCTGTGAGAAAATCAATTTTCGTACCCTGAAAATTGGCCAGAAATAAAGTTTCCCGAAAAATCCCAGAAAATTCAAAATAAATTTTTCCTCGAAAAAAGGGGTAGAGAGGCACCTGAAGTGACCCAGGGGGCCACCCCAGGACACCACACTCATGTGTAAGACCCCACCTTTATAAAGGTAAAAGTCCCTGTGATTGCAATGCTAGTCCCTGGATCAAATGCTAGCATCCACAGTTTAAGATGAAGTACACAGAAACAAAGGTCATTATTACATCGTCATTCCAGAGATAACATAGTCTTTTACAACTCCATATCCAAAGGCTAGAGCAAGAGTTCAACTTAACAAAATAAAATAAAGTCTTCATCTTCATGTGCCACAGGCAAACATGTTGAGTGTAGACTCATAACTCTAATCCTCATCAGAGTAACCCGCAACATCACAAGTTACAGCCTCAGTGGGTCAATACATTGGAATAGTATTGGCAAGTGATACCTTAGTAGAATAATAGTTTCTGGCTTCTACATGAATTTGTCTAAGTGTAGCTTAGGCTTGCTTTGCTCAAAGTAGGTTTTACCTATTAGTTGAAAATACTAAGTTTTTGTTTGACAAAAACTCCCAAGGAACCACCAATAGACATTGGTGAACCTTTTCCCTTGTTCAACCACAAGTTTTTAACTTAGAAATTGGGATGAGGAGATCCTTGATAGCTTCCATGTCTTGATGCTCAAATTTGTCCATTTCCGGGGACACGACTAAGTACTTAGATTCTTCCTTATCGAGAGGTGGTGCACTTTCCCCACAAGACTCGACATGCATCGAGACAGGACCTTTCAAAAGCCTTCCCTTAGACCAAAATAGACGCGCTCCAAACCTATCACCCCTACCACCAACTGTCCATTTGGCTAAGTTATTGCAACCTATATGGTCCAGGCAGAGCCCATATTGCCATGTGGCTGCACTAGAAGCTTCTTAACATATGGCATCTCAAATGCCTTTGTTCCTGGGTGGCTTTCCACAAGCGTGATACACAAGGTATACCATAGATATGGGCCTTGTGTAACCACTCAACAAAACCCAAACATACCATTCCACCCAGGTGATTCATTCACTTAGTTGTTTTATTAAGCAAAAACTCATGTCAAAGACTTAGCAACATTTTCCATAGCATGTATATAATCCACCCTTGTTTGCTACTAGCTAGGCTAAGCATGGCAATATAGCAAGTATATTAACTTAGAGAAAATTCTAACAAGTCTACAACTACTAGGATTTCCCAAGCATAGCATATAGATACTTAGCAAAAACACCATGCAAGCCCTATACAAAATATCACTAATGCATAGTCAAAATATTGGGACAAAAATATGAAGCACCACTTGCCTTGGTAGTTGGGGGAGTAGCAACAATCCTCACAATCACAATCACCACTAGCACCAAAATCTACACATAAAATGATAGCACCAAATTTATATTCCAAACAAATCAAGAAAAATATATGAATGCATGCAATGTTATGTGATGATTTTTTTCTTAAACAAAAACAATACAAGTAAACAATACTAAACATTAAACTAAACTTTTATAGGCTAAATAGACTCAAAATATCCTTTAAAACATTTTCTAAATAATTTTATACACAAAATAAGCCTACAAATTTCTCTACATAAAATTCCATTTAAATAGAAGCAACATACAAAACCAAGCCTACAGATGTGTAGGATTTATTCTTGTGATTCCAATGATATTTTATTTGTATTTTTTCGATAAACAGAACAAAAGTTATTGAATTTACAAGTTTAATCATCTAATTAAATCAAATTTGGATTTTAAAAGAAAAGTCCTGACACGCGGCGCCATCTGATTGGCCCATACCGCTTCATCCGGATCACGCTCTCGAGCCGCTGGATCTAAGTTAGATTGCACGATCCAGATCTAACCGTACCCCTTCACTCTCTAATCTAATCCTAGCCTCTAGATCTGGATCTAACGGTCCTCGATGCTCTGACCATCGAGTGGCGGCGCAAATGGCCAGAGTGGCGGTGATGCTCCCGCCGACGGTGAACTGACGGCACTAGGGGGAAATTGGGGGTTGGGTGGGTTGTTACCGAAGCGTGGGGACACGGCGATGACGATGGTTGACAAGGTGGAGGCACGGGAGTGCGGGACCGTCGAAAATTCCTCGCCGGAGATGCTCCTGGCGTCGGGTGCTCGAAGTCATCGACAGAGGCGAGCCTACAGAGCGCTAGTGAACAAACCAAAGGCATTAGCGTGAGCGCGAGGGGAGAGTGGACTTGGCAAAGCAAACCAGAGGCGATAGGGTGGTCAGACCTCACCGTAATTGGTCGCCGGAGCTCGTCGGGACAGCGGCGGTGCAAGGAGAAACGCGAGCAGCCTGGTGGCGCACAAATGTGATTGAGTGGGGGGAAATGGAGCGGAGGCTGTGGGGTTTAAGTAGAAGGCTCAGGGGAGGAAATATCGCGCTGATTCAATGACAATAACGCGAGAATTGATTCGGCAGTGAAGTGAGGAAACGGCCACGGCGAGCTGGTCTCGCGCGGTGATTGAGGACGACGATGCTGACCTGGCGTAGGGGCGACTTGACAGCGAGGGAGAGGGTGTGTGCGCGGGTGAGAAAACAGAGAGGGGAGGGGGTTTTCCCGGGTGGGCTTGCTGGGCTGGTTGCTGGGTTGCGGGTGGGTTGGGCTAGTTAGTTAGCTGGGTTTATTTTTTTCTCTTTTTCTCCTTTTCTTTTTCTGTTTTGATTTTCTAGTTTGAATTTGAATGACTATTTCCAATATGTTTCAATTTGAATTTCCTCCAGACTTTTGTATTGTGTTTCTTGTGTCCAAGGATGTGTAAAACATCTACTTGCACTTAAAAACCAATTTGGTTTGAAAATAAAAATAAAACCATGCCCTTATTAATATAATGATAATAGGCATATAAATGGTTTTATGTTTGAATCTCGTTTTGAAAATTTGTGTGAGCTTTACATTCACTTCCAAATCATTACTGACTAAACTCAAGCATTTCCATACTTGGAAAGTAAAAATAAAATCTTTCCTTTCTTGCATAAAGTTAATAGGCAAAATATGATTTCTTACTTTGGAAATTTATTTGAAAAGGCCAAATGTTTAAGAATGCATGAATGCTATGCAACTTTATAAATCATGGTTTTTGGGATGTTACACCATGATAGGCGCGGCCTACCAGGGGGTGGCTCCTAGGGGGGGTCTAGCCCACCTGGTCCCTTCCAGGCTGCCTCCTCAAAGCCACCTTCTTTCTCTCTCCCGAAAAATACCGGAAAACTTTCTCAAGCTCGAGTTCTTGCTGTTCTTGCTCATGATTTTCGATATCCTTGTTCAGCCCATCTCAAGTGCTAATTTTGGAGGGATTGCTCCTTGGTATGTGCCTCCTCTACTTGTCCAATTAGATTTGTGATTGGTAGATTGTATCTTGAGTATTTTGCTGCTATAGGTGTCAGGTTGTTTGAGCTTGCATGCTTGTTCTATGCTTAGAAACTTTATTTTGATGCATCTGTAGTCCTCTAGCAAGTTCCTATAGTAGTTTCTCATCATTTATCAACTTAGAAATCACTTGGTTTGATGGTTGTTTAAAATTTCAAAAAAGGGAAGTCATGGACCACCACACATTTGGTGATATATTTGAGAGTGATGCACCTAGAAGGGCAAGGCTTCCAAGGTCATCTACCAGTACTAGACCCTCATACAATGAGGATCTCATCACTCCACGATTTGGTGACGAGGGAGATGAAGGGGATGCGCACCCCTCCACCTTTCCTTGCCAAACTTTCTTGCGAGATGCTAGGATTCTTCATGATTTTATGACTTTGGTTCAGAGGGCTGGACTAACAAGTTACATGCAGGATGAGAGTGCACAATATGATCTACTCATTAAAACATTTGTGGAGAGCTTTTATTTTATAAACGGCTTGTTCAAGTCAGATGTGTCTTTCAAAATTTATGGCAGGGCTCATTCTATGACTTTGAAGCAATTTTGCAAGGCCCTGGGACTTGGTACAGCTGGGTCATCCAAGAAGATTACAGCTCTACCCGCTGATTTGTTGGATCTTTACCGAGGAATAACCAATGATGACGACCGAAGAGCTCAACAAGGAAAGATAAAGAATATCCAACTTCCAGCCATCACGTACTTTGCCTACTATCTTGCCACCAGTGTTCTTGGTAGGGAGAACACTAGTAATATTTCCAACTATTAATTGGCCTTCTTAGATGTTGCGCTCAATAATGAAGATAAGTATAATCTTGGCTCTCTCATTGCTCGTCGCTTAGCTGCTAAGGGACCCATTTATGGGGGAGTTATTGCTACTCGTATTGCTGCTTCCTTGAACATTGTTGTTGATCCATATAATACAGTTTTGTCTCCTCAAAGGCTTGATCTTGCTGCAATGAAGGTGCACCACTTTGTCACCACAGGCTCTACCCTTGAGAACTTGGTTTATAGAATGCTGTTTACTGACGGGGAAGAGAGAGAGAGAGATCCCTCTACCCCAAACCACTTTGCTCAGTATTTCTCAGGGACCTTTGTCACGCTCGAAGGCGGAGATAGATAACAAGTTGCGCTCTCTTAACTTCAACGGGCACTATTAGGAGGAAGCACCATCATACGACCCCTCTGTGTATTACATGGGGGAGGCCTCGAGCTCATACCAGGACGAGGGAGCTTCCTAGACATACTATGGAGGTGCATCCTCTTGGACACCATGGGATTGAGCCCCACTTAGGCCAAAAGCCTAAGCTTGGGGGGAGGTATACCGACATCACACTCATATATATATCATGTTTCTGTCGGTTCTTTGTATATCCATTATTTCGCTTTGTTTTTTGTTCTTGTTGCTTCTTTCTCAAAAACACAAAAAAAACAAAAATATTTTCGTTGTTTCTCTTGGTTTGTTTCTTTGCTTTGTTTGCTTCTTGTTTGGTTTGTTTTTCTTTGTTTGCTTTTTAAAAAAAATCGAAAATACCAAAAATATTTGTTCTTCTTCTTTGTTTTTGTGAGTTCTTTGCAGGGTCCAGCCGTCCTGAGTGGATTTTGGTTTCATGTTAATTATTCAAGTCACACAAGTGAAGGGAAATAATGAAGATTAAGACAACTCGAGGAGTGGTAAGAGGCTGGTAACGAACTCTATTTGTTTCATTTTTGTACATATACTCATCATTGTGAGCATGCTTAGCCTGTTTGTGTAAGGTGTATGTCATTATGGATGCTTAGTAGTTTTTGCTTGCCTATGATTAGCTCCATCTTGCTCATAGTTTGTAGCATGTCATATGAATGTTTGCTTGCATTGTTTTATTCATACTTTGGTATGATATTGTGGTATCCTCCTCTGACTGTTCATATGAATCGACTTGGCACATGATCACGCATGCATATGACTAATCAATAGTCAGTAAGCCTCGATGATTTATTTTGCCTCAGAGTTCTTGTATCACTTTCATGCCGTAATTAGTCATGTTTTGTTGCAAGCATGATTATGACAGTTATTGCTCTCTCGTTTGTCGCTCCCTTTCTATTGCTAGCCTTCACTCGCACTGAGTATGAGCTCTACCTGTGCTTCCAACTTCCCAAAACCATTATTGCCAGCTGTGTCCATCATACCTACCTATTAGCATCATTTTGTACTTCAGTGCATATTCTATATGCCTTGTTTTCTTCCAAAATAAAATGTTTGTCTGTTTTGAGAAAGTTAGTTAGTAAAGCTCTCACGGACTTGATGACACACTTTATTCCTTGCATTTAATAATCCTGAACCATTGTGACCTGTCCATGAAAGTTATATGCTTGCAAATTATATGCTGCGAGTCAGCAGAACCGTGCTGTCACGGGGAACGATTTCAACACCTTTTATATATATTTATATCTAGTTGATACTTTGCTCTTTTGCTTACGGATGGCAACGATGTGAAATGAAAGGGGGACTTGTGAGTCCATGGAGTTCGTATTCTGTGTTAGAGAAACGCCTGATCCACTAGCCTAAGCCATGCATAATCATGGTGGAAACTTGCAGCATCACCATAGTGAGCTATCTATGAAGCATCCTCAATAAAAACTATGCATATAGTAAATAAAAATATTGCTGAGATGCTCATTGTCTGCTTGCCTTGTCATTTTGGTTATGGGAAAGCTCCTATACCATGTGCAAGGGGTACCCGTTGGCGGTTCTCAATGATATGCAAATACTTACAATGAAAAGAACTTGCCTGGACCCAAAGTTGAGTAGCATGCGGAGCGGCCCTCGTACTCAAGGGACTTGGGATTTCCAGTTTATGGTCTGTCAAGCATATGATTCAGAGTGGACCTCACTTTCACCTTAACCATATGAAGATGCCTATGATAGGGGCAATGAGAGCTCAAAGCTAATGAGTACCTTCCTTTCAGCATTGGGAAGCCTTTCAAACCTTTCAATACCATTTTCACCACCTTGTTGAGTCACCACTTATTCTATGAGCACCTTCTTGAGAGCATAATTGTTATTCTTGTGTTTGTTCCAAAACTTGGTTAATTATGTCATGACTTTGATGCTTGTATCTCTGATATATTTATATCTAGTCTTCATGTGAACTTCATAGGTGCCTTGGCATTTATATTGTGCTCTTCAAACAAAGGAAAGCGAGATACCACTCTATCATACCTTATTATGAGCATTGCAATGTTGCTTATGTTTATGTTTCATGCTACTTATTATTCCTGAGTTGTTTATCTTCATAGCTTGCAATGACTATTGAGTAGACTTAGTTGCATGCTTCTTACTATGAATTGTCTAAGCATATACTCCTGTGCTAAGAATATTTACATCATATGAAGCAATGTGTTCGTGAAAGTTATTTTATCGCACTCAGTTTTCAATTGAATTGTTTGAGGACAAGCAATAAGCTAAGCTTGGGGGGAGTTGATACGTCCAAAACGTATCTACTTTCTCTAACAATTTTCTATTGTTTCTCCTCTAAACTTGTGTGATTTGGATACAACTAACACGGACTGCCACTGTTTTCAGCAGAATTACCTTGGTGTCTAGTTTTTGTGCAGAAAATGAACTATCGGGAAAAATCCTGGAAAATATGCCAAAAATTATATTTCACCAGAATATCCATGGAGCCAGAAGAAGAGACGGAGATGGGGCCTGGGGGGCCCACACCCATGCCAGGCGTGGGCCCACCACTAGCCGCGCCTGGGGGGCTGCATGCACTCCAGGCACTGAAGGGTTTCGCGGCATAGTAAATCAAAATTTTCTACGGATGCGAACAGAGGGAAAGCCAAGATCTAATCTAGGAGATGAAAACAACGAGAGAGATTGGATTAGATCTTCATACCCCTGAAGATTCGCACAGCGGAACGTTCGTCGGAACGTGGGTGATGTAGTCGTACTCGCTTCTCCTCCTCGCGATCCGATCCGATCTAGCACCGCAAGTGGCGGTGCCTCCGTGAGATGCACACGTGCAACACCTCGACGTCTCCTCCTTCCTTGGTCCAGCAAGTATGGTGGAGAGATGGGTTGGATATACAACGCGACGGCGCGGTGCAATTGGTGGAGAATTTCTGCAGCAGAGCTTCGCCTACAAGCAGTCGGGAGGGAGAGAGGAGGGCAGCAGGGCGGCTAGGGTTGGAGGGGAAGGTGTGAGGGGGTGGTGCGCCCCCAGCCCTCTATATATAGAGGGGTGGGCGCAGCCCTAGCCCCTCCCCCAAGCCAAGGCCGGCGGCCCCAAGGAGGAAGAGTGGGGGGCAAGGAAACCCCCCTTCTAGAAGCTCTATCTAGAGTTTAAACCTCTCTTGGCCGGCTGGGCCCTATGGGGCCTTGTGCCCCTGGCCCAATGCGTCCAGGGCACTCCCTCATAGTCCCATGCCCCCTCCCGGAAGGTGTGGCCACGTTGGACCCCTTCCGGAAGGTTCTAGAAGCTTCCGGTACAATACCGATTAACCCGGAACAATTCCGAACTCCAAAAACTGCACTGCCTTATATGAATCTTATTCTCCGGACCACTTCGGAACCTCTCGTGATGTCCCGGATCCCATCCGAGACTCCTAACAAAAACTCATAAACCAATTATCCAATCTATCCTAGCGTCGAGACACGTTAAGTGTGTGACCCTGCGGGTTCGAGAATATGCAGACATGATCTTCTATCAATAATCAACAGCGGGGCCTGGAAACCCATATTGACTCCCACACATTCATCGATGATCATATCGGATGAACCACGATGTCAGGATTCAATCAATCCCATATATATATTCCCTTCATCTCGCGATATTTTACTTGCCCGAGATTCGATCGTCGGTACCGTCATACCTAGTTCAATCTCGTTCACAGCAAGTACTTTACTCGTTCCGTAATCCGATATCACTTTGTGATTAACTCCTTAACCACATGCTTGCAAGCGGTGTTGATATTGATTACCGAGTGGGCCCGAAGTATATCTCTCCGACTTGGGAGGGACAAATCCCATCTCGATACATACAACCTAACAGATACTTTCCGATCACCTGAGAGACACCTTTATGATCACCCTCTCATAGGATGACGTTTGATGACCTCAAAGCTTTCTTCCGATACCAGGGAGTTGTATTATCTCATTGTCTAAGGAATACAATATTTGACATAAGAAAAGCTTCGCAAAGACGAACACGATGACACGATCTAATTGCTTCGCTTAGTTTGGGTCTGTCCATCATATCATTCTCCCAATGATATGATCTCATTATCAATTGAAAACTCATGTCTATGGTTAGGAAACCTTAACCATCATTGATCAATGAGCTAGTCCATAGAGGCGTACTAGGGACACGATGTTGTTCACAAACCACACAAGTATTAAAGTTTCTGCTTAATACAATTCTAGCATGGAATATAAACATTATCATGAACAAGAATTATAATAATAACATCTTTATTATTGCCTCTAGGGCATAATTCCAACAGTCTCCCACGTGCACTAGAGTCAATAATCTAGTTTACATTTGGCAACAATCTCACACCCATGGCACTGAGGTGCTGATCATGTTTTACACGTGGAAGAGGTTTAGTCAATGGATCTGCGACATTCAGATCTGTATGTACTTTGCTAATCTTCAGATCTCCATCTGCTATATAATCTCGGATTATATGAAACTTGCGGTTGATATGCTTGGTCTTTGGATGATATCTTGGTTCCTTAGCGAGTGCTATGGCGCCAGTGTTGTCACACAATATGTCCAGTGGGTCCAATGCACTTGGAACCACGCCAAGCTCAGTGATGAAGTTCCTGATCCAAACTCCTTCACTTGACGCTTCTGCACCAGCCATGTATTCCGCTTCTACTGTAGATCCCGCGATCACGCTTTGCTTGCAGCTTCTCCAGCTGACAGCTCCTCCATTCAAAATATACACGTATCCTATCTGAGATTTAGAATCATCCTTGTCGGTGTCAAAACTAGCATCGACGTAACCTTTTACGACGAGCTGTTCATCACCCCCATAGACTAAGAACATTTCTTTAGTCCTATTTAGGTACTTTAGGATGTTCTTCACGGCTGTCCAGTGTTCCACTCCTGGATCACTCTGATATATGCTCGTCAAACTAAGAGCATTGGACACATCCGGTCTAGTACACAGCATGGCATACATGATCGAACCTATGGCCGAGGCATAAGGCACTTTGCTCATAGCTTCCCTATCATTTACCGTAGCTGGACACTGAGCCTTGCTCAATATCTTACCTGACAACATAGGCACTGAACCTTTCTTTGCCTTATCCATTCTGAACCTTTTCAGAACTTTGTCTAGGTATGTACTCTGGCTTAAAGCTATCAGGCGTCTTTGTCTATCTCTATAGATTTTTATGCCCAATATATAAGCAGCTTCACTTAGGTCTTTCATTGAAAAACACTTGTTCAAATAACTCTTCACATCGTTAAGCATGTTGATGTCATTTCCAATAATCAATATGTCATCCACATATAGTACCAGAAACGTCACCGAGCTCCCACACACTTTCTTGTAGATGCAAGCTTCGTAGCAATTTGGAACAAATCCAAAGCTCTTGATCACTTGATCAAAACAAAGGTTCCAACTCCTAGATGCTTGCTTCAGTCCATAAATGGAACGCTGAAGTTTGCATACTTTATCAGCATCCTTAGGATCGACAAAACCTTCGGGTTGCATCATATACAACTCTTCATCAATGTTTCCATTGAGGAACGCAGTCTTGACATCCATCTGCCATATTTCATAATCATGAAACGTAGCAATTGCTAATAAAATCCGAATGGACTTAAACATCGCTACGGGAGAGAAAGTCTCATCGTAGTCAACACCTTGAACTTGTCGAAAACCTTTCGCGACAAGCCATGCTTTATAGACGGTAACATTACCATCCGCGTTCGTTTTCTTCTTGAAGATCCATTTGCACTCAACGGCCTTTCGGTCGCTAGGAGGGTCCACCAAAGTCCATACTTGGTTTTCGCTCATGGATCCCAATTCGGATTTCATGGCTTCTAGCCATTTCTCAGAGTCTGGGTTCATCATCGCTTCCTCATAGTTCGTAGGTTCACTGTCTTCTACTAACAAGACAGTCAAGACAGGGTTGCCGTACCACTCAGGAGGGGCACGCGACCATGTCGACCTGCGACATTCAATAGCAGCATCGTCCGAAGCTTCATGATCCTTGTCATTAGCTTCCTCTATTGTTGGTGCAGGCGGCACTGGAACAATTTCAGGTGCTGCGCTACTCTCCAATTCAAGAGAAGGTTCAATAACCTCGTCTAGCTCTACTTTCCTCCCACTCACTTCTTTCGAGAGAAACTCCTTCTCAAGAAAGGAACCATTCTTTGCGACAAACACTTTGCCTTCGGTTATGTGATAGAAGGTATACCCAATAGTTTCCTTAGGGTATCCTATGAAGATGCATTTCTCCGCTTTGGGTTCGAGCTTGTCCGACATCAACTTCTTGACGTAAGCTTCGCATCCCCAAACTTTAAGAAACGACAACTTAGGTTTAGCACCAAACCACAGTTCATACGGTGTCATCTCAACGGATTTAGATGGTGCCCTATTTAAAGTGAATGCAGCGGTTTCTAATGCATAACCCCAAAATGATAACGGCAAATCAGTAAGAGACATCATTGATCGGACCATATCTAATAAGGTTCGATTCCGGCGTTCAGACACACCATTGCGCTGTGGTGTTCCGGGTGGCGTGAGTTGCGAAATGATTCCGCTTGCTTTAAGATGCGTGAGAAAATCATAACTCAAATATTCACCTCCACGATCGAATCGTAGAAATTTAATCTTTCTGTTATGATGGTTCTCCACTTCATTCTGAAATTCCTTGAACTTTTCAAACGTTTCAGATTTATGTTTCATTAAATAGATATACCCATACCTACTTAAGTCATCGGTAAAAGTGAGAAAATAGCGATATCCACTGCGCGTCGAAACACTCATCGGTCCGCATACATCGGTATGTATGATTTACAACAAGTCCGTTGCTCGCTCCATCATACCGGAGAACGGTGTTTTGATCATCTTGCCCATGAGGCATGGTTCGCATGTGTCAAATGATTCAAAATCAAGAGACTCCAAAAGTCCATCAGAATGGAGTTTCTTCATGCGCTTTACACCAATATGACCTAGACGACAGTGCCACAAATAAGTAGTATTATCACTATCTACTTTGCATCTCTTAGCCTCAATGTTATGGATGTGTGTTTCATCCCTTTCGAGATTTAGAAGAAATAAACCATTCACAAGAGGTGCATGACCATAAAAGATGTTACTCATATAAATAGAACAACCATTATTCTCCGATTTAAATGAATAACCGTCTTGCAATAAACACGATCCAGAAATAATGTTCATGCTCAACGCAGGCACATAATAACATTTATTAAGGTTTAAAACTAATCCCGAAGGTAAAACTAAGGAGAGCGTGCCGACGGCCATCACATCAACTCTTGATCCGTTGCCAACGCGCATCGTCACCTCATCCCTCGCAAGCCGCCATCTATTCCGTAGCTCCTGTTTCGAGTTACAAATATTAGCAACTGAACCGGTATCAAATACCCAGGCACTACAATGAGGGCTAGTAAGGAAAACATCAATAACATGTATATCAAATATACCTTTGATAGTGCCAGCCTTCTTGTCCGCTAAGTACTTCAGACAGTTGCGCTTCCAGTAACCCTTGTCCTTGCAATAGAAGCACTCAGTGTCCGTCTTAGGACCAGACTTGAGCTTCTTCTCAGCAGGGGCAGTGCGCTTGCCGCCGCCCTTCTTGAAGGGCTTCTTTGCTCCCTTACCTTTCTTAAAGAAGGGCTTGTTGACCATCAACACATGATTATCCTTCTTGATGTCCACCTCCACAGCCTTCAGCTTTGCGAAGAGCTCGGTGATCGTATCAGTGGAACCAATCTGATTATGAGTCACTACAAAACTTTTGTAGTTGGGAGGGAGTGATTGCAGAACCCTGTCAATCTTGAGCTCCTCTGGAATCGTGCATTCCAGTTGCTCAAGGCGTTGAGTGTAGCCCGTCATCTTAATGGCGTGCTCACTAACGGAACTCCCTTCCTCCATCTTGCAGTTAGAGAACTTCTCAGAGATCTCATATCTCTCAGAACGGGCCTGAGTCTGAAACATGGTTTTCAGCTCTTCGAGAATCTCAAAGGGCCCGAGATAGTCTTCAAAACGATTTTGAAGTTCCGGTTCCATAGCAAACAACATGGTGCTCTTAATCACACCATAATCATCTTTGCGCGACTGATAGACAGCTTTCTCATCAGCCGGCGCAGCTGCAGCAGGGGGGTAACCTAACGCTTTCCCAAGGACATAGTCCTTTTGACTGCCAGAGAGAATGATTCTTAGATTGCGGAACCAATTGGTGAAGTTAGACCCATTGTTTCTAAGCTTTTCCTTCTCAGCAAAAACGTTGAAGTTGAAGTTGGACTTGGCCATGTGATCTACAGTATTTGCAAGTACAAATTAGACTATGTTCATGATAACTAGTATACCTTTAATCAAATTACTAGATGAACTCCCACTAAATTCAACATCCCTCAAGTTGTTTAGTGAACATGATCCAAATTCACCACACCTAATCCGATCATCACGAGAAGAGATGTGGTTTCAATGGTGGACAACGAAGTGTCGATCATATCATTCATATGACTCATGCTTAACCTTTCGGTTCTTGTGTTCCGAGGCCATGTCTGTACATGCTAGGCTCGTCAAGTTAGACCCAAGTATTTCCGCGTGTGCAAAACTGGCTTGCACCCGTTGTATGTGAGCGTAGAGTCTATAGCACCCGATCATCACGTGATGCTTGGACACGACGAACTTTCGCAACGGTGCATACTTGGGGAGAACACAGTTTTTATCTTGATCTTTAAGTGAGGAATCATCTTATAATGCTACCGTCGCGATCTAAGCATGATAAGATACATAAAAGGATAAACATCACATGCATATAACTTTAATGTGACATGGTATAGCCAATCTTCGCGCAATGATCTCCATATTGTGCGTGCCGGCATGATCTCCATCACTCCACTATGATTGCCTCCACCACGAATAGCAACTACAACTATTTCTAACTACTTAGCGATAAAGTGAAACTATTACATGGCGCATAAGAAGGTGACACACAGGTCATACACAATTATAAAGACAACCATATGGCTCCTGCCGGTTGTGTACTCATCGACATGCAAGTCGTGAAACATTACAAAACATGATCATCGCATACATTATACACATTACATCTTGGGCCATACCATATCACAGAAAACACTCCCTGCAAAAACAAGTTAGACGCCTCTACTTTGCTGTTGCATGTTTTACGTGGCTTATGGGAGTAGATGCTAAGAATGATTCTTACCTACGGAAAGCCACAACGGTGATATTATGGTTGCCAAACTCTGGTGTTAATCCCATGACAACTATAGTGAGAGAAACTGGCATCCACCGGCCGTATGTGTGGAACAAGCCACACGTCAAGTGCGGAGCCGGTCTCGCGAACGACGTCGCGTAAGGTTGGCCTGGACCGCTTCAATCTCACTATCCCGCGTCATAAGAAGAACACAAACAAGAGGCTTGCAACAGAAAACATCAACGCCCGCAACAACCATGTTGCGTTCTACTCGTGAAACACATCTACGCATAGATCTAGCTCTGATACCACTGAAGGGTTTCGCGGCATAGTAAATCAAAATTTTCTACGGATGCGAATAGAGGGAAAGCCAAGATCTAATCTAGGAGATGCAAACAACGAGAGAGATTGGATTAGATCTTCATACCCTTGAAGATTCGCACAGCGGAACGTTCGTCAGAACGTGGGTGATGTAGTCGTACTCGCTTCTCCTCCTCGCGATCCGACCCGATCTAGCACCGCAAGCGGCGGTGCCTCCGTGAGATGCACACGTGCAGCACCTCGACGTATCCTCCTTCCTTGGTCCAGCAAGTATGGTGGATAGATGGGTTGGATCTACAACGCGACGGCGCGGTGCAATTGGTGGAGAATTTCTGCAACAGAGCTTCGCCTACAAGCAGTCGGGAGGGAGAGAGGAGGGCAGCAGGGCGGCTAGGGTTGGAGGGGAAGGTGTGAGGGGGTGGTGTGCCCCCATCCCTCTATATATAGAGGGGTGGGCGCAGCCCTAGCCCCTCCCCCAAGCCAAGGCCGGCGGCCCCAAGGAGGAAGAGTGGGGGGCAAGGAAACACCCCCTTCTAGAAGCTCTATCTAGAGTTTAAACCTCTCTTGGCCGGCTGGGCCCTATGGGGCCTTGTGCCCCTGGCCCAATGCGGCCAGGGAACTCCCTCATAGGCCCATGTCCCCTCCCGGAAGGTGTGGCCACGTTGGTCCCCTTCCGTAAGGTTCTAGAAGCTTCCGGTACAATACCGATTAACCCGGAACAATTCCGAACTCCAAAAACTGCACTGCCTTATATGAATCTTATTCTCCGGACCACTCCGAAACCTCTCGTGATGTCCCGGATCCCATCCGAGACTCCGAACAAAAACTCATAAACCAATTATCCAATCTATCCTAGCGTCGAGACACGTTAAGTGTGTGACCCTGCGGGTTCGAGAATATGCAGACATGATCTTCTATCAATAATCAACAGCGGGGCCTGGAAACCCATATTAACTCCCACACATTCATCGATGATCATATCGGATGAACCACGATGCCAGGATTCAATCAATCCCATATATATATATATTCCCTTCATCTCGCGATATTTTATTTGCCCGAGATTCGATCGTCGGTACCGTCATACCTAGTTCAATCTCGTTCACAGCAAGTACTTTACTCGTTCTGTAATCCGATATCACTTTGTGATTAACTCCTTAACCACATGCTTGCAAGTGGTGTTGATATTGATTACCGAGTGGGCCTGAAGTATATCTCTCCGACTTGGGAGGGACAAATCCCATCTCGATACATACAACCCAACAGATACTTTCCGATCACCTGATAGACACCTTTATGATCACCCTCTCATAGGATGACGTTTGATGACCTCAAAGCTTTCTTCCGATACCAGGGAGTTGTATTATCTTATGGTCTAAGGAATACAATATTTGACATAAGAAAAGCTTCGCAAAGACGAACACGATGACACGATCTAATTGCTTCGCTTAGTTTGGGTCTGTCCATCATATCATTCTCCCAATGATATGATCTCATTATCAATTGACAACTCATGTCTATGGTTAGGAAACCTTAACCATCATTGATCAATGAGCTAGTCCATAGAGGCGTACTAGGGACACGGTGTTGTTCACAAACCACACAAGTATTAAAGTTTCCGCTTAATACAATTCTAGCATGGAATATAAACATTATCATGAACAAGAATTATAATAATAACATATTTATTATTGCCTCTAGGGAATAATTCCAACAGGCACCCCCCTCGGCCTCCCTCTGCGCCTATAAGTTGCCTTTCGACCTAAAAACCGAGGGGGGTTCGATAATTTTCCAGAAAGAGTTCCGCCACGCCGCCTCCACCAGAAACCAAGATTCGGATCCAGAAACTCCGTTCTGGCACCCTGCCGGGACGGGGAATTTGGAGAGGATCATCGCCATCGTCATCACCAACACATCTCCATCAACCACCGATGTTTCCCTCATCCATGAGTGAGTAATCCCCCACTGTAGTCTTGGGGATGGTAGGGATTGGATGAGTTCTATCATGTAATCGAATAAGATATGTTAGGGCATAGTGCCTAGTATCTCTATTAGTGCTATTTGACTTTGTTGCAACTTGTTGTGCTTAATGCTTGTCACTAAGGCCCGAGTGCCATGATCTCATATCTGGACTTATTATTGAATCATTATGATAGTAGTATTTGTGATCTTATCTGCAAGTTGTGTACACATATCATTGTCCGGATCCAAAGGCCCCAAAGTGACAATAATTGGGACAACCGGAGGGGATGGCTGTGGTGTGAGGATCACATGTGTTCATGGAGTGTTAATGCTTTGCTCCGGTGCTTTATTAAAAGGAGCACCTTAATTTCCAGTAGTTCCCTAGAGGCCCCGCTGCCACGGGTTGGCTGAACAGAAGATGTTGTGCAAGTTCTCATTACGAGCACATATGACTATATTTGGAGCACATGCCTATGATTGTTTAGTACTTGGATGCTTGTTATTATTTATTTGTAATGCCCTAGATCTTGAAGTTACATGTTTAGACTCATCCATGCAACGCCCGTCCATCCATCCCTATGCCTACCGCACTCGAATCCCACTGTTTACCGTTACTGTTACTATTGCTCTTGTTCTACTGTTGATGTTGCTACTACCAAATTGTTGCTACTGATAAACTTCTGTGAGCAAGAACTATTTCTAGGTGCAGCTGAATTGACAACTCAGTTGTTAAGGCTTGCAAGTATACTTTGGCTCCCCTTGTGTCGAATCAATAAATTGGGTAATACTACCCGCGAAGACTGTTGCGGTCCCCTACACTTGTGGGTCATCACCAGCGTGCTTCCCCGACTCAACTTTCTGCTCGGCCGGCGTCAGGTCCTTTGCAAGCTTCTTTGACCAGACGCGCTTCTTGGCGGCGGGAACGCCAGAGGGCGCAACATCAACTATGGAGACGAGATCCATCGCATTCCCTCCCGCTCTAGTGAAAAATTGGGAGAGGTTTTTTGGAGGGAGAAGTGGTGTCGTAGGTTTCTGTGCCACTGGCAGGAGGGACCGCCAAAGGTGAAGGGAGGACGCGCGAGGATAAGCGCGTTGTCCGGGTCGACCTAACCTAGGCCCAGATTTTGTGCATGGATGGGTCAGTTCGCGTGCGTTTGTCCGGATGGGTCGCCTCGCTGGGCCGCCACGTACCTGTCCGCAAGTTCGCACGGACGAGTTCGAACACGCAAGGACAGGGTTGGGTTGGCCTGGTGGAGATGCCCTTATGGCGCGAACTGAAGGACATTAGGAATCTAGCCTAATAATCACAAAACATCTGAAAACTTTCTATCCCTATTATCACCACAAAATCTCTTATTTTACCTAAATAAATAACTCCCCACCATAGTGTATTTGTGGCTACAGGTGAGCCCGAGGTGGTCAAGCTTGTAACATCCCGGCCTCTCTGGACCAGCGGCTGTCACTTCTGACAGTTCAATAGGATCTCTAGACTAACCCCATAGACCAACACTAGTCTTTTTTGTGTACTTTGTCCTTACTCGTGCGTACCCGGTACCCACTTCCCGGTCGGTCACTCATCCTCAAATTGGTCTAGCCCAAACACGCTTAACCTCAGAGTTCTTTTTAGATGAGTTTCCAGAAAAAAATGCAACTTGTTGGTATGTGTATCCTCTCAATCCTATTAATCCATGGGTCAGGGTCCCACATACACCCATCCTTAAAAGATCGACGCCCTCGTCGATCAACCACAAGCCAAAAATGTACCCTCTTAGCACACGTCTGTGCGTCCAGTGCCGACACATCTACCATGTCGTGTCCAGTCTGGGCCACACGCGCCATGCTTCACATGTCCGCCACTGACCCGCACACGCCCGTGTAACTGCGAGGATCGGCTCTGATACCACTTGTAACACCCCGGACTGTCCGGACTAGCGGGTTGTCACTCCTGACAGCTCAATAGGATCTCTAGTCTAATCCTATAGACCAACACTAGTATTTTCTGCGCACTTTATCGCACTCGTGCGCACCCGGTACCCACTTTCCGATCGGTCACTCATCCTGCCAAGCACGCTTAACCTCAGAGTTCTTATTAGATGAGCTTCCGAAAAATAAGATGTAACTTGTTGGTATTGGTATCCTATCAATCCTATTAAGCCATGCGTCAGGGTCCACAAAGCTATTGTCCTAGTGGTGCAAATTCAGGGATACCGAGGTGGCGGCTGTGGAATGTGGATCGCGTGACTTGCTCTCTGGCAAGATGCGCTATGATGGTGATGGCGTATCTCTTCGGCTGCGTGGTCAGCGAGGAGTGCCGATGGGGGATCCTAGTGTTGGCGATGATGCGTCAAAGGAGACTCCTGGATCACATTATGGATGCCTGGCTTGGTGACAACGGACGATCGAAGAGTCAACTTTTCTTCGAGTCCCTGTCTATGGCTGGATAACCCTGCCTCCCATGTCGCTCTCCTTGGGCGACACCGGAGGCCCCAAACCCTAGCCACCTCTAGCCCCCCTCCTGGGCATCCCCTCTCCCACCACCGATGTTGAGGATATTTTTGCCCTCCTTCTCCTCTAGCACAATATGCCCCCCGTGGGTGCCCCCAGTGTGATTTCAGTGGCGTGGATTTGGGCTACCTCGCAAGATTGGAGGATGCTCTAGCCATGGAGGCGTCGTGTCCCCTCGGTGGTGAGCTCTCTGAGCATTGGGGCCATGGACACTCTCGCTATCCTTGGTCGCCGTTGGTGCCACGGGGCAAGGCTGCATAGCATGAGCTCTACAGTGCTATGCTCCACCAAATCTAACTAGCGCGTTCAGTTCGTGGCCGAAGTTCTCTCCACTAGATCCAGTTCGTGGATACTTTTGGTCCACACATATCTAATTTGTGTTTTTCTTACTCGCTTGGATGGTTGTCGTTGGGGTGTGATCTTTGAGGATGGATGTGCATCGGTGCGACAATGGGGTTGGCCTGCTGAGCACTTGCGGTTCGTATTCTCGGAGGCGAGTTAGGTTGGTTCCCAGTGCTCCGGAGCGGCGGCTCCGGGTGGTGGACATGGAGGTGCCTTTCGGAGGGTGGTGTTGTGTAGGTGCTGGGCAGTCTCCTTGGCCATGAGGATGGCGAGGGTTCTGCATGAAGGACGATCGTGGTCCACATGTTGCCGGTTTGGTTGCTCTGGTCCAGATCTAGGCAGTGTATGATTTGAACCCTTTCGACCTCGCCTCTCCAAGTGCATCTAGGTGCGTGTGACGTGTGTTGGCTTATGGATGCTTTTGTGACGTGTGGCCAGTTGCTCAGGCAAAAGCTTTGCCTGATAGTGTTGGTGCCAGCGAAGGCGGCATTCTCGATCATCGTTAATTCCCTAGAGGCGTCGTCGTGGGTTCCCCCCCACCCACCATTGTTCTGGGTGAAAACTTTGGTTCGTTCTGCCGGACCGATCGGCGGCGATGCTTTGGTTTTGTTCCCTTCCTGGAAGCACCGTCCTACAAACATTGGATATGTTCAGCTGGTCGTGGTGGGTTCATTCGATGGACGTTGGTGATGTTGGCTCGTGATGTGGTGTGACATGCGGCGATGGCTAGGCTCGGAGCCTCTTCTCCCTTGTTCTGGTTCTACATTTGGTGCTCGAGGTGAGCTATCTGTTATTCGATGGCGCGGCGTCATTCGATCCATGGCGAGGGGGAAGTGGTCCCTCTTCGGCAATAGACGAATGGTAGCATGATGATAGATGCCCTTTTCGAAGTAGACGAAAACCTATCTCCCTACGGCTTGCTACTCTCACTGGTTGGCCCGACATTTGCTTGAATCTAGGTCATCGAGGGTTCTAGTGGATGAAGATTTTGTCATTTATAGGTCCCGCTTCATTTTATTTTCTTGTTATATGCATGTTGTCTTTGTTTTTTCATCTTCTATTCTTCACAACACCTTAGCGTGTGCTCTCAATGTAAGCTGGTATTCTCAGCATCCATCTTTGCTTCTACCGCTTTGCCATTAAGGGCATCATTAATTTAATGTCCGACGAAATCCTTTTATCTAAAAAGTAGCTGACGGTCCAAGGTACCGGGATATGGTGAGAAGTTTTTTCAGGCGAAAGCTCGGTGCTTCGACGCCAACGACGGTGATGCCTACGAGTATTGTAACCCCCTTGGGGGCATCGTTGTGGTTACCTTCCCCACAACAGGGCTCCGAGTGAAAACCTTTGCCCATATCGGTCTCGACGATGGTGGCATCTATGTTGTCAGCATCTTGGAGGCGTCGTTGTGGAGTTCATCTACCTTTTGATTCCATTTCATTGTCATCAGTAGGCATGTTCAGATTCTATGGCGAGGCACTTCCGATGTTGGCGTGTGGCCATTCTCGGTGGCCTCCAATCTTATACACGTGACTTAGTTATCAACACTCTCTATCCTTGTTGTCTGCTGGCAGGATCGATGCTCCACGGTCCGGAGCGAGGGGGCAGGCGACCCTCTTCAGCGGCAACTTGGTGGGTGCGGTGCGACGAGGTATGGTGGTTTCACAAGGAGGCATGGTGGCAACTCTAGTTCGTAGTCTCGGGTGTTTTTTCAGGATGTGGCTACTCCTATTTGTTTGTTTATCTTTGATTTGTTTTATAAGAGGGTTCTCCCCATCTCCTTACTTTATATCGGTTCAGTTGTGTAGATTTATTTATAAAGCGGGGCAAAATACTATTTCGAGAAAAAACTAGTCTATTTTTTTGAATAAAATCTGAGCGGGATTCGGTAAACACCAAATCTATCTCGTTCCCAAATCTCTTTGGGGTTAAAATACTAGATAAGTAAACAAGGTATAAGTGAGGAAGTAGATGGGATGTATTCGGAAATTCCCTTTGCCTCGTGAGCCCCGGTGCTCCTTATATAGTATTAAAAAAACTATATTTACATGTTTCAGAAAATATGTGAAACAAAATCCCGAAAGTACCTAATGATTTATCCCATAAACATGTAAAATCACAATTCAAAATATTTTGTATTCCAAGCTATACAAAAGTTGAACTTTTTATGAGATTTGAAATCACCATACGCAGATCTACATGTTTATTATTTTTGTATAGCTCAAAATACATAATATTTTTAATTGATATTTTACACGTTCGTGTGATACATCATTAGCTAAGTACATGATTTTGTTTCACAATTTTTTAATTTGTAAATATAGTTTTTACATTTTTTAATACTCAGTGAACACGGGTGTTATTTGCATTTTCCATTTAAATTAACGAGGATCAAAGAGGCGACTATTTATTGATAGAGGTAATAGGGCGATTTTACCATCATCTTATCAACTTTGAGTGGCGAGCAGTCAACGTCGTGCAGGCCGTCATTTTTACTCTGATCGTTCTTGGTGGTTTGAGCGGGCACTGACCATGGAGTAGTCACTACACGAATGATGGCTACGCCGATTGTTGGGTGTTACGCCGACGGTCAAACGTTTGAAGCCGTTGGTGTAAACCGTGATCAGAATAGCCCTTAGTAGTTGTCGGCGTAGAATTACCTTCGGCGTAGCCTACGCTACGCCGACGGCCGCCGTCGGCGTAGCTATTTTTTCTTTTACCTTATTAAACTTTGAAAAATTATAACTAAATCATTCAAATTCAGAAAAATACAAATAATATATCAAAAATTGTAGAAAAATAAGATCTATCTATCTACACTCAAATATTACATATTTGTAAATAAAAATTAAGTAAAACATAAAACATTATATATAGTTTAAAACAGGCACAAGAAATTCAAAACCGATCCAAATAATGTGAAACCTTTGCATGATGTCATATTTTGTGACATAGTTACATGGAAAATATCAAACTTGGTATATTGATTATGTCTTAAAAAAACCTTTACAAAATGACCTATCTCATTCGAGGTCTCCTGGCTTTCGGGTCAAATGGTCAATGTTATGGCAGAATCAAGGCATAGTTTGTGATAATATGTCCATATTATACATACATGTGCCTTATGGGATGACAAACAATATTGCAGCAGGAAATTTTCCTTTTCGTCGCACCAAAAAGCCATTTTCCAAGTGCAAAAAATATACGGTTTTGTGAAGCAACCACCAAATGGATAATTAAAAATGCTGCCACCATGTTTTTCCAAAATACCAGACCACCTTACATGGATAATGTCCTAACAGGGGATCTACCTTTCGTCTATCCCTGGCAAAAAATACAAATTCCTGCTGAATCGGTAGGAAGTGGATCAGATATGAACTATAGGTATATGATATGATGCTCATGATTTTTTACAAAAATCATTTTTAGGTTCACAATATGATATTTTATCAGAGATTCACTTCAAGTTTATCGAGGCCCAGCCCCGAGCTAAGAATCTTCATGCCCGCTGTTCGACAAAGTTTGATGATAGTTTAAAACAGGCATAAGAAATTCAAAAACGATCCAAACAATGT
Source organism: Avena sativa (assembly GCA_916181665.1). NCBI lineage: Eukaryota > Viridiplantae > Streptophyta > Magnoliopsida > Poales > Poaceae > Avena > Avena sativa. The sequence goes on from OV702280.1 coordinate 325,617,048, forward strand.
GAAACCTTCGCGTGGTGTCATATTACGTGGCATAGTTACAAGGAAAAATATCAAACTTGGTATATTAATTATGTCTCAAAAACCTTCACAAAATGACCTATCTCATTTGAGGTTTCCTGGCTTTCGGGTCAAATGATCAATATTATGGCTAGAATCAAGACATAGTTTGTGATAATGTGTCCATATTGTGCATACATGTGCATCATGGGATGACGGACAATGTTGCAGGAGGAAGTTTTCCTTTTCGTCGCACCAAAAAGCCATTTTCCATTTTCCAAGTGCAAAAAACATGCGGTTTTGTGAAGCAACCACCAAATAGATAATTCAAAATGTTGTCGCCACTTTTTTTCCAAAATACCAGACCACCTTACATGGACAATGTCCTAATAGGGGATCTCAAACCTTTCCATCTATCCCTGGCAAAAAAGACAAATTCCTGTCGAATCGGTAGAAAGTGGGTCAGATATGAACTATAGGTACATGATATAATGCTCATGATTTTTTTACAAAAATCATTTTTAGGTTTACAATATTCTATTTCATCAGAGATCCACTTCAAGTTTATCGAGGCTCATCCCCGAGCTAAGAATCTTCATATCCGATGTTCAACAAAGTTTGACGATAGTTTAAAACGGGTATAAGAAATTCAAAAACGATCCAAACAATGTGAAACCTTCGCGTGATGTCATATTATGTGACATAGTTATAAGGAAAATATCAAACTTGGTATATTGATTATGTCTCAAAAAACCTTCGCAAAACGACCTATCTCATTTAAGGTTTCCTGACTTTCGGGTCAAATGACCAATGTTATGGCTAGAATCAAAGCATTGTTTGTGATAATGTGTCCATATTGTGCATACATGTGTATCATGGGATGACGAACAATTTTGCAGGAGGAAGTTTTCCTTTTCGTCGCACCAAAAAGCCATTTTCTATTTTTCGAGTGCAAAAAATGGACAGTTTTATGAAGCAACCACTAAATGGATAATTTAAAATGCTACTACCACATTTTTCCAAAATACTAGACCACCTTACATGGACAATGTCCTAACAGTGGGATCTCAAACCTTTCCGTCTATCCCTAGTGAAAAAGACAATTTTTTGCCGAATCGGTAGGAAGTGGGTCAGATATGAACTATATGTACATGATATGATGCTCATGATTTTTTACAAAAATCATTTTTAGGTTCACAATATGCTATTTCATTAGAGACCCACTTCAAGTTTATCGAGACTCAGCCCCGAGCTAAGAATCTTCATGCTCGTCGTTCGACAAAGTTTAACGATAGTTTAAAACGGACATAAGAAATTGAAAAAGCGATCCAAACAATGCAAAACCTTCGCGTGGTATTATATTATGTGACATATTTACAAGAAAAAATATCAAACTTGGTATATTGATTATGTCTCAAAAAACCTTCACAAAATGACATATCTCATTCGAGGTTTCCTATCTTTCGGGTCAAATGACCATTGTTATGGCTAGAATCAAGGCATAATTTGTGATAATGTGTCCATATTGTACATACGTGTGCATCATGGGATGGCGAACAATGTTGCCGGAGCAAGTTTTCCTTTTTGTCGCATAAAAAAACCACTTTCCATTTTCCGAGTGCAAAAATCGGGCGGTTTTGTGAAGCAACCACATAATGGATAATTCAAAATGCTGTGACCACATTTTTCTAAAATACTAGACCACCTTACATGGATAATTTCCTAACAGGAGGATGTCAAACCTTTCCGTCTATCCCTCGTGAAAAAGACAAATTCCTGCCGAATCTATAGGAAGTGGGTCAGATGTAAACTATAGGTATATGATCTGATGCTCATGATTTTTTATAAAAATCATTTTTAGGTTCACAATATTCTATTTTATCAAAGATCCAATGCAAGTTTAGCGAGGCTCGGCCCCGAGCTAAGAATCTTTATGCCCGCCGTTCGACAAAGTTTGACGATAGTTTAAAACGGACATAAAAAATTCAAAACGATCGAAACAATACGAAACCTTCGCGTCGTGTCATATTATGTGACATAGTTGGAAGGAAAAATATCAAAGCTTCTATATTGATTATATCTAAAAAACCTTCACAAAATGACCTATCTCATTCAAGTTTTTTTGACTTTCGCGTCAAATGACCAATGTTATGGCTAGAATCAAGGCATAGTTTGTGATAATGTACCCATCTTATACATGCATGTGCATCATAGGATTACAAACAATATTGTAGGAGGAAGTTTTCCTTTTCTTTGCACCAAAAAGCCATTTTCCGTTTTCCGAGCGCAAAAGGGGGATTTTATGAAGCAACCACCAAATAGCTAATTCAAAAACAGGGAGGTTGTGATAAGTTGATATGGATATCATATTTAGATTCCTTTCATTTTTCCGATCAATTTAGACATATTATTTATCGAATTCCGATTTACGGATTTAAAGATATTAATTATTCCATATTAAATAGAAAAAAGTAAAATTATTATATTTTTATTTGAATTTAATAATATTTTTATTTGAATTCAGTAATATTTTTACTTATTCATTGTTGTTTACTTAAATAAGTGTTTATAGTTTCAAAAAATAAAAAATGTGACATAATGATATAAGAGTTAATCGGATTGATATCATAGTATTGACAACTAGCTACAAATTTCTTCACAAAAACTGATTCGGAAGGAACTGAGATGTTAAGCGTGTTGGAGGTGGAGTAGTGTTAGGATGGGTGACCGACCGGAAAGTTTGATAAAGACTGCAATTTAATCAAAGATTAAGTGTAATTAGTGTTAAAAATGTTTCACGTGAGAGATTAACAATTCAAAGATTTTAAAAAAGGTGAGAAAGATTCAAAAAAAAATTTATTTTTTGGATTTTTTTACGACCTGCCGTTATTATGCCGACGGGGCTACGCCGAGGGCAAAGTCATCGCTACGCCAACGGCTAGAGCTACGCCGACGGCCAGAAGTGCCTCCATCGAGGGAGGTCTTTGCCGAGGATGCTACGCCGAGGGCAGCCCTCAGCGTAGCCTACACCGATGGGGATTGAGGCTATGCCGACGGCTTTTGGCCCTCGGCGTAACGTGCCATTCCTGTAGTGAGTAGCCGTGCTATGCATTTGTGTATGCAATATGTCGTCGGACTTGGTGGTGTTTTGGTGGCTGGGATTTTGAATTTTACTGCTAAAACTAGTTGCATTTTGATTCTTATTTACTAAGAAAAATTTGGAAAACCTATAGAGAGCCGCTTTCAGGGAACGGTCGGTGAAAGATACGTCCCAAAGACGCTCACTTGTGCTCTCATGGATTCGATCCACGACATCGCCACTGGACGGAGAAGACGACTTCGTGGACTGGTGGTTACAGGTGTCGAGATCTATCCTCGAACTCTGCTCAAAGGGACATCTTCGCTCATCATGCTGACATCATGTTGGATCTGGAAGCAGCGGAATGCGGTGGTGTTTAACAACGTGTCGCTAACCTTTAGTGGTCTTCTGTGTACGATTAGGTCTGAGGTTAGGGCTTGGGCTGTTGCTGGCGCGATTGGTTTATGGGCCTTGATCCTGCAGCTCCATAGGTCTAACGGGTAGAGTTGTATGGGTGTAAGCTTTCTTTGAGCCATGTATATGTTGTACAATGTTTTTTTTCTATCAATAAATTGAAACCCAAGGTTTTACATTATCGCGTAAAAAAAAAGATGGTCACTTGATATGACGAGCCCAAACCACTAATTCAGCGCCCTGTTGCGAAACTTTGTTTGGGGAGCATGGCTGAACACGATAGTTGATTTCCTTTGACTTTGCGCATTCAGAGGTTGTTCGTAGCGCTTGCAGATGCCGTTCGCATGCATAGAAAAAAGGGGCATGTACGGCATAATTTAGTGGGTGTATTTGTTACGGCGCCAACTTAATGATATTAAGACTCTTGCCTAATAATTTTAAAATATCCGAAAAAAATTCGTCCTCTTATTTCCACAAAATTACTTATTTCTTTACATTAAAATCTATCTATCGTACTAGTAGTGTAGTTTGGAAAAGAGTATTTGAGAACATGGAGTGATCTCTTAAATCCCCAAAGAGTGAAAATACCGAGAGAAGTAAAACTAAACCAAATAGAGGGTGTAGATGGGTTACATTTTGTTCCCATGTTAAAAAAAATCGGCGAAGTTCCCATGTTAAATTAATTGAGGACATGAGAACCAACTATTGATTGGGTATGGGTAAGCGGTTGATTTTACCATCATCTTACTATCAACTATGACAGGCAAGCTGTTAGCGTCCACTTGCTCAGCTCAGCACTTAGCCTACGTTCTGGACGTTTATACGTTCATGCGCTCACATCCTAAAAATAAGAAGAGAGCCCACTCCATTCCAAAAGCCCGGACTGGTGGGAGGAAGGAATCTCTCCCTTATAAGCTGGGTGTGGCCTAGGCGAGATGGGACTAGATCAAGCAGCCTTCACTAGTCAACAGGCCCCTAACATCCCATCTCCATACCAGATATTAGCGTTCACTTGGCCAGCCCAACACTCAGCCTACGTTTGGACGTTCATGCACTCACAGCCCAACAATAAGAAGAGAGCCCACTCTATCCTAAAAGTCCGGGCTAATGAGAAAATTGAATCTCTCCCTTATAAGCTGGGTGTGACCTCCTTCCGTAGACGATGTGAGACTAAACCAAACGAGCTTCACTAGTCAATAGGCACCTAACACAAGCAGTCAACGTCGTGCAAGCCGTCATCTTTACACTCATTGTTGTTGCCAAGATGCACGTTGTGTCGCTTGTTGCGAGTCCACATCTGTACATCTCGCTCTGATAGTGAGTTAGGTGACGCGTGTCTCTTATCGTGAACTCGTAACACATCATGCCACGAGCACATATATATCATGACCATGTGTACCAAAGTACATTTAGCATGTTAAAACCTATTTTCAACAAAAAAATGCATGTTAAAACCTTCCGGTCGTTCCATTATGCGTGGTTGGCGGTTAAGCTTGCACTGTCGGTCCGGAGTAATGACACGCGGGAATCCGCAGGAAGGTCGTCGATGACAATGACACGCCGCACATGCCATGCCGGTAGCACCGGCCGGCGCCATGAGTCCATCACCCATGACGGTACTATAAATACTACTCCGAGTACACATTGATTCGTACATCCAGCCATCACAACTTCCACAAGTAGGAGGAGTAGACATTGATTTGTACAGCCAGCCACGCACGCATAACGGCAAATGGGCTCCGCGCACGCCGACGCCGACGTCAAGCCGCACGCCGTGTGCGTGCCGCTCCCGGCTCAGGGGCACGTCACGCCGATGCTGAAGCTGGCCAAGATCCTCCACTGCAGGGGCTTCCACGTCACCTTCGTCAACTCCGAGTTCAACCACCGCCGCCTCCTCCGCTCCCGCGGCGGCGCCGCGCTCGACGGCATCGAGGGGTTCCGCTTCGCCACCATCCCGGACGGCCTGCCACCGTCCGACGCCGACGCCACCCAGGACGTGCCGTCGCTCTGCCGCTTGACCAACGCGACCTGCCTCCCCCACCTCAAACGTCTCCTCGCCGACCTCAACGTCTCCACCGAGTCGCCGCCGGTCACGTGCATCGTCGGCGACGACGTCATGAGCTTCTGCGTCGACGCCGCCCGGGACATCGGCGTGCCATGCGCGCTGTTCTGGACGGCCAGCGCCTGCGGCTACATGGGCTATCGCAATTACCGCGCCCTCTACGACAAGGGCCTCTTCCCACTCAAAGGTAGTACCACTAAGCTAGCTTCCACTCAAAGGTTCCACTAAGCTACGAGAGAAAGTTTTACGCATGGATGAACTGAATCGTGTCCTGTGAACATGGATGCAGACACGGAGCAGCTGACGAACGGGTACATGGAGACGCCGGTGGACTGGGCGGCGGGGATGAGCAGCCACATGCGGCTCAGGGACTTCCCGACCTTCATCTGGTCCACGGACCCGGACGAGTACATGGCCCACTTCGCCCTCCACGTGACGGAGCGATTGCCGAGGCGGACTCCGTGATCCTCAACACCGTCGACGAGCTGGAGCCGGCGGCGCTGGACGCGATGCGCGCCATGTTCCCGCCCACCTTGCCCATCCACACCCTCGGCCCTCTGGCCTTCCTCGCCGAGCAGATCGTGCCCAAGGGCGGCCCGGTCGACGCGCTGGGCTCCAACCTGTGGAAGGAGGACCTCACCTGCTTCCGCTTCCTGGACGGCAAGGAGCCCCGGTCCGTGGTGTACGTGAACTACGGCAGCATCACGGTGATGACCAACGAGGAGCTGCTCGAGTTCGCGTGGGGGCTGGCCAACAGCGGGCAGGCCTTCCTGTGGATCATCAGGCCGGACCTCGTCAAGGGCGACGCGGCGGTGCTGCCGCCGGAGTTCCTGGAGTCCATCGAGGGCCGGGGCGTGCTGGCGAGCTGGTGCCCGCAGGAGGAGGTGCTGCGGCACGAGGCGGTGGGCGTGTTCCTGACGCACTCCGGGTGGAACTCCACGGTGGAGAGCCTCTGCGGCGGGGTGCCGATGCTGTGCTGGCCATTCTTCGCGGAGCAGCAGACCAACTGCCGGTACGGCTGCATGGAGTGGGGCGTGGCCATGGAGATCGGCCACGACGTGCGGCGGGAGGCCGTGGAGGCCAAGATCAGGGAGGCCATGTGCGGCGAGAAGGGGAAGGACATGAGGAGCCGCGCCGCGGAGTGGAGGGAGATCAGCGCCTGCGCGACGCGGCCCGGCGGGAGGTCGTACGCCAACCTCGAGAAGCTTGTCGCCGACGTGCTCCTCTCGGGTGGCAAGCCGATCGAGCTGTTAAAACGTTAAATTACTCTGATGCTCCTCTCGGGTGGCGTGGCCATGGAGTATCTTGTTGCTACGTCAGTGCACGCAGTGGAGTGGATGCGATTCGCTGTATCAGATCCGATGCTCTATTACTGTACTAGTGCCTTGCGAGTAATAAACAAAGTGAGTGCCTAGATCTCAGACGTCTGAGAATTAGTTATGTCTAAGTTATTGATCTTATCATAATATTTATTTGTGCTAATTCTCAGTTGCAATCTAATTGCAACTCATAAGATTTGTACTAGTTCTCAGTTACAACCTAGTTGCAACTCATTAAATTCTCGGTTACATCCAAGTTGCAATTCATGTGTAGTACGAATCATGAGGTAAATCAGACAGCGAAAGAAGCGACTTAAGAAATTCTCATACGACCGAGAACTAGCAAATCCGATAAACAAAGCAAGGTCGAATAGCGTTTAGTAGATCCTTTTGACCACCTCTGCTGTAAACTATCTGGCTTTTTGAGCCCCTTTGGAATGGAAATTTAGGTGGAAAACTTCTCACCCGGTGACCATTCAAAAAAAAAACCCAAATATAATGAGAAAACGTGTCATTTCTAGTCATTCGGAACACAACAAACATAGGTTGCCAGAGTAATTTTTATTTTTTCCGTGGCATTTTACTTGGCCTAATCCTGCAGCCATGGGGCGTCGCGCGCGCACCACCGCTCACACGTTCACGCGCTAGCACGGCTCAAAAAGAAAACCTATCCGCTTCCGGCTTTTTCTCCCCTGTAGATCGGTTCTCACTTCTCCGACCGGTCTCGTGTGTGTAGGGTGGGATAGGGAAACTGGTCCATGAGTAGAGTTTTCAATGAAAATTAATTTTTAGCATTTTAGAAGGTGATGGGCTTCTTTTTAAGCCTTCGTGCCAATGGAGCAACAACTTCTTCAATAAGTTCCTTTTCGACGTCAACGATGGTGTTAGAAGATCAAGTATTTTTATGAATGTCGCGAGGAGTTTTGTATTCCGGCTGCTACATCCTCGATAATGACGATTCGTAATCTAGACTCTCCAACAATGTCGACCAGGCTGTTTGGTTCGTCTTCTCTAGAATACTGATGTTGGTGTTTTTGCCGATGTTGATTGGTTACTCTAGTGGCTGCGCGCGTGTCTTGGCATTGCGGCTCAAGTTAAAATCCTGGAAGAACCCGATATTTACAGGTCTATGCTTTAGTGCCTGTATCGATCTAGAAAAATAAGATTGCGTCATGGGAGAAGAAAGAGTTTGTAGATCTCGATAATTTGCTACTCTCTCTATTTCAAAATGGATGTTGCAAATTTGTCAAAATTTAAATAAATCAATGTCTAGATTCATCAAAATATACAAATCTAGGCCATCTATTTTGAGACTTTAGACTTTACATTATATAATTGTTGAAGACAACTGTTTGCATCAATAAATATACATACTGATATTGATTGTGAAGAAAAAACAAAGCAAGGTCCGTTGCTAATTGCTCCATTTCTTGGAAGCAAATGGCCGTCAGCACGTGCCCAGAGAGCGGTGCCGTGAGGATCCTCCTGACCGTGACGCGCGCAACAGATAAGATCAGATCGAGACTCCTACGCCGGAACGGAGCCCTCTGCCTGAGACGCCTCCCACGGCCCCACTCGTCTCATTCTGATAATCTGATCCATTTATTCCTTATCGATATGTCGATTGCTTGCCTAGCCAGCCGCGAGCACCTTCCCCCTCCTATCACCCCACTGCTCCACCGAAATCGACCACCACGGTCACGTTCGCAGCTGTCGACCCGTATTTTGAAATGCATTTTCCCACGCCACAAAGCTGTATCGAAACTATTATAATCTCTTCGTCTCAAAATAGATGTCTTAGATTTAGTAAAATTTGGATAAATCTATATGCTAAATAATGTATAAATTAAATATAAATATTAATAAAGCTGCGACATCTATTTTGAGACAGAGAAAATAGATTTTTTTATAAAACATATGCATTCTCTCCTCACAAAAAAGAAATTTGCCAAAAAATCTCTAGAAATTTGTACTCCAATGTCCTTTCAGGCCTTGCAAATCCCGGTGGCTCCTATTCCCTTTCTAGCTAGGTTTTCTGTCTTCATTAGATGGTGAGACTGTCAAGCTTCATGCACTAGCCAACGCAACCAACGGTCCGAACTGATGTAAAGGGCTACAACAATTCACTTATACACTTCAACACCCTCTCTCACGTGTGACGGACGGACGGAAGAGAGCGACGGCGCGCGAAACTCACGTATGACTCAAAAGGCCTATACATGGCCACAGAGAGGTCAACAACAATTTTAGGATAAATTGCGAAAGCCAGGACTCGAACTCAAGACCTTAGGCTCTGATACCATGTCAAACTTTATGCACTAGCCAACGCAACCAAAAGTTCGAACTGATGAAAAGGGCTAGTGCAATTCATTTATACACTTCAACAGACGAGGAACGACAACATCCAAATGTCACAATAATGTCCTTCTTTCCTTATCCTGCGCTGATAAAAAGTCACGTGGAGTTGTGTGTCAAGCGGAACGTAATTTACAGGACGTAGCAGATGCAAATTTGCAGAAAGCTGAATATAGATGCAACCAAAACCAAAAAGATGCAAACTTCAGACCAAAGAAATGATATATAGCCGTAACTCAAGAATTTTAATTTAATTGAAACTCCTACCCTTAAATTTGCAGCGACTAAGCTTAACTTATGAGTGATACTGAATAGATATTTTGTTTTATTACCTATCAAATAGTCACATAAAAAATAAGGATCGGATCAACCTGCTATGTAGAAAGTATCTGAGTAGAAGACTATCAGTTCTACTACACATTAAGGTTGCCTGGGATGAGTTTGTAGAAACTAGGAATAGCTGCTTTTCTGTTTCCATCGTGAATGGCTACATGTGCCGAGGTCGAGGGCAGAGAGGAAGCGCAAGAGATTACAAGTAAACAAGTTAGCAAGATAAATTATATAAAGGGCCCTGAAAAATTATATAAATTGGTCAATCTCTGCAAGAAATCTTTGCTATCCATATTGTCCACCCCCTCCCTGTTTAAACAACCGCCCACGTATGAAGATGCACAAAATAAATTCGTAAGTAAGTGCTCTATAGGACAACACACGCCACCCTTCCTCATCTATGAGTGTGCCTAGGCATAAAAAACTACACTGAAAACCTCACAGCTATTTGTGGATAGTAGTTTGCTAATATTATTCGGAGTTTAACAATCATTGAGTTCAAGAAAGGTGCCCAGAAACCCAATGCCCCTGATCAGATTTATCTCGTGCTCACCCTTGAATTTTTCATCACGTCATCGAAGTAAGAAGCATTGCATCTGCCATAAGCTCTCGAAAGTCGAAACAAGATCAACATCATATCTTTTGACCAAGATAACAATTGTGTAAGCAGGTAGAAATCCTAGAAAAGTACCGAGTGTACACACATGACAAAATGATAAGCACCATATCGTTTTCATGCAGAGAAACATGACATGGCACACTAAAGGAAATGGAAGCCCTTATCCTAAACAATGATGCGGGTGGTTTTGCACATTTCTGCACGAGAATATAAGCAACAAATATACATAAAACTAAGGTAAAAAGAGGGAATATAAGAAACAAATATACATGAATGTAAAGTTTGACACGGCATGCCTTGAAAACATATATTTGAAAGAAGGTATCGTATCAGACATCCAATTTTTTACGGTATCAAACAAGGAATATCATGCAACCACTGAGTTCTTGCTATGTGTTGGTTCCTGGATCGTCTAGCTCTTTAACATGATTACTAATGCCTTGACTCCCTCTGTGAATTTCTTCATTAGTTTATTCGTTGTCTTTGCTATCCATATGACCATATTGTCCACCCCTCCATGTTAACAGAACCGCCCCACTTGTGAAGATGTAGAGAACATATTGATAACTGCTTGGAAGTGATCCACATGACAACACATGCCATCATTCCTCGTCTACGAGTGTCCGTGGACATCACAAGCTACAGCCTAGAAACCCGGCAACTCTTAGTTGATTTTCTTTTCCAACTAGCTATTCCACTTGCTCACCTGAAATACAAAGATTCATCTGCAACTCTTAGTTTATAGTTCGTTTATATCATAAGCAGAAAGTGATACTCCCTCCGATCCATATTAGTTGATTCAAATTTATCTAGATTTGAATGAATCTAGATACTATTTCGTATATAGGTTCATCCAAATTTTGAAAAATTCAAGTCAAATAATATGGGTTGGAGGGAGTAGCAAAAAACAGAGATGGAACACTCAGAAAATTATTGATAAGTAGCATACACTTAGAAAACCAGATGCTAGTGGCTATGCACCTCCAGAAGCTTAACCCCTACTCCTTCCGTCCCAGAGGTTAAGGCTTATAATTTTTTTTTGAAAAGTCAATCTATGAAAAGTTTGATCAAATTTTTAGAAAAATTATCAAGAACTATAATATTATATAGATATCATGTGAAAATATGTTTCATGATGTATCAAAAAGTATGAATTTCATAATGTAAATATTAATATTTTTTTTAAAATCTTGATCAAACTTTATATAGTTTGACTTTTAGAAAAAAATATACAGCCCTTAAGCTCTCGGACGGAGGTAGTATACCTTGATCCCACCAGAAACAAAAACGAATCTGATGTGGTGGGTTGCAATTACTTTTTTTGAATCATAAAAAGTCTAAACCTGACACAGTACAAAAGTGGGTTGTGGACATAGACATAAAAAAAAATGCTAGCATCCACTCCCGACATTCCTCATATATATAACTGTTTGGGAAATCTAATCCCCAATACCCTCCCGTACATTCGAATCGGAACAAAATTATCCTCCGATGACCAGGACACCTCCCACACAAACAACACGCTCAAATCAAAGCACGAGCCACAACCAAAATAACCTCCAGATTATTGGAAGCTGCAGCACAGAATTGGTGAGACTGAATCAGTTTACCTACAGGGACGTCTCGACGGCACCTGGCCAGGCTCGGTGCACGGCCGGGACCTCCACCGGGACCTCCTCCCCTTTCTTCCGCTCTCTCTCACTGTCCTCCGTCTTTCACTCTCACTCTCATTCCCACTGTCCGGTGAGGCGATCGACACAAGAAAATCCTGCTGACAAAAGCCCACACGTACAGGCCCAGAACGACCGACAAAACAAAATAACAAGAGGCCCATACATCCCACTGCATACGGGCCGGGCGCCTATAACCACAGGACAAAACACGACGCAAATGACATTAGTCTGGCACAAATTTTAGCACCCGATCAAACGGCTACCAAGTCGACTGAGAATTAAGATGGCAAACCCCTGAAACAATAGCAAAAAATGAAGCTAATTTTTTTAAAATAATATATAATTTGTTTAATAAATTTCACGAATAATACATAAAATTGGGTATTGTCAAATGTAGCGCGTCCTTGGGGCCTGGATTTCTGACCACATCATGTCGGTGAGCCGTGCTCCGACTAGCTTGTCGGAGGCCAGGTGTGGCAGAGTGACAATCGGGGAGCGCACTCTGACTGGACTAATTGGGGTCTTAACGTCAGATTAGCCTGGAAGCCCTGAGGCCTGTATGGGTCATGCGACGTGTTATCTTAACCTAAGTAAACTTGATCAGTTTGAAGTGAGTACTGACTTGAGGAATAGAAAATTGCACAGATTTTGAAATTGGCTCTGGCGATGGCTTGGGCGATCTGCGCCCCCGCGCCTGTGGCCGGCCTGCCGGCGGCGAGCTACGTCGGCGGCTAGGCGCTGGCCCTCCCCCCGCCTCCCGCCGGCTCTCCCCTTCCCCCCTCCCTCGCCTCCCCGCCATGGCGCTCGGGCTGATGCGCGACTCCGCCCCCCTGCGTTGGGTGGCGTCGGCAAGCTCGTTGTTCAGCGGGTGCCGACCTGGGGCCTCGCCGACGGTGCTCCTCCTGCGGGTCAAGGACCACCGCCTGGTCCTCCTTAGCGCGGCGGAGGTGGTTATTGAGGCCCACGATCTCCGGCGAGGCGAGTTCGTCGGCGCGGGCAAGGTTGTGCTTTTCCCCGCTCACCGTGTCCTGGTGGGCGGTCAGGTGCGTTCTCCCCTTCCCCCGCTCTTGTGCAGGTCTCCCCGGGCGGCTACGCGGCGTCCTCCGGCGGTGGAACCTTCCCCTACCCCCAATGTCCCTGGCCGAACTGGCGGCGGCGGGCGACCTGCAGGGTCGCAGCTAGGCCGACGTGGCCGAGGAGGAGCCGGTCCTGGCTCTCCAGCCCTGCGAGGCCCCCTCCGTGGGGCCGGAGCTCCCGACGCCGGCGTCACCTGTCCCGGTGGCATGGACCTGCGCCCTGCCGGAGCGTGGTGTGGCCACCCCCCCGATGCCTCTCCGTCCTACGTCGGCTGGTGCTAGGGGAGTTCATCTCCTCGGCGCTGCTCGCGAGGGATGGTAGGCGGCGGAGGGCGGCTCGTACCGCGGCGGAGCAGAGGATCCCGCTGGCGGCACACTCGCTGGCGGCGTCGCGGTGCAAGGAGAGGGAGGGGTCCCGTCCCGCTCGGGGGTTGGCGTGCTGGTGGGCCGCGGGGCCCTGCTGGGGCCCGGCCTACCCTCGGCCCAAGCGGCCTGGGACAGGGGCTAGGGTTGGGCTCAAAATCCCAATTCTCGGCCTTGTCCCCATCCCCTCCCACCCAGCGGGTTCCTTCCCCCATCCCAACCAGCTCCCCGCCGCCTCTGCCCCGTATCCCGACCCCGTCCTCCCCGCCGTCGTCGGGTGCTCCTCCGCCCCGGCCTCCCTTCGCCGTCACCAGGCCGACCTCCTACAAGGAGGCCCTGATGGCCCCCAAGCGCACCCGTAGTCGTTCCCCGCTGGCGCAGCGGGAGACTTCCCCGCTCAGTCGCCCCGCCTCCCCCCGCCGCCGTGGCTCTCCGACCCCCGTCGCGGCTCACCGACGCGGGCCCACCGGGGCTACCGCCAGTCCTCCCCGCAGCGCCAGGCTCCTGCTAGGGGCCAGCGCGAGCCTCCTCCGCCGCATCCCCGCTCTCCTCCTCGGGCCAGGGGTCAGGAGGCTCGACACCGGTCTCGCTCCCCGCCGCGCCAGGTGCGCCGGGTCCACATGCAGCCCCCTGCCCAGGCCCCGCCGTGCGCGGCCAGGACTCCCTCGCCGGAGGCCGCCCGCCAGGAGGCGGTGCTGCGGCAGCAGGCCCTAGCGTCCCGTGGGCAGCCGCAGGGTGCGCGGGGTGAGCCAGGACGAGCGGACGCGACCAACTGGCGGGTTCCCCCGGCCCCTCCTTTGGGCCAGCCTCCCTCCCCGCCGCCTGTGGGATCCGCCTCTGGTCTGCCCGGGGCTCCGGCGAAGAAGAAAAAGAAATCCAAGAAGAAGAAGCCCGCCGCCGCGTTTCCTCCTGCTGGTGCTCCCTCGGGTGTGAGTCAGGCCCCGATACCCCGCCCTGGTTGTCAGTGCCTCGAGTACTACGGACACGGGGTCAACGGTGGCTTCTAGTACATTGACCTGGGGGGCGTCCAGATGGCGGTTCCCGAGACCCTCGCGACGGTGACCCTGCTGCCCCATGCCCCCCAGATCCAGGTGGAGGTGACGGAGGACCTGATCCACCAGGAGTTCTACGAGGTCCTCCCAGGGCACCCGTGGCCGGTGAGGAAGATCTCAGACACTAAGTTCACAGTGTCGTTCCCCTCCGTGGCGACTCTGCGAATGTGTGCCATTGGGGCCTCCTTCACTCTGCCGATCCACCAGCTGCAGGTCCTCATCAGGCCCTCTATTGCCGACCAGGGGGTCACCACTACTCTGTCAGAGGTGTGGCTTCGCTTATCGGGCGTCCCCCCCCCAGGCGAGGAGGCCTGAGGTGATTTCGCTCGTGGCTCAGACGGTGGGCAAGTGCTTGGAGGTTGATCCACTTTCTCTCGCTGGCATCGGGGCCATCCGCCTTCGCGTTCTATGCCCCGACCCGGCCGTGTTTCCGGTGACTATCGAGCGCTTCTTCTTCGACCATGCTGGTAGGGACCTGCTGATGGAGCTCGACGACCCCCTAGCAGCGACATGCCCTGGCTCCACCTCTCCGTCCATGCCCCCGGATGATGACCTGGGAACAGGACGGGGGGTGGAGGGTCGGATGAGGACTCCGTTGGAGAGGATTCCCCGGAGGTGGCCAAATCTCCGGCTGCGGAGGCTCCTGCTCCTACCCCGTCCCAGCAGACTACGGCTGGCGGTGGGGTGACTGGCCGTGCAGCCAGGGGTGTCGGGCCCTTCTTACCGGATCGTCAGCCGCTGTCTAGGAGTGCCCCGGCCAAGCTGGTGCCGGTTGATCTCCCCCGCCACACTCGTCCTTCCCTGCAGGAGCCGCTCGCCTTCGACATCGCCCAGTACGGCTCCAACCTCGGCAAGTCTCAGCTGTTCTCGGGAGGGGATCTGGAGGGGAGCAAGGAGTGCCCCTCCCTCCTCCATCCTGGCTTCGTCGTCTGAGGATACCTTGGGGAGCGTGGGTCTTGATGTGTTCCCCCAGTCCTCCCCCCGCTCCCCCGGGGTGGTGTGCTACTCCCTTGCACCCGAAACTCCAATCCTGGGCACTGGGGGCCCCTCCTCGGTCGCCTCCCCCTCTTCGGGCCCCAGGGTGCGCCGGTTCCGAGGTCCTCGCCAGCCTCCCTCTCCATCCTCGCGCCACAGCGAGCGCATTGCGGGAGCGCGGAGTGGGGGCCCGGGGCCGGAGCCGACGATCGCGGAACGGGCTTCCCAGAGGGTGACCGCCCGCGATGAGTTTTCAGGTACCCTCCGTTCTCCTCCTCCCCCCGCATCTTGCGCTTCTGGCTTGCCCTCGGGCTCTAGGTTCTCGGTTTTGGAGGAGGTGCCCCTGGACCACCTGAGTGGGGTGGCTGCTGATTGTGGTATTGCGTTTCGCGGCGAGAAGGGCCCCTGGCTGGGACAGATCGAGGCCATTAAGGCTCGGGAGGTGTACGAGGGCCAGATTGCCGCCGCTCGTGCACGGGATGCACGGGAGCGCGAACGGGCCCTCATGCTGGCAGGCCCTGGCTCCTCGGAGCCTGAGGCCAGCTCGGCTCCACCCCCTGCGCCTGATGGCGGGACGCCTTCCTTGAGGAACCCCTGGCCTGGGAGGCCTCGAGGGCGCCCCCCGAAAGCCCCAGCTCCTTCCCCCGTGATGGTCCCCTCCCGCTCTGCCCCCAGTAAGGGGTCCGCCATCGAGTGGTCGTTCTTATGAACATCCTCCGGGCGTTCCAGGTGTTCATTTGGAACATCCGGGGGTTCGGGCAGGAAGGGCACCGTCGTCAGATCAAGGAGTACTTGCGTCAGGAAGATGTGGACATCGTGGGCCTGTAGGAGATGATTCGCCAGGATTTCTCGATTGGGGAGCTGGAGGCCCTGTCCAGACATAAGTTCGTCTGGACGTGGCTTCCGGCCTCCGGTCACTCGGGTGGTATCCTCCTGGGGGTGAAGGAGGAGACCTTCGAGGTAGAGGATATGGACCGCGGGGACTTCTTCGTGAGCATGGCCCTCACCCATAGACAATCACGCCTCAAATGGGAGGTGGTGATTGTGTATGGCCCCGCGGATCATAGGAGGTCCCAGGAGTTTTTGCTGGATCTCAAAGCCAAGGTGGAGCGTACGGAGACCCCCATTATAGTGGCTGGGGACTTCAATCTAATTCGCTCCACCGCGGACAAGAGCTCGGCGAACGTGGACCTCAATAGGATCAGGTTGTTCAATGACTGCATCGCTGACCTTGCGCTTAGGGATCTCACCTGGGTGGGGGCTAGGTTCACCTGGACCAACAATAGGTTGGACCCGGTCCGATGCGTTTTGGATCGGGTCTTTGTCTCGGTGGACTGGGAGCTGGCGTTCCCTCTTTGCTCCCTCCGCGCGGTCACCAGGATGGGCTCGGACCATACCCCCCTCCTCCTCTCCTCAGGAGGAGGGTGCCCTCCTAGGTCACATCGCTTCCACTTCGAGAACTTCTGGCTCCACCAGAGGGGCTTCGTGGAAGATGTGCGAGCTAGGTGGTTGGAGGCGTCGGCCTCCCCGCCCCATACCTTCTGTACGGTGGACGTCTGGCACCACTGTGCATTGTTGGCACGCCAACGAATGCGGGGTTGGGGCGCAAATCTGGGGGCTGCGCTCCGGGGCCAGAAGCAGGTGATTCTTCACGAGATCCAGTCCCTGGACATGCAGGCGGCAGGCCTGTCGGCTGACGATTGGGCCCATAGGTATTCCGTTGAGACCTCCATTATGGAGATCTATAAGGGTGAGGAGGCATTCTGGCGGCAGCGGAGCCACCAGAACTGGACCATCCAGGGGGAGTCTAACACGGCCTACTTCCATGCCATCGCGAATGGCAGGAGGAGGAAGTGCTCGATCCCCTGCCTCTGGGCTGCAGACTCCCTTCTGGAAGACTAAAGGGCCATCTCAGCCCATATTTATGCCTTCTACCGGGATCTGTTCTCGTCCTCCCCGAGATCGGGGCTGGCCCTAGGGCTTGATTTTTGGCCGGAGGATGCCCGAGTTAGCGTCGAGGAGAATAGGGAGCTGACCCTCCCCTTTCTCCTATCGAAGGTCGCTGAGGCCATCAACTCTATGAAGGCCAACTCGGCGCCTGGGCCGGATGGCCTTCCGGTTGTATTCTTTCAGACGTTCTGGTCTCAGTTGAGCCCAGTGATCATGCGCATGTTTCAGGAGTTCTACATTGGGACTCTTGTCATGTTGCGGCTCAATTTTGGGGTGATTACCTTGATCCCCAAGGTAGTGGGGGCCACGGATATCCGCCATTTTAGGCCGATCACGGTGATCAATGTCATCCAGCGGATTTTCGCGAAGGTCCTCGCCCTTCGACTCGCGTCGATCATGGAACGCTTGACCCATCCTCTTCAGTTTGCCTTCCTTAAGGGCCGCCTTATTCATGATGGTATACTTGCTCTTCATGAAATCATTCATGAGGTGAAGGTATCCCATCAGAAAGGGGTGTTCCTTAAGCTAGACTTCCAGAAAGCCTACGATAAGCTGGATTGGGCGTTTCTGAGGCAGGTTCTCGAGCGTAGAGGTTTTGAGGATAGGGTGATCTCGTGGATCATGCAATTCGTGATGAGTGGGAGCACGGCGATAAACGTGAATGGGGAGGTGGGTCCTTATTTTAGACCCTCCTGTGGTGTTAGACAAGGGGACCCTATCTCGCCCTTGATCTTTAACGCTGCGGTGGATGCCCTGGCAGGGATCTTGGACAGAGCCAAGGTTGCTGGCCACCTATCAGGGGTGGTGGGGCATCTAATCCCCGGAGGTGGTATCACCCACCTCCAGTATGCAGACGACACTATGATGTTCAGGGTTCGGAGTCGGACAGCATTAACCTCAAATTCTTACTGCTTTGTTTTGAGTATATGTCTAGACTCAAGATTAACTTTGACAAGAGCAAGGTTATGGTCCTTGGGTTCCTCAAGGACGAGCGGTAGTTGATTGCTGACCGGCTTAACTGCCGGTTAGCGCACTTCCCCATCTCCTACTTAGGGATGCCCATGCGCGACTCGCGGGTTCTGATCAGGGACTTGACCCCCATGGTCGCAAAGGTTCGGTCCAAAGCCGAGTCGTGGCGCGCTCGCCTTACGTCCAAGGGGTCCAAGACGGTCCTGATCAATTCCTGCCTGTCCAGCCTCACCATGTATCAGATGGGCATGTACCTGCTGCCTGAAGGAGTCCATGCAGACTTTGCGAAAGAGTTGTCGCGATTCTTTTGGGCGGCAGGCGACGGGCACAGAAATACCATATGGTGAAATGGACTGATATTTGTACCCCCAAGTCTCTTGGGGGTTTAGGGATCCTGGACTCCCGCCGCTTCAATGTGGCCCTGCTCCTTAAATGGGTCTGGCGTATCCTCCATGAGGATGGAGGTATGTGGCTCCAGCTGATTAAGGCTAAATACCTTCGTGGCCGTCCCTTGCTGGCGTGCGAGCGCCGTGAGGGATCCCAGTTTTGGAGGGCTCTTCGGGACATAAAGCACCTCATCCGCCGCGGGTTAACCTTTGCGGTTGGGGATGGCCAGGTCGTCCTGTTCTGGGAAGACCCCTGGTTGCTTGAGGTCCCCCTCAAGCGGTAATTCCCGGTGCTCTTTGCTATTTGCGCGGCCCCTTCGATGTTAGTGGCGGAGGCTATGCAGGAGGACCAATGGAACATCCCGTTCCGGAGGACCTTCAGTGCAACCGAGGCGGCGGACTTCAGGAGGCTGCGGGGTTCCCTGCCCCTATCCCTCTCCGGGGAGAGGGATTCGGTGTCACGGAACCAGTCTCCCTCGGGGGCCTTCTCTGTTAGCTCGTCTTACCAGACCCTCTTCCAGGGCCCGTAGCTCCCTTGGATGGCTCACCTGTGGAAGGCCCCCCTTCCCCTGAGTGTGCGCATCTTCCCGTGGCAGTTACTCTGGGACCGCCTCCCCTCCGTGGTGGAGGTCGCGAAACGTAACGGCTCGGGTAATGGCCTGTTTCCTCTATGTGGGACCCCGGAGTCTAGCACCCACATAATGTTCACTTGCTCTGCCGCCCAGTTTCTATGGAACTTTATCCGCGAGGCCCTGGGTCCGGCTTGGCAGGCCCAGGAGCTTGGAGAGTTCCTGGAAACTGAGGCGACCAGCACCAGAAGTGGGCGCCACCTCTTCTGGTTGGTGATCGCGGCCATTACTTGGACGCTGTGGAAGATTAGGAATAAGATGGTCATTGAGCGGATTTTTCCTTCCCGGACTTCTGACTCTGTTTTTTCTTTGCTTGCGCATCTCCAGCAGTGGTACCCGCTCTCCAGGCAGCGTGACCGGGTTCGCGTCGACGGCATCATGCAGGCGCTCCGGACGTCGGCGCATCGCTTCGCTGCGCCTGCTAGTGCGGCCGCGACCCCGTAGGGATGCCTTTCCCTGACCCAGAGGCGCGTTTTTCTCTTTTTGTCTTGGGCTTACTGTGCTGTTGCCCCAGCGGACTCTTTTTTATTTCCCGTTTTGACGCACTGGGCGTTGGTGAAATTGTATCCTGGATGGTTGTTGCTTTATTTATAAAGCTGGGCGTGGAGCCTGTTTCGAGGAACTTGATCAGTTTATTCTATTTAGCTCGCTTTCGGTTTTGCCATTTTGTCCCGCCAGCCGATTCCCGCCAATTTTCTTTCGCCATTGTTTCCTGTTGTTTATCTCCCCCTATCTCCCCCCATCGTTTCCTGCTTTTTTCCCCGTCATTTTCTCATGTCTTCTTTCCAGTGCCTCTATAAATCCCGGCACAAATATGTTTTCTCTTCCACCAGTTCCACCAGTTCATCTGTTCGTCGTCTTTCTCTCGCATTTCCTCCTTCTCTTTCTGTTGCCAATCCTTCCGAGATTCAGCTCACCCTATATGCATAGAACTACACGCGGAGCTGATGACGTGGGGTGTACGGAGACCCTTCCAACGCAACTAAAGTAGAAAGGGGATATAAAATGTGACCACGGTTGACTGCTGAATGCACATGTGCACACGTATGCCTTGTTTCTGCAAGTCCAGCCAACCTTCACTGTACTCAAAGTTCAGCGTGTGAGCTGGCCATCTTGGAAAAATGACTCGAGAGAGCGAGTGTAATGTTGTCGTGCCATTTCACACTCTGACTCGTCAAACTCTGATATAAGAATAGCACACAACACGGATTTAATAATAAAATCATAACATACGCTACTCGTGCATCACATGCTCGATCGCTCTGTGCGTGCACACGCACGTAATTAGCGCGACGCTGGCCGGTATATATGGAGCGTGTGTCTCGAACTCCTTGTTGCACCAACCGATCGACCGAGATCGAGCTAACCCGAGCAGCAAAGCCAACCCCTCGGTACTAATCCTCAGACGCCAATTCGTCATGGCTTTGGGTGCCAGGGCTCTACCCGCGGAGAGGACGACGGCCTTCGAGCTCGGCGTCGATGCCGGCAACATCGATGCGACGAGGGCGTTGCCAGCTGCAGGGAACGGCAACCCGTCGTCTACAGAGAGATGGGAGCTTGGGGGTGCCGTCGCGGTAGATTTGACGATGGTCGATGAGAGGTGGATGAAGCAGGAGCTGGTCGCCTGGGCAAAGGCCGTTGTGTCCATGGCTATCAGGGCATCAACGCAATGCTAGCTAAGGTAGTAGTGCATGCAGTCATCTAGCAGCGTACACAGTGTATATGATAGGTGCGAGATCAAACGTTGTTGTGATTTTGATCAATTTGTTTCCATCTTATTGGTGCTTCTTTATCGGTCGACCCTTCAGTCCTTCACTCGGCATCTACATGTTTATGGAGATGATGGGATAGTATTGGTACACGTCTAACCATGATTTTGTTAGTTTGATCCATAACTTATACCAAATGTATATATGTTTGCAAAGCTAGTGTCATGAAGAATGACTGTACGTTGGGCTATAACTAGAGATTACAATGTAGGTGCTGCAAAGGACGTTGTGTAAATACTCTTCATATAGAGAAGTTCCGATGATGGGCTTTTGTGGTTTTTTCTTTTTTTAATATTGAAGAGTTTTTTCACGCAAAAACCTTATGTTTTCCGTGTGTGGTTTTGTTTTCGTTCTCCGTTTTGCTTGTCGTGTTTATAACACTCTCAATATTGATTCTCATGTCCTTCCTTTCAAATGTGTAGGATATGCATGAAGGACGGAGATCTTTACTGTTTGCCAATTAAATGTGAACTCTATATTTCTATGTTGTATGGATTGTGTTTTGGAATTTATATGGATGCTATATAAACTTGTATGTATGGAAATATTGACTCTATGTTGCTATGTATGGACCATGGACTCATCACTACAGGAATAGGAAGCTACGCTGATGGCCAAACGTCAGGGCCGTCGGCGTAGGGCCGTCGACGTAGGGCCGTCGGCGTAGCCATCGTCCAGACCAGCCCCGCCAAGCAGCCGTTGGTGTAGAATTGCCCTCGGCATATATTATGCTACGCCGACGGCTGCCCTCAGTCGTAGCATACGCCGACGATTGCCCTCGGGTAGCTATTTTTTATTTTACCTCATTAAACTTTGAAAAATCATAACTAAATCATTCTAATTCAAAAAATACAAATAATATATCAAAATTTGTAGAAAAATAAGATTTATCTATTTGTATTACACATTTTTAAATAAAAATTAAGTGAAACATAACACATTATATATATTTTAAAACGGGCATAAAAAATTCAAAAACGATCGAAACAATGCAAAACCTTCGGCGTGGTGTAATATTATGTGACATAGTTAGAAGGAAAAATATCAAACTTGGTATATTGATTATGTCTCAAAAAATCTTCACAAAATGACCTATCTCATTCGAGGTTTCTTGGCTTTTGGGTCAAATGACCAATGTTATGGCTAGAATCAAGGCATAGTTTGTGATAATGTGCCCATATTGTGTATAAATATGCATCATGGGATGACGAACAATGTTATAGAAGGAAATTTTCCTTTTTGTCACACCAAAAAACCATTTTCCATTTTCCGAGCACAAAAAACGGACGTTTTTGTGAAGCAACCACCAAATGGCTAATTCAAAATGCTACCACCATATTTTACAAAAATACTAGACCACCTTAAATGGAAAATGTTCCAACAGGGAGATCTGAAACCTTTCCGTCCACCTCTGATAAAAAAGACAAATTCCTGCCGAATCGGTAGGAAGTGGGTCAGATATGAACTACATGTACATGATCTGATGCTCATTTTTTTACAAAAATCATTTTTAGGTTCATAATATGCTATTTTATCAAAGATCTAATGCAAGTTTAGCGAGCCTCGATCCCGAGCTAAGAATCATCATGCCCGCCGTTCGACAAAGTTTGACGATAGTTTAAAACGAGCATAAAAAAATCAAAAACGATCGAAACAACGCGAAACCTTCGCGTGGTGTTATATTATGTGACATAGTTAGAAGGAAAAATATCAAACTTGGCATATTGATTATGTCTCAAAAAACCCTTCACAAAATGACGTATCTTATTCGAGCTTTCTTCGCTTTCGGGTCAAATGACCAATGTTATGGCTAAAATCAAGGCATAGTTTGTGATAATATGCTCATATTGTGCATACATGTGCATCATGGGATGGCTAACAATGTTGCAGAAGGAAGTTTCCTTTCCGTCGCACCAAAAAGCCATTTTCCATTTTCTGAGCATAAAAAACGGACGGTTTTGTGAAGCAACCACCAAATGGCTAATTCAAAATGATACCACCACATTTTACAAAAATACTATACCAGCTTATATGGAAAATATCGCAACAAGGGGATCCGAAACCTTTTCGTCCACCTCTGGTGAAAAAGACAAATTCCTGCCGAATCGGTTGGAAGTGGGTCAGATATGAACTACATGTACATGATCCGATGCTCATGTTTTTTTACAAAAAACATTTTTAAGTTTACAATATGCTATTTTATCAAAGATCCAATGCAAGTTTAGCGAGGCTCGGCCCGAGCTAAAAATCTTCATGCCCGCCGTTCGACAAAGTTTGACGATAGTTTAAAACAGGCATAAAAAATTCAAAAACAATCGAAACAATGCGAAACCCTCATGTGGTGTCATATTATGTGACATAGTTATAAGGAAAAATAACAAATTTATTATGTCTGAAAAACACCTTCACAAAATGACCTATCTCATTCGAGGTTTCTTGGCTTTCGGGTCAAATGACCAATGTTATGGCTAGAACCAAGGAATAGTTCATGATAATGTGCCCATATTGTGCATATATGTGCATAACGGGATGGTGAACAATGTTGCAGGAGGAAGTTTTCTTTTTCGTCGCACCAAAAAGCCATTTTTTTATTTTTCGAGCATAAAAAACGGACGGTTTTGTGAAACAACCACCAAATGGCTAATTCAAAATGCTACCACCAGATTTTACAAAAAATACTAGACCACCTTATATGGACAATGTCCCAACAAGGGGATCTAAAACCTTTCCGTCCACCTCTGGTGAAAAAGATAAATTCCTGCCGAATCGGTAGGAAGTGGGTCAGATATGAACTACATGTACATGATCTGATGCGCATGATTTTTTAAAAAAAACATTTTTAGGTTCACAATATCCTATTTTATCAAAGATCCAATGCAATTTTTTCTTTTCATCGCACCAAAAAGCTATTTTTCATTTTCCGAGCACAAAACGAGGGATTTTGTAAAGCAACCACCAAATAGCTAATTCAAAAACGGAGGGTTTGTGATTATTTGATATGGATATCATATTTGGATTCCTCTCATTTTTCTGATCAATTTAGACATATTATTTGTCGAATTCCGATTTACGGATTTAAAGATATTAATTATTCCATATTAAATAGAAAAGTACAAAAAAGTAAAATTATAATATTTTTATTTGAATTCAATAATATTTTTACTTATTCATCAATATTTACTTAAATAATTGTTTGTAATTTTGAAAAATACAAACATGTGACACGATGATATAAGAGTTAATAGGATTGATATCATAGCATTGACAACAATGTATGAATTGCTTTGTGGAAACAGATTTTGAAGGAACGAGGAAGTTAAGCGTGCTGGAGCTGGAGTAGTATTAGGATGGATGACCGGTCGGGAAGTTTGACCAAGACTGCAATTTAATCAAATATTTAGTGTAATTAGTGTTAAAAATGTTCAAAGTGAGATATTAACTAGTCAAACAATTCAAAGATAAAAAAATAAAAATAAAAATTTTAAAAAAATGTTTTTGCAACCGGCCGACAGGCTATGCCGACGGCCGCTATGCCGAGGGCACTACGCCGACGGTATTTCGTTACACCGATGACTTGTGTGTGCTCTGTCGAGGAAGACCTTTGCCGAGGAGGCTACGCCGAGGACAGCTGTTGGCGTACCATACGCCGAGGTCATTTTGGCCTACGCCGATGGCTTTTTGCCCTTGGCGTAGCGCGCGTCCTGTAGTGCATGTTGTTATGGATATTGATCTAGATCCTTGTTTATGATGGTATTTGTTTTCATGGATAATGATATGGTGCTAGATATACTATTTTGCAATAATATATATATTTTGTGTTTAAACTACATGGATGAAACAAAAATAAACAAAAAATATAAAATGCAGAGCCTTTATCGTGTGTTTCATGAGCATGCCACATGGCAAAGGTCCTTTGCCATGCGTTTTTTCAAAAATACGCATGACAAAGGACTTTAGATATGCACACGGCAAAGATCATTGACCAGCTAACTATTCTACCGTGCAAGCCCGAAAAGCTCACGACAAAGGAAGGATATTTTGTCATGCGTTGTAAAAAAACATACGTCAATGGGGACATAAAAGGCACACGGCAAAGGCAGGTCGCATAGCAAAGAAAGACTATTTTGCCATCTGTTGCAATAAAGCACACGACAAAGCGGATAGGGAGGACACACGGCAAAGCCACGCCATACGGCGAACTAACGAGGACGGCGTCGTTAGTCCGTCAACCGTCGTCAAATACTTTACTTTGCCGTGTATTTGTAAAAGCACACGGCAAAGGGAATTGTCCCTTTGCGATGCGACATTTGCCGTGTGCGGCCACACGGTAAAGACTTTGTCGTGTGGATTACCTATGTTGCCGTGTGGATTTTCCACACGGCAAAGATCTGTTTTTCGCAGTGAATGGTTGCACGCAAACACGAGTCTCTTATTTTTATGCATTAATTAATCTATGGAACAAAATACCATATCTTTTGATTTATATGTAAATCACTCTTTTAAGAACAGAGGAAGTAGACATCTGGATTGGACACCCTGAGTTGGACCATGTACATGCTCGCAGAGGGGGTCGGCTCCTTTTTCTTTCTGGAAAGGAGCATATATTAATATCAAAAGATACCAATGTAGGGTTTCGTAGCATGGAAAATAAAAAATTTCTATCGCATACAAACAAACAAGCCAAGATCTATCTACTAGATTGTAGCAACGAGTCGATAGAATAACTCACCCTCGAAGATTCCAAAGTGTTTAACGAGAGCGGATTCTTGTGGGTGATGTAGTCGTACTCTTCCCGATCTCAAGATCGCGTAGACGATCCTTCCGGCGCTGCGTTCCGGCAGCGCTCCCGCAGTCGGTCACACGTTCGGTACTCGACGAAGACCTTCCTCTCCCTTGTTCCAGCAGGCAGCGGAGGTTGTAGCACTCTCCTCGCGATTCCGGCAGCACAACGGCGTGGTACCGGAAGTAGAGGGGAGATCTCGCAGGGCTTCGCCTTAAGCCGGAGCGAGTATGGTGGGCTATGAGAAATCCCTCGACGATCTAGGGTTTAGACACACCGAGGAAGAGGTGCTAGGGCCGGCGGCTAGGGCTTGGAGGTGCCCAAGTCGGCGGCAAGGAGATCCCTAGGCGGCGGCGGCTAGGGTTAGGGTTTTCGGGGCAAGGGACTTGTGTGCTAGGAGGGGCAGCCCTGCCCCTCCCTTTATAGGTGGGAGGCGCGGCCAAGGGGAGGGGAGTCCCTCCCCAACTCGGCTTGGAGGTGGGCCGGCGGTTGGAGGAGGGAACTCCTCCCCAACTCGGTTTCCCACTCCTCCTCCTCTTTCCAAAACTTGCCATTTGACTTTCAAACTAGCCGTTTGACTTTTCAAACTAGGATTTGAATAAACCCTTTATTTTGGACAGCGATGACACCTAGTACATGATGCAATCATTCCAACTTGCAATGACACATTCATGTACCCTTCCCCCCCCCCCCCGGAGTGCCGGACATTCCGGAACCTTCTAGAACATTCCCGATGAAAACACCGGAACCATTCTCCAACTCCGAAATGGGACTTTCCTTATATGAATCTTATTCTCCGGACTATTCCGGATCTCCTCCTGATATCTCGAATCCCATTCGAGACTCCGAACAACATTCGGTCTTTTTCTCATCATTCCATAACTACTCAAACAACGTCGAATCCTTAAGTGTGTCTCCCTACGGTTCGTGAATTATGCGGACATGATCGAGACACTTCTCCGATCAATAACCAATAGAGGAATCTGGAAATTCATATGGCTCCCACATATTTCTACGATTACTTTTGCGATCGAATGAACCACTTACATACGATATCAATTTCCCTTTGTCTCACGATAATTTACTTATCCGAGGTTATGATCGTCGGTATCTCTGCATACCTAGTTCAACCTCGTTACCGATAAGTACTCTTTTCTCGTTCCCGTGATATGTGATCCCTTGTGAGCCAGTCACATGCTTGCAAGCTAATTGGATGACATTTCACCGAGAGGGCCCTGAGTATATCTATCCGTCATATGGATGGACAAATCCCATTCTTGATCCATGTGTTTCAACCAATACTTTCCGAACACTCAATGCCACCTTTATAGCCACCCAGTTACGGTGTGGTGTTTGATGTCATCAAAGCATCCATCCGGTAAAGGTGATATGCATGATCTTATGGTCGAAGGAATTAGATTACTATGTATCAGAAAGCATATAGCAATTGAACTATAAAAATGACTTGATCTTTATGCTACGCTTATCTATAGGAGTATGTCCACCATATCATCCTCCTAACGATATGATCTTGTTGTTAATAACATCTCAATGTTCATGATAGGGAAACCACAATCATCTATTAACCAACAAGCTAGTATTATATAAAGGCTTTACTAGGGACTTCAAATTAAGTTTACAAATCACACAAGTATTAATGTTTGCTTGTTAATACTATTATAGCATGAATGTAAACATTTGTCATAAACACAAAGATATAATAATAACTACATTTATTATTGCCTCTAGGGCATATCTCCAACAGTCTCCCACTTGCACTAGAGTCATCTAATCTAGATTACATGGTAATATACCGAACACCCATGGCAGTTTGGTGTTCGGGAGAGCTTTAGTCAACGGATCCGCCACATTCAGATCTGTGTGTACTTTGCAAATCTTTATATCCTCATCTTGGATATGTTCTCGAATAGCGTGAAAACGTAGCTTGATGTGCTTCAGCTTCTTGTATGACCTTGGTTCTTGCGCACTGGCTATGGCGCCCATGTTATCACAGTAGATAGACATTGGGTCCAGCACACTAGGAACCACACCCAGCTCTGTAATGAACTCTTTCATCCATATCGCTTCTTGTGAAGCCTCCGAAGCAGCCATGTATTCCGATTCAGTTGAAGATCTCGCCACAACGCTTTGCTTTGCACTCCTCCAGCTAACTGCTGCACCATTCAAAATAAATACGTATCCAGATTGTGATTTAGAATCATCCGGATCGGTGTTCCAACTAGCATCGGTGTATCCATTAACAACGAGCTGTTCATCACCTCCATAAGAAAGAACCATATCCTTAGTTCTTCTCAAGTACTTAAGGATGTTTTTGACCGCTGTCCAATGATCCACTCCTAGATCACTTTGATATCTGCTAGTTAGACTAACAGCATATGCAATGTCGGGTCTAGTACATAGCATGGCATACATTAGAGATCCTATGGCTGAGGCATAGGGAGTCTTACTCATCCTTTCTCTATCTTCTGCCGATGTCGGACTTTGAGTTTTACTCAAGGTCGTATTGGGCAACATGGGCAAGAACCCTTTCTTGCTATCTTCCATTCCAAACCTCTTTAGAACTTTGTCCAAATATGTACTTTGTGACAATGATATTTGGCGTTTTGATCTATCTCTATAAATCTTTATGCCTAATATGTAATCTGCTTCGCCAAGATCCTTCATTGAAAAACTATTATTCAAATATTCCTTGACACTATTAAGAAGGTC
The DNA here is from genome assembly GCA_916181665.1 of Avena sativa. Lineage (NCBI taxonomy): Eukaryota > Viridiplantae > Streptophyta > Magnoliopsida > Poales > Poaceae > Avena > Avena sativa. The sequence goes on from OV702280.1 coordinate 325,645,575, forward strand.
TACATCATTCCCAATCAACAATATGTCATCCACATATAGTATTAAGAATGCTACAGAGCTCCCACTCACTTTCTTGTAAATACAAGCTTCTCCATAAGTTTGTATAAAACCAAAACTTTTGATTACCTTATCAAAACGTTGATTCCAACTTCGGGATGCTTGCTTCAATCCATAGATGGACCGTTGAAGTTTGCATACCTTGTTAGCATCTTTAGGATCGACAAAACCTTTGGGTTGCATCATATACAACTCTTCATCAATGTCTCCATTGAGGAATGCTGTTTTGACATCCATTTGCCATATCTCATAATCATAGTATGCAGCGATTGCTAACATAATCCTCACAGACTTTAGCTTCGCTACTGGTGAGAAAGTCTCATCGTAGTCAACTCCTTGAATTTGTCGAAACCCTTTTGCGACAAGTCGAGCTTTATAGACAGTAACATTACCATCAGCATCTGTTTTCTTCTTGAAAATCCATTTGTTCTCGACAGCCTTCCGGCCATCCGGTAAGTCCACCAAAGTCCATACTTGGTTTTCGTACATGGATCCAATCTCGGATTTCATGGCTTCTTGCCATTTATTGGAATCTAGGCTCATCATTGCTTCCTCATATGTCTCAGGGTCATCGGTGTTGTCCACCAACATGACACTCATAACGGGATCATACCAATCTGGAGTGGTACGAGTTCTCGTTGACCTGCGAGGCTCTGTAGCAACTTCAACCGAAGTTTCATGATCATCATCATTAGCTTCCTCTCTTATTGGTGCAGGCACCACAGGAACTTCTTCCGGTGCTGCTCTACTCACAATTTCGAGAGAAGGTTCGACAACCTCGTCAAGTTCTACTTTCCTTCCAGTCACTTCTTTCGAGAGAAATTCCTTCTCTAGAAAGGATCCATTCTTGGCAACGAAGATTTTGCCTTCGGATCTATGGTAGAAGGTATACCCAATAGTTTCCTTCGGGTATCCTATGAAGACGCATTTTTCCGCTTTGGGTTCAAGCTTGTCCGGCTGTAACTTCTTTACATAGGCTTCGCATCCCCAAACTTTAAGGAACGACAATCTAGGTTTCTTCCCAAACCATAATTCATACGGTGTCGTTTCAACGGATTTAGACGGTGCCCTATTTAAAGTGAATGCGTCTGTTTCTAATGCATAACCCCAAAATGATAGCGGTAAATCTGTAAGTGACATCATAGAACGAACCATCTCTAAGAGAGTTCGATTACGACGTTCGGACACACCATTACGCTGTGGTGTTCCCGGCGGTGTCAACTGCGAAAGTATTCCACATTTCTTCAAATGCTCGCCAAACTCGTAACTTAGATATTCACCTCCACGATCAGAACGTAGAAATTTAATCTTCTTGTTACGTTGATTCTCTACCTCACTTTGAAATTCCTTAAACTTCTCGAAAGTTTCGGACTTATGTTTCATGAAATAGATATACCCATATCTACTCAAGTCATCCGTGAAGGTAAGAACATAACGATAACCACCGCGTGATGCTACACTCATTGGACCACACACATCGGTATGTATGATTTCCAATAAGTCCGTAGCTCGCTCCATCATACCAGAAAATGGAGTCTTAGTCATTTTACCCATCAGACATGCTTCGCATCTATCAAGTGATTCGAAATCAAGTGATTCAAGAAGTCCATCGGAATGGAGTTTCTTCATACGCTTCACTCCAATGTGACCAAGACGACAGTGCCACATATAGGTCGAGTTATCGCTCGATTTCAAACGTTTAGCCTCAATGTTATTAATATGTGTATTTCCACTATCGAGATTCAACAAGAATAGACCATCTATCAAAGGTGCATGTGCATAAAACATATTACTCATATAAATCGAACAACCATTATTCTTGGACTTAAACAAGTAACCGTCTCGCAATAAACAAGATCCCGATATAATGTTCATGCTCAACGCAGGCACCAAATAACAATTATTTAAGTATAAAACTAATCCCGATGGTAGATGAAGGGGTAGCGTGCCGACCGCGATCACATCAACCTTTGATCCGTTTCCCACGCGCATCGTCACCTCGTTCTTCGCTAGCTTCCGTTTATTCTGCAGCACCTGTTTCGAGTTACAAATATGAGCAACCGAACCAGTATCAAATACCCAGGCACTACTACGAGTACTAGTGAGATACACATCAATAACATGTATATCATATAAACCTTTCTTCTTGATGTTGCCGTTCTTCAAATCTGCCAAGTACTTTGGGCAGTTCCGCTTCCAGTGACCTTCTCCCTTGCAGTAAAAACACTCAGTATCAGGCTTAGGTCCAGCCTTGGTCTTCTTCGTCGGTGTGGCAACTTTCTTGCCACCCTTCTTGAAGTGTCCCTTCTGCTTAGACTTGCCTTTCTTGAATTTGGTGGTCTTATTGACCAACAACACTTGGTGCTCTTTCTTGATCTCCACTTCTGCAGACTTTAACATAGCAAACAGTTCTGGCAACTGCTTGTTCATGTTCTGCATGTTGTAGTTCATCACAAAGTTCTTGTAACTTGGTGGTAGTGATTGGAGGACACGGTAAATCCCCAAAGCATTAGGAATCACTATACCCAAGCTTTGAAGTTTGTTTGCGTTCCCAAACATCTTAAGCACATGCTCACTGACGGAGTTGCCCTCTTCCATCTTGCAGTTAAAGAACTTTTCAGAAGCCTCGTAGCTTTCAATTGCCGCATGAGTCTCAAAAATCAATTTGAGATCCTCGACAATATCATATGGGTCTGAATTCTCAAACCTTTTCTGAAGCTTCGATTCTAAACCATACAAGATAGCACACTGAACTATGGAGTACTGATTCTTCCGAGCGAGGTAAACATTCTTTACTTCATCGGTAGCATCAGCTGCAGGTGGGTCACCCAGCGGTGCATCCCGCACATAGGTCAAATTACCAGCTGTGAGGACAATCCTCAAATTGCGGAACCAATCCGCGAAGTTGCTTCCATTGTTTTTCAACTTTTCTTTCTCTAGGAACGCATTAAAATTGATGGTAGGGGCTGCCATTGATCTACAACATATTTGCAATAGTTTAGACTAAGTTTATGACAAATTGAGTTCAAATTAATAATAAAATTAATCTAGGTGAACTCCCACTCAAAACAATACCCCTCACATTGTTTTATTGATCACACGAACCAAATCCACCACATCAACACCGATCATCACGAGAATTGATATAGTTTAAATGGCGAACAATCGACATGTTCATCATATCTACTATATGATTCATGCTTTACCTTTCGGTGATCCGTGTTCCGAGACCATGTCTGTACATGCTAGGCTCGTCAAGATCAAACCTTAGTTTCCGCATGAGCAAATCTGGCTTGCTCACGTTGTATACACTTGCGGAATCTAACACACCCGATCATCACGTGGTGCTTCGAAACAACAAGCTTTAGCAACGGTGCTAACTAAGGGTGAACACTTTATGACTTGAAATTCATGTGCATGAGGGATCATCTTATAATGCTACCGTCGTCTACTAAGCAATACAAGATGCATAAAGGATTAACATCACATGTAATTCAAAATATGTGATATGATATGGCCTTTCTTCTTTGTGCTTCCGATCTCCATCTTCTAGCACGAACATGATCTCCATCATCACCGGCATTGCATCAAGGTCAATGACGCTTCTCCATGGTTGTCATCCACCGGCTTCAACTATTACAACTACTTTTAATAGACACGCGGGTCTTAACATAAATTAAAGACAACCATATGGCTCCTGCTGGTTGCCAACTTACAATAAGGAACATTGCATACATCAAATATAATCACAATCATGGCCATATCACATCACAGCACACCCCTGCAAAACAAAGTTAGACGCCTCTACTTTCTTTGCATATTTTACGTGGTTTGGGGCTTTCAATAAGTGTCGTTCTAACTTACGAACAAGAACCACAAAATTGATACTAGTATTGTTGATCACTGCTGTAAATTGGATCTTAACTATGCTAGGAGAAACAGGCACCCGCAAAGCCACTTTTGCAATACAAGTTGCATGTCAAGCGTGGAGCAAGTCTCATGAACGATGTCATGTAAGGTTAGCCCGGGCCGCTTCATCCCAACATACCGCAAGCTGCAAAGTACACAAGAAGCAATCGACAATAAAAGCATCAACGCCCACAATGACCATTGTGTTCTACTCGTGCAACAGATCTACATATAGACACGGCTCTGATACCACTGTAGGGTTTCGTAGCATGGAAAACAAAAAATTTCTATCGCATACAAACAAACAAGCCAAGATCTATCTACTAGATTGTAGCAACGAGTCGATAGAATAACTCACCCTCGAAGATTCCAAAGTGTTTAACGAGAGCGGATTCTCGTGGGTGATGTAGTCGTACTCTTCCCGATCTCAAGATCGCGTAGACGATCCTTCCGGCGCTGCGTTCCGGCAGCGCTCCCGCAGTCGGTCACACGTTCGGTACTCGACGAAGACCTTCCTCTCCCTTGTTCCAGCAGGCAACGGAGGTTGTAGCACACTCCTCGCGATTCCGGCAGCACAACGGCGTGGTACCGGAAGTAGAGGGGAGATCTCGCAGGGCTTCGCCTTAAGCCGGAGCGAGTATGGTGGGCTATGAGAAATCCCTCGACGATCTAGGGTTTAGACATGCCGAGGAAGAGGTGCTAGGGCCGGCGGCTAGGGCTTGGAGGTGCCCAAGTCGGCGGCAAGGAGATCCCTAGGCGGCGGCGGCTTGGAGGGCGGCGGCGGCTAGGGTTAGGGTTTTCGGGGCAAGGGACTTGTGTGCTAGGAGGGGCAGCCCTGCCCCTCCCTTTATAGGTGGGAGGCTCGGCCAAGTGGAGGGGAGTCCCTCCCCAATTCAGCTTGGAGGTGGGCCGGCGGTTGGAGGAGGGAACTCCTCCCCAACTCGGTTTCCCACTCCTCCTCCTCTTTCCAAAACTTGCCGTTTGACTTTCAAACTAGCCGTTTGACTTTTCAAACTAGGATTTGAATAAACCCTTTATTTTGGACAGCGATGACACCTAGTACATGATGCAATCATTCCAACTTGCAATGACACATTCATGTACCCTTCCCCCCCCCCCCCCAGAGTGCCGGACATTCCGGAACCTTCTAGAACATTCCCGATGAAAACACCGGAACCATTCTCCAACTCCGAAACGGGACTTTCCTTATATGAATCTTATTCTCTGGACTATTCTAGATCTCCTCCTGATATCCCGAATCCCATTCGAGACTCCGAACAACATTCGGTCTTTTTCTCATCATTCCATAACTACTCAAACAACGTCGAATCCTTAAGTGTGTCTCCCTACGGTTCGTGAATTATGCGGACATGATCGAGACACTTCTCCGATCAATAACCAATAGAGGAATCTGGAAATTCATATGGCTCCCACATATTTCTACGATTACTTTTGCGATCGAATGAACCACTTACATACGATATCAATTTCCCTTTGTCTCACGATAATTTACTTATCCGAGGTTATGATCGTCGGCATCTCTGCATACCTAGTTCAACCTCGTTACCGATAAGTACTCTTTTCTCGTTCCCGTGATATGTGATCCCTTGTGAGCCACTCACATGCTTGCAAGCTAATTGGATGACATTTCACCGAGAGGGCCCAGAGTATATCTATCCGTCATATGGATGGACAAATCCCATTCTTGATCCATGTGTTTCAACCAATACTTTCCGAACACTCAATGCCACCTTTATAGCCACCCAGTTACGGTGTGGTGTTTGATGTCATCAAAGCATCCATCCGGTAAAGGTGATATGCATGATCTTATGGTCGAAGGAATTAGATTACTATGTATCAGAAAGCATATAGCAATTGAACTATAAAAATGACTTGATCTTTATGCTACGCTTATCTATAGGAGTATGTCCACCATATCATCCTCCTAACGATATGATCTTGTTGTTAATAACATCTCAATGTTCATGATAGGGAAACCACAATCATCTATTAACCAACAAGCTAGTATTATATAGAGGCTTTACTAGGGACTTCAAATTAAGTTTACAAATCACACAAGTATTAATGTTTCCTTGTTAATACTATTATAGCATGAATGTAAACATTTATCATAAACACAAAGATATAATAATAACTACATTTATTATTGCCTCTAGGGCATATCTCCAACAACCAATTACATCCAACCCCTGCAACAACATATTGTCCTAGAGGCCATACGGATACACACAGCCAAAAAACTAAAAAATAATTGCAAAAAAGAAAATTCCCGTTTCAGTGAACCATTCATTGGAACAACATTACTATCACCACCAAGACAACACCAGAAGTCTAGCTTTTCCAAAAACGACACCTCCAAGAAGGGAACAGTGCACAAACACCGTCAGCATCCGATCATAGATCTTAGGTTTTCACCCTGAATAAAGTCTATGCTCTTGAAACAATACCTTCAACAAGGATATTACCAGGCACGACCAATTAAGGCAAGACCCTGGAATTTTACCCTGAAAGGTAGGAATGTTAACCTCTCATGTGTATTCGCCTTCACTTGCATGTCACTGCTCTAAGTCACTGATGTCTACGCACTTCTATTCTTGTATACAGTTGTTGGGCCTCCAAATGCAGAGGTTTGTAGAACAGCAGCAAGTTTCTCTTAGGTGGATCACCCAAGGTTTATCGAACTCAGGGAGGAAGTGGTCAAAGGTATTCCCTATCAAGAAATCCTGCAATCAAGATACAAGAAGTCACTTGTGTCCCCAACACACCCAATACACTTGTCAGGTGTATAGGTGCACTAGTTCGGCGAAGAGATAGTGAAATACAAGTGGTAACGGTGCCAGAAAAGAGCTTGACAATGAGGTAAAGACTAAAAGCAACAAGAAGGTAGCAAGCAAACAAGCAACAAATCTAGTAGCAAACGGTGTTTCAATGTTTAAAAACAAGGCCTAGGGATCATACTTTCACTAGTGAACACTCTCTCATATAAATATCCTATCTTCATGATACTACTCTTAACTACTCTCCGGTTGGACACTCTAATCATCGGTAGGGCTATAACAACACTCCTCAAAGTCCGCCTTCCACAATCTAGATAACCCCACACTGTCACCTTGATCACTAGATGGTTCCAACAAACACCACAATTTCATAAAGACGTCCAACTCCAAATATAACTCATAACAAATATGTGGAGAGTAATAATCATTTTATGCATGTGGCTCATGATAAGAATCTTTTATGTGATAGTTATATTGTTAATCTTGTTCATGTTGCTACTGAAAGTTATTATGAGAGAGGGAAACATGGTTTTATGCATATCAATAATATTAAGTTTCCCCTCTTTATGTTTAAAGTTTTGAAATTGCACTTGTTTTGCTTTCCTATGCTTGTTGCTTTGTGCTTTCATGACTTGTTTCTTTACAATATTCCTATGCATAGGAAGTGGGTTAGACTTAAATTTTTTTGAATTTGCTTCTTGATACTCTCTTTTAATTCATATTTCTTTGTGGGCATATTTTCAAACTATCAAGCCTAACTTAAAGGTGTTAAAGAAAAGTACTTGTTGAGAGATAACCCAATAGTTTTCTTGAGTCTTGGAAGTTATTACTTCAGTAATGACCTCTCCTTATCCTTTTTGTTTGCTTTTTGTGCCAAGAATGACCTCTAAAGAGAGGGAAGTAATATTTGGGGAGTTGCTGTCCCGAAACAGATTTCTGTCCCCCACCATAAAAATTCGTGAGGAGTCTCTGTAACTCGGATTGAGCTCAAAATTTACGAATATATCCACAAGTATTTTAGATAACTTTAATTAGTTCAACACTTTGTGATTTGAGCAACAGAAGGTCTTCGAAAAAATCGGTTTCTACCTGCTGGTCTGTTTTGACAGATTTCTGCCATTATTTGCATTTGCTTCTTATTGATTCCTTTTGGGTTCTCTTTAGGTAAATTGAGATTTTTGAAGGACTTGCTATAGTAGCTTGTTTTTTTAATAAAAAGTTTTGCTGTTCCAAAGCTTTGCCAAAGGTCTAATATCTTTTGAATAAACTAATATTGCTAATGAAGATTGTGTGAAGTTTTGTATAAAGGAAAAATTCCAGGTGTAGAGAAATAATGATGTAATGAGATAAAGAATGGACAAAAGCTCAAGTTAGGGATGCTACCCCGGTGTTACCCCAAGAAATATCCAAGAGGTACAAGTGTCAAAGCTTGGGCATCTTCATCAATAAAAATCTCAGGTCTTTCTAGACACTTCGTTTTTATTGTTTCATGCATTGTTGTGTTGTTCTTGGAGCGTCTTAGTTTTCGTTTTTGGTTTTAGTTTGCTTAGTTTGCTTGATTAAGTTGGTTGGTTACACCATACTTCTTTTGGAGAGAGACACACTGTGTTTCCATTGCCTAGAACACTCTAGTTTTCACTCTTATTGTTTTGTGAGTGTTCATTTTTTGCTAGCACTGCGTTTAGCCTTAGTTTTCTTGTGCTTTCAGCTTAGGATTTTTTAGTTCTTCTTTGTGGATTTGTGAGACAAGCTCACTGGTATTTATTGATTATTATCTTTATGAGTTGTTTCAAATAAGTTGCTTGGTGCTGGAAAAGAGTAGGAAGTTTAAGTGGTACAAAAGGGAGTTTGTTTTAACTGTGACTTAAACTTTATCATGACATGCTAGGTGTTGTTTTGACATTATGCTTAGTGATTATTGATGTAGCATGTCTTGTTTCAAACAATTGAGATTGCTTAGTGTGTCTTGAAGAAATTATACGTTGTTTTAGCATGCAAAAGCATAGTATTGTGGTATTCTCATTTGATGCTTTGTTTGGGTTGAATTGGCACTTGCTCACACCATGTTATGACTATGAACAAGTCACCATAGCCTCTATGATCATCTAGTTCTTGACTTGTAGTACCACTCTATGCTTTGATTAGTAGTGCTTTGTTGCTCTGCATGATTATGGCCATTATGCTCTCTTAGTTGGTTTCTCCCAGTCTTTTGCTAGCCTCCACTTGTATGAGTAAGCTCTACTCATGCCTCCAACTCCCAAGAAACCAAGTTTTTCCAAAGTGTCCACTATAAATTCCTATGCATGGTGTGTTACACCATTCCAAGTATATTCTTGTTTTCGGCTATATTTCAATTAAAAACTATTTTGTTATGTGAAAACTTAGTGATTAAAGCTCTCACAAACTTGATGGCACACTTTATATTCTTTGCCCCTAATGAACTTGAACCATTGTGTCACCTATGTTGTATATGCTTGCACTTATACGTTGGAATTAGCAGAACCATGCTGTCATGGTGAATGTTTTCAACATTGCACTTGTACTTTGTACTCAGTTGATATCATGATCTTTTGTCTATGGATGTCACCGGTGTGAAATAAAGAGGGAACTTGTAAGTCCATGGAGTTTGTATTCTGTGTTAGAGAAACGCCTGGGCCGCTAGCCTAATCCATGCCTAATCATGGTGGAAACTTGCAGCATCACCATAGTGACATCTATGGAGCATTCTTCTTATAAAAAAGAGACACATGGAGAAAAGAGGAAAGAGAGAAAAAAGCACCATATTCCCATGGTAATAAGAAGATTGCTGAGATGCTCATTGTGTGCTTGCCTTGTCATTTTGGTTATGGGATAGCTCTTGTACTATGTGCAAGGGGTATCCCGTTGGCGGTTCTCTCTAATACGCATATACTTATAATGACAAGAACTTACAGGTGACTAAAGTTGAGTAGCATGAGGTGTGGCCCTCGTATTCAAGGGACTTGAGATTGCCAACTTATACTGTAGGGTTCGCAGCATAGAAAACAAAAATTTTCCTACGATGGTAACAACTATGTACCAAGATCTATCTACTAGATACAAACAACGGGCGGATGTATATCCGTAGAGAACATACCCTTGAAGACCGACAAAGCTTAACGAGTCCAAACTCGTGGTTGATGTAGACGATCTCTTGTCGATCTCAAGATCGAGAGGATGTCCTAGCGCCGCAAAACAGCAGCGCATCCGTCCTCGCACACACGTTCGAGGCACCGAGCAACCTCCGCCTCCTCGCTCCAGCGATGCAGCGGAAGCACAACTCTTTCTTGCCGATTAGCCACCGGGAACATGTATCTTTCTAGTCCGAGACCATGGGGGATAAATTCTAGAGGGGGAGAGAGATCCTTCACGAGGAGGTGTGAGTGAGAAGTGAGAGGAGGGGCTCCTTATATAGGGGAGGGGGGCAGCCCAAGGGGGCATGGCCGCCGGCCATGGAGGGTGCCCCCACCTCTCCCTCATTCATGTGGGTGGACACTCCACTCACAAAATGGCCCTTCAATTTTCTCCACTAAAAAACCCACTCAAAATCCCATTAAATTTCCACCAAATTTAATGCAAACTCTCATTAAATAAAACTCTTTTATTTTATTCAGAATTTTGTCAATTACTTTAATGACAAACATTCACAAATAACCCCTTGCTAGAATTCTATTTCACATGCATAACCACTTTATGCAATTTCACCCGAAAACCTGTTTCGGTATCTAGTGAAATAAATTCCTGCGCTTGTTCATTCTTTCGTCATGAAACTTTTGCTCCAATTGGATGTCAGTGTCTCTTAAGTGTGTCACCCTACGGTTCGTGAATAATGCGGACATGATCGAGACCCCTCTCGGATCAATAATCAGAAGCGGGATCTGGAGACCCATACTGACTCCCACACATTCAATGATGACTTTCTTGTGATCGTCGGAACCTTTTACGCTAGTATCTTAATCCCTTTGTTTCACGATATATTACATGTCCGAGATTCGACCATCGGTATCTCCATACCTAGTTTGATCTCGTTACTGACATGCACTCTTTTCTCGTTCCCGTGATATAACATTCTAGTGATCAAATCACTTGCTTGCAAGCTAATCAATGTGATATCACCGAGAGGGCCCAGAGTATATCTATCCGTCATCAGGATGAACAAATTCCACTCTCGATCCATGAGCCTCAACATAACACTTTATTAGTTCTAAATCCATCTTTATAATCACCCTGTTACGGTGTGACATTTGATGTTATCAAGAAACTCTTCCGGTGTTAGTGATTGACATGATCTCATGGTCTAAGGATTAGGATCACTTCGTAAGTTGTTATAGCAATATAAAATCAATGACTTTGATCGTAATGCTATACTTCGGATGACTGTTCATCACACCATTACACTAATGTTGTGACCTCATTATTAACAACATCCAATGTCCATGATCAGGAAACTTTGATCATCTTGTTAATCAACGAGCTAGTTTATAAGAGAGGCATAACTAGGAACTTCCTTTTTGTTTATTAAACACACATGTATTAACGTTTCCGTATTAATACAATTATAGCATGTAAAATAAACATTTATCATAAATAAGGAATACGATAATAACCACTTTATTATTGCCTCTCGGGCATATTCCCTTCAGTCTCCCACTTGCACTAGAGACAATAATCTAGTTTAAAAACTTTGCGTATTGAACACCTATGGCTTTCTGGTGTTCCATATACGCAATTGCAAGTGGTTAACATAATCTAAGGATCTGACGCTTCAGGTCCGTGTGTATTTGCATGTCTCTGCGTCTTCACGCATCACTCATTCTCCAATGAGATGGCATTGAATAAATTTGGTATTTCGGTGAGACCTTTAGTTCCTTGGGGTTAAATCATGTCGATACTATTGTCATACAATATATCTTTAGTGTTAGCCCGTTGCGAACCACACCTTAGTTTGATAACAAACTACTTGACACAAATTCCCTCCTTTGCTGCTACTATAACAGTCATATACTTAGCCTTTTTGTTGTAGTATTCTTCACAATGTCTTAACTTTGGAACTCTTCCAAATCCATCATGGAAACTCCTTTCCATTACATTGCGCCACCCATAGTTTAAATTGAGATAAACTTAATTTGTATCTTGTGACAAAACTAGTATCAATGTAACGCTTTACAATGAACTATTTGTAATTGTTTGTCACCTCTACACAAATATATTCTTAGTTCTTCCAAGAGATCATAAGAATTTCCTTACTATTGCCCAATGATCATTTTATGATTCATTCTAGTGTATGCTCATAACACTTAGAGCATAGGACATATCTGGATGTGTACATATCATGGTATGATTGATCAAATCATTCTTGTGATTTTACTCATCAAGTGTCAAAGCACTTGAATCTTGTTTCACTTATCAAGTGTCGATACACTTGAATCTTGATTCAATTTCTTTCCATGCGACAAGAACCGTTTCTTGTCATTTCTATATTGAACTCCTTCAATATCTCATATATGTACGTTTGGCACAACCATATTAGCGTCATGGTCTATCCACTATAGACATTCATGCTAAATATTTGGGTTTTGCCTAAGTCTTTCATCGAAATGAAATTCTTAACCTTTGTCAATAAAAGATACATCATTTCTAATCAACAAAATGTCCTCCACATAATGTATTAGAAATATGTCTAAGCGCTCCCACTTAATTTCTTGCAAATGCAAGCATCTTCATCATCTCCTGATGAAAAACTCCTTTTTCATCATGGTGAAGATTCCAACTCCGCGATGCTTACTTCAACCATTGAAGTTTGCATGCCCTTTTAGTATCCTTTGAATTTTAACAAAACCCTTTAGACTGTGTCATGTACACGTCCTAGGTAACCATTCTATTAGAAGAATTTTGTTTTGTTTATTCATCTACCATATACCAAATTATATGTAGTGGTTGCTACTTTAATCCGTCCAGACTAAATATCGCTATGAAAGATCAAATCTTGTCATAGTCAACTCCTTGAACATTGTCGTAAAATACTTTACGACATGTCGACTATTTCATAGATGTAAAACATCCATGTCTGTTTCTCTATAGATCCAAATACGACCGATAGGTTTTTACACCTTTCCGGAGGGTCTTCCAAGTTCAAAACTTGATTTCTCGTGTATGGAACTATCATGGATTTTATGGATTCAAGCCATTTGACGGAGTCAGGGCCCATCATCGCTTCTTTGCATATAGTCGGTTCATCATTGTCAAACAATAATGATTTACTCTCAAATCTTACTATTTGATTGTTTATCCGACCTACTTGGTTCAATAGGAACTTAGATCTCCGTGACCACAACCTTTGAGGCACATAAACCATGAGCATTATGGCTGCCTCCGGAACGATTTCCGGCACTGCGCAACTCAGCACATATAGCTAAGGTTCGTTAACCTTATCAAAGTTCTATTGTCCTCCCACTTAACATTTATGAAAAATTCCTTCTTCAAGAAACTTCACGTTTCAAGCGACAAACCCTTTTGTCCTTGGTGTTATGGAGGAATAACCCATTGTTATTCGAAATAACCTACAAAGACATGCTCATCTGACTTCGGTTGTATACATCTTATTATGTTTAGCATACCAAAATTTAAGAAATGACAACTTGGGTTTTAACCCAAACCATAACTTCCATGGTGTCATTTCAACGGATCAAGATGGAGCTCTTTTCAGTGTAAAAGCGGTAGTCTCTAAAGCTTTAATCTTTTAAAACATAATGGCAGTTTTATAAATAACACCTTTGATCCGACCATGTTAAACAAGGTTTCATTACAAATCTCAAACACTCCATATTCCTATGGTGTTTTGGGAGATGTAAATCTAGGTGTTTTTCTAAACTTGCAACTCAAATAAATCCCTTTATGATAAAATCATAATTCATTTATTTTCTTGTTACACTTGTAACTCAAATAAATCTCTTTATGATCAAATCATAAATCATTTATTTTCTTGTTACAATGATTTTGCACTTCATCTTGAAAGTCTTTGAAACGTTTTCAAATATTTCATACTTCTTTCTCATGAAGTGAACATTCACTTAAATTTCTGGAGAAAGCATATGAAGTTGAAACCCATCGCTTACGACTACACATAATGGTATACATACATCGATATGTATAAATTCCAATAATTTAGTCGTTCGTTCTTCTTTGGCCTTTGAACGAAGTTTTAATTATCACGTGGAAAGTCTCACAAGCGTCACTTGATCAAATCAAAGACTCCAAAAATCCATGAATATGGAGATTCTTCGTGTTTTCTTTCCAATATAATTTAAACAGCGATGTCACTTCATAAGTTATCTTTCAATCATTTGTCTTGCGACATTTTAGCATTAGGTTTTATGGATGTGATTTATCCAACTAGATTTGTAAATCATCCATATTATATGGAATACGGTAATTATTTGAATAACCTTTGTTCTCATAATACTTGATTCAAATAACAATTATTAAAACAAATCTTGAAGTCAAGCTTTGATGTCAACAAGAAATACAAACAACGGTTTGTTTGTTTTCGATGAACATCATCACATATTCTCTTGCTAGTTACTTAGGCCATTGTGGTTCATGAATTGCGTTGTTCCGTATGAAATTTCATACCAACCAATTTGGTATCCAATACCCAAGAACCACATTGTTTAATAAGCAAAGAATACAACCATAACATGTATATCATCCATATACCAAAGTTGGATATTTCCAATCTTTTCTTTTCTGCCAAATATATTTTATAGATTCTCTTTCAGCATTTCCTTTTCCTTTTTAAAAGAATCTATCAACATCAAAAGTGGCGCCATATACATGACACATAGTCCAAAGCGTGTATATTCAAATAATAATACCTTTGGACTTGCACTTTGAAGTAGATCACCATCATCAAAAATCGGTATTCTTTCAAAATCCATTCTTTAGTAATCTTTTAGTGTAGTAAACACTTTACATACATCTTCTATTCATCCTTATCATGACAACTTTCATGATCAAGCTACTGTAGCTTATAAAGGCGAATCGTGAGTATAACATTACTTTCCAAAACCCTTTTGGATGATTAGGATGTCTAGCATCTCCAACCTTTGTAAATTCTCATCCAATATGTGAACATATATTATACTCTACCATATTGCAACCAAAACATCGTTTCAGATATCGTTATATCTGCCACACATGATGGTTTCTGAAACAATTCTTTCAGCTCCTAGATAATCTCGATATTTAAATCAATAATCATGGAGGCAAACATGATACTTAAGATACTAACACTGGAATTCTTACTCTTGATTTAATACCAACTATTAAATTTCATGGAGTAAACAGAGTTTGCTGAAAGTTTGCAATAGGACTTTAAACTTTAGATTGACACTCAACACAATACGATACCAGTTCGTAAAGTAAATATCCAGAATTCTATAGTTCTATTATCTCAATTACAACTATGCATAAGGTAGTGAACGAATGCGAATGACTACAACAAATTATGCAAATTCACTTTGATTTAATTTGTGATAAATTGAGTTCTACTAATCCAAATTAGAAATGAACTCCCACTCAAAAAACGACATCCCTCGTGTCTTTTTGGTGACTACATGAACCAAATCCACTACACCAAGTCCGATCATCACGTGAGTCGGTGTAGCTTCAAAGGCGAGCATCCATATGGTCATCATATCAAAACATATGACTCATGCTTAACCTTTCGGTCCGTGTTCCGAGGCCATGTCTGTACATGCTAGGCTCGCCAAGTAAGAACCTTAGTATTCGCGTGTGTAACTGTCTTACACCCGAGATATGCTCGTGGATTCAAGTACACCCGATCATCACGTGATGTCTTGAAGCGACGAAACATTGTCGGTGCATACTTAAGGAAGAACACATTCTTATCTTGATATCTAAATGAGGGATCATCTTATTATGCTAATAAAACGCCAAACAAGCAATATAAGATGCAATCAAAACATCACATGTTTATAAGTGAAATGATATGGTTCCCGCATATGATCTCCATCATGTGCACCGTGGTATGATCTCTATCATACCTTTATGTGTAAGGCCAAGGTCTATGGAACTTACACGCTATGTGTGTTGTAAGAGTATCATCTCATACTTGTACTTACAACATCACCATATCATAACACTAGCCCAACAACAATCTAAACTAGACGCCTCTAATTTATCCATTGCAAGTTTTACGTGGCTTAGGGCTTTCGAAGATAGAACCGTTCTTACCTACGAACATGAACCACAACGAGGATAACCAAATTGTTGACAACTCGTTGCAAATTAGATATTGACTATAGTAGGAGAGACAGACACCCGCTAGCCACTTATGCAAAACTAGTTGCATGTCAAGCGTGGAACAGGTCTCATGTGCGAGGACATGTAAAGTTTGTCCGAGCCGCTTCATCCCACTATGCCACCAATATCCAAAGTACAACTAAGAAGCAATAAAATGATCATCATCGCCCACATACTCATATGTGTACTACCCGTGCAAAGTATCTACGCATAGATCCGGCTCTGATACCACTGTAGGGTTTGCAACATAGAAAACAAAAAATTCCTACGATGGGAACAACTATGTACCAAGATCTATCTACTAGATACAAACAACGGGCGGATGTATATCCGTAGAGAACATACCCTTGAAGACCGACAAAGCTTAACGAGTCCAAACTCGTGGTTGATGTAGACGATCTCTTGCCGATCTCTTGCCGATCTCAAGATCGAGAGGAAGTCCTAGCGCCGCAAAACAGCAGCGCATCCGTGCTCGCACACACGTTCGAGGCACCGAGCAACATCCGCCTCCTCGCTCCAGCGATGCAGCGGAAGAACAACTCTTTCTTGCCGAATAGCCACCGGGAACATGTATCTCGCTAGTCCGAGACCATGGGGGATAAATTCTAGAGGGGAGAGAGATCCTTCATGAGGAGGTGTGAGTGAGA
Organism: Avena sativa; assembly: GCA_916181665.1. Classification (NCBI taxonomy): domain Eukaryota; kingdom Viridiplantae; phylum Streptophyta; class Magnoliopsida; order Poales; family Poaceae; genus Avena; species Avena sativa. The sequence goes on from OV702280.1 coordinate 325,662,328, forward strand.
AGTGAGAGGAGGGGCTCCTTATATAGGGAAGGGGGCAGCCCAAGGGGGCATGGCCGCCGGCCATGGAGGGTGCCCCCACCTCTCCCTCATTCATGTGGGTGGACACTCCACTCACAAAATGGCCCTTCAATTTTCTCCACTAAAAAACCCACTCAAAATCCCATTAAATTTCCACCAAATTTAATGCAAACTCTCATTAAATAAAACTCTTTTATTTTATTCAGAATTTTGTCAATTACTTTAATGACAAACATTCACAAATAACCCCTTGCTAGAATTCTATTTCACATGCATAACCACTTTATGCAATTTCACCCGAAAACCTGTTTCGGTATCTAGTGAAATAAATTCCTGCGCTTGTTCATTCTTTCGTCATGAAACTTTTGCTCCAATTGGATGTCGGTGTCTCTTAAGTGTGTCACCCTACGGTTCGTGAATAATGCGGACATGATCGAGACCCCTCTCGGATCAATAATCAGAAGCGGGATCTGGAGACCCATACTGACTCCCACACATTCAACGATGACTTTCTTGTGATCGTCGGAACCTTTTACGCTAGTATCTTAATCCCTTTGTTTCGCGATATATTACATGTCCGAGATTCGATCATCGGTATCTCCATACCTAGTTTGATCTTGTTACTGACATGCACTCTTTTCTCGTTCCCGTGATATAACATTCTAGTGATCAAATCACTTGCTTGCAAGCTAATCAATGTGATATCACCGAGAGGGCCCAGAGTATATCTATCCGTCATCAGGATGAACAAATTCCACTCTCGATCCATGAGCCTCAACATAACACTTTATTAGTTCTGAATCCATCTTTATAATCACCCTGTTACGGTGTGACGTTTGATGTTATCAAGAAACTCTTCCGGTGTTAGTAATTGACATGATCTCATGGTCTAAGGATTAGGATCACTTCGTAAGTTGTTATAGCAATATAAACTCAATGACTTTGATGGTAATGCTATACTTCGGATGAATGTTCATCACACCATTACACTAATGTTGTGACCTCATTATTAACAACATCCAATGTCCATGATCAGGAAACTTTGATCATCTTGTTAATCAACAAGCTAGTTTATAAGAGAGGCATAACTAGGAACTTCCTTTTTGTTTATTAAACACACATGTATTAACGTTTCCGTATTAATACAATTATAGCATGTAAAATAAACATTTATCATAAATAAGGAATACGATAATAACCACTTTATTATTGCCTCTCGGGCATATTCCCTTCATATACTTCTACAAGCATATACTCCATCTTTGTTCACTTTAACCTTAATCACTTCAAGATTCTTATGATAGGGGCAATGAGGGATGAAAGCTAACAAGTACCATAATTTTTGGAAGCTCTTTTTGAAACTTGAAATCCCTGCTTCCCTATGAAGGGCCTTTCTTCCACTATTATGTTGAGTCTCCACCTTCTACCTTTAGGCACCATTAAGAGAGCATAGTTGTCATTTTGTGTGTAGTGTCCCAAAACTTATTGATTGATGCATATTGTGATATTACTTGTTCTTGTGCTATTTGTACCTAGTCACCCTTGTGAACTTTGAAGCTGTCCTATGCATCTATTTGCTACTCTATGAGGGAGAAGCTGAATTGCCACTATGCTATGTTTTCTGTATGTGAAACAAACAAACGTTTTTCAATGCATGTTATTCATGATCTTTGTTTGTAGCCTTTCATGTTGCATGCATAGTTACTTTGTCTTACTGTTAGAACTCCATCTTTCATGCTCATGTTTAGAGTTCTTTGATCCCAGCTTTCAATGCTTACAAATGGTTTGAACTTGATTTTGATGGTGCATGTCACCTCAAAAATTATTTTTTTATCACTTACCTACTCGAGGACGAGCAGGAGCTAAGCTTGGGGATGCTTGATACGTCGGAAGTGTATCTATAATTTTTGATGTTCCATGCTTATTTATTATCTACTTTGCTTTGTTTTGTCTTTCTTTGAGGTGTTTTTATATCTTTTCTGGAACTAACCTATTAACAAGTTGCCACAGTGCCATTTGCATATTTTCTTCTGTTTCTGGTTCCAGAAAGGTAGAAAATCAATATTCTCGGAATTGGACGGGACAAAAGCCAAAGTCAATAACTTTTTGTGAGGGACACGAATCCAGAAGGAGGGACGGAGAGGCACCAGAGGGTGGCCAGACCCCCTCAGGCGCGGCCAAGCCTGGCCCACTCCTAGGGAGGGTGTGGGCCCTTTGGCCGCCTCCTTGGCCTCCCCCTTCGTCTATAAGAACCCTCCAACCCAAAAACCCCAAATCATCTAGAAGAAATCCACAAAAACCTCAGCTGCGCCGCCGCCATCGAAGGGGGGATTCGGGGGACAAAACGTCTCTATTCCGGCACCCTGCCGGGACGGGGAAGTGCCCCCGGAGCCATCTCCATCAATCTCCACCACCATCTCCATCACCATTGCTGATTCCCATGATGAGGAGGGAGTAGTTCTTCCTCGGGTCTAAGGGCTCTACCAGTAGCTATGTGTTCATATCTCTCTATGCATGATCTTGTGGTCATGAGCTTTGTAATCAAGTAGATCTACCTTGCTACTCAAGTGCTTCATTAGATCTCTGCTCTCCCCATGTGTGTGTGAAAGTGACAGCGTGCATGCCATGGTGGCATTTAGGTTTGAGTCTACATAAATACTCTTTGTGCTTTAATAGATCTATGCTTTTTCCCACGTGTGTGAAAGTGATAGCGTGCATACCGTGTGTAACGCTTTGGCTAGATTGAATACTTGTTATGATTTATATTTGGAGTTGGATGTCTCTATAAAATTGTGGTGTTTGTTGGAACCATCTAGCGCCTAAGGTGACAGTGTGGGGTTATCTAGATTGGGGAAGACGGACTTTGAGGTGTGCTGTTATATCCCTACCATGGATTAGAGTGTCCAACCGGAGAGTAGTTAAGAGTAGTATCATGAAGAGAGGATATTTATATGAGTGAGTGTTTATTAGTGAAAGTATGATCCCTAGGCCTTATTTCTAAGCATTGAAACACCGTTTGCTACTAGATCTGTTGCATGTTTGCTTGCTTCCATGAGTTTGCCTTTAGTCTGTTCCTCCATGCCATCAGCTATTTTCTGGCACAGTTACCCCACGTCAACAATAAGTCAGAAGCTATTTTTTGGCACCGTTACCACTTATATTTCACTATCTCTTCGCCGAACTAGTGCACTTATACACCTGACAAGTGTATTGGGTGTGTTGGGGACACAAGAGACTTCTTGTATCTTGATTGCAGGATTGCTTGAAAGGGAATAGCTTTGACCATTTCCTCCCTGAGTTCGATAAATCTTGGATAATCCACTTAAGGGAAACTTGCTGCTGTTCTACAAACCTCTGTACTTGGAGGCCCAACAACTGTCTACAAAAATAGAAGTACGTATACATCAACCACCATTGTCACTCCTCAGACCTTGGTCTTCATGACATTCTCCGTTAGCATCATGAAAAGAGAACATGCTCCATGATATTAATAGCCAATAGAGTTTCGAAATGCTCCCTCTGAACCCAAATGGCGAGAAAAAACATGAATACGCACAACCGAATATCTTCCGATCCAGCAATCTTCAGGCATGATACGCCCATGGAAGTTCGGCGATGGAGTCTTCCGAAACTCGACACTCTGGCTAGATCAACGAGGGCAGCCATTAAGAAGATCTTCGTCCTTGCGCGGGAGGACTATGACCACTGCCATTATTCGCGAGACTCGCTGGCCTCCACGCCACCAGCCTCCTCCAGCACGAAGACAGCGGCTAGGAAGCAGCAGAAGGCCGAGACGTTGAAGAGATCGAGGACCCCGCAACTGCAGCCTAACCCGGGCTCCGCCAACCCCGATCAAGGGGCAAAAGGCCCAAATCACATTCAAATTGTCCCGATCGCACACACTGGTGATCAGCGCCATCGTCAACGGCTACACCGGCGGCGCCTCCACCCATGGAGGCCTTAGGACCCGGCCATGTGCTACCTATCGACACCACGCCGCCTCCCGCGTGACCTGATCGAGCGCCCTACCCCTCCCACCGTCGTTTCGACCAGATGAGCACCGGCGACAGCAGCGGCCCACATCTTCAAGATCGTCCGGGCTTAGAGCATTGAGGTGGAGGCGCCTCCGAAACCACCTGAGAGGGAGGCGACCCAGAAGGGTCAGATGTGTTTTTTTTTCCATACACACACACGCTTGCAGCTTGCTCCAATCGATCGAGTTCGATGATGACAAGCGTCGATCAAACATTCAAACCATATTCACGGCACTGACACGCGCCAATAATCGTTAATTAAAGGGAAAGCACACACCGATAAAATGGCCCCGGCCGCCCGACCAGTCAAGAACACGATCGTGCCAAGCACCTGACGAACGTATCATAATCCCGTTCCCAACCATTCCAGCCCCAACCAACCGCTTAATTTCAGCCACCTGTGCAGGCCGGTACGATGTCAACGTCGTGCCGACGCACACAGCCGCGTACACGTCCGAGCTCGATCGCTTCGCCCGCGGCCCGCGCACGCGCCACTCGCCGGTATATATAGAGCGTGCAGCGTCTGTCCTCTCCTCAAGTCCACAGCTGAACTAAATTAACCAATCGAGACACACCGATCCATCAACGAAGCTCCTCTGCTCCAAGCTTCGAAGTCCAGAGATTTGGAAGTCCGGACCAACCAATCATCCAACATATGGCTCTGGATTGCAGGGCGTTTCCGCGGCCGGCGACCGGCCGCGCTCCCGCCAACCAGGCGGCGATGCCGTGGCCAAGGGACGGCGCTGGTGGTTCGTCTACCGAGGGAGGGGACATGCTGATGATGCAGGGGAGCGCCGCCATGGCGACGGACGTCCCGCTGCCGTGGAACGACGAGGGGAGGATGAAGCGGGAGCTGGTCGCATGGGCCAAGGCCGTGGCGTCCATGGCCATCAGGGAGTCGATGCGGTGCTAAGATACACGCGCCGGAGTGCTGAGATATGCAGGCGAGCGATAGGCAATTGGCCATGGATGGAAGCTGCTTCCTGTTCTGCTTTCGTCCATATTCCCGCTGCACCGAGCCAGTAGACTAGATTTCTTTTCGTTCTCTGAATCCCTTTTTTTCACGGAGCGAACCTCGTGATCTCTTTTAAGATCAGATTCCGTGGATCGTTCGGACTGTACATGTTTTTTGCGAAGGATGAAGATGATGAATACTACCGTAGGATTTTCCGCCCCCTTTTTATTGCACTCAAGAATATGAGCCGCTGAATTCAGCTGCAGAGAAGTTTCCGTAAAGAAAATAAAAGAGGTATTTGCACTGGAGGTACAAAACGTTGTTACGCCAGGAGCAAACTCATACAAAACGTTTCAAAACTTTAACCTAGCATACAAAACATTGTCTAGCAGAAATTATTTGGTCCAAAGTTGTTTCAAACAGATGAGTTGGCAGCCACGTAGCATTTTCGATTTTGCTAAAACACCCTCAGAAAGAATACAACTATATTTTCGGTCTAGCAAAAAGCTACATGCCCTAAAACCCCCTATAAAATTTCTTTTTTGCAAACAAGTCCTCATTACACATGCCTTATCCACTCGTACACAGGAGGTGAGAGCTCAGAACTTTCCGGCTCTGTCGGCCGTCGTTCCCCACGCCGTCGCCGCCGGGCTACCTCCACGACGCCGCCGTCCCCATCTCCACCTCCACTTCCCCATCCCCCGCAGTCCCCACCCCAGTCGACTCTGCCACCACTTCCTCCCCATCCCGGCTTCACTATATTTGGTGGCTGAAGTGTAGGGGTTCGTAGCATGGAAAACAAAAAATTTCTACCGCATGCACACAAACAAGCCAAGATCTATCTAATAGATTGTAGCAAGGAGTCGATAGAGGAACTCACCCTCGAAGATTCCAAAGCGGTTAACGAGAGCATATTCTCGTGGGTGATGTAGTCGTACTTTTGCCGATCTCAAGATCGCGTAGACGATCCTTCCGGCGCTGCGTTCCGGCAGCGCTTCCGCAGTCGGTCACACGTTTGGTACTCGATGAAGACCTTCCTCTCCCTTGTTCCAGCAGACAGCGGAGGTTGTAGCACTCTCCTCGCGATTCCGACAGCACGACGACATGGTGTCGGAAGTAGAGGGGAGATCTCGCAGGGCTTCGCCTTAAGCCGGAGCGAGTATGGTGGAGTATGAGAGAGGCCTTGGTGATCTAGGGTTTAGAGGACACCAAGGGGAGGGTGTGGCCGGTGGCTAGGGATTGGAGAAGCCCCAAGTTGCCGAGTTGGAGGGGAAACCCTTGGCGGCGGCTGCACTTGGAGGTGGAGGCGCCAGAGCTAGGGTTTGAGGTCTGAGGGTAGGGGACAGCCCTACCCCTCCTTATATAGGTGGGAGGGGGCCGGTTGGGAGGAAGGAGTCCTCCTCCAACTCCTCCTCCTTGGCCGGCGGGTGGAGGGAGGGGACTTCCTCCCCAAGTAGGTTTCCTACTCTCCCTCCACCAAGCAAACTTGAGATTTGACTTTTTCAAATTGGCGTTTGACTTTCAAACTTCGATTTGATTTCTCTCTTTATTTTGCCCAGCCAAGTGACCTAGTACATGATGCAACCATTCCATATTGTCATGACACATCCATGTACCCTTCCCCTCCGAAGTGCTGGACCTTCCAGACCCTTCTAGAACATTCCAGGTGAAAACACCGGAATCATTCCCGAACTCCGAAACAAGACTTTCCTTATATGAATCTTATTCTCCGGACCATTCCGGATATCCTCGTGATATCCCGGATCCCATCCGAGACTCCGAACAACATTCGGTATCTTACTCATCATTCCATAACTACTCAACAACACTGAATCCTTAAGTGTGTCTCCCTACGGTTCGTGAATTATGAGGACATGACCGAGACACTTCTCCGCTCAATAACCAATAGAGGAATCTGGAAATTCATATGGCTCCCAAATATTTCTATGATTACTTTGCGATCGAATGAACCACTTACACATGACACCAATTTCCCTTTGTCTCACGATAGTTTACTTATCCGAGGTTTTGATCGTCGGTATCTCTGCATACCTAGTTCAACCTCGTTGCCGATAAGTACTCTTTTCTCGTTCCCGTGATATGTGATCCCTTGTGAGCCAGTCACATGCTTGCAAGCTAATTGGATGACATTCCACCGAGAGGGCCCAGAGTATATCTATCCGTCATATGGATGGACAAATCCCACTCTTGATCCATGTGCCTCAACCCATACTTTCCGAACACTCAATGCCACCTTTATAGCCACCCAGTTACGGTGTGGTGTTTGATGTCATCAAAGCATCCTTCCGGTGATGGTGATTAGCATGATCTCATGGTCGAAGGAATTAGATTACTATGTATCAGAAAGCTTATAGCAATTGAACTATTAAAATGACTTGATCTTTATGCTACGCTTATCTATAGGAGTATGTCCATCATACCATTCTCCTAATGATATGATCTTGTTGTTAACAACATCTCAATGTTCATGATCAGGAAACCACAATCATCTATTAACCAACAAGCTAGTATTGTGAAGAGGCTTTGCCAGGGAATCTAATTTAGTTTACAAATCATACAAGTATTAATGTTTCCAGTTAATACTGTTATAGCATGAATGTAAACATTTATCATAAACACAACGATATAATAATAACTACATTTATTATTGCCTCTAGGGCATATCTCCAACATGAAGATCCTATCCATCCCCCCGTCGTCGCGTCCACAGAAATCATGGCCGCCCCTTCTCCCTGTCGCGACCTAGATATGTTTCTATCAGCCATGTCGCATGATTCATCCCCTCGCGTCCATGTCCCCTCTCCACTCCTCCCCAGCTCGAAAAAGGTGGAGTATTTGGTACCTGCAGCTAGCGCCGACAAATCTGCTGCGTACAGAGGAGGCGGCGGCGGCTTTGCTGGATATGGCTGACAACATCCATACAGAGGAGGAGGTAGTGGTGCTGGATATGGAGGAGGAGGCGGCGGTGCTGGATACGGAGGAGGCGGCGACGACGGTTTTGTTGGATATGTGCGGCGTACAGAGGCCGCGTACGGCATACGGCCGAGGCGACATACATGCATCGAAGGAGGAATTGAAGTATCCTAGCAGTCTAGAAGATCTACTCTTGATGGGGACGGAGTTGGGGTGCCGAGGCAGTGATTTCATCGTTCGGATGGATTCCGAGTTCAAGTGCAGGGTGATGTTAGAGGTCAAATCGTGCACATTGGAGTATATCAAGTGTCGCGCGGCAGCGGCTGGATCCTCTTTGGAGCAGATGTCGGATATGATAAGGATTAGCAAGTTTGTTGGAGAGAAGAAGCTCTATTTTGAGTTTATGTTGAAGCAAGAGTGTGAGCTTCTGTTGGAGCCATATGGAGGAAAGCCACCGCCTAGATTTTGTCTGCGGAAGTCATGGATCCCAGGAGTGAATCCTATTCACATTCCTGATTACTGCTGCACTCAAGTAGGAGAAGCACAAGGTGGGCCTATGGATCTAGTACAATGAATCAGATGGTGTGCCTTTTGGAGATGGGTTAATTGCTGCAAACAAGTAGAAGAATCAGAAGTTGGAGTAGCAGAAGAAGAAGAATGGAGCATATGGTTGCCTTTTGGAGATGTAGGTCAGTTCACTGAACCGGTAGCATGTACATTGTAGCTTGTAGTTACTGAACTGAATGTAGAATGCAGCAGGTGGTAGTATGTAGTGGTAGTATGTAGGAGCTGGTAGTATGTAGGATTGGAGATGGTGTAGTTGCATTTTGGGGAGTAATGTAGGATTGGAGATGGTAGTATGTTGCAACCTTTTGGTAAATAGCAAGGAAAAAATGGTGGTTGTAATGACAAAGTAAACTGAATTTTTTCATGCATGTACCTGAATTTTGTTAGCACTTCTGACAGGTTATGACAGTAACAACTAAAATACAATGAAAGAAACACAAAAATAATGACAGCAACTGAAATATGTTGATATCCATGAAGGTTTTAATTGTCAAAACAAACAACAAATGAGTTTAGCCATGAACATGGGTGGCAATTACATTATTTGAATTTATTTGCTAAATCATTCAGCACATAACTTTCTCACTAGGGAGCACTCTGACTCACATGAACTTCTTCTTGTTCATCAGTATCTTTATTTAGGTCTGGCAACACTGATCTTTCTGAGTCATCACCAAAACACATATGGTAGAGTGAGCCTGGACCTGTGTTGTACCCTCTTCTTACTCTTCCACCTCTACTTGTAGCAGCACTACTTTCTCCTTGACCTGTTTCTATAGCAGCACTAGTTTCTGCAGCAACCTTGGCTCATTGTGATCATTAACATCCCTGTCAACATGTGCTTCATACATGTCATCATCACCATCCAAAGCATCATAATCACTGTCATAGAACTCTGAATCAGTCTCATCTTCTTCATGCTGTTCTTCCTCTTCTTCACTTGTCCAACCATCTTCTTCCCTTGTAGGGCTGTTTGGCACTTCCATCTCTTCATCTGATTTTTCTGCCACATCATTCACAACATGTGGCTGCACTGGCCTTGGATTTAAAATAACATCTGGCCTCAGCCCCTTAACAAAATTACCATGATCAAAAATAAGAGTCAGAGTCTTGGTTTTCTTTGATGCAACTATCATTGAAACAATATCAGCTTCACTCTCCATGCAAACAAGACCATCTTTAATTCCTTTGTCAGGCAAAACCCAGTACACACTCAACATTTCACCAACCACAATTCCCAACTGATGAAGGAAATCGTCAATCCACAGTAAGGACCATGTGTCACACTTGCAGTTGTCAAAAAAAATCAATAGTACCATAATAGTACTCTAGAGGCTCATCATGCAAACCAGTAAAAAATCCATTGTGCTCTATTGCTATAGTAAACTTCTCTTCACAATTGGCTGCACCAAATTAACATAATTCAATTAGCAAAATCAAGTACTCAGTCAAATTCTAAACAGAAAAATGCAGGAAACATGAACACAATCTCTGAATCTACAATGCTGAAAATTCAGTTACTTGATTCAGTTAACTACTGTACCAATTATCAAACATGTACCAATGATCAAACAACATATCAACCTGATCAAACAGAGCACTTACTGATCAAACAGAGCACTAACTACTGTACCAATGATCAAATAGCATATCAAACTAATCAAACAGAGCACTAACTCCTAGATCAAAAGGCATATCAACCTGATCAACAGAGCACTAACTACTCCAACTTTATCCCTACCTGATCTTGTCATAGAACCTTCATCATCTTAGAGAGCACTACTTACAGAGCATTTATCACAACTTGATCTGATAACTACCTGATCTAACCATAGAATCTTTATCACCTTTATACCTACCTGATCTAACCATAGAATCTTCATCATCTTACAGAGCACTCCTTACAGAGCATTAAACAGATCTTGTCCACCAATATCATTAAACAGATCTTCATCTAGTCCACCATTATCCCTACCTGATCGAGCACTACCTGGATGGAGCACTAATTACAGAGAGATCTTGTCCACCATGTTCTAATTGATTACGAGATTGTAACCCTAATCCATGTGATCACCGATGATACAGGAGATAAGCAGGGACAACTAGATCAGATCATCCGCCATGGCCACCGTAAGCAGGGAGAATAATCAGGGATAAGAAGGGAGATAAGCAGGGACGTGCGTACCGTAATCTGGCATCTCCATGTTGTGCTGACGGAAGATCGGATCATCAGCCATTGCCGCCGCCGAGGGTGATCAGGAGCGCGTCGACAAGGAGCAGTGTCGAGAAGGAAGGTAGCGCCTTTTCTGGCAGGATCACACAACTGTCAAGATTTTATTGACCTGGACGTCGCCTGTGTGGCAAGTATGTAATTATTTGCAAGTACAAAGCCTAGATCAGTATTTTGTTTTTGCTAGACCGAAAATATAGTTGTATTTCTTCTGAGGGTTTTTTAGCAAAATCGAAAATCCTACGTGGCTGCCAACTCACCTGTTTGAAATAACTTTGGACCAAATAGTTTCTGCTAGACAATGTTTTGTATGGTGGGTTAAAGTTTTGAAACGTTTTGTATGAGTTTGCTCCCGCGTGACAATGTTTTGTACCTCCAGTGCAAATACCTCAAATAAAAGTAAGCCACAGTGAGAGAAAAGGGTTTAACGTGATGATAAGCACAGATGACAAAACCACGGGACTGAGCCGTTTCTTCTCTGTAACTGGCAACGCCAAGTTCCATGAGAAGCGTTAAGAATCCGAATCACAACATGGTCGATACAAGCACCCAAAAAAATAGAAGGGGTGTGACAGGTTCCTTTGCGTAAGCAAATAGATTGGTTCTATGAGCAATACTCGATCCGGTCCATTCTAATGGTTTCAATTTTATCTAGATTCGTACATTATATCTAAGTATGATAGATGTATTCATATCTAAACAAAGTTGACAACATTTAATATAGATCGGAGGAAGTATCTTTTTCAATTGGGCTCGGGTTTGTGTCAAAAACACTGCTCTAATAAACGATGTATAGGTGATAAGTAATTAGTGTTTAAGAACTACCACGATGCTCATGGTAGGATTTATAATAAATATATATATCAATATTTAATTAGTGGATTTATTTTGCTTGAGTTATAGACTTGATTTGAATTCCATGAGTTGTTGTAAAGAATACCTTGATATGATCTCTAAAAGATATGATATTCATCTTTAAGTAATATGTTATGATTTAATTTAATTCCATTTGATCTACCCATAAATCAAACTACCTTTAACCAAGATAAGGTTTTAGTACATGTCATATTAAAACTCATCACACTCAACTTAATGATCTACTTCCGTTTCAGCAAATTAAGACAAGTTCCAATCACTTTGAGAAGTTTTAACCAAAACGCCGAAAATTATCCAAATTTTCTATGCATGAATATGAATACAATGCACACACTTGATCTCTGTTATTTCTAACCTCAAATGTTGGGATGCTACACGTATTTATGTTGGTCAATATGAAAAGGTATGAATGACATAATTTTTAGTAAGAGAAAGAATTTTAACTTTTTGCAGATTATCCATATGTTCACGAATTAGATACAACTCTTGACACTCCTTTTGCCACCGGAGCAGCAGGATATTGTGGCTTGGATGCAACCATCCGCCAACCATCTCTCAGGAAATCTTCAGCCAACATATTAGTCAACTATAGGATAACTAGTTGTCATATACTTGTTATCTTTTGCTGGTGGATATATGTGTTTAGTTTCAACGATCCTCGATGATGTAATCACTCTGAATGATTAGAATTTTTATGTATGCAAGAACCAATGCAGAGGCCGTGGTACTTCGCCTTTTCAAGAAAAAGAACCATGTCACACATTTTGGAACCGAGAGAGTAAAACTTTTTTGTACATACGAGATCGGTCCTTTTTCTTCTTTGATTGATAAAATAGTGCATTCCTTGAAATAGGCATGCACCAAGCTATATTAATATAGCAACCACGATTGATACCGCTGCTGGGTCAGACAACACAACGCCAAAAAAACCAACAATAAAAGAAAAAGAAGAGAAAACAAAGTCGACGAGAGCAGCTCGATGAAAACGAGGATGACCCACAACCGCTGCGCCCACCGGAGAATTTCCGGCCCTCTTCTATCCTCTCCAAAGCGGCGCGAATCAAACAACACCTTCAAAAAGAAAAACAACGATGACGCTATTGCCCGAACGAGTCCTAGGGTTTCCCCTGATACGCTACGGGCGTGGGGAAGCGATACCACCGACGCCCTTCAGGAAGGTCAGCGACACCCGCAGGCGTCACCATGTCGGTGTATAGACGACAATGATTTCTCACGACCCCTCAAAAAATCACACTATCAGACGCTTCGAATCGCTCCACCAATCTCGATGACCACCAACACACGCCACCACAGTCTTGTAGTCACCATCGTCGTCTCACCGTGACACACAATATGAGGCTGGAACGACCGAAAAGAAGAAACTCTAACAAGGGTCGACGGTACAATAACACGCGGGAGGGAACTACCTTCACTGCCAAAAGACGATAGTCAACCGGATGTAGAAGCGAGGGCAAACCGGACCCTCTCTGGTCCGTCCGAGCCCAAATGGACTTATGAATCCCTGCCTCCAGACTACAACAAGGGTGTCAGCATCGCTGCCGACCCTAGCGCTAGTCCTACTGGAGATATGCCCAAGAGGCAATAATAAAAGTAGTTATTATTATATATTTGTGTTTATGATAAATGTTTACATACCATGCTATAGTTGTATTAAACGGAAACATTAATACTTGTGTGATTTGTAAACATGTAAGAGTCCCTAGTAAGCCTCTTGTAATACTAGCTTATTGATTAGTAGATTATTATGGTTTCCTAATCATAAACATTAGATGTTATTAATAACAAAATCATATCATTAGGGGAATGATATGATGGACACACTCCTATAGTTAAACGTAGCATAAAGATCAAGTCATTCAATAGTTCGTTTGCTATAAGCTTTTAAATACATAGTAACCTAAATCCTTGGGCCATGAGATCATGTTAATCACCATCACCAGATGGATGCTTTGATGACATCAAACACCACTTCATAACTGGGTGGTTATAAAGGTGACATTGAGTATTCTGAAAGTATGTGTTGAGGAACATGGATCAAGAGTGGTATTTGTCCATCCATATGACAGATAAATATACTCTGGGCCCTCTCGGTGGAATGTCATCCAATTGGCTTGCAAGCATGTGACTAGATCACAAGGGATCACATATCACGAAATGAGTAAAGAGTACTGATCGGTAATGAGGTTGAACTAGGTATGCGGAGATACCGATGATCAATCCTCGAATAAGTAAAGTATCGCGAGACAAAGTGAAATTGGTATCGTATGTAAATGGTTCATTTGATCATGAAGTAATCGTAAAAAATATGTAGGAGCCATATGAATTTTCATATTCCTCTAGTGGTTATTGATCGGAGAAGTATCTTGATCATGTCTGCATAATTAACGAACTGTAGGGAGACACACTTAAGGATTCAATGTTGTTTAGTAGATATGGTAATGAGTTGTAAACCGAATATTGTTCGTAGTCTCGGATTGGATCCAGGATATCATGAGGAGATCCGGAATGGTCCGGAGAATAAGATTCGTACAAGGAAAGTCCAATTCCGGGGTTCATAAATGTTTTCAGTGTTTTCACCGGAATCTTCTAGAAGGGTCTAGAAGGTCCACCACTCCGGAGAGGGAAGGGTACATGAATGTGTCATACCAATGTGAAATGGTTGCATCATGTCCTAGGTCACTTGGCTGGACAATGGGAAGATAAATTATCAAATTCTAGTTTGAATAGTCAAACTCCAATTTTAAAAGTCAAATCCCAATATTGAAAGTCAAACCAAGTGGAGGGAGAGGAGGAAACCTAGTGGAGGAAGGTTTCCCCTCCATCCCTTGCCGCCGGCCAAGGAAGAGGAGTTAGGGGAGGACTCCCCTCCCCCTTGCCGCCTCTCCCTCCCATAAAAGAAGGGAAGGAGCGCCCCCTTGCCCCACACCTCCAAACCCTAGGTCGGCTACCTTCTAAACCGCCGCCGCTCTAGAGCCCCTCTAAACCGCCGTCGCCCAGCCTTGCCCTAGCCGCTGGCCACCTACACCCCTTGGCCTCTAAACCCTAGTTGCTAAGGCCTCTCTACTCCACCATAACTCGCTCCGGCTTAGGCGAAGCCGTGCGGGATCTACTCCTCCGTTTCACCACCACGCCGTCATTTGATCTGAGCCATTACTGTTGTGTGTATCACTTGGGTTCAAAAATACAATATGTGCCAAGGCCACCGACCAATTTTGACAATCCAAGGGGATTGTGGACCACCCATGGCGAAGAGAAGCCGTCATTCGATCCGAGCCATTACTGTTGTGTGCATCAAAGTACTCCATCATCCAGACCCAATAGGTGTCTTTTGGTTGCTCGGTGCCCATGACCTCAACCATCCCCACTTCCCCCATGTTGTACAAAGCAAAATGTATTCGGTCGTTGTGTAGTTGCCCGTTATACCCTTCAGTGTAGTGTCCTCAACGAAACCCTCATCATCCATGTCAAGTCCATCATCGATTTGTGTCTTATATTCTTGTGAGAGTGTTTCTTGAGACCAATAATCATGTGATCCAACCTTCATACTTGCCATAAAAAATTATCATCAACACTAAAATAAACCATAGTGACGCACGATCAAATCTAAATTGCATTGCATGCGGTAGACGGCACAATCGGACTTGGAATTGGCACCTCGTCCACAGACGGCGGCGGTGAATGTATGTTAGAGGAGACTCGGTAAAGGTAAATTCCATCCAGCTCCATTAACCGCATGGAGGAAGCCACGCGTCCCCGTGGATTTGCCAAGTATATTCTAATTTTTTTGTCAAGTGCAATTTTTTGCCATGTGTATTTTCAGGGTTTTACATAGTACATTTCTTTGTCGTGTGAAATTTTGGAAGCCAAGCGCATTTTCTTTGCCGAGTGTCTTTATAGAATTTATCGTGTAGGATTTTTTGTGGACTATCGTACTCCCAGGCAAAACACACTCCACTCAGCCAAAAACTATTTTTCGGTAGTGAGAGATTATATTAGTACATCAGGTTTTACAAAGAGACTCTGAACTTTGGAGGACAAACTATGATAATGATTTTGTTACGGATTTGCTAGTTCTGAGACGTCTAAGAACTTTTTAGGTCACAGTCACCTCTCTCATTTTTGGATTTACCTCGCGATTCGTGTAATATGAGACTTACACATGGATTGTAACTAGGTTGTAACTAAGATTTTAGTGAGTTGTGATTATGTTGCAATTGAGAATTAGTACAAATTATGTAAGTTATAATTATGTTGTAACTGAAAATTAGCACAAATAGTAGGATAATGTCAACACTTAGACATAATAAATTCTCAGGTGCATAAGATTTAGTCACTCCCATTTTGTTATGTATGCGAGCCAACCACGATATATATCGGTTAGGCCATGGTATTTTACAGGCAGTTGACCTGGTTGTCCTGCTTGGCATCCCTGACAAACCTCCTCCAGTACCAGTGCTTGGCCCACACCGACCGCATGGCCTCCAGCGGCACGCCTTTTGTCTCCGGTAGGAGCGCCGCCATGAAGATCGTCATCACCAGGACCCAGCCAGCGTAGAAGAAGAATATGGCGTACTTCAAGGAGCAGAGCAAGGTGATGAACACCTGCGTCTGTGCGAAGGAGAGGGTGAGCGCGATGGCGATGGTCATGGCCTGCCCCGCTGACCTGATCTCCATGGGGTAGATCTCGCTCGGCACCACCCACTTGAGCGGCCCCCATGACAGGCCGAAGCTGAACGTGTACATGCACGTCAGCGCCAGCACCCCATATGAGTAGTTCCTCGCCATCGTCGTCGCGTGGTGCCGGCCGAGATGCTCCGCCAGTATCCACGCCACCGCCACCTTAACAAGTCAGACGACGAATTAATAGGCAATAGTATAAGTTCGCGCGAGCATACACGTGGCAAACCAGTGCGGGCGTGTCTGTGTTACGTACCTGACAGAACATCATGGCGATACCTCCGACGAGGAACAAGAACCTGCGGCCGGCGCGGTCCACGACAAAGGTGGACACGGCGACGGAGCTCAAGTTCACGAGGCTGAGTATGACGGAGCCCAAGACGGCCTTCTGGCTGCTGAACCCGATAGTCCGGAACAGCACTGGCGAGAAGACGGAGATGACAATCATGCCGGTGAGGTCGAAGAAGGTGGGGATGGCCACCATCATCACAATGTAGTGCCGGTACCCCTTGCCGCGCAGCCGCTCGAACGCGCCCTCGTTGTTCCGGCGGGCCTCCTCAACGGCGACGACGATGTCCTTGAACTCGTTATCGACGTCCGCGTCTGCGCCGCGGATGCGCTGGAGCGAGGCGCGTGCCCTGTCGGCGTGGCCACGCATGACGAGGCTGCTGGGGGTGTCCGGGACGAAGATGGCGCCCAGCACGATTATGGTAGCCGGCACGCCGGCGAGGCCGAGGGAGACGCGCCAGCCCCAGCCCGGGATGCGGTTGGTGAAGTAGTTTGTGACGGTCGCTGCCAGCGTGCCGAGGACGAGGAAGAAGTTGTAGGCGGTGGTGAAGGCCCCGCGCCACTTCGCCGGCGCTGTCTCGGCGAGATACAACGGAGCCGCCTGTGGTCAACCATCATGTATACCGAAATGTTTGAACTTTTTTTTAGGGTACCGAACTGTTTGAACTGAATTGTCTTAAAACAAATTGTTTGGACTGAATTGAAGTGGGCCGTGTTGTACAAGTACAAACTACGCCTATATAAACGAATACTGCATGCTCGTGGGCCCCAATAACGTAGCTATGCTCTTTGATAGAAACTGAAGAATTCTCAGAAAAAATACTACTGTACTTAAGTTGTGGAAGTTGGACATCGGTGGAGAATAATACAGACCTGCGCGGTGAACCCAACGCCGAAGCCGAGCAGCATCCGGCCGAGGATGAGCATGGTGATGTTGAGAGCGGCGGCGTTGAAGACGGAGCCGGCGAGGAACAGGACGCCGCCGGTGAGCATGACGGCCTGACGGCCCACCCTCTTGGTCACGCGGCTGGCCACCAGCGACGACAGCATGCCGGCGATGTACAGCGACGACGTGAACGCTGTGAGCATCTGGTTATCGAACTTGCAGTAGGCGTCGCGGTTTGCGCCCTTCATCTCCCTCAGCACCTCCGGGAAGAACTTCTCCAGGAACGACTGCATTTGCGTCACGCCGCCTGTAATTTCGATCGTCATCATTGACATCAGTATGTTACATCATATATGGAAGAAAATAATTTCAGTTATATATATATATATATATATATATATATATATATATATATATATATATATATATATATATGCGTTTTTTTGTAAGCATTGGGCCAAAGTTGATTTTTTGTTGATGACTGTTTCCGCCGAACGCCTTTATTAATATGGTTGCTAGAAACTGTAGCTAGGGAGATTGCTAGACAACTAATAAGGACAAACGCCGCTAGAAACTGATGGATTAATTAAATCAATCCAGATGCATGCGGTTATTAGTCGGCGATGATATCTTGCCCATCTGTATTTTCTTTGGACTAGCAAACATAGAATCGCGTGCCCATCTGATTTTTCTGAACTAATCCTTGCGCCCTTTAAGCATAAAGCATGGAGTATTATCGAAATCGGTCTTTATTTATTTCGCGTGCTCCAGGAGTATTATCGAAATCGGTCTTTATTTATTTTTATCACCGGCACAAAATGATGAAATAACTGTTTGGAAATTACAACTTGATAAGGGTAGCCAGCCTTCCCTAAAAGATTGCTATCTTCTCCCTCTTAATTACTATGAATAGATATGAGCCTATACTCTAATTACCCAGAAAAGTTAGCAGGATCCGTTCTGCTGTTGTTGCATCGATCGATTAGACTGAAATTCCCACGGAGAAAATATATACTACAGTACATAACTTGAGCTACACTCATGCCTTGTGCTAACCGAGGATCCAAGGTGTTCGTGATGAATAAACGCAAAGCATATCTTATTCAGAGGACGCGTGCGTACCTGAGACGCCAATGTCGTAGCCGAAGATGAGGCCGCAGGAGGCGGCCATGAGGCAGGTGACTACGACGGAGATAGTCACCCGGCCGCTGCCGTAGCCCTGGACGCGGTCGTGCTCTCGCTCGCGCTCGCCGCCGTCCGCCGTGGGGAACCCTTCTCTGGCCATGGCCGCTAGCTGCGCACGAGCCTTGGCCGTCAATGAGTAAGTTGGGTTTGGAAGGCACAGTATCAGGAGCAAGACGGTTGCGGCTATATATAAAATAGGGGCGGATGGGGTCAGTCGGAGAATTGAAATAGGAAATGTTGCCTGCCTGTGAAATACATTAAGAGAATATTAATTATTAGTACCGAATATATGCTGATAGAATATAATAATTATATATATTTAAATGGCCAGGAGAGAGGGTAATTAATCTCCCAAATACGAGAAAGAACAGAAGTCACTGACGTCTCGACCCAGGAACGTTCTTGTGCTCCTCACATCATAGAACCTCCATTTGTTGTTGAGTTGGAGTACTCGAACTGCGACCGGCAAACCGTCTTCCGAGTAGTTGGCTGGCCGTTCTCCGTCGCACATCGATGGTACGGACAAAGGCGACCATCGCCATCCCACCTAGGGACACCAAATCCTTATTTCTATAGAAACAACGGATGACAACCTCCCACTAATCCCTCGACCTCACTGACATGGTGTGACTGCGATAGAGTCGGGATTGGAGAACACTTATGCCATCTTAGCGTCGTCGCAAATCCTAATCCTAAATTTACAACCCGAGAAAAGGAGCAGGGTCCCGCCCCCCAACCATTGTCGGTTCAATGGACGAAGGAGGGAAGAGCATGCTTCCTCTCTTGCGGACCAGGTTGGGAATGAGATCGTGTTATAAAGGAAGGAGGTAGGGAAACAAAAGCTACTTTGTCCCGACTTTGGGAAACTATGTTTATCCGAGAATAAAAATAGAAAAGATTGGCCTACTTATAAAATGGATTATTAGATTAATTATGATTGTTGATGCACATAGGAGGGTAGGAGGAGGAGTTGTATTAATATACTTGTAAACTCTGCTTATTTTATAAAAAATGAGAAGATTAAATATTACCCAATATATGTTGACACTACAAGTTAATAAAATGCTCATTTTTATGGAAGGGAAAGGGGGTTTATCCATATGATTCTCCTATAAAGAAAGTTAACTTTTGTGGTACTCTTTGTCCGAGTGACATGTGGTCTTGAATACATGTGTTAATCATGCATTCATGCCAATGACATACTATCTTAACATCCAAGTTAGGGTGAGATACAGGAAACCATTCCCTTACTTAAAATATAATGGAATTTGACGGGCTACTCTTTATCTCTTTGACTCTGCTATAAAGTGAGCAGAGAATCTCCATGGTAAAAAGAACTTTAGCTTTCGATTTCATACTTTAGATTTCTTAAAAAAAACCGTTCTTCAGAAGTCGATGGCTGAGATCCATTTCCACAGTGAACCGACCTAGTTTTCGAATAAACAATTATAATCTCTTCGTTTAAAAATATAAGATGTTTTAGGTTTGTGAAGTAGATGTATCTAGACACCTTTTAGTGTCTAGATTCCTTTGAACCTGCACACTAAAACCCTGGACGCAAACATGGCATTATATCGTTTCCATGTGCAACAAATTTCAGGATATTTCGACGGCCGTGAATTCCATCATGTTCTTAGAGCAGAAAATGAGGCATCGGATGTACTATCCAAACTAGGATCATCTCGGCAAGCAACACCACCAGGGGTAGCGCTGGAGCACCTCAGGAAACCATCGATCAAGCCATCACCAGAGTCTGACTCAATCAGGGTCACCCCGGCGAGTCAGGAGTCAGATGTGGTACCAATGGATATCGACTCAGGGGTAGGTTCGAGTCACTCGGGGACTCATCCGCTCAATTCAGGGGTCGCCGAATCACACTCGGGGACTCCTCAGGTCATGTCGGCGGAGCCAATGGACATTGATGTTGAAGCAGACCCGGAACCACTGATACCAATATGGGCGCAGCCAATATTCGACTATTTAAAAGATGGGACCTTGCCGAGTGATGAAACATTGGCAAGGCAAACATCACGAAGAGCAAAAGCGTACACCATAATCAACAAGGAACTATACAAGCGAAGTGTGACGAGTGTACTGCAGCGTTCTATCAGCCCAGAGAAAGGCCAGGAGATCTTATTGGATATTCATCAAGGAGAATGCGGGCACCATGCGTCATCAAGAGCATTGGTGGCCAAGGCATTCCGACATGGATTCTACTAGCCAAGCGCATTGGCACAAGCGCAAGAGTTAGTCGGAAGATGTAGTGGTTGTCAACACTATGCATCCAAGTCGCATTTACCAGCGTCTGAATTAAAGACTATACCAATTACTTGGCCTTTTGCAGTGTGGTGCCTAGATATGGTAGGACCATTCAAACCATCAAGGGAAGGCATGACTCATATTTTGGTCATGATTGATAAGTTCACCAAGTGGATAGAAGTGAAACCAATCAAAAAGTTGGACGGTAAAACAACTGTCACATTCTTAAGGGATATAATTCTCAGATACGGTTACCCACACAGTGTGATCACTGATAATGGCACAAACTTTGCCGAAGGAGGTTTTGCTCGCTTCTGTGGGAAACACCGAATAAGACTCGATGTAGCATCAGTCGTCCATCCAGAATCAAATGGACAAGTTGAACGGGCTAATGGCTTAGTTCTGTCAGGGATAAAACCCCGCTTAATGGAACCACTCCAGAGGTCACCTGGTTGTTGGATAGAGGAACTACCCTCAGTGCTATGGAGTCTAAGAACAACTCCGAATCGATCAACGGGTTATACGCCATTTTTCCTCGTATATGGGGCAGAAGCAGTTTTGCCCGCCGACATAGAATATGACTCGCTAAGAATAAGGCAATACTCGGAAGCCAAGGTAAAAGAGGCTCGAGAAGATGGAGTAGACTTACTCGAAGAAGCAAGGGAACTGGCATTATCCAGATCCGCTATATATGAAAAGAATCTCTGACCCTTCCATAGTCGGAAAGTGCAACCTCGTGTTTTTCGAGAAGGAGATATGGTGCTAAGGCTGGTGCAGCGCACAGCCGGAATGCATAAATTATCACCCCCATGGGAAGGACCATTCATTGTAAGCAAAGCATTGCACAATGATTCCTATTATCTCATAGACGCTCGTGAAGCGCAAAAGAACAAGGCGGATAGGTCAGAAGATGAGACCAAAAGGCCATGGAATGTGGCACTACTTCGTCCCTTCTATACTTAGGAGAAGCAATGCATGTATCACTCGAACTCTCATATGTCGGATGTGTGTGCCGGCTATGTGCTGATAATAAAATGGTATGATTCAAAAAACTGACTCGAGGACTACCCCTTAAGTTTTTGATTTCAATTATTTTATGTCGGTTGTCGTGATACCCGAAATTTATCTCGGAACAAGTAGTGTTTACTCAGAAGAAATCAACTCTTCGACTATGTTGTTGTCCGAAAACATGGCTTCATGGCAAGCAAGAGAAAAGGATGTATGACGGGTAAACACGAATGCCGAATAAGTACAAAGGAGAAACGCGAGTCGGCTTTAGTTTTTTGCCTAACTCTCTGCAGGTCGTGTTATACTATGTGTCGAGTAATCTCGGCCAAGTGATCCAAGTTTCATACCCACTAACTATATCCTTCGTACTTTGAGACTCTAATGTCGAACACCGAAAAAGGTAGACAGGGGCCAAAGTCAAGGAAAGGTGACACGGCAAAATGAAACTCGGGGACTTGCCCTTGAATGATTCACACTTAGAACATAACACAAATATATAAAGCTTATAAAAAGGCGCATAATCAAACTTAAAGTGCAATGTATGTTACATCTGTACCCGGCATACCGGGGATCTAATCAAGGTTCGAGTATGTGTTAGCCTAAGAAGCAGAAGGACTCGGAGGAGCACTATCAGAGCCAGGAGAATTGCTTGGAGCATCGGCCGAGTGAGGGGCATCTGTGGCCGGGTCATCCGGACCATCTGACTCAGTTGCTTCGCTGTCGCCACCCTCTTCATCAGCAACTTCGGCGAGCGGGTCGCCAAGGTCGAGGAAGCTGGGCCCGTCGCACCAAGCGTGCACCATGGTATACTCGATCATGGCATAAGCTCGCTCCTGGCGCTTCTTGATCAGCTCCGGATCATTCAGCCATTTGCCATCCCCCTTATGCGAGCAAGAACATCAAGGTTGATGTCCTCGTACCATGAAAGCACGAAGGAGAGAGCCTTGTCCGCTGCAGCTCGGCCGACCAACTCACGCCATTGATCCAGCTGGTCTTCAGTAAGGAGAAATCTCTCGGCAAGTGGCTCGATGAGTTTAGGTGGGTCTTCATCCGGCCAGAGCATGCGAAACGCATGGATATCCGACTTGAGCAAGTCCACACCGCAAGACTTGAGGGCCCTGACCTGTTCGGACACCGCTTCGAGAAGCTCCTCCATGGACACCTCGCCGTCAACAGGAGCACCAGCTTCGGCCCTCATTTTCTTCATGGCTCGAATGGCAAACATGTTGGCCTCAGGAAAATTCTCTGCAAGCAAAAGGAGAAAGTTAGGAAAATAACAAAAGTAGATGGAAGAAGTCCAGAATGACTTATACAGTGTGCAAAGAGTAAGAACTCACTACAGATAAAGAAGTTGATGGTGGCGAGCTTGCTATGCCAAGTTTTGGCCTTGGCTTGGAGGGCATCGAAGTTCAGATTTGGCGACTCGACCGATGACTCGGCCTCGTCGAGCAGCCTATTGGTTTTCTCGGCGCTGGCAGCCTGTTGCTTGTTCTTCTCGGCAAGCTCCTCCCTCAGCCCCTTCACCTCGGCCAAGTTCTTCTGCTCCGTCTCGGCCATCAGCTTCTTCAGCCGAGTCACCTCATCTCGACCCTTCTGGAGTTCGGCTTGGTGCTTTTCTGCTTATTCGGAACAAATTACTTGTCATCACCAACAGAAACTTTCAGCTATCACATGAATGAGGCAAGGAACTTACTCTCGGCCTCGCTGATCTGTGAGTGAAGAACCTCGATGGTGGATTGAGCGGAGGCTGTGAGAAAAGAGAAAGAGAAGATTGAGGAAATGTACCAAAGAAAAATGCACCGAATAGGGAAAGAATGACTAAGGTTGGTACCTTGGCCTTGGGTATCAGTCTGCAGCTTTTCATACGCAAGTTCGAGCTTGCGATGCGCCAGAACGAGAGCTTGGTGCACCTTGGTGCGCTCGTTATGTGTGAGATGATCAAAGAAGACAAACAGTAAGGAAGGGTCAAATCAAGCAGCCTGTTGAATCAAAAATCTTAAGAGCTTATAGCCGAGTAAGTTCCTTACTCGGCAGTAACCTCGAGGGCTAGGGATTGAAGCTCTAACATATGAGTTTAGCATAAGGAAATCAAAAAGCTTAAGAGCTTACATCAGAGTAAGTTCCTTACTCAACGGTAACCTCGAGGGCTAGGGATCGAAGCTCTAACATGCAAGCTTGGCAGTGAAGGATTTGAAGACTAAAGTGATTAGTGAGAGCTTACGGCCGAGTAAGTTCCTTACTCGGTCGTAACCTCGGGGACTAGGTGATATGTATAAAGGAAATACTCAACAATACAAAAGAGTAAGAAGTTACTTTACCTCGTTCGCCTCGTCGGTGCGGGCCATCAAAGTAATGGCATGCTGGGTCATGTCAGAGACGGCCTTAGGGCCCAGCTTCAGCTTCTTGCCGGCACGGGTGCTGACCTCCTGCTCGCCAGCTGCATTCCATGCCACAGCATAAGGCTCAGCCGAGCCAAGGCTTTTCCCGCTGAGCGTCCGAGTGAGAACTTGACCCATTTTCAGGGTGGTTCCCACATTGGCACGGGTCACTACGGCACTAGCATGGAGGGTAACAGCCTTAGAGCCATCACCTGACCCGACAGCCACGGATTCGCCCCCCTTACCCGTTGAAGCGACCATTGTCGCCAACGTGGGAGGCCGGATCTGAGGAGCAGAACCCGGAGTGCAGACCAGCGTCGTTTGCTTGGAGGAGGTAGATTTGCCGGATGAAGGGCGAGCAGAGCCAGAAGCCTTGGGCTGGGTCTAGCTCTTTGACAGAACTGGAGAGCGAGCAGGAGGATTTGGAGAAGAACGTGGAGCCGGCTGACTGGGCTCAACAGTTTTGCTGGCTCCAAGATCAGGAAGTTGTTCATTCACACCAGCCTGAGGGACGATGCCAGAGGAACTAGTGGCAGAAGCTTTCTCGGGGCCAGAATCACTGGCACCAAGATCAGAAAATTGTTCCTGGCCAGCGCCAGGGGCGCCAGCCGAATGACCCACCGGGTCTGACTGACACTAAGAGGCGTGAGCCTCAAAAGTGGGAGCCTCGACTCGGACGGGACTCGGTGCCACCGAGTCTGCTAGAGGAGGTGTAGGCCTTAGCGGCGAGTAAATGCTAGAAGCATCCTGGTTCGCCGACAAAGGTGTGGCACTGAAAACAACGAGACATATATAAGAGAACATCAGTGATGAAAAAGAAAAGAACGGAGAAAGCAGAGTACAAAAACTTACCCGGTGACAACCGGGTCACGGACGACTCGGCGTGTGACTCGGCGCCCAGTAGCTTGGCGAGTCTCAGCCAGGCTGGCAGCAGCAGAGGCAGCAGGATCTGCCGGAGTGGGCTTGCTCTCTTGGCCGGCTGAGTGCTGGAGGAGGCTTCGCGTCGCTTCGGCTTGGCGAAGGGGATCTTGCCGACTCCGCACATGGAGAGAGGAGGAATGTCATGTACCTGGCCAGCTGCATAAGTAAATAACAGGCTTACTCGGATAAGTTGGGAAACTGAGGTCGCAAGGCATGTACCTCCAAAAGCGTACAATCATCATCCTCATCATCGTCAGACCAATCTTATAAGGGATTGCGAGATTGACTCTTACCCGAAGCTGAAGCAGTCGCAGCGTGCGGGATAGGCATGAAGCACTCCAGGTCATACTCGACTTCATCAGAGTCAGAGCGATCCCTGTTATAACCGCAGGGAGGGACAATACTGTCATCAACCTGGTGAAGGAGATTCTGCGAAAGACAAACAGAATGAGAAACCAAAAAACTAAACTGAAAGTGGCAAAAGAGCTAAAGCCTACTCGGCAAGGAAAACGACTCGGAAAACTTACCCAGGGGACAGGCCTGACCCGGATAAATGGAGGGAAACTCCAAGCCCAATCATCCGCCAAGTTCAATTTAAAGATTGAGCTTACTTGGCAGGCAATAGAGTCATGGGTGAGCTCCTTAGTGGAGTGCCGAGTGGGATCGTGGGAGCCACTCATGAAGCACATCTTGTGGCTCCTCGCTTGGATGGGGCTTACCAGGCGTGAGATGAAGGCGCACATGAGGTCAGTGTCGGCAAGATGAAAGTTTTCAACCGGCGACAGCAACCTTTCCAGGATCTCGTTAGCCTCGTTTACCGCAGCGTCTTGGTCGCGCGGGTCAAGCTACCAGAGCTTCTTGTTCGGGACCTCATCTGATAAAGGGGGGAGCCGAATGTTATCGGTGGACCCGCTGTTTTTGACATAGAAGAAAGTCCTATGCCATTTCTTGCAGGAATCCATACCAGTAACCCGAGGGAAGATGGAATCTCTCCTGGGCGTGATACTAGCAACACCGCACCGGGTCGGCCTCTTCTCGGATCGAGGAGCACCGGGTTGGGGAACAACCTGAACCCTAAACCTAAAATATTTGGCCCACAGAAGAACTGTAGGACAAATTCCGAGGTAAGCCTCGCAAGCAGAAATAAAATAGGAAAGAGAGCCGATCGCATTGGCAGGAAGATGATGGGTTTGCAAATGGAAGGTGGAAATAAACAAGGAGAAGAAGGTTCTCACTAGAAGAGCGAAACCACGCTCAAAGTGAGAAAGGAAAACCACCCGCTCGTTAGCTTCGGGTTTGGGAGAAATCTCACTGGTGGGGAGATGTCAATCCACTTGCAGCGGGATGCGCCTGGTGGAGTGGAGCCACTCTACCTCCTCGGTGGAGACCTCCGAGACTTCCCAGCCGCCGCGCTCGTCGGCGGGAATCTCCTGCTCCGCAGCACCATCAGCGCTGTCGCGAGCATCCATGAGTTCCGCAGATTCAATCTCCTCCGCAGTTGGAAGAGGTTTGGAACAGCGCGGACCCGTGGTGAAATGGAAAGCAAGGAGGGGCGATTGCGAGGCAAGAACAGGAGGAAGAGGAAACCGCAAAGGGGCAGTTCGATTTTGCAGGCGCAAGGAAGAAGAAAAGGCAAGGGAAAACTGAACGGGCGTGGGGGAAGTGGAAAACCCCAACCCCTACTTAAGGACAGTAAAAACCCTGGTAGTGGGATCCATATGTGCCGTGCGGCCAGCGTGTGGCCGTGTATCAGGCCGGGTAGGCCAATCAGCAAGCGCCACGTAGCCAGAGATAAACGAAAAATCCCATACCATGTCATGGAAGGAAGGACAAGAGGCGCAGGCCGATGGGACTGCCACAATGACGGGGAATAACTGCGCAGCCGTCACTATGCCGCCAGAGCTTGGAACAAAAATTAAGGCAAGTAATCATGATTACCAGCTGTCAGTGACTGAAGCGCGCCGAAAATGACTCGGAATTTGCCAAAATGACTCGGCTCGAGGCAAAAATGAGCCAAGAAGTCAAAGAGTCGACCCGGAAACTGTCAGACAGACCCGGTGAGGTGAAAAATTGCGACAGATAGAGATAAAAAGTAAGTTCCACTCACACAAAAGGAACCTGGAGACGCCTAACAGCTTGAACTGCTAGATCTCACCAGCTTCGGGGACTAATGTCGGGGTGATAACCCCCGGTAGGGTCACGAGAGGTCAAACATAGCGCAACTTGGCTAGCTCCGAGTAAAGAAAGAACCAGGTCGGGTAAAAACGGACGGGTAAGAGAAGCATGAGCGACCGACATATAAACTATGTCGGCCCGCATAAGACAAAGTTGCAATTCTTGCAGGAACCGACGAGCCGAGTCTACCGAGGAAGGGTCGAGTCAAGTAGGACGCGTGGCACCTTTCCGAGTAAGGTTCAGGAGGGACCATGGTAAAGCATGGTCAAAACAGAAGGGCGACGCCGGGTGACACAAAAGAAGTCGGGTGACACCGAAAGCATACGCTGACGTACAAAGTAACAGCATGACACCAAAAGGAACAGGAAGCAGCGTACCCGAAGATCGTTAGCTGTCAAGCTTTATGGACTGGGCCATTGGGCTTAGGGCAAGCCCATGACCCGGCCCACATCGTAGGGACCAAGATCCAAACAGTAAACCCTAGAACCCAAAAGGGAATTAGCTAGCTAGCACTGCCTATATAAGGGAGGGCATAGCAGTAGTAGAAGGGAGGTTGGACCAAGTAGTGAGCTAGTGCACTGAACCCTAGATGATACAGCTCAAGGAGCACTTGTAATCTTTGGGTATCAATCAAATTGCTAAGTCTGGAGATTTCTTCTTGTTCTTCGTGCATGGCTCGACCGTGCACTCCCTCCCTGGTGACCACAAGCACCCATTCGGCCCCCAACTTAAGCCTACCCATGGCATCTGTCGTGCCACCACCACGACAGGTGTCTACATACATTAGCTTCACTAACCTAAAACATCAAACAAAGGGAGTATACATGAACCTGGTTCTAAGATAAGCATTTGTTTGGGAATGTTAAGACGAGATCCACTTCACGAGGTTGTCATTCAACCACAAAAACTTGAACAGTTCTTTCTCTAATTCTGACCGGAAATTAAAGTCCATCTTTCCATGTTATAATTAAACATAATCTCAATGATTTTGGTCGACCGCAAGCGGTCCAAAATAAACCCTAATATTACATTATATTGCTTTATTCATTTTAGGACTTTAGTTGGCTTCAAATTTTATCGTTTTAATGTCGATGCCGACTTGCAGCATTTTCTCGTCTTGCACAAGAAGGTGATCTAAAGAAGTGTGATATTTGTCAACCTCATCCAAGTTGAATACTCTACCTCGGCCCCAAAAGTTCGATAATAAAGGTCATATTACTTATCACAAAAGCAATAATTTTATTGCCATTATTGGAACGTCCCCACCTAATATGATGTATGGGAAGTCTCGTCTAGTAGCATGGAATGTCCTACAAGGATAAAAAAATGAGAGGAATCTATTTAAGCTATTTATAATATCATTGGAGCAATTTAAGATTTCGAAATAATTTAAATACTAATAAATGCCATTTCTTAAATATTGCATAACTTTAAATCCGTAATTCTGAATACAACAAATGATATGTATAAATTGATTAGCTCGTCGAGCCTTTTCCAACTATGCATTCCATGACATGAATTGGAGCATGCATCATATAAATATTAAGTGTACAATAATGTTTATGGGAGAAAAACATGACTAAAAACTTAATCAAATGTTTTGTTCTTGTACCCCACACGTCATCCATGACATGCTATGTTATCCCATGTAAATTGTGCATCGTTCCATCATGCCATACTTGTGTGCTTGTTGCATATGATTTTATATGATTGTGCAATGTATTTATTTCGGCCCCTTATGTGTTTGGTTTTTAACCGGATAGACGCCAAGCAAGGAGAATAGCAGGAGCCTCAGGAGTATTATTCGGATCCATCTTATTCTACAACTGAGATGCTAGGCAAGCATTTCCCCATGCTTGCACTACATATAGCACCTATTGCATCTATATTATTTTTTGCATCATATGTCGCGATCCGAATAAAATTGAATCCCAAGTATTGCATAGCCTTTACTTTTAAACCCCACTGAAGCTTGTCCCCTCCATCCTATGAGTCATTACTACAGGAGTTGTTTGAGACATGCGAGTTGTAGAATTGCATGTGTAGGTTTTGTGAGTGTCTTTGAATAATGAGTTACCTAAACAACTAAATTGAGTAGTAACGGGATAACTAAAGAAAGAGGCGCCGATGGAAAATAGTTGAGATCTATTTTTTATCTGCCCACTTGTGTCCCGTAGGACCTCGAGTACTTGATTCTTGTTCCTTGACTATCGCACTATCTGCATGTGGGACCATGGATCCCCTTAGTCCTAGCTTGAGTCATACTTAATTTCTTGGGGCCACAAAGTAGTTTGGGGATTTATTACTATCATGTACTTATGCCATGCTACTGCTTATTTACTATTATTGCTCGAGGAACGTTTACTACCATACTGTTTAGGTCCGTGGAACGATTTCGCAGTATCGACAAGCCCAATCACACCTTCGGGTTCCCAGTCGTTTACAACCGTTCCCGCAAACCCCTCGGTCCGTCGCGGAGCCGGCCAACTTCGTAGCGGGTAGCTTAGCGGGGTGGCCCTGAGATCAAATATGAATCTTTTGAATGCTTTATCGTGATGCCTCGATTGGGTTTTTATTTGGTTTTTCCGAGGTTGATCGTGCGTGTGTTGCTATTTGTGCACCCCTGCAGGGTAATTCTTTCTGAAAGCTGTGTCCGCAGTTATGGATGACTTGGAGAACAATTTCTCGATCATAGACAAGCATAACTAAAGTACCACTTTAAATTGACTAAAACTTGACTAGTAATAGTGCAATAATCATGGAATGATTAATGAAACTTCCAATGAATGAGATGTTCTTCCGCCTTCTCGTTCGGGAACGGGGAGGTGGGCGAGCAATGTTTTATTCATGTTGATATATATCTGTTGGGTAACTAAATGTTGTTTAATTAACGAGCGTCCATCTATCTTTGGTTAGACAGATGTTGTAGTGTGTCTCTATAAAATTTTTAGGCTTATTTTGCTGCAATCGCGTCACCCTCAGGTTGTTCCCTTTAGATGCATAAAGACTTGCTGAGTCCCTTAGGGTCTCACATGATAAAATATAGGTTTAGGTGGACAGGTATATCCACAGGAAGGCTACCGGGTCAAGGAGACCGATGATGGTGGCAACGACCGTCTGGTGTAGAGATTCCAGGGATGGAAATCCGTGAGATCTATGGGCGAGATGTGCTTATTTTTAGGGCATCTTATGCCAATTTTATTCTTATCCATACTCGGATCTTGCCTTCCGCTTCCGCTTGATAGTCTGATTGTGATGAATGAGGATGTATCCTAACTATTAGCTATCTAGTATTTTGGATCTTACCGTATGGCATTGAATATTTCTATTTCTTTTAGATGGTTTGGCTCTGATGTACTCTTGTATGTCGTTGATATACACACTTGTGTATGTTTTGTTCGCATGCCTGTCGACTATGCCGCTCTCACTTGATACGATGTTCTTTCAAAGTGGATAGGGTGGTGACTGGTACCGTTCCATGCTCCGCTTAGACGGGCCTGCACGTGGGTGGCCTTTGGGCCTCCGCAGTAGAACCACCTTATGCACTTTGGGTTCATCCTAACTTGTTGCTTAGAGCGTAGTGTCCAAGGTATTACAGGGTTGTGCTTGATTTGTGCCCAAGATTGCCTCACCAAATATTTCGCTAGCCAAAATTTTGGTTGAGTCTTTGCTTGCTCACAAGTTGGCCAACATTGCTAAAAAAATTAACTAAAGTTGGCACTAAAGCATTGGCATGCCAAAAGGTTGGCAACAACCCAAACAAGAGCTAACCTTTTGGACATGTGATGGCACTGCGTCAACATGCAGTGCTTCATCGGGAAACCCCAAGAGCAAGGTGTGATACAGCACAGCAGCAGGTTTTCCCTCAGTAAGAAACCGAGGTTATCGAACCAGTAAAAGGAAGGAAACGTCACACAGGTGTTGCAAGCAACGTGGAAACCTGCACAACACAAACTTAAGACTTTGCCCCAACGAATCAGTGAGGTTGTCAAGCTCACCGGTTTGCTGTAATAAAGGATTAAACATATGGTGTGGAAGGTGATGATGGTTTGCAGCAAGTAAACAAGTAACAGTGGAAGATGTATCAATGGTAAAGATTGGACCGGGGTCCATAGTTCACTAGAGGTGTTCTCCTTAGATAAACAACATGGCATCAAGGGTAGACAAATTACAGCAGGGCAATTGACAGGAACTGACCAAGGCATAACAATGCAATACCAGACAAAAATTTCCTATGAGATTCGATTGGGCAATACAACAATATACATACACCGACGTCCAACTGCATCTATGACTAGAAGTCCACCTTCAGGTTATCATCCGAACCCCCTCCAGTATTAAGTTACAAGCAACAGACAACTGCTTTAAGCAAAGTATGTAAGGTAAACAATCCACTTGTTACATCAAGATGAGACCGTTGTTTTCTCCCTAGTGGAAACAACACATCTACAACCGAAGATATTTCTGTCACTTCCCTTGGAAACTAGAGTCATGAACCCACTATCGAGCATAAATACCCCCTCTTGGAGTCATGATACGTCGGAAACGTATCTATAATTTTTGATGCTCCATGCTTGTTTAGTATCTACTTTGCTTTGCTTGTCTACACTTTGAGGTGCTTTTTACATGTTTTCTGGTACTAACCTACTAACAAGTTGCAACTGTGCCAGATGCCTGTTTTCTACTGTTTTTGGTTTCAGAAAAGTTAGTAAAGAAATATTCTCGGAATTGGACGGGACAAACGACAAAGTCAATTACTTTCCGTGGGAAACAAGAAGTCCATAGGGGAGACGAGGAAGCGGGCCAGGGCAACCAAACCCCCCTAGGCGTGGGTGGGCCCTGCCCATGCCTGGGTAGGGTTTGGCCCTCCTGGCCGCCGCCTCGGCCTCCCCCTTCGCCTATAAGAAACCCCCGATGCAAAAATCCTAAGTACCCGATCAAATCTCCATGAAACCATCTGTAGCCGCCGACACCATCGTCCCTAGATCGGGGGGATCTAAAGTTCTACCCGGCACCCTGCCGGAGGGGAGATCATCCCGGAGGCCTTCTCTCCGGTATGATGCATGAGTAGTTCCACCTTGGACTATGGGTCCATGTAGTACCTAGATGGTTGTATCTCCTCCTTTGTGCTTTCATGTATAGATCTTGTGAGCTCTGTTCATGATCAAGATCTAACCTATTTGTAATCATGCATGTTGTGTTTGCGGGGATCCGATGGATATTGAGATTATTATGTTGGTTTGATTAATGGTTTTGTCTTTATGATTCTATCATGTCTGTGTTGTTTGTGATCTTGCATGCTCTCCATTGTTAGTAGCTATCTTGGCCAAGTAGTTGCTAGTGACTCCAAGAGGGGGTATTTATGCTCGATAGTGGGTTCATGCCTCTAATTTCCAAGGGAAGTGACAGAAATCTCTTCGGTTGTAGATGTGTTGTTGCTACTAGGGAGAAAACAACGGTCTCTTGTTCATGGAACATGTGGACTATTTACCTTACACACTTGGCTTAAAGCAGTTGTCTGTTGCTTGCAACATAATACTGGAGGGGGTTCGGATGATACCCTGAAGGTGGACTTCTAGTCATAGATGCAGTTGGATGGCGGCCTATGTATATTTTTGTATTGCCCAATCGAATCTCATAGGATCTTTCTAACTAGTAATTGCATTGTTATGCCTTGCTCAGTTCCTGTCAATGGCCCTGCTGTAATTTGTTTACCCTTCATGCCATGTTGTTTATCTAAAGAGAACACCTCTAGTGAACTATGGACCCTGGTCCAATCTTTACCGTTGATACAACTTCCATTGTTACTTGTTTACTTGCTGCAAACCATTACCTTCCACACCATACGTTTAATCCTTTGTTACAGCAAACCGGCGAGCTTGACAACCTCACTGATTCGTTGGGGCAAAGTCTTGAGTTTGTGTTGTGCAGGTCTCCGCGTTGCTTGCAACACCTGTGTGACGTTTCCTTCCTCCTTCTGGTTCGATAACCTCGGTCTCAACTGAGGGAAATCTTGCTGCTTGCTCCACCTTACGCTTGGGGTTACCAACGAAGTGCCACGTCGAGCATCATGAAGGCTTTTTCTGGCGCCGTTGATGGGGAGGCTAAGGACGTCTTCACTAGGGGAGTCCTTCACTTCCTTTCTCTTTACTTTTCTTTGTTTCCTTTGCTTGGTTTTGTTTTCCTCTTTTCAAAAAACCCCAAAAAATTAGTCAAGTTTAGTTTGCTTTCTTTATTCAAAAACACACAAAAATTAGTTCCTACTCTAGCTGCAACTGTTGTTTTTGGCTTGCCCACCTTTGCCAAAATGAACTCTGCTGAGAACACCAAGTTGTGTGACTTTACTAGCACCAACAACAATGATTTCCTAAGCACTCCTATTGCTCCACCTGCTCCTGATGCTACCTTTTATAAAATTAAGCCTGCTTTGTTGAATCTTGTGATGAGAGAGCAATTTTTTAGTGCTGGTTCTGATGATCCTGCTGCCCATCTCAATAGCTTTGTTGAACTTTGTGAGATGCAAAAGTATAAGGATGTATATGGAGACATTATTAAGCTCAAGCTTTTTCCTTTCTCCTTGAGGGGAAAAGCTAAAGAATGGTTGCTTTCTTTTCCTAAAAATAGTATTGATTCTTGGACTAAGTGTAAAGATGCTTTTATTGGAAAATACTATCCTCCTGCTAAGATTATATCTATGAGAAGTGACATTATGAAATTTAAACAACTTGATAGTGGACATGTTGCTCCAGCTTGGGAAAGAATGAAATCTTTGGTTAAAAATTTCCCTACTCATGGACTCACTGCTTGGATGATTATCCAGAATTTTTATGCAGGTTTGAACTTCTTGTCAAGAAATCTATTGGATTCAACTGCTGGAGGTACTTTTATGGGGCTCACTTTGGGTGCTGCAACAAGGCTCCTTGATAATATGATGGTTAACTACTCTGAATGGCATGTTGAGAGAGATCCACATGGTAAGAAGGTAAATTTTGTTGAGGAAATTTCCTCTTTAAGTGAAAAGATTGATGTTATTATGGTTATGCTTGTTAATGGGAAAGCTCCTTTAGATCCTAATAGTGTTCCCTTAGCCTCTTTGGTTTCTCAAGAAGAGCAAGTTGACGTGAACTTCATTAGAAACAACAATTTCAACAATAATGCCTATAGGAACAATTTTGGTAGCAACAACAATTATAGGCCTTATCCTCCTAATAATGGCAATTCCTATGGAAACTCTTACAATAATGCTAGGAGTGCCCCCTCTGAACTTGAAGTCATGCTCAAAGACTTTATTAGTAAACAAACCACTTTGAATAAGACTATAGAGGAAAAGCTTTTAACTGTTGAAAAAAATGTATCCTCTTTGTCTGAAGCTCAGTCCTCCTTGATTAATAAAATGGCTGCTAAACCTGAAACCATGGAAAATACCTTTGCTACTGCTCATGCCATACAAGTTACTATTGATGAAAATGTTAGACTGTTATATCAACTTCATGCTAAGTGGGAAAGGGAAGTTGAAATTGATATAAACAATAGTGTGTGCACCATCACCACTAAACCACAAGTATTCCCTGTTCCTCCTCCTACTATGCCTAAGCCTATTGAGCCTACCACTAGTGATGCTAAGTTTGACTTTGATATTGATGGTTGCAATATTTCTTAAGTAATTATGTTCTTGCAAAAGCTTGCTAGAAGTCCTGATGCTAGTGATATGCATGTTGCTTTCACCAAACACATTACAGATGTTCTTGTTAAGATTAAGGAAGAGAAGCTAAAACACAAAGCCTCTATTCCTAGGAAAGTAGAAGATAGTTGGGAACCCATTATTAATATGCAAGTGAATGACTTTGATCTCAAAGCATTATGTGAACTTGGTTCTAGTGTCTCTATTATGCCTAGGAAGATTTATGAAATGCTTGATTTGCCACCATTAGAAGATTGTTATTTGGATGTACCAATCAATGATAATGCTAAGAAGAAACTCATGGGAAGTATTCATGATGTTCTCATTATGGTTAACAATGCTTATGTCCCTGTTTACTTCTATGTTTTGGATGTTGAATACAATGCTTCTTGTCCTATTACTTTGGTAAAACCTTTTCTTAGAACAATTGGTGCCATCATTGATATGAAAGAAGGCACCATCAAATATCATTTTCCATTCAAGAAAGGCGTTGAACACTTCCCTATGAGGAGAGAGAAGTTGCTTTTTGCTCCTCCTTTGAAAGCAAGATTTGATCTGAATGCTTCTTTATTTGAAAATACTTGATTCTTCTTGCTTCTTGTGCCTAACTTAAAGGCGTTAAAGAAAAGTACTTGTTGGGAGATAACCCAAGAGTTTCCTTGAGTCTTGGAAGTTATTACTTAAGTAATGACCTCTCCTTATCCTTTTTGTTTGCTTTTTGTGCCAAGAATGACCTCTAATGAGAGGGAAGTAAGATTTGGGCAGTTGCTGTCCCGAAACAGATTTCCGTCCTCCACCATAAAAAATCTTGAGGAGTCTCTATAACTCAGATTGAGCTGAAAATTTACGAATAAATCCCCCAGTATGTTAGATAACTTTTGTTAGTTCAACACTTTTTTATTTGAGCAACATAAGATGTTAGAAAAAATCGGTTTCTACCTGCTGGTCTGTTTTGACAGATTTCTGCCATTATTTGCTTTTGCTTCTTATTGATTCCTTTTTGATTTCTCTTTAGGTGAATTGAGCTTTTTGAATGAGTTACTACAGTAGCTTGTGTTTTTAGTGAAAATCCTTGCTGTTCCAAAGCTTTGCCAGAGGTCTAATATCTTTTGAATACACTAATGTTGCTAATGAAGATTGTGTGAAGTTTTGTATGAAAGAAAAAAAATTAGGTGTAAAGAGAGAATGATGCAATGAGATGAAGAATAGACAAAAGCTCAAGCTTGGGGATGCCACAATGGTTTCACCCCAAGAAATATCCAAGAGGTACAAGCGTCAAAGCTTGGGGATGGGCATCCCCTTCTTCATCAATAAAAAGCTTAGGTCTATCTAGACACTTCGTTTTTATTGTTTCATGCACAGTTGTGTTGTTCTTGGAGAATCTTAGTTTATTTTGCTTTGATTAGGTTGTTTAGTTTGCTTGAATAAATAAGTTTGTTCCCCGTTCTCGCTGTGTTGTTTTGCAAATAAGTTGCTTGGTGTTTGGAAAGGAGTAGTAAGTTCTTGTTTGTAAGTGCAAGAGGAGCTTGCATTGACTGTGACTTAGAATTTAGCATGACATGCTAGGTGTTGTTTTGATCTTATGCTTAGTGATTATTGATGTAGCATGTCTTGTTCCAAACAATTGGGATTGCTTAGTGTTTCTTGAAAGAATCATGCGTTGTTTTAGCATGCAAAAGCATAGTATTGTGGTATTCTCCTTTGATGCTTTGTTTGGGTTTACTTGGCACATGCTCACACCATGTTATGACTATGAAAATTCACCATTAGCTTCTATGATCATTTAGTCATTGACTTGTAGTACCACTCTTTGCTTCGATTAGTATGCTTTGTTGCACTGCATGATTATGGCCATTATTGCTCTCTTAGTTGGTTGCTCCCAGTCTTTTGCTAGCCTCCACTTGTATGAGTAAGTTCTACTCATGCCTCCAACTCCCAAGAAACCAAGTTATTCCAAAGTGTCCACTATAAACTCCTATTCATGGTGTGTTACACCATTCCAAGTATATTCTTGTTTTCATCTATCTTCCAATTAAAAACTATTTTGTTATGTGAAAACTTAGTGATTAAAGCCCTCATGAACTTGATGGCACACTTTATATTCTTTGACCCTAATAAACTTGAACCATTGTGACAAATTTGTTGTATATGCTTGCACTTATAAGTTGGAATTAGCAGAACCGTGCTGTCACGAGGAACGTTTTCAACATTGCACTTGTACTTTGTACTCACTTGATATCATACTATTTTGTCTATGGATGTCACCGGTGTGAAATAAAGAGGGAACTTGTAAGTCCATGGAGTTTGTATCCTGTGTTAGAGAAACGCCTGGGCCACTAGCCTAAGCCATGCCTAATCATGGTGAAAACTTGGAGCATCACCATAGTGAGCTATCTATGAAGCATCCTCAATAAAAATCTATGCATATGGTAAATAAAAAGATTGCTGAGATGCTCACTGTCTGCTTGCCTTATCATTTTGGTTATGGGAAAGCTCATGTACCATGTGCAAGGGGTACCCCGTTGGCGGTTCTCAATGATATGCAAATACTTACAGTGACAAGAACTTACCTGGACCCAAGGTTGAGTATGCATGAGGTGTGGACCTTGTATTCAAGGGATCAGAGATTGCCAACTTATACTTCGTCAAGCATATACTCCATCTTTGCCACTTTAACCTTAACCACTTCAAGATGCTTATGATAGGGGCAATGAGGGCTGAAAGCTAACAAGTACCATAATTTTTGGAATCTCTTTTTGAAACTTTTAATCCCTACTTCCTTTATAAAAAAGGCTTTTCTTCCACCATTATTGAGTCTCCACCTTCTACCTTTAGGCACCATTAAGAGAGCATAGTTGTCATTTTGTGTGCAATGTTCCAAAGCTTATTAATTGATGCATATTGTGATATTACTTCTTCTTGTGCTATTTTTTTCTAGTCACCCTTGTGAACTTTGAAGGTGTCCTATGCATCTATTTTCTACTCTATGAGGGACAAGTTGATTGCCACTATGCTATGTTTTCTGTATGTGAAACAAACAAACGTTTTCAATGCATGCTATTCATGATCTTTGTTTGTAGCTTGTCATGTTGCATGCATAGTTACTTTGTCCTATTGTTAGAAATCCATCTTTCATGCACATGTTTAGAGTTCTTTGATCCCAGCTTTCAATGCTTGCAAATGGTTGGATCTTTGTGAGGGTGCATGTCACCTAAAAAATTATTCTTTTTATCACTTACCTACTCGAGGACGAGCAGGAGTTAAGCTTGGGGATGTTGATACATCGGAAACGTATCTATATTTTTTGATGCTCCATGCTTGTTTAGTATCTACTTTGCTTTGCTTGTCTACACTTTGAGGTGATTTTTACATGTTTTCTGGTACTAACCTACTAACAAGTTGCAACAGTGTCAGATGCCTGTTTTCTGCTGTTTTTGGTTTTAGAAAAGTTAGTCAAGAAATATTATCGGAATTGGACGGGACAAACCTCAAAGTCAATTACTTTCCGTGGGGAACAAGAAGTCCAGAGGGGAGTCGAGGAAGCGGGCCAGGGCAACCAAACCCCCCAGGCACGGGTGGGCCCTGCCCCGCGCCTGGGTAGGGTTTAGCCCTCCTGGCTGCCGCCTCGGCCTCCCCCTTCGCCTATAAGAAGCCCCTGATGCAGAATCCCTAAGTACCCAATCAAATCTCCATGAAACCGTCTATAGCCGCCGCCACCATCGTCCCTAGATCGGGGAGGACCTGAAGTTCTTCCTGGCACCCTGACGGAGGGGAGATCATCCTGGAGGACTTCTCTCCGGTATGATGCATGAGTAGTTCCACCTTGGAATATGGGTCCATGTAGTAGCTAGATGGTTGTATCTCCTCCTTTGTGCTTTCATGTATAGATCTTGTGATCTCCGTTCATGATCAAGATCTAATCTATTTGTAATCATGCATGTTGTGCTTGCGGGGATCCGATGGATATTGAGATTATTATGTTGGTTTGATTAATGGTTTTGTCTTTATGATTCTATCATGTCTGTGTTGTTTGTGATCTTGCATGCTCTTCGTTGTTAGTAGCTATCTTGGCCAAGTAGTTGCTAGTGACTCCAAGAGGGGGTATTTATGCTCGATAGTGGGTTCATGCCTCTAGTTTCCAAGGGAAGTGATAGAAATCTCTTCGGTTGTAGATGTGTTGTTGCTACTAAGGAGAAAACAACGGTCTCTTGTTCATGGAACATGTGGACGGTTTACCTTACACACTTGGATTAAAGCAGTTGTCTGTTGCTTGCAACTTAATACTGGAGGGGGTTCGGATGATAACCTGAAGGTGGACTTCTAGTCATAGATGCAGTTGGATGGCGGTCTATGTATCTTGTTGTATTGTCCAATCGAATCTCATAGGATCTTTCTAACTAGTAATTTCATTGTTATGCCTTGCTTAGTTCCTGTCAATTGCCATGCTGTAATTTGTTTACCCTTCATGCCATGTTGTTTATCTAAGGAGAGCACCTCTAGTGAACTATGGACCCCGGTCCAATCTTTACCATTGATATATCTTCCACTATTACTTGTTTACTTGCTGCAAACCATTACCTTCCACACCATACGTTTAATCCTTTGTTATAGCAAACTGGTGAGCTTGACAACCTCACTAATTCGTTGGGGCAAAGTCTTAAGTTTGTGTTGTGCAGGTCTCCGTGTTGCTTGCAACACCTGTGTGACGTTTCCTTCCTCCTTCTGGTTCGATAACCTCGGTGTCAACTGAGGGAAAACTTGTTGCCTTCTCTTCACACCTTACGCTTGGGGTTACCAACGAAGTGCCACGTCGAGCATCATCAAGTCACTAGCAACTACTTGGCCAAGATAGCTACTAACAACAGAGAGCATGCAAGATCACACACAACACAGACATGATAGTATCCAATAGACAAAACCATTAATCGATCTGACATAGTAATCTCAATATCCATCGGATCCCCGCAAACACAACATGCATGATTACAAATAGGTTAGATCTTGATCATGAATGGAGCTCACAAGATCTATACATGAAAGCACAAGGAGGAGATACAACCATCTAGCTACTACATGGACCCGTAGTCCAAGGTGGAACTACTCATGCTTCATACCGGAGAAGAAGGCCTCCGGGATGATTTCCCCTCCGGCAGGGTGCCAGGAAGAAGTTCACATCCCCCCGATCTAGGGATGACGGTGGAGGTGGCTACAGAAGGTTTCGTGAAGTTTTTATCGGGTGCCTATGGTTTCTGTATCGGGGGCTTCTTATAGGCGAAGAGGCAAGGCTGGGAGGCGACCGGGGGGGCACACCCAGCCCAGGCGCGGGCTGGGCCCACCCGCGCCTAGGGAGGTCTGGCCGCACTGTGGCGCCTCTCCGTCTCTCCTCTGGACTTTGTGGCGCCCATAGTAAAATATTGACTTTGGCTTTTGTCCCGTCCAATTCCGAGAATATTGATTTTCTGCCTTTCTGGAACCAAAAACAGAAGAAAACATGCAACTGGCACTGTGGCAACTTGTTAATAGGTTAGTTGCAGAAAAGATATAAAAACACCTCAAAGTGTAGACAAAGCAAAGCAAAGTAGATACTAAACAAGCATGGAGCATCAAAAATTATAGATACGTTTCCGACGTATCAAGCATACCCAAGATTAACTCCTGCTCGTCCTCGAGTAGGTAAGTGATAAAAGAATAGTGGAGAAAGGCCCTTCATAAAGGGAAACAGGGATTTCAAGTTTCAAAAAGAGCTTTCAAAAATTATGGTACTTGTTATCTTTCAGCCCTCATTGCCCCTATCATAAGCATCTTGAAGTGATTAAGGTTAAAGTGAACAAACTATGGAGTATATGTTTCACAAAGTTTAAGTTGGCAATCTCAAGTCCCTTGAATACGAGGGCCACACCTCATGCTACTCAACTTCAGTCACCTGTAAGTTCTTGGCATAGTAAGTACATGCGTATCATGGAGAACCGCCAACGGGGTACCCCTTACACATGGTACATGAGCTATCCCATAACCAAAATGACAAGGCAAGCAGACAATGAGCATCTCAGCGATCTTTTTATTTACTATGTGCATAGCTTTTTATTGAGGATGCTTCGTAGATAGCTCATTATGGTGATGCTGCAAGTTTCCACCATGATTAGGCATGGCTTAGGCTAGCGGACCAGGCGTTTATCTAACACAAAATACATAACTCCATGGACTTACAAGCTCCCTATTTGTTTCACACTGACGACATCCATAGACAAAAGAACATGATATCAGCTGTGTACAAAGTACAAGTGTAATGTTGAAAACGCTCCCCATGACAGCATGGTTCTGCTAATTCCAACGTATAAGTGAAAGCATATACAACATAGACGACATGATGGTTCAAGTTTATTAGGGGCAAAGAATATAAAGTGTGCCATCAAGTTTGTGAGGGCTTTAATCACTAATTTTTCACATAGCAAAATACTTTTAATTGGAAGATAGCTGAAAACAAGAATATACTTGGAATGGTGTAACACACCATGCATAGGAGTTTATAGTGGACACTTTGGAATAACTTGGTTTCTTGGAAGTTGGAAGCATGATTAGAACTTACTCATACAAGTGGAGGCTTGCAAAAGACTGGGAGCAACCAACTAAGAGAGCAATAATGGCCATAATCATGCAGAGCAACAAAACATTACTAATCAAAGCATAGAGTGGTACTACAAGTCAAGGACTAAATGATCATAGAGGCTATGGTGGCTTGTTCATAGTCATAACATGGTGTGAGCATGTGCCAAGTCAACCCAAACAAAACATCAAAGGAGAATACCACAATACTATGCTTTTGCATGCTAAAACAACGCATGATTCTTTCAAGGAACACTAAGCAATCCCAATTGTTTGGAAAAATACATGCTATAGCAATAATCACTAAGCATAAGGTCAAAATAACACCTAGCATGTCATGCTAAAGTCTAAGTCACAGTCAAAGCAAGCTCCTCTTGCACTTTCAAGCAAGAACTTACTACTCCTTTCCAACACCAAGCAACTTATTTGAAACAACAAAGCGATAACGGTGGTCCAAACTACTTTATTCAAGCAAACTAAACAAACTAAGCAAACCAAACGAAAACTAAGACGCTCCAAGAACAACACAACAGTGCATGAAACAATAAAAAACGAAGTGTCTAGAAGGACCTGATCTTTTTATTGATGAAGAAGGGGATGCCTTGGGCATCCCCAAGCTTTGACGCTTGTACCTCTTGGATATTTCTTGTGGTGACACCGGGGTGGCATCCCCAAGCTTGAGCTTTTGTCCATTCTTCATCTCATTAAATCATACTTTCTCTACACCTGAATTTTTCCTTCATACAAAACTTCACACAATCTTCATTAGCAACATTAGTGTATTCAAAAGATAATAGACCTTTTGGTTTAGCTTTGGAATAGCAAAACTTTTCACTAAAAACACAAACTACTTTAGCAACTCCTTCAAAAGGATCAATTCCCCAAAAGAGAACTCAAAAAGGAATCAATAAGAAGCAAATGCAAATAATGGCAGAAATCTGTTAAAACAGACCAGCAGGTAGAAACCGATTATTTTGAAAACCTTGTGTCGCTCAAATCAAAAAGTGTTGAACTAACAAACGTTAGATAACATACTGGGGGATTTATTCATAAATTTTCAGCTCAATCCGACTTACAGAGACTCCTCACGAATGTTTATGGTGGAGGATAGAAATCTATTTCGGGACAGCAACTTCCCAAATCTTACTTCCCTCTCAGTAGAGGTCATTCTTGGCACAAAAAGCAAACAAAAAGGATAAGGAGAGATCATTAGAGAAGTAATAACTTCCAAGACTCAAGGAAACTCTTGGGTTATCTCCCTACAAGTACTTTTTCTTTAACGCCTTTAAGTTAGGCACAAGAAGCAAGAAATCAAGTATTTTCAAATGAAGAATTTAGATCAATACTTGCAAAGTCTTCAACTATGAAAGGTATCTCATCCAAATGAGTTTTGTAGGATCCCTTCTCATCTCTCTTTGGTTTACTACTTTCATCAAACGAATTTTTAGGAACAATCCAATCAAAATTCTTTTCAAAGGCCTCATGCATCCCAACAAGCTTAAAGGGTATGGGTATCTTAAATTCCTCTCTAGGCTTAGTTTTATCAAAAGTACCCACAACATTTACACATGAGCCTAGCATATTGAAACGCTCAAAGACCTTTTTGGCTTCCTTAGTAACATCATGGAACTCTTTGAGCAAAGTTTCAAGAATAAATTCTCTCTTTTCAGCATTATTTTATTCTTTTAGTTTTAGGAATAAATTTGCATCATGGGGTTAAGGCTAACAGACCTAGCCTCCAACATATGAACTAAAGAAGCTGCAGCAATTTCATAATTAGGAGAAAGTTCTGCTATAGATTTATCCTCAATATCTTCATGCTTGCTAACATGGTTGAAGAATTCTTCAATATTATCTTTCCCAATTATGGAGCCACTACCTATTGCAAGATCTTTCAGGGCGAACTTGGGGAACAACATAGTGAGCTAGAGCAAGGTGACAACTAGAGTAGGAACTAATTTTTGTGTGTTTTTGATAAGAGAAAGCAAACCAAACTAAACTATTTTTTTTTGGAGTTTTTGATAAAAGAGGCAAACAAAACCAAGCAAAAGAAACTAAGCAAACTAAAAACAAAGTAAAGAGAAAGGTTGATGACGAATCCCCTTGTGAAGACGTCCTTAGCCTCCCCGGCAACGACGCCAAAAAGATCTTGATGGCACTGCGTCAACGTGCAGTGCTTCGTCGGGAAACCCCAAGAGCAAGGTGTGATGCAGCACAACAAGTTTTCTCTCAGTAAGAAACCGAGGTTATCGAACCAGTAGGAGGAAGGAAATATCACACATGTGTTGCAAGCAACGTGGAAACCTGCACAACACAAACTCAAGACTTTGCCCCAACGAATCAGTGAGGTTGTCAAGCTCACCGGTTTTCTGTAACAAAGGATTAAACATATGGTGTGGAAGGTGATGATGGTCTGTAGCAAGTAAACAAGTAATAATGGAAGATGTATCAATGGTAAAGATTGGACCGGGGTCCATAGTTCACTAGAGGTGCTCTCCTTGGATAAACAACATGGCATGAAGGGTAACAAATTACAGTAGGGCAATTGACAGGAACTGGGCAAGGCATAACAATGCAATACCAGACAAAAAGATCCTATGAGATTCGATTGGGCAATACAACAATATACATAGACCGCCATCCAACTGCATCTATGACTAGAAGTCCACCTTCAGGTTATCATCTGAACCCCCTCCAGTATTAAGTTGCAAGCAACAGACAACTTCTTTAAGCAAACAATCCACTTGTTCCATGAAGATACCGTTGTTTTCTCCCTAGTGGCAACAACACATCTACTACCGAAGAGATTTCTCTCACTTCCCTTGGAAACTAGAGGCATGAACCCACTATCGAGGATAAATACCCCCTCTTGGAGTCACTAGCAACTACTTGGCCAAGATAGCTACTAACAACGGAGAGCATGCAAGATCACAAACAACACAAACATGATAGTA
This sequence comes from Avena sativa, assembly GCA_916181665.1. Classification (NCBI taxonomy): domain Eukaryota; kingdom Viridiplantae; phylum Streptophyta; class Magnoliopsida; order Poales; family Poaceae; genus Avena; species Avena sativa. The sequence continues at coordinate 325,706,978 of OV702280.1, forward strand.
TCAAATAGACAAAACCATTAATCAATCTGACATAGTAATCTCAATATCCATTGGATCCCCACAAACACAACATGCATTATTACAAATAGATTAGATCTTGATCATGAACGGAGATCAGAAGATCTATACATGAAAGCACAAGGAGGAGATACAACCATCTAGCTACTACATGGACCCATCGTTCAAGGTGGAACTAATCACGCTTCATACCGGAGAAGAAGTCCTCCGGGATGATTTCCCCTCCGGCAGGGTGCCGGGAAGAACTTCAGATCCCCCGATCTAGGGACAACGATGGTGGCGGCTACATAAGGTTTCGTGGAGTTTTGATCGGATGCCTAGGGTTTCTGTATCGGGAGCTTTTTATAGGCGAAAAGGAGAGGCTGGGAGGCGACCAGGGGCCACACCCTGCCTAGGCGTGGGCTAGGCCCACTCGCACCTAGGGGGGTCTGGTCGTCCTGTGGCGCCTCTCCGTCTCTCCTCTGGACTTCGTGTCGCCCACGGTAAAATATTGACTTTGGCTTTTGTCCCGTCCAATTCCGGTAATATTGATTTTCTGTCTTTCTAGAACCAAAAACAGAAGAAAACAGACAACTGGCACTGTGACAACTTGTTAATAGGTTAGTTTCAGAAAAGTTATAAAAACACCTCAAAATGTAGACAAAGCAAAGCAGTAGATACTAAACAAGCATGGAGTATCAAAAAATTTAGATACGTTTCCGACGTATCAACATGATCAAAATATTGGTAGGGTACACTTTGGTCACAATCCAAACATACACAACTTTTCTTTTTGCAGGTTATTTTATGGTGGCGCATTGAAAGCAGCTATAGGCACTCCTCTTGCCATCGGATACTATGCCTTCTGGACACAACCGTCTACTGACAGTCGCTCAAAATATTATTACTCACCATATTAGTCATCTATACGAAGCTTATTATCATATGCTTGTTATTTTTCGTTGGTTGATATATGCGTCAAATTTTAGAGATCTTTGATGTTGTAATAACTTTGAATGATTAGACTTTTAATTAAAAGATGTGTGCTTCAACCGACAACGCAGAGACCGTGGGTACTCCTCTTTTCATGAAAAAAACCATGGCATACATTTTGAAACTTAGAGAGTAAAACATTTTTGTACTCCCTCCGACCCATATTACTTGACTTGGATTTATTAAAATTTGGATAAACCTATATAATAAATAGTGTCTAGATTCATCCAAATCTAAACAAATCCAAGTCAAATAATATGGGTCGGAGGGAGTACATATAAGTTCTGTCTTTTTTCTTCTTTAATAAAAGAGTGCGGGTCTTGACTCCTGAAGTTTTCTCCAAATGAACGATAAGCATCAATTATCAATTGATACCTAACCGAGCCAGTTCACACACACGCTTTGCAGCTTGCTCCCATCGACCGAGACGGGGAGTTCGATGATGACAAGTGTTGATCCGACATTCAAACTATATACTCCTTTCGTCTCAAAATAGATGTCGCAAATTTGTTAAAATTTAAACAAATCTATATACTTCCTCTGTCTTAAAATAGATATTGAAAATTTGGTTAAATTTATATGTATTTAGACACTATTTATACTAGGTTCACTCAAATTAAAAAAAATAAGACATCTATTTTGAGATGGAGGGAGTACTAAATAGTGGCTAGATTCGTTCAAATTTTGACAAATTTAAGACATCTATAGTTTAAGATGGAGAAAGTAATACTATTCACGGCAGCGTGTCAATGATCGTTAATTAAAGGGAAAACACACACCGATAAAATAACCCCGGCCGCCCGACCAGTCGAGAACACGATTGTGCCTAGCACCTGACGAACATATCATAATCCCGTTCCCAACCATTCCAGCCCCAACAAACCGCTTAATTTCAGCCACCTGTGCAGGCCAGTACGATGTCAACGTCGTGCCGACGCACACTGCCGCGTACACGTCCGAGCTCGATCGCTTCGCCCGCGGCCCGCGCACGCGCCACTCGCCGGTATATATAGAGCGTGCAGCGTCTGTCCTCTACTCAACTCCACCGATCGAGACACACCGATCCATCAACGAAGCTTCTCTGCTCCAAGCTTCGAAGTCCAGAGATTTGGAAGTCCGGACCAATCGATCATCAAACATATGGCTCTGGATTGCAGGGCGTTTCCGCCGCCGGCGACCGGCCGCGCTCCCGCCATCCAGGCGGCGATGCCGTGGTCAGGGGACGGCGCTGGTGGTTCGTCTACGGAGGGAGGGGACATGCTGATGATGCAGGGGAGCGCCGCCATGGCGACGGACGTCCCGCTGCCGTGGAACGACGAGGGGAGGATGAAGCGGGAGCTGGTCGCATGGGCCAAGGCCGTGGCGTCCATGGCCATCAGGGAGTCGATGCGGTGCTAAGATACACGCGCCGGAGTGCTGAGATATGCAGGCGAGCGATAGGCAATTTGGCCATGGAAGCTGCCTCCTGTTCTGCTTTCGTCCATATTCCCGCTGCACCGAGCCAGTAGACTAGATTTCTTTTCGTTCTCTGAATCCCTTTTTTCACGGAGCGAACCTCGTGATCTCTTTTAAGATCAGATTCCGTGGATCGTTCGGCATGTACAAGTTTTTTGCGAAGGATGAAGATGATGAAGGATAATGGATACTACCATAGGATTTCCGCCCCGTTTTTATTGCACTCGAGAATATGAGCCGCTGAATTCAGCTGCAGAGAAGCTTCCATAAGGCTTTGTTCGGTTAGCCCCTTCCTGGCCGGGGTCGTGGCCAAATCCACGTCAATCCCCGTGGGTCGGCCCATCTGGTATTAGTTCCCGTCTAGCAAAATTCGTTTGTTCGGTTACGCCCTGTGGGGATTCTAGCCCGGTCCAAACCCTCCCGATTCCGGCAATTCTAGCGGGGGAAAAATAACAGTAACGCTACATCTACGGATGTTTTCTTACGGAAACAAACTTACGGACAGACGTGGAACAACGTCTTAGGTTTACAGTTCTAAAATCACGGGAGAGAAAAACAAATGAGCCAACCGGGTGGACGCACGTCTGCCCGTAGGATTTTTCCGTAAGACTCTTTTCGTAAGTTTAGCTTTTCCGGAAAAATAATCGTCCGATGACCCGTGGAACAATTCCCGAACAATTCGCCAAAACAGAAGAGCTCCCTCTTCTCCCACGACATGGAGGCGACCTGGGGCGGCGGTGGCGGCGGCGGCTACCTGGCGACGATGACCAGCCACTCCATGCGGTCTACCCCTACCACCCTCTCTCGTCCTGATCTGCATCTTGGGGCCGAGATATTGGGGCCTTGCTAGGGCTCGAGATCTCATCTTGTGCGATTCTTGGAGAAAGTCGATCCTGGTCCCCCTGTAGTTCTTCATTTGTTCGTAGCCTGCTCGATGCGAATGCTTCTCCGCCTATCTCATGAAAATGCTCTGGCGCCAGAAACAAGGTACGGACATGAGTCCCTCTTTCTGCTCTTGTAGTTCTTGCATGCCTTCAAAGTATCTGATCGTGGTCCTTGCAATTTCTTGACAATTGATTCCTAATTGGCGTGATAGTTTGCCGATCCGTTGCTCTTGCTCCTCCTGCAGCTGGTCGTTCGCCCTAAAGCCAGTTACCAGGAAGATCCTCAAGCGGTCAAGCCCATCCCTTGGCCTGAATAGTCCACCAAGATCAACATTTGTTTCTAAAAAAAAATCCATTATAATCTATGTACTACCCAGTAAGGAACACGAAGGAAAACCCCAATAGTTCAAATCTTGCAGGTATTAGTGTAAAATTACTGACCGTTGACGTTAAACGCATTATAGCCTTGTAATGTTTCTAGATGTACCCGTGCACAAGCGACTTACGACATTTAATTATTGGTTATGATGGGCTCATGCTATGCCTGCCTAGTTCTTATATATCATGCATTTTTATTTCTATCATGCACTTGGCAACTTCCTAAAGGAGAGATTTTCCATTGAACAATGATATACCAAAATCAGATTCAAGGAGAAGAGTCGTACATCATCTGAACTGACAAGTGACATCTAGTAGAAGAGTCGTACTCTGGATATTTGGTTTATGCTCAACCAGAGTTGCAGTACTGAAGTAGGTAGGCTTCAGAATTTAGATAGAGTAGCCAACTGGAAACACAACGGTAGAGCCTGGCACTATAGATTTATCAAGAGAAGAAATAGTTTAGATTTTCCTTTATTTTTCAGCAGTCCTAGGCTCCTAGCAAGAACGCAGAAGGATCCAGGATGCCAATCTCACTCCGTCACTCGGTTACTCTATATATGTACTGCTATATGTATGATATGGATTGATACTGTGAAGATTTTTCTGAAGCTTCCATTTTGATCTAGCTAGATATACATACATATAAACCAATGAAGAGGTGTGGGTGAGGTCTTAAGTTGAAAGAATTTGATTCATATCCACTTTCTTCCCTTTCTTAAAATATTTGTAACCATTCACTCATATGATTACTGTATCATTATCACATTGAGGTGTGAGTGTGCTCTTAAGTTAGCAGTTGTTGGCAAATGAACCTGCACAGGCCTCAAATTTTGTTATGATGTTTATTATGTAAATCCATAGAAAGTAAGCAATGGTTCTGCATTCTGATACATCTATCTAATATTGTCCTACAGAGAGAGAAACTGAAACTTTCTGAGCTAGCTAACCTTTAACTTTTCCTTTTAAGAATTTTTTTTGCGAAAGTTTTCCTTTAAGATTTATCACCTAAAATTTTCTGTCATGAATCTTTCCGTTGCTGAAGCTCTTGTTGACGGTCGTTGGTGCAGGCACTTCCACCCATCTATGCCACTGATCGCTGTGTGGCAATTTTTACTGAGCGTCTAGTTACAAGATATCCCTTCAAACCGCTGATTTGGAAACCAACATGTCTTCGAAGCAAAAAAGCTCAACACAACTTTAGGTGTTCCATCTGATGCTTGATAAGGTCAAAAGTTGGCATGAGGCGGGCAAGCCATGGATTCATCAGTTGATACATCGACCACACGAACAGGGTTGACCTGATGTATAAATCCAGAGACTCGTCGCTTTACGACCTGGTTTTTTTGTTTTTATCTTGTTCTTCTCTACCTGGTTTCTGCCCAGGTTTTGTTCTCCCTATATGAAAAACCTAAGCGGACAGTGTTTTTGTAAAAAATAATATCTAGAAGGCTATGCTTGTACCACTAGAATTCTCTTGCTCCTGATATATTGCCAAACTGAATGATATACTGATGTTATATTGTTTATACGGATGGTCAATCGTTAGTTTATACTACTCTATCTGGTGTAATGCAATAAACCAATTTGACACAGGGTTTAAACGAACGATTTTATGGTGGCAGGGATCTCTTGGTGGCAGGAGTTATTCCACGTGGGGATTGGGGTGACAGGCAGGGATAACCCAAATCCTCGTTGGATTGCATCCCCTAGTGGATTCAATCTCCACAAACCGAACAAGGCCTTTAGAAAATAAAGGTAAGCTGCAGTGAGAAAAAAATGAGTAGTTTAAATGTGATGATCAGCGTGAATGACAAGACCAAGGTACTGACCTTTTACTTCTCTGTCACTGCCAACGCCAAGTTCCATGAGAAGCGTTAAACATCCGAATCGCAACATGGTCGATACAAGCACCCCAAAAAACAAAATTAGAAGGGGTGTGACAGGTTGCTTTGCGGAAGCAAATATATTGGTTCTATGAGCAATACTCCATCCGGTCTATTCTAATGGTCTCAATTTTATCAAGATTTAATTAGTGGATTTCTTTTGCTTGAGTTATAGACTTGATTTGAAATCCATGAGTTCTTGTAAAGAATACCTTGTTATGATCTCTAAAAGATATGATATTCATCTTTAAGTAATATGTTATGATTTCATTTATTTCCATTTGATCTACCCATAAATCAAACTACCTTTAACAAAGATAAGGTTTTAGTACAAGTCATATTAAAACTTATCGCACTCAACTTAATAATCTACTTCCGTTTCATCAAATAAAGAGAAGTTTCAATCACTTTGACAAGTTTTAATCAAAACGACGAAAATTATCCAGATTTTCTATGCATGAATGCAATGCACACGCTTGATCTTTGTTATTTGTAACCTCAAATGTTGGGATGCTACACATCTTTATGTTGGTCAATATGACAGTGTATGAATGACATAATTTTTAGCAAGTCAAGGAATTTTAACTTTTTGCAGGTTATCCATATGTTCGCGCATTGGATACAGCTCTTGCCACTCCTCTTTCCACCGGAGCAGCGGGATACTGTGGCTTCTGGATGCAACCATCCGCCAACGGTCTCTCGGGAAATCTTCAGCCGGGTTGGCTGATAGCATATTAGTCAACTATAGGATGATTGGAATTTTTATGTATGCAAGAACCAACGCAGAGGCCGTGGTACTTCGCCTTTTCGAGAAAAAGAACCATGTCACACATTTTGGAACCGAGAGAGTAAACTTTTTTGTACATGCGAGATCGGTCCTTTATAGGATTCGCAGCATGGAAAACAAAAAAATTCTATCGCGGGAACACACAAAAGCCAAAATCTAATCTACGAGATCGGTGCAACGAGTTTGTAGAGTACTAACCCTCATAGATCCAAAATGTTTAACGAGATCGGATTCTCATGGTTGATGTAGTCGTTCACTTGCCGATCTCAAGATCGCGAAGACGATCCATCCGGCGCCATGTTCCGGCAGCGCTTTCGCAGTCGGTCACACGTACGGTAGTCGATGAAGACCTTCCTCTCCCTTGTTCCAGCAGGGGCAGCGGAGGTTGTAAATCTCCACGGAATCCCAGCAGCACGACGGTGTTGTGGTGGTGGAGAATAGATTAGTGCAGAGCTTCGCCTAAGCCGGAGCAGTTGTATGGAGGAGAGAGGGTTGCGGCAGCTAGGGCTCTAGGCGCCGACGGCTAGGGCTTTTGGGGTGAGGTGCAAGGGACGCCCCCACCCCTCCTTATGGGTGGACGGGTGACACGTCCAATTTGCATCACCATTCTATATCATAATTTGCCTCTGTTCATTGGTATATGTCTTATTATAATGTATTACTTATGTCTTTTCATCTGTGTATGCATGTTGGATGATTCTTGGAGGATGGACTGCTGGAGTCTGGATTCTGATGGAAAAGGAGGAGTTTTGATGCAATTTCGCAAAGATCATAAAAATACCAGAAAAATATTGGAAAATCATATTTTCCCAGAAGACGAAGGAAGCCAGAAGGGAAGGCGTAGCTGAGCCACAGGAGGCCCACCCCCTAGGAGCGGGTCCCCCTAGGCCGCGCCTAGGGCAGGTGTGGCCCACCTGGCCAGCTCCTGACTCCGCCCTCTCGCCTATATCATCCTCTTGGAACCCTAATACTAGGGGAGCGACCACATATAGATTTCCGCCACCTCTGCGGGGCGGAAAACACCGAGAGAGAAAGATCTCTCTGGCAGACAGATTTCTGCTAGGGAAATTCCTTTCCGGAGAGGGGAGATCGTCGCCATCAACACCGTCATCAAGCTAGGCTTCATCGGGATCATCATCATCATCCACACCATCATCTCCACTAGCACCATCATCATTGTCCATCCCGATGTAACAATCGTGTTCAATACTTGCTTAGTTCATTAGGGAAAACTTTCCCGGTGTTGATTACTATTGTAGTTGATGCTTGTGAGTGGAACCATTGGATTATTGTTTATGTTCAGATTGTTATCCATTACCATATCATATTTGATCTTGATCCATATGATGTCCAGTGATTAGTTCGTTTAGTTCTTGGGGACATGGGAGAAGTCATGTTGTTAGTAGTGGATTTGTGTTGAGTTATTATTCAATGGTTTAGTATTTAAGTTGTGGTGTTATTCTTCTAGTGGTGTCCTGTGAACGTCGACTACATGATACTTCACCATTTATGGGCCTAGGGGAATGCATTGTGTATTTGGCTACTAATTGTGGGGTTGCCGGAGTGACAGAAACCTGAACCTATTAAGTTTGGGGATGTTGATACGTTGGAAACGTATCTATAATTTTTGATGCTCCATGCTTGTTTAGTATCTACTTTGCTTTACTTGTCCACACTTTGAGGTGCTTTTTACATGTTTTCTGGTACTAACCTCTAAACAAGTTGCAACAGTGCTAGATGCCTGTTTTCTGCTCTTTTTGTTTTCAGAAAAGTTAGTAAAAAAATATTCTTGGAATTGGAGGGGACAAACGTCAAAGTCAATTACTTTCCATGGGGAACAAGAAGTCCAGAGAGGAGCCGGAGGGGCTAGCCAGGAGGGCCAGACTCAGCCCAGGCGCGGGTGGCCCCTGCCCCGTGCCTGGCTAGGGCGCTCCCCGGCCTCCCCTTTCGCCTATAAGAAGCCCCGATGCAGAAACCCTGGGTACCAGATCAAATATCCATGAAACCGTCTATAGCCGCCGCCACCATCGTCCCTAGATCGGGGAGGATCTGAAGTTCTTCCCGGCACCCTGCCGGAGGGTAGATCATCCCAGAGGCCTTCTCTTTGGTATGATTGTTGGAATTCGGCCCTAGAGGCAATAATAAAGATGTTATTATTATAATTCTTGTTCATGATAAAGTTTATATTCCATGCTAGAATTGTATTAAGCGGAAACTTTAATACTTGTGTGGTTTGTGAACAACACCGTGTCCCTAGTATGCCTCTATGGACTAGCTCATTGATTAATGATGGTTAAGGTTTCCTAACCATAGACATGAGTTGTCGATTAATAATGAGATCATATCATTGGGAGAATGATATGATGGATAGACCCAAACTAAGCGGAGCAATTAGATCGTGTCATCGTGTTCATCTTTGCGAAGCTTTTCTTATGTCAAATATTGTATTCCTTAGACCATGAGATAATACAACTCCCTGGTATCGGAAGAAAGCATCAAACGTCATCCTATGAGAGGGTGATCATAAAGGTGTCTCTCAGGTGATCGGAAAGTACCTGTTGGGTTGTATGTATCGAGATGGGATTTGTCCCTCCCAAGTCGGAGAGATATACTTCGGGCCCACTCGGTAATCGATATCAACACCGCTTGCAAGCATGTGGTTAAGGAGTTAATCACAAAGTGATATCGGATTACGGAACGAGTAAAGTACTTGCTGTGAACGAGATTGAACTAGGTATGACGGTACCGACGATCAAATCTCGGGCAAGTAAAATATCGCGAGACGAAGGGAATATATATATATATATGGGATTGATTGAATCCTGGCATCGTGGTTCATCCGATATGATCATCGATGAATGTGTGGGAGTCAATATGGGTTTCCAGACCCCGCTGTTGATTATTGATATAAGATCATGTCTGCATATTCTCGAACCCGAAGGGTCACACACTTAATGTGTCTTGACGCTAGGATAGATTGGATAATTGGTTTATGAGTTTTTGTTCGGAGTCTCAGATGGGATCCGGGATGTCACGAGAGGTTTCGGAATGGTCCGGAGAATAAGATTCATATAAGGCAATGCAGTTTTTGGAGTTCGGAATTGTTTCGGGTTAATCGGTATTGTACCGGAAGCTTCTAGAACCTTTTGGAGGGGGACCAACGTGGCACCACCTTCCGGGAGGGGGCATGGGCCTATGAGGGAGTGCCCTGGCCGCATTGGGACAGGGGCACAAGGCCCCATAGGGCCCAGCCGGCCAAACACCTAGGAAACCCTAGGGGAGCTTCTAGAAGGGGGGGGGGAACTTGCCCCCCACTCCTCCCTCCTTGGCCGCCGGCCTAGGGCTTGGGGGAGGGGCTAGGGCTGGCCGACCACCCCTCTATATAAAGAGGGCTGGGGGCGCACCCCTCCCACACCACCTCCCCAAGCCCTAGCCGCCCTGCTGCCCTCCTCTCTCTCTCCCTCCCGACTGCGCGTAGGCGAAGCCCTGCCGCAGAAACTCTCCACCGCTTGCACCGCACCGTCGCGTTGTAGATCCAATCCATATCTCCACCCCACTTGCTGGACCGAGGAAGGAGGAGACGTCGAGGTGCCACACGTGTGCATCTCTCGGAGGCATCGCCACTTGCGGTGTTAGATCGGATCGGATCGCGAGGAGGAGAAGCGAGTACGACTACATCACCCACGTTCCGTCGAACGTTCCGCGGAGCGAATCTTCAAGGGTATGAAGATCTCATCTATTACCCCTCGTTGTTTGCATCTCCTAGATTAGATCTTGGCTTTCCCCGTTCGCATCCGTAGAAAATTTTGATTTACTATGCTGCGAAACCCTTCAGTGGTATCAGAGCTAGATATATGCGTAGATGTGTTTCACGAGTAGAACGCAACATGGTTTTTGCGGGCGTTGATGTTTTCTGTTGCAAGCCTCTTGTTTGTGTACTTCTTATGACGCGGGATAGTGAGATCGAAGCGGTCCAGGCCAACCTTACACGACCTCGTTCGTGAGACCGGCTCCGCACTTGACGTGTGGCTTGTTCCACACATGTGGCTGGTGGATGCCATTTTCTCTCACTATAGTTGTCATGGGATTTACACCGGAGTTTGGCAACCATAATATCACCGTTGTGGCTTTCCGTAGGTAAGAATCGTTCCTAGCTTGCTACTCCCATAAGCCACGTAAAACATGCAACAACAAAGTACAGGCGTCTAACTTGTTTTTGCAGGGAGTGTTTTCTGTGATATGGTATGGCCCAAGATGTGATGTGTATGTTGTATGCGATGATCATGTTTTGTAATGTTTCACGACTTGCATGTCGATGAGTACACAACCGGAAGGAGCCATATGGTTGTCTTTATAATTGTGTATGACTTGTGTGTCAACTTCTTATACGCCATGTAATAGTTTTACTTTATAGCTAAGTAGTTAGCAATAGTTGTAGTTGCTATTCGTGGTGGAGGCAATCATGGTGGAGTGCTGGAGATCATGCCGGCACGCACAAGATGGAGATCATTGCGCAAAGATTGGCTATACCATGTCACATAAAGTTATATGCATGTGATGTTTATCCTTTTATGTATCTTATTATGCTTAGATCACGACAGTAGCATTATAAGATGATTCCTCACTTAAAGATCAGATAAAACTGTGTTCTCCCCATGTATGCACCGTTGCGAAACTTCGTCGTGTTCAAGCATCACGTGATTATCGGGTGCTATAAACTCTACGTTCACATACAACGGGTGCAAGCCAGTTTTGCACACGCGGAAATACTTGGGTTTGACTTGACGAGCCTAGCATGTACAAACATGGCCTCGGAACACATGAACAGAAATGTTAAGCATGAGTCATATGAATGATATGATCGACACTTCGTTGTCCACCATTGAAAACACATCTCTTCTCGTGAAGATCGGATTAGGTGTGGTGAATTTGGATCATGTTCACTAAACAACTTGAGGGATGTTGAATTTAGTGGGAGTTCATCTAGTAATTTGATTAAGTTGAACTAGTTATCATGAAAATAGTCTAATTTGTACTTGAAAATATTGTAGATCAAATGGCTAAGTCCAACTTCAACTTCAACGTTTTTGCTGAGAAAGAAAAGCTTAGAAACAATGGGTCTAACTTCACCAACTGGTTCCGCAATCTGAGAATCATTCTTGCTGGCAGACAAAAGGACTATGTCCTTGAGGATGCGCTAGGTGACGCCCCTGCTGTAGATGCGCCGGCTGATGAGAAAGCTATTTATCAGTCGCGCAAAGATGATTATGGTGTGATTAAGAGCACCATGTTGTTTGCTATGGAATCGGACCTTCAAAATCGTTTTGAAGATTATCCCGGGCCCTTTGAGATTCTTGAGGAGCTGAAAACTATGTTTCAGACTCAGGCCCATTCTGAGAGATATGAGATCTCTGAGAAATTCTTTAACTGTAAGATGGAGGAAGGGAGTTCCGTTAGTGAGCATGCCATAAAGATGTCGGGCTACACTCAATGCCTTGAGCAATTGGACTGCAAGATTCCAGAGGAGCTCAAGATTGACAGGGTTCTGCAATCACTCCCTCCCACCTACAAAAGTTTTGTAGTGACTCATAATCAGATTGGTTCCACGGATACGATCACCGAGCTTTCGCTAAGCTGAAAGCTGCGGAGGTGGACATCAAAAAGGATAATCATGTGTTGATGGTCAACAAGCCCCCCAGCTTTAAGAAAGGTAAGGGTGCAAAGAAGCCCTTCAAGAAAGGCGGTGGCAAGCGCGTTGCCCCTGCTGAGAAGAATCTCAAGTCTGGACCTAAGCCGGACACTGAGTGCTTCTATTGCAAGGACAAGGGCCACTGGAAGCGCAACTGTCCGAAGTACTTAGCGGACAAGAAGGCTGGCACCATCAAAGGTATATTTGATATACATGTTATTGATGTTTTCCTTATTAGCCCTCGTTGTAGTGCCTGGGTATTTGATACTGGTTCAGTTGCTAATATTTATAACTCTAAACAGGAGCTACGGAATAGACGGCGGCTTGCGAGGGATGAGGTGACGATGCGCGTTGGCAACAGATCAAGAGTTGATGTGATGGCCGTCGGCACGCTCTCCTTAGTTTTACCTTCGGGATTAGTTTTAAACCTCAATAAATGATATTATGTGCCAGCGTTGAGCATGAACATCATATCTGGATCGTTTTTATTGCAAGACGGTTATTCATTTAAATCTGAGAATAATGGTTGTTCTATTTATATGAGTAACATCTTTTATGGTCATGCATCTGCTGTGAATGGTTTATTTCTTCTGAATCTCGAAAGGGATGAAACACACATACATTACATTGAGGCTAAGAGATGCAAGGTAGATAGTGATAATACTACTTATTTGTGGCACTGTCGTCTATATCATATTGGTGTAAAACGCATGAAGAAACTCCATTCTGATGGACTTTTGGAGTCTCTTGATTTTGAATCATTTGACACATGCGAACCATGCCTCATGGGCAAGATGATCAAAACCTCGTTCTCCGGAATGATGGAGCGAGCAACGGACTTGTTGGAAATCATACATACCGATGTATGCGAACCGATGAGTGTTTCGACGCGTGGTGGATATCGCTATTTTCTCACTTTTACCGATGACTTAAGTAGATATGGGTATATCTATTTAATGAAACATAAATCGGAAACGTTTGAAAAGTTTAAAGAATTTCAGAATGAAGTGGAGAACCATCGTAACAGAAAAATTAAGTTTCTACGATCCGATCGTGGAGGTGAATATTTGAGTTATGATTTTCTCACGCATCTTAAAGCAAGCGGAATCGTTTCGCAACTCACGCCGCCCGGAACACCACATCGCAATGGTGTGTCTGAACGCCGGAATCGAACTCTATTAGATATGGTCCGATCAATGATGTCTCTTACTGATTTGCCGTTATCATTTTGGGGTTATGCATTAGAAACCGCTGCATTGACTTTAAATAGGGCAACCATCTAAATCCGTTGAGACGACACAGTATGAACTGTGGTTTGGTGCTAAACCTGAGTTGTCATTTCTTAAAGTTTGGGGATGCGAAGCTTACGTCAAGAAGTTGATGCCGGACAAGCTCGAACCCAAAGCGGAGAAATGCGTCTTCATAGGATACCCTAAGGAAACCATTGGTTATACCTTCTATCACAGAACCGAAGGCAAAGTGTTTGTCACAAAGAACGGATCCTTTCTTGAGGAGGATTTCTCTCGAAAGAAGTGAGTGGGAGGAAAGTAGAGCTAGACGAGGTTGTTTAACCTTCTCTTGAGTTGGAGAGTAGCGCAGCACCTGAAATTGTTCCAGTGCCGCCTGCACCAATAATAGAGGAAGCTAATGACAAGGATCATGAAGCTTCGAACGATGCTACTACTGAATGTCGCAGGTCGACAAGGTCGCGTGCCCCTCCTGAGTGGTATGGAAACCCTGTCTTAACTGTCTTGTTAGTAGATGACAGTGAACCTGCGAACTATGAGGAAGCGATGATGAGCCCAGACTCTGAGAAATGGCTAGAGGCCATGAAATCCGAATTGGGATCCATGAGCGAAAACCAAGTATGGACTTCGGTAGACCCTCCTTGCGACCGAAAGGCCGTTGAGTGCAAATGGATCTTCAAGAAGAAAACGGACGCGGATGGTAATGTTACCGTCTATAAAGCACGACTTGTCGCGAAAGGTTTTCAACAAGTTCAAGGTGTTGACTACGATGAGACTTTCTCTCCCGTAGCGATGTTTAAGTCCATTTGGATTTTATTAGCAATTGCTGCGTTTCATGATTATGAAATATGGCAGATGGATGTCAAGACTGTGTTCCTCAATGGCAACATTGATGAAGAGTTGTATATGATGCAACCCGAATGTTTTGTCGATCCTAAGGATGCTGATAAAGTGTGCAAACTTCAGCGTTCCATTTATGGACTAAAGCAAGCGTCTCGGAGTTGGAACCTTCGTTTTGATCAAGTGATCAAGAGCTTTGGATTTGTTCCAAATTGCTACGAAGCTTGTATCTACAAGAAAGTGAGTGGGAGCTCAGTGACATTTCTGGTACTATATGTGGATGACATATTGATTATTGGAAATGACATTAACATGCTTAACGATGTGAAGAGTTATTTGAACAAATGTTTTTCAATGAAAGACCTAGGGGAAGCTGCTTATATATTGGGCATAAAAATCTATAGAGATAGACAAAGACGCCTGATAGCTTTAAGCCAGAGTACATACCTAGACAAAGTTCTGAAAAGGTTCAGAATGGATAAGGCAAATAAAGGTTCAGTGCATATGTTGTCAGGTAAGATATTGAGCAAGTCTCAGTGTCCAGCTACGGTAAATGATAGAGAAGCTATGAGCAAAGTACCTTATGCCTCGGCCATAGGTTCTATCATGTATGCCATGCTGTGTACTAGACCGGATGTGTCCAATGCTCTTAGTTTGACGAGTAGATACCAAAGTGATCCAGGAGTGGAACACTGGACAGCCGTGAAGAACATCCTAAAGTACCTAAATAGGACTAAAGAAATGTTCTTAGTCTATGGAGGTGATGAACAGCTCGTCGTAAAGGGTTACTCGACGCCTGTTTCGACACCGACAAGGATGATTCTAAATCTCAGACAGGATACGTTTATATTTTGAATGGAGGAGTTGTGAGCTGGAGAAGCTGCAAGCAAAGCATGATCGCGGGATCTACAGTAGAAGCGTCAAGTGAAGGAGTTTGGATTAGGAACTTCATCACTGAGCTTGGCGTGGTTCCAAGTGCCTTGGACCCACTGGAGATATTGTGTGACAACACTGGCGCCATAGCACTAGCTAAGGAACCAAGATATCATCTAAAGACCAATCATATCAACCGCAAGTTTCATATAATCCGAGATTATATAGCAGATGGAGATCTGAAGATTAGCAAAGTACATACAGATCTGAATGTCGCAGATCCATTGACTAAACCTCTGGGCGCTCCCCGGCCTCCCCCTTCGCCTATAAGAAGCCCCGATGCATAAACCCTGGGTACCCGATCAAATATCCACGAAACCGTCTATAGCCGCCGCCACCATCGTCCCTAGATCGGGGAGGATCTGAAGTTCTTCCCGGCACCCTGCCAGAGGGGAGATCATCCCATAGGCCTTCTCTCTGGTATGATTGTTGGAATTATGCCATAGAGGCAATAATAAAGATGTTATTATTATAATTCTTGTTCATGATAAAGTTTATATTCCATGCTAGAATTGTATTAAGCGGAAACTTTAATACTTGTGTGGTTTGTGAACAACACCGTGTCCCTAGTATGCCTCTATGGACTAGCTCATTGATTAATGATGGTTAAGGTTTCCTAACCATAGACATGAGTTGTCGATTAATACTGAGATCATATCATTGGGAGAATGATATGATGGACAGACCCAAACTAAGCAGAGCAATTAGATCGTGTCATCGTGTTCATCTTTGCGAAGCTTTTCTTATGTCAAATATTGTATTCCTTAGACCATGAGATAATACAACTCCCTGGTATCGGAAGAAAGCTTTGAGGTCATCAAACGTCATCCTATGAGAGGGTGATCATAAAGGTGTCTCTTAGGTGATCGGAAAGTACCTGTTGGGTTGTATGTATCGAGATGGGATTTGTCCCTCCCAAGTCGGAGAGATATACTTCGGACCCACTCGGTAATCGATATCAACACCGCTTGCAAGCATGTGGTTAAGGAGTTAATCACAAAGTGATATCGGATTACGGAACGAGTAAAGTACTTGCTGTGAACGAGATTGAACTAGGTATAACGGTACCGACGATCAAATCTCGGGCAAGTAAAATATCGCGAGACGAAGGGAATATATATATGGGATTGATTGAATCCTGGCATCATGGTTCATCCGATATGATCATCTATGAATGTGTGGGAGTCAATATGGGTTTCCAGACCCCGCTGTTGATTATTGATATAAGATCATGTCTGCATATTCTCGAACCCGAAGGGTCACACACTTAACGTGTCTTGACGCTAGGATAGATTGGATAATTGGTTTATGAGTTTTTGTTCGGAGTCTCGGATGGGATCCGGGACGTCACGAGAGGTTCCGGAATGGTCCGGAGAATAAGATTCATATAAGGCAATGCAGTTTTTGGAGTTCGGAATTGTTTCGGGTTAATCGGTATTGTACCGGAAGCTTCTAGAACCTTCCGGAGGGGGACCAACGTGGCACCACCTGACGGGAGGGGGCATGGGCCTATGAGGGAGTGCCCTGTCCGCATTGGGCCAGGGGCACAAGTCCCCATAGGGCCCAGCCGGCTAAACACCTAGGAAACCCTAGGGGAGCTTCTAGAAGGGGGGGGGGACTTGCCCCCCCACTCCTCCCTCCTTGGCCGCCGGCCTAAGGCTTGGGGGAGGGGCTAGGGCTGGCCGCCCACCCCTCTATATAAAGAGGGCTGGGGGCGCACCCCTACCACACCACCTCCTCAAGCCCTAGCCGCCCTGCTGCCCTCCTCTCTCTCCCTCCCGACTGCGCGTAGGCGAAGCCCTGCCGCAGAAACTCTCCACTGCTTGCACCGCACCGTCGTGTTGTAGATCCAATCCATCTCTCCACCCCACTTGCTGGACCGAGGAAGGAGGAGACATCGAAGTGCCGCACGTGTGCATCTCTCGGAGGCTTCGCCACTTGCGGTGTTAGATCGGATCGGATCGCGAGGAGGATAAGCGAGTACGACTACATCACCCACGTTCCGTCGAACGTTCCGCTGTGAGAATCTTCAAGGGTATGAAGATCTCATCTATTCCCCCTCGTTGTTTGCATCTCCTAGATTAGATCTTGGCTTTCCCCGTTCGCATCCGTAGAAAATTTTGATTTACTATGCTGCGAAACCCTTCAATGATGTCCGAGTAGTTCCACCTTGGACTATGGGTCCATGTAGTAGCTAGATGGTTATATCTCCTCCTTTGTGCTTTCATGTATAGATCTTGTGAGCTCCGTTCATGATCAAGATCTAATCTATTTGTAATCATGCATGTTGTGTTTGCGGGGATCCGATGGATATTGAGATTATTATGTTGGTTTGATTAATGATTTT
The DNA here is from genome assembly GCA_916181665.1 of Avena sativa. NCBI lineage: Eukaryota > Viridiplantae > Streptophyta > Magnoliopsida > Poales > Poaceae > Avena > Avena sativa. The sequence goes on from OV702280.1 coordinate 325,724,414, forward strand.
GTCTTTATGATTCTATCTTGTCTGTGTTGTTTGTGATCTTGCATGCTCTCCGTTGTTAGTAGCTATCTTGGTCAAGTAGCTGCTAGTGACTCCAAGAGGGGGTATTTATGCTTGATAGTGGGTTCATGCCTCTAGTTTCCAAGGGAAATGACATAAATCTCTTCGGTTGTAGATGTGATGTTGCCACTAGGGAGAAAACAACGGTCTCTTGTTCATGAAACATCTGGACTGTTTACCTTACACACTTGGCTTAAAGCAGTTGTCTGATGCTGTTGCTTGTACCTTCCTTATGCATTGAAACTTTGTAATATATAGCCTCCTCGGATCCCCCGAGGTTCTTGTATCGAGTTCTCATCATGTTTTTGTTTCGATCTATTTCTGTCAGGCAAATTCTCGGATTTGGAGCCATAATGTCTTCCTCTGGATCACCTATGGAGGATTCCTCTGCGGATGCCATCAACCCGTACATGTATGAGTTGAAGATTCATCCCAAGGAGTTGATTCTCAAAGATGGGAAGGTGCAGATGAAAGAAGTTCAAGGCCCTAAAGGAGAAGGCAGTCTGGAAGATAGGATGGAAGCATTGGAATAGGAAGTTTTCAGGTACAAGAAGATGGCAGAACGCGAAGTGGATGTTATTCACAAGATAAGTTCAGAACTCATCGCCAAGCACGAGGAGGAGGTTGCTGAGCTCCAAGAAGAAATATTCTCGCTCCGACAGACCACCAACCAATTACAAGCATAGCTCTACGACATACAAAATCGAAACTGTGAGTACGAGGCTAGATTTGATCGCATAAGCTCTACTGCTAGTTTCAGGATTGCGGAAACTAGGACGTCCTTTTTGGATGGGGAACCTTTGCCTTGGAAGTTTTATGATGATAAGATAACACCACCGAAGGAGTAATTCGTCATCAGGTTTGGCATCCCCTTGGCTTGTTCGAAGCTTGGGGAGTGCTACTGTATCACCATCGTCATCTTTTATCTTTTACCTTTTTAGTGGATTCATATCTTTGGTAGAGAGGTTATCTTATAGTTTGGTTTGCATGTGGAAGTATCTCTCCTTTAGTTGATTATCTTTGTATCCCTTGGTGTGAGTGCCTTTATGGAATATTAATGAGAAGTCTCATCTTTTACTTTTTGCACTTCTTATTTTAGTTTGCAATCTCTATTATATGATGGATCTTGTTGATCAGTATTGGCATCACTTTGGGAGCATCAAGTAAATCTAAATTGTTTTTGGCAAACCAAGCTCTGGTCTGTAGCAACACTTTTTGAGGTTTGAAAGGAAAAGAGATTTACAGGTATTTTGTATCATCTATTTTTCTTTCTTGTTGGCTCATAAGCTTAGTATTCTTTATTTAAGATCTTTTGTGTCTTCAAGGAAGATTGCATGTTTGTCTTTATTACTTGTATGTTAGCTTGTTTCCTTCAACTCTTGTGCTTTCTACCCAACCTTGCTAGCCAAAAACCTATTTTGAGAAGGCATACTTCTCATGTTTCCAATCCCTTTGAACCAAACCTATGCCATTTGTGTCCATCATATCTACCTATTAGCATTATTTGCTATTCAAAGCAAATTCTCAAGATTCATCTATCTTTAGAATTAAAAAGTATTTTGTTATGTGAAAACTAGTTAGTAAAGCTCTCACGAACTTGATGGCACACCTTATTTTATTTTCCCCTAATAGGCTTGAACCATTGTGTCATCGAAGGTGTATATGCTTGCACCTATACGTTGGGATTAGCATAACCGTGCTGACACGGGGAACGCTTTCAACATTGCACTTGTACTTTGTACACATTAGATATCGTGCTCTTTTGTCTGTGGATGTCACCGGTGTGAAATAAAGAGGGAACTTGTAAGTCCATGGAGTATGTATTTTGTGTTAGAGAAACGTGTGGGCCGCTAGCCTAAGCCATGCCTAATCATGGTGGAAACTTGCATCATCACCATAGTGAGCTATCTATGAAGCATCCTCAATAAAAAGCTATGCACTTAGTAAATAAAAAGATCGCCGAGATGCTCATTGTCTGCTTGCCTTGTCATTTTGGTTATGGGATAGCTCCTGTACCATGTGCAAGGGGTACCCCGTTGGCAGTTCTCTATGATACGCATGTACTTATAATGACAAGAACTTACCGGTGACTAAAGTTGAGTAGCATGAGGAGTGGCCCTCATATTCAAGGGACATGAGACTGCCAACTTATATTTCTTCAAGCATATACTCCATCATTGTTCACTTTAACCTTAATCATCTCAAGATGCCTATGATAGGGGCAATGAGGGCTCAAAGCTAGTAAGTACCATAATCTTTTGGAAGCTCTTTATGACTTGAAATCCCCGCTTCCCTCTATGAAGGGACCTTTCTCCTACTTCCAAGTTGAGTCACTAGACCTACTTCCTCTCTATCTCCAGCAAGCATTTGAGTTGTTGTGTTTCAAGCATTCATATGGTGATTTATTCAATCATGTTCTTTATCTTCCTTGTTTGCACAAAACTCTTATCTATTCAGTATTACTTTGAAAGCCTTCATTGTTGAAAAACCTTTTTGAGCAAAGAGTGCTCCTGTTATAAACTTCTACAAAAAGCTTTTTGTGAAACTATTTGCCAGCTGTTCTCTGACCAAGAACAAAGTTTGCCAATTCCAATTATGATTTATCTTTATTCATCTCTATTGTGACTCTTGTACTTGTTGCAAGCTAAGTTATATAATGGTGAGTTGCTTTCTTCTATGAGTTGTGTAATGGTAAGTGTGATGCTTCTTGTCCGTATTCTTTTATCGACACTTCACTCCATAAACCTGTGGACATGTTTATTGCGCTCAGTTTTCGCTTGGGGACAAGCGAAGGTCTAAGCTTGGGGGAGTTGATACGTCCAATTTGCATCAACATTCTATATAATAATTTGCCTATATTCATTGATATATGTCTTATTATGAGGTATTCTTATGTATTTTCATCTGTTTATGCATGTTGGATGATTCTTGGAGGATGGACTGCCAGAGTCTGGATTCTGATGGAAAAGGAGGTGTTTTGATGCAATTTCGCGAAGATCAGAAAAATACCAGAAAAATATTGGAAAATCATATTTTCCCAGAAGACGAAGGAAGCCAGAAGGGGAGGCGTAGCTGGGCCACAGGGGCCCACACCCCCCTAGGCGCGTGTCCCCCTAGGCCGCGCCTAGGGCAGGTGTGGCCTACCTGGCCCGCTCCCGACTCCGCCCTCTCGCCTATATCATCCTCTCGGAACCCTAATACCAGGGGAGTGACCACAGATAGATTTTCGCCGCCTCTGCGGGGCGGAAAACACCGAGAGAGAAAGATCTCTCCGACAGACAGATTTCTGCCGGGGAAATTCCTTCCCGGAGAGGGGAGATCATCGCCATCAACACCGTCATCAAGATAGGCTTCATCGGGATCATCATCATCATCCACACCATCATCTCCACCAGGACCATCATCATTACTCCATCCCGCTGTAACAATCATGTTGAATACTTGCTTAGTTCATTAGGGGAAAACATTCCTAGTGTTGATTACTATTGTAGTTGATGTTTGTGAGTGTAACCATTGTACTATTGTTTATGTTCAGATTGTTATCCATTACCATATCATCTTTGATCTTGATCCATATGATGTCTCGTGAGTAGTTCGTTTAGTTCTTGAGGACATGGGAGAAGTCATGTTGTTAGTAGTGGATTTGTGTTGAGTTATTATTCAATGGTTTGGTATTTAAGTTGTGGTTCTATTCTTCTAGTGGTGTCATGTGAACGTCGACTACATGATACTTCACCATTTATGGGCCTAGGGGAATGCATTGTGTATTTGGATACTAATTGTGGGGTTGCCGGAGTGACAGAAACCTGAACCCCCGTTAGGACACCTTTGCACAAGGGAGCGTAGGATCTCAGAATTTAAGGCTGTGGTTAGATTTATATCTTAATTACTTTCCTATAGTTGCAAATGCTTGCAGAGGGTTTAATCACTAGTATGTATTAGTCCAAGTAAGGTCGGTATGTTAGCACAGGTTCACCCACACAACACTTACAACACCAAAGAAGGGTACTCAGCTATTTGAAGCGAAAGCACTTGACAGAATTCCCATGTGTCCTCGAGAACGTTTGGTCCTTATAAGTATTTCCACCGGCTTGTCCTTTGCTAAGAAAGGATTGGGCCACTTGCTGTGTTTGCTTGTTGTGTTTGTTACTTGCACTTCGTTTTGTTGCTTTATCAGAAAACCACTAAAAATCAGTTTGCTAAGTATTTACAGAGAGTTCCTGCTCCATACCACTATTCAACACTTCTGCTCCTCGTTGGGATCGACACTCATATTTATCGAAAGTACTAAGATACACCCTCTATACTTGTGGGTCATCAAGGGGCGGCGGCCAAGGTTCCTAGCCCTGGACGAGTCCTCCCTCCAAGTACACTTGGGCGGCGGCAAGGGAGGGAGAGAGGGAAACCTAGTCTCCCAAGGTTTTCTTTCCTTTATCCACTAGGACTTTGGCTTTTCAAATTGGGATTTGACTTTTCAAACTAGAGTTTGATTATTTCTTCCATGTCCTTGGCCGACTTGACCTAGTGGTCTATGCTCCTACCCCATTAAGGTATGGTGCATTCCAAGTACCCCCTCCTGGGGTGGTGGACCTTCTAAAACATTCTAGATGCTTCCGGTCAAAACACCGAAAACATTTCCGAACCCCGGATTACTTTCCTTATATGAATCTCTCCTCGTGATTTTCTGCATCCAATCTGAGACTCCGAACAATATTCGGTGTCCAACTCATATTCCATATCTACTAAACAACATTGAATCCTTAAGTGTGTCTCCCTACGGTTCATGAACTATGCAGACATGATCGAGACACCTCTCCGATCAATAACCATTAGAGGAATCTGGAAATCATTTATGGCTCCCACATATTTCTACGATTACTTGGTGATCGATTGAAACATTTATGTACGATACCAATTTCCTTTTGTCTCGCGATACTTTACTTATCCAAGATTTGATTGTCAATATCTCTATACCTAGTTCAACCTCGTTACCGATAAGTACTCTTTACTCGTTCCGTGATATGACATCCCTTGTGACCTAATCATATTCTTGCAAGCCAATTGGATGATATTCCACTGAGAGGGCTCATAGTATATCTATTCGTCATATGGATAAACAAATCTCACTCTTGATCCATGTGTCAACACATACTTTCAAAATACCTAATGCCACCTTTATAACCACCCAATTACGGAAGTGGTGTTTGATGCCATCAAAGCATTCATCCGGTGATGGTGATTAACATGATCTCATGGTCGAAGGATTAGGTTACTATGTATTTGAAAACTTTGTAGCAAATGAACTCTAAATGAATTAATCTTACGCTACGCTTACTATAGGAGTGTGTCCATCATATCATTCTCCTAATGACATGATCTTGTTATTAATGACATCTAATATCCATGATTAGGAAACCATGATCATCTATTAATCAACAAGCTAGTTCAACAAGAGGCTTACTAGGGACTCTTTCATGTTTACAAAACACACAAGTATTAATATTTTCGGTTAATACAATTATAGCATGGCATGTAAACATTTATCATGAACACAAAGATATAATAATACTCATTTTATTATTGCCTCTTGGGCATATCTCCAATATCCTTTTTCTTCTTTGATTGATAAAAGAGTGCGGTCCTTCAAACATGCATGCACCAAGCTATATTAATATATCATCCACGATTGATACTGTTGCTGGGCCAGGCAGCACAACGCAAAAAAAAAAACAAAAAAAAAGAAAAAGAAAAAGAAGAGAAAACAAAGCCGACGAGAGCGGCTCGATGAAAACGAGGATGACCCACAACTGTTGTGCCCACCGGAGAATTTCTGCCCCTCTCCTATCCTCTCTGAAGCAACGTGTATCAAACAACACCTCCAAGAATGAAAACGACGATGACGCTGCTGGCCGGACGAGTCCTAGGGTATCCCCTGATACGCTACGGGGGGTGGGGAAGAGATACCACCAACGCCCTTCAGGAAGGTCGGCGACACCCACATGCGTCACCATGTCGGTGTCTAGACGACAATGATTTCTCCTGACCCCTCAAAAAACCACACTACCGAACGCTTCGAATCGCTCCGCCAAGCTCGCTGCCCACCAACACACGCCACCACGGTCTTGTAGTCACCACCGTCGTCTCACCATGACCCACAATATGAGGCTGGAATGACCGAAAAGAAGAAACTCCGATGAGGGTCGACGGTACAATAACACGCAGGAGGGAACTACCTCCATCGCCGAAATATGATAGTCGACCAGATGTAGAAGCGAGGGCAAACCAGACCCTCTCTGGTCCGGCCAAGCCAAAATGGACACGTGAAGCCCTGCCTCTAGACTACAATAAGGGTATCACCGTCGCTGCCGACCCTAGCGCTAGTCCCTACTCCTCCGGTCGCCAGTGGATCCACTACCACCGCAGATCCCCACCACCAAGCAGCACCGCTCTCGTCCGGGATTACCTGTCCACCGCCGGTTTGAGGATCACCACCCGGGCCCGCAAGGATGATGAGGGACGAACATGGCGAACACGGCACCTCTGTGCCGCCCATGGGCCACCCCAGGAAGGGTCCTGGCCACACTGCAGCCAGGAGGGGGCGTCTGCCACCCGCCACCGCGCTGGTGACCGAGGGCTCCTGCCGGATCCGCACGACCCATATCGGGACCTGCAGAGCTCGTCCCTGGGACCACCTATGGCCCCGCCCGCCGCCGCGCCTTGGAGAAGCCAGGTTCGCCGTCGCCCATCCCTCTGCACCACCGCCGAACCCGCCACCCACCAGCAAGGGAGCCCCGCGCATGCCTGCCATCGCCGGGAAGAAGAAGGCCCGCCGCTGGCCGTGCATAGGCTTAGCCCGGCGGTGCGCGCCGACGGCGGCAGGGAAAGGAGGAGAGGATAGAGGAGTGAGGCGTGCTAGGCCTAACCCGTCGCCCGCGAGAGAGGGGAGGGGGGGGGGGGGGGCTAGACCGCCACATATGTGTGTCCTCTCTGGCTGAGCCAAAGAGTGCGGTCCTGACTCCTGAAGGCTTTCTCCAAATGAACGGTAAGCATCAATTGATATCCAACCGCCTAGCCAACGAACTCAGTTCACAGTTCACACACATGCTTGCTCCCATCGATTGAGACGCGGAGTTCGATGACGACAAGAGTCGATCAAACCCATATATATACGGAGTAATAGTAGTCACGGCACCGACAAGTGCCAATGCACGTTAATTTTTTTTTTTTGAACGGCACAACGGGGGGCAAACAGCCCACCTGCATTTTCCATTAACGAGAGGACAGAAGAATGCCCAAAAAGCTTTTTACAGAATGGGAAAGAAGCATCGGCTCAAAGGGAATTACATGAGCGTGGTGCAATGCACGTTAATTAAAACACGCACCCATATAGTAACACCGGCCGCCCGACCAGTCAAGAACACGATCGTGCCTAGCACCTGACGAACAATATCATAATCCCGTTCCCAACCAACCGCTTAACTTCAGCGTGTGTCTCGCAGCCACCTGTGCAGGCCAGGCCAGTACGATGTCAACGTCGTGCCGACGCACACTGCCGCGTACACGTACGAGCTCATCGTGATCCCTTTGCCCGCGGCCCGCCGCCCGCGCCACTCGCCGGTACTATATGTAGAGCGTGCAGCGCGTGTCCTCTCCTCAACTCCGCAGCTGCACTAATTAACCGATCGAGCCACGGTGATCCAGCAATAACGCTCCTCTGCTCCAAGCTCCAAAGTCCGAACCTATCATCAAACATATGGCTCTGGATTGCAGGGCCTTGCCGCCGCCGGCGACCGGCCGCGCTCCGGCCATTAAGGCGACCATGCCGTGGTCAGGGGAGGGGACATGCTGATGGTGCAGGGGAGCGCCGCCATGGCGACGGACGTGCCGCTGCCGTGGAACGACGAGGGGAGGATGAAGCAGGAGCTGGTCGCATGGGCCAAGGCCGTGGCGTCCATGGCCATCAAGGAGTCGATGCGGTGCTAAGTCTAAGATACAATACACACGCCAGAGTGCTAAGATATGCAGGCAAGAGGCGATTGGGCCATGGAAGCTGCTTTCGTGCATATTCCTGCTGCACCGAGCCAGTAGACTAGATTTCTTTTTGTTCTCTGAATCCTTTTTTTTTTCACCAAGCGACCCTCGTGATCTCTTTTAGGATCACATTCGGTGGATCGTTCGGCTTTGTACATGTTTTTTTGCGAAGGATGAAGGATAATGGATGCTACCGTAGGATGTTCCGCCCCTTTTTATTGCACTCAAGAATATGAGTCGCTGAGTTCAGCCGCAGAGAAGCTTCCATAAAGAAAATAAAGGTAAGCCGCAGTGAGAAAAAATGAGTAGTTTAAATGTCATGATCAGCACGGATGACAAGACTAAGGTACCGAGCCTTTTCTTCTCTGTCACTGGCAACGCCAAGTTCTGTTAGAAGCGTTGAGCATCCGAACCGCAACATTGTCGATCCAAGCACAAAACAAAAGAAATAGAAGGAGCGTGACAGGTTGCTTTGCGGAAGCAAATAGATTGGTTATAAGAGCATTTTTTTCAGCACGGTTCTAAGAGCATCTTTAATACTTCCTCTGACCCATATTAATTGACTCAAATTTATCTAGATATAATTATATCTAGCATTAAAACTTGATTAAATATATTCGTATCTAAATCAATCTAAGTAATTAATATGGCTTGGAGGGAGTATTTTTTTAAATGTTAGCGGGAGAGCTGCTAAATTTACTAAATATATAGAAAAATGGTCTAGTTTATAAGAAAACCTGGACCCAAAAACCATACAGATGACGTCTTTCGGCTTACAACACACAACCACAAAAGCATAGAAATAAGGACTCATGTTGCCTAACCCTAGCCCAAATAGCGAGAGTTAGGACACAGAACTGAAGGGAATATGCCCGAGAGGCAATAATAAAGTGGTTATTATCGTATTCCTTATTTATGATAAATATTTATTTTGTATGCTATAATTTTATTAATACGGAAACGTTATGGACATGGACATTAGATGTTGTTCCTAGTTATGCCTCTCTTATAAACTAGCTCGTTGATTAACAAGACGATCAAAGGTTTCCTGATCATGGACATTGGATGTTGTTAATAACGAGGTCACAACATTGTTGGAATGATGTGATGAACATTCATCCGAAGTATAGCATTACGATCAAGGTCATTGTGTTTATATTGCTATGACATCATACGAAGTAATCTTAGTCCTTAGTCCATGAGATTATGTCAATCAATAACACCGGAAGGGTATCTTGATAACATCAAACGTCACACCGTAACAGGGTGACTATAAAAATGGGTTCAGTGCTACGAAGGTGTTATGTTGAGGCTCTGTAACATCCCAGCATTTAGGAACCAGTGAAAGATATATTTAGGAATTTGAGATATTGCATGCATTCATCTGTAAAAATGTGGGTAAATTTTTCACCAAATAAAAACCTAAAGTGATCAAAGTTTCTTTCATGCTTTGAGCTTAGGTATAGTCTTGAAGGATGATTGTTATAGACTTTGATATGATCTTTGTGGATTAGAGTGTTTTGGGAAATGAAATTTGAATTTTAAAAACTTGAGTGTTTGAATTATAATTCAAATGGATTTTGAATGATGTTTGAGTATTTGATTTAATTAAGAGTCAACCAATAATAACTCAAACTTTAAATGAAAGAAGATAATAAATATAATGAATATTCCAAAACTTCATTCAGTTATGAGTTACAAAATGTAACTTATGGAAATGAGCAACAATTTTTACAATAGTAAATAAATAGAAGAATAATATTTCTTTATTGAATGATAGTATAATCTTTATTACAAAAGGATAAAAATAAAATTACAAAAGAATAAAGATATTACAAGTGACTATTTTATACAAAGAAAAAGAAAAACCTAAAACTAAAGTCTTGATCTTCAAATCGGGTACCTGCAAAATAAACAAAAACTTAAAACAAAAAGAAAGTTAGGATTAGAATTATTTTACTCTCAGAATTGACAGTGAAGTGCACTGTTCACTTTTTCATCATTGAGTAATTTAAGGGGCAAGTTTCACCAATATGAAAGAATATATCTTTCATAATATGAAGCCATAAGTCAAATAAACAGCAAGGAGGGGCAAGTTTCACCAGCCAAGTAAGAGTAACAGATAAAAGTAACTTCACTATCAGAGCATATCCACAAGGTGTGCAGCAAACACACAAGCAACACACACACCAAACTGCATGGTGTGTGTGCTGTCAGCACCACAACAACAGCTTAATCAAACAAAACCAGCAACACAGCCGTGGGAAGCCAACTCCACACCACTTTCTTGTTCATACACACAAGCACAACCAGTTTAGCCAGAGCCAAATAAACCAACAACACAATCTCACACCAGATCAAGCCACACATCACCTGATGGCGACATGAGGAGGGGGAAGATCAGATGGATAGCAAGACCAAGATCAAGCCACCAAGACCAGGAGATGGAGGGCTAGATCAAGGACAAGCCAGAAACTGTAAGTACCAAGGGGAGCATCAGATCAAGCTAGCACAAGATCAACCACTGCCAACCCAAACATCAAATAAGTGTGGTGAGTAAAATAGACCATCACATGATCTATCTGTCTAAGGGTGTGTTCGGTTCTAGAATTAAGTGGAACGGAACCGGTCCGTTACGCACCTAGCGTCCGTTCGTGTGTTCGGTTGGAAGAAAATAACGGAACCAGGTAGTTCCTTGGAACGGAATATTCCTCTAATATGCGGAACGAGGTCGTCCGACCGAATTGGCCGGATCGCGCGAAACGACTCGCTAATTGGCGAACTAACCCAGTTAAGATGATTAATTACTGAATCAACGGGGATTTTTAGCTGTGGCGATGATTAGCTGAGATGATTAGCGACAAAATCTTGCAAAAACACGTGGCCCTTTAATTTGAGTATATTTTGCAAAGATTTTAAAACAAAAATATTTCTATGATTTGGTACTTTTAGCAAAGATTTTAAGAAAAAAAATATTTTCTACCGTTAATTACAATTGTTAAATTTAAGCTCAAATTATTAGAATTTTAAGCATCATTATAGTTATTCCGTTCCGGTCCCAATTCTCCCAACCGAACATAATATGGGACCATTCCGTTCCTCGTTCTTTTCCAAACCGAACACAGGGTCGGAACCGTCCCATGCCCTCGGAATGGACTCACTCTATTCCATTCCCTCTCGTTCTAGAACCGAACACACCCTAAGATTAGACAAGCAATCATGATATGTCTCTTACTCAAATTCTCAGAAAACACCCAAGTGGGGTGAATCCATCACTGAAGTTTTAAACACTGAAAGCAACCAAAAAACTATAAAGATCCAACTTAGATCTCAGGATAGCTTCATTGATATAAGCTAACAAGCTATATTTCAATTCAAGGATGAATATAGCCAAAATGAGCTACAAAAGGCCTTATCCCCTCATCCATCCCCTGCTACAGTACCAAGGTCCACCGCCAAGCGCTCCGGGCCGATCTGAAGCCGAACTTGCCGGCGAAGCCGATAGAGGGAGGTGGAGGAGAGGTGCCGGAGCCCCCTCTGTATATATTAGGCGTAGGGTTTGGCATGTTGTCGTTCTATGGCGTCATGCCGCGAGGACTGCGACGTGCTCTTTGAGCCAGAGCCGTCGTTGGCGACCTCTCCTCCTTCTTGCCGTCCCTGTGGCGCTGCTGAGGTGGAGGAAGACTTGCCGTGCCTCCAATAAGGCCCCTCCTGGGTGGTGGATTCTACCTTCTTCGGCCGACCGTGGCGGCGGGGGAAGATTTGGGGACTCCGTCTGCCGGAGAGCTCGTCGCCCTTTGGCTCCTCTGTCCCTAGCGTTCCCGCACGGCGTCGGTGGACTGGCCGCTTCTTCCTCTTCGGGAACTTGTTTCTAGGCGTGGGATGAGATGGCCTGGAGCGAAGAAATACAGTGTGGCTTTGCCCTTTTCCAGTCCGAGTAAGATGATGCTGTGACGCTGCTCCTGGACGGACGTGGTGGCAAGGAGGAGTGGTGTTGCGCTTTGCTAGTACTTGTCGGAGTTTTCCCCTTGGACGGCCGTGGTGGCGAGGGAGGGGTGAATGATAGCGTACTGGCCTCTGCTTCGACTGGGTGGATTGGGCTTCAAACTCTTCTCAGGGCTGTTCTCTTCCGCCTTCCTGCTCCCACCCGTGGCAGGTGTGGTGAGTTTGGAGGGCCGACAATCACTTTTGGCTCCGGGGAAGAGTCCCCTGCTGCAGACCTGTTTTGCGCATACCCTCTTCGTCCTCCGATGGTCGCAGCGGTGGCGGATATTGGAGGTGTTGATTGGGTAAACAGCAGTGTCTTGTAGCAGTGGAGTTGGGAAGCAGTCTTCTTGAGCATCACCTCGGCGGCGGGTGATAGCCGTCCGACATCCAAGGTCAGAACATGGCCTATCCAGAAGCCGGCTAAGGGTTCTGGCGTTTGTTTAACCTCCTCGATGAGGCCCCTCTTGAGGTTGGCGGCCGCATTCTATGTCTTCGTGGAAGCAAGTGGTTTCGTCCCCGCTTCCGAGTTTGGCGGCGGTATGTCCAACTTCCGGCTCGGCGGTGGAGAAAGAGAAGGACCGGTTTGTTGTTTTCCATCTTTCAGTGAGGTCTTTTCTGCTTTTATCAAGGGCCTATGCTATTTCTTTTTATCTCATGAGGTCCTTTGTAATATGTTGTTCCTCCACCACTTTTTTTTAATGTAATGCTTTCGGTCCCTTCGGGGGCACTCCTTTCAAAAAAAAAAATATAGCCAAGATTTAAACTTCTAGGCACATCTCTAAGACAGGAGTAGCACCTTAGAATTTAAACTGATGGATCTATATAAGTTATCAAGCCTACAATCATTTTTCCTCAACTTTGATTCAAGAAACAGTAGCTAGTATCACTACCAGAACCAATCCATGAGAATCAACAAGATAAAGGCTTAATCCCTAAACCTCAGACCAACATCATGGATCTTAGGGATTTAAGAAAAGAAGTTTCTACTTATCTTTAATGCCAAACTCATCTTAAGCTTGAACAAAACCAAACCAAGTAATAGAATCTAATCTTGTGTGCCATACAAGGATGGTGTCACAAGAACATTTCTAAACTAAGAAGGTTAAGCATCCAATCTTCACAGATACAACCAACCAACTATAAATCATTTTCCTGACATCACAGGAATCATAATCAGGAAAATCCATATATATATCTTCACTGTTTGAAACCATTTGATCTCAAACTACATATGAATTCTTAAGCCAACAGTACTAATACAGTGACTTTCTCACACAACATTCACTATCATTAACCAAGTAATGACAGTGGTGAGCTATTAAACCACTAGCATCACCACAGTTAATCATAAGCAGCAAGCCATAACTAAACAATTACTTATCATGCTCAGGGATCAACAAAACATGATCCAATTCATCAAATATTTAATCCACAGAGGGGTATGAACCCTAAACAGATCAAACCATCTGAATCAGACAGGACACTAACTAGGAAAGGCCACTACCAACATCTAGCATGGGATAGCCTAGCACAGAGTGCACGAAAGGGAGAGGAGCAACTTACCGAAGGTCCTCGCTGTAGAATAGAAGAGGAAGCAGAGGAGGCCGATGACCATGGCGGCACGGGGAGCACCTCCAAGGGGGCGCTACGACCCACACAACGCCATGGCGGCGTCCGTAGCCATTCCTGGGGGCGAGGAGCATCACCACGACGCATGACAACAATGGAGGCGTCAGCACCAACGCCAAACGCAAACCCTAGGGTTCGGAGCAGCATCAATCTAGCCATAGGAGGGCTCCTGGTCCAAATCGAATTGGACAGGATGGAAGAGCGGGGCCGACAACCCCATCCTGCACCACGGCGACGGCCAGGGAGGTCCACGGCGGCGAGGATCGCTGGCGGTGACACCGCTGACCACAGGGTCGGGGGAGGAGAAGGAGAAAGGTGAGCTCGAGAGAGAGGCAGAGAGTGTTGGGCTGGGTTGGGCCAATACCCCTTCGGGGTGTTGTTTTGACTATGCCCTATTGGGCCACAAGGGCCCAATAAACCCAAACAATCAGCCCAAATCACTTTGAGCCTGTTTTAATAATTGGAAAAAGACCAAAATGCCCCTAAACATAAATAAATTCCAGAAAATAAAATAAAAGTCCAAAAATTATAAATAAAATATTTTTGGATTCACAATAATCCAAACTATCCAAATAAATTAAGAGATAAAATTTTAGACATATGAATTTTATTAAGAATTTTGTAATATATATATTATTTATGGAATTTTACAAAATTCTTGAAAGATGATAAAAATAAATAAAAATCACTTTCATTATATATTAATATTGTAGTCTTTTATAAAAATACTAAACAAATATTTAATTTCAATTTTTGATATTTAATAATAATTCTTAAAGGAATTATTAATTAAATAAAATAAAAATAAATTGCAATAAAATGAAAGAATACAATATTCAATAAATATTAAAAATTAATATTTATAAATTCTTTATTATTAAAAGAATTTCTACAAATTAAATAAATGGGTGAGAATATATGTAAAGCTAAATGATGCATTACATTACTTTGCATAATCATTTTGCTTCTTTAAATATTGTCCTTACCGGGCAATAATTATGTTTTGTAGACATAGAAGCTCAAGGTCCAGTGCAAGCATCAGACTTCGCTACCTTGCCATCACAAGGCAAGTTCATCACTTGCTCATGTCCTTTGAAGAGTCTTTATTAAAGTATTTGCGAATTGTGTGTTATCATCTATATTATAGCAAAAATAAAACAGTATTTTCTCAAGATACTAAATCTTAGATATCATCCTAAGTGATCATATGATGGAGCAATAGAACTTAGGGATCTAATTGCAATAATGATGAACAATTAGGGATTAATAACCCATGACATCAGTGATTCTAGCGCAGTATATTACGCGTTAACAATGAGATTTGGAATGGGACGGAGAAGTCAGCTGTATCCTTTTCCTCTTGTATGGAGGCAAGACGACCTTAACGTGACATTGTGATTCCTTGTGCGGATCCAACATATGGGTGGGCACGCTTACGCCCCACACTTTTGGTGTCTAGATTATCTATGAATGGTGTTTAGGGATATAGTACATGTAAATGGTACTATTCTGGGCATCACTAGGTCATAGATTCTTCGGGAACTCATCAGGGTTTTAGCTTGCCCGAAAGGGGCTTAACGAAGGTGAGCCAGCCCCGAAGGATTATGCAGACATATGAGGTCGCGAAGAGGGCAGTGATTGGCTTGGACCAACTATTGGGCCCCACATCATGGAATTGTGGACGGGAAAGTACGCCCGGTTGTGCAACAAGGAGTTGATCTCTCATGGGAAAAGTAACGCACCTCTACAGAGTGTAAGAATTGTAACTTGTTACTCCCTGTTCCGGGAAGGAGCTACGAACGCGGCAGGAAAGGAACTCCATGAAAGTTCTGGTCAACCTGTGAAGGCTGATGGTCATAGATTTTTATAATAAAATCAATCTTTGAAGAAACGTTTACGAAAAACTTGCATTGCCTAGGACCTATGGTCTGTGGCTGTAGTTATAGTGCATCAAACTTCCCACCTGGCATATAATGAAATTGCTGGGTAACGCTGTTACTCATCCTTTCCTTTGAATCCTTGCTTAGACTCTGAGAATCCCGAAGATACTTCAATGTACACATCTGAGAGTCAAGAGGAGGTCTTCTATGAAGAGCCCAATCTGTATGGAGCCGTAGAAGGGGAGGACTACGATATCGTCTATGGAGGAGAGTGCCAAGAGTCCGAATAATTACAATAGTTATAGGAGCCACTTGAGCCGAGCAACATGAACAATATATAGCAATAAGTTGTTGAGCTCAAATTGGAGTTGCTACTTTGAATTCCGCTGAAACACTTTTTTATTTTGGTTTGTAAGTTGAATCGTTTCAAAGTCTTGAACTTCTGGTATTGTAATAATAATAACATATGTATGTTTGTAATATGGACCCGCAATGTTTCTGTTGTACCACTCTAAGAGATGTGATATTTACAGAACGGTGTTATGTGAATGTCATGTCAACGACTATAGTGTACTACACATGCAGTGGTATGCTGGGTCTCCGCAGTTGGTATCAGAGCAAATTGCTTTGACCTTAGGTTGGAAACCTAGTAAATGGTATTACCTGTAGGAGAGTGTAGCAACAATAAAGAATTCTCTAAAAGTAATATAATGGGTATTCAAATGAGAATATTCCATTATATGTTTTAGTGCGATAATTCTTTGTTATGATGCAATATATTATTGGTTACTAATAAAAATATTTTTCTGATATACAGAGCTATGGCACCAAAGTTTCCAAAACAGACTTTGGTAAGGAAAGAGGAGACTCTTGATGATTATCAAGGATCGTTCATAGACCAACTTCGTCAACTTTTAAACATTTTTAGTTGTCCAACTAGAATTCTAGTGAACACTATAACCTACTATGATGGCCGGATGTTATCCAAGTATCGTGTGAGTATCCAACTTCCAAAGGAGCTTGGATTATATCACGATTTTCTTATAGGTGAACGTAGGAGTCACTTAGCAGCATATCATGTTGCTGTTGTGGAGGAGATAGCTAATATCCGGGAGCATAAAGCCAAGGAGTTAGAGGGTAGCACATTTTCTGTGATACCTCATGATTCTATAGACTCGGGCCTATACCGGATCATCTTACTTTGGTTAAGAAGCATCCTAAGTTAGCTTCCAAGTTTATGGATAGATACCGAACACTCGTTGCGTCTTTTTATAAGACACATCAAGTGATTGTCGATAATAAAAATGACATGTTAGAGGATTTAACTGATCCGGAAAGGAGGAAGCAGTTAGCATTCCAGTTAGAGAAAGAAGCAAGTAGTAGTGCAATACCTATCTTTAAGGATATACCTATAGATCCTAAATCTTTTATACCATATCCTTATTCACCATGTCCTGAACCTATACATGATCCTACTATGGATATGAGGTATGCAGTAGCACATGGATCAGAGGATGGCTCTGATTCAGAACTTCCTATTGAGAATTCTACTAGTTGGAGAAGGGGATCATATGAAGGATCTCATGAACACCAAATGTCCACAGATGGTTCTGATAGAAATATTGGACAATCTAGCTGGATGGGTGCAAGAAATAACAATAGTAACAGTAGTAGAAATGCCATGTCGATAGATAATCAGGATGAAGAAGAAGATCCTGAGGAGAGAGTGTTTGAATCATCAACATCTTCTCAAAACCCAGGGAATATACATTATCCGGTGTTTAACTATCTTGCCCAAAGGAGCACCTGGGAATCAGTAGGATCTGCGTATACTGTTGAGAACTCAAGGAATGAAGCTCAGGAGATGCAGGCAGGAGATAATGTTGAATATGTTTCTGAAGACTTTTCAGCTGAGCTGGAGGGAGTCAATGCGCTCAGGTTGAGTAATGACTCAAGTCCTGACACTTTAGATACTGAGTATGTTCCTTCTGGAAGGCCATTTGTTCCACAAACTATGCGACTAACGTCACGTCATCACGGTTGGACATCAGGCATGTATGATGAGCATAGTTACTACTAGAAGTAGGCAACTATTTAGAAGTATCAACTACCGTGTATTGTACTCCAAGAAATGAGATAGTTAGATAAATAAGGTAGTGTTGTAATTATACATATATGGTATATGTTGTAATTGTAGGGTTCGCAGCATAGAAAACAAAAATTTTCCTACGATGTGAACTATATACCAAGATCTATCTACTAGATACAAACAACGGGCGGATGTATATCCGTAGAGAACATACCCTTGAAGACCGACAAAGCTTAACGAGTTCAACTCGTGGTTGATGTAGACGATCTCTTGCCGATCTCAAGATCGAGAGGAAGTCCTAGCGCCGCAAATCAGCAGCGCATCCGTGCTCGCACACACGTTCGAGGCACCGAGCAACCTCCGCCTCCTCGCTCCAGCGATGCAGCGGAAGCACAACTCTTTCTTGCCGAATAGCCACCGGGAACATGTATCTCGCTAGTCCGAGACCATGGGGGATAAATTCTAGAGGGGGAGAGAGATCCTTCACGAGGAGGTGTGAGAGACAAGTGAGGAGGGGGGCTCCTTTTATAGGAGGAGGGGGGCACCCAAGGGGGTGGCCGCCGGCCATGGGGGCTACCCCCTCCCCTCCTTCATTCATGTGGGTGGACACTCCACTCACAAAATGCCCTTTAAAATCCCTCCACTCAAAAGTCCACTCAAAATCCCATTAAATTTCCACCAAATTTAATGCAAACTCTCATTAAATAAAACTCTTTTATTTTATTCAGAATTGTCAATTACTTTAATGACAAACATTCACAAATAACCCCTTGCTAGAATTCTATTTCACATGCATAACCACTTTATGCAATTTCACCCGAAAACCTGTTTCGGTATCTAGTGAAATAAATTGCTGCGCTTGTTCATTCTTTCGGCATGAAACATTTGCTCCAATTGGATGTCGGTGTCTCTTAAGTGTGTCACCCTACGGTTCGTGAATAATGCGGACATGATCGAGACCTCTCTCGGATCAATAATCAGAAGCGGGATCTGGAGACCCATACTGACTCCCACACATTCAACGATGACTTTCTTGTGATCGTCGGAACCTTTTACGCTAGTATCTTAATCCCTTTGTTTCACGATATATTACATGTCCGAGATTCGATCATCGGTATCTCCATACCTAGTTTGATCTCGTTACCGACATGCACTCTTTTCTCGTTCCTGTGATATAACATTCTAGTGATCAAATCACTTGCTTGCAAGCTAATCAATGTGATATCACCGAGAGGGCCCAGAGTATATCTATCCGTCATCGGGATGAACAAATTCCACTCTCGATCCATGAGCCTCAACATAACACTTTATTAGTTCTGAATCCATCTTTATAATCACCCTGTTACGGTGTGACGTTTGATGTTATCAAGAAACTCTTCCGGTGTTAGTGATTAACATGATCTCATGGTCTAAGGATTAGGATCACTTCGTAAGTTGTTATAGCAATATAAACTCAATGACTTTGATCGTAATGCTATACTTCGGATGAATGTTCATCACACCATTACACTAATGTTGTGATCCCGTTATTAACAACATCCAATGTCCATGATCAGGAAACCTTGATCATCTTGTTAATCAACGAGCTAGTTTATGAGAGAGGCATAACTAGGAACTTTCTGTTTGTTTATTAAACACACATGTATTAACGTTTCCGTATTAATACAATTATAGCATGCAAAATAAACATCTATTATATACTTGGAATACACATAATAAACACTTTATTATTGCCTCTCAGGGCATATTCCCTTCAGTAATGACTTTGTATTATTATATATTATGTATAATATGTGAAATTCATATTTGGATTTTCTTTGGATCTTCATTGTGTGACTAGTTCTGTGCGTCAAGTCGAGCTCAGAACACATGTGCATGATGTAATTATGAGTACTCTCTTTATGTTGCAGGACTAGAGGGTCATGGATACGGGTGTAGAAACCGAAGCTGAACAGCAGAGGATGGAACATGAGGGCAAAGAGAAGGCCGATGCAGATGCAGCAAATCAGGGAGCATTGCCACCACCACCACCACCACCACCAATGAGGTCATTAATGGAGCAGAACTTTATGCAGTGCATGCAAATGATGCAAGAGACCCAAATAAAGTTCATGGAGGAATTGCTGGGACGAGCAAATCAGAGGGCACCTGAAGGTGGAGGAGTAAGTCTTTTTGACTTTCAGAATGCAAGGCCGTTACCTTTTGCATCAGCTCCTGAACCAATTGATGCAGAAGATTGGCTAGCAGATACAGAAAGAAAGCTGAAGACTGTAGGTTGCAATGATGAGGAGACATTGAGGTATGCAACTTATCTTCTGACTGGACCTGCAACATCATGGTGGGAGAATCAGTTGGCCATGCAACAACCAGGAAGGGAGTACACCTGGGAGGAGTTCAAGCAGAGATTCCGTGAATATCATGTTCCAGAGAGTGTTATGGAGTTGAAGCGTAGAGAATTTGAGGAGCTTTAGCAGGGATATACTAGTGTCACGAAGTATATCCGGGAGTTTAGTCAACTGTCTCGATATGCTGAGGAAGAAGTTAATACGGAGGAAAAGAGGAACAAGCGTTTCCTGCGTGGGTTAAATCCATTTTTGAGAATGCAGTTAAGGTTGGCCAATAAGCAAACCTATCAGCAGTTGCTGGATGCAGCTATCACTTTCGAAGATGACTACAAGAATGTCCAAGAGGATAGGCGGAAAAGAGCCAAGAAGGAAACCAAGAGGATTCAGGCAAGTAAACCCAAGCCTAATCTGGAATTCAAACCAAGGAATAAGCCCTATAAAAACAACAATTCCAATCGGAGTGCAAATCTAAACGCAAATAATATTATATGCTACAATTGCAAACTCCCATGGCATATGAGCAGGGATTGCCCGAAACCAGTAATTGTATGCCATGCTTGTGGCCAGAGAGGCCACATAAGGCCAAATTGTCCAAGCAAACCACAAGGAGGTTGGGTGGTTCGAGATGGAAGGCAAGCTAGTGGAGGAAATGGACAACCCAATAAAGGAGGAAATAATGGCAAGAACAAAATGGCAAGAGGAACAGACCTACCGGGAAGCTGAACTGTGCTACCCTCGAGGAGGTGGATAATTCAGAGCATGCAGTGATGGGTACGCTCAATATCCTTACCAATCCCGACAAAGTTCTATTTGATACTGGTGCAACTACTTCATTCATTTCTGAAGAATTCTGTGATAAATTCGGGATTAGAAGGGCAACGTTAGAAACTCCTATGACCGTAGTTATGGCAGGGGAAATGTGACTGTACGCCACATTAAACAAGATCAGGTTATCTCGATCTGTGGTTGTACATACTTTGCAGACCTTTATGTGATTCCTTTGAAGGGAATTGCAGTAGTGCTGGGGATGGAATGGATGATGGAACATGGGGCTCAGATAAATTATGAGGAGAAAACTGTCTCAATCAAAACTCTGAGTGGATCAAGGATAGTTTACCAAGTAGATAAGCATAGTCATATCATGGTGGATCTGCAGTTGAACTCAATGAAAGAGGTAAAATTGAAGATATTCCAATAGTAAATGAATTTCAAGATGTTTTTCCAGCAGAACTACCGGGAATGCCACCAGATCGGGAGATAGAGTTCACTATTGATCTAATTCCTGGTACAACACCAATAGCTCAAGCACCATATAATATGGGACCCAAAGAATTAAAAGAACTCAAATAGAAAATTGATGAGTTAGCCAGAAAAGGATTTATTCAGGAAACGTGTATCCCCATGGGGAACACCAGTAATATTTGTGTATAAGAGGGATGGTGAAGAAGGATGTGTGGAGATTATAGAAATCCGAACAACGTTACTGTCAAGAATAAGTATCCTTTGCCAAGGATTCAAGATTTGTTTGATCAAGTGAAAGGAGCCGGAGTATTTTCAAAGATCGACCTAAGATCTGGATACCATCAAATAAAAATCAAACCTGAAGATGTTCCAAAGACAGCATTTGTCTCAATATATGGACACCATGAGTATCTGGTAGTACCATTTGGTTTGACCAATGCAGCAGCAATATTCATGAATCTGATGAACAAAATCTTCATGCCATATTTGGATAAGTTCGTCATAGTCTTTATTGATGATATTCTGATATATTCCAAGGATAAGGAAGAGCATGCTGATCATCTGAGAATAGCATTGCAGACTCTAAGAGAACATAAACTTTATGCTAAGTTCAGTAAGTGTGAATTTTGGCTAGATGAGGTAGAATTCCTCGGCCATGTGATCAGTAAAGATAGCATTGCTGTAAATCCATCTAATGTTCAGTCAGTACTAGAGTGGACTGCACGAACCAATGTGAAGCAAATTCAAGGTTTCTTAGGCATGGCTGGTTATTATCGGAGATTCATTGAAGGTTTTTCCAAAATAGCCGGACCGATGACCAAATTGTTAAGAAAGAATACACCATTCAATTGGGATGAGAAGTGTGAAGCAAGTTTTCAGGAGTTAAAGACTAGGTTAACCACAACTCCAATCTTAGAAGTTCCTGAAACAGGGAAGGACTTCACAGTATATTGTGATGCATCTAAAGAAGGTTTGGGTTGTGTGTTAATGCAAGATTGGAAGGTGATTGCTTATGGTTCAAGACAACTGAAACCACATGAAGTCAATTATCCAACTCATGATTTAGAGTTAGCAGCAGTAGTTTTTGCGTTGGAAGGATGGAGGCCTTTTCTTTATGGAGCCAGATGTGAGTTATACACTGACCATAAAAGTCTCAAATATTTATTTACTCAAAAGGAGTTGAATATGAGATAGAAGCGTTGGTTGGAACTGATCAAAGATTATGATTTAACAATCAACTATACTCCAGGGAAAGCAAATGTTGTAGATGATGCTTTAAGCAAAAAGAGTGCAGACATTCAGCCTAGCAATCGGTAGTTACCAAAAGAGTTACAAATGGACTTGGAAAGATTAGAGCTTCAATTCATTAGAACAGAGGTTCTTGGAGGATTAGCTACTATGCAGGTAGTTGCAGAGAAGGACAATGATCTTAAGCAAGAAATTTTTAGACATCAAGCAAAAGATCCTTTCATTGTTGAGGAAATTCGAAGAATATCTCAAGGGAAAAAAATCAGTTTTTCGCCTTGGAGAATGTGAGTCTTTATGGTTTCAAGACCATCTTTGTGTTCTATATGTGATTGATATTCGAGATGTCATACTCAGAGAAGCACATGAAACAACATATTCTATACATCCAGGAAGTACTAAGATGTATATGGATTTGAAAGAACTATTCTGGTGGAATAACATGAAAAGGGTGAAGGCTAAACATCAAAGTCCAGCAGGACCATTACAACCTTTGGAAATTCCTGAATGGAAGTGGGAGGAAATAGGTATGGACTTCATCACAGGATTGCCCATGACACCTAAACGAAAGGATATGATATGGGTAATTGTGGACAGACTCACTAAAAGTGCATATTTTATTCCGGTAAATCAGAAAGATAATGCCGAGAAGTTAGTAGAAGTTTACATCAAAGAGATAGTAAGTAAGCATGGAGTTCCCAAAAATATCGTAACTGATAGGGGATCAGTGTTTACTTTAGCATTTTGGAAGCAATTGCATGAAGCACTTGGTTCAAAGTTAGATTTCAGCATAGCCTATCATCCTGAGACAGTAGGTCAAACAGAAAGAACAAATCAAATACTAGAAGACATGTTAAGAGCTTGTGCATTAGATTTTGGAGGTACATGGGAAGATCATCTACCATTGGCAGAATTTTCCTACAATAATAGCTATCAGAGTAGTCTGAAGGCAGCTCCATATCAGGTTCTGTATGGAAGGAAGTGTAAATCACAAATATGTTGGTAGGAGCCTGGAAGCAGCAAAGATTTTGTGCCAGAATATATTCAGAAAAAACAAGATATCATTGATAAGATCAAGGATAGACTGAAAATAGCTCAGAGTAGGCAGAAAAGTTATGATGATAAAAGTCGAAGATCTTGGCATCCAGAAGTGGGAGACATGGTATATTTGAAAGTAAGTCCAATGAAAGGGGTGAAAAGGTTCGGAGTTAAAGGAAAACTGAGTCCAAGATACATCGAACCATTCAATATATTGTGTCAGAATAGTACTATAGCTTATGCTTTAGAGTTACCATCAAGATTGGGTCAAGTGCATAATGTTTTCCATGTGTCACAACTTCGTAAATGTTTGAAAGTTCCAGATGATGCAATCACACATCAGGAGACAGAATTACAAGCAGACTTGACCTATGTTGAAAGCCCTGTAAAATTTTGGAAGAAAACTGGAAAAGGTTGAGGAATAGGGCAATCAAATATTGCAAGGTACAGTGGGAAAATCACCCTGAAAGGGAAGCCACTTGGGAGAAAGAAGAAGATTTAAGAAAAAACTATCCAGAACTATTCAGGTACATCTCAACAAACTTCCGGACGAAATTTAATTTAAGGGGGGAAGTCTGTAATATCCCAGCATTTAGGAACCAGCGAAGGGTAGATTTAGGAATTTGAGATATTTCATGCATTCATTTGTAAAAATGTGGGTAAATTTTTCGCCAAATAAAAACCTAAAGTGATCAAAGTTTCTTTCATGCTTTGATCTTAGGTATAGTCTTGAAGGATGATTGTTATAGACTTTGATATGATCTGTGTGGATTAGAGTGTTTTGGGAAATGAAATTTGAATTTTAAAAACTTGAGTGTTTAAATTATAATTCAAATGGATTTTGAATGATGTTTGAGTATTTGATTTAATTAAGAGTCAACCAATAATAACTCAAACTTTAAATGAAAGAAGATAATCAATATAATGAATATTCCAAAACTTCATTCAGTTATGAGTTACAAAATGTAACTTATGGAAATGAGAAACAATTTTTACAATAGTAAATAAATAGAAGAATAATATTTCTTTATTGAATGATAGTACAATCTTTATTACAAAAGGATACAAATAAAATTACAAAATAATAAAGATATTACAAGTGACTATTTTATACAAAGAAAAAGAAAAACCTAAAACTAAAGTCTTGATCTTCAAATCTGGTACCTACAAAATAAACAAAAACTTAAAACAAAAAGAAAGTTAGGATTAGAATTATTATACTCTCAGAATTGACACTGAAGTGCATTGTTCACTTTTTCATCATTGAGTAATTTAAGGGGCAAGTTTCACCAATATGAAAGAATATATCTTCATAATTTCAAGCCATAAGTCAAATTAACAGCAAGGAGGGGAAAGTTTAAATAGCCAAGTAAGAGTAACCAGATAAAAGTAACTTCACAACCAGAGCATATCCACAAGGTGTGCAGCAGACACACAAGCAGCACACACACCAAACTGCATGGTGTGTGCTTTCAGCACCACAAAAACAGCTTAATCAAGCAAAACCAGCAACACATCCGTGGGAAGACAACCCCACACCACTTTCTTGTTCATACACACAAGCACAACCAGTTTAGCTAGGGCCAAATAAACCAGCAACACAATCTCACACCAGATCAAGCCACACATCACCTGATGGTGACATAAGGAGGGGGAAGATCAGGTGGATAGCAAGACCAAGATCAAGCCACCAGGACCAGGAGGTGGAGGGCTAGATCAAGGACAAGCCAGAAACTGGAAGTACCAAGGGGAGCATCAGATCAAGCTAGCACAAGATCAACCACTGCCAACCCCAACATCAAATAAGGGTGGTGAGTAAAATAGACCATCACATGATCTATCTGTCTAAGATTAGACAAGCATTCATGATATGTCTCTTACTCAAATTCTTAGAAAACACCCAATTGGGGTGAATCCATCACTGAATTTTTAAACACTGAAAGCAACCACAAAACTATAAGATGCAACTTAGATCTCAGGACAACATCATTGATCTAAGCTAACAAGCTATATTTCAATTCAAGGATGAATATAGCCAAGATTTAATCCAATTCATAAGCAGCAAGCCATAGCTAAACAATTACTTATCATTCTCAGGGATCAACAAAACATGGTCCAATTCATCAAATATTTAATCCAGAGAGGGGTATGAACCCTAAACAGATCAAACCATCTGAATCAGACAGGACACTAACCAGGAAAGGCCACTACCAACATCTAGCATGGGATGGCCTAGCATAGAGTGCACGAAAGGGAGAGGAGAAACTTACCGAAGGTCCTCGCTGCAGAATAGAAGAGGAAGTAGAGGAGGCCGATGACCACGGCAACACGGGGAGCACCCCCAAGGGGGCTCTATGACCCACACAACACCATGGCGGTGACCATAGCCACGCCTGGGGTCGAGGAGCATCACCACGGCGCACGACAGCAATGCCGGCGTCAGCACCAACGCCAACCCCAAACCCTAGGGTTCAGAGCGGCATCGATCTGGCCACAAGAGGGCTCCTGGTCCAAATCGAATTGGACAGGAGGGAAGAGCGGGGCCGACAACCTCATCCTCCACCACGGCGACGCCCAGGGAGGTCCACGGCGGCGAGAATCGCCGGCGGTGACACCGCTGACCATAGGGTCGGGGGAGGAGAAGGAGAAAGGTGAGCTCGAGAGAGAGGCAGAGAGTGTTGGGCTGGCTTGGGCCAATACCCCTTCGGGGTGTTGTTTTGACTATGCCCTGCTGGGCCACAAGGGCCCAATAAACCCAAATAATCAGCCCAAATCACTTTGAGCCTGTTTTAATAACTGGAAAAAAGACCAAAATGCCCCTGAACTTAAAAAAATTCTAGAAAATAAAATAAAAGTCCAAAAATTATAAATAAAATATTTTTGGATTCACAATAATCCAAACTATCCAAATAAATTAAGAGATAAAATTTTAGATATATGAATATTATTAAGAATTTTGTAATATATATATTCTTTATGGAATTTTACAAAATTCTTGAAAGATGATAAAAATAAATAAAAATCACTTTCATTATATATTAATATTGTAGTATTTTATAAAAATACTAAACAAATATTTAATTTCAATTTTTGATATTTAATAATAATTCGTAAAGGAATTATTAATTAAATAAAATACAAATAAATTGCAATAAAATGAAAGAATACAATATTCAATAAATATTAAAAATTAATATTTATAAATTTTTTATTATTAAAAGAATTTTTACAAATTAAATAAATGGGTGAGAATATATGTAAAGCTAAATGATGCATTACATTACTTTGCATAATCATTTTGCTTCTTTAAATATTGTACTTATTGGGCAATAATGATGTTTTGTAGACATAGAAGCTCAAGGTCCAGTGCAAGCATTAGACTTCACTACCTTGCCATCACAAGGCAAGTTCATCACTTGCTCATGTCCTTTGAAGAGTCTTTATTAAAGTATTTGCGAATTGTGTGTTATCAACTATATTATAGCAAAAAGAAAACAGTATTTTCTCAAGATACTAAATCTTAGATATCATCCTAAGTGATGATATGATGGAGCAATAGAACTTAGGGTTCTAATTGCAATAATGATGAACAATTAGGGATTAATAACCCATGACATCAGTGATTCTAGCGCCGTATATTACGCGTGAACCATGAGATTTGGAATGGGACGAAGAAGTTAGTTGTATCCTTTTCCTCTTGTATGGTGGCAAGACGACCTTAACGTGATGTTGTGATTCCTTGTGCGGATCCAACATATGGGTGGGCACCCTTATGCCCCAGACTTTTGGTGTCTAGATTATCTATGAATGGTGTTTAGGGATATAGTCCATGTAAATGGTACTATTCCGGGCATCACTAGGTCATAGAGTCTTTGGGAACTCATCAGGGTTTTAGCCTACCCGAAAGGGGGATTAATGAAGGTGAGCCAGCCCCGAAGGATCGTGCAGACATATGACGTTACAGAGAGGGCAGTGATTGGCTTGGACCAACTACTGGGCCCCACATCATGGAATTGTGGACGGGAAAGTACGCCTGGTTGTGAAACTAGGAGTTGATCTCTCATGGGAAAAGTAACGCACCTCTTCAGAGTGTAATAATTGTAACTTATTACTCCCTGTTCCGGGAAGGAGCTACAAACGCGGCAGGAAAGGAACTCCATGAAAGTTTTGGTCAACCTGTGAAGGCTGATGGTCATAGATTTTTATAATAAAATCAATCTTTGAAGAAACGTTTACGAAAAACCTGCATTGCCTAGGACCTATGGTCTGTGGCTGTAGTTATAGTGCATCAAAATTCCCACCTTGCATATAATGAAATTTTTGGGTAATGCTGTTACTCATCCTTTCCTTTGAATCCTTGCTTAGACTCTGAGAATCTCGAAGATACTTCAATGTATGCATCTGAGAGTCAAGAGGAGGTCTTCTATGAAGAGCCCAATCTGTATGGATCTGTAGAAGGGGAGGACTACTATATCTTCTACGGAGGAGAGTTCCAAGAGTCCAAATAATTACTATAGTTCTAGGAGCCACTTGAGCCGAGCAACATGAACAATATATAGCAATAAGTTTTTGAGCTCAATTTGGAGTTGCTACTTTGAATTACGCTGAAACACTTTATATTTTGGTTTGTAAGTTGAATCATTTCGAAGTCTTGAACTTCTCGTATTGTAATAATAATGACATATGTATGTTTTTAATATGGACCCGCAATGTTTCTGTTGTACCACTCTGAGGGATGTGATATTTACGGAACGGTGTTCCGTGAATGTCATGTCAACGACTATAGTGTACTACACATGCAGTGGTATGCTCGATCACCGCAGGCTCATGGATTAAAAGTGGAATTTTTCCATCCCGATGACAGAGAGATATACTCTGGGCCCTCTCGGTGATATCACATTAGTTAGCTTGCAAGCAAGTGATTTGATCACTAGAATGTTATATCACGGGAACAAGAAAAGAGTACATGTCGGTAACGAGATCAAACTAGGTATGGGTATACCGATGATCGAATCTCGGACATGTAATGTATCTCAAGAGAAAGGGATTGAGTTACATGCGTATAAGGTTCACACGATCACAGAAGTCATCGTTGAATATGTGGGAGTTAGTACGGATCTCCAGGTCCCGCTGCTTATTATTGATCGGAGAGGGGTCTCGATCATTTCTACATTAATCGCGAACCGTAGGGTGACACACTTAAGGGATACCGACACCATTCGGATCAAATGATATGCTAGAGAAAGAAAAAGAAAGAGCAGGAATTTATTTTACTAGACACCAAAATTGTTTCAGTTGAAATTGTTGAAACTGGTTCTGCATGTGAAATTGAATACTAGCAAGGGGTTTTATGTGAATGTTTGTTAATTCAAGTAATTAAGAAAATTCTTAATAAATAAAAGAGTTTTATTTAATGAGAGATTGCATTAAATTTGATGGAAATTTAATGGGATTTTGAGTGGAGGAAATGGAGGGGCATTTGTGTGAGTGGGAGCTCCACTCATATGAATGGAGGAAGAGGTGGGGGAACCACCTTGGACGCCGGCCATGGCTAGTGGGTTGCCCCCTCCACATATAAAAGTCACCCCACTCCCTCCTCTCATCTCACACCTCCTCACGAAGGATCTCTCTCCCCCCTTTAGAATTTCCCCATTGTCTCGGATCAGCGAGATACATGTTCCCGATGGCTTTTTCTGGAAGGATTTGTTGCTTCTGCTGCTTCGCTGGAGCGAGGGTGCGGAGGTTGTTGGGGTACCCAGACGTGTGTGCGATCACGAATGCACTACTGCTTTGCGGTGCTAGACTGGCTAGACCAGATGGACTTCATAACGATCTTGAGATCAGCAAGCGTTCGACTACATCATCCACGAGTACAACCTCGTTAACGCTATACGGTCTTCGAGGGGTATGTATTCTATGGATGTATATCCACCCGTTGTTTGTATCTAGTAGATAGATCTTGGTACTTAGTTCCCATCGTAGGAAATTGTTTGTTTTCTATGTTGCGAACCCTTCAGTGGTATCAGAGCCGGATCTATGCGTATATGTTTTGCATGGGTAGTACACATATGAATATGTGGGCGCTGATGGTCATGTTATTACTTATTCCTTGTACTTTGGATATTTGTGGCATAGTGGGATGAAGCGGCCCGGAAAAACTTTACATGTCCTCGCACATGAGACCTGTTCCACGCTTGACATGCAACTAGTTTTGCATAAGTGGCTTGCGGGTGTGTCTCTCTCCTACTATAGTCAATATCTGATTTACAATGAGTTGTCAATAATTTGATTATCATCTTTGTGGTTCCATGTTTGTAGGTAAGAACGGTTCTATCTCCGAAAGCCCTCAGCCACGTAAAACTTGTGATGGATAAATTAAAAGCGTCTAGTTTAGATTGTTGCTGGGCTAGTGTCATGATATGGTGATGTTGTAAGTAAAAGTATAAGTCGATACTCTTACAACACACATAACGTGTAAGTTTCATAGACCTTGGCCTTACACATAGAGGAATGATGATGATCATACCATGATGCACATGATGGAGATCAAGTGCAAGAACCATATTATTTCATTTTTTTAACATGATATGTTTGTTGCATCTTATATTGCTAGTTTGGCATTTTATTAGCATAATAAGATGATCCCTCATTTAGATATCAAGATATAAATATGTTCTTCCTTAAGTATGCATCGACAATTTTTCGCCGCTTCAAGACATCACGTGATGATCGGGTGTACTTGAATCCACGAGCATATCTCGTGTGTAAGACAGTTTTACACATGCGAAATACTAAGGTTCTTACTTGGTGAGCCTAGCATGTGCAGACATGGCCTCGAAACACGGACCGAAAGGTTAAGCATGAGTCATATGTTTTGATATGATGACCATATGGATGCTCGCCTTTGAAGCTACACTGACTCACATGATTATCGGACTTGGTGGAGTGGATTTGGTTCATGTAATCACCAAAAAGACACGAGGGATGTAGTTTTTGAGTGGGAGTTCATTTCTAATTTGGATTAGTAGAACTCAGTTTATCATAAGTTAAATCAAAGTGAATTTGCATAATTTGTTGTAGTCATTGGCATTCATTCACCACCTTATGCTTAGTTGTAATTGAGATAATAGAACTATAGAATTCTGGATATTTACTTTACGAAATGGTATCGTATTGTGTTGAGTGTCAATCTAAAGTTTAAAGTCCTATTGCAAACTTTCAGCAAACTCTGTTTACTCCGTGAAATTTAATAATTGGTACTAAATCGGGAGTAACAATTCCAGTGTTAGTATCTTAAGTATCATGATTGCCTCCATGATTCTTGATTGTTTTTAATATTAAGTTTATCTAGGAGCTAAAAGAATTGTTTCAGAAACCATAATGTGTGGCAGATATAACGATATCTGAAACAATGTTTTGGTTGCAATATGATAGAGTATAATGTATGTTATCATATTGGATGAGGATTTGCGAAGGTTGGAGATGCTAGACATCCTAATCATCCAAAAGGGTTTTGGAAGTAACATTATACTCACGATTCGTCTTTATAAGCTACATTAGCTTGATCATGAAAGTCTTCATGATAAGGATGAATAGAAGATGTTTGTAAAGTGTTTACTACTAAAGAATGGATTTTGAAAGAACGCCAATCACTTGATGATGGTGATCTACTTCAAAGTGCAAGTCCAAAGGAATTAGTATTTAAATATACACGCTTTGGACTATGTGTCATGTATATGGCGCCACTATTGATGTTGATAGATTCTTTTAAAAAGGAAAATAAAATGCTGAAAGAGAATCTATAAAATATATTTGGCAGAAAAGAAAAGACTGGAAATATCCAGTTTAGGTATATAGAAGATATACATGTTATGGTTGTATTCTTTACTTGTTAAACAATGTGGTTCTTGGGTATTGAATACCGAATTGGTTGGTATGAAATTTCATACAGAATGACGCAATTCATGAACCACAATGGCCTAAGTAACTAGCAAGAGAATATGTGATGATGTTCATAAAAAACAAACAAGCCCTTGTTTGTATTTCTTGTTGACATCAAAGTCTGCCTTCAATTTTTTTTTAATAATCGTTATTGAAATCAGGTGTTATGAGAACAAAGATTGTTCAAATAATTACCGTATTCCATATAAGATGGATGATTTACAAATCTAGTTGGAGAAATCACATCCATAAAAACTAATGCTAAAATGTCGCAAGACAAATGATTGGAAGATCACTTATGAAGTGACATCGCCGTTTAAATTATATTGGAAAGAAAACATGAAGAAACTCCATATTCATGGATTTTTTGAGTCTTTGATTTGATCAAGTGACGCTTGTGAGACTTTCCTCGGGATAATTAAAACTTTGTTCAAAGGCCAAAGAAGAACGATCAACTAAAATATTGGAATTTATACATATCGATGTATGTAGTCCATTATGTGTAGTCGTAAGCGATGGGTTTCAATTTCATATGCTTTCTCCAAAAATTTAAGTGAATATTCACTTAATGAGAAAGAAGTATGAAATATTTGAAAACGTTCAAAGATTTTCAAGATGAAGTGAAAAATCATTATAACAAGAAAATAAATAGTTTATGATTTTATCATCAAGGGATTTATTTGAGTTGCAAGTTTAGCAAAACACCTAGATTTACATCTCCCGAAACACCATAGGAATATGGAGTGTTTGAGATTTGTAATAAAACCTTGTTTTACATGGTTGGATCAAAGGTGCTATTTATAAAACTGCCATTATGTTTTAAAAGATTAAAGCTTTAGAGACTACCGCTTTTACACTAAAAAGAGATCCATCTTGATCCATTGAAATGACACCATGTAAGTTATGGTTTGGGGTAAAACCCAAGTTGTCTTTTCTTAAATTTTGGTATGCTAGGCATAAGTAAGATGTTTACAACTAAAGTTGGATGAGCATGTCTTTGTAGGTTATTTTGAATAACCATTGGGTATTCCTCCATAACAGCGAGGACAAAAGGGTTTGACTCTTGAAACGTGAAGTTTCTTGAAAAGAATTTTTCGCAAAAGTTAAGAGGGAGGACAATAGAACTTTGATAAGGTTAACAAACCTTATCTATATGTGTTGAGTTGCACAGCGCTGGAAAATGTTCTGGAGGCAGCCACAATGCTCATGGCTCATGTGCCTCAAAGGTTACGGTCACGGAGGTCTAAGTTTCTATTGAACCAAGTAGGTCGGATAAACAATCAAATGCTAAGATTTGAGAGTAAATCATTGTTGCTTGACAATGATGAACCGACTACATGCAAAGAAGCGATGATGGGCCCTGACTCCGTCAAATGGCTTCAAGCCATAAAATCCGTGATAGTTCCATACACGAGAAATCAAGTTTTTTGAACTTGGAAGACCCTCCGAAAAGGTGTAAAAACCTATCGGTCATATTTGGATCTATAAAGAAACAAACATGGATGTTTCAAATCTATGAAATAGTCGACATGTCATAAAAAAATTATGACAATGTTCAAGGAGTTGAATATGACAAGATTTGATCTTTCATAGCGATATTTAGTCTGGACGGATTAATATAGCAACCACTACATATAATTTTGGTATATGGTAGCTGAATAAACAAAACAAGTTCTTCTAATAGAATGGTTACCTAGGACGTATACAAGACACGGTCCAAAGGGTTTTGCTAAATTCAAAGGATGCTAAAAGGGCATGCAAACTTAAATGGTTGAAGTAAGCATCGCGTAGTTGGAATCTTCACCGTGATGAAATTGTTAAAGGAGTTTTCATCTAGAGACGATGAAGATGCTTGCATTTGCAATAAATTAAGTGGGAGCGCTGAGACATATTTCTAATACATTATGTGTAGGACATCTTGTTGATTGGAAATGATGTATGTTTTATTGACAAAGGTTAAGAATTTCATTTCGATGAAAGACTTAGGCAAAACCCGAATATTTAGCATGAATGTCTACATGAATAAACCGTGACGCTAATATGGTTATGCCAAATGTACATATATGAGATATTGAAGGAGTTCAATTTGGAAATGCCAAGAAAAGTTTCTTGTCACATGGAAAAGAATTGAATCAAGATTCAAGTGTATCGACACTTGATAAGTGAAACAAGATTCAAGTGCTTTGACACTTGATGAGTAAAATCACAAGAATGATTTGATCAATCATACCATGATATGTACACATCCAGATATTTCATATGCTGTAAGTGTTATGAGCATATACCAGAATGAATCATAAAATGATCATTGGACGATAGTAAGGATATTCTTATAATCTTTTGGAAGAATTAAGAATATATTATATTTGTGTAAGAGACAAATAGTTCATTGAAAAATGATACTAGTTTTGTCACAAGATACAAATTAAGTTTATCTCAATTTAAACTATGGGTGGCACAATGTAATGGAAAGGAGATTCCATGATGGATTTGGATGAATTCCAAAGTTAAGACATTGTGACGGATACTACAACAAAAGGCTAAGTATATGACTGCTATAGTAGCAGCAAAGGAGGGAATTTGTGTCAAGTAGTTTGTTATCAAACTAAGGTGTGGTTTGCAACGGGCTAACACTATAGATATATTGTACGACAATAGTATCGACATGATTTAACACCAAGGAACTAAAAGGTCTCACCAAAAGACCAAATTTATATAATGCCATCTCATTAGAGAAATGAGTGATGCGTGGAGGCGCAAATACATGCAAATACACACGGACCTGAAAGTATCAGATCCTTAGATTATGTTAACCACTTGCAATCGCGTATATGGAACACCAGAAAGCCATAGGTGTTTAATACGCAAAGTTTCTAAACTAGATTATTGTCTCTAGGGCAAGTGGGAGACTGAAAGGAATATGCCCGAGAGGCAATAATAAAGTGGTTATTATCGTATTCCTTATTTATGATAAATGTTTATTTTGCATGCTATAATTGTACTAATACGGAAATGTTAATACATGTGTGTTTAATAAACAAAAAGGAAGTCCCTAGTTATGCCTCTGTTATAAATTAGCTCGTTGATTAACAAGATGATAAAAGGTTTCCTGTTCATGGACATTGAATGTTGTTAATAGCGAGGTCACAACATTGTTGGAATGATGTGATGAACATTCATCTGAAGTATAGCATTACGATCAAGGTCATTGTGTTTATATTGCTATAACATCATACGGAGTAATCTTAGTCCTTAGACCATGAGATCATGTCAATCACTAACACCGGAAGAGTATCTTGATAACATCAAACGTCACACCATAACAGGGTGACTATAAAGATGGGTTTAGTGCTACGAAGGTGTTATGTTGAGGCTCATGGATCAAGAGTGGAATTTGTCCATCCCGATGACGGAGAGATATACTCTGGGCCCTCTCGGTGATATCACATTAGTTAGCTTGCAAGCAAGTGATTTGATCACTAGAATGTTATATCACGGGAACGAGAAAAGAGTACATGTCGATAACGAGATCAAACTAGGTATGGGGATACCGATGATCGAATCTCAGACATGTAATATATCGCGAGACAAAGGGATTGAGTTACATGTGTATAAGATTCACACGATCACAGAAGTCATCATTGAATATGTGGGAGTCATTACGGATCTCTAGGTCCCGCTGCTGATTATTGATCGGAGAGGGGTCTCGATCATGTCTACATTATTCGTGAACCGTAGGGTGACACACTTAAGGGATATCAACACCATTCGGATCAAATGATATGCTAGAGAAATAAAAAATAAAGCATAGGAATTTACTTCACTAGACACCAAAATCGTTTCGGTTGAAATTGCTGAAACTGGTTCTGCATGTGAAATTTAATACTAGCAAGGGGTTTTATGAATGCTTGTTAATTCAAGTAATTAAAAAAATTATTAATATATTAATAAAATAGTTTTATTTAATGAGAGATTGCATTAAATTTGGTGGAAATTTAATGGGATTTGAGTGAGATTTTGAGTGGAGGAAATGGAGGGGCATTTGTGTGAGTGGGAGCTCCACTCACATGAATGGAGGAAGAGGTGGGGGCACCACCTTGGCCGTCGGCCATGGCTAGTGGGCTGCCCCCTTCTCCCTATAAAAGTCACCCCACTCCCTCCTCTCATCTCACACCTCCTCGCGAAGGATCTCTCTCCCCCTTTAGAATTTCCCCATGGTATCGGATCAGCGAGATACATGTTCCCAGTGGATTTTTCTGGAAGGATTTTTTTCTTCCACTGCTTCGCTGGAGCGAGGGCGCGGAGGTTGTCGGTGTACCCGGACGTGTGTGCGATCACGGATGCACCACTGCTTTGCGGTGCTGGACTTGATGGTGCTGGACCGGCTGGACCAGATGGACTTCATCACTATCTTGAAATCGGCAAGCATTTGACTACATCATCCACGAGTACAACCTCGTTAATGCTATACGGTCTTCGAGGGTATGTATTCTATGGATGTATATCCACCCGTTGCTTGTATCTAGTAGATAGATCTTGGTACTTAGTTCCCATTGTAGGGAAAAATTTTGTTTTCTATGCTGCGAACCCTTCAAGAACCACTAGACCGCTTCACAACCGAAGAAAGACAACTCGAACACACAACTCTCCCCCGAAGAAGGCACTTGTCAACATATAATCCACCCTTGAGGCCTAGAAGAAGAATTGGCGAGTGGACGGCGGGACCTGACCGAACATGAAGAGAGCATCGTCAAAGAGATGCCACATCAGTGTACATCGCGCCCAAGATCCCCACGCTCCGAGTAGCCGCTAACCTTAACTCCACTTGTTTTCTTAGGACTCCTCGTGCAACCCAAACAGTGCCTCCAAGGAGGAACGACGTCATAGAGCTGCCGCTGCCTGAACCAGCAGGCTGGATCTGGATTTTCCCCGTTGCACAGGAAGGGTGATACGTCCAAAACGTATCTACTTTCTCGAACACTTTGCTATTGTTTCTTCTCTAAAACTTGTGTGATTTGGATGCAACTAACATGGACTGACGCTTTTTTCAGCAGAATTACCTTGGTGTCTTGTTTTTGTGCAGAAAATCAACTATCAGGAAAAATCTTGGAAAATATGCCAAAAACTATTTTTCACCAGAAGATCCACGGAGCCAGAAGGGGAGACAGAGAGGGGGCCTGGGGGGGCAGACCCACACCAGGCGTGGGCCCACATGACCCCACGCCTGGAGGGGGTGAGGCCACCCCAGGCAGCTCCTCGGCCTCCCTCTGCGCCTATAAGTTGCCTTTCGACCTAAAAACCGAGGGAGGTTCGATAGTTTTCCAGAAAGAGTTCCGCTCCGCTGCCGCCACCAGAAACCAAGATTCGGATCCAGAAACTCCGTTCTGGCACCCTGCCGGGACGGGGAATTTGGAGAGGATCATCGCCATCGTCATCACCAACGCATCTCGATCAACCACCGATGTTTCCCTCATCCATGAGTGAGTAATCCCCCGCTGTAGCTGGGGATGGTATGGATTGGATGAGTTCTATCATGTAATCGAATATGATTGTTAGGGCATAGTGCCTAGTATCTCTTGTGCTATTTAACTTTGTTGCAACTTGTTGTGCTTAATGCTTGTCACTAGGGCCCGAGTGCCATGATCTCAGATCTGAACTTATTATTGAATCATTATGATAGTATTGTTTGTGATCTTATCTGCAAGTTGTGTACACATATCATTGTCCGGATCCAAAGGCCCCAAAGTGACAATAATTGGGACAACCGGAGGGGATGGTTGTGGTGTGAGGATCACATGTGTTCACGGAGTGTTAATGCTTTGCTCCGGTGCTCTATTAAAAGGAGCACCTTAATTGCCAGTTGTTCCCTAGAGGCCCCGCTGCCACGGGCTGGCTGGACAGAAGATGTTGTGCAAGTTCTCATTGCAAGCACGTATGACTATATTTGGAGCACATGCCTAGGATTGTTTAGTACTTGGATGCTTGTTATTATTTATCTGCAATGCCCTAGATCTTGAAGTTACATGTTTATACTCGTCCATGCAACGCCCGTCCATCCATCCCTATGCCTACCGCACTCGAATCCTACTGTTACCGTTACTGTTACTATTGCTACTGTTCACTGTTGTTGTTACTGCTGCTATTGCTTTGCTGTTGCTACTACCAAACTATTGCTACTGATAAACTTCTGTGAGCAAGAACTATTTCCAGGTGCAGCTGAACTAACAACTCAGTTGTTAAGGCTTGCAAGTATTCTTTGGCTCCCCTTGTGTCGAATCAATAAATTAGGTAATACTACCCCCGAAGACTGTTGCGATCCCCTATACTTGTGGATCATCAAGACTATTTTCTGGCGCCGTTGCCGGGAAGGATAGCTTTATTTGTAAGTTCACATGGATCTATTATTGTTCCCTACTACTCCTTTCATCATGGGGAAGACTCGTGATGGAAAGTTCCCTATTTTACCATCCACTACAAGAAGAGGTACAGTCCTAAACACCTATGCTGCTCTTGATTCACCGTATGTTATAAGTAAGCTTGTTACACCATCACCACATGCTCATGCTACACACACTGCTACTACTACTGAATCTAAAACTACTTTTGATACTCATGATATTACTTCTACTGTGCTTGATGTGAGTGGTTTATTAGGTCCTTTTCTAGATGCTACTATGGCTAGTCTAGAATACCGAAACTCCTAGTGAAGACACTATTACACCTGTTAGCTCACCTGAGGCTAGTGAGAGTTATGATATTAATGATGGTTACATTGATATCACTGATGATTTTGTTGAAGAGTGCCGAAACACACATGGTACTAGTGCTATTAAGAGTCTCCTTGCTAGACATACTATTATGCCTAAGGTGTCCTCTGATCCTAAGTTTTCTACTTCTCCCATAGACATTAAAGATAAAGATTATGATTTATCTCTTGATTTGTCTTATTTAGATATTGTTGAGAAAGAACCTTTCTGTCGGACTGAAAATGGGAGTGTTGTGGCTCATATGAAGGAGCTTTCTACTATGAGTGCTTTATTCTCTGATGATTTTAAGATGCGCAAGTACTTTGTTGCTAAGATATTCCATTTTTCACTAAAATGAGAATCTAGGGCTTGGTTTAATAGATTACCTCCTAGTTCCATTGATAGCCCTGACTATTTGATTGCTTCTTTCTTCCAGAAATATTTTCCTCCTAGTGCTAGACATGCTGCTTTGCAGATACTTTTTGATTTTAAACAGGGAGAAGAAGAGAAATTGCCTGAGTCATGGACAAGGTTCCGTGCCTTGATTCATGCTTATCCTGGATGTCCATTACCTAAGAATGAGTTGCTTGATATTTATTATAATGGACTAACTGATGATTCTAGGACCTACCTAGATAGCTTTGCTGATTGTGTTTTCAGGAAAAGAACTCCTACAGATGCTGAAGAATTAATGGCTAAAAT
Organism: Avena sativa; assembly: GCA_916181665.1. Classification (NCBI taxonomy): domain Eukaryota; kingdom Viridiplantae; phylum Streptophyta; class Magnoliopsida; order Poales; family Poaceae; genus Avena; species Avena sativa. The sequence continues at coordinate 325,763,346 of OV702280.1, forward strand.
AAGCAAGAATTATGATGATTGGACTTCAACTGAGCTGAATACACCTGAGCCTATTACTCCTGAACCAGTTATGCCTGAACCAGTTCCAACACCAACACCAAAGAAGAGAGGAATTATTGCATTAAATAATGAAGTGATGAAGGAAGCTAAGAAGTGTCTAAAGGAGAAAGGTATTAGAGCTGAAGATGTGAAGAATCTACCTCCTATAGAAGAATTATGTAAGCCAATTCTCCACTCATATACTATTGAGGTACACTCTCTCCAACACTTTGATGAAGGTGATATTCCCTATACTAAGCCTCCTGATCAATGCTTAGAGGAACTTGACATTTTTATTGTTAAACAAGGTAATTTTAATAAACAAGTTCAGAATCATTTATTGGAAAACTCTAGAGCTATCAATGAGTTGAAAGATATTGTGGAAATAACTTCTAATAATATTAAAATGCTTTGTAAACACTTTCAAATGGTTCAAACTCAACTTGATCAACTTGCTAAGGTATAAAAGGATATGCTAGTTAATGCTTCAGGAGATAAACATGCTTATGGAATTAAAACTAGGAGTGGTATGTCTACTCAAGATCCTTTATATCCTGAAGGACACCCTAAAATAATTGAGCAGGACTCTCAACAAGTAGATAGTGGTAGTCCTCATAAGAGAAAGAAAAAGAAACATAAGATAGTTGAGGAACCACTTGAACCTGCTGTAGATCCTAATAGTATATCTGTCTCTGATGCTGAAACTGAGAGTGGTAATGATAAAAATGATGCTCCTAATAATGAGGAAGTTGAGGAAGAACCTGAGATGCACACTAAGAACACTAGGTACACTGAGGAAGATTTTATTGCTAATAAAAATGGTAAAGAAAGAGAACCTTGGGTGCAGAAACCTATGCCTTTTCCAGGTAAGAAACACAAGTCAAAGGAGGAAGAACACTACAACAAGTTTTGTGAGTGGATGAAACCTTTGTTTTTGCAAATTTCTTTGACTGATGCTATTAAGTTGCCTCCTTATTCAAAGTATATGAAGGATATTTTCTCTAATAAAAGGAAGATTCCTAATGAGGAGATTTCTACTTTTCTTGCTAATTACTCCTTCAATGGTAAGGTTCCAAAGAAACTTGGTCATCGAGGTATACCAACTATTCCTTTCTCTATTAAGAATAATTATGTTAGAACTGCTTTATGTGATTTGGGAGCTGGAGTTAGTGTTATGCCTTTTTCTCTCTACAAGAGACTCCAACTAGAAAAGCTGATACCAACTGATATATCTTTGCAAATGGATGACAAGTCAACAACTATTCCTGTTGGTATATGTGAGGATGTTCCTGTTCAAGTAGCCCATAATTGCATGGTTTTAACTGACTTTGTTGTGCTTGAAATGCCTGAACATGATAATATGTCTATTATTCTTGGGAGACCTTTTCTTAATGCTGCAGGTGCTGTCATCAATTGTAATCAAGGAAAAGTAACATTCAATATTAATGACAAAGAGCACACTGTCTATTTCCCCAAGAAGGTTGCTAAGAGCTATTGCCTGAATTCCATTGAAAATATTGAGAGCATCATGGTTGGAGAAATATTTTGTCCCATTCCACAAGAAAATTTTGAAACTATTATGATTGGTACCATTGCTATAAATCTTGAGGTAACATAATCATTTGGTGGAATACAAAGTTTTGCTTCATATAAGATTGTTTTGGTAACAAGACTTGATCAACCTTGTTAACAAAAGGATTTTAATGAACAAAATAATGTTTTCACTATGGTTATTCTTTCTTTCTTTTACTTTTCTCCTTCCTAGTCTTTGATTTAGCTTTAGTTTTGTTAGTTGTTTGCTTGTTTGAGTTTCTTAGAGCTCCTGTAGTTTGGCTTTTGGTTTGCTTTTGCTTCTTCTGAAGAAAACTATTTGTGCGAGAAAATCAATTTTCATACCCTAAAAATTGGCCAAAAATAAAGTTTCCCGAAAAATCCCAGAAAATTCAAAATAAATTTTTCCTCGAAAAAAGGGGCGAGTGGCACCTGAGATGACCCAGGGGGCCACCCCAGGGCCCCACACCCTAGGCAGGCACGGCCTACCAGGAGGTGGCGCCTGGGGGGTCTGGCCCACCTGGGCCCCTCCAGGCTGCCTCCTCAAAGCCATCTTTTTCTCTCTCCCAAAAAACACCGGAAAACTTGCTCAAGCTCGTGTTCTTGTTGTTCTTGCTCGCGATTTTCGATCTCCTTCTTCAGCCCATCTCAAGTGCTGATTTTTGGAGGGATTGCTCCTTGGTATGTGCCTCCTCCACTTGTCCAATTAGATTTGTGATTGGTAGATTGTATATTGAGTATTTTGCTGCTATAGGTGTCACTTGTCAGGTTGTTTGAGCTTGCATGCTTGTTCTATGCTTAGAAACTTTATTTTGATGCATGTGTAGTCCTCTAGCAAGTTCCTATAGTGGTTGCTCATCTTTTATCAACTTAGAAATCACTTGGTTTGATGGTTGTTTAAAATTTCATAAAAGGGAAGTCATGGACCACCACACATTTGGTGATATATTTGAGAGTGATGCACCAAGAAGAGCAAGGCTTACAAGGTCATCTACCCGCTCTAGACCCTCATAAAATGAGGATCTCATCACTCAGCGATTTGGTGACGAGCGAGATGAAGGGGATGCGCACCCCTCCGCCTTTCCTTGCCAAACTTTCTTGCGAGCTGTTTGGATTCTTAATGACTTCATGACCTTGGTACAAGGGGCTAGACTAACAAGTTATATGCAGGATGAGAGCGCACAATATGCTTTGCTCACTAAATCATTTGTGGAGAGTTTATCCTTTACTAATAGTATGTTCACGCCTTCTGTGTCCTTTAAGATTTATGGCAGGGCTCATTCTATGACATTGAAGAAGTTTTGTAAGGCCCTAGGACTTGGTACAACTGGATCATCAAAGAAGATTACAGGTCTACCCGCTGATTTGTTTGAGCTTTACCGAGGAATAACCAATGATGATGACCATAGAGCTCAGCGAGGGAAGATAAAGAACATTCAACTTCCAGCCATTAGGTACTTTGCCTACTATCTTGCCACCGGTGTTCTTAGTATGGAGAACGCTAGTAATATCTCCAACTATCATTTGGCCTTCTTAGCTGCTGCGCTTAACAATGAGGATAAGTATTCTCATTGCTCGTCGTTTAGCTGCTAGGGGACCCATTTGTGGGGGAATTATTGCTACTCGTATTGCTGCTGCCTTGAATATTGATGTTGATACACATGATATAGTTTTGACTCCTCAGAGGCTTGATCTTGCTACCATTAAGGCACACCATTTTGTCACCACTAGCTCTACACTTGAGAACTTGGTTTATAGAATGATGTTTACTGACGGGGAAGAGAGAGATATCCCTCTACCCCAAACTACTTTGCTCAGTATTTCTCAGGAACCTTTGTCACGCTCGAAGGCGGAGATGGATGACACGCTGTGCTCTCTTAACTTCCACGGGCACTATCAGGAGGAAGCACCATCATACGACCCCTCTGTGTATTACACGGAGGAGGCCTCGAGCTCGTACCAGGACGAGGGAGCTTCCTCGACATATTATGGAGACGCATCTACTTGGACACCATGGGATTGAACCCCTTAGGCCAAAAGCCTAAGCTTGGGGGAGGTATACCGACATCACACTCATATTTATATCATGTTCGATCGGTTCTTTGTATATCCATTGTTTTCGCTTTCTTTTTGGTTCTTGTTGCTTCTTTCTCAAAAACACAAAAATACCAAAAATATTTTCATTGTTTCTCTTGGTTTGTTCTTTGCTTTTTGTTTTGGTTTGCCTTAAAAAAATACAAAAAGATTTTGCTTTGCTTTGTTTGCTTCTTGTTCGGTTTGTTTTTATTTGTTTGCTTCTTTCTAAAAAATCAAAAACACCAAAAATATTTGTTGTTCTTCTTTAGTTTTGTGAGTCCTTTGCAGGGGTTTAGCCATTCTCAGTGGATTATGGTTCCATGTTATCATTCAAGTCACACAAGTGAATAGCAATAATGAAGATTAAGACAACTCGAGGAGTGGTGAGAGGCTGGTAACGAACTCTATTTGTTTCATTTTTGTACATATGCTCATCATTGTGAGCATGCTTAGCCTGTTTGTGTAAGGTGTATGTCATTATGGATGCTTAGTAGTTCTTGCTTGTCTATGATTATCTCTAGCTTGCTAATAGTTTGTAGCATGTCATATGAATGTTTGCTTGCATTGTTTTATTCATACTTTGGTATGATATTGTGGTATCCTCCTATGACTGTTCATGTGAATCGACTTGGCACATGCTCACGCATGCACATGAATAATCAATAGTCAACAAGCCTCGATGATTTATTTTGCCTCAGCGTTCTTGTATCACTTTCATGCCATAATTAGTCCTATTTTGTTGCAAGCATGATTATGACAGCTATTGCTCGCACGTTTGTCGCTCCCTCTCTATTGTTAGCCTTCACTTGCACTGGTTATGTGCTCTACCTATTCTTCCGACTCCCCAAAACCAATATTGCCAGTTGTGTCCACCATACCTACCTATTAGCATCATTTGCTATTGCAGTGCATATTCTATATGGTGTGTTTTCTTCCAAAATAAAATGTTTGTCTGTGTTGAGAAAGTTAGTTAGTAAAGCTCTCGCGAACTTGATGGCACACTTTATTCTGTGGACTTAATAATCCTGAACCATTGTGACCAGTCCACGAAAGTTATATGCTTGCAAATTATATGCTGGCAGTCAGCAGAACTGTGCTGTCACGGGGAACGCTTTTAACACCTTTTAGAAACAATTATATCTAGTTGATACCTTGCTCTTTTGTTTGCGGATGTCAACGATGCAAAATGAAAGGGGGACTTGTGAGTCCATGGAGTTTGTATTCTGTGTTAGAGAAACGCCTAGGTCGCTAGCCTAAGCCATGCCTAATGTCACATCCCAAGGTTTTCCAAATCTTGTAATGTGAAAATAAATGAATAAAATAAAAATTTTGTTTGATTTTCGGGGCCAGAAGAAACTTTTTGAATACAAATGGAACTTCAAACCCATTTGAATTAAATAAAATCCCAAAGGGGAATTAAAAAGTTAAACATTTAATAAAAGGAAATTAAAATATTTTGGAATTACTATTTTGGATCTTTTAATAAAAGATTTGGTTTTTCAAGGGAAAAGATAGACTTATAAATAAAGATTATTTTATAAAGCCAAATTAAACCTTGGCCAAGCTTTGGAATTAAAACATTTAGTTTTGAATAAATATAACAAAGGTTTATTTAAAATAAAATAATAAGGATTTAATATCAAATTTTATCTAAATAAAAGGTTTTACCATTTTAATTGAAACATCAAAACTTATTAAATTATTTTAAATAAGTTTCCAAATATTTTATAGTCTCAAATGAAAACCTACTGAAGTGTTTTAGTTTTATTTTTAGATTTTCAAAATAAAGATTTTACTAAAACAAAACCTATTTGAATTAAATGAATAAGGTATATTCATTTAAATATTATTAGACCCTAAAATAAAAGGTTATTTTGTTTTAAACAGATTTCCAAATATCTTTTATTTCCCAATAAAACCTACTGATTTGGTTTTGAAAATATTTGGATTTCAAATGGAAATTTTATTAATTAAATCAAACCTTATTTGATTAAATAACTAATGGGCCATTTTATTTAATTAATGAAGGAATCCTCAAAAGAATAAAAATTATTATTTTTATTCTGGAATCTGGGTATGTTGATAAACAACATCAAATTCAAAATAACAAAGTAGGATGATTGTTTGAATTGATCTGAATGTGATTGGTTTGTTTGGAATTACAAAACAGAATAAAGAAATAGAAAAGAAAAAGTCAGCAGACAGAAAAAAATGGATTAGAACCAGACCCAACCCATCAGCCCACTAACGCCCAGAGCCAGCCCAGTTTTTCTCCCCGAAAGAAAACGATTCGCACGCAGTAACAAACCCGCACAGAGACTGACCAGTGGACCTCACTCTCATTTCTTTTCCCACTGACCGGTGGACCCCACCTCTACTGCTCATCGTCCACACCCGCGCGACCTTGTCACCCCCAAACCTTGCTGTCGTTGTTGCCTTTGAATGCCGCGTTCAATTCACAGTAATGCCGCGCGTTAATCTCGCCGTGACTGCACGATATTAAGCGCCTGCATCTTCCCCTCCCTTTCCCTCTGTCGCCATTCACTCTCTGCCCCGAGGCTGCCCCAATTTGACTCGACACACTCCCAGCTCCGACCACCGTCTCCGACCGATTCCGGCCAAGCCACACCGCCCCGAGCCTCCCTGAGCACGCTGGCAGCTTCCCCACTCCCAGACGCTTCTCCCCGTGCCCTTCATTCAACCGCGGGCGCCCCGGAGCGTTGGCTTTGACAAGCTCCGACAGCGCCGCCGTCTGTTTCTTCTCCGACGACGTTTTCCAGGTGAACCAGACCACCCCTGCACTTCTCGTTCACGCACACAGCATTGTCTTGATCCTGCGCAAATGACCACGCCTTCGTTTTGCCTTAGGGCGATCTGCAACAACGTCCTCGACCTCAACCGAAGCCACCCGTCGCCAGAACCAACTCCGGCGAGGAATCCTGCCCGTCCCCGTGCGCCCCTTGCCACGACGACCACACGACCAGCATCACCTCATCCTCGCGACCTCGGTGACCTTACTCCCTCCCTGTTTCTCTTCCTGTATCGCCGGCGCCGCCGCGAAGCAGAGCCGCCGCCGCGCGTCAGAGTCCAGCGCCGCCAGCTTATGGTCGGGGCACTGAGAGCCATCCGATCTTGATCCGGTGGATAGGATAGAAAGTAGAACGAAGGGGTAAGAGAGAAACTGAGTCGTGCGATATGACTTAAATCTAACGGCTGCTGACAGTCGATCCGCGCGAACCGTTTTCAGCGAATTAGAACGTGCCGCGTGTCACTAGTTTGAGTAAAACAGATTTTTGAATCAGATTTATTTGCAAACTTCAAAACCTTGTAACTTTGGATCCACACGTCCAAAAATTACAAATTTTATGTCATTGGATTCAGGAGAGCAAGACCTAACCAACCATGGCCTTGGTTTAGAAAATAGTATCTGTTAGTTTGCTTGATTTTGCAGATTCTTTTGTGAGTTTGTTTAGAGTATAAAAATTGTTTAAAATTGATTTTAGGGTTAAAAATTTTGCAAAATGGTTTGTTGTGACCTTACTGACCTAGGAACCAACCCATGATTTGCAAAATGGATTTGGAAAAGTTTAGAATGGATTTATTGGTTTATTCCATTTCTAGCCAAATAAAATTATTGATTTTATTATGAAAATGTTTATGGAAAGAAAACTTTGAGAAAATGGTTTGGACCAAAACCTACTGACCCAAAAACACCAAGTTTTGCAATAGCAACTCATTTGGTGAAAAACAAAAAGTTTTGCCTTGATAGAAATATCTTTCACCACATAAAAATGATGATTAGGTCTAAAAATGGTTTTTGGATAAAACCCTTTAACTAATGACTTTGCCATTTTGGTAAATGACCAATTTGGACCTTACAAAGTTTAGAAACCTAGTGGGTACCATCCTTGCAATAGAACCATCCTTTGCATACTTATGCATGACTTAGATTCCATTGCTTTATGTGTGTGAGATTGTTTGTTTGACTTTGGTTTGGAATGTTAGTTGATTTTGTGTTTGCTTGATTGACTTGTAGTGAATTTAGCAAAGTGTGAGACTAGCAAGATCAAGGAGTGAACCACCATTCCCTACCAAAAAGGCAAGTGACACTATCATCTAAAGTCCTACTATTTTCTTATACTTAGTGGATTTTGAAAACATGCATGAAAACAATTTTATACTTATGCTATGCTAAATCCTAATAGGATTCCCTATACACTCCTTAGTGAAAATATTGTAGTTGATACATGCTTAGCCATGCTAAATTTTGAAAAGAGACACATGTTGAGAATTTACAAAGGTTGAGAAAAGGACTTGTGTTTTACATAATAAAACAAGGACTCAATGAACCACCTAGGTGGTGGACACTTTAAGTTTTGGAGAAGGTGGCAACAAAAGGAACCATGTCTATGGGATTCACTTTGTGTTGTGCTCCAAGATAAAACCACCTAGGAAACTTAGAGATTGAACATGTTTCTCCAAATGTGGCTTTCGTGTGCAACCACATGCTATTATGGCTCTGGCTTAGTCAACTACATTGGGAAGACCCATGCACTGTCTTCAGTTAACTGGACATGGGGATCTGGAATGCTTCATGGGTGCTGAAGGCAAGCTAGCAATGGTGTATGAGAGGACCCTTTGGAAAGACTTCGTCACATTCTCAATCTGCCAGTACTCCATCTTGGTGAGCACTAATCCAGTAGGCCACTGGTGGCATAAGGATGGGATTGTGACATGTGGGTAAAGTGTACTCCTTCTGCAGAAGTTAATAAAATCTAAGTACTTAGCCGTGTCCCCGGTTATGGACAATACTGAGCAACTAAAGTTTGAACTATGGGAGATCTCGACATTCCAACTTATAATATAAAAACTTGATGCACTTAGGGGTACCAAGGAATTCAAAGAGATTTTGTTAAGCTTGATGCACTTGGGGTTACCAAGGTGCTCAAGGGCATGATGTACTTGGGGTTACCAAGGAACTCATGAGATTTTGATAAAACTTGTTGCACTTGGGGTTACCAAGTAGCTCAAAAGATTTTTGACAAGGACTTGAACACTTGAGTTTCTACCAAGGAGTTCAAGGGATTCTTGGAAAAGAGATTTGACAAAGGACCAAAACCATTTTTGAAAAGATAGGATAAAATATTGCTTTATGCAAATAAGCCTTAAACTCTACTTAGCCAAATATGCATGTATTGATAGGATCCACTCATATTATACATAGTAGTGAAACTTGCCAATACAATTCAAATGTATTGACCCTTGTGGCTGTAACTTGTAATGTTGCAGGTTTGACTGTTTTTAGTGAAGATTGTTTGATTAGGATTACAAAGTCTACAACCAACATCTGCCTGTGGCATTTTGAAGATGAAGGACCCCATTGTTGGAGATATGCCCTAGAGGCAATAATAAATATAGTTATTATTATATCTTTGTGTATGATAAATGTTTATATTCATGCTATAATAGTATTAACAAGGAAACATTAATACTTGTGTGAATTGTAAACTTAAATTGAAGTCCCTAGTATAGCCTCTATACTTCACTAGCTTGTTGGTTGATTAAATGATTGTGGTTTCCATATCATGAACATTGAGATGTTATCAACAACAAGATCATATCGTTAGGAGAATGATATGGTGGACATACTCCTATTGATAAGCGTAGCATAAAGATCAAGTCATTTCAATAGTTCAATTGCTATATGCTTTCTGATACATAGTAACCTAATTCCTTCGACCATGAGATCATGCATATCACCTTTACCGTATGGATGCTTTGATGACATCAAACACCACACCGTAACTGGGTGGCTATAAAGGTGGCATTAAGTGTTCGGAAAGTATTGGTTGAAACACATGGATCAAGAGTGGGATTTGTCCATCCACATGACGGATAGATATACTCTGGGCCCTCTGGGTGGAATGTCATCCAATTGGCTTGCAAGCATGTGACTTGGTCACAAGGGATCACATATCACGGGAACGAGAAAAGAGTACTTATCGGTAACGAGGTTGAACTAGGTATGCAGAGATACCGACGATCATAACCTCGGATAAGTAAACTATCGTGAGACAAAGGGAAATTGGTATCGTATGTAAGTGGTTCATTCGATCGCAAAGTAATCGTAGAAATATGTGGGAGCCATATGAATTTCCAGATTCCTCTATTGGTTATTGTTCGGAGAAGTGTCTCGATCATGTCCGCATAATTCACGAACCGTAGGGAGACACACTTAAGGATTCGACGTTGTTTTGAGTAGTTATGGTATTATGAGAAAGAAACCGAATGTTGTTCGGAGTCTCGGATGGGATCCGGGATATCACGAGGTGATCCGGAATGGTCCGGAGAATAAGATTCATATAAGGAAAGTCCCGTTTCGGAGTTCGGGAATGATTCTGGTGTTTTCATCGGGAATGTTCTAGAAGGTTCCGGATTGTCCGGCACTCCGGGGGGGGGGGGGAGGGTACATGAGTGTGTCATTGAATGATTGCATCATGTACTAAGTGTTCTTGCTGTTCCAAAAACATGAAAGTCAAATTGCCAGTTTGAAAGTCAAACGGCTAAAACAGGAAACTGTGGGAAACAAGCAAGAGGAGTTGGAACCAACTTGGAGGAGGAGTCCCACTCCTCCAAGCCGGCGCCCAGCCCAAGGCCGACTTGGGGAGGGACTCCCCTCCCCTGGACGCGCCTACCCACCCATAAAAGGAGGGGCAGGGCTCCCCTCCTAGTACACACAAGTTCCTATCTTCTACCTCCGGTTTAGAGCCGTTTTGGTTTAGAGCTTCTAATTGCTTTAGCCAGCGGTTTAGAGCCTTCTAATTGGTTTAGAGCCTTCTAATTGGTGTGTCTAATTACTAGACCACTAATAGCCTCTCTCATAAGCTCCACCATACTCGCACCGGCTTAAGGCGAAGCCCTGCGGGATTTCCCCTCTACTTCCGGTACCACGCCGTTGTGCTGCCGGAATCGCGAGGAGAGTGCTACAACCTCCGCTGCCTGCTGGAACAAGGGAGAGGAAGGTCTTCGTCGAGTACCGAACGTGTGACCGACTACGGGAGCGCTGCCGGTACGTGGCGCCGGAAGGATCGTCTACATGATCTTGAGATCGGAAAGAGTACGACTACATCACCCACGAGAATCCGCTCTCGTTAAACGCTTTGGAATCTTCGAGGGTAAGTTATACCATTGACTCGTTGCTACAATCTAGTAGATAGATCTTGGCTTGTTTGTTTGTATGCGATAGAAAATTTTTGTTTTCCATGCTACGAACCCCTACAGTGGTATCAGAGCCGTGTCTATATGTAGATCTGTTGCACGAGTAGAACACAATGGTCATTGTGGGCGTTGATGCTTTTATTATAGATTGTTTTTTGTGTACTTTGCATCTTGCGGTATGTTGGGATGAAGCGGCCCGGGCTAACCTTACATGACATCGTTCATGAGACTTGCTCCACGCTTGACATGCAACTTGTATTGCATAAGTGGCTTTGCGGGTGCCTGTTTCTCCTAGCATAGTTAAGATCCAATTTACAACGGGTAATCAACAATGCTAGTATCAATGTTGTGGTTCTTGTTCGTAAGTTAGAACGACACTTATTGAAAGCCCCAAACCACGTAAAATATGCAAAGAAAGTAGAAGCGTCTAACTTTGTTTTGCAGGGGTGTGCAGTGATGTGATATGGCCATGATTGTGATTATATTTGATGTATGCAATGTTCCTTATTGTAAGTTGGCAACCGGCAGGAGCCATATGGTTGTCTTTAATTTATGTTAAGACCCGCGTGTCTATTCAAAGTAGTTGTAATAGTTGAAGCCGGTGGACGACAACCATGGTGAAGCGTCATTGACCTTGATGCAATGCCGGTGATGATGGAGATCATGTTCGTGTTTGAAGATGGAGATCGGAAGCACAAAGAAGAAAGGCCATATCATATCACAAATTATGAATTGCATGTGATTTTAATCCTTTATGCATCTTGTATTGCTTAGTAGACGACGGTAGCATTATAAGATGATCCCTCATGCACATGAATTTCAAATCATAAAGTGTTCGCCCTTAGTTAGCACCGTTGCTAAAGCTTGTTGTTTCGAAGCACCACGTGATGATCGGGTGTGTTAGATTCCGCAAGTGTATACAACGTAAGCAAGCCAGATTTGCTTATGCGGTGGCTAAGGTTTGATCTTGACGAGCCTAGCATGTACAGACATGGTCTCAGGAACACGGATTACCAAAAGGTAAAGCATGAATCATATAGTAGATATGATGAACATGATGATTGTTCGCCATTGAAACTATATCAACTCTCGTGATGATCGGTGTTGATGTAGTGGATTTGGTTCGTGTGATCACTAAAACAATGTGAGGGATGTTGTTTTGAGTGGGAGTTCACCTAGTTTAATTTCATTAATTAATTTGAACTCAATTTGTCATAAACTTAGTCTAAACTATTGCAAATATGTTGTAGATCAATGGCAGCCCCTACCATCAATTTTAATGCGTTCCTAGAGAAAGAAAAGTTGAAAAACAATGGAAGCAACTTCGCGGATTGGTTCCGCAATTTGAGGATTGTCCTCACAGCTGGTAATTTGACCTATGTGCTGGATGCACCGCTGGGTGACCCACCTGCAGCTGATGCTCCCGATGAAGTAAAGAATGTTTACCTCGCTCGGAAGAATCAGTACTCCATAGTTCAGTGTGCTATCTTGTATGGTTTAGAATCGGAGCTTCAGAAAAGGTTTGAAGAGTCAGACCCATATGATATTGTCGAGGATCTCAAATTGATTTTTGAGACTCATGCGGCAATTGAAAGTTATGAAGCTTCTGAAAAGTTCTTTAACTGCAAGATGGAAGAGGGCAGCTCCGTCAGTGAGCATGTTCTTAAGATGTCTGGGCACGCAAACAAACTTCAAAGCTTGGGTATAGTGATTCCTAATGCTTTGGGGGTTTACCGCGTCCTCCAGTCATTGCCACCAAGTTACAGGAACTTTGTGATGAACTACAACATGCAGAACATGAACAAAGAGTTGCCAGAACTATTTGCTATGTTAAAATCTGCAGAAGTGGAGATCAAGAAAGAGCACCAAGTGTTGATGGTCAATAAGACCACCAAATTCAAGAAGGGCAAGTCTAAGCAAAAGGGACACTTCAAGAAGGGTGGTAAGAAAGTTACCACGCCGACGAAGAAAACCAAGGCTGGACCAAAGCCTGAAACAGAGTGCTTTTACTGCAAGGGAGTAGGTCACTGGAAGCGGAATTGCCCAAAGTACTTGGCGGATTTGAAGAACGGCAACATCAAGAAGAAAGGTATATCTGATATACATGTTATTGATGTGTATCTCACTAGTATTCGTAGTAGTGCCTGGGTATTTGATACTGGTTCGGTTGCTCATATTTGTAACTCGAAACAGGCGCTGCAGAATAAACGGAAGCTAGCGAAGAACGAGGTGACGATGCGCGTGGGAAACGGATCAAAGGTTGATGTGATCGCGGTCGGCACGCTACCTCTTCATCTACCATCGGGATTAGTTTTATACTTAAATAATTGTTATTTGGTGCCTGCGTTGAGCATGAACATTATATCGGGATCTTGTTTATTGCGAGACGGTTACTTGTTTAAATCTGAGAATAATGGTTGTTCTATTTATATGAGTAATATGTTTTATGCACATGCACCTTTGATAGATGGTCTATTCTTATTGAATCTCGATAGTGGAAATACACATATCAACAACATTGAGGCTAAACGTTTGAAATCAAGCGATAATTCGACCTATATGTGGCACTGTCGTCTTGGTCACATCTGAGTGAAACGTATGAAGAAACTCCATTCCGATGGACTTCTTGAATCATTTGATTTTGAATCACTTGAAAGATGCGAAGCATGTCTGATGGGTAAAATGACTAAGACTCCATTTTCTGGTATGATGGAGCGAGCTACGGACTTATTGGAAATCATACATACCGATGTGTGTGGTCCAATGAGTGTAGCATCGCGCGGTGGTTATCGTTATGTTCTTACCTTCACGGATGACTTGAGTAGATATGGGTATATCTATTTCATGAAACATAAGTCCGAAACTTTTGAGAAGTTTAAGGAGTTTCAAAGTGAGGTAGAGAATCAACGTAACAAGAAGATTAAATTTCTACGTTCTGATCGTGGAGGTGAATATCTAAGTTACGAGTTTGGCGAGCATTTGAAGAAATGCGGAATACTTTCACAATTGACACCGCCGGGAACACCACAGCGTAATGGTGTGTCCGAACGTCGTAATCGAACTCTCTTAGATATGGTTCGTTCTATGATGTCACTTACAGATTTACCGCTATCATTTTGGGGTTATGCATTAGAAACAGCCGCATTCACTTTAAATAGGGCACCGTCTAAATCCGTTGAAACGACACCGTATGAATTATGGTTTGGGAAGAAACCTAAATTGTCGTTCCTTAAAGTTTGGGGATGCGAAGCCTATGTAAAGAAGTTACAGCCGGACAAGCTTGAACCCAAAGCGGAAAAATGCGTCTTCATAGGATACCCGAAGGAAACTATTGGGTATACCTTCTATCATAGATCCGAAGGCAAAACATTCGTTGCCAAGAATGGATCCTTTCTAGAGAAGGAATTTCTCTCGAAAGAAGTGACTGGAAGGAAAGTAGAACTCGACGAGGTTGTCGAACCTTCTCTCGAAATTGCGAGTAGCGCAGCACCGGAAGAAGTTCCTGTGGTGCCTGCACCAATAAGAGAGGAAGCTAATGATGGTGATCATGAAACTTCGGTTGAAGTTACTACAGAGCCTCGGAGGTCAACGAGAACTCGTACCACTCCAGATTGGTATGATTCCGTTATGAATGTCATGGTGGTGGACAACACCGATGACCCCGAGACATATGAGGAAGCGATGATGAGCCCAGATTCCAATAAATGGCAAGAAGCCATGAAATCCGAGATTGGATCCATGTACGAAAACCAAGTATGGACTTTGGTGGACTTACCGGATGGCCGGAAGGCTGTCGAGAACAAATGGATTTTCAAGAAGAAAACAGATGCTGATGGTAATGTTACTGTCTATAAAGCTCGACTTGTCGCAAAAGGGTTTCGACAAATTCAAGGAGTTGACTACGATGAGACTTTCTCACCGGTAGCGAAGCTAAAGTCTGTGAGGATTATGTTAGCAATCGCTGCATATTATGATTATGAGATATGGCAGATGGATGTCAAAACAGCATTCCTCAATGGAGACATTGATGAAGATTTGTATATGATGCAACCCAAAGGTTTTGTCGATCCTAAAGATGCTAACAAGGTATGCAAGCTTCAACGGTCCATCTATGGATTGAAGCAAGCATCCCGAAGTTGGAATCAACGTTTTGATAAGGTAATCAAAAGTTTTGGTTTTATACAAACTTATGGAGAAGCTTGTATTTACAAGAAAGTGTGTGGGAGCTCTTTAGCATTCTTAATACTGTATGTGGATGACATATTGTTGATTGGGAATGATGTAGACCTTCTTAATAGTGTCAAGGAATATTTGAATAATAGTTTTTCAATGAAGGATCTTGGCGAAGCAGCTTACATATTAGGCATAAAGATTTATAGAGATAGATCGAAACGCCAAATATCATTGTCACAGAGTACATATTTGGACAAAGTTCTAAAGAAGTTTGGAATGGAAGAAAGCAAGAAAGGGTTCTTGCCCATGTTGCCCAATACGACCTTGAGTAAAACTCAAAGTCCAACATCGGCAGAAGATAGAGAAAGGATGAGTAAGACTCCCTATGCCTCAGCCATAGGATCTCTAATGTATGCCATGCTATGTACTAGACCCGACATTGCATATGCTGTTAGTTTAACTAGCAGATATCAAAGTGATCCAGGAGTGGATCATTGGACAGCGGTCAAAAACATCCTTAAGTACTTGAGAAGAACTAAGGATATGGTTCTTTCTTATGGAGGTGATGAACAACTCGTTGTTAATGGTTACACCGATGCTAGTTGGAACACCGATCCAGATGATTCTAAATCACAATCCGGATACGTATTTATTTTGAATGGTGCAGCAGTTAGCTGGATGAGTGTAAAGCAAAGCGTTGTGGCGAGATCTTCAACTGAATCGGAATACATGGCTGCTTCGGAGGCTTCACAAGAAGCGATATGGATGAAAGAGTTCATTACAGAGCTGGGTGTGGTTCCAAGTGCGCTGGACCCAATGTCTATCTACTGTGATAACATGGGCTCCATAGCCAATGCGCAAGAACCAAGGTCACACAAGAAGCTGAAGCATATCAAGCTGCGTTTTCACGCTATTCGAGAACATATCCAGGATGGGGATATAAAGATTTGCAAAGTACACACAGATCTGAATGTGGCGGATCCGTTGACTAAACCTCTCCCGAGGGCAAAACATGACCAACACCAAACTGCCATGGGTGTTCGGTATATTACCATGTAATCTAGATTAGATGACTCTAGTGCAAGTGGGAGACTGTTGGAGATATGCCCTAGAGGCAATAATAAATATAGTTATTATTATATCTTTGTGTTTATGATAAATGTTTATATTCATGCTATAATAGTATTAACAAGGAAACATTAATACTTGTGTGAATTGTAAACTTAAATTGAAGTCCCTAGTATAGCCTCTATACTTCACTAGCTTGTTGGTTGATTAAATGATTGTGGTTTCCATATCATGAACATTGAGATGTTATCAACAACAAGATCATATCGTTAGGAGAATGATATGGTGGACATACTCCTATTGATAAGCGTAGCATAAAGATCAAGTCATTTCAATAGTTCAATTGCTATATGCTTTCTGATACATAGTAACCTAATTCCTTCGACCATGAGATCATGCATATCACCTTTACCGGATGGATGCTTTGATGACATCAAACACCACACCGTAACTGGGTGGCTATAAAGGTGGCATTAAGTGTTCGGAAAGTATTGGTTGAAACACATGGATCAAGAGTGGGATTTGTCCATCCACATGACGGATAGATATACTCTGGGCCCTCTCGGTGGAATGTCATCCAATTGGCTTGCAAGCATGTGACTTGGTCACAAGGGATCACATATCACGGGAACGAGAAAAGAGTACTTATCGGTAACGAGGTTGAACTAGGTATGCAGAGATACCGACGATCATAACCTCGGATAAGTAAACTATCGTGAGACAAAGGGAAATTGGTATCGTATGTAAGTGGTTCATTCGATCGCAAAGTAATCGTAGAAATATGTGGGAGCCATATGAATTTCCAGATTCCTCTATTGGTTATTGTTCGGAGAAGTGTCTCGATCATGTCCGCATAATTCACGAACCGTAGGGAGACACACTTAAGGATTCGACGTTGTTTTGAGTAGTTATGGTATTATGAGAAAGAAACCGAATGTTGTTCGGAGTCTCGGATGGGATCCGGGATATCACGAGGTGATTCGGAATGGTCCGGAGAATAAGATTCATATAAGGAAAGTCCCGTTTCGGAGTTCGGGAATGATTCCGGTGTTTTCATCGGGAATGTTCTAGAAGGTTCCAGATTGTCCGGCACTCCGCGGGGGGAGGGTACATGAGTGTGTCATTGAATGATTGCATCATGTACTAAGTGTTCTTGCTGTTCCAAAAACATGAAAGTCAAATTGCCAGTTTGAAAGTCAAACGGCTAAAACAGGAAACTGTGGGAAACAAGCAAGAGGAGTTGGAACCAACTTGGAGGAGGAGTCCCACTCCTCCAAGCCGGCGCCCAGCCCAAGGCCGACTTGGGGAGGGACTCCCCTCCCCTGGCCGCGCCTCCCCACCCATAAAAGGAGGGGCAGGGCTCCCCTCCTAGTACACACAAGTTCCTATCTTCTACCTCCGGTTTAGAGCCGTTTTGGTTTAGAGCTTCTAATTGCTTTAGCCAGCGGTTTAGAGCCTTCTAATTGGTTTAGAGCCTTCTAATTGGTGTGTCTAATTACTAGACCACTAATAGCCTCTCTCATAAGCTCCACCATACTCGCACCGGCTTAAGGCGAAGCCCTGCGGGATTTCCCCTCTACTTCCGGTACCACGCCGTTGTGCTGCCGGAATCGTGAGGAGAGTGCTACAACCTCCGCTGCCTGCTGGAACAAGGGAGAGGAAGGTCTTCGTCGAGTACCGAACGTGTGACCGACTACGGGAGCGCTGCCGGTACGTGGCGCCGGAAGGATCGTCTACACGATCTTGAGATCGGAAAGAGTACGACTACATCACCCACGAGAATCCGCTCTCGTTAAACGCTTTGGAATCTTCGAGGGTAAGTTATACCATCGACTCGTTGCTACAATCTAGTAGATAGATCTTGGCTTGTTTGTTTGTATGCGATAGAAAATTTTTGTTTTCCATGCTACGAACCCCTACACCCATGACTATAGTTATTCCGCTGCAATGTAATGCAATAGCCAAATGAGCTATGTTTTTATGTAATAAACTTATGTTATTCCTGGTTATAAAGTTATATTATGACCTTTGTTTCTTGATATTACATCTTAACTGTGGATGCTAGCTATTGATCCAGGGACTAGCATTGTAAACACAGGAGGAATCTACCTTATTAAAGGTTGGGACCTCTACAGATGGTATCAGAGCATTGTGTTGCCTGTAGGATTTGTAAACCCTAGGATTGGACAAAAACCCTTAGAAGAATAGGAGTTATATTTTTATCCAAAACTTGTTTACAAAAACACTTGTAAACTCTTTCCTCAACCATTTTGGTTTCAACTCTACATTCTCTTCTACTTCAAACTTGATGGAAAAAAACCTACCCCATGACCAAAGACTACACCATGTGCAAAGGACTTCTTCAACATCCTCAACTCTAATGACTTCAACATCTTCAGCATATTCACCAAGGACTTCCAACTTGGAAACTACTAAGGACCACAAGTGAAACAAGGAAATCTTGCACAAGAATTAGAGACTGAGGGAATGCAAAATAAGAAGGAGCCATCAACAACTTTGAAGTCTTGCAACCAAGAGTTTTTCTCAAGGAAACCATGATCTCATACAAGAAGAATCAAGAAGGAAGGAAAGATCTCAAGTGAACCATATAGATGGACCACCATATTTTAACTAAGTCAAAACACACCAACTTATGTGGTGTAACAAAAATATTTTGTTGACTAAGTATGTGCTTGAACCTTGTTTGAGTGAAATGTTTGGTTTGTGTTTGCATGCACATTGTTTGTGTGAATTGTGAGGTGTGTGAGTAGAAATATTTCCTTAGAAATATCTTGCCTATTCTAATCTCCCTTCAACCCAAACAGATGACTACTCCAAAAGACTCCAAGGTTGATGACATCAACACCAACAAAGCTGACAGCATGAAAGAGCTCATAGCAACCCAACACCAGTTGAACCAACTGACAGCTCAGTTCATAGCCAGCAATAGTGATAAAGACCCAACACTGCAAAGGTTTTTGGAGGAACAATCCCAACTGATGCTTAAGGTGACTAATCAAATGATCAGCATGGAAGAAAGCTATCCCAAAGGAGTGTATGATAACAAGGATGACAAGAATGTTATTCTAGATGGAGCCCCAGCTTGCATTATATGTGGAGACAAGGATCATACTTCCAAGGAGCATGAAGGACAATGCCCCAATTGTGAAGAAGAACATCCTATTGGACCATGCCCTACCTCTCAAGCTACTTGCTACCTATGTGAAGGAAGTGATCATACTCCTAACCAATGTCCTCTCTACTCCATGGTGGAACAAAGGAAACAAGAAGGATCCAAGTCTACCAAAGGAAAAGGACCACTTATACCTCCAAACAAGACAACCCAATTCAAAGGACTAAAGAAACTTAAGAAACAAAAGCAAGACATGAGCCTTGCACAATGTCGTAAATGTAAGGAAATGGGACACTACTCCAATGGATGCCCAGAGAACAAGAAGAATAAAGAGATTGACCAAGTGTGGTGCAACAACTGCAAAGAGTTAGGCCACTATGTAGCAACTTGTCCACAAGAGCCACGTAAAGAACTCAAGGACATTCATTGTTTCAACTTCAAGAACCCAGGACACTATGCAAGCAAATTTCCAGAAAAGATGAAGAACAAGTTGAACAAGCCTATGGAGAAACTCAACCTTGGCCCATGAGTCAAGTATGGAAATAAAGGACACTATGCAAATATTTGCCCGGAGAAGTTTTTCCAGGATCCCAAGAAGGACAATATGTAATTTTTGTTTGATAAATTTTAAGGGTGGTAGTACCCTAGTTGTTTTTGAACCTGCTTATAACCCTAGCCTTCCCAAATCTCGGGACGAGATTTATTTTAAGGGTGGTAGTCTGTCACATCCCAAGATTTTCCAAATCTTGTAATGTGAAAATAAATGAATAAAATAAAAATTTTGTTTGATTTTCGGGGCCAGAAGAAACTTTTTGAATACAAATGGAACTTCAAACCCATTTGAATTAAATAAAATCCCAAAGGGGAATTAAAAAGTTAAACATTTAATAAAAGGAAATTAAAATATTTTGGAATTACTATTTTGGATCTTTTAATAAAAGATTTGGTTTTTCAAGGGAAAAGATAGACTTATAAATAAAGATTATTTTATAAAGCCAAATTAAACCTTGGCCAAGCTTTGGAATTAAAACATTTAGTTTTGAATAAATATAAAAAAGGTTTATTTAAAATAAAATAATAAGGATTTAATATCAAATTTTATCTAAATAAAAGGTTTTACCATTTTAATTGAAACATCAAAACTTATTAAATTATTTTAAATAAGTTTCCAAATATTTTATAGTCTCAAATGAAAACCTACTGAAGTGTTTTAGTTTTATTTTTAGATTTTCAAAGTAAAGATTTTAATAAAACAAAACCTATTTTAATTAAATGAATAAGGTATATTCATTTAAATATTATTAGACCCTAAAATAAAAGGTTATTTTGTTTTAAACAGATTTCCAAATATCTTTTATTTCCCAATAAAACCTACTGATTTGGTTTTGAAAATATTTGGATTTCAAATGGAAATTTTATTAATTAAATCAAACCTTATTTGATTAAATAACTAATGGGCCATTTTATTTAATTAATGAATGAATCCTCAAAAGAATAAAAATTATTATTTTTATTCTGGAATCTGGGTATGTTGATAAACAGAATCAAATTCAAAATAACAAAGTAGGATGATTGTTTGAATTGATCTGAATGTGATTGGTTTGTTTGGAATTACAAAACAGAATAAAGAAATAGAAAAGAAAAAGTCAGTAGACAGAAAAAAATGGATTTGAACCAGACCCAACCCATCAGCCCACTAAGGCCCAGAGCCAGCCCAGTTTTTCTCCCCGAAAGAAAACGATTCGCACGCAGTAACAAACCCGCACAGAGACTGACCAGTGGACCTCACTCTCATTTCTTTTCCCACTGACCGGTGGACCCCACCTCTACTGCTCATCGTCCACACCCGCGCGACCCTGTCACCCCCAAACCTTGCTGTCGTTGCTGCCTTTGAATGCCGCGTTCAATTCACAGTAATGCCGCGCGTTAATCTCGCCGTGACTGCACGATATTAAGCGCCTGCATCTTCCCCTTCCTTTCCCTCTGTCGCCATTCACTCTCTGCCCCGAGGCTGCCCCAATTTGACTCGACACACTCCCAGCTCCGACCACCATCTCCGACCGATTCTGGCCAAGCCACACCGCCCCGAGCCTCCCTGAGCACGCTGGCAGCTTCCCCACTCCCAGACGCTTCTCCCCGTGCCCTTCATTCAACCGCGGGCGCCCCGGAGCGTTGGCTTTGACAAGCTCCGACAGCGCCGCCGTCTGTTTCTTCTCCGACGACGTTTTCCAGGTGAACCAGACCGCCCTGCACTTCTCGTTCATGCACACAGCATTGTCTTGATCCTACGCATCTGACCACGCCTTCGTTTTGCCTTAGGGCGATCTGCAACAACGTCCTCGACCTCAACCGAAGCCACCCGTCGCCAGAACCAACTCCGGCGAGGAATCCTGCCCGTCCCCGTGCGCCCCTTGCCACGACGACCACACGACCAGCATCACCTCATCCTCGCGACCTCGGTGAGCTTACTCCCTCCCTGTTTCTCTTCCTGTATCGCCGGCGCCGCCGCGAAGCAGAGCCGCCGCCGCGCGTCAGAGTCCAGTGCCGCCAGCTTATGGTCGGGGCACTGAGAGCCATCCGATCTTGATCCGGTGGATAGGATAGAAAGTAGAACGAAGGGGTAAGAGAGAAACTGAGCCGTGCGATATGACTTAAATCTAACGGCTGCTGTCAGTCGATCCGCGCGAACCGTTTTCAGCGAATTAGAACGTGCCGCGTGTCACTGGTTTGAGTAAAACAGATTTTTGAATCAGATTTATTTGCAAACTTCAAAACCTTGTAACTTTGGATCCACACGTCCAAAAATTACAAATTTTATGTCATTGGATTCAGGAGAGCAAGACCTAACCAACCATGGCCTTGGTTTAGAAAATAGTATCTGTTAGTTTGCTTGATTTTGCAGATTCTTTTGTGAGTTTGTTTAGAGTATAAAAATTGTTTAAAATTGATTTTAGGGTTAAAACTTTTGCAAAATGGTTTGTTGTGACCTTACTGACCTAGGAACCAACCCATGATTTGCAAAATGGATTTGGAAAAGTTTAGAATGGATTTATTGGTTTATTCCATTTCTAGCCAAATAAAATTATTGATTTTATTATGAAAATGTTTATGGAAAGAAAACTTTGAGAAAATGGTTTGGACCAAAACCTACTGACCCAAAAACACCAAGTTTTGCAATAGCAACTCATTTGGTGAAAAACAAAAAGTTTTGCCTTGATAGAAATATCTTTCACCACATAAAAATGATGATTAGGTCTAAAAATGGTTTTTGGACAAAACCCTTTAACTAATGACTTTGCCATTTTGGTAAATGACCAATTTGGACCTTACAAAGTTTAGAAACCTAGTGGGGACCATCCTTGCAATAGAACCATCCTTTGCATACTTATGCATGACTTAGATTCCATTGCTTTATGTGTGTGAGATTGTTTGTTTGACTTTGGTTTGGAATGTTAGTTGATTTTGTGTTTACTTGATTGACTTGTAGTGAATTTAGCAAAGTGTGAGACTAGCAAGATCAAGGAGTGAACCACCATTCCCTACCAAAAAGGCAAGTGACACTATCATCTAAAGTCCTACAATTTCATTATACTTAGTGGATTTTGAAAACATGCATGAAAACAATTTTATACTTATGCTATGCTAAATCCTAATAGGATTCCCTATACACTCCTTAGTGAAAATATTGTAGTTTATACATGCTTAGCCATGCTAAATTTTTAAAAGAGACACATGTTGAGAATTTACAAAGGTTGAGAAAAGGACTTGTGTTTTACATAATAAAACAAGGACTCAATGAACCACCTAGGTGGTGGACACTTTAAGTTTTGGAGAAGGTGGCAACAAAAGGAACCATGTCTATGGGATTCACTTTGTGTTGTGCTCCAAGAGAAAACCACCTAGGAAACTTAGAGATTGAACATGTTTCTCCAAATGTGGCTTTCGTGTGCAACCACATGCTATTATGGCTCTGGCTTAGTCAACTACATTGGGAAGACCCATGCACTGTCTTCAGTTAACTGGACATGGGGATCTGGAATGCTTCATGGGTGCTGAAGGCAAGCTAGCAATGGTGTATGAGAGGACCCTTTGGAAAGACTTCGTCACATTCTCAATCTGCCAGTACTCCATCTTGGTGAGCACTAATCCAGTAGGCCACTGGTGGCATAAGGATGGGATTGTGACATGTGGGTAAAGTGTACTCCTTCTGCAGAAGTTAATAAAATCTAAGTACTTAGCCGTGTCCCCGGTTATGGACAATACTGAGCAACTAAAGTTTGAACTATGGGAGATCTCGACATTCCAACTTATAATATAAAAACTTGATGCACTTAGGGGTACCAAGGAATTCAAAGAGATTTTGTTAAGCTTGATGCACTTGGGGTTACCAAGGTGCTCAAGGGCATGATGTACTTGGGGTTACCAAGGAACTCATGAGATTTTGATAAAACTTGTTGCACTTGGGGTTACCAAGTAGCTCAAGAGATTTTTGACAAGGACTTGAACACTTGAGTTTCTACCAAGGAGTTCAAGGGATTCTTGGAAAAGAGATTTGACAAAGGACCAAAACCATTTTTGAAAAGATAGGATAAAATATTGCTTTATGCAAATAAGCCTTAAACTCTACTTAGCCAAATATGCATGTATTGATAGGATCCACTCATATTATACATAGTAGTGAAACTTGCCAATACAATTCAAATGTATTGACCCTTGTGGCTGTAACTTGTAATGTTGCAGGTTTGACTGTTTTTAGTGAAGATTGTTTGATTAGGATTACAAAGTCTACAACCAACATCTGCCTGTGGCATTTTGAAGATGAAGGACCCCATGACTATAGTTATTCCGCTGCAATGTAATGTAATAGCCAAATGAGCTATGTTTTGATGTAATAAACTTATGTTATTCCTGGTTATAAAGTTATATTATGACCTTTGTTTCTTGATATTACATATTAACTGTGGATGCTAGCTATTGATCCAGGGACTAGCATTGTAAACACAGGAGGAATCTACCTTATTAAAGGTTGGGACCTCTACACCTAATCATGGTGGAAACTTGCAACATCACCATAGTGAGTCATCTATGAAGCGTCCTTAATAAAAAGCTATGCATATAGTAAATAAAAATATTGCTGGGATGCTCATTGTCTACTTGCCTTGTCATTTTGGTTATGGGAAAGCTCCTGTACCATGTGCAAGGGGTACCCCGTTGGCGGTTCTCGATGATATGCAAATACTTACAATGACAAGAACTTTCCTGGACCCAAAGTTGAGTAGTATGCGAAGTGGCCCTCGCACTCAAGGGACTTGGGATTTCCAGTCTATGGTTTGTCAAGCATATAATTCAGAGTGGACCTAACTTTCACCTTAACCACATAAAGATGCTTATGATAGGGGAAATGAGAGCTCAAAGCTAATGAGTACCTCCCTTTCATCATTTGGAAGCCTTTCAAACTTTCCAAAACCGTTTCCACAACCTTGTTGAGTCACCACCTATTCTATGAGCACCTTCTTGAGAGCATAGTTGCCATTCTTGTGTTTATCTCAAAACTTGGTTAATTATGTCATGACTTTGATGCTTGTATCTCTGATATCTTTATCTCTAGTCTTCATGTGAACTTCAGAGGTGCCTTGGCATTTATTGTGATCTTCAAACAAAGGAAAGCGAGATACCACTCTGTCGTACCTTATTATGAGCATTGTAATGTTGCTTATGTTTATGTTTCATGCTAATTTTTATTCTTGAGTTGGTTTATCTTCATAGCTTGCAATGATTATTGAGTAGACTTAGTTGCATGCTTCTTACTATGAATTGTCTAAGAATCTAATCTTGTGCTGAGAATATTTACATCATATGAAGCAATGTGTTTGTGAAAGTTATTTTATCGCACTCAGTTTTCAACTGAATTGCTTGAGGACAAGCAATAAGCTAAGCTTGGGGGAGTTGATACGTCCAAAACATATCTACTTTCTCGAACACTTTGCTATTGTTTCTTCTCTAAAACTTGTGTGATTTGGATACAACTAACACGGACTGACGCAGTTTTCAGCAGAATTACCTTGGTGTCTTGTTTTTGTGCAGAAAATCAACTATCAGGAAAAATCCCGGAAAATATGCCAAAAACTATTTTTCACCAGAAGATCCACGGAGCCAGAAGGGGAGACAAAGAGGGGGCCTGGGGGCCCAGATCCACCCTAGGCGCGGGCCCACCTGACTAAAGCTGTGGCCGAGGAAGCCCACGATATGGAGCTTTTTCCCTGGTTTCTAGGTGCCACTCCGGAACCGCCTACGCGAGCGGCCCGGGAGGGAGAGGAAAAATGTATTGTCATATCCTACTCGCAATTAGCAATAGCAAGTCCAAAACTAGATGATGTAAAAGAGGGATTGTGCAAAAAACACTTCTTTTCACATCACTTTAGGCAAAACTCTGCTCCACTAAATGATGTATATGAAGGGAATATACCCGAGAGGCAATAAGGTAGAACTGCTATTTGGTTAGTGTCGGCTCTAGATCCTTTGTTGGGTCGCATCCTTCAGGACTGTAACATCACTATTACCTAATTAATACAATCCCTTTACCTCACAAAAAAAACAATGGGAGTTGTAAAAATAGATTAGACGCAACAAATAGGTTAGACACATGGGTTGTCATCCGTGGTACTATATCAATTAGTACATGGGAGTAGTGATCATTAAACATGAAATGCGACTGCAGGGTTTATCATTGAATCAGTTAGCAAATATCGATGTTCTGTGATTGCTTGTTATAGATATGCACTTCCAAGCGAGTTTTGGAGGTGGCAAGAAAGAGTTAGATCTAGAGGATGGATTAATGTTGAGTTGCATATGCGGGAGATGACGAGATCGTTCGCCAAAGCTAAGAGATCGGATGATGCGGTGTCGCTTTGTCGACGACACCGAATTGATCATGGTCTGAGCTACCACGAAGTATCAGCATATGTTGCAGTCAATGGCATGTAAGTTCGTAATATCAACCAGACCAGGAGGCGCGCGGTAGACTTCCAAGCACTCAGGCAGTATCTCGCAACATGTTCAACTTGGTAAGATGGGAATCAACTATCGAGAACCAAGGTAGAAGCAGTGATGGCATAGGGCATGTAGGAAAAGCATGCTTGTCAAGCCAATGGACCAGAACACGCACAAGGGCTAAGGCATCTCCAATGGCCTGAAAATGAACTATCACGTCTGAACCGGTCCGAACGGCCCATAACACGGCATAACAGCCACCCACAAATGGAGCAACTGTCTTGGACCAGTCCATTTTGGCATGTTACCGGCCCAAAATTGAGACGGATTTGCGATGGGACGGACAACTCGCCATGCCTTGTACTCCCCAGACCCGCATGTCATAGGAAGAGTTCATTGATAGTGATGACCCACAAGTATAGGGGGTGTATCGTAGTATTTTCGATAAATAGGAGTGTCGATCCCAACTAGGAGCAGAAGGTGCTGAACAGTGGTATGGAGCAGGAAATCCCTGTGAATACTTAGCAAACAGATTTTTAGTGGTTTTCTGACAAGGCAACAAAAACAAAGAGTAAGTAACTGTAAGGTTCCCAACCTTTAATAAGGTAGAGATCCCTGTGTTTACAATGCTAGTCCCTGGATCAATAGCTAGCATCCACAGTTAAGATGTAATATCAAGAAACAAAGGTCATAATACAACTTTATAACCAGGAATAAAATAATTCATTACATCTTACATAGCTCATTTGGCTATCACATTACATTGCATCAGAATATCTATATAGCATGGAGCCCTTCATCTTCAAAGTGCCACAGGCAATCATGTTGGTTGTAGACTTGTAATCCTATTCAACACACTTCTCTAACATCAAACAAACCTGCGACATAATAAGTTGCAGCCACAAGGGTCAATACATTTGAATTGTATTGGCAAGTTTCACTACTATGTAGAAATAACTGGATCCTATCATTACATGCATATTTGGCTAAGTGGGGTTTAGGCTCTTTTGCAGAAAGCAATATAGTTTTATCCTATCTTTTCAAAATAGTTTTGATCTTTTGTCAAATCTTTCTGAACTCCTTGGAAAAACTCCAAGTGCTTCAAATCCCTTGTTGTCACCATCAAGTTTTACTTTGAGAAATTGGAATGTCGAGATCTTCCATAGCTTCAGGCCTTAGTTTCTCAGAGTTGTCCGTAACCGGGGACACGGCTAAGTACTTAGAATTTTGATCTTCTGCAGAAGTTGTACACTTTACCCACATGACACAATCTCGTCTTGATACCACCAGTGGTCGCTGGATAAGTACTCACCAAAATGGAGTACCGGCAGATCGAGAATGTGACAAAGTCTTTCCATAGAAGTCCTCCCAATACACAATGCTAGCTTGTCAACCAGGCACCAATGTAGGGATATATTTCCCTTACACAATTCTAGTTAACCTGATGATGCCAATGCATGGGTCTTCCACTATGTAGTTGACTAATCCAGAGCCCATTTAGCATGTGGCTGTACACGGAAGCCACTGTACGAGAAACATGTTCAATCTCTAAGTCCCTGGGTGGTTTTCTTCTAGTGCACATACAAAAAGATAGCCATATAAACATGGTTCCCTTTGTTGCCACCTTGTCCAAAACTTGAGTATCCTTGTCCACCCAGGTGGTTCATTGAGTACTTGTTTTATTATATAAAACATAAATCTTTCCAACACTTCATATAATCATATCATGTATCCCATCCCAAATATATATAGCAGGGCTAAGCATACTACAACTACAATGTTTTCACTAAGGAAGACATAAGGGTATCCTGTTAGGATTTAGCATAGCATAAAATATAGTAGTCCTTATCATGCATGTTACAAAAATCCACTAAGTGTAATGAAAATAGTAGGACATGGATGATAGTGTCACTTGCCTTTTTAGTAGAGAATGTTGGTTCACTTCTTGATCTTGCAAATATCACACTCTTCTAACTTCACTACAATTCAATCAAGCAAACATATATTCAACTAGCATTCAAACAATTTGTCACACATAAAATAACAAAAACAAGGTCATGCATGCAATCATGCAAAAGATAGTTTTATTTGGAAAAGTGGTTTATACTAGGCTCTAAACATTTTAAGGTTCAAAGTGGTCAATTACTAAAGTGGTAAAACCATTTGCAAAAGGTTTCATCTCATAAACCAATATTATGCTAAGGTGACATTTTATGTAGTTGAAAATATCTTTTAGCAAAGTAATGATTTTATATGGTTCATCAAATAAGTTTTTAATTCACAAAACTTGGTGTTTAGGATCAGAAGGTTTGAATCAAAACATTTCCCAAAGGCTTTACTCAAAAATCATTTCTAAACCATAAACATTATTTTTATTTAACTAGAAATGAGCTAACTCAAATATTTATTCCTTAACCTCACAAAATACATTTTTAAATCCATAAGTTGGTTCTTATGGTCAGTAGGTTCACAACAAACCATTTTGCAAAGATTTCATCTCAAAAATATATCTAGAACAATTCTTATATTCAAAATAAGCCTACACAAGTTTCTACAAATTCAACCAATTTTCCAGTAGCAAAACATTAAACAAAGTTCATGGTTGGGTAGGATTTGTCTTGCTGATTCCATTGATATAAAATTTGCAAAATTTGGACGTGTAGAACTAAAGTTATGAATTTTACAAGTTTGCAAATCTAATAGATCAAATTTTTCTGTTTTAAACAGACTCTGTCCACGTGGCTTAATCTGATAGGCTGGTACCGTTTCGTGCGGATTGAGCAATACTGGCCGTTAGATATAATGGAAATCGCACGGCAAACAACACAAGATACCCTTTCGTTTAATGATTCTATCTCTATCGCTGGATCTGCATCGGATGGCTCACAGCACACTGCCAAGCTCTGGCGGCGCTGGCGCGGCGCGGCTCTGGCGGTGGCGTTGGCAACGTTTCAGGAAGCGAGAGAGGGAGTGAAGGTGCTTACAGTGATCACGGTGACTCTCTGATGCTCAAGGTGCGGTCAACTCGTCGAGGGGCGCTCTGGTTCCAGGGGGGTTTCTCGTCGGAGTCGGTGGCGGCGTCGGGCTCGCTCAGTTGTCGACGGGGGCGAGGCTACATGTCACCCTAAGGCAAACGGAGCATACAGTTAGACGCGTATGGCACCATAAATCATGGGAGCATCAATGAGAGGGTTCGGGGTGGTCGGTACTCACTGGGAAAACTCGCCGGAGGAAATGGCAGACGACGGTGGTGCTTGGTGTCGAGGTTGCCGACGTTCTGGAGCGGGCGCAGCCAAGCGGTTGGTACTGGAAGATGCACCAGGAGATGGGGAGCAAGCCTGCGTGCAGTGGGAGGCGAGGGGTGGCTGGACGGCGCCGGAATTGGTCAGAGAACCTCGTCGGAGCAGAGAGGCTTGAGCGTGCAATTTGCACAACCTGGAGGCAGAGAAGGTGGGGTGAGCGAGGGGAATGAGAGAGGAGAGGCAGACGTTTAAGTACGCGTGGTCGAGGGCAAGATTAACGCAGACAATAACTCGAATTCATCGCCGGAGTTACTCGGCTGGGAACGGCAGCAAGGAACTGGTCGCGAGGTTGATGACGCTGCGCTGGCTAGTGGGTCCCGGTCGTCAGCGAGAGAGAGAGAGGGGCGTGGGGTCCACTGATCAGCGACTAAGCGGGTGCGCGCGTGGGTGGAAAACGTTTCGCGAGTGGGGAGAGCTAGTTGGGCTGGACTGGGCTTGCTGGCCTGTTGGCAGTGGGCTGCTTCGTTTCATTTTTTTATACAAAATGTTTTTTCCTTTTCTGTTTAGAATTTCTGTTTTGATTTTATTTCAAACAATTCAAACTCCAATTCAATTCAAACCACCACCAAACTTTGTGTTGATTTTAATTCTGTTTATCAACATATTCCAAAGTCCAAAATAAAATAATTCTTTTATTCTTTTAGGATCTATTAATAATTAAATAAATAGACCTTGGTCTTTATTTCAAATAGGATTTAATTTATTTTAAAACTTTATTTGAAATCTAAATAATACCCAAAACCTTTTCAGTAGGTTTTATTTGAAAATATAAAACACTTGGAATTCTTATTTAAAATACTTTAACAAGTTTTAGTGTTTATTTAAAAATGGGAAAAACCTTTACTTAAATAAAATTGGATATTAATAAATCCTTATTATTTTATTTAAATAATCCTTTACTCTTTTTATCAAATAGAAATATCTTATTTTAAATGCTTCGCCAAGATTAATTTGGCTCTTTAAAAATAGTCCTTATTTATAATTCTACCTTTTCTTATAAAAACCATATCTTTTTATTTAAAGATCCAAAAATAGCGATTCCAACTATTATAACTTTATTTATTTTTTGTTTATCTTTTTAAATCCCTTTAGGATTTTATTTGATCAAAATAGGTTTGGATGTTTCCAATTGGAATAAAAAAGTTTCTTCTCGCCCTAAATTTCAACAATTGTTTAATTTGTTTATTTATTTTTCACATTTCAAAATTTGGAAAATTTTGGGATGTGACAGGCTACCACCCTTAAAAGAAATCTCGTCCCGAGATTTGGGAAGGCTAGGGTTACAAGTTGGCTTGAAGACAACTAGGGTACTACCACCCTTAAAAGAAAGTCCCATAGGGTTACATTGATGGTTCACTTGACTATGGTTTCAACACTTAATATCCAGACAAGGAATCCTTATTTGACTCAACTGAGTTATCTAATTCCTGACATCCACTTCTTCTATCTCTTCAAAGTTCCCATCCATGTCAATGTGGTTCACATGTCCTTTCTGGGTCACATTGGAGTCATTTGCATTGGCTCTTCTAGCATCCTTTTTCTTTTTCTTCTCAGGACAGTCTGATGCATAGTGTCCAAGTTCCTTACAATTATAGCATTGCAACTGGCTAATGTCTTTCTTCCTGAGAGTGTCATGTTGGTTCTGACCAAGGTCATCTCCATTGTCCGTATCATTTCCATTATTATCACTTCCATTGTGGTGATACTGATGTGGTTCAGAATCTTCATTGCTCTTTTTGAATGAACACTTCTTTTGTGATGATCCTGAGTGATACTTGAGTTTATGATTCCTCTTTCTGTTCTCAACTTGATTCATCTTGTTTTCCAAAATGATGGCTTTGTCACAGAGTGATTGACAAGTTGGGACATAGGCAACAGCTAGCTGCAGGTTCAACTCATCATTAAGTCCTTCAAGGAACTTCTCCTTCCTCTTAGCATCTGTATCAACTTCATCCGGTGCATAGCGTTTCCAGATTATTGAATTCTTCAATGTACTCAGCCACACTGAGGTGACGTTGTTTCAGATTGTGGAATTCCTTTTTCTTCAAGTGCATCACTCCAGATGAGATGTGAGCTGTACGGAAACCATCCTCAAAAATAGCCCAAGTCACATCTTCAAGGGGAGTGGTGATCTGAAAGTTGTCCCACCATGTTGCTGCTGGTCCTTCAAGTAGAAATGCTTCAAACCTAACTTTTTCCTCATCGGTGCAGCCAACAGTCACTAAGTCCTTATTCACCGAACGTAACCAATCATTGGCTAACATAGGGTCAGTTGTTCCGGAGAACCTTGCAGGCCTTAGTTTCAGAAACCTGGTGAGCATGTCATGAGCTGGAGGATTATTCTGATTGTTGTTGTTGTTGTTGTTGTTGTTGTTGTTGTTGTTCCTGTTATTGTTGTTGTGATTCTGTATGAACATGGTCACCATCTGCATCAACTGTGTCTGAGCTGTCATCATCTGCTGCATCTCAGGAGTGATGTTGTTATTGTTGTTTTGGTTGGGGTTGGCACGACGGGGAGGCATCTGTTGGTTGATAGGGGTAAGTAATGACAGATAGGCGATAGGAAGTCCTAACACACAACCCAAATCAATCAATCAAGCAATCAACAAGCAACTATCCACTTAACAACTTATGAGCTTAACTCATGAGTTGAAGGAAACAACAAGTTTTCTTGGAAATAATTATCTTAGTATAATCATACCTCATAGGTCAATATGATCCATACACTAACATGATATCAATGTTTTGGTAGGCAATCTAATGTCTCTTAGTTTTCACTTGTATTCCTTAGTGATGTCTAAGTTGAAGTCCTTGGTGGAACTAAAGTTGAAGTCATTGGTCATGGTGAAGGCTTTGTCCATCAAGTTGAAAAGGAAGAGGTGTAGAATCAAAACCAAAAGGTTGAGGAAAGAGTTTACAAGATTGTTTGTAAATGAGTTTTGGAACAAATTCAACTCCTATTTTTCTAAGGGGTTTTGTCCAATTCTAGGGTTACAATCCTACAGGCAACACAGTGCTCTGATACCATCTGTAAGGTTCCCAACCTTTAATAAGGTAGAGATCCCTGTGTTTACAATGCTAGTCCCTGGATCAATAGCTAGCATCCACAGTTAAGATGTAATATCAAGAAACAAAGGTCATAATACAACTTTATAACCAGGAATAAAATAATTCATTACATCTTACATAGCTCATTTGGCTATCACATTACATTGCATCAGAATATCTATATAGCATGGAGCCCTTCATCTTCAAAGTGCCACAAGCAATCATGTTGGTTGTAGACTTGTAATCCTATTCAACACACTTCTCTAACATCAAACAAACCTGCAACATAATAAGTTGCAGCCACAAGGGTCAATACATTTGAATTGTATTGGCAAGTTTCACTACTATGTAGAAATAACTGGATCCTATCATTACATGCATATTTGGCTAAGTAGGGTTTAGGCTCTTTTGCAGAAAGCAATATAGTTTTATCCTATCTTTTCAAAATAGTTTTGATCTTTTGTCAAATCTTTCTGAACTCCTTGGAAAAACTCCAAGTGCTTCAAATCCCTTGTTGTCACCATCAAGTTTTACTTTGAGAAATTGGAATGTTGAGATCTTCCATAGCTTCAGGCCTTAGTTTCTCAGAGTTGTCCGTAACCGGGGACACGGCTAAGTACTTAGAATTTTGATCTTCTGCAGAAGTTGTACACTTTACCCACATGACACAATCTCGTCTTGATGCCACCAGTGGTCGCTGGATAAGTACTCACCAAAATGGAGTACCGGCAGATCGAGAATGTGACAAAGTATTTCCATAGAAGTCCTCCCAATACACAATGCTAGCTTGTCAACCAGGCACCAATGTAGGGATATATTTCCCTTACACAATTCTAGTTAACCTGATGATGCCAATGCATGGGTCTTCCACTATGTAGTTGACTAATCCAGAGCCCATTTAGCATGTGGCTGTACACGGAAGCCACTGTACGAGAAACATGTTCAATCTCTAAGTCCCTGGGTGGTTTTCTTCTAGTGCACATACAAAAAGATAGCCATATAAACATGGTTCCCTTTGTTGCCACCTTGTCCAAAACTTGAGTATCCTTGTCCACCCAGGTGGTTCATTGAGTACTTGTTTTATTATATAAAACATAAATCTTTCCAACACTTCATATAATCATATCATGTATCCCATCCCAAATATATATAGCAGGGCTAAGCATACTACAACTACAATGTTTTCACTAAGGAAGACATAAGGGTATCCTGTTAGGATTTAGCATAGCATAAAATATAGTAGTCCTTATCATGCATGTTACAAAAATCCACTAAGTGTAATGAAAATAGTAGGACATGGATGATATTGTCACTTGCCTTTTTAGTAGAGAATGTTGGTTCACTTCTTGATCTTGCAAATATCACACTCTTCTAACTTCACTACAATTCAATCAAGCAAACATATATTCAACTAGCATTCAAACAATTTGTCACACATAAAATAACAAAAACAAGGTCATGCATGCAATCATGCAAAAGATAGTTTTATTTGGAAAAGTGGTTTCTACTAGGCTCTAAACATTTTAAGGTTCAAAGTGGTCAATTACTAAAGTGGTAAAACCATTTGCAAAAGGTTTCATCTCATAAACCAAATATTATGCTAGGGTGACATTTTATGTAGTTGAAAATATCTTTTAGCAAAGTAATGATTTTATATGGTTCATCAAATAAGTTTTTAATTCACAAAACTTGGTGTTTAGGATCAGAAGGTTTGAATCAAAACATTTCCCAAAGGCTTTACTCAAAAATCATTTCTAAACCATAAACATTATTTTTATTTAACTAGAAATGAGCTAACTCAAATATTTATTCCTTAACCTCACAAAATACATTTTTAAATCCATAAGTTGGTTCTTATGGTCAGTAGGTTCACAACAAACCATTTTGCAAAGATTTCATCTCAAAAATATATCTAGAACAATTCTTATATTCAAAATAAGCCTACACAAGTTTCTACAAATTCAACCAATTTTCCAGTAGCAAAACATTAAACAAAGTTCATAGTTGGGTAGGATTTGTCTTGCTGATTCCATTGATATAAAATTTGCAAAATTTGGACGTGTAGAACTAAAGTTATGAATTTTACAAGTTTGCAAATCTAATAGATCAAATTTTTCTGTTTTAAACAGACTCTGTCCACGTGGCTTGATCTGATAGGCTGGTACCGTTTCGTGAGGATTGAGCAATACTGGCCGTTAGATCTAATGGAAATTACACGGCACACAACACATGATACCCTTGCGTTTAATGATTCTATCTATATCGCTGGATCTGCATCGGACGGCTCACAACACACTGCCAAGATCTGGCGGTGCTGGCGCGGCTCTGGCGGTGGCGTTGGCGACGTTTCAGGAAGCGAGGGAGGGAGTGAAGGTGCTTACAGTGATCGCGACAACGCTCTGATGCTCAAGGTGCGGTCAGCTCGTCGAGGGGCGCTCTGGTTCCAGGGGGATTTCTCGTCGGAGTCGGTGGCGGCGTCGGGCTTGCTCAGTTGTCGACGGGGGGAGGCTACAGGTCACCCTAAGGCAAACGGAGCAGACGGTTAGACGCGTACGGCACCAAGGATCATGGGAGCATCAACGAGAGGGTTCGGGGTGGTCGGTACTCACTAGGAAAACTCGCCAGAGGAAATGGCAGACGGCGGTGGTGCTTGGTGTCGAGGTTGCCGACGTTCTGGAGCGGGTGCAGCCAAGCGGTTGGTACTGGAAGATGCACCAGGAGATGGGGAGCAAGCCTGCGTGCAGTGGGAGGCGAGGGGCGGCTGGACCGCGCTGGAATTGGTCAGAGAACCTCGTCGGAGCAGAGAGGCTTGAGCGTGCAATTTGCGCAGCCTGGAGGCAGAGAAGGTGGGGTGAGCGAGGGGAATGAGAGAGGAGAGGCAGGCGTTGAAGTATGCATGGTCGGGGGCGAGATTAACGCAGACAATAACTCGAATTCATCGCCATAGTTACTCGGCTGGGAACGGCAGCGAGGAACTGGTCGCGAGGTTGATGACGCTGTGCTGGCCAGTGGGTTCTGTTCGTCAGCGAAAGAGAGAGAGAGGGGCGTGGGGTCCACTGATCAGCGACTCAGCGGGTGCGCGTGTGGGTGGAAAACGTTTCGCGATTGGGGAGAGCTAGTTGGGCTGAACTGGGCTTGTTGGGCCTGTTGGCAGTGGGCTGCTTCGTTTCATTTTTTTTATACAAAATGTTTTTTCCTTTTCTGTTTTGATTTTATTTCAAACAATTCAAA
The DNA here is from genome assembly GCA_916181665.1 of Avena sativa. Lineage (NCBI taxonomy): Eukaryota > Viridiplantae > Streptophyta > Magnoliopsida > Poales > Poaceae > Avena > Avena sativa. The sequence continues at coordinate 325,799,175 of OV702280.1, forward strand.
CTCCAATTCAATTCAAACCACCACCAAACTTTGTGTTGATTTTAATTCTGTTTATCAACATATTCCAAAGTCCAAAATAAAATAATTCTTTTATTATTTTAGGATCTATTAATAATTAAATAAATAGACCTTGGTCTTTATTTCAAATAGGATTTAATTTATTTTAAAACTTCATTTGAAATCTAAATAATACCCAAAACCTTTTCATTAGGTTTTATTTGAAAATATAAAACACTTGGAATTCTTATTTAAAATACTTTAACAAGTTTTAGTGTTTATTTAAAAATGGGAAAAACCTTTACTTAAATAAAATTGGATATTAATAAATCCTTATTATTTTATTTAAATAATCCTTTACTCTTTTTATCAAATAGAAATATCTTATTTTAAATGCTTGGACAAGATTAATTTGGCTCTTTAAAAATAGTCTTTATTTATAATTCTACCTTTTCTTATAAAAACCATATCTTTTTATTTAAAGATCCAAAAATAGTGATTCCAACTATTATAACTTTATATATTATTTGTTTATCAAAATAGGTTTGGATGTTTCCAATTGGAATCAAAAAGTTTCTTCTCACCCTAAATTTCAACAATTGTTTAATTTGTTTATTATTTTTCACATTTCAAAATTTGGAAAATTTTGGGATGTGACAGTAACAGAAGTAACGAACAAACGGATCAAGTGTCCCAATACTTTCTTAGCAAAGGACAAGCCGGTGGAAATACTTATAAGGATCAAACGTTCTCGAGGACACATGGGAATTCTGTCAAGTGCTTTCGCTGCAAATAGCTGAGTACTCTTCTCTGGTGTTCTTAAGTGTTGTGTGGGTGAACCTGTGCCAACATACAACCCTTCCTAGGACTAATACATACTTGTGATTAAACCCCTTGCAAACATCAGTAACTATAGGAAAGTAATTAAGATATAAATCTAACCACAACCTTAAACTCTGATATCCTACACTCTCTTGTGCAAAGGTGTCCTAACGGGGATTCAGGTTTCTGTCACTCCGGCAACCCCGCGATTATTAGCCAAATACACAATGCATCCCCCTAGGCCCATAAATGGTGAAGTTTCATGTAGTCGACGTTCACATGACACCACTAGAAGAATAGCACCACAACTTAAATACTAAACCATTGAATAATAACTCATCACAGATTCACTACTAACAACATGACTTCTCCCATGTCCTCAAGAACACAACGAACTAATATGACACCACTAGAAGTGTCATGGAGGCCGGGCAGGTGGGCCACACCTGCCCTATGCGCGACCTTAGGTGGGCCCGCGCCTAGGGGGTGTGGGCCCCCTGTGCCCTCCCCTTTGCTACTCCTTCTGGCTCCATTCATCCCCTGGTAAAATAATATGTTTCCATACTTTTCTGGTATTTTTCTGATCTTCGCGAAATTGCACCGAAACGCCTTCTTTTCCATCAGAATCCATACTCCACCAGTCCATCCTCCAAGAATCATCCAACATGCATAAACAGATGAAAAGCCATAAGTAATACCTCATAATAAGACAAATATCAATGAATAGAGGTAAATTATGATATAAAATGATGATGCAAATTGGGCGTATCATATAGTTCTTGAAAAGTATTACAATAAGGTATGTAATTACAAGGTAACCTAAACTAACTACCCTATAGGGTAGCCCCATCCTTGCCGCTGTCCTGCTTGATCCGCCAATCCTTCCTGACCTCCTTCGCCTAGCGGTGATGCAAGGCCGCTTCATACCTCCTTTGCAGCCGGGCGAGGAACATACTATCCATATCCCTCGCCATTGTTGCCGCGTTGTGGGGTTTTGTGCCAACTGTGTGTCGCATTGTGCCACGACCGCTGCCGCTGGATGGACAACCACAACCTTGTCCTGTCTGTCGGTGAAGGAGGCTAGGGTCGTCTCCCTGCTGCAATGCTGGCTTGCCATGACTATAGGGATGGCGTTGACCTTCGCCGTCACCCTCTAGTTCTCCCTTTCCTCCTCCATGTAGGGTTCGTATCATGGAAAACAAAAAAATTCTATCACATGAACACACAGAACCAAGATCCAATCTATGACAAAGCCAAGATCTAATCTACGACATCGGTGCAACAAGATTGTAGAGAACTAACCCTCATAGATCCAAAGCGTTTAACGAGATTGGATTCTCGTGGTTGTTGTAGCCTATCACTTGCCAATCTAAAGATAGTGTAGACGATCTTTCCGGTGCCGCATTCCGGCAGCGCTTCCGTAGTCGATCACACGTACGGTAGTCGATGAAGACCTTCCTCTATCTTGTTCCAGCAGGCATCGGAGGTAGTATATCTCCTCGGAATCCCAACAACATGACGGTGTGGTGGTGGTGGAGGAGATATTTCTATAGGGCTTCGCCTAAGCCGGAGAAGTGCGATGGAGGTGAGAGGGGTAGGCGGCTGCTAGGGATTAGGAACCAGGGACAAGGAGTCAAGGGGGTGCGCCCCTACCCCTCCTTATATAGGTGGGGGCGGCCAAAGGTGTTCCCAGCCCTAGTTGAGTCCCTTCCCAACTCGGCCACCAAGGGAAGAGCTTGAAACATTTTCCAACAAGTCTTCCTTCTTAACAAAAACTAGAGTTTGACTTTTAAAACTAGGATTTGACTATTCAAACTAGGGTTTGACCCTTCTATTAGTCTTGGCCGAATTGGCCCTTTAGGGAATTCTGTCAAGTGCTTTCACTGCAAATAGCTGAGTACTCTTCTCTGGTGTTCATAAGTGTTGTGTGGGTGAACCTGTGCTAACATACCGCCCTTCCTAGGACTAATACATACTTGTGATTAAAGCCCCTACAAAAATCCGTCACTACAGGAAAGTAATTAAGATATAAATCTAACCACAACCTTAAAATCTGAGATCCTACACTCCCTTGTGCAAAGGTGTCCTAACGGGGGTTCAGGTTTCTGTCACTCTGTCAACCCCGCGATTAGTAGCCAAATACACAATGCATCCCCCTAGGCCCATAAATGGTGAAGTGCCATGTAGTCAACGTTCACATGACACCACTAGAAGAATAGCACCACAACTTAAATACTAAACCATTGAATAATAACTCATCACAGATTCACTACTAACAACATGACTTCTCCCATGTCCTCAAGAACACAACGAACTAATCACAAGACATCATATGGATCAAGATCAAAGATGATATGGTAATGGATAACAATCTGAACATAAACAATAATCCAATGGTTCCACTCACAAGCATCAACTATAATAGTAATTAACATCGGGAAAGTTTCCCTTAATGAACTAAGCAATACGCAACACAATTGTTATAGCGAGACAGAGTGGTGATGATGGTGCTGGTGGAGATGATGGTGTGGATAATGATGATGATCCCGATGAAGCCTAGCTTGATGATGGTGTTGATGGCGATGGTATCCCCTCTCCGGGAAGGAATTCTCCCTGCAGAAATCAGTCTGCCGGAGAGATATTTCTCTCTCGGTGTTTTCCGCCCCCCAGAGGCGGCAGAAATATATATGTGGTTGCTCCCCGTGTATATTGGTTCCAAAGGGAAGTTATAGGCGAAGGGGGAGAGTCGGAGGCCGGGCAAGTGGGCCACACCTGCCCTAGGCGTGGCCTCAGGTGGGCCCTTGCCTAGGGGGGTGTGGGCCCCCTATGGCCCCCTTTCGCTCCTCCTTCTGGCTCCATTCATCCCCTGGTAAAATAATATGTTTCCATATTTTTCTGGTATTTTTCTGATCTTCATGAAATTGCACCGAAATGCCTTCTTTTCCATCAGAATCCAGACCCCGGCAGTCCATCCTCCAAGAATCATCCAACATGCATAAACAGATGAAAAGCCATAAGTAATACCTCATAATAAGACAAATATCAATGAATAGAGTTAAATTATGATATAGAATGGTGATACAAATTGGGTGTATCAACTCCCCTAAGCTTAGACTTCGCTTGTCCCCAAGCTAATACTGAGCTCAGTAAACATGTCCACAGGTTTATGGAGTGAAGTGTCGATAAAAGGATACGAACAAGAAGCATCACACTTACCATTGCACAACTCATAGAAGAAAGCAACTCACCATTATATAACTTAGCTTGCAACCAAGCACAGCAGTCACAATAGAGATGCATAAAGATAAATCATAATTGGAATTGGCAAACTTGTTCTTGGTCAGAGAACACCCGGCAAACAGTTTCACAACAAGCTTTTTGTAAAAGTTTCAAAATAGGAGCACTCTTTGCTCAAAAAGGTTTTTCACAAATGAAGGCTTTCAAAGTAATACTCAATAGATAAGACTTTTTTGCAAACAAGGAAGATAAAGAACATGATTGAATAAATCACCATATGAATGCTTGAAACACAACAACTCAAATGCTTGCTGGAGATAGAGAGGAAGTAGGTTTACTGACTCAACTTGGAAGTGGGAGAAAGGTCCCTTCATAGAGGGAAGCAGGGATTACAAGTCATAAAGAGCTTCCAAAAGATTATGGTACTTACTAGCTTTGAGCCCTCATTGCCCCTATCATGGGCATCTTGAGATGATTAAGGTTAAAGTGAACAAATATGGAGTATATGCTTGACGAAATATAAGTTGGCAATCTCATGTCCCTTGAATATGAGGGCCACTCCTCATGCTACTCAACTTTTGGGCCCAGGCAAGTTCTTGTCATTATAAGTACTTGCACATCATCGAGAACCACCAACGGGGTACCCCTTGCACATGGTACAAGAGCTTTCCCATAACCAAAATGACAAGGCAAGCAGACAATGAGAACCTCAGCAATCTTTTTATTTACTATGTGTATAGTTTTTTATTGAGGATGCTTCACAGAATGCTCACTATGGTGGTGACGCAAGTTTCCGCCATGATTAGGCATGGCTTAGGCTAGCGGCCCAGGCGTTTCTCTAACACAAAGTACAAACTCCATGGACTCACAAGTTCCCCTCTCATTTCACATCGTTGACATCCATAGACAAAAGAGCACGATATCAACGATGTACAACAAGGTACAAGTGCAATGTTGAAAACGTTCCCCGTGACAACACGGTTTTGCTAATCCCAACGTATAGATGCAAGCATATACAACTTTGATGTCCACAATGGTTCAAGTTTATTAGGGGCAAGAAAATAAAGTGTGCCATCAAGTTCGTGAGAGCTTTACTAACTAGTTTTCACATAACAAAATACTTTTTAATTCGGAAGGTAGATGAAGGTTGAGAATTTGCTTGGAATAGCAAAATCTACTAGGTAGATATGGTGGACACAAGGGGAAAAAGTTTGGTTCAAAGGAGTTTGGAAACATGAGAAGTATTCCTTCTCAAAACAGGTTTTTGGCTAGCAGGGCTGTGTAGAAAGAAAGAGAGTTGAAAGAAACAAGCAAACATACAAGTAATAAAGCCAAACATGCAATCTTCCTTGAAGACACAAAAGATCTTAAATAAAGAATACTAAACTTATGAGCCAACAATAAAGAAAACAAATGATACCAAATACATGTAAGATTTTTCTTTCTCTTTTTCTTTCAAACCTGAAAAATTGTTGCTACTGACTAGAACTCGGTTTTCCAAAACCAATTTAGATCCACTTGATGCTCCCAAATTGGTGCCAATACTGATCAACAAGATCCATCATATAATAGAGATTGCAAACTAAGATAAGAAGTGCAAAAGGTAAAAGATGAGACTTCTCATTAATATTCAATAAAGGCACTCACACCAAGGGATACATAGATAATCAACTAAAGGAGAGATACTTCCACATGCAAACCAAACTATAAGATATCTTCTCTACCATAGATATGAGTCCACTAGAAAGGTAAAATATGAAAGATAGTGGTGGTGATACCGCGGCACTCCCCCAAGCTTGGAACAAGTCAAGGGGATGCCAAACCTGATGACAAGTTACTCATTTGGCGGTGGTGGTGTTCTCTTGTCATGGGTCAGAAAATCTTCCAACATCTTCCGAAGTCTGTTATTCTCCTCTTGAAGCAGATCCACCTTCATCCTCAAAGCACGGTACTTATCACAAAACTCGTTAGTGGTTCGAAGGGCTTCTGCTGCCTCAGGGCAGTATATGAGTTTTGGACCAAAGGCTATGATTCCCTGCATGTGATGAGAAAAAAAGCATCCGCAGTGCTAATCGCTCCAATAGAAGTAGGTTTCGTTCCCCTTGCTCCTGCGGTGGTTTGTTCTTCAAATTTATCTCCATGGACTTCTTGCCTTTGTCGTTGGCGGAGGCCATGGTGCTCTAAACTTGAGAAGATTTCCTGACAGAAACAGATCGAAACGAAAAAATGACGAGAACACGATGCACGAACCTTAGGGGATCCGGGGGTTATATATATTACGAAGTTTCAATGCATAAGGAAGGTTTTGACATGGAAACGAGGCGGAGACGGAGTCGGGAGGGGGGGGGACACCCCCTCAGGCGCGACTAGGCTGGGGCCCGCGCACCGGGCTCCGTTTCCTCTTCAGTTTTGTCTCGTAACTTCCCTTATGTGTTAGAAACATCAAAAAATATAAAAAGATTGGAGTTTCACGAACCTTCTGTTTTCACCACTTTTACCTATTCAAAGACTAACTCTGTAGATTCCTTTCCTCTTTCTCCTGAGAATTTCCTTCATACAAAAACTTTGCACAAACTCAAAGAAAAAATTAGTGTAAGCAAAAACAATATCCCTTTGGTACGCACTTTAACTGAAAACCCAACAAAACAAAAGCTTCTATAAGAGGCAAATGCAAATGAAGGCAGAAATCTGTCAAAATAGACCAACAGGTAAAGATTGATTTTTTTCGAAGACCTTCTGTTGCTCAAACCAAAAAGTGAAGAACTAATGAAAGTTGGGTAACAACCTGGAGAACAATCTCAGAAAAATGCAGCTCAATACAAAGTACTAAGCTCCCTCACGAATTTTTACAATACAGCACAAAAATCTGTCCCAGGACAACAACTTTTCACAACTCATCTACTTCACAAAAGTAGTTGAACTTGACACAAAAACCAAAACAAAAAGGATAAGGAGCGGTTATTACTGAGGTAATAACTTCCAAGACTCGACAAAACTCTTGGGTTATCTCCCAAGAAGTACTTTTATTTAATGCCTTTAAGTTAGGCTTGAAACTTTCAAGGATGCTCACATAGGATATATATATTTGAAATGAAAGAGAGCATCAAGAAGAAAATAACCAACACACTTCAGTCTAACCCACTTAATATGCATGGGAGTATCATGAGAAAATGAATTATTGAAACAAAAAGCCACAAGCATAGGAAGACAAAATAGATGCAACTTCAAAGCTTTCAAAATAAAACGGGGAAACTTAACACCATTGAGATGCATAAAACCATGTTTACCTCTCTCAAAATAACTTTCAGTAGCACTTTGAATAAAGTTGACAATATAGCTATCACTAGAAACAACTTTATCATCAGAATAAGCATATTTATAGTCATGAAAAAGAGGTCCAAGGTCATAGATTGGATCAATAGAAGAAAGTTCTTCCATCCTGAAATCTTTATTAGGCAAGTTATTTTCACAAGGAGCTTTAGCAAATTTGGAAAAGTTAAACTCATAAGAATCTCCATCAAACTTAGTTAAAACCTTTTCCTTCTTACTATCAATAATAGCTCCACAAGTGTTCAAGAAAGGCCTACCAAAAATGATAGGACAAGTTTTGCTAGCTGCTGAGTTAAGCACTAGGAAATCAGAAGGATACTTAATCTTACCATAGAGAACCTCCAAATCTCTTAAAATGCTAATGGGGCAAATGGTTTCCTTATTAGCAAGGTGAATAACCACATCAATGTTCTCAAGCTCGCAAGGACCAATCTCATGCATAATTTCATTCTAGATCTCATAAGGAATAGCACTAGAACTAGCACCAATATCACATAAACCATAGTAGCAATGATCACCAATTTTAACAGAAAGCACATGAACACTAGCTTTTCTAGCCTTACTAGGATGAGAGATAATATTAGAAGCATCTTCAAATAAGACAATGTGCTCATCCTCTATATTTCTAGTGATAATGTCTTTCACAATAGCTACCACAGGTTCAACATTCAATTGCTTACCGGGCTCCATAGTTTTCATTGTACCTTTATTATTTGCATTAATAATCATAGAATACTCCTTTACCTTAGCTGAGAAAGGCATTTTCTCAACATGAGGTTCAGGCACAATATGACTAGTAGTACAAACATGAGTACTTCTAATAGGAACATGATTAACAACATCTTTATAAGGAGCATGGTACTTATTCCGCTTCTTCTTGGGAATTTCTATGTAAGAGGCAAAGGCTTTAAAACAGTTGGCAATACTTTGGGAATCCAGACCAAAATCATTGCTAATATCACGGAAGTCATCAGTTCCCATAAAAGATTTAATGCACTCATAATCATAGTTGATACCTGACTTTCTTCCTTTGTCATTCTCCCAAGCTTCAGTATTATCTTGAATACGGTCTAAAATATCCCATTTAGCTTCTTCTTTCATATGTGTGAATGATCCAGCACAAGAAGCATCTTTTAAATCTTTATCATGAAGAGAAAGCCTAGCATAAAAGTTATTGAGAATAATATTGTTAGGGAGTTCATGAATAGGACATTTAAGCATTAGTAACTTCAATATCCACCAAGCTTGAGCTGTACTTTCTCCATCGAGAGGCCAAAAGTTATTTGTAAAATTTCTATCTTTGTGAATTTCACTGGGAGGATAAAATTTAGAGTAAAAGAGTGATGCCATCTCCTCCCATTCCATGGATTGTCCATTCTTCAGCAGCTTATACCATTCTTCAGCTCTCCCTTTCAAGGATATGGAGAGTAACTTCTTCTTCACATGTTCAGTTGTGATACCTGCACACTTAAACAACCCGCATAATTCATGGATAAAAAGCAAGTGATCACCAGGATGGACAGTTCCATCCCCAAAATAATAATTATCCATAACACGGTCAACAATACTTGTAGGTATCTTAAAAGGATCTATCTCAGCAGGTGGTGGTTCATCTACTACCCTAGCAGTGGTAGTAGTTTTACCAAATAGAAAACTAAGTGGGTTATCCATATTGGAAACAAAGTAACAAGCAGTAACAAAAGCAATACTCATAGTGAAAGTTTCCCTTACCAGTTCCACTCTTCAATAGCGCTTCACTCCCCGGCAACGGCGCCAGAAAATAGTCTTGATGACCCACAAGTATAGGGGGTGTATCGTAGTATTTTCGATAAATAGGAGTGTCGATCCCAACGAGGAGCAGAAGGTGCTGAACAGTGGTATGGAGCAGGAAATCCCTGTGAATACTTAGCAAACGGATTTTTAGTGGTTTTCTGACAAGGCAATGAAACAAAGAGTAAGTAATAGAAGTAACGAACAAACGGAGCAAGTGGCCCAATCCTTTCTTAGCAAAGGACAAGCCGGTGGAAATACTTATAAGGACCAAACGTTCTCGAGGAAACATGGGAATTCTGTCAAGTGCTTTCGCTGCAAATAGCTGAGTACTCTTCTCTGGTGTTCGTAAGTGTTGTGTGGGTGAACTTGTGCTAACATACCGCCCTTCCTAGGACTAATACGTACTTGTGATTAAACCCCCTGCAAACATCCGCAACTATAGGAAAGTAATTAAGAAATAAATCTAACCACAGCCTTAAACTCTGAGATCCTACACTCTCTTGTGCAAAGGTGTCCTAACGGGGTTCAGGTTTCTGTCACTCCGGCAACCCCGCGATTAGTAGCCAAATACACAATGCATCCCCCTAGGCCCATAAATGGTGAAGTGTCATGTAGTCGACGTTCACATGACACCACTAGAAGAATAGCAACACAACTTAAATACTAAACCATTGAATAATAACTCATCACAGATTCACTACTAACAACATGACTTCTCCCATGTCCTCAAGAACACAACGAACTACTCACAAGACATCATATGGATCAAGATCAAAGATTATATGGTAATGGATATAAATCTGAACATAAACAATAATCCAATGGTTCCACTCACAAGCATCAACTACAATTGTAATTAACACCGGGGAAGTTTCCCCTAATGAACTAAGCAATACCCAACACAATTGTTACAGCGAGACGGAGTGGTGATGATGGTGTTGTTGGAGATGATGGTGTGGATTATGATGATCCCGATGAAGCCTAGCTTGATGATGGTGTTGATGGCGACGGTCTCCCCTCTCCGGGAAGGAATTCCCCCGGCAGAAATCTGTCTACTGGAGAGATATTTCTCTCTCGGTGTTTTCCGCCCCCCAGAGGCGGCGGAAATCTATCTGTGGTTGCTCCCCGTGTATATGCTTCCGAAGGGAAGTTATAGGCGAAGGGGAGAGTCGGAGGCCGGGCAGGTGGGCCACACCTGCCCTAGGCACGACCTTAGGTGGGCCCACGCCTAGGGGGTGTGGGCCCCCTGTGGCCCCCCTTCGCTCCTCCTTATGGCTCCATTCATCCCCTGGTAAAATAATATGTTTCCATACTTTTTTGGTATTTTTCTGATCTTCGCGAAATTGCACCGAAACGCCTTCTTTTAATTACAAGGTAACCTAAACTAACTACCCTACAGGGTAGCCCCATCCTTGCCGCTGTCCTACTTGATCTGCCAGTCCTTCCTGGCCTCCTTTACCTGGCGGTGATGCAAGGCCGCTTCGTACCTCCTCTGCAGCCAGGCGAGGAATATACTATCCATATCCCTCGCCATTGTTGCCACGTTGTGGGGTTTTGTGCCACCTGTGTGTCGCATTGTGCCACGACCGTTGCCGCCGGATGGACAACCACAACCTCATCCTGTCTGTCGGTGAAGGAGGCTAGGGTCGTCTCCCTTCTGCAATGCTGGCTTGCCATGACTATAGGGATGGCGTTGACCTTCGCCGTCACCCTCTATTTCTCCCTTTCCTCCTCCATGTAGGGTTCGTATCATGGAAAACAAAAAAATTATATCACATGAACACAAAGAACCAAGATCGAATCTATGACAAATCCAAGATCTAATCTACGAGATCGGTGCAACGAGATTGTAGAGAACTAACCCTCGTAGATCCAAAGCATTTAACGAGATTGGATTCTCATGGTTGTTGTAGCCTATCACTTGCCAATCTCAAGATAGTGTAGACGATCCTTCCGGTGCCGCATTCCGGCAGCGCTTCCGTAGTCGGTCACACGTACGGTAGTCGATGAAGACCTTCCTCTCTCTTGTTCCAGCAGGCAGCGGAGGTAGTATATCTCCTCGGAATCCCAGTAGCACGACGGTGTGGTGGTGGTGGAGGAGAGATTTCTATAGGGCTTCGCCTAAGACAGAGCAGTGCGATGGAGGTGAGAGGGGTAGGCGACGGCTAGGGTTTAGGCGCCAGGGACAAGGGGTCAAGGGGGTGCGCCCCTACCCCTCCTTATATAGGTGGGGGCGGACAAAGGTGTTCCCAGCCCTAGTCGAGTCCCTCCCCAACTCGGCCACCAAGGGAAGAGCTTGAAACCTTTTCCAACAAGTCTTCCTTCTTACCAGGATTTGACTATTCAAACTAGGGTTTGACCCTTCTATTAGTCTTGGCCGAATTGGCCCTTTAGGGTTTGGTGCGGCCAGCCCCTAGGGCATTAAACATCCCAAGTGACCCCTCCCGGGGTGGTGGACCTTCCAGAACATTCTAGAAGCTTTTAGTCAAAACACCAAAAACATTTCCAAACCCTGGAAACCACTTTACTTACATGAATCTTATTCTCCAGACCATTTCGTATCTCCTCGTGATGTCCTGGATCCAATCCGAGACTCCGAACAACATTCGGTCTCCAACTCACATTCCATATCTACTTCAAACAACATCAAATCCTTAAGTGTTTCTCCCTATGGTTCGTGAACTATGCTGACATGATCGATACACCTCTCTGATCAATAACCAATAGTGGGATATGGAAATCCATAATGGATCCCCCATATTTTTATGATGACTTCATGATCGAATGAACCATTTACATACAATACTGATTCCCTTTGTCATGCGATACTTTACTTATCCAAGGTTTGATCGTCGGTATCTCTATACCTAGTTCAACCTTATTACCGATAAGTACTCTTTACTCGTTCCGTGATATGACATCCCTTGTGACCTAGTCACATGCTTGCAAGCCTTGGATGACATTCCACCGAGAGGTCCCAGAGTATATCTATCCGTAATATGGATGGACAAATCCCACTCTTGATCCATGCGCTTCAATCCATACTTTCAGAATACCTAATGCCCCCTTTATAACCATCCAGTTATGGAAGTGGTGTTTGATGTCATCAAAGCATCCATACGGTGATGGTGATTAACATGATCTAATGGTTGAAGGATTAGGTTACTACGTATTTGGAAGGTTGTAGCAAACAAACTCTAAATGACTTAATCTTATGCTATGCTAACTATAGGAGTATGTCCATCACATTATTCTCCTAATGATATGATATTGTTATTAATAACATCCAATGTCCATGATGAGGAAACCATGATCATATATTAATCAACAAACTAGTTTAACATGAGGCTCACTAGGGACTCTTTTATGTTTACAAAACACACAATTATTAATGTTTTCGGTTAATACAATTATAGCATGGGATGTAAAAATTTATCATAAACATAAAAATATAATAACAACCACTTTATTATTGCCTCTTGGGCATATCTCCAACACTCCATTGTTGCAACGACCGCATGGTGGACGGCCTCGCCTCCGCCTCTCTTGCCACAGCCACAACGGCCTAGTGTAGCCACTCGTCAACCATGTTCTATCGGTCGTTCTCCTGTCTCACTGCCGAGGCCCGGGTCAACGACATAATGTGGCCCTTGATGGACACATTCGTGGCATAGATAGCATTGCGCGCCGCATCCTATTGCGCCTTGTTGAGGGAGGCAAGGATGGATTTCTACAGATCAGGACCTCCCTTGTTGATGTCCTCTCATCCATCCATGTCCTTCTCCTCCTCGACCTCCCACTCCTCCATCACTGGCTCATCGTGACCCTCCTCCACTTCATCCTCCCCCACAAATCGAGCATGTTCGCCGTCTGATGGCAGGCTGGGTAGGTAGCACTCAAGGGCATACTTGTTGAGGTTGACCCAGGTGATGGGTGGCATCCAGACATGGTATCTTTGGTGGCCCTCCCCTTCCCTGATGGCTTGGTCCTTTATAGTATGCCTTGCCCAAGCAAGAAACATTGGGGAAAATTCCGCTCCATCAGGAAACACCGTTCGGCCAGGCGGTAAATGACGCGAGGCCAGGGGAGGTGAGAACATGGGGAGCTACTGGGATAAAACGCACGGGGGTGGAGGATGTGTTTCAGCCACGATTAACGCCATAAAAGGTAGCTCGAGCGGCTATCAACTGTTGCTCTATGGACAAGGGGCCACAAATGCGGTCGCCGTTGGGTGCATTGGCCACCGCAAACGGTCAACCACGTACAAGTTGTCCTCCCTACCCACAAACAGACCAAAGAAACCGATTCAAGTGTCCGATTTGTGGGCCACCATTGGAGATTCCCCTTAGGTGTAGCGGTCCAATGAGATGAAAATGGCTATCCCATGCATAGTTTAGAAAAACGGACTGGTTTACTGGTTAAATCGGAAAAAACCGGAACCAGAGGCCTTGTCGGTTTTTAAGCACACTGGACCGTCCAGCTAACGAACCAGAAAAACCAAACAAAAAGCAGTCGAACCAGCGGTTTAATGGAAAACTAGTGAGCTGTCCAACCAGTGGAAAACCGTCCATAGAAGAAAATATCGCGCTGAGGCTAAGATTAGATCACGTGACCTCCCAGATCAAGCCAACAGAAGCTTCAATGGGCTAGCCAATTGGCCCGACCAGTGTTTGTGTCAAGGAACTTCACCTATGCTCTAAATGTGTTTATCTTTTCTAATAGATTAGTACTTTTTTCTTTGAATTTTTTCCTTAATAAACCATCACTAAACCGGCGGTTTAACCAGTGAATCGCGAACCGAAGACCTCACCAGTTTGATCGTCGGTCCGGTGTTTTAAACTATGATCCCATGTGGGCTGTAGTCAAGTGAGGCCCTGATGGGCAGGCTCAACGCTGGCGTGGCTGGTCCAACAGGCAAGCAGAGAAGCTGTAAGGGTTAGCACATAGACCCATCCGTGGTGGGTCACCGAGATGACATGGAGATGTGTGGCGATGGCTGTTGGTCAGAATCATAGTTTAAAAACTGGACCGGTAATGAACCGGTGAGGCTATCGGTTCAGATTTTTACTGGTCGGACCGCTGGTTTACTGTCTGGTTTTTTAAGCTACAAAATCATAGATATTTACTGATAAATACTAAAATAAATAGATAAATATACTTGCAAGAATATGGTAGTGTGTCTATACGTAGAATCTGCAAAAAACAATTATTCACATAACAAGTTGTGAATAGTCTCAATTCTCAAATCACAATGCAATAACAAGTTGCAAAAAGTCTCAAATGCCATTTTCAAAAAAACTTCAATTCCAACATGACGTGTATCAACTCTTAAGGACAAATCTATTCTGCATAGTCTCACTGACATGAGAATACTCAAGTATCCGTTGCATGAATCATCAAAGAGCACGACCATAGTTTTAAAAACAAGAGTACAATAATTAGTACTACTAACGTATAGATTGTTTACAAAAGACGTCTGTCTATCCCATGAACAACAAGCACCGGTGGATCAGATGGTTATCAACTTGATCATGCCATTGTTGGTACAAGGTTCAAACCCCCACTTATGAGAATTTACTTTTCCAATACGCTTTGAGCCAGCCAAACCAGTGTCTGGTTTAATAACTAAAATCACTGATTTGACCGCGGTTCAAGCGGTTTTTAAAACTATGATCATAATTGAATAAAGCAACGCACATACGGGAACAACATGGCCCGGTGTCTGCGGGTTTCTAGACTAAGAGCATCTCCAAGAACATTGGTATATTTACCAGATTGCTAAAATCCACAATTTTAGTTATCCAAGGTAAAATAGTTGCTCCAAGAGCACTGATATATGTGATCCCCCGTCATAAAATTTTAGCTATCTTGCTATAGTTTATCTTTGGATAGGGAAATATAGTAATCCAAATAAACTATGATCATAATTGAATAAAGCAACGCACATACGGGAACAACATGGCCCGGTGTCTGCGGGTTTCTAGACTAAGAGCATCTCCAAGAACATTGGTATATTTACCAGATTGCTAAAATCCACAATTTTAGTTATCCAAGGTAAAATAGTTGCTCCAAGAGCATTGATATATGTGATCCCCCGTCATAAAATTTTAGCTATCTTGCTATAGTTTATCTTTGGATAGGGAAATATAGTAATCCAAATAAAAATTTGTAAACAATTAGCAATCTGCATTTTGTTCCATTGACAAGTGGACCGCACCTCCTCCTAGATTCAAACTTGCCTTCGCAGCTCCAGGTCCCCACTTGTCATGGAGTGAATTGCTAATTTTTTTTAGGAATGCTCTTGAAGAAAATTCTTTTAGGATAGCTAAACCTTCTCTTTCCTCTTGTTGTACCTAGTTTTTAGTAATCCAAACTAGAAATTCTTTTGGAGATGCACTAACAAAAACTTCAACGGATGCCCTAAAATTAGGGCATCACTTTTGGCTTTAGGCGTCACTTTTCAGTTTTAGGGCATGAAATTTAGAGAACGCCTTTCAGTTGATGTAAATAGGACACAACCGAAATTTCAGATGCCCCAAAATCGAACACCACGACATGGCAACATAGTAAACTCTGAAATATCACAAACATGTGAAGAACATATGAATCTAGATATTTACAAAATCATCACACACATATTAATAACATGTAAATTCAATATCATAGCTTCATCATCACACACATATCAAGTTCAAATGCATAGCATAGTTCAAATGAATAGCATAGGTCACCACAAACATAGTTATCAAACGCAAATAAAGTTCATACAACCAAAAAATAAAATGCCACCGACTATGCAAACGACACTAGTGCCTCATTGTCTCCATTGCCTCCATTTCCATCATTTGCATCTTCATGTAGGAGTGTATACCATCACCCATGGAAGCTTCAAAGCCGCCACCCATCGGAGGCATGTGATCTACGATGGAAGCCATGAATCCACCAACGGTAGATCCCATGCCACACATGCCTCCCATGCTTCCCATGGAAGCACACATGCCTCCTATGGAAGCTCACATGCATCCCATGCCACCCATGTATCCTACCATTCTACCCATAGCACCTTCCATGTGGCCAAGTATCCATTCATGTATCCTCTCGCCATGTGTTTTTGATTCAATACTTGGTCACGACAGAGCTCGATCTATTGATTTTGATTCTCATCAAGTTTGTGTGTGTCCATGAACATGAGGATTTTCTCATTCTCCATGAGATGGAGAGTTTCTGATGCAGACACCTTCTTCTCCTCCGTCACCACCTTTCTCTCCTCGACCACCGCCAATCTATCCTCGTCCTCCACCCTCCTCTCCTCGGGCGTCGTCCTCTCATCTATTACCTTTTTCTTCATAGTCTTCCTCTCCTCGGCCATCTACTTTGTTACATTCATGATATCACCTAATCATTTATTTATGTCATCATCTCTAGTCTTCGTGCCCTTTTCTTTGGCATGCTTCCGTCCCTCGGGCATTTTGGTTCTAGCAACCGTGTTGGGTGTGCGGATTCTCTTGACATCTTCACTTTATGCTTCATCATCATCAATGATTGTTGAATCTCCACGGAACTCTTGGATTTTCTCCTTGGCACTTCATACAAATCACGGTTCCTCCACTTCTCATCATTTTCTAGCTTCGTCCAACAATGATGCAATGTAAATGATTTTCCTTGCTTCACTACCCACTTCTTGCTCTTCTTTGGGTTTCCCTTGTACATTTTTGTGCAATGTTGAGCTACATACACAAAGAAATAAAACAAGCTAAACATCCACAAGATGAATACAGACCACAAAAGAAAACAAAGTACCATATCTCTATCATTTGTACCACTTGGGTTCAAGCAGACAACATGTGCCAAGCCCGCTGACCAATTTTGACAATCCAAGGAGATTGTGGACCACCCATAGTGAGATAATACGCCGTTTAATCACAGTCACTACTGTTGTGTGCATCAAAGTACTCCGGCATCCTCACCTAATGGGTGTCTTTTGGTTTGTCGTTTCCCACGGCCGCATCCATACCCACTTTCTTCCATGGTACAAAGTAAAATGTCTTAGATCGTGGTGTAGTTGGCCGTTCTACCCTTTGGGGTAGTGTCCTAAATGAAACCCTCCATCCATGTCAAGTCCATCATCGACACTACAATTAATACAACAAAATGACACAAGTCAAATCGAAATTGCATTGCATAATTTCTATTCATCCATATAATAAAAAATGCAATAACTTTTGGACTTTGTGTCTAGCATGTTGCAGGCGGCAGACGGCCAACCGGACATAGAATTGGCACCTCGTCCACATACGGAGGCTAGGGTCTATTAGAGGACACTCGGGAAAGATAGATTCTGACACGATGTCGTTAGTTGCGCGGAGGAAGCCATGTGTCTCTGTGGCTTCGCCAAGTGTATTCTAAAAAATATGCCGAGCACAATATTGTATTTTTGGGGTTTTACCGAGTGCATTACTTTGTTGTGTGAAATTTTGGGAGAGTGCATTTTCTTTGCCGAGTTTTTTGGTAGAATTTATTGTGTGTTTTTTTTTTCCGAGTAAAGCACTCGGCAAAGTTCGATGTTGCCGAGTTCCGGGCAAAATACACTCGCAAAATTTTGTCCACTCGACAAAAACTATTTTTCGTAAGTGAGAGTTTAGTACATCAGGTTTTACAAAGAGACGCCGAATTTTGGAGGACCATCTATATAATGATATTTCCTTCAAAGAAAACTATGATAATGATTTTGTTAGATACTCAGATGTATGTGAGCCAACCACAAATATACGGCGCACCTATGGTTTGAGTTCACACTAATTAACCAGCTAGACCCATGATACGTTTTACAAGCAGTTGACCTGGCTGTCCTGCTTGGCATCCCTGACGAACCTCCTCCAGTACCAGTGCTTGGCCCACACCGACCGCATGGCCTCTAGCGGCACGCCTTTGGTCTCCGGCAGGAGCGCCGCCATGAAGATCGTCATCACCAGGACCCAGCCGGCGTAGAAGAAGAATATGGCGTACTTCAAGGAGCAGAGCAAGGTGATGAACACCTGCGTCTGCGCGAAGGAGAGGGTGAGCGCGATGGCGATGGTCATGGCCTGCCCTGCCGACCTGATCTCCACGGGGTAGATCTCGCTCGGCACCACCCACTTGAGCGGCCCCCATGACAGGCCGAAGCTGAACGTGTACGCGCACGTCAGCGCCAGCACCCCATACGCGTAGTTCCTCGCCATTGTCGTCGCGTGGTGCCGGCCGAGATGTTCCGCCAGTATCCACGCCACCGCCACCTTAACAAGTCCGACGACGGATAGGCAAAAGTATAAGCTCGCGCGTGCATACACGTGACAACCAGTGCGGGTGTTATGTACCTGACAGAACATCATGGCGATACCTCCGACGAGGAACAAGAACCTGCGTCCGGCGCGGTCCACGACAAAGGTGGACACGGCGACGGAGCTCAAGTTCACGAGGCTGAGTATGACGGAGCCCAAGACGGCCTTCTGGCTGTTGAACCCAACAGTCCGGAACAGCACCGGCGAGAAGACCGAGATGACGATCATGCCGCTGAGGTCGAAGAATGCTGGGATGGCCACCATCATCACCATGTAGTGCCGGTACCCCTTGCCGCGCAGCCGCTCGAACGCGCCCTCGTTGTTCCGGCGGGCCTCCTCAACGGCGACGACGATGTCCTTGAACTCGTTATCGACGTCCGCGTCCGCGCCCCGGATGCGCTGGAGGGAGGCGCGTGCCCTGTCGGGGTGGCCGCGCATGACGAGGCTGCTGGCGGTGTCCGGGACGAAGATGGCGCCCAGGACGACGATGGTGGCCGGCACGCCGGCGAGGCCAAGGGAGACGCGCCAGCCCCAGCCCGGGATGCGGTTGGTGAAGTAGTTGGTGACGGTCGCGGCCAGCGTGCCGAGGACGAGGAAGAAGTTGTAGGCGGTGGTGAAGGCGCCGCGCCACTTCGCCGGCGCTGTCTCGGCGAGATACAACGGAGCCGCCTGTGGTCAACCGTGATGTGTCATTGCAAGAGAATGGAGCGTGCGTGTACTTCTTTTCTTTTCTTTTGATAATACAGACCTGCGCGGTGAACCCAACCCCGAAGCCGAGCAGCATCCGGCCGAGGATGAGCATGGTGATGTTGAGAGCGGCGGCGTTGACGACGGAGCCGGCGAGGAAAAGGACGCCGCCGGTGAGCATGACGGCCTGGCGGCCCACCCTCCTGGTGACGCGGCTGGCCACCAGCGACGACAGCATGCCGGCGATGTACAGGGACGACGTGAACGCCGTGAGCATCTGGTTGTCGTACTTGCAGTAGGCATCGCGCTTGGCGCCCTTCATCTCCCTCAGCACCTCCGGGAAGAACTTCTCCAGGAACGACTGCATTTGCGTCACGCCGCCTGTAAATTTCATCATCAGTATTCAGTACACTGCAATTTGTTGAAGCTATCGGTATCACGCTGCACGTGCGAAGATAATTCCATTTTACAAAATCTTCTGAAAGCAAAAGGGGCGTCGCTCGAATACACAATATCTGCCGAGATCGCAAGAAATTATACTACGAACTCTTCAAGAACGCCTTTTCAAGCAGAGGTATATCACACTATCCGCAAGCGGTATATACATATCTGCCGAGATCGCAACAAATTATACTGGAGTTGTACCGATAATGACATCCCCACTACTATACAAAATCAAGAACATTGGCATGTGTGCATATTCTGATTCCTTTCAACGTCCTGCGGTTCTACTTAATGGCCTTGTTAGTCGTGACACTGACATAAGGGTGGACTTAAGAGTACCTTAAATATTCCGCATTGGAGTCTTTATTTTAGCCACTTGTAATTTCCATTTAATTACTAGTAAGTATATATTTCTCCAAGACAAATTAAATGGATATGCATAGTCATGTCTCGATCGTGTCTGATCAATATATAGTGTCTTAGACTCTCAGTGCGATGACAATCTGACAGCACCAAACATGTTCACTGAACTTGTCCGGTGTTCTCGGAGAAGGGCCGTACATACATAAAGTTGACAAACCCGTCATGTTTCCAGGCCAGCTCTCTGATCGACCCCTCAAGTGCTATCTTGTTTTCCTGCCCTGCACACGTTTACGTCGTGCAGGTTATGAGGCAATTTAGGTAGCTCACTCAGTGTTACCACTGTGTAGTCAGTAGTCACGAGTACCCCTACCTACAAACTGCTGATTAGACCCTAACTGCATCTGTACATAATGCTTAGCTAGTGGACATTGTATGGACTAGGTTCCAAAGAATCCAAACCACATTTTTTTTTTTTTTTGAACAAGTGAAGGACCCCGAAGAGTCCAGACTGCATTAAACGGTGGGTTCACAGATTACAAGGAGGACCTCAAAGTAAAAAGGAGATACAATCCAGCCCTCAACTTTTATAAAAAGGACCCTATCTAAGAATAGAAAAAAACAATCGGGTCCCTCTCCACCGAAGAGGATGATAAGCTCGACAGTGCGGCCGCCAGGGCCGTCGCCGGGGACAAGACCACTTGGAGACGGAGCAGCGTTGGTCGCCGCAGAAGAGCCGATGATGGGCCTCCAACTTGGCACTCCGGCCTGGAGGTTGAAAGAGCTGGGGTGCACATGACATGCCATTATCTCAGTGTCTTCTTCTTTTCGTATCCCATTGCTAATTGTGTTAAGGATCAGTACGTAGGGGCCAGGATCTAGGTGTTGGATTCTCACCTAGCCTGTGAAAATGCTTTAGTTTTAACAGGCCCCGGCCGTACGTTCTGATTCCTGCCGTGCCGTCTTTGCAGTTGGCTACTTGCTGGATGGTCATGTCCTCTCAGCTTTCCCCCTCAAGCAACGCACACTACTCCAAGGCTGGTGGTCTAAGATTCTACAGCTACATCCATCTCATGGTGAAACAACAATCTGTAGAAGAAGATTCTGTGATTTCTGTCTTGACAACAAAAATTCAGAGTGGACAACGACTTTCCGGCCTCTGCTTGAACAGACAGCGAGATCATGCTTTGTGTATGTGTCTGCTAGCTCTTACGTATTGGGTCAAACTGAATACACAGCACGCAATCAAGCTTAGTACTCCCTCCGTTTCAAAATATAAGATGTTTTAGGTTTGTAAAGAAGATGTATCTAGACTTTTTTTAGTATATAGATTCATCCTAAAGTTGAGTGAACCTACATACTAAAATAAGTCTAGATTTATTTTCTTCACAAACCTAAAACATCTTATATTTTGAAACGGAGGGAGTATATATAAAAATATTTGGCCAACGTTGAATTTTTTGGGCCGTATGTTACATCATATGGAACGGTACACGCAAGAAAAAATTACAGTTATAGATGTCCGTTTTTTTGTAAGCATTTTTTTTTTTGAAAGTAGCTTTTTTTTTGTTAGCATTTGGGTGAGAGTTGATTTTTTGTCAACGAATGTCTCCGCCGAACGCCTTTATTAAAATGGTTGCTTGGTCTGTACCTAGGGAGATTGCTAGACAACTGATAAGGACAAACGCCGTTGGAAACTGATGGATTAAATCAATCCAGATAGATGCATGTGCACACATGCATGGGGTTAGTCAGCGATGACATCTTGCTATTTTCTTTGGACTAGCAAACATAGAAGTGGGTGCCTATCTCATATTTCTGTACCGATCCTTGCGCCTTTAAGCATAGAGAGACTTGCTGTGTATTATCGAAGTGGGTCTTTATTTATTTTGATCACCGGCACAAAATGATGAAACTGTTTGGGGATTAGAACCTGATAAGGGTAGCCATCCCCTAAAAGAGTGGTATCCTCTCCCGCTTAATTACTATGAATAGATAAGCCTATACTCTAATCACTCGGAAAAGTTAGCAGGAGTTTGCTGGTGTTGCATCAATTAGACTGAAATTCCCACTGAGAGAGTACATGACTTGAGCTGCACTCATGCCTTGTGCTAACCGAGGAGCGAAGGTGTTGGTGATGAATAAACGCAAGCGTATCTTGTTCAGAGTAAGAACGCACCTGAGACGCCAATGTCGTAGCCGAAGATGAGGCCGCAGGAGGCGGCCATGAGGCAGGTCACCGCGACCGAGATCGTCACCCGGCCGCTGCCGTAGCCATGGACGCGTTCGCGCTCGCCGCCGGCGCCGGCGCCGCCCGCTGCGGCGAACCCTCCTCTGGCCATGGCGGCTGCGCGCGATCCTTGGCCGTCAATGAGTTAGTTTACTTTGGAAGGCACAGTATCAGGAGCAAGACGGTTGCGGCTATATATACAAGCTTTACATGATCACAGCGAAGAGTGGAGTAATTGGTTGGGGGTACATGTGTGTGTGCAACAGAACAGTGCGTGGGGAAAGCGACATCTTAGCGAATAAATAGGGGCGAATGACTTCAGTCGGAGAATTGAAATAGGAAAAGTTGCCTGCTTGTGAAATACATTAAGAGAATATTAATTATTAGTATCGAATATATGCTGATAGAAGATACTCCCTGTGATCCATATTAACCGTCGCTCGATATATCTATACACGTTTTAGTGATAGGTATATTAGATTCATCAACAATTAATATGGATCATAGGAAGTAATAATTAGTATTAGATACATCCTTATCTTGACAAATTTAAGTCAATTAATTTGGGTTGGAGGAAGTATTTAAAAGGTGATATGTAGGTAGGTAGCCCCCGAGACCCCTCCCGCATCGCTCCCGTGGGCGACGGGGAGCGAACGCTAACCGCCGCCGCCCAGAGCCCCCCTCCTCCCGCCTTCTTTCGTCTCGCCGCCACCCGTCGGCGTCGCCTGACAAAGCCCGGGTGCTGGCGACGGTGGGGCTCCACCTTCTCCCCTCGCGTGGAGATGGTGGCGCGGGCCACTGTAGCCATGGAGGGCGGCGCGCTGGGCGAGGGGCGCGTCGGCACAGTCGGCCTCCAACGGTGAGGCGGCCTTGCAGGGCGGGCTGGTCCTGTGCGCCGGCGGCTACCTGCGGGCGCAGAGGTCTGTGGCTCTAGATGGCGCGGGACCGGCCCCTTCTCCCGGCGGCGAGGCTCGGCTGATTGGCGGCGGTGAGATATAGGCATTGGGCAGCTAGGGCCTCTGGTGGCGTGGCTTGGATGCAGGGCACTGCAGGCTCAATCTGGGCCAGTCGGGCCTAGATCTAGGCCCGATCTGGGTGCTGCGGGCTCTTCCTAGCCACATTGGTGGCATGGAAAGATTGCTGGCCATGTGGGCTCATATTTGGTTGCCACCGTTGCTAGGCTCAGCATGCGGACGACGCGGAGGTTGCTGTGTCCGGTCTGCTTGTCGTCGGCGGCTTGTTCACCAATACCAATTGCCCGTACCAATGTGTTAGTTGTAGTCTAGGCTCTCGGCTGATGGTACGAGCCTGGTGCTCCTCAGACCGGCAGCGGTCCGGTTGGCCCGGCTGACCACGGTGGCGATGGCGCGGATGCTTGGCGGCGGGGATCTGTGGTGGCGGCGGATCCACTGGTGGATGGGTGAGTCGGGACTTGGGCTAGGGTTGGTGGCGACAGTGACACCCCTGCTGTAGTGTGGCGTGGGCTTCATGAGTCCATTTGGGCTCGGCCGCTCTAGAGAGGGCCTGGTCTGCCCCTGCTGCTACATCCGATCGGCTATCGCTCTCCGGCGATGAAGGTAGTTTCCTCTCGTGTGTTACTGTACCATAGACCCTGCTGAAGTTTCTTCTTTTCGGTCGGACCAACCTCACATTGTGGGTCACGGTGAGACAACGGTGGTGACTGCAAGACCGTGGTGGCGTGTGCTGGTGGGAGGCGAGCTTGGTGGAGCAATACGAAGCGTCCGGGAGTTTGGTTTTTTTAGAGGTCGGGAGAAACCCTTGTCGTCTTGACACCGAGGCGGTGACACCTGTGAGTGTCATCGTCCTTTGTGAAAGGCGTTAGGTGTATCTCTTCCCCACCTCTCGTAGCGTACCGGGATATACCCTAGGACTAGTCCAGGCAGCAGCGTCGTTGTCGTCGCTTTCCCTCTTGTAGGTGCTGCTTGGTACGTGAAGCTTCAGAGCGCTAGGAGAATGGTGGATTTATCCAAAGGGTGTAGTGGTGGCGGGTCATCCTTGTTCGTCGAGCCACTGTTGTCTGCTTTGTTTTCTCTTCTTGTTCTTCTTTGTTTTCTTTGTTTTTTCTTTCGGGTATTGTGATGTCTGGCCCAGCTGCGGTCTCAAATGGTTTCTATATTAATATAGCTGGATAAAAGCCTGATTCGAGGAGGAAGTATTTAAAAGTCCAGGAGAGAGAGTCATCTCTCAAATGCGAGAAGAATAGAAGTCATTGTGGCGCATCGACCGGGAAATGTCCATGTGCTACTCACATCCTAGAACCGCCATTTGTTGTTGAGTTGGAGTATTGGAACTGCCACCGGTGGACCGCCTTCCAAGTTGTTGGACGGCCGCCCTCCGTCACACAACAATGTCACGACCAAAGGAGACGACCGCCATCCCACCTAGGGATACCATAGACCGTCTGTTCTATAGAAACAACAGATGACAATCTCCCACTAATCCCTCGACCTCACTGACATGGTGTGATAGAGCTGGCTTCAGGGAACACTTATGACATCTTATCATCGTCGAAGATAACACAAATCCTAACCCTAAATTTACATCCCAAGAAGAGGAGAGGGACCCGACCCTCAACTGTTGTCGGTTCAATGGACGAAGGGGGAAAGAGCATGCCTCCTCGCTTGCGGAAGTTGGGAATGAAGCCGCATTATAAGGGAAGGATGTCAGGGAATGAAAACCCCTTTTTATCGACTTTGGGCAATGTGTCTATCTGAGAATAAAAGTAGAAAATGTTGGCCTACTTATAAAATGGATTATGAGATCTTAATTAATTGTTGATGCACACGGGAGGGTAGAAAGAGTTGTATCAATACACCTGTAGACTCCGTTGATTTGTTAATGAAGAGGGGGGCCTTTGATAAAAAATGACATAATTAAATATTACCCATTATATGTTGATACTACAAGTTAGGGAAAGGAGGTTTATCCATATGATTCTCCTATAAGGCAAGTTAATTTTTATGGTACTCTTGTCGGAGTGACATGTGGTCTTGGATACATACGTTAATCATACATGCATGCCAGTGATATATTCCCTTCGTTTCAAAATATAATATATTTTAGGTTTGTAAATAAAATGTATCTATATTTTTTTTAGTGTATAGATTCACTTTAAATCTGAGTGAACCTAAATATTAAAAGAAGTCTAGATATATTTGTTTCACAAAGTTAAAACATCTTATATTATAAAATGGAGGGAGTATATCTTGCTAATTTTTAAAAATAATACGTTTTTTAATAATTTCCACAAATAATACACAAATTGAATAATTTACAATTCTAGCGCGGCTTCGGCAATTGAAAAGCCGACCGGGACACGTCGGCACTTGACAAGCCGACCAGGGTTGTCGGCTTTTGAAGAGCCGACCAGCATGACAGTGGGGCCTGATGGTGGCTCGGTTGACGTAGAGCCCGTTGGGAGACCCCAAGAGCAAGGTGTGATGAGCACATCAACATGTTTTCTATTAGTTATGAAACCAAGGTTATCGAACCAGTAGGAGTAAGGAAACAAGTCCAAGGTGTTGCTAGCAGCTTGGAATCTGCACAACACAATCACAGAACTTTGCCCCAACTTACAGTGAGGTTGTCAAGTTCACGGGTTTTCTGAAAACAAAGGATTAAACGTATAGTGTGGAAGATAGTAATTATAGAAAGTAAACAGTAAAAATAAACAGTAGATGGTGTATCAATGGTAAAGGAATAGACCGGGGTCCACAGTTCACTAGAGGTGTTTCTCCTTAAGATAAATAGCATGTTGGATCAATAAATTACAGTTGGGCAAGATTGAAAATGCGGAAATATGCATGTACAAGTCATTATGATTCCTATGAGATTCGTTTGGGCATTACAACATAATACATAGACCGTAATCCAACTGAATCTATGACTAATAATCCACCTTCAGGTTATCATCTGAACCCCTTCCAGTATTAAGTTGCAAGCAACATATAATTGCATTAAGCAAATGTGTAAAGTAAACAATACAATTGCCCTTGGACAAAGGATTGTTGTTTTCTCCCTAGTAGCAACAACACATCTACAACCTTAGAGATTTTTGTCACTTCTCCAGATTACTAGAGGCATGAACCTACTATCTATCATAAATACTCCCTCTTGGAGTTGCAAGCATCTACTTGGACAAAACATCTACGAACAACATAGAACATGCAAGATCACAAATAACACAGACACGATAGAATCAATAATCAATCTTGAACATAGTACTCAAGATCCATCGGATCCCAATAAACACAACATATAGGATTACATAAATAGATGATCTTGATCATGAACGAAGCTCACAAGATCTAAACATGATAGCACAAAGGAAGAGAACGAACCATCTAGCTCCTGCTATGGACCCATAGTCCAAGGGTGAACTACTCACGCATCACTCCGGAGGCTGGCATGGTGATGAAGAAGGCTTCCGGGATGATCTCTCCCCTCCGACAGGGTGCCGGGAAGTGCTTTGGATCCCCCCGATCTAGGGATGGAGATGGCGGAGGCTACAGACTATTTCATGGAAATTTGATCGGGTACTAAGGGTTTCTGCATCAGGTGACTTTATAGGCGAAGGGGCAAGGTCGGTGGGTGCCCGAGGGGCCCACACCTAGGGTTGACGCGCCCCCTGGCCGTGCCGCCACCAGGTGTGGCTGCCTCGTGGCCCCACTTCATCTCCCCTCCGGACTCCGTGTTCCTTCTGGTAAAATATTGACTTTGGCTTTTGTCCCGTCCGATTCCGAGAATATTTCTTTAGTAACTTTTCTGAAACCAAAAACAGCAGAAAATAGGTAACTGGCACTGCGGCATCTTGTCAATAGGTTAGTTCCGGAAAAATGTATAAAAATACCTCAAAGTGTAGACAAAACAAAACTAAGTTGATACAAAACAAGCATGGAGCATTAAAAATTATAGATATGTTTACGACGTATCAGGGTCCGTCTGGTCGGCTTGTCGACCAACAGGGGAGGAGTGGGGCATCGTCGACTTTTGAAATGCTGACCGGTGCTGTCGGCTTTTGAAATGCTGATGTGGGCGTTCTTATCTGCCCCGCGCACCGACCCGCCGTCCTCATCTCTCCTTTCTTCTTCCTCCTTCCCTCTTTCTTCTTGATCTCGTTTCTACAAACTGATGCACTGATTTTCATCTCAGATTTCTACCCAAACTCGGTGTTGAAACATATTACGTAGCTAGAAAGTCCTCATCTACTAATGGGATAACCTAGTGTAGTGATTTGAGTCATTTTTGTGGAGGGATTTGGTGGTGCTCTTGGGGAGCAATGGCTATGGTGGAGGCTGCGGCTTGAGGCAGCTGCATGGTGGAGGTGCCGATTCGGTGATTGGAGGCTTCTGCACGACAGTACTTCACATGCTTCAAGGGTAAACCCTAATTTCTTGCTAAATGCAGTCATTTGTGTATGTTTATACATAGCCTTACGTGCAGTCTGTTAGTTGTAAGATTTTTTGGCTAGAGGATTCAAAGTATATTTGGAGAGTTGATACGTCTAAACGTATTTATAATTTTTTATGCTCCATGCTTGTTTTACACCAATTGCTTTATGTTTTGTCTACACTTTGTGATATTTTTATGCATTTTCTGGAACTAACCTATTAATAAGATGCCACAGTCCCAGTTTCTGTTTTCTGTTGTTTTTGGTTTCAGAAAAACTAATAAATAAGTATTATCGAAATTGGACGAAATAAAAGCCGAAGTTCCTATTTTTAGAGGCGGAGACGGAGTCCAGAGGCCAGAGGCTAGAGGGAGGTGCACCCCAAGGCGGCCACACCTGTCCCAGGCGCGGACAGGGGGGCAATGCCTTAGGTATGGCCCCCATGGACCTCCACCGACCTTGCCCCTTCGCCTATATATTCCTCCCAAGGCAGAAACCATAAGCACCCAATCGGAATTCTACGAAAAGGTCCGTAGTCGCCGCCATCTCCATCCCTAGATCGGGAGGGATCCAAAGCTCACCGTATCCATTAATCTGCCTGATTCCAGCCTCCATTTGCCGCCATGGGTAAACCATGGGGATGGCACCGCCGCACGCTGAAGCGTAAGGCAGATGATGACAGTGACGCGACTGTCCATGGTGACCGCCACCACGAGGACTGGGGATGGCCGAACCTCAGCCCTATGAACATGTACAGGGTCGCCAAGGAGTTGGACATTTTCACCGCCGGTCGCCTCGGTCATTGCATCCCTGGCTTCCGCCCGCCGATCCGGGAAATGGAAGAACAACCGTTCGGCACGCCAGGCCTTCTTTACCCCGATACTAGCATATGGCCAAACGACCGGGATGAACACGTAAGTTCCAGTATCTTGCGTGTTGACTCGGTCATACCGTTGATTCATATGTGCTGAAATTTCATCGGAATCCTATGTTCCTTCCGTCGAACGTGTTGTGTGCACGCGCAGTTTGAACAAATTGAACAATTTAAGACTATTCTGTACAGAGGAAGCTCTGCTTGCACTTGATATTCTGGTATTTTCGTAGTGATACAGTCTTAATTTAGGTGATAGCTGAGGTGTCAATTTGGATTTGCAATGGAATGCCTGCTAGGTGATATTCTATTTTCTAAAAAAAATAAACTAGATGATTTAAGACTGTTATGTCCCTGGTTGTTTATGATCACCGTCAGGAGTTTGTTCGGGGGAAGCTCTGCTCCTACTTGATATATTGGGTATTTTCGTAGTGACACAGGCACAATTTAGGTGGGAGCTGAGGAGACAGTCGTATATAATACTTTAATCTGAGTGCAGTGGTGTCAAATTGTATTTGCAATGGAATCCATGCTAGGTGATTCTACCAACTGACAACCAACTTTTGCAGAATGTTCATGCAAAACTGATGCTGCTGGATAAGTGGTCGCAATCAGTAGTGGTGAATATCAAGGAGACAGAGGAGGCGAAAATGGATGATGAGCAGAACTGGATGGGTGGCAACGACGAGTGGCTGGTCCTTTTATCCTAGGACGGGAGTACTTGGACTATAAAAAATGTCTACAGATCGTTGAGACTTACACCACCATCTGTAGTGGGTGTCGGCATTACTGCATTCAACCATGGGTGGACACCACCAAAATCTGAATTCGCTTACAGGTTCAACATGGCAGAACTTGAGCTCCTGAAGGTACAGCTCCCACAGGAGCCTCTCCTGATGTGGAAGACTTGGCACTACAACCTCTTAGTGGTGTTCGACAAGGCAATCACATTCATTAGATGCCTAGATGACAATGAATGGACAGTCTTGCGCGACGACCATCTACGGCCAGAGAAGTATGTCGAGCCGTCTTCACCTCTAGCGTGTATGAAGACACACCACAACGCATTTACGTGGTCACTGAACCTAGCGGCGATGTGCGTGCTTGGGATCCGTTCACCTGTGGCGAGTCATGGTGTCATATAGCATGTAAATTCCCATTCAAAATTCTGCTTACTGGCTGAAGGTAACACGTAGGTACACATGCAGCCCCACGCGTCATTCCAGCTCTGGTGATCGAAGATGCAGTAGTAGATGTTGATCCTGTATCACGGCGCTGGTTCCTTGCACCTCTTAGAGATGATGTCAACCAGGATGCTGAAATCATCTGGATTCATATCAGGGGAGCACTAAACAGCGTTGGTGATACAATATAACATATGTGGACACAACTTTCTTCATACCCATCGCTGCAGTGTCATGTTTTCTCGAGGTCCGCGTGTCCATCAAAATACCCAGTAGACCAGGTCTGGAGCAAAGTCGACAATCTGAAGGAACAATCTCTCTTTCTTGGGATCAACCACCCTTTATTCCTCGGAGCCCCTGAAGCTGTTGAACCTATAATTGCTCAGGCATCCCCGACTCCTGATGATGCTGCTGCTGGTGGTGGTGGTGGAGCTGACGAAGAACTAGCTGCTGCTGCTCCTGGTGAAGCTGACGAAATACTCGCTAATGCTGCTGCTAGTGAAGCTGAAGAAATACTTGCTGATGCTGCTACTGGTGAAGCTAACGAGATACGGACTGAGGCTGCTCATGGAGTCTAGGGAGAACATGGTGATGTTGTTGCTGAGGTGCCAGCACTTCCAGTGCTGATAGCAGACTGTGTGTTTGCTACACACTCACGCATTTCTTATGTTGACACTCTAGATCTGACCTGGATCTGAATCCACGTCGGGGGGAGGGGGCTGCCATTGGCTCATCGGTGGGGTCGTATAATTTGATAGAGAATGAGAGACGGCCAAACACAGCACTCTGGTTTGTTCCGACGATGCTACTAGCTCCAGAGGCCGGTTCGCCGGTTGGCTCCCCAAAAGTTCAGGCGGTGTAAGACTGCTTTGCTTATTTGTGTACGAACAAGTTAAGACCATGTGTGTAATACTAAGTTATGCCTAACTACGTAATATTCAGTGAAGCCAAGCTTTTCTCTCCCTGCCCACAACAGCCGAATTGCAGCATAGAACATACAAGGATCATGTGTATACCAGACATTTTGCTCGGGATAACAACAACTTCAAGTTAATTGCAGTTTCAAGTTGGCAATATTGCCGATAGTGTTATTGTTATGAATGTGTACGTATTTGAATGCATCAGTAGAATGTGCCACCTATTGATGATTGATGACATGTATCTAGCTTCTCTTCGCGTATTTTCATTCAATTGCTCATGGATCAGAATTACTACACGTACATAGAAAAATAGTGAAATTGAAAGAGGTACAACACATGATATTTTTGAAACAAGTACGTAAGAAGTCATCTGCGAAGTCATGCTATGGAGTTCCGTGAAGTCATTCGGCATGTACCTCCCTTCACCAAAGACCGGGCGACTGCCTTCCTTCGTGCCCTCATCTGCCCACCGAATGATGGTGTTCTGAATATTTGATGTAAACTCCATCAACGACGGGAACATCGTCACAGCGACAAAAACCACCTGCTTGGTCGGTATCTCCACCCTCAGGCGCTTGATAGCGCCCGAGAAGGGGTTGTACAACCGTGTCTTGTACGGATCCATCCTCTGTCCAAGCACAAGGAGGCCGCCGGTTGTGCTACCGACATAAAAGTACCTTTCAGAGACACAGAGAGGGAGAGAGATATGAGAAGCAGAGATTCAGTCAAGGTAAATAGATAGAGATTCAATCAAGGTAAAACAAGTAGATGGAGAAACAAAACTTGAAAAGCATATCGTATAGGAGGTGAACGCAAAAAAGGATCGCACATATACAGATGAATATCAAGAAAGCACCTGCGAATAACCCGACTAATCTTCTTCTCAAGGTAGCGGCCGGTTCTGACGTTCAGCATAGTGATGGTGGTGTCGTCTAGCGCATACTCCGGCAACAACTGGTGCTCTAGAACTATCCAGTTGGCTGGTATAAAGGGGTCCTCCATGAAGCCGCGACAGGCGCTGCAGACTGCCCGGAAGGCGGCGTAGTAGTCGAAGTCGTCCGTCGACAGGAAGATGTCACCTATCTTCTGCACGACTCCCTTAGGGAGATCAGCCCACGGCGAATCCTACTGCTTGTTGCCAGTCATGGATGATGGTGTTCGTGTGGTCTCAGTCCCTCGAATGGCAGAGGAAGCGGTTCTAGAGACAAAAATTTATTAAAGAAGGCCTGGGAATGCCAAGGGAAGCATGTGGAAACAAGACGACCGCATGCACACAGCAACCGCAAGCCCAACCGCCAACGATCCCACATTCAATTTTTCTCGTCGGTTCGGTTCCTATCAAGTAAATGCGGGGGGTTTCTACACGAGCAAGTTAATGTGGGGGGGGGGGGGTGCAGTTTCAAGTTTACTAGTATCTAGGAAAGTAAGGTGCCACGATCATATAAAATGAATAGCTCATACAAACAGCTAGCAAAACTGCCGCCATAAGTTATTGTTATGAATGTGTACATATTTGAACACATCACTATAATGTGAAACCTATTGATGATTGATGAAATGGATCTAGCTTCTCTTCGCGTATTTGCATTCAATCGCTCATGGATTTGTTCCCATATTTTTTGGCAATGGCTGATGAACTCCACTCTCTTGGTAACATGCTTTGTCAACGAGCCCTTGTTGATGCAATGCAAAGTACAGACTATGGTCTTCATTGTTATCCTATTTAGGTTCTCTGTTTTTATTCATCATGGAGCTACTAATTTCAAATGAAAGTCTAGTAAACAACATATCGGTACATGTTTTCTACTACCACAATCACAAGAAGAAAACTGTATGGAATTTCACCTTGTTGGCATTGTGCCGAACAGATTGGATGTGTCCTTGGGGTTCGGAGAGTAAGGCGCCCTGGCTGGTGCGGGTGCGACCACGGCGACGACAAGCTCGGATTTTGGAGAAGGACAACGGGACCGAAATATCGTCTCGGTGCCGTGCCATGGGTCGAGCTCCGGTTTGGGAGGAGGAGGGCGAGACCGATCAGGTTCAGCCGGGTGCTGGATCTCGCCGCTGAAGGAATTCCCTCCCAGCTCCGTGCCATGGCGGTGACCACAGATCGCCCCTTTGGGGAAGAAGAAGGCCGGGTCAAAAAGATCGTTTGAACACGAGGGCGCCAATGCTGCAAGTCTACATGGCAGTCAACATGGCAGTGACTTAACGGTCAAAAGTGACAGGCGGGGCCCAATTTGACGGGCGTTAGCGAGTTTTCCCGTGTTCAACGGTTTGTTGAATTCGTTCCGAAAATACCCTCTGAGCATTTGGCATGCCAACTCGGGGTATCACGATCCAATACCGACGAAGTCGCACCCCGCGTTTCCTTGGCGCTTCAACTTTCGGGCCGCAAGTTAAAAATCTCTGCATTGTGGCTACAACGGTGATCCTTCAGCTATATCTCCAATACCTCTAATGGCTATATCTAGGAGAGCATAGGAGGAAGAAGGTGAGCTCCTATCGAGCAGAGAAGAGAGGATCTCTTTCAGGTCTCCACACGCTTGGGACTAGTCAGACGTGTCAGTTGTCTCGTAGTTCTTATCCTTGGCATCTTAAGTCATCAGTCTTATCTCTTTAGCATATTCCCCAACATCTTCCTGAGATGCCCAGCATATTCCCTAGCATCTCAAGATATGCCAAGGGCATCTCCCATGCAACAATACTGCATGTGCAAGTCTGAGCCAGAGGCGTCCCAAGACTGGCACACGACAGAAGGGCTCGTGGTATGTCGAAGTAGAGGTAATACTTTGGGTTAACCTGGCGACAAGGGATCTCCCGGGGTGACTTGATTTGGCCCAGGGAGAGAAAAGGGGCCAACCTAATCTCCCTAATTCGTCCTAGACCAAGCGCTAGGAAAGGGGCCCAGCGGGGCTATTGGATGAGGCCTAGTCAGGTTATTGGTTAAGGCCCATCCAGATCATTAGTAATTTGGCCTAGAGGCGTTGGTGAGGCAGACCCGCGGTGGGATGATGGAGCGCTGGGTTGATGTAGGAGCGCTTCGCTGGGAACCCCAAGAGCAAGGTGTGAAGAGCACAACAGCAAGCCTTCCCTCTATAAGAAACCGAGGTTATCGAACCAGTAGGAGGAAGGAAACGTCACACAAGTGTTGCAAGCAACATGGAAACCTGCACAACACAAACTCAAGACTTTGCCCCAACGAACAGTGAGGTTGTCAAGCTCACCGGTTTGCTGTAACAAAGGATTAACTGTATGGTGTGGAAGGTGAAAGTGGTTTGCAGCAAAGTAAACAGTGGAAGATGTATCAATGGTAAAGATTGGACCGGGTTCCATAGTTCACTAGAGGTGCTCTCCTTAGATAAACAACGTGTCATGAAGGGAAAACAAATTACAGCAGGGCAATTGACAGGAACTGAGCAAGGCATAACAATGCAATACTAGACACAAAGATCCTATGAGATTCGATTGGGCAATACAACAATATAAATAGACCGCCATCCAACTGCATCTATGACTAGAAGTCCACCTTCAGGTTATCATCTGAACCCCCTCTAGTATTAAGTTGTAAGCAACAGACATCTGCTTTAAGCAAAGTGTGTAAGGTAAACAATCCACTTGTTCCATGAACAAGAGACTGTTGTTTTCTCCCTAGTGGCAACAACACATATACAACCGAAGAGATTTCTGTCACTTCCCTTGGAAACTAGAGGCAAGAACCCACTATCGAGCATAAATACCCCCACTTGGAGTCACTAGCAACTACTTGGCCAAGATAGCTACTAACAACAGAGAGCATGCAAGATCACAAACAACACATACATGATAGAATCCATAAGACAAAACCATTAATCAATCTGACATAGTAATCTCAATATCCATCGGATCCCCGCAAACACAACATGCATGATTACAAATAGATTAGATCTTGATCATGGACGGAGCTCACAAGATCTATACATGAAAGCACAAGGAGGAGATACAACCATCTAGCTACTACATGGACCCGTAGTCCAAGGTGGAACTACTCACGCATCATACCAGAGAAGAATGCTGTTGGGGATATGCTATATGGGTATCCTCATAGCATGTCCTCAATTCGGATAACCCGGGTGGCCCACTGTTGGTAGCATGGCCCATGGCCTGCTAGGCGGCCCAGTTAGATGGATCCAGAAGGGAGGCCCATGCTGGATAAAGTAAGGCTACGGAGGAGTCACCGACGTACCCGGAGCCTTGGAGTACAAGACACGCTATACTGATTGTAGATAGTGTAGGACTCTGTAACCTGTCCGGCTAGGACATTTCCCTGTAACCCTAGGACCTGGCAACTATATAATTCGGGCCTATGGGAGCCTTTAGGGCACGATAACTTAGACTTTCTAGTCACCTCGCATAGCGAACCAATCCATGTAACTCGGCGTATTGCCATTATAGTGATTTATAGCAGGAGTAGGATTCCGCCATCGTCGTGGGATATGAACCTGGGTAAGCTGTGTTACCTCGTACCCGTCAACCGCCCGCCTTCCCCCACATCTCTAAACACGCACTATGAGGCCCCCTCCATGGCGTACTCGTCAGTAATACCACGACAGTTGGCGCCCACCGTGGGGCAAGAAGCGCTTCAGGATCTTCAGCGGGCGAGGACCAAGATCTTCACGGGAATCGGCGAAACCGTAGCCATCGGTCGTGTTCTCTTCTACGGCAATGTTCTGATCGTCCCTCCCGATGAGTTCTGGATCCCGGCGAAGACGAACGCTACTCGATGCTCGATCGTCCCCATCAGAGACATCCACCTCTTCATTCGTGAAACCGACTCGGGCACTAGTTCTCTGGGATTCGGAGGAGCATCAAGGCCCGCACGGACTGCCTACGGGCAGGATACGTTCGCAGAAGGATCGATGTCGGATCTCTCTTCGGAGTTTGCCGGCAAAGATCGGAAAAATTCAAGACCCGCGTGAACCGCCTACGGGCAGGATACGCTCGCGGAAGGATCGATGTCGGATCTCTCTTTGGATTTTGCCAGCAAAGATCGCAAAAATGCAAGGCCCACCCAAACCTCCCTTGTGCAGGATATAATGGTGGAAGATCACTGCAAATCTGCTGGCTTCGTCCGTGCGTCTAGACAACAGAGATCCAAGTTCGTCGGCGTGGTTACCATCTTCGATCTGGCGTGTTGCGTTCAGAGAGAGGGCGAAAAACCCCGCGATTACCTTGCCAGGTGGCTCCGTATACGGGCCGATCTGGGGCACTACCCCAATGATGATGCCATGTATCACTTTGTGGAAGGACTGGACCAGGGTACGCTTCTCCGGCATTCTCTAAGGCGACATCAGGCTTCGGGACGTCTCACCTTCGAAAGCATGGTGAACACCGTCAACAATTACGCGGAGGCCAAGGAGGCGGCTCAGACAGCGCTTGCGCTCATTGACGGAGCACCACTGATTCAGCCACCGCCACCACCGCCTCCGGCCGCCATCGCCGCAGCAGCGCCACCACCTCCGGTAATCGTTGCACCTATTGCACCTCCACACCCCATCATCGAGGAAGCCCGGGCACCCTCCGACTCTGTGATTGACGCACTCTAGGCCAACTTCAGTGCAGACTCGGAGGAGATAGATTTCAGCCTGGAGGAACTAGACACTGCCATGCAGGACATGGAGGAGGAGTACATGCGCGACGAGCAGGCCAACAACGCCGTCACGTCCCGAGAGGTGTTCGTCGCCTTTGGGACGACGATGGAAGAAGATCAACCCGAACGAGCTCCGCCTACAGCTCTGGACAAAGGGAAGGGACCACCTGTTTCTGCCGACAATGATCGTGCAAAGGTCATGCCCCCTCCGCCTAACCCAGTGCAACAGCCGCTGGAACTCGGCACCAGACCGAGCAACAACAACACCGCAAACCTGCCGCCTCCGGCATCTACGTCTGCTGCTGCCCAAGTTACTCCAGCTGATAGAGTGATATACGGCAATCTCCTCGTCGATCCACTGACCGTAGCTCATATCCGGAACGTGACCCAGCTTGACGAGAAGCGCCAGCAGCTGCTGGAGGAAGCGCAGGCCATCGCGGAGCAAGGCGCAAAGCTAGATCGAGATCTGGTCAACGCGTAGAAATCCATTGAGAAAGCTAGAGCAATGGAGGCCGAGTACAAGACTCTGCTGCAACAGCAGAAGGCCAAGAAAGCTCCGGCTCACGTCATCAACGATCCTGGTGTGCAGCGAAACCTAGGATGGGCTCCCCCGAAGCCGGCACAAGCCAATCCATACATTGACAGTGAAGGCAGGCAGGTGATGCCCACTCCTCTCCTCAACCTCGCCATCGCCAAGACCCTTCTGGAGCAGGATAGATCGCTTGAGGCAGTGGACCGGGTCTATGACCTAGTGGCCAAGGCGGTGAAACATCAGGAAAAGGCCACCTCTCAGAGGCTTGAGTCTGACCCAGCATTTTTCCAGTCTAGCCAGCATAAGCCGCCAAGGGACAGATCTCCTCTTGATGCCGGGTCTCAGACGGGTTCGTCAGAACGAAGACGGAGGGATGCGTGCAATAGAAAGGATGCTATCCCCATATCCTCCAACCACGGAGGTAAAGCCCAACCTCGTCGCCCATCGCCACCGCCCCGCTCACCCCAACGTCGCGAAGACCCCAAGGCTTACCGCCGTACGGATATGCCCCCGCCAAGGCAGAGCGGCATCGTCATCCGCGACAACGCGGAGCAGACCCATCATGACGGAGAGTGCAACCAGGGACACAAGAGCAGGTCACGCCATGACCCTCCGCGTCCGACAAGCGACCGCGACAAGCGTGAGGCATCGCAGGAGGGTAACAGCAAGAAGGCTAACCCACCACCACCTCCGCCTCCATCGCCACCCAGCAGCCACCATGGCAGAGGAGGCTCGCGTCGTTCACGCAGCCCATCCCCTGTTGGCAAGAAGAAAAGAAGCCCGGAGCCATACGACGCACGTTCACGGATAGACAAGATCCACGAAGCCCGGGAAGGACCATACCTGGGACCACGTTGCTTTGGACCTATGATACGATCCACAACTTACTCCAAAGGTTTCCGGATTGACAAGACCATCAAGCCCTATGAAGGCACCGCTAAGCCAGCGACATGGTTGCAGGACTACGACAACGCGGTGGAGATCACCGGGGGTATCCCCAATGTCGCCGTCAAGTACCTCCCATTGATGTTGGCGGGCACAGCCCATCAATGGATTGATGACTTGCCGGAAAGATCCATCTGCAATTGTTTGGACATGCAAGAAGCGTTCACCAAGAACTTCGAGGGTACGTACAAACGTCCCTGCACTGTTGGCGATCTACAGCTGTGCGTGCAAGAGAAAGACGAGACATGTCGCGCCTTCCTCTCCTGCTGGCTAGATATGAAGAATTCCTGGGCAGGAGTGCACGCTCAGACCGCCATGGCTGCCTTCATCGATGGGTTGGAAAGGGGCACGTTGCTCCGACATAAGCTGAAGCGCTTGCAGGACAATCACCAGCTAGACTTGAACCAGATGATTCAGTTGGCCAGTGAGTTCGCAGCTGCCGACGACGACGCTCGCGGCTCGTTGCCGGCAACGGCCGTTCCAACTCAAGCTCGGAGGAACAATAGCACAAAGCGGAAAACCGCACCAGAAGAAAAGCAAACTCCCAACATGGTCGCTATGACCTTCGCAGGACGAGGTGATGGCGGACAGCGTGGCCGAGGACGGGGAGCTGGTCGTGGGCAGCAGCGAGGAAGTGAAACTACCTCGACAACGCTCCGCATTCCCCAAACCTACAAGGAGTACCGCGATATGCCGTGCCTCGTACACCTCGATGCCAACGGCAAGGCCACACACACCAATTGCCACTGCAAGTTCATCAACGATCTCAAGGAGGACCCGGAGTCCGGCTACAAGCAAAGTCGGAAGAACAGACCGCGAGCAAAGGGCAAGGGAAATAATAAGGAGGAGGAGTCCAAGGATTCAAATGACATGGACGAGGACATTGACCCCAAGCACGCCCCCAAGAGCGACGACAAATGCAAAAACCCCTTCGAAAAGAAGGCGGCAGTTTTCCATACTTTCCTTGGCACCCCCACCGTCTGACAACAGAAGACCTCCATGAGGATACTGATGGCTAATCTCCCCCCAGTTCCCCAGTTCCCGCGCTGGTCAGAGATTCCAATTACTTGGGACATGAAGGATCACCCAGACCTCATACCTACGAAGAACCAATACGCCATGGTCATCAACCCCTTGATTGATGGCAATGAGTTCACCAAATGTATGGTGGATAGTGGAAGAAACATCAACATCATGTACCTGGATACACTACAGAAGATGAACTTGACGGAGGCAAACCTAAGACGGAGTAACACCATCTTCCATGGCGTAGCTCCTGGTCGGGAGGCTCGGTCCCTTGGGTGCATCACACTTTAGGTCGCTTTTGGTGATGTTAATAATTACCGCCAAGAACGCATGACCTTTGAGGTGGTCCCCTTCAAGAGCGTGTACCACATCATATTCGGTCACGACATATTCCACACCTTCATGGCCAAGCCATGATTCGTCTACAACAAACTCAAGAAGGGACTGCGAGATTGGAGAAGCAGCCTACGCGGAAGCTATCCTCTACAGCGAAGAATTCAAGGAGATCCAGAGCAAGGTCGATGCCTTGGAGATGCCCGCGTCAAAGAAACATATTTCTGACTCCGCTCCGGCATTCAAGGCCGCCATCGAGACCAAGCCGGTGGAACTTGTGGTAGGCGATGCCTCCAAGACCACCGCCATTGGGACGAACCTGGATCCCAAATAGGAAAGCGCGCACGTCGAGTTCCTCCGTGAGAATAGGAACATCTTTGCCTGGCAACCTGCCGATATGAAAGGTGTACCTAGGGAACTTGCCGAGCACAGCTTGAACATTGATCCAAAATGCAAACTAGTGAAGCAACCTCTACGACGCTTTGGAGATGAGAAGTGACGCGCCATAGGCAAAGAGATAGCTAGGTTACTTAAGGCTAGTTTTATCCGAGAAGTCCTTCACACCCAATGGGTGGCCAATCCTATACTTGTCCCCAAAAAGGGAACCAAAGAATTAAGAATGTTCTTTGATTACACCGGCTTGAACAAAGCATGTCCCAAAGATCCATTTGCTTTGCCTCGCATTGACAAGGTCATTGACTCGACGGCTGGCTCGGAGCTTTTGTGTTTTCTCGATGCATACTCCGGATACCACCAGATCAAGATGAGGAAGTCAGACCAATTGGCCACTTCGTTCACTACACCCTATGGCACGTTTTGCTATGTCACGATGCCCTTTGGGCTGAAAACGCAGGTGCTACGTACCAGCGGACAATGCAACGTTGCCTACACAATCAAATTGGTCGGAACGTTCACACCTATGTGGATGATATAGCAGTGATGTCTAAAAAGTCAAATGACTTAATCTTCGACTTAAAAGAAACCTTTGATAATCTCCGGAAATAGAACATGATGCTTAACCCTAAGAAGTGCAAATTCGGGGTTCCAGCCGGCAAATTGTTGGGCCTCATCATTTCCCAACATGGAATCGAGGTCAACCCGGAGAAAATCAAGGCCATCTTAAAAATAAACCGTCTTGCATTCCTAAAGGACATACAACGACTGACAGGCTGTGTTGCAGCAGTTAGTCGGTTCGTCAGCTGACTTGGAGAGAAGGCTCTGCCGCTGTACAAGTTGCTGAAGAAGGCGGACGAATTCACGTGGACGGACAAAGCAGATGCAGCTCAAGGAGATTCTTTCCTCAGCGCATATCCTTGCAGCACCCGAGCCTGGTGAACCCATGTTAATTTACATGGCGGCCACCAACCGGGTAATCAGCATCGTCGTCATGGTAGAGCGGAAGGAACCAGGCTATGAGCATGGAGTTCAACGACCAGTTTACTATGTAAGCGAGGTCTTGATGGAGTCCAAGCAGCGTTACCCGCACTACCAAAAGATAGCTTATGGAGTATTCCTTGCTTCTCGGAAGCTGAGGCACTATTTCCAGGAGCACCCCATCACAGTGGTGAGCAAGACTCCACTGTCCGACATTATCAACAATAGCGACGCTACAGGAAGGGTCGTGAAGTGGGGCATTGAACTTGCCGCCTTCGAGATCACCTATAAGAGACGCGACGCTATCAAGTCACAAGCCTTGGCGGATTTTATTGCAGATTGGACGGAGATGCCAGATGCTACCCCATTGTCGGAACCAGAATACTGGGTGATGCACTTTGACGGATCAAAGCAGCTCAACGGCTCGGGGGCTGGTGTACTGCTACAGTCACCAACTGGGGACAAGCTACACTATGTTCTGCAGATGCACTTTGAGGCTACGAACAACATGGCGGAGTATGAAGCACTCATTCACGGATTACGCGAGCCAAGGATATTGGCATCAAGCACATTGTTTGCTGTGGAGATTTCGACATGGTTGCCTAGCAGGTGGCTGGCACCTGGAATGCGCGGAACCCTATGATGGCGCCATATCGAGACGAAGTGGACGAGATAGACAAGAGCTTCTTGGGCTACGAGGTCAAGTATGTACCCAGGGAGCAAAACAAGGCAGCTGATCTACTGTCTAAGCTTGGATCAGGGTGCAAACGAATTCTTCCTGGAGTTTTCCTGGAGCATCTACGGACACCATCCGTGAAGGGAGCAGACATCAACAACCCGAAAAGAGTAGACTCTTTCGTCCACATGGTCGCAAAGGTCCCTCTGGCTTGGACAAAACCGTTCATGGAGTATCTCAAACACAGAACTTTGCCCGACGAGAAAGTCGAAAGACGGCAGATAGTACATCGAGCGAAGGGATATACCATAATCAATGGACAGCTCTACAAAAGAAGCACTACTGGTGTATACCTTAAGTGTGTTTCCCAACAAGAAGGTATTGAAATCCTACGCGAAATCCATCTCAGAGATTGCGGGAATCATGCCGCTCCCCGATCTTTGGTCGCAAAAGCCTTCTGGCAAGGATTCTACTGGCTGACCGCGTAGGCGGACACCGACAAGCTGGTGGAGATGTGCATGGGATGCCAGTATTATGCCCGACAACCACATGTTCTAGCTGAAGAATTGCGAACAATACCAATAACTTGGTCGTTTGCAGTCTGGGGGCTAGACATGGTGGGACCGTTACAGACGGCACCTTGTGGGTTTACACATCTGCTTGTAGCAGTGGATAAATTCACAAAATGGATAGAAGCTAAACCCATTAGAAAGCTTGATGGGGCAACTGCCCTCAGGTTTGTCCAGGATCTAGTGGTGAGATTTGGTCTCCCACACAGCATTATCACCGACAACAGCATGGAGGCTTATTGTTGGGAGAAAGGAATCCGACTTGATCTTGCATCTGTGGCACACCCACAATCTAACGGTCAGGTTGAGCGAGCCAATGGATTAATTCTGCAGGGAATCAAGCCACGTCTTGAGGCACCGCTACATAGAGTAGCTGGGTCCTGGGCGGAAGAATTTCCATCTGTGCTGTGGATTTTATGAACTACACCCAATAGATCCACCGGCTACAACCCTTACTTCATGGTATATGGAGCAGAAGCCATCCTGCCTTCCGACATACTTCACGATGCGCCAAGAGTTGCCACCTACGACGAAGATGACGCTGAAGAATCCAGACGCCTAGATGTGGACCTTCTCGAGGAGGAACGTGTTTTGGCATGCCAAAGATCCGCCATCTACCAGCAGAAGCTATGCAGCTTCCATAGCCGCCGCGTCCGGCATCGCTCGTTTAAAGAGGGGGATTTGGTTCTCCGACTTAAGCAGAAGAAGTCACACAAATTATCCCCGCCATGGGAAGGACCGTTCATCATAAGCAAGGCGCTGCTCAATGGGTCTTACTACCTCGTTGACAATCGTGACTGAAGGATAGACCCAGCGAGGATCATAAGCGTAACCGACGTGACCCGGATGATGACTACCCGGAGCTTGATCGTCCATAGAACATAGCATAGCTACGTCCTTTCTACACTTAGCATTTTTTATCTATTGTGTACCTCTTATATGATCAATTAA
Source organism: Avena sativa (assembly GCA_916181665.1). Classification (NCBI taxonomy): domain Eukaryota; kingdom Viridiplantae; phylum Streptophyta; class Magnoliopsida; order Poales; family Poaceae; genus Avena; species Avena sativa. The sequence goes on from OV702280.1 coordinate 325,841,792, forward strand.
ATAAAGCTCTCTGGTTCACTCATATTTCCGAGTCTTTCACCTCCTTTAGTGTTCATTTTTGTATCGTATAAAACCTTTATGCACAATCTTTGCACTTGCACTTGTGAAAATTCTTCCTACGAGAGTTAGCTTAAGTTTTCTGGTCTACACGTTCTTTATCGTTTTTATGTGGATTCTGGAGTAGTGACTTTTGGCACTTATTGTCGGTGATTTTGTTCTTAGGATATTGATGGTGCCAGCGGGTATTGTCGGGGGGTTAACCTCAGGTAGGTCAAAGACGGGGAAAGACAGAGGTACTATCCCCGTCTAGTTTCCGAGTTACAGTCCAAGTCGGCCGAATCATGTATATGTCGGCCGATGAACGTAGGCAAGAAGCCCACGTATATGTATCAAGTAATTACCCGGCCGAGTTACTGAGAGAATCGGCCGGGTTACCCAAGTGATCGTGATGCAGGTGAAGAACGAGCAGAGTAACACAAGGTAAGGCCGAGTGATACGAAGCTTGCAGGAGAAGGAGAAGCCCAAGGTCAAACTATAGCTGCAGGCTAGAAGGAATCAGAGCAGAGCCAAGCGCAAGAGACAAGGATGCACAGCGTCAGAGGGGCAGAAGGAGGTCACGGAAGTGACAGTGCAGGAGCCCGAGGCACGCAGGAGGAGGCCACTGGAGCCTTGCCGTCATTAGAAGGGCGACAGGGAAAGGAGGCCGCCGAACTACTAATTTGGGACAAGCATATTCCACGAATATGCTTGCCTCGTCAGCCCTAAGGGCACCCAAGGCACTCCTTTAAAAGGGGAGGCCTGGACCCTGAGGGAGGGATCGACTCTTGGAGCACCGTTAGGCTGGGGAGATTCATCTTGTCCCCCTGTATACAGCTCAAGGAGCATTTGTAACCCATCAAGAGAAAAATAAAGATCATCACTTTGGCAGCTTGAGTGAAGAGACAGTTGCATCTTCCCTCCCCAGATCCCACTAGCATCCATTAGCCCCATACTTTAGCCTACCCATGGCATCTGCCGTGCCGCCACCACGACAGTTGGCGCCCACCGTGGGGCCAGCAGCGGTGCTAGCTGGAGTTGTGATCCGGACGGGAAACTTCGTCAACACCGGCGAGCGTGTTGTTTCTGGCTTGGTCCAGAGACTTGGTCTCTGCGACTATGTCAGAGACAATGCAGGAAGCTTCAGGGGGAAAACTCCCCCGCGCAATGGAATCTTCATCGGCCTGGGCGAGCACAGAGTCTACATCGGCGTCGACATCACCGGCGTTTATCCTCACCAGGTCGTTGTTGCAGGAGAGCCACCTCGAAGCGCGGCGAGCCGTCCCTCGGGAGATCATCATGCAGGCAGCGTCGAGGTGATGGTCGCAGCAGGAGCTCAAGCGGGAGCAGCAGTAGCCGGGTTAAGCAGAGAACCCGCCGCAGGGGCACAAGGCGCACCCAAGCAGACCACACTGCAAACCACTGAGGTAATTCCGCCAGTGACAAACCCAACCGAGCTACATGACACCACCCCAAAGGCACCAAGAGTGAGAGGGCCACCTCTGGAAAGACCAGAGAACATTCTTCAAGCGACTATAGAAAACTTAACCACACCTGTAGCGCCGATACTTGATCCGGCAAATGCTCAGGCAGAGTTAGAAGAGACCAGGCAAAAGGTGCTGGTAGAAGCCAAAAAAGTATCAGCCCTGCGGGAATCCTTGAACAGGACCCTAAGGGAATATGCAAAAGCTAATAAGCTTGATATCGCACCCGAGCGGGTGGACGAACTGAGATTAAGAGGGAAGAACCTCATGAATGACATTAACAAAGAGCATGAAGCTCACAGAGCAGAATCAGGTGATTTGGGTTTGCCGAGGTACAGCACCCCGGCGAAAAACCTGAGAGCGGCAAATGCCGCAGCATTGGAGTTAGAGGGGTTAACCGGGGAAGCTCGGCAGAAACAACAAGAAAGAGTGAATGAGCTGGTGCGCATCGCAAATCAGCAAAATGAGGAATACTCAGAACTAACCCGGCAAGACCAGGGGCTTCACGGATGGTACATTCGGCAGGGGCAGCACCTGCTTTATCCGCGGCAGCGGCATCTTCACCCGGAAACAACGCTCAAAAAGAGAAAGCAGTAACCTCTGGGAAGAGGAACAAACAAATTGTTCCATATGACCCGGCAATAGCTGGAAAGGCAAATGAGAACAGAGGCAATGCAAGCCGAGGTAACAGTGGGGAGAGAAACCACGGCCATGTGGAAAAGGACGGCGGCGGCCGAGGCAATGGGGATCTCAGCAGGAGAGAACCCGCAAGAGATAATCATGAAAACCAGACCCCGGCCTAAGTAAGGAGAGAAGTGCTGCCCAACCCGCAACCAAGACATGAGCTTCGGCAGGAAAGAGAAGTGAGGCCAGCTCGCCACAATCAGATGAATGAAAGGTACAATGATGGATATTCCGAGGTAGAATACGCAAACCAGGGTGGAAACAATCACTATGGGATACAGGATAGAATTCTGTACAGAGATTTTCCAGCGAGTGATGCGAGAGTAAAGTTGGATCGGCTATACCGATCCGAGTTATTGGAAGAGCAAGGTCCACCAGGTCCGGCATGTTTTGGACCACGGATCATGGGCGAACCACCAGTGCCGAATTTTCAGTTAGCAAGAGGCACAAAAACGTACAACGGAAGTACCAAGCCACAAGACTGGTTGATTGATTATGCCACCGCTGTGAAGATAGCGGGTGGCAACCTAAGATGGGCAGTGCGGTATGTCCCACAGATGTTGGAAGGCCCAGCCAGGGTATGGTTGAATAATCAACCAGCTGGTAGTATCAACTGCTGGTTAGATTTCGAAGAAATGTTCGTCAGCAACTTTACCAGCACATACAAGAGACCGAATAGACCACAACAGCTGGCCATGTGCAAACAGAGGCCGAATGAAACGGATAGAGAGTTTTTAACTCGATGGTGCAACCTGAGAAACTCATGTGAGGGAGTTATCGAATCACAAGCAATCGCTTGGTTCGCACAAGGCTGCCGCTATGCCAGCGTTTTGTGGCAACGCCTGCAAAGAGATATGCCAACCACACTGGCAGAAACTATCAGAATAGCAGACTCCTATGCATTGGGCGACCCAACCCAACCGGAATTAATGTCGGCAGATCATCGTGAGCAACAGGACCAGTACGCGAGAGAATTGGCCGGGTCATCCAGGCGTGATTTTAGAGGAAGAAGAAGAGAGGAGAGGCCGGATTATAGATATAATTCGGCCCAGGTGGCGGCAGTAGCACAAGATCAGCCGAGTCACGGGGCGACTCAACGACAGAAAAATGGACCTCAACAGTGGACATCAAGAAATGAGGGAAAAAGGCAATGGACCCCAGAGCAAAAGAAGCAATGGCAAGAAAGGCCAAAGTACACGTTCGAATCCATGTTAGATCAGCCGTGCAAATTTCACACATCAAACCCATCCAGACCAGCCAATCATACAACCCGCCAATGTGCCTGGATGAAAAATGCGATCGGGAACCCAGCAGGAGTTCAGGCTCCCCATCAGGTGCAACAGCAACATCAGCCGCAATTAACTGGAGCAAATACACAGCAATTGATGTTACCGCCCCCTCCCCCTAGGTACGATAACTCGGATCGGAGGGATGCAGTACATCAAGTAATGAACCAGGGCCAGGACGGAAGGATGAATCCGGCAAATACCGGACGTAATGATTACAGGGAACATCACCAGTCTTATTGTGTGTTCACAACAGAACAGCAGGACAAGCAGAGTGTGCAGCGCCGGCATATGGAAGTGAATGCAGTTGTGCCGGCAGTTCCAAGATACCAGCCGTGGTCTGATCAAGAGGTGACCTGGAGCATGAAAGACCACCCCAGAATAATGCCGAGTCCAGGATCATATGCACTTGTGTTAGATCCGACGTTTGTTGGACCAAGCATCAATGTAAAGTTTTCAAAAGTACTCATTGACAATGGGAGCAGTATCAACATCATGTACAAAGATACCATGCATAAACTCGGAATATCGCAGAATATGCTGCAGTCCACGAGGACAACTTTCCATGGGATAGTGCCAGGGCTTTCATGTGAGCCCATCGGTAAAGTCCGAGTGGACGTGTTATTCGGTACAAGAGATAACTGCAGAGCAGAAAACTTAGAGTTTGAAGTGGTGGATCTGGAAAGTTGTTATCATGCTCTACTCGGACGGCCCGCACTGGCCAAATTCATGAGCAGCTGTCATGTAGGTTATCTAAAGATGAAATTACCCGGACCACAAGGGGTGATAACAGTTGTAGGGGATTACAAGAAGTCAATGGAGTGCGCTTCAGCCGGGTCAAATTTGGCCGAGTCATTGGTTATAGCAAGAGAAAAGAAAAGGATTCAGGAGGTAGCAGCCCTCGCTCAGTCAGCACAGTTGAACATGCCGGCACTGGCCAACCCTCATGGCAGTGTTTCTTTTCAGCCAACTAAAGAGACGAAGAAATTTCAGATTGATGAGCAATTCCCAGAGCGCACTGTTACAATCGGTGCGGGCCTTGACGCTAAATAGGAAGGCGAGCTCACCAACTTCCTCCGTGAGAATCGGGACATATTTGCATGGTCAACTCAAGATCTGCAAGGTGTTCCGAGGGAGTTGGCTGAGCACTCTTTAAACGTCAGGCCAGGAGCAAGGCCGGTGAAGCAACCTCTCCGCCGCTTCGCCGAAGACAGGAGAAAAGTAATAGGGGATGAAATAGCTCGGCTCCTCGCGGCCGGGTTCATCATGGAGGTGCTATATCCGGATTGGTTATCAAATCCGGTGCTAGTAGAAAAGAAAAAAGATGACCCCAATGTAGCCATTGTGTGGCGAATGTGTATCGACTACACCAACCTGAACAAGGCGTGTCCGAAAGATCCTTTTCCATTGCCTAGAATAGACCAAGTCATTGACTCGACCGCTGGCTGTGAGCTGTTATCATTTGTAGACGCGTATTCTGGTTTCCACCAGATACCGTTAAATCCGGCCGATCAAATAAAGACGGCATTTATTACCCCGTACGGGGCTTATTGTTATCGCACAATGCCATTCGGCCTGCGAAATGCAGGAGCAACATACCAAAGATGCATGCAAAAATGCCTACATGATCAGATAGGGAAAGATGTACAAGTGTATGTGGATGACGTGGTCATCAAAACTAAGGAGAGCAAAACCTTGCTAGAAGATATACGGCAAACTTTCGCGAACCTGAGAAGGTTCCGAATGAAGCTTAATCCAGAGAAATGCACATTTGGCGTGCCGGCAGGAAAACTACTCGGTTTCCTGGTGCCCAGCCGAGGTATCGAGGCTAATCCAACAAAGATAAGAGCAGTAGAAAGAATGGAATTGCCCAGATGTTTGAACGATGTACAAAAATTCACGGGCTGCTTGGCCTCGCTTAGTCGATTTGTATGTCGGCTAGGAGAAAAGGCATTGCCACTCTATCAGCTGATGAGAAAGTCGGACAAATTCAGCTGGACTCCGCAGGCGGACCTTGCATTTCATGAGTTGAAAAAGATGCTAGTTACGGCACCCATTTTAGCTTCTCCATTATCGAGAGAACCTATGCTACTCTATGTGGCGGCTACCAATCGAGTAGTTAGTACTGTGGTCGTAGTGGAACGACTTGAAGGTGGTAAGTCAATTCAGAGGCCGGTGTATTATCTGAGTGAAGTATTATCCGCCTCAAAGCAAAATTATCCGCACTATCAAAAGATGGCTTATGGAATATATATGTCGGCAAAAAAGCTTAAGCATTACTTTGAAGAGCACCCCGTCAAAGTAATTTGTGAGGCGCCCATAGCCGACATATTGAACAACAAAGATGCAAGTGGCCGAATAGCAAAATGGGCGATCGAGTTATCACCGTATGCTCCACAATTTGATAGAAGAGATGCAATCAAATCTCAGGCTGTTGCCGACTTTCTCGTAGACTGGGCCGAGGTGCAGTATGAGCCACCATTGCCAGATCCAAATTACTGGACAATGCATTTTGATGGTTCCAAACTAAGGAATGGTTTGGGAGCAGGAATAGTGCTAACCTCGCCTAAAAAAGATCAATTGAAATATGTACTGCAAATACATTTTGCTGCGTCCAACAAAGTAGCTGAATATGAAGCGCTAGTCCATGGATTAAAAGTAGCAAAAGAAATCGGTATACGCCGAATCCTATGCTACGGTGACTCGGATCTAGTAGTACAGCAAGTATCGGGCAGTTGGGACGCATTAGATGCTAATATGTCTTTATACAGATTCCATGTGCAAAAAATCAGTGGATACTTTGAAGGATGTGAATTCCACCACATACCACGAGCAGAAAATGACGCTGCCGACACATTGTCGAAATTAGGATCGACCCGGCAGTCAATTCTGCCAGGTATTGCCTTGGAGCACCTCAGGAAACCATCAATAATCCCATCACCAGAATCCGAATCAATCTTTGTCCCAGCAAGTTCTGCAGAAAATCACACGCCAATGGAGGTAGATCAGCAGAAAGACTCGGAACCCCTAAAGAAGGGGACAGCCGAGGTAATCACAATCATGGAGAGAGCCGGGCTATATACGTCGGCAGAAAACATGGAGATAGACAGTGAGATCACTTCAGAAAGAGTAACACCGATATGGGCGCAACCCATATTTTCTTACCTAAAAGACGCCATGCTGCCGAGTAATGAGGTCTTAGCTAGACAAACCATAAGAAGAGCAAAAGCCTATACAATCATAAACAATGAGTTATATAAGAGAAGCGTCACAAACGTATTGCAGAAGTGCGTGAGTTCCACAGAAGGTCAGGAGATCCTTCTAGACATACACCAAGGAGAATGTGGGCACCATGCCTCATCTCGCGCTTTAGTAGCCAAGGCATTTAGGCATGGATTTTACTGGCCAACGGCGTTAAAAGAGGCAAAAGAATTAGTTAAGAAATGCAACGGGTGTCAGAGATACGCAACCAGAATACATATGTCGTCGGCCGAGTTAAAAACAATACCCATCACTTGGCCATTTTCTGTATGGGGTTTAGATATGGTGGGACCGTTCAAGCCGGCGCGAGGAGGAATGACCCACATGTTGGTTATGGTAGACAAGTTCACCAAATGGATTGAAGTAAAACCGATTAAAAAGTGTGATGGGCACACAGCAGTGAAATTTCTCAAGGATATCATCTTGAGATACGGGTACCCGCACAGTATTATTACAGATAATGGCACAAACTTTGCAGAAGGAGCTTTCGCTAGATTTTGCCGAGAGAAGCACATAAGGCTAGATATTGCCTACGTGGCTCACCCAGCATCCAATGGACAAGTGGAAAGGTCTAATGGACTGGTGCTATCAGGAATAAAACCACGACTTGTTGAACCTTTGCAGAGGTCGGCAGGGTGTTGGATCGAAGAAATCCCAGCCGTGTTATGGAGTCTTCGGACTACTCCAAATAGATCAACAGGATACACTCCATTCTTTCTGGTGTACGGGGCAGAGGCCGTACTCCCAGCCGACATAATATATGACTCGCCAAGAGTCGCTCAGTACACAACCTCAGAGACAAATGAGGTAGCTCGGCAAGATGCCGTAGACCTGTTGGAAGAAGCCAGAGAGTTGACATTATCACGATCGGCTATTTATCAACAGAACTTGCGGCGGTATCATAGCAAGAAAGTGAATCCAAGAGTATTCAAAGAAGGAGATTTAGTCCTCCGACTAGTGCAACGCACGGCCGGCATGCATAAATTGTCACCCCCATGGGAAGGACCGTTTATTGTAAGCAAAGCATTGCACAACGATGCATATTATCTAATCGACGCTCAGTCCACTGAAGAGAACAAGGCAGACAAAACTGATGAAGAAACGAAGCGCCCCTGGAATGTGGCTTTACTTCGGCCATTCTACTCGTAGCATTATATCTCAAAGTCAAAATCCAATGATGTATTTGAACCTCGGCACCCAGAGCAGTAACTCGGGGACTGCCTTAGGTTATATTTACTTCATATTATGTATTCGAACCTCGGCACCCAGAGCAGTCACTCGGGGACTGCCATATGTTATATTATTTCGTGTTATGTGTTTAAACCTCGGCACCCAGAGCAGTTACTCGGAGACTGCCATATGTTATATTATTTCGTGTTATGTGTTTAAACCTCGGCACCCAGAGCAGTTACTCGGGGACTGCCATTTGTTAGATTCATTTCTTTCGCGTTATGTGCTTGAACCTCGGCGCCCAGATCAGTGACTCGGGGACTATCATATGATATATCAATTTCGTATTGATACCTAAACCTCGGCATCTAAAGCAGCGACTCGGGGACTACCGTATGCTACCTCCAACTTATGCTGAGCGCACTCATATCAGTTTTATACTACCTCTGAAATTTGATTTTCATGGGGAAGTTTCGGACAATAAACAACGATCCAGCGATTGCTACGTACTTCCACAACGAAGTAGTTAACTTATGATCAGAACAGATCAATATCATAGGTGTTCAGCGCTCATGCCCGGACAAGACCATAAAAAATAACGGCAAAATTAAGCCCTAAAAGGTCAAGAAATTAAGGGCCAGCGAAACGGGAATTCGGACGAGCATCCACTTAACCAAATGTCACAATAGTACATGGCAAAAGAAATTCAAATCATACAGAGAGTTGACAAATTTTTCGCCTACATCATACGCCCGGCATACCAGGGATCGGAAATAACTTAGGCGCTATTCGTTGGAGAGGCAGCTACTTGCTCAGGTGCGGGGCACTCCGAGGTAGGAGGGACCTCGACTGAGGTTGCCTCGCCCTCCGCTGACCCAGGTGCAACTTCGGCGGAAGCCCGAGGTTGTTCAGGAGCGTCAGTCCGTGCGGTAGAATGCCCGGTACCTTTGGAAGAGGACCGCGCATCGCCGTTGCTGTCCGAGCTTGAGCTAGAGCTATCAGATGCGGCCGAATCATTTTCACCTTCCCCCTGCTCCGCTGAATCATCATCCGAGGCACCCTCAGCCGCAACGTCCTGATCCGGGTCTGGGAGAAAACTCGGCCCTTCATTCCAAGTATGCACGTCGGCGTACTCGACGAGTTGGAACGCCCGAGCTTGCCGAAGAGCAACAAAAGTGGGATCCTCAACCCAGCGGGAGCCAGTGCGCAAGTTTCTCAGGATGTCCAGAGATATGTCTTCATACCATGACATGATAACAGTAAGGGCCATGTCGGCACCAGCACGCCCAGCCGATTCTCTCCAAAGACTCAACTGCCTCTCAGATGCCATCAGCCTTGTCACCAATAACTTGACTTCATTGATATCAGGAGTCCCCGAGGTATTCGGCCAGAGTGCATGGTAAGCTCGGATAGCGGCCTGCACCAAGTCCCGGCCCATAATTTTCATCGGACCAACTGCGGCACCAACGGCAACCAAGTAATCCTCCATTGAATATTCTGAATCAACAGTAACAGGATCACCCCGGCGCGCACGAGCTGCAAGAACCGCTTTAGAACTTACGGGCTTGGCCTCGGGGAAATGATCTGCGCAAAGTATGAACGTGTCAAAGGGTAGCACGGACAAAAAAGAAAAATATAATTCGGCCATGCCAAGTAGCTTACGATGAATGTAGCTCATCATTATTTGAAGATCTTTGGCCCAATCAGCCTTGCTTTTCTCAAAACGAGAAATTTCCTCTCTCAAACCCCGGGTTTTAAGTTCGGCAGCTTCAAGGAGTTCTTTATTCTTCTGCAGATCCAGAGTCAGCCGATTCTTTTCCTCGGAAAATTCTTGGTCGACCTTCTCTAGCTCGGATTTCTGAGAGAGCTTAAGAGTATCCACCTCGGATCGCAGGCGAGCTATCTCATCGTCTTTTTCTTGTAGTTGCCCGAGTGAACTGCATTTTGTTCTAAAAAATGCAGCATCACGTCAGGCATGGGCACGCTATCTTGATGTGACACTGCGAAGTCTTGCAACTCAGCTTCACCACAGCCGAGCGTGATAAGGAACCTTAGCATATATGTTAAGAAGGAGAAGGAGTAAAATAGAAAGGAAACTAACCTTCCAGGTTCTTGATCTTCTTTTGGAGGCGAATATTGAGGTTATTAATATTACCTATTCAACAAGAAGTAAGACGGCATTCCGTGGACGAATACATGAGAAAGTTGGGAATAAGGAAAAGGAACTATCGACATACCAGCCTTCTTCGCCACGAGCAGAACTTTCTCGTACTTCTCTTCCAGTTTGCGATGCGAAAAAAGCAACCTCTGGAACTCGGCAGTTCGCCGGTCATGTGCAACCTGAGTAATGAGGCACAATGATAAATCAACGAGTAAAAGCTAAACCAGATCCGAGTCAAGCAAGACAACTCATATCTAGGTGGCTGGATATTCAAAGCTAAATTAGATCCGAATCAAGCAAAGCTTAATTCGGCTCTAGGTGGCTGGATATTCAAAGCTAAACCAGATCCGAGTCAAGCAAGACGACTCATATCTAGGTGGCTGGATATTCAAAGCTAAATTAGATCCGAATCAAGCAAAGCTTAATTCGGCTCTAGGTGGCTGGATATTCAAAACTAAACCAGATCCGAGTCAAGCAGAGCTTAACTCGGATCTAGGTGGCTGGATATTCAAAGCTAAACTAGGTCCGCATAAAACACGACTAAACTCGGATCTAAATGGCCGGATTAACGAACCTTAGAAATAAAGTTAAGTCAAACTTCCAAGTATACAACAAGTTATTTCCTTGCAAGTTTCGGGGACTAGAGCATATGGTAACATCTGAAGAATAATGATGAACTTCCAAGTATACCTCATTCATCTTGTTGGTATCAATGATGAGCTGGGAAGCATGGTCAAAACGGCCGCTGATGTCAGAAAGCTGAAAGGGCTGGTTTGTTGGATTACCCTCAAACTGATCAGCAGCATTCCAGTTGTTGGCGTACTCAACCAGCGCTCCAAGGCTGTTCCCGCTAGCTGTCCGAGTTAAAACTTTACCCCGGGCAGGCGGTCCGACCACGGCAGTCGCAGGGCTCTTATGAAGAGTAAGCTGGCTGCCGACGGCCGAGGAAACAAGGACTTTTGTATGCGCAGCTCCCTTACGCAGCACGTCAGCGATACTCGGCTGAGAAGAGCCGGCAAGACCTCTCTGAGAAGAAGAAGTCTTGACGGCAATAGCGTTTTCCGCCTTAGAAGAGGCATCAGCAGGATGTGGCGCCTCGGAAGTAGGGACGGAGTCCTTAGGAGCAGCGGAGGATAAGGTCGCAGAGGGCGCCGGGATAACGACCTTTTCGGCCGAGGTCGGGATGGCCGTAGAAACTGCCGGAGTAGATGGAAGCTCAGTAGCAGCGCTGGGGCCCATAGAAGGGGCGGCAGGCTCGACGAAAACTTCGGAGGGCCGGTTCGAATCCAGGTCAATGGAAGGGGTCTCAGGGATATCGCGACGGACATGCGACGTATTCGGAGCTGGAGGAGAAGCAGGACGAATAGGACTAGGAATCCTGGTATCATCAGCGGGAGGAGGAGATGGCGGACGAATCGGACGGCTAGTCATACTAGGACCGCCAGGTTTAACAGAGAGAGGAGCACTGCAAAAATAAGAAAGAAGATTCGTCAGTATGAGGAACAGAGAGAGAAACAAGAAATATAGGCAGGAGAACTTACCCGGCGACCCCAGGCATAGTCCTGCGCCTGGGAGGGTTCGGAGCGGATGTCTTCGTTCGCTTCTTAGGAACCACCTCCGAGGCACTAGCAGGAGCCCCGCGTTTCACCGAGGTAACGGGAGGCCGGGAAGCAATAGGCTCGGCGTCGTGGACCTGACCGGCCGGATTAGCTGGGAAGGTAGAAGCCGGAAATGCATAAGAAATAGGCATGGCGGCAACTACCTCAAGAATTTGGACCTCGTCCGAATCACCTTCCTCCTCATGAGCTGAAGTTTTGCCGCGAGCTCGAGCCGGAGCAGGATCTGACTTAGGGACGAACTCCTCAGAGTCCGGCTCACCAGTATCCGGGGTACTCCTGTCCGCGGGCCAAGGGAGCTGCAGAACTTCGGCGTCCTCGTTTTTCTGCTCTGCGAACCTCTGCAAGACGAGGAGAAAGAGAATTAAATAAACCAGTTTCTAAAAATAGTGGAATAACAGAGCAATGCTGATTAAGCTTACCTCGGGAGGCGGACGATCGCGAGTGAATGGTTTTAATCCCCAGGACCAATCCTCAGGCATCTCGGTCTTGAAGATAGCTCGGATGCGCTTATAAATGAGGTAGTTATCCAGCTCCACGGTCGAGACTCGGTTAGGGTCAAGGGGACCGCTCATGTAGCACAGTTTGTGGGTCCGCTGCTGGAAGGGGCAGATCCGGCTACTAATGAAAGTTGCCATCAGGTCTTCGCCGCATAACCCGGCCCGAATCAACTCTTTAAGCCGAATCTCGAAGGCCTCGGCCAAGGCGTGAGTTTTCCTCGGATTATAGAGCCAGTTCACTTTAGAAGGTGGGCCAATTGAGAATGGAGGGAGCCGAATCTTGTCTTCCGCTCCTCTGTTCTTGACGTAGAAAAATGACTTGTGCCACTTCTTGCACGACTCCAACCCAGTGACACGAGGGAACACGGATTTCCTCCGAGGTGTTATAGACGCCGCCCCACATTGGGTGAGCAACTTCTCGGAAGGGTGCAGAGATTTGTCAGGGACAACGTTTGAGCGGATCTGGAAGAACTTCGACCAGACATGTACTGACGGCCACAGGCCGAAGTAACCCTCCGTAGCGGAGATGAAAGCAGAAAGAGAAGCTATGGCGTTCGCAGGAAGATGATGCGGCTGAAGGCCGAAGTAATCGAGGAATTCTCTAGCGAAATCGCTAAGAGGGAGACCGAAGCCGCGGGCGAAGTGAGACATGAAAACCACATACTCGCCCTCTCTGACGTCTGGAGAGGATTCGCTGCCGGGTAAACGGCAAGAAACCTCGGCGGGAATCCTTCGAGTCCGGATGAGCCATTCAATCTCACGGCGCGTGACTGAAGAGCCCTGCCACGAGCCTCGCTCGGGCCCGGAGCCAGCGTCGTCGTCCTCGACAAGAGCGCCGCTAAACGAACTAGACATACGTGCGCCGGAAAGATCGCCGGAGGAAAGACTGGCGGTGGAGGGGAGTTTAGAGCTGCAAGGCCCCGTCGGAACTTTGCGCGAAAACAATGGCGAAGGAACGGAGGAACCGTTGCCCGAGCACGAAAACGGAGCAGATGAATCTAGGGAAAGAACAGGGCAATATGGCCAGAGAGGACTCATCGGCGACGGAGTCAAAGCCGTGGAGCGCGGGCAAGAAGAGTAGAACGGCGCGGCGGAATCTCCGCCGACGGAGGCTCTGGCTGGCGAGCGGCGGCGGAACCGCAAGAAAACGTGCCGGCGAAAGAAAGAAGGAGAACGGAGGTGAGCGATAAGGGGAAAGGTGAATCCCGCAAACGCGGTTCCCCTCTTTATAGTCAAGCCATGAACAGGGAAGTGGGATCGTGGGTGTGGCAGTTATCCGTATAGATCGTGGGTGCAGCACGAACGCACGACGGTGAGCGGAGCCACACCAACGGCCACACATGAAGAGGGGTCGTTACAATCCCCAAGGGGAACAGCACCCGAGGCGTCGCAGCGACGGCGCAGCAGGTGCAGAATTCACTGTAGACTTGTCAGTAAGCACTGTAGAGGGACCTAAAAACTAGAAGAACAATGATGGGATGACACGTAGGACATGGCGTACTAGGGAAGGAACAAGGAGACCTCGGACGAGGACATAACTCGGAAACAAGACTAAAGAATATAATGAAGCTGATATAACCCGGCCAAAGCTATTGACAGGGCCACACCAGCTTCGGGGACTAATGTCGGGGGGTTAACCTCGGGTAGGTCAAAGACGGGGAAAGACAGAGGTACTATCCCCGTCTAGTTTCCGAGTTACAGTCCAAGTCGGCCGAATCATGTATATGTCGGCCGATGAACGTAGGCAAGAAGCCCACGTATATGTATCAAGTAATTACCCGGCCGAGTTACTGAGAGAATCGGCCGGGTTACCCAAGTGATCGTGATGCAGGTGAAGAACGAGCCGAGTAACACAAGGTAAGGCCGAGTGATACGAAGCTTGCAGGAGAAGGAGAAGCCCAAGGTCAAACTATAGCTGCAGGCTAGAAGGAATCAGAGCAGAGCCAAGCGCAAGAGACAAGGATGCACATCGTCAGAGGGGCATAAGGAGGTCACGGAAGTGACAGTGCAGGAGCCCGAGGCACGCAGGAGGAGGCCACTGGAGCCTTGCCGTCATTAGAAGGGCGACAGGGAAAGGAGGCCGCCGAACTACTAATTTGGGACAAGCATATTCCACGAATATGCTTGCCTCGTCAGCCCTAAGGGCACCCAAGGCACTCCTTTAAAAGGGGAGGCCTGGACCCTGAGGGAGGGATCGACTCTTGGAGCACCGTTAGGCTGGGGAGATTCATCTTGTCCCCCTGTATACAGCTCAAGGAGCATTTGTAACCCATCAAGAGAAAAATAAAGATCATCACTTTGGCAGCTTGAGTGAAGAGACAGTTGCATCTTCCCTCCCCAGATCCCACTAGCATCCATTAGCCCCATACTTTAGCCTACCCATGGCATCTGCCGTGCCGCCACCACGACAGGTATCATCACTTGAGCGCATGGTTCCGACAAAGAGTCTTCTGACTCACGAAAAGTCAAGCATAAAAGCCAAAGTAATGGATAAGTCAGCACTTGCTTAAAAAATATATATACATGCTGGAACTAATTCTTGGGTAGAAGGAATAACAACCATTGTTTTCCGCCTTAAGTTAACACATAGTTTTTCCGCATACACATTACAGAGGAAACAAATATTACAAATTGTTTTTTATTCCTGTGGCGCAGGCGACTTGGAAGTAGCATCGTCGGCAGTAGGAGAGTCACCTTCCTCAAAGTCGGCAGTGTTGAGGGACTCGGAGGAGCTTTGATTGCCGCCATCGATGGTTTTCATGGGCACAAAGACATTAACGTCGACCAACTCGGCAACTCTGGTGTCATAACCCGCGAGTGACGCCAAGATAGATTCATGGTTTATCTTTTGGCCTTCTTCATATACGTCGGGGATACCAGAGGTCACCATGTCGATGTCGGCATTTTTGTAATGTGCCTTGACCATGGACAGCTCCATCCTTGCACCGGCCCGTGTACATGAAGCTTTCCAGCTTGCGATACGCTCGGGGGCTCGGCGCAGGATCTCCGAGAACTTTGCCACAGAGTCCGATGCCTTGATAGTAATTTGGAGGGGTTTGGCTATCTCCTTGGCCTGCTTGATGGCGGTGTTGATAAAGTTGCCGGCAAGGACCATGCATTCTTTTGGCGGAGGAGGCGATCAGGTTAAACCCATAGGAGATGCAAATTACCGACAAAGGAGCACATGAGTTCAAAAATTCAGACTATTCAGCTTACAGAAATCTAAGGCGGAGAATCACTTACTGAAGATTCTTATCTCAGCTTGCTGGAGAGTCTCCGCCATGGAATCCCGTTCTTGTCGGAGGATCTTGTACGCTTCATGATGGCGTTGATTTTTCTCATCAGCGGCTTGCTTCTGATCTTTTAAGATCGCGATTTCCTCCTTCAAGCGGTTCATCTCTTTGGCGGCGGAGTCTTTCAGGGCTTTCATTGAGTCTTCATGCATCTTCAGCATGTCCTCCCTCTCCTGTTTAAGGATCTTGTTTTTGCTATCCAGCTGTTGAATATGCTTGGATTGCTCAACAATTTCCTTAGCCTTGGAAATGGTTTCTGCAAGTCGCATAAAGAATAGTACATAGTGAGTACTCGGAGAATGTTGGCACAAGACCAAGCCGGAATACGATAAAGAAAGGAAAAAACAGATGCTTGCTCTTGGTGATTTGTTCCTTCAAGAAGGCAGTTTTACCATTTTCAGCTTCCAAGTCCGCGCGCATCTTCTGGTACTTGTCCTTGGCAACACCCCTCCGAGCATTCTCATTCTATGGAAGAATAAAGTTAAACATTGTTTGGTATACTTGGAGCATCTATCCGGAGAAATTCCACCTAGAAGCTCGGGGGCTACAGCGAGAGTTTTTAACTTAGCAATGTGCTTAGTCTTTATTTAAGCATCTAGTCGGAACTAATTCAGTTTTTGATTAGAATCTTGGGGGCTACAGTATAAAGTTTTTAACTCAGTCATATGCTTAGTTTCTCTTTAAAGCATCTAGTCGGAACTAATTCAGTTACAACTAGAATCTTGGGGGCTACAGTATTGAAATTTACAAACACTGCGTACGCTACTCTGAAAGCATCTAGTCGGAATAATTCATTCAAACTATATGCTTGGGGGATACAGTGAGAAGTTTTCTAGCTTAGTCACTCTTAGAGCATTTAGATGCAAAGACCTATGGTTTTCCGTCTAAATCCTCAGGGGCTACAGTGGGATACTCATATGAAATGCAAAAGGCAGGTAAAACTTACAAGTGTGATGATCTTGAGGTTTGTAGCACTCTCAGCAAGCAACTTGCCAAAGGACAAACTATTTCCTTGCAAGATTTCTGCTTGCCGGAGAAGCTCCTCAAGGCCACACGTTGGATATGCCGGCGCCGCACTAGGAACCAGAGCAGTGCTACCCGGCTTGAGCACCGAATAGACTATCTTCGGGAACTCTATGGTCTTCTTGGATGCGGAGGTGCCGCCTTCGGTAGACGTACCACCTACCACCACCACCTTACCGCTACCGATGGCATCCTTAGCCGGAGCTTCATCCATTGGGTTTGTGGCACTTTCCTGCATCGCCTGTTCGCCGACAACAACAAGCTCGGTGGAGGCACCTAAGTCCACTTCCATGGCGGAAGGGCCAGATGTTTCTTTGGCTTGAGAGCTTGTCGGAGCACACGTAAGCTTGACGATGGGAGTGACAGGGGAGATGGCGGAGATGCGTGGGAAGACACTGTAGGGTTTCGTAGCATGGAAAACAAAAAATTTCTACCGCATACAAACAAACAAGCCAAGATCTATCTACTAGATTGTAGCAACGAGTCGATGGAATAACTCACCCTCGAAGATTCCAAAGTGTTTAACGAGAGCGGATTCTCGTGGGTGATGTAGTCGTACTCTTGCCGATATCAAGATCGCGTAGACGATCCTTCCGACGCTGCGTTCCGGCAGCGCTTCCGCAGTCGGTCACACGTTCGGTACTCGACGAAGAACTTCCTCTCCCTTGTTCCAGCAGGCAGCAGAGGTTGTAGCACTCTCCTCGCGATTCCGGCAGCACAACGACATGGTACCGTAAGTAGAGGGGAGATCTCGCAGGGCTTCGCCTTAAGCCGGAGCGAGTATGGTGGACTATGAGAGAGATCCTCGGCGATCTAGGGTTTAGACGCACCAAGGAGGAGCAAGGACGGTGGCTAGGGTTTGCCTAGGCGGCGGTGGCTTGCCCTAGGCGGCGGCAGCAGGAGGTGTCGGCGCCGGCGGCTAGGAGCTAGGGTTTTGGGTGGAGGTGTTGTGTGTTTGGAGGGGCAGCCCTGCTCCTCCTTATATAGGTGGAGGGGGCGCGCCAGGGGAGGGGAGTCCCTCCCCAACTCAGTTTCCCAAGTGGGACGGCGGTGGAGGGAGGGAACTCCTCCCCAAGTAGGTTTCCTACTTCCCCTCCACCTCACAAAATAGCCGTTTGACTTTTCAAATTGGCGTTTGACTTTTCAAACTAGGATTTGATTAAACCCTTTATTTTGTTCAGTGATGACACCTAGTACATGATGCAATCATTCCAACTTGATATGACACATTCATGTACCCTTCCCCTCCGGAGTGCCGGACATTTCGGAACCTTCTAGAACATTCCCGATGAAAACACCGGAACCATTCTCCAACCCCGAAACAGGACTTTCCTTATATGAATCCTATTCTCCGGACCATTCCGGATCTCCTCGTGATATCCCGGATCCCATCCGAGACTCCGAACAACATTTGGTATCTTACTCATCATTCCATAACTACTCAAACAACGTCGAATCCTTAAGTGTGTCTCCCTACGGTTCGTGAATTATGCGGACATGATCGAGACACTTCTCCGAACAATAACCAATAGAGGAATCTAGAAATTCATAAGGCTCCCACATATTTCTATGATTACTTTGCGATTGAATGAACCACTTACATACGATACCAATTTCCCTTTGTCTCACGATAGTTTACTTATCCGAGGTTATGATCGTCGGTATCTCTGCATACCTAGTTCAACCTCGTTACTGATAAGTACTCTTTTCTCATTACCGTGATATGTGATCCCTTGTGAGCCAGTCACATGCTTGCAAGCTAATTGGATGACATTCCACCGAGAGGGCCCAGAGCATATCTATCCGTCATATGGATGGACAAATCCCACTCTTGATCCATGTGTCTCAACCAATACTTTCCGAACACTCAATTCCACCTTTATAGCCACCCAGTTACGGTGTGGTGTTTGATGTCATCAAAGCATCCATCCAGTGAAGGTGATATGCATGATCTCATGGTCGAAGGAATTAGGTTACTATGTATTAGAAAGCATATAGCAATTGAACTATTAAAATGACTTGATCTTTATGCTACGCTTATCTATAGGAGTATGTCCACCATATCATTCTCCTAACGATATGATCTTGTTGTTAATAACATCTCAATGTTCATGATAGGGAAACCACAATCATTTATCAACCAACAAGTTAGTATTATAAAGAGGCTTTACTAGGGACTCTATTTTAGTTTACAAATCACACAAGTATTAATGTTTCCTGGTTAATACTATTATAGCATGAATGTAAACATTTATCATAAACACAAAAATATAATAATAACTATATTTATTATTGCCTCTAGGGCATATCTCCAACAGACACGTCACGTTGCAATATATCCTTAACGTTTTTAGAAGCCCCCAAAGTTTTGGCGGTCTTCTTCAGACTAGTAGTGGCTTTCTTCCTGAAACGTACAAAAAGTATAAGTACAGGAATAAGACAAACATTGGACAATGTCGGAGAGGAAGAAGCTTACACAAGAGGGGGTGCTTTGGCAAAGGGGATCCCTGTAACCTTTCTTTTCTCTGCCTCCAGGGCGGCGGTAGTCTTCTTGGAGGCTCCACCCACCGTCTTCTTTTTCTTGCCTCCGTTGGCAGCGTCAGAGGTGGTAATATACCGAACACCCATGGCAGTTTGGTGCTGGTCATGTTTTGCCCTCGGGAGTTCAGTCAACGGATCCGCCACATTCAGATCTGTGTGTACTTTGCAAATCTTTATGTCCCCATCTTGGACATGTTCTCGAATAGCGTGAAAACGTAGCTTGATATGCTTCAGCTTCTTGTGTGACCTTGGTTCTTGCGTATTGGCTATGGCGCCCATGTTATCACAGTAGATAGACATTGGGTCCAGCGCACTTGGAACCACACCCAGCTCTGTAATGAACTCTTTCATCCATATTGCTTCTTGTGAAGCCTCCGAAGCAGCCATGTATTCCGATTCAGTTGAAGATCTCGCCACAACGCTTTGCTTTGCACTCCTCCAGCTAACTGCTGCACCATTCAAAGTAATTACGTAGCCAGATTGTGATTTAGAATCATCCGGATCGGTGTTCCAACTAGCATCGGTGTAACCATTAACAACGAGCTGTTCATCACCTCCATAAGAAAGAACCATATCCTTAGTTCTTCTCAATTACTTAAGGATGTTTTTGACCGCTGTCCAATGATCCACTCCTGGATCACTTTGATATCTGCTAGTTAAACTAACAGCATATGCAATGTCGGGTCTAGTACATAGCATGGCATACATCAGAGATCCTATGGCTGAGGCATAGGGAGTCTTACTCATCCTTTCTCTATCTTCTGCCGTTGTCGGACTTTGAGTTTTACTCAAGGTCGTATTGGGCAACATGGGCAAGAACCCTTTCTTGCTATCTTCCATTCCAAACCTCTTTAGAAGTTTGTCCAAATATGTACTTTGTGACAATGATATTAGGAGTTTCGATCTATCTCTATAAATCTTTATGCCTAATATGTAAGTTGCTTCGCTAAGATCCTTCATTGAAAAACTATTATTCAAATATTCCTTGACACTATTAAGAAGCTCTACATCATTCCCAATCAACAATATGTCATCTACATACAGTATTAAGAATGCTATAGAGCTCCCACTCACTTTCTTGTAAATACAAGCTTGTCCATAAGTTTGTATAAAACCAAAACTTTTGATTACCTTATCAAAACATTGATTCCAACTTCGGGATGCTTGCTTCAATCCATAGATGGACCGTTGAAGTTTGCATAACTTGTTAGCATCTTTAGGATCGACAAAACCTTTGGGTTGCATCATATACAACTCTTCATCAATGTCTCCATTGAGGAATGCTGTTTTGACATCCATCTGCCATATCTCATAATCATAATATGCAGCGATTGCTAACATAATACTCACAGACTTTAGCTTTGCTACTGGTGAGAAAGTCTCATCGTAGTCAACTCCTTGAATTTGTCGAAACCCTTTTGTGACAAGTCAAGCTTTATAGACAGTAACATTACCATCAGCATATGTTTTCTTCTTGAAAATCCATTTGTTCCCGACAGCCTTCCGGCCATCCGGTAAGTCCACCAAAGTCCATACTTGGTTTTCATACATGGATCCAATCTCGGATTTCATGGCTTCTTGCCATTTATTGGAATCTGGGCTCATCATCGCTTCCTCATATGTCGCAGGGTCATCAGTGTTGTCCACCAACATGACACTCATAACGGGATCATACCAATCAGGAGTGGTACGAGTTCTCGTTGACCTGCGAGGCTCTGTAGCAACTACAACCGAAGTTTCATGATCATCATCATTAGCTTCCTCTCTTACTGGTGCAGGCGTCACATGAACTTCTTCCGGTGCTGCGCTACTCGCAAATTTGAGAGAAGGTTCGACAACCTCGTCGAGTTCTACTTTCCTTCCAGTCACTTATTTCGAGAGAAATTCCTTCTCTAGAAAGGATCCATTCTTGGCAACGAAGATTTTGCCTTCGGATCTATGATAGAAGGTATACCCAATAGTTTCCTTCGGGTATCCTATGAAGACGCATTTTTCCGCTTTGGGTTCAAGCTTGTCTGGCTGTAACTTCTTTACATAGGCTTCGCAACCCCAAACTTTAAGGAACGAAAATTTAGGTTTCTTCCCAAACCATAATTCATACGGTGTCGTTTCAACGGATTTAGATGGTGCCCTATTTAAAGTGAATGCGGCTGTTTCTAATGCATAACCCCAAAATGATAGCGGTAAATCTGTATGTGACATCATAGAACAAACCATATCTAAGAGAGTTCGATTACGACGTTCGGACACACCATTACGCTGTGGTGTTCCCGGCGGTGTCAATTGTGAAAGTATTCCGCATTTCTTCAAATGCTCGCCAAACTCATAACTTAGATATTCACCTCCACGATCAGAACGTAGAAATTTAATCTTCTTGTTACGTTGATTCTCTACCTCACTTTGAAATTCCTTAAACTTCTCGAAAGTTTCGGACTTATGCTTCATGAAATAGATATACCCATATCTACTCAAGTCATCCGTGAAGGTAAGAACATAACGATAACCACCGCGCGATGCTACACTCATTGGACCACACACATCGGTATGTATGATTTCCAATAAGTCCGTAGCTCGCTCCATCATACCAGAAAATGGAGTCTTAGTCATTTTACCCATCATACATGCTTCGCATCTTTCAAGTGATTCGAAATCAAGTGATTCAAGAAGTCCATCGGAATGGAGTTTCTTCATACGCTTCACTCCAATGTGACCAAGACGACAGTGCCACATATAGGTCGAGTTATCGCTCGATTTCAAACGTTTAGCTTCAATGTTATTAATATGTGTATTTCCACTATCGAGATTCAATAAGAATAGACCATCTATCAAAGGTGCATGTGCATAAAACATATTACTCATATAAATCAAACAACCATTATTCTCGGACTTAAACAAGTAACCGTCTCGCAATAAATAAGATCCCGATATAATGTTCATGCTTAACGCAGGCACCAAATAACAATTATTTAAGTATAAAACTAATCCCGATGGTAGATGAAGAGGTAGCATGCCGACCGCGATCACATCAACCTTTAATCTGTTTCCCACGCGCATCGTCACCTTGTTCTTCGCTAGCTTCCGTTTATTCTGCAGCACCTATTTCGATTTACAAATATGAGCAACCAAACCAGTATCAAATACCCAGGCACTACTACGAGTACTAGTGAGATACACATCAATAACATGTATATCGGATATACCTTTCTTCTTGATGTTGCCGTTCTTCAAATCCGCCAAGTACTTTGGGCAATTCCGCTTCCAGTGACCTTCTCCCTTGCAGTAAAAGCACTCAGTATCAGGCTTAGGTCCAGCCTTGGTCTTCTTCGTCGGCGCGATAACTTTCTTACCACCCTTCTTGAAGTGTTCCTTTTGCTTAGACTTGCATTTCTTGAATTTGGTGGTCTTATTGACCATCAACACTTGGTGCTCTTTCTTGATCTCCACTTCTGCAGATTTCAACATGGCGAAGAGTTCTGGCAACTGCTTGTTCATGTTTTGCATATTGTAGTTCATCACAAAGTTCTTGTAACTTGGTGGTAGTGATTGGAGGACACGATAAATCCCCAAAGCATTAGGAATCACTATACCCAAGCTTTGAAGTTTGTTTGCGTTCCCAGACATCTTAAGCACATGCTCACTGACGGATCTGCCCTCTTCCATCTTGCAGTTAAAGAACTTTTTAGAAGCCTCATAGCTCTCAATTTCCGCGTGAGTCTCAAAGATTAATTTGAGACCACGGACAATATCATGTGGGTCTGAATTCTCAAACCTTTTCTGAAGCTCCAATTCTAAACCATACAAGATAGCACACTGAACTGTGGAGTACTGAGTCTTCCGAGCGAGGTAAACATTCTTTACTTCATCGGTAGTAGTAGCTGCAGGTGGGTCACCCAGCGGTGCATCCAGCACATAGGTCAAATTACCAGCTGTGAGGACAATCCTCAAATTGCGGAACCAATCCGCGAAGTTGCTTCCATTGTTTTTCGACTTTTCTTTCTCTAGGAACGCATTAAAATTGATGGTAGGGGCCGCCATTGATCTACAACATATTTGCAATAGTTTAGACTATGTTTATGACAAATTGAGTTCTAATTAATAGTTAAATTAATCTAGGTGAACTCCCACTCAAAACAATATCCCTCACATTGTTTTAGTGATCACACGAACCAAATCCACCACATCAACACCGATAATCACGAGAGTTGATGTAGCTTTAATGGCAAACAATAGACATGTTCATCATATCTACTATATGATTCATGCTTTACCTTACGGTGATCCGTGTTCCGAGACCATGTCTATACATGCTAGGCTCGTCAAGATCAAACCTTAGCTTCCGCATGAGCAAATCTGGCTTGCTCATGTTGTATACACTTGCGGAATCTAACACACCCGATCATCACGTGGTGCTTCGAAACAACAAGCTTTAGCAACGGTGCTTACTAAGGATGAACACTTTAGAACTTGAAATTCATGTGCATGAGGGATCATCTTATAATGCTACCGTCGTTAACTAAGCAATACAAGATGCATAAAGGATTAACATCACATGCAATTCATAATATGTGATATGATATGGCATTTATTCTTTGTGCTTCCGATCTCCATCTTCAAGCACGAACATGATATCCATCATCACGGGTATCGCATCAAGGTCAATGATGATGCTCCATGGTTGTCGTCCACCAGCTTCAACTATTACAACTACTTTGAATAGACACGCGGGTCTTAACATAAATTAAAGACAACCATATGGCTCCTGCCGGTTGCCAACTTACAATAAGGAACATTGCATACATCAAATATAATCACAATCATGGCCATATCACATCACAGCACACCCCTGCAAAACAAAGTTAGACGCCTCTACTTTCTTTGCATGTTTTACGTGGTTTGGGGCTTTCAATAAGTGTCGTTCTAACTTACGAACAAGAACCACAACATTGATACTAGTATTGTCAATCACCCGTTGTAAATTGAATCTTAACTATGTTGGGAGAAACAGGCACCCGCAAAGCCACTTATGCAATACAAGTTGCATGTCAAGCGTGGAGCAAGTCTCATGAACGAGGTCATGTAAGGTTATCCTGGGCCGCTTCATCCCACCATCCCGCAAGATGCAAAGTACACAAGAAGCAATCGACAACAAAAGCATCAATGCCCATAATGACCATTGTGTTCTACTCGTGCAACAGATCTACATATAGACACGGCTCTCATACCACTATAGGGTTTCGTAGCATGGAAAACAAAAATTTTCTACCGCATACAAACAAACAAGCCAAGATCTATCTACTAGATTGTAGCAACGAGTCGATGGAATAACTCACCCTCGAAGATTCCAAAGTGTTTAACGAGAGCGGATTCTCGTGGGTGATGTAGTCGTACTCTTGCCGATCTCAAGATCGCGTAGACGATCCTTCCGGCGCTGCGTTCCGGCAGCGCTTCCGTAGTCGGTCACACGTTCGGTACTCGATGAAGACCTTCCTCTCCCTTGTTCCAGCAGGCAGCGGTGGTTGTAGCACTCTCCTCGCGATTCCGGCAGCACAACGGCGTGGTACCGGAAGTAGAGGGGAGATCTCGCAGGGCTTCGCCTTAAGCCGGAGCGAGTATGGTGGACTATGAGAGAGATCCTCGGTGATCTAGGGTTTAGACGCACCAAGGAGGAGCAAGGCCGGCGGCAAGGGTTTGCCTAGGCGGCGGCAGCAGGAGGTGGTGGCGCCGGCGGCTAGGAGCTAGGGTTTTGGGTGGAGGTGTTGTGTGTTTGGAGGGGCAGCCCTGCCCCTCCTTATATAGGTGGAGGGGGCGCGCCAGGGGAGGGGAGTCCCTCCCCAACTCGGTTTCCCAAGTGGGCCGGCGGTGGAGGGAGGGAACTCCTTCCCAAGTAGGTTTCCTACTTCCCCTCCACCTCACAAAATAGCCGTTTGACTTTTCAAATTGGCGTTTGACTTTTCAAACTAGGATTTGATTAAACCCTTTATTTTGTTCAGCGATGAAACCTAGTACATGATGAAATCATTCCAACTTGATATGACACATTCATGTGCCCTTCCCCTCCGGAGTGCCGGACATTCCGGAACCTTCTAGAACATTCCCGATGAAAACACCGGAACCATTCTCCAACCCCGAAACAGGACTTTCCTTATATGAATCCTATTCTCCGGACCATTCCGGATCTCCTCGTGATATCCCGGATCCTATCCGAGACTCCGAACAACATTTGGTATCTTACTCATCATTCCATAACTACTCAAACAACGTCGAATCCTTAAGTGTGTCTCCCTACGGTTCGTGAATTATGCGGACATGATCGAGACACTTCTCCGAACAATAACCAATAGAGGAATCTGGAAATTCATAAGGCTCCCACATATTTCTATGATTACTTTGCGATTGAATGAACCACTTACATACGATACCAATTTCCCTTTGTCTCACGATAGTTTACTTATCCGAGGTTATGATCGTCAGTATCTCTGCATACCTAGTTCAACCTCGTTACTGATAAGTACTCTTTTCTCATTCCCGTGATATGTGATCCCTTGTGAGCCAGTCACATGCTTGCAAGCTAATTGGATGACATTCCACCGAGAGGGCCCAGAGCATATCTATCCGTCATATGGATGGACAAATCCCACTCTTGATCCATGTGTCTCAACCAATACTTTCCGAACACTCAATTCCACCTTTATAGCCACCCAGTTACGGTGTGGTGTTTGATGTCATCAAAGCATCCATCCAGTGAAGGTGATATGCATGATCTCATGGTCGAAGGAATTAGGTTACTATGTATTAGAAAGCATATAGCAATTGAACTATTAAAATGACTTGATATTTATGCTACGCTTATCTATAGGAGTATGTCCACTATATCATTCTCCTAAGGATATGGTCTTGTTGTTAATAACATCTCAATGTTCATGATAGGGAAACCACAATCATTTATCAACCAACAAGCTAGTATTATAAAGAGGCTTTACTAGGGACTCTATTTTGGTTTACAAATCACACAAGTATTAATGTTTCCTGGTTAATACTATTATAGCATGAATGTAAACATTTATCATAAACACAAAGATATAATAATAACTATATTTATTATTGCCTCTAGGGCATATCTCCAACAGACACGTCATGTTGCAATATATCCTTAACGTTTTTAGAAGCCCCCAAAGTTTTGGAGGTCTTATTCAGACTAGTAGTGGCTTTCTTCCTGAAACGTACAAAAAGTATAAGTACAGGAATAAGACAAACATTGGACAATGTCGGAGAGGAAGAAGCTTACACAAGAGGGGGTGCTTTCGCAAAGGGGATCCCTGTAACCTTTCTTTTCTCTGCCTCCAGGGCGGAGGTAGTCTTCTTGGAGGCTCCACCCACCGTCTTCTTTTTCTTGCCTCCGTCGGCAGCGTCAGAGGTGGAGATCTTCCGCTTTCGCGCCGACGGGGCATCATCGTCGGACACAATGGTGACTTCCTTCATCTTCGGATCATAGATTTGGGGAGCCATGCTATCCTCATCTATGTCGATGAGCTGTTAAGTGAAGAACCACCGTGTTAGATGAGATGGTAATGGCTAGACGGAAGAACTGGAGCATATGTTATACACGGAAAATAAACAGGTACCTTTGGGCACTTGCTCTCTACGAACATGTCGTAGGTGATGGTGAAGTCATGCTTCTTATCCTTCACCTTGACGATGTCCTTGAGGCGGAGCTTGACGGAGTCGCTCGAGAAGTTGTCCTCGGAGATGCGGAGGCTATCCTTCCTCTCGTTGGTATACTCGTGCATCAACTTCAAGCGGTGCTGTAGAGGCTGGATCCGCCTGACAAACCAGCACATGGCTAGGTTCAATCCGGTCAGACCCCTATCTACGAACCACTCGATCCGCCTTATAGCATGGGAAGCATCGATGTCGGAGGGAAGGGAGGCCTGGGATCTCCATGTCGGGGCTTCGGCGGTAGCTCCATCGACGAAGTCCGGGTACGTTACTTCTCGGCCGGCCAGAGGGATATCTGGGCCGTAGAAGTACGTTCGCTGCCAGTTTTTGCAAGACTCGTGGCCGACGATGTCGGGGAACCGCCGGCCAGGCCGGATCTTAAAACTAATGGTGCCACAATTCCTAAGCTCGTCCTTGCCGGCTCCGGGTTCGCGCTTGACGGTGAAGAAATAGATGAAGAGATCTAGCCTAGGCCTAATACCTAAATAACCCTCGCAAAGTGCCACATAGTTGCTAAGCGCTAAGATGCTATTGGGGGAGAGGTTCTGAGGCTGTACTCGGTAATGCTTGAGGATAGCAAGGAAAAAGTTGGAGATGGGCAGGGAGACGCCGCGTACCATTTGAGCTTTGAGGTACACCTTCTCTCCGGCTTGGGGAGAAGGGGTGACCTCGCCGGCCGGCGCCGCCCGCCAGACGAGCCCCTACGTCGCGGGGAGGTAGCCCTCGTTGATCAGTTCTTTGATATCGCGGTCCGTAATATCCGAACCACGCCAATCGCCCTTGTGGGAGTCATACTCCTCCTCCAGCAGCTCCAGTGCCGCTGGGTTATGGTCGCCGCCGGTGGTTTCGACCACCGCGGATTTGGGAATAACCAATCCCTCTGGTGGCACGATGACGGTGCTCGTCGGCTTCGCCGCGGCATCGCCTGACGCTGCCATGGAGGGGGTGGAGCTGCTGCTGGCCATTGGGATTTTTTCGGTGGTGACTGGGAGAGATTAAGGAGCTAGGGTTTTTTGCAAAGGTGCGCGGAGAGCTCGAGGAGGTGCTCGCTGGAGGAAGAAGATGATGCAGGGGGAATAAGGTGAAAAGTAAAATTTCCATCACCGTTATAATTTATAACCTCCGGCATCAAGATTCGTGCAGAATGATCGAACGGTTGACGCGTGGACGACGTGTGCGGGTGCGTGCGTGGAAATTTCGCCACGTTGCCAACCATCGCCGCCAACGGTTCGTATCGCTCCCACGAGAAAATCGGACATGATTGCGTTCTTTGCATGAGTGAGTTACAAGGCGTTGCTAACCTATGTCTACATCGCCCTAGCTATCAGTAGCAGGTGAACCATCACATCGGAAGATTCCGGCATGGACGGATCCAATCCGACTACGAAAGAGTAAGATAGAAGATTCAACGATTCTCCGACTTACAAGTTGAAGACGGAGAAAACCTTGTAGGGTTCTTTGGGAGGACTACAAGATGTTGCTTGACGATTTGCCGACATCCATCTAGACGGAGCATTCAACGTGAAGAGGCAAGACGACGCAAGATCTCGGAGTTCTCCGAGGGCTACTATTGGGGATATGCTATATGGGTATCCTCATAGCATTTCCTCTATCCAGATAACCCGGGTGGCCCACAGTTGGTAGCATGGCCCATGCCTGTTGGGCGTCCCAGTTAGATGGATCCAGAAGGGAGGCCCATGCCGGATAAATGAAGGCTACGGAGGACTCACCGACGTACCCGAAGCCTTGGAGTACAAGACACGCTAGACTGATTGTAGACAGTGTAGGACTCTGTAACCTGTCCGGCTAGGACTTTTCCCTGTAACCCTAGGACCTGTCGACTATATAAGTCGGGCCTATGGGAGCCTTTAGGGCATGATAACTTAGACTTTCTAGTCACCTCGCACAACGAACCAATCCCTGTAACTCGGCGTATTGCCATTATAGTGATTTATAGCAGGAGTAGGATTCCGCCACCGTCGTGGGATCTAAACCTGGGTAAGCTGTGTTACCTCGTACCCATCAACTTCCGCCTTCCCCCACGTCTCTAAACATGCACTGTGAGGACCCCTCCATGACGTACTCGTCGGCAATACCACGACAAAGGCCTCCGAGATGATTTCCCCTCCGACAGGGTGCTGGGAAGAACTTCAGATCACCTCGATCTAGGGACGATGGTGGCGTCGGCTACAGACGGTTTCGTGGAGTTTTTGATCGGGTGCCTAGTGTTTCTGGATCGGGGGCTTCTTATAGGCGAAGATGCGAGGCTGGAAGACCACCAGAGGACCCACACCCTACCCAGGGGCGGGCCCACCCTGGCCGCGCCTAGAGGGGTGTGGCAACCCTATGGCGCCCCTCCGTCTCTCCTCTGGACTTCGTGTCGAACACAGTAAAATATTGACTTTGGCTTTTGTCCCGTCCAATTCCAAGAATATTGATTTTCTGCCTTTCTGGAACAAAAGCAGAAGAAAACGGGCAACTGGCACTATGGCAACTTGTTAATAGGTTAGTTCCAGAAAACATATAAAAACACCTCAAAGTGTAGAAAAAGCAAAGCAAAGTAGATACTAAACAAGCATGGAACATTAAAAATTATAGATACGTTTCCGACGTATCAAGCATCCCAAGGCTAAACTCTTTCTTGTCCTTGAGTAGGTAAGTGATAAAAAAGAATACTTTTTGAGGTGACATGCACCATCAAAACCAAGATCAAACCATTTACAAGCATTGAAAGATGGGATCAAAGAACTCTAAACATGTGCATGAAAGATGGAGTTCTAACAATAAGACAAAGTAACTATGCATGCAACATGAAAGGCTACAAACAAAGATCATGAATAGCATGCATTGAAAAATGTTTTTTTGTTTCACATACAGAAGACATGGCATAGTGGCAAATAGCTTGTCCCTCACAGAGTAGCAAATAGATGCATAGGACACCTTCAAAGTTCATAAGAGTGACTAGATACAAGTATCACAAGAACAAGTAATATCACAATATGCATAAATCAATAAGTTTTGGGACACTGCACATAGAACTAAGAATGACAACTATGCTCTCTTAATGGTGCCTAAAGGTAGAAGGTGGAGACTCAATATAATAGTGGAATAAAGGCCCCTTCATAAAGGGAACCAGGGATTTGAAGTTTCAAAAAGAGCTTCCAAAAATTATGGTACTTGTTAGCTTTCAGCCCTCATTGCCCCTATCATAAGCATCTTGAAGTGATTAATTTTAAAGTGAACAAACTATGGAGTATATGCTTAACAAAGTATAAGTTGGCAATCTCATGTCCCTTGAATACGAGGGCCACACCTCATGCTACTCAACTTCAATCACCTGTAAGTTCTTGTCATAGTAAGGACATGCGTATCATAAAGAATTGCCAACGGGGTACCCCTTGCACATGGTACAGGATCTATCCCATAAGAAAAATGACAAGGCAAGCTGACAATGAGCATCTCAGCGATCTTTTTATTTACTATGTGCATAGCTTTTTACTGAGGATGCTTCACAGAGAGCTTATTATGGTGATGCTGCAAGTTTCCACCATGATTAGGCATGGCTTAGGCTAGCGGCCCAGGCGTTTATCTAACACAAAATACATAACTCCATGGACTTACAGGCTCCCTCTTTATTTCACACTGGTGACATCCATAGACAAAATAGCATGATATCAACTGTGTACAAAGTACAAGTGCAATGTTGAAAAAGTTCCCCATGACAGCATGGTTCTGCTAATTCCAACGTATAAGTTCAAGCATATATAGCATAGATGTCACAATGGTTCAAGTTTATTAGGGGCAAAGAATATAAAGTGTGCCATCAAGTTTGTGAGGGATTTAATCACTAAGTTTTCACATAACAAAATACTTTTTAATTGGAAGATAGCTGAAAACAAGAATATACTTGGAATGGTGTAACACACCATGCATAGGAATTTATAGTGGACACTTTTAAATAACTTGGTTTCTTGGGAGTTGGAAGCATGAGTAGAGCTTACTCATACAAGTGGAGGCTAGCAAAAGACTGGGAGCAACCAACTAAGTGAGCAATAATTGCCATAATTATGCAGAGCGACAAAACATTACTAATCAAAGCATAGAGTGGTACTACAAGTCAAGGACTAAATGATCATAGAGGCTATGGTGACTTGTTCATAGTTATAACATGGTGTGAGCATGTGCCAAGTTAACCCAAACAAAACATCAAAGAAGAATACCACAATACTATGCTTTTGTATGCTAAAACAACGCATAATTTCTACAAGGCACGCTAAGTAATCTCAATTGTTTGGAACAAGACATGCTACAGCAATAATCACTAAGCATAAGGTCAAAACAACACCTAACATTTCATGCTAAAGTCTAAGTCACATTCAATGTAAGCTCATCTTGCACTTCCAAACAAGAACTTCCTACTCCTTTCCAACACCAATCAACTTATTTGAAGCAACACGACGAGAACGGGGGTCCAAACTACTTTATTCAAGCAAACTAAACAAACTAAGAAAAGCAAATGAAAACTAATACGCTTCAAGAACAACACAATAGTGCATGAAACAATAAAAACGAAGTGTCTAGAAAGACCTGAGCTTTTTATTGATGAAGAAGGGGATGCCTTGGGCATCCCCAAGCTTTGACGCTTGTACCTATTGGATATTTCTTGGGGTGACACCGGGGTGGCATCCCCAAGCTTGAGCTTTTGTCCATTATTTAACTCATTACATCATTCTCTCTCTACACCTGAAATTTTTCCTTAATACAAAACTTCACACGATCTTCATTAGCAACATTAGTGTATTCAAAAGATAATAGACCTTTAGGCTTAGCTTTGGAATAGAAAAACTTTTCAATAAAAACACAAGATACTGTAGCAACTCCTTCAAAAAGCTCAATCCCCCAAAAGATAACTCAAAAATGAATAAAAAAGAAGCAAATGCAAATAATGGCAGAAATCTGTCAAAACAGACCAGCAGGTATAAACCAATTTTTTTGAAAATCTTCTGTTGCTCAAATAAAAAAGTGTTGAACTAACGAAAGTTATATAACATACTAGGGGATTTATTTGTAAATTTTAAGCTCAATCCTACTTACAGAGACTCCTCACAAATTTTTATGGTGGAGGACAGAAATCTGTTTTGGGACAGCAACTCTCCAAATCTTACTTCCCTCTCATTAGAGGTCATTCTTGGCATAAAAAGCAAACAAAAAGGATAAGGAGAGGTCATTACTGAAGTAATAACTTCTAAGACTCAAGGAAACTCTTGGGTTATCTCCTAACAAGTACTTTTATTTAACGCCTTTAAGTTAGGCACAAGAAGCAAGAAATCAAGTATTTTCAAATGAGAAAGCATTAAGATCAATACTTGCAAAATCTTCAACTATGAAAGGTATCTCATCCAAATGAGTTTTGGAGGATCCCTTCTCATGTCTCTTTGCTTAACTACTTTCATCAAAAAGATTTTTAGGAGCAATCCAATCAAAATTCTTTTCAAAGGCTTCATGCATTCCAACTAGCTTAAAGGGTATCGGTATGCTGAATTCTTCTCTAGGTTTGGTTCTATCTGAAGTACCCACAACATCTACACATGAGCCTAGCATATTGAAACGCTCAAAGACCTTTTTGGCTTCCCTAGCAACATCATGGAACTCTTTTAGTAAAGTTTCAAGAATGAATTCTCTCTTTTCAGCATTCATTTCTTCTTTTAGTTTTAGGAACAAGAATTGTATCATGGGGTTAAGGCTAACAAACCTAGCCTCCAACATATGAACTAAAGAAGCTGCAGCAATCTCATAATTAGGAGCAAGTTCTACTATAGATCTATCCTAAATATCCTCGTGCTTGCTAACATGATTAAAGAATTATTCAATATTATCTTTCCTAATTATGGAGCCACTACCTATTGCAAGATCCTTCAGGGCGAACTTGGGGAACAACATGGTGAGCTAGAGCAAGGTGGCAACTAGAGTAGGAACTAATTTTTTTGTGTTTTTGAATAGAGAAAGCAAACCAAACTAAACTATTTTTTTTGGAGTTTTTGATAAAAAGAGGCAAACAAAACCGAGCAAACTAAAACAAAGTAAAGAGAAAGGTTGAGGAGGACTCCCCTTGTTAAAACGTCCTTAGCCTCCCCAAGAATGGCGCCAGAAAAGCTTGATGGAGCGCTGGGTTAATGTAGGAGCGCTTTGTTGGGAACCCCAAGAGCAAGGTGTGAAGAGCACAACAGCAAGCCTTCCCTCAGTAAGAAACCGAGGTTATCGAACCAGTAGGAGGAAGGAAACGTCAAACAAGTGTTGCAAGCAACGTGGAAACCTGCACAACACAAACTCAAGACTTTTCCCCAAGGAACAGTGAGGTTGTCAAGCTCACTGGTTTGCTATAACAAAGGATTAGCTATATGGTGTGGAAGGTGAAAGTGGTTTGCAGCAAAGTAAACAGTGGAAGATGTATCAATGGTAAAGATTGGACTGGGGTCCATAGTTCACTAGAGGTGCTATCCTTAGATAAACAACATGGCATGAAGGGTAAACAAATTACAGCAGAGCAACTGATAGGAACTGAGCAAGGCGTAACAATGCAATACTAGACACAAAGATCCTATGAGATTTGATTGGGAAATACAACAATATACATAGACCGCCATCCAACTGCATCTACGACTAGAAGTCCACCTTCAAGTTATCATCCGAACACCCTCCAGTATTAAGTTGCAAGCAACAGACAACTGCTTTAAGCAAAGTGTGTAAGGTAAACAATCCACTTGTTCCATCAACAAGACACCTAGTTGAGACCTTTTCCATGTGTCTATTTATTTACTCACTTGTACTTCTTTTTATACATACATCTTTTCTAAAACCCACATATTCTCCAACTCTGGGGTACCCGTGGTTATACCCCCGATAGCTAGTCACAGAAATATTGTAGAAATAAGCAGTCATACTAACCTCATCCTCTTGTTTGTCTTGAAGATAAGTCCAGAAGCTGCCTTCACCAAGAAGAGCATCTAAAAGGAAAGAATTTTGCATATACAAGAAGATAAGATCACAAGCATAAATAAGTATAGCCATAAGAGATAAATGTTAGGAAAATACATGATTTTCTCACCTTTGCACTTGTTTCTAAGCGAGTCTTGATAGGACATCAATACCTCAAGCATGTGAGAAGTGAGGTGGCTCCTATGTTCATTCACTATTCTGCCACTGATACTAAATGGATATTTCAAAGAAACCGTTGTGACTGGAATAGCAAAACCATCTCTTACAACCTTTATTAGTGTTGGGTAACTTGTTCCAGCCACTTTCCACCAATCCAACACACTAAACTTCTCGTTATATGGCACCAAGTCATCAGACAAGTAATGATCCATTGATACGTCATAAACGTATCTATAATTTTTTATGCTCCATGCTTGTTTTATATCATATGTCTTATGCTTTGTATACACTTTGAGGTATTTTTATACACTTTATGGAACTAACCTATTGACAAGATGACACAGTGCAAGTTGCCTATTTTCTGCCTTTTTGGTTTCAGAAAAGTTAAAAAATGAATATTCTCGGAATTGGACGGGACAAAAGCCAATCTTCCTATTTTTCCCAGAGCAATACGGAAACACGAAGCAGAGACGAAGTAGGGCACTAGGGTGGGCACACCCTAGGGTGGCGCGGGCCCACCCTGGTGGCACCACCAGGGCGTGTGGCCTCCCTGGCTGCCTCCTCGCCTCGCCTCTTCTCCTATAAGAAGCCTCCGATCCAGAAACCCTAGAGGAATAATCATACATCCACGAAAAGTTCCGCAGAGCCACCGCCACCGAAGGGGAGATTTGGGGGACAGAAGTATCTGTTCTGGCACCCTGCCGGGATGGGGAAGTGCCCCCGGAGCCATCTCCATCGATCCCCACCACCATCTCCATTGTCATTGCTGATTCCCATGATGAGGAGGGAGTAGTTCTTCCTCAAAGCTAAGGGATCTACCGGTAGCTATGTGTTCATCACTCTCTCTATGCATGATAATATTGTGATCATGAGCTTCGTAATCAAGTAGATCTATTATGTTATTCAAGTGCTTTAATAGATCTCCATCTCTCCGCACGTGTGTGAAAGTGACAACATGCATACCGTGGTGGCACTTAGGCTAGGTTTTACATAAATACTCAAGTGCTTCAATAGATCTCTGCTCTCCCCACGTGTGTGAAAGTGACAGCGTGCACGCCATGGTGGCACTTAGGCTAGAGTTCATAAATAATCAAGTGCTTCAATAGATCTCTGCTCTCCCCACGTGTGTGAAAGTGACAGCGTGCACGCCGTGGTGGCACTTAGGCTAGAGTTCATAAATATTTATCATGAGTTATATTTGGAGTTGGATGTCTCTATGAAATTGTGGTGTTTGTTGGAACCACCTAGCACTCAAGGTGACAGTGTGGGGTTATCTAGATGGGGAAGGCGGACTTTGAGGTGTGCTGTTATAGCCCTACCATGGATTAGAGTGTCCAACCGAAGAGTAGTTCAGGGCAGTATCATGAAGAGAATATATTAATATGACAGTGTTCACTAGTGAAAGTTTGATCCCTAGGCCTTGTTTATAAGCATTGAAACACCATTCATAGCTAGATCTGTTACATGTTTGCTTGCTACTATCTTTACTTCAGTTTGCCTATAGTCTCTTCCACGCCATCAGAGTCTTTTATGGTGCCGTCACGGGGAACTACAGGACAACTTCAACCTTTTCCTCTCGTCAAAAGCTCTTTTCTGGCACCGTTGTCTTATATCCATACTACTTGTATTTCACTATCTCTTCGCTGAATTAGTGCACCTATACACCTGACAAATGTATTGGGTGTATTGGGACACAAGAGACTTCTTGTATCTTGATTGTAGGGTTGCTTGAGAGGGATACCTTTGATCACTTCCTTCCTGAGTTCGATAAACCTTGGGTAATCCACTTAAGCGAAACCTGCTGTTGTTCTACAAACATCTGCACTTGGAGTCCCAACAACTATCTACAAGAATAGAAGTGCGTAGACATCAAGCTCTTTTCTGCCGCCATTGCCGGGGAGGTAAGGTAAAAGGTACTCACATCCTCTGGCTACTAAGCTATCTTCTAGTACTGTTGCTAGTGTGTGAGTGCTCGAAGTTTTTTCCTTTAGATTCTGCAATTTTATCTTTTTGTTTCTTGTTTTCACTAGTTAGGATTAATAGAAAACAACAAAAAAATTAGAGAGCTTTATAGTATTTATTTTGAGTTAGGACATGAAGTGTTTGAAGAGAAAATTAAAAAACCTATGGAACTTCATTTGCATTCTAATAGAGATGTTATTAGTATGAATTCTTTGAACACCATTATTGCTATTGCTATGGAAAAGTCTAAGCTTGGGGAAGCTGGTTTTGATGAGCATGATATTTTTAGTCCCCCAAGCACGGAGGAGAAAATTTACTTTGATGATACTTTACCTGTCGTGGGAATGGCCACGGCAGATGCTGCAATCGGCAGCGAGTAGTAGAACGAAGGGCAAGGGCGGCCAGCCATCTGTGGTGCGAGATGAGGGCGGAGACACAAGGTTTTACCCAGGTTCGGCCCCCAGAGGGTAAAGATCTACTCCTGCTAGATTGTACTATGGAGGGAGTACAAGGGCAAGATCGACGACTAGGCGGCGAGTCGCTGGGGTGTATGTTGGAACGTGTCCTCTATGCGTACCCTAGGGAGGTTTATATAGGCTCACCTCGCTAGGGTTTACAGATCTACAACCAAATTAGTTAAGGATTCGGAGAGTTCTTAACCTAATACGACTGGGCCTAGCTACGCTTCTGGGCCTCCAGCTTCCAGTCGCCTAGGTCCTTGCCAAGTCCCAATCCAGTCGCCGTCCTGCAGGCCCACTCGCTGGCAGCTTGGGCCAATAGGAAACATCCTGCTGGGTATACCCCGGTCGGCATATCCCCATCTTTACCTCCAATATATGATGATTACAATGATGAATATGATATTTTCAGTCCACCTACTATTGAGGAGAAAATTAATTATGATTACAATATGCCTCCTATATTTGATGACTGTGGCGTTGAGAATAATAATGATAGCTATTTTGTTGAATTTTCTCCCACTACAACTAATAAGAATGACTATGCTTATGTGGAAAGTAATAATTATTTTATGCATGTGTCTCATGATAAGAATGTTTTATGTGATAGTTATATTGTTAATTTTATTCATGATGCTACTGAAAGTTATTATGAGAGAGGGAAACATGGTTTTGTACATCTCAATAATATTAAGTTTCCCCTCTTTATGTTGAAATTTTTGAAGTTGCACTTGTTTTGCTTTCCTATGCTTGTTGCTTTGTGCTTTCATGACTTGTTTCTTTACAAGATTATTTTTCATAGGAAGTGGGTTAGACACAAATGTGTTTTGAATTTGCTTCTTGATGCTCTCTTTTACTTCAATTCATATTTCTTATGTGAGCATCTTCTCAAACTATCAAGGCTAACTTAAAGGCGCTAAAGAAAAGTACTTCTTGGGAGATGACCCAATAGTTTTATTGAGTCTTGGAAGTTATTACTTCTGTAATAACCTCTCCTTATCCTTTTTGTGTGATTTATGTGCCAAGAATAACCTCTAATGAGAGAGAAGTAAGATTTGGGGAAGTTGCTGTCCCGAAACATATTTTTGTGCTTCACTATAAAATTCGTGAAAAATCTCTGTATGTCGGACTGAGCTGTAATTTTCTGATTAGATGCCCCAGGTTGTTATCTAACTTTCGTTAGTTCAACACTTTTTGATTGGAGCAATAGAAGGTCTTCTAAAAAATTGGTTTTTACCTGCTGGTCTATTTTGACAGATTTCTGCTATTATTTACATTTGCTTCTTATCGAATCCTTTTTGAGTTATTCTTGGGAAATTGAGATTTTTAAAGGAAGTTGCTTCAGTAGATTGTGTTTTTAATGAAAGTTTTTCTGTTTTAAAACTAAACTCAAAAGGTTTATTACTTTTAAATGCACTAATGTTGCTAATGAAGATTGTGTGAAGGAAAATTTTCAGGTGTAAGGGAAGAATTATGTAATGAGATGAAGAATGGACAAAATCTCAAGATTGGGGATGCCAGCCCGTTTCACCCCAAGAAATATTCAAGAGGTATAAGCATCAAAGTTTGGGGATGCCCAAGGCATCCCCTTCTTCATCAATAAAAATCCCGGGTCTCTTTTTAGACACTTCGTTTTTATTGCTTCATGCACAGTTGTGTTGTTCTTGGAGCGTATTTTTTTGTTTTTTGTTTTATTTTGTTTGGTTTAATGCAATAAGTTGGTTGGATCACATCACACTTTGTTTGGAGAGAGACACACTCTGTTTTCATTGCCTAGAACACTCTAGTTTTCATTCTTATTATTTTGTGAGTGTTCTCTTTTGCTAGCACTGTGTTTAGCCTTAGTTTTCTTATACTTTCAACTTAGAACTTTTTAGTTCTTCTTTGTGGATTTTTGAGACAAGCTCACTGATATTTATTGATTATTATCTTTGTGAGTTGTTTCAAATAAGTTGATTGGTGTTGGAAAAGAGTAGGAAGCTTCATGCTTATAGTGGTACAAAAGGAAGCTTGTTTTGATTGTGGCTTAGACTTTATCATGTCATTCTAGATTTCGTTTTGACCTTATGCTGAGTGATTATTGCTGTAGCATGACTTGTTCCAAATGATTGAGATTGCTTAATGTGCCTTGAAAGAATCATGCGTTGTTTTAGCATACAAAAGCATAATATTGTGGGATTCTTTTTTGATGCTTTGTTTGGGTTGACTTGGCACATGCTGACACCATGTTATGACTATGAACCAGTCACCTTAGCCTCTATGATCATTTAGTTTTTGACTTGTGGTACCACTTTATGCTTTGATTGATAATGTTTTGTCGCTCTGCATGATTATAGCCATTATTGCTCTCTTAGTTGGTCGCTCCCAGTCTTTTGCTAGCCTCCACTTGTATTGAGTAAGCTCTACTCATGCATCCAACTCCCAAGAAACTAATTTATTCCGAAGTGTCCACTATAAATTCCGATGCATGGTGTGTTACACCATTTCGAGTAAATTCTTGTTTTATCTACCTTCCAATTAAAAAAATCATTTTGTTATGTGAAAAAATAGTGATTAAAGCTCTCACAAACATGATGGCACACTTTATTTTTTTCTTGCCCCTAATAAACTTGAACCATTGTGTCATCTATGTTGTATATGCTTGCACTTATAATTTGGGAATTAGCAGAACCATGCTATCACGGGGAACGCTTTCAACACCTGTAAATATCTACCCAGTTGATATCATGCTCTTTTGTTTATGGATGTCTGATACGTCCAAAATTATCTACTTTCCCGAACACTTTTTCTATTGTTTCTCCTCTAAACTTGTGTGATTTGGATACAACTAACACGGACAGACGCTATTTTCAGCAAAATTACATTGGTGTCTAGTTTTTGTGCAGGAAATCAAATATCAGGAAAAATCCCGGAAAATATGCCAAAATCCCTATTTCACCAGAAGATCCACAGACCCAGAGTACGAGACGGAGTGGAGGCCTGGGAGGCCCACGCCCCTGCCAGGCACGGGCCAGGCCTGGCCGTGCCTAGGGCGTGCGGCCACCCCAGGCACCCCCTCGACCTCCCTCTTCGCCTATAAGATGCCTTCTGACCTAAAAATTCAGGGGGTGTTGGACGTTTTTTACAGAAAGAGTTCCGCTGCGCCGTCACCATCAGAACCCAAGATTCGGATCCAGAAACTCCGTTCTAGCACCCTGCCGGGACGGGGAATTTGGAGAGGATCATCGCCATCGTCATCACCAATGCCTCTCCATCAACCATCCATGATTCCCTCATCCATGAGTGAGTAATCCCCCGCGGTAGGCTATGGGGATGGTAGGGATTGGATGAGTTCTATCATGTAATCAAATAAGATTGTTAGGCCATAGTGCCTAGTATCTCTATTAGTGCTATTTGTGTAAGATCCCTCCTTTGTAAAGGAAAGGATCCCTGTGATTGCAATGCTAGTCCCTGGATCAATGCTAGCATCCACAGTTTAAGATGAAGTACACAGAAACAAAGGTCATTATTACATATCATTCCAGAGACAAACATAGTCTTTTACAACTCATGGCCACAGGCCTAATACAAGAGTTCAAATATATAATAAGATAAATAAGTCTTCATCTTCATGTGCCACAGGCAAGCATGTTGAGTGTAGACCCATGACTCCTAATCATCATCAGAATATCCTGCAACATCACAAGTTACAACCACAGTGGATCAATACATTGGAATAGTATTGGCAAGTGATACCTTAGTAGAATATTGGTGGACTAAATACTATATACATTTTGGATAAGTGTAGCTTAGGCTTGCTTTGCTCAAAATAGGTTTTTACCTATCAGTTGAAAACACTAAGTTTTTCTTTGTCAAAATCTTTCCCAAGGAACCACCAATAGACATTGGGGTCCTTCACCCTTGTTCAACCACAAGTTTTTACTTAGAAATTGGGATGAGGAGATTCTTGATAGCTTCCATGTCCTGATGCTCAAGTTGTCCAATACCAGGGACATGGCTAAGTACTTAGATTCTTCCATCAGCAGAGGTTGTGCACTTTCCCCACAAGACTTGATTTTCACCAAGATAGGACCTTTCAGAAGCCTTCCCTTAGACCAAATGGACGCGTTCCAACCTATCATCCCACTACCACCAACTGTCCAAATGTCTAAGTTATTGCAACCTATATGATCCAGGCAGAGCCCATATTGCCAAGTGGCTGCACTAGAAGCTTCTTAACATTTGGCCTCTCAAATCCCTTTGTTCCTGGGTGGCTTTCCAAAAGTGAGATACACAAGGTAAACCATAGAAATGGGCCTTGTGTAACCACGCAACATAACCCATTGTTTCCATTCCACCCAGGTGTTTCATTCACTTAGTTGTTTTATTAAGCAAAAACATAGTCCAAAGACTTATAAATATTTATTCATAGCATGAATATAAAATCACCCTTGGTTGCTACTAGATAGGCTAAGCATGGCATTGATAAGACTTAGAAATATTTCTAGCAATTCTACAACTACTAGGATTTCCCAAGCATAGCATATAGCTCAAAATAACCATGCAAGACTAGCAAAATATTTCTAATGCATAGTTTAAAAACATAGGAATAAATTATGAAGCACCACTTGCCTTGGTAGTTTGGAGAGTAGCTACAATCCTCACAATCACAATCACTATTTGCACCAAAATCTACACATAAAATGATAGCACCAAATCACATACAAAATAAATACAAGCAAAAATATATGGATGCATGCAATATGATATATGATGATTTTTATACTCAACAAGACAAGTGCACAGTAATGATTCATAAACAAGATCAAAACTTGCCAAACAACCTTTATTTGAACATTAAAACATTTCTCAAACAATTAATAAACACAAAATAGGCCTACACATGTTTCTGTAAAAATAACCATTTTAACAGAAACAAAACTTTAAACACATTGCATATATGGAAAGGGCTTTCTCTCCTGATTCCATTGATATAAAATTTGTCAAATTTGGACGTGGCATTCAAAAGTTATGAATTAAACAAAATCAAACATCTAATAGATCTAATTCAAAATTTTAAAACCAAACTCGTGCCACGCGGCGCTTTCTAACTGGTTGGTACCGCTTCGCGCTGGATCGCGTCTGCGAGCCGTTGGATCTAACTAAAACGCGCGGCTCTGATTAAAACATACCGCTTCGCTTATGATCTATCGTATCCACTGGATCTAAATCTAACAGCCCTAAGCATCTGACCAACAAGTGGTGGCGCTAGCGGCGGCGACAGGAGGCGGCGCGCTCAGTCAGTGGCGGAGCCGGCGAACTAGGTCGCCCGGGGAGGTGGGAGGATGCTCACCAGAATCATCGTGACGAGGAGAAGCTCGAAGTATGCTCGGTTGGCGAAGGGGCGCTCAGAGTTGTCGCGGATTGCTCGTCGGAGTAGTCCCTGGCGACGGTGGCTTCTGTTCGTCGACGTTGGCGACGCTCTGGGCCGCGGGGAAAAGGTCGCCGGAGTTCGAGCAAAGGACGGCGGAGCTTAGTCGTTGGCGTTGCCGAGGCTACAGACCATGCACGAGCAAACGGAAAGCGTCACTAGGTGCGCACGGAGATGTAGAACAAGCCAGCATGAACCATAGGCAGAGGGGAGTGCGGTGCTCACCAGAATTCGTCGGCAAACTCGTCGGAGCAGCGAGGAATTCTCGCAGCCTGGGGGCGCTCTGTGCTTGGGGTTTGGGGGAAAATGGAGAGGGGCAGAGGGGTTTAAGTAGCAAGGGCGCGTGCGAGATTTACTCAGGCATTGAACGGGAATTGACGCCGCGAATTAAACAGGAAACGCCCGGCGTAATTTTGGGGATGAACTGGTCGCTGGGTGGAGACGACGACAGTTGTGTGGGCCGTGGTTGTCAGCGAGAGTAAAGGAGTGAGGATGGGTCCAGGCGGTCAGCGACTCAGTGGGTGTGGGTGCGAGTAAAGAAAAACGATTCACGGGAGAGGTTGCTGGGCTAGCTGGGTCGATTTGGGCTGGGTTGGGCCAGATTGTCTTGCTACTTATTTTTTTCCTCTTTATTCCTTTTCTTTTTCTGTTTGGTTTTCTAGAATTGGTTTTCAAACTCCATTTCAAATCAGTTTGAATTCAAACCTTTTCTAGCTTTTTGTACAGAGTACTTTGCACTCAAATATGTGTCAAACACTTCTGTTTACAAAAACATACTTGGGTCATTTGGAAAATAAAATAAAACCAAGCCTTTATGAGATATAATAATAGGCATAAACTTGGTTTTATTTCATAGTTTGTTTTTGAAACTTGTTCAAGCTTTTGAAATCACTTAAGTTTGAACTCAAAACATTATTGAATGAATATTAGTACCTTTCTCATTATCAAGTAGCACAAAGGCTAGATTATTCATACATAAAATAATGAGCAATAAATGCTCCTGTTTTTGAAATGATTTTGAAATGGAACCCTAAATGATCATGAGTTTTGAAACATGATTTTAGGGATGTTACAATTTGACTTTGTTGCAACTTGTTGTGCTTAATTCTTGTCACTAGGGCCCGAGTGCCATGATGTCATATCTGAACTTATTATTGAATCATTATGATAGTATTGTTTGTGATCTTATCTGCAAGTTGTGTACACATATCATTGTTCGGATCCAAAGGCCCCGAAGTGACAGAAATTGGGACAACCGAAGGGGATGGCTGTGATGTGAGGATCACATGTGTTCTTGGAGTTTTAATTCTTTG
The DNA here is from genome assembly GCA_916181665.1 of Avena sativa. Classification (NCBI taxonomy): domain Eukaryota; kingdom Viridiplantae; phylum Streptophyta; class Magnoliopsida; order Poales; family Poaceae; genus Avena; species Avena sativa. The sequence continues at coordinate 325,884,861 of OV702280.1, forward strand.
CTCCGGTGCTCTATTTAAAGTAGCACCTTAATTGCCAGTAGTTCCCTAGAGGCCCTGCTGCAATGGGCTGGCTGGACAGAAGATGTTGTGCAAGTTCTCATCGCGAGCATGTATGACTATATATGGAGCACATGCCTAGGATTTTTTAGTACATGGATGCTTGTTCTTATTTATCTACAATGCCCTAGATCTTGAAGTTACATGTTTAGACTCGTCCATGCAACGCCCGTCCATCCATCCCTATGCCTACCGCACTCGAATACTACTGTTTACTATTACTGTTACTATTGCTCTTGTTCTACGGCTGTTGTTGCTTTACTGTTGCTATTACAAACTGTTGCTACTGATAAACTTCTGTGAGCAAGAATTATTTCCAGGTGCAGCTGAACTGATAACTCAGTTGTTAAGGCTTGCAAGTATTCTTTGGCTCCCTTGTGTCGAATCAATAAATTGGGTAATACTACCCGCGAAGACTGTTGCGATCCCCTATACTTGTGGGTCATCAAGACTATTTTCTGGAACCATTGCCGGGGAGCATAGCTTTATTTGTAAGTTCACTTGGATCTATTATTGTTCACTTCTACTCGTTTTATCATGGGGAAGTATCATGATGGAAATTTTCCTATTTTACTATCCACTACAAGAAGAGGTATAGTCCTAAAAACCTTTACTGCTCTTGATTCACCGTCTGTTATAAGTAAGCTTGTTACACCACCACCACATACTCATGCTATACACACTGCTACTACTGCTGAATCTAAAACTGCTTTTGATACTCATGATGTTACTTCTACAGTGCTTGATGTGAGTGGTTCATTAGGTACTTTCCTAGATGCTACTATGGCTAGTCTAGGAAATACTGAAACTCCTAGTGAAGACATTGTTACACCTATTAGCTCACCCGAGTCTAGAGAGAGTTATGATATTAATGATGGTTACATTGAGTTTACTGATGATTTTATTGAAGAGTGCCAAAACACACATGCTACTAGTGATATTAAGAGTCTCCTTGCGAGATGCACCATTATTCCTAAGATGTCCTCTGATCCTAAGTTTGCCACCTCTCCCATAGATATTGAAGATAAAGATTATGATTTCTCTCTTGATTTATCCTACCTAGACATTGTTGGGAAAGAACCTTTTTGTGGGACTGAAAATGAGAGTGATGTGGCTCATATGAATGAGCTTTCTACTATGAGTGCTTTTATTCTCTAATGATTTTAAGATGCGCAAGTACTTTGTTACTAAGATCTTCCCTTTTTCACTAAAAGGAGAAGCTAGGGATTGGTTTAATAGATTACCTCCTGGTTCCATTGATAGCCCTGATTGTTTGATTGCTTCTTTCTTCCAGAAATATTTTCCTCCTAGTGCTAGACATGCTTCTTTGCAGAGACTTTTTGATTTTAAACAGGGAGAGGAAGAGAAATTGCCTGAGTCATGGACAAGGTTCTATGCCTTGATTCATGCATATCCTGGATGTCCATTGCCTAAGAATGAACTTCTTGATATTTACATTAATGGACTAACTAATGATTCTAGGACATACCTAGATAGCTTCGCTTATTGTGTTTTTAGGAAAATAACTCCTACAGATGCTGGAGAATTAATGGATAAAATAAGCAAGAATTATGATGATTGGTCTTCAATTGAGCTAAATACACCTAATCCTATTACTCCTGAACCAGTTGTGCCTGAACCAGTTCCAATACCAACACCAAAGAAAATGGGAGTTATTGCGTTAAATGATAAAGTGATGAAGGAAGCTAAGAAGTGTCTAAAGGGGAAAGGTATTAGAGATGAAGATGTGAAGAATCTACCTCCTATAGAAGAATTATGTAAGCCAGTTACCCACTCATCTACTATTGAGGTACACTCTCTCCAACACTTTGATGAAGGTGATATTCCTTATGGTAAGCCTCCTGATCAATGTTTAGAGGAACTTGCCATTTTTATTGTTAAGCAAGGTAATTTTAATAAACAATTTCAGAATCATTTATTGGAAAACTCTAGAGCTATTAAAGAGTTGAAAGATATTGTGGAAACAAATTCTAATGATATTAAAATGCTTTGTAAACACTTTCAAATGGTTCAAACCCAACTCGATCAACTTGCTAAGGTACAAAAGGATATGCTAGTTAATGCCTCAGGAGATAAACATGCTTATGGAATTAGAACTAGGAGTGGTATAGCTACTCAAGATTATTTATATCCTGAAGGACACCCTAAAAGAATTGACAGGATTCTCAACAAGGTGAAAGTAGTGGTAGTCCTCGTAAGAGAAAGAAAAAGAAACATAAAATAGTTGAGGAACCCCTTGAACCTGTTATAGATCCTAATAGTATATATGTCTTTGATGCTAAAACTGAGAGTGGTAATGATAAAAATGATGCTCCTGATAAGGAGGAAGTTGAGGAAGAACCTAAGAAGCACATTAAGAACACTAGGTACACTAAGGAAGATTTTATTGCTAATAAACATGGTAAAGAGAGAGAACCTTGGGTGCAGAAACCTATGCCTTTTCCAGGTAAGAAACACAAGTCAAAGAAGGAAGAACACTACAACAAGTTTTGTGAGTGGATGAAACCTTTATTTTTGCAAATTCCTTTGACTGATGCTATTAAGTTGCCTCCTTATTCAAAGTATATTAAGGATATTTTCTCTAATAAAAGGAAGATTCCTAATGATGAGATTTCTACTTTACTTGCTAATTATTTCTTCGATGGTAAGGTTCCAAAGAAACTTGGTGATCCAGGTATACCAACTATTCCTTGATCTATTAATAATAATTATGTTAGAACTGCTTTATGTTATTTGGGAGCTGGAGTTAGTGTTATGCCTTTTTCTCTCTACAAGAGACTCCAGCTAGAAAAGCTGATACCAACTGATATATCTTTGAAAATGGATGATAAGTCAACTACTATTCATGTTGGTATATGTGAGGATGTTCCAGTTCAAGTGGCTCATAATTGCTTGGTTTTAACTGATTTTATTGTGCTTGAAATGCCTAAAGATGATAATATGTCCATTATTCTTGGGAGACCTTTTCTTAATACTGCAGGTGCTGTCATCAATTGTAATCAAGGAAAAGTAACTTTTAATATTAATGACAAAGAACATACTGTTTATTTCCCCAAGAAGGTTGCTAAAAGCTATTGCCTGAACTCCATTGAAAATATTGAGAGCATCAAGGTTGGAGAAATATATTGTCCCATTCCACAAGAAAATTTTGAAACTATTATGATTGGGACCATTGCTATCAAGTTTGAGGTAACATAATCACTTGGTGGAATACAAAGTTTTGTCTCATATAAGATTGTTTTGGTAACAAGACTTGATCAACCTTGTTAACAAAAGGATTTTAATGAACAAAACAATGTTTTCACTATGGTTATTTTTGCTCACTTTTACTTTTCTCCTTCCTAGTCTTTGCATTTTCTCTTGCTAGCTTTAGTTTTGCTATTGCTTGCTTGTTAGAGTGTCTTAGAACTTCTGTAGTTTGGTTTTTGTTTGCTTTTGCTTCTTCTGAAAAAGTCTGTTTCTACGAGAAAATCAATTTTCATACCATGAAAATTGGCCAAAAATAAAGTTTCCCGAAAAATCCCAAAAAATTCAAAATAAATTTTTCCTCGAAAAAAGGTGCAGAAGGACACCTGGAGTGACCCAGGGGGCCACCCCAGGCACCCACACCCCTGGTGGGCGTGGCCTCCCTACAGGTGTGTCACATCCCAAAATTTTCCAAATTTTGAAATGTGAACAATAAATAAACAAAAGAATTAATTATTGAAATTTAGGGTGAAAAGAAACTTTTTGCTTCTAAATGGAAACATCAAAACCTGTCTTGAAATTTTTTGAATGAAAAGGGCATCCAACAAAATTTCAATCAAGTGAAATGCATTCATCAATGAATGTATCTTGAAGTTTAAACACTTGGAAAAGTTAAACCGAAACCCTAAACTCTAATGGAATAAATCATTCCCAAGATCTCTCTAAGACTATGGATTTGATCCATATAAAAATTCAGCAACAAACATTTTTAATTGAGAAAAAATATATATTATAAAACCATAGAAATTGGTTTCATTTAATTTGGAGCCATGGATAAAAACTTATGATTTTAATAAGATAAAGAAAATAATTTTCAAAGCTAATAAAGCTCCTAGCTAAAATCCATACCAAATTGTGAGCAAATTAATCCTAAAGGGATTTTAAAAGATAAACAAATATTAAATAAAATTCTACAAATTGGAATCACCAATTTAGGATATATAAATAAAAAGATATGGATTTTATAAGGCAAAGAAAGAAAGAAATAAATAAGGAAAATTTAAAAGTCAAATTAAATCTTGGCCAAATCCATAAACAAATGAAAGTTTATTGAATAATAAAAAGGAGTAACGGATTATTTAAATAAAATCATAAGGATTGAACAATATCCAATTTTATTTAAATAAAGACAAAATTGCCTAAACTAAATAATAAATCCCAAGAAAATTATTTAGAAGACAATTTAAAACTTGAATTAAATCCATAAGCAAATTAAATAAAGATAATCCAAATAAAACAAAGGAATAAAGATTATTTAAATAAATAAAACTATATGGGCATTTAACCATATACAATTTGAATAAAGACAAAATTCCTAATATAAATGATTAATTAAATCATAGGAAAAATAATTGAAATTTCCAAAATGGATTAAAAGTTATCTAATTAACTTAAAAAGAGTAAATGATTAATTAAATAGAATTATATGCTTTGGAACCATATTCAAACTCATTTAAATAAAGACAAAAGCCTCATTTAAATAAATATTAAATCATATTAAAATATTTGAAATAATTAAAAGTGAATTATTTAAACACACTAATGAATAAATAAAACCTACTGAAAAGGTTTGATGAAAATTTGAAATCAAATGGAGGCTTGAATCAATGGTTTGAATAAAAACAAATGTCTCATTTAAATAAATATTTAACCATAAGAGAATATATGAAAATATTCTAAAATGGACTTTAACATACATTGTTAAACAGTATAAAAACATACTGGAATTTTGGGAAAGTTTTGAATTAAAATAAGTGTTTGAATCATTTAAATAAAATCAAAACACGAATTAGAAAAGGAAAAATAAAAAGGAATCAGAAGAAAAAAATAGAAAAGGAAGCAACCCAAACTAACCTACCCTAGCCTAGCAGGCCCAGTTATCCCAGCAAGCCCACCCGGCACTCTCTCTCCCCGCGAGATTTCTTTTCTTACCCGCAGCCCAACCCTCAACCCCACTGCAATGCAACCCCACGCCAACTCAGCATCCACGTCATTGTCGTCCTCACCCTCCCCGCGCGACATGTTCTCCCCCAAATTACTCCGGCCGTTTGTATCGTTAATTCCCAGCTTCAATTCGCATCAATGCGCCAGCAAATCCCTCCTCTGACCACGCTTGTTAAATTGCCTCGCCCTCCTCCTCATTTCCCCTCAGGCCCCACGCCACGAACGCCTCCAGGCTGCCTCGATTTCACGCTTGAACACGACAGACCCCGACGAGCCTCCGCGGCAATTCCGACCAGACCCGACCGCCTCCCACCCCCTAGCACCCACGAGCCTGCTCGCCAACACCAGGCGCACCTGACAGTAGCTCTAGCTTGCCCGCGCATGCCCCAGAGGCACGACAACGACCTGACCCGAGCGCCACCGCTGTCTGCGTCAACTCCGGCGACCTCTCCCCATAAGCACTGACTGTCCCCTCCTCTCTGGTTGATTCTCCTAGAATATCCTCTTCCTTGCGCATCTAACGCCGCCCTTATTTTATCTTGGCGTGCCTCAAAGCCTCGCCAACGTCGACGACCTTGCGTGCCCGAACTAGTAGGTATCTCCGGCGAGCAATTGCCGACACGACCGTGCGCCCCCTGCCCTCCTACAACAACGTTGAGCTTCCCCACGTCTCGGCGAACCCGGTGAGCACCTTTTCCCTCTTTCTTGCTTCCTGTTTTGGCCAGACCGTCGCCGCCTGAGTGCCACCGCCGCTCGCCGTCGCCAAGCGCCGCCAGTTAGTGGCCAGTAGCTGTAGGCCGTTAGATGTAGATCTTGTGGTCGCGATAGATCATTTAATGGAAGGGGTATCACTCGATATGAGCCGCACAGATCTAATTAGATCCAACAATCCACGTAGCACGATCCTCACGAACCGGTACCAGCCAATGAGAATGTGACACGTATCCGGTCTTAGTTTTTAAAATACAAAAATAGATCTATTAGATGTTTGATTTTGCAAAAATCTTAACTTTTGTTTTACACATCCAAAAATTACAAATTTTATATCATTAGAATTAGGAAAATGAAACATTTGCAACCATGCCCTTAGTTTAGTATTTTGCTTCTAGAAAATTAGGTGTTTTTGCAGAAACATTATTAGGGATGTTTTGGACATAAAAATTGTTTTAAAATTGATTTTTGGGTAAATCCTTTTGAAAATGGTTTGATTTGAACTCTCTGACATTAAACACCAACATTTTGATTTAAAAATAAATTTATTAACAATAGAAAATTATCCCTTTGAATAAAGGCATTTCTAGTAAATAAAAATGTTGCTATGATTTAAAAATGAATTTTGAGTGAAACCTTTTGCAAATGGATTTGTTTTAAACACTTAGACCATAAACAGTAACATTTGTGTTTAAAAATAAATTTGGCTAACACTAGAAATTATTACTTTGATTTAAATCATTTCTAGCAAAACAAAAATGATTATAATGGCCTATTTTCACTCACTTGATTTTAAATGATTTTTCCACATTTATAAATGACCAGTAGGTGTTTTGAAATGTTTAAAACCTTATTAGAAACCACTTTTCCAAATAAAACAATCTTTTGCATGCTTGCATGCATTGCTTTGTTTTTATTATTTTATGTGGTGAATTGTTTGAATGCTAGATTGAATTTGTGCCTTGCTTGATTGAATTGTAGTGAACTTTGAAGAGTGTGACAATAGCAAGATCAAGGAGTGAACCTAGTTTCTCTACCAAAAAGGCAAGTGGTGCTTCATACATTTTTTCCTATTATTTTAACTATGCATTAGTGATATTTTAAGTAGGACTTGCTTAGAATTTTTCTAAGTATCTGTACTATGCTATGCCTTGGGAAATCCTAGTAGTTGATGCCTTAGTAGAATTTTCCCTAAGTTAAGATTCTTGCTACTAGTATGCTTAGCCTAGCTAGTAGTAAACAAGGGTGGATTATATACACATGCTATGGAAATTTTACTAAGTCTTTTGACTTATGTTTTTGCTTAATAAAACAACTATTGGAATGAATCACCTGGGTGGAATGAAAGAATGGTTTATGTTGAGTGATTACCTAGGGGTATACCTGGTGTATCTCACTTGTGGAAAGCCACCTAGGAACAAAGAGATTTGAGATGTCAAATGTTGAGAAGCTTCTAGTGCAGCCACATGGTAATATGGGCTCTGCCTGGATCATATAGGTTGCAATAACTTAGCTAGATGGACATAAGGTGGTAGGGGTGATAGGTTGGAACGTGTCCATTTGGTCTAAGGGAAGGCTTCTGAAAGATCTTGTCTCGATGCATGTCGAGTCTTGTGGGGAAAGTGCACCACCTCTCGAGAGAGTAAAATCTAAGTACTTAGCCGTGTCCCCGACAATGGACAATTTGAGCATCAAGACATTGAAGCTATCAAGGATCTCATCATCCCAATTTCTAAGTTAAAAACTTGTGGTTGAACTAGGGTTAAAGGATTCCAATTTTATTGGTAGATTCCTTGGGCGATTTGACAAACAAAAACTTAGTGTTTTCAAATGATAAGGAAAATCTATTTTGAGCAAAGCCAACCTAAGCTCCACTTAGCCAAATGCATATAGATGATAGATACCACTATTCTACCATAGTATCACTTGCCAATACAATTCAAATGTATTGACCCTTGTGGCTGTAACTTATTATGTTGCAGGTTTGTTTGATGTTAGTGAAGTGTGTTGAATAGGATTACAAGTCTACAACCAACATGATTGCCTGTGGCACTTTGAAGATGAAGGACTCCATGGTATATAGATATTTCTGCTGCATTGTAATAAGATAGACAAATGAGCTATGTAAGATGTAATGAATTATTTTATTCCTGGTTATACAGTTGTATTATGACCTTTGTTTCTTGATATTACATTTTAAACTGTGGATGCTAGCTATTCGATCCAGGGACTAGCATTGTAAACACAGGTATCTCTACCTTATCAGGTTGGGACCTCTACAAGGTGGCACCTGGGTGGGGTGTGGCCCACCTGGGCCCCTCCAAGGTGCCTCCTCCCAGCCATCTTCTTTCTCTCTCCCGAAAAACAGCGGAAAACTTTCTCAAGCTCGAGTTCTTGCTGTTCTTACTCGCGATATTCGATCTCCTTGCTCAGCCCATCTTTTCTGCTAAATTTTGGAGAGTTTGCTCCTTGGTATGTGTCTCCTCCACTTGTCCAATTAGATTTGTGATTGGTAGATTATATCTTAAGTATTTTGCTGCTATAGGTGTCAGGTTGTGTGACCTTGCATGCTTGTTCTATGCTTAGAAATTTCATTTTGATGCATGTGTAGCCCTCTAGCAAGTTCCTATAGTAATTGCTCATCATTTATCAACTTGGAAATCACTTGGTTTGATGTTTGTCTAAAAATTTCAGAAAAAAAAGAGGTCATGGACAACCACACATTTGTGAAATATTTGAGAGTGATGCACCTAGGAGGGCAAGGCCTTCGAGATCATCCTCCCGATCTAGGCCCTCATAAAACGAGGATCTCATTACACCACGATTTGGCGACGAGGGAGATGAGGGGGATGCGCACCCTTCCACCTTTCCTTGCCAAACCTTCTTGCAGGCTGCTGGGATTCTTGAGGATTTTCTAACCCTTGTTCAGAGGGTTGGATTAACAAGATATATGCAGGATGAGAGCGTGCAATATGCTACGCTCACTAAAACATTTGTGGAGAGCTTATCTTTTACTAACAGCATGTTCAAACCAGATGTGTCTTTCAAAATTTATGGCAGGTCTTACACTATGACATTGAAGAAATTTTGTGAGGCCCTGGGGCTTGGTACAGCTAGGTCGGCAAAGAAGATCCCAGCTCAACCCGCTGATTTGTTGGAGCTCTACCGCAGGATAACCAATGATGATGATTGTAGATCTCAAAGGGGAAAGATACGAAATATTCAACTCCTAGCTATCAGGTACTTTGCTTACTATCTTTCCACTAGTGTTCTTGGTAGGGAGAACACTAGTAATATTTCCAACTATCATTTGGCCATCATAGCTGTTGCGCTCAACAATGAAACTAAGTATAATCTTGGTTCTCTCATTGCTCGTCGTTTAGCTGCTAAGGGACCCATTTATGGGGAAATTATTGCTACGCGTGTTGTTGCTGCCTTGGACCTTGCTGTTGATCCAAATGATACAGTTTTGGCTCCTCAGAGGTCTGATCTTGCTACTATGAAAGCGCGTCACTTTGTCACTGCTGGCTCTACCCTTGAGAGCTTGGTTTATAGAATGTTGTTTATTGGCGGGGAAGAGGGAGAGAGAGATCCCTCTCCCCCAAACCACTTTGTTCAGTATTTCCCAGGGACCTTTGTCACGCTCCAAGGAGGAGATGGATGACAAGATGCGCATTCTTGGCTTCCATGGACACTATCAGGGGGACGCGCCCTCATATGACCCCTCTGTGCACTACACAGGGGAGTCCTCGAGCTCTTACCAGGACAAAGGGACCTCCTCGACGTACTATGGAGGTGCACCCTCTTGGGCACCATGGGATTGAGCCCCACTTAGGCCAAAACCCTAAGCTTGGGGGGAGGTACATCGACATCACACTCATCTATATATCATGTTCGGTCGGTTCTTTGTATATCCATTGTTTCGCTTTCTTTTTGGTTCTTGTTGCCGCTTTCTCAAAAACACAAAAATACCAAAAATATTTCCGTTGTTTCTCTCGCTTTGTTTCTTTGATTTTTAGTTTTGGTTTGCCTTAAAATAAAAATGCAAAAAGATTTTGCTTCGTTTGCTTCTTGTTTGGTTTGTTTTTGCTTTGTTTGGTTTTGTTTTGTTTGCTTGCTTTAAAAATCAAAAACACCAAAAATATTTGTTCTTCTTCTTTGGTTTTGTGAGTTCTTTGCAGGGTTCATCCATCCTCAGTGGAGTTTGGTTATGTTACTATTCAAGTCACACAAGTGAAGGGCAATAATGAAGTTTAAGACAACTCGAGGTGTGGTAAGAGGTTGGCAACAAACTCTATTTGTTTTTGTTTTTGTACATATACTCATCATTGTGAGCATGCTTAGCCTGTTCGTGTAAGGTGTATGTTATTATGAATGCTTAGTAGTTCTTGCTTGCTTGTGATTAGCTCCAGCTTGCTAATAGTTTATAGCATGTCATATGAATGTTTGCTTGCATTGTTCTATTCATAACTTGGTATGATATTATGGTATCCTCCTCTGAATGTTTCATGTGAATCGACTTGGAACATGCTCACGCATGCATATGACTAAACAATAGTCCGTAAGCCTCGATGATTTATTTTGCCTCAGAGTTCTTGTATCACTTTCATGCCATAATTAGCCCTGTTTTGTTGCAAGCATGATTATGAAAGTTATTGCTCTCTCGTTTGTCGCTCCCTCTCTATTGCTAGCCCTCACTTGCACTGAGTATGAGCTCCACGTGTGCATCCAACTCCCAAAAACCAATGTTGCCACCAGTGTCCACCATACCTACCTATTAGCATCATTTGCTATTTCAGTGCATATTCTATATGCCTTGTTTTCTTCCAAATAGAATGTTTGTCTGTTTTGAGAAAGTTAGTTAGTAAAGCTCTCACGGACTTGATGGCACACTTTATTCCTTGCACTTAATAATCTTGAACCATTGTGACTTGTCCATGAAAGTTATATGCTTGCAAATTGTATGCTGGGAGTCAGCAGAACCGTGCTATCACGGTGAACGCTTTCAACACTTTTTGGATACATATCCAGTTGATAGCTTGCTCTTTTGTTTGAGGATGTCGTTGGTGTGAAATAAAAGGGGAGCTTGTGAGTTCATGGAGTCTATACATTGTGTTAGAGAAACGTCTGGGCCGCTAGCCTAAGCCATGCTTAATCATGGTGGAAACTTTCAGCATCACCATAATGAGCATTTATGAAGCATCCTCAATACAAAGCTATGCACATAGTAAATAAAAAGATCGCTGAGATGCTCATTGTATGCTTGCGTTGTCATTTTGATCACGGGATAGCTCCTGTATCATGTGCAAGGGGTACCTAGTTGGCGGTTCTCTATGATATGCATGTATTTACAATGACAATAACTTACAGGTAACCAAAGTTGAGTAGCACGCGGTGCGGCCCTGGTACTCAGGGGACTTGGGATTTCCAGTTTATGGTCTGTCAAGCATATAACTCATACTGGACCTCACTTTCACCTTAACCATATGAAGATGCCTATGATAGGGGCAATGGGATCTCAAAGCTAATGATTACCTTACTTTCAGCATTTGGAAGCCTTTCAAACTTTTCAAAACCTTTTCACTTCCTTGTTGAGTCACCACTTATTCTTTGAGCACCTTCTTGAGAGCATAGTTGTCATTCTTGTGTTTATTCCAAAACTTGGTTAATTATATCATGACTTTGATGCTTGTATCTCTGATATCTTTATCTCTAGTCTTCACTTGAACTTCAGAGGTGCCTTGGAATTTATATTGTGCTCTACAAACAAAGGCAAGCGAGATACCACTCTATCATACCTTACTATGAGCATTGCAATGTTGCTTATGTTTATGTGTCATGCTACTTATTATTATTGAGTTGGTTTCTCTTCATAGCTTGCAATGACTATTGAGTAGACTTAGTTGCATACTCTTTATTGTGAATGGTTTAAGCATCTATTCCTGTGCTGAGAATATATACATCATATGAAGCAAATGTGTTCGTGAAAGTTCTTTTATCGCACTCAGTTTTCAACTGAATTGCTTGAGGACAAGAAATAAGCTAAGCTTGGGGGGAGTTGATACATCCAAAACGTATCTACTTTCCCGAACAGTTTTTCTATTGTTTCTCCTCTAAACTTGTGTGATTTGGATACAACTAACACGGACTGATGTTGTTTTTAGCAGAATTACCTTGGTGTCTAGTTTTAGTGCAGAAAATCAACTATAAGGAAAAATCCCGGAAAATATGCCAAAAATCCTATTTCACCAGAAGATCCACGGAGCCAGAGTACAAGACGGAGTGGAGGCCTGGGGAGCCCACACCCCTACCAGGCGCGGGCCAGGCCTGGCCGTGCCTAGGGGTGCGGCCACCCCAGGCACCCCCTCAGCCTCCCTCTTCTCCTATAAGATGCCTTCTGACCTAAAAACTCAGGGGGGGTTCAACATTTTTCCACAAAGAGTTCCGATGCATCGCCACCACCAGAAACCAAGATTCAGATCCAGAAACTCTGTTTTGGCACTCTACCGGGACGGGGAATTTGGAGAGGATCATCGCCATCGTCATCACCAACGCCTCTCCATCAACCATCCATGTTTCCCTCATCCATGAGTGACTAATCCCCCGCAGTAGGCTATGGGGATGGTAGGGATTGGATGAGCTCTATCATGTAATCAAACAAGATTGTTAGGGCATAGTGCCTAGTATCTCTATTAGTGCTATTTGACTTTGCTGCAACTTTTTGTGCTTAATGCTTGTCACTAGGGCCTGAGTTCCATGATCTCAGATTTGAACTTATTATTGAATCATTATGATAGTATTATTTGTGATCTTATCTGCAAGTTGTGTACACATATCATTGTCCGGATCCAAAGGCCCCGAAGTGACAGAAATTGGGACAACCGGCGGGGATGGCTGTGATGTGATCACATGTGTTCACGGAGTGTTAATTCTTTGCTCCGGTGCTCTATTAAAAGGAGCACCTTAATTGCCAGTAGTTCCCTAGAGGCCTCGCTGCAACGGGCTGGCTAGACAGAAGATGTTGTGCAAGTTCTCATCGCGAGCATGTATGACTATATATGGAGCACATGCCTAGGATTGTTTAGTACTTGGATGCTTGTTCTTATTTATCTGCAATGACCTAGATCTTGAAGTTACATGTTTAGACTCGTCCATGCAACGCCCGTCCATCCATCCCTATGCCTACCGCACTCGAATACTACTGTTTACTGTTACTGTTACTGTTAATATTGCTCTTTTTCTACTGCTGCTGTTGCTTTACTGTTGCTACTTCAAACTGTTGCTACTGATAAACTTCTGTGAGCAAGAATTATTTCTAGGTGCAGCTGAACTGACAACTCAGTTGATAAGGCTTGCAAGTATTCTTTGGCTCCCCTTGTGTCAAATCAATAAATTGGGTAATACTACCCGCGAAGACTGTTGAGATCCCCTATACTTGTGGGTCATCAATGTCGGCGGTGTGTAATAAAAGGGGATCTTGTAAGTCCATGGAGTTATGTATAAGTGTTAGACAAACGCCTGGTCCGCTAGCCTAAGCCATGCCTAATCATGGTGGAAAATTGCAGTATAACCATAGTGGGCAATCTAAGCATTCTTCTTATTAAAAAAGAGAGATACGAGAAAGAGAAGAAAAAGAGAAAAGGAGGAAAGAAGAGAAAAAAGCACCATTTCCCATGGTAAATAAGAAGATTTTTGTGATGCTCGTTGTCTGTTGCCTTGTCATTTTGATATGGGATAGCTCCTATGTCATGGGGAAAGGGGTACCCCGTTGGCGGTTCTCTATGATACACATATACTTACTATGACAAGAACTTACCAATAACTAAAGTTGAGTAGCATGAGGAACGACCCTCGTACTCAAGTGACATGAGATTGCCAACTTATACTTTGTTAAGCATATATTCCATACTTTGTTCACTTTAATCTTAATCACTTCAAGATGCTTATGATAGGGGTAATGAGAGCTGAAAGCTAACAAGTACCATAATTTTTGGAAGCTCTTTATGAAACTTGAAATCCCTGCTTCCCTTTGAAGGGCCTTTCTTCCACTTTTATATTGAGTCTCCACCTTCTATCCTTAGGCACCAATTAAGAGAGCATAGTTGCCATTCTTAGTTCTATGTGCATTGTCCCAAAACTTATTGATTGATTCATCATGTTGATATTGCTTGTTCTTGAACTATTTGTATCGAGTCACCCTTATGAACTTTGAAGGTGTCCTATGCATTTATGTTTTTCTACTCCATGAGGGACAAGCTGAATGCCACTATGTTATGTTTTCTATATGTGAAACAAACAAACGTCTTTCAATGCATTGTTATTCATGATCTTTGTTTGTATCCATTCATGTTGCAACATAGTTGCTTTGTCTTATTGTTAGAACTTCATCTTTCATGCTCATGTTTAGAGTACTTTGATCTCAGCTTTGATTGCTTGCAAATGGTTTGATCATGATTGTGATGGTGCATGTCACCTCAAAAATTATTCTTTTTATCACTTACCTACTCGAGGATGAGTAGGAGTTAAGCTTGAGGATGCTTGATACGTTGTAAACATATCTATAATTTTTTATGCTACATGCTTGTTTTATATCATTTGTCTTATGCTTTGTCTACACATTGAGGTATTTTTATAAACTTTCTGGAACTAACCTATTGACAAGATACAGTAGTGCCAGTTGCCTGTTTTCTGCTGTTTTTGGTTTTAGAAAAGCTAAAGAATGAATATTCTCGGAATTGGACGGGACAAAAGCCAATCTTTCTATTTTCCCGGAGCAATACGGAAACACGAAGCAGAGACGGAGTAGGGCACCAGGGTGGGCACACCCTAGGGTGGTGCGGGCCCACCCTGGTGGCACCATCAGGGGGTGTGGCCCCCCTGGCTACCTCCTCGCCTCGCCTCTTCGCCTATAAGAAGCCTCCGATGCAGAAACCCTATAGGAATAAGCATACATCCACGAAAAGTTCCGCAGCACCGCCGCCACTTAAGGGGAGATTCGGGGGACAGAAGTCTCTGTTCCGGCACCCTTCCGGGACGGGGAAGTGCTCGCGGAGCCATCTCCATCGATCTCCACCACCATCTCCGTCGCCGTTACTGATTCCCATGATGAGGAGGGAGTGGTTCTTCCTCAAGGCTAAGGGCTCTACCTATAGCTATGTGTTCATCTCTCTCTCTATGCGTGATCATATTGTGATCATGAGCTTTGTAATCAAGTAGATTTACTCTGTTACTCAAGTGCTTTAATAGTTCTTTGGCTCTCCCCACGTGTGTGAAAGTGACAGCGTGCATACCGTGGTGGCACTTAGCCTAGGGTTTACATAAATACTCAAGTGCTTCAATAGATCTCTGCTCTCCCCACGTGTGTGAAAGTGACAGCATGCACGCCGTGGTGGCACTTAGGCTAGAGTTCATAAATATTTATCATGAGTTATATTTGGAGTTGGATGTCTCTATGAAATTGTGCTATTTATTGGAACCATCTTGCACTCAAGGTGATAGTGTGGGGTTATCTAGATGGGGAAGGCGGACTTTGAGGTGTGTTGTTATAGCCCTACCATGGATTAGAGTGTCCAACCAGAGAGTAGTTCAGGGTAGTACCATGAAGAGAAGATATTTATATGAGAGTGTTCACTAGTGAAAGTATGATCCCTGGGCCTTATTTCTAAGCATTGAAACACCATTCACAGCTAGATCTGTTACATGTTTGCTTGCTGCTATCCTTTTTCAGTTTGCCTTTAGTATCTTCCATGCCATTAGAGTAATTTCTGGTGCCGTCACGGGGAACTACAGCACAACTTCAACCTTTTCCTCCTATCAAAAGCTCTTTTCTGGCACCGTTGTCTTATATCCATAGTACTTGTATTTCACTATCTCTTCGTTGAACTAGTGCACCTATACACCTGACAAGTTTATTGGGTGCGTTGGGGACACAAGAGACTTCTTGTATCTTGATTGCAGGGTTGCTTGAGAGGTATACCTTTGATCACTTCCTCCCTGAGTTCGATAAACCTTGGGTAATCCACCTAAGGGAAACTTGCTGATGTTCTACAAACCTCTGCACTTGGAGGCCCAACAACTGTCTACAAGAATAGAACTGCATAGAAATCATCCATCTCACCTTGAAGTCTAGCTATTGCAGGCCTTTGTTGTGCGACAATATCATGGAAACATGTCATAATGGCATGAGAAGGCATTGAAGACAAGGAACATTCTGCAACTAGTTGATATCCATCTCCTTCCACTTCATACTCCTCGGTCAATTGATGGAGATTAGCAACTACTTCGTCAACCTTTTCTATGCATTCATAAGAGGTTGAGTCAATGTGATGGAGCATTGCAAAACACGCAATCAACACTTGCTTCTTATATCTAGTGTCAAGTAGTGTAGCTATGCCCATCATCCCTTGGGTATCTTTCCAATACTTATCAAATTTTTCTATCATACTATTGGACATTTGTTGGATAACAAAATCATTACAGGTTCCTCACTGCCTAATTTTCATCTTCATTTAGGATATCTTAGGAAAGTACACATTGGCAGTGACATAATTGGTGCCCGAGGACAAAGTAGTTACATCATAGAGAACCCTAAGCCTCGGTACAACCTCAGCAGCAAAGGCCCATTCTTTAGGATTAGACAATGTTTCATATTGCCTGTTTACTATTTTGGCTCTTCCAAATAAAGATGTATAAGAAAAATCAATAACAATAAATGATTCAGCAAGAACAATACTGTCGTGGTATTGTCGACGAGTACGCCATTAAGGGGTTCTCACAGTGCGTGTTTAGAGACGTGGGGGAAGGCTTACGGTTGATGGGTACGAGGTAACACAGTTTACCCAGGTTCAGATCCCACGACGGTGGCGGAATCCTACTCCTGCTATAAATCACTATAAGGGCAATACGCCGAGTTACATGGTTTGGTTCGATGTGCGAGGTTGTGTGAAGTTGTCTATGATCGTCTGAGATTATGCCCTAAAGGCTCCCATAGGCCCGACTTATATAGTCGCCAGGTCCTAGGGTTACAGGGAAAAGTCCTAGCTGGACAGGTTACAGAGTCCTACACTGTCTATTACTAGTCTTGTGTATCTTGCACTCCAAGGATCCGGGTATGTCGGTGACTCCAACCGTAGCCTTCCTTTATCCGGCATGGGCCTCCCTTCTGGATCCATCTAACTAGGCCGCCCAGCAAGCCATAGGCCATGCTACCAACTGTCGGCCACCCGGGTTAGCCGGATAAGAGACATGCTATAGGGATACCCATATAGCATATCCCCAACAGTAGCCCCCGGAGAACTCCAAGATCTTGCGCCGTCTTGCCTTCTCACGTGGAATGCTCCGTCTAGATGGATGTCGGCAAATCGTCAAGCAATATCTTGTAGTTCTCCCAAAGAACCCTGCAAAGCTTTCTCCGTCTTCAACTTGTAAGTCGGAGAAATATTGAATCTTCCATCGTACTCTTCGGTAGTCGGATCGGGTCCGTCCATGTCGGAATCTTCGATGTGACGGCTCATCTGCATGTGTCAGCTAGGACGACGTAGGCTTAGGTCAGCGACGCCTCATAACTCACACATGCAGAGAACGCAATCATGTCCGATTTTCCCGCGCGAGCAATACGAACCGTTGGCGGCGACGGTTGGAGACGTGGCGAAATTTCCGCGCACGTTCGCGAACACGTCGTCTATGCGGCAATCGTCCGATTAAGCTGCACTAATCTTGACGCTGGAGATGATAAATAGTAACCGCGGTGGAATTTTCCACTTTTTACCTCATTCCCCTCGCGTCATCTTCTTCCTCCAGCGCACGCCCCTTCAAGCTCTTCGTGCCTGACTCGCGAAAAAACCCTAGCTTCCAATCTGCACCAGTTGCGCCCAACCTCACTCCATGGCCAGCAGCAGCAGCTCTTCTCCTTCCATGGCGGCGTCGAGTGAAGCCGTGGTGAAGCCAGCGAGCTCCATCGTCGTGCCTCCAGAGGGCCTAGTCATTCCCGCATTGGCGGTTATCAAGTACACTGGCGGCAACCTTAATCTGGCGGCGCTGGAGCCGCTGGAGGAGGAACCAGACTCGCACAAGGGCGACTGGCACGGCTCGAATATCACTGATCGTGATATCCAAGAGATGATCGCTGAAGGCTACCTTCCTGCGATGGAGGGGCTCATCTGGCGGGCGGAGCCTGCCGGCGAGGTGACACCTTCTCCCAAAGCCGGAGAAAAGGTGTACCTCAAAGCTCAGCTGGTACGCGGCATCTCTCTGCCTATCTCCAACTTCTTCCTCTCCGTCTTGAATCACTATAGGGTCCAACCCCAGAACCTTTCCCCCAACAGTATCTTAGTGCTTAGCAACTACGCGGCGCTCTGCGAGGGATACTTAGGGATAAGGCCTAGGTTAGACCTCTTTGTGTACCTATTCACCGTCAAACATGAAGCCGGACATAGAAAGGAAGAGCTTAGGAACTGCGGCACCATAAGCTTCAATATTCGACCTGGCCGGCGGTTCCCCGACATCGTCGGCCATGAGTCCTGCAAAAATTGGCAGCGGACGTTCTTTTACGGCCCAGACATTCCTCTGGTTGGCCGAGAAGTAACGTACCCGGACTTTGTGGACGGAGCCGCCGCTGAAGTTTCCACATGGAGATCCCAAGCCTCCCTCCCCTCCGACCTCGACGCTTGTCGTGCTATAAGGCGGATCGAATGGTTTGAAGAGACGGGTTTGACCGGCTTGGACCTAGCCATGTGCTGGTTCATCAGGCGAATTCAACCTCTGCAGCACCGCGCGAAGTTCATGCACGAGTATACCAGCGACAGAAGGGATAGTCTCCGCATCTCCGTGGACAACTTCTCGAGCGACTCCGTCAAGCTCCGCCTTAAGGACATCGTCAAGGTGAAGGATAAGAAGTGTGGCTTCACCATCACCTACGACATGTACGTAGACGGCAAGTGCCCAAAGGTAGGTATTTATTTTCCGTGTATGACATATACTCCAGTTCTTCCGTCTTGCAGATGTCATTTTATCTAACACGATGATTTCTCACTTAACAACTTAGCAATCTAGAGGAGGGCAACCTGGCTGCCCAAATCTATGATCCAAAGATGAAGGAAGTCACGGTCGTGTCTGACGACGAAGCTCTAGTGGCGCGAAAGCGGAAGAGCTCCACCTCTGACGCTGCCGATGGAGGCAAGAAGAAGAAGACGGAGGGTCGAGCCTCCAAAAATACTACCGCCGCCCTGGAGGCAGAGAAAAGAAAAGCCATCGGGATCCCTTTTGCTAAAGCACCCCCACTTGTGTAAGCTTATTTTCTTCCGACATTGTCTATTTATTCGTCTTGATCCTGTACTTATGCATTTTGCACGTTTCAGGAAGAAAGCCACGACCAGCCTCAAGAAGACCTCCAAAACATCGGGGGATTCTTGAAATATCAAGGACATGCTGCATCGCGACGCCTCTCCTGCCATCGCCCCTGCCACTCCTGTCGCCAAGCCCTCGTCTGCCCCGACAAGCTCTCAGGCTAAGGAGGCATCAAGCCCTTCCGCCATGGAAGTGGACTCTGGCGCCTCTACTGAGCTTACTGTTGTCGGCGAGCAGGCGACGCAGGAGAGTACCGCCCATCAAATGGCTGAAGCTCCGGCTAAGGATGCCATCGGTGGCGGTAAGGCGGTGGTGGAAGCTGGTACTTCTGCCGAAGGCCACTACTAGAGAAAAGGCTATAGGAGACATGCTTATGCGAGGCACATTTAGACCATATGCGCCTCCTATAAAATAGGCTAGGCACACTCCTTCTCCATGCGCCTCTAGTATAAAAATAGGCGAGGCGCATATGATAAGAATGCGCCTCCTATAATCCCTGTACAGACTAAATCTAGCAGCCCCAAATTATGCGAGGCGCATTCTAATCATATGTGCCTCCTATATATCAGATATGCGAGGCGCATATGGGCAAAATGCGCCTCGCATAAGTTGCGTGGACCCAGATGAAAATCGGTGGTCGAATATACGAGGCGCATATAGTCATATGCGCCTCCTATAGTTGACAATATGCGAGGCACGTATTGTCACATGTGCCTCCTATACTCTGTCGGCCCCACCACATCTCCTACCACAGCCACATGACCCTACCCCGCGTGTCCACCTCGTCCCTCACCAACCATGTTCGCGACCCCTCCCTCGCTCTCTAATTCCCACCGCCGCCAGGCTCCCTCGTCTTCCCTCGCTCGCTGTCCACCCTTGCCGCATCCTCGTGGCCGCACCCGTAGCAAAGATCCCCTGCCCCGAGCTTCTCCCCCGGATCCAAGGCACTCCGCCGCGTTTTTTTCCTCCCTCCCTCACCCGAGATCGGGATCAGAGATCCTTCTCCTCGGATCAGGAGGCGGCAGCTGTACCCGGCGGCGATCCATCCAGCGGGTCGGGAGGCGGAAGCCTGACCCCGAAGGTGAGACTCCGTCCCTCTCCTTCTCGCTCTGATTGGTTTCAGAGCATCTGCTTGTCGAAACCGATGCATCTGCACTACTTGATGGCCGCTGAAGAAATTGTCTGCTCCGCCTCTCTCCTTCACTGGTTGTTCTCTGTGATTTCAGTCCGCTTCTCCCGTTGGGAATTAGCTTGGGATCGGTCGCTCGTTTCTCGGTTCAGATTCTTTATTTGTTTTTGCTGCTGCGAAGGAGGTGATGCGGAGCTGGGCGGAGACGATGCTGTGCTGCTGCGGCGCGGATTGCGGGCGGCTGTGGCGCAGGGTGGTGCTACGCAAGTGGCTCAACGTCGGCGCCGGCTCTGGCGACTCCGACTTCAGCACCGACGAGGGCGATGAGGACGAGGACGAGCCCGACCACCAAGGTCAGCAGCTTCACTTCCCCATCTTCTCCTCCCCCCTCCATCCTGATTTGGGGGAACGAGGGGAATGCAGACTACCACATTGCAAATTCTGCAGCGGCTGGCATTGTTTTCTTCTTCATAAGACAGACGACTAGAAAATTCTCACATTGCATAACTAGCTAGATTGTCCGACTGAATTTTATTCATGGTGACTTATTTTGTACAGTATAGTATGATCATATTTCTTTGCTCTCTTGTACGAGTTCATGCTCTTGCATTCTCGGTAATGCGTGTGCCACCAGTTCAATGTGGGCATGGTGTGAGTGCCGTGCCGGCCATCTCTCTGACACAGACCTCCACTGTGTTGTTCGCCTACTACTACTGCTTCCTGCAGACCACCGGTTTTCTCTTGTGGTATACTCAGACGTTCTTTTTTAGAGAAAAGAAAAGTTAGGTCGAGGAGTTTGAGGATTCGAAATTCCTGATACCTTTTTGTTTCGTTCCAAAGCCAGCAAATGAGAGTGAGTGTGTGAGGAGGAAAAGGTAGGCCACTTTTGCAGTTTGCACACCTCCTTTACTTGGGTCCTATCTGTCATTGCTTGTCAAGGTGTTATCTGATTCTTACTACCTTTTGAGGGGGGAGAAATGGGACGGCATAACAAGGACTGGTTGTTAATATGCTAAGTTTTTTTTCACGATGTACGCAAAGTTCTAGACAGAATCATTTCATCAAAACAAAATTCACATTGTGTTCCATAGGCGTCGCAGTTCTACATGGGATCTTTAGCTTAAATTTCCAGAATGATATTGATGGTCATAAATATTATGACTGCTATCTCTGCTCCATTTGTGCAGACAATTGTTTTTGTGAGCACAACCTGAACGATGAAGAAAGCAGATTGGGTGGGCTTGGTGCAGGCACGATCGGTAATTTCGTTATTATCTCTCTCTCTTTTTTGGAGAAGCTTGCATGCAGAGAGCTGCATATTAAGTTGTTGGAAAATTGAGTTTTGTTCTATATATTTCCCCGTAAGATGAATTGGTTACTATTTGATATCTAGACCAGGAAATAGTCATTGGAGCAGTGGTGATAAAAATTCTACCCGGGAAGCAAGTGAACAACTTCTCGGGCAACAGCTACCAAGGCTATGAGAGTAGAGAGATGGCGGAAGAGAAGTGGAGGAGGCATGGAAGGAAGAAGTGGAGGAACTTCCTCGTGATCACCACCTTGTTGCTCTTCATGGTAGGTTATGTGTTCTACTTCATCTAGGTAGAGCTACGTCGTTGGAGTTGTAATGTGATTGTGAACTTGTACTCGAAGGTGTAATGTGATTGTGAACTTGTACTCGGAGGTGTGAACTTGTGGCACAAACACTTGATGTATGAACTTGTATGTCATGATTGATGTGTAATGTATTGTATTCATGTTGGTTCTATTATGCTTTGGCAAATTGCAAGTTTCTGAAAAATTCTGTGCTCTTTATACTGTATTCTGGACTATATTTTATATTTGAATATCTGTATATTATTATTTATAGTGGTCTGTAAAACTTGAATTTCAAAAATATTACCGGAGGCGCATATAGGACACTATAGGAGGCGCATATACTATAAATATACGAGGCGCGTTGTGAAACATATGCGAGGCGCATATGATATGCGCCTCCTATACTTCACATATGCGAGGCGCATATCGATATGCGCCTCGCATAATAATATAGGAGGCGCATATCGATATGCGCCTCGCATATGTGAAGTATAGGAGGCGCATATCATATGCGCCTTGCATAAAAAATAGCCGAGGCTTGAAGCTAGAGGCGCATATGATATGCGCCTCGCATAAGCTTTTCTCTAGTAGTGGGCGGCGCCCTTGCTCCCCTGAAACCCTTTGAGTTCCCAAAGATAGTATACCCGGCGCTTACGCCGAGTAGCACATATGTGGTTCCTGGAGCAGCGCCGACATCTCCGACGTGCGGTCTTGAGGAGCTCCTCCGACAAGCAGACATCTTGCGAGGAAACAGTATCTCCTTTGGCAAGCTGCTAGCCGAGAGTGCTACCTATCTCAAGATCATTGCACTGGTAAGTTTTATTTGCCTTTTTGCATTTCATATGAGTATCCCACTGTAGCCCCCGAGGATGTAGACGGAAAACCATAAGCTTTTGCATCTAGATGCTCTAAGAGTGACTAAGCTAGAAAACTTCTCACTGTAGCCCCCAAGCATTTAGATGGAATGAAATGTTCCGACTAGATGCTTTAAGAGTAGCATACGTAGTGTTTATAAATTTCAGCACTGTATCCCCCAAGCTTCTAGTTGTAACTGAGTTAGTTCCGACTAGATGCTTAAAGAAAGCTAAACATATAGCTGAGTTAAAAACTTTATACTATAGCCCCCAAGCCTCTAATCGAAAACTGAATTAGTTCCGACTAGATGCTCAAAGCAAAGCTAAGCATGTTGCTATGTTAAAAACTCTCATTGTAGCCCCCGAGCGTCTAGGTGGAGGATTTCCGGCTAGATGCTCCAAGCAGACTAAGCAACGTTTTAACTTTGTCCTTTTTTCCACAGAACGAGAATGCTCGGAGGGGCATGGCCAATGATAAGTACCAGAAGATGTGTGCAGATCTTGAAGCCGAAAAGGGTAAAACTGCCTTCTTGAAGGAACAGAT
This sequence comes from Avena sativa, assembly GCA_916181665.1. Classification (NCBI taxonomy): domain Eukaryota; kingdom Viridiplantae; phylum Streptophyta; class Magnoliopsida; order Poales; family Poaceae; genus Avena; species Avena sativa. Next base: position 325,908,310 of record OV702280.1, read on the forward strand.
CATAAAAAAAAGAGTCTATTTTATTTTTGCGCACTCCGTCTTGTTTATGTGCCTACATTCTCCGAGTACTCACTGTGTACTTTGTTTTCTCCGACTTTGCAGAACATGTTGCCAAGGCCAAGGACATTGTCGAGCAGTCCAAGCATATCCAGCAGTTGGACAACGAGAACAAGATCCTTAAGAAGGAGAGGAAAGACATGCTGACAATGCATGAGGATTCAATGAAGGCCTTGCAGGACTCCGCCACCGCAGAAATCAATCGCTTGAAGGAGGAGCTTGCGATCTTAAGAGATCAGAAGCAAGCTGCCGATGAGCAAAATCAACGCCACAGCGAGGCGTATAAGCTCCTCCAACAAGAGAAAGAATCCTTGGCGGACATCCTCTGGCAAGATGAAGCCAGCATCTTCAGTAAGTTTTCTCCATCTTGGATTTCTATAGTTCGGATACTTTGAATTGTTGAACTCATGCACTCCTTGTCGGAATTTTTAGCTCCTCTGGGTTTGACCCGTTCACCTCCTCCGGCCAAGGAATGCATGGTTCTTGCCGGAAACTTTATCACGCAAGCCAAGGAGATCGCCAAGCCCCTCTAGATAAACATCAAGGCATCAGACTCTACGGTGAAGTACTCGGAGATTCTGCGCCGATCCCCCGAGTGTATCACGAGCTGGAAAGCTTCTTGTGCACGGGCTGGCGCAAGGATGGCGCTATCGATGGTGAAGGCACACTATGAAGATGCTGACATCGACACGGTGACCTCTGGCATTCCCGATGCAGACGATGATGGTAAAGAGATTAATCATGAAGCCATCTTGTCATTGCTCACGGGTTATGACACCAGAGTTGCTGAGTTGGTGGACGTCGACGTCTTCATGCCGATGAACACCATTGATGGCGGCAACCGAAGCTCCTCCGAGTCTCTTCACACCGCCGACTTCGAGGGTGGTTCTCCTGCTAGTGATGACGCTGCTTCCAAGTCGCCTGTGCCAAAGGAATGAAAGAAAACTTTGTAATATTTGTTTCACCTTTGGTGCGTATGCGGAAAAAACTTATTGATGTAACTTAAGGTGGAAAACAATGTTGCATGTCCTGCTACTTAAGAATCAGTTTCCAGCATGTATATATATTTTTTAAGCAAGTGCTGGCTTATCCATTACTTTGGTTCTTATGCTTGAACTTTCATGAGTCGGAAGACTCGTTGTCGGAACCATGCGCCCAGGTGATGATGCCCAATGGCACCGTCAATAACCTAAGCACAAAATCGCCGACAATAAGTGCCAAAAGTCACTACTCCAGAATCCACATAAAAACAACAAAGAACGTGTAGACTAGAAAACTTAAGCTAACGCCCTTGGGCGGAATTTTCACAAGTGCAAACGCAAAACTTGTGCATAGAGGTTTTACATGGTCCAAAAATGAACACTAAAGGAGGTAAAAGACTCAGAAATATGAGTGAACCAGAGAGCTTTATTTCATTGATCATATAAGAGGTACACAATTAGATAAAAAATGCTAAGTGTAAAAAGGACGTAGCTATGCTATGTTCCATGGCCGATCAAGCTCCGGGTAGTCATCATCCGGGTCACGTCCCTTACGCTTATGATCCTCGTTGGGTCTATCCTTCAGTTCACGATTGTCAACGAGGTAGTAAGACCCATTGAGTAGCGCCTTGCTTATGATGAACGGTCCTTCCCATGGCGGGGATAACTTGTGTGACTTCTTCTGCTTAAGTCGGAGCACCAAATCCCCCTCTTTAAACGAGCGATGCCGGACGCGGCGACTATGGTAGCTGCGTAGCTTCTGCTGGTAGATGGCGGATCTTTGGCATGCCAAAACGTGCTCCTCCTCGAGAAGGTCGACATCTAGGCGTCTGGATTCTTCAGTGTCATCTTCGTCGTAGGCGGCAACTCTTGGCGCATCGTGAAGTATGTCGGAAGGCAGGATGGCTTCTGCTCCATATACCATGAAGTAAGGGGTGTAGCCGGTGGATCTGTTGGGTGTAGTTCGTAAACTCCATAGCACAGATGGCAATTCTTCCGCCAAGGCTCCAGCTGCTCTATGTAGCGGTGCCTCAAGACGTGGCTTGATTACCTATAGAATTAATCCATTGGCTCGCTCAACCTGACCATTGGATTGTGGGTGTGCCACAGATGCAATATCAAGTCGGATGCCTTTCTCCCAACAATAAGCCTCCACATCTCCGAGTGATAAATTGATGCCATTGTCGGTGATAATGTTGTGTGGGAGACCAAATCTCACCACTAGATCCCGACAAACCTGAGGGTAGTTGCCCCGTGAAGCTTTCTAATGGGTTTAGCTTCTATCCATTTAGTGAATTTATCAACTACTACAAGTAGATGTGTAAACCACAAGGTGTCGTCTGTAACGGTCCCACCATGTCTAGCCCCCAGACTGCAAACGGCCAAGTTATTGGTATTGTTCGCAGTTCTTCAGCAGTAACATGTGGTTGTCGGGCGTAATACTGGCATCCCATGCATGTCTCAACCAGCTTGTCGGTGTCCGCCTTTGCGGTCAGCCAGTAGAATCCTTGCCGGAAGGCTTTTGCGACCAACGATCGAGGAGCAGCGTCATGCCCGCAATCTCCGAGGTGGATTTTGCGTAGGATTTCCATACCTTCTAGCTGGGAAACACACTTTAGGTATACACTACTAGTGCTCCTTTTGTAGAGTTGCCCATTGATTATGGTATAACCCTTTGCTCATCGTACTATTTGTCGTCTTTCGACTTTGTCGTCGGGCAATGTTCCGTGTTCGAGATATTCCATGAATGGTTTTGTCCAAGCCGGAGGGACCTTAGTCACCATGTTGACGAAAGAGTCAGCTCTATCCGGATTGTCGATGTCGGCTCCCTTCAAAGATGGTGTGCGCAGATGCTCTAGGAAAACTCCTGGCGGAATTTGCTTGCGCCATGATCCAAGATTAGATAGCAGATCAGCCGCCTCGTTTTGCTCCCTAGGTACATACTTGACTTCGTAGCCCAAGAAGCTCTTGGCTATCTCGTCCACTTTGTCTCGATATGCCGCCATCATAGGGTTCCGCGCATTCCAGGTGCAAACCACCTGTTGGGCAACCAAGTCGGAATCTCCACAGCAAACTATGCGCTTGATGCCAATATCCTTGGCTACACGTAGTCCGTGAATGAGTGTTTCATACTCCGCCATGTTGTTTGTAGCCTCGAAGTGGATCTGCAGAACGTAGTGTAGCTTGTCTCCTATTGGTGACTGTAGCAATACACCAGCCCCCGAGCCGTTGAGCAGCTTTGATCTGTCAAAGTGCATCACCCAGTATTCTGGTTCTAGCAATGGAGTAGCATCTGGCATCTCTGTCCAATCTGCAACAAAATCCGCCAAGGCCTGTGATTTGATAGCGTCGTGCATTTTGTAGGTGATCTCGAAGGCGGCAAGTTCAATGCCCCACTTCACGACCCTTCCTGTAGCGTCGCTGTTGTTGATAATGTCAGATAGTGGAGTCTTGCTCACCACTATGATTGGGTGCTCCTGAAAGTAATGCCTCAGCTTCCATGAAGCAAGGAATACTCCATAAGCTATCTTCTGGTAGTGCGGGTAACGCTACTTGGACTCCGTCAAGACCTCGCTTACATAGTAAACTGGTCGTTGAAATCCGTGCTCATAGCCTGGTTCCTTCCGCTCTACCGCGACGACGATTCTGATTACCCGGTTGGTCGCCGCCATGTAGATTAACAGGGGCTCTCTAGGCTCGGGTGCTGCAAGGATGGGCGCTGAGGAAAGAATATCCTTGAGGTGCTTCAATGCTGCATCTGCTTTATCCGTCCATGTGAATTTGTCCGCCTTCTTCAGCAACTTGTACAGCGGCAGAGCCTTCTCTCCAAGTCGGCTGACGAACCGACTAACTGCTGCAATGCAACCTGTTAGTCGTTGAATGTCCTTTAGGCATGTCGGACGGTTTATGTTTAAGATGGCCTTGATTTTCTCCGGGTTGACCTCGATTCCGTGTTGGGAAACGATGAAACCCAACAATTTGCCGTCTGGAACCCCAAAGACGCACTTCTTAGGGTTAAGCATCATGTTGTATTTCCGGAGATTATCAAAGGTTTCTTTTAAGTAAGAGATTAAGTCGTTTGATTTTTTCGACATCACCGCGATATCGTCCACATAGGCCTGAACGTTCCGACCAATTTGGTCATGGAGGCATCGTTGCATTGTCCGCTGGTACGTAGCACCTGCGTTTTTTAGCCCAAAGGGCATCGTAACATAGCAAAACGTGCCGTATGGTGTAGCGAACGAAGTGGCCAATTGGTCCGACTTCCTCATCTTGATCTGGTGGTATCCTGAGTATGCATCGAGAAAAAACAAAAGCTCCAAGCCAGCCGTCAAGTCAATGACTTGGTCAATGCGAGGCAAAGCAAACGGATCTTTGGGACATGCTTTGTTCAAGCCGGTGTAATCAACGCACATTCTTAATTCATTGGTTCCCTTTTTGGGGACAAGTACAGGATTGGCCACCCATCGGGTGTGAAGGACTTCTCGGATAAACCCAGCTTTAAGTAACCTAGCTATCTCTTTGCCAATGGCGCGTCTCTTCTCATCTCCGAAGCGTCGTAGAGGTTGTTTCACTGGTTTGCATTTTGGATCGTGTTTAAGCTGTGCTCGGCAAGTTCCCTAGGTACACCTTTCATGTCGGCAGGTTGACAGGCAAATATGTCCCTATTCTCACGGAGGAACTCGACGAGCACGCTTTCCTATTTGGGATCCAGGTTCGTCCCAATGGCGATGGTCTTGGAGGCATCGCCTACCACAAGTTTATAAGGGTCCCAACCTTTAAATAAGGTAGAGTCCCCTGTGTTTACAATGCTAGTCCCTGGATCAATAGCTAGCATCCACAGTTAAGATGTAATATCAAGAAACAAAGGTCATAATACAACTTTTTAACCAGGAATAACATAATTTTATTACATCTTACATAACTCATTTGGCTATTACTTTACATTGCAGCAGAATATCTATAAGCATGGGGTCCTTCATCTTCAAAGTGCCACAGGCAGACATGTTGGTTGTAGACTTTGTAATCCTAATCAACACACTTCACTAAATCAATCAAACATGCAACATAACAAGTTACAGCCACAAAGGGTCAATACATTTGAATTGTATTGGCAAGTGATACTGTGGTAGTATAGTGGATTCTATCATCTATATGCATTTGGCTAAGTGGAGTTGAGGCTTGCATTGCTCAAAATAGATTTTTCCTTAACATTGAAAACACTAAGTTTTTATTTGACAAAATCATTTTTCTCAATCAAAGATTGAAGATCCTTTAACCCTTGTTCAAACCACAAGTTTTAACTTAGAAATTTGAATGATGAGATTCTTGATTGCTTCCATGTCTTGATGCTCAAATTGTCCTTTACCAGGGGCATGGCTAAGTACTTAGATTTTACACTCTGCAGAGGTGGTGCACTTTCCCCACAAGACTTGGTTTCCCAAGACAAGATCTTTCAGAAGCCTTCCCTTAGACCAAAATGGACGCGTTCCAACCTATCAAACTCTACCACCCACTGTCCATATGGCTAAGTTCTTGCAACCTATATGATCCAGGCAGAGCCCATAATGCCAAGTGGCTGCACTTGAAGCTTCTCAACATTTGACATCTCAAATCTCTTTGTTCCTGGGTGGCAATCCACAAGTGAGATACACAAGGTCAACCATAGACATGGGCCTTGTGAACCACTCAACCAAAAACCACCAAGCAATTACCATTCCACCCAGGTGATTCATTGACTTAGTTGTTTTATTAAGAAAAACATAAGTTCTCAGACTTAGAAATTTTCCATAGTGTGAATATATAATCCACCCTTGTTTTCTATTAGCTAAGCTAAGCTTGGTAGTAGTAGGAATCTTAACTTAGGAAATTTCTACTAAGGTTTCATCTACTAGGTTTTCCTAAAGCAAGGTTTATACTTAGCAAAATTCCATGCAAGTTTTACTTAGAGAAAATCACTAATGCATAGTGAAAGTAATGGGACAAAAAGTATGAAGCATCACTTGCCTTTTTGGTAGAGGGTATAGGTTCACTCCTTGTCCTTGCAACAATCACACTCTTCAAGTCACTACAATTCAATCAAGCAAGGCACAAACTCAATCTACCAATCAAGCAAAACAACACATAAAATAACAAAGTCAAAGTAATGCATGCAAGCATGCCAAGCTTTGTTTTGTTTGAAAAAGTGGTTCCTAATGGGTCATGAACATTTGGGTACACCTAATGGTCATTTTATAAAGTGGCAAAGTCATTTGCAAAAGGTTTCACTTTATAAACCATTTTCAAAACAAAGTATCATTTTATGTGGTGTAGAAATATTTTTACTAAGGCATTAATCTATAGGGTTCACCAAATATGTTTTTAAACCATACAACTTGGTGTTTGGGGTCAGAGAGTTTAAAACAAAACATTTCCCAAAAGTTTTCCTTCAAAACCATTTTTCATAAATAAACTATATTTTTATTTGACTTGAAATGGTTTTAAATCAAAGAATCATTCTTTTGTTTCACCAAATACATTTTTGAAACCACAAAGTGATTCTTATGGTCAGTAGGTTCAAATCACACCATTTGCCAAGATTTGAACCCCAAAATCATTTTTGAACAATTTTTATAACCTAAAAAAGCATACAAATGTTTCTGTAAAAACAAACAATTTTCCATAAGCTTTTTACTAAACAAATGGCATGGTTGGCTAGGGCTTGTTCCACTGATTCCAATGATATAAAGTTTGCAAAATTTGGACGTGTGGTTTAAAAGTTGTGCAATTTACAAAATTGGAAATCTAATAGATCAAATCTGTCTTTTAAATCAACTACAGGCCACGTGGTGCAATCCTATTGGTCAAAAACGTTTCGTTCGGATCGACTACTCTGGTGCGTTGGATCAAGTCAGATCATGCGGTGTGCACATGCTGCTTACCCTTTCGCCTAGCTTCTATCCTAGCCACTAGATCGAGATCGGACGGCTGTTGCAAGCTCGACCTAAAACTAGAGGCGCTGCGGCGGTGGCTGGCGGCGGAGCGGCCAGACGATGACGGCGCCGGCGATACAGGGAGCTAGAGGAACAATGAGATAGCTCACAAGAATCGCCGAAGCTTGCTGATGCTCAACGTTGTTGTTGCTGGGCATGGGGCGCACGGGGTTGTCCTTAATCTTTCGCTGGAGTTCGTTCTGGCGACGGGCGAGCTCTGGTGCTGTCGAAGACGAACTTACTGAGCGCGCTAAGGCAAACAGAGAGCAGTGTTAGATGCGCGCGAGAGGAGCGTGCGAGAGCATCAACGAGAGGGGAAGGGGCAGACAGAAACTACCTGGGGCACTCGCCGGAGTTCAACCAGACGGTGGCGGCGCTCAGTGGTTGTTGCAGTCGAGATTCTGGGGCGCCCGCGGTTGAATGGGAGGTACAGAGAGATGCTCCTGGGAGTGGGGAAGGTGTGAGCTTGGTCGGGGAGGCAAGGGGTGGCAGGACACGGCCGGAATCGTCGCCGGAGTGTTGTCGGACAGTGGGCGGTGTCTGGCGAAATTCGACAGCCTGGGGGCGCACTTGGGGGAGGAGACAGAGGGGAAATGGAGGGGAGACGCTGGCGTTTAAATGAGCGTGGTCACGGCGAGTAATGGTGGCCGCATTAAGACGAATTAAGCCTCAGGAATCAACGGCAGGAGCAGGGAAGAACGGCTCGCAGTGGTGGAGACGATGAACAGGAGAGGGTGGGGTCGGCTGGTCAGTGAGAAAGGGAGTGAGGGGGAGGGTCCACCGGTCAGCTTCTGTGCGGGTCAGTAAGTTGGTGCCAAACGTTTTCTTCGGGAGGGAGAGAAACTGGGCTGCGAGTGGGCTTATTGGGCTGGCTCAGTTGGGTCAGGTCCGTTTCCATATTTTTTTCTGTCTGAATCTTTTTTTTTTCCAATTTCAATTTCTGTTTTGAAATTCAAACAAACAAAACAAACATTCAAACAAATCAAACACTTCCAAACTTGTAATTTGAATTTGGTTCTGTTTAACAACATAAACCAATTCCCAAAATAAAATAATATAATTCTATTCTTTTTAGGATCTATTTAATAATTAAATAAAATAGACCTTTAATTATTAATTCAAATAGGTTTTGATTTATTTAATAAAATCTCCATTTGAAATCTAAATATTTTCAAAACCAAATCAGTAGGTTTTATTTGAAAATAAAAGATATTTGGAAAACTTGTTTAAAATAAAATAACATTTTTATTTTAGGTTTCATTAATAATTAAATAAAATGGACCTTTAGTTTAAATCAAATAGGATTTGTTTTATTAAAATATTTATTTTGAAAACTAAAATAAAACCAAAACACTTCAGTAGTTTTTATTTGAGAATATAAAATGCTTGGAAAATTTATTTTAAAATAAATAAATAAGTTTTAGTGTTTATTTAAAATAGTAAAACCTTTTTATTTTTAACAAACTTGGATATTAAATCCTTATTAGTTTATTTAAATAAACTTTTACTATTTTTAACAAAACAAAACATTTTATTTCAAAATATTGGCCAAGGTTTAATTTGGCTCTATAAAATAATCTTTATTTATAAATCCTCCTTTTCTTTTGAAAACCAAATCCTTTTATTAAAAGATCCAAAATAGTAATTTTAAATATTTTGAAGTTTATTGTTTATTTAACTTTTTAAATCCCTTTAAGATTTTATTTGATCCAAAATAGGTTTTGAAAGTTTCCAATTGGAATCAAAAAGTTTCTTCTCACCCTGAAAATCAACAAAGTTTTATTTTATTCAATTATTTTTCACATAACAAGATTTGGAAAATCTTGGGATGTGACAGGCTACCACCCTTAAAATAAATCTCGTCCCGAGATTTGGGAAGGCTAGGGTTACAAGTTGGCTCAAAACAACTAGGGTACTACCACCCTTAAAAATTTTCTAACTAAATTACATATTGGCCTTCTTGGGGTCCTGTGGAAACTTCTCTGGGCAAACATCTGCATAGTGTCCTTTGTTTTCACACTTGAAACATGTGACAAGGCTGAGATCTTTTATAGGTTGGTTTATCTTGGGCTTCCTCTTTCCTGGACAGAAGTTTACATAGTGGCCTAGTTCCTTGCATTTGAAACACATCACTTGGCTGATATCTTTCTTTTCCTTTGGTATCATTGCCTCTTGTTTGTTTCTTTGATTCTTCTTCTTTTCTGGGCATTCATTGGCATAGTGTCCCATCTCTTTGCAATTGTAACATTACACTTGAGTAATATCCTTCTTGTTAGGGTTGGGGCATTTCTTCTTCTTCTTGGGTCTCTCCAAAGCTAGGAGTTCTTCTAGTTCATGTTCTTCATAGGTGGAAAATATTTCTCTCTTCTTGGGGCATTGATCTTCATGTTCCTTGGATGCATGATCCTTGTCTCTAAAAATATTGCTAGCTTGGGTTCCTTCTAGATTAGCATCTTTGTCATCCTTGTTGTCATTAGCTCTTTGGGAAAAGTTTTCTCCCATGTTGATCATTTGAGTAACCAATCCTTGCAACAATTGGGATTGAAGTTTCAAAATCCTTTGTATGGCTGGGTCTAGTACATTGTTGTTGGCTAAAAGCTGAGTTGTATCTTGGCTCAACTGGTTTTGGGTTGGTATAAGTTCTCTCATGTTGTCCTCTTGGTTGTTGTTGGTGTCATCAACCTTGATGTTGGAGTCTCTTGGAGAAGTCATCTGTTTGGGTTGGGTAGGGATTAGAATAGGCAAGATATTTCTAAGGAAATAATTCTATTCACACACATCACAATTCACACAAGCAATGTGCAAGCAATCACAAACAAACACTCCACTCAAACAACAAAGTTTTCAAGCATATACTTAGGCAACCAAAAAATATTTTTGTTACACCACATAAGTTGGTGGGTTTGTCTTAAACAAATTATGGTGGTCCATCTATATGGTTCACTTGAGATCTTTCCATACTTCTTGGTTGATTCTTCTTACATGAGATCATGGTTTCCTTGAGAAAAATTCTTGGTCACAAGACTTCAGATGATGTAGGCTCCTTCTAATTTTTGCATTCCCTTAGTCTCTAAATCTTGAGCAAGATTTCCTTGTCTTACTTGTCCTTAGTGATATCCAAGGTTGAAGTCCTTGGTGAATATGCTGAAGATGTTGAAGTCATTAGAGTTGAACAAGTTGAAGTCTTTAGAGTTGAAGATGTTGAAGTCATTAGAGTTGATGGAGTCCTTTGCACATGGTGAAGTCTTTGGTCATGGGGTAAGTTTTTCCATCAAGTTGAAGATAGAAGAGATGCAGAGTTGAAACCAAAATGGTTGAGGAAATAGTTTACAAGATTGTTTGTAAATAAGTTTTGGAACAAATACAACTCCTATTTTTCTAAGGATTTTTGTCCAATCCTATGTTTACAAATCCTACAGGCAACACAATGCTCGGATACCATCTATAAGGGTCCCAACCTTTAAATAAGGTAGAGTCCCCTGTGTTTACAATGCTAGTCCCTGGATCAATAGCTAGCATCCACAGTTAAGATGTAATATCAAGAAACAAAGGTCATAATACAACTTTTTAACCAGGAATAACATAATTTTATTAAATCTTACATAGCTCATTTGGCTATTACTTTACATTGCAGCAGAATATCTATAAGCATGGGGTCCTTCATCTTCAAAGTGCCACAGGCAGACATGTTGGTTGTAGACTTTGTAATCCTAATCAACACACTTCACTAAATCAATCAAACCTGCAACATAACAAGTTACATCCACAAAGGGTCAATACATTTGAATTGTATTGGCAAGTGATACTGTGGTAGTATAGTGGAGTCTATCATCTATATGCATTTGGCTAAGTGGAGTTAAGGCTTGCATTGCTCAAAATAGATTTTTCCTTAACATTTGAAAACACTAAGTTTTTGTTTGACAAAATCATTTTTCTCAATCAAAGATTGAAGATCCTTTAACCCTTGTTCAAACCACAAGTTTTAACTTAGAAATTTGAATGATGAGATTCTTGATTGCTTCCATGTCTTGATGCTCAAATTGTCCTTTACCAGGGACATGGCTAAGTACTTAGATTTTACACTCTGCAGAGGTGGTGCACTTTCCCCACAAGACTTGGTTTCCCAAGACAAGATCTTTCAGAAGCCTTCCCTTAGACCAAAATGGACGCGTTCCAACCTATCAAACTCTACCACCCAGTGTCCATATGGCTAAGTTCTTGCAACCTATATGATCCAGGCAGAGCCCATAACGCCAAGTGGCTGCACTTGAAGCTTCTCAACATTTGACATCTCAAATCTCTTTGTTCCTGGGTGGCAATCCACAAGTGAGATACACAAGGTCAACCATAGACATGGGCCTTGTGAACCACTCAACCAAAAACCACCAAGCAATTACCATTCCACCCAGGTGATTCATTGACTTAGTTGTTTTATTAAGAAAAACATAAGTCCTCAGACTTAGAAATTTTCCATAGTGTGAATATATAATCCACCCTTGTTTTCTATTAGCTAAGCTAAGCTTGGTAGTAGTAGGAATCTTAACTTAGGAAATTTCTACTAAGGTTTCATCTACTAGGTTTTCCTAAAGCAAGGTTTATACTTAGCAAAATTCCATGCAAGTTTTACTTAGAGAAAATCACTAATGCATAGTGAAAGTAATGGGACAAAAAGTATGAAGCATCACTTGCCTTTTTGGTAGAGGGTATAGGTTCACTCCTTGTCCTTGCAACAATCACACTCTTCAAGTCACTACAATTCAATCAAGCAAGGCACAAACTCAATCTACCAATCAAGCAAAACAACACATAAAATAACAAAGTCAAAGTAATGCATGCAAGCATGCCAAGCTTTGTTTTGTTTGAAAAAGTGGTTCCTAATGGGTCATGAACATTTGGGTACACCTAATGGTCATTTTATAAAGTGTCAAAGTCATTTGCAAAAGGTTTCACTTTATAAACCATTTTCAAAACAAAGTATCATTTTATGTGGTGTAGAAATATTTTTACTAAGGCGTTAATCTATAGGGTTCACCAAATATGTTTTTAAACCATACAACTTGGTGTTTGGGGTCAGAGAGTTTAAAACAAAACATTTCCCAAAAGTTTTCCTTCAAAACCATTTTTAATAAATAAACTATATTTTTATTTGACTAGAAATGGTTTTAAATCAAAGAATCATTCTTTTGTTTCACCAAATACATTTTTGAAACCACAAAGTGATTCTTATGGTCAGTAGGTTCAAATCACACCATTTGCCAAGATTTTAACCCCAAAATCATTTTTGAACAATTTTTATAACCTAAACAAGCATACGAATGTTTCTGTAAAAACAAACAATTTTCCATAAGCTTTTTACTAAACAAATGGCATGGTTGGCTAGGGCTTGTTCCACAGATTCCAATGATATAAAGTTTGCAAAATGTGGACGTGTGGTTTAAAAGTTGTGAAATTTACAAAATTGGAAATCTAATAGATCAAATCTGTCTTTTAAATCAACTACAGGCCACGTGGTGCAATACTATTGGTCAAAAACGTTTTGTTCGGATCGACTACTCTGGTGCGTTGGGTCAAGTCAGATCGTGCGGTGCGCAGATGCTGCTTACCCTTTCGCCTAGCTTCTATCCTAGCCACTAGATCGAGATCGGACGGCTGTTGCAAGCTCGACCTAAAACTAGCGGCGCTGTGGCGGTGGCTGGCAGCGGAGCGGCCAGACGATGACGGCGCCGGCGATCAGGGAGCTAGAGGAACAATGAGATAGCTCACCAAAATCGCCGAAGCTTGCTGATGCTCAACCTTGTTGTTGCTGGGCAGGGGGCGCACGTGGTTATCCTTAATCTTTCGCCGGAGTTCGTTCTGGCGACGGGCGAGCTCTGGTGCTATCGAAGACGAACTTACTGAGCGCGCTAAGGCAAACGGAGAGCAGTGTTAGATGCACGCGAGAGAGGAGCGTGCGAGAGCATCAACGAGAGGGGAAGGGGCGGACAGAAACTACCTGGGGCACTCGCCGGAGTTCAACCAGACGGTGGCGGCGCTCAGTGGTTGTTGCATTCGAGATTCTGGGGCGCCCGCGGTTGAATGGGAGGTACAGGGAGATGATCCTGGGAGTGGGGAAGGTGTGAGCTTGGTCGGGGAGGCAAGGGGTGGCAGGACACGGCCGGAATCGTCGCCGGAGTGTCGTCGGACAATGGGCAGTGTCTGGCGAAATTCGACAGCCTGGGGGCGCACTTGGGGGAGGAGACAGAGGGGAAATGGAGGGGAGACGCTGGCGTTTAAATGAGCGTGGTCACGACGAGTAATGGTGGCCGCATTAAGACGAATTAAGCCTGAGGAATCAACGGCAGGAGCGGGGAAGAACGGGTCGCAGTGGTGGAGACGATGAACAGGAGAGGGTGGGGTCGGCTGGTCAGTGAGAAAGGGAGTGAGGGGAGGGTCCACCGGTCAGCTTCTGTGCGGGTCAGTAAGTTGGTGCCAAACGTTTTCTTCGGGAGGGAGAGAAACTGGGCTGCGAGTGGGCTTATTGGGCTGGCTCAGTTGGGTCAGGTCCGTTTCCATATTTTTTTCTGTCTGAATCTTTTTTTTTTCAATTTGAATTTCTATTTTGAAATTCAAACAAACAAATCAAACATTCAAACAAATCAAACACTTCCAAACTTGTAATTTGAATTTGGTTCTGTTTAACAACATAAACCAATTCCCAAAATAAAATAATATAATTCTATTCTTTTTAGGATCTATTTAATAATTAAATAAAATAGACCTTTAATTATTAATTCAAATAGGTTTTGATTTATTTAATAAAATCTCCATTTGAAATCTAAATATTTTCAAAACCAAATCAGTAGGTTTTATTTTAAAATAAAAGATATTTGGAAAACTTGTTTAAAATAAAATAACATTTTTATTTTAGGTTCCATTAATAATTAAATAAAATGGACCTTTAGTTATTAAATCAAATAGGATTTGTTTTATTAAAATATTTATTTTGAAAACTAAAATAAAACCAAAACACTTCAGTAGGTTTTATTTGAGAATATAAAATGCTTGGAAATTTTATTTTAAAATAAATAAATAAGTTTTAGTGTTTATTTAAAATAGTAAAACCTTTTTATTTTTAACAAACTTGGATATTAAATCCTTATTAGTTTATTTAAATAAACTTTTACTATTTTTAACAAAACAAAACATTTTATTTCAAAATATTGGCCAAGGTTTAATTTGGCTCTATAAAATAATCTTTATTTATAAATCCTCCTTTTCTTTTGAAAACCAAATCCTTTTATTAAAAGATCCAAAATAGTAATTTTAAATATTTTGAAGTTTATTGTTTATTTAACTTTTTAAATCCCTTTAAGATTTTATTTGATCCAAAATAGGTTTTGAAAGTTTCCAATTGGAATCAAAAAGTTTCTTCTCACCCTGAAAATCAACAAAGTTTTATTTTATTCATTTATTTTTCACATAACAAGATTTGGAAAATCTTGGGATGTGACAAAGTTCCACCGGCTTGGTATCGATGGCTGCTTTGAACGCAGGAGCGGAGTCGGAGATCTGCTTCTTCGACGCGGGCATCTCTGAGTCATCGACCTTGATCTGGATCTCCGTGAATTCTTCGCTGTAGAGGACAGCTTCTGCAACGACTGCTTCATTAATCTCGCAGTCTCTTGCCTTGGTAAAGCTTCCGGATATGGTGATGACACCATTTGGTCCGGGTATCTTGAGTTTGTTGTAGACGAAGCATGGCTTGGCCATGAACGTGTGGAATATGCCGCGGCCAAATATGACGTGGTACACGCTCTTGAAGGGGACCACCTCGAAGGTCATGCGCTCTTGGCGGTAATTGTTAACATCGCCAAAGGCAACCTGAAGTGTAATGCACCCAAGGGATCGAGCCTCCCGACCATGGACTACGCCGTGGAAGATGGTTTTGGTCCGCCTTAGGTTTGCCTCCGTCAAGTTCAACTTCTGCAGTGTATCCAGGTACATGATGTTGATGCTGCTTCCACTATCCACCATACACTTAGTGAACTCCACGCCGTCAATCAAAGGGTTGATGACCATGGCGTACTGGTTCTCCGTAGGTATAAGGTCTGGGTGGTCCGTCCCGTCCCAAGTTATTGGAACCTCCGACCAGCGCAGGTACTGGGGAACTGGGGGGAGAGTGGCCATCAGGATCCTCAGAGAGGTCTTCTGTTGTCGGACGGTGGGGGTGCCAAGGAAAGTGTGGTAGACTGGAGCCTTTTTTGCAAAGGGGTTCTTGCCCTTGTCGTCGCTCTTGGCGGCGTGCTTGGGGTCAACGTCTTCGTCCATGTCACTTGAATCCTTGGACTCCTTCTTCTTCCCCTTGCCCTTGCCTCGCGGTCTGTTCTTCCGACTTTGCTTGTAGCCGGACTCCAGGTCTTCCTTAAGGTCGTTGACGAACTTGCAGTGTCGATTGATATGGGTGGCTTTACCGTTGGCATCGAGGTGTACGAGGCACGGCATATCGCGGTACTCCTCATACGTTTGGGGAACGCGGAACGGCTCTGAGGTGGTTTCATTTCCTCGTTGCGGCCCATGACCAGCTCCTCTTCCTCGGCCACGTTGTCCGCCTTCGCCTCCTCCTGCAAAAGTCATAGCGACCATGTCGGTAGATTGCTTTTCTTCTGGGGCAGTTTTCCGCTTTGTACTGATGTTCCTCCGAGCTTGAGTTGGAACGGCTATTGCCGGAAAGGAGCCGCGAGCATCGTCGGCGGCGGCTGCGAACTCACTAGCCAACTGAATCATCTGGTTCAAGTCAAGATGGTGATTGTCCTGCAAGCGCTTCAGCTTATGCCGGAGCAACATGCCTCTTTCAATCCTTCGATGAAGGCGGCCATGGCGGTCTGAGCGTGCACTCCTGCGCAGGAATTCTTCATGTCCAGTCAACGAGAGAGGTAGGCGCGAGATGTCTCATCTTTCTCTTGCACGCATCGCTGTAGATCGCCCACAGTACAGGGACGCTTGTATGTACCCTCAAATTTCTTGGTGAACGCTTCTTGCATGTCCAACCAGTTGTAGATAGATTTCTCCGGCAAGTCGTCGATCCATTGACGGGTCGTACCCGCCAACATTAACGGGAGGTACTTGACAGCGACGTTGGGGTTTCCACCAGCAATCTCCACCGCGTTGTCGTAGTCCTGCAACCATGTGGCTGGCTTAGGGCTTGATGCTCCTGTCAATCCATAAACCTTTGGGGTAAGTTGCGGATTGTATTGTAGGTCCAAAGCAACGTTGTCCCAGGTATGGTCCTTCCCGGGCCTCGTGGATCTTATCGATCCTTGAACGTGCATCGTATGGCTCCAGGCTCTTCTTTTTCTTGTCGATAGGGGATGGGCTACGTGAACGACGCGGGCCTCTTCCGCCATGGTGACTGCTTGGTGGTGACGGAGGCGGAGGTGGCGGTGGGTTAGCCTTCTTGTTGTTACCCTCCTGCGACTTCTCACGCCTGTCATGGTTGCTTGTCGGACGCGGAGGGTCATGGTGCGACCTGCTCCTGTGCCCTTAGTTGCGCTCTCCGTCATGACGGGTCTTCTCTGTGTTGTCGTGGATGACGATGCCGCACTACTTTGGTGGGGGCATATCCGTACGATGGTGAGCTTTGTAATCATCGCGATGTCGGGGAGATCAGGGCGGTGGCGACGGGCGACGAGGTCGGGCCTTTTCTCCGTGGTTGGAGAATATGGGGATGGCATCCTTCCTGTTGCGCGCGTCCCTTCGTCTTTGTTCTGATGAACCCGTCCGGGACCCAACATCAAGAGGAGATCTGTCCCTTGGCGGTTTGTACTGACTAGACCGGCAAAGCGCTGGATCGGACTCGAGCCTCTGAGAGGTGGCCTTTTCCTGTTGCTTCACCGCCTTGGCCACTAGGTCGTAAACCTGTTCCACTGCCTCGGGCGATCTATCCTACTCCAGAAGGGTCTTGGCGACGGCGAGGTTAAGGAGTGGGGTGGGCATCACCTGCTTGCCTTCACTGTCAATGTATGGCTTGGCCTGTGCCGGCTTCGAGGGGGCCCATCCTAGGTTGCGCCGTACACCAGGATCGTTGATGACGCGAGCTGGAGCTTTCTAAGCCTTCTGCTATTGCAGCAAAGTCTTGTACTCGGCCTCCATTGCTCTAGCTTTCTCTATAGATTTCTGCGCGCTGACCAGATCTCGATCTAGCTTGGAGCCTTGATCCGCGATGGCCTGTGCTCCCTCCAGCAGCTGCTGGCGCTTCTCATCAAGCTGGGTCACGTTCTGGATATGAGCAACAGTCAGTGGCTCGACGAGGAGATTGTCGTACATCACTCTATCAGCTGGAGTAACTTGGGCTGCTGCAGACGTGGATGCTGGAGGCGGCACGTTTGCGGTGTTGTTGTTGCTCGGGTTGGTGCCGAGTTCCTGCGGCTGCTGCACTGGGTTAGGCGGAGGAGGCATGACCTTTGCGCGATCGTCGTCACCAGCAATAAGTGGCCCCTTCCCCTTGTCCGGGCTGTAGGCGGAGCTCGTCCGGGTTGATCTTCTTCCATCGCCATCCCAATGGTGACGAACACCCCTCGAGATGCGATGGCGTTGTTAGCTTGCTCGTCGCGCGAGTACTCTTCCTCCATCTCCTGCATAGCGGAGTCTAGCTCTTCTGGACTGAAGTCTATCTCCTCAGAATCTGTACTAAAGTCAGCATAAAGCGCGTCAATGACAGAGTCAGAGGGTGCCAGGACTTCCTCGATGACGGGCGGTGGAGGTGCAACGGCCGTGACGATGACTGGAGGTGGTGGTGCCGCTGTGGCGATGGCGGCCAGAGGCGGTGGTGGCTGAATCGGAGGTTCTCCATCGATGAGTGCGAGTGCTCTATGGGCTTCCGCGTCAGCCTCCGCGTAGTTGTTGACGGTGCTCACCATCTGTTCGAGGGTGAGGCGTCCTGTTGCCTGCTTCCGCCTTAAAGAGTGTTGGAGAAGCGTGCCACGGTCCAGTCCTTCCACGAAGTGATACAGAGCGTTATCATCGGGGTAGTGGGCCAGATCGGCTCGTATATGGAGCCACCTGGACAGGTAATCGCGGGGGTTTTCGCCTTCTCTCTGAACACAGCGTGCCAGATCGAAGATGATGACCATGCCGACGAACTTGGATCTCGGCTTTCCACACGCACGGGCGAAGCCGGCGGATTTGAAGTGATCTTCCACCTTTATATCCTGCACAGGGGCAGTTTGGGTGGGCCTTGAATTTTTCCGATCTTTGTCGGCAAACTCTGAAGAGAGATCCGACATTGATCCTTCCACGAACGTATCATGCCCGTAGGCGGTCCGTGCGGGTCTTGATGCTCCTCTGACTCCCAGGGAACTAGTGCCCGAGTCGGTTTCGCCGATGAAGAGGTGGATGTCTCCGATAGGAACGATTGAACACCGCGTAGGGTTCGTCTTCGCCGGGATCCAGAACTCGTAGGGAGGGACGATCGGAACGTTGCCGATTCCCGCGAAGATCTTGATCCTCGCCCGTTGAAGAGCCTGAAGCACCTCTTGCCCCACGGTGGGCGCCAACTATCGTGGTATTGTCGACGAGTACGCCATGGAGGGGTCCTCACAGTGCGTGTTTAGAGACGTGGGGGAAGGCGGACGGTTGACGGGTACGAGGTAACACAGTTTACCCAGGTTCAGATCCCACGACGGTGGTGGAATCCTACTCCTGCTATAAATCACTATAAGGGCAATACGCCGAGTTACAGGGTTTGGTTCGCTGTGCGAGGTTGTGTGAAGTTGTCTATGATCGTCTGAGATTATGCCCTAAAGGATCCCATAGGCCCGACTTATATAGTCGCCAGGTCCTAGGGTTACAGGGAAAAGTCCTAGCTGGACAGGTTACAGAGTCCTACACTGTCTATTACTAGTCTTGTGTATCTTGCACTCCAAGGCTCCGGGTACGTCGGTGACTCCAACCGTAGCCTTCCTTTATCCGGCATGGGCCTCCCTTCTGAATCCATCTAACTGGGCCGCCCAGCAGGCCATAGGCCATGCTACCAACTGTGGGCCACCCGGGTTAGCCGGATAAGAGACATGCTATAGGGATACCCATATAGCATATCCCCAATAAATACATGATTCAACAATAACAATAGTGGACAGCAATAAAACTATTGGATAACAATAACAGTAGTGGATAGAATTAATAATAATATTGTGCATACCCCATAAGAGAATGCTTAGCAGCTTCCATGATTCATCAATAAAATTACCGGTAATAGTCATGTAGCCCTTTTTTTGGTTGTCAGTTGCCCACATATCAGTGGTGACAGCTACCCTTGACTGCAACATAGTCATGTACCCAATTGCAATATTTTTCTCCTTGTCATGTCTTGTTATGATATCCTTCCTACAAAACAAAATACAAAAGGTTATCTCATCACTCATTCAATCATTCACAAAGAAACACGGCAGAAATAAATAGTGACTAGTGCATGACCAAACCATGACTAGATACATGTGAATCTAGAAAAATCCGAGAACATTAATTTGGATCGGATGGAGTATATTTTATTATACTCACTTGACCTGTAGTTGTCCTTAATCTTTGCATAAAAACATATTGAAATATTTTCTCACTTGAATAGAACTCGCTTTGAACTTATTAATATCGTAAATATGTAACTCATATCTTAGTGGCGTACCTTTTTTTAGGACACAATGTAACCCAATATGACAAATAGGCTTAGTGGTAGACCTTTTTTTAGGACACAATGTAGCTAACTCATGTATGAAGCTTACCTCTTGTTGTACATCATGCTTAAGTTTTAATTGATAGTTGTTTATTACTGTTTTGTGATTTCTTCAAGATTATGATATCAGTAATATAAATGATTTTATTGTTGTGTAGGCTGTCAAGGAAGACTTCCGGTGTCTTTGACACATTGGTTTAGTAGTAGCAAAGCAAGTAAGGAAACAACGGTGCCTCTTTTCTTTGGATATCTTACTGCATAGCTCCTCGGAGGACAATTAGAAAATATGCATGCTATTTTATTGGAAGCATTTTAGTTACGGGAATCACTACCTTCTCTAGATACTTGATTGGAATAGAGGGTAGATACCAGACTCCTCCTTGGTCATGCCATGTAGAGGATGCAAAAGGGATACATATGGTTGCATGTTTCCACTATGACCAGTAGCAACCAACAATTGCAATTAGTTGACTATTTTGAGTGTGTTGTGTGCGTGCCTTGCTGAAAAAAGTTGAATTGTTGCTTTTATTGGGTTGGTTGTGAACATGACTTGTGTTAGATTTCAAAATTTTCAAAGAGTCACAAACGCCAACATCTAGCTGATTCATATCCAACTTGTCGCGGAATGAAATCTGTAGTAGTCCAAACCAGAATGATTGCAATATCAATTACCAGCTTACCAAATTTCCAAGGCTAGTGAAAATTAATAGTTGCTCCAATTGATGTGCTAGCAGAATTATGAACTTTTCTTGACATTACTGTAATTGTTAAGGTGGACCTACAGATGATGCACGCCGGGTTCTGGATCTTACTGCGCGGTACTAGACAAGCCGAGGATTGTCACTCATTGATGTTAACTACGGTGTAAGTGTAGGTATTGGTATCTTAAGTTTTGTCATCTATTTTATCTGATGAAGACATCATGTGTTCTTGTACATTTGATGGATGAATTATTTGATCATTTTCATCCTCTTATTTACAAAATCCTTAATGTGTTACTTTAAAAATATTGAAGTGATCATAATAAGTAGTATTCTTCTTTTCCTTGAAGGCTATTGAATAGTGTATAGAGATAGAGAGGCGTTTAGGAAAATTGGGTGTTGTGGATGTTAATGATTGCTGGAGCTATCCCTCAGCCGTTGTGGTTGATTCAGTAAAACTTTTTGGTCTATTAAATTTGGAATCTTCCATCTCTAAGGAGTACTGTTATAGAAAATAAATAAAACCCTGGAGTAGTCGGATCATGCTGAACCTATTTTTAACTAGTTGACCCATCATGCTAAAAATGCCTTTTCACTGTGAACTACAGGATTTTGTTTTGCGTTGAACTGCCAGGCTATCTTAGCTTTATCTAGTTCTAGAAATGCGCATATTGTGTTGAGATGTTTGTCTTATCAACTAGGGAAAACGATGCATGCCATTTGCAGGTTTGATTATGGTCATCAATCTTGGCACCTTTTAGGTATCCTTTTTAGATTATTTTTTGTATCTTTAATGAGCATAATGTATTAGACATATCACTTTTTTTTACTGGAGACCTATTGTAGCATTTTACAGCTTATCTACACTTTGTGAATGTTAGTACTTTCTATACACAATTGCATGCATTGATGTCTCATTACATGTACTTTAACTAGAAAAAATTGTACATAGTAAATTTGTAACTTTGTAGACGGTAAATAAACTTAGACAACCATTTATGCAGGTAACAAGTACAAAAAAGATAAGGTTCAGAAGTTCTTAATTAACAAGCTTCATAGAAGAGGCTATGCATATTGTGCTCTGGAAGATAATGTGACAGCTAGGATGAGAGGCAAGAGCATATTTTAGTGCTAAATCCAAGTAACTACAAAACATGGGCATTGTTGAGGTCACCCCTCGTCAATTGACATCGTTTGTGGGAAAGTATAGTTCATGGCTATGAGTTCATCGATCCGCTCAAATAGCAAAAATACTTTAGAGACTTGAACTAATAAAGTAACAAGCAAATTAAAAATCATAGCCTACTTTACAATCCTCGAACAAAACTGTATTGGATGAACGGCTTGGATGAAAGGGAGAAAAGAGATCAAAACACATAAATTAAAAACAATTAAGAGAAGGGCCTTAAGACCTTCCCGTGTCTTGGTTCTAAATGTCATATTTTTCTAAGAACTGGGTGTGTAAGCTACGACCATTCTAGGTATCTTGCTAAGAACCAGGTGTGTAAGTTACGACCATCCCAGTGCGCCTTTATATGTGTTTCATGGATGGATGTGCATCATCCTACAAGAGGTGTACGAGGGAGGTAGGACCAAGGCTTGGTGCACGAGATTGATTTTGCATTAATCTTGTATTGGGTCACACACAAAGACCCGGTTCTTCATTACATAAATCTAGCTATAGTGGTGGTATCATAAGTTGTATCATGCATGCTACCTTAGCAAAAATCAGATGTAGCACAACAATTAATAAAGAGAGGGGCATTTGTAGAATCATAATATTATACCGTACCATAGCAAGTGAAACTAGAATATTTAATAGTAAATACAACTTGTACATAGAATTGCATTGGTATTCTACAAATAATTAAATAGGATGAGACTATGATAGTAGTAGATGATTCTAAGCATTATAGGGGTATTATCATACACTTGAAACATATGCATGATTCTAGTGTATGATATTTTTCACTATGACCAGCCTAATACAACAATCCTCTCTTTCTTCATTGATTAAGGCACCACATCAGCTTTGTGCCTATGTATTCGTGTCAACAAACGACCATTGGGATAAGTCTTAGATGATCAAAACATTTATAATGGTGAGAGGAATAGGAAACACAAATGGAGAGTAGGTTGATTGAGTGTGAACAAAGGCACCAATTCACTATTGTTGAGAGCTTGTATAAATTTGTCTATGCACCAGATAGCTTGGACATCTTATACACTCAGACATATACACAACCGCATCAACAGTTTAGCAATATAAATCAAGATCATGAGATAGTCTAGTTCCATGTTTGAAGCTATCGAAAACCTATGCCAGCTGGTCTATGAGCTCTCCTATACTATCCGCCGGAGTAATTGTAATGTAAAGCTTTCCTAACTCTTGTGAAATTACTGTATCATGCCAAAAATTTCGAAGTGTAATAGTCTGAATATATATCAAACAAAAAGTAAAGGCTACAGATGTCACATAGAGTATTCAACAATTCATGAAACTTCCCCTTTTTTAATGGTAAAATTTCCTATTACACATTCGATATTAAATAGACGCATTGTTTCATTTGTTATATAGGCATCCAATCAAGTAAGTGTTACCTAACTATCAAAATACCTACAGAAGTTGATTAAAAAATCACATATATGCATTACCTTGAGTAATAAACATGTGTGAGGCTGCACGTTATATATAGCTATCCATTTGTGTGAATCATTTTAACAAATACATGGCCGGTGTACCGATCAGATTAATGAGTGGGGAAGAGAGAGAAAAGGCAAGCTAGGAGTAGGAATATTGAATCATGTGAGTAGGATCAAATTTAAGCATAGCCATTGGTTCCTATAATGTGTATAGTGTCTCAGTGCCATGGTGAGATTGCTAGAGAGGCTGCAGGCTTGGCGCTAACTCTAGAATTATGTAGTGGTGCGCCTTGGCGCCTTTCATAATTCTAGGCAAGGTGGTCCCTAGAGAGGCTGAAGGCTTTCATAATTCTAGGGACCACGTTGGCTTTTGAGGTTGCAGGCTTGGAGGCAAGCCCCGGATGATAAAAGAAATAACATCTATATTAGTGGGTAGTAGCAACATCAAAAGCTAACGTGGTCCCTAGAATTATGGAGGCAGCTGGTGCAAAAATCAAGGCAGCTGAAACCGTATTAGTGATATGTGGTGTCCGTTGCTCGTTGTGACTCAGCATCTTAGGTCCTTTCCTTTCCAGCGTTGATGTCCTGGAACCATAAGGAAATAGCAAATTTAGCTTACAGAAACTTGTGCACTACGTAAACAGTAGATTACTAATCATGTCGAGAATATACACATGTCTTACAATCACCAGGCGGCTGTGTTTTAAAAAAGTACTCTTTTTACACCGGTTTTATGGGTCATGCGTTGCTTCTCACATTGCAGGAGCCTATAAAACGCCAGATCAAGAGAATTTTGTTTTCAGCGAAGAGTAACATGTCCATGAATGGCATTAGAAAGCAGCGCAGGCCTCACCCAACATTTTACCATAGTGATCAAATAGCGGTGGAAATTGAAATATAGACCTTCTAGTGTCGACATAGAGGTGTTAAACAGTCACACGCACTTTGCTATCTTCACATAAGTAAATGCTAGAATCCACTCTAATTGAGTTTTTATTCTGAAGACCTATAAATTTAGGGCTCACATGCTTGCGAATCATATAAAAACCGGTATAGGGAATTCCATACTAATTATATATCCATAAGGATGGAGGATATAGCAGAAGTAAACGGAGCTGACATGATGAAGATACAAACAATACCTTGCTCTAGGTATTGTTGGATTCGATACCAAAGCTAGTGGAAAATATCCTACTCCCTTCATCCTAAAAAGTATGTCGTAGATTTTCTAAATTTAAATATATCTAGACACTATTTAGTATATAGATACGTGTAAATTTAGACAAATTTATGAACATCTTTTCAAGGCGGAGGGAGAAGCATTTCAATTTGTAACAGATGTTCATTTCTTCAGCTAAAAACCAGATATTTATTTGTTTGGCTACTTACATAACCAGACCTTCTAAGCATGTAGATTAAAGTGGATGCTGCCATATTATGTTGAGAAAAATAAAGAGAAACCATAATAATACAACAAAAAATGTGGATATCATCTCTGGTGAACAATTGGTTGACCCATAGAAAGAATACAAGACAAGTTTTAACTTTTATATATATGTTTGTAATAAAAACAAACGGAAAAGTATTGCCCCTTCCATGTAGCCAGGATTTCATAAATTTGATGGCAATAGAGCAAT
Organism: Avena sativa; assembly: GCA_916181665.1. NCBI lineage: Eukaryota > Viridiplantae > Streptophyta > Magnoliopsida > Poales > Poaceae > Avena > Avena sativa. Next base: position 325,933,003 of record OV702280.1, read on the forward strand.
CGTATACTGATTTAAGTATTTCTCAAAATTATATATGAATTTTACTACACATGCACTGGTTCAAGCTATGTGTTAATAAAAAAATGAGAGACAATAACATATCTGCATGTTTAATAAGTAAACAGTAACGTGCGTATCAGCATAATCTCGGTTGGTGGTGCTCACTAAGATAACAACAGCTGATTCGGTCTTCCCAAAGAAACCTCGATGTATTTCCATTAAATCAAAAGGAGCTATCACCCAAAAGGGAAATTTCAATTCTCTATCCACTACACGCAGCACAGAAGGCAGTAGAAAATCTATAACTGGGTATTCAAAAGTATATAAAAGGTAAGCATAGGATAAGCATCGGTAGTCCACCTTGGGTCGAAAAGGAACACATCCCTACTGAGAAATTCTTATTCTGTACTAAGAACAATCAGTTGATCATTTGGTTCTTCACTCTTCACTGGCAAGGTATATATCTGGTGCACAGTTATATGTGTTTTTGGTGTAGATGTTAAGGTTCAGTCGGGAACTATATTCTCTTTAACTGGGGTCCTAAGATGAGATCTGGTGGGCATAGGGGTGGTTGTGGTGCTCTTGTTGATTTGGAAATCAAGAAACTCTGCTTTTTTCAGAATATATTTCCATAATCCCATAAGTATAGTATCTCAGGATGCTCACTGGATGTCACTTTGGTCTAGCATTCAGTAATCAAGACACCCCATACATGCGGGAAAATAAATAATTGTTATGGTTTAGTAGAAAAATAATGAAACCCTACAGGTAATTCCATAATCTAAAACTACACATGGAACAAGTGGGCAGGGGACGTACCAGGTACAAATGGACAAGCTTTGAAAATCTGCAAATTTCTAATTCTAGCACTTGGATCATGTACCGGTGGCCAGATTGAAGTCTACAAATTTCTTACTACCTTACGATGACAATCCTTAACATTCTCCCTCAGGTTTGACACTGCAATAAAGACCGAAGAGCAAGTTAAACCACCAAGGGAATAAATTGATGGTGAATTACTTTGACATAGGTTAGTAACAGAAAACAAAATTTTAGAAACTATAACATAATTCGAAGGGTCAGATTTGGGAGGGTTTTTAGTCATCAAAACATAACAGCGGCAAGGACAAGATTCCATACACCTCATGAAGACAATGCAAACCAAGCACCAATTGGCCACACAATGCAACCAAACAACACAGACACAGCCCATGAATCTGCACAAAAACTAAATACGATGAACAACAGATTAATAGAAGGGAAAGAGAAGTAAATTTGTGTAAAGCCCATTTTTCTTAAGTTGTATCTCACAGTGCTTTCCCTAGCCTCGAATTTAGTTTTTATAACTTACTCCTAATTACATAACCAATTACCATTGGCAAAAGCATCTTACCTTGATTCCATTTCATTGTGTTTGTCAGGGCTAATGTTGAGGTAGAAACTGTGATTCCATTGTCTATGTCCTGTTCTCTTTGACCCAACCCTCGTCCATCATTTACACTACTGTCCATCATATAATCCATCATATAAAAAAAGTAGCTACACAGTGTAAAAAAAAGTTGCTAAACATAGCAATCCATCATATAACTTTTACCCAAACAATTATTAAAAAAATCCAGAAGTTGCGGCCTGGAGTACCAACTATTAACGGAACTTGCTGAATCATTTTCTAGGAAACAGGAGCCCAATCAAGCAATGACAAAGCGACCAACCTGCAAGTTTGTTCTACTCTGAAAGAGGAAAGGTTTGTCAGACTATTATCTTTTTTTCTCGAGAAAACGCAATAGACTACTGCGTTTCATTTTATTGAAAAGGCAGAGTTCAGATTTACAGCCCTTCTAGGAGGGAACCGACCCAAAGGCAAAAAAAAGATACACTCAGTGAACATCCCATGTCAGACTATTAGCTATTTTGTTGTGCCCATCTCTAAGTTGTTTGTTCTACTCTGAATTTCTGCTAGAACAGCAGCGGCACAGATGTCAGGTTAGTATACCTTCGCAACCTCAATGAGGACAGAGGCTAACGAAAGCAAATCTATGGCGTAGCTCAATACTCTTAGAGGTACCTTGATCTGTAGGAAAACATGGATATGCACAGAAGAAAGGGTCTTAATCCAATGAGTAGAAGACACGATGTTAGATGAACACGGTAATCCCGAAACCAAGCAAGACACACCAACAAGCCATTAGATCTAAACTAACAAAAACAAAATCAAGCTGAGAATAAACAAAATAATCAAGCCATACCAATAACCCCAACGCTAGGAAATCCACGAATAGACCGCAACAGTTAATTCTAAAGTAGTACCATAGCAGTAATCACTCGAAAAGAGCATCTAAAATACCCGGTCCTAGCCCCTAACCATCACCAGAAGCATATACATTTCAAAGATGACCTTCTTCTAATGTATCGCGGGCAGTCTATTTTCGATCAGCTCACCGAACATTTTTCCAGCACACCCAGTACGTCCCTCATCGAAAATGGTATGTTTAAAACACTCATCTACCTCTGATATAAGGTAACTTCAGATAAAACCCTGCCTACCAGTGTGCCTGGTCATGGGAGAATCTAACAACAACAGCAAACAAACATGAATCTGAATTTAAGCCTCGAACCAGCACGTAGAACAACAGTAAACTATATTCAGGAGACAATACAAGCAGCACCATACGACGAGCTAACGAAACCGAAATAGAGGAGATGTCGCTTACTGTAAACCCAGCCGAACAACAGAACCAATAGGCTCACATGGCCACCCAAAGCCACAGCCTACAGCGACCAAACGATCTGCGAAGAAACGCAAACAAAAGAGGGTTAGGGATAAGCGGGGACAACAAACCTAGCACTAACAATCCGAAATTGGACACACCACCACCAAAATCTAAGAAAAGGCAAACAAAATCGTAAGAAAAGGGCAAATCGACACGAGTAAAAATCCCGAAGGGAAGCCAAGAAAGAACATGCCGGTCACAAAAATCACAGAAGAACTCGGGCAATGCCGAAGCAAAATCCACAGGGTGAAAAGCATCTATAACCGCAGCTTCGGGATATAACCTCAGAAGAAATAAGTATTTTTTATAACTTTGGAAGCAATAACGTGTTGCAATTTTTTTGCAAGATGGTCTTTCGGTATGAACAAAAATGAGCAGGCATCATGAAGTAGTCAATATAGAATTAAACAGGAACATCATGGATATAAAATATACCACATGGATTCGAAAAATGATTGTGTTATTACTGGATATAGATAAAGTTCTCGTCCATGAAAAACCCATACCTGAAGCAGTTGCGCCCACAACCTCACTCCCAAACACATATCAGATGAATCATGCCACTTAAAGGGAAAGAACATGATCACCACCTCATATCTATGTGAGATATCAAGAAGGCGGGAGGAGTGAGTGTCCGGGTACAAACCTGAACCGACACCTTGAGCACCTCATAAAATTGGTCTGACTTAACTTCACGCTGACCAATTCAGCTCCAACCCTAGAATCTTGAGCTCAACGATTTAATCCAATCCATTCAGGTGGCATGGTGAGGTTGAATCAGGACAACACAACATGGAAAAGTCGACAATAAAAAAAGACCAGCAACTTGTTTTCACCGCTGCGACTAAATGGATGAACCAAATTGAGTGAATGACCACTCAAAATGACCACAGGAAAGAGACCTATAAAACACTCTAAATAAACCTCCTCTGATTCAGCCATCTATATACTCAAAAATGAAGATTTTTGTCACTGTTTGTACAGAAACGGGAATATTGAAACAAGTTCCTTCTAATTTTCACTTGATCTTGACAATCTCCTGCCCTAAGAACATGAGAACCACCATGTACATCACATGATAGAATCATAGAGGATGCGGGAACTCACCCTTTAAGCTGGAGCGAGGGAAATCAGTGGGGGACGGAAGGATCTTCACTTCTTCTTCTTCCTTCTCTTCCTTTTCCACACCTTGGCACTACTTCTGCCCTTTGACACACACTCTCTCTCTCTCCCCTTGGTACAGCCATGGAGAAGACCATGTGATGGGGCAGAGAAGGAGAACGGGACTGGAGCAGGAGGGGATTGGGGGAAGACAAAGACGTGGGTGGAGGAAGGGGTCGATAGAATACAGGGAGGGTGGCGGCGGCTCCCTTGGGGAAGGAGAAGCAGGAGCCGGTGGGGATGGGGAGAGGAGGAGGACGACGGGCACGAGGAGGAGGGTGTGCGCATTGGGAGGGAGGAGCGACGAGGGCTGTAGAGGGAGCGATGGCGGCTAGAGTTTGTACGGGTTGGGATTAGGGAGAGACTGAGACGGCTAGGGCTTCTACCGGATTGGGATGCCTTTTATATCTAGCTATAAAGAAACTAACGGACGTGATTCACTCAGCACCACCATTCGACGGCTCGGAGCGGCAAATCGCTGTGGAGGCTTCTAGGAGTCTCACCAATTACATCTTTAGATATATGTGGTGTCTAGATATATGTGGACTGAATATTTCCGTACGGTATAGGTAGTGCCGAGAGATCGAGACCATGATCGGACACAGTCAATAGGAAATGCTCGGGCTCGCGGAGATTAGGTTGTCGTGGCCAGATGCTCCTATGTCCCTACATATATCGATCGCTTTCTGCGATGCTGCCAGCCCCTATGTATTCCCGTGCCCATTAATTTGGCTTTGGTGGAAATCAATTTCCCATGACATTCCTCTAATAAACAAAAAAGTATATTCCAGCTATGATGGAAATTGCGCGTCAATGACCGCAGAAAATACATCTTCAAAACAGATCAGGCCAATTAGAAATCCGACTAGCTATACTAGCTTGCGATAAAATTCATGACTTCATAAATTTCATATGACACGAGAAAACCATGATCTGCTTTTATTCCATTAATCTGCAAAGTTGTTCTTATCCCTAGCTAATTTTCTATATTCATTTTTTCTTCTATTATCTTCTGCGGTAGTTAAATAAAAAGTTTGCCACATTAGCCATCAACCGTTGTAGATTCATGGAGGAGTGATGGTTCGGGAGAGATGAAAACTGTTGATCAAGTGCAGTCGCGTGAGACGTGCAACATCATATAAAGGACACACTCGGAGGTGATGGGCCACAAGAGTCAGCGACACGGGCCGGCCAGTCTATGCCGATGAGATCCGCAAAAAATATCAAGTCAAACCCACAGCCTGCTAAAGGTTACCTGTGGCGTACCAAAATAGATGTATGCCACCGATAAGCATGTTACCCATGGCGCACCACTATTTTGCTACGCCACGGCTAAATTCTGGCTATAGCAGTGGCGTATCAAAAAAGTTGACACGCTACGGATAGCATTCTAGCTATAGGTCATTTCCTACTAGTGACTATTACCTTGCGCCATCGTCTCATCGAGAAGAGAACGCGCATATATGGCACATCCACATGAGAAGGGAGAAAATTATTATTTTACCTACTGGAGGATGTGGATCATCATCACAGAAAAATACGTTGGGACCATAAGGTCAATATTCTTACCCTCTAGAATCATCTACAAAGATACTTACAAATACAAGAAGAAATGTAACTATTTATAGACACACAAATACAGCTGATTTATTTAACTTAACTACCCGGGCTTGGGATTTTGTCTCTGTTCTTTTTTGGTATTATTAACTTTATATTAAATTTAGCACCACATAGTAATGTTTACAACCATTGATAAAAATGCCATAATCAATTGATGCAATGAGATATAGAATTAATTAGTTACAATTGTATATGATATCGTATATACTGTGATTGTGTAACAACGATAACTATCTGCATTATGTAAAATGTAGTTAACAAAATAAATTGATGATGAATATAATGAAATGATGATTTTGTCTGACCAAATATTCAAAAGACTTTTAGGAAAAACTGAATTATAAAAAGGTAAAAAATATTCACCACTTCTAATTGTTTAGATGTACTAGTTAGCGTGCACGTGCAATGCATGTCTCAATTAACTAATGCAAAACACAATGTACATTATAGATCATAAGTTTTTTTTATGTCTTCACTAATAATTTTGTTCCCCTTGCTTGGGTTGGAAAAAACAATGTTGTCGCCCTAGACAAAGATGAGATGAAATTTTTACATGGTTTCCCAAGAAACCACACAAGGGGAGTCACAAATATAGGGAGGTATGATGGAAATATGCCCTAGAGGCAATAATAAATGTATTATTGTTTATATTTCTGCTTCATAATTAAGTTTATTATTCTGTGCTATAATTTAGTTACGAATAATGTCTCTTTGGAGGAAAACCCTAATACATGTGCGGAATAATAAACACCAATAATAATGATATCCCTAGTCATGCCTCTTAGACCAGTGTGTATGTCAACGATAGTTTCAGTTTCCTAACTATGGAAAAATGACAATGTGGTTGTGGTGTTGCCGATGACATATGTGCGGAGTTGTTGGAGAACAGCGACGATGAATAGACCCAAACGTGAGATACCATGTAACGCGTCGTCAATATTTGTTATCGGTATTTTCTCACAAACAATGTATTGCTTTTACTAGAGATTGTTGGACCACGAGACACATATGAACTTGGGTACAATATGGACATGGCAAGATTTTCCAAACGATGCTCTTGACAGAGTAATTATAAAGTTGATGCTTGTTCGTATCGGATGGAGAATGCATGTTGAAGGGAAACACTTCATCTCTCATGTGATCATGTTGTGCTAAACGAAGAAAGTGAGATACATGATCCTTCTAGTTTGAACACGAACTCCTGCCCGGTACTTCTAGGTGGCACGGAGAACTAAACAAATCATGTATCATGTGAAAAAAGAAACACATAAAAGTTCAAACTACATAAATTAAAGTTTAAATAAGCAGTAATGGACTTAGACTTAAGTCTTTGAGTAGAAGCCCGTCAACTTCAAGAAGATGAGCAGAGAAACAAGTCAACTTTTTCTGCAACTTGGCACCAGGCAGGTTGATGTGTCCTCCTTGAGTTGAAGGTGTGAATAGTACATTCTAGCATAAGGATTCGCTAGCGCCCCTCCTCTCTCCTTGATACGTCTTTTTCTATATGCTATTAGAAGATGCAAATAACACATGGCATATGATCGCTAACCATTCATTCTTATGTAGTATCAGACAATAAGATCTATATTATAAAATCCTAGGTAAAGTTAAATAAGTGAAATGTATTATGATAATGTCAACAAATAACAAATGGATTTGGTCTAACCAATAAAACTTCAACCGTATATAAGCAAAATGCAAATTGTATAGAAAATATAAAAATGTCAAGACGTAACTAATGGATCCGGTTCAACCAATAAACTCCTACCACACAAGAAACATATGATCCATGGAGTAGAATTAGTAATGTCAAGATAAACAGATCATGCGCCACATAGTATATAAGAAGATTTAACACGTTGGTTACAACGATCCTAAAATATTATTGACACATTATATGGGCATAACCCTTCGGGTGCCCACTGTTGGCATATATAGTGCGGCCTGACGGAATACCCACATAAAGATATACCAAGATCTGTGAAGCTCATGACGGTTTGGCTGATACAAAGCCTACAAGGACACCAACTCCAAGCATATAGGACAAGGAAATTACAAACATAGACTACATAAAAACTCTAACTTGTAACCTACTCCTATTGGTACCTAAGACCTAATTTCCCCATATATAAATGCTAGGAGGGTCCAACGAGGAGGGAACCTCCACAACAGATCTACACAATAGACAATAGATACACACACACCCTCTCTCTCGGTGAGATTGCATCTAGTTGACTCAACGAGTGTGTACTCTCCATTGATAATATGTGCAGACAAGCAGGAAGTAGGGTTTCCTCTACGAGGGCCTGAACCTGGGTAAATCGCCTCCCTTGTTTGTCTGTTAAGCTGACGAAATCACCAACGCTCTACTTTTCCTAAAACCCAAGTCCATAACAATGGGCATTGTCGAGGTCACCCCTCGTCAATTGGCGTCATCTCTGGGAAAGTATGATTCATGGCTATGAGTTCATCGATCCACTCAAATAACAGAAAATACTTTAGAGACTCGAACTAATGAAGTAACAAGCAATATAAAAATCATAGCCTACTTTGCAATCGTCAAACGAACCTGCATTGGATGAACGACTTGGATGGAATGGAGAAAACAGAGCAAACCACATAAATTAAAAACAATTAAGAGAAAGGACATAGGCATTTCCTAGTGTCTTGGTTCGGTCGTCTTGGCCTAGCAACTAGAGGAATTCACGCTTAATGGTGGCATCAAGGTCGCGAGGAAACTGGTCCATCTCCTCCGACTTCAGGTGTGTTGCCTGCTTGGTCTCATTAAGGTCGGCCTGGGTGGCCTCAAGTCTCGCCTCTAGTCTCCTATTCACCTTGGACACATCCTCGCGCTCTCTAAGGAGATAATTTGCGTGAACCTTCACCTGGTCTTGCAATCTCTTACTCTCGCGCTCAGCCTCTTCCGCTCCGCCTCCTGCTGTAACTTCAGCCCCTCAAGGTGGCTACGCTCCGCGCCCAAACTCACCTTGGTGGCTTCAATCTTGGCAGCCAACAAGGCGGCAGCGTTTCCCCGCTCTAGGAGGATCTGTTCCATCAGCCGCAGGTCCTCTCCACCCTGCTGCAGCTCTTGTCGCTATGCCTGCACCCCCTCATGGTCAAGGCGAATCTCCTTGTCGAGTCTCACAACAACCTTCTCTCGGGTGGCTAAAACTTCCTCACGCTCTACAACACTCTTGGTGGCTTCGCAAGCTTCCTCCACGAGAAATCGTGATGCCTCCTCGCACTGGTGAACCTCTTGTGTGGCTCCAAATAACACAGACCACTCCTCGTCGATCCGGGAGTGCTCAGCCGGTATTTCTTCTCCAGCCCTACACAAATCATCACTCGCCTTGGAGAAGCTAGCCAAAGCACCCCATGTGGCTACACAGGCCATGTTTGAAGTGCCAGGGGAACACCCTTGTATCCTCAAGACCCTAGATGCCTGATCGGGAGCATTTTCTCCTTGGTACATCTCTGGAGTAGGCCACCTCAGCGTCAGAGCGCACTTCGCCTCCCCCAAGCGGCGCCCTGGCAAAGCCTTCGACCATATCCTTCGCGATGCAAGTATCAACAGCCCCTGATTTTACTATGGAGGCCTCGGGCATCTTCCTGGCACGCACTCCCTCGAGGAGGCTTTGTTCCCAGGGAGTAAGCTCAGACTCCATGCTTGATGGGGACGAAGCTAGAGAAGGGGAAACCACCACTATCTCAACCTCGCGCGAGCTCGACGTGCTAGCAGGGAGAGGTAACCCGGGGGACGTGATGTTCTCTGCGAGGCGCGCCCTTTTAGCCTTCAGGATCCTATGGGTCACCAAGTCAACGTTAAACCCGGAAAAAAGAGTCAAGCTGGGAAGAAGAGAAGCTTACCCTCCATCGCTCCTGTCTTGCTTAGGAATAAGCCCGGGGGCTCTCCCCCATGGTGGATTCCTCATTGAAGCCTTCATTCTCCCGAAGGCCTCGAGGGCTCCTCCTTCCTCATCACTACCATCAACTCCGGGAATCATCCCCTAGCTACTCGCTAAACTCGTGGCGTTATCTTCAAGGTCATCCTCGAGAAGATGCAGCAACGACACCATGCGAAACTTGTCGGCATCGTGCTCCTCGCTTGTGTTGGAGATATGCCCTAGAGGCAATAATAAAAGTGGTTATTATTATATCTTTGTGTTTATGATAAATGTTTACATTCATGCTATAATAGTATTAACCGGAAACATTAATACTTGTGTGATTTGTAAACTAAATTAGAGTCCCTGGTAAAGCCTCTTTATAATACTAGCTTGTTGATTAATAGATGATCGTGGTTTCTCGATCATGAACATTGAGATGTTATTAACAACAAGATCATATCATTAGGAGAATGGTATGATGGACATACTCCTATAGATAAGCGTAGCATAAAGATCAAGTCATTTTAATAGTTCGTTTGCTATAAGCTCTCTGATACATAGTAACCTAATTCCTTCGACCATGAGATCATGCAAATCACCATTACCGGAAGGATGCTTTGATGACATCAAACACCACACTGTAACTGGGTGGCTATAAAGGTGGCATTGAGTGTTCGGAAAGTATGGGTTGAGGCACATGGATCAAGAGTGGGATTTGTCCATCCATATGACGGATAGATATACTCTGGGCCCTCGCGGTGGAATGTCATCCAATTAGCTTGCAAGCATGTGACTAGCTCACAAGGGATCACATATCACGGGAACGAGAAAAGAGTACTTATCGATAACGAGGTTGAACTAGGTATGCAAAGATACCGACGATCAAAACCTCGGATAAGTAAACTATTGTGAGACAAAGGGAAATTGGTATCGTATATAAGTGGTTCATTCGATCGCAAAGTAATCGTTGAAATATGTGGGAGCCATATGAATTTCCAGATTCCTCTATTGGTTATTGATCGGAGAAGTTGTCTCGGTCATGTCCGCATAATTCACGAACCGTAGGGAGACACACTTAAGGATTCGATGTTGTTTAGTAGATATGTAATGTTCGTAGGGATACCGAATGTTGTTCGGAGTCTCGGATGGGATCCGGGATATCACGAGGAGATCCGGAATGGTCCAGAGAATAAGATTCATATAAGGAAAGTCCTATTACGGAGTTCGGGAAAGTTTCCGATGTTTTCATCGGAGAGGTTCTAGAAGGGTCTAGAAGGTTCACCGGTCCGGAAGGAGAATGGTCCATGAATGTGTCATGGGTAAATGGAATGATTGGATCATATCCTAGGTCACTTGGTGTGGGCATTTGTAAGAGAGAATTAAAGCTCTAAATTGAAAGTCAAATGGGAGTTTGAAAAGTCAAACTGGAACAATGGTTTCCTAGTGGGAGAAGAAACAAGTCCTTCTCTCAATCCAACTTGGGTTTGGGTTTGGATTCAAACCCACCCCTCCCAAGGCTCCCCACTCTCATAAATAGAGGGGGAGGGCTGACCCAAAGCGCACAAGCCCTAGCCCCTCTTCCCGCACACGATCCGCCGCCGCCGCCGACGCCACTGCCACTGCCACCGGTTCGTCGCCGTCGCACTAGTCGCCGCCGACACCTCCTCCTCCTCCCTGTCATCTAAACCCTAGATCTCCAGGAAACCCTAATCCACCATAACTCGCATCCGGCTTAGGCGAAGCCCTGCGAGATCTTCCCTCTACTTCCGACACCATGCCGTTGTGCTGTCGGATTCGCGAGGGGAGAACTACAACCTCCGCTGCCTGCTGGAACAAGGGAGAGGAAGGTCTTCATCGAGTACAGAACGTGTGATCGACTGTGGAAGCGCTGCCGGAACGCAGCGCCGGAAGGATCGTCTACGCGATCTTGAGACCGGCAAGTGTACGACTACATCACCGACGAGAATCTGCTCTCGTTAACCGCTTTGGAATATTCGAGGGTGAGTTCTTCTATCAACTCGTTGCTACAATCTAGTAGATAGATCTTGGCTTGTTTGTGTGCATGCGGTAGAAATTTTTTGTTTTCCATGCTACAAACCCCTACAGCTTGATGAAATGGGGACCGCCTTGCAGGATCCTTCTCTTTCGATGAGGAACTTCCAGATATCCTAAAGCCAATGCTTCTCCCGATGGCCCTGTGGGAACCTCCTCAGCCCTTGCTAGATGCGGGCCGACTGCTGAGGCAGTGGTCCCCCTTGCCTCCTCTCGCCTCGCCAGAAGCAAGCCCAGAGCATTACATTTACAGCGGCGCATCAACCCCACGACACCACACCACAAGCTACTAGAGAGGCGGTACAGAGAAGGGGACTCCACATGAGGATAGTCAGAGCTGCGCGCGGTGAACATCACCTTCATCGCCTCCTCGACTCTTGCAGTGATAAGAAGTCCCTCCTAGAGCTTCATGTGTTCTGTCCCTTCGGAGTAGGCCCAGTCACCTTTTGTATGGGCTTGAAGAGGAGAAATCCAGCAACGGGGGAATTCCTTCGCGACCATCATCTCGGTCAAGCCACCAGCTCGCAGACTCGTAATGCACGTGGCAATAATTCCCCACTCCTCCCGAGGGAAAACCTCTCGGATCCAAAAACCTCCGAACTTCACTACCGGGCTCGTCGGGATGTCTAGTGAGGGATTCATCTCCATGACGTCCATCCAGACCCAACGCAAGAAAAAATTCTCCACTTTCTTCGACCACGAGACGAATAGGGCTCTAAACTTAGTACGGAGAGAGACTCATCCAGTGCACTGGCTCCCCGCAGTGACATGCATACTATAGAAGTGGAAAAACAGCTGCACGAAAGGCTTTATGCTGAGAAACTCTTCATAAAAGTAGGCGAATATGGCTATGGAGATCACTGAGTTGGGATGCAAGTGCAACGCTTTAATCTTGTAATTCTTCAAGAGAGGAAAAGGGGAATCAGCCCCGCATATAAGGTGTGCAGGAAGAAGGGGTAAGCTATCATGGGGAGCTCTCTACTGTCCACTGTGCCAGGACAGGCGATAGTGCCACCCCACTCGTTGGACTCCCTGGCGAGCAAGAAGCAGTACCAGACAAGATCATGTGTGGAATCGAGAGTGGGCTACCACAACACAGGTGAAGGGGTGGCATCCATTGAACCCTTCTCGTCGGTGTTTGGGAAACTCTCCCCTCGCTGGACGTCATCACACGAGGAGAAGACTCGGAGGGGTGCACGGGCACTTGGGATAAGGGAGGAACAACAAGATCAGAGGAGATGGTGGCGGAGAACGAGAGGCAAGCACACTTGCCAAATGAAACCCTACTCGATACCACTAAGCAGCGGTCCAGGAGAATTCTGGAGGCAGCTTTCAGTTCGGCGATGGATATTTGCCTACCATTTGGGATTCACGGTCGTCATGAGCTGTACCTTATGGCACTGCTACATGATTCAAGGCAGCCCATCAGCTCTTGGGACCCCTGTCCCTTCGCACCATACTGGTTGCGCGCGACCCGGGCACCCGGGGGCTACTATCGGGCCAATGGTAACCAGGGTACCTTGGCCCATCTGCTGTTAGGCCTTTGTGGAAAGATGTTCACCATGACTCGAAGAGCATCCCTCGTAAAGCATCAAATGATAGGCCTCCGCGAGGCCTACAAAGCAAGTTCCTCTCCAACAGAAACCCCACAGAGTCAGAGGCATCTCGGTGATCCCCCAACCTAGGGCACCCCCGTGCACCAACAATTGAGTGTTGAAGCCACGCAAGAACACTTGCGCTCCAAGAGAAGGACAAAAGCCGACAACTTCACCTCCAAGCCAAGTGGATCTTTCCCCTTTCTCAAGTCATGAGTGGCCGACAAGGCCTTGACATAGGGGACCACCCCCTCGCTTAGTAGAGACATCAAGAGCGTGATGAAACCAGCATATTCTACTCAACCACTCTCTCCCTTGTCGCCATGTGGAAATCCTTCCCGCCACATTGACGGGAAGAGGATTGGGGAGCCTATAAAAGGAGGGGTAAGGCATCATAGGAGGGATCCCTTCTTCCACCTTGGAACCCTAGCCTTCTCCTCCCAGGAGCTCTTGTTCTGATCACACGATCAACCTCTTGTACTTGTAACCTCACCAATCAATATAAGCAAAGCAGGAAGTAGGGTTTTACACCGTACGGTGGCCTGAACCTAGGTAAACTTCTTGTGTCATCCTTTGTGTGATTTTATGATTCCTCGCCAAGGTCATAGATGGAGCTTGGGGGAGAATGTGTTTGGCCCCCTGCGTTCAGTTCTATCTACTTCACGAGATACCCTGCCGGGACAATGTCCGACAAAAAAAGAGGAAAAAACCACGAGCGTCAGCCAACGAAACTTCACTATAATGGTGAGTGTTTACACAACACCGAGGATTTCACATATGCAATTTATCCTAGCCGGTGGCTTACAAGAGAAATATATAACAATATAAACTTAGGTCTGCAACGATCCGTACTGCGGGGGCCTATCACCCCTGCACCCCAGGCATCCCTGTTGGGCACGGGCATTGCTACGCTCGTCAGAACTTAGCCTCTTTAATAAATTTGGATCATACTTCAATAAATAGAAAATAGACTACCGATGGCATACCTAAATATCTTATTGGTGGCATACTAAAGAGACCTCTTTAATGGTATGCCACCAACATCATGACATTGGTTGGTGGCTACCGGTGGCGTACAGTCTGCTACGCAACCTGTGGCTGAGACCCTGGTAGCGTACCGACCTGGTACGTCACTAGTAACCACTAGTGGTGACCTAAAATGGGCGTGCTACTAGTATTTAAAAATAATCAGTATAATATAGTATAACTTTTTATATATATAGAAGTCTATATATTTATACATAAGGCTAATTAAGTTGTATATATAAGTATAAAATACAAAATACAGTGCAAATACAAGCACATCCATGGGTACATGCCAATGTAGCCTCGTGTTGATGTCGATGTCATCGTTGCCGCAGCCCCGTGTCAATGTCATCGTCATCGCTGTGGCAGCCTTGCGGTAGTCACTGCCACTACCCTGAGTCAACCATTTCATTTTCTTATAAACTATTATATTTTCTCGGCTCTTCACGGCATCTTTAACGTCTATATTTACATGTGGTTCCTATATGATTTGCACATACAATTTTTATATTTTTTCGACAAAGGGCATATGTTAATATTGCGCAAATATCAATTACATCTAGCCTCTGTGCCAACAAAATATTCAAAGACATTAAAGATACACACAACCAAGAAAAAATAAAAAAGAGAGAAATATAAAACTAAGACCCAATCACAATGATGAAACACTTGCAACAACAACACTGTAACCACTACCGAAGACAATACCTAGATCATAGAAAGGATTCTCCAAAAACAACCTATTCAAGAAGGAAACAATGTACCAGTATTATCGTCGTCGATTGAAGATATTGAGTTTTCACCATGGAGAAGATATGATTTCACAAAAAATGTCTTTTGCAAGGCCATTGCCATGCACAACCAATGAAGGTCAGATCTTGGGTTTTTACCCTAAAAATCGTGACTCGGTGCTTGAGAAAAACCACAAAAAACGCAGTCCACCCGTGCTTTTGCTTCCTCTTGCCAAGGCCACTACTGCGAGTCACCGACACTCGACACGCCGAAAGAACTTGTGCCGAAAATCTTCATCGGCACCCAAAACACCTCTACACCATTACAAAACTCTCATTGCAGCCACCATTACTTTCTCCACATCTGTCGGTACCATGAAAATCTATATGTAGACATGTCCCATGGCACCATCAATAAAGGGAAGCTTCGCGCCACACCCTCATGAAGTCTCATTGGTCGAATTAAGGGAGCACATGAACGGATTGATTCCGATCCAAATATTTAGTGCCGCCATGTGCCAATAAACTGAATCACTGAGAGGAAGACAAGAACTCGTTAGCGTCTTGATTGAGGAGGCCCCCCAAAATGTGATTGACGACTTAGCGCTTGAAGAACACCAGGGCCAAAACCATCTTTATTCAGGCCGAGCCAGCAGCCCCACACCGCCAGCCGGATCCCGGCTTTCGAATCGAGCGGGCCACCCCCTTCCGTCCCAGATCGAGCCCACGGTTGGCCCTAGATCGGGCCCGCATGCTAGGAGGTCCGTTGCACACCCGCTAGGCATGCACAGGTGCATCGTCGCCGCCTCCGGGCTGCATTGCCACACCCGCCGCTGCCTCCTCCGTGCCTGCTTGTCACGCATCGGCAAGCTCCACGCAACGACGAGCGCCGCTGCCCCACCGCCCGAGCACCACCCTCACCGCCTTGGAGTTGACCCCCTGCGCGAAGGCGATCGGCTCTCATAATGTGCACATACTATTTGAAATCTGGAGCCGGCTTGGAGCTTTGAATTTTTAGTTGAGAGATCAAAATCAGATTCGAATAAATCCCTGTTTTATAGTTAGCAATTGAAAAACGATGTGGCAGTATGATTTTGATTTGCAGTTCTAGGTCCGGATCGGGAGTCCGAAATGTTTCAGTTTCATTCGCAGTTTGTGGGAGGAACTGTGGACCTGTGGGAAAACAGAGAAATCCTATTGTGGATCATTTTGACGCTGAGTTGGGATAATCTTAGTACTACTTCCTCCGTCTCAAAATAGATGTCTTAAATTTGTCAAAATTAAGACACCATTTAGCATATAGATTCATCTAAGTTTTGACAAACCAATGACATCTATTTTAAAACGGAGGGAGTAGTTTTTTTTAAAGATTACCCCCAATTTAACGATAAAATGATCAACATCTACGATATAGTATATCTTAGCGAGAGCCACGCAGTTGCTTCCATCGATCAGGACGCGTAATTCGATGATGACAATGATCGATCAGACCATAGTCCATAGTAGTACGTGATATGTGAAGGCACTGACACGTGCTAATTAAAACGCGTGGGGTGAACATATCATAATCCCATCTCGTCCAACCAACCAACCAACCAACTTCTTATTTTCAGCGTGTGTTTCCAAGCCACCTGTGCAGGGTACAGTGCACTGTCAACGTTGTCTAATCAGTAATCACACGCTGCCGCGTACACACGTACGAGATTGATTACCCATATGCTACTCGTGCGACGCATGCCGGCAGGCCGCGCACGCGCCACCGGCCAGCCGGTAATATATATTGAGCGAGTGTCGTCGGCTCGCAGCTGCACAAACCAGTCAAACCACCCTGTTCGAACAAACAAATTAAGCTCCTCTGCTCCAAGAATTTCGAATTCCAAACCAATCATCAATCACATGGCTTTAGATTGCAGGACGTCTCAGCCGGCGGCGGCCGCCTGCGTTCCCGCCACCGGCTACGACGAGGCGGCGAGGCGGAGGCCTGGTGTTTCGCCTACCGAGGGAGGGGACATGCTGATGATGCAGGGGAGCGCCATGGCGATGGACGTGCCGCTGCTGTGGAACGACGAGGGGAGGATGAAGCTGGAGCTGGTCGCATGGGCCAAGGCCGTGGCGTCCATGGCCATCAGGGAGTCGCTGCGGTGCTAGATAAGATATAGTACACGCGAGAGGCAACTGGGGCGCCATGGAAGCTACTTCTTCTGCTTCGTGCATATGCCGACTGCACCGAGCCAGTAGGACTAGATTTCTTTTATTTCTCTGGATGCTCTTTTCATGGAGCGAGCCCCGTAATCTTCTTGATTGACCAATCGGCAATCGCTCGATCGTTCGACTTGTACATGTTTTTACAAAGGATGGACAATTGATGGGACTGTGGGGTGGGGATGTGTTGCAATAGATCATGAAGAAGTTGTTTTTGCTGCCAGGGTACCTGCTCTCCAGCTGACCAATAATATGCCATGTATGCCAAGACCGTGTCTCTTTTAAAACCGATCGAATTTGTGGAACAATTTGGGATGGGTCCTATCATTTTTTTTTTGACACTGATTGTGCAAGTCTAAAGCATGTTGTTACATCTACCAATCTAGATCGTGATGTCTTGGGAACTCATTTTAGAGAAGTGAAATACTACTTCCTTTGTATGGGTTTCATCGAGCACCGTGTTATTTTTTGTTGTCGATGTTTGTAATAAACCAGCACATGTGCAGGATAGTATTGGTGCCAGGAAGGCCCACGGAAGCCATTTTCTACGGCCGACAGGTTTCCCAAACGATGTAGCCGCGTCCACACTTAGATGATGACGACTTTGGTGATGATACAATGACATCCTAGATCAAGACTAGACAAATCTCAGATCTTAGTTAGATAAGCCTAACTAGAGCTCGAGAGCTTATACTGGAAGAATCGATAACACAATAGTGACCACACGACACAAAAAGTATTACAACAAGCTCATAGCAAAGCGAAGAAGCAAATATTACAAGCAGAGGTCACTGACCACATACATGAAACAACGAAACGCAAATTATGCTATTAAGCATATCAACTTAACAAATGTCCTAAGAGGCCTGAAGCATAACGATGACGCCCCGGCCCATAGATTTCGGGCTACGAGCCGGGAACCCCAAGCTACTTGTCGATGTCGTACCAAACTCATCTTCAAGAGAACACTTACTCTACTGCAAAAATATCAACGAAGCATGTCTGAGTACATGGTGTAATCCGCAGGACTTATGGCTGGTGGAGTCACTTTGCGTAAAGCAATCTTTGTTTGCAAAACAAGGAGTAGAAGCTCGTCAAATTAGAACATTTTAAAAAGGGAAAAGGAAAACGATATCTCTAACTTATTGATCCGAACCTCTCAACTAGGATCACCCCATCGTTTCCTGAGGAAGTATCCTTAACACACATTCATTTGCCAAGTTTTACGATTAGATTAATATTCTCTATGATCTTAGAATTTGTCACCAAGTCATCCATAGCCATTGACATAGATTTTTGAAAGGATTTATTATGCATGGGTGTACAACCTTACCCACACACGCTGGCCGACTCTTAACTCTACTAGGAAGAGGCAAACACTAGAAAGGGAAGCAACAATCAACACATGACATCCATGCAATGCTCAAGAAAGAATGAATGATATGACAAGTTAAAGGGTACTGAAATAAAACCCTGAACATGATCACTGGTTTTAATGGGGTATGAGGGGTATAAACCCTAGTATATTTGGAAATCCACGTATGCATATGAGAGGGTTCGTTTGGTTCTCCTAAATAACTTGCAATTTAAGTTACTTAACAATGCATGATTTTGATGCTAAAGGGTAGATCATATTTTTCTAAATATTTTAATATATTATTTATATTTTTTGCAAAGGATGGACAATTGATGTGACAGTGCGGTGGGGATGTGTTGCAATTGACGCGAACCATAGCGCCTGACAACGGCGGACGGTGTTGGAGAATCCACGAAGTTGTTTCCCGCCGGGGACAAAGACGACGAAATGAGGGAGAAGGCCGAAATTGGTGGCAGAAGAGTCTTTGTAGATGACGGAGGGCGGCAGTGCGAATCACATCGCCTGGCGACGGCGGACGGTGTCGTGAAGCCATGGAGGTGCTTCTCGTCAGGGACAAAGACGACGAAGTGAGGGAGAAGGCCGAACCGGTATGAGGCCAGCGTTGGGCCACAGATGGGCTCCCGTTAGGCTAAGCGAAAGTGAGAGGAAGGGAGGCTGTGGCCCAGAATAGGTTTAGAACTTTTTTCTTTTAAAACTTTTTTCCATTTCTGTTTTTCTTTTTCTTCTCTATTTTCCAAATCCTTCTTTGTTTTGAATTTGTTTGAAAAATAGCAGAGAGTTTCAAATTGATTTGAAAGCACTCACATCCCTTGTACACAATTTGGGCTGCATGCATTTTTGGATTTTTGAAATTCAAAATCATTTGAGAGGATTTACATAAAGAGGAAGAAATAGGAAATTTAGGGTTTACGGTTTTTCAAATCTTTTCTTCCATGCAATTTGTTTCCTTAGCAAAATAGATGATGCCCATGATGGGGCACAAACAACCCTAATTAAGGAACTAGGGGTGTTAAAATATACGAAGATCTTTGCTAGGCGAATATATATAGACAGGCAAAAACGTGATCACGCATTGACTGCTACTCCAACAGCAGTCCTGCCTGTTCGGTTAGTCCACGAAACCCGTCGAAATCGTACAACTGTCCCGCGCGTGCTGCTGCTACCGGCATATTATATGATGTCTTCTTCCTTCATGCCTCCAACAAATAATTATCATAACCTTAGCGTGTCAGCCGGCAAGATCTTGGAAGAGCTGAAAAAAGGGACTACCTCACCTAGGTAATGTCGACATTGGGCCGTTTCACACTTATGAGACGTCACGCTCTGATAATAAGAGTAGCACGTAGCATGGATACAAAAGCATAATCTATGCCACTCGTGCATCACATGCTCGATCGCTCTGTGTACACGCGCGTGACGTGCCACTGGCTGCTATATATAGAGCCCGTGTCTCAAATTCCTAGTTGCACACCAATCCATCGAGCTAGCCCTCGAGGAGCAGAAGGCACCCCCTCACACCCCTCACTGGTCATCAGCTCTCGTTGTGAGTTGTCCGATCGTTATAGTTTGTCAACTCGTCATGGATTTGGATGCGGGGGCTCTGCTGACTGAAGCGACGGCCGGCGACCTCACCGTCGATGTACATTTCGGTGCAGCGGCGAGGCGGTGGCCTGTGGGGAACGGCGCCGGTGCATCTGCTACGACGACCGGGGGCTTAATCGAGGGTGCCGTCCAGATAGATTTGACGCTGAACGATGAGAGGAGGCTGAAGAAGGAGCTTGTCGCCTGGGCAAAGGCCGTGGCGTCCATGGCTATCAGGGCATCAGTGCAATGCTAAGCTAGCACCGTATTATAGCGCGTTCATTGTGTAGCTTAGCACTGTACATGGTGCATATGTAAGGGACAGTTAATCGGTGGATGCTTTTGCTCCATTTTTTGCACCTTAAGTTTATGTATACATGTTCATGGACAAGATGGAAGAGAATTGTGTATATGTCCATGCTTTAATTATTTCATTAACTTGTCCCAAATATGTATGTTCTACAATGTTCTATACATACTATGTCATGTAGAATTAAAGAGAGTGTTCTGAAAGTCTTTATCAGATTTGGCATACCCTAGACTCGCCTCTTCTCTGGATCCGATCTCGGTACTTGGGTGGTGACGATGAGGACGATGGGTTTGATCGTGATTTGGAAGTACGGTGTGTGGTCTTCTAGGTCCATGTTGTATTTTCTTTTTTATGAATCGTTTGTAATCGGTTTTGCCATTGCTGAAATTCCATCAGTTGTTATTAAAAAAAATTGCTCACTCCCATCGATCAGGACGCGTAATTCGATGTTGACAAGGATCGATCAGGCCATACAGTAGGCCCGTACTATGCATGTCACGGCACTGACACGTGCTAACGAACCTTAATTAAATCACACGCCGGCACTGTCACGCACACGTGGCCGGTGATTTCAAGTTTCAACAACCCCAGCCGCCCAGCCAGTAAGAACACGATCGTGCCTGTTGGCACCTGCTGAACATTTCATAATCCCCATCCCGTCCCATCACTGCACGTCTAACCAACCAACAGCTTAATTTCAGCGTGTGTCAACCTCGGGTCATCAGTCATCACACAGTACTGGCGTGTACACGTAAGAGATTGACTATCCATATAGCTTGCTCGTGCAACGCATGTCCGCGGCGGGCCCGCGCACGCGCCACAGACCAGCCGGTATATATGGAGCGAGTGTCATCGGCTCCCAGCTCCACCAACCGGGCCGGCCACTCATCGAACAAACAAAGCTGAAAGCGCCTCTCTGCTCCAAGTATTATTTCGAAGTCCAAACCGATCATCAATCACATGGCCTTAGATTGCAGGGCGTCTCAGCTGCCGGCGACCGCCGCCGACTACGCGGAGGCGGCGAGGCGGAGGCCTGGTGTTTCGTCTACCGAGGGAGGGGACATGCTGATGATGCAGGGGAGCGCCATGGCGATGGACGTGCCGCTGCTGTGGAACGACGAGGGGAAGATGAAGCGGGAGCTGGTCGCATGGGCCAAGGCCGTGGCGTCCATGGCCATCAGGGAATCGATGCGGTGCTAGCTAAGATGCAGTACACGCCAAGGCAATTGGGCCGTGGATGCTTTGATTCTCCTGTTTTGTGCACACGCGCGCTACACCGAGCTACAATTCTTTTTCTTTTGTTTATTTTTACCTCGAGTCATTTTTCCATTGATCAATTGGTCGACCTTTCGGCTTGTACATTGTTGTCGCAAATGATAAAAGGGTTCCAGGGAAGGATTTGTTGGAATCTGGTGAGTTTTGTGCCGCTGATTTATTAGACAAATTTTAAAATTCTCTTTGGCCCACTTGTGTATGAGAACATATGAATGTGTTAATGGTGCTAAAGTTTAGTCTCATATTGCTGGTTTCGCGCACTCTTCTTCCGACGACGACGACGCGCGTGCGCCGCGGATTGCGGGAATCTCGCCGAGCCGAGCTTTATTTTGCTCTTTGGGAAAAATTAATTATGAGTCATTAACGGACGCGTTAATTATAACCGTTTTCAGTTTTTATGGATCATGGGCTGTTACCGATTTAGACGTAGGCTGAGCCCCACGATCTCCCTAATCTGCACTATATAAGCGTCTGCGCTAAACCTAATCGGCGATCAATCAACACAACACACACACCTATCTCTAGAATCTTGCGCCACCGTTTTTGTCTTTCCTATCATGGCTTGTGGCGTGCAGCGCAGATAGGGATAGTAGGCCTCCGGAACCCCGTCTCTCGTGAACCTGTACGGATAATGGGCGATTAGGTTTTTGGGGAGAGCTCAAGCGCGACTACTGGCAACCACGACGTCGTCCGACAACGAGTTCCCGAACGACGACTTCTTCTCGGACGTCACCAACCTCTTCGACAACCTCAACATGGGCGACAATGTTGCTGCGACCGTTGCGGCTGCTACTGCCGCCGCTGCTATTTAGCCTACATTGCATGTGATCCTCAACTGTCTCTTTCGGATTTTTCTAGTATTTCTAGGTCTAGCGCTTGGCATAAATGTGATAAGTTTATCTTGTATAGATGTAATCTGTTTATCTACTTTGTTGATCTGCATGATTGGTTTTAGTACCGTTTTTATGATCATGCTTTATCAGTTTATTATTTGGATTAAATCATATGGATCATTACTTATATGTTCAACAATCAAAAAACCTTATTATAGGCAATTGAATTTCACTAGTGTAGTCGTGGCTACTAGACCGCCTCCTTTTGATGGCATGCACTATAAGAGATGGCGCAAGAGAGCAGTTCTCTGGTTTAAAAACCTAAAGTTCTATGGCGCCGCTTTTGGCAAGGCTGAAGGAGATCTTTCTGCTGAGCGGAAAACGATCTTTAAGAAAGCCGATACCATATTTATGGCGGATTTGTTTAGTGTTCTTGGAGACAACATTATTGACCCTTATATATCATTTGATAATGGTAAGGACGCGTGGGAAGCGCTCGAGGCCAAGTTTGGGGTCTCGGATGCTGGCACTAAGTTGTATGTTATGGAGCAATTCTATGACTACAAGATGGTTGATGAGCGCTCTGTCGTTGAGCAAGCTCATCAGATACAATCACTTGCCAAAGAACTTGAGAAGTTCAAGTGTACCTTACCGGACAAGTTTGTGGTCGGTGGCATTATTGCCAAGCTTCCTCCCCCGTGGAGGAACTTTGCTACTTCTCTGAAACATAAGAGACGGGAGTTTTCCGTTACGGATCTTATTGGGTCTCTTCATGTGGAAGAGAAGGCGAGAGCAAAGGACAAAACTGCTCGAGGATTTGACGGAAGTTCTACTGCCAATTTGGTGCAAAGGAAAAACTTCCAATCCCACAAGTTCAAGATTAAGGATAAAACCGAAATAAAGGGGAAGTTTGATGGAAAGAACAAGGCCACACACTCAACCAACTTCAAAAAGAAAAATGATAAGAGGAAAGGCTCTTGCCACGTCTGTGGTGATCCTGATCATTGGGCTCCTAGCTGCCCTAATCGTTTTGAAAAGCGTCAACATGGGAACAACGACAAGACCGCTAATATTGTTATTAACGATACTGAGATGAAGGATGTTGGGTACGGTATTTTACCTACTATCCTTTTAGTATGTCATTCTCTTGATTGGTGGATAGACACGGGTGCTAATACACATGTATGTTTTGATATCTTCATGTTTTTCTCTTATCAGATCTCAAGGACTTCTTCCGTGCTCATGGGAAACAGCTCACGTGCTTCTGTTCATGGTGTTGGTACGGTAAATCTGAAGTTTACTTCGGGGAAGACCGTACAGCTGAAGAATGTGCAGCACTTTCCCTCCATCAATAAGAATCTCGTCAGCGGATCGCTTTTATGTCGAGATGGTTTTAAGTTGGTTTTTGAGTCTAATAAAGTTGTAATTTCTAAGTATGTACAATTTGTTGGAAAGGGTTATGAGTGCGGAGGTCTCTTCCACTTGTCTTTCTCAGACTCATGTACTAAAGTTATTAATCATATATGCAATGATAATAAATCCAATGTTTGACATTCATGACTCTATCATATTAACTTCGGTTGCATGACGCGGCTGGCCAATATAAGTTTAATTCCGAAATTTACCACTGTCAAAGGTTCTAAGTGACAAGTTTGTGTGCAAGCAAAGCAACCCCGTAAGTCTCATACGGCTGCGGAACCGAGAAACTTAGCACCACTAGAACTTATACATAGATGAATGGTGTGTTGACAAAAGGTGGAAAATGATACTTTATGACGTTGATTGATGACTCCACTAGATATTGCTATGTTTATCTTCTGAAATCTAAAGATGAAGCATTGAACTACATTAAAATCTATAAAGCTGATGCAGAAAACCAACTTGATCTTAAAATCAAGCGGCTAAGGTCAGATCGTGGTGGAGTGTACTTTTGAAATGAATTTAATTTATTCTGTACGGAACATGGTATTATACATGAGAGGACTCGCAGAAAATGTCAAGTCTAATTCACATTCTGCTAAAGATTACCTGTAGCGTACCAAAATAGATGTATGCCACTGGTAAGCATGCACCCATAGCGCACCACTATTTGGCTACGCCACAGCTAAATTCTGGCAATAGCAGTGGCGTACCAAAATTTTGACATGCTACATATATCATTCTAGCTATAGGATATTTTCTCTAGTGACTATTGCCTTACGCCATCGTCTCATCGAGAAGAGCGCGTGCATATATGGCACATCGATGTAAGAAGGGAG
The DNA here is from genome assembly GCA_916181665.1 of Avena sativa. Taxonomy (NCBI): domain Eukaryota; kingdom Viridiplantae; phylum Streptophyta; class Magnoliopsida; order Poales; family Poaceae; genus Avena; species Avena sativa. Next base: position 325,957,683 of record OV702280.1, read on the forward strand.
AAATTGTTATTTTACCTACTAGAGGATGTGGATCATCATCACAAAAAAATATTGTTGGGACAATAAGGTCAATATTCTTACCTTCTGGAATCATCTACAAAGATACTTTCAAATACATGAAGAAATGTAACTATTTATAGACACACAAATACAGATGATTTATTTAACTTAACTACCCATGCTTGGGATTATGTCTCTATTCTGTTTTGGTATTCTTAACTTTATATTAAATTCAACACCACATAGTTATGTTCATAATCATTGACAAAAATGCCATAGTTGATTGGTGCAATGAGATATATAATTAATTAGTTACAATTGTATATGCTATCGTATATACTAAGATTGTGTAACAATGATAACTATCTGCATTATGTACAATGTAGTTAACAAAATAAATTTATGATGAATATAATGAAACGATGATTTTGTCTGACCAAATATTCAAAAGACTTTTAGGAAAAATTGAATTATAAAAAGGCAAAAAATATTACCACTTATAACCGCTTAGATGTACTAGTTAGTGTGCACGTGAAACGCACGTCTCAATTAACTAATGGAAATCATAATGCACATTATAGATCATAAGTTTTCGTTATGTCTTCACTAATCATTTTGTGAACCTTGCTTGGGTTGGAAAAAACAATGTTGTCTCCCTAGATAAAGATGGGATGGAATATTTACACGATTTCCCAGAAAACCACACCAGAGGAGTTACAAATATAGGGAGGTATGATAGAAATATGCCCTAGAGGAAATAATAAATGTATTATTATTTATATTTGTATTTTATAATTAAGTTTATTTTTCTATGTTATAATTGTATTATTCCGAATAATATGTATTTGGAGGAAAACCCTAATAAATGTGTGGAACAATAAACACCAATAATGATATCCCTAGTCATGTCTCTGAGACTAGTGTGTATGTCAACGATAGTTTCTGTTTCCTAACTATGGTCAAAATCACAATGTGATTGTGGTGTTGCCGATGACATATGTGATCAAATTTGTTGGAGAACAACGACGATAGATAGACCCAAACATGAAATACTGTGAAACGAGACGTCAGTATTTGTTATCGGTATTTTCTCATAAACAATGTATTGCCTTTGCTAGAGATCGTTGGACAACGAGACACATATGAACTTGGGTCCGATATGGACTTGGCAAGATTCTCCAAACGTTGCTCTTGAAGGAGTAATTATAAAGGTGATTCGCTTTTGTACCGGATGGAGAATGCATGTTCTTGGGAAACACTTCAGCTCTCATGTGATCATGAAATGGATCGTATGGGCACCTAGAGGGGGGGGGTGAATAGGTGCTAACCAATTTTTAATACTTTTTCAATTTTAGGCTTGACACAAAGTAAATTCTCTAGATACGCAACTACGAGAATTTCCCTATATGTAACCCTAACTACTAAGCACGTAAAAGAGGAGCGAGGAAACCGTAGTGGAGCACGCGGAGACACAGGGATTTGTTTTACCGCAGTTCCTTCCTTGTTAAGGGAAGTACATCTACGTTGGAGGGGTGGGCGGTTCTAAGACCACCACGCCACAATAGGCCTCACCCTATTCTCCGATGGATCTCGCCACGAGAGGCCTGATCCACCTTCTCCACTATTGGATCCCTTCGAGGCGGGAACCGGTGCCTTTTACAACACTATCGGGGCACACACCCACAACCGAATTGGGGGCTCCCGAGATGACAACAAGCTGCCACAAGAACAAGGTTTATCAATATAAACAAAAACGAGGATCTAGATATTTGCAAGAAATACTAGATCGGAGGTTCTCCAAATGAATGGAGAGGAGATGAAGCGCTTGATTGCTGATGATGAAGATCGAGTTCTCCTCCTTCGATTCCCCAAGGGATGGGGCCTTTGGGTGGATCTAGGTGGAGCACTCTTGGATGAAGCTTTCAGATCTGATCTGTTCTTTTTCGAGATGAATCAAGAGTTCTGGCAGGAGGGGGATGGCTGGCTTAAATACCCCCTCCCCAGATCTGGCCGTTGCACAACTTTGGGGGCGGATTATCCGCCCCCTGGGAAAACTCCGCCCCAAGGGCGGATTCTCCGGGGGAAACTCCGCCCCTTCTCTGGGGCTTGCACCTTGGTGAAGCTTGGTGAAGTTCTTGGGGGGCGGATAATCCGGCCCCCCTGAGGGACGGATTATCCGGCCAAGCCGGAAAGTCCGGCCAAAACTCCGCCCCCTCTCTGGGGCTTGCGCCTTGGCGATGAGCAGGGGGCGGATTATCCGGCCTCCCTGAGGGGCGGATTATCCGGCGGGGCCGGAAAATCCGGCCAAAATTCCGCCCCCCTTCTGGGGCTTGCGCCTGCTTGGGCAAAGGGAGGGGCGGATTATCCGCCCCTGGTGGGGCCGGATTATCCGCCCCCAAAGGCAGAGTTCTTTTCCTTTTATTCTAAAATAGAGATGCAACACTTCAACACACATTAAATGATCCTTGGTATTGTTATCTAACACACAAAACACTAGGGATTAAGAAATGTTCTTTCAATCTCTCCCTTTTTGGTGTTAGATGACAATACTAGGATTTGCAATAAAACCGGCAAATGCCACCTTAAATAATGAAAGACGCTCCCCCTAGATGTGTGCATATTTAAGATTTGCATTTGAATACAAATATACACACTAGGGAGAACACTACTTTAAGGTTTGGGAAAGGTTTGGGAAATAAGGTCATACCACCGGGATGAGAATATAGCCAAAGCATACATAGATAATCCCATGAATCCATATGCCATCAAATATGCTCCACAATTCCAGAAATCCATGAGGTCCACAATAGATAAATCCAGAATTCCAAGAATACCAAACATAGTGGAGTACGACATAGTCTTACATAGACAAACACAAATAGCAAACGAGTTCACGCTAGAAAAGGCACAAGCAAGCAAATAAAAACGACTAAAATCGAAGAGCTTGTGCCCGACCCTTGCAAATCCACGAGACCTAATAGAACTACTTCTCCCCCTTTGGCATCGAAACGCCAAAAAGGAAGAAGAGCGATGCTAACGCCCCTGGACACCCAGAATTCACACCCAAATTTGCAAGAATCAACTCAATCAAAAGCCAAATTTGAGTGTGTTTTCCATAAGAACATGAGATATGCAAGAAAATCCAACGAGACCCATGAAAAACCAACTCTTCTCGAGGAAGAGGGCGGTGGCCGAAGCCACCATGTTGGAGCGCATGGCATGACACCGCGAAGATGTATCTTGAGATCAAAACCAATGCTCATCGATGACCCACATATCACAAAATGATATTAAGGGAAATGATTTTACTTGCTTTCGGCATTATGGGGGGAGGGTTGGCCCAATCAATTAGGACCACACTCCCCCTATGTCTATGCCCGCATCTAAACCAAATACATGAATAAGAGCAAGTGAGTGTGCAAGGGTAGTCAAGCCAAGCTCCTTGAATCTATGATATTTAGCTCATTCCTCAAATAACAAATCTTACTTCATCAAGGGGCTTCGTGAAAATATCAGCAAGTTGGTTCTTCGTGCTCACAAAGGATAGAGCAATATCTCCACGAGCAACATGATCCCGAATAAAGTGGTTGCGAATCTCTATATGCTTTGTTCTTGTATGCTGCACGGGATTGTAAGCAATTTTGATAGCACTTTCATTGTCGCATAAAAGAGGCACTTTGTCACAATTGACACCATATTCCTTTAAAGTTTGCCTCATCCATAACAATTGAGTACAAGCACTTGCAGCAGCAACATATTCAGCTTCGGCGGTTGAGAGTGAAATACAATTCTGTTTCTTTGATGACCAACACACTAGAGACCTGCCCAAGAATTGGCATGCACCAGAGGTTGATTTCCTATCATATTTGTCACCATCCCAATCTGAATCAGTGTAACCACATAGAGAGAAACTTGAACCCTTGGGATACCATAACCCAAAATTTGGGGAATGAACCAAATATCGGAAGATTCGCTTGACTGCCACTAAGTGGCTTTCTTTAGGAGCGGCTTGGTACCTTTTGATCCACGTCTTTACCCTTGGGATTGAGCTCAAGATGACACTTTGTTTGCATTGGGGTAGCAACGCCATTGAGATCCATCTTGAACCTTTTAAGCATGTCTTGGATTTACTTAGCTTGATTAATAAAGGTTCCCTCTCTAAGTTGTTTGATCTCAAATCCAAGAAAGAACCTGAGCTCACCAATCATGGACATCTCAAACCTGTCAGTCATAAGCTTCGAAAATTCATCGTTAAAAGCTTGGTTAGTAGAGCCAAAAATAATGTCATCTACATAAAGTTGGCATACAAAAAGCTCCCCATTAACCTTCTTAGTAAAAAGAGTGGGATCGATTTGCCCAACTTCGAATCCACGGTCTAGCAAAAGCTCTTTAAGGTGCTCATACCACGCACGTGGGGCTTGTTTAAGGCCATAGAGCGCCTTATCGAGTTTGTAGACATGGTTCGGAAATTTGGGGTCCTCAAACCCCGGGGGCTGCTTGACGTATACTAACTCATGTAGAGGACCATTAAGGAAAGCGCTCTTAACATCCATTTGTTGTAATTTAAAATTATGATGGGATGGATATGCAAGAAGGATACGGATGGACTCAAGACGAGCCACAGGAGCATAAGTCTCGCCAAAATCAATTCCTTCTACTTGAGAGAATCCTTGAGCCACGAGTCGTGCTTTATTCCTCACAACAATGCCATTTTCATCCTGTTTGTTCTTGAAGATCCACTTGGTGCCGATAACATTGCGGCAATCCTTTGGCTTTTCTACGAGCTTCCAAACTTTGTTGCGTTCGAAGTTGTTTAATTCTTCATGCATTGCAACAACCCAATCGGGGTCTTCAAGAGCATCAAAAACCTTCTTCGGTTCAACCATGGAAATGTGAGCTTGATGATCACAGAAGCTTGCAAGCTCTCTTCTAGTGGATACCCTTCGTCGTAGATCACCAACAACCTTGTCAAGAGTGTGACCTCTTAGTTCAAGGTTGCGATCAGCACGAGCCTTGCGACGAGCCTCAATGTCCTTATTGTTTCTAGGAGGAGTGGATTCAATTGTTGTATCCTTGTCTTGATTACTGCCTTGCCCTTGATCTTGGTCACCGTTATGCCAGAAGATTGTTGCTGAACATTTTCTTCAGGCCCGGATAATCCGCCCCTTGGAGGGGCCGGACTATCCGGCCTGGGAGGTGAAGTACCAGAACCATCTTCCTGAGAAAGCCTGACTGGAGTTGGAGACCCAGGGCCAGATAATCCGCCCCTGGGGGCCGGAGAGTCCGGCCTAGGAGCTTCAGAGTTGTTGACTTCTCCTTCGGATCCCCTGGAACGAGTTGGAGTGCCAGGGGCGGATTGTCCGCCCCTTGGAGGGGGCGGATAGTCCGGCCTGGGACTATCAGCTTGTCCAGTGGACAGATGGTCTTCAGCAGATTGTGGTGTTGGTGCAGGATTGTCTCCAACAGTAGGAGCTTGTTGATCTTGTGTAGATGAGGGATCCACATGTGTGGAGCATTGTCCTTCCCGATCCGCCACAAGGGGTTCCTCAATGGGGCAGAAAAATCCCACGCCCATTCTTCTTATGGCATCTTGGGGTATTTCAACATCTGCATCACAAACATCAACTTGCCCTACAAAGGAGCCGTTATTTTCATCGAACTCCACACTACAAGATTCTACAACAATCCTAGTGATCTTGTTGTAGACTCTATAAGTGTGGGATTCGGCACCGTAACCAACAAAAAATACCTTCTAAAGCCTTGGATTCAAATTTTGACAAACGGACACCTTTAATAAGAAAGAAACACTTACACCCGAATACCCTGAAGTATGAGATGTTGGGTTTGTTACCGGTAAGTATTTCATATGGGGTCTTGTCCAAGATCTTCCGAAGGTAGAGCCGGTTTGATGAGTGACAAGCAGTGGATATGGCTTCAGCCCAAAAATTATAAGGAGACTTGAATTCAGCTAGCATAGATCTTGCCATATCCATCAAAGTCTGGTTCTTCCTCTCGGCTACACCATTTTGTTGAGGGGTGTACACAGCGGAATATTGGTGTCTAATCCCCTCTTCTCTAAGAAATTCGTTTAAAGTGTAGTTCTTGAATTCTGTGCCGTTGTCACTTCTAATTGCCAAGATGGGAACATTGTGTTGACGTTGAACTTCATTGGCAAAGTCGATGACAGTTTGTTGAGTCTCACTTTTCAGCTTGAAGAAATATACCCATGTATATCTTGAGTAATCATCGACGATGACCAAGCAATATTTCTTCCCACCAAGACTTGCATGAGAAGAAGGACCAAATAAATCCACATGAAGTAATTCCAAGATCCTCTTCGATGACACAATAGTCTTCCTCTTGTGGGGAGAATCATGCATTTTTCCTTCAACACAAGCCCTGCAAACACGATCTTTGGCAAAAGAGACATTGTCTTTTAGTCCAAGTATGTGGCCACCCTTTTGGAGACTTTGCAAAGTTCTCATGTTGACATGGGCTAAACAGCGATGCCATAGCCAGCCCACGTCGGTCTTTCCGAATAGACACATCGGACCCGAAGTGGTTTTCCCCGAGAAGTCCACCACATACAGGTCATTTTCGACGTATCCAACGAAAGCGACCTTTAGAGACTTGCTCCATAAGAGTACCACCAAATCATCATCGATAAAAACTGCAAAACCCATCTTGCCAAGGGCACGAACAGAAAGAAGATTGTAGCCAAGGGTCTCAACAAGCATGACGTCCACGAGAGAGATATCGTGGGCAACCACAACCTTGCCAAGACCCAATACCTAAGATTTAGACTTATCACCATAGGAGACTGTGATATTATCAAGATTTGGACGCATCTCCGTGATGATCTCCTTCCTTCCGGTCATATGACTAGTGCAGCCACTATCCAGCACCCATTTCGACCCACCGGAAGCATAGCCCTGCAAGAAAATTACTTCCTGGTTTTAGGTACCCATTTTTCAATGGGTCCTTTCATGTTAGTAACAAGGGTCTTTGGGACCCAAATAGACCAAGCAATATATTCATCAAAAGGACCAACATAATAAGCATAAATATCGCCATAGTCATCACAAAAGAGTTCATAATTCGGATTGTGAGACCCTGCAAAACCAATATTATTAGTCTTGTCTTGTGTGACAACCTTCTCAGCAGTGCTTGTCTTTAATTGCACATTCTTGGTCTTGTTCTTCTTGGTTTTCTTCTTCTTGGACTTGGTGACATACCCAAGTCCCTCTTTACCATGATTTGACCTTTGCTTGCCAAGGACTTCATCAAGCACACCTTTGTCCTTTGTAGTGATGTCCTTCATCACTCCTTTTTCCACACTAGCATTTTTCTTGTTACTATATGTTGAGTTGGACGAGCTAGGAGTATCATATTCGGCCAATCAACTTTGAAGCTGATCATGTGACTCATTGAGAATAGAGAACTCGTTTTTCAACGCCTTGTGAGCATTGTCAAGTTTCTCCAATTCCTCGGAGAGTCTATCATGAGTAGCCCCAAAGTCAATCCTTTCCTTCTTTAACTTCTTTGCCTTGGTGACAGCATTGTCATGTTCCTTAACGAGTTTAGTCACAATTTCTTCATGTGACTCTTCCATAGACTCAAGCCTCTCTTCAAGAGATACCCGAGCTTCTTCTTCTTCTTCAAGAGCATTTTTTAGGGATGCAATTTCCATTGCATCCTCCCTTTCAATTCTGCCCTTTTCTTCGAGGAGTGCTTCGTTTTGGCCCAGCTGATCCATAAGAGCCTCAAAACAAACTTTGTGCTCACCTTGCAGGTTAGTATAGAAATAATCCAAAGCAATAATCTCTTCTTTAACCTTAAGACTAGCAGGATCATCCATGTCTATCATAGCCTTGGGAAAAGAAGAGTTAGAAGAAGTTACCTCGGAGCTTCTTGCCATGAGGCAAGTAGCATTCTTGTTGATGATGTTTTCGTTCGGAGAGTCGAAGAGAGATGTTGATGTAGATGTGGTGGCTATGGCAGCCACCTCTTGAGAGCTATCGTCCTCGTCCTCATCTTCACTCCCCGATGAATATTCTTCTTGAGCCACTAGAACAATCTTTGGTTGCTTCTTGAAAGGAGCATTCTTCTTTACAAACTGTTTCTTACGTGGAGCTTTTGATTTGTCCTTGAAAATGAGTCTTCCTCCATTATCCTCTCTACTTTGATATGGACACTCAGCTACGAAGTGCAGCCGGTCACCCACAATTAAAGCATGTTCTCAGCTTGGGACCATTTTCTTTTCTTCCATAGGCTCCACTCTTGCGATCTAGTTCAGCTTTAGCCTTGGCTGGATCTTTCCAAAAGTTTCTTGCATAAAGAGCCAAGTATTGTCCGTGGATCCTTTTTATATCTTCGAGACAGTCTAGACATTCTACCGCATATTCATCATGATCAATCACACTAGTCTTCAAGGCCATGTTGACCCCCTTTTGCATCCCCATAGCTCGAGCACGAGCATCTTCGGCATTCTTGGCAGCCACTTTGAAGGCGGCCATTTCTTGCATTACCTCATTGGATGACATGAGGTGATAGTTATGCCTACCTTGGAGACTTTTCAAATCTGTGGGCTCAAATGGCATAAGAGCACTGACATACTTGCGCTTGATCCAAGCATCATCAACATGAGCTGCACCGTGGTTTCTGAAGGTTGTGGATATTGCCTTGAGCCTCCTATACATGTCCTCGTGGTCTTCTCCATCCAGCATATAAAATCCTTCAGCTTCATTGCTCAAGGCATCATATCTATTCCTTCTCATACTTTCATTTCCGATGACGAGCTCGGTGAGAGCATCCCAAGCTTCTTTAGCTGTGCTAAGATGCTGAATGTGTGGCATGTCTTTGTCACCCACACCAAGCTGTATCATGTGTAGAGTTGTAGCATTGAGTTGGCTATCGACCACTTCTCTCCTTGTGAGATTGTTAGGATTTCCAACGTGAAGACCATTTTCGATGATCTTCCACAACTCTATGGAGGAACTGCACACATGAGATTTCATCAAAAATTGTCATTGAGAGAAAGTAGATGCTGAAAATTTGGGTGGATCACCCCTATTATGTATATGTGGGTGAGGAATAGGCGGATCAGAGGAATACACATGAGAAACCTCATTGTATCCATCCTTACCGCTATCCTTTTTCGAGGAGGAGCTCTTACTAGTATCATCACCTACCACTTCGTTATCTTTGGAAACAGTTTTACCCGTTTCCTTGGATTGCGGAGTGGTATCCTCAGAGTTAGATGGAGGTGATGCTGCGGATGTGGAGAGACGCATTATCAATTGACGCATCTCTTCCATCTTAGCCTCCATTGAACTCACCAAGGTTGTTTCCAACGTCTTGAGATCGTTCATGGTGACTACCTCCGGAGCATCACTCCCATCTCCCTTGGAACCCATACTTCTCTTAGGCGGTTAAGCCCGAAATAAGAGCCGAGGCTCTGATACCAATTGAAATGGATCGCATGGGCACCTAGAGGGGGGTGAATAGGTGCTAACCAATTTTTAATACTTTTTCAATTTTAGGCTTGACACAAAGTAAATTATCTAGATATGCAACTACAAGAATTTCCCTATATGTAACCCTAACTACTAAGCACGTAAAAGAGGAGCGAGGAAACCATAGTGGAGCATGCGGAGACACAGGGATTTGTTTTACCGCAGTTCCTTCCTTGTTAAGGGAAGTACATCTGCGTTGGAGGGGTGGGCGGTTCTAAGACCACCACGCCACAATAGGCCTCACCCTATTCTCCGATGGATCTCGCCACGAGAGGCCTGATCCACCTTCTCCACTATTGGATCCCTTCGAGGCGGGAACCGGTGCCTTTTACAACACTATCGGGGCACACACCCACAACCGAATTGGGGGCTCCTGAGATGACAACAAGCTGCCACAAGAACAAGGTTTATCAATATAAACAAAAACGAGGATCTAGATATTTGCAAGAAATACTAGATCGGAGGTTCTCCAAATGAATGGAGAGGAGATGAAGCGCTTGATTGCTGATGATGAAGATCGAGTTCTCCTCCTTCGATTCCCCAAGGGATGGGGCCTTTGGGTGGATCTAGGTGGAGCACTCTTGGATGAAGCTTTCAGATCTGATCTGTTATTTTTCGAGATGAATCAAGAGTTCTGGCAGGAGGGGGATGGCTGGCTTAAATACCCCCTCCCCAGATCTGGCCGTTGCACAACTTTGGGGGAGGATTATCCGCCCCCCACTTGGGGCGGATTATCCGCCCCTGGGAAAACTCCGCCCCAAGGGCGGATTCTCCGGGGGAAACTCCACCCCCTCTCTAGGGCTTGCGCCTTGGTGAAGCTTGGTGAAGTTCTTGGGGGGCGGATAATCCGGCCCCCCTGAGGGACGGATTATCCGGCCAAGCCGGAAAGTCCGGCCAAAACTCCGCCCCCTCTCTGGGGCTTGCGCCTTGGCGATGAGCAGGGGGGCGGATTATCCGGCGGGGCCGGAAAATCCGGCCAAAATTCTGCCCCCCTTCTAGGGCTTGCGCCTGCTTGGGCAAAGGGAGGGGCGGATTATCCGCCCCTGGTGGGGCCGGATTATCCGCCCCCAAAGGCAGAGTTCTTTTCCCTTTATTCTCAAATAGAGCTGCAACACTTCAACACACATTAAATGATCCTTGGTATTGTTATCTAACACACAAAACACTAGGGATTAAGAAATGTTGTTCAGATCATGCTGTGCTAAACAAAGTGAGATACATGATCCTTCTGGTTTGAACACGAACTCCTGCCCGATACTTCTACTTGGCGCGGAGAACTAAACAAATCATGTATCATGTGAAAAAAGGAACACATAAAAGTTCAAACTACATAAATGCAAGTTTAAATAAGTAATGGACTTAGACTTAAGTCTCTGAGTAGAAGCCCGTCAACTTCAAGAACACGAGCAGAGAAACAAGTCAACTTTTTCTCCAACTTGGTAACAGGCAGGTTGATGTGTCCTCCTTGAGTTGAAGGTGCGAGTAGTACATTCTAAGATAATACTAACATAAGGATGCCCTAGACGCCCCCCTCCTTGTTATGTCTTTGTCTATATGTTATTAGAAGATGCAAATAACATATGGAATATGATCAGTAACCATTCATTCTTATGTAGTGTCACCACAATAGGATCTATATTATAAAATCCTAGGTAGAGTTAAATAAGTGAAATGTATTACGATAATTTCAAGACATAACAATGGATTTGGTGTAACAAATAAAAATTCAACCATATAAGAAAAATGAGAATCGTATAGAAAAAATAAAAATGTCAATACATAACAAGTGGATCCAGTTCAACCAATAAACGCCTACCACACATGTAACATACGATCCGTGGAGTAGAATTAGTAATGTAACGATAAACATATCATTCGCCACACATTATAAGCAGATTTAACACGTTGGTTACAACAAGCCTAAAATATTATTGATGTCTGACATGGGCATAACCCTTCGGATGCCCACTATTAGCATATACAGTGCGACCCGGTGGAATACCCATATAAAGACATACTAAGATCCATGAAGCCCATAATGGCTCGGTTGATATGGATCCTACAAGGATACCAACTCCAAGCATACATGGCCAGGAAATTACAAGACTAGACTACATGAAAACTCTAACTTGTAACCTATTCCTATTGGTACCTGAGACCTAGTCTCCCCGTATATAAATGCTAGGAGGCTCCAACAAGGAGGGCACCTCCACAATAGATCTAGACAATAGACATCAGATACACACACCCCCTCGCTCTCGGCGAGATCGCATCTAGTCAACTCAATGAGTTTGTACTCTCTATTGATAATACGAGCAAACAAGAAGGAAGTAGGGTTTCCTCTACGAGGGCATGCATATGGTTAAATCGTCTTCCTTGTTTGTTTTTTAAGCCGACAAAATCACCTGCGCTCTCCTTTCCCTAAAACCCAAATCCATACAATGGGCATTGCCGAGGTCACCCCTCGTCAATTGGCGTCGTCTGTGGGAAAATGTGATTCATGGCTATGAGGTCATCGATCTGCTCAAACAGCATAAAATACTTTAGAGACTCAAACTAATGAAGTATCAAGCAGTATAAAACTCATAGCCTACTTCACAATCCTCGAACGAATCTGCATTGGATGAACAAATTGGATGAAAGGGAGAAAAGAGACCAAAACACATTAATTAAAAAAATTAAGAGAAGGGCCTTAGGCCTTTCCTAGTGTCTCGGTTTGGTTGGCTTGGCCCAACAACTTGTGGAATCCACGCTCAATGGTGGCGTCAAGGTCACTATGCAGCTGGTCCATCTCCTCCGACTTCAGGCGTATCGCTTGCTTAGTCTCGTTAAGGTTGGCATGTGTGGGCTCAAGTATCACCTCCAGGATCCTTTTCGTCTTGGCCGCATCCTCGCGTTCTCTAAGGAGATCATCCATGTGGACCTTCACTTGGCCTTGCAATCTCGCGCTGTCACGCTCCAGCCTATTTTGCTCTGCCTCCAACTGTAACTTCAGCTCCTCAAGGTGGCTGCACTCCACGCACAAACTCGCCTTGGTGGCTTCAATCTTGGCAACCAGCAAGGTTATAGCGTTTCCCCGCTCCAGGAGGATCTGTTCCTTTAGCCTTAGCTCCTCTTCACCTTGATGCATCTCCTTCCACCGTGCCTGCACCCCCTGATGGTCAAGGCGATTCTCCTCGTTGAGGCTCGGAACAGCCTTCTCTCGGGTGGCTAGAACTTCCTCGAGCTTCCCCCAAGAGAAGTCGCTACGCTGCCTCGTACTGGTGCACCACGTATGTGGCGCTAAATAACGCGGACCACTCCTCGTCGAGCCTGGAGTGCTTAGACGGTATTTCTTCTCCAGCCCTACGCAAATCCTCACTCGTCTTGGAGAGGCTAGCCAAAGCGCCACCTGGGATGGCGCGGGCCATGTTTGAAGTGTTAGGGGAACACCCTTGTATCCTCAAGACCCTGGCTACCCGACCGGGAGCATTTTCCCCTTGGGACACGTCTCTGGAGTATGCTGCCTCAGCATCACAGTGCACTTAGCCTCCCCCAAGCGGCGCCCTGGCGAAGACTTCGACCATCTCCTTCATGAAGCAAGTATCAATAGCCTCTGATTTCACTATGGCGGCCCCGAGCATCTTCCTGGCACGCGCTGCCTCGAGGAGGCTCTGTTCCTATGGAGTAATCTCAGACTCCATGCTTGCTGGCGGTGAAGTTAGTGTAGGGTTCGCAACATAGAAAACAAAAAAATTCCTACGATGGGAACAACTATGTACCAAGATCTATCTACTAATACAAACAACGGGCAGATATATATCCGTAGAGAACATACCCTTAAAGACTGACAAAGCTTAACGAGTCAAACTCGTGGTTGATGTAGACGATCTCTTGCCAATCTCAAGATCGAGAGGAAGTCCTTAGCACCGCAACTTAGCGGCGCATCCGTGCTTGCACACACGTTCGAGGCACCGAGCAACCTCTGCCTCCTCGCTCCAGCGATGTAGTGGAAGCACAACTCTTTCTTTCCGAATATCCACCGGGAACATGTATCTCGCTAGTCCGAGACCATGGGGGATAAATTCTAGAGGGGGAGAGAGATCCTTCACGAGTAGGTGTGAGTGAGAGAGAGGAGAGGGGGCTCCTTTTATAGGAGGAAGGGGCACCCAAGGGGGTGGCTGCCGGCCATGGGGTCTGCCCCCTCCCCTCCTTCATTCATGTGGGTGGACACTCCACTCACTCAAATGCCTTTCAATTCCCTCCACTCAAAAACCCACTCAAATTCCCATTAAATTTCCACCAAATTTAATGCAAAATCTCATTAAATAAAACTCCTTTTATTTATTCAGAATTTTGTCAATTACTTTAATGACAAACATTCACATATAACCCCTTGCTAGTATTTCATTTCACATGCAAAAACACTTTCTGCAATTTCACCCAAAAACCTGTTTCGGATCTAGTGAAATAAATTTCTGCGCTTGTTATTCTTTCCGACATGAAACTTTTGCTCCAATTGGATGTCGGTGTCTCTTAAGTGTGTCACCATACAGTTCGCGAATAATGTGGACATGATCGAGACCCTTCTCCGATCAATAATCAGAAGCGAGATCTGGAGACCCATACTAACTCCCACACATTCAACGATGACTTTCTTGTGATCGTCGGAACCTTTTACGCTAGTATCTTAATCCTTTTGTTTCGCGATATATTACATGTCCGAGATTCAATCATCGGTACCTCCATACCTAGTTTGATCTTGTTACTGACATATACTCTTTTCTCGTTCCCGTGATATAACATTCTATTGATCAAATCACTTGCTTGCAAGCTAATGAATGTGATATCACCGAGAGGGCCCAGAGCATATCTATTCGTCATCGGGATGAACAAATTCCACTCTTGATCCATGGGCCTCAACATAACACTTTATTAGTTCTGAACCCATCTTTATAATCACCCTGTTACGGTGTGACGTTTGATGTTATCAAGAAACTCTTCCGGTGTTAGTGATTGACATGATCTCATGGTCTAAGGATTAGGATCACTTTGTAAGTTGTCATAGCAATATAAACTCAATGACTTTGATCGTAATGCTATACTTTGGATGCATGTTCATCACATCATTACACTAATGTTGTGACCTTGTTATTAACAACATCCAATGTCTATGATCAGGAAACCTTGATCATCTTGTTAATCGACGAGCTAGTTTATGAGAGAGGCATAACTAGGAACTTTTTGTTTGTTTATTAAATACACATGTATTAACGTTTCCATATTAATACAATTATAGCATGCAAAATAAAAATCTATCATATACTTGGAATACACATAATAAACACTTTATTATTGCCTCTTAGGGCATATTCCACTACTAGGAAACTAGATATAGATAGACAGACCTTCTGTGGCGCATGGTTCTGACCATGCGCCACAAAAGTTGTCCAGTGGAGCTGACGAGGTTTAATCTCGTCAATGCCCATTGTTATGGACTTGGGTTTTGGAGAAGATGGGGATGCTGGAGATCGTGGAACGGTTAGCAAACAAGCAACACGGGGACACGAGGTTTACCCAGGTTCAGGCCCCCGGAGGGAAAACCCTACTCCTGCTTGTCAGCTCTTGATTACGGCGGAACCGAAGATTACAGGGGTGCGCAGATGCAATCTGGCGTGGAGGTGTCTATACGAAAGTATGAGGTCAGATCCTTCTCGACGTGCCCTCCTGGCCTTTATATAGAGGCAGGCAGGTCCTAGGCATAGATCGAGTCGGTTACAGGTTTTAGGGTTTACCCCTTTGAATTTCCTATCTACTCTAGTCTTCCTCTCCAAGGATCCGAAGGCGTCATGGGCCTTGGCCACCCGAAATTCTTCATGGGCCGGCGTGTATTTGCCGTGGGCCTTCCTTGGGCTGGACCAGGTATGCTGAGATCGTGTACCCGCGGGGTATAACCATGTCAGTAGCCCCCAAGTGTTCAGTCGAATCGTAGATTCGGCTGAGGACTCTTCAATCCTTTGGGTGCAACTCTGTCTTTCAAGAGAATGTGTAGGGATTGTTGATGCGTGTGCCTGACTCTCCTGACGGATCAGGGTCAGTTAACTGTCTTAGGACAAAACAACACGATCTTCTTCAGGTTTGAGTCCCTCGACTCGAACCCGAAACATATGCTGGCGTAATTCGACTCAGGCCGCGGAGGACTTATAGGAGTGGAATTCCAGTGAATTTAAATGATGTACCCAACGCGTCCGTCGGGATTTTTCATTGCGCCTGTTGGCATGGATTCTTACTAGGAGAGCGCAGTCATGTGCGTTACCAGGCCATCAGATGATATCTATAGGTCTTATCTTTGTGTCGCAGACACAGCATCCGAATGTTTATCACCGCGGAGGTGTTTCGGGTGGCCAAGGAGGACGTTGCTCACTTAGCGTTAAATGGGGCAGAGTTGCCGAAAATTTTTGCACGCTGATCCGAAGGATCGCAGTCGAAGAATTCATAGGGTGCGCGACCAGCGCTCCCTATGGGAGTAGCCCCCGAGTGTCTGTTCGAGTCGTAGACTCGAGCAGAGACTTTAATTCAGCCGTTGTCCAGCTTTAGGTCCATAGGACACAAATTTTCCGGATGCTTGAATCCATGCTCCCTATGGGAGTAGCCCCCGAGTCCATAGTGGAGTTGCAGACTCAACGTAGGACTCAAAGAAGTGGTTTAGTGCTGTAGTATTTTGTTCATTTTTGGGTGCGCGACTAGCTCTCTTGATAGGAGTAGCCCCCGAGTAGTTAGTCGAATCGTAGATTCGAGTGAGTACTCTTAGCTTTGTAGCCGAAGAATTGTGACTTTTACAAGTATAGCTTTTGACGACGTCAGTGCAGACGATCGGTGACCTCAAGCGTCTGCTGCGCCAGAGTTGACTTGACTGGACGAACATGGTTCCCACCTTCTGACCTTGAATTGACCGGTCACGCGCGGCGTGGAGATAATTACGGCGTCGTCTCGATTTCCGTGCGTAGTGGACGGCGTGTGAGCGACGGTTCGTTGCGATGCTGACACGTGTATGGTCAGATCTTGCCGTTGGCATTAGGCCTTCTTGATGGACGGTTATCGTGCATCGTCTTCGTCCTTATAATCATTGGGGAAAAAATTAGTCTGTTTTCACCGCAGCCATTCTTGTTTCACTGCTCCATTGTTCTCTGCGATTTCTTGCTGCGCGCTAGAATATCCTCAGACATTTCCTTCTTCGATCCTACGTTCTCGCCGCCGGCGCCACCGCACCGCAATGGGGAAGCCTAAGAAGTCTTCTTCTGCGGTAGGTACCAGCACTGCTGGAGGCAAGAAGAGTGCTGCCGCTACCCGTGTCACCGACGGTGGCTGGCGGCGATCGAAGACGCGGGAGAGCGATCTCCGCAAGCTTCGTGAGCGGGGCTTAATCCCGCAAGATAGGGAGGCCGTCAAACTCCCTGGCAACGAGGTAATTCCCCGTCCCCCCGCTGGGTCTCGGGTTATGTTCGTCGCATTTGTCCTTCGGGGCTTTTCCTTCCCAGTCCACAATTTCCTTCGTGGACTGCTTTTTCTTTATGGCATCCAGTTGCATCATCTTTCACCCAACTCTCTTCTTCACATTGCTTGTTTTATTACTTTCTGCGAGTGCTGGCTCGGTATCGAGCCGCACTTTGGCCTCTTCCGGAAACTCTATTCCGTCAAGAGGCAATCTGGTTCTGATGGTGTTTATCCCATTGGGGGTTGCATCATCTCCCTTCGATCCAATCTTCTTGTCTTCTCCTTTTCCATGTGCGAATCTGTCCAGTACTGGAGGAGGCGATGGTTTTACATCCGCGACTCCACGGTGGCTGGGCAGGATTTTGGTCTTGCTCCTTTCGACCCCTCCCAGAAAATCGAGCCGAAAAAGTCTTGGAAAAACCAGATCTTGGATGGCGAGGTAGCGGAGATAGAGGGGCTCTATCGTCGGGTGGAGGATCTCCAGTTGACTCCGGAGAAGGAGGTGAATGGTGTGGATATCATCCGCACCTTTCTCAAACGTTGGGTGCAGCCGCTCCAGGCTAGGGCACACCCGATGTTCCTTTACGCTGGTCGTCATGATCCAACTAGGGTTTCGGCCGAAGAATTCTCCAAGGGAGATCTTGACGGGGCCTTCGTCCGCTGCTGAAGTTCAAGGCTGGAGAGGATATCCCGGGGAAGTCGCTGACTTCTCCGTTCTCTGCTTCACGTCCTGTTCCACAGGTGTAGATCCGGGACATGCGCGTAGCGCTATTTTCGACTGCATTGTACTTGCATTTGTTTGCTAACAAATTTTCTTCTTTTGTGCAGGAGTTCAAGGTGCCGGGCATGTCTCCACCGCTTCCCGAATTGTTTCCGGCTACGCCGGACAATGAAGTGGTGGATTCCATGTCCGAGCTGCCATCGGCACGGTCTCCGGCTGAAGAGGCCAACGAGTCGAGCGAGGACCACACTCGCAAGCGGACACGGAGCTCCAGCGAGTATTCGGATGCCTCGACTCCGCCGACTCCTAGGAACCCTCTGTGGCTTGAACGTCACAGTGATGGGCATGGGGGCTCTTCCTCTCCGATTCCTGCCGTTCCCGTGCGGGCTGTGGCACCGCACCCGCCGGCGAAGCGGAAGAAGGAAGAAAAGAAGGAAGAGAAAAAGAGGAGAAGAAGGTCCGGAGGACCCCTCCCGTCTTCGACTTGAGCGAGCTTGACTCGTAAATTTCCTTAGTCTTGTATTGCCTTTTCTTGCCTGTTTACTTTGTGCTTGTGCTAATTTGTCCTTGTGCAGCCACTTCTCCAACGACTCCTCCAGTGACGGTGCTCGGGAGATGATGGGGGAGTCAAAAGTCGTGCTTCCTCCTCCTCAGACGGTGGCCACCTCTGAAGGCGCTGCTCTGGACCCTTCTCCGCAGGAGGTTCGGGAGGTTACGCCTCAGAAGGCTGCAAGCGGACCTTCGGAGTCGCCGCCGAATCATGTAAGTAATTCTGCTTCCTGCCACGGGGGGAGCCCCCGAGCCTTTTTGGATGATATATTTATTGTCTCCTTTCTTCCTACCTCGGGGGGAGCCCCCGGTCATCTGTAGGGTAGTTTGTTTGTTCGTTCTTCCTTCGAGTCTCGGGGGGAGCCCCCGAGCACTTTCATGTGTGTAACTTGCTTCTGCTCGTTCTTTTGGGCGTAGCCCCCGAGCCCTTCTTTTGACTAGTAGGTCTTTTTTGAAGCCTTTTGTGCAAGGTGCCAACCAACTGGTGCGGCAGCACCTGGCGTTGGAGGCCAGCCTCAAACAACTTCAAGGTATTTTTATGCCTTGGTCTTTGTTTATCCTGCATTGTTGTCCTTCGATCTGACATTTGTATTGCTTGCTGCAGAGGATCACAACGCCTCTCTTCGTGAGATTGATGCTCTCAAGAAGAGCCTTGGTCAAGCGGAGAAGAAGGCCGAGGTCGCCGTTGGTGCAAGGGAGCGCCTCGAGCTGGAGTTGGCCAACGCGACCGAGGCTAAGGAGCGCCTGCAGCAGGAGGCTACAGACCGCGAGGAGCAGCTCGCCACCGCCACGGCTTCACGCGAGAAAGAGGTGGCCAACAAGCTTATGGCGGCTGCCAAGGCTGTTTCGGGTGAGTATCTCCATCTTCATCTTTTTGATTTCCTTGTCTTTCTTTTGCAGTGCGTTTGTTCATGCTGCATCCTTTTTTTCTTAGATGCCGTGGGCATTGAGTTTGATCGCGGTGCTCTGGAGCACGGGAGTGCTCTGGATGATGCTACTGCGGCGGTCGAAGACCGCTGCAGTACCGTTTTCAACTCGCTTGGCAAGGCCAAGGAGGTCCTTGGGCGCTTCTACAAGGAGCTTATCCCCAAGGGCGTGGCCCTCGAGGATGTTGATGCCCTAGCGGAGGCGTTGTCAGCCGAAGCACCTGCGGCGTACAAGCGCAAGCAGAAGGGCATCGGCGCATCCGTCGGGCTGGCAATTGCCTTGGCGGCTGGAGCGGAGCTGGACCTTCCCCAGGTCACTTCCCGGATGCCGACGACTGCTGATGGATCCGAGGTAGCCTTCGCTACCTATGCTGCTCGCTGTAAGCGTTATGGGCCGAAGCTGATTGATCTACTGGCCGAGTACGTGCTAAGGCAGCAGGGGGAAGCCAAGGCGAGGCAATCCGGCTCCGAGGCTACTCAGGGTGTAGCTTTGTAGGCGCTGTAGTTATAGGATAGTTGTAGCTTCTTTTGTTGTAATTATTTTGATGAACAATCCTGGTGCCACGTAGTGGCTTTTTCTCCACTTAATGAATATGTGGAGTTCTGTGATCCTTCATCTGCGTGTTCATGTCTTTGTCTTTCTATTAATCTAGGGTCCTTCGGGTGATGACCCCGTTGACACTTCGTCCGCAGCGCAACTGCGGCCATCCCTGGATGATGTGTCGCAGCTTTTGTTTCTTCGAGACCGTATCCGTAGCCTCGAGAAGGAGTTGCTAGTGGTGCGTGGCCATGCTGACGTTTGGAAGTCCAAAGCAGATCGAGGCGCTGCCAGAGAGGAGTACTTGATGGCGGAGTTGCTTCGCTTGTCCGAGCAGCTTCAGTGTGAGTTTTTCAAGCTGTTGCCCGTTACTTCGGATGCGCCTGTTGGCATGTCATCTTACTCTTTTGCGAGTACTGCAGGTGCTAACATTGCTCCGAGGGAGGAGAAGGAGCGTGTTGTTGTTCGGATCAACTTCTTAACTCAGCAGGACATGGAAACCGGCGGGTTCTTCTGGATGGACCGTGACCGTGCCATGGTCCTTGCGACGGTGCAAGATCGCATTCACCAAGTATCGCGGGTGCTTCGTCAGGTGAAGACTTCACTCGCGTCGGTCCTGCATGTGATGTTTCCGCTGGATGATGCGCCGTCAACTCTCTCTGGTCTGCTGTCGAAGTTTCGGAACATGCATCATGTCAAGGAATTGGTGCGGCATCAGCTCGTGGCAGGGGTGAAGCCTGTGCTCTCCCTTGTGCGGCTACATCGTCCTGATTTACATCTATCTGTTGTGGTGGCTGGGCTGCCTCTTCGGCCAGATGGTGGCGAGTGGGATATGCGTCCGCATTACGCGGCTGTAAGGCAGTATGCCGAACAGATCATAGATCTATTTGAGCAGCGTGCTAAGGTTATTCTTTAGAGTAGGTAGTACCTGTAAAAAAGATAGATGTAAAATTTGTATACATTTGACTGGGCGTGTTTTGCCCTTTGTTATAAAGGTTTGGTTGTTGTTTTAGCACGTAGTCCTTTGTTCGTATGCATGCCCATTTCGTTAGCCTGATGTGGTCAGCTACTCAGGTGTACACGCGTTATCCTCAGTCGACGAAGTCGTGAGGTGGGGGGAGCCCCCGAGTGCGTTTGTAGAATGGAGTAAAAAATGTGAGTAGTAAACAAAATTTTGGGGCGAGACACTTAGCTTTATTCATATCATAATGGAGGAGGTACATTGTTCGGCTGAGTAGCCTTGGCTAAATAGCCTTATTGAAAGTAAAGAGGCAGGTAGCTAGGGGTAGAACCGTTGCAGTTGTGCGACGTTCCATGGGTTGGAGTATGCGACTCCAGACTCCACGTGCTTGAGGCGATAGGCGCCACCTAGGATGACCTCGGTGACGATGTAGGGTCCTTCCCATGGCGACTCGAATTTCTTCGGTCACTCTTGCTTGAGTCGCAAGACTAGGTCTCCTTCGACGAAGGACCTTGGGCATAGACGTCGGCTGTGGTAGTTGCGGAGATTCTGCTGATACACCGCTGATCGAGATGCTGCTATGTCTCGCGCTTCGTCGAGTGTGTCGACGGCGTCTTTGAGTGCAGCCGTGGATTCGGCTTCTCTATAAGCGACAACCCGGGGGGCTGGTGACGTACTTCGGCTGGTAGCACGGCTTCGGCTCCGTGCACCATGAAGAACGGCGTGTAGCCGGTTGAGCTGTTTGGCGTGGTACGCAGGCTCCATAGGACGGAGGGTAGATCTTTCGTCCAGGCCCCGGCGAGTCGCTCGAGTGGGCTCATGAGGCGCTTCTTGATGCCAGCGCTGATTAGGCCGTTGGACTTCTCCACCTGCCCGTTTGTTTGCGGGTGCGCCACTAAGGCATATGTGATATTGATTCCGAGGCCTTCGCAGAAGTCCTGGAATTCTTTGGAGATGAAGTTTGATCCATTGTCGGTTATGATGCTATGCGGCACGCCGAACCTGTAAACAATGGATTCAAAGAACTTGACGGCAGTTTTTCCCTTTTGGTTAGTGACCGGCATGGCCTTAATGCACTTGGTGAATTTGTCAACTGCGACCAGGAGGTAGACGTGTCCTCCTTTCGAGGACCTTGGCAGCTTGCCGATCATGTCGAGGCCCCATTGGGCGAAAGGCCAGGCTAAAGGTATGGTCCTGAGCTCTGACCCGGGTGCGTGCGGTTTGTCGGCGAACCTTTGGCACCCGTTGCATCTTCGGACGATGTCCTTGGCGTCGTTCATGGCCGTTGGCCAGTAGAATCCAGCTCGTAGAGCTTTCGCGACAAGGGAGCGGCTGCCTGCATGATGGCCACAGATGCCCTCGTGGATGTCTTGGAGAATGGTTTTTCCGTCGCCGATGGTGACGCACCTTTGTAGTACACCCTAAATGCTGCGCTTGTACAACTCGCCATTAATGATGGTGAAGGCTTTGGACTGGCGAGATATGCGCCGGGCATCCGTCGGGCTATCAGGCAGTTCTCCGTCTATCAGGTACCGGAGGTATGGCCGTGTCCAAGTTTCTTCGACTGCCATGACCTGCATTAGGTTGACCACGGCGACCTCTGTATCCAGCTTTTCAGATCCTTCCTGTCCTTCGGGTAGCGCAGCCCCCGAGTGTTCTGCTTCTTTGGGTGATCCCTTGGGGAATTTCCGCTTGATGGATGGCACGCGGATCTGTTCGAGGAACACACCTGGCGGCACCCGTGCGCAGGTGGAGCCAATGTTGGCGAGTCTGTCGGCCTCCTCGTTGCTTTTGCTTCCAACGTGCCGAAGCTCGCAGCCGTCAAATTCTCCCTCGAGTGAGTTGTAGAGTGCGCGTTACGCGATCATGTTTTCGGCGTGTGCGTCACACTCGTCCATTGCCTGCTGGACTAAGAGGTTCGAGTCTCCGTAGATAACCAGGTGCGTTGCGCCGCAGATATTTGCCATCCTCATGCCGTGGATGAGGGCTTCGTATTCGGCCTCGTTGTTGGAAGCTCGGAATTTCATCCGGAGGACATACTTCATCTTGTCGCCCTGCGGGGAGGTCATTATGACCCCGGCTCCTGCTCCGGCCTCGCTCTTGGAGCTGTCAAAGTGCATCGTCCATGACTGTGTCATGTCTGGTGTGTCTGGCAGTTGTAGCTCCATCCAGTGGACGAGGAAGTCCGGGAGGACCTGAGACTTGATTGCGAGTCGCTTCTCGTAGACGATGTCTAGGGGTGACAGCTCGATGCCCCACAGGGCTACGCGTCCTGTGGCCTCCGGATTGTTCAGGATGCTGTTCAGGGGTGCCTCGTTGACGACCATCACCTGGTGCTCCTGGAAGAAATGGCTCAGCCGACGAGCCGTCATGAACACGCCGTAGGCGAGTTTCTGGTAGTGAGGGCACCTCTTCTTTGTTGGCGTCAATACCTCACTGAGTTAGTAGATTGGGCGTTGGACCCCATGGGTCTTGCCTTCTTTGGGTCGCTCGACCACTAGTACGGTGCTCACCACTTGGTTTGTAGCTGCTATGTACAGCAGTAGGGGC
This sequence comes from Avena sativa, assembly GCA_916181665.1. Taxonomy (NCBI): domain Eukaryota; kingdom Viridiplantae; phylum Streptophyta; class Magnoliopsida; order Poales; family Poaceae; genus Avena; species Avena sativa. Next base: position 325,980,916 of record OV702280.1, read on the forward strand.
TCGTGCTCCTTTGGCGTGACCAAGACGGGCGAGGTAGAAAGCAGCCGCTTTAGATCTTCGAATGCGTCATCCGCCTCAGGCGTCCACTCGAATTTGTCGGCTTTGCGCAACAGCTGGTAGAATGGTAGTGCTTTCTCGCCCATGCGGCTGATGAACCTGCTTAATGCCGCTATTCGTCCTGCAAGTTGTTGGACACCTTTGAGGTTTTTCGGCTTCTCCATGGCCATGATGGCTCGTTTTTTCTTCGGGTTCGCCTCGATCCCTCGCTGGGAGATGAAGTAACCAAGCAGCTGACCCGATGGGACGCCGAAGGTGCACTTTTCGGGGTTAAGCTTGATCCTGTAGCGGTCGAGATTATCGAACGTCTCGCGGAGATCGTCGATGAGTGTTCTCGCCTCCCTGGTTTTGATGACTATGTCGTCGACATAGACTTGGACATTGCGACCGATCTGGTCCTTTAGGCATGTCTGCATGCACCGCTGGTACGTGGCACCTGCGTTCTTTAGCCCGAAGGGCATTGTGTTGTAGCAGAACACCCCGAACGGCGTGATGAACGCCGTTTTTTCCTGATATTCGACTTTGAGTCGGATCTGGTTGTAGCCTGAGTAGGCGTCGAGGAAGGAGAGCTTCTTGCATCCTGCAGTCGAATCGATGATCTGGTCGATCCGAGGGAGAGGGAAGTGGTCCTTTGGGCAGTGCTTGTTTAGCGACGTGAAGTCCACGCACATCCGTAGGATGTCCGTGTCCTTTTTGGGGACCATCACAGTATTGGCGAGCCACTCGCTTTCCTTGATCTCCTTGATGAAGTTTGCTGCGAGTAGTCTATTGACTTCAATCCCTATGGCTTCGGCCCGGGGCTCGGACAGTCTCTGGATGAACTGCTTGACGGGCTTGGTGTCTGGAAAGACGTTGAGTGCGTGCTCGGCGCATTCCCTGGGAACTCCTGGCATGTCCGCAGGACACCAGGCGAAGATTTCCCAGCGCTCACGGAGGAATTCGACGAGCGCGCTTTCCTATGCGGGGCTGAGATCGTTGGCGATCAGCACCGTCTTGGAGGCATCCGTCGGCTGGACCTGCACCTTCTTTGTGTTGATGGTGGAGTCGAAGGACATATCGGGTGCATTTTGCCGTGCGACTGGGGGTGCCCCATTGTCTGTCACCTCGCAGAGTCTTACGAGCTCCTCTTGCATGCTGAATGACTAGGAAATTCTATTGAAGTCCCTGTCGCAGTGGTCCTATCGGGTGAAGCTCCCGTGGACCGTGATGACGCCCCTGGGTCCTGGCATATTCAGTAGCAGGTACGCGTAGTGTGGTACTGCCAAGAACCTTGCGAATGCTACACGCCCGAGGATGGCGTGGTATTGTGATGGCCAGTCCACCACTTTGAACTCGAGCCGCTCGTATCGGAAGTTATCCGGTTTGCCGAAGATGACGTCGAGCCATATCTTTCCCAGGGGGAATATGCCATTTTCTGGGACGATGCCATGGAACATTGTGTCTGACTGTTCCAGGTTGCACAGCGGGATCCGCATTGCTGCTAGGGTGCTTGCGAACATCAGGTTGATGCCGCTGCCACCGTCCATGAAGACGCGGCTCATCTCGAAACCTCCGATCTGCGCCTCAAGCACCAGGGCAGGATGACCTGGGTGAGGGACCTGGCAAGGGTGATCTGAACGGCTGAACGTGATGCAAGACTCCGATCCGCTGAGGTACTCAGGGATGGCGGGTGGAGCTGTCACGGCCAGGTTGATCTGACGGGTGATTTTCTTCTGCACCCTATTCGTTGGGCGCCCTTTTTCGATCATCAGCGCTCCTTTCGGCGGGGGATACCCGTGCCCACCGTTATTCGGTGCGGGTGCGACTGGGTGGTTCAGGCCGCCTACAGGTGGTGGTGGAGGAGCTCCATGCGCTATCTCGCCTGGTGCGGGCGCGTTCCCGAATCCAGGGTTTGGGGCTTGCTGCCTCATCTGAGCCATGCTTTCGCTGAGTTTCTGGAACTCGCGGCAGTCCTTGAGCATGTGGCTTTCCTATTTCTTACCATCCTGCTTGTCGATGTAGAAGTGGATGGTGCATGGACCCGACAGTCTTTCATATGCTGAGGGTCCATCGTCGCGACCGCGGCGCTGCCACGACTGTGCTGGTCGTCCTCCATCGCGGAAATTACCTCCGCGGTATCCGCCGCTGTTGCGGTTGGCATCGCTGTGGCGGTCGGCGTAGCCATCCGCGACCATGTTGGGTCCATCGCGATCATCGTAGACGCGCGGTCTCCTCTTGCTACGGCGTTCTCGCCGTCGGCCGTAGTCGTCCTCTTCCTCTGAGTGTGCTCGGTGGATGGAGTCCTCACCGTCAGCCCACCTGTTGGCGATGTCCATGAGGTGGTCGAGTATCTTGGGCTTGACGCGCCCAAGTTCTTCCTTGAAGTCCTGGCGCTTGACACCGTCCTTGAAGGCGTCGATAGCTCTCTCCTCGGAGATATGCGCCGCGGAGTTCTTGGTGTTGGACCAGCGTAGTATGTATGAGCGAATGGATTCGCCCGTTCGTTGAGTGCAGGCTCGCAACTCTTCGATCGTGGAAGGCCTCTTGCTGGTTCCTTTGAAGTTTCGGACGAAACTATACGCCAGCTCCTCCCAACTTCGGATGGACCCTGAGGATAGGCTGCTTAGCTAGATCCGAGTTGCGCCTGTCAGCTGCAGCTGAAGGCATTGCATGGTGGTTTCCCTGCTTCCGTCGTGCAGCTTGACGGACGACAAGTGGTCACTGAGCCACGCCTTGGGGTCCTGTGTGCCGTCGAATTTCGGAGTGTCCGAAGGGAGCTTGAAGTTTTGCGGCATCTTTGTCCGTCGGACAGATCTGCTGAAGCATTGAGCTCCGCAGAGTTCTCCTTCGTCTTCGTCCATCTCGGATTCAGACGAGCAGATGCGCTTGGCGCGTGCCTTGTCGATCTTGCGCTGCGTTAGCTCGTTTCGAGCGTCGTAGTCGCGGCTGCGATGGCGTGAGCTCTTATGCCTTCGAGGAAGGTCATGCTCTTAGTCCTCGGATGAGGGTGTGGGGCTACGGTTGAATATGACCGCAGCCTTCTTTTTCGGCTCCGCAGGAGCTTCTCCGTGCAGTGCAGCTCCGACAAGTCCGAGCCCGGTAAGCTCGGACTTGTGCATGGCCCTCTTCGGTTCCCCCTCCGGAGGTGGGTGGGACGCGAGGTACGCGGTGGCTGCCATGATCGCAGCTTGCGGCGTTTTTGGGATGACGTTGCCGTCGGCATCCATCTCCAGGAAGGACGCGTTGAGGGCTCGGGTCACCTCGCGGCGCTCTTTGGGGTCCATGTTCTCCATCCGAGAACGGTGCTTGTTCCCGTTGTTGCCGTGTGAGCTGGAGCCGATGCCCATGGCGGAGAGCGCAGCTCGCCGCGTACTGGACTCCAAAGCTGCCTGCTTGCGCTTGTCTAGCACTTCCTGCATCTTGATCTGCTTCTTGTGCTCCTCGATGAGGAGTATGCGGTATGCCATCAATAGATATCGCGAGGCATCAACGGACAGGATCTTGTTGCCTGCCACGGCTTCTTGTGCTTGAGCCCATCCCTCCTCGTCGAGGTGGATGGCCCGATTGTTGTTTTCCCTGTTGGGTGGGGGGACTGGCTTCTTCTGTTTCCACCGTTTCTACCCTGCGGGTTGGGTGGCGGATTGTGTTCTTGATCCTGGATGACCGCGGCGCACTGGTAGCGCTCATAGATCGGTCTGCTGCTGCCGCAGCTTTCTGATCCGGAACCGTAGGTCCCTTCGTCCGATGGCGGGTCGCACAGATCGGAGTTGTCGCTGCTACTATCATAGGACTCGTCTGTTGACGATGTGGTGCATAGAACAGGGTGTCGAGCCCACGAAGCGGGCCTGATCGATGGTAGAGGCACCCGCTCTGGGAGGCGGAGAGTGCCGGTCTGCCCCACTTGGAAGCAGAAACTCCCGAATAGGATCTCGAGCCCATCGCCAACGGGCTCGGAGTCCTTCATGGTGGCCGGTGAGTGGGCGGTGAAGTCGAAGGCACCAAAGAGGAGATGACTCTCCATCGCCGTGGAGATGTAGATCGCTCGGGTTGGGACCATCACGATCGCACAATCAGCGTCCCCAGTTCCCACAGACGGCGTCAATTGATGAGGTTTAATCTCGTCAATGCCCATTGTTATGGACTTGGGTTTTGGAGAAGATGGGGATGCTGGAGATCGCGGAACGGTTAGCAAACAAGCAACACTGGGACACGAGGTTTACCCAGGTTCAGGCCCCTGGAGGGAAAACCCTACTCCTGCTTGTCTGCTCTTGATTACGGCGGAACCGAAGATTACAGGGGTGCGCAGATGCAATCTGGCGTGGAGGTGTCTATGCGAAAGTATGAGGTCAGATCCTTCTCGACGTGCCCTCCTGGCCTTTATATAGAGGCAGGCAGGTCCTAGGCACAGATCGAGTCGGTTACAGGTTTTAGGGTTTACCCCTTTGAATTTCCTATCTACTCTAGTCTTGCCCTCCAAGGATCCGAAGGCGTCATGGGCCTTGGCCACCCGAAATTCTTCATGGGTCGGCGTATATTTGCCGTGGGCCTTCCTTGGGCTGGACCAGGTATGCTGAGATCGTGTATCCGCGGGGTATAACCATGTCAGGCGCATTTCATCAAATGCGCCACAGAAGTCTTCCAACTTCTGTGGCGCATATAGGAAAAATGCGCCACAAAAGTTGGAACTTCTGTGGCGCATATGTCCACATGCGCCACAGAAGTTCCAACTTCTGTGGTGCATTTGGACATATGCGCCACAGAAAGCTCGGGTGGGCCCTACCACAGAATTCATTGACTGTACTCTGACCAACATTCTGTGGAGCATATGACCATATGCCCACAGAAGTTTATCTTCTGTGGCGCATATAGAGGCATGCGCCACAGAAGTTTCTGTAGGAAAAACAGATTCTAGCCCCCCCCCCTGTGGATCGCCTTTTTAGCCTTGTAAAAAATAATAGAAAATGAAAAACACTTCAAAAAATAAAATCCTTTCAGTAATATAGTCTAGTTTGTAGGAAAATTAACAAACATGCATTTCGACTTTTAATACAAAAAAAAGTTTATGTCATGGTAAAACGGCCGTAACTTTTGCATACGATGTCGAAAAAATACGTATAATATACCAAAATGACGAGAACGAGATTTCACATCCGCTTACAACGACCATGGGTCGTTTAGTGATTATTTAGATTTTCAAAATTCGAAAAGAGTAAAAAGTTATGGCCAAAAGATCGTTTTTTCCTGCAAAAAAATAAAAAAGGAGGACAAACTTCTGTGGCGCATTTCTTCCATATGTGCCAAGTTTTGGGAGGGATTTGAATTTTGAATCCCTCCCCCCTTCTCCCTCTCTTATACTCTTCCACTCCTCCATCCTTCTTCTCCTCCATCCTTCTTCTCTCATTCTCCTCACCTTCTCCTCCTCCTCCTTCTCCCCCACCCCGGTGAGCTTCTCCTCCTCCTCATCCTCCACCACCACCCTGGTGAGCTCCTCCCTCCTCCACCTCGGTGAGCTCCTCCTCCTCCTCCCACCTCCCTCCTCCTCCTCCTCCCACCTCCCTCCTCCTCCACCCCGGCGATCTCCTCCTCCCACCTCCCTCCTCCTCCACCCCGGCGAGCTCCTCCTCCTCCCACCTCCCTCCTCCACCCCGGCGAGCTCCTCCTTCGGCGACCTTCTCCTCCTCCGGCGACCTTCTCCTCATCCTCCTTCTCCGGCGGCCTCCTCCTCCTCCGGTGGCCTCCTCCTCTCCTCCACCGGCGACCTCCACCTCATCCACCAGCGACCTCCTTCTCTCCTCCATCGGCGAGCACCACCTCCGGCCAGATCTGGCCGGCGTTTTTTTTTGAAATTTGAAAAAAACTTCTGTGGCGCATATTGGCCAAATGCGCCACAGAAGTTTGAGATCTGGTTCGGGACTTCTGTGGCGCATTTTGGCCATATGCGCCACAGAAGTTTTTCAGACTTCTGTGGCGCATTTCAATATGCGCCATAGAACTGAACTTTAGTGGCGAGATAACAGTGGCGTATCCCATATGCGCCACAGAAGTACAAAAATGATGCGCCACTGATGGGCCTTTTCTAGTAGTGTATGGACAATGTACCAATAGGGGGATCTGAAACCTTTCCGTCCACCTCTGGTGAAAAAGACAAATTCCTGCCGAATCGGCAGGAAGTGGGTCAGATATGAACTACATGTACATGATACGATGCTCATGATTTTTACAAAAATCATTTTTAGGTTCACAATATGCTATTTTATCAAAAATCCAATGCAAGTTTAGCGAGGTTTTGTCAGATTCCAAAGTATACAAAAGATGGAATTTAAATATCCAAACAATTCAAAAATGTTTATACAAAATAAAATATGATTTGATCTAATAAAATAGGGTTAGATTCCTTTTTAGATGCTTAATATTTCTTATGTTCAAAGTTTAAGGGTTTGACTATTTTATTTTTGTTTTAGTTGAATAATCAAAATTTATATGTAAGTGTTTTAATCATTTTGAAAAAAATTATCTACAGTAACTATAAAATGTTTTTATATGCATGGATAGATCTTATTTTTTGAAAATTATGATATATTATTCATATTTTTCTGAGTTGAAATGAAAAAGATATGAATTTTATAAATTCTATCCTATTTTTTGAATTAAAAAGCCCCCACCCCTTTAATGTACGAAACAAATGCCCCCCCCTTTAACACCGGTTCCAGCCATGAACCGGTGTTAAAGGTGGGGGTGCGTGCGAAATGAAATAAATGCCCCCTTTAACACCGGTTCGTGGCTGGACCCGGTGTTAAAGGGGGGGTGCGGGCGCGAAACGAATTCCCCCCCTTTAACACCGGTTCGTGGCTGGAACCGGTGTTAAAGGGGGGTTATAATGCAGCGCGCCTTCCTCTTCCTCTTCCCCCCAGCCAGATCGATCGAACAGAGGAAGAAGTAGAGGAGCGCGCGCAGAGAAGAACGCCGGCAGGCTGCTCGCGCCGTCGCCGTCCACGCCTGTCCACTCGCCGTCGCCGCCCTGCCGTCCTTCGTCGCCGCCATGTCCATCCACGCCGGCCTGTCCACTCGCGCGTAGGATCCGTGTCGTCCGCCGCCGTCGCCGCCACGCCCGTCCACGCCCGTCGCCGACGCCACCCCCATCCACTCGCCGCCACCCCCACGTCGGCCACCCCCGTCGAGTTTGCCGGCGGTGAGCTCCATGCATTCATATATATATATATATATATGTGTGTGTGTGTGTGTATTGGATTTATATTATTATTTGTGTGTATATATGTTTTATTTGTTTTAATTATTTGTATGTTTTATATGTATTATATGTATATAAATGGTGCATATATGTATATATTGTATATATAAATGTATATAAAAGTTTTTCTGTGTAATTGTATGTATTTTGTTTGTATATATATACATATGTACATTATATCCTAATGGTGCATTATATCCTAATATGTACATTATATCCTAATGGTGATGTTGGAGCGGCCGCCCACCCGACCATGCGATGTATATATATTGTTGTAGGGTTTGGCCCTAGCGCCGCCAGCCGCATGCATCCCCGCACATCCGACCGTGCGATGTATATATATTGTTGTAGGGTTTGGCCCTAGCGCCGCCAGCCGCACGCATCCCCGCACACCCGACCGTGCGATGTATATATATTGTTGTAGGGTTTGGCCCTAGCGCCGCCAGCCGCACGCATCCCCGCACACCCGGCCGTGCGATGTATATATATTGTTATAGGGTTTGGCCCTAGCGCCGCCAGCCGCACGCATCCCCGCACACCCGACCGTGCGATGTATATATATTGTTGTAGGGTTTGGCCCTAGCGCCGCCAGACGCACGCATCCCCGCCAGCCGCACGCATCCCCGCACACCCCCACGCATCCCCGCTCTTGCCCTAGTGCCGCCAGACGCCGTAATTAGAAGAACTAAATGAACCCTCTCATATGAATCCGGGGTTTCTCCGAATTAGGGTTTGGAATGAACAAGCATGTATTACGGTTACATTTCAATACTTTTAACCTGTCATATCATCATCCTTGCTCGAGCATTTCAATAGATGTATGACTGATATTTGTGTGATAATATTATTGTTTCAGAAACTATGGATCCACTCAGTAGAAACCTTGAAGAGGAAGAAATAATGGAGAACATGATCCACGAGGACACCTCACAATATCTGAACTTGGAGGGACATGATGACATCTCAAGTAGTCATGGAGAAGATGATGACTCCGGTGAACGCACTTTAGTGATTACAAAGCCCGTCGAGGTATATGCATGGATTAAGCCTCTGCTGACTTGCACCGATTGATTTGTATATATATGTACATGTATTAATTAACGCTTCTTTCTTCTTTTAGCCCTCCGGATTGACCAGCCAGCAATAATCTTCTTCTACGAAAAAGAGCAAGCGAGGCGCAAGCCATCGGTTGAAAGATCGTGCAAAGTTCACGATCGAAGCAGTCCGTGTTGATGGCAGGCCGATGGAGCCCAAGAAGGCCGCAGACAAATTTATACGTCAGGCTAGAGTTCTTGTTAGAGACCAAATCCCAATCATAATTGAATATTGGAATAAGCCAAAGAAGGGCGACGGTACCTTTGTCGATGAAAGATCCAAAGAAACGCTTTGGAATTCGCTGTTGGTAAATTTCACCCTTCCGCCAGAGGAGGATGAAAATAAACCGGTTATAAAGGAAAAGGTCAAAGAGTAGACTCTAAAGAAGATGGCTGACGCTTTCCGCAACTGGAAGACAAAATTGAACAAATTTTTCAAAGCTCGCGAGACTCCAGATTTCGAAGACGCATATTATGCGAAGATAATACCTCACTGGCCCGAATTTGTGGCATACAAGGAAGGTGCTATAGCTACAAAGAGGTCAGAAACCAATACGCTAAATGCCCAGAAGAAGGAATATCACCAGAGGACGGGGTCAGGTGGCTACATATCTCAGAGGCCTAAGTGGGAGGAAGCTGAGAAGACCCTGCGCGATAGAGGGATCACACCCCAGACACATGGGTGGTACCTACGTGCAAAGACTTGGTTCTACGGAATCGGGGCAAGGTTGGACCCAGAAACAGGATTCTGTATCTTCCCAACCCTCCTTGCCAACCCGTCACTGAACTCATCATGGCATCCGAGGAAACAACCGCTAGGACCTTCCATCTCGATAGAGAGAATGACCAGCTAACACGCGCCATCGATAAAAAAGAACACCCTGGACTTGCACGAGGCACTGGGGGTATGACGTGGAAGGATGGGTTTGCCGAGTGGGGCGACTCTTACAGATGGCGCGGCAGAAAAGAAAAAGAGCGTACAGAGCGGATGACACGGATAGAACATGCACTTGTGGCGCTGCAGGCACAAGTGAATGCACAAAAGAGCCAGGAGGCTACCGGTCCATCTCAGTGGCATGAAGAGCCTGCATTGGATGCTGCCGGCGGCCCAGACTCTGCGCGGAAAAGCAGCGTGGCTTCCACGGAGAACGTGCATCCCACACTTGAAATGGTGGGTCCTTGATACCCCGTGGATGAGATCACGGAGAGCGAACACGCTGAGCTGCATGTGAGATTAATGGGCTTATCCATTAAGGTGGCGGTCGGCTATGTCTTACCTCCTGTAGCTAGTGGAACTTACCACTACCGACCGATTCCAGATGGCTATGCTATTATCGGGGTGGATGAGGTTGTGAAGGAATATGAGGAAGCACAGCTTGACCATGCTACAGGTGAAGGGGAAACTCAACTCAAATTTGCAGTGAAAACAACCATTCTTTGGAAGAAGGAACACATCGTGCTTCCAAATTGGAGGCCACTGGCACCCCCGCCGTCTCCGCAACGTCAGCAGTCTGAGCCGCCTCAGCCGTCTCCAAGTCATCAGAATACTCCCCTGTCGTCTCCAGCGCTTCAGCTATCTCCTGTGCGGCAGCCATCTCCGGCGCGCCAGCCATCTCCTGCACGCCAGCCTTCTTAGGCGCGTCAGCCATATTCGGCGCGCCAGCCATCTCCTGCGCGTCAGCCATCTCAGGCGCTTCAGCCATCTCCTCAGCGTAAGAGGAAGAGCACTTCCACGAAGAGCATCACTAGCACTGCCATGAAGAAATCTGCAGGAAACTGTACGCCAAAGATTTCAAGAAACTACGTCTTGTAGCCTTCCGCCAAGCCATTGCCGGTTTTACTGTGGAATCGCAGCGACGAGGAGACCAATAGGATCTCGAAAGAAGAGGTCAAGAAATTCTTTGCACCTAGAAGGGCCGAGCCAAAGGAGAAACTAGATCCGGCGGTGGTGGAGAAGTTTTACAATAATATTTTGAAACCTGAAACCCCACTTGTGCTGGACTACGAGTGCCAGATTATGAAGGGGGATGCAAGGCGGAGGGAGTCTGAAAGTAGCAGTCATGCGGCACGCCAGAAAACAGTTCCCATGCTCGGAGAGCAGGAAAACCAATCATGCGCCCCGCTCCAAGTGTTCGACACACGGAACGCTCCTCCTGTAAATGATTACGAGGCAAAGCTACAAAGAAAGGCCAATGAGATGGGGACGACTTACATTGCATATTTGAACATCATGAGAGACAACTTGCCCAAAGGCGATGCCAACCCCATACAGCCATGGAAATATGGGAAGAATCTCGTCAAGAAAGAGGAGCTCAAAAATCTACCAACAAAGATGTGAAGATTGCATAAGTGGTACCTTGATTTCTGCAAGACGAGAAATGAAGAATGGATCACGGCGCATATAAGAGATCATATTTTCTTGTGCGGAGACGACGAGATTAGCTTCAACATTCAAGACTTGCATTTTCTATTCAATCAGAAGGAACTCGACAAAGTTGTCATCCGTCTTTATTGTGTGTAAGTACTATTTCTGTAATTTCTATCTCATCTCATTCAATTCATTAATTGCATGTATATATATATATGCTCACCATATATGCATATACTATTATGCAGGAAAAAGGTTATAAAATGCATGAAAGGAGGCCCTTTTGACATTGGGTTCGTTGACCCAAATAGAGTTCATGAACAAGTGGTAAAACTCAAACCCGGGCAAACAGAAGATTTCTTGCTAACATCTTTAATGAGACAACAAACCAAAAGGGAAATAATATTGCCTTACAACTTCTCGTGAGTGTTACCCTCTCTTGTACACATTCTGATTCGGCTTACTCGATGTTAAGTGTAACTGATTGTAACATCCCTAAATTCATATTTCAAAACTCATTCATATCATCCTTGCATCCATCATCATTTAGGGTTTTTCTCAAAATCATTTCAGAAACAGGAGCATTTGTGGCTCATTATTTTATGTATGAAAACCCTAGCCTTTGTGCTACATGCTAATGAGAAAGATGCTATTATTCATTCAGGATGTTTTGAATTCAAACTTAAGTGGTCTCAAAGGCTTGAGCAAGGTTTCAAAACAAAATATGGAATAAAACCAAAGTTTTGCCTATTATTATATCTCCTAAAAGGCTTGGTTTTATTGGATTATTTTCAAATAACCTAAGTAAGTCTGAGTGAACAGATGTGTGTTACACATATTTAAATGCAAGGAACACTGTATAAAAGGCTGGAGCAAGTTTGAATTCAAACTTAATTGAAAAGAGGTTTGAAAACCATTTCTAGAAATTCAATCAGAAAAAGAAAAGGAATAAAGAGGAAAAAAATGGACAACCAGCCAATCTGGCCGACCCAGCCCAACACGGCCCAGCTAGCCAGCAGCTCCCACCCCGCGAAATGTTTTCTTTCACCCGCCACCGCACCCACCAGCTCGCTGACAGGAAGGACCCACTCCCTCTCCTCCTCTCTCACTGACAACCGCGGCCCACCTAGGTATCATCGTCTCCACCCCCGCGACTGGTTCTTCCCCTATTGACGCCGGGCGTTTCCTGTTTTGATTCGCAGATTCAATTCGCGTAAATGCATGAGTAAATCTCGCTCGTATCCTGGCTACTAAAACCCCCTCTGTCCCCTCTCCCTTCTCCCCCAAACCCCGAACCCAGAGCGCCACCAGGCTGCGTGAATTGCTCCCTGCAACCCCACCGTCTCCGATGAGCTGCAGCCACGATTCCGGCCAACTCCGACCACCCCTCTGCTTCTGCTTCACACGAGCAGACTCCGCTTGGCCTCACGCATCTCCTAGTACCTCTGGTTCGCCCGCGCGTGACCCAGAACGTCGGCAACGCAAACGACTGAGCCGCCACCGTCTTTGGCTTCAACTCCGTCGAGCTCCTCCGGTAAGACCAGACCGCCCCAAGCCTTTTTCTTCACGCACGCGTATTCTCCGTGAACTCCTGCATCTAACCACATCCTCTGCTTGCCTTCTCGTGATCGACAGCGTCGCCTTCGACCTCGAACTGAACCATCTGTCGCCAGACCTTACTCCGGCGAGCAATCCACCGCAACCCTGAGCGCCCCTTGCCGAGCTGACCACACGTTGAGCATCCCCACGTCCTTGCGATCACGGTGAGTACCTTCCCTACCCTTCTAGCGTCCTGTATCGCCGGCGCCGCCACCGTCTGACCGTCGCCGCCGCGCGCAGTCGTTCAGCGCCGCCAGTTAGTGGCTCGCTGATTGAGTCCGTTGGATCTGTATCGTAGGGCTAGGATAGATCTTAAACGAAGAGGTACGCGCGCATCTGAGCTGCTAGATCTACGTTAGATCCTACGATCCGCATCTGTCGATCCGACCGAATCGGTACGCGCCAGTAGTTTTGCGACACGTGTCTAGGGTTGGATCTGAAATAGAAATTCAAATCAGATTTAGATCAGATTTTCAAATGGCTATAACTTGAGATTTCCACGTTGGAATTTTGCAAACTTTATACCGTTGGATTCAGTGAAACAAGGCCTTTCTGAATCTACAATGTGTTTAACAAATAGTATCTGATAAAATGACTTTTTATACAGAATCATGTTTGAGGCTATTTTGAGTATAGATTTAGTTTAGTAATTTGTATTAGTGCCAAATAAGTTTGATTGGCAAACTTTGTGTCTTGTTATGTTTCTGTATCATGCACTTGCTTGGTAGAGTTTTCAAAATCATCACTTAGTAATTCTTGCATGCATGCATTCATATTTTTGATTGTATATAAATTGAGTGTAATTGTATGCTACCAATTTTTGTGTAGATTTTGCTAGTGACTGTGATTGTGAAGAGTGCTACTCTCCCCATTACCAAGGCAAGTGATACTTCATGATATATCCACCCTTTATTTTGAATAAGCATTAGAATTATTTTTGCTAAGTCTTGCATGCTACTTTTGCCAAATGCTATGTTGGGAAATCCTATGAAGTGTAGAATTGTAAAATTGCTAGGGAATTTTCCTAAGTTAAGTTACTATGCCATGCTTAGCCTAGCTAGTAGAAAACAAGGATTGGTAAAGAATGTACATGCTATGATGAAATAATTCTAAGTCCTTTGAGACTCATGCTTTTCTTAATAAAACAACTAAGTCAATGAACTTCCTGGGTGGAATGGGTCTTGAATGGTGGTTTTTGGTTGAGTGGTTACACAAGGCCATGGATTTGGCTTGTGTATCTCACTTGTGGTATGCCACCCAGGCACAAAGGGATTTGGAGGCCAAGTGTTGAGAAAGCTTACAGTGCAACCACTTGGCAATATGGGCTCTGCCTTGATCATATAGGTTGCTAGAACTTAGTCACTTGGACAGTTGGTGGTAGTGGGAATGATAGGTTGAAGCGCGTCCATTTGACTAAGGAAAGGCTTCTGAAAGGTCCTGTCTTGGGAAACCAAGTCTGGTGGGGGAAAGTGCACAACCTCTGCAGATGGAAAATCTAAGTACTTAGCCAAGTCCATGGCAATGGACAGCTTGAGCATCAAGACATGGAAGCTACAAGAATCTCATCACTCCAACTTCTAAGTAAAACTTGTGGGTGAACAAGGGTGAAGGACCCCAATGTTTATTGGTGGTTTCTTGGGAAGTTTTTGACAAAGAAAAACTTAGTGATTTCAACTAATAGGGAAAACCTATTTTCAAGCAAAGCAAGCCAAGCTACACTTAGCCAAAATGCATATAGTAATATAGTCCACTTAAAATTTACCAAGGTATCACTTGCCAATACTATTCCAAAGTATTGACCCTTTGTGGCTGTAACTTGTGATGTTGTAGGTTACTCCGATGATGAGTAGGAGTCATGAGTCTACACTCAACATGCTTGCCTGTGGCACATGAAGATGAGGACTTGTGTTTATTTACTTATTCCTTAAACTCTTGTATTAGGCCTTTGGCCCTGAGTTGTAAAATACTATGTTTTTATCTCTGGAATGAATGTAATAAACGACCTTTGTATCTGTGTACTTCATCTTAAACTGTGGATGCTAGCATTGATCCAGGGACTAGCATTGCAATCACAGGGATCCTTTCCTTTACAAAGGAGGGATCTTACAGATGGTATCAGAGCACTGTGTTGCCTGTAGGATTATGACCCCTAGGAATGGAAAACCACTAAGGAAAAATTTTCAACTACTTCTACACTTGTCTATTCTTCTCGTAGAACTTTTCTAATCTTCTCATTCTCATCTCTATTTGTAGATGAACTCCATCAACGAAGCCGTGAAGAAAGGACCACTCATGACCATGACTTTGGAGTGTGAAACTGAGTTTCCCAAAATTCTCAAGGACCTCATGGTGGCAATGGAAGCACATGGTGCAGCTGTTTACAAAGGCTTTCCAGTGATGGATGAAGGAGTGGAGTATTGGTGGGTGCAACTTCACTTGTACAAAAACAAGGAAGACAACCACAAAGAAAGAGGATTCTGCATGTACACCAACACTGTGATGCACACCACATTCTTTGAGTCAGCAAGAGAAGCAGTTTGGAGGACTATCAAAGAACTAAGTGCTAGAGTCAAGTGCAGAATGCTCAACCTCCAAAAAGACTTAGAGAAAGAGAAGGAGCTTACCCAAGAGTTGGAATCCACCAACCAAACCTTAAGGGGAGATATTATAGACTTAGTGATGGAATCATGTGAACAAGATAGGTGGATTGCCTCTAGGAACATTGTGTTGGCCAATAGATCCAGTGAGATAGGGTTGTAAACACATTTCGTTAGTTGGACCACCACCTATCACCTTATTTTCCAAAATGATACCTTAAATAAGTTTGGACCTTGATTGGTGTAATGGATTCATGTATTCATGACTTGTGTGATTTTGTGTACCAAGGATGTGTATGTGATGTTTGTCTTTGTTTATCTTAAATAGTGTTGTTCTAACTTTTCTATCTTTAAATAGATGCCTATTACCATCAGCACTGTTGAGGAGTTCCAGGTTACCCGTTTCGGTCCTTGTATTGTTGAGCTTACCACTTTGCTCGATCTCCCTCTTCCCACCATCATGGTGCACCCACTCACCAAGTTCGAGAGGAAGGACCTCTGGGGCTTCAAGGTGAACCAGCCCGGACGCCAGACAGAGCCTACTATAGAGGCCATCGTCTTCAAGCTGATGCACTACGACAGGGAGAGAGGCATGGAGGTAGTCATGCAGGACTTGATAGGACGTCTGTTAGGCCGTCACTCCCGACAGGTTAGGGGCACCCACTTCCATGTCTTCGGAAGACGTGATATTGATGGAGAGTCCATCGACTTTGAGGACGACTCGAGGGACGTAGCAGAGCCGATACGTCTCTATCTCCAGGACTTAGAGTCTCTTATCAGGCACGTGGACACAGACAGGACCAACGTCATGCTCAGCAATGACGAGCTCCAGGTGCAGCTTCGCGAGAAGGACAAGCTTTTCACACAGCAGGATGAGATAGTCAAGGAAATGGAGACAAAGTTCGAGGCCCAGGACCGTAAGTTCAAGAGTCAGGAGAAACGCGTCCAGGATAGGAACAAGAAGATCCGGGACATGACCGAGGAACTGAAGTCCAAGGATTTCGAGCTAGAGCAGCAGCAGATGGTGACCGAGAGGCTTCGCTCCCAGAAGAGGGCTCTCAAGGCCAAGATCGATTCCTTGACCACTACTATTGAGGAGAACAAGACCGCGATGGAGAACGCAGGTCTTACTTTTGTCGAGGAGGAGATTGATGCTGATGAGTAGACTTGACTACTCGTTTATCTTTCATTATCGTACTTGTTATTCTTGAACTTGTTATTGGACCATCCGACATGTGGATGGCTTGCCACTTGTGTGTTTTATTTCGAGAACTTTGTTATTCTGTTGTTGAGCTTTTATCCTTGAGTTGCATGCTATGTGTTTGCTTGTGATGTATTGTGCATAAAACATCTATGGGTATCTCATTCTTATCTATTTGAACAAACCACAGATGCCTCCCCGTCGCGCAAACCCCAACCCCAACAACATCACTCCAGAAATGCAACAGATGATGAATGCTCAAACACAGCTTATGCAGATGATGACAACATTCATCCAAAACCAGAATAACAACAACAACAACAACAACCCCAATAACAACAACAACAATAAAAACAACAACAATAACAACAACAACAACAACCCTCCGGGTTTTGATATGCTCACCAGATTTCTGCGTTTGAGGCCAGCTAAGTTTTCGGGGACAACTTATCCCATGGTGGTCAATGATTGGATATGTTCTGTGAACAAGGACTTAGTGACCGTGGGCTGCACGGATGCTGAAAAGTTCAGGTTCGCAGCACATCTGTTGGAAGGGCCAGCCGCCACATGGTGGGACAACTTCCAAATCACCACTCCTTTAGATGAGGTGACTTGGGATATCTTTGAAGATGGCTTTCGCACTGCTCATATCTCATCAGGAATGATGAGCCTGAAAAAGAAGGAGTTTCACAACCTGAAGCAGCGCCACCGCAGCGTGGCTGAATATATAGAAGAGTTCAACAATCTGGCGCGCTATGCACCGGATGAGGTTGACACAGATGCCAAAAGAAAGGAAAAGTTTCTGGAAGGCTTGAATGATGAGCTAAACTTACAGTTGTCTGTGGCATATGTTCCAACTTATCAGTCTCTGTGTGACAAGGCTGCTATTTTAGAGAATAAAATGAAGCAAGTCGAGAGTAGGAAGAGGAAACACTCCGACAAGCACAGCTCGGGATCGTCTCACAAACGATCTCACTATGATGACAGTGGTAGCTCAGGATCCCATAAGCATGGGAAATTCAACAAACCCCACAACCACAACCGTCATGACAACAAGCATCACCGCAGTCATGACAATGACAAGTACAAGAATCACAAGGGTGGACATAAGAGCCACCACAGTGGGAATGGTAGTGGAAGTGGAGGTCAGCCTGCAAAAAGGGACATCAGTCAGGTTGAGTGCTTCAAATGCAAGAAGCTGGGGCATTATGCTAATGAGTGCCCTGAGAAGAAAGTTGAAGGACCTAACAAGCCCAATCCTTTTCAGAAAGGACAGGTTAAACACATCAATGTGGAGGAGGTCTATGAGGAGCCTGATGTTGTTGTTGGTAAGTTCAGACTCAATTCCATTCCAGCATTTGTACTCTTTGACACTGGTGCATCTCATTCATTCATATCAAAAGCATTTGTTGATAGAAATGGGTTTGCATCTGAAAACATTGGGTGTCCAATAAAAGTTAGTTCTCCGGGTGGAGATATGATAGTAAGTCTTGGATGCCGGGATCTTGTCATAGAGTTTGGAAAGCATAAGTTTCCAGTGAGCCTGATAATCCTAGATTCCCAAGGACTAGACGTAATATTGGGAATGGATTGGATGGCTAAGTATGAAGGAGTACCAGATTGTGCTAATCGTACCGTTGCACTCACAACCCCAGAAGGAAAAATAATAAAATTCAGGTCAAACTTTGAATCCAAAGGAAGTAAGCTAAATTCTCTTAAGGGGGTTAGCATGGACAGTGTGCCAATTGTATGTGAGTATCCGGATGTGTTCCCGGAAGAGTTGCCAGGAATGCCACCAGATAGAGATGTGGAATTTCTGATAGATTTGGTACCAGGATCGGGACCAATAGCCAAGAGACCATACAAAATGTCAGTTGATGAACTGAAAGAGCTCAAAAAGCAACTAGGAGAACAGTTGCAGAAAGGATTTATTCAACCAAGTTCTTCATCTTGGGGAGCCCCGGTATTGTTCGTGGAGAAGAAAGATAGAAGTCAAAGGTTATGCATAGATTACCGTTCACTCAACGAGGTAACTATCAAGAACAAATATCCTTTGCCTAGAATCAATGACTTGTTTGATCAGCTAGAGGGAGCATGTGTGTTCTCAAAGATTGATCTCCGCTCAGGCTATTTTCAACTTAAGATAAGAGAGCAAGACATACCTAAAACAGCATTCACCACAAGGTATGGATTGTATGAGTATACCGTGATGCCTTTTGGCTTAACCAATGCTCCAGCATACTTCATGAATATGATGAACAAGGTGTTCATGGAATTTCTTGACAAGTTTGTTGTCGTTTTCATCGATGACATTTTAGTCTACTCCAAGAGCAAGGAAGAGCATGAAGGACACTTGCGTTTGATACTTGAAAAATTAAGAGAGCATAAACTTTATGCCAAATTCAGCAAGTGTGAGTTTTGGTTAGAGGAAGTTGGTTTTCTTGGTCATGTTATGACAAAGGATGGTGTAGCAGTTGATCCTGCTAAGGTTTCAGCTGTGACAGAATGGGAATCTCCCAAGAATGTGAAAGAAGTTCGTAGTTTCCTCGGATTAGCAGGTTACTACAGAAGGTTCATTGAGAATTTCTCAAAGGTTGCTAAGCCAATGACTGAATTGTTAAAGAAAGACAAGAAGTTTGCCTGGTCTGAAGGTTGTGAAGTTAGTTTTCAAGAATTGAAGAAGAGACTTGTAACAGCACCGGTTCTATGTCTGCCAGATTTGGAAAAGGATTTCCAAGTATATTGTGATGCGTCTCATCAAGGGTTGGGTGCCGTACTTATGCAAGACGGTAAAGTTGTGGCTTATGCCTCGAGACAACTCAAAACTCATGAATTAAACTATCCTACTCATGATTTGGAGTTAGCCTCTGTCGTCCATGCGCTCAAAACATGGAGACATTACCTTTTGGGAAAACGTTGTGAAGTGTTCACGGACCACAAAAGTTTGAAGTACATCTTCACCCAAAAGGAAATCAATATGAGACAAAGAAGATGGTTAGATCTTATCAAGGATTATGACTTGAGTTTGCAATACCACCCCGGTAAAGCAAATGTTGTAGCGAACGCTCTAAGTCGTAAGGTATTTGTGAATGGCCTTACCAAAGGAGAATTGCCAGATGATTTGTGTGCTCAATTCAAAGAACTCAGATTGGAGATTGTGCCTGAAGGACATCTCATGTCTTTGGATGTTCAACCCACTTTGTTGGACAAGATCCGAGAAGATCAGAAGACCGATAAGGAAATTGAAAGGATTAAGGAAAATATTGGCCAAGGGAGAGCTAAAAATTTCCATGAAGACAAATAGGGTACTTTATGGCATGGGAAACGTATCTGTGTTCCACAAGATCCGGAGTTACGGAAACTGATTTTGCAAGAAGCGCACAACTCTCCGTATTCTATTCATCCGGGTAACACCAAAATGTACATGGACATGAAGGAAAGATTTTGGTGGAACAATCTCAAGAGAGACATCGCCGAACATATTGCTTTGTGTGATGTGTGTAGTAGAGTAAAGGCGGAGCATCAGAAACCAGCAGGTTTGCTTCAACCACTACGAATTCCTGATTGGAAATGGGACAAGATTGGTATGGATTTCATTACCGGATTACCAAGGACCAGATCAGGATATGACTCCATATGGGTAGTAGTGGATCGCCTAACTAAAGTGGCACATTTCATACCCGTGAAGACAACTTATACGAGTGCCAAGTTAGCCAATATCTACATGAGTAGAATTGTATGCCTTCACGGTGTGCCTAAGAGTATTGTGTCCGATAGGGGAACCCAATTCACTTCCCACTTTTGGAGACAGCTACATGAGTCATTGGGAACGAGGTTGGAATTCAGTACTGCTTTTCATCCTCAAACCGATGGACAAACAGAAAGGACTAATCAAATTCTGGAAGACATGTTGAGGGCATGTGCCCTAGACTATGGAGCAAGTTGGGATGAAAGTCTTCTTACGCAGAATTTTCTTATAATAACAGCTATCAAGCCAGCATTGAGATGGCACCGTTTGAGTTTCTCTACGGAAGAAAATGTACCACCCCATTGTTATGGAATGGTGTGGGAGAAAGAAGTCTATTCGGGCCAGATCTTATCAAAGAAGCCGAAGAGAAGGTCAAATTGGTTAAGGACAGATTGAAGATAGCACAGTCCCGACAGAAAAGCTACGCAGATCCTAAGCGTAGAGAAGTCACCTACGAGGTTGGTGATAGGGCTTATCTTAGAGTATCACCACTTCGTGGAGTGAAAAGATTCGGGGTCAAAGGAAAGGTGGCACCAAGATATGTTGGGCCATTCAAGATTCTGAGTCGCAAAGGAGAAGTTGCTTATGAAATTGAACTGCCAACATCTCTATCAGCAGTCCATAATGTATTTCATGTGAGTCAGCTTAAGAAATGTCACCCAGAAATGGAAGAATCTTCTTTGAAGGATACCATACCTTTGGAAGAAGTTCAACTAGAAAGTGATCTCACTTATGAAGAAAAGCCTATCAAGATTCTTGAGACTGCAGAAAGAGTCACGAGAACAAAAACTATCAAGTTTTGCAAAGTGCAGTGGAATCATCATTCCGAAGAGGAAGCAACATGGGAAAGAGAAGATGATCTTCGAAAAGACCACCCTCACCTATTTGCTAGCCAATCTGAATCTCGAGGGCGAGATTCACCTTAAGGGGGTTAGATTTGTAACATCCCTAAATTCATATTTCAAAACTCATTCATATCATCCTTGCATCCATCATCATTTAGGGTTTTTCTCAAAATCATTTCAGAAACAGGAGCATTTGTGGCTCATTATTTTATGTATGAAAACCCTAGCCTTTGTGCTACATGCTAATGAGAAAGATGCTATTATTCATTCAGGATGTTTTGAATTCAAACTTAAGTGGTCTTAAAGGCTTGAGCAAGGTTTCAAAACAAAATATGGAATAAAACCAAAGTTTTGCCTATTATTATATGTCCTAAAAGGCTTGGTTTTATTGGATTATTTTCAAATAACCTAAGTAAGTCTGAGTGAACAGATGTGTGTTACACCTATTTAAATGCAAGGAACACTGTACAAAAGGCTGGAGCAAGTTTGAATTCAAACTTAATTTAAAAGAGGTTTGAAAACCATTTCTAGAAATTCAATCAGAAAAAGAAAAGGAATAAAGAGGAAAAAAAATGGACAACCAGCCAATCTGGCCGACCCAGCCCAACACGGCCCAGCTAGCCAGCAGCTCCCACCCCGCGAAATGTTTTCTTTCACCCGCCACCGCACCCACCAGCTCGCTGACAGGAAGGACCCACTCCCTCTCCTCCTCTCTCGCTGACAACCGTGGCCCACCCAGGTATCATCGTCTCCACCTTCGCGACTGGTTCTTCCCCAATTGACGCCGGGCGTTTCCTGTTTTGATTCGCAGCTTCAATTCGCGTAAATGCACGAGTAAATCTCGCTCGTATCCTGGCTACTAAAACCCCCTCTGTCCCCTCTCCCTTCTCCCCCAAACCCCGAACCCAGAGCGCCACCAGGCTGCGTGAATTGCTCCCTGCAACCCCGCCGTCTCCGACGAGCTGCAGCCAGGATTCCGGCCAACTCCGACCACCCCTCTGCTTCTGCTTCACACGAGCAGACTCCGCTTGGCCTCACGCATCTCCTAGTACCTCTGGTTCGCCCGCGCGTGAGCCAGAACGTCGACAACGCAAACGACTGAGCCGCCACCGTCTTCGGCTTCAACTCCGTCGAGCTCCTCCGGTAAGACCAGACCGCCCCAAGCCTTTTTCTTCACGCAAGCGTATTCTCCGTGAACTCCTGCATCTAACCACATCCTCTGCTTGCCTTCTCGTGATCTACAGCGTCGCCTTCGACCTCGAACTGAACCATCCGTCGCCAGACCTTACTCCGGCGAGCAATCCACCGCAACCCTGAGCGCCCCTTGCCGAGCTGACCACACGTTGAGCATCCCCACGTCCTTGCAATCACGGTGAGTACCTTCCCTACCCTTCTAGCGTCCTGTATCGCCGGCGCCGCCACCGTCTGACCGTCGCCGCCGCGCGCAGTCGTTCAGCGCCGCCAGTTAGTGGCTCGCTGATTGAGTCCGTTGGATTTGTATCGTAGGGCTAGGATAGATCTTAAACGAAGAGGTACGTGCGCATCTGAGCCGCCAGATCTAAGTTAGATCCTACGGTCTGCATCTGTCGATCCGACCGAATCGGTACGCGCCAGTAGTTTTGCGACACATGTCTAGGGTTGGATCTGAAATAGAAATTCAAATCAGATTTAGATCAGATTTTCAAATGGCTATAACTTGAGATTTCCACGTTGGAATTTTGCAAACTTTATACCGTTGGATTCAGTGAAACAAGGCCTTTCTGAATCTACAATGTGTTTAACAAATAGTATCTGATAAAATGACTTTTTATACAGAATCATGTTTAAGGCTATTTTGAGTATAGAGTTAGTTTAGTAATTTGTATTAGTGCCAAATAAGTTTGATTGGCAAACTTTGTGTCTTGTTATGTTTCTGTATCATGCACTTTCTTGGTAGAGTTTTCAAAATCATCACTTAGTAATTCTTGCATGCATGCATTCATATTTTTGATTGTATATAAATTGAGTGTAATTGTATGCTACCAATTTTTGTGTAGATTTTGCTAGTGACTGTGATTGTGAAGAGTGCTACTCTCCCCATTACCAAGGCAAGTGATACTTCATGATATACCCACCCTTTATTTTGAATAAGCATTAGAATTATTTTTGCTAAGTCTTGCATGCTACTTTTGCCAAATGCTATGTTGGGAAATCCTATGAAGTGTAGAATTGTAAAATTGCTAGGGAATTTTCCTAAGTTAAGTTACTATGCCATGCTTAGCCTAGCTAGTAGAAAACAAGGATTGGTAAAAAATGTACATGCTATGATGAAATAATTCTAAGTCCTTTGAGACTCATGCTTTTATTAATAAAACAACTAAGTCAATGAACTTCCTGGGTGGAATGGGTCTTGAATGGTGGTTTTTGGTTGAGTGGTTACACAAGGCCATGGATTTGGCTTGTGTATCTCACTTGTGGTATGCCACCCAGGCACAAAGGGATTTGGAGGCCAAGTGTTGAGAAAGCTTACAGTGCAACCACTTGGCAATATGGGCTCTGCCTTGATCATATAGGTTGCTAGAACTTAGTCACTTGGACAGTTGGTGGTAGTGGGAATGATAGGTTGGAGCGCGTCCATTTGACTAAGGAAAGGCTTCTGAAAGGTCCTGTCTTGGGAAACCAAGTCTGGTGGGGGAAAGTGCACAACCTCTGCAGATGGAAAATCTAAGTACTTAGCCAAGTCCATGGCAATGGACAGCTTGAGCATCAAGACATGGAAGCTACAAGAATCTCATCACTCCAACTTCTAAGTAAAACTTGTGGGTGAACAAGGGTGAAGGACCCCAATGTTTATTGGTGGTTTCTTGGGAAGTTTTTGACAAAGAAAAACTTAGTGATTTCAACTAATAGGGAAAACCTATTTTCAAGCAAAGCAAGCCAAGCTACACTTAGCCAAAATGCATATAGTAATATAGTCCACTTAAAATTTACCAAGGTATCACTTGCCAATACTATTCCAAAGTATTGACCCTTTGTGGATGTAACTTGTGATGTTGCAGGTTACTCCGATGATGAGTAGGAGTCATGAGTCTACACTCAACATGCTTGCCTGTGGCACATGAAGATGAGGACTTGTGTTTATTTACTTATTCCTTAAACTCTTGTATTAGGCCTTTGGCCCTGAGTTGTAAAAGACTATGTTTTTATCTCTGGAATGAATGTAATAAACGACCTTTGTATCTGTGTACTTTATCTTAAACTGTGGATGCTAGCATTGATCCAGGGACTAGCATTGCAATCACAGGGATCCTTTCCTTTACAAAGGAGGGATCTTACACTGATGATAAGTTATGCGTGCGTAGGTTCCACTTTATTCTGCTAGTCATTCAACCTGACTCAGGAAAAGTCCTTGTCATGGACTCGTTACGAAAAGACCAAGAGCTATGGGCAGACTTTAAAGAGATGCTCCAGAGGTAATTTCAATCATATTATCGCACTAGATCGGCAACTTTCGTGACAACAAGTAATTAATTACTCCTTTATCCATTTTCTTTGCCGGACAGGGTTTGGAAAAGGTTCACGGGAAGGGTCGTGGGTGAATGGTCAGAAGAAGTAAAATTTGTAGACCAAAATGTAAGTAATACTAGCTAGCTAGGTCTGCGTATCTCTTTGATTCTACTTTCAATTCCATTATATCATGATTTATTGATTATTATTTTGATTGAACTCTCTATTCTCGTAAAGTGCGCGCATCAGGGACCCGACAATAACTTATGTGGATACTATGTTTGCGAGTTTATTCGCAACACGATATGTGCGACGGGCCAAGCCGCACTAGAACAACTTAGAGTAAATAAACAAAGTACACAAAATTATTTTATTACCATCGGTTGTGTTGAGTTTTATTCTTATATATATATATTGACCCTATTCTTCATATATATTTAGATCGAACGGATGAGGGACCAACTCCTACCATTTGACCGCATACGAGCCATTCAAGAGGAATTGGCGGGCTTCATACTTGATGAGGTTGTCACGCCTGGCGGAGAACTCTTTAGATATCCACCAAAATGAACGTGGACGGAGATGTTATATTGTATATATGCATGCTTGAACGTGTTTGTCTTGTACTTGATGCTTTCAACGTGTACGGAGAATACCACAATGACGATGTTTGTGTATAATAATAGTTGCTTAATTATTCATATACTCGTATATACCGACGATGTATGTGTATACCTCTTCCGCTCGATTCCCCCTCCCCCTCCCCGTCCCCTCCGCGCCGCAGAAATACGCCCAGAACGGGGCGGCGGCAGAACTCTGCCGCGGTAGAGATTTATGCCATTTTCCTGTCGCGGCAGAGAAAACCGGTGTTAAAGGAGGGGCTGAGCGCTGCGACAGCCCCACGTGCGCCACCCTTTAACAGTGGTTCATATTGAAGGGTTTCGCGGCATAGTAAATCAAAATTTTCTATGGATGCGAACAGAGGGAAAGCCAAGATCTAATCTAGGAGATGCAAACAACGAGAGATATTGGATTATATCTTCATACCCTTGAAGATTCGCACAGCGAAACGTTCGTCGGAACGTGGGTGATGTAGTCGTACTCGCTTCTCCTCCTCGCGATCTGATCCGATCTAGCACCACAAGTGGCGGTGCCTCCGTGAGATGCACACATGCAGCACCTCGACGTCTCCTCCTTCCTCGGTCCAGCAAGTATGGTGGAGAGACGGATTGGATCTACAATACGACGGCGTGGTGTATATGGTGGAGAATTTCTGCAGCAGGGCTTCGCCTACAAACAGTCGGGAGGGAGAGAGGAGGGCAGCAGGGCAGCTAGGGTTGGAGTGGAAGGTGTGGGGGGGGTGGTGCGCCCCCAGCCCTCTATATATAGAGGGGTGGGCACAGCCCTAGCCCCTCCCCCAAGCCAAGTCCGGCGGCCCCAAAAGAGGAGGAGTGGGGGGCAAGGAAACCCCCCCTTCTAGAAGGTCTATCTCGAGTTTAAAACCCTCTTGGCCGGCTGGGCCCTATGGGGCCTTGTGCCCCTGGCCCAATGCGGCCAGGGCACTCCCTCATAGGCCCATGCCCCCTCCCGGAAGGTGGGGCCACGTTGGTCCCCTTCTGGAAGGTTCTAGAAGCTTCCGGTACAATACCGATTAACCCGGAACAATTCCGAACTCCAAAAACTGCACTGCCTTATATGAATCTTATTCTCCGGACCACTCCGGAACCTCTCGTGATGTCCCGGATCCCATCCAAGACTCCGAACAAAAACTCACAAACCAATTATCCAATCTATCCTAGCGTTGAGACACGTTAAATGTGTGACCCTGCGGGTTCGAGAATATGCAGACATGATCTTCTATCAATAATCAACAGCGGGGTCTGGAAACCCATATTGACTCCCACACATTCATCGATGATCATATCGGATGAACCACGATGCCAGGATTCAATCAATCCCATATATATATTCCCTTCGTCTCGTGATATTTTACTTGCCCGAGATTCGATCGTCGGTACCGTCATACCTAGTTCAATCTCGTTCACAACAAGTACTTTACTCGTTCCGTAATCCGATATCACTTTGTGATTAACTCCTTAACCACATGCTTGCAAGCGGTGTTGATATCGATTACCGAGTGGGCCCGAAGTATATCTCTCCGACTTGGGAGGGACAAATCCCATCTCGATACATACAACCCAACAGGTACTTTCCGATCACCTGAGAGACACCTTTATGATCACCCTTTCATAGGATGACGTTTGATGACCTCAAAGCTTTCTTCCGATACCAGGGAGTTGTATTATCTCATGGTCTAAGGAATACAATATTTGACATAAGAAAATCTTCGCAAAGACGAACACGATGACATGATCTAATTGCTTCGCTTAGTTTGGGTCTGTCCACCATATCATTCTCCCAATGATATGATCTCATTATTAATTGACAACTCATGTCCATGGTTAGGAAACCTTAACCATCATTAATCAATGAGCTAGTCCATAGAGGCGTACTAGAGACACGGTGTTGTTCACAAACCACACAAGTATTAAAGTTTCCGCTTAATACAATTCTAGCATGGAATATAAACATTATCATGAACAAGAATTATAATAATAACATCTTTAGTATTGCCTCTAGGGCATAATTCCAACACATATAAGAACCACTGTTAAAGGGGGGGCTCTAACACCGAACCCCCAACAGCGGTTCTGGAACCGCTGTTAGAGGCCTCTACGAACCGGTATTAGACGCCTCGTTTCCACTAGTGTCATGTGCCATAATTAAATACATAATTCCACTATGTAGTTTGTTTCCTCAGGGTTGTAATGCGACAATAAACCTAGATCCTTCCAATTAGTATTATCTCCAGGTGATCTTTCTAGTATAGCAACTAATATTGTATTTTCCAATACTAATCTTTCTTAAGTATTTTGTGAGGCTTTTAAATTATTTTAGCATTAACAACTTTAGAAGTCTTGTAATTTTTTTAACCGGCTTCCCCAGAAAGCTGGGCGTAGGGCAGCTTCTCGAAGAAGCCGCCAAAAGAACTGGGCCTTACTTAAGTACACCTTGAGTATGCATAAATTCCTCAAGTACCAATTCCACAATGAGGTATTACTTTGAAATGGGATTAAATAGTTATAAGACACATAATTCCTACAATAATTTGTAAATTGTGCTATGTACATGTGTATGCCATTTCAATGTCCCATGGAATCGGTCACCTTGTGGGACTAAACAACATTCTTTCCTAGTATATTTTATATGCCCTTCCAACCATTTTTTTATGTCCATATTTTGCATGCGGTTGCTATATGATTTGCATGCACAGTGTACCCTAGAATTCTTCGAATTTGTAGTTGAGAGCTCGAAATCAGATTCAAATAAGTACCCATTCATAGTTAACAATTGAGATATGGTGTGGCAATGTATGGTTTTGATTTTGCAGTTCTTGGTTTGGATCGAGAGTCTGAGCTCCGAAGTCTCTTTGTAGTGTGTGTGTGTACCAGTGGGAAATCAAATCAGGGATACCCTAACCAAATCAAGATTATCCCCAATTCGATGTCAAAATGATCACCGTGTACCACTGTTGAGGATTATTACCACTGTTGAGGATTACGAATAGATCCTTAGAATTTTCTTCAAAAAAAAAATCAACGTCGAAACCGATGTCTCACCGAGAGCCAACGGCCTCAGTTCACACACAATTGCTCACTCCATGCGATCAGGACGCGTAGTTCGACGATGACAAGGATCGATCAGACCGTACAGTAGGCCCGTACTATGCATGTCACGGCACGGACATGTGCTAATGGACCTTAATTAAAACACTCGCCGTCACCGGCCACGCACGCGTGGCCGGTGATTTCAAGTTTCAACCAACTCCAGCCGCCCGGCCAGTAAGAACACGGTCGTGCCTACTAGCACCTGCTGAACATTTCATACTCCCCACCCCGTCCCATCCACATGTGCGCGCGATAGCAGTGTCAACCAACCTTGGATCTGTTGAAAGTAGGAACCAGAGACAAAGTGAAAAGGACAGTTATCTTTATAATGAAGGATCTGAACTTATATACATGGTGAATAGACACGAGTATGTCGGTTCCCGGAGTCGGTTTCTAGAGACAACGCTCCAGGGACTAACTGCTATGCGGTTACAAGTGGGGATTATCCCATAATTAATGGGTAATTAATTATTCCTAACACTCCCCCTAATCACCGCTTTAATGTATAAGGATCCATCATCTTGATTAAGTCTCCTCCAAAAACCCTGTGGAAAAAAATGTGAGGAGTATGATAGGGTATGCTGTTAAAACTCCTTTCAAACCCATTGGAAAAATAAGGAGAAAATGACACAGCATATAATGAACATTGCCTCTGTTAACTCGATATGAAATAAATCCATAGAATATAGAGGTCAATAAATATGTCTTTTATACCTTCCTAAAAACCCCGGTAGGGAAAACGGATAGTACGACATATAATCTTATGTTGATATTACCTCATTAAAAACCTTAATGAGAACCTGAATAGTAAACTCATCAAGGGAAAAAGAGTATAATATGATGCTTTAAACAGGAATAGTTCAGGAAGATACTCCCCCTGATTCTTGCAAATCTCGAAGCCGTCGCATACCGATTCCATGAATATATTTCTGGAATGTTGAAGTTGGTAGAGACTTCGTAAACAAGTCGGCGAGATTATCACATGATTTGACTTGCAAGATGTTTATTTCTCCACTCTTTTGGAGTTCATGAGGATAAAACAACTTTGGGGCAATATGCTTAATGATATTGCTCTTGATGTATCCTGTTTGCATCTGTGCAACACAAGCCGCATTATCCTCATAGATAATGGTAGGTGATTCGATAGAACCAATTCCACATGACTGTTGTATGTGGTTTATCATTCTACGAAGCCACACACATTCGCGTGATGCCTCATATAATGCAATTATTTCAGAATGATTGGTAGAAGTGGCAACCAGAGTCTGTTTCAAAGACTTCCATGATATAGCAGTTCCACCATGTAGGAACACAAAGCCGGTCTGTGATCTAGCATTATGGGGATCAGATAAGTAGCCAGCATCAGTGTATCCAATCATACTGGAGTCCAGATTTCTCTGAAACTGAAAGTATAGGCCAAGATCCTTTGTGCCTTGGAGATATCGAAAGACATTCTTGACTCCCGACCAATGGCGTTTGGTAGGAGCTGCGCTGTGTCTAGCAAGTAGATTCACTGCAAATGCGAGGTCAGGTCTCGTACAATTTGCAAGATACATGAGCGCACCAATGGCACTGAGATATGGAACCTCGGGTCCCAACATCTCTTCTCCATCATCCCTTGGCCTGAACGGATCTTTCTCTACGTCTAGAGAACGAACCACCATGGAGTTTTAGATGGATAGGATTTGTCCATATTGAATTTCTCCAATATTTTCTGGATATAGGCAGCTTGGTGTACCATTATTCTTGAGGGAAGGTGCTCGAGTTGAAGACCCAAGCAAAATTTGGTTTGACCCAAATCCTTCATCTCAAATTCTATCTTTAGATGATTGCGTGCTTCATCAATATCTTGTGTGTTGCCAATAATATTGAGATCATCGACATACAATGAAATGATGCAAAATCCTGAAGAGGACTTCTTGATGAATACACATGGACAGTCATCATTGTTGGAGTAACCCTTCTGAAGAAGGAACTCACTAAGTCGGTTGTACCACATCCGTTCTGACTGTTTCAAGCCGTATAAAGACTTGTTCAGTTTTACACAGTACATGTTGCGTTTAGCGCTTGCATTCGGGATAGAGACTCCATCAGGAACCTTCATGTATATGTCCGAATCTAGTGACCCGTAAAGATATGCGGTCACGACATCCATCAACTGCATAGATAGACGATTTTGCACTGCCAAAGATATAAGATATCGGAAAGTGATACCACTAATTACTGGAAAATATGTCTCATTGAAATCAATGCCGGGTCTCTGCATGAAACCCTGTGCTACGAGCCTCGCTTTGTATCTCACCACCTCATTGTTCTCATTCCGTTTCCGGAGGAAAACCCATTTGAATCCCACAGGGAAAACATTGGGAGGTGTTGGTATTTCTTCTGTGAATACCTTCCTTTTATTAAGCGAAGCAAGTTCTGCTTGTATTGCTTCCTTCCATTTAGGTCAGTCGGAGTGTTTCTCACACTCAACGATAGTCCTTGGATCATGATCATTGAGAAGGGTATCAGCAATTGTAGCAGAAAAATAAGTGTCGACAATCGTAGACTTATGGTTGAATGATTCTCCAGAATCGATATAGTTGGTGGATATCTCATGCACCCTTGATGACTCTTCGTGATTTCCCAATACGCGTGAGTCTAGGTGTTCCGATGTCCCAGCCAGTGTGTGCAAGATGGAGCTGGGTTGTGGAGGTTGCCCTTCCACTGGGTGTATACTACCCATAAGGTGTTCGTCAACGTTGAGTTGACTTGCATTTACTGATTTGGAGGATTTTCTCCTCTCTCTCTCCTTTGTTGCTTGCGAGAAGCAGATTCCGGGTCAGTGGCCGTACTACTCCCCCTCTTTTTAGGATCAGGGAGTTGAGTGGTTTTTGTTGGTACCTCCACCCTTTCGGGCGCATTTCTAGCCGGTTTCCAGGATTTAGTAACACCTTTTAGATCAGTAAATGAATCTGGCAGATTATTTGCAAGATGTTGCAAATTGATAATTTTCCGAACTTGGAGTTCGGTCTCTTGGGTACGTGGATCAGAGGTTGAAATGGCAATAGCATTCCAATCAATTTCCGGGCATTCTTTCTAGTACTTGAAATCTCCCCCTAATGCCGGAAAATGTTCCTCATCAAATATGCAATCAGCGTGACGGGCTGTGAATAGATCCCCAGTAAGGGGTTCCAGGTACTTAATAATCGACAACGATTTGTACCACACATAGATCCCTAGTTTTCTGTGTGGGCCCATGGATGTACGCTGTGGTGGTGAGATCGGGATGTATGTAGCACATCCGAACTTACGCAGATGGGAAATGCTGGGAGGATTTCCACGTACCAATTGCAGAGGGGAAGTACTGTGATATGCAGTAGGTCGCAATTGGATTAGGTCAGCAGCGTGTAAAACCGCGTGACCCCAACACGAAGTTGGCAAGCTGCAATTCATTAACAAAGGTCTTGCAATGAGTTTGATCCTCTTTATTAGGGACTCAGCCAAACCATTTTGAGTGTGGACATATGGAACAGAGTGCTGAACTTCAATCCCCAAGGCCATGCAATAGTCATTAAAGGCACGTAAAGAGAATTCTGCAGCATTGTCCATGCGAATTGATTTAATTCGACTTTCTGGATAATGGGCCTGTAACTTAATTACTTCCCTCATTATCTTGGCAAATGCATGGTTTCGTGTGGAAATAAGACACACATGTGACCATCGTGTAGATGCGTCAATCAAAACCATGAAATACCTGAATGGTCCAGATAATGGTTGGATAGGACCACAAATATCACCTTGAATTCGCTCAAGGAACTGAAGTGGTTCAACTTGTATTTTGAGGTGCGAAGGCCTCAAAATTAGCTTCCTTGTGGCACATGATGTACACACAAAGTCTGATGACTGAGGGAATTTTGACTCATGCAAATTATGACCAATGGAATTGCTAGTAATCTTCCGCATCATCCCGATACCGGGATGGCCTAGGCGATCATGCCAAGTTTGAAATGCGTTAATATTCTGGAATATTACCTTGTAAGCAACATGTTCTACGGGCTTGATGTACGTATAGTACAGTCCGGACGACAGAGAAGAAATTTTTTCAAGTACTTGCTTGCCATATCCGTTATCTTTTGTGAAGAGCAGATACTCTTCTTTGTTGTCTTCATGGGTTTCAATATGAAAACCATTCTTACGGATATCTTGATAACTGATTAAGGTACGTGACGAATCGGGATACAACAAGACATCCTCAATTGTCACTTGTGTACCGTTTGGGAGGATAAATATGGCACGTCCAGTGCCAACAATTACCGTATCGCGTCCAGCGATAGTCAAAATATCTCCATTCATCTTCTTCAGAGTCTAAAAATATTTCAACTCCCTCAGTATGGAGTTTGTGGTAGCACTGTCCACAAGGCATAATTCCTCTTCCATCGGATTGTCCCCGTAGAGAGCTATATATACAAATGAAGAATTTTCAATAAGAAAACCTTATTTAGATACATAGAATACAATCCTTATTATATCAAAGTGCTGATACAATATACATGACAACAATAATACTTATGTTCTTATTACAACATCACAAATGGACATAAAATAAAGTGATCACTAAGGAGATAGTGGGACTAGTCGAAGTCTCCAAACACGTCGTTTGAGGCGTACTCAATCATCATGTTTTCCGTGCTCATAGGATCCTCGGGCTGCTAGAGAGTCATGGTGTTGCTAGGTCCAGGAGGAGCATCTTGCGAACAACCAGCTCCATTGGTGCCATCTGGATGAAGGTTGAAGTTGGCTTCAAACCTTTTCCCTTGAGGTGCCTTGCGTTCTTGGGATTGCTGGTAGAGGATTGCCAGATGCTTTGGGGTCTTGCACTTGTTAGTAGGATGTGTGTAGCATCCACACTTGTCACAAAGCCTAGTTTCATCATACTTTGGCTTTGCGGTGCCTTTCCCACGGTCCGAGTTTCGAGGCTTCCTGTTCCGGTAGCGCTTACGCTTACCCTTGAAGTTTGATTGGTTGCCGTTGAAGGAACCACCAAACTTTCTTCCGTTCGCGACATTCATAAGAACTTCCGGCAAAGGTTGGGAACCAACTGGGCGTTGAGAGCCATTCTTAGCAAGAAGCTCATCATGCTTTTCAGCCTGAAGTAGGATATGAATAAGGTCTGAATAGACCTGGTAGTCGCGAGCGCGGTATTGCTGCTGGAGGAGCCTTTCAGATGGGAGCATAGTGGATAGAGTTTTTTCTATCTTTTTCGCATCTGTAGGTTCCTTCTCGCAAAAGCGCAGCTTGGAACTTATCTTATGAACCTCATGATTGTAATCCCCGACGGACTTAAAGTCCTGGAATCGAAGATGAGTCCAATCATGAAGTGCTTCGGGCAGTACAACTGCCTTCTGCTTTTCATACCTCGTCTTGAGGGCCTGAAACAAAGTAAATGGGGATTCCTTCTCCAAATACTCGGACTTAAGATCCGGGTGAATATGGTGCCTTATAATGTACAAGACAGCATATTTCTGCTCTTCTCTCAGCGGTGCAGCTCCAGCCGGAAGGGGGTCATCTGGGTTCTGGATGGCACGCACTATCCCACGGGACGCAAGAGCGATCTTGATGTCCATGGCCCATGTAGGGTAGTTGTGGCCATTAAGCTCGAGTGAATCGAATTCTTTTCCAGCCATCGGTTACCTACATGGTAAACCAGAGAATATATTAATCTACGTTCGGTAAATTAAAATCCATCATGGTCATGTTGTAATAAACTATGCAAAATTAATGATGACTTTAAGAAGTGGGCTTGAAATCATTAGTGTGAACTTCAAATTGTTAAGTATGACACATTGTAGATAATCTCCAAAGAATATTCGGAGTCCGTCTCGCAGCACTAGAGAGTATAATCTGATGAAATCAGTAGATACTCATACTTCTAATGGCTTATGTCATAACTTAATAAAATGTTTGGGAGAGCACATTGTTAAGCAATCATAATGTCAAATATGACAAAATATAGGCTTTAAAACAGTAGTGGTGATAATCTGCAGTGCAGTAGATCTAGCCACTACCTTGTGTTCTCGAAACATCAATATGAAGAAATCACTTTGAATTTTGCATACCAATTCGTGCTCGTCTCGAGTCAAAATGACTCAATTAAGACGATGAATTGATCTATTTGCAAGAAATTGAAAAACTCAATTGCAAACGGTGGATGTAATAAATCTCAACATGTGTATACACGGAAATATATTACATCACATATTGTCTAGAATACGTATAGTACTCGATAGATAAATAGTACTAAAAGAAAAGTTATACTGAAATTTAACGGTCTTAAGACAGAGAAAAATTCACTGCTAGAACTATTGTTAATAGGCTAATTAGCTAACATGCTGAAATTAGCCAATCTAATTAGATGAAGTAAGCCGCACACACGGTGGGTCTGCCCGTCTGGGGTTCAACCCAATTTAATATCTCTGTCCCTGTTCTGTACGAGGGATAAGAAACCAACGATTCTAAATCCTCCATCGAGCGAACGGGCGATGTCTTCTTCCTCCAGAAACTGCCTCACCACACGCACGAGTCGCTGCCGCACGGGCAGGTTTCACCGGTGGCCGGAGCTGCTCCCGCCGCGGGCATCCTCATCGGAGGAGTTACTGGGAAGGGCGGGCATTGGCGCGACGCCGTCTGCGCGGCCGTTCGGCGGCTCGAGCGCGGCCGTTCGGCGGCTCGAGCGCGGCCGGACTCCAAGTCTCCAAGCGACGCCCGCGGCTGCTTGACAGAGAGGCGGACGCCGGGCTAGACAGAGGTAGGCCAAGAGCCGCCAGGCGACGGCGAACGTCTGCGCGTGGGGAAAACAGAGTGGACACGAGGTTCGGGGACGGCAGCCGCGTCGGAGCGACGGCATCGATGGTTGCGGCGCGGGAGAAGATGTCCACGCCGGAGCCAAAGACGAAGGAGGAGGCTCCGGTCGGCGCCGAGACGTAGGCGAGCGCGTCCGGGAGGCGCGACACCGATGACGGCAACCCCAGGGGCGGCGCGTCGGCTCTGATTTGGACGGCCATGGGAGTCGGGAGTGGAACCCTTGACGTGATGCTGTCGGCCTCGAGCAATGGTGCAGCCATACCAGCTAGAAGCCGGTTGGGCACCGCCGGCGTGACCTGCTGGTGGCGGCAAGGGCCACGGTAGCCACGACGGGTTCCTCCACCGTGGCGGCAACCAATGAACCGGCGGAGGTCACGCAGTATGAAGTGAAGGCGACGGCGACCGCCGGCACCATGGTAGCAGTGGCGGGCAAGACGGCGGCGGCCATCATCCCGAAGCAGACGAAGGTACAACGCTTGAAGTCCACGAGGCATGATTTTCTCTTACCTTTTTGCCTGTGAACTCCCGTCCATGTTGTTGGTAGAGTCTATGTGCTGATAACGTGTTGAAAGTAGGAACCAGAGACAAAGTGAAAAGACAAAGTGAAAAGGACAGTTATCTTTATTGATAAAGGATCTGAACTTATATACATGGTGAATAGATGCGAGTATGTCGGTTTTCGGAGTCGGTTCCTAGAGGCAACGCTCCAGGGCCTAACTGCTATACGGTTACAAGTGGGGATTAACTCATAATTAATGGATAATTAATTATTCCTAACAGGATCATCAGTCATCACACAGTACTGGCGCGTACACGTACGAGATTGACTATCCATACTAGCTTGCTCGTGCAACGCATGTCCGCGGCGGGCACGCGCACGCGCCAGTGGCCGGTATATATGGAGCTAGTGTCCTCGGCTCCCAGCTCCACCAACCGGGCCGGCCACTCATCGAACAAATAGAGCTCCTCTCTGCTCCAAGGATCTCGAAGTCCAAACCGATAATCAATCACATGGCCTTAGATTGCAGGGCCTCTCAGCTGCCGGCGACCGCCGCCGACTACGCGGAGGCGGCGAGGCGGAGGCCTGGTGTTTCGTCTACCGAGGGAGGGGACATGCTGATGATGCAGGGGAGCGCCGCCATGGCGACGGACGTCCCGCTGCCGTGGAACGACGAGGGGAGGATGAAGCGGGAGCTCGTCGCATGGGCCAAAGCCGTGGCGACCATGGCCATCAGGGAATCGATGCGGTGCTAGCTAAAGATGTAGTACACGCCGAGGCAATTTGGGCCATGGATGCTTCGATTCTCCTGTTTTGTGCACACGCGCGCTACACCGAGCTACAATTCTTTTCTTTTGTTTATTTTTACCTCGAGTCATTTTTCCATTGATCAATTGGTTGACCTTTCGGCTTGTACATTGTTGTCGCAAATGATAAAATGGTTCTAAGGAAGGATTTGTTGGAATTTGGTGAGTCTTGTGCCGCTGACTTATTAGACAAATTCTGAAATTCTCTTTGGCCCACTTGTGTATGAGAGCATATGGTTGTGCTAATGGTGCTAAAGTTTAGTCTCACGTTGCTGGTGGAAGGAAAGTTGGACCACTTTATATAGAGTGTTGCACCACTCGCTAAGGTATGACAAAGAGAGAAGTCTTCGCGCACTCCTCCTCCGACAAAGACCACGCACGTGCGCCGCGGGTTGCGGGAATCTCGCCGAGCCGAGCTTTATTTTGCTGTTTGGAAAAAATTAATTATGAGTCATTAACGGACGCGTTAATTACAGCCGTTTCCAGTTTATATGAATCGTGGGCTGTTACCGATTTAGACGTGGGCTGAGCCCCACGATCTCCCTAACCTGCACTATATAAGCGTTTGCGCTAAACCTAATCGGCGATCAATCAACACAACACACGCACCTATCTCTATAACCTTGCGCCACCGTTTTCGTCTTTCCTATCATGGCTTGTGGCATGCAGCGCAGATCGGGACAGTAGGCCTCTGGAACCCCGTCTCTCGTGAACCTGTACGGGTTAGGGGCGATCAGGTTTTTAGGGAGAGCTCAAACGCGACTACTGGCAACCACGACGTCGTCCGACAACGAGTTCCCGAACGACGACTTCTTCTCGGATGTCACGAACCTCTTCGACA
This sequence comes from Avena sativa, assembly GCA_916181665.1. Classification (NCBI taxonomy): domain Eukaryota; kingdom Viridiplantae; phylum Streptophyta; class Magnoliopsida; order Poales; family Poaceae; genus Avena; species Avena sativa. Next base: position 326,017,859 of record OV702280.1, read on the forward strand.
ACCTCAACATGGGCGACAATGTTGCTGCGACCGCTGCGGCTGCTACTGCCGCCGCTTCTATTCAGCCTACACTGTATGTCATCCTCAACCCTCTCTTTCATATTTTGCTAGTATTTCTAGGTCTAGCGCTTGGCGTAGATGTGATAGGTTTATCTTGTATAGATGTAATCTGTTTATCTACTTTGTTGATCTGCATGATTGGTTTTAGTACCGTTTGTATGATCATGCTTTATCAGTTTATTATTTGGATTAAATCATATGGATTATTGCTTATATGTTCAACAATCCAAAAAAACCCTTATTATAGGCAATTGAATTTCACTAGTGTAGTCGTGGCTACTAGGCCGCCTCCTTTTGATGGAATGCACTATAAGAGATGGCGCAAGAGAGTAGTTCTCTGGTTAAAAACCTAAAGTTCTATGGCGCCACTTTTGGCAAGCCTGAAGGAGATCTTTCTGCTGAGCGGGAAGCGACATTTAAAAAAGTCGAAACCATGTTTATGGCGGCTTTGTTTAGTATTCTTGGGTCCAACATTGTTGACCCTTATATGTCATTTGAAAATGGAAAGGACGTGTGGGAAGCGCTCGAGGCCAAGTTTGGGGTCTCGGATGCTGGCACTGAGTTGTATGCTATGGAGCAATTCTATGACTACAAGATGGTTGATGAGCACTCCGTCGTTGAGAGCAAGCTCATGAGATACAATAACTTGCCAAAGAACTTGAGAAGTTCAAGTGTACCTTATCGGACAAGTTTGTGGTCGGTGGCATTATTGCCAAGCTTTCTCCCTCGTGGAGGAACTTTGCTACTTCTCTGAAACATAAGAGACGGGAGTTTTCTGTTACGGATCTCATTGGGTCTCTTTATGTGAAAGAGAAGGCGAGAGCAAAGGACAAAACTACTCGAGGATTTGAAGGAAGTTTTACTGCCAATTTGGTGCAAAGGAAAAACTTCCAATCCCACAAGTTCAAGAATAAGAATAAAACTGAAGGAAAGGGGAAGTTTGATGGAAAGAACAAGGCCACACACTCAACCAACTTCAAGAAGAAAAATGATAAGAGGAAAGGCTCTTTTCACGTCTGTGATGATCCTGATCATTGGGCTCCTAGCTGTCCTAATCGCTTTGAAAAGCGTCAACATGGGAACAGCGGCAAGACCGCTAATATTGTTATTAGCGATACTGAGATGAAGGATGCTGGGTACGGTATTTTACCTACTATCCTTTTAGTATGGCATTGTCCTGATTGGTGGATAGACACGGGTGCTAATACACATGTATGTTCTGATATCTTCATGTTTTTCTCTTATCAGGTCTCATGGACTTCTTCCATGCTGATGGGAAACGGCTCACGTGCTTCTGTTTGTGGTGTTGGTACGGTAAATCTGAAGTTTAGTTCGGGGAAGACCATACAGCTGAAGAATGTGCAGCACGTTCCCTCCATCAATAATAATCTCGTCAGCGGATCGCTTTTATGTCGAGATGGTTTTAAGTTGGTTTTTGAGTCTAATAAAGTTGTAATTTCTAAGTATGTACAATTTGTTGGAAAGGGTTATGAGTGCGGAGGTCTGTTCCACTTGTCTTTCTCAGACTCATGTACTAAAGTTATTAATCATGTGTGCAATGATAATAAATTTAATGTTTGGCATTCATGACTCTGTCATATTAACTTTGGTTGCATGACACGGCTGGCCAATATAAGTTTAATTTCGAAATTTACCACTGTCAAAGGTTCTAAGTGACAAGTTTGTGTGCAAGCAAAGCAACCTCGTAAGTTTCATACGGCTGCGGAACCGAGAAATTTAGCACCACTAGAACTTATACATAGATGAATGGTGTGTTGATAAAAGGTGGAAAATGATACTTTATAACGTTGATTGATGAATCCACTAGATACTGTTATGTTTATCTTCTGAAATCTAAAGATGAAGCATTGAACTACTTTAAAATCTATAAAGCTGATGCAGAAAACCAAATTGATCTTAAAATGAAGCGGCTAAGGTCGGATCGTGGTGGAGTGTACTTTTTAAATGAATTTGATTTATTCTGTACAGAACATGGTATTATACATGAGAGGACTCACAGAAAATGTCAAGTCAAATTCACAGTCTGCTAAAGATTACCTGTAGCGTACCAAAATAGATGTATGCCACCGGTAAGCATGCACCCATAGCGCACCACTATTTGGCTACGCCACGGCTAAATTCTGGCAATAGCAGTGGCGTACCAAAATTTTGACATGCTACATATAGCATTCTAGCTATAGGATATTTTCTCTAGTGAGTATTGCCTTACGCCATCGTCTCATCGAGAAGAGCGCGTGCATATATGGCACATCCATGTAAGAAGGGAGAAATTGTTATTTTACCTACTAGAGGATGTGGATCATCATCACAAAAAAATATTGTTGGGAGAATAAGGTCAATATTCTTACCTTCTAGAATCATCTACAAAGATACTTTCAAATACATGAAGAAATGTAACTATTTATAGACACACAAATACGGATGATTTATTCAACTTAACTACCCATGCTTGGGATTATGTCTCTGTTCTGTTTTGGTATTCTTAACTTTATATTAAATTCAGCACCACATAGTTATGTTCATAATCATTGACAAAAATGCCATAGTTGATTGGTGCAATGAGATATATAATTAATTAGTTACAATTGTATATGCTATCGTATATACTATGATTGTGTAACAATGATAACTATCTGCATTATGTACAATGTAGTTAACAAAATAAATTTATGATGAATATAATGAAACGATGATTTTGTCTGACCAAATATTCAAAAGACTTTTAGGAAAAATTAAATTATAAAAAGGTAAAAAATATTACCACTTATAACCGCTTAGATGTACTAGTTAGTGTGCACGTGAAACACACTCTCAATTAACTAATGGAAATCATAATGCACATTATAGATCATAAGTTTTTGTTATGTCTTCACTAATCATTTTGTGACCCTTGCTTGGGTTGGAAAAAACAATGTTGTCTCCCTAGATAAAGATGGGATGGAATATTTACACGGTTTCCCAGCAAACCACACCAGAGGAATTACAAATATAGGGAGGTATGGTAGAAATATGCCCTAGAAGAAATAATAAATATATTATTATTTCTATTTCTATTTTATAATTAAGTTTATTTTTCTATGTTATAATTGTATTATTTCGAATAATATGTATTTGGAGAAAAACCCTAATACATGTGTGGAACAATAAAAACCAATAATGATATCCCTAGTCATGTCTGTGAGACTAGTGTGTATGTCAACGATAGTTTCTGTTTCCTAACTATGGTCAAAATGGTAATGTGATTGTGGTGTTGCCGATGACATATACGATCAAATTTGTTGGAGAACAGCGACGATAGATAGACCCAAACATGAGATACTGTGAAACGCGACGTCAGTATTTGTTATCGGTATTTTCTCATAAACAATATATTGCCTTTGCTAGAGATCGTTGGACAACAAGACACATATGAACTTGGGTCCAATACGGACTTGGCAAGATTCTCCAAACGTTGCTCTTGAAGGAGTAATTATAAAGGTGATTCGTTTTTGTACCGGATGAAGAATGCATGTTCGTGGGAAACACTTCAGCTCTCATGTGATCATGCTGTGCTAAACGAAGTGAGATACATGATCCTTCTGGTTTGAACACGAACTCCTGCCCGATACTTCTACTTGGCGCGGAGAACTAAACAAATCATGTATCATGTGAAAAAAGAAACACATAAAAGTTCAAACTACCTAAATGCAAGTTTAAATAAGTAATGGACTTAGACTTAAGTCTCTGAGTAGAAGCCCGTCAACTTCAAGAACATGAGCAGAGAAACAAGTCAACTTTTTCTCCAACTTGGTACCACGGAGGTTGATGTGTCCTCCTTGAGTTGAAGGTACGAGTAGTACATTCTAACATAATACTAGCATAAGGATGGCCTAGACGCCCCCCCTTCTCCTTGTTATGTCTTTGTCTATATGTTATTAGAAGATGCAAATAACATATGGCATATGATCAGTAACCATTCATTCTTATGTAATGTCACCACAATAGGATCTATATTATAAAATCCTAGGTAGAGTTAAATAAGTAAAATGTATTACGATAATTTCAAGACATAACAAATGGATTTGGTCTAACAAATAAAACTTCAAACATATAAGAAAAATGAGAATCGTATAGAAAAGATAAAAATGTCAATACATAACAAGTGGATCCAGTTCAACCAATAAACGCCTACCACACATGTAACATACGATCCGTGGAGTAGAATTAGTAATGTCACGATAAACATATTATTCGCCACACATTATAAGCAGATTTAACACGTTGGTAACAACAAGCCTAAAATATTATTGATGTCTGACATGGGCATAACCTTTCGGATCCCACTATTAGCATATATAGTGCGACCCGGTGGAATACCCATATAAAGATATACCAAGATCCATGAAGCCCATAACGGCTCGGCTGATACGGATCCTACAAGGATACCAACTCCAAGCATACATGGCAAGGAAATTACAAGACTAGACTACATAAAAACTCTAACTTGTAACCTATTCCTATTGGTACCTGAGACCTAGCCTTCCCGTATATAAATGCTAGGAGGCTCCAACAAGGAGGGCACCTCCACAATAGATCTAGACAATAGACATCAGATACACACACACCCTCTCTCTCGGCGAGATCGCATCTAGTCGACTCAATGAGTTTGTACTCTCTATTGATAATACGAGCAAACAAGAAGGAAGTAGGGTTTCCTCTACGAGGGCCTGCATATGGTTAAATCGTCTTTCTTGTTTGTTTTTTAAGCCGACGAAATCACTTGCGCTCTCCTTTCCCTAAAACCCAAGTCCATACAATGGGCATTGCCGAGATCACCCCTCGTCAATTGGCGTCGTGTGTGGGAAAATGTGATTCATGGCTATGAGGTCATCGATCTGCTCAAACAGCAGAAAATACTTTAGAGACTCAAACTAATGAAGTATCAAGAAGTATAAAAATCATAGCCTACTTCACAATCCTCGAACGAATCTGCATTGGATGAACAAATTGGATGAAAGGGAGAAAAGAGACCAAAACACATTAATTAAAAAAATTAAGAGAAGGGCCTTAGGCCTTTCCTAGTGTCTCGGTTCGGTCGGCTTGGACCAACAACTTCTGGAATCCACGCTCAATGGTGACATCGAGGTCACTATGCAGCTGGTCCATCTCCTCCGACTTCAGGCGTATCGCTTGCTTAGTCTCGTTAAGGTTGGCATATGTGGGCTCAAGTATCGCCTCCAGGATCCTTTTCTTCTTGGCCGCATCCTCGCGTTCTCTAAGGAGATAATCCATGTGGACCTTCACTTGGCCTCGCAATCTCGCGCTCTCATGCTCCAGCCTATTTCGCTTTGCCTCCATATGTAACTTCAGCTCCTCAAGGTGGCTGCACTCCACACACAAACTCGCCTTGGTGGCTTCAATCTTGGAAACCAGCAAGGTTATAGCGTTTCCCCGCTCCAGGAGGATCTGTTCCCTTAGCCTTAGGTCCTCCTCACCCTGCTGCATCTCCTTCCACCGTGCCTGCACCCCCTGATGGTCAATGTGAATCTCCTCGTTGAGGCTCGGAACAGCCTTCTCTCGGGTGGCCAGAACTTCCTCGAGCTTCCCCCAAGAGAAGTCGCTACGCTGCCTCGTACTTGTGCACCACGTATGTGGCACTAAATAACACGGACCACTCCTCGTCGAGCCTGGAGTGCTCAGACGGTATTTCTTCTCCAGCCCTACGCAAATCCTAACTCGTCTTGGAGAGGCTAGCCAGAGAGCCACCTGGGATGGCGCGGGCCATGTTTGAAGTGTTAGGGGAACACCCTTGTATCCTCAAGACCCTGGCTACCCGACCGGGAGCATTTTCCCCTTGGGACACGTCTCTGGAGTATGCTGCCTCAGCATCACAGTGCACTTCGCCTCCCCCAAGCGGCGCCCTGGCGAATACTTCGACCATCTCCTTCGTGAAGCAAGTATCAACAGCCCCTGATTTGACTATGGTGGCCCCAAGCATCTTCCTGGCACGCGCTGCCTCGAGGAGGCTCTGTTCCTATGGAGTAATCTCAGACTCCATGCTTGCTGGCGGTGAAGCTAGTGTAGGGTTCGCAGCATAGAAAACAAAAAATTTCCTACGATAGGAACAATATGTACCAAGATCTATCTGCTAGATACAAACAACGGGCAGATTTACATCCGTAGAGAACATACCCTTAAAGACCGACAAAGCTTAACGAGTCAAACTCGTGGTTGATGTAGACGATATCTTGCCGATCTCAAGATCGAGAGGAAGTCCTTAGCACCGCAACTTAGCGGTGCATCCATGCTCGCACACACGTTCGAGGCACCGAGCAACCTCTGCCTCCTCGCTCCAGCGATGCAGCGGAAGCATAACTCTTTCTTTCCGAATAGACACCGGGAACATGTATCTCTCTAGTCCGAGACCATGGGGGATAAATACTAGAGGGGGAGAGAGATCCTTCACGAGGAGGTGTGAGTGAGAGAGAGGAGATGGGGCTCCTTTTATAGGAGGAGGGGGGCCACCCAAGGGGGTGGCCGCCGTCCATGGGGGCTGCCCCTCCCCTCCTTCATTCATGTGGGTGGACACTCCACTCACTCAAATGCCTTTCAATTCCCTCCACTCAAAAACCCACTCAAATTCCCATTAAATTTCCACCAAATTTAATGCAAACTCTCATTAAATAAAACTCCTTTTATTTATTCAGAATTTAGTCAATTACTTTAATTACAAACATTCACATATAACCCCTTCCTATTATTTCATTTCACATGCAAAAACAGTTTCTGCAATTTCACCCGAAAACATGTTTCGGTATCTAGTGAAATAAATTTCTGTGCTTGCTATTCTTTCCGGCATGAAACTTTTGCTCTAATTGGATGTCAGTGTCTCTTAAGTGTGTCACCCTACGGTTCGCAAATAATGTGGACATGATCGAGACCCTTCTCCGATCAATAATCAGAAGCGGGATCTGGAGACCCATACTAACTCCCACACATTCAACGATGACTTTCTTGTGATCGTCGGAACCTTTTACGCTAGTATCTTAATCCTTTTGTTTCGCGATATATTACATGTCCGAGAATCGATCATCGGTATCTCCATACCTAGTTTGATCTCGTTACTGACATGTACTCTTTTCTCGTTCCCATGATATAACACTCTAGTGATCAAATCACTTGCTTGCAAGCTAATCAATGTGATATCACCGAGAGGGCCCAGAGCATATATATCCGTCATCGGGATGAACTAATTCCACTCTTGATCCATGGGCCTCAACATAACACTTTATTAGTTCTGAACCCATCTTTATAATCACCCTGTTACGGTGTGACGTTTGATGTTATCAAGAAACTCTTCCGGTGTTAGTGATTGACATGATCTCATGGTCTAAGGATTAGGATCACTTCGTAAGTTGTCATAGCAATATAAACTCAATGACTTTGATCGCAATGATATACTTCGGATGCATATTCATCACATCATTACACTAATGTTGTGACCTCGTTATTAACAACATCCAATGTCTATGATCAGGAAACCTTGATCATCTTGTTAATCAACGAGCTAGTTTATGAGAGAGGCATAACTAGGAACTTTCTGTTTGTTTATTAAACACGCATGTATTAACGTTTCCGTATTAATACAATTATAGCATGCAAAATAAAAATCTATCATATACTTGGAATGCACATAATAAACACTTTATTATTGCCTCTCAAGGCATATTCCATTCAGTCTCCCACTTGCACTAGAGACAATAATCTAGTTACATAGTGATGAATCTAACACTCATGGAGTTCTGGTGTTGATCATGTTTTGCTCTAGGGAGAGTTTTAGTCAACGGATCTGCTACATTGAGATCTGTATGTACTTTACAAATCTTTATATCTCCATCCTTGACATGCTCACAGATGGAGTGAAACCGATATGCTTGGAATTCTTATGAGACCTTGGTTATTTGGCATTGGCAATGGCACCATTGTTGTCACAATAGATCACCATTGGGTCCAATGCGCTCGCAACCACACCTAGTTCGGATATGAACTCCTTCATCCAAACCGCTTCCTGAGCCGCTTCCGATGCAGCAACATATTCGGCCTCCGTTCTTGATCCCGCCACCACGGGTTGTTTGGAACTCCTCCAACTAACCGCTCCGCCATTCATGAGAAATATGTATCCAGATTGAGACGTAGAGTCATCCGAATCGGTGTCAAAGCTTGCGTCAACATAACACTTAGCGAAGAGCTCTTCTTCACCTCCGTACACAAGAAACATATCCTTAGTTCTTAGCAAGTACTTAAGGATATTATTGACCGCTATCCAGTGTTCCGAACCTGGATCCGATTGGTACCTACTTGTCAAACTAATAGCACGTGAAACATACGGTCTTGTACATAGCATGGCGTACATTATAGAGCCTATGGCTAAAGAATAGGGTCCTTTGTCCATTATGTCTCTTTATTCCACCGTAGCCGGGTTTTGAGTCTTACTCAATGTCTTGCCTTGCAACATAGGTAAGAAACCCTTTTTACTTCCATCCATTTTAAACTTATTTAAAATATTATCAAGGTATGTACTTTGCGATAGCCCTATTAGGCTCCTAGATCTATCTCTATAGATCTTTATGCCTAATATGTATGACGCTTCACCTAGGTACTTCATTGAAAATTTGCTGTTTAGATAACTTTTAACACTATTTAAAAGATCTATATCATTTCCGATCAATAATATGTCATCCAAATATAATATTAGAAATGCCACATTGCTCCCACTCACTTTCTTGTAAATACAAGCCTCTCCATAAGTTTGGACAAATCCAAACTCTTTGATCACCTCATCAAAGCGGAGATTCCAACTTCGTGATGCTTGCTTTATTCCATAGATGGATCGCTGAAGCTTGCATACCTTGTTAGCATTCTTAGGATCGACAAAACCCTTTGGTTGTATCATATACAACTCTTCTTCAATATTACCATTGAGGAACGCGGTTTTGACATCCATCTGCCATATCTCATAATCGAAATATGCAGCAATTGCTAACATAATCCTAACTGACTTTAGCATCACTATGGTAGAGAATGTCTCATCGTAGTCAACTCCTTAAATTTTTCGAAACCCCTTTGCGACAAGTCAAGCTTTATAGACGGCCACATTACCATTAGCATCAGTTTTCCTTTTGAAAATCCATTTATGCTCCACGGCCTTTCGGTCATGAGGTAAGTCCACCAAGTTCCAAACTTGATTTTCATACATGGATTCCATCTCGGATTTCATGGATTCTAACCATTTGTTGGAATATGGGCTCATCATCGCTTCTTCATACGTCGCAGGCTCATCAATTTTATCAACCATGAAATTCATAACAGGGTTTTCGTACAGTTCGGGAGCTGCATGCGACCTGCTAGACCTGCGAGGTTTGGTGGTACTCTCTTTCGGAGTTTCATGATCATTATCATTAGCTCCCTCTTCAACTGGTGAATCCAACTCCGGAACAACTTCCGGCGCTGCGCTACTCGCCATACTTTGAAGAGAAGGTTCAATAACCTCTTCGAGTTCTACCTTCCAACTACTCACACCTTTCGCGAGAAACTTTTTCTCTAGAAAGGATCCATTCTTGGCAACAAAAACCTTGCCCTCGGATCTGTGATAGAAGGAATACCCAATAGTTTCCTTAGGGTGACGCATTTTTCCGCTTTGGGTTCGAGTTTATCCGGTTGAAGTTTCTTCACATAAACATCGCATCCCCAAACTTTAAGAAATGACAGCTTAGGTTTGTTTCCAAACCACAATTCATATGGTGTCTTTTTAACAGATTTAGATGGTGCCCGATTTAAAGTGAATGCAGCAGTTTCTAGTGCATAACCCCAAAATGACAACGACAAGTCCGTCAGAGACATCATAGATCGAACCATATCCAATAAAGTACGATTACGACGTTCCGACACACCATTTCGCTGTGGTGTTCCGGCAGGTGTGAGTTGTGAAACAATTACACGCTCTTTCATATGAGTGCTAAACTCGTAACTTAGATACTCTCCTCCACGGTCGGACCGTAGAAATTTGATCTTTCTATTACGATGATTTTCCACTTCATTCTGAAATTCCTTGAACTTTTCAAAGGTTTCAGACTTGTGTTTCATCAAGTAGATATAACCGTATCTAGTCAAATCATCCATGAAAGTAACAAAATAACGATATCCACCTCGCGACGACACGCTCATTGGACCATATACATCAGAATGTATGATTTCCAATAAATCTGTCGTCTGTTCCATTGAACCGTAAAACGGCGTTCTAGTCATCTTGCCCATAAGGCATGGCTCACATGTATCAAATGATTCAAAATCAAGTGATTCCAAAAGTCCATCCGAATGGAGCTTCTTCATGCGTTTAACGCCAATATGACCTAGACGGCAGTGCCACATATATGCAGATATGTCATCATTAAGTTTAATACTTTTAGCATCGACATTATGAATATGTGTAACATTATTATCGAGATCCAACAGAAATAAACCATTCATCATCGGTGCATGAACATAAAATATTTCATTCATATAAATAGAACAATCATTGTTCTCGTATTTAAATGAATATCCACTTCACATCAAACATGATCGAGATACAATGTTCATGCTCAGTGCTGGCACCAGATAACAATTATTCAAGTTTATTACTAATCCCGACGGTAAGTGGAGAGGTAGCATTCCGACGGCGATCACATCAACACTTGATCCATTGCCGACACACATCTTGACCTCACCCCTTGCTAGTGATCGCTTGTTCCGCAGCCCCTGATTCGAGTTAAAAATATTAGCAACTGAACCGGTATCAAATACCCAGGTGCTACTGCGAGTACTAGTCAAGTACATGTCAATAACATGTATATCATATATCTTTTTTTGCCTTGTCGGCCTTCTTGTCTGCCAAATACTTGGGGCAGTTGCGCTTCTAGTGGCCAATCCCCTTACAATAATAGCACTCGATATCATACTTAGGTCCAACTTGGGGTTTCTTTTCAGGCACGGCAACCGGCTTGCCGCCCTTACTTCCCTTCCATTTTCCCTTCTTGTCTTTCTTGAAACCAGTGTTCTTATTGATCATCAACACTTGATCTTCTTTCTTGATATCCACTTCTGCAGTTTTAAGCATTGACAGAAGCTCGGGGAGAGACTTCTTCATGCCTTGCATATTATAGTTCATCACGAAGCTCTTATAGCTAGGTGGCAGAGACTGCGGAACACGATGGATGCCTAAGTCAATGGGAATCATTATTCCCAAGGACACAAGCTTATCGGCGTAACCCGACATCTTGAGTACATGCGTACTTACGGAGCTGTTCTCTTCCATCATGCAGCTAAAGAACTTTTCTGAAGCATTGTAGCTCTCTACAGCAGCATGTGTGTCGAAAATCATTTTCAACTCACCCATTGTATCAAATGCATTGCCGTTTTCTAAATGCTTTCGAAGTTCTTGCTCTAGCCCATACAATATGCCGCAATGAACTAAGTTGTGGTCCTCTTGATGAGTCTGATAGACATTCTGCTCCTTGTCAGGGGCATCATAGAATGGTGGGGGGCCTAGCGGAGCTCCTAGCACATATTGCTTTTGTGCAGCAGAGAGGAGAATCCTCAAATTCATGGCCCATTCGGTAAAGTTGCTACCGTTCGTTGCAAGTTTCTCTTTCTCCATGAACACATTGAAATTAAAAGCAGGTGGTGCCATCTACAACAGAATTTGTAAAGTTTAGACTAAGTTTATTATAGATTGAGTTCAACTAATCCACATTATGAATGAACTCCCACTCAAAAACGACATCCCTCGTGCCTTTTTGGTGATTACATGAACCAAATCCACTACACCAAGTCCGATCATCACGTGAGTCGGTGTAGCTTCAAAGGCGAGCATCAAATGGGCATCATATCTACCATATGACTCATGCTTAACCTTTCAGTCCGTGTTTCGAGGCCATGTCTGTACATGCTAGGCTCGCCAAGTAAGAACCTTAGTATCCGCGTGTGTAACTGTCTTACACCTAAAATATGGTCGTGGATCCAAGAACACCCGATCATGACGTGATGTCTTGGAGCAACGAAATATAATCGGTGCAACCTTAAGGAAGAACACATTCTTATCTTGATATTTAAATGAGGGATCATCTTATTATGCTAATAAAACGCTAAACAAGCAATATAAGATGCAATCAAACATCACATGTTTGTAAGTGAAATCATATGGTTTCCGCATATGATCTCCATCTTGTGCACCGTGGTATGATCACTATCATACCTTTATGTGTAAGGCAAGGTCTATGGAACTTACATGTTATGTGTGTTGTAAGAGTATCATCTCATACTTCTACTTACAACATCACCATATCATAACACTACCCCAGAAACAATCTAAACTAGACGCCTCTAATTTATCCATTACAAGTTTTACGTGGCTTAGGGCTTTCGAAGATAGAACCATTCATACCTACGAACATGAACCACAACGAGTATTACCAAATTGTTGAAAAATCGTTGCAAATTAGATATTGACTATAGTAGGAGATATAGACACCCGCTAGCCACTTATGCAAAACTAGTTGCATGTCAAGCGTGGAACAGGTCTCATGTGTCGAGGACATGTAAAGTTTGTCCAGGCCGCTTCATCCCACTATGCCACCAATATCCAAAGTACAACCAAGAAGCAACAACATGATCATCATCGCCCACATACTCATCTGTGTACTACCCGTGTAAAGCATCTACGCATAGATCCGGCTCTGATACCACTGTAGGATTCGTAGCATAGAAAACAAAAAATTTCCTACGATGGGAACAACTATGTACCAAGATCTATCTACTAGATACAAACAATAGGCAGATGTATATCCGTAGAGAACATACCCTTGAAGACCGACAAAGCTTAACGAGTCAAACTCGTTGTTGATGTAGACGATCTCTTGCCGATCTCAAGATCAAGAGGAAGTCCTTAGCACCGCAACTTAGCGGCGCATTCGTGCTCGCACACACGTTCGAGGCACCGAGCAACCTCCGCCTCCTAGCTCCAGCGATGCAGCGGAAGCATAACTCTTTCTTGCCGAATAGCCACCGGGAACATGTATCTCGCTAGTCCGATACCATGGGGGATAAATACTAGAGGGGGAGAGAGATCCTTCACGAGGAGGTGTGAGTGAGAGAGAGGAAAGGGGGCTCCTTTTATAGGAGGAGGGGGGCACCGAAGGGGGTGGCCGCCGGCAATGGGGGCTACCCCCTCCCCTCCTTCATTCATGTGGGTGGACACTCCACTCACTCAAATGCCTTTCAATTCGCTCCACTCAAAAACCCACTCAAATTCCCATTAAATTTCCACCAAATTTAATGCAAACTCTCATTAAATAAAACTCCTTTTATTTATTCAGAATTTTGTCAATTACTTAGTTGACAAACATTCACATATAACCCCTTGCTAGTATTTCATTTCACATGCAAAAAACACTTTCTGCAATTTAACCCGAAAACCTGTTTCGGTATCTCGTGAAATAAATTCCTGCGCTTGTTATTCTTTCCGGCATGAAACTTTTGCTCCAATTGGATGTCGGTGTCTCTTAAGTGTGTCACCCTATGGTTCACGAATAATGTGGACATGATGGAGACCCTTCTCCGATCAATAATCAGAAGCGGGATCTGTAGACCCATACTGACTCCCACACATTCAACGATGACTTTCTTGTGATTGTTGGAACCTTTTACGTTAGTATCTTAATCCTTTTGTTTTGCGATATATTACATGTCCGAGATTCGATCATCGATATCTCCATACCTAGTTTGATCTCGTTACTGACATGTACTCTTTTCTCGTTCCCGTGATATAACATTCTAGTGATCAAATCACTTGCTTGCAAGCTAATCAATGTGATATCACCGAGATGGCCTAGAGAATATCTATCCGTCATCGGGATGGACAAATTCCACTCTCGATTCATGGGCCTCAACATAACACTTTATTAGTTCTGAACCCATCTTTATAATCTCCCTATTATGGTGTGACGTTTGATGTTATCAAGAAACTCTTCCGGTGTTAGTGATTGACATGATCTCATGGTCTAAAGATTAGGATCACTTCGTAAGTTGTTATAGAAATATAAAATCAATGACTTTGATCGTAATGTTATACTTCGGATGAATGTTCATCACATCATTACACTAATGTTGTGACGTCGTTATTAACAACATCCAATGTCTGTGATGAGGAAACCTTGACCATCTTGTTAATCAACGAGCTAGTTTATGAGAGAGGCATAACTAGGAACTTTCTGTTTGTTTATTAAACACACATGTATTAACGTTTCCGTATTAATACAATTATAGCATGCAAAATAAACATCTATCATATACTTGGAATCCACATAATAAACACTTTATTATTGCCTCTCAGGGCATATTCCCTCCAGCTAGAGAATGGGAAGCCACCACTACCTCAACCTTTTGCGAGATCACCGTGTCGACAGGGAGAGGTAGCCCAGGGGATGTGATGTTCTCCGCGAGATCATCCTCGTGGCGCGCCCTTTTCGCCTTCGGGCTCCTGTGGGACACCATATCAGCATTAAACCTGGAAAAAAGGAGTCAGGCTAGGAATAAGAGAAGCTTACCCTCCATCGGAAGCACGGACCTCCCGTCTCGATTCGGAAGAAGCCTAGGGGCTCTCCCCCATGGTGGATTCCTATTTGAAGCCATCATCCTCCTAAAGCCTCGGGGGAATCCCCCAGGATCCCCTGGGGATCCTTCTTCCTTGTAACGGCCAACAGCTCCAGGAATCATCCCCAGGCTGCTCGCCGAACTCACGACGTCATATTCAAGGTCATCCTCAAGCAGATGCAGCGACGGCACCATGCGATACTTGTCGGCATCATGCTCCTCGCTGGATGAAATGGGCACCGCCTTGCAGAGCCTTCTGGGAGGAGCTTATAGATCTTCTGAAGCCAATGCTCCGCCCGATGGCTCCATGGAAACCTCCTCAGCTCTGGCTGGCTGCGGGTTGGCCATCAGGGCAGTGATCCCCCTTGCTTCTTCTTGCCTCACTGGAAGCAAGCTCCGAGCATTACAACGGGGCATCAAACCAATGAAATCACACCTAATGCTGCTGGAGGAGCGGTATAGAGGAGGGTACACCGCAGGAAGATAGTCAGAGCTACGTGCGGTGAACAACACCTTCATCGCCTCCTGGACTCTTGTAGTGCTAAGAAGTCCCTCCTGGAGCTTCATGTGGTCTGTCCCTCCGGAGTAGGCCCACACACCTTTGGTATGGGCTTGAAGAGGATCAATATAGCGATGTAGGAATTACTTTGCGACCATCATCTCGGTCAAGCCACCAGCTCACAGACTCGCAATGCACGCGACAATAATTTTTCACTCCTCGTGAGGGAAAATCTTTTGGCTCCAAAAACCTCTAGACTTCACTGTCGGGCTCGTTGGGATGTCTAGTGAGGGATTCATCTCCATGTAATCCATCCATATCCAGCGTGAGAAAAAATTATCCACTTTCTTCGACCACGAGCCGGAGAGGTATCGAAACTCGATACAGAGAGAGACACATCCGGACAATGGCTCCCGCGGTGACACGCAGACTATAGAAGTGGCGAAATAGCTGCATGGAACGCTTTATGCTGAGAAACTCTTCATAAATGTAGGCGAAGATGGCGATGGAGGTCACTGAGTTGGGCTGCAAGTGCAACAATTTAATCTTGTAATGTTTCAAGAGAGCAAATTAGAAGTCCGAAAAAGGGGGGATCAGCTCTACATACAAGGTGTGGAGGAAGAAGGGGTAAGTGGTCACAAGGAGCTCGCTACTGTCCATTGTGCCAGGCAAGATGACAGTGTTGCCCCACTTTTTGGACTCCCCAGCGAGCAAGAAGCAGTACAGGAGAAGATCATCCTCGGTCTTGAGAGTGGGATGCCTCAACGCAAGGGAAGGGGAGGAACCCATTGCACCCTCCTCGTCGGTGTCTTGGGAAACTCTCCTCTCGCTGGACGTCATCACACAAGGACAAGACTTGGAGGGGTGCATGGGTACCTAGGAGAAGCGAGGAAAAAGAAGCTCACAGGAGATGGTGGCAGAGAAAGAGAGGCAAGCACACTTTCCAAATGAAACCCTGCCCGAGACCACTAAGCAGTGGCCTAGGAGAATTGCGGAGGCAGATTTCCTTTCAGTAGTGGAGATTTTCCTACCATTTGGGATTCAGGTCTTGATGAGCTGTCCCTTATGGCACTGCCATATGATTCAGGGCGGCCCAGCACCTCTTGGGGCCCCTGTCCCTTCGCACCTTACCCGACACGCGCAGCCTAGGAGCCTGAGGGATACTGTCGGGCCAATGGTAACCAGGGTAGCCAGGCCATCTGCTGCTAAGCCTTTACGGCAAGACGTTCACCAAGACTCGGAGAGCCTCCCTCTTCAAGCGTCAAGGAGAGTCCTCGAGGCATCTAAAGCAAGTTCCTCTCTGAGAGAAACCCCACAAAGACAGAGGCATCTCGGCGAGCCCCAACCTAGGTCACCCCCGCGCACCAACACTTGAGTGCTGAAGCCGCGCAAGAACAATTATGCTCCAAGAGAAGGATAGAAGCCGTCAACTTCACCTCCAAGACAAGGGGAGATTTCCCCTTCCTCAAGACATGAGTGGCCGACAAGGCCTCGACATAGGGGACCACCCCCTCTCTCAGTAGAGACATGAAGAGTGTGACGAAAGCAACATCTTTGACTCAAACACTCTCTCCCTTGTCGCCATGTGGAAACCCTTCCTGCCACATTGGCGGGAAGAGTACTGTGGAGCCTATAAAAGGAAGGGTAAGGAATCGTAGGAGGGTTATCTTCTTCCACCTTGGAAACCCTAGCCTTATCCTCCAAGGAGCTCGTGTTCTGATCGCATGATCAACCTCTTGTAGTTGTAGCCACACCAAAGCAATACAAGCAAAGCATGAAGTATGGTTTTACACCGCACGGTGGCCTGAACATGGGTAAACTCCTTGTGTCATCCTTGCCGTGATTTTATGATTCCTATCCAAGTTCATAAAGGGAGCTTGGGGAAAACGTGTTTGTCCCCCTGCGTTCGATTCTACCTACTTCGCGAGATACCCTGCTGGGACAATCTCGATAGAAAAATAGAGGAAAACCATGAGCGCAAGCCAGCGAAACTTCACTATAACAGGGAGTGTTTACACAACACCGGGGATTTCACATATGAAACTTATCCCGGTCGGTGCCTTACAAGAAAAGTATATAACAATGAAAACCTAAGTCTTTAATGATTCATACCGCAGGAGGCCTATCACCTCTGCACCCCAAGGCGTTCCTTTTGGGCACAGGCCTTGCTATGCTCGCCAGAAGTTAGTTGCCTTAATAAATTTAGATCATATTTTAATAAGTAGGAAATAGCCTACTAGTGACGTATCTAAATATCTTATTGGTGACGCATTAGTGATACGCCACTAACAAGATGCCACTGGTCAGTGGCTACCGGTGGCGCACAGTCTGCTACGTCACCAGTGGTTGAGATACTCATAGCGTACCAACCTGGTACACCACTAGTGGTAACCTAAAATAGACGCGCTACTAGTATTTAATAGCATTTAAAAATGATTACTATAAATATAGTACAATCTGTCATATATATAGAAGTCTATACATTTATACATACGGCTAATTAAGTTGTATATATGAGTATAAAATACAAAATACAGTGCAAATACAAGCACGCCCATTGGTACAGGACGATGTAGCCTTGTGTTGATATCGATGTCATCGTCGTCGTAACCCCGTGTCAATGTCATCGTCATCGTTGCGGAAGCCCCGTGTCGATGTTATCGTAGTCGCCTCCGCAACCCAATGTCGACCATTTCATTATCTCTTATACTCTTATATTTTCTCAGCTCTTCACATCATCTTTAACATCCATATTTACATGTGGTTGCTATATGATTTGTACACACAATATGCATATTTTTTTGACAAAGGGCATATATTAATATTGCAAAAATAATAATTACATCTAGGCTTTGTACCAACAAAATATTCAAAGACATTAAGAATGCACACAACCAAGAAAAAATAAAAAGAGAGAAATATAAACTAAGACCCGTCACAGTGATGAAACACTTGCAACAAAAACATTGTAACCACCAGTGAAGACAATACCTAGACCCTAGAAAGGATTCGCCAAAAGCAACCTCTTAAAGAAGGAAACAATGTACCAGTATTATCGTCGTTCGATTGAGGATCTTAAGTTTTTACCATGGAGAAGATCCGATTTCACAAAACAATGCCTTTCCAGACACAACCAATAAAGGTAAGATCTTGGGCTTTTATCTTAGTATCGCGACTCGGTGCTCGAGGGAAACCACCAAAAATGCAGTACACCCGTGATTTTGCTCCTTCTTGCCAAGGCCATTGCTGCAAGTCCCTGACACTCGACACACCGAAAGAACTTGTACAGAAAATCTTCATCGGCACCCAAAACACCTCTACACGATTACAAACCTCTCATCGCAGCCACCATGACTTTCTCCACATCAGTCTATGACATGAAAATCTATATGTAAGCATGTCCCATGGCACCATCAATAAAGAGAAGCTTCGCGTCACACCCTGATGAAGTCTCATTGGCCGAAACTAAGGGAGCACACGACTGGATCGATTCCAATCCAGATATTTAGTGGTGCCATGTGCCAATCAGGGAAATTACTAAGAGGAAGACTGGAACTCATCGGCGTCTTGATTGAGGAGGCCCCCAAAAAGATGATTGACGACTTGGCGCTTCAAGAACACCAGGGCCAAAACCACCTTTATTCAGGCCAAGCTAGCAGCCCCACACCGCCAGCCGGCTCACGACGATCGGATTGAGCGGGCCATCCCCTTCCGTCCCAGATTGAACCCAAGGTTGGCCCTAGATCGGGCCCGTGTGCCAGGAGGTCTGTTGCGCACCCGCTAGGCATGCACAGATGCATCATCGCCGCCTCGGGGCTCCACTGCCACGCCCTCCGCTGCCTCCTCCGCACCACCTTGTCATGCGCCGACGAGCTCCGCGCACCGACGAGCGCTGCCGCCCTGCCGCCCGTGCACCACCCGCGCCGCCTTGGAGTTGACCCCCCCGCACGAAGGCGAGCGGCTTTTATAGTGTGCACATACTATTTGAAATCTAGAGTCCGCTTGGAGCTTTGAATTTTTAGTTGAGAGATCAAAATCATATTAATAAATCCCCGTTTTATAGTTAGCAATTGAAAAACGATGTGGCAGTATGGTTTCGATTTGCAGTTCTAGGTTTGGTGTGGGAGTCCGAAATGTTTTAGTTCATTCGCAGTGTGAGCGAGAAACCGTGGACCAGTGGGAAAACAGAGAAATCCTATTGTAGATCATTTTGACGCTGAGTTGGGATAATCTTATACTGTACTAGTTTTTTTTTTCAAGATTACCCCCAATTCAACGACAAAATGATCAGCATCGACCGATATATATCTTAGCGAGAGCCAACGTCCTCAGTTCACACGGAGTTGCTCCCATCGATCAGGACGCGTAATTCGATGATGATAATGATCGATCAGACCATAGTAGTATGTCAAGGCACTGACACGTGCTAATGAACCTTAATTAAATTACGCGTGGCCGATGTTTCCAACCACTCCAGCCGCCCGAACAGTCAAGAGCACGATCCTACCTAGCACCTGGTGAACATATCATAATCCAACCAACTTCTTAATTTCAGCGTGTGTTTCCAAGCCACAGTGCGCTGTCAACGTTGTCTAATCACACGCTGCCGCGTACACACGTACGAGAGTGATTATCCATATGCTGCTCGTGCAACGCATGCCCGCAGGCCGCGCCACTGGCCGGCCGGTATATATTGAGCGAGTGTCCTCGGCTCGCAGCTGCACAAACCAGCCATCCTGATCGAACAAACAAATCAAGCTCCTCTGCTTCAAGGTTTTCGAATTCCAAAACCAATCATCAATCGCATGGCTTTAGATTGCAGGGCGTCTCTGCCGCCTCCGGCAGCCAGCATTCCTGCCGACTACGGCGAGGCGGCGAGGCGGAGGCCTGGTGTTTCGTCAGCCGAGGGAGGGGACATGCTGATGATGCAGGGGAGCGCCATGGCGACGGACGTCCCGCTGCCGTGGAACGACAAGGGGAGGATGAAGCGGGAGCTGGTCGCATGGGCCAAGGCCGTGGCGTCCATGGCCATCAGGAGTCGATGCGGTGCTAGGCTGCTAGCTAAGATATATTCCCTCTGTTTTATGATATAAGATGTTTTAATTTTATAAAAGAAATGTATCTAGACAATTTTTAGTGTATAGTTTTAAAGTGAATCTACAAAATAAAAGAGATCTAGATATACTCCTTTCATAAAGATGAAGTATATACTTACACGCGAGAGGCAACTGGGGCGCCATGAAAGCTGCTTCGTGCATATGCCCGCTGCACCGAGCCAGTAGACTAGATTTCTTTTATTTCTCTCAATCCTCTTTTCACGGATCGATCCCCGTGATCTTCTTGATTGACCAATCGGCAATCGGTCGATCGTTCGACTTGTACATGTTTTTGCAAAGGATGGACAATTGATGCGACAATGGAGTGGGGATGTGTTGCAATAGATCATGAAGGAGACGTTGTTTTTGCTGCCATGGGACCTGCTCTCCAGCTGACCAATGCCATGTACACAAGACCATGTCTCTTTTAAAGCCGATCGAATTTGTGGAATAATTTGGGATGGGTCCTGTCATTTTTTACACTGACTGTGCAAGTCTAAAGCATGCTGTTACATCTACCGATCTAAGATCGTGCTGCCCTGGGAACTCATTTTAGAGAAGTGAAATACTTACTTCCTTTGTATGGGTTTCATCGAGCACTGTGTTATTTGTGTTATTTTTGTCGTCGGTGTTGTAATAAACCAGCGCATGTGGGGGATAGTTTTGGTGCCAGGGAGGTCCACGAAAGCCATTTTCTATGGCTGACACGTTTCCCAGACGATGTAGCCACGTCATAGTTACGTGACGACGACTTTGGTGATGATACGGTGACACTCCGAAATCAGAGCTAGACAAATATCAGATCTTAATCAAACACAAGTCTAACATAGAGCTCGAGAGCTTACAATGAAAAAAGATAACACAACAGTGAGTATTACAACAAGCTCATAACAGAGTGAAGAAGCAAATATTATAAGCATGGGCCATTGACCACATACATCAAACAACAGAACGTAAATTATGCTATTAAACATATCAAACTTAACAAATATCCTAAGAGACCTGAAACATAACGACGATGTCCTAGTCCATAAATTTTAGGCTGGGAGCCAGAAACCTCAAGCTACTTGTCGATGTCGATGTCGTACCAAACTCATATTCAAGAGAACACTTACTTTACTGCAAAAATATCAACGAAGCAAGACTGAGTACATGGTGTAATCTGCATGACTTATGGTTGGTGGAGTTACTTTGCGTAAAACAATATTTATTTGCAAAACAAGGAGTAGAAACTCGTCTAATCAGAACATTTTAAAAAGAGATAAGGAGAACGATATCTCCAACTTATTGACCATCTTGATATCCACCAAATTATCATCATCAGAACCTCTCAACTAGGATCATCCCCTTGTTCCCTGAGGAAGTGTACTTAACACACATTTGTCGGGGGGATGGTCCCCGGGTACCCCCAAAGACGCGCCCCAAGACAGTCAAAAAAGGCAGGTACAACAGATTTGACCTGGGCCGGCTGGAGGCTTCTAGCCGGCCTGCCCGCGCCCCTCCGGCCCATCGGCCGCCTCTCCCGCGTCGCCCACTGTGCGCGCCTCTCGGCCGGCTCGACCGCCCCAATCGGTCATCCGGCTGGGTGCAGCTGGATCGATCGTTGCACCCGAGGCGGCTGCTACCCCTTCGATCGGTACCAGATAAAGCCACAAGACAAGGACCAGACATCGACAAGACATAGGCCACGCTGCTACCATGCCTCTACTATTAGTACCACTATGCACTATTGATGGCGCCCAACACTTGTCGTGGAACGCTTCGTTGGAAACCCCAATAGCAAGGTGTGAAGCAGCACAGCAACAAGTTTCCTTTAGTAAGAAACCGAGGTTATCGAGCCACTAGTAGGAAGGAAACGTCACACAGGTGTTGCAAGCAACGCAGATACCTGCACAACACAAACTCAAGACTTTTCCCCCAACGAATCAGTGAGGTTGTCAAGCTCACTGGTTTGCTGTAACAAAGGATTAAACGTATGGTGTGAAAGGTAATGGTTTGCAGCAAGTAAACAAGTAATAGTGGAAGATGTAACAATGGTAAAGATTGGACCGGGGTCCATAGTTCACTAGAGGTTCTCTCCTTAGATAAACAACATGGCATGAAGGATAAACAAATTACAGCAGGGCAATTGATAGGAACTGAGCAAGGCATAACAATGCAATTACTAGCCAGAAATATCCTATGATATTCGTTTGGGCAATACAACAAGATACATAGACCGCCATCCAACTGCATCTATGACTAGAAGTCTACCTTCAGGTTATCATCCGAACCCCCTCTAGTATTAAGTTGCAAGCAACAGACAACTGCTTTAAGCAAAGTGTGTAAGGTAAACAGTCCACATGTTCCATGAACAAGAGACCATTGTTTTCTCCCTAGTAGCAATAGTACATCTACAATCGAAGAGATTATTGTCACATTCCTTGGAACTAGAGGCATGAACCCACTATCGAGCATAAATACCCCCTCTTGGAGTCACTAGCAACTACTTGGCCAAGATAGCTACTAACAACGGAGAGCATGCAAGATCACAAACAACATAGACATGATAGAATCATAAAGACAAAACAATTAATCAAACCAACATAATAATCTCAATATCCATAGGATCCCCGCAAACATAACATGCATGATTACAAATAGATTAGATCTTGATCATGAACGGAGCTCACAAGATCTATACATGAAAGCACAAAGGAGGAGATACAACCATCTAGCTACTATATGGCCCCATAGTCCAAGGTGGAACTACTCACGCATCATACCGGAGAGAGGGCCTCCAGGATGATCTCCCCTTCGGTAGGGTGCTGGGAAGAACTTCAGATCCCCCCGATCTAGGGACGATGGTGGCGGCGGCTATAGACGGTTTTGTGGAGATTTGATCAGGTGCCTAGGGTTTCTGCATCGGGGGATTATTATAGGCGAAGGGGGAGGACGAGGCGCCGACCAGGGGGGCAAACCCTAGCCAGGCGCGAGGTGGGGCCCACCCACACCTGGGGTGGGTCTGGCCGCCCTGGCTGGCCCCTTCGGCTCCCCTTTGGACTTCTTGTTCCCCACGAAAAGTAATTGACTTTGACGTCTGTCCTGTCCAATTCCGAGAATATTTCTTTACTAACTTCTCTAAAACCAAAAACAGCAGAAAACAGACATCCGGCACTGTTGCAACTTGTTAATAGGTTAGTACCAGAAAACATGTAAAAAGAACCTCAAAGTGTAGACAAGTAAAGCAAAGTAGATACTAAACAAGCAAGAAGCATCAAAAATTATAGATACCTTTCCAATGTATCAACATCCCCAAGCTTAACTCCTGCTCGTCCTCGAGTAGGTAAGTGATAAAAGAATAATTTTTTAGGTGACATGCACCCTCACAATAAAGATCCAACCAATTGCAGGCATTAAAAGCTGGGATCAAAGAACTCTAAACATGTGCATGAAAGATGGAGTTCTAACAATAGGACATAGTAACTATGCATGCAACATGGCAAGCTACAAACAAAGATCATGAATAACATTCATTGAAAAATGTTTGTTTGTTTCACATACAGAAAACATGGCATAGTGGCAATTAGCTTGACCCTCATAGAGTAGCAATGTAGATGCATAGGACACCTTCAAAGTTCACAAGGGTGACAAGAAACAAATAGCACAAGAACAAGTAATATCACAATATGCATCAATTAATAAGCTTTGGAACACTACACACAGAATGACAACTATGCTCTCTTAATGGTGCCTAAAGGTAGAAGGTGGAGACTCAATAATGGTGGAAGAAAGGCCTTTTTTGTAAAGGAAGGAGTGATTACAAATTTCAAAAATATCTTCCAAAAATTATGGTACTTGTTAGTTTCAGCCCTCATTGCCCCTATCATAAGCATCTTGAAGTGGTTAAGGTTAAAGTGGCAAAGTGATACGTCGGAAACGTATCTATAATTTTTGATGCTCCATGCTTGTTTAGTATCTACTTTGCTTTGCTTTGCTTTGTCTACACTTTCAGGTGTTTTTATATCTTTTTTGGAACTAACCTATTAATAAGTTGCCACAGTGCCAGTTGCATGTTTTCTTCTGTTTTTGGTTCCAGAAAGGCAGAAAATTAATATTCTCGGAATTGGACGGGACAAAAGCCAAAGTCAATAACTTTCCGTGAGGGACACGAATCCAGAAGGAGGGACGGAGAGGCACTAGAGGGTGGCCAGACCCCCTGGGCACGACCAAGCCTGGCCCGCGCCTGGGGAGGGTGTGGGCCCTCTGGCCACCTCCTCGGTCTCCCCCTTCGCCTATAAGAAGCCTCTGACCCAAAAACCCTAGGGAATCTAGAAGAAATCCACAAAAACCTCCGTAGCTCCGCCGCCGCCGAAAGGGAGATTCGGGGGACAGAAAGTCTCTGTTCTGGCACTCTGCCGGGACGGGGAAGTGCCCCCGGAGCCATCTCCATCGCCATCTTCATCACCGTTGCTGATTCCCATGATGAGGAGGGAGTAGTTCTTCCTCGAGGCTAAGGGCTCTATCGTTAGCTATGTGTTCATCTCTCTCTCTATGCATGATCTTGTGGTCATGAGCTTTGTAATCAAGTATATCTACCTTGCTACTCAAGTGCTTCATTAGATCTCTGCTCTCCCCATGTGTGTGAAAGTGACGGCGTGCATGTCATGGTGGCACTTAGGATTGAGTCTACATAAATACTCTTTGTGCTTTAATAGATCTATGATTTTTCCCACGTGTGTGAAAGTGACAGCGTGCATACCGTGTGTGGCACTTTGGCTAGATTGAATATTTGTTATGAGTTATATTTGGAGTTGGATGTCTCTATGAAATTGTGGTGTTTGTTGGAACCATCTAGCACTCAAGGTGACAGTGTCGGGTTATCTAGATTGGGGAAGGCCCTACCATGGATTAGAGTGTCCAACCGGAGAGTAGTTAAGAGTAGTATCATGAAGAGGATATTTATATGAGAGAGTGTTCACTAGTGAAAGTATGATCCCAAGGCCTTGTTTCTAAACATTGAAACACCGTTTGCTACTAGATCTGTTGCATGTTTGCTTGCTTTAGTCTTTACCTCACCGTCAAGCTATTTTCTGGCACCGTTACACTTGTATTTCACTATCTCTTCGGCGAACTAGTGCACATATACACCTGACAAGTATATTAGGTGTGTTGGGGACACAAGAGACTTCTTGTATCTTGATTGCAGGGTTGCTTGAGAGGGAATACCTTTGACCACTTCCTCCCCGAGTTCGATAAACCTTGGGTAATCCACTTAAGGGAAACTTGTTTCTGTTCTACAAACCTCTGCACTTGGAAGGCCAACAACTGTCTACAAGAATAGAAGTGCGTATACATCACAAAGATGGAGTATATGCTTAACGAAGTATAAGTTGGCAATCTCAAGTCCCTTGAATACGAGGGCCACACCTCATGCATACTCAACTTTGGGTCCAGGTAAGTTCTTGTCATTGTAAGTATTTGCATATCATTGAGAACCGCCAACAAGGTACACCTTGCACATGGTACAAGAGCTTTCCCATAACCAAAATGACAAGGCAAGCAGACAATGAGCATCTCAGCAATCTTTTTATTTACCATGGGAATATGGTGCTTTTTTCTCTCTTTCCTCTTTTCTCAATGTGTCTCTTTTTTTATAAGAAGAATGCTTCATAGATGTCACTATGGTGATGCTGCAAGTTTCCACCATGATTAGGCATGGCTTAGGCTAGCGGCCTAGGCGTTTCTCTAACACAGGATACAAACTCCATGGACTTACAAGTTCCCTCTTTATTTCACACCGGTGACATCCATAGACAAAAGAACATGATATCAACTGAGTACAAGGTACAAGTGCAATGTTGAAAACGTTCCCCGTGACAGCACGGTTCTGCTAATTCCAACTTATAAGTGCAAGCATATACAACCAAGTTGTCACAATGGTTCAAGTTTATTAGGGGCAAAGAATATAAAGTGTGCCATCAAGTTCGTGAGGGCTTTAATCACTAAGTTTTCACATAACAAAATAGTTTTTAATTGGAAGATAGTTGAAAACAAGAATATACTTGGAATGGTGTAACACACCATGCATAGGAGTTTATAGTGGACACTTTGGAATAACTTGGTTTTATTGGGAGTTGGAAGCATGAGTAGTACTTACTCATACAAGTGGAGGCTAGCAAAAGAACAGGAGCAACCAACTAAGAGAGCAATAATGGCCATAATCATGCAGTGCAACAAAGCATACTAATCAAAGCAAAGAGTGGTACTACAAGTCAAGGACTAAATGATCATAGCGGCTAATGGTGACTTTTCATAGTTATAACATGGTGTGAGCATGTGCCAAGTCAACCCAAGCAAAACATCAAAGGAGAATACCACAATACTATGCTTTTGCATGCTAAAACAACGCATAATTTCTTCAAGGCACACTAAGAAATCCCAATTGTTTGGAACAAAACATGCTACAACAATAATCACTAAGCATAAGATCGAAACAACACCTAGCATATCATGTTAAAGTCTAAGTCACAGTCAATGCAAGCTCCTCTTGCACTTCAAGCAAGAACTTACTTCTCCTTTCCCACACCAAGCAAACTTATTTGCAAAACAACACAGCGAGAATGGGGTCCAAACTTCTCAAGAAAACTAAACAAACTAAGCAAAGCAAACAAAAACTAAGACGCTCCAAGAACAACACAACTGTGTATGAAACAATAAAAACGAAGTGTCTAGACAGACCTGAGCTTTTTATTGATGAAGAAGGGGATGCCTTGGGCATCCCCAAGCTTTGACGCTTGTACCTCTTGGATATTTCTTGGGGTGACACCATTGTGGCATCCCCAAGCTTGAGCTTTTATCCATTCTTCATCTCATTACATCATTCTCTCTCTACACCTAAATTTTTTTCCTTCACACAATCTTCATTAGCAACATTAGCTTATTCAAAAGATATTAGACCTTTGGCAAAGCTATGAAACAACAAGTCTTTTCAATAAAAACACAAGCTACTGTAGTAACTCCTTCAAAAAGCTCAATTCACCTAAAGAGAACTCAAAAAGGAATAAATAAGAAGCAAATGCAAATAATGGTAGAAATCTGTCAAAATAGACCAGCAGATAGAAACCAATTTTTTAGAACATATTCTGTTGCTCAAATCAAAAAGTGCTGAACTAACTAAAGTTATCTAACATACTGGTAGATTTATTCGTAAATTTTCATCTCAATCCGAGTTACAGAGACTCCTCGCGAATTTTTTTGGTGGAGGACAGAAATCTGTTTTGGGACAGCAACTCCCCAAATCTTACTTACCTCTCATTAGAGGTCATTCTTGGCACAAAAAGCAAACAAAAAGGATAAGGAGATGTCATTACAGAAGTAATAACTTCCAAGACTCAAGGAGACTCTTGGGTTATCTCCCAACAAGTACTTTTCTTTAACGCCTTTAAGTTAGGCACAAGAAGCAAGAAGAATCAAGTATTTTCAAATGAAGAAGCATTAACATCAAATCTTGCTTTCAAAGGATGAGAAAAAAGCAAATTTTCTCTCCTCATAGGGAAGTGTTCAATACCTTTCTTGAATGTAAAATGATATTTAATGGTGCCTTCTTTCATATCAATGATAGCACCAACTGTTCTAAGAAAAGGTCTTCCCAAAGTAATAGGACAAGAAACATTGTATTCAACATCCAAAACATAGAAATCCACAAGGACATAAGCATTATTAACTATAATGAGAACATCATTAATACTCCCCATGAGTTTCTTCTTAGCATTATCATTGAGTGAGACATCTAAATAACAATCTTCTAATGGTGGCAAATCAAGCATTTCATAAATCTTCCTAGGCATAATAGAGACACTAGAACCAAGATCACATGAAGCTTTGAGATCAAAGTCATTCACTTGCATATTAATGATGGGTTCCCAACTATCTTCTACTTTCTTAGGAATAGAAGCTTTGTGTTTTAGCTTCTCTTCCTTAATCTTAACAAGAGCATATGTAATGTGTTTGGTGAAAGCAACATGCATATCACTAGCATCAGGACTTCTAGAAAGCTTTTGCAAGAACATAATCACTTCATAAGTATTGCAACCATCAATATCAAAGTCAAACTTAGCATCACTAGTAGTAGGCATAGTAGGAGTAGGAATAGGGACTACTTGTGGTTTAGTGGTGATGGTGCACACACTATTGTTTCTATCAATTTCAGCTTCCATTTCCCATTTAGCATGAAGTTGAGCTAACAGCCTAACATTTTCATCAATAGTAACTTGTATGGCATGAGCAGTAGCAAAGGTATTTTCCATAGTTTCAGGTTTGGCAGCCATTTTATTAACCAAGGAAGTTTGAGCTTCAGACAAAGAGGATATATTTTTCTCAACAGTTAAAAGCTTTTCCTCTATAGTCTTATTGAAAGTCCTTGAGCATGACTTCAAGTTCATAAGGGGCACTTCTATCATTGTTGTAGGAGTTTCCATAGGAATTACCATTATTAGGAGGCTAAGGCCTATAATTGTTGTTGCTACCAAAATTATTCCTGTAGGCATTGTTGTTGAAATTGTTGTTTCTAATGAAGTTCACATCAACTTGCTCTTCTTGAGCAACCAAAGAGGCTAAGGGAACACTATTAGGATCTAGAGGAGCTTTCCCATTAACAAGCATAGCCATAATAACATCAATCTTTTCACTCAAAGAGGAAGTTTCCTCAACAGAATTTACCTTCTTACCATGTGGAGCTCTCTCAATATGCCATTCAGAGTAGTTAACCATCATATTATCAAGGAACCTTGTTGCAACACCCAAAGTGAGGCCCATGAAGGTACCTCCAGCAATTGAATCTAACATATTTCTTGAGGAGAAGTTCAAACCTGCATAAAAAATCTGGATAATCATCCAAGCAGTGAGTCCATGAGTAGGGCAATTTTTAACCAAAGATTTCATTCTTACCCAAGCAGGAGCAACATGTTCACTATCAAGCTGTTTAAATTTCATAATGTCACTTCTCATAGATATAATCTTAGCAGGAGGATAGTACTTTCCAATAAAAGCATCTTTGCACTTAGTCCAAGAATCAATACTATTTTTAGCTAAAGAAAGCAACCATTCTTTAGCTTTTCCCCTCAAGGAAAAAGGAAAAAGTTTGAGCTTAATAATATCTCCATCTACATCCTTATACTTTTGCATCTCACAAAGTTCAACAAAGCTATTGAGATGGGCAGCAGGAGCACCAGAAAATTGCTCTCTCACAACAAGATTCAACAAAGCAGGCTTAATTTCATAAAAGGTAGCATCAGGAGCAGGTGGAGCAATAAGAGTGCTTAGGAAATCATTGTTGTTGGTGCTAGTGAAGTCACACAACTTGGTGTTGTCAGCAGAGTTCATTTTGGCAAAGGTGGGCAAGCCAAAAATACCAGCAGCAGCTAGAGCAGGAACTAAATTTTTTTGTGTTTTTGAATAAAGCAAGCAAACCAAACTAGACTAATTTTTTTGGGTTTTTTTGGAAAGAGGCAAACAAAACCAAGCAAAAGTAACAAAGTAAACTAAAAACAAAGTAAAGAGAAAGGAAGTGAAGGACTCCCCTTGTGAAGACGTCCTTAGACTCCCTGGCAACGACGCCAGAAAATAGCTTGATGACGCCTAGCACTTGTCGTGGAACGCATTGTTGGAAACCCCAAGAGCAAGGTGTGAAACAGCACAGAAGAAAGTTTCCCTCAGTAAGAAACCGAGGTGTTGCAACCAACGCGGAGACCTGCGCAACACAAACTCAAGACTTTGCCCCAACGAATCAGTGATGTTGTCAAGCTCACCTGTTTGCTGTAACAAAGGATTAAACGTATGGTGTGAAAGGTAATGGTTTGTAGCAAGTAAACAAGTAACAGTGGAAGATGTAACAATGGTAAAGATTGGACCGGGGTCCATAGTTCACTAGAGGTGCTCTCCTTAGATAAACAACATGGAATGAAGGGTAAACAAATTACAGCAGGACAATTGATAGGAACTGAGCAAGGCATAACAATGCAATTACTAGCCAGAAATATCCTATGAGATTCGTTTGGGCAATACAACAAGATACATAGACCGCCATCCAACTACATCTATGACTAGAAGTCCACCTTCAGGTTATCATCTGAACCCCCTCTAGTATTAAGTTGCAAGCAACAGACAACTGCTTTAAGAAAAGTGTGTAAGGTAAACAGTCCACATGTTCCATGAACAAGAGACCGTTGTTTTCTCCCTAGTAGCAATAGTACATCTACAATCGAAGAGATTATTGTCACATTCCTTGGAACTAGAGGCATGAACCCACTATCGAGCATAAATACCCCCTCTTGGAGTCACTAGCAACTACTTGGCCAAGATAGCTACTAACAACGGAGAGCATGCAAGATCACAAACAACATAGACATGATAGAATCATAAATACAAAACAATTAATCAAACAAACATAATAATCTCAATATCCATAGGATCCCCGCAAACATAACATGCATGATTATAAATAGATTAGATCTTGATCATGAACGGAGCTCACAAGATCTATACATGAAAGCACAAAGGAGGAGATACACCTATCTAGCTACTACATGGCCCCATTGTCCAAGGTAGAACTACTCACGCGTCATACCGGAGAGAAGGCCTCCGGGATGATCTCCCCTTCGACAGGGTGCCGAGAAGAACTTCAGATCCCCCCGATCTAGGGACGATGGTGGTGGCGGCTACAGACGGTTTTGTGGAGATTTGATCGGGTGCCTAGGGTTTCGGCATCAAGGGCTTCTTATAAGCGAAGGGGGAGGCCGAGGCGCCGACCAGGGCGGTCAAACCCTAGGCAGGCGCAAGGTGGGGCCCACCCGCGCCTGGGGTGGGTCTGGACGCCCTGGGTGGCCCCTTCGGCTCCCCTCTGGACTTCTTGTTCCCCATGGAAAATAATTGACTTTGACGTTTGTCCCGTCCAATTCCTAGAATATTTCTTTACTAACTTTTCTAAAACCAAAAACATCAGAAAACAGGCATTTGGCACTGTTGCAACTTGTTAATAGGTTAGTACCACAAAACATGTAAAAAGCACCTCAAAGTGTAGACAAGTAAATCAAAGTAGATACTAAACAAACATGGAGCATCAAAAATTATAGATACGTTTCCAACGTATCAACTATGCCAGACACTATAACAAATAGTGTTTACTTTATCTGATAACATATTAAATAGTAGAAGTTAGGCCGGTGGGCCACCACATGTTCCCTAGGTTGCCCATATAAAGCACCAGGGAGACCCATCGATGCATTCATCCTGACTTGGATCGCTAGCTCTCAGAAAGCTAGCTCTCTCTCTCTCTCTATCTATCTATCTATTTATCTATCTCTCTCACACACACACCGCTAGACTAGATGATTTCCAGATACAGCCCGAGGAGCACTCTTGTAGCCTGATTATACCCGATATACTGTCAGACATGCAGAAGTAGGTGTTTTACCTCACCACGAGGGCTCGAACCTGGGTACTTCTTGTGTCCCCGACGCTTGCTTGTGCCCAATCCCGCCCGCGGACGCCGTCGCTTGCTTCCCTTCTCGCTCCCGCACCACGAACTAGCCCGCTCAGGCACTGCCGTTTCCGTAACAACGACAACATTCACCTGTCAAGTTTTATGATTAGGTTAATGTTCTCTATGGTCTTAGAATTTGTCACCAAGTCGTTCATAACCGTTGACACAGATTTTTGAAAAGATTTACCCAGCAGGGGTGTATAACTTTACCCACACGTGTTTCGACCGACTCTTAACTCTACTAAGAAAAAGCAAACACCAGAAAGGGAAGCAACAATCAACATATGACATCGATGCTATGCTCAATAAAGAATGATGACAAGTTAAAGGATACTGAAATGAAACCCTAAACATAATCATTGATTTAAATGGGGTCCGAGGGGTATAAACCCTACTACTAGTAAAAGGTACATTAAAAGTTGCATTTTGGAAAGCCCCATATGCATATGAGAGGGTTCATTTGGTTCTCCTAAATAACTTGAAATTAAAGTTACTTAACAAGTGCATGATTTTGATGTTGAAGGGTAGATCACATATCTCTAAATATTTTAATATATTATTTGGAATTTTCTGACTTAAAATGAATTAGTTATGATTTTCCCAATTTTATTTCATTTTAATTTGTTTTAAAACAATTTATCATTTTTGGAATATATAAAATATTTCTCAAACTGGACCCACATGAGTTATTTTTATTCATTTTAAAAATGATTGAAGTAAATAATAAAATGTTGATAGGTAGGGCCCACATGGGTTTATTAATATCTAGAAATGATTTTTCAGGAAATAAAAAGGATATATTGCCTCATGCTGACGTCATCACTGCATCAGAACTAATGCTCACAGTCCATCATGATTCCGTCGATTCACTGCATGAGAGGAGATCAAGGCAGAACTACTGCTGGTGGCGCCACCATTTTTTGGTCACTAGAGGAGCGTCGGTGACCGTGTCCTGTGGTGGTGCACGACAGCACACGGCGCAGGCGCAACACATAGCGAGATGGAGGGTATGGAGGGGTGCATGAGAACCGCAAGCTCACCAGGAGTGTAGCAAGTTTAGGGAAGGCCAGAGTCGACTGCAACGTCTACGACCACCGCCGGGGAAGACGAATACGATTAGCTCAATTGTGAGCTCCTGAGGTTCATTCCTTTGGCGAGACGAACAAGGATGGCGACGTTGAGCTCCAGGGCATCACGAGGAGCTCGGGACGGCCTAAATTGGTGGCAGAAGAGTATTTGTAGATGACGGAGGGGCGAGCGTGAATCATAGCGCCTCGCCACTGCGGACAGCGTCGGAGAAGCCACAGAGGTGCTTCCCGCCGGGGACAAAGACGACGAAGTGAGGGAGAAGGCCGAACCGGTATGAGGCCAGCTTTGGGCCACGGATGGGCTCCGGCTGGGCCAAGCGAAAGTGAGAGGAAGGGAGGCTGCGACCTAGAATAGGTTTAGAACTTTTTTCGGTTAAAAAATTTCTCTATATCTGTTTTTCTTTTTCTACTCTATTTTCCAAATCCTTTTCTGTTCTGAATTTGTTTGAAAAATAGTAGAGTTTCAAATTAATTTGAAAACACTCACAGCCCTTATACACAATTTGGGCTGCATGCATTTTTGGATTTTTGAAATTCAAAATCATTTGAGAGGATTTACATAAAGGGAAGAATATGAAATTTAGGGTTTAGGGTTTTTCAAATCTTTTCTTCCATGCATTTTTTCCCTAACCAAAATAGATGATGCCCATGATGGGGCACAAACAACCCTAATTAAGGATTAGATAAACTAGGGGTGTTACAATATACGAAGATCTTTCCTAGACAAATATAGACAGCCAAAAAACGTGATCACTCATTGACTGCTACTCCAGCAGCAATCTTGCCTGTTCAGTTAGTCCACAAAACCCGTCGAAATCGTACAACTGTCCCGCGTGCTGCTGCTACCGGCATATTATATGATGTCTTGCTCCTTCATGCCTCCAACAAATAATTATCATAACCTTAGCGTGTCAGCCGGCGAGATATTGGAAGAGCTGAAACAGGGACTGCCTCACCTAGGTAATGTCGACGTTGGGACGTTTCACACTTATTAGGAGACGTCACGCTCTGATAAGAGCAGCACGTAGCATGGATACAAAAGCATAATCTATGCCACTCGTGTATCACATGCTCGATCGACGATTGCTCTGTGCGCGCGCGTGACGTGCCACTGGCTGCTATATATAGAGCTCGTCTCTCAAATTCCTAGTTGCACACCAATCCATCGAGCTAGCCCTCGAGGAGCAGAAGGCACCCCTTCACCCTCACTGGTCATAAGCTCTCGTTGTGAGTTGTCCGATCGTCATAGTTTTTCCACTCGTCATGGCTTTGGATGCTGAGGCTCTACTGACAGAGGCGACGGCCGTCGATGTAGACTTCGGTGCAGCGGCGACCCGGTGGCCTGTAGGGAACGGCGCCGGTGCATCTGCTACGACGACCGCGGACTTATTCGCGGGTGCCGTCCCGATAGATTTGACGCTGAACGATGAGAGGAGGCTGAAGCAGGAGCTGGTCGCCTGGGCAAAGGCCGTGGCGTCCATGGCTATCAGGGCATCAGTGCAATGCTAAGCTAGCACCGTAGTATAGCGCGTCCATGACTGAATGGGGGTCATGGATGTTGTTGTTGTGATGGGCCGATGCAGTAATAATTTGGCGCAACATGGGCAAAGACTCAACATTCTCATCCCGCCGAGAATCGTAAGTGTTTTGCTGAAGGCGTGGTAGGAGGATGTGTATGTGGTATGTGGGCATGGGTGTGTGGAGATGGGGGAGGGGAGGGGGTATTTTCATTATGTGTATTCGAGATCCATGATAATTGTTACATTATTTTGGGAGTTTACTCTCCTTGGTTCACGATGGCTTCGACTCAAGTGAGATCGCGCTAAAATAATTGTTCATGCTTAAGGGGCAAGAAAGATCTATGGATCTGTAACACCCTCAGAATCGGCCCTATGCAAGTTTTAGCGAAACCCGCCAAACCCGCATAGAAACAATTCGAAGGTGCCCACCAGGCACTTTCGTGCGGGTGGAAAACGAAGTAATAACATTACACAACAGTCCTCGATGGGACCCACAGAACAGATATATATATATATATACAACAGCGATTCAATGAGTCAAGAAATACAGATATAATATACAAAGATCCAAATCACCTTGAAAATGATAGAGCGTCCGACTACGGACAAGATGCAAATGGGGCTAAGAGCCCTGAAGAATAACCAATGGCGTCCATAACCCTGCCCAGGCCAAGCCGGAAGGGTAACCCTGCTAACGGCGTCGATCTCAAAACCTGCTAAAACAAAAGGGGTGCCGACAAAGGGCAAAGGAAAAAGAGGAGCGTCAGTACTGAGGCCAGTACACGGCGAGACTAGAATTCGGCGGTCCTCGCCTACATAGGTATGGTGGACTGAGCGGCAGCGGCAGCATGCACTAAACCACCTATAGAGACTCGATACAACTGACGGTTATCAGAGAGGGATAAGAAAAGACCTATCCGGAACCAGACTGATACTAACACCAAACAATCCCATCCTGGTATTCCCCCTCGAGACCAAACGAGGAAGTCAACCGAGGAACTCACACAGTTGGCAGTTTTATTTATTCCGTTGTCGTTGCAGCAATTACTAGTCAGATGTAGATAATCATCCTGATAAAGTAAGCAGTGGGTACTTTTAGTTAACCATTCCGTTATAGTGGCAACACTTACTAGTCAGATACAATTAGCATGAGATGACCCCAAAACCCAGCAGTTGTTGGTACTTTTACTTAGCCATTCCGTTGTAGTGAAGCTGATTACTAGTCATATCGGATACAAGTCAATTTATAACAATAAACTTTAGTTATAGTTGTCTATGATCAAGCACTGTGCTCCAAGTCGTCCATAACCGCGGACACGGCTTCTCGAAAAGATTTAACCCTGCAGGGGTGCACCAAAGTATCCACAGGCACTTCGACCCTTTTTGCCAGATCAGTTAACATACACCCATCGGTATGTCGGCGGGGCCTAAGTCACGACGTTCCCAGACCCAAAGCAAGTACATGGGGGCCACCCCACCAAGTCGACACCCGCAACGAAGTCGGCCGGTCTCCGAGACGGACTTAGGGTTTGGGTAGACGGCTGTGAACGACAGCAAATCCCCAAACGGGGACTGTCGACACCGCGAAAACGTGTCCCGATCCTAAACAGTACAGGTGCTATCTGTCGCACAATTTAAATAAAGCAGTAAAGCATGGCATAAGTACAGGATAGTAAATAAAACCTCAAACTAGTTTGTGGCCCCCAGTACAATACTTTGAAATCAGGTAATAATCAATGGGGGGCCCATATCTCCCCACCTGTGGTTAGCGCGCTCGATCTCGGAACAGGTGTCAAGAACTCGGGTCCTACGGGACACAAGTGGGCGGTCGGAAACCAAATATTATCTATCACCCACCGATGCCTCTGCTTAATTCAATTTTAGTTGTTAAACAGTAATTAAAGTGGACCATAAGTAAAGCTGAGATCATCTCCAACATTAAACAGACGGCAATACACCAACAATTGTGGCAATTGACGACACGCGACAGCACTTGAGCAAGCGGCTACGACGCGCAAGTCCAACTATCTACCAACAACAGGTAATAGGATGTGTCCAAGGCAATATATGGCTGCAAGGGGATATCACGGGTACGGAAACTAGAGCATCGCAACACAGATAGCAATAGATCAACAGGAGGGAATAAATGCTATGAAAGTAAGATAGGTAGAAAGGGGGAGATGCTCGCCTGGAAACATTGCCGAAGGTTCGACCGAAGATCGGGGCGAAGCTCACATCAACTCAACGGCCTTATCCGCGAAGAACCAAAGCACTAGAATAAACACCGGATGCAATATTTAATACTACAGCAAAAGATCGGGCATGATGCATGCATGATGTATGACATGGCAAAGATGCGATACGATTAGGTCATATTAAGCGGAACCGGGGTCCCGACATTTAATTAAACAGTTCAAGTTATTTAGAACCCCCGCAATTTAATTGTTGTCTTAACATGGCAAACGATAGTACTGGTTCGCTACGCAAATTTAAATGAGGCCAAT
Source organism: Avena sativa (assembly GCA_916181665.1). NCBI lineage: Eukaryota > Viridiplantae > Streptophyta > Magnoliopsida > Poales > Poaceae > Avena > Avena sativa. Next base: position 326,054,835 of record OV702280.1, read on the forward strand.
ATAAGGCTAGGTTTGACCGCATATGGCCCCATATTTAATTATAAGGTGAATCGGCGTAAGGCCCCCAAACCACATGAATGTATGCATGCGAGATGAACAATTAATATGCAACAAGTTGTTATTTCATTTATAAAAATAGGGTTCGAGAAAGGGGTCACACATTAGGGTTCGACGATCTTGGTCCGGGGTTCGGGGTCGGTCTCAGGGTTCAGGGTTCGACGGGATCGAGGTTCGGACTCCGGGATCGCTCTCAGATAACGGGGGTAGATCTTGGCGTTCCGGGAAGCCGGACTTGGTTCGGCGTCGGGGGCGCATCGGTCTCGCCCTGGTCGATGTCGTTCTTGTCGTCGTGATGACCTTGTCGGGTCCGCGCCATCGAGTCGGGCTCGGCATCCGGGGCGAAGTGCTTGTCGTTCCGTGTAGGCGACCTTGGCGTCCAGTCCTCGGGCATCGGTGCGGGAAGGAGTTCTTGTCGTTCCGGGCTCTCGACGAATCTTGGCGTCCGAGAAGAAGATCATGTCGGTCCGCAGGGTCCGGGCTTCGGGGTTCGACGGTGTCTTGGCGTTCGGGTTGCAGAACCTGGTGTCCGGGACGAAGTACTTGGTGGTCTCGGAACGGTTTTGGCTTCGGTTTTGGGAGTCCGAGAAACGCTCTTCAGGTTCCACGGAGTAGTTCCCGCTGCTCTTCACGGCATTCCCCGGGTTCATCTGCGCGCGTCGGTCTTTGAAATCGAAGTGCTTGGCGCCCAGGTTCGGGTTCCGTGCGGCGGTCTTGGCGTTTGCTGGAACCCACGACCAGAAGCAACGTCCCCAGAGCACCCTTACCGCCGCATCTAACACCGACGACGCCGCGGCGGCTGCCCGAGCGGGACCACCATGCCAATGGCGCCTCAGCGCAGACGGACGGAAGGGCCGGCCCCGCGAGGCAGAGGACTGACGCGGCCTGGTGGAGGGCGCCCGCGGCAGCGGTGGATGGGGCGATGAGGGCGGGCCCGCGCGGCGGCGCGGCGAGGGACGATGGCATCGGGCGGCGGCCGGACCTCGGGGCGAGGGCGACGGGCTGGGGCGGCGGCTGCAGAGGAAGGCGATAGGGCGACGGCCGGAGGTGCGGGGACGGGCCGGGGCGAGCAGCGGTGGCGTCGGGAGGAGGGGTCGCCGTCGGCGACGCGGCTCGCAGAGGGAGGCGGTCGAGGCCGGAGGGGGGGCTCGGGCGCGGTCGCCGGAGGGGAGGAAGAGGGGAGCGGACGCGGGCGGGCGCGGCGCTCGCCGGCGCGGAGGCGGGCAGAGCAGAGCGGGGTGGGGAGGCTTCAGGCGGGGAGCTCCGGCGAGGAGGGGATCGTGCGGGGGAGCGGGGAACGCGAGGTGGCCGCGGAGGGGGGTCGCCGGCGACGGCACGCGCGGCCGTGGCCGGAAGAGGAAGGGAGAGAGGCGGCGCAGCGCAGAGAGGAAGAGAGCGAGGAGGAAGGAACGGCTGGGGTGGGCTGCGCGTGGGAGACGCGGGGCGCCAGGCGGGTCCCGCGGTGGGGCCGGGGGTTGACTGCGTGGGTCCCGCGGGAAGGTGGGAGAGAGTGGGGGAGAGGTGGGAGTGTGTTGGTGGAACCAGAGAGGGAGTGGGGACTGCTGGGTGGGGTCCATGTGTCGGTGGGAAAAAGGGAGAGAGGGTAGGATGGGCTAGGGTGAGAGAAGGAGAGAGGGTGGGATGGTGGATTGATGAGGTGGCAGGTGGGTAGGAGTCGGGTAAGAGAGTGAGGTGGCGGCCTGCGGTTGGTGGGTAGGATAGATTTGGGTGGGGATAGGATTTAGGGGAGGCTGATTTAAAATGTGTGTTTGTTTGGTCTTGTCTATTTTAAAACAAGGCCACTTTGCAAACAGTTTTTAGACAAATAAAATCTCCGATGCGATCGGGGTTTTGTATTTGAAAAAAAAAGAGGGTGTTGGTACAAAGCAAAACTAGGCTTTTCGAAAAAGTCCAGACAAACAATGCATGATGATGACAATGCAATGCACAAAAACAACGCGATTTTCTAGTAGTGGTTTTTGCGGGATGCCACAATTCGACACCACTAACAATGGATCTCGCCCTCGAGATCCGCCTCATGGTACCGGAAGGAAGGTCGGCGATCTGAATCTTCTCGCTTCGTGTAGATCTTCGCGACACCACTAACAAGAGGTCGTTGTCCGTGATCGTTGCGGAAACACTCCGGAAACAAAAGGTCGAAGGTAGAGGTATCCACAAATAAAGCCACCCCTAACTTCCGCGGAAGGAGTAAATTGCATCGATCCACCATTCAATGTACATAAGCGAATGATCAGAGTAGTGGTATGGTCGCGACTCCATCCCGCACTCAAAGCATTACTATGTACACGAATAGGCAGATTATGCAACCAACCCTCAAGATTCAGACTGAAGATCTCGACAAACGAGGTTCAGAAACAAAGGAGTGATGCAGACTCTGCATCGGATCTGGCGTAGATGATGTCGCCGCGTCGGAAACACCGGAAGGCACAAACAAGGAACAAAGAATGGTACCACCGTAGACGGATTCCTCGGACAGCATGAATACCGGATGGTAGAACACCGTTACCAAAGGAGGAAGCGAAACCCTGAAGGTACGACGGAACCCAACCACGAGAATTCCTGGACTAGCAGAAGGAAAGGGAACATATCCAAAACACGCGGAGGTAAGAGGAGAATAGCAGAGGGGTAAGGAGTAAAATCAGACCTAATCAGAACTATCCAACCGATTTTCAAAAATAGTGTTGACACTCTACTTCGGCCGTTAGCTAGGTTATCCTACAGGCTGGACTTGTGGGGTATCGCAACTGCTGAGCTCTGATACCACTCTGTAACACCCTCAGAATCGGCCCTATGCAAGTTTTAGCGAAACCCGCCAAACCCGCATAGAAACGATTCGAAGGTGCCCACCAGGCACTTTCGTGCGGGTGGAAAACGAAGTAATAACATTACACAACAGTCCTCGATGGGACCCACAGAACAGATACATATATATACAACAGCGATTCAATGAGTCAAGAAATACAGATATAGTATACAAAGATCCAAATCACCTTGAAAATGATAGAGCGTCCGACTACGGACAAGATGCAAATGGGGCTAAGAGCCCTGAAGAATAACCAATGGCGTCCATAACCCTGCCCAGGCCAAGCCGGAAGGGTAACCCTGCTAACGGCGTCGATCTCAAAACCTGCTAAAACAAAAGGGGTGCCGACAAAGGGCAAAGGAAAAAGAGGAGCGTCAGTACTGAGGCCAGTACACGGCGAGACTAGAATTCGGCGGTCCTCGCCTACATAGGTATGGTGGACTGAGCGGCAGCGGCAGCATGCACTAAACCACCTATAGAGACTCGATACAACTGGCGGTTATTAGAGAGGGATAAGAAAAGACCTATCCGGAACCAGACTGATACTAACACCAAACAATCCCATCCTGGTATTCCCCCTCGAGACCAAACGAGGAAGTCAACCGAGGAACTCACACAGTTGGCAGTTTTATTTATTCCGTTGTCGTTGCAGCAATTACTAGTCAGATGTAGATAATCATCCTGATAAAGTAAGCAGTGGGTACTTTTAGTTAACCATTCCGTTATAGTGGCAACACTTACTAGTCAGATACAATTAGCATGAGATGACCCCAAAACCCAGCAGTTGTTGGTACTTTTACTTAGCCATTCCGTTGTAGTGAAGCTGATTACTAGTCATATCGGATACAAGTCAATTTATAACAATAAACTTTAGTTATAGTTGTCTATGATCAAGCACTGTGCTCCAAGTCGTCCATAACCGCGGACACGGCTTCTCGAAAAGATTTAACCCTGCAGGGGTGCACCAAAGTATCCACAGGCACTTCGACCCTTTTTGCCAGATCAGTTAACATACACCCATCGGTATGTCGGCGGGGCCTAAGTCACGACGTTCCCAGACCCAAAGCAAGTACATGGGGGCCACCCCACCAAGTCGACACCCGCAACGAAGTCGGCCGGTCTCCGAGACGGACTTAGGGTTTGGGTAGACGGCTGTGAACGACAGCAAATCCCCAAACGGGGACTGTCGACACCGCGAAAACGTGTCCCGATCCTAAACAGTACAGGTGCTATCTGTCGCACAATTTAAATAAAGCAGTAAAGCATGGCATAAGTACAGGATAGTAAATAAAACCTCAAACTAGTTTGTGGCCCCCAGTACAATACTTTGAAATCAGGTAATAATCAATGGAGGGCCCATATCTCCCCACCTGTGGTTAGCGCGCTCGATCTCGGAACAGGTGTCAAGAACTCGGGTCCTACGGGACATAAGTGGGCGGTCGGAAACCAAATATTATCTATCACCCACCGATGCCTCTGCTTAATTCAATTTTAGTTGTTAAACAGTAATTAAAGTGGACCATAAGTAAAGCCGAGATCATCTCCAACATTAAACAGACGGCAATACACCAACAACTGTGGCAATTGACGACACGCGACAGCACTTGAGCAAGCGGCTACGACGCGCAAGTCCAACTATCTACCAACAACAGGTAATAGGATGTGTCCAAGGCAATATATGGCTGCAAGGGGATATCACGGGTACGGAAACTAGAGCATCGCAACACAGATAGCAATAGATCAACAAGAGGGAATAAATGCTATGAAAGTAAGATAGGTAGAAAGGGGGAGATGCTCGCCTGGAAACATTGCCGAAGGTTCGACCGAAGATCGGGGCGAAGCTCACATCAACTCAACGGCCTTATCCGCGAAGAACCAAAGCACTAGAATAAACACCGGATGCAATATTTAATACTACGGCAAAAGATCGGGCATGATGCATGCATGATGTATGACATGGCAAAGATGCGATGCGATTAGGTCATATTAAGCGGAACCGGGGTCCCGACATTTAATTAAACAGTTCAAGTTATTTAGAACCCCCGCAATTTAATTGTTATCTTAACATGGCAAACGATAGTACTGGTTCGCTACGCAAATTTAAATGAGGCCAATATAAGGCTAGGTTTGACCGCATATGGCCCCATATTTAATTATAAGGTGAATCGGCGTAAGGCCCCCAAACCACATGAATGTATGCATGCGAGATGAACAATTAATATGCAACAAGTTGTTATTTCATTTATAAAAATAGGGTTCGAGAAAGGGGTCACACATTAGGGTTCGACGATCTTGGTCCGGGGTTCGGGGTCGGTCTCAGGGTTCAGGGTTCGACGGGATCGAGGTTCGGACTCCGGGATCGCTCTCAGATAACGGGGGTAGATCTTGGCGTTCCGGGAAGCCGGACTTGGTTCGGCGTCGGGGGCGCATCGGTCTCGCCCTGGTCGATGTCGTTCTTGTCGTCGTGATGACCTTGTCGGGTCCGCGCCATCGAGTCGGGCTCGGCATCCGGGGCGAAGTGCTTGTCGTTCCGTGTAGGCGACCTTGGCGTCCAGTCCTCGGGCATCGGTGCGGGAAGGAGTTCTTGTCGTTCCGGGCTCTCGACGAATCTTGGCGTCCGAGAAGAAGATCATGTCGGTCCGCAGGGTCCGGGCTTCGGGGTTCGACGGTGTCTTGGCGTTCGGGTTGCAGAACCTGGTGTCCGGGACGAAGTACTTGGTGGTCTCGGAACGGTTTTGGCTTCGGTTTTGGGAGTCCGAGAAACGCTCTTCAGGTTCCACGGAGTAGTTCCCGCTGCTCTTCACGGCATTCCCCGGGTTCATCTGCGCGCGTCGGTCTTTGAAATCGAAGTGCTTGGCGCCCAGGTTCGGGTTCCGTGCGGCGGTCTTGGCGTTTGCTGGAACCCACGACCAGAAGCAACGTCCCCAGAGCACCCTTACCGCCGCATCTAACACCGACGACGCCGCGGCGGCTGCCCGAGCGGGACCACCATGCCAGTGGCGCCTCAGCGCAGACGGACGGAAGGGCCGGCCCCGCGAGGCAGAGGACTGATGCGGCCTGGCGGAGGGCGCCCGCGGCAGCGGTGGATGGGGCGATGAGGGCGGGCCCGCGCGGCGGCGCGGCGAGGGACGATGGCATCGGGCGGCGGCCGGACCTCGGGGCGAGGGCGACGGGCTGGGGCGGCGGCTGCAGAGGCAGGCGAGAGGGCGACGGCCGGAGGTGCGGGGACGGGCCGGGGCGAGCAGCGGTGGCGTCGGGAGGAGGGGGCGCCGTCGGCGACGCGGCTCGCAGAGGGAGGCGGTCGAGGGCCGGAGGGGGGGCTCGGGCACGGTCGCCGGAGGGGAGGAAGAGGGGAGCGGACGCGGGCGGGCGCGGCGCTCGCCGGCGCGGAGGCGGGCGGAGCAGAGCGGGGTGGGGAGGCTTCAGGCGGGGAGCTCCGGCGAGGAGGGGATCGTGCGGGGGAGCGGGGAACGCGAGGTGGCCGCGGAGAGGGGTCGCCGGCGACGGCACGCGCGGCCGCTGCCGGAAGAGGAAGGGAGAGAGGCGGCGCAGCGCAGAGAGGAAGAGAGCGAGGAGGAAGGAACGACTGGGGTGGGCTGCGCGTGGGAGACGTGGGGCGCCAGGCGGGTCCCGCGGTGGGGCCGGGGGTTGACTGCGTGGGTCCCGCGGGAAGGTGGGAGAGAGTGGGGGAGAGGTGGGAGTGTGTGGGTGGAACCAGAGAGGGAGTGGGGACTGCTGGGTGGGGTCCATGTGTCGGTGGGAAAAAGGGAGAGAGGGTAGGATGGGCTAGGGTGAGAGAAGGAGAGAGGGTGGGATGGTGGATTGATGAGGTGGCAGGTGGGTAGGAGTCGGGTGAGAGAGTGAGGTGGCGGCCTGCGGTTGGTGGGTAGGATAGATTTGGGTGGGGATAGGATTTAGGGGAGGCTGATTTAAAATGTGTGTTTGTTTGGTCTTGTCTATTTTAAAACAAGGCCACTTTGCAAACAGTTTTTAGACAAATAAAATCTCCGATGCGATCGGGGTTTTGTATTTGAAAAAAAAAGAGGGTGTTGGTACAAAGCAAAACTAGGCTTTTCGAAAAAGTCCAGACAAACAATGCATGATGATGACAATGCAATGCACAAAAACAACGCGATTTTCTAGTAGTGGTTTTTGCGGGATGCCACAGGACCTTACGGAGGGTGCAAGATGTCGAGGATCACTTTTATATTACTTAATAGACCTAAGAAGAGAAAAATCCTAGAACATAATATAAGGTTCAACAAGAGTTAGGTCCATGGACTCCATATGCCAAAGTTTGCGAATCTTACAAGAAAATCATGAGCATAGTTGAGTAAAATTTAGTAGGATTTACATTAAAAAACGAGGCATATACATTTTTTTCAAGAGTCAAAGTTTACTAAGTTTGATCGAATATATATATATATATATATATTTACCTTTTTTAGAAAGGAATATATATATTTACCTATATATATACAAGAAAATATCAACATTGGCAATATTAAATAATGCACCATGAAAATATATTTTATGGTGGATCTATTGATTTAATTCAGATCGTAGATGTTCATATTTTTTTCCATAAATTTGGTCAAACCTAGGATTTTTTAACTTTTTAACCTTTTTTTTTTTGAAAAATGCATCGTGCTTGCTCTAAGTGATAGAAAAAAAAGAAGGCCACTTTCATTGGTCGAGGATATAACATGTCCAGTGGAACACATATGAGGGATAATCATAACCAACAATAAATATGTAGTTAGGCAAGTACAGGCAGGAGTAATCATGATTCATCAAGGTAAATATAATGGCCACAACATGATAAAGATATGATATTTCCCGACAACTCATCTGGTAGCCATGGACAAGAAAGATGACATCGTCATGGATATGTTTCTAGCGATACAATACCGTGAGAAAACATGCGCACGAGAAATGCATGCTCTAAATTGGTTGTGGGCTGCATTTAGAGAGAAAACAAAATATTCCATTACGGCGTACAACGCATGCACGATTAAATAATGCTAGCTATTTGCCAAACGTTAACTAAAAAGTAGGCTAGCTAATTAACCATGTAGTCACGTAGGAGACGACCACTTTTATTATATGTTACCTCCGTTCTAAATTATTAGACGTTTTGGTAGGCTACCATCTTATAATCTTATAATAGTGAGAAATTCGAGTTTGCAGCTTATCGGTCTACCCTCTATTTATTTGTCTTATTAGTGGTACTAGTCACCATGCATACTGAGGCTAGAGGGGATACCTACTTATAGTGTTGATTCCAGAATCTTGATCTGTAAACACATAACCTTCTAAAATTTATACAAACTTGTTTCATAATAGAGTACCGGAAAACATTAACCACTATACAAGTTTTCTTGGCTAATGGATTCTAATTGTGATGTCCCAGCAACACATGTGTTAGTCATGTGCCATAATTAAATACATAATTTAACTATGTAGGTTCATTTCCTCAGGGTTGTAATCTGACAATAAACCTAGATCCTTCCAATTAGTATTATCTCCGGGTGATCTTTCTAGTATAGCAACTAATATTGTATTTTCCAATACTAATCTTTCTTAAGTATTTTGTGAGGCTTTCAAATTAGTTTAGCATTAACAACTTTAGAAGTCTTGTATTTTTTTAACCGGCTTCCTCAGAAAGCTGGGCGTAGGGCAGCTTCTCGAAGAAGCCGCCAAAAAAACTGGGCCTTACTTAAGTACACTTGAGTATGTATAAATTCCTCAAGTACCAATTCCACAATAAGGTATTATTTTGAAATGGGATTAAATAGTTATAAGACACATAATTCCTACAATAATTTGTATTGTGCTATGTACATGTGTATGTCCATTTCAATGTCCCATGGAATCGGTCACCTTGTGGGACTAAACAACATTCTTTCCTAGTATATTTTATATGCCCTTCCAACCATTTTTTTTTATGTCCATATTTTGCATGCGGTTACTATATGATTTGCATGCACAGTGTACCCTAGAATTCTTCGAATTTGTAGTTGAGAGCTCGAAATCAGATTCAAATAAGTATCCATTCATAGTTAACAATTGAGATATGGTGTGGCAATGTATGGTTTTGATTTTGCAGTTCTTGGTTTGGATCGAGAGTCTGAGCTCCGAAGTCTCTTTGTAGTGTGTGTGTACCAGTGGAAAATCAAATCAGGGATACCCTAATCAAATCAAGATTATCCCCAATTCGATGTCAAAATGATCACCGTGTGCCACTGTTGAGGATTATGAATAGATCCTTAGAATTTTCGTCAAAAAAAAAATCAACGTCGAAACCGATGTATCACGGAGAGCCAACGGCCTCAGTTCACACACAATTACTCACTCCCATTGATCAGGACGTCGTAGTTCAATGATGACAAGGATCGATCAGGCCATACAGTAGGCCCATACTATGCATGTCACGGCACTGACACGTGCTAATGGACCTTAATTAAAACACACGCCGGCACTGTCACGCGTGGGCGTGGCCGTGGCCGGTGATTTCAAGTTTCACCCAACTCCAGCCGCCCGGCCAGTAAGAACACGATCGTGCCTGCTAGCACCTGGTGAACATTTTATAATCCCCATCCCGTCCCATCATACGTCTAACCAACCAACTATGCTTAATTTCAGCGTGTGTTTCCCAGACACCTGTGCGATAGCAGTGTCAACAAACCTTTGGGTCATCAGTCATCACACAGTACTGGCGTGTACACGTAAGAGATTGACTATCCGTAGCTTACTCGTGCAACGCATGTCCGCGGCCCGCACGCGCGCCACCGGCCGGTATATATGCAGCGAGTGTCCTCGGCTCCCAGCTCCACCAACCGAGCCACTGGTCGAAGAAAGCTCCTCTGCTCCAAGGATTTCGAAGCCCAAGCCGATCAACGATCACATGGCCTTAGATTGCAGGGCCTCTCAGCCGCCGCCGACCGCCTGCGTTCCCGCCACCGGCTACGACGAGGCGGCGAGGCGGAGGCCTGGTGTTCCGCCTACCGAGGGAGGGGACATGCTGATGATGCAGGGCAGCGCCATGACGATGGACGTGCCGCTGCTGTGGAACGACGAGGGGAGGATGAAGCGGGAGCTCGTCGCATGGGCCAAGGCCGTGGCGTCCATGGCCATTAGGGAGTCGATGCGGTGCTAGCTAAGATATACACGCGAGAGCCGAGAGGCAACTGGGGCGCCATGGAAGCTGCTTGTTCTGCTTCGTGCATATGCCCACTGCACCGAGTCAGTAGACTAGATTTCTTTTAATTATTTCTCTCAATCCTCTTTTCACGGAGCGATCCCCGTGATCTTCTTGATTGACCAATCGGCAATCGGTCGATAGTTGGACTCGTACATGTTTTTGCAAAGGATGGACAATTGATGCGAATGTGGGGTGGGGATGTGTTGCAATAGATCATGCAGGAGAAGTTGTTTTTGCTGCCAGGGGACCTGCTCTCCAGCTGACCAATGCCATGTATGCCAAGACCATGTCTCTTTTAAAGCCGATCGAATTTGTGGAACAATTTGGGATGGGTCCTGTCATTTTTGCCACTGATTGTGCAAGTCTAAAGCATGCTGTTACATCTACCTATCTAAGATCGTGCTGCCTTGGGAACTCATTTCAGAGAAGTGAAATACTTCCTTTGTATGGGTTCCATCGAGCACCGTGTTATTTTTGTTGTCGATGTTGTAATAAACCAGCGCATGTGCGGGATAGTTTTGGTGCCAGGGAGGTCCACGGAAAAGCCATTTTCTATGGCTGACGGGTTTCCCAGACGAAGGTGACGACGACTTTGGTGATATATAGTGCCACCCTGGGATCAGGGTTAGACAAATCTCAGATTTTAGTCAGACATAAGTCTAACCTAGAGCTCGAGAGCTTACAATGAAAGAATCGATAACACAATAATGACCCTGCGATAAAAAAATATTACAACAAGCTCATAGTAGAGTGAAGAAGCAAATATTACAAGCAAATTATGGTATTAAACATATCAAACTTAACAAATGTCCTAAGCCTAAGGTATAATGATGACGTCCTAACCCATAGATTCTAGACTATGAGCCAGGAATACCAAGCTATTTGTCGATGTCGATATCGTACAAAACTCATCTTCAAGAGAACATTTACTCTGCTGCAAAAATATCAACGAAACAAGGTTAAGTACATGGTGTAATCAACAGTACTTATGGCTGGTGGAGTTACTTTGCGTAAAGCAATTTTTATTTGCAAAACAAGGAGTAGAAGCTTTTTTAATCAAAGCATTTAAAAAGTTAAAAGGATAACGATATCTCTAACTTATTGATCATCTTTGATATCCACCAAATCATCATCATTAGAACCTCTCAACTAGGATCATCCCTTCGTTCCCTCAGGAAGTATCCTTAAAACACATTCATCTGCCAAGTTTTACGATTAGGTTAATATTCTCTATGATCTTAGAATTTGTCACCAAGTCATCCATAACCGTTGACACGGCTTATCGAAAAGATTTACCCTGCAGGGGTGTACAACTTTACTCACACGCGTTTTGACCGACTCTTAACTCTATTGAGAAGAAACAAACACCAGAAAGGGAAGCAACAATCAACATATGGCATCGATGCAATGCTCAAGAAAGAATGAATGATATGACAAGTTAAAGGATCATTGATTTAAATGGGGTCCGAGGGGTATAAACCCTACTATATTTGGAAAGCCCCATATGCATATGAGAGGGTTCATTTAGTTCTCCTAAATAACTTGCAATTTAAGTTACTTAACAGTGCATGATTTTGATGCTAAAGTGTAGATCACATATCTCTAAATATTTTAATATATTATTTATATTTTTCTGACTTAAAATGAATTAGTTATGATTTTCCTAATTTTATTTCATTTTAAAACAATATATAATTTTTGGAATATATAAAATATTTCTCAAACTGGACCCACATGTCTTATTTTTATTCATTTTAGAGATGATTGAAGTAAATAATCAAATGCTGATTGGTAGGGCCCACATGGGTTTATTAACATCTAGAAATGATTTTTTAGAAAATAAAAATGATATATTGACTCATGCTGACGTAATCACTATATCATAACTAGTGCTCACAGTTGATCATGATTTTGTCGATTCACTGCATGAGGGGTTTTGGCTAGGCTCGCTCGAAAGAGGAGATCGAGGCGGACCTACCGGTGGTGGTGCCACCATTTTTGGTCACCAAAGGAGCGTTGGTGACCATGTCCTGCAGTGGTGCAAGACAGCACACGGCGCGGGCGCATGAGAACCACAAGCTTACTAGGATCTTAGCAAGCTTAGGGAAGGCCAGAGTCGACCGCAACGTCTACGACCACCGTCGGGGAAGACGAAGACGATTAGCTCAACTGCGAGCTCCTGAGGTTGATTCCTTTGGCGAGACGAACAAGGATGGTGACGCTGAGCTCCAGGGCATCACGAGGAGCTCGGGACGGCCTAAATTGGTGGAAGAAGAGTATTTGTAGACGACGGAGGGGCAGCGGCGTGAATCACAGCGCCTCGCGACGACGGCAAGTGATGGGATCAGATCACTTTAGAGCTTCGTTGGAATACCCCAAGAGGAAGGTGTGATGAGCACGGCAGTAAGTTTTCCCTTAGTTATGAAACCAAGGTTATCGAACCAGTAGGAGCATGGAAACAACTCCAATGTGTTTCTAACAACTTGGAATCCTACACAACACAAACTCAAGACTTTGTCCCAACTTATAGTGAGGTTGCCAATCTCATTGGTTTGCTGAAAACAAAGAATTAAACATATAGTGTGGAAGATAATGGTTGCTTGCAGAAGGTAAACAGTAACAGTAGATGATGTATCAATGGTAAAGATTGGACCGGGATCCACAGTTCACTAAAGGTGTTCTCCTTAAGATAAATAACATGCTAGGTGAACAAGTTACAGCAGGGCAATTGACAGGACTGACAAGCATAACAATGCAAATACTAGACATCAAGATTCCTATGAGATTTCATTGGGCATTACAATGATATACATAGACCGCCATCCAACTACATATATGAATAATAATCCACCTTCAGGTTATCATCCGAACCCCTTCCAGTATTAAGTTGCAAGCAACGGATAATTGCATTAAGCAATGTGTGTAAAGTAAACAATACAATTGTTCCATGAACAAAAGATTGTTGTTTTCTCCCTAGTAGCAACAGCACATCTACAACCTTAGAGATTTCTATCACTTCCCCAGATTACTAGAGGCATAAACCCACTATCGAGCATAAATACTCCCTCTTAGAGTCACAAGCATCTGTAGGGGGTCGTAGCATGGAAAACAAAAAAAATTCTACCGCATGAACACACATTCAAGATCTAATCTATGATCAAGCCAAGATCTATCTACTAGATTGTAGCAACGAGTCGATAGAATACTAACCCTCGAAGATCCAAGGCGGTTAACGAGAGCAGATTCTCGTGGGTGATGTAGTCGTACACTTCCGATCTCAAGATCGCGTAGACGATCCTTCCGGCGCTGCGTTCCGGCAGCGCTTCCGCAGTCGGTCACACGTTCGGTACTCGATGAAGACCTTACTCTCCCTTGTTCCAGCAGACAACGGAGGTTGTAGCACTCTCCTCGTGATTCCGGCAACACGACGGCGTGGTGTCGGAAGTAGAGGGGAGATCTCGCAGGGCTTCGCCTTAAGCCGGAGCGAGTATGGTGGACTATGAGAGAGTCCTTGGTGGTCTAGGGTTTAGAGGCACCAAGGGGAGAGGTGTAGCCGGCGGCTAGGGTTTGGGGAAACCCTAGTCGGCGACTTGGGAGGGCCCTAGGCGGTGGCGACTTGGGAGGAGGCCGACGGCTTAGGGCTAGGGTTTGAGGTGAGTTGGGTGTAGGGAAGAGGGGGCACCCCTTCCCCTTCTTTTATAGGTGGGAGGGAGGCGCGGTTGGGAGGAGGGAGTCCTCCTCCAACTCCTCCTCCTTGGCCGGCGGGTGGAGGGAGTAGGACTTCCTCCCTAAGTAGGTTTCCTACTCTCCCTCCACCAAGCAAACTTGCCGTTTGACTTTTTCAAATTGGCGTTTGACTTTCAAACCAGGATTTGAATTCTTCCTTTATTTTTCCCAGCCATGATACCTAATACATGATGCAATCATTCCATATTGTCATGACACATTCATGTACCCTTCCCCTCCGGAGTGCCGGACCTTCCGGACCCTTCTAGAACATTCCCCGTGAAAACACCGGAATCATTCCCCAACTCCGAAACAGGACTTTCCTTATATGAATCTTATTCTCCGGACCATTCCGGATCTCCTCGTGATATCCCGGATCCCATCCAAGACTCCGAACAACATTCGGTATCTTACTCATCATTCCATAACTACTCAACAACATCGAATCCTTAAGTGTGTCTCCCTACGGTTCGTGAATTATGCGGACATGACCGAGACACTTCTCCGATCAATAACCAATAGAGGAATCTGGAAATTCATATGGCTCCCACATATTTCTACGATTACTTTGCGATCGAATGAACCACTTACATACGATACCAATTTCCCTTTGTCTCACGATAGTTTACTTATCCGAGGTTTTGATCGTCGGTATCTCTGCATACCTAGTTCAACCTCGTTACCGATAAGTACTCTTTTCTCGTTCCCGTGATATGTGATCCCTTGTGAGCCAGTCACATGCTTGCAAGCTAATTGGATGACATTCCACCGAGAGGGCCCAGAGTATATCTATCCGTCATATGGATGGACAAATCCCACTCTTGATCCATGTGCCTCAACCCATACTTTCCGAACACTCAATGCCACCTTTATAGCCACCTAGTTACGGTGTGGTGTTTGATGTCATCAAAGCATCCTTCCGGTGATGGTGATTAACATGATCTCATGGTCGAAGGAATTAGGTTACTATGTATCAGAAAGCATATAGCAAATGAACTATATTAAATGACTTGATCTTTATGCTACGCTTAACTATAGGAGTATGTCCATCACATCATTCTCCTAATGATATGACCCTGTTGTCAATAACATCTCTATGTTCATGATCAGGAAACCATGATTATATATTAACCAACAAGCTAGTTTAACAAGAGGCTTTACTAGGGACTCTTTTATGTTTACAAATCACACAAGTATTAATGTTTCCGGTTAATACAATTATAGCATGGTATGTAAACATTTATCATAAGTATGAAGATATGATAATAACCACTTTATTATTGCCTGTTGGGCATATCTCCAGCAGTCTCCCACTTGCACTAGAGTCAATAATCTAGTTTCAAACCTTTGTGTATTCAACACCTATGGCTTTCCGGTGTTGTATGTACACGATTGCTAGTGGTCAGCTGATCTCCGGATCTGACACTTCCAGGTCCGTGTGTAATTGCATGTCTTTGCGTCTCTACGCATCACTCATCCTCTAATGAGTTGGCTTTGTATAAATTTGGTCCTTTGGTGAGACCTTTAGTTCTTTGGGGTTAAAACATGTTGATAATATTGTCGTACAATATATCTTCATAGTATTATCCCGTTGTGAACTACACCTAGTTTGATAACAAACTACTTGACACAAATGCCCTCTTTAGCTGCTATAATAGCAGTTATATACTTAGCCCTTTTGTTGTAGTATCTGTCACAGTGTCTTAACTTTGGAACTCATCCAAATCCATTATGGAACTTACTTTCCATTATATTGTGCCACCCTTAGTTTAGATTGAGATAAACTTAATTTGTACTCTGTGACAAAACTAGTATCAATGTAGTACTTTTACAATGAACTAACCTGTCACTTCTACAAATAATATACTCTTAGTTCTTCCAAAAGATCATAAGAATATCCTTACTATTGTCCAATGATCATCTTATGAATCATTCTGGTATATGCTCATAACATTTGGAGTATAGGACATATCTGGATTTGTACATATCACAGTATGATTGATATAAATACTCTTTGTGATTTCATACATCAAGTATCAATCTATACTTGAATCTTTGTTTCACTTGCCCAGTGTCAATACACTTGAATAGATCATCAATATTGAACTCATTCAATCCTTTCTGTGCGACAAGAACCTTTCTTGTAGTTTCTATATTGAACTCATTCAATACATCATCTATGTACTTTCGGCACAACCATATTAGCGTCTATTGATGCCAAATATTTGGGTTTTGCCTAAGTCTTTCATCGGGATGAAATTCTTAATATGTGTTAATGAAAGATACATCATTTCCAATCAACAATATGTCTTCCACACAATGTATTAGAAACATGTCTTAGCGCTCCCACTTAATTTCTTGCAAATTCAAGCATCTTTATCGTCTCCGACGAATTTAAACTCCTTTAACGGTTTCATCATAGCGAAGATTCCAACTCCGCAATGCTTACTTCAACCATTGAAGTTTGCATATGCTTTTAGCATCCTTTGAATTAACAAAACCCTATGGACCGTGTTATGCACATGTCCTAGGTAACAATTCTATTAGAAGAACTTGTTTTGTTTATTCAACTATCACTTAACAAAATTATATGTAGTGGTTGCTATATTAATCCGTCTAGAGTAAATATCGCTATGAAAGATCAAATCTTGTCATAGTCAACCTTTGAACATTGTTGTGAACTATTTCCCAACATGTCGACTATTTCATAGATGTGAAACATCCATGTCTATTTCTTTATAGATCCAAACACAACTGTAAGGTCTTACACCTTTCTCGAGGGTACTTCAAGTTCAAAACTTGATTTCTCGTGTATGGAACTATCACGGATTTTATGGCTTCAAGCCATTTTACGGAGTCAGGGCCCATCATCGCTTCTTTGCATGTAGTCTGTTCATTATTCTTAAATAATGATTCAACCCTCAAATCTTGGTATTTGATTGTTTACCCGGCCTACTTGGTTCAATAGAAACTTTGACCCTCGTAACCACAACCTTTGAGGCATGTGAGCCATGAGCATTGTTGCTGCCTCCGGAACACTTTTCGGCGCTGCGCAACTTTGCACATATAGCTAAGGTTCTTTTAACCTTATCAAAGTTCTATTGTCCTCCCACTTATCTTTTCACGAAAAATTTCTTCTCAAAGAAACTTGACGTTCTAAGAGACAAACACTTTTGTCTCCGATGTTATGGAGGAACAGTTATTCGAAATAACATACAAAGACAGGTTCATCCGACTTTGGTTGCAAACATTTTTCTTATGCATAGCATGCCAATGTTTAAGAAAGGACAACTTGGGTTGAATCCCAAACCATAACTTTATATGGTGTCATTTCAGCGGATTATGATGAAGCTCTTTTCAGTGGAAAAATGGTATCTCTAAAGCTTTTAATCTTTAAAATTTAATGGCAGTTTTATGAATTACACCTTTGATTTTACCATGTCAAACAAGGTTTTAATTTCATATCTCGAATGCTCCATACTCTTATGGTGTTTCGGGAAATGTAAATCCACAGAACAATTCCTTAAATCTTAGAAATTATGCTAAACTTGTAACTCAAATATCTTCCTTTATGATCTTATCATAAACTATTTATATTCTTGTTACAATGATTTTGCACTTCATCTTGAAAGTCTTTGAACTTTTCAAATGTTTCATACTTCATCCTTATTAAGTAAATATTCATATATTCACTCAAATTTTCGGAGAAAGCATATGAAGTTGAAATCCATCGCTCTTGACTACACATAATGGACTTTATACAACAATATGTACAAGTTCTAATAAGCTAGTCATTGGTTCCCTTTCAGCCTATGAACAAAGTTTTAATTATCTCTAGGAAAGTTTCACACGCGTCATTTGATCAAAAATCAAAAGACTACAAAATTCCATCTTCTTCATGTTTTCTTTCCAATATAATTTAAACGGCGATGTCACTTCCTAAGTGATCTTGCAATCAATTTGTCTTTCGACATTTTTTAGCACTAGTTTTATGGATGTGATTTCTCCAACGAGATTTGTAAATCATCCATCTTTTATGGATTACGGCAATTATTTGAACAACCCTTTTGTTCTCATAATACATGATAAAACAAATCTTGAAGGCAAGCTTTAATGTTTAACGAGCAACACAATAACCCTTTATTTGTTCTCGATGAACATCATCACATATTCTTTTGCTAGTTACTTAGGCCATTGTAGTTCATGAATTCTGTTGTTTCATATGACGATTTATACCAACAAATTCAGTATCCAATACTTAAGAACCACATTATTTAACAAGAAAATAATACAGCCATAACATGTATATCCTCTATATATACCCAAGATGAATAATTCTAGTCTTTTCTTTTCGGCCATATATTTCTGAGATTCTCTCTCAGTATTTCCTTTTCTGTTTGAAAGAATCTATCAACATCAATAGTGGAGTCATACATATGACACATAGTCCAAAGCGTGTATAATTAAATACCAATGTCTTTGGACTTGCACTTTGAAGTAGATCACCATCATCAAATGTTTGGTGTGCTTTCAAATTCCATTCTTTAGTAATCTCTTGGTGTAGTAAATATTTTACCTACATCAAATATTCACCCTTATCATGGAATTATTCATGATCAAGCTACTTTAGCTTATTGCGGTGAATCGCGAGTATAATGTTGCACTCCAAAACCTTTTGGAGGATTAGGACAACTAGTGTCTCCAACCTTTTGCAAATTCTCATCAAATATGAGAACATGACTTTTGCCATATTATACTCTATAATGTTGCAACCAAAACTTCATTTCAGATATCACAATATCTTCCACACATCATGGTTTCTGAAACAACTCTTTCAGATCCTAGATAACCTTGATATTAAGACAATTCTTTGAATATCAAGAATAATGGAGACAAACATGATACTCATACACTAACTCTTGGAATTGTCACTCTCGATTTAATACCAATTATTAAACTTCATGGATTAACTGGAACTTACTGAAAGTTTGCAATAGGACTTTTAAACTTTAGATTAACACTTCAAAACAATACGATACCAGTTCGTAAAGTAACTAACCAGAATTCTATAGTTCTATCATCTCAATTATAACTAAGCGTTCAGGTGGTAAATGGATGCCAATGACTACAACAACTATGCAAATTCACTTTTATTTAATTTATGATAAATAGTGTTCAACTTTTAATCAAATTGCTGTTGAACTCCCACTCAAAACAATATCCCTCACATTGTTTTAGTGATCACACGAACCAAATTCACCACATCAAAACCGATCATCACGAGAGTTGATGTAGCTTCAATGGCGAACAATCAACATGTTCATCATATCTACTATATGACTCATGCTTTACCTTTCGGTGATCCGTGTTCCGAGACCATGTCTGTACATGCTAGGCTCGTCAAGATCAAACCTTAGCTTCCGCATGAGCAAATCTGGCTTACTCACGTTGTATACACTCGCAGAATCTAACACACCCGATCATCACGTGGTACTTCGAAACAACGAGCTTTAGCAACGGTGCTTACTAAGGATGAACACTTTAAAACTTGAAATTGTGTGCTTGAGGGATCATCTTATAATGCTACCGTCGTAAACTAAGCAATACAAGATGCATAAAGGATTAACATCACATGCAATTCATAATATGTGATATGATACGGCCTTTCTTCTTGTGCTTCCGATCTCCATCTTCAAGCACGAACATGATCTCCATCATCACTGGTGTGGCGTCAAGGTCAATGGCGCCGCTTCATGGTTATCTTCCACCAGCATCAACTATTACAACTACTTTGAATAATAGACACACAGGACTTAATGGAAACAACCATATGGCTCCTGCCGGTTGCCAACTTACAATAAGGAACATTGCATACATCATATATAATCACAATCATGGCCATATCACATCACAGCACACCCCTGCAAAACAAAGTTAGACGCCTCTAATTTTCTTTGCATGTTTTACGTGGTTTGGGGCTTTCAATAAGTGTTGTTCTAACTTACGAACAAGAACCACAACATTGATACTAGTATTGTCAATCACCTGTTGTAAATTGAATATTAACTATGTTGGGAGAAACAGGCACACGCAAAGCCACTTATGCAATACAATTTGAATGTCAAGCGTGGAGCAAGTCTCATGAACGATGTCATGTAAGGTTAGCCCGGGACGCTTCATCCCACCATCCCGCAAGATGCAAAGTACACAAGAAGCAATCGACAACAAAAGCATCAACGCCCACAATGACCATTGTGTTCTACTCGTGCAACAGATCTACATATAGACACGGCTCTGATACCACTGTAGGGGTTCGTAGCATGGAAAACAAAAAAATTCTACCGCATGAACACACATTCAAGATATAATCTATGATCAAGCCAAGATCTATCTACTAGATTGTAGCAACGAGTCGATAGAATACTAACCCTCGAAGATCCAAAGCGGTTAACGAGAGCAGATTCTCGTGGGTGATGTAGTCGTACACTTCCGATCTCAAGATCGCGTAGACGATCCTTCCGGCGCTGCGTTCCGGCAGCGCTTCCACAGTCGGTCACACGTTCGGTACTCGATGAAGACCTTCCTCTCCCTTGTTCCAGCAGGCAGCGGAGGTTGTAGAACTCTCCTCGTGATTCCGGCAGCACGACAGCGTGGTGTCGGAAGTAGAGGGGAGATCTCGCAGGGCTTCGCCTTAAGCCGGAGCGAGTATGGTGGACTATGAGAGAGGCCTTGGTGGTCTAGGGTTTATAGGCACCAAGGGGAGAGGTGTAGCCGGCGGCTAGGGTTTGGGGAAACCCTAGTCGGCGACTTGGGAGGGCCCTAGGCGGCGGCGACTTGGGAGGAGGCCGGCGGCTTGGGGCTAGGGTTTGAGGTGAGTTGGGTGTAGGGAAGAGGGGCACCCCTGCCCCTTCTTTTATAGGTGGGAGGGAGGCGCGGTTGGGAAGAGGGAGTCCTCCTCCAACTCCTCTTCCTTGGCCGGCGGGTGGAGGGAGTAGGACTTCCTCCCTAAGTAGGTTTCCTACTCTCCCTCCACCAAGCAAACTTGTCGTTTGACTTTTTCAAATTGGCGTTTGACTTTCAAACCAGGATTTGAATTCTTCCTTTATTTTGCCCAGCCATGATACCTAGTACATGATGCAATCATTCCATATTGTCATGACACATTCGTGTACCCTTCCCCTCCGGAGTGCCGGACCTTCCGGACCCTTCTAGAACATTCCCGTTGAAAACACCGGAATCATTCCCCAACTCCGAAACAGGACTTTCCTTATATGAATCTTATTCTCCGGACCATTCTGGATCTCCTCGTGATATCCCGGATCCCATCCGAGACTCCGAACAACATTCGGTCTCTTACTCATCATTCCATAACTACTCAACAGCATCGAATCCTTAAGTGTGTCTCCCTACGGTTCGTGAATTATGCGGACATGACCGAGACACTTCTCCAATCAATAACCAATAGAGGAATCTGGAAATTCATATGGCTCCCACATATTGCTACGATTACTTTGCAATCGAATGAACCACTTACATACGATACCAATTTCCCTTTGTCTCACGATAGTTTACATATCCGAGGTTTTGATCGTCGGTATCTTGCATACCTAGTTCAACCTCGTTACCGATAAGTACTCTTTTCTCGTTCCCGTGATATGTGATCCCTTGTGAGCTAGTCACATGCTTGCAAGCTAATTGGATGACATTCCACCCAGAGGGCCCAGAGTATATCTATCTGTCATATGGATGGACAAATCCCACTCTTGATCCATGTGCCTCAACCCATACTTTCCGAACACTCAATGTCACCTTTATAGCCACCCAGTTACGGTGTGGTGTTTGATGTCATCAAAGCATCCTTCCGGTGATGGTGATTAACATGATCTCATGGTCGAAGGAATTAGGTTACTATGTATCAGAAAGCATATAGCAAATGAACTATATTAAATGACTTGATCTTTATGCTATGCTTAACTATAGGAGTATGTCCATCACATCATTCCCCTAATGATATGACCCTGTTGTTAATAACATCTCTATGTTCATGATCAAGAAACCATGATCATATATTAACCAACAAGCTAGTTTAACAAGAGGCTTTACTAGGGACTCTTTTATGTTTACAAATCACACAAGTATTAATGTTTCCGGTTAATACAATTATAGCATGGTATGTAAACATTTATCATAAGTATGAAGATATGATAATAACCACTTTATTATTGCCTCTTGGGCATATCTCCAACAGCATCTACTTGGCGAAGATAGCTACTAGCAACGGAGAGCATGCAAGATCACAAACAACACAGACATGATAGAATCAATAATCAATATGACATGATAGAATCAATAATCAATTTGACATAGTATCTCAATATCCATCGGATCCCTGCAAACACAACATGTATGATTACAAATAGATGATCTTGATCATGAATGGAGCTCACAAGATCTAAACATGATAGCACAAAGGAGGAGAAAAAACCATCTAGATACTGTATGGACCCATAGTCCAAGGGTGAACTACTCACGCATCATACCGGAGGCTGGCATGGTGATGAAGAAGGCCTCTGAGATGATCTGTCCCCTCCGATAGGGTGCCGGGAAGAGCTTTAGATCCCCCCGATCTAGGGACAATGGTGGCGGTGGTTACGGACTGTTTCGTGGAGATCTGATCGGGTGCTTAGGGTTTTTACATCGGGGGCTTTTATAGGCAAAGAGGCGAGGCAGGAGGGCGGCCAGGGGGCCCACACCCTGCCCTGGCGTGGCCTGGGGTGGGCCCATGCCTGGGGGGTGTGGCCACCCTGTGGCGCCCTTCCGTCTCTCCTCTGGACTTCGTGTTTGTTTTGGTAAAATATTAACTTTGTCTTTTATCCCGTCCAATTCCGAGAATTTCCTTACTAGCTTTTCTAAAACCAAAAACAGTAGAAAATAGCCAATTGGCACTACGGCATCTTGTTAATAGGTTAGTCCCAGAAAATGTATAAAAACACCTCAAAGTGTAGACAAAGCATAGCAAAGTTGATACTAAACAAGCATGGAACATCAAAAATTGTAGATACGTTTACCACGTATCAAGCATCCCCAAGCTTAACTCCTGCTCATCCTCGAGTAGGTAAGTAATAAAAATAATAATTTTTGAGTTGACATGCACCATCACAATCTTGATCAAAGCATTGAGAGCTGGGATCAAAGTACTCTAAACATGAGCATGAAAGATGTAGTTCTAACAATAGGACATAGTGACTACGTTGCAACATGAAAAGATACAAACGAAACTTCATGAATAACAATCATTGAAAGACGTTTGTTTTTTTCATATATAGAAAGCATAGCATAGAGGTATTCAGCTTGTCCCTCATGGAGTAGCAAAACATAAATGCATAGGACACCTTCAAAGTTCATAAAGGTGACTAGATACAAATATATCAAGAACAAGCAATATCAACATTATGAATCAATCAATAAGTTTTGGGACAATGCACATAAAACTAAGAATGAAAACTATGCTCTCTTAATTGGTGCATAAATATAGAAGGTGGAGACTCAATATAAAAGTAGAAAGAAAGGCCCTTCACAGGGAAGCAGGGATTTCAAGTTTCATAAAGAGCTTCCAAAAATTATGGTACTTGTTAGCTTTCAGTTCTCATTGCCCCTATCATAAGAATCTTGAGGTGTTTAAGGTTAAAGTGAAACAAATATGGAGTATATGATTGACAAATTATAAGTTGGCAATCTCATGTCACTTGAGTACGAGGGCCGTTCCACATGCAACTCAACTTTAGTCACCGGTAAGTTCTTGTCAAAGTAAGTATATGTGTATCATAAAGAACCGCCAACGGGGTACCCCTTGCCCCATGATACATGAGCTATCCCATATCAAAATGACAAGGCAACATACAATGAGCATCTCGGCGATCATTTTATTTGGTATTTGCATAGGTTTTTATCGAGGATGCTTCATAGATTGCTCACTATGGTTATGATGCAAGTTTCCACCATGATTAGGCATGGCTTAGACTAGCGGCCCAGGAATTTCTCTAACACATATACATAACTCCATGGACTTACAAGCTCCCATTTTATTTCACATCGCCGACATCCGCAAACAAAAGATCATGATATCAACTGGGTAATATCTACAGGTGTTGAAAGTGTTCCCCGTGACAGCATGGTTCTGCTAATTCCCAACTTATAAGTGCCAGCATATACAACATAGACGACACAATGGTTCAAGCTTATTAGGTGCAAAAAGTAAAGTGTGCCATCAAGCTTTTGAGAGCTTTAATCACTATTTTTTCTCGTAACATGTTTAATTTGGAAGATAGATAAAACAGGAATATATTTGGAATGGTGTAACACACCATGCATAGGAATTTATAGTGAACTCTTTGGAATAACTTGGTTTCTTGGGAGTTTGATGCATGACTAGAGCTTACTCAATACAAGTGGAGGCTAGCAAAAGACTAGGAGCGACCAACTAAGAGAGCAATAATGGTCATAATCATGCAGAGCGACAAAACATTATCAACTAAAACATGAAGTGGCATCACAAGTCAAAAAATAAATGATCATAGAGGCTAGGGTGACTGGTTCATAGTCATAACATGGTGTGAGCATGTGCAAAGTCAAACCAAACAAAGCATCAAAGGAGAATACCACAATATTATGCTTTTATATGCTAAAACAACGCATGATTCTTGCAAGGCACATCAAGCAATCTCAATTGTTTGGAACAAGTCATGCTACAGCAATAATCACTAAGCATAAGGTCAAAACAAAATCTAGCATGATATGATAAAGTCTAAGTCACAGTCAAAACAAGCTCCCTTTTGTACCACCTAAGCATAAAAATTTATACTCTTTTCCAACACCAATCAACTTATTTGAAACAACACATTGAATGCGGGGGTCAAACTACTTTATTCAAGCAAACTAAACAAACGAAAACCAAAAATGAAAACTAAGACGCTCCAAGAACAAAACAACTATGCATGAAACAATAAAAACGAAGTGTCTAGAAAGAGACCTGAGATTTTTATTGATGAAGAAGGGGTTGCCTTGGGCATCCCCAATCTTTGACGCTTGTACCTCTTGAATATTTCTTGGGGTGACACGGGGTGGCATCCCCAAGCTTGAGCTTTTGTCCATTCTTCATCTTATCACATCTTTCTTCCCCTACACTTGAAACTTTCCTTCATACAAAACTTCACACAATCTTCATTTGCAACATTAGTGTATTCAAGATAATAGGCCTTGGGGTTTTGTTTTAAAATAAGGAAAACTTTCATTAAAACACAAGCTACTGTAGCAATTTCCTTTAAACTCTCAAGTGATCAAGGAGAACACAAAAAGAAACAGATAAGAGGCAAATGCAAATAATGGCAGAAATCTATCAAAACAAACCAGCAGGTAAAAACCAAATTTTTTCGAAGACCTTCTGTTGCTCAAATCAAAAAATGTTGATCTAACAAAAGTTAGATAACAACCTGGGGCATTTACTCAGAAAATTACAGCTCAATCCGACATATAGAGATTTTTCACGAATATTTACAGTGAAGCTCAAAAATCTGTTTTAGGACAGCAACTTCCCCAAATCTTACTTCTCTCTCATTAGAGATTATTCTTGGAACAAAAATCACACAAAAAGGATAAGGAGAGGTTATTACTTGTAATAACTTCCAAGACTCAATAAAACTATTGGGTTATCTCTCAACAAGTACTTTTCTTTAACGCCTTTAAGTTAGGCACAAGAAGCAAGAATCAAGTATTTTTAAATGAAGCAGCATTAAAATCAAATTTCTTGCCCCTACCTTTCTTACCTTTACTCTTTTCTTTAGGGAATGTATGATTTCTTGTTGGAGAATAAAAATGCATAATGCCTTTCCCCACATCTATTATTGCTCTAAGGAGTTTCATTAGGGATCTTCCAAGTGTAATTTGTCCTTTTCCTACACATTCAATAACAAGATAATTAGTAGACACCACTTTCCCTAAGATCTTTTTAAACACTCCTTTAGATATTCCAATGTGTAATATAGTTGCATTATTGGTAAGAGATATTTCTTCTCCTCCTTCAGAAAGTCCCCAAAGATTCAAAGATTCATCGATATCTTTAGGCATAAGACAAAATCCAGACATGATATCACAACGAGCATCAAAAGTTTCATTGTTTATAACAAATTTTATTGTGGAAAACCATTTTGAAGGCTCAAAATTTATTGGAACATAATCATGATGTTCTCTAAGCATGTTATAGCAACCTTTTAAGCTAGCAGTATTGGTCTCAAGAGTGTTCAACCTAGCATAGATGTTTATAAAGGATGAATCAGACTTGCTAGGCAAATTATAAATTGTAATCAACTTCTTTATGGCATTCAAAGCTTCATCCTCATTACATTGGAGAAAATCTCTTCCTGCTACAGCATCCAAAGCATATCTATAACAAATAGTAAGACCATAGTAGAAACTGCTAAGAACCAAGCCTAAAGTCATTTTAGGCTCAGTTTTTCCATGTGAATAAGAAATTCTAGACCAAGCTTCTTTGAAACTCTTTTCACTTCCTTGTTTGAAAGTAAAGATCATTTCCACAGGTGACACAGTGATTGGAGCAACACTAGACATGGTAGAAACTAGGGTAGTGTAGTGACCCAGCATACCACTTCATGATGTAGTACACTATAATCGTTGACATAACACCAATGAAACACCGTTCACTAGTATTACATCCCTCAGAGTGGTACAACAGAAATACAGCAGGTCCAAGACATGACTATAGGTTACAACTCAACTCTTTACACAAGATCCATAGAACACTCTAGTCTAAAGAGAGAGAGAGAGAAACAAACTTCTTATAAATAAGAATCGGAAATAAACAACTCAAATCTAATATACTAATCAGACTAGTATCTGAACTAATGGTCTGGCATTGCTGTTATAGCAATACACTACAGAAATAGGTTCTATGGCTAGAAAGTATATTCCTATCTAATCAGTAACTTCGTCTTCACTTGGGTTGATGTATATGTTGACTTTATTGAAGAGCTTGAGCTGTTGATGATGATTCCTGTAGCATAACTTGATGTAGGAGTCATCTGTATTGGCTTCAGAACCTAGCAAGGGTTAAGAAGGTACGTTGAGTACGAGCGTACTCAGCAAGTTCACTAGAAAAGGAGTGTTTGATGCACTATATCTACAGCCACAAACCATAGGTCGTAGGCAATGCAAGTTTTCGTAAACATTTATTCAAAGGTTGCTTTTATTCTGAAAAGCTATGTCCGTCAGCCTTCACGGGTTTACTAGAGCTTTCATGGAGTTTCTTTCCCGCCGCGTTCCTAACTCCTTCCCGGAATAGGGAGTAACAAGTTACAGTTCTTACACTCTGCATAGGTGCGTCATTTTACCCATGAGAGACCTTAGGTTTTGTTGCACGGCCGGGAGTATGTACCCATTCAAACTTACTTGGTTTGAGGCCCAACCTAAGATCCAAGCCAATCACTTCCTTCTCCCCGACCCCGCATGTCTCCTTGGTGTACGCCAGCCCACCTATTGAATTACGGCAATTGGCAGTACAGACCATTCAGATGTCGGAACTATCGTGGGACGTTGAGGGCTCCCACCCATATGCTGCATATCCTCTACGAATTACCAATTCATATGCACGTTACGAGTGATAACAGCCACGACCTGCACATACGGCTCCATGCGAGAGGGAAAAGATACAGCTGACTTCTCCTTCCCATTCCAAATCTCATGGTCAATGCGTAATATACGGCGCAAGAATCACTGGCGACATTGGTTGTTAAGTCCTAGATAATATGTTCCTTTACCACCGGAACTTTTATAATAGGTTATTACCTCATGTAAATAACCTATAATCATATTATTATGAAAATAGTGTTTTCTGACCATTTTCAAATGCAGGTGATGACAACACTGGATTTGCAAAATACTTTACAGAAAATAATCAAAGGACATGAGCAAGTGTGAACTTGCCTTTTGTGATTGCAAGATTATGCACTCACGGTCTTCAAGACAATATAAGATCCAATATCTGAAATCAGCATCATTGGTCCGGTAAGGACTAATGTTTAAAGAAGCAAGATGCTATTATACATAAGTAATGTAATGCACTTGATAAACATGAATCACGGGGATAACGTTGATCTAGGGTTTGGAAACTGGAAATGGTTACTGTTACAATGTGTTGTCTTTTTAGATAAGTTTCATATTGGTGCTTCTTATTAAGGCTTGTGATTCTGTGTGAAACAACATGTAATTATAATATCATAAAACAATGAGATACACACAAATGTGAAATGCTACTCAAGATTGCTTATACTATAATTGTTTATCTTCAAATTTTTACTTTACAAGTAATGTCACTTATAAAGAACTTAAATGTTATCAATCCTAAGTATATAAGTAAAGTATAAAGTAATGTGATAATGATTAATTGTCATATGTTGACTGAAGTGGCAAAACGAATAACTTTTGAAGAAAAGATTTCTTTATTAAGGTTTAAACAATTCTGATAGTTTTTAGAATATGGTTGATAGAATGTGATTGATATTGTTTATGTTTAGTTGAATAGTCTGGACTTGAGATGCTTATAACTTAATTATAACAGACCAAAGTTAACTATAAAACACATAACAAAGTCTTTAGCATTACATTTAAAGTCTTGTGGACTAAAGTTAACTTTAAGGATGTAGATGGATTTAAGGTGTATTTCTTATGATATTTGTATCTTGTTCACTTTATAAGGTTTCTTAAAGTTACTTAAGAATAGTATTACTTCTATTTGAGTAGTGGTTTCTTAATTTTATAATGGAATAGAAGCTTTTATCTCCTTATAAAGGTGTGTTTATGATTTATATCTAAGGAATAATATTACTTAACTACTTATGAATCCATTATAGTGTTTTGGAATGTTGAAAAACTTGTGGTTGAAGTAAAGGAATAAGTTTTATTTCACTACAAATTATTCTTGAAGATTTTATATTTGATAAGGATTCTTTTTTGGAATATTCTACACTTATGGTGGAATGATAATACAATAAAATTGTATTCAAAATGTGTTGAAGCATTTTGACTTTATATTATCATTATTTAAGACTAATACTATTTATAAGACTCAATTGGCTAATTTTTAGAAATATTAGCCAATTTTATTTACCCTTATGTGAATTACTAACTAAGGAAATAAGTCAAATTCAAGTTATTAAGTTGTTTAAATTTTTATTTACCTCAAAAGTGGAATATTATATTTTTAACATGTAGGTATTATTTTTGTGATCATTTTGGTATATTACATTTTTTATGATTTATAAATAATAAGATATGATTTTTATAAGATTTATTACTTTATAAATATTTAATAAATAATAAATGTTTAATTAAGTGAAATAATAATGCATGATTACAGTTTTAAATTATAGTTTTTACTTTTCTAAGATTTTTGGTGTTTTATTTATTTTTAACATTTACCAATATTAAAATATGAATTATCTAAGTTTTATTACTTATGAAATCTTTATTAAATAATAATTATTTAAATTGTTAACATAATAATGTTTGATAATAGTTTTAAGTTTTAGGTTTTATTTTTCTAAAAATTTGCATATATTACATGTATTTTTCTGAATTATAAAACAGAAGTTATTGAATTTCTAAAGTTTATCTTTTTCTAAAATTATTAAAATAGAATAAATAAACTATTGACTATGTCACTGGTGATGTCATTGTAAGGATATGTTATTTTTCACCGGGGTGGATTCTATCCATGGTCACTGACCATTGGGTCCTGGGCCACGTCACACTCCACCTCAGCGAAGACTGGTCAAACTATCTGACTAGGCAGGCGATGATGTCATCATGACGTCACATGAGGTTGATCCTCTCAGATCGAAGCTGGATCGAGCGATTGGGTGCACGTGTTGGAGATATGACCTAGAGGTAATAATAGAAGTGGTTATTATTATATCTTTGTGTTTATGATA
The DNA here is from genome assembly GCA_916181665.1 of Avena sativa. Classification (NCBI taxonomy): domain Eukaryota; kingdom Viridiplantae; phylum Streptophyta; class Magnoliopsida; order Poales; family Poaceae; genus Avena; species Avena sativa. The sequence goes on from OV702280.1 coordinate 326,084,647, forward strand.
AATGTTGACATTCATGCTATAATAGTATTAACCGGAAACATTAATACTTGTGTGATTTGTAAACTAAATTAGAGTCCCTGGTAAAGCCTCTTTGTAATACTAGCTTGTTGATTAATAGATGATCATGGTTTCTCGATCATGAACATTGAGATGTTGTTAATAACAAGATCATATCATTAGGAGAATGGTATGATGGACATACTCCTATAGATAAGCCTAGCATAAATATCAAGTCATTTTAATAGTTCGTTTGCTATAAGCTTTCTGATACATAGTAACCTAATTCCTTCGACCATGATATCATGCTAATCACCATCACTAGAAGGATGCTTTGATGACATCAAACACCACACCGTAACTGGGTGGCTATAAAGGTGGCATTGAGTGTTTGGAAAGTATGGGTTGAGGCACATGGATCAAGAGTGGGATTTGTCCATCCTTATGACGGATAGATATACTCTAGGCCCTCTCGATGGAATGTCATCCAATTGGCTTGCAAGCATGTTACTAGCTCACAAGGGATCACATATCACGGGAACAAGAAAAGAGTACTTATCAGTAACGAGGTTGAACTAGGTATGCAGAGATACCGACGATCAAAACCTCGGATAAGTAAACTATCATGAGACAAAAGGAAATTGGTATCGTATGTAAGTGGTTCATTCGATCGCAAAGTAATGGTTGAAATATGTGGAGCCATATGAATTTTCATATTCCTTTATTGATCGGAGAAGTGTCTTGGTCATATCCGCGTAATTCACGAACCGTAGGGAGACACACTTAAGGATTCGATTTTGTTTAGTAGATATGGAATTTTAGTAGGGATGATGAATGTTGTTCGGAGTCTCGGATGGGATCCGGGATATCACGAGGAGATCCGGAATGGTCCGGAGAATAAGATTCATATAAGGAAAGTCCTATTTCGGAGTTCGGGAAATTTTCCGATGATTTCATCGGAGAGGTTCTAGAAGGGTCTAGAAGGTTCACCGGACCGGAAGGGGAATGGTCCATGAATGTTTCATGGATATGTGGAATGATCGGATCATATCCTAGGTCACTTGGTGTTGGCATTTGCAAGAGAGAAATAAAGCTCTAAATTGAAAGTCAAACGGGAAGTTTGAAAAGTCAAACTGGAAGAATGGTTTCCTAGTGGGAGAATAAACAAGTCCTTCTCTCAATCCAACTTGGGTTTGGGTTTGGATTCAAACCCACCCCTCCCAAGGTTTCCCCTATCATAAATAGAGGGGGAGGACTGCCCCAACATAAGACAATCCCTTGCCCCTCTCCACGAGCCGCCGACCCGCCACTGCGCCGCCGCCGCTCGCCGCCGCCTAGCGCCGCTACCGGTCCGTCGCTGCCGCCCTAGCCGCCGTCGACACCTCCTCCTCCCGGATCTCTAAATCCTAGATTTCTGGGAAACCCTAATCCACCATAACTCGCATCCGGCTTAGGCGAATCCCTGCGGGATCTTCCCTCTACTTCCGACACCACGCCGTCGTGCTGCCGGAATTGCGAGGGAGAACTATAACCTCCGCTGCCTGCTGGAAAAAGGGAGAGGAAGGTCTTCATCGAGTACCGAATGTGTGACCGACTGCGGAAGCGCTGCCAGAACGCAGCGCCGGAAGGATCATCTACGCGATCTTGAGATCGGCAAGTGTACGACTACATCACCCACGAGAATCTGCTCTCGTTAACCGCTTTGGAATTTTCGAGGGTGAGTGCTTCTATCGACTCGTTGCTACAATCTAGTAGATAGATCTTGGCTTGTTTGTGTGCATGCGGTAGAAATTTTTTGTTTTCCATGCTACGAACCCCTACAGTGGTATCAGAGCCGTGTCTATATGTAGATCTGTTGCACGAGTATAACACAATGGTCATTGTGGGCGGTGGTGCTTTTATTATCAATTGCTTTTTGTGTACTTTGCATCTTGCGGTATGATGGGATGAAGCGGCCCGGGCTAACCTTACATGACATCGTTCATGAGACTTCCTCCACGCCCAACATGCAACTTGTATTGCATAAGTGGCTTTGCGGGTGTCTGACTCTCTCATCATAGTATAGATTCAATTTACAACGGGCACTTGATAGTTCAAGCATCAACGTTGTGGTTCTTGTTCCTAAGTTAGAACGACACTTATTGAAAGCCCCAAACCACGTAAAATATGCAAAGAAAATTAGAGGTGTCAACTTTTTTTTGCAGGGGTGTGCTGTGATGTGATATGGCCATGATTGTGATTATCTATGATGTATGCAATGTTCCTTACTGTAAGTTGGCAACCGGCAGGAGCCATATGGTTGTCTTTTAAATTCGAGGCCTGCGTATCTATTCAAAGTAGTTGTAATAGGCGCCATTGACCTTGACGCCATACCGGTGATGATGGAGATCATGTTCGTGCTTGAAGATGGAGATTGGAAGCACAAGAAGAAAGGCCATATCATATCACATATTATGAATTGCATGTGATGTTAATCCTTTATGCATCTTGTATTTCTTAGTTTACGACGGTAGCATTATAAGATGATCCCTCAAGCACACAATTTCAAGTTTTAAAGTGTTCATCCTTAGTAAGCACCGTTGCTAAAGCTCGTTGTTTTGAAGCACCACGTGATGATCAGGTGTGTTAGATTCTGCGAGTGTATACAATGTGAGCAAGCCAGATTTGCTCATGCGGAAGCTAAGGTTTGATCTTGACGAGCCTAGCATGTACATACATGGTCTCGGAACACGGATCACCGAAAGGTAAAGCATGAGTCATATAGTAGATATGATGAACATGTTGATTGTTCGCCATTGAAGCTACATCAACTCTCGTGATGATCGGTTTTGATGTGGTGGATTTGGTTCGTGTGATCACTAAAACAATTTGAGGGATATTGTTTTGAGTGGGAGGTCACCTAGATTAATTTAAATATTAATTAGAACTCAATTTATCATAAACTTAGTCTAAACTATTGCAAATATGTTGTAGATCAATGGCGGCCCCTACCATCAATTTTAATGCGTTCCTAGAGAAAGAAAAGTTGAAAAACAATGGAAGCAACTTCGCGGATTGGTTCCGTAATTTGAGGATTGTCCTCAATGCTGGTAATTTGACCTATGTGTTGGATGCACCGCTGGGTGACCCGCTTGCAGCTACTGCTACCGATGAGGTAAAGAATGTTTTCCTCGCTCGGAAGAATCAGTACTCCACAGTTCAGTGTGCTATCTTGTATGGTTTGGAATCGGAGCTTCAGAAAAGGTTTGAGAACCATGACCCACATGATATTGTCTGTGAACTCAAAATGATATTTGAGGCTCACGCGGCAGTTGAGAGTTATGATGCTTTTGAAAAGTTCTTTAACTGCAAGATGCAAGAGGGCAGCTCCGTTAGTGAGCACGTGCTTAAGATGTCTGGGCATGCAAGCAAATAAACTCCAAAGTTTGGGTATAGTGATTCCCAATTCTTTGGGGATTCACCGTGTCCTCCAATCACTGCCACCAAGTTACAAGAACTTTGTGATGAACTACAATAGGCAAAACATGGACAAGTCGGTCCCAGAACTCTTCTCCATGTTTAAATCTACAGAAGTGGAGATCAACAAAGAGCACCAAGTGTTGTTGGTCAATAAGACCACCAAATTCAAGAAGCAAGGCAAGTCTAAGAAAAAGGGAAACTTCAAGAAGGGCGGTAAGAAAGTTGTCGTGCCGGCAAAGAAGACCAAGGTTGGGCCTAAGCCTGATACTGAGTGCTTTTACTGCAAGGGAGAAGGTCACTGGAAGCGGAATTGCCCAAAGTACTTGGTGGATTTGAAGAACGGCAACATCAAGAAGAAAGATATATCCGATATACATGTTATTGATGTGTATCTCACTAGTACTCGTAGTAGTGCCTGGGTATTTGATACTGGTTTGGTTGCTCATATATGTAACTCGAAACAGGTACTGCAGAATAAATGGAAGCTAGCGAAGAACAAGGTGACGATGCGCGTTGGAAACGGATCAAAGGTTGATGTGATCGCGGTCGGCACGCTACCTCTTCATCTACCATCGGGATTAGTTTTATACTTAAATAATTGTTATTTGGTGCCTGCGTTGAGCATGAACATTATATCTGGATCATGTTTATTGCGAGACAGTTACTTGTTTAAGTCCGAGAATAATGGTTGTTCGATTTATATGAGTAATATGTTTTATGCACATGCACCTTTGATAGATGGTCTATTCTTATTCAATCTTGATTGTGGAAATACACACATTAATAACATTGAAGCTAAACGTTTGAAATTGAGCGATAACTCGACCTATATGTGGCACTGTCGTCTTGGTCATATTGGAGTGAAGTGTATGAAGAAACTCCATTCTGATGGACTTCTTGAATCACTTGATTTCGAATCACTTGAAAGATGCGAAGCATGTCTGATGGAGCGAGCTACGGACTTATTGGAAATCATACATACTGATGTGTGTGGCCCAATGAGTGTACCATCGCGCGGTGGTTATCGTTATGTTCTTCCCTTCACGGATGACTTGAGTAGATATGGGTATATCTATTTCATGAAACATAAGTCCGAAACTTTCGAGAAGTTTAAGGAATTTCAAAGTGAGGTGGAGAATCAACGTAACAAGAAGATTAAATTTCTATGATCTGATCGTGGAGGTGAATATATAAGTTACGAGTTTGGCGAGCATTTAAAGAAATGCAGAATACTTTCACAATTGACACCGCCGGGAACACCACAGTGTAATGGTGTGTCCAAACATCGTAATCGAACTCTCTTAGATATGGTTCGTTCTATGGTGTCACTTACAGATTTACCGCTATCGTTTTGGGGTTATGCATTAGAAACAGCCGCATTCACTTTAAATAGGGCACCATATAAATCCGTTGAAACGACACCGTATGAACTATGGTTTGGGAAGAAACCTAAATTGTCGTTCCTTAAAATTTGGGGTTGCGAAGGCTATGTAAAGAAGTTACACCCGGACAAGCTTGAACCCAAAGCGGAAAAATGCGTCTTCATAGGATACCCGAAGGAAACTATTGGGTATACTTTCTATCATAGATCCGAGGGCAAAATCTTCGTTGCCAAGAATGGATCCTTTCTAGAGAAGGAGTTTCTCTCGAAAGAAGTGACTGGAAGGAAAGTAGAACTTGACGAGGTTGTTGAACCTTCTCTCGAACTTGCGAGTAGCGCAGCACCGGAAGTAGTTCCTGTGGCGCCTGCACCAATAAGAGAGGAAGCTAATGATGATGATCATGAAACTTTGGTTGAAGTTACTACAGAACCTCACAGGTCAACAAGAACTCGTGCCACTCCTGATTGGTATGATCCTGTTATGAGTGTCATGTTGGTGGACAACACCGATGACCCTGCGACATATGAGGAAGCGATGATGAGCCTAGATTCCAATAAATGGCAAGAGGCCATGAAATCCGAGATTGGATCCATGTACGAAAACCAAGTATGGACTTTGGTGGACTTACCAGATGGCCGGAAGGCTGTCGAGAACAAATGGATTTTCAAGAAGAAAACAGATGCTGATGGTAATATTACTGTCTATAAAGCTCGACTTGTCACAAAAGGGTTTCGACAAATTCAAGGAGTTGACTACGATGAGACTTTCTCACCAGTAGCGAAGCTAAAGTCTGTGAGGATTATGTTAGCAATCGCTGCATATTATGATTATGAGATATGGCAGATGGATGTCAAAACGGCGTTCCTCAATGGAGACATTGATGAAGAGTTGTATATGATGCAACCCAAAGGTTTTGTCGATCCTAAAGATGCTAGCAAGGTATGCAAACTTCAACGGTCCATATATGGATTGAAGCAAGCATCCCGAAGTTGGAATCAACATTTTGATAAGATAATCAAAAGTTTTGGTTTTATACAAACTTATGGAGAAGCTTGTATTTACAAGAAAGTGAGTGGGAGCTCTGTAGCATTCTTAATACTATATGTAGATGACATATTGTTGATTGGGAATGATGTAGACCTTCTTAATAGTGTCAAGAATTATTTGAATAATAGTTTTTCAATGAAAGATCTTGGCGAAGCAGCTTACATATTAGGCATAAAGATTTATAGAGATAGATCGAGGCGCCTAATATCATTGTCACAGAGTACATATTTGGACAAAGTTCTAAAGAGGTTTGGAATGGAAGATAGCAAGAAAGGGTTCTTGCCCATGTTGCCCAATACGACCTTGAGTAAAACTCAAAGTCCAGCAACGGCAGAAGATGGAGAAAGGATGAGTAAGACTCCCTATGCCTCAGCCATAGGATCTCTAATGTATGTCGTGCTATGTACCAGACCCGACATTGCATATGCTGTTAGTTTGACTAGCAGATATCAAAGTGACCCAAGAGTGGATCATTAGACAGCGGTCAAAAACATCCTTAAGTACTTGAGAAGAACTAAGGATATGGTTCTTTCTTATGGAGGTGATGAACAGCTCGTTGTTAATGGTTACACCAACGCTAGTTGGAACACCGATCTGGATGATTCTAAATCTCAATCTGGATACGTATTTACTTTGAATGGTGCAGCAGTTACCTAGAGGAGTGCAAAGCAAAGCGTTGTGGCGAGATCTTCAACTGAATCGGAATACATAGCAGCTTCAGAGGCTTCACAAGAGGTGATATAGATGAAGGAGTTCATTACAGAGCTCGGTGTGGTTCCAAGTGCGTTGGACCCAATGTCTATCTACTGCGATAACATGGGCGCCATAGCCAATGCGCAAGAACCAAGGTCACACAAGAAGCTGAAGCACATCAAGCTACGTTTTCACGCTATTCGAGAGCATGTCCAAGATGGTGACATAAAGATTTGCAAAGTACACACAGATCTGAATGTGGCAGATCCGTTGACTAAACCTCTCCCGAGGGAAAAACATGACCAGCACCAATACGCCATGGGTGTTCGGTATATTACCATGTAATCTAGATTAGTTGACTCTAGTGCAAGTGGGAGACTATTGGAGATATGCCCAAGAGGCAATAATAAAAGTGGTTATTATTATATCTTTGTGTTTATGATAAATGTTTACATTCATGCTATAATAGTATTAACCGGAAACATTAATACTTGTATGATTTGTAAACTAAATTAGAGTCCCTGGTAAAGCCTCTTTGTAATACTAGCTTGTTGATTAATAGATGATCGTGGTTTCTCGATCATGAACATTGAGATGTTGTTAAGAACAAGATCATATCATTAGGACAATGGTATGATGGACATACTCCTATAGATAAGGTAGCATAAAGATCAAGTCATTTTAATAGTTCGTTTGCTATAAGCTTTCTAATACATAGTAACCTAATTCCTTCGACCATGAGATCATGCTAATCACCATCACCGGAAGGATGCTTTGATGACATCAAACACCACACCGTAACTGGGTGGCTATAAAGGTGGCATTGAGTGTTCGGAAAGTATGGGTTGAGGCACATGGATCAAGAGTGGGATTTGTCCATCCATATGACGGATAGATATACTCTGTGTAGGGGTTCGTAGCATGGAAAAAAATTCTACCGCATGCAAACAAACAAGCCAAGATCTATCTACTAGATTGTAGCAACGAGTCGATAGAGGAACTCACCCTCGAAGATTCCAAAGGGGTTAACGAGAGCAGATTTTCATGGGTGATGTAGTCGTACTCTTGCCGATCTCAAGATCGCGTAGACGATCCTTCCGGCGCTGCATTCCGGCAGCGCTTCCGTAGTCGGTCACACGTTCGGTACTCGATGAAGACCTTCCTCTCCCTTGTTCCAGCAGGTAGCGGAGGTTGTAGCACTCTCCTCGCGATTCCGGCAGCACGACGGCGTGGTACCGGAAGTAGAGGGGAGATCTCGCAGGGCTTCGCCTTAAGCCGGAGTGAGTATGGTGGACTATGAGAGAGGCCTTGGTGATCTAGGGTTTAGAGGAACCAAGGGGGGATCTTGGCCGGTGGCTAGGGCTTGGGGAAGCCCCAAGTCGACGACTTGGAGAAACCCTAGGGCGGCGGCGACTTGGAGGAGGCCGGCGGCTAGGGCTAGGGTTTTGGGGTGTGTTGGGTGTGAGGGAGAAGGGCTGCCCTGCCCCTCCTTATATAGGTGGGAGGGCGCGGCTTGGGAGGAGGGAGTCCTCCCCCAAGTCGGCCTCCTTGGCCGGCGGGTGGAGGGAGAGGAACTCCTCCCCAAGTAGGTTTCCTACTCTCCCTCCACCAAGCAAACTTGCCGTTTGACTTTTTCAAATTGGCGTTTGACTTTCAAACTAGGATTTGATTTCTTCCTTTATTTTGCCTAGTCATGTGACCTAGTACATGATGCAACCATTCCATACTGTCATGACACATTCATGTACCCTTCCCCTCCGGAGTGCCGGACCTTCCGGACCCTTCTAGAAAATTCCCGGTGAAAACACCGGAATCATTCCCCAACTTCGAAATGTAAGATCCCTCCTTTGTAAAGGAAAAGGATCCCTATGATTGCAATGCTAGTCCCTGGATCATTGCTAGCATCCACAGTTTAAGATGAAGTACACAGATACAAAGGTCATTTATTACATCCATTCTAGAGATAAAACATAGTCTTTTACAACTCAAGGCCACAGGCCTAATACAAGAGTTTTGGAATAAGTAAATAAACATAAGTCTTCATCTTCATGTGCCACAGGCAAGCATGTTGAGTGTAGACTCATGACACCTAATCATCATCGGAGTAACCTGCAACGTCACAAGTTACAGCCACAGTGGGTCAATACTTTGGAATAGTATTGGCAAGTGATACCTTAGTAAATTTTTAAGTGGACTATATTACTATATGCATTTTGGATAAGTGTAGCTTGGCTTGCTTTGCTTCAAAATAGGCTTTTCCTATTAGTTGAAAATACTAAGTTTTTCTTTGTCAAAAACTTTCCCAAGAAACCACCAATAGACATTGGGGTCCTTCACCCTTGTTCACCCACAAGTTTTACTTAGAAGTTGGAGTGATGAGATTCTTGATAGCTTCCATGTCTTGATGCTCAAATTGTCCATTGCCATGGACTTGGCTAAGTACTTAGATTTTCCATCTGCAGAGGTTGTGCACTTTCCCCACCAGACTTGGTTTCCCAAGACAGGACCTTTCAGAAGCCTTCCCTTAGCCAAATGGACGCGTTCCAACCTATCATCCCACTACCACCAACTGTCCAAATGACTAAGTTCTAGCAACCTATATGATCAAGGCAGAGCCCATATTGCCAAGTGGCTGCACTATAAACTTCTCAACACTTGGCCTCCAAATCCCGTTGTGCCTGGGTGGCATACCACAAGTGTGATACACAAGGTAAACCATGTCCATGGGCCTTGTGTAACCACTCAACCAAAAACCACCATTCAAGTCCCATTCCACCCAGGAGGTTCATTGACTTAGTTGTTTTATTAAGAAAAACATAAGTCCAAAAGACTTAGAAATATTTTCATCATAGCATGTATATACTTTACCAACCCTTGTTTTCTACTAGCTAGGCTAAGCATGGCATAGTAACTTAACTTAGGAAATTTCCTAGCAATTCTACAATGCTACAACTACTTAGGATTTCCCAACATAGCATTTCGCAAAAACAATATGCAAGACTTAGCAAAATATTTCTAATGCTTGTACAAAATATAGGGATGGAAATATTCATGAAGTACCACTTGCCTTGGTAATGGGGAGAGTAGCACTCTTCACAATCACAGTCACTAGCAAAATCTACACAAAAATTTGTAGCACAAAATTACACACAATTCATATACAAACAAAAATATGAATGCATGCATGCAAGAAAATGCTAAGTGATGATTTTTGAAAACTCCACCAAGCAAGTGCATGATACAGAAACATAACCAAGTCAAAAACTTGCTAACTAAACTTATTTAGCACTAAACCAATTTACTAAACAAATTCTATACTCAAAATAGTCCTAAACAAGTTTCTGCATAAAAAATCATTTTAACAGAAACTTTTTGCTAAACACATTGCAGATTCAGAAAGGGCTTGTCTCCCTGATTCCAACGGTATAAAGTTTGCAAAAATCTAACGTTGGAATCAAAAGTTATAGCCTTTTGAAATTTGGATCTAAATCTGATTTGAATTCTGTTTTTGATTTAAACTCTAGCCACGCGTCTTAATCCTATTGGCTGATACCGATTCGTTCAGGATCACCCTCCCGCGCCGTTGGATCTAATTAAAACACACGGCTCGGATCTGCCCATAACGGTTCGCTAACTTATCTAATTCCACGCATTGGATCTAGATCTGACGGCTACAGATCAACTAACCAAACTCGAGCGGCGCTAGCGGCGGCGACTGGCGGCGGCGCGTATGACAGCGGCGGCGCTAGCGTTCTAGGTCGCGCGGGAGTGGGGGAAGTGGCTTACCAGAACCGCGGTGGCGTGCTGAAGCTCAACGTGGCGCTGGTTTGCGAAGGGGCGCGCGGGTACGGTCTCAGGGGCTCGTCGGAGTTGCGGGCGGCGTCTGTCGCTTGCAGTCGTGGTTCTTGCCGAGGTTTGGCGTCGCCCTAGCACGAACCAGAGGGGTCAGACGATGCACAAGACGCAGGCGATCAATCTCGTATGAAAGAGGGGGCAAGGGGCGCTCGGGTTTTACCTCAATTGGTCGCCGGAGTCAAGCGGCGGCGCAGGTGGTTGCGGTCGTGAATGGAAACGACGTCCTGGGTCATGAGCAGGTAAAAGAGAGGTGTCAGCAGATGCGCCAGATCATGCTGAGCAAGATAGCTTGAACCAGAGAGAGGGGGCGGTCGAGGCTCACCGGAATCGGTCGCCGGAGTCGTCGGTACAGCGGGGCTTCGAGAGCAAATGCGCGCAGCCTGGTGGCGGAGTGAGCGAGGAGAGTGGGGGGAAATGCTCGCGGGGCAGAGGGGTTTAAATAGGCCCAAGCGCGACAGGAAACGCCTGCGGCATTAAGGCCAATTACGCCGCGCCATTACCGGCTTCACTGCAGCGGCGACGTGGTCTGTGGGCGCGATTTGGGGAAGACGAGGGCGACGTGGAGAGGGCCCGCTCGTCAGCGAAACGCGCGAAGGGGAGGTGGGGTCTGGCTGTCAGCGGCTGTGTGGGTGTGCTCGCATGTGCGAGAGAGAAAGAAATGGCCCGGGTGGGCTAGCTGGGCATGTTCTGATGCTGGGCCAGATTGGTGGCGCCTGGCCCTTTTCTTTTGTTTTACTCCTTTTCTTTTTCTGTTTCGATTTTCTGAATTGATTTTCAAATGAATTCAAGTTCCATTTGAATTCAAATCTTCTTGGGATTTTTGCAGTGAGCAGTAGTCTCAAATATAGCCATAAAACATGTGGTTGCTTTGCAAGGGCTTGGTCAAGTTTGGAGAACAAAAATATCTGAGACTTGGCACTTGATTTGCAAAGTTTGAAAAATGGTTTTTGAAACCATTTCCAATTTGTAAATCTGGGTTTAAATTCTACACTCAAACCCTTCTATAACGAAGACAAACAAGCTAGGTTTGAAATCATTCAAACTTTCAAATGGGGTGGCCATTTGATTTAAGTTTGCTCACATAAAATCATAGCACTAAATGCTTCTGTTTTTCTGAAATGAGTTTGAAATTGATCTCAAATCTATATGCATGCATGAATGATATGCAAACTTTGAAATCATGTTTTTAGGGATGTTACACAAAACAGGACTTTCCTTATATGAATCTTATTCTCCGGACCATTCCGGATCTCCTTGTGATATCCCGGATCCCATCCGATACCCCGAACAACATTTGGTATCTTACTCATCATTCCATAACTACTCAACAACATCGAATCCTTAAGTGTGTCTCCCTACCGTTCGTGAATTATGCGGGCATGATTGAGACACTTCTCCGATCAATAACCAATAGAGGAATCTGGAAATTCATATGGCTCCCACATATTTCTACGATTACTTTGCGATCGAATGAACCACTTACATACGATACCAATTTCCCTTTGTCTCACGATAGTTTACTTATCCGAGGTTTTGATCGTCGGTATCTCTGCATACCTAAGTTCAACCTCGTTACCGATAAGTACTCCTTTCTCGTTCCCGTGGTATGTGATCCCTTGTGAGCCAGTCACATGCTTGCAAGCCAATTGGATGACATTCCACCGAGAGGGCCTAGAGTATATCTATCCGTCATATGGATGGAAAAATCCCACTCTTGATCCATGTGCCTCAACCCATACTTTCCGAACACTCAATGCCACCTTTATAGCCACCCAGTTACGGTGTGGTGTTTGATGTCATCAAATCATCCTTCCGGTGATGGTGATTAGCATGATCTCATGGTCAAAGGAATTAGGTTACTATGTATCAGAAAGCTTATAGCAATTGAACTATTAAAATGACTTGATCTTTATGCTACGCTTATATATAGGAATATGTCCACCATACCATTCTCCTAATGATATGATCTTGTTGTTAATAACATCTCAATGTTCATGATAGGGAAACCACAATCATTTATTAACCAACAAGCTAGTATTATGAAGAGGCTTTACTAGGGACTCTAATTTAGTTTACAAATCACACAAGTATTAATGTTTCTAGTTAATACTATTATAGCATGAATGTAAACATTTATCATAAACACAAAGATATAATAATAACTACATTTATTATTGCCTCTAGGGCATATCTCCAACAGTCTCCCACTTGCACTAGAGTCAACTAATCTAGATTACATGGTAATATACCGAACACCCATGGCGGTTTGGTGCTGGTCATGTTTTGCCCTCGGGAGAGGTTTAGTCAACGGATCTGCCACATTCAGATCTGTTTGTACTTTGCAAATCTTTATGTCACCATCTTGGACATGTTCTCGAATAGCGTGAAAATGTAGCTTGGTATGCTTCAGCTTCTTGTGTGACCTTGGTTCTTGCGCATTGGCTATGGCGCCCATGTTATCACAGTAGATAGACATTGGGTCCAGCGCACTTGGAACCACACCGAGCTCTGTAATGAACTCCTTCATCCATATCGCTTCTTGTGAAGCCTCCGAAGCAGCTATGTATTCCGATTCAGTTGAAGATCTCGCCACAACGCTTTGCTTTGCACTCCTCCAGCTAACTGCTGCACCATTCAAAGTAAATACGTATCCAGATTGAGATTTAGAATCATCCGGATCGGTGTTCCAACTAGCATCGGTGTAACCATTAACAATGAGTTGTTCATCACCTCCATAATAAAGAACCATATCCTTAGTTCTTCTCAATTACTTAAGGATGTTTTTGACCGCTGTCCAATGATCCACTCCTGGATCACTTTGATATCTGCTAGTCAAACTAACAGCATATGCAATGTCGGGTCTTGTACATAGCATGGCATACATTAGAGATCCTATGGCTGAGGCATAGGGAGTTTTACTCGTCCTTTCTCTATCTTCTGCCGTTGCTGGACTTTGAGTTTTACTCAAGGTCGTATTGGGAAACATGGGCAAGAACCCTTTCTTGCTATCTTCCATTCCAAACCTCTTTAGAACTTTGTCCAAATATGTACTTTGTGACAATGATATTAGGCGTCTCGATCTATCTCTATAAATCTTTATGCCTAATACGTAAGTTGCTTCGCCAAGATCTTTCATTGAAAAACTATTATTCAAATATTCTTTGACACTATTAAGAAGGTCTACATCATTCCCAATCAACAATATGTCATCTACATATAGTATTAAGAATGCTATAGAGCTCCCACTCACTTTCTTGTAAATACAAGCTTCTCCATAAGTTTGTATAAAACCAAAACTTTTGATTACCTTATCAAAACGTTGATTCCAACTTCGTGATGCTTGCTTCTATCCATATATGGATCGTTAAAGTTTGCACACCTTGTTAGCATCTTTAGGATCGACAAAACCTTTCGGTTGCATCATATACAACTCTTCATCAATGTCTCCATTGAGGAACGCCGTTTTGACATCCATCTGCCATATTTCATAATCGTAATATGCAGCGATTACTAACATAATCCTCACAGACTTTAGCTTCGCTACTGGTGAGAAAGTCTCATCGTAGTCAACTCCTTGAATTTGTCGAAACCCTTTTGCAACAAATCGACCTTTATAGACAGTAACATTACCATCAGCATCTGTTTTCTTATTGAAAATCCATTTGTTCTCGACAGCCTTCCGGCCATCCGGTAAGTCCACCAGAGTCCATACTTGGTTTTTGTACATGGATCCAATCTCGGATTTCATGGCATCTTGCCATTTATTGGAATCTGGGCTCATCATCGCTTCCTCATATGTCGCAGGGTCATCGGTGTTGTCCACCAACATGACACTCATAACGGGATCATACCAATCAGGAGTGGTACGAGTTCTCGTTGACCTACGAGGTTTTGTAGCAACTTCAACTGAAGTTTCATGATCATCATCATTAGCTTCCTCTCTTATTGGTGCAGGCGCCACAGGAACTACTTCCGGTGTTGCGCTATTCGCAAGTTCGAGAGAAGGTTCAACAACCTCGTCGAGTTCTACTTTCCTTCCAGTCACTTCTTTCGAGAGAAATTCCTTCTCTAGAAAGGATCCATTCTTGGAAACGAAGATTTTGCCCTCGTATCTATGATAGAAGGTATACCCAATAGTTTCCTTCGGGTATCCTATGAAGACGCATTTTTCCGCTTTGGGTTCAAGCTTGTCCGGCTGTAACTTCTTTACATAGGCTTCGCAACCCCAAACTTTAAGGAACGACAATTTAGGTTTCTTCCCAAACATAATTCATACGGTGTCGTTTCAACGGATTTAGATGGTGCCCTATTTAAAGTGAATGCGGCTATTTCTAATGCATAACCCCAAAACGATAGCGATAAATCTGTAAGTGACATCATAGAACGAACCATATTTAAGAGAGTTCGATTACGACGTTCGGACACACCATTACGCTGTGGTGTTCCCGGCGGTGTCAATTGTGAAATTATTCCTCATTTCTTTAAATGCTCGCTAAACTCGTAACTTAGATATTCACCTCCACGATCAGAACGTAGAAATTTAATCTTCTTGTTACGTTGATTTTCTACCTCACTTTGAAATTCCTTAAACTTCTCGAAAGTTTCGGACTTATGTATCATGAAATAGATATACCCATATCTACTCAAGTCATCCGTGAAGGTAAGAACATAACGATAACCACCGCGTGATACTACACTCATTGGGCCACACACATCGGTATGTATGATTTCCAATAAGTCCGTAGATCGCTTCATCATCCCAGAAAATGGAGTCTTAGTCATTTTACCCATCAGACATGCTTAGCATCTTTCAAGTGATTCAAGAAGTCCATCGGAATGGAGTTTCTTCATACGCTTCACTCCGGTATGACCAAGACGACAGTGCCACATATAGGTCGAGTTATCGCTCAATTTCAAGCGTTTAGCCTCAATGTTATTTATGTGTGTATTACTACAATCGAGATTCAATAAGAATAGACCATCTATCAAAGGTTCATGTGCATAAAACATATTACTCATATAAATCGAACAACCATTATTCTCGGACTTAAACAAGTAACCGTCTCGCAATAAACAAGATCCCGATATAATGTTTATGCTCAACGCAGGCACCAAATAACAATTATTTAAGTATAAAACTAATCCCGATGGTAGATGAAGAGGTAGCGTGCCGACCGCGATCACATCAACCTTTGATCCATTTCCAACGCGCATCGTCACCTTGTTCTTCACTAGCTTCCGTTTATTCTGCAGCACCTGTTTCGAGTTAAAAATATGAGCAACCGAACCAGTATCAAATACCCAGGCACTACTACGAGTACTAGTGAGATACACATCAATAACATGTATATCGGATATATCTTTCTTCTTGATGTTGCCGTTCTTCAAATTCACCAAGTACTTTGGGCAATTCCGCTTCTAGTGACCTTCTCCCTTGCAGTAAAAGCACTCAGTATCAGGCTTTGGTCCAGCCCTGATTTTCTTCGTCGGTGCGGTAACTTTCTTACCACCCTTCTTGAAGTTTCCCTTTTGCTTAGACTTGCCTTTCTTCAATTTGGTGGTCTTATTGACAAACAACACTTTATGCTCTTTCTTGATCTGCACTTCTGTAGATTTCAACATGGAGAAGAGTTCTGGCAACGTCTTGTTCATGTTTTGCATATTGTAGTTCATCACAAAGTTCTTGTAACTTGGTGGCAGTGATTGGAGGACACGGTAAATCCCCAAAGCATTAGGAATCACTATACCCAAACTTTGGAGTTTGTTTGCGTGCCCAGACATCTTAAGCACATGCTCACTGATGGAGCTGCCCTCTTCCATCTTGCAGTTAAAGAACTTTTCAGAAACCTCATAACTCTCAACTGCCGTGTGAGTCTCAAAAATAATTTTGAGTTCACAGACAATATCATATGGGTCTTGGTTCTCAAACCTTTTCTGAAGCTCTGATTCCAAACCATACAAGATAGTACACTGAACTGTGGAGTACTGATTCTTCCGAGTGAGGTAAACATTCTTTACTTCATCGGTAGCAGTAGCTGCAGGTGGTTCAACCAGCGGTGCATCCAGCACATAGGTCAAATTACCAGCATTGAGGACAATCCTCAAATTGCGGAACCAATCCGCGAAGTTTCTTCCATTGTTTTTCAATTTTTTCTTTCTCTAGGAATGCATTAAAATTGATGGCAGGGGCCGCCATTGATCTACAACATATTTGCAATAGTTTAGACTAAGTTTATGACAAATTGAGTTCTAATTAATAGTTAAATTAATCTAGGTGAACTCCCACTCAAAACAATATCCCTCACATTGTTTTAGTGATCACACGAACCAAATCCACCACATCAAAACCGATCATCACGAGAGTTGATGTGGCTTCAATGGCGAACAATCAACATGTTCATCATATCTACTATATGACTCATGCTTTACCTTTCGGTAATCCGTGTTCCGAGACCATGTTTGTACATGCTAGGCTCGTCAAGATCAAACCTTAGCTTCCGCATGAGCAAATCTGGCTTGCTCACGTTGTATACACCCGCAGAATCTAAAACACCCGATCATCACGTGATGCTTCGAAACAATGAGCTTTAGCAACGGTGCTTACTAAGGATGAACACTTTGGAACTTGAAATTGTGTGCATGAGGGATCATCTTATAATGGTACCGTCGATAACTAAGAAATAAAAGATGCATAAAGGATTAACATCACATGCAATTCATAATATGTGATATGATATGGCTTTTTTTCTTATGCTTCCGATCTCCATCTTCAATCACGAACATGATCTCCATCATCACCGGCATAGCGTCAAGGTCAATGGCGCCGTTTCATGGTTATCGTCCACCAGCTTCAACTATTACAACTACTTTGAATAGACACGCGGGTCTTAACGGAATTAAAAGACAACCATATGGCTCCTGCCGGTTGCCAACTTACAATAAGGGACATTGCATACATCAAATATAATCACAATCATGGCCATATCACATCACAGCACACCCCTGCAAAACAAAGTTAGACGCCGCTAATTTTCTTTGCATATTTTACGTGGTTTGGGGCTTTCAATAAGTGTCGATCTAACTTACGAACAAGAACCACAACATTGATGTTTGAACTATCAAGTGCCCGTTGTAAATTGGATCTATACTATAATGGGAGAGACAGACACCCGCAAAGCCACTTATGCAATACAAGTTGCATGTTGAGCGTGGAGCAAGTCTCATGAACGATGTCATGTAAGGTTAGCCAGGCCGCTTCATCCCATCATACCGCAAGATGCAAAGTACACAAAAAGCAATTGATGATAAAAGCACCACCGCCCACAATGACCATTGTGTTCTACTCGTGCAACAGATCTACATATAAACCTGGCTCTGATACCACTGTAGGGGTTCGTAGCATGGAAAACAAAAAATTCTACCGCATGCAAACAAACAAGCCAAGATCTATCTACTAGATTGTAGCAACGAGTCGATAGAGGAACTCACCCTCGAAGATTCCAAAGCGGTTAATTAGAGCATATTCTCATGGGTGATGTAGTCGTACTCTTGCCGATCTCAAGATCGCATAGACGATCCTTCCGGCGTTGCGTTCCGGCAGCGCTTCCGCAGTCGGTCACACATTCGGTACTCGATGAATACCTTCCTCTCCCTTGTTCTAGCAGGCAGCGGAGGTTCTAGCACTCTCCTCACGATTCCGGCGGCACGACGGCGTGGTACCAAAAGTAGAGGGGAGATCTCGCAGGGCTTCGCCTTAAGCCGGAGAGAGTATGGTGGACTATGAGAGAGGACTTGGTGATCTAGGGTTTAGAGGCACCAAGGGGGAGCTTGGACGGCGGCTAGGGCTTGGGGAAGCCCCAAGTAGGCGACTTGGAGAAACCCTAGGGCGGCGGCGACTTGGAGGTGGTCGGCGGCTAGGGCTAGGGTTTTGGGGTGTGTTGGGTGTGAGGGAGAGGGGCGGCCCTGCCCCTCCTTATATAGGTGGGAGGCGCGGCTTGGGAGGAGGGAGTCCTCCCCCAAGTCGGCCTCCTTGGCCGGCGGGTGGAGGGAGAGGAACTCCTCCCCAAGTAGGTTTCCTACTCTCCCTCCACCAAGCAAACTTGCCGTTTGACTTTTTCAAATTGGCGTTTGACTTTCAAACTAGGATTTGATTTCTTCCTTTATTTTGCCCAGCCATGTGACCAAGTACATGATGCAACCATTCCACACTGTCATGACACATTCATGTACCCTTCCCCTCCGGAGTGCCGGACCTTCTAGACCCTTCTAGAACATTCCCGGTGAAAACACCGGAATCATTCCCCAACTCCGAAATAGGACTTTCCTTATATGAATCTTATTATCCATACCATTCTGGATCTCCTTGTGATATCCCGGATCCCATCCGAGACCCCGAACAACATTCGGTCTCTTACTCATCATTCCATAACTACTCAACAACATCGAATCCTTAAGAGTGTCTCCCTATGGTTCATGAATTATGCGGACATGGTCGAGACACTTCTCCGATCAATAACCAATAGAGGAATCTGGAAATTCATATGGCTCCCACATATTTCTATGATTACTTTGCGATCGAATGAACCACTTACATACGATACCAATTTCCCTTTGTCTCACGATAGTTTACTTATCCGAGGTTTTGATCGTCGGTATCTCTGCATACCTAGTTCAACCTCGTTACCGATAAGTACTCTTTTCTCGTTCTCGTGGTATGTGATCCCTTGTGAGCCAGTCACATGCTTGCAAGCCAATTGGATGACATTCCACCGAGAGGGCCCAGAGTATATCTATCCGTCATATGGATGGACAAATCCCACTCCTGATCCATGTGCCTCAACCCATACTTTCCGAACACTCAATGCCACCTTTATAGCCACCCAATTAAGGTGTGGTGTTTGATGGCATCAAAGCATCCTTCCGGTGATGGTGATTAGCATGATCTCATGGTCGAAGGAATTAGGTTACTATGTATCAGAAAGCTTATAGCAATTGAACTATTAAAATGACTTGATCTTTATGCTACGCTTATCTATAGGAGTATGTCCACCGTACCATTCTCCTAATGATATGATCTTGTTGTTAATAACATCTCAATGTTCATGATAGGGAAACCACAATCATCTATTAACCAACAAGCTAGTATTATGAAGAGGATTTACTAGGGACTCTAATTTAGTTTACAAATCACACAAGTATTAATGTTTCTGGTTAATACTGTTATAGCATGAATGTAAACATTTATCATAAACACAAAGATATAATAATAACTACATTTATTATTGCCTCTATGGCATATCTACAACACTCTGGGCCCTCTCGGTGGAATGTCATCCAATTGGCTTGCAAGCATGTGACTTGCTCACAAGGGATCACATATAACAGGAACGAGAAAAGAGTACTTATCAGTAACGAGGTTGAACTAGGTATGCAGAGATACCGACGATCAAAACCTCGGATAAGTAAACTATCGTGAGACAAAAGGAAATTGGTATCGTATGTAAGTGGTTCATTCGATCGCAAAGTAATAGTTGTAATATGTGGGAGCCATATGAATTTCCAGATTCCTCTATTGGTTATTGATCGGAGAAGTGTCTCGGTCATGTCTGCGTAATTCACGAACCGTAGGGAGACATACTTAAGGATTTGATGTTGTTTAGTAGATATGGAATGTTAGTAGGGATGCCGAATGTTGTTCGGAGTCTCGGATGGGATCCGGGATATCACGAGGAGATCCAGAATGGTTCGGAGAATAAGATTCATATAAGGAAAGTCCTATTTCTGAGTTCGGGAAAGTTTCCGATGATTTCATCGGAGAGGTTCTAGAAGGGTCTAGAAGGTTCACCGGACCGGAACGGGAATGGTCCATGAATATTTCATGGATATGTGGAATGATCGGATCATATCCTAGGTCACTTGGTGTTGGCATTTGCAAGAGAAAAATAAAGCTCTAAATTGAGAGTCAAACGGGAAGTTTGAAAAGTCAAACTGGAATAATGGTTTCCTAGTGGGAGAAGAAACAAGTCTTTCTCTCAATCCAACTTGGGTTTGGGTTTGGATTCAAACCCACCACTCCCAAGGCTGCCTCTCTCTCATAAATAGAGGGGGAGGGCTGCCCCAACATAAGACAAGCCCTTGCCCCTCTCCACGAGCCGCCGCCGCCAGCCGCCGCCGCCGGTCCGTCGCCGCTGCCGACACCTCCTCCTCCTGGATCTCTAAACCCTAGATTTCCGGGAAACCCTAATCCACCATAACTCGCATCCGGCTTAGGCGAAGCCCTGCGGGATCTTCCCTCTACTTCCGACACCACACCGTCGTGCTGCCGGAATCGTGAGGGAGAACTACAACCTCCGCTGCCTGCTGGAACAAGGGAGATGAAGGTCTTCATCGAGTACCGAACGTGTGACCGACTGCGGAAGCGCTGCCGGAACGCAGCGCCGGAAGGATCGTCTACGCGATCTTGAGATCGGCAAGTGTACGACTGCATCACCCACGAGAATCTGCTCTCGTTAACCGCTTTGGAATTTTTGAGGGTGAGTGCTTCTATCGACTCGTTGCTACAATCTAGTAGATAGATCTTGGCTTGTTTGTGTGCATGCGGTAGAAATTTTTTGTTTTCCATGCTACGAACCCCTACAGCACGCGTGCGGCCGAGGCTGGGCTTGCTGGAAAGAGGCTGCGATGGGGAACCTAAAAGTGGCGGCGCGGGTAGTTTTTGGTCACCGGAGAAGGGTTGGTGGCGAGCTTTCACGGCGGTGCTTGCAGACGATCACGTAGGCATCGATACAGGAAGAAATTGAAGCATTGGTGCATATTGGGAGACTCGGTAACTCACCAGGAGCGCGACGGTGCAGTCGGCAGTGCGAGTTGTTGCCGGAATCGATGGAAATCCGTGGTGACCGACGGTGGCAGTGAGGTATCGATTGAGCCGATAGGGGGGTCTTCGGCTTCCATGGCTTAGCTTGGGAGAACAAGGACAACATGGAGAGTCTAACAGTGCTTTCAGGAAGGTGAAAGTAGCTCGGGAACGACGGCGACGGTCGGCTCCGGCGGGCTAGGTTTCGGTCAAAGGAAAACAGGGAGATGGAGAGGATAAATGGTGCACGACGAGGTTCCTCCGGCGGCGCAAGGATATTTATAGACGACGAGAAGCGGTGGCGCGGATCGTGGCGTCAAGGTGGTCGATCGGGCGGTCACCGGAGCTCCACCGAGCTGCTTCCCATCGCTGCCTTCTGTCACGAGGAAGAAGAAAGGAAAAAGGAATCGAAGAGGTATGCGGGCTTGTGGTGGGATGGTGTTGGGCCGTGTGGGCTATTGAGCACTGCGTGTGAGTAGTAAATAGAGAAGGGAAAAAATGGGCCGTGGCCAGGATTGGCTAGTCTGTTCCTCTTCTTTTTCTTTTACTTTTTCTATATTCTGTTTTAAGACTTTGTTTTCAATTTGAATTTCCTTAATAATTTAAATGCCATAAATTATGTACAGTATTCCAATATTCCAAAGATAACTATTCTAATTGTTTGCTCTAACCATGTTGGTATTTTTAAATGTTCATAATTATATCAGAAGTTATTTATTAAGTAGAATAAATAAGAATTAGACTTTTAGGGACTTGTTGATTATATTATACTCTTACAAAATGATTTTTATTTCCTCTTAATGAATGCACTTAGAATGGTTTAAGATAGCTAAAGATATGCAAAGCATGAATCCATCTTTATTATCATATAACAATCATTATATAAGAGGAGTTAGTTATTAAGGTTCTTAGAATGGTGAATTCTATTATTCAAAATATAATAACAGGTGAATCCTAACCACCCTTATTATTTAGAATATGCATAGTTCTTTTCTAGAACTAGTTATTCACTACTTGCTTAAGTGTGATTAATATATGGATATAATATTGGGCATAATGGTTTATAGTAATTTCCATTTATGTGGTAAATATGATTTAGAGGTTTGAATTGAAAATGCTTACCCTAGGGTTTAGGGTACTTAATATACTTATATTCTTTTGTTAATGTGAATAAATATTAATGGCTAAACATATTGTCTTTATGTTTGTGATCTTTAATGATATCACCCTTTAAAACAGAAAGTTATTTTCTGGAATGTCTTATGGAAAAGAATTGATAAATATAACTCCTAAGCACATATGGTTATGATAATTTGAAATGACAAAATGTGCTTAAGTGGTTTGTTATAGAAAAATATTCCTATAAAGCATTGTGGAAATAAGATAATAGATCAATCAGATGAAATGGATATTATGTTTGGTTAAAGATTTAGGGTTTAATGTTTACCAAGAATTTCTATCTTCCATAATTCACAATCCTAGACTTATAATTAAGGAATTCCTTTCTTAGATATACTACTTCTTCATATCCATCCTCATGTGCTAACATGATGAGCTTTACTTCACAAGAATATCCTTATCCACCTTTTATTCTTCTAAACCCATTTATAAATCCAGTGAGCTTGACACTAAAGCTTTTCATAATCTTCTCATATCCATACTTGGTTATATCAAATACTCTACTGGTGATAACCTCCAATCCAACAAGTAGTTACTTCACACTCTTCCTTAATCATTCATTACCAACATTACTCTAATAGAATTATATATTAAATTCTACTCTCCTGAAAAGCTTACTATCCTTTAAGAGGAATAATACTACTTCAATAACTTCATGCTACTCTAGCTTCATCTTAGTCATACTATCTTATATCTACTTAACTCCAATATCTTATATTCAAACTTCACATCATATCATGGTGACTTAGCATGGCTAACCTAGAATAACATATCTATACTAGGGTTCAATCATGTTCTATCCACCAATGTGACTTATACATGATATAATCATTCAATCTTGGCGACAAAAGCATGATCATTAGAATCATTTGATCATATATGGCTTAGGTTTCCAGTTGGCTAATCAAGGCCTTCATCAATACAACACTAGAGTTGTATTATAATTATCTTCTCGGTGTATCTATCTGACTAAGAGAGATTATTCATTGACTATTCCTACTTTATTCAATAGGATTACTCCTGGTAACTTATCTTCAGAATTCATCCTTGTAATCTTATTTGTTACCATATTGATTTTATTTCCTCCAATCACTCCCATCCTATAGATGATATCTAAAACTAGCATTACTATTACCTCTTCTTACTTCTTTCTTTATAGGCCTTAAGTGAATGCTATAATAAGGACAAGAGTTGATAGGTCAACAATTGATAGGTTAGGAATTGGTGAATCAATAGTTGATTACTCAACATTGATGAACAACAAATATAAGGATAGGATTCAATAGAGATGATAAGGATTGATATGGAAAGAAAGATATATGATGAATGATCTTGACTTTGGTTTCTTTCCTACTCAATCTCACTAGAGAGTTAAAGTCAGGTATTACCATGATACTCATGGTATAAGTAGATGAGATTAAGATAGATCAAGAATTAGTTGTTACATTCTTATTAATTAAGTTATATTTATAACTGGTATTCATGGGTTGTGTAATGAATACTGGGATATGACTACTTAAGGATCAAATATAAATCATTAAATAATGTATTAGGGTTTAACTTTCATTACATTTGATCTACCCTTAGATCAAATATCATTTACCCAAAACAAGGTTTTAACAAAGGTAATATTGAAACTTATCGCAGTCAACTTGATGATCTACTTCAATTCCATCAAGTTAAGAGAAGCTTCAATCACTTTTGACAAGTTTTGTTCAAAATCGCGAAAATTATTCGGATTTTCTATGCATGAATGCAATGCACACATCTGTGAGCTTATTTCTAAGCTCTAATGTTGGGATGTTACAGGTAGGAACTAATTTTTTTGTGTTTTTTAAAATAAAAAGCAAACCAAACAAAACTATTTTTTTGTATTTTTGGTAAAAAGAAGCAAGCAAAAGAAACTAAGCAAAACAAAAACAAAGTAAAGAGAGTGGTTGTGAGATACTCCCCTTGTAAAGTTGTCCTTAACTCCCCGACAACGGCGCCAGAAAAAGTCTTGATCGGCTCAGACCCACTGTAGAGCTTCGTTGGGATACCCCAAGAGGAAGGTGTGATGAGCACAGCAGTAAGTTTTCCCTCAGTTATGAAACCAAGGTTATTGAAGCAGTAGGAGCAAGGAAACAATTCCAAGGTGTTGCTAACAACTTGGAATCCTGCATAACACAAACTCAAGACTTTGCCCCAACTTACACTGAGGTTATCAATCTCACTGGTTTGCTGAAAACAAAGGATTAAACGTATAGTGTGGAAGATAATGGTTGCTTGCAGAAGGTAAACAGTAACAATAGATGATGTATCAATGGTAAATATTTGACTGAGGTCCACAGTTCACTAGAGGTGTTCTCCTTAAGATAAATAAAATGTTGGGTAAATAAATTACAGTGGGGCAATTGACAGGACTGAGCAAGCATAACAATGCAAATACTAGACATCAATATTCCTATGAAATTTGATTGGGCAATACAACAATATACATAGACCGCCATCTAACTGCATCTATGACTAATAATCCACCTTCAGGTTATCATCCGAACCCCTTTCAGTATTAAGTTGCAAGCAACGGATAATTGCATTAAGCAATGTGTTTAAAGTAAACAATACAATTGTTCCATGAACAAAAGATCGTTGTTTTTTCCTAGTAGCAACAGCACATCTACAACCTTAGAGATTTCTGTCACTTTCCCAGATTACTAGAGGCATGAACCCACTATCGAGCATAAATACTCCCTCTTGGAGTCATAAGCATCTACTTGGCCAAGATAGCTACTAGCAACAGAGAGAATGCAAGATCACAAAAAACACAGACATGATAGAATCAATAATCAATATGACATGATAGAATCAATAATCAATCTGACATAGTATCTCAATATCCATCGGATCCCCGCAAACACAACATGTATGATTACAAATGGATGATCTTGATCATGAATGGAGCTCACAAGATCTAAATATGATAGAACAAAGGAGGAGAAACAACCATCTAGATACTGTATGGACCCATAGTCCAAAGGTGAACTACTCACGCATCATACCGGAGGCTGGATTGGTGATGAAGAAGGCCTTCGGGATGATATCTCCCCTCCATCAGGGTGCCGGGAAGAGCTTCAGATCCCCCCGATCTAGGGACGATGGTGGCGGCGGCTACAAACTGTTTCGTGGAGATCTGATCGGGTGCTTAGGGTTTCTGCATCGGGGGGTTTATAGGCGAAGAGGAGAGGCAGGAAGGCGGCCAGGGGGGCCACACCCTGCCCTGGCATGGCCTAGGGTGGGCCCGCGCCTGGGGGGGTGGCTACCCTGTGGCGCTCCTCCGTCTCTCCTCTGGACTTCGTGTTTGTTCCGGTAAAATATTGACTTTGGCTTTTGTCCCGTCCAATTCCGAGAATATTTCCTTACTAGCTTTTATGAAACCAAAAACAGCAGAAAACATGCAACTGGCACTACGGCATCTTGTTAATAGGTTAGTCCCATAAAATGTATAAAAACACCTCAAAGTATAGACAAAGCATAGCAAAGTTGATACTAAATAAGCATGGATCATCAAAAATTATAGATACGTTTTACGACGTATCAACAACATCGGAGAAGCCACAGAGGTGCTTCCCGCTAGGGACATAGACAACGAAGCGAGGATGAAGGTCGGACCGGTATGAGGCCAGTGCTGGGCCACCGATGGGCTCTGGTTGGGCTGAAAGAAAGTGAGAGGAAGGGAGGCTATGGCCCAGAATAGGTTTAGAACTTTTTTCTGTTAAAACTCTTTTTCCATTTCTGTTTTCCCTTTTCTTCTCCATTTTCCAAATCCTTTTTTTAGAACACGGTACAACACAGATACTCACAAACATGCACGTACACTCATCCCTATGAATGCACACACGCACACCCTACCCTTATGAGCACCTTATGAGCACCTTTAAAGGACTGGGACGGCAGATCTTGAGGTTGACGAAGTCACCATACACGCCTCGTTGTTGACGGGCACATCACTACCACTTTTAGATTAGCTCCGGATAATCCTGAAATAGATTCAGGTAAATGCAAACATCCGTGTCAAGTCTAGGACTTGAACCTGGGTGGGTTGGTTCCACCACAGGGAACCCAACCGTTAGATCCAAGCTCCGTTTGCTTCCAAATCCTTTTCTGTTCTGAATTTGTTTGAAAAATAGTAGAGTTTATTTGAAAACACTCACAATCCTTATACACAATTTGGGCTGCATGCATTTTTGGATTTTTGAAATTCAAAATCATTCGAGAGGATTTACATAAAGAGGGAAGAAATAGGAAATTTAGGGTTTAGGGTTTTTCAAATATTTTCTTCCATGCATTTTCCCCCTTAGCCAAAAAGATGATGCCCATGATGGAGCACAAACAACCCTAATTAAGGATTAGATAAACTAGGAGTGTTACAATATACGAAGATCTTTGCTAGGCAATTATAGACAGGCAAAAAACGTGATCACGCATTGACTGCTACTCCAGCAGCAATCCTGCCTGTTCGGTTAGTCCACAAAACCCGTCGAAACCGTACAACTGTCCCGCGTGCTGCTGCTACCGGCATATTATATGATGTCTTCTTCCTTCATGCCTCCAACAAATAATTATCATAACCTTAGCGTGTCAGGCGGCCAGATCACACTTAGAAGAGCTGAAAAGGGACTGGGCTCACCTAGGTAATGTCGACGTTGGGCCGTTTCACACTTAGGAGACGTCACGCTCTGATAATAAGAGTAGCACGTAGCATGGATACAAAAGCATAATCTATGCCACTCGTGCATCACATGCTCGATCGACGATTGCTCTGTGCACGCGCGCGTGACGTGCACACCAATCCATCGAGCTAGCCCTCGAGGAGCAGAAGCCACCCCTCCACCCCTCACTGGTCATCAGCTCTCGTTGTGAGTTGTCCGATCGTTATAGTTTGTCAACTCGTCATGGCTTTGGATGCGGGGGCTCTGCTGACTGAAGCGACGGCCGGCGACCTCACCGTCGATGTAGATTTCGGTGCAGCGGCGAGGCGGTGGCCTGTAGGGAACATCGCCGGTGCATCTGCTACGACGACCGGGGGCTTAATCGAGGGTGCCATCCAGATAGATTTGACGCTGAACGATGAGAGGAGGCTGAAGAAGGAGCTGGTCGCCTAGGCAAAGGCCGTGGCGTCCATGGCTATCAGGGCATCAGTGCAATGCTAAGCGAGCACCGTAGTATAGCGCGTTCATTGTGTAGCTTAGCACTGTACATGGTGCATATGTGAGGGACAGTTAATTGGTGGATGCTTTTGCTCCTTTTTTACACCTTAAGTTTATGTATACATGTTCATGGACAAGATGGATGAGAATAATTGTATATGTCCAATGCTTTAATTGTTTCATTAACTTGTCCCAAATATGTATGTTCTAACATGTTGTATACATACTATGTCATGTAGAATTAAAGAGAGTGTTCTGAGAGTCTTTATCATATTTAGCATACCCTAGACTCATCTCTTCTCTGTGTCGCCAGCGGCCTTCATCCTGTTTTTGCTAGTGTGGTGATGACTGGATGTCGATCCTCCCCTTTCAGTAGCGATACCTCTCATGTTTTTCGTTTGAATCCTCACCTTGACCGTTGGGGCTGTGGGCTAGGAGGTTTGGTAGATATGGGTCGTTGGCCTCGATAGTAGCAATGCTCAATCCCATAGGGTCGGATCTCTGTCGATTTTCTTGGTTTCTTGGGAGCAATCATATAGGGATTTCCCTTCTTTGTCGTTTTGAATCGATTGGATAGGGGTTATGGATGTTGTTGTTGTGATGGGTCGATGCAGTAATAATTTGGTGCAACGTGGGCAAAGAATCAACATTCTCATCCCGCTGAGAATCTTAAGTGTTTTTTTGAAGGCATGGTTGGAGGATGTGTGTGTGGTATGTGGGTGTGGCTTTATGGAGATGGGGGAGGGGGTATTTTCATTATGTGTATTTGAGATCCATGATAATTGTTCCATTCTCTTGGGAGTTTACTCTCCTTGGTTCACAATGGGCTCGCCTCAAGTGAGATTGCTTTGAAGCGGCAAGAAAGATCCATGGACCTTACGGAGAGCGCAAGATGTCGAGAATCACTTTTATATTCGTTAATAGAGCTAAGAAGAAAAAATCCTACTCTCCCTCCATTTCAAAATATAAGATGTTTTATCTTTTGTGAAAGCAATGTATCTGACCCCTTTTAGTGTGTAGGTTCACTTCAAACCTACTAAAAGGGGTCTAGATACACTCGTTTCACAAAAGCTAAAACATCTTATATGTTAAAACAAACCAACATATTAAAATGGGTCTAGATACATTCATCTTACAAAAGCTAAAACATCTTATATTTTGAAACAGAGGGAGTAGTACATAATATAAAGTTCAACAAGAGTTAGGTCCATGGACTCTATATGCCAAAGTTTCTGAATCTTACTAGTCTATCAAGAAAATTGTGGGCATAGTTGAGTCAAATTTAGTAGGATCTGCATTAAAAATGAGACATATGAATTTTTCAAAGAGTCAAAGTTTACTAAGTTTGATCGAATATATATAAGAAATATCAATATTTGTAATATTGAATAATACACCATGAAAATATATTTTATGGTGGATCTATTGCTTTAATTCAGATCATCGATGTTCATAATTCTGTCCATAAATTTGGTCAAAACTCGAAATTTTAATCTTTCTGGCTTTCTTTTTTGAAAAAAAAAGCGTTGTGCTAGCTCTAAGTGATACGAAAAAAATAATTAGGCCACTTTCACTGGTCGAGGATATAACATGTCCAGTGGAACATACATGAAATATGGACACATGCTCCAGGGAGAAGCATAAACAACAATAAATTTGTAGTTAGGCACGTATAGACAGGAGTAATCGTCATTCATCAAGGTAAATATAATGGCCAGACCATGACAGAGATATGATATTTCCCGACTGTTCATCTCGTAGCCATGGACAAGAAAGATGACATCGTCAGGGATATGTTTCTAGCGACACGATCCCGTATAAAAACATGCGCACGAGAAATGCATGCTCTAAATTGGTTATGTGCTGCGCATGCACGATTAAATAAGGCTAGCTATTCGCCAAAAGTTAACTAAAAAGTAGGCTAGCTAATTAACCGCGTAGTTATGTATGGGACAACCACTTCTCTTATATGCTACCTCCGTTCTAAATTATTAAACGTTTTGGTAGGCTACCAAAACATCTTTTAATTTGTAAATTGTGCTATGTATATGTGTATGTACATTTCAATGTCTTGTGGAACCGGTCGCCTTGTTGGACTAAATATTCTTTCCTAGTATATATTCTATGTCCTTCTAAGCAAAAAAAAAATCAAAATCTAGTATAAATGCAGACGCTCACAAATATGTATAGCACTCACCCTATGAATGCACTCACCCACACATATCCTACCTTATGAGCACCTTCAAAAGACCAAGTGTTGAGAAACTGATCCGGCAAATCTTGAGCTTGACGAAGTCACCACAGACAACTCGCTATTGACGGAAACATCATCTTTCTCTGAAGAAAATTTCGACTTCTATGAGACACCAAAGTGTCAAACCTGGGATTTGATCTCTGTAGGCTTGGGGTACCAGTGCCCTCCTAACCATTCAAACACGGATTAGTTTTACAAGTATTTTTAATGTCCATATATTTTGCATTCGGTTGCTATATGATTTGCATGCGCAATAATGTACCCGTGAATGTTCTTCGAATCTGTAGTTGAGAGTTCGAAATCAGATTCAAATAAGTACCCATTCATACTAGTTAACAACTGAAATATGGCGTGGCAGTGTATGGTCTCGATTTTGCAGTTCTTGGTTTGGATCGAGACTCTGAACACTGAAGTTTCTTCGTAGTGTGTGTGCAAATCAGAGATGCCTTAGCTAAAACAAGATTATCCCCGGTTCGACGTCGCAAAATGATCACCTTGTGCCACTGTCGATGTTTATGATCCATGGAATTTTCATTAAAAAAATGATCTACATCGAAACCGATGTTTCATCCAGAGCCAACGGCGTCAGTTCACACAGAATTGCGCTCCCATCGATCAGGACGCGTAGTTCAATGATGACAAGGATCGATCAGGCCATACAGTAGGCCCGTACTATACATGCCACGGCACTGACACGTGCAATGGACCTTAATTAAAACACACGCCGGCACTGTCACGCACACGTGGCCGGTGATTTCAAGTTTCAACCACCCCAGCCGCCCGGCCAGTAAGAACACGATCGTGCCTACTAGCACCTGGTGAACATTTCATAATCCCCATCCCGTCCCATCATACGTCTAACCAACCAACTATGCTTAATTTCAGCGTGTGTTTCCCAGACACCTGTGCGATAGCAGTGTCAACCAACCTTTGGGTCATCAGTCATCACACAGTACTGGCGCGTACACGTAAGAGATTGACTATCCATATAGCTTGCTCGTGCAACGCATGTCCGCGGCGGACCCGCGCACGCACCACGGATCGGCCGGTATATATGGAGCGAGTGTCATCGGCTTCCCAGCTCCACCAACTGGGCCGGCCACTCATCGAACAAACAGAGCTGAAAGCTCCTCTCTGCTCCAAGGATTTCGAAGTCCAAACCGATCATCAATCACATGGCTTTAGATTGCGGGGCCTCTCAGCCGCCGGCGACCACCTGCGTTCCCACCGCCGGCTACGACGAGGCGGCGAGGCGGAGGCCTGGTGTTTCGTCAGCCGAGGGAGGGGACATGCTGATGATGCAGGGGAGCGCCATGGCGATGGACGTGCCGCTGCTGTGGAGCGACGAGGGGAGGATGAAGCGGGAGCTCGTCGCATGGGCCAAGGCCGTGGCGACCATGGCCATCAGGGAATCGATGCGGTGCTAGCTAAGATATAGTACACGCGAGAGGCAACTAGGGCCGTGGATGCTTGATTCTCCTGTTTCGTGCACACGCGCGCGATGCACCAAGCTACAATTCGTTTTCTTTTGTTTATTTTTACCCCGAATCCTTTTCCGTCAATTGGTCGACCTTTTCGGCTTGCTTGTACATGTTGCAAATGATAAAAGGGTTCTAAGGAAGGATTTGGATCAACGCGGAGGCGGAGCGGAAACATACAAAACAGACTGATGCCATATTGTTTTCATATTACTATTTTTTTAGAAGCATGAACAAATGCAGGAAAAAAAATACAAAACTAGAGCTGGTCAGAAATATATATGGACCAAGTACAATACAGACACGGACAAAAATAGATGATTGCTGGAACTAAGAGACCCCTTAAATCAAGCATAAAAACTCAATCAAATCGATAAACTTATTCCCTAACACTAACATAAATGCTCGATGTGATTGGTGTAGGGGATGGTTTTCGTGTAAATTTCAGTTCGACAAGGTGGTAGGATCGACTACTCTACCAGATCTAGGACGGAGATTGTAGGGGAAGGAGGGAGTGGTGTGCGAGTGGAGGCGAGGTCACCGGCGGCTGGGCGCCGTCGTGCGGATGCAGGGAGGCGGCGGCTAGGGCTGAGGGTTCCGACTCCTTTAGGAGTCGGCAATAAATTATGTCTATTGCTTATCCTTTTACGTCTGATTACAACTCATATATATAATGAAAATAAGATAATTGGGCTAAGCCCCTAACTAAGCCTGCCCATTGGGCATCCTCTGGGTATAAGATATACCGGTCATAACATTTCTCTCCGCCTGCGCAAATAGCTCGTCCTCGAGCTGGTAGTCTGGGTAGTGCTGTTGGAACTCAGCACGCTGCTCCCAAGTAGCCTCCTCCTTCGGCAGACCCTCCCACTGAACCAATAAGTACCATACGTCACGACAGAGTTGTGCACGCAACACCTTTGCCGGGCTAGGGAGCAAACGCACATCCGCAGTCGGAGGAAGGGTGTAACACCCTCAGATCGGCCCTATGCAAGTTTTAGCGATTCCCGCCAAACCTTCATAGAAACGATTCAAAGGCGCCCACCAGAAACTTTCGTGCGGGTGGAAAACGAAGTAATACAATTACACATTAGTCCACGATGGAACCCACAGAACGAATATATACAACAACGACTCCATGAGTCAAGAATACAGATATACAGTAGAAAGATCCAAATTACCTTGAAAACGATACAGCATCCGACTACGGACAAGATGCAAATTGAGCTAAGAGCCCTGAAGAATAACCAATGGCGTCCATAACCGTGCCCGGGCCAAGCCGAAAGGGTAACCCTGCTAACGACGTCGATCTCAAACCTGCTTCAATAAAAAGGGTGCCGACAAAGGGCAAAAGAAAAAAAGAGCGGTCAGTACTCAGGCCAGTAAACGGCGAGACTAGAATTCAGCGGTCCTCGCCTACATAGGTATGGTGGACTGAAGCGGCAGCGGAGCATGTGCTAAACAACCTATAGAGACTCAATACATTTGTCGGCTAACAGAGAGAGATCAGAAAGATCTATTCGGATCCAACCTGATACTACCACCAAACATACCCATCCTGGTATTTCCCCCTCGAGACCAAACGAGGAAGTCAAGCCGAGGAAACTCACACGGTTGGCAATTTTATTCATTCCGTTATAGTTGCGGCAATTACTAGTCAGTTATATATAGCTGGGATCATCCTGATATAATAAGCAGTGGGAAGTGTTAATTAACCATTGCGTTGTAATTGCAATACTTACTAGTCAGATACATATAGCATGAGGCATCCCAAAACCAGCAGTTGTTGGCACTTTTATTTACTCATTCCATTATAGTGCAGCTGATTACTAGTCATTACAAAGTTAAATTTATAGCACTACTTTAGTTATAGTTGTCTATGATCGAGATACTGTGCTCCAAGTCGTCCATAACCGCGGACACGGCTTTCAGAAAGTTTTACCCAGCAGGAGGGAACAAATAGCAACACACGCACGATCAACCTCGAAAAAACCAAATGAAAACCCAACGAGGCATCACGACAAAGAAATCACAAGATTCATACAATATTTCAGGTGGCCACCCCACTAAGCTATCCGCGACGAAGTTGGCAGGCTCCGAGACGGACCCAGAGGTTTATGACAATGGCTGTAAACGACTGGGAACCCGAAAGTGTGACTGGGCTTGTCGATACCGCGAAAACATTCCACGTTTGTTCCAAAATAGTACAGGCGCTCCACGCGCAATCGTAAATAAAGCAGTAAAGCATGGCATAAGTACAGGATAGTAATAAAGCCCCAAACTACTTTGTGGCCCCAAGAAAAATATATGACTCAAGCTCATGCTAAGGGGATTCATGGGCCCACATGTGGATAGTGCGAATATTCAAAGAACAGGTATCAAGTACTCGGGGTCCTACGGGACACAAGTGGACGGTTAAAAACCAAATAACATCTATTGCCCACATGTGCCTCTTTATTATTTACCTACTTCAATTTTAGTTATTAAATGGTAATTAAAACCATAATCATCTCCAACATTAAACATGAGGCATTACTCCAACAACTGTGGAACATCGACGGTGCGAAGCAACACCTGCGCAAGCAACTACGACTCGCGAGGCCGACTATCTACCAAACAACAGGTAATAGGATGTGTCCAAGGCAATATAGAGGCTGCAGGAAAGTATAAAGGGGTACGGAATCTATAGCATCGCAACACAGATAGCAATAGATCAACAGGAGGAAATAAAGACTATAAATGTAAAATAGGTAGAAAGAGGGAGAATTATCGCATGTAAAACATTGCCGAAGGTTCATCCGAAGATTGGGTCGACTCTCGCATCAACTCATCGGCCTAATCCATGAAGAAGGAAAGCACTAGAAGAAACACCGGATGCACTATTTAATACTACGGCAAAAGATCGGGCATGATGCAAGTATGATGTATGGCATGGAAAGGATGCGATGCAACTAGGCAATATTAAGCGGAACCGGGGTCTCGACAATTAATTAGACGGTTCATGTTGTTTAGATGCCTCGCAATTCAAATATTGTCTTAACATGGCAAAAATATGTATCGGTTCGATGCACAAATTTAAATGGGGCTAATATAAGACTAGAAAAGCCCGCATATGGCCTCCATATTTAATTTAGGTGAATCGGCAAAATGCCCCCAAACAACATGATATGTATGCAAGCATGACAATTTTATATGCAACAAGTCGAATATCATATTATAAAAAATAGGGTCTTGGATAGGGGTCACACATAGGGTTCCGGCGATCTTGGTGGCTCCGAGGGTACGGGGATCGGTCTTCGGTCCAGGATCAGCTTCAGATCCGTGAAGGAGAACTTGGCGTCTTCGGGTTCCGTGGAAGGGACTACGGCGTTCGGGGAGGAAGATCTTTTCGATGCCTCACTCTTGGTCCATCCAACCAATGCGTCCATCTTGGTGTATTGGATGATCAGGGCGTCCTTGAGTCGGTTACACATGTGAAGCACAAGGAAATAGTAAGGCCATTGATGCTCTTGAAAGGCCACCAACTCGTGCAAATCTGAACCCATGTGTGAACCAACACAAGGTGCACTGTGCTTGTGACGTATCTTGGACAGGTCGTAGAGGAGCCCCTGTGTGGCCTTGGATGGGACTGGGCAGCAGCGTTGCTCGCGGAGACGGTAGTGAGCCGAGAGACGAGGAGCTCGAACGGTTCGGGGAAGAGGCATGCGATGGCGACCTTGGGAGGCGCTGCAGAGGGGACGGGGAGGCCGCTGCAGGGAGAGGAAGGAGCGGCCGGACGTGGGGCGGCGGTGGGGATCAGGCAGAGGGGCGACCAACCGGCGGTGTCGCAGGGGTGCGAGGAGGACGACACAGGAGCGACGGTCGGTGTGCTGCAGGGCCATAGGTGGACAGAAGCGGGGCGGAGGCGGACGAGGAACCACGGGGGAGGACGGGGACAGGACGGCGACGCGATGACCTCGCAGGGGCACGGTCGTCGCTGGCTGCAGAGGCGGTTCTCGGGTCGGCGCGAAACTCCGTGCGGCGAGGCGCGCTGAGGCGCTACAGGGCGGCCGGAGAGGAGGCGCGGGCCCGGCGAGGTCCTGCGGCGAAGCAGAGAGGCTGCCGATGGAGGGGAAGGGCGCATGACGGCGAGAGGGATCTCGGGGACTAGTGTTTGTGGCGATGGGGATGGCGGCGGCGGATGCTGGGGAAGGAGGGGAGTGATGCTGGGTGGGGAGCAATCACGCGAGGAAGGAGTCGCGAGGGGGTCGAGCCTGCGGGGTGTGGGGCATGTGGGGGCCAGACGGGCAGGCAGTGGGGTGGGAGGTTCGATCGGGCATGCGCGTGCGTGTGTTACGTGCTTAGCGTGTGTGGCGTGGTGCTCCTGGGTGGCGGCAGCAGGGAGGGAAACGGTTTGGGGGAGGTGGGAATGTTAGGGTTTAGGTGAGAAAAGCTAGGGTTTGGAATGGGCTGGGCCAGTGGGGTAGTAGGTGGCCTAGCCTAAACGGCTGGGCTGCCTCGCCTAGGACAAAATATTGGTTTTTATTGCAGTTTGTTTTAATTTAATAAACGCTTTTGTAAAATAGTTTTGAGCAAACAAAATATTCCGACGGACCCGGGGTTTGGTATTTGAAATGAACAGGGGGAGTAATGTTAAAACAACGATAGGGTTTTATCGAAATGCTTTTAGGCAAAGATATGCATGATGATGCAGAGAGATACAAACAGGCAATTTCTAGTAGTGGTTTTTTCCGGGGTGCTACAAAGGGTCGGCGGGATGGTCGGTGCCACCCCACGATAGGGCTTGAGCAGCCCCACATGGAAGACATCATGTATGCGAGCCCTGGCTGGCAGCTGAAGGCGATACGCCAGCTGCCCAATCCGCTCCAGGATGGCGAACGGTCCAGCGTAGCGGGGACCCAGCTGGCGTCTCGCCCATGGGTCCAAGGACTGAGTGGAGCGGTGAAGAAGGCGCAACCACACCCAATCCCCCACCGCGTACTCCACCTCACGATGGTGGCCGTCGTAGTAGTGCTTGGCCAACTGCTGGGCCTGGATGAGACGCTGCCGCACCTCGGCAAGCATCTCATCGCGGTTGCGGAGGAGCTCCCCCGCAGCCTCCGTCCGAGCTGTCGCCAAATCCACCGGTAGGATGGGTGGAGGCGGTCGCCCGTAGACCACTTCAAACGGCATGTCACGCAGGGCGGAGTGGTAGGAGGTGTTGTAGCAGTACTCCGCCCATGCAAGCCAATCCACCCAAGCGCGAGGACGGTCACCTGTAACACAGCGCAAATACATGGCAATCACCTTGTTAACCACCTCTGACTGGACGTCCGTTTGGGGATGAAAGGTCGTGTTGAACCGGAGTTTCACCCCCGCCATCCGGAAAAGATCACGCCACACATGCCCCGTGAACACTGGGTCCTGATCGCTGATGATCGACGCGGCAAACCTATGGAGGCGGACGATGCCGTCAAACAAGGCACGAGCCACCGACGCGGCGGTGTAGGGGTGGCCGAGCACGATGAAGTGGGCATACTTGGAGAAGAGATCGACCACCGTGAGGATGACAGACTTGCCGCCCACCTTGGGGAGGCCCTCGATGAAGTTCATGGAGATGTCGTCCCAGACCTGAGATGGCACCTCCAGCGGATGCAACACCCCTGCCGACCGCAGGTTCTCCGTCTTGTTGCGATGGCACGTCTCGCAAGAATGCACCCAATCCCGGACCAAGGCCCGATCATCGGGGATGTAGAAGTCGGCACGGAGACGGTGGAGGGTCTTCTGAACACCCTCATGACCGGCTGAGTGGGAGCCATCAACAGCACCTGATGGCGGAGGTCGTCGTGGTCGGGCACGAAGATACGGTGCCCATGCAGGAGCAAGCCATCCACCAGGCGCCATGACTCGTCCAGGTCGCCTGCCTCCAACTTCTGCCGCATGAGCTGAGCGTCCGGTGCGGCCGTGGTGGCCCGACGAATATGGGCGAAGAGGGCGAAGGTGGGGCAAGAGCGGATGCACAACATCGTCCCCTCGGCGTCGCCATCGGCCGTCTTAGGGTCGGCGTCGCGGCGAGACAGGGCATCAGGCACGGTGTTGAGGCGCCCTGGACGGTACTCGACTATTAAGTCAAAGCCGAAGAGCTTGCTGATCCACTAATGTTGTGGCACTGTCGACAGCCGCAGGTCCAAGAGGAACTTGAGGCTATAGTGATCCGTGCGAATCCGAAATGATTGACCCCACAGATAGGGACGCCAATGGCGCACGGCCTGCACCAAGCCAATGAGTGTAACGCCCCCGAATCGGGTCTATGCAGATCCTAGCATTTCCCGCCAAAATCCACATAGAAGCGATTCAAAGACGCCCACCAGACACTTTCGTGTGGGTGGGATTTGATAACAAGTAGTTACATCACAACAGTTTACAACAAAGTCCACAAGAACTTATATATACAACAACGACTCATCGAGTCTAGAATACAAAAGGTACAATACGAAGATACAACTCAAGAAGAAAGCAAGATAGTATCCGAGTACGGACAAGAACCAAATGGGACTAAGGGTCCTGAAGAATAACCAAGCGGTGTCCAACCCTGCCTAGGCCAAGCCGGAAGGGTAACCTTGCTAACGTCGTCAATCACATACCTGTCAAGCCAA
Source organism: Avena sativa (assembly GCA_916181665.1). NCBI lineage: Eukaryota > Viridiplantae > Streptophyta > Magnoliopsida > Poales > Poaceae > Avena > Avena sativa. The sequence continues at coordinate 326,122,664 of OV702280.1, forward strand.
AAGGGTGCCGACAAAGGGCAAAGGAAAACAGAAAGAGAGCGGTCAGTACTGAGGCCAGTACACAGGGAGACTAGAATTCGGCGGTCCTCGCCTACATAGGTATGGTGGGCTCAGCGGCAGCAAAGCTTGCACTATCTAACTTATAGAGACACGCTACAACTTCGGCTATTAGAGAGATATAAGAGAGCACTATACGATAGTATAATGTAACACCAAACATAACCCATCCGAAGATTTCCCCCTCGAAGACCAGTCGAGGAAGTCTCCTTGCGGAACACACACGGTGGCAATTTTAGTTAAGCAGGTGTTTAGTTGACAAGGCTAAATACTAGTCATATTATTAAAGAGTCAAATCATTAGTAGCGTTGTCTATGATCATGACACTGTACTCCTGAGGCGTCCATAACCGTGGACACATGGCTTCTCGAAAATATTTACCCTGCAGGGGTGCACTACTGTACCCAAACGCATGCTCAACCCTTCAGGCAACGTATCACGCGTGCCTTCCGAATCTCACAACAAGAACTGTCCCATAACTACGCGCATATCCAGAGGCATCACCTACTGTGTTTTACCCACACAAGAGATACAGCTGATTCTCTAGGTGGCACAGCGTTTGAGTCTACGGCCGGGCGATGATCGGAAGATAACTTGTAGAGCTCCATCCCACCTCCGGCATGATATCCCGATTTTATGCAATCAAGCCATGGCAGTCCACCAAAATATCAAGCCCGGAGACATATCAACTCACCCATGTCCGAGGACATATTATGCGTATGCACCAAATGGAAAACCAATTTTATAACCCTCTGGATATACGAATAGCGCCGGTAGTTGAGGGGGTATCCCAGAAGCCCCACGTTTGGTTAGCGCGATCACTCAGAACTGGTATCGCAGAACGAACGGGTCCTAGGTCGGCTCAAGCAGTTCCCAAAGGTGGTCCCTGTCGGGGCCTTATCATTAGGTGAAACCATAACCATAACCAACATCATCAATTTAATTATCTTATCACCATTAATATCCAAGTATCGTGTTCCACCTGTATGAGAGCAAAACTAAGCATGCCTACGACTCGCAAGGACAGACTAGCTACTCAAACAAGGCAATAGGATAACCAAGGCAATATAGTGGAGCAGGTAGATAAAGGAACGGTACTATAGCATTGACAATAAGGATAACAATAGATCAAAGGAAGGAAGTAAAGACTATAAACGCAAAATAGGTAGAAGAGAGAGAATGCTCACCTGTGAGACAAAGTCGGTGACCGAAGGCGTGTCGTTCCTCACATCGGCTCATCATCCTATCCGGTGAGAAGCAAACACTAGAAAGAACGCCCAATGCAATATTTAATACTATGGCGGAAGATCCGACATGTTTATGATATGATGCATGACATGGCAATATGCGGTCCCACTTAGCAATATTAAACGGAATCGGGATCCCGGCAATTAAATAGAAGGTTCAAGTTATTTAACTACCCCGCATATTAAATGTTGAATTAACAAGGCAAAGCATGCAATCGGTTCGCTACACAAATTTAAATGGAGTCAATATAATATAAATATAACCCGTATATGGTCTCCATATTTAATTTAGGTGAATCGACAAAGCCCCCAAACCACATGAAGATGTATGCAATATGATCAATTTATATGCAACAAGTGACAATGTCATATATTAAAAATATAGGGGTCTCGGATAGGGGTCACACATTGATTTTCGACGATCTTGGGCTCTGGGGGTTCAGAGTTTGATCTCGCCGGGATCGGTCTTCGGATACATGAAGGAGAACTCGGCGTTCCGTGATGAAGGTCTCAGGAGGACATCGTCGTGTTCGGGTCCCATGTCGTCGTTCTTTGGCGTCAAAGGTCTTGTCGGTACCAGATCAGATGCTATGCTCATCCTCTGCCATATCCACACCCATAACACCCACATCTTCACCCCACCACCATCTTCAGAGCACCACAGCATCACGTGTGCCTGAGTCCCAGAGAAAAACGGGCCATACACTCACTGCCGAGCCGTAGCACAAAAGGTCAGGACCTACCGGATTTGGACAGTAGCAGCACAAATAAAAAGGACTCACCCGCGCGCATAGCAGTGGACGAACCCGAGCAGAGACGACTCAGGGTCGCACAAGAGGAGGTGCCAGCGGCCTGTGGCAGGGGCGACGCTCTCGCAGGAGGAAGCCCATGGGGGCGACGCACGAGCGACCATCAGAGGAGAGGGGACCTGCACGGGGCGGCGGCCACGGAGATCTATGAAGGCGGTGGCGGCCGGAACAAAGAGGAAGGCGGCGGTGCTCCTGCGCGAGGAGGAGGCTCAAAGGGAAAAACGACGGCAGGCAATGGAGGTGGAAGCAGGGAAGGCAGGGCGACACGTCTCCGGGTCGAGCTGGGCGCGGGACGGCTGGAGAGGGGAGAGGAAGGAGCAGGCCGGGTCGGGTCCTTGGAGGTGAGCGGTCGGCGGCGCCACCGAAAGGCAGTTGAGGGCCCGGCGGCGGCGGCGAGCGCGCTAGGGCAGGAAGGAAGCGAGGCGGCGGGGGTTGCAGGCTCGAGGCGAGGGAAAGGGTGGCCACCGTGGGCGGTTTCGGGATCAGGGTGGGCAGGTGGCGTGCATCGAGGCCAAGGGAGCGGAAAACGCGTGCGGGTGGGGCCAGCACTAGCGGGATGTGGGGGTGGCAGTGGCTGGTTTGGTCAGGGGTAGATGGGATGCTAGGGTTAGGGTTAGTTTGTCTAGGGTTTGGTCTTAGAGCTAGGTTTAGGTTTTGAAACGGGCTGGGCTTGACGGGTAGTAGGCGGCCTGGCCTAAACGGCTGGCTGCCTCCCCCATACTCTTTTATTTTTATTTGTTTTAGTTTTAAAAGATTTTTGTAAATAGTTTTTAGACAAATTAAAGATCTGGAAAAGACCGGGTTTTGACTTGAAATAAAAGAGGGGACTAATTAGAAAACAAAATAGGCTTTTGTCGGAAGTATTTTAGAACAAAAATATGCATGATGATGTCATGATGATGCGAAAAAGAAAATAACAAGCAAATTTTATTTTGTAATATTTTTGGGGCATTACAACTCGACACCACTAACAAGGGATCTCGTCCTGAGATCCAAGCAAGGACACCGGGGGGAAGGAGGTTTGATGATCGGATCTTCTTGCACCAGGGTGATGGTCGCGACACCACAAACAAGAATTCTTGTTCCTTCTTGAAATCGTCGACACCACCAACAAGGGGTTGCTCATATTCTTCGAGAGAAAACTCCAGAGAGGTAAAGGTTGGAAGTAAAGGTATCAAAGGTAAGGCCACCTTTAAGTTCCGTGGAAGGAGTAAAATTGCATGGTTCCACCTATCAATGTACAAGAGCGAATGATAAGAGTAGTGGTATGGTAGCTACTCCATCCCGCACTCAAAGCATTACTCTGTACATGAATTAGGGAATCGTGCAACCAAACTCTGGGAATCCAGATTAAAGATCTTGGCAAACGGTATTTGGCAAGATTCATAGAAAGATCTAGATAGGGATAGATCGTCGTATTAGAAGCCACAACACCAGAAACATATGAAGAAAGCTCGGGTACAGCGAAAACCAGATGTAGCACCTCCGTTGCAAAAGGAGTGAAGTGGAACCCTAAAGGTACAATTGAAACCCAACAACGAGAATCCTATATTTGAACAAGGTAAGAGAGAAGATTAAAACACGCAAAGATAAGAAGAGAAAGAATGGAGGTAAGGAGTAAAATCAGAGCTAATCAGATCTATCCAACGCATTTGTAGAAAAATAGTTTTGACACTAGACAACGACCGTTGGCAAGGTTAACCTACAGGCTAGACCAGTGGGGTATCGTAAACCTTTGCTCTGATACCACTTGTAACGCCCCTGAATCGGGTCTATGCAGATCCTAGAATTTCTCGCCAAAATCCGCATAGAAGCGATTCAAAGATGCCCACCAGACACTTTCGTGTGGGTGGGATTTGATAACAAGTAGTTACATCACAACAGTTTACAACAAAGTCCACAAGAACTTATATATACAACAACGACTCATCGAGTCTAGAATACAAAAGGTACAATACGAAGATACAACTCAAGAAGAAAGCAAGATAGTATCCGAGTACGGACAAGAACCAAATGGGACTAAGGGTCCTGAAGAATAACCAAGCGGTGTCCAACCCTGCCCAGGCCAAGCCGGAAGGGTAACCTTGCTAAAATCGTCAATCACATACCTATCAAGCCAAAAGGGTGCCGACAAAGGGCAAAGGAAAACAGAAAGATAGCGGTCAGTACTGAGGCCAGTACACGGCGAGACTAGAATTCGGCGGTCCTCGCCTACATAGGTATGGTGGGCTCAGTGGTAGCAAAGCTTGCACTATCTAACTTATAGAGACACGCTACAACTTCGGCTATTAGAGAGAGATAAGAGAGCACTATACGATAGTATAATGTAACACCAAACATAACCCGTCCGAAGATTTCCCCCTCGAAGACCAGTCGAGGAAGTCTCCTTGCAGAACACACACGGTGGAAATATTAGTTAAGCAGGTGTTTAGTTGATAAGGCTAAATACTAGTCATATTATTAAAGAGGCAAATCATTAGTAGCGTTGTCTATGATCATGACACTGTACTCCTGAGGCGTCCATAACCGTGGACACACGGCTTCTCGAAAAGATTTACCCTGCAGGGGTGCACTACTGTACCCAAACGCATGCTCAACCCTTCAGGCAACGTATCACGCGTGCCTTCCGAATCTCACAACAAGAACTGTCCCATAACTATGCGCATATCCAGAGGCATCACCTACTGTGTTTTACCCACACAAGAGATACAGCTGATTCTCTAGGTGGCACAGCGTTTGAGTCTACGGCCGGGCGATAATCGGAAGATAACTTGTAGAGCTCCATCCCACCTCCGGCACGATATCCCGATTTTATGCAATGCAAGCCATGGCAGTCCACCAAAATATCAAGTCCGAAGACATATCAACTCACCCATGTCCGAGGACATATTATGCGTATGCACCAAATGGAAAACCAATTTTATAACCCTCTGGATATACGAATAGCGCCGGTAGTTGAGGGGGGATCCCAGAAGCCCCACGTTTGGTTAGCGTGATCAACTCAGAACTGGTATCGTAGAACGAACGGGTCCTAGGTCGGCTCAAGCAGTTCCCAAAGGTGGTCCCTGTCGGGGCCTTATCATTAGGTGAAACCATAACCATAACCAACATCATCAATTTAATTATCTTATCACCATTAATATCCAAGTATCGTGTTCCACCTGTATGAGAGCAAAACTAAGCATGCCTACGACTTGCAAGGACAGACTAGCTACTCAAACAAGGCAATAGGATAAGCAAGGCAATATAGTGGAGCAGGTAGATAACGGAACGGTACTATAGCATCGACAATAAGGATAGCAATAGATCAAAGGAAGGAAGTAAAGACTATAAACACAAAATAGGTAGAAGGGGGAGAATGCTCGCCTGTGAGACAAAGTCGGTGACCAAATGCGTGTCGTTCCTCACATCGGCTCATCGTCCTATCCGGTGAAGAAGCAAACACTAGAAAGAATGCCCAATGCAATATTTAATACTATGGCGGAAAATCCGGCATGTTTATGATATGATGCATGACATGGCAATATGCGGTCCCACTTAGCAATATTAAACGAAATCGGGATCCCGGCAATTAAATAGAAGGTTCAAGTTATTTAACTACCCCGCATATTAAATGTTGAATTAACAAGGCAAAGCATGCAATCGGTTCGCTACACAAATTTAAATGGAGTCGATATAATATAAATATAACCCGTATATGGTCTCCATATTTAATTTAGGTGAATCGACAAAGCCCCCAAACCACATGAAGATGTATGCAATATGATCAATTTATATGCAACAAGTGACAATGTCATATATTAAAAATATAGGGGTCTCGGATAGGGGTCACACATTGAGTTTCGACGATCTTGGGCTCCGGGGATTCAGAGTTCGATCTCGCCGGGATCGGTCTTCGGATACATGAAGGAGAACTCGGCGTTCCGTGATGAAGGTCTCAGGAGGACATCGTCGTGTTCGGGTCCCATGTCGTCGTCCTTTGGCGTCAAAGGTCTTGTCGGTACCAAATCAGATGCTATGCTCATCCTATGCCATATCCACACCCATAACACCCACATCTTCACCCCACCACCATCTTCAGAGCACCACAGCATCACTTGTGCCTGAGTCCCAGAGAAAAACGAGCCATACACTCACTGCAGAGCCGTAGCACAAAAGGTCAGGACCTACCGGATTTGGACAGCAGCAGCACAAATAAAAAGGACTCACCCGCGCGCATAGCAGTGAACGAACCCGAGCAGAGCCGGCTCAGGGTCGCACAAGATGAGGTGCCAGCAGCCTATGGCAGGGGCGGCGCTCTCACGGGAGGAAGCCCATGGGGGCTACGCATGATCGACCATCGGAGAAGAGGGGACCTGCACGGGGCGGCGGCCGCGGAGAGCTATGAAGGCGGTGGTGGCCGGAATAGAGAGGAAGGCGGCGGTGCTCCTGCGCGAGGAGGAGGCTCAAAGGGAAAAACGACGGCAGGCGCTTGCCGGGGAGGTGGAAGCAGGGAAGGCAGGGCGACACGTCTCTGGGTCGAGCTGGGCGCGGGACGGCCGGAGAGGCGGAGAGGAAGGAGCAGGCCGGGCCGGGTCCTTGGAGGTGAGCGGTCGGCGGCGCCACCGAAAGGCGGTTGAGGGCCCGGCGGCGGCGGCGGGCGCGCCAGGGAAGGAAGGAAGCGAGGCGGCGGGGGATGCAGGCTCGAGGCAAGGGATAGGGTGGCCGCCGTGGGCGGTTTCGGGATCAGGGTGGGCAGGTGGCGTGCATCGAGGCCAAGGGAGCAAAAAACGCGTGCGGGTGGGGCCAGCACTAGCGGGATGTGGGGGTGGCGGCGGCTGGTTTGGTCAGGGGTAGATGGGATGCTAGGGTTAGGGTTAGTTTGTCTAGGGTTTGGTCTTAGAGCTAGGTTTACGTTTTGAAACGGGCTGGGCCTGACGGGTAATTGGCGGCCTGGCCTAAACGGCTGGCTGCCTCCCCCAAACTCTTTTATTTTTATTTGTTTTAGTTTTAAAAGATTTTTGTAAATAGTTTTTAGACAAATTAAAGATCTGTAAAAGACCGGGTTTTGACTTGAAATAAAAGAGGGGACTAATTAGAAAACAAAATAGGAGTTTGTCGGAAGTATTTTAGAACAAAAATATGCATGATGATGTCATGATGATGCGAAAAAGAAAATAACAAGCAAATTTTATTTTGTAATATTTTGGGGCATTACAATGAGCTCCTGCTCGTACGCCGTGAGCTTGAGATGAAATGTGACGAAGGGCTGATGGCGCCCAATACTTCTCGTGGAACGCTTTGTTGGAAACCCCAAGAGCAAGGTATGAAGCAGCACAGCAGCAAGTTTCCCTCAGTAAGAAACCGAGGTTATCGAAACAGTAGGAGGAAGGAAACGTCACACGGGTGTTGCTGGCAACGTGGAGGCCTACACAACACAAACTCAAGACTTTGCCCCAATGAATCAGTGAGGTTGTCAAGCTCACCGGTTTGCTGTAACAAATGATTAAACGTATGGTGTGGAAGATAATGGTTTGCATCAAGTAAACAAGTAATAGTTGAAGATGTATCAATGGTAAAGATTGGACCGGGGTCCATAGTTCACTAGAGGTGCTCTCCTTAGATAAACAACATGGCATGAAGGGTAAACAAATTACAGCGGGGAAATTGACAGGAACTGAGCAAGGCATAACAATGCAATTACTAGCTAGAAAGATCCTATGAGGTTGATTGGGAAATACAACATTATACATAGACCGTAATCCAACTGCATCTATGACTAGAAGTCCACCTTCAGGTTATCATCCGAACCCCCTCCAGTATTAAGTTGCAGGCAACAGACAACTGCTTTAAGAAAAGTGTATAAGGTAAACAGTCCACATGTTCCATGAACAAGAGACCGTTGTTTTCTCCCTGGTAGCAACATCACATCTACAACCGAAGAGATTTCTGTCACTTCCCTTGGAAACTAGAGGCATGAACCCACTATCGAGCATAAATACTCCCTCTTGGAGTCACTAGCAACTACTTGGCCAAGATAACCACTAGCAACGGATAGCATGCAAGATCACAAACAACACAGACATGATAGAATCATAAAGATAGAACCATTAATCAAACTAACATAATAATCTCAATATCCATCGGATCCCCGCAAACACAACATGCATGATTACAAATAGATTAGATCTTGATCATGAACGGAGCTCACAAGATCTATACATGAAAGCACAAAGGAGGAGGTACAACCATCTAGCTACTACATGGACCCATAGTCCAAGGTGGAACTACTCACGAATCATACTGGAGAGAAGACCTCCAGGATGATCTCCCCTCCGGCAGGGTGCCGGGAAGAACTTCAGATCCCCCCGATCTAGGGACGATGGTGGCTGCGGCTACAGACGGTTTCGTGGATTTCTAATCGGGCCCCTAGAGTTTCTACATCGGGGGCTTCTTATAGGCGAAGGGGTGAGTCCGGGAGGCGACCAGGGTCGCCAAACCCTAGCCAGGCGCGGGTCCACCTGACCCCATGCCTGGCTAGCCCCTCCGGCTCTCCTCTGGACTTCTTGTTCCCCACAGAAAGTTATTGACTTTGTCCTTCGTCTCGTCCAATTCCAAGAATATTTCTTTACTAAGTTTTCTAAAACCAAAAATAGCAGAAAACAGGCATCTGGCACTGTTGCAACTTGTTAATAGGTTAGTACCATAAAACATGTAAAAAGCACCTCAAAGTGTGGACAAGTAAAGCAAAGTAGATATAAAACAAGCATGGAGCATCAAAAATTATAGATACGTTTCCATCGTATCAACATCCCGAAGCTTAACTCCTGCTCGTCCTCGAGTAGGTATGTGATAAACAGAATAATTTTTGAGGTGACATGCACCCTCACAATAAAGATCCAACCATTTGCAAGCATTGAAAGCTAGGATCAAAGAACTCTAAACATGCGCATGAAAGATGGAGTTCTAACAATAGGACATAGTATCTATGCATGCAACATGGGAAGCTACAAACAAAGATCATGAATAATATGCATTGAAAAAGTTTGTTTGTTTCATATGTATAAAACATAGCATAGTGGCAATCAGCTTGTCCCTCATAGAGTAGCAATATAAATGCATAGGACACCTTCAAAGTTCACAAGGGTGACTAGAAACAGATAGCACATGAACAAGTAGTAACACAATATGCATCTATTAATAAGCTTTGGAACATTGCACACAGAATGACAACTATGCTCTCTTAATGGTGCCTAAAGGTAGAAGGTGGAGACTCAAATAATGGTGGAAGAAAAGCCTTTTGTAAAGGAAGCAGGGATTACAAGTTTCAAAAATAGCTTCCAAAAATTATGGTACTTATTAGCTTTCAGCCGTCATTGTCCCTATCATAAGCATCTTGAAGTGGTTAAGGTTAAAGTGGCAAAGATGGAGTATATGCTTGACAAAGTATAAGGTGACAATCTCAAGTCCCTTGACTATGAGGTCTACACCTCATGGATACTCAACTTAGGGCCCAGGCAAGTTCTTGTCACTGTAAGTATTTGCATATCATTGAGAACCACCAACGGGATACCCCTTGCACATGGTACAGGAGCTTTCCCATTACCAAAATAACAAGGCAAGCAGACAATGAGCATCTTAGCAATTATTCTTATGTACCATGGGAATATGGTGCTTTTTTATCTCTTTCCTCTTTTCTCAATGTGTCTCTCTTTTTTTATAAGAAGAATGCTTCATAGATGTCACTATGGTGTTTCTGCAAGTTTCCACCATGATTAGGCATGGCTTAGGCTAGCGGCCCAGGCGTTTCTCTAACACAGAATACAAACTCCATGGATTTACAAGTTCCCACTTCATTTCACACCGGTAACATCCATATACAAAAGAGCATGATATCAATGGAGTACAAAAAGTACAAGTGCAATGTTGAAAACGTTCCCCGTGACGGCACGATTCTGCTAATCCCAACTTATAAGTGAAAGCATATACAACAAAGTTGCCTCAATGGTTCAAGTTTATTTGGGGCAAAGAATAAAATGTGCCATCAAGTTCGTGAGGGATTTAATCACTAAGTTTTCACATAACAAAATAGTTTTTAATTGGAAGATAGTTGAAAACAAGAATATACTTGGAATGGAGTAACACACCATGCATAGGATTTTAGAGTGGACACTTTGGAATAACTTGGTTTCTTGGGAGTTGGAAGTTTTTGTAGAACTTACTCATACAAGTGGAGGCTAGCAAAATACTGGGAGCAACGAACTAAGAGAGCAATAATGGCCATAATTATGCAATGCAACAAAGCAAACTAATCAAAGCAAAGAGTGGTACTGCAAGTCAAGGACTGAATGATCATAGAGGCTAATGGTGACTTGTCATAGTCATAACATGGTGTGAGCATGTGCCAAGTCAACCCAAGCAAAACATCAAAGGAGAATACCACAATACTATGCTTTTGCATGCTAAAACAACGCATAATTTCTTCAATGCACACTAAGCAATCCCAATTGTTTGGAACAAAACATGCCACAGCAATAATCACTAAGACTAATGCAAAAACAACACCTAGCATGTCATGCTAAAGTCTAAGTCACAGTCAATGCAAGCTCATCTTGCACTTCAAGCAAGAACTTACTACTCCTTTCCAAACACCAAGCAAACTTATTTGCAAAACAACACAGCGAGAGCGGGGGTACAAACTACTAAAGCAAACTAAACAAACTAAGCAAAGCAAATGAAAACTAAGACGCTCCAAGAACAATACAACTGTGCATGAAACAGTAAAAGTGAAGTGTCTAGACAGACCTGAGTTTTTTATTGATGAAGAAGGGGATGCCCTTTTACGCTTGTACCTATTGGATATTTCTTAGGGTGACACCATGGTGGCATCCCCAAGCTTGAGCTTTTGTCCATTCTTCATCTCATTGCATCATTCTCTCTCTATACCTGAAATTTTTCTTTCATACAAAACTTCACACAATCTTCATTAGCAACATTAGCTTATTTATATGATATTAGACCACTGGCAAAGCTTTAGAACAGCAAGGCTTTTCACTAAAAACACAAGATACTGTATTAACTCCTTCAAAGAAACTCAATTTACCTGAAGAGAGCTCAAAAAAGGAATCGATAAGAAGCAAATGCAAATAATGGCAGAAACTGTCAAAACGGACCAGCAGGTAGAAACGAAATTTTTTGAACATCTTATGTTGCTCAAATAAAATAGTGTTGAACTAACGAAAGTTAGCCAACATACTGGGGGATTTATTTGTAAATTTTGAGCTCAATCCGAGTTACAGAGCCTCCTCACGAATTTTTTTGGTGGAGGACAGAAATCTGTTTCGGGACAGCAACTCCCCAAATCTTAGTTCCCTCTCATTAGAGGTCATTCTTGGCACAAAAAGCAAACAAAAAGGATAAGGAGAGGTCATTATAGAAGTAATAACTTCCAAGAATCAAGTAAACTCTTGTGTTATCTCCCAACAAGTACTTTTTTAACGCCTTTAAGTTAGGCACAAGAAGCAAGAAGAATCATGTATTTTCAAATGAATAATTGCCCCTCTTGTTCCTCCTTTTCTTACATTTCTTTTTCTTCTTAGGGAAGATATGATTGCTTACCGGGGAGTAAAGTGCATTATGCCTTCTCCCACGTCTATTACTGCCCCAAGGTGTTTCAGTAGAGATCTTCCAAGTGTGATCTGTCCTTTGCATACACATTCAATAACAAGATAATCAGTAGACACCATTTTCCCTGAGATTTTTGTAAACACACCTTCAGCTATTCCAATGGGCAATATAGTGTCATTGTTGGTGAGAGATATTTTCTCTCCTCCTTCAATAATCCCCCAAAGACTCAAGGAATCAAAAATATCTTTAGGCATGAGACAAAATTCATACATGATATCACAGCGAGCATCAAAAAGTGTAGTGTTTATTGAGACTTTAATTGTGGGAAACCAATTTGAAGGCTCAGAATTTATGGGAACATAATCATGGTAAGCCCTAAGAGTGTGATAGCAACTATTCATGGCAGCAACACTGGTCTCAAGATGGTTCAACCTAGCAAAAATACTGGTGAAAGAGGAATCAGACTTGCCAGGTGTATCATAGATCATGATTAATTTTCTTATAGCATCATAAGCTTCATCCTCAGTACAAAGCAAAAAAATCTTTTTCATCCACAGCATCCAAAGCATATCTATAACGAAGAGAAATACCGCGGTATAAACTATCAATAAACAAGCTAAGAGTCATCTTAGGCTCAGTTTCCCTTTGTAAAGTGGAGATTCTAGACCAAGCTTCTTTGAAACTCTCTTCACTTTTTTGTTTAAAAGTAAATATCTTTCGATGGGTGTCAAGGGATTGGATCAAAACCAGACATGGTAGTAACTAAGGTAGGAACAAATTTTTTTGTGTTTTTGAATAAAGAAAGCAAACCAAGCTAGACTAAATTTTTTGGGTTTTTTTAAAAGAGGCAAACAAATCCAAACAAAAGAAACAAAGCAAACTAAAAACAAAGTAAAGAGAAAGGAAGTGAAGCTATCCCCTAGTGAAGACGTCCTTAGCCTCCCCGGCAACGGCGCCAGAAATTAGCTTGATGGCGCCCAATACTTGTCGTGGAACGCTTCGTTGGAAACCCCAAGAGCAAGGTATGAAGCAGCATAGTAGCAAGTTTCCCTCAGTAAGAAACCGAGGTTATCGAACCAGTAGGAGGAAGGAAACGTCACACAGGTGTTACTGGCAACGTGGAGACCTGCACAACACAAACTCAAGACTTTTGCCCCAACGAATCAGTGAGGTTGTCAAGCTCACCGGTTTGCTATAACAAAGGATAAATGTATGGTGTGGAAGATAATGGTTTGCAGCAAGTAAACAAGTAACAGTGGAAGATGTGTCAATGGTAAAGATTGGACCGGGGTCCATAGTTCACTAGAGGTGACATGGTTATACCCCACGGGTACATGACCTTAGCATACCTGGTCCAGTCCAAGGAAGGCCCACAAGAATATACGCGGCCCATGAAGATTTTCGGGTGGCCCAAGCCTAGGATGTCTTCGGATCCTTGGAGAGCAAGACTAGAGTAGATAGAATATTCAAAGGGGCAAACCCTAAAAACTTGTAACCGACTCGGTCTGTGCCCGGGACCTGGCTACTTATATATAAAGGCTAGGACGGCACGGCGAGGCGGGCACTTCATACCATCGCATACACACCTCCACGCCAGATTGCATCTGCGCACTCCTGTAACTTTCGGTTCCGCCGTAATCAAGAGCAGATAAGCAGGAGTAGGGTTTTCCCTCCGGGGGCCTGAAACTGGGTAAACCTCATGTCCCCGTGTTGCTTGTTTGATAACCGTTCCACGATCTCCAGCATCCCCATCTTCTCCAAAACCCAAGCTCATAACAATGGGCATTGACGAAATTAAACCTCGTCAATTGGCGCCGTCTGTGGGAACCGGGGGAGCTGATTGTGCGATCGTGATGGTCCCAACCAAAGCGATCTACAATTCCTCGGCGACGGAGATTCATATCCTCTTCGGCGCTTTCGACTTCACCGCCCACTCGCCAGCCACTCTGAAGGACTTCGAGCCCGTTGGCGACGGGCTCGAAATCCTGTTCGGGAGCTTCTGCTTCCAGATGGGGCAGACCGGCACTCTCTGTCTCCTAGAGCGAGTGCCCCTGCCATCAATCAGGCCCACTTCATGGGCTCTGCATCCCGTGCTATGCACATCGCCATCGATAGATGAGTCCTATGACAGCAGCAGCTGCAACTTAGATATGTGCGATCCACCATCGGAGGAAGGGACCTACGGTTCCGGATCCGAAAGCTGCGGCAGCAGCAATCCGATCTACGAGTGCTACCAATGTGTCGCAGTCATCCAGAGCAACGTGGATCAGGAGCACAACCCGCCACCCAACCCGCAGGGTAGAAATGGCGAGAACAGGAGAAACCAGTCCCCCCACCCAACGAGGAAGACACCGATCCCAATCGGGTCATCCACCTCAGCGAGGAAGAATGGGATCAAGCACACGAAGCCATGGCAGGCAACAAGATCCTGCCTGTGGGTGCCTCACGGGACCTACTGATGGCGTACCACCTGCTCCTCGTCGAAGAGCACAAGAAGCAGGTGAAGATGCAAGAAGTGCTTGACAAGCACAAGCAAGCGGCCTCGGAGTCTAGTGCGCGACGAGCTGCGCTCTCCGCCATGGGCAGCTCCAGCTCGCACGACAACCACGGCAACAAGCACCGTTCTCGCATGGAGAACATGGACCCCACTACACGTCGTGAGGTGACTCGGACCCTCAACACGTCTTTCATGGAGATGGATGCCGACGGCAACGTCATCCTGAAGACGCCGCAAGCTGCGATCATGGAAGCCACCACATACCTCGCGTCCCATCCACCTCCGGTGGGGGAACCGAAAAGGGCCATGCACCAATCCGCACTAACCGGACTCGGACTCATTGGAGCTGTGCTCCACGGAGAAGCTCCTACGGAGCCAAAAAAGAAGGCTGCGGTCAGGTTCAACCTTAGTCCCATGCCTTCATCTGACGAGGAAGAGCACGACCTACCTAAAAGGCACAAGAGCTCGCGACATCGCATCCGCGATTACGATGCTCGAAGCAAGCTCACCCAACATAAGATCGACAAAGCGCGTGCCAAGCGCGTATGCTCGTCCGAATCCGAGGAGGACGACGACGAAGGAGAACTCTGCGGAGCCCGATGCTTCAGCGGATCCGTCGGCGGACACGGATGCCGTGGAACTTTAAGCTTCCTTCTGACACTCCGAAGTTTGACGGCACACAGGACCCCAAGGCGTGGCTCAGCGACCACCTGTCGTCCTTCAAGCTACACGGCGGAAACAAGAATACCGCCATGCAATGCCTTCAGCTACAGCTGACAGGCGCAACCCGGATTTGGCTCAGCAGCCTATCCTCGGGATCCATCCGAAGTTGGGAGGAACTGGCGTACAGTTTTATCCAAAACTTCAAGGGCACCAGCAAGAGGCCAGCCTCGATTGAGGAGCTACGGGCCTACACCTAACGAACGGGCGAATCCATTCGCTCGTACATACTATGCTGGTCCAACACCAAGAACTCTACGGTGCACATCTCTGAGGAGAGAGCGATCGACGCCTTCAAGGACGGCGTCAAACGCCAGGACTTCAAGGAAGAACTTGGGCGCGTCAAGCCCAAGACACTCGACCACCTCATGGACATCGCCAACAGGTGGGCAGATGGCGAGGACTCTGTCCACCGAGCACACTCGGAGGAGGAAGATGACTACGACCGTCGACGTGAATGACGTAGCAAGAGAAGATCGCGCGTCTATGACGATCGCGACGGACCCGACATGGTCGTGGCTGGCTACACCGACCGCCGCAGCGACGGCAGCAGCAGCGGCGGATACCGTGGAAACAACTTTCGCGATGGAGGACGCCCAGCGCAGTCATGGCAACGCCGCAGTCGCGACGACGGATCCTCAGCATACGACAAACTGTCGGGTCCATGCACCATCCACTTCTACATCGACAAGCAGGATGGTAAAAAGAAGGCAATCCACATGCTCAAGGATTGCCGCGAGTTCTAGAAACTCAGCGAGAGCATGTCCCAGATGAGGCAGCAAGCCCCGAACCCTGGGTATGGGAACACACCCGCAGTAGGTGACATCTCCCACAGAGCTCCTCCACCACCACCGGTGGGACCTTCGAATCATCCAATTGCACCTGCGCAGAACAACGGCGGAAACGGGTACCCCGTACCAAAAGGATCACTGATGATCCAAAAAGGGCGCCCAACAAACAGGGTGCAAAAGAAAAACACCCGTCAGATCAATCTGGATGTGACCGCTCCACCCGCCATCCCTGAGTACATCAGCGATTTGGAGTCCTGCATCACGTTCAGCCGTTCAGGTCACCCCTGCCAAGTCCCTCGCCCAGGTCATGCTGCCCTGGTGCTCGAGGCGCAGATCGGAGGGTTCGACATGAGCCGCGTCTTCATGGACGGCGGCAGCAGCATCAATCTGATGTTCGCCAGCACCTTAGCAGCAATGCAGATCCCGTTGTGCAGCCTGGAACAATATGACACAATGTTCCAGGCATCTTCCCAGGGAAGGGCATATTCCCCCTAGGAAAGATATGGCTCGACGTCATCTTCGGCAAGCCTGATAACTTTCGGTGCGAGCGACTCGAGTTCGAAGTGGTTGACTGGCCATCACAATACCACGCCATCCTCGGGCATGTGGCATTCACACGGTTCCTGGCAGTACCGCACTAGGCATACCTGCTACTCAAGATGCCAGGACCTAAGGGCGTCATCACGGTCCATGGGAGCTTTACCCGATCGGACCACTGCGACAGGGACTTCAACAGAATCCCCCAGTCATTCTGCATGCAGGAGGAGCTCATAAGGCTCCGAGAGGTGACAGACAACGGGGCACCCCCAGTCGCAAGACAGAACGCACCCGACATGTCTTTCGACTCCACCGTCAACACAAAGAAGGTGTAGGTCCACCCTACAGATGCCTCCAAGATGGCGCTGATCTCCAACAACCTTAGCACCGCATAGGAAAGCATGCTCGTCGAATTCCTTCGTGAGCGCTGGGAAATCTTCGCCCGGTGTCCTGCGGACATGCCATGAGTTCCTAGTGAATTCGCCGAGCATGCACTTAACATCTTTCCAGACGCCAAGCCCGTCAAACAGTCCATCCGACGACTGTCCGAGCCACGGGCTAAAGCCATCGGAGTCAAAGTCAACAGACTACTCGACGCAAATTTCATCAGGGAGATCAAGGAAAGCGAGTGGCTCGCCAACACCATGATGGTCCCCAAAAAGGACACGGACATCCTGCGGATGTGCGTGGATTTCACATCGCTGAACAAGCACTACCCGAAGGATCACTTCCCTCTACCTAGGATCGATCAAATCATCGATTCGACTGCCGGATGCGAGAAGCTCTCCTTCCTCGACGCCTACTCAGGCTACAATCAGATTCGACTAAAGGTCGAAGATCAGGAGAAAACAGCGTTCATCACGCCGTTCGGAGTGTTCTGCTACAACACAATGCCCTTCGGGCTGAAGAACGCAGGCGCCACGTACCAATGGTGCATGCAGGCATGCCTGAAGGACCATATCGGCCGCAACATCCAAGTCTATGTCGATGACATAGTAATCAAAACAAGGGAGGCCAAAACACTGATCGACGATCTCCGTGAGACGTTCGACAACCTTGATCGATACAAGATCAAGCTAAACCCAGAAAAGTGCATGTTCGGCGTCCCATCTGGTCAACTGCTAGGCTACTTCATCTCCCAGCGAGGG
The DNA here is from genome assembly GCA_916181665.1 of Avena sativa. Lineage (NCBI taxonomy): Eukaryota > Viridiplantae > Streptophyta > Magnoliopsida > Poales > Poaceae > Avena > Avena sativa. Next base: position 326,140,076 of record OV702280.1, read on the forward strand.
ATCGAGGCGAACCCGAAGAAAATCCGAACCATAATGGCCATGGAGAAGCCGAAGAACCTCAAAGGTGTTCAGTGGCTCGTTGGGCGCATCACGGCGTTGAGCAGGTTCATCAGCCGCATGGGCAAAAAAGCCATGCCTTTCTATCAACTTCTATGCAAGGCAGACAAATTCGAGTGGACGCCTGAAGCAGACGACGCATTCGAAGATCTAAAGCGGCTGCTCTCCACCTCGCCCGTCTTGGTCATGCCAAGGGAGCGCGAGCCGCTACTGCTATACATAGCAGATACACATTAGGTGGTAAGCACCGTGCTCATGGTCGAAAGACCCAAAGATGGCAAGACCCATGGGGTACAACGCCCAATCTACTACCTCAACGAGGTATTGACGCCGACAAAGCAGAGCTATCCTCACTACAAGAAACTCGCCTACGGCGTGTTCATGACGGCTCGTCGGCTGAGCCACTAATTCCAGGAGCATCAGGTGATGGTCGTCAACGAAGCACCCCTGAACAGCATCATGAACACCCGGAGGCCACAGGACATGTGGCCCTGTGGGGCATCGAGCTGTCACCTCTAGACATCGTCTATGAGAAGCGCCATGCGATCAAGTCTCAGGTCCTTCTGTACTTCCTCGTCCACTGGATGGAATTGCAGCTGCCAGACACCCCGGACATGACACGGTCATGGACAATGCACTTCAATGGCTCCAAACGCGAGGCCGGAGCAGGAGCCGGGGTCATACTGACCTCCCCGCAGGGCGACAATATGAAGTACATCCTCCGGATGAAATTTCGAGCTTCCAACAACGAGGCCGAGTACGAGGCCCTCATCCACGGCATGAGGATGACCAAGATCTGCGGCGCGACACGACTGGTCATCTACGGCGAGTCGAACCTCGTCGTCCAGCAGACGATGAACGAGTGCAACGCACACGCTGCCAACATGATTGCGTACCGTGCACTCTACAACACACTCGAAGGAGACTTTGATGACTGCGAGCTTTGGCACGTTGGGAGATAAAGCAACGAAGAGGTCGACAGACTCGCCAACATCGGCTCCACATGCGCACGGGTGCCACCAGGTGTGTTCCTCGAACAGATCTGCGTGCCATCCATCAAAAGGAAATTCCCCAAGGGATCACCCGAAGAAGCAGAACACTCGGGGGCTGCGCTACCCGAAGGACAGGAAGGACCAGAAAAGCTCGACACAGAGGTTGTAGTGGTCAACCTGATGCAGTTCATGGCAGTCGAAGAAACATGGACACAGCCATACCTCCGATATCTGATAAACGGGGATCTGCCTGACAGCCCGACAGATGCCCGACGCATATCTCGCCGGTCCAAGGCCTTCACCATCTTCAATGGCGAGTTGTACAAGCGCAGCATTTCGGGTGTACTCCAAAGGTGTGTCACCATCGGTGACGGCAAAACTATCCTCGAAGACATCCACGAGGGCATCTGCAGCCATCACGCGGGCAGCCGCGCCCTTGTCGCCAAAGCTCTACGAGCTGGGTTCTACTGGCCAACGGCCATGAACGACGCCAAGGACATCGTCCAAAGGAGCAATGGGTGCCAGAGGTTTGCAGACAAAGCACACGCACCAGGATCGGAGCTCAGGTCCATACCCCTGGCCTGGCCCTTCGCCCAATGGGGCCTCGACATGATCGGCAAACTGCCCAAGTCCTCGAAAGGAGGCCACGTCTACCTCCTTGTCGCAGTCGACAAATTCACCAAGTGGATCGAGGCCATGCCCGTTACTAACCAAAAGGGCAAAACGGCCGTGAAATTCTTCGAATCCATAGTCTACAGGTTTGGCGTGCCGCACAGCATCATCACTGATAACGGGTCGAACTTCATCTCCAAAGAATTCCAGGACTTCTGCGAAGACCTCGGAATCAACATAACATATGCCTCCGTGGCGCACCCGCAAACGAACGGGCAGGTCGAAAAGGCCAACGGCCTCGTCGGCGGCGGCATCAAGAAGCGCCTAATGAGCCCACTCCAGTGACTCGCAGGAGCCTGGACACAAGGGCTACCTTCCGTCCTCTGGAGCCTGCGCACGACGCCAAACATCTCAACTGGCTACACGTCCTTCTTCATGGTGCATGGAGCCGAAGCCGTGCTGCCTGCAGAAGTACGCCATAAGGCCCCACGGGTCGTCGCCTACAGCGAAGCCGAATCAACGGCCGCACTCGAAGATGCCGTCAACATAGCCGCGGCTCGATCAGCGGTCTACCAACAGAGCCTCCGCAACTATCACAGCCGTCGGCTGTGCCCAAGGTCCTTCGTCGAAGGAGACCTAGTCCTACGACTCAAGCAAGAGCGACCGAAGAAGCTCGAGTCACCCTGGGAAGGACCCTACGTCGTAACTGAAGTCATCCCAGGTGGCGCCTATCGCCTCAAGCACATGGAGTCTGGAGTCGCATACTCCAACCCATGGAACGTCGCACAATTGCGACGCTTCTACCCCTTACCCCCCTCCTTTTACTTTCAATAAGGCTATTCAGCCAAGGCTACTCAGCCGAACAATGTACCTCCTCATTATGATATGAACAAAGCAAATCACGCATATGAAAAGAGTTCGGGGGATCCCTCGAAGACATGCACAAAAAATAAAGACATGATCAGCAGATCATCCGAAAGACACTCGGGGGCTTCCCCCGATACACGAACAAAATAAAAAATGATCAGCAGATCATCCGAAAAAATGCTCGGGGGCTCCCCCCATAGCAAGAACGAAAGCACTTACATGATCAGACGGCGACTCTGAAGGTCCGGCTGTAGTCTTCTGGGAGACAATCACCCGAGCCTCTTGCGGAGAAGGGTTTGGAGCAACGCCCCCAGAGGTGGCCATCGTCTGAGGAGGAGGAGGTGCAACCTTCGACTCCCCCACCATCTCCTGAGTGCCATCGCTGAAAGAGCCATCGGAGGAGTGGCTACAAAAGAAAACTTCAGTCAAATACAAGCAAGCAAAAATGAAAGAAGAGCAAAAAAGCAACTGAAGATACTTACGAGTCCATATCGCTCAAGTTGAAGACAGGCAAGTCCCCCTTGCCTTTCTTCTCTCCCTTCTTCTCTTCCTTCTTATCTTCCTTCTTCCGCTTCGCCGGTGGTTGCGGCGCCATAGCCCGCACGGGCATGGCCGGAATAGGAGAAGAGGAGTTACCATCACCTCCACTGTGATGCACAAGACATGGCGGGTTCCTAGGTGTCGGCGCAGTCGAGGCATCCGACGATTCGCTCCAGCTTCGCATCCTCTTTCGAGTCTGCTCCTCGCTTGACCCAAAGGTTTCTTCAGCCGACGACCGCGCCGAAGGGAGCTCGGACATGGAGTCCACTACCTCATTGTCCGGTGCATACGGAAAATGTTCGGGTAGTGGAGGCGCCATGCCAGGTACCTTGAACTCCTGCACAAAATAAAACAAACTCTCAGAATAAATGAACTGCAAGGAGATGCAGTTGAAAAAAGCACTACGCGCACGTCCCAGATCTACACCTGCGGCACCGGTCGAGAGGCCCTGAATGGAAGGGTCAGCGAGCTACCCGGAATGTCCTCGTCAGCCTTAAACTTCAGCAGCGGCCGGAGGATTCCGTCAACATCCCCCTTGGAGAGTTCTCCAGTCGAAACCCTAGTCGGGTCGTTGCGGCCAGAATAAAGGAACATCGGGTGCACCGTAGCCTGGAGCGGCTGCACCCGACGTTTGAGGAAGGTGCGGATGATATCCACACCGTTCACCTCTTTATCCGGAATCACCTGAAGATCCTCCACCCGACGATAGAGTTCCTCTATCTCCGCCACCTCACCATCCAAGATGTGGTTCTTCCAGGACCTCTTCGGTTGGATTTTCCGGGAGGGGTCGAAAGGAGCAAGGCCAAACTTTTGCCCGTCCACTGTGGAGTCGCGGATGTAAAACCATCGCCTCCGCCAGTATTGGACGGACTCAGACATAGAAAAAGAAAAGAAGAGAAAGTTGAATTTAAGGGAAATGATGCAGCCACCGATGGGATAAACGCCATCGGAGCCAAATTGCCTCTTCACAGAATAGAGCTTCCGGAAGAGGCCAAAGTGTGCCTCGATACCGAGCCAGCACTCGCAGAAGGTGATGAAGCAGGCAATGTGAAGAACAGAATTCAGAGAAAGATGATGGAGTTGGATGCCATAGAAGAAAAGCAATCCACGGAGAAAATCGTGGACTAGGAGAGAAAGGCCCCGAAGGACAAAAGCGACAAACATGACCCGAAACCTAGCGGGTGGACGGGGAGTTACCTCGTCGTCGGGAATCTTGACGGCCTGCTTGTCCTGCGGGATTAGACCCCGCTCATGGAGCTTGCGAAGATCACCCTCACGCGTCTCTGACCGCCGCCAGCCACCATTGGTGACGCGGGTAGCGGCGGTACCCTTCTTGCCACCGGCAGCGGCACTGGTACCAACTGTGGTGGAGGCCTTCTTTGATTTCCCCATTGCAGTGCGGTGACGGCGACGATGTGAGCGTAGGAACGAAGATGGGAAGGATCGGAGAATTTCCAGCGCGCGGCGAGAAAAGCTCAAGACGGTGGGAGCAGTGAAACAAGAATGGTTGCGGTGAAAACAAACGAGTTTTTCCCCAATGATTATAAGGCCGAAGAAGATGCACGGTGACCGTTCATCGGGAAGCCCTAGAGCCAACATCAAAATCCAACCGTCCACGTGTAAGCACGACACCGAACCGTCGCTCGCACGCAGTCCACTACGCACGGAAACCGAGGCGATCCCGTAATTATCTCCACATCACGTGTAACACCCTCAGAATCGACCCTATGCAAGTTTCAGCGATTCCCGCCAAACCCACATAGAAACGATTCAAAGGTGCCCACCAGGCACTTTCGTGCGGGTGGAAAACGAAGTAATAACATTACACAACAGTCCTCGATGGGACCCACAGAACAGATATATATACAACAGCGACTCAATGAGTCAAGAATACAGATATAATATACAAATATCCAAATCACCTTGAAAATGATAGAGCGTCCGACTACGGACAAGATGCAAATGGGGCTAAGAGCCCTGAAGAATAACCAATGGCGTCCATAACCCTGCCCAGGCCAAGCCGGAAGGGTAACCCTGCTAACGACGTCGAAACCTGCTAAAACAAAAGGGGTGCCGACAAAGGGCAAAGGAAAAAAGAGGAGCGTCAGTACTGAGGCCAGTACACGGCGAGGCTAGAATTCGGCGGTCCTCGCCTACATAGGTATGGTGGACTGAAGCGGCAGCGCAGCATGCACTAAACAACCTATAGAGACTCGATATAAGTGGCGGCTATCAGAGAGGGGTAGGAAAGACCTATTCGGAACCAACCTGATGCTACCATCAGACAAACCCATCCTGGTGTTTCCTCCTCGAGACCAAACGAGGAAGTCAACCGAGGAACTCACACAGTTGGCAGTTTTATTTATTCAGTTATCGTTGCAGCAATTACTAGTCAGGTATAGATAATCATCCTGATATAATAAGCAGTGGGCAATTTTAGTTAACCATTCCGTTGTAGTTGCAACACTTACTAGTCAGATACAATTAGCATGAGAGAACCCAAAACCCTGCAGTTGTTGGTACTTTTATTTAGCCATTCCGTTGTAGTTGCAATACTTACTAGTCAGATACAATGGTCGCAAGCGACAACCCAAACAAGCAATTGTTGGCAGTTTTATTTAGCCATTCCATTGTAGTGAAGCTGATTACTAGTCATGATAAAGTCAAATTTATAGCACTACTTTAGTTATAGTTGTCTATGATCGAGATACTGTGCTCCAAGTCGTCCATAACCGCGGACACGGCTTTCAGAAAGTTTTACCCTGCAGGGGTGCACAAATAGCAACACACACTCGATCAACCTCGGAAAAACCAAATCAAAACCCAACGAGGCTTTCACGACAAAGCAATCACAAGATTCAGAAATATTTCAGGGGGCCACCCCATTAAGTATACCCGCAACAAAGTTAGCTGACTTCGAGACGGACTCAAGGTTTGTGGGGCCGGCTGTAAACGACTGGGAACCCAAAACTGGGCTTGTCGATACCGCGTAAACAGGTCACGATCCTAAACAGTACAGGTGCTCCTCGCACAATCGTAAATAAAGCAGTAAAGCATGGCATAAGTACAGGATAGTAAATAAAACCTCAAACTAGTTTGTGGCCCCAAGAAATAAGAATGAATCAAGCTCTGGCTCAGGGGGGTCCCATAATCCTCCCGGATGTGGATAGCGCGAATGTTCAAGGAACAGGTATCAAGTACTCGGGGTCCTACGGGACACAAGTGGACGGTTAACAACCAAATAACATCTATTGCCCACCTGTGCCTCTGCTTACCTACTTCAATTTTAGTTTTTAAACAGTAATTAAAGTAAACGATAATGAAAGCCATGATCATCTCCAACCTTAAACATGCGGCAACACTCCAACAACTGTGGTACTGGACGACACGCAACAACACTTGAGCAAGCGACTACGACGCGCAAGTCCAACTATCTACCAAACAACAGGTAATAGGTTGTGTCCAAGGCAATATAAGGCTGCAAGGGTTATCACGGGTACGAAAGCTAGAGCATCGCAACACAGATAGCAATAGATCAACAGGAGGGAATAAATACTATAAAAGTAAGATAGGTAGAAAGGGGGAGATGCTCGCCTGAAACACTGCCGAAGGTTTATCCGAAGATCGGGTCGACACTCGCATCATCTCAACGGCCTTATCCGCGAAGAAGCAAACACTAGAATAAACACCGGATGCACTATTTAATACTACGGCAAAAGATCGGGCATGATGCATGAATGATGTATGACATGGCAAGATGCGATGCAATTGGGCAATATTAAGTGGAACCGGGGTCCCGACAATTAATTAAACGGTTCAAGTTATTTATCTACCCCGCAAATTAAATGTTGTAATAACAGGGCAAGATAAGTTACCGGTTCGCTACACAAATTTAAATGGAGTCCGGAATAAGACAAAGATATCCCGCATATCGACTCCATATTCAATTATGAGATGAATTGGCATAACGCCCCCAAACCACACAAATATGCATGCGAGATGAACAATTAAATATGCAACAATTTATATAGATGGCATTTACAAAAAATAGGGGCTCGGATCGGGGTCACACATTAGGGTTCGGCGAACTTGGGCTCCGAGGGGTTCGGGGTTCGGGTCTCAGGGTTCAGGGTTCGACGGGATCGGTCTCGGACAACGGAAGTAGATCTTGGCGTTCCGCGAAGAAGGACTTGGTTCGGTGTCGGGGTGCATCGGACTCGCCCTGGTCGAAGTCGTCCTTGTCGTCGTGAAGACCTTGTCGGGTCCGCGGGTCGGGTCGGACTTGGCGTTCGGGGTGAAGAACTTGGCATCCTCGAGGAAGTGCTTGTCGTATCCGTGTTGGCGGCCTTGGCGTTTATCGGGTTCGGTCTTCGAATCCGTGTAGATGGTCATGGCGTTCGGGAGTCGATCTAGGTTCAGGGTTCGGATCTTCAGGAGGGTCGGCCTGCGAACTCCGGGATCGGTCTTCGGATCTCAACATGGCCGGTCTTGGAGACGATCTCGTCCGATGGGGATCTTGGTTCAACATCATCGCGGTCTTCGGGTCCGAGAGGTAGATCTTGGTGTCCGAGGGAAGTTCATGTCGTTCCGCGACGGTCTTGTTGACGGTACTGAGATGGCAAAGAACGCCTTGTTTTACGGGAAGCAACAGGAGGCTGGCGAGCTGGCTCGGGCCTCGGCGGAGAGGGATGGTGGTGCAGGGCGACGAGGCGGAGGGGGAAGGCCGAGCCGCGGCAGGGCCGGAGGCCGGCAGGGTGAGGAACGGCGGAATTGACCCGGGCGACGGGGCCTAGCTCGAGGGGAGGAGGCAGAGAAGGGCTGCCGTGGCCTGTGAGGTCCCTGGCGGCGGAGGGAGGTCGCGGCCGAGGTCGACGACGAGGAGGCGCCGCAGGGGGGCGCGCTGGCGGAGATTGGGGAAGAGGCGAGGCGGGGAGAGCACGCTCGGGGACGGAGGCCAGGGCCCGGCGGCGTCTGGAGGCGAGCGGCGTCGCGGCTGGAGGCGGGGCGACGGGGAGGCGTCGCGGAGAGGAGGAGGGCCACGAGGAAGGCGAGCTTGGCGGCGGCCGGAGAGGGGCGAGGCCGGCGCGGCCGGAGGCGGCGGGGCCGAAGACGCTGGAGAGGCGAAGAGGTGGGAAGGAGAAGGCCGGCGGAGCGCCTGGAGCGGTGGTTGGAGGCGAACGGGGGGGAAGAGAGAGGGTAGGTGGGGAGGACGAAGAGGAGGAGCAGAGGGCGGTGACCGGAGGGGAGGAAGAAGGGGCGGGGCGAGCGTGCGAGAGAGGTGAGGCGGGGCGTGTGTGGACTGGGTCGCGTGCGTGTGTGGGTCGGTGGGAGCGTGGGGCGTGTGTGCTGTGGGGCCCAGGCGGGCCAGGTGGGCGTGGGACAGGGAGAGAGGGAGCAGGGTGTGTGGCTGCTGCGCGCTGCGTGCGTTTGTGTGGTGTTGTGTGTGCTGGGTCGGTTGGGGTGAGAGAGGGAGAGGTGGGGGCAAGGTGGGACCTGGGGAAGGTGGGGTGGTGGCTGGTGGATTGGTGAGGTGGCTGAGCTGAGGATGAGGTGGAGGGGACGGTGAGGTGGCAAGATGCGGTTGGTCGGGGTGAGGTGGAGGGGGTTGGGTAGATTAGGATTGGGTAGGAATAGATTTTTGGGTAGGCTGGTTTTGTACTGGGGTGGCCGACTGGGTCGGATCGGCCCGGTCTGGCTGCCCCCTAAAATACTTAAATATTTTATTTACTTAAAACAAGGCTTTTACGAAACCGCGGTTAGACAAAACAAATATTCCGGAGGCCCGGGTTTTGGATTTTTGAAATAAAGGCGGGGTGTTTGGAAAACAAAAATATGCTTTTCGAAAATAGTTTTATGCAAACAAATGCAAGATGACATGACGATGCTCAAATGCAATGTGGCATGATGACATGAGCATGCGGTCATGATGATGCAATGCACAAAAATCAACGCGATTTTCTAGTAGTGGTTTTGCGGGATGCCACATCACGTGTGACTGGTCAATTCAAAGTCATAAGGTGGGACCCATGTTCTCCCAGTCACGTCATCTCTGGCGTCGCAGACGCTTGAGGTCACCGATCGTCAACATTGACGTCATCAAAGCTATACTAGCAACGGTTAATAATCTTTGACTACACAGCTAAAAGTACTCACTCGAATCGTAGATTCGAGTAACTACTCGGGGGCTACTCCTATCAGGAGCACTGGCCGCGCACCCGAAATATGATCAACGTACTACACCACTGAACTATTCTTCGAGTCCTACGTCGAGTCTACGACTCCACTACGGACTCAGGGGATACTCCCATAGGGAGGATGGATTCAAACATCCAAAAAATTTGTGTCCTACGGACCTAAAAGTCAATAAAGACTGAATTAAAGTCTCTGCTCGAGTCTACGACTCGAACAGACACTCGGGGGATACTCCCAAAGGGAGGGCTGGTCGCGCACCCTATGAATTCTTCGACTACAATCCTTCGGATTTGCATGCAAAAACTTTTCGGCAACTTTGCCCCGGTTAACGCTAAGTGAGTAACATCCTCCTTGGCCACCCAAAACACCTCCGTGGTGATAAACATTCGGATGTTGCGTCTGCGACACAAAGATAAGACCTACGGATACCATCTGATGGCCTGGCAACGCACACGACTGCGCTCTGTAGGGGTTCGTAGCATGGAAAACAAAAAATTTCTATCGCATACAAACAAACAAGCCAAGATCTATCTACTAGATTGTAGCAACGAGTCGATGGAATAACTTACCCTCGAAGATTCCAAAGCGGTTAACGAGAGCAGATTCTCGTGGGTGATGTAGTCGTACTCTTTCCGATCTCAAGATCGCGTAGACGATCCTTCCGGCGCTGCGTTCCGGCAGCGCTTCCGCAGTCGGTCACACGTTCGGTACTCGACGAAGACCTTCCTCTCCCTTGTTCCAGCAGGCAGCGGAGGTTGTAGCACTCTCCTCGCGATTCCGGCAGCACAACGGCGTGGTACCGGAAGTAGAGGGGAGATCCCGCAGGGCTTCGCCTTAAGCCGGAGCGAGTATGGTGGAGTATGAGAGAGGGCTATTAGTGGTCTAGAGATTAGACACACCAATTAGAAGGCTCTAAACCGCAGGCTAAAGCAATTAGAAGCTCTAAACCAAACGGCTCTAAACCGGAGATTAGAGGTAGAAACTTGTGTGTCTCAAGGAGGAGCCCTGCCCCTCCTTTTATAGGTGGAGGGGCTAGGCGCGCCAGGGAGGGAGAGAGTCCCTCCCCAACTCGGCCTAGGGCTGGGCGCCGGCTTGGAGGAGAGGAACTCCTCCTCCAAGTTGGTTTCAACCTCCTCTTGCTTGTTTCCCACAGTTTCCTGTTTCCCACAGTTTCCTGTTTTAGCCGTTTGACTTTCAAACTGGCAATTTGACTTTCATGTTTTTGGAACAGCAAGAACACTTAGTACATGATGCAATCATTCAATGACACATTCATGTACCCTCCCCCCCCCCCCCCCCGGAGTGCCGGACAATCCGGAACCTTCTAGAACATTCCCGATGAAAACACCGGAATCATTCCCAAACTCCGAAATGGGACTTTCCTTATATGAATCTTATTCTCCGGACCATTCCGGATCACCTCGTGATATCCCGGATCCCATCCGAGACTCCGAACAACATTTGGTCTCTTTCTCATAATACCATAACTACTCAAAACAACGTCGAATCCTTAAGTGTGTCTCCCTACGGTTCGTGAATTATGCGGACATGATCGAGACACTTCTCCGAACAATAACCAATAGAGGAATCTGGAAATTCATATGGCTCCCACATATTTCTACGATTACTTTGCGATCGAATGAACCACTTACATACGATACCAATTTCCCTTTGTCTCACGATAGTTTACTTATCCGAGGTTATGATCGTCGGTATCTCTGCATACCTAGTTCAACCTCGTTACTGATAAGTACTCTTTTCTCGTTCCCGTGATATGTGATCCCTTGTGAGCCAGTCACATGCTTGCAAGCTAATTGGATGACATTACACCGAGAAGGCCCAGAGTATATCTATCCGTCATATGGATGGACAAATCCCACTCTTGATCCATGTGTTTCAACCAATACTTTCTGAACACTCAATGCCACCTTTATAGCCACCCTGTTACGGTGTGGTGTTTGATGACATCAAAGCATCCATCCGAAAAAGGTGATATGCATGATCTCATGGTCGAAGGAATTAGGTTACTATATATCAGAAAGCATATAGCAATTGAACTATTGAAATGACTTGATCTTTATGCTACGCTTATCTATAGGAGTATGTCCATCACATCATTCTCCTAATGATATGATCCTGTTGTTAATAACATCTCTATGTTCATGATCAGGAAACCATGATCATATATTAACCAACAAGCTAGTTTAACAAGAGACTTTACTAGGGACTCTTATTTTAGTTTACAAATCACACAAGTATTAATGTTTCCGTTTAATACAATTATAGCATGGTATGTAAACATTTATCATAAGTGTGAAGATATGATAATAACCACTTTATTATTGCCTCTTGGGCATATCTCCAACAGTCTCCCACTTGCACTAGAGTCAATAATCTAGTTTCAAACCTTTGTGTATTCAACACCTATGGCTTTCCGGTGTTGTATGTACACGATTGCTAGTGGTCAACTGATCTCCGGATCTGACACTTCCAGGTCCGTGTGTAATTGCATGTCTTTGCGTCTATACGCATCACTCATTCTCTAATGAGATGGCTTTGTATAAATTTGGTCTTTCGGTGTGACCTTTAGCTCTTTGGGGTTAAAACATGTTGATAATATTGTCGCACAATATATCTTCATAGTATTATCCCACTGTGAACTACACCTAGTTTGATAACAAACTACTTGACACAAATGCCCTCTTTTGATGCTAAAATAGCAGTCATATACTTAGTCTTTTGTTGTAGTATCTGTCACAATGTCTTAACTTTGGAACTCATCCAAATCCATTATGGAACTCACTTTCCATTATATTGTGCCACCCTTAGTTTAGATTGAGATAAACTTAATTTGTACTTTGTGACAAAACTAGTATCAATGTAGTACTTTTACAATGAACTAACCATCTATTTGTCACTTCTACAAATATTATACTCTTAGTTCTTCCAAAAGATCATAAGAATATCCTTACTATTGTCCAATGATCATCTTACGAATCATTCTGGTATATGCTCACAATATTTAGAGCATAGGACATATCTGGATTTGTACATATCACAGTATGATTGATATAAATACTCTTTGTGATTTCATACATCAAGTATCAATCTATACTTGATTATTTGTTTCACTTTACCAAATGTCAATACACTTGAATATATATCATCAACATTGAACTCATTCAATCCTTTCTGTGCGACAAGAACCTCTATTGTAGTTTCTATATTGAACTCATTCAATATCTTGTCTATGCACTTCTGGCATAACCATATTAGCGTCTATTGATGCCAAATATTTGGGTTTCGCCTAAGTCTTTCATCGGGATGAAATTCTTAATATGTGTTAATAAAAGATACATCTTTTCTAATCAACAATATGTCCTCCACATAATGTATTAGAAATATGTCTTAGCGCTCCCACTTAATTTCTTGCAAATGCAAGCATCTTCATTGTCTCTGATGAAATTAAACCCTTTTAACAGTTTCATCATAGTGAAGATTCCAACTCCGCTATGCTTACTTCAACCATTGAAGTTTGCATATGCTTTTAGCATCCTTTGAATTAACAAAACCCTATGGACCGTGTTATGCACTTGTCCTAGGTAGCAATTCTATTAGAAGAACTTGTTTTGTTTATTCAACTACCATATAACAAAATTATATGTAGTGGTTGCTACATAAATCCGTCTAGACTAAATATCGCTTATGAAAGATCAAATCTTGTCATAGTCAACTCTTTTGATTATTGTCGTGAACTCTTTCCCGACATGTCGATAACTTCATAGATGTGAAACATCCATGTCTATTTCTTTATAGATCCAAACACAACTGTAAGGTCTTACACCTTTCTCGAGGGTCCTTCAAGTTCAAAACTTGATTTCTCGTGTATGGAACTATCACGGATTTTATGGCTTCAAGCCATTTGACGGAGTCAGGGCCCATCATCGCTTCTTTGCATGTAGTCGGATCATTATTATCAAATAATGATTTAACTCTCAAATCTTGGTATTTGATTGTTCATCCGACCTACTTGTTTCAATAAGAACTTAGATCTCCGTGACCACAAATTTTGAAGTACACGAGCCATGAGCATAGTTTGCTAACTCCGGAACACTTTTCGGCGCTGCGCAACTTTGCACATATAGCTAAGGTTCTTTTAACCTTATCAAAGTTCTATTGTCCTCCCACTTAACTTTTCACGAAAAATTCCTTCCCAAAGAAACTTGACGTTCTAAGCAACAAACACTTTTGTCTCCAGTGTTTATGGAGGAATACTTAACAGTTTATACAAAGACAGGTTCATCCGACTTTGGTTGCACACATCTTTCTTATGCATAGCATACCAATGTTTAAGAAAGGACAACTTGGGTTTTATCCCAAACCATAACCTTATATGGTGTCATTTCAACGGATTATGATGAAGCTCTTTTCAGTGGAAAAACGGTAATCTCTAAAGCTTTTAATCTTTAAAATATAATGGCAGTTTTATGAATTACACCTTCGATCTTACCATGTCAAACAAGGTTTAATTACATATCTCGAACGCTCCATACTCTTATGGTGTTTCGAGAAAATGCAAATCCACGGAACGATTCCTTTAAATCTTAGGTATTATGCTAAACTTGTAACTCAAATATCTTCCTTTATGATCTTATCATAAACTATTTATATTCTTGTTACAATGATTTTGCACTTCATCTTGGAAGTCTTTGAACTTTTCCAAATATTTCACACTTCATCCTTATTAAGTAAATATTCATATATTCACTCAAATTTTCGGAGAAGGCATATGAAGTTGAAATCCACCGCTCTTGACTACACATAATGGACTTCGTACAACAATATGTACAAATTCCAATAAGCTAGTCTTTCGTTCCCTTTTAGCCTATGAACGAAGTTTCAATTATCTCTAGGAAAGTTTCACAAGCGTCATTTGATCAAAAATCAGAAGACTCCAAAATTCCATCCACATGGAGTTTCTTCATGTTTTCTTTCCATTATAATTTAAACGGCGATGTCACTTCCTAAGTGATCTTTCAATCAATTTGTCTTTAGACATTTTTAGCACTAGTTTTATGGATGTGATTTCTCCAACGAGATTTGTGAATCATCCATCTTTTATGGATTACAGCAATTATTTGAACAACCCTTTTGTTCTCATAATACCTGATAAAACAAATCTTGAAGGCAAGCTTTGATGTTTAACGAGCAACACAATAACCCTTTATTTGTTCTCGATGAACATCATCACATATTCTTTTGCTAGTTACTTAGGCCATTGTAGTTCATGAATTGTGTTGTTTCGTATGACGATTCACACCAACAAATTCAGTATCAAATACTTGAGAACCACATTGTTTAATAAGCAAAGAATATAGCCATAACATGTATATCATCTATATACTTAAGCTGAACAATTCTAGTCTTTTCCTTTCTGCCATATACTTATGAGATTTTCTTTCAATATTTCCTTTTCTGTTTTGAAAGAATCTATCAACATCAATAGTGGAGTCATACATATGACATTTAGTCCAAAGCGTGTATAGTTAAATACCAATGTCTTTGGACTTGCACTTTGAAGTAGATCACCATCATCAAATGTTTGGTGTTCTTTCAAATTCCTTTCTTTAGTAATCTCTTGGTGTAGTAAACATTTTACCTACATCAAATATTCACCCTTATCATGGAATCGTCCATGATCAAGCTACTTTTAGCTTATAACGATGAATTATGAGTATAATGTTGCTATCCAAAACCTTTTGGAGGATTAGGACAACAAGTGTCTACAACCCTTTGCAAATTCTCATCAAATATGAGAACATGACTTTTGCCATATTATACTCTATCATGTTGTAACCAATACTTCGTTTCAGATATCACAATATCTTCCACACATCATGGTTTCTGAAATAACTCTTTCAGATCCTAGATAACCTTGATATTAAGAGAATCCTTTGAATATCAAGAATCATGGAGACAAACATGATACTTATATACTAACACTTGGAATTGTTACTCTTGATTTAATACTAATTATTAAACTTCATGGAGTAACCGGAACTTACTGAAAGTTTGCAATAGGACTTTTAAACTTTAGATTAACACTTCAAAACAATATGATACCAGTTCGTAAAGTAACTAACCAGAATTCTATAGTTCTATCATCTCAATTATAACTAAGCGCAAGGTGGTAAACGGATGCCAATGACTACAACAACTATGCAAATTCACTTTGATTTAGTTTATGATAAATTGAGTTCTAATTAATAATTAAATTAATCTAGGTGAACTCCCACTCAAAACAATATCCCTCACATTGTTTTAGTGATCACACGAACCAAATCCACCACATCAAAACCGATCATCACGAGAGTTGATATAGCTTCAATGGCGAACAATCAACATGTTCATCATATCTACTATATGACTCATGCTCTACCTTTCGGTAATCCGTGTTCCTGAGGCCATGTCTGTACATGCTAGGCTCGTCAAGATCAAACCTTAGTTTCCGCATGAGCAAATCTGGCTTGCTCACGTTGTATACACTTGCAGAATCTAACACACCCGATCATCACGTGGTGCTTCGAAACAACAAGCTTTAGCAACGGTGCTAACTAAGGGTGAACACTTTATGACTTGAAATTCATGTGCATGAGGGATCATCTTATAATGCTACCGTCGTCTACTAAGCAATACAAGATGCATAAAGGATTAACATCACATGCAATTCATAATATGTGATATGATATGGCCTTTCTTCTTTGTGCTTCCGATCTCCATCTTCTAGCACGAACATGATCTCCATCATTACCGACATTGCATCAAGGTCAATGATGCTTCTCCATGGTTGTCGTCCACCGGCTTCAACTATTACAACTACTTTGAATAGACACGCGGGTCTTAACAGAATTTAAAGACAACCATATGGCTCCTGCCGGTTGCCAACTTACAATAAGGAACATTGCATACATCATATATAATCACAATCATGGCCATATCACATCACAGCACACCCCTGCAAAACAAAGTTAGACGCCTCTAATTTTCTTTGCATGTTTTACGTGGTTTGGGGCTTTCAATAAGTGTCGTTCTAACTTACGAACAAGAACCACAACATTGATACTAGTATTGTCAATCACCCATTGTAAATTGAATCTTAACTATGCTAGGAGAAACAGGCACCCGCAAAGCCACTTATGCAATACAAGTTGCATGTCAAGCGTGGAGCAAGTCTCATGAACGATGTCATGTAAGGTTAGCCCGGGCCACTTCATCCCAACATACCGCAAGATGCAAAGTACACAAGGAGCAATCGACAATAAAAGCATCAACGCCCACAATGACCATTGTGTTCTACTCGTGCAACAGATCTACATATAGACACGGCTCTGATACCACTGTAGGGGTTCGTAGCATGGAAAACAAAAATTTTCTATCGCATACAAACAAACAAGCCAAGATCTATCTACTAGATTGTAGCAACGAGTCGATGGAATAACTTACCCTCGAAGATTCCAAAGCGGTTAACGAGAGCAGATTCTCGTGGGTGATGTAGTCGTACTCTTTCCGATCTCAAGATCGCGTAGACGATCCTTCCGGCGCTGCGTTCCGACAGCGCTTCCGCAGTCGGTCACACGTTCGGTACTCGACGAAGACCTTCCTCTCCCTTGTTCCAGCAGGCAGCGGAGGTTGTAGCACTCTCCTCGCGATTCCGGCAGCACAACGGCGTGGTACCGGAAGTAGAGGGGAGATCCCGCAGGGCTTCGCCTTAAGCCGGAGCGAGTATGGTGGAGTATGAGAGAGGGCTATTAGTGGTCTAGAGATTAGACACACCAATTAGAAGGCTCTAAACCGCAGGCTAAAGCAATTAGAAGCTCTAAACCAAATGGCTCTAAACCGGAGATTAGAGGTAGAAACTTGTGTGTCTCAAGGAGGAGCCCTGCCCCTCCTTTTATAGGTGGAGGGGCTAGGCGCGCCAGGGAGGGAGAGAGTCCCTCCCCAACTCGGCCTAGGGCTGGGCGCCGGCTTGGAGGAGAGGAACTCCTCCTCCAAGTTGGTTTCAACCTCCTCTTGCTTGTTTCCCACAGTTTCCTGTTTCCCACAGTTTCCTGTTTTAGCCATTTGACTTTCAAACTGGCAATTTGACTTTCATGTTTTTGGAACAGCAAGAACACTTAGTACATGATGCAATCATTCAATGACACATTCATGTACCCTCCCCCCCCCCCCGGAGTGCCGGACAATCCGGAACCTTCTAGAACATTCCCGATGAAAACACCGGAATCATTCCCAAACTCCGAAACGGGACTTTCCTTATATGAATCTTATTCTCCGGACCATTCCGGATCACCTCGTGATATCCCGGATCCCATCCGAGACTCCGAACAACATTCGGTCTCTTTCTCATAATACCATAACTACTCAAAACAACGTCGAATCCTTAAGTGTGTCTCCCTACGGTTCGTGAATTATGCGGACATGATCGAGACACTTCTCCGAACAATAACCAATAGAGGAATCTGGAAATTCATATGGCTCCCACATATTTCTACGATTACTTTGCGATCGAATGAACCACTTACATACGATACCAATTTCCCTTTGTCTCACGATAGTTTACTTATCCGAGGTTATGATCGTCGGTATCTCTGCATACCTAGTTCAACCTCGTTACTGATAAGTACTCTTTTCTCGTTCCCGTGATATGTGATCCCTTGTGAGCCAGTCACATGCTTGCAAGCTAATTGGATGACATTACACCGAGAAGGCCCAGAGTATATCTATCCGTCATATGGATGGACAAATCCCACTCTTGATCCATGTGTTTCAACCAATACTTTCTGAACACTCAATGCCACCTTTATAGCCACCCTGTTACGGTGTGGTGTTTGATGACATCAAAGCATCCATCCGAAAAAGGTGATATGCATGATCTCATGGTCGAAGGAATTAGGTTACTATATATCAGAAAGCATATAGCAATTGAACTATTGAAATGACTTGATCTTTATGCTACGCTTATCTATAGGAGTATGTCCATCACATCATTCTCCTAATGATATGATCCTGTTGTTAATAACATCTCTATGTTCATGATCAGGAAACCATGATCATATATTAACCAACAAGCTAGTTTAACAAGAGACTTTACTAGGGACTCTTATTTTAGTTTACAAATCACACAAGTATTAATGTTTCCGTTTAATACAATTATAGCATGGTATGTAAACATTTATCATAAGTGTGAAGATATGATAATAACCACTTTATTATTGCCTCTTGGGCATATCTCCAACACGCTCTGCTAGTAAAAATCCGTGCCAGCATGCGCGATGAAAATCCCGACGGACGCGTTGGGTACATCATTTGAAAATCACTGGAATTCCACTCCTGTAAGTCCTCAACGGCCTGAGTCGAATTACGCCAGCATATGTTCCCGTTTCAAGTCGAGGGACTCGGATCTGAAGAAGATCATGTTGTTTTGTCCTTAGACAGTTAACTGGCCCTGATCCGTCAGGAGAGTCAGGCACACGCATCAACAATCCCTACACACTAAAATCATTCTTTGATAAACATAAAGCAGCTGCACCCGAAAAGATTGAAGAGTCCTCAGCCGAATCTACGATTCGACTGAACACTCGGGGGCTACTGACATGGTTATACCCCACGGGTACATGACCTTAGCATACCTGGTCCAGTCCAAGGAAGACCCACAAGAATATATGCGGCCCATGAAGATTTTCGGGTGGCCCAAGCCCAGGATGTCTTCGGATCCTTGGAGAGCAAGACTAGAGTAGATAGAATATTCAAAGGGGCAAACCCTAAAAACCTGTAACCGACTCGGTCTGTGCCCGGGACCTGCCTACTTCTATATAAAGGCTAGGAGGGCACGGCGAGGAGGGCACTTCATACCATCGCATACACACCTCCACGCCAGATTGCATCTGTGCACCCCTGTAACTTTCGGTTCCGCCGTAATCAAGAGCAGACAAGCAGGAGTAGGGTTTAACCTCTAGGGGCCTGAACCTGGGTAAACCTCGTGTCCCCGTGTTGCTTGTTTGCTAACCGTTCCGCGATCTCCAGCATCCCCATCTTCTCCAAAACCCAAGCTCATAACAATGGGCATTGGCGAGATTAAACCTCGTCAAGAGGTGCTCTACTTAGATAAACAACATGGCATGAAGGGTAAACAAATTACAGTGGGGCAATTGACAGGAACTGAGCAAGGCATAACAATGCAATTACTAGCTAGAAAGATCCTATGAGGTTGATTGGGCAATACAACATTATACATAGACCGTAATCCAACTGCATCTATGACTAGAAGTCCACCTTCAGGTTATCATCCGTACCCCCTCTATTATTAAGTTCCAGGCAACAGACAACTGCTTTAAGTAAAGTGTGTAAGGTAAACAGTCCACATGTTTCATGAACAAGAGACCGTTGTTTTCTCCCTAGAAGCAACAACACATCTACAACCGAAGATATTTATGTCACTTCCCTTGGAAACTAGAGGCATGAACCCACTATCGAGCATAAATACTCCCTCTTGGAGTCACTAGCAACTACTTGGGCAAGATAACCACTAGCAACGGAGAGCATTCAAGATCACAAAACATAGACATGATAGAATCATAAAGATAGAACCATTAATCAAACTAACATAATAATCTCAATATCCATCGGATCCCCGCAAACACAACATGCATGATTACAAATAGATTAGATATTGATCATGAACGGAGCTCACAAGATCTATACATGAAAGCACAAAGGAGGAGATACAACCATCTAGCTACTACATGGACCCATAGTCCAAGGTGGAACTACTCACGAATCATACCGGAGAGAAGGCCGCCGGGATGATCTCCCCTCCGGCAGGGTGCCGGGAAGAACTTCAGATCCCCCCCCCCCCCCCGATCTAGGGACAATGGTGGCGGCGGCTATAGACGGTTTCGTGGATTTCTAATCGGGCCCCTAGAGTTTCTGCATCGGGGGCTTCTTATAGGCGAAGGGGCGAGTCCGGGAGGCGACCAGGGTCGCCAAACCCTAGCCAGGCGTGGGTCCACCTGACCCGCGCCTGGGGTGGGTCTGGCCCCCTGGCCAGCCCCTTCGGCTCTCCTATGGTCTTCTTGTTCCCCAAGGAAATTTATTGACTTTGTCCTTCGTCCCGTCCAATTCCGAGAATATTTCTTTACTAACTTTTCTGAAACCAAAAACAATAGAAAACAGGCATCTGGCATTGTTGCAACTTGTTAATAGGTTAGTACTAGAAAACATGTAAAAAGCACCTCAAAGTGTGGACAAGTAAAGCAAAGTAGATATAAAACAAGCATGGAGCATCAAAAATTATAGATATGTTTCCAATGTATCAAGGGCCTGCTGAAGTAGGCGGGGGGACCGTCACCCTGGTGAAGGACGACACCGAACCCCGCACCAGAGGCGTCGCAGTGGACGATGAAGGGCCGGTCTAACTCCGGCATCTGGAGAATGGGGCCCGTCATGAGGGCCCCCTTCAGGGCCTCGAAAGCCGTAGTAGCCTCATCGTCCCAAGCGAAGGCATCGTGACGCAGCAGGCGCGTAAGCGGCGAAGCGATGAGGCCGAAGTCCCGGATAAACTTTCGGTAGTACCCGGCGAGGCCCAAGAACCCGCAGAGGGCACGCGACGAGTGCGGTGTCGGCCAAGCTGCGACGGCCGCCACCTTGTCGGCGTCCATAGCCACCCCCTCGGCTAAGATGACGTGGCCGAGATAGGCGACCGAGGACGTCCCGAACGAGCACTTCAAGCGCTTAAGGTGAAGACGATGCGCTCTAAGTTCGTTGAAGACGATGGCGATATGCTGGAGGTGCTTCGCCCACGCGGTGTTGTAGATAAGTATGTCATCAAAGAAAACGAGCACAAACCGGCGTAAGTATGGGCGGAGGACGTCATTCATCAGGTCCTGGAAGGTCGCCAGGGCGTTGGTGAGGCCGAAAGGCATCACCACGAACTCGAAGTGGCCATGATGAGTCCGAAACGCCGTCTTGGCGATATCCTCCGGGTGCATGAGCACCTGGTGGTAGCCTGACCGGAGGTCGAGCTTGGTGAAGAAGCGCGCCCCATGGAGCTCATCGAAGAGCTCGTCAACCACCGGAATCGGGAGCTTGTCCTTGAGCGTCAGGGCGTTAAGGGTGCGGTAGTCGATGCAGAAATGCCACGTGACGTCCGACTTGCGGACGAGGAGTATCGGCGCCGAGAACGGCGACGTAGAGATCCGGATGACGCCTGCAGTGAGCATGAGCGCGCGCTGCCGCTCTAGCTCGTCCTTCTGCAGCTGGGGGTAGTGGTATGGTCGCCCTGCCACAGATGTCATACCCGGCAGAAGGTGGACGGGCGGTAGGCCCTAGGGCTCGTCAAAGAGGTCGCCGTGCTGCTGCAGGAGGTGGGTCAGCAGCAGGTGCTCGGCCTCATCGTCCGCCGTGGCGAGCTGAAGCTGTGGTGCCGGAGCGGTGCCCCCGAGGCCTTCCCACCGGACGCGGCGGCTCTGGCGCCAGAAGGTCATCGTCAGGGTGTCGAAGTCCCAAAGTATGGGGTCGAGGGTCCGCAAGAAATCGACGCCGAGGATGAAGTCAAAGCATCCCAAGCCGATGCCGGCGCACGTGATGGTGAAGTGCTCGTCGCCTATGGTGAGAGGCACGTGTTGCACCAAGCCATGGCATCGAAGGCGGTCTCCGTTGGCCACGGTTACTCGGAGATGATCCCCGCCCGTCGGTTGGAGGGCTAAGCGGCGCATGATGGCGGCGAGCAGGAAGTTATGTGTGGAGCCTGTGTCCAGCAATGCCACCAGCCGCTCGCAGTTAATCGTCACCGGCAGGAGCATGGTGCGCTCATGGCGGATACCGGCCAGAGCATGGAGCGAGACCACAAACGCCGTGGCTGGAGTGGTCGCGGGTGTGGGCGCGTCTGGCGCCGGTGGGGGAAGCGCGTCGGGCGCCTCGGCCGGTGTAGTCACCTCGTCGTCGTCGACCTTCTCCAGGTAGAAGAGGCGCGGGCAGGTGTGGCCGGGAGCGTAGGGCTCGTCGCAGTTGAAGCAGAGTTCGAGGCGACGGCGCTCGACCTGCTCGGCCGAGGTGAGCCGACGAAAGGTCCGTGTGGCAGTCGGGGCGGGGGTCGCCGCGGTCGCTGGGCTCGGCCGCCCGGCTGGCACAACCGCTAGAGGCGGGCGGGCGGGCGTCCTCCGCGGCCCGGTGTGGCCTGCTGCATTTCCTAGGCACGACGCTCATACGCGCGGGCGTAGTGCATCGCCGTCTGGAGGTCTTGGGGTGCCAGGAGTTCCACGTCCACCCGGATGTGGTCCGGTAGGCCCCCGATGAACAGCTCGGACCACTGTTGTCTCGTCACCCCAGTAGCATGGCAAGCGAGGGCCTGGAAGCGTTCGGCGAAGTCCTGCACGGTGGTGGTGAACGGCAGGCGCCCAAATTCCGTCAAGCGGCTTCCACGGATCGGGGGCCCGAAACGAAGGAGGCAGAGCTCGCGGAAACGGTCCCATGGGGGCATGCCGCCCTCGTCCTGCTCGAGGGAGTAATACCACGTCTGGGCGGCGCCCTGGAGGTGATAGGAGGCGAGCCAGGTGCGGTCCGATGCCAGGGTGCATTGGCCGCGAAAGAACTGCTCGCACTGGTTGAGCCAGTTGAGGGGGTCCTCCGAGCCGTCGTAGGTGGCGAAGTCGAGCTTGGCGTAGCGTGGAGGTGTCGGGGCTACGCCGCCATGGCCGTACGGCTCGGTGCAAGCCGCGTGGGAGCCGGCGAACCCCGGGGAGGGGGGTCCGGGAGGGAAGGCCGCGGAAGGTCCCCGGTTGTGGTGTAGGCCGGCGGGGGCGAGGACGCAGTGAGCCACGCCGGAAGCGGTGACGGAGACGGGGGAAGCGGACGTGCTGAATCAGGACGCCTCCCGGGACGGTGGCCAACGGTCCGGTGCTAAGGGGCAGCCATGGCAGGGGCGCTGGGGGCGGAGTCTGCTGCTGCACGCTCGGGAACGCCGTGGACCACGGCAGGGATGACAATGCGGTGATGGCGGGCGGCTGCGGTGGTGGCGGCGGCCCTTGGGACGTCATCAAGTACAGCCGGATCCCTTGGACGGCGGTGACGAGGTCGTTGAGGGCCTCGGTCATCTGCTCGGGGGTGTAGACGACGGGGACCGGCGCCGGGGCGGACGCCTGGATGGTGGCGGCGGCCGTAGTGGCGGCAGCCGGCGCGGGTGCGGTGGTGGTGGCCGGTGGAGATGACATGATCGAACGAGAGCAATCTGATACCAAATTGGTAGGATCGACTACTCTACCAGATCTAGGGCGGATATTGTAATGGAAGGAGGGAGTGGTGTGCGAGCGAAGGCGAGGTCGCCAGCGGCTGGGCGCCGTCGTGCGGACGCAGGGAGGCGGCGGCGCAAGCACACGAGGCGGCGGCTAGGGCTAAGGGTTCCGACTCCAGGAGTCAGCAATAAAGTATGTTTATTGCTTATTCTTTCACGTCTTATTACAACTCATATATATAATAAAAATAAGATAATTAGGCTAAGCCCCTAACTAAGCCTGCCTATTGAGCCTCCTCCAGGTATAAGATATACCGGTTCCACGCCATTTCAGCCGAAAAACGTTGTTGTGTTTTTGTTTCCACCAAAAAAATCGTTTCAGTTTTTGTTCCACAAAATTCTGTTTCTGTTTTCATATTTCCATTCTTCAGCGAAAAAGTCGGAATGTTTTCACTCCATCTTCATCCCTAGATTTGCGTCCCTTTTTCTTTCATTATGCTCAGTTGAGCTGTGGAAAAAGAAGAAGAAAATTAATGTGAGAATCATCGATCACTGTATGCCACCATCAGAGGACTTTACCCTTATCAGGCCTTGTTCGGTTGCCACCGGGTTTTTTTAACAAAGGGCACACTTTATTCATGTCTCGACAAAGATATACCGTTCATTACATCGGAAAAATTGAGGGAGGTGGATCACCATCCCACTGAAAGACACTATTAGATTCATAGCTTAATCTAGCTAAATTGTGCGCCACTTTTTTTAGACTCCCTTGGACAGTGTTGGAATTTAACTGAGCCAATCCCGTTGGAAATTTGGAAACAATCAGCAAGGATCGCCATATACGGACTTACAATCGAGCTAACGGATCATTTACCGCCAACATCCCAGGGAATTGTTTTTTGGATCACCACTACCTTGGTCAGGCAGGCTATGTTTTGCTGTATAATTCCCACTATTAGATGTAATCCTAGGTAACTTTCATAAATGGCTTCTGTCATTATATTTAATTCCGTATACCCACCATTGCATGTAATCCTAGGTACCTTTCAGAAATGGCTTCTGTCATGATATTTAATTCCGTACAGATTTCAGCTTTTACAGAAATATCCACATGGGGACTGAAAGATAAAGTTGTATTGGAGCCAGACTCAAAAGACTGTTTAGAACATCTGTTTTAGGGGCTACTGCAGAAGATATTTTGACAATACAGAACCAGCGGTGCAAGTATTTTTTTTCTTTTCCTCAATGCCCCTTCTTCAAACAGGAAGAGTATGATGAGCTTCGCGCAAGCGCTCAGACGGTGATTCAGAACAAATCTAATCCAGGTTGTAGGATGAAGATAGGCCAAATGACTACAGTCACAATCGAGCACAACGAACTTCCAGTATGTGCAAACCATTATTTACAGACGAAAGCTATTTCGACAGCTTTGGAACCTCTCGCATGTACCTCTGAATCGTCAAACAAAGAATTCTAGCATATTTATATAAGAACTTACAATCGAGCTAACGGATCATTTACAGCCAACATCCCAGGGAATTATTTTTTGGATCACCACTACCTTGGTAGTCAGGCAGGCTATGTTTTGATGTATAATTCCTTTCGCTCTTGGTGGCCATTCTCCACGAGTCAGCCTGCAGTCAATTTACATCTTGAACCGAACAACCACGCATGATATATCATCTTTACTGTCTCTTTTCACTGCTTCCGCGATTAATTGTTTGGCAGCTGTTTGTGGGTCCTTGAACCTTTTCACCACATCAACAGCTTCCCGGTTGTTCATTACCTGGTTTGACACAGACAAGCAATAAGCGCATATCCACCAATATACTAATGGGTTTCATCCCAGCCATTTGGACAAATCATATGCATTAATAACAAACCACACCTTCCAAACTCCATCGCTTGCAAGGACAACTAGCTCAGCAGTGTGATCGATATCTTCAACTGTTACATCAGGCTCTGATTTCAGAAGTGATTTTAGATTCCTGTCCCCGAAAGCTCTTGACACGGCCAACTGCCCGCAGACTCTGGGAACATCTCCTGTAAATTACAGCATTGCATTTCAGGCACAAACATAATGTTGGTTGTCTAGGCAGTTCAAAAACACACTGATTCATGGAGTAAACAGGCTATTATATAAAATAATAGAGTTAACATGCTTCACAATTAAGCGATCTATCAAATGCCATTGTTCTGCTTATGTAGGTCAGTTGGTGTGCATACCAAGGAGAATACACACAGAATTTGCGCATGGAAGAATAACTATTGATCTCATCATGCTGAGAATATGAAATTACTGGAAGCTATGCCAAATACTAGCTTCTATTTGTTTTACATGAAAACGGAAAGTATCTTTGGCTCCCGAGCTCCAGTGATCCTTCATTTTAAAAAATTCAAAAATCATATTTATGAGTTTTTTAAAAAATTGAAAAATAAGTCTGGACATAGTCAATGTTGTATCCCACAAGCATGCAAAATCACAACATGTAATTCTTTATATTGTGGGCTACATAAAAATGACAAAATCTGATAAAGTTTGGGGTTTGAAAAATGCATGCACAGATCCACTTTTGTCATTTTTGTGTAGCTCAAAATACAAAGTATTTGAAATTGATATTTAGCATGTTTGTGGGAAAAATCATTGGCTACATCCGGATATTTTTTTAATTTTTTTTGTATCCTATGATTTTCTATTTTTTTAAGTACCAGGAGCACTGGTGCTCAGGAGTCAAAAGTCCCTACTCTACATGAAAAACAGTACAAACAATATAAGGAGTTCCCTCCAAAAGAAGGCTTGCAATCCTCATTAAAAGCAACATCTTATCAACGGGAAAGACATAAGTGAGTAGCAAGAAAGGAGAAGTTGAACGAGTGGAAATTTGATGATTCAGAATAATAATATGGTTTCTGCTGAAAGGTTGTGAATGCATTCGTGTGGAACATGGCCATGGAAATGTAGAGCATAAACAAGCAAAAGAAATCCTGGCAATGCCATTGTTACACTACATAAGCTGCTGATTGATACAGTGAATTTCGTCCAAAATACTCTACCAATTAAGTAATAAAAGAGGGTAGATCACACTAAGAGCAGCTTTTTTTTGCTTCACCCAGCCACAGCCTGCAGCAGCAGAGTTGAACAGAAACGGTAACAATGGCCAGGACGTACAGAAGTGCAGCTTGTGTGGCAAAGCTCTTCTGCAAGTCGAACAGCAGCATGCAAGAAAGGCATAACGTATAGTCCGTAAGGGAGCAGACAAGTATATTTTAGTCGGCGTCTTTTTTCAGGACTAGCAGAAAAGATAGTCGTGAGGGAGTAAATGAGTATATTTTAATTAGCGTCTTTGTTCAGGAGTAGATCACATCTAGTATAGACTTTAAATTCATTACAAAAATCAGCGGAGATTCTGGGTCAAGTTAGGAGTCATGTGTCTGATTACGTATTTAAGTTATGTCCTTACAAAAGGATGTCATGTACTTAGTCAAGACTCGAGCAACAAAGCAATTTCAATTATCTCCATTTCTGCAACCACTCTAGTTCTGTCATTCTGAATATATATGTCTCCCCTTTTAATACCTTAATCCTCTTCAACCCATCGCGATGTGAACCGTCGTGAATTTCACATTACAACGAATGACACCATTAAATATGAACATATCTATTTTTGTAGCATAGATGCATCAAAATTACCTACTAGCTAATAATCCCGAATACAAGGCAATATCAGCCACATCCTACCAAACAACTACAGAATGATTGATTGGTAATGTGGTTTTTCCATTTAACGCTCTCACGCACAGCACGGCCTTCTTTTTGTAAGAGAACACTGAGGCTAGACTAGCATATGTGGTTCAGTATTGTCATACGTAAACCTTAACTAATATAGAGCATGTTATAATAGCATTATCAAGTTCAATCATAACCTTCAGGTAAACACAAAATGTTGTTGCATGCATGTCGTATTACTGGTTATACTACAATCGCAAAACTGAAACTTCGCATCTCATTTTCATATGTGCTTCAATTTCAATCAACATATGAAGTTTAGAAAAACGATGAATTGGTGACCCACCTGGCATGTTTGAAACAAAACCACCCCTATTTTCAATAGCGCCACGCTCGACGTTGGGGTCATGGTCAATTGACATCTGTATGGCCTCGCCTCCTTTCAACAGAACCGCTCTAGAGTCCCCAACGTTAGCTACCCACAACTTCCTGCCATTTATAAGGATGGCAGTTACAGCAGTGGAGCCACCTGGCCCCAAATCTGGAGTATGTGACAGGATAGCCTGATCTGTCTTTTCATAAGCCTTTGTGAGTGCTCTGTCCGGGTGTGTCCAAAACTCTTCCTGAAATAACACGATAGAAATAAGATCACCGCAAATGCTAGTGAATGAGGGGTTTCGTATGGAAAACAGCTGTAATAAAAACTTGCCTCATTCAAAATATTTGGAAACAAATTTTTCTGTAGGTATGCAGGAACAGTATCGCCTAAATGGCCGTCATAAATAGCAAAAAGCCCCAGCTCGTTTCCTTTCACCTCCGCGAGTTCCGCGACATGAAAATCCTCCATAGGATGATTTGTCTTTCCTCTTACAAGGCTAAATCCATAGCTGACCTTGACTTGGCCCTGGCAGCCTTTCCCTTTACCAGAGGAGGCTGATGCACGCCCTGCCGCCTACATTCAAGCAGAACACTCAGCAAGAATAATCAAATATACAGTAGCTGAAGTGCTACGATGATAATACGATAGAAAATGCGTCCGTTCAAAGTTTGCAACAATTTCAGTTTAAAAAGCTAGGAGCGTGGACCCATTTATTTCTGGGATGCTTAACAACAGAGAAAATAATGTCAACAGATGCGTTGCAGGCAGTGAAATTTACAAGTACTCCTAGTACATAATAATATACTATGAACTATACCAATATTACAGAATTATTATTCTGTACAAATAACCTCACAAAAAAATCACAGAAAAAAATGTACTAATAAATAGTGCAAATAAACTACTACAGCAACTGATCGAAATTAGAGTTACCTCTGAACCGAAGCAGCAAAACTTGGCCATATCTTCTAACTTCCCTCCTCAGTTCCAATCCGGGAACTAGAACAAGATAAAATGACCGAAGGCAGAGGAAAAAAATCAGAGGCTCCCGCGGCCACCGAGACCCGCCTCGGGACACCAGGAGGATCGGTTTTGGGCCCAAAGCCGCGCCCCTTTCATGGAAGTCCGTACCCTGAGAGCGATAATTCGATCGCATCAGATCCGGTGGAGAAACCAGAAGCAGAATTTAAGAGCAGACACGGGAAGAGAAAAATCCAGATTTTCGTCAGCGAAGCAGATCAGCTTACCGGACGATCCAGCAGTGGAAGAACTCGCAGAAAAATCGCGGGGAAGAAGATGACGGAGCTGCAGGGGCAGAGCTTTGAGCGGTGGTCGCAGCGGAGGAGCTGAGCTGAGTATTTTTTTCTTCCGTCAGGTTTGCGCGTCGGGACGAAGAAGTCTATGGGGAGGGCCTTTCCGGGGGTCAACACTCAGCAGGGGGGACAGACGGCTGGCCCACGCGCACGTAGACCAGGCTCATGCACCAGGACGCACGTGTACCCCCAGGATTGCACCCTCGACGCAAGATCGACGGTCCAGGTTCTTCGGCTCTGTGGACACGGTGTGTGAGGCAGTGTCGTGTCAGGGACGACAGGGGGGAGCAGAAACGGTCGTAATTGATGGGCTTGAGCGAGAAAATTCAGCCCTACTCACCGACCAGTGGGCCTACCTCCGTGGGGCCGAGCAGTCATGAGCTGTCGTCGGGTAGGGGCAACCTGTGTGCGGAATTGGTGGGAGAAGGGAGGTGGGGCGCGCCGGTTTGACTTACTACCTCTGTCCTAGTTTATAAGACTTACGCGTATATCTAGGTCGTCCGCATGAGCTATATAATATAAATTATATAATATAAAAATTATACCATTAGAAAATATAATATTTGAAGTTTCTAATAATATAGTTTTTATCGTATGTACCTCATGCTAAGTTGGTCAATTTCTTAACCTAGAAATACGTGTAAGTCTTATAAACCGATACGGAGGGAGTACCTGTCTAGGGGCTGAGACCGACAGGTGTTTGGTCTGTCAGGGAACTGGGTCCATGAACCGGGCGCAGCTGGCCTCGTGACCGATGGCAGCGATGGGGCATCGCTTCCGTGGACCAGGTTTTCCCGGCGATGTGGAATTTAATTCGGCGGCAGTGGCAGGCGACGACCGGGAAGTTAGACCGGAGAATATTTAATTGGCTAGTCATTTACTACCAGCGGCGACGGTGCTTCAGTGCGTTACTACCACTGTTTTTACGGCTTTCTCGGCCATTTTATAAAAGTCACGTGTCTTTAAAAAACAATCCCCTTATACGCGTTAGACTTAATTATAGAGTTAATGTCTTTTTTTTTCTCTTCACTTCCTATGTCATACAGTCAACAAATTAATTTCGCATGTAACTCTATCAATGCATGCGCCTAAACTCCTCGTTTTTATTAAATAATTACGTTTAATAGGGCGCCGAATAATTAATGGGCGCATGTTTTTGACAAAAATCTGGTCTTAATCAGTGTTCATCTAGGTTCCAACAATCTCTCTAATACGTCCTCCAAACCGTGACGAAGGAGTACTGACTCATATTAGTTAATTTAAATTAATCTAGATATAAATGTATCTAATATTGAAATTTGACGAGATACACTTCTATTTAGATGAATCTAAGATAACTAAATCGGTGGATCCGAGATCTATTCTTAGAGCATCCCCTCGTTGGCCGTTCCCAGGCCGACATTCGGACGTATTATGGTCCGGACTAAAATAGTTTTCGGTCTGGGAGCGTCGAGTTTTTCACTCGCGTTCCTAGGCCGAGTTCCCGCGTTTGGCTAAAATTTAACAATTTCGGCAAACTTTGGGCGAATATAAGTGGTTTTGGACGAATATAAACGAACTTTGGACGAATATGGGCAAATATGGTTGATATGGGCAAATATGGGGAATACTGGCAAACTTTGGGCGAATATGGTCGAATATGGACAAACTTTGGGCGAATATGGGTGAACTTTGGATGAATATGGGCGAACTTTGTGCTTATGGTCGAATATGGTCGAATATGGGCGAATATGGGTGAATATGGGCGAATTTTGGTCGAATATGAGCGAATATGGGCAAACTTTGGGCGAATATGGGTGAACTTTCGGCAAACTTTGGATGAATATGGGCAAATATAGGCTGACTGGGCGGGTCCACTCGTCGATTTTTTTCTTTTTTCCACCGAATTCGCTTCGTCCGGCGTTCTCAGGGGGTTCCCCGGATCCTGGGAATGGCCTGGGAAGTCCAGACCAAAGTTGGCCCAAATCCGGACGAAACTGGAATCCTAGGAACGCAACTGGGCCAATTTTCGGAGTTCGGACCAAAAAATCGCCCTGAGTTCGACGTACTGGGAACGTGAGTGGAGATGTTCTTATCCGCAACACACTCTCTCTCCTTGCTACAGTACTGAGAGGCTCTTCGTGCTACTGGCCCGAGCCAAGGCCTCTCCCGCCGGCGCCACTGGTAGGAGATGGCTGAGGGGAGGAGCCAGCTTTGTATAGGGTAGTATTAGGCTGTTCGGCGTGCTGGCGGTGTTAGGCTTCTTGCCCGTAGAGGTAGACGGGGATCCTGGTCTAAGCAGCCAGATCGGGAGCCGCTTAGAGTTCTTCCTGCGAATTCTTTTGCTCCCCGTGCAGTAGGATTCGAAGGGAAGAGCTACTGCCTCCAATAATAAAGCAGTGCTTCGTGTTGAGCTCTGGTTGCAATAGCCGGTGCTCCTCCATCATCTGGACGGTCGTGGTGGTGGGGGGAGTAGGAGTGGTGTTGGTCGGCGGCGAGCGGAGCTGGTGCTTCCAAGTTAATCATGGGCGTGGTCGAGCGACACCGGGAGGTTGCTGTCTATCTTCCCACATGGAGCTCCATCGGTGGGAGCCAATGTTGGGACTGGTGGTCGGGGCTGCTTGGCTCATAAGCTCGGGATTCTCCTTCACCGAATCAACAACTGTAGGTCCCCTCTTCCTCTCTTGGCTGGCCATGGTGGCGAGGGAGGCAGGAGGAAAGGGTTGGCGACTTCTAGTGCCGATGGGGAGATGGGTGGCCTGGTGTGTCCGGGCGATGTTGTTGCGGCTGTGGCGGCGATCTCCAAGCGGCGTCCACGTTTGGCGTCCTCTATCTTCGGCCAATGGATTGGCCTCGTCGTGCTCGTGTGCCATGTCGGCAAGAGATTCTTCAACCTCTAGTTTGGAGGCCTTAACCTGAGCTTCGCGTCGGAATATGCACCTTCCTGCTGTCAAGTGGTTCGTCCCGACAACGTCAAGGTGGCCGGCGTTAGAGGCTCCTCGCCAGTGGAGATGACCAAGGAGTTGATTGCGTTTCTTGTACATCTTGCAAGGTCCTTGCTATAATTGTACACGCCCTCGTTGCTTTTATTTTTTTCCCGTCAGGGGCCTGAGTGTAAGTTGTACCCACCGCTTCTGGAATGAACTACGGGATCCTTCGCGACCCCTTCCCTGTTTAAAAAAAAAATATGGGTCAAAAAAAGTAGTACTCCCATATTTCTAAATGCTTTTTCACGAAGTTGTTACTACAAGAAGGAAAAGAAATGTGGCCCCCTTGCTGCCATCTTCCTCCTAGACCATCAGTTTTGTTTGCCTATGGGATACACATGTTGGTTTCTGATGCTCTGTAAGTAGGAAAATGGACGGAATATATGCCTAAACTGACTTTGTTCAAGGAAGGGCTGGCTCTCCAAGTGCTGCTTGAAAGAGGTTAGGAAAATATTCTATGTGAGGAGTCACATACTAGTTGCTAGGATTCTCATCCATCAACAACAATGATGAACAAGGTTGGCAGTTGCGCTCGGCAGAACTCAATGGTTCTTCATTTTTTGTTTCTTTCGAGTAAACATATTTACATGCTCCACTGCATGGCATAAGGTTCTTTGCCAAAATTGTGAGAGGACTATATCAAAAGAAGCGAAGGAGGAAAAGTCCAATTCAATCCATGCACGGAAAATCCTATACACCGATCACGTTGCCAATTGGTTTTCTATTGGGCCCGGTCCATATTGCTGGGTGGTTTTCCAGTGGGTTTTCAATTGGTTTTCTGTTGATTTTTGTGTTTGGTTCTTCCGTTTTTGAAAAAAAAATAGAATTTGAACACTTCTTAGAATTTGAACATTTCTTAGAATTGAGCATTTTTTAATTTTGAATGTTTTTCAGAATTACACTTTTTTGGAATATATGAATTTTTATTTGTGATTTTTTTTAAAATTTGAACATTTTTTAAATCTGAACATATTAATAAACATAAAAGAAAAGGAACAATATCAGAAAAAGAAAAACGAAAAACGAACAGAAAACCAACTGAAAACGGATGTGCATGGGCTGCTCGCAGGGAAGGCAAAGAGCCCATGCAAGAGCTAGATGGGCTTTCGAATTCCATGTACTCACGGGACCAGCTATTGTACTAACCAGGCCACTTACCTGTTGGGCCGAGCGGCTCAATTGCTATAATTCCTGTTGGGCTGAGTCTATGTAGGTGTACTCCTGTGCCAAAATGCCAATCCGCCATTGACTAGCATTCCAGAGGACCCAAATATCCACACCGGAGGAGGCTTGCACGTCATGGGGCAGCTGTAGATGAGCACCACACCACCAGGTCCACGTCCAGCGAGTGACGACGCCGACCACCATCAAGGGCGGAGGGACGACAAAGAAGCTACGCTGGACCCCCGGGCATGGCGATTGGCGAGAACGGCCCCGCTGCCCGGCCGTATCCATCGCGGGCGGGCGCGGCCGAAGCCGTCGTACTCCTCCGCGCCCTCGAGAGACTTTGCGCGCCCACACGCACTGACCCACGGGGCGACGACGGCGACGCCGCGCGCCCCAATTGCACCCGCGCCCACTCCCACCCCCACAGCAGCAACAAGATCAGCAGCGATCCCATTCAGAACGCGCCACAGGAAATTTAATACGCGCCACCTGCCGTTCACGTACGGCGATCGATCGATCGCGCCAGGCGAGATCATCCCTCTCTGATCCGCACCGATCCGGGCTGGCTGGCTGGCTTCTCCCTTCAAATTGCTGAATCACGTCTTGTTCAATCAAAGTTTCCTTTTCTTGTATTGCCCCCTGTAGAGCCCTCCAGGAACTGATGGTTATGTCCACAATATTTTTCTCCAAACGCTCGGCTCGGACCTACCACTGGCCTGGACTCTTCAGACATCGACCGTTTGATTGGACGTCATATATAATCCCACCAGTGATCTCCATGTTACCGAGGAACAATTTTAAGTAGTAGTCTCCTCCGTGCTACTTCCATGTACCGGCGATGTGACTGACAAGCTAGAACCGTTGCACACGTACGGCGTGCCACGACCATGTTCTTTAGATAACAAACTCAGCTCTTGGTTATCTTATCATCTGCAGAGAATATATTCTGGTCATCACAGAGGATTGTGTGCGTCGATCCCTGCGTACGTGTGTGCATGCACCCGTGTGAAAAGTTCCACGGCTTTTCCCGCCTCTCGGAGGGCTCATGCGCGTCGCTTGAGCAACAGCTTACTTTCGTACAGTGTCTTCAGATAGAGAGAACTTACTTTCCTAGTAATCAACAGTGCTGAAAAGCAGGAGACGCAATGATTCATTTCGTGTTGCGTGTCAAGGTTTAGTTGACTATAGGAAGGTGTGGCGCCTACCGGCCGGTTGCTAGCTGACAAAAGGCGTCGAGACTAAAACTGTGTAATCCAACGAGGGTGAGCTAGATAAGTGCAGGGGCGTGGTTTGCTAGGATCAGTGCATGATTGCCATCTCTCATCGGCGCTAAACTCCGGTTCTAAAAATTGCAGCACTTGGTTAGCATTGATTTCGTGGTGGTACACTCCAATGTCTAGTACTCCTGCAACAACTACTCCCGAGGGGTCGGCGCCATCTGTTATGGCGCTGAGGTGAGTTTGCCGCCGACCTGGCGTCGATACGCACAACTTCGACGCCGTTTAAATGGCGCCGACCCTAGTTGTCAGATTTCGAAATAGTTTTGCCAAGTGGTCAGACGTGAAATTAGTTTTACAAAAAGGTTAGATTTGGCAAAAAAAATACGTCAAAGGATGGTAGAAAGTGGTCATCTATAACAATGGCACCCGAAGTAAATCTTTGGCCTCTCTCGTTATGCTCACATCTCGGGAAATCTAGTGTGAAAGGAACGCGAGGGTGTTTCGTAAGGTGTCCACCATGCCTACTTTAGTGATAGAAAAGATTAAGTGTGAGGCGAGTTTGTGGAGTGTTGCGGGTACAGAGCTCTTGGGATCAATAATGCCGCGAGAGTAGGCTTTTATATCAAAACGGCGATTTTGGCGTGCACGCGATATAGCGTGCACTGGCCCACACTCTCACTCCTGCAGCTTTATGGAAAGACGTGCTAGAGTATTATTTCCTACTACTTTTAGTTCTAAAGTTTAAAACACTTGTAGAATTTGAACAATAATTCCAATTAAAAAAACGTTTGCATATTTGAGTTCCTATTGAAGAGAGCTTTAAAATAAGACTAATATTAAATATATTTTGATAATATTTAAAAATCAAATTTTAAAACATGATAAAACATCCATAAACTATATGAAACATGTTGATCTTTTATTGTTGAAACAATCTGTTTAATTGTGTTTCAAACTCCGCTCATCACAGGTAGAAAATATTTTACAAAAAAATTTGAGATAAAAAAATTAAATATCTAAATGAAAAATAAGATATACAATACTGATTTTCGAGTTTAGAATCTAAATGTAACAAATAGTCGTGCATTAAAATAATAGTGACAGCAATCGAGAGACACATATTTTTATGGTGTTTCATTAGATTTCATTAGGTTTTAAAATTTATTATTGTATTTCATTTTGTTTTAGAATTCATATTTTGAATTTTGTTAAAAATAACCTATTTTGAGCTTGTTTAAAAGATATTGTCAAAATAAATCCACCTGTCCAAACAGATTTTTAATCTGACATTTATTTTGAAACATATTGACTTTTAAAATTAAACATTAGAAAGCAAATAGTTCTAGCTGAGTAGAAAGATTCTTGCATGCAACCTGTCAGACCAAGATAATAAAATAGACATCAATAAAAAGCACACGGTAGGAGAGAGAATGGGTGATACTAATCTCAGCACCAATGGACGGCTCCGACGTGCACGCGACCTGGCGTGCACGCCAGAGTTGCATTTCTGGCTTTTATATTCCGAGCATCGGCTACTTTTGTAATCTTTATTAAACTTTTTTTAAACGAGAAGATGCAAAGTTTTTGCCTTTAATTAAAAAACAATTTAATGAACTCGAGTGCAACCTAACATATTTTGTTATGTGTCAAACAAGGAACAATCTAATCTTAGCAGAAAATTGAGCAATATATGTATCATGCATTTTATCATCATGATTCCATATATCCTTTGTTCTTGTTACAAAAAAGCAAGTGTCTTGCTCGAACCTTGAGGATATTCCCCGTGCTTCTATATGCCACCTCTCTTTGTTTTACCTAATGTTTTATGTATTCCATACCAAATCTATTTGACTCTTTATCCTACTACTGTTATGAGAACTTATTTTATTGACTTAGATGTTCCTTTCATATTACGTCAGAAGTTGACTATGAGGAATAGACAACAATCAGTTACCTTCTACCTAAACGAGCAAATCATGATACTCCCTTCTATCCAAATTAGTTGACTCAAATTTATCTAAATTTAAATATATCTAGACTTGTTTTAGTACTAGATACATTCAAATCTAGACAAAACCAAGTCATCTAATTTGGATTGGAGGGGGTACTAAAAAGTTGTTGCCAAATATCACCTCCCCTTTCACTAGGAGTTGGCCTACCCATTGGCTACTCCATTTTGACTCTACAATAATTAGAATTATAGAAAATATTGAATTCCTAGAATATTGTGTTGTATTGATCTGACCATTTTCGGGGTTTATATAGAGTTACACGGGATAGGTGGACACTTGGAGTACAATATGTAGAGTCCTAGTCTATCTCTAAGTTATACATGTATATGTACTCTAACATCCCCTCGGTCGGAGCGAGAGTGAAACGAATGCTTGCGACTGGATTTGAAGTCTTGCGTTTACATCGTCTTCACCTTCTTGTCATTATCGCCTGTGTGGATATGATCATGACTGACACCTAAGAGCGTTGTGGTTTGTTGATATCATAGGCCTCACCAAACAAATGGCACGTACGGCATCCAGTGTGTGCATCTAAGATGATGCAGTAGTAGAGGAAAATGTTCTCGCTAGCTCTGTAGCTTTTTTTCTTAGGGTTAATTACATATATGTCATTGTAATTTCTGGCTATGTGATAAATACCACTATTATTTTTATCTTTTGAAAAAGAGAAATGATAGGATACCCTCGGGGATCGAACCAACCGATTCCTGGATCGATCGATCGCGTTGCCTGCAGTTGACCGGTCCACCAAACTTATCCCTTCCTTGCACCTCCTTTTCTAATACACATGGAGAGCCACACAAAGCCACAGCAGCTCGCGTACCGCCGCATTGTTGCTCGCTCGCCGCAGCACCGCAACTCGCTGCCCGCCTTCCCGTGCCCTGCCGATGTCGTCCTTGCCACGACCTGCCGCCCCGCAATCCTTGTCGCGCGATGTCGCCCTTTGTTGTGCACTGCTGCATGACGTCCCATATGGCCTCTGCCATGGCCTTTTGTTGTGTCGTTGTGCAGCCGCCACCGTGGCCACCGGATCCCGCCCTCAGCCGTCACGTGCCCCGAAACCTGACGCCGCACCCAGTTAGATTCCGTTGGAGACGCCAGATGATAGGGTGACGACGACGGTGGTACTCCCGTTGTCGTTGGAGATGGACTTCATCGTGGAGGTGCTTCTGTGGGTGGAGTGGTCATGGCTGATATGTCCACGACGCGGTAACACACAGCCATGGCTTCGGCGACGGCAATGCTACATACGGCGTCCAATGTTGCTACCATATTTTAGAGCGCTTGCTACGCTAGTTGGCCAATGTCGCTATTTTTGTGTCTATATTTGCTATGAACATTTTGCTATCTTAGCATATTATTTTTGTCATGTATTCATATTTTGTTGGTTCTTTCATACAATTTTTTTGCTACAACCATTCTCTACTGTTCTCCTAGGAGATCTCCGGCGGGGAGTCTCCGGCTATGTCCCCTTTACTACATTAGAAAAAACATCTTGCTACAATCGTTTTATGATTTTTCTACAATAGCGTAATTTTTTGCTACGAGATCTCAGACGATGTTTTCTTCGACGATATCTCCGGCAAAGTCGGTTTTGCTACATTAGGATATTTTTTTCTCTACAAGGTCGCCGGCAAGGTCTTCGACGAGGTCTAGTATGCCTGTTCTTTTTCTAAACTGAATTGTTTCTTGCTACATGTAGCAAAAACGGAATTATCTGTAACAAAAGCGAAAGTATATGTAGCAAAAACGAAACTATTTGTAGCAAAAGCGAGATGAAGAGACAGAAAGAAGATTTAACTTGGACAGCTAGGGACTCAGGGATGGAAAGTTTTTATCCCGAGGAATGCCTAACACTTTTCATCAATCTCTATATCATTGGTAGATGCCATTTTGCCTACCTAAACAGAATTACCTGTCAATATATATACGTATTTATACCTCCTTAGTACGTGTACAAGTTGGGCCCATCGTATTGGCTTAGGACGTGGATTGGATCCTGAACGGAACAGGCTATGAATTCCTCTTCGTTCCTCCTTTCATTTTTCCATCCCTGTGTGCTCGAGCCGCGTGCCGGCCAGCAAACAGCGCCGCTCCTCCCCTTCGGCCCACAAGGCGACGACACCTTATTCCGATTCCGGCAAGCGCATGGTCCGGCCACATCTTCCCCGCCGTACATACCGCAAAACTAATTCCACGTTTGCAGAGGCTCTTAGAGCATCTCTAGCGCACATACCGCAAACTGCAAATCACGTTTGCGGTATGAAATATGCTGCGGCGGAATAGATACACTAAGATGAACTGCATGAGATGAACTGCATGTTAAAAATAAAAAGTTGACGCCAGTTCGTACATAGGGGGAGTTTCGATCATCGGAGATCAACATATTGACAGTAAAAAAATGGATGTCGCGCTCTACATCCAATCTACCCTAGAAGCCTCCGGCGGTACCTACTCACCGGAGCGTCAAGGCGTCGTCGTCCGTTGCCTACTCGAACTAGTAGTCGGAGTAGTTGATGACGAAGACCCCGAACCGGGCCTGGTGCTCGTGGGCGAAGCGGCGGCGGATGCGGCGGAGCTCGGCCTCGCGCTCGTCGCGGCGGCGCTTTACGCGGTCCCACACGTCCGAGATGAGGGTCCCGAATGAATTGAATTTCGCTTCGTGGAGCGTGGCGTCTTCCTCCAAGCCGGACTCTGCCTCCTCATCGTCACTCTCCGCATCGGAGATGTGGCCCCATCGTGCGGGAGTGGGAGTGGGAGCGGGGGCGGGAGCTGGAGGCGGTGCGTGCACCACCGGCGACGGCGCGCGGAACCGCGCTCATGGCAGGCCGGGAGCTACCCGCCTTGGCATCGTGCGCGGAGGGCGCGAAGCCGAATAAGTCCCACACCTGGGAGGTCACGCGGGAGCGTGCGAGGACGACGTGCGCGCGAGCCTGCTCGGAGCGGCGCTGGCGGACCTCCTCCTTGATCGGTGATGGCGTTGCGTCAACATGGAGCGCTTCGTCGGGAAATCCCAAGAGCAAGGTATGATGCAGCACAGCAGCAAGTCTTCCCTCAGTAAGAAACCAAGGTTATCGAACCAGTAGAAGGAAGGAAACGTCTCAAAGATGTTGCAAGCAACGTAGAAACCTGCACAACACAAACTCAGGACTTTGTCCCAACTAATAGTAAGGTTGTCAATCTCACACATTGCTGTAACAAAGGATTAACTGTATGGTGTGGAAGGTGATGATGGTTTGCAGCAAGTAAACAGTAACAATGAAAGATGTATCAATGGTAAAGATTGGACCGGGGTCCATAGTTCACTAGAGGTGTTCTCCTTAGATAAACAAACATGGCATGTTGGGTAAACGAATTACAGTAGGGCAATTGACAAGACTGAGCAAGGCATAACAATGCAATACTAGACATAAATATCCTATGGGATTCGATTGGTCAATACAATAAGATACATAGACCGTCATCCAACTGCATCTATGACTAGAAGTCCACCTTTGGGTTATCATCTGAACCCCTGATGACCCACAAGTGTAGGGGATCACAACAGTCTTCGCGAATAGTATTACCCAATTTATTGATTCGACACAAGGAGAGCCAAAGAATACTTGCAAGTTTTAATAACTGAATTATCAGTTCAGCTGCACCTGGAAATAGTTCTTGTTCATAGAAATTTATCAGTAGCAACAGTTTGATAGTAGCAATAGCAAAGCAACAGCAACAGTGAAACAGGAGCAATAGTAACATTAACGGTAAGAATGGGATTCGAGTGCGGTAGGCATAGGGATGGATGGACGGGCGTTGCATGGACGAGTCTAAACATGTAACTTCAAAATCTAGGGCATTGCAGAAAAATAATAACAAACATCCAAGTACTAAACAATCCTAGACATGTGCTCCATATATAGTCATACGTGCTCGCAATGAAAACTTGCACAACATCTTCTGTCTAGCCAGCCCGTGGCAGCGGAGCCTCTAGGAAACTACTGGCAATCAAGGTGCTCCTTTTAATAGAGCACCGGAGCAAAGCATTAACACTCCGTGAACACGTGTGATCCTCACACCACAGTCATCCCCTCCGGTTGTCCCAATTATTGTCACTTTGGGGCCTTTGGATCCGGACAATGATATGTGTACACAACTTGCAGATAAGATTATAAACAATACTATCATAATGATTCAATAATAAGTTCAGATCTGAGATCATGGCACTTGGGCCCTAGTGACAAGCATTAAGC
This sequence comes from Avena sativa, assembly GCA_916181665.1. Taxonomy (NCBI): domain Eukaryota; kingdom Viridiplantae; phylum Streptophyta; class Magnoliopsida; order Poales; family Poaceae; genus Avena; species Avena sativa. The sequence goes on from OV702280.1 coordinate 326,180,642, forward strand.
ACAACAAGTTGCAACAAAGTCAAATAGCACTAATAGAGATACTAGGCACTATGACCTAACAAATCTTATTCGATTACATGATAGAACTCATCCAATCCCTACCATCCCCAAGCCTACAGCGGGGGATTACTCACTCATGGATGAGGGAAACATCGGTGGTTGATGGAGAGGCGTTGGTGATGACGATGGCGATGATCCTCTCCAAATTCCCTGTCCCGGCAGGGTGCCAGAACGGAGTTTTTGGATCCGAATCTTGGTTTCTGGTGGCGGAGCAGAACTCTTTCGGGAAAACTATCGAACCCCCCTCGGTTTTTTAGGTCGAAAGGCAACTTATAGGCGCAGAGGAAGACCAAGGGGGGCATGGAGTGGCTGCACCCCCCTAAGCACGGCCAGAGGTGGGACCGCGCCTGGCAGGGGTGTGGGCCCTCCAGGACCCTTCTCCGTCTCGTCTTCTGGCTCCGTGGGTCTTCTGGTGAAATATAATTTTTGGCAATATTTTCCGGAATTTTTCTTGATAGTTGATTTTATGCACAAAAACAAGACACCAAGGTAATTCTGCTGAAAACAGCGTCAGTCCGTGTTAGTTGTATCCAAATCACACAAGTTTAGAGGATAAACAATAGCAAAAGTGTTCGAGAAAGTATATATGTTTTGGACGTATCAACTCCCCCAAGCTTAGCTTATTGCTTGTCCTCAAGCAATTCAGTTGAAAACTGAGTGCGATAAAAGAACTTTCACGAACACATTTGCTTCATATGATGTATATATTCTCAGCACATGAGTAGATGCTTAAACCATTCATAATAAGAAGTATGCAACCAAGTCTACTCAATAATCATTGCAAGCTATGAAGTGAAACCAACTCAGTAATAATAGGTAGCATGTAACATAAACATAAGCAACATTGCAATGCTCATAGTAAGGTATGATAGAGTGGTGTATCGCTTGCCTTTGTTTGTAGAGCACAATATAAATGCCAAGGCACCTCTGAAGTTCAAGTGAAGACTAGAGGTAAAAATATTAGAGATACAAGCATCAAAGTCATGACATAATTAACCAAGTTTTAGAACAAACACAAGAATGACAACTATGCTCTCAAGAAGGTGCTCATAGAATACGTGATGACTCAACAAGGTTGTGAAAACGGTTTTGGAAAGTTTGAAAGGCTTCCTGATGCTGAAAGGAAGGTACTCATTAGCTTTGAGCTCTCATTGCCCCTATCATAGGCATCTTCATATGGTTAAGGTGAAAGTGAGGTCCACTATGAATCATATGCTTGACAGACCATAGACTGAAAATCCCAAATCCCTTGAGTACGAGGGCCGCTCCACATGCTACTCAATTTTGGTTACCTGTAAGTTCTTGTGATTGTAAATACACGCGTATCATAGAGAAACGCCAATGGGGTACCCCTTGCACATGATACAGGAGCTATCCCGTGATCAAAATGACAAGGCAAGCAGACAATGAGCATCTCAGCGATCTTTTTATTTACTATGTGCATAGCTTTTTATTGGGGATGCTTCATAGAATGCTCATTATGGTGATGCTGCAAGTTTCCACCATGATTATGCATGGCTTAGGCTAGCGGCCTAGGCATTTCTCTAACACAATGTATAGACTCCATGAACTCACAAGATCCCCTTTTATTTCACATCGTCGACATCCGTAAACAAAAGAGCAAAGTATCAACTGGATAGGATATCCAAAAGGTGTTGAAAGCGTTCCCCGTGGCAGCACGGTTCTGCTGATTCCCAGCATATAATTTGCAAGCATATAACTTTCATAGACAAGTCACAATGGTTCAGGATTATTAAGCGCAAGGAATAAAGTGTTCCATCAAGTTTGTGAGAGCTTTACTGACTAACTTTCTCAAAACAGACAAACATTTTATTTGCAAAAAAAACAAGGCATATTGAATATGCACTGAAATAGCAAACGATGCTAATAGGTAGGTAAGATGGACACAGCTTATTGGTCACAGGTAGAGCTCATACTCAGTGCAGGTGAATGCTAGCAATATAGAGGGAGCGACAAACAAGAGAGCAATAATTGTTATAATCATGCTTGCAACAAAACAAGACTAATTATGGCATGAAAATGATACAAGAACTCTGAGGCAAAATAAATCATCGAGGCTTACTGACTATTGATTAGTCATATGCATGCGTGAGCATGTGCCAAGTCGATTCGCATGAAACTTTCAGAGGAGGATACCACAATTTCATACCAAAATATGAACAAAACAATGCAAGCAAACATTCATATGACATGCTACAAATTATTAGCAAGCTGGAGCTAATCATAGACAAGCAAAAACTACTAAGCATCCATTAGTAACACACTCCTTACCATGAACATACTAAGCATGCTCACAATGATGAGTATATGTACAAAAACAAAACAAATAGAGTTCGTTACCAGCCTCTTACCATACCTCAAGTTGTCTTAATCTTCATTATTGCCCTTCACTTGTGTGACTTGAATAATAACATGAAACCTAAAATCACTGAGGACGACTGAACCCTGCAAAAAAACTCACAAAACCAAAGAAGAACAACAAATATTTTTGGTGTTTTCGATTTTTTAAAGAAGCCAACAAAACAAAAACAAGCAAAGCAAAAACAAACCAAGCAAAGAAAAATCTTTTTGGATTTTTATTTTAAGGCAAACCAAAGCAAAGAAACAAACCAAGAGAAACAACGAAAATATTTTTGGTATTTTTGTGCTTTTGAGAAAGAAGCAACAAGAACCAAAAAGAAAGCGAAACAATGGATATATAAAGAACCGATCGAACATGATATATAGATGAGTGTGATGTCGGTATACCTCCCCCCAAGCTTAGGCTTTTGGCCTAAGTGGGGCTCAATAGCGCGGGTAGTAACCCCATGCTGGTGGGTCATCATAGGAATGATCATAGTCAGGCGCTTGCGATGAAGAAGAAGACGCGCCCTAATCAAATGAGGGCTGCTGGTATGAAAACTCTCCCAAGTTGGAGGGCTGAACCGAATTGTCTTCGGCATCCACTTCAACATTCTCCTCTTACTGGGAGAGCTCCGCCACATATGTGTCAACCTCCTCCTCTGTAAGCGACCATCCTTGCCTGTTATCAAAGTTAAACAAAGCAGGTGCAAGCAAATAAACTCTTTTCTCAGTCCTACCCTTTCTCCGACCTTGCTGGGCAAAAAATAATTCATACGGTAAACTTCTCACATTAGCCCCTAGGGACACAAAACCATGCTGAACCATGGATTCAAGATCCAACCTTATATGGGGAACTGATAATCTTAATAATGAGGCTCTAAACCATGGAAAGCTAGCAACCTAGAAGCAATGAGACCTCCACAAATTCCACCCTTATCGCGGTTGGTGGTGAGACGGTGAGCTATCAAAGCACCCAGGCTATAAGATCTATTCCTATTCAGAGCAGCTGCGATAAAAGCTAGATCAAAAGAAGACAACTTTCTAGCAAGAACACACTTGGTAATGAAATAGGCAAAGTATCTACTAGCTGGGAACTGAATGTTCCGAATTTTACCACTTTCCTTTGAGAAGTCGAAACCTTGGCAAATCTCAACATATAAATCCATAAGTGACTAGGCCCTTTTCTTGATCTTCTCACAAGATCCCCACTAAGGTACTCTAATTGCTGCACAGAAATCAGCAAAAGGCAGGTCGACAGGTATATTATATATTTTGTAATGGACCATGGGATTAGAAGTAGACCAAGTGAACCGGAAGTCTTGCACAAAAGTCATGGTTAGATTAACAAATTGAAATGGTTCACCTTCAACAAAGTGTTCCAATCCTGCATTGGCAATCAAAGTTTGGAAATCCTGGGAGATTCCCGCGGTTCTCATAAATTTCTGGCATGGATATATGGAAGGAAAAACTGCTTCCTCACGATGAACCTTCATTGGCTTAGACACCATCAAGTCATATTGATTCAGTGGATAGGTACTCATCTTCCTTGCTGAAATTTTTAGACAAACATCAAACCAAGTGATTTACAAGTTGATAAATGATGAGGAACTACTATAGGCACTTGCTAGAGGGCTACACATGCATCAAAATAAAGTTTCTAAGCATAGAACAAGCATGCAAGCTCAAACAAACTGTCACCTATAGCAACAAAATACTCAAGATATAATCTACCAATCACAAATCTAATTGGACAAGTGGAGGAGGTACATACCAAGGAGCAATCCCTCCAAAAATCAGTAGCAAAGATGGGCAGAGCAAGGAGATCGAAAATCGCGAGCAAGGAGATTGAAAATCATGAGCAAGAACAGCAAGAAATCGAGCCTGAGCAAGATTTCTGGTGTTTTTCGGGAGAGAGAAAGAAGATGGTTGTGAGGGGGTACCTTGAAGGGGCCCAGGTGGGCCAGACCCCCCTAGGCGCCACCCACAGGTAGGCCGCGCCTACCATGGGTGTGGTGGCCTAGGGTGGCCCCCTGGGTCACTTCAGGTGTCCCTCTTCCCCTTTTTTGAGGAAAAATTTATTTTGAATTTTCTGGAATATTTCGGGAAACTTTATTTTTGGCCAATTTTCAGGGTATGAAAATTGATTTTCTTGCAGAAACAGTTTTTTTCCAGAAGAATCAAAAGCAAACCAAAATCCAAACTATAGGAGCTCTAAGACAAACTAGCAAGCAAACAACTAGCAAAACCAAAGCTAGCAAAAGAAAGGCAAAGACTAGGAAGGAGAAAAGTAAAAGAAAGCAAGTATAACCATAATGGAAACATTATTCTGTTCATAAAAATCCTTTTGTTAACAAGGTTGATCAAGTCTTGTTACCAAAACAATCTTATATGAAACAAAACTTTGCAATCCACAAGGTGATTATGTTACCTTATACTTGATAGCAATGGTCCCAATCATAACAGTTTCAAAATTTTCTTGTGGAATGGGACAATATATTTCTCCAACCTTGATGCTCTCAACATTTTCAATAGAATTCAGGCAATAGCTTCTAACAACCTTCTTGGGGACATAAACAGTATGCTCTTTGTCATCAATATTGAATGTTACTTTTCCTTGATTACAATTAATGATAGCACCTGCAGTATTAAGAAAAGGTCTCCCAAGAATAATTGACATATATCATCTTCCGGTATTTCAAGCACAACGAAATCAGTCAAAACCAAGCAATTATGAGCCACTTGAACAGGAACATCCTCACATATACCAACAGGAATAGTAGTTGACTTATCAACCATTTGCAAAGATATATCAGTTGGTATCAACTTTTCTAGCTGGAGTCTCTTGTAGTGAGAAAAAGGCATAACACTAACTCCAGCTCCCAAATCACATAAAGTAGTTCTAACATAATTATTCTTAATAGAGCAAGGAATAGTTGGTATACCTGGATCACCAAGTTTCTTTGAAACCTTACCATTGAAGGAGTAATTGGCAAGCAAAGTAGAAATCTCCTCATTAGGAATATTCCTTTTATTAGAGACAATATCCTTCATATACTTTGAATAAGGAGGCAATTTAATATCATCAGTCAAAGGAATTTGCAAAAATAAAGGTTTCATCCACTCACAAAACTTGTTGTAGTGTTCTTCCTCCTTTGACTTGTGTTTGTTACCTGGAAAAGGCATAGGTTTCTGCACCCAAGGTTCTCTCTCTTTACCATGTTTATTAGCAATAAAATCTTCCTTAGTGTACCTAGTGTTCTCAGTGTGCTTCTCATGTTCTTCCTCAACTTCCTCCTTATCAGGAGCATCATTATTATTACCACTCTCAGTTTCAGCATCAGAGACAGATATACTATTAGGATCTATAGCAGGTTCAAGTGGTTCCTCAACTACCTTATGTTTCTTTTTCTTTCTCTTACGAGGACTACCACTACTCTCACCTTGTTGAGAGTCCTGCTCAATTATTTTAGGGTGTCCTTCAGGATATAAAGGATCTTGAGTAGTTATACCACTCCTAGTTCTAATTCCATAATCATGTTTATTTCCTGAGGCATTAACTAGCATATCCTTTTGTACCTTAGCAAGTTGATCAAGTTGGGTTTGAACCATTTGAAAGTGTTTACAAAGCATTGATTATTTGTACCTTAGCTCTAGAGTTTTCCAATAAATGATTCTGAACTTGTTTATTAAAATTACCTTGTTTAACAATAAATGTGTCAAGTTCCTCTAATCATTGATTAGGAGGCTTACCATAAGGAATATCACCTTCATTAAAGTGGAGAGAGTGTACCTCAATAGTAGATGAGTGAGGAATTGGCTTACATAATTCTTCTATAGGAGGTAGATTCTTCACATCTTCAGCTCTAATACCTTTCTTCTTTAGAAACTTCTTAGCTTCCTTCATCACTTCATCATTTAATGCAATAACTCCCCTTTTCTTTGGTGTTGGTGTTGGAACTGGTTCAGGCACAATTGGTTCAGGAGTAATAGGCTCAGGTGTATTTAGCTCAGTTGAAGTCCAATCATCATAATTCTTGCTTATCTTAGCCATTAATTCTTCAGTATCTGTAGGAGTTCTTTTCCTGAAAACACAATCAGCAAAGCTATCTAGGTATGTCCTAGAATTATCAGTTAGTCCATTATAATAAATATCAAGAAGCTCATTCTTAGGCAATGGACATCTAGGATGTGCATGAATCAAAGCACAGAACCTTGTCCATGACCCAGGCAATTTCTCTTCCTCTCCCTGTTTAAAATCAAAAAGTCTCTGCAACGCAGCATGTCTAGCACTAGGAGGAAAATATTTCTGGAAGAAAGAAGCAATCAAGCAATCGGGGCTATCAATGGAACCAGGAGGTAATCTATTAAACCAAGATCTAGTGAAAAAGGGAAGATCTTTGTAGCAAAGTACTTACGCATCTTAAAATCATTAGAAAATAAAGAACTCATAGTAGAAAGCTCATTCATATGAGCCACAACACTCTCATTTTTAGTCCCACATAAAGGTTCTTTCTCAACAATGTCCAAAGAGGATAAATCAAGAGAGAAATCATAATCTTTATCTTTAATATCTATGGGAGAGGTGGCAAACTTAGGATCATAGGACAATTTAGGCATAATGGTGCGTCTAGCAAGGATACCTTAATAGCACTAGTACCATATGTGTTTCGGCACTCTTCAACAAATTCATCAGTGAATTCAATGTAACCATCATTAATATCATAACTCTCACTAGACTCAGGTGAGCTAACAGGTGTAATAGTGTCTTCACTAGGAGTTTTGGTATTTCCTAGACTAGCCATAGTAGCATCTAGAAAAGTACTTAATGAACCACTCACATCAAGCACAGTAGAAGTAACATCATGAGCATCAAAAGTAGTTTCAGATTCAGCAGTAGAAGCAGTGTGTGTAGCATGAGTATGTGGTGGTGGTGTGACAAGCTTACTTATAACAGACGGTGAATCAAGAGCAACAGAGGTGTTTAGGACTGTACCTCTTCTTGTAGTGGATGGTAAAATAGGGAACTTTCCGTCACAAGACTTACCCATGATGAACGGAGTAGGAGTGAACAATAATAGATCCAAGTGAACTTACAAATAAATCTATGCTCCCCGGCAACGTCGCCAGAAAATAGTCTTGATGACACACAAGTGTAGGGGATCGCAACAGTCTTCGCGGATAGTATTACCCAATTTATTGATTCGACACAAGAGGAGTCAAAGAATATTTGCAAGCCTTAACAACTGAGTTGTCAGTTTAGCTGCACATGGAAATAGTTCTTGCTCACAGAAGTTTATTGAGAAAATTCCTTATTTGACACTACTTTTCAATATGTTTCCTTATTTGACACTGAATTTTTTTCACTTCCTTATATGGCCATTTTTGAAATTTCTTTGCCTTATATGACACTACCATCAGTTCCGTTAAAAGGTTACGTTAATTTTTTTCTATCCGAACCTAAATGCCCCTGGTTGCCCCTGGTTCAATCGTTTGACTCGTTTCTGTCTAACGCGCGAGACGATTTTTTTCCCTTATGTTCGACCATGCAGCACGTGCGGAGAAGGCGCATTGCTTTTTTTTTCTAGGTGCGAAGCAGCGCGTGTGTGCGGACCCAAAATAACTTGCCGACATGACATATATATATATACTGTACATGATACGTCACATACTTGTAGAATGTGTTTTTCCCGTATATTACCTGTCGCCCACTTCATCCAAACACATAGCTGTTCTCCAGGGCTTTGAAAACAGAATGCTCTTCCTCCATCACCTTCACCAGCTCCGGCTCCGCGTGCACGTACACCACCCAGTCGCCGTCCCCGCGCGCGCTCGGCATGGGCATGACGTACGCCGCGCCGGCCGGCCACGGGAAATGGTACGACGCGAAAGCCGGCGCTCTCGTCCCGAAGTCGGCCTCGGCGATGGGGAAACCCATCCCCGACGACACGATGCACGATGTGGCCTCGGCGCCACCCGTGCCGCCCAGATACGCTCTGGCTTGGGCAGGCTTGGGCCGCAGAGCCTCCACCCAGTCGACCAGGCCCCAGAAGTGGTCGCCCGTCGCGGCCTCGCGCACCCACCGGTGCACGTCGTCCGCCACGTCGGCGAGGGCCATGCGGCGGCGGAGGTCGCCGGCGCCGATGACGCCGTAGGTTATGGTCAGCCCATTGCCGAAGTAGGCCTCCATGGCGCCGTCCGGGGACATGCGGGTGCGCCCGTCGACGACCATGCCCATGCAGCACAGGCTCTCGTGCTCGGAGGCTGCCCGGGAGGAGAGCTGCCATAGGTGGGCCGTGAACGCCTCGAGCTTTGTGCGCCCGGTCCCGGCCCTGGCCTGCAGCGCCTTGACGTCGGCGGCGGCGATGTGATAGATGCGGTTGACGGCGGTTGCGGCGACTGAGACTGGTAGGTAGGCATACAAACGGAACACACAGGCCCGCAGCACGCCTATCCGCGAGTAATTCTAATTTTACTTAGATCAATCGGATGGTACGGAAGTTGACTGTAACCTATGTTAAATCACAGATAGCTTAGCAAATTTAGTCTAAAGTCCATTTTGTTTTTTGATTATCTCTGTTTGTCGTTCCACGCGATGACCTTCTCGGCCTCGCATTGATCTCAACCCCACCAGTACTCAAGTATTGGTAAAGGGACACGAAGATTAATTTGAAGTATAGAAATCACAAGGTAAACTGACTAGAGCATGTAGTTATAATTATTGTGGGATTTTCTAGTTGATTATCTATTTTTTGGTAATCTCTTAATACACTTTTAATATATAATTGATATGAACTATGTGTAGGGATATGGCATCAGTGCAGGCTCATCACATGTGTTGAATTGTTGGTTGCATCACCGTACAACAACATTTTTTATAATTTTGTCATATTATGTACCAGGGGTAAAAACGTATTTGCACGCTCCTAGTTAACCCCGTTAACTCTCAAAATACACTAAAATGTCATATAAGGCAAAAATAAATCAGAAGTGGCCAAATAAGGAAGTGAAAAAAAATTAGTGTCAAATAAGGAATCATATTGGGAAGTAGTGTCAAATAAGGAATTTTCTCAAGTTTATTAGTAGAAGCAGTTTGGTAGTAGCAACAGCAAAGCAACAACAACAGTGAAACATGATCAATAGTAACAGTAACAGTAACAATGGGATTCGAGTGCGGTAGGCATAGAGATGGATGGACGGGCGTTGCATGGACGAGTCTAAACATGTAACTTCAAGATCTAGGGCATTGCAGATAAATAATAAGAAGCATCCAAGTACTAAAAAATCCTAGGCATGTGCTCCATATATAGTCATACGTGCTCGCAATGAGAACTTGTACAACATCTTCTGTCCAGCCAGCTCGTGGCACCGGGGGATCTAGGGAACTACTGGCAATTAGGTGCTCCTTTTAATAGAGCACCGGAGCAAAGCATTAACACTCCATAAACACATGTGATCCTCACACCACTGTTGGAATTATGCCCTAGAGGCAATAATAAAGATGTTATTATTATAATTCTTGTTCATGATAAAGTTTATATTCCATGCTAGAATTGTATTAAGCGGAAACATTAATACTTGTGTGGTTTGTGAACAACACCGTGTCCCTGGTACGCCTCTAAGGACTAGCTCATTGATCAATGATGGTTAAAGTTTCCTAACCATAGACATGAGTTGTCAATTGATAATGAGATCATATCATTGGGAGAATGATATGACGGACAGACCCAAACTAAGCGAAGCAATTAGATCGTATCATCGTGTTCATCTTTGCGTAGCTTTTCCTATGTCAAATATTGTATTCCTTAGACCATGAGATAATGCAACTCCCTGGTACCGGAAGAAAGCTTTGAGGTCATCAAACGTCATCCTATGAGAGGGTGATCATAAAGGTGTCTCTCAGGTGATCGGAAAGTATCTGTTGGGTTGTATGTATCGAGATGGAATTTGTCCCTCCCAAGTCGGAGAGATATACTTCGGGCCCACTCGGTAATCGATATCAACACCGCTTGCAAGCATGTGGTTAAGGAGTTAATCACAAAGTGATATCGGATTACGGAACGAGTAAAGTACTTGCTGTGAACGAGATTGAACTAGGTATGACGGTACCGACGATCGAATCTCGGGCAAGTAAAATATCGCGAGACGAAGGGAATATATATATGGGATTGATTGAATCCTGGCATCGTGGTTCATCCGATATGATCATCGATGAATGTGTGGGAGTCAATATGGGTGCCCAGACCCCGCTGTTGATTATTGATAGAAGATCATGTCTGCATATTCTCGAACCCGCAGGGTCACACACTTAACGTATCTCGACGCTAGGATAGATTGGATAATTGGTTTATGAATTTTTGTTCGAAGTCTTGGATAGGATCCGGGACATCACGAGAGGTTCCAGAATGGTCCGGAGAATAAGATTCATATAAGGCAGTGCAGTTTTTGGAGTTCGGAATTGTTCCGGGTTAATCGGTATTGTACCGGAAGCTTCTAGAACCTTCCGGAAGGGGACCAACGTGGCCCCACCTTCCGGGAGGGGGCATGGGCCTATGAGGGAGTGTCCTGGCCGCATTGGTCCAGGGGCACAAGGCCCCATAGGGCCCAGCCGATCCTAGAGAGTTTAAATCGTTTAAACTAGAGATAGGGTTTCTAGAAGAGGGGAGAGTCCATGCCCCCCACTCCTTATCCTTTGGGCTTTGGGGAGGGGCTAGGGCTGCGCCCCCCCTCTATATAAAGAGGGGTGGGGGCGCACCAACCCCACACACCTATCCTCCAAACCCTAGCCGCCTTGCTAGCTTTCCTCTCTCCCTCCCGACTGTTTGTAGGCGAAGCCCTGCTGCAGAAATTCTCCACCATATACACCACGCCGTCGTGTTGTAGATCCAATCTATCTCTCCACCATACTTGCTGGTCCGAGGAAGGAGGAGACGTCGAGGTGCTGCACGTGTGCATCTCACGGAGGCACCGCCACTTGTGGTGCTAGATCGGATCGGATCGCGAGGAGGAGAAGCGAGTACGACTACATCACCCACGTTCTGACGAACGTTCCGTTGTGCGAATCTTCAAGGGTATGAAGATCTAATCCAATCTCTCTCGTTGATTGCATCTCCTAGATTAGATCTTGGCTTTCCCTCTGTTCGCATCCGTAGAAAATTTTGATTTACTATGCCGTGAAACCCTTCAGTGGTATCAGAGCTAGATCTATGCGTAGATGTGTTTCACGAGTAGAACGCAACATGGTTGTTGCGGACGTTGATGTTTTCTGTTGCAAGCCTCTTGTTTGTGTTCTTCTTATGACGCGGGATAGTGAGATTGAAGCGGTCCAGGCCAACCTTACGCGACGTCGTTCGCGAGACCGGCTCCGCACTTGACGTGTGGCTTGTTCCACACATGCGGCTGGTGGATGTCAGTTTCTCTCACTATAGTTGTCATGGGATTAACACCGGAGTTTGGCAACCATAATATCACCGTTGTGGCTTTCCGTAGTTAAGAATCGTTCTTAGCATCTACTCCCATAAGCCACGTAAAACATGCAACAACAAAGTAGAGGCGTCTAACTTGTTCTTGCAGGGAGTGTTTTCTGTGATATGGTATGGCCCAAGATGTGATGTGTATATTGTATGCGATGATCATGTTTTGTAATGTTTCACGACTTGCATGTCGATGAGTACACAACCGGCAGGAGCCATATAGTTGTCTTTATAATTGTGTATGACCTGCGAGTCAACTTCTTATACGCCATGTAATAGCTTTACTTTATCGCTAAGTAGTTAGCAATAGTTGTAGTTGCTATTCGTGGTGGAGGCAATCATGGTGGAGTGATGGAGATCATGCCGGAACGCACAAGATGGAGATCATTGCGCGAAGATTGGCTATACCATGTCACATAAAGTTATATGCATGTGATGTTTATCCCTTTATGTATCTTATTATGCTTAGATCGCGACGGTAGCATTATAAGATGATTCCTCACTTAAAGATCAAGATAAAAACTGTGTTCTCCCCAAGTATGCACCGTTGCGAAAGTTCGTCGTGTCCAAGCATCACGTGATGATCGGGTGCTATAGACTCTACGCTCACATACAACGGGTGCAAGCCAGTTTTGCACACGCGGAAATACTTGGGTCTAGCTTGACGAGCCTAGCATGCACAGACATGGCCTCGGAACACAAGAACCGAAAGGTTAAGCATGAGTCATATGAATGATATGATCGACACTTTGTTGTCCACCATTGAAACCACATCTCTTCTCGTGATGATCGGATTAGGTGTGGTGAATTTGGACCGTGTTCACTAAACAACTTGAGGGATGTTGAATTTAGTGGGAGTTCATCTAGTAATTTGATTAAGTTGAACTATTTATCATGAACATAGTCTAAATTGTACTTGCCAATACTGTAGATCACATGGCCAAGTCCAACTTCAACTTCAACGTTTTTGCTGAGAAAGAAAAGCTTAGAAACAATGGGTCTAACTTCACCAATTGGTTCCGCAATCTAAGAATCATTCTGTCTGGCGGACAAAAGGACTATGTCCTTGGGAAAGCGTTAGGTGACCCTCCTGCTGCAACTGCGCCGGCTGATGAGAAAGTTGTCTATCAGTCGCGTAAAGATGATTATGGTGTGATTAAGAGCACCATGTTGTTTGCTATGGAACCAGAACTTCAAAATCGTTTTGAAGAGTATCCCGGGCCCTTTGAGATTCTCGAGGAGCTGAAAACCATGTTTCAGACTCAAGCCCGTTCTAAGAGATATGAGATCTCCGAGAAGTTCTTTAACTGCAAGATGGAGGAAGGGAGTTCCGTTAGTGAGCACGCCATTAAGATGACGGGCTACACTCAACGGCTTGAGCAACTGGAATGCACGATTCCAGAGGAGCTCAAGATTGACAGGGTTCTGCAATCACTCCCTCCCAGCTACAAAAGTTTTGTAGTGACTCATAATCAGATTGGTTCCACTGATACGATCACCGAGCTCTTCGCAAAGCTGAAGGCTGCGGAGGTGGACATCAAGAAGGATAATCATGTGTTGATGGTCAATAAGCCCTCCTTTAAGAAAGGTAAGGGAGCAAAGAAGCCCTTCAAGAAGGGCGGCGGCAAGCGCGCCCCTGCTGAGAAGAAGCTCAAGTCTGGTCCTAAGCCGGACACTGAGTGCTTCTATTGCAAGGACAAGGGTCACTGGAAGCGCAACTGTCCGAAGTACTTAGCGGACAAGAAGGCTGGCACCATCAAAGGTATATTTGATATACATGTTATTGATGTTTTCCTTACTAGCCCTCGTTGTAGTGCCTGGGTATTTGATACCGGTTCAGTTGCTAATATTTGTAACTCGAAACAGGAGCTACGGAATAGACGGCGGCTTGCGAGGGATGAGGTGACGATGCGCGTTGGCAACGGATCAAGAGTTGATGTGATGGCCGTCGGCACGCTCTCCTTAGTTTTACCTTCGGGATTAGTTTTAAACCTTAATAAGTGTTATTATGTGCCTGCGTTGAGCATGAACATTATTTCTGGATCGTGTTTATTGCAAGACGGTTATTCATTTAAATCGGAGAATAATGGTTGTTCTATTTATATGAGTAACATCTTTTATGGTCATGCACCTCTTGTGAATGGTTTATTTCTTCTAAATCTCGAAAGGGATGAAACACACATCCATAACATTGAGGCTAAGAGATGCAAAGTAGATAGTGATAATACTACTTATTTGTGGCACTGTCGTCTAGGTCATATTGGTGTAAAGCGCATGAAGAAACTCCATTCTGATGGACTTTTGGAGTCTCTTGATTTTGAATCATTTGACACATGCGAACCATGCCTCATGGGCAAGATGATCAAAACCCCGTTCTCCGGTATGATGGAGCGAGCAACGGACTTGTTGGAAATCATACATACCGATGTATGCAGACCGATGAGTATTTCGACGCGCGGTGGATATCGCTATTTTCTCACTTTTACTGATGACTTAAGTAGATATGGGTATATCTATTTAATGAAACATAAATCTGAAACGTTTGAAAAGTTCAAGGAATTTCAGAATGAAGTGGAGAAGCATCGTAACAGAAAGATTAAGTTTCTACGATCCGATCGTGGAGGTGAATATTTGAGTTATGATTTTCTCACGCATCTTAAAGCAAGTGGAATCGTTTCACAACTCACGCCACCCGGAACACCACAGCGCAATGGTGTGTCTGAACGCTGGAATCGAACCCTATTAGATATGGTCCGATCAATGATGTCTCTTACTGATTTGCCGTTATCATTTTGGGGTTATGCATTAGAAACCGCTGCATTCACTTTAAATAGGGCTCCATCTAAATCCGTTGAGACGACACCGTATGAACTGTGGTTTGGTGCTAAACCTAAGTTGTCGTTTCTTAAAGTTTGGGGATGCGAAGCTTACGTCAAGAAGTTGATGCCGGACAAGCTCGAACCCAAAGCGGAGAAATGCGTCTTCATAGGATACCCTAAGGAAACTATTGGGTATACCTTCTATCACAGAACCGAAGGCAAAGTGTTTGTCGCAAAGAACGGTTCCTTTCTTGAGAAGGAGTTTCTCTCGAAAGAAGTGAGTGGGAGGAAAGTAGAGCTAGACGAGGTTATTGAACCTTCTCTTGAATTGGAGAGTAGAGCAGCACCTGAAATTGTTCCAGTGCCGCCTGCACCAACAATAGAGGAAGCTAATGACAAGGATCATGAAGCTTCGGACGATGCTGCTACTGAACGTCGCAGGTCGACAAGGTCGCGTGCCCCTCCTGAGTGGTACGGCAACCCTGTCTTGACTGTCTTGCTAGTAGAAGACAGTGAACCTACGAACTATGAGGAAGCGATGATGAGCCCAGACTCTGAGAAATGGCTGGAAGCCATGAAATCCGAATTGGGATCCATGAGCGAAAACCAAGTATGGACTTTGGTGGATCCTCCTAGCGACCGAAAGGCCGTTGAGTGCAAATGGATATTCAAGAAGAAAACGGACGCGGATGGTAATGTTACCGTCTATAAAGCACGGCTTGTCGCAAAAGGTTTTCGACAAGTTCAAGGTGTTGACTACGATGAGACTTTCTCTCCCGTAGCGATGTTTAAGTCCATTCGGATTTTATTAGCAATTGTTGCGTTTCATGATTATGAAATATGGCAGATGGATGTCAAGACTGCTTTCCTCAATGGGAACATTGATGAAGAGTTGTATATGATGCAACCCGAAGGTTTTGTCGATCCTAAGGATGCTAGTAAAGTATGCAAACTTCAGTGTTCCATTTATGGACTGAAGCAAGCATCTCGGAGTTGGAACCTTCGTTTTGATCAAGTGATCAAGAGCTTTGGATTTGTTCCAAATTGCTACGAAGCTTGTATCTACAAGAAAGTGAGTGGGAGCTCGGTGACGTTTCTGGTACTGTATGTGGATGACATATTGATTATCGGAAATGACATCAACATGCTTAACGATGTGAAGAGTTATTTGAACAAGTGTTTTTCAATGAAAGACTTAGGTGAAGCTGCTTATATATTGGGCATCAAAATCTATAGAGATAGACAAAGACGCCTGATAGCTTTAAGCCAGAGTACATACCTAGACAAAGTTCTGAAAAGGTTCAGAATGGATAAGGCAAAGAAAGGTTCAGTGCCTATGTTGTCAGGTAAGATATTGAGCAAGGCTCAGTGTCCAGCTACGGTAAATGATAGGGAAGCTATGAGCAAAGTGCCTTATGCCTCGGCCATAGGTTCCATCATGTATGCCATGCTGTGTACTAGACCGGATGTGTCCAATGCTCTTAGTTTGACGAGCAGATATCAAAGTGATCCAGGAGTGGAACACTGGACAGCCGTGAAGAACATCCTAAAGTACCTAAATAGGACTAAAGAAATGTTCTTAGTCTATGGGGGTGATGAACAGCTTGTCATAAAAGGTTACGTCGATGCTAGTTTTGACACCGACAAGGATGATTCCAAATCTCAGACAGGATACGTTTATATTTTGAATGGAGGAGCTGTGAGCTGGAGAAGCTGCAAGCAAAGCGTGATCGCGGGATCTACAGTAGAAGCGGAATACATGGCTGCTGCAGAAGTGTCAAGTGAAGGAGTTTGGATCAGAAACTTCATCACTGAGCTTGGTGTGGTTCCAAGTGCATTGGACCCACTGGAGATATTGTGTGACAACACTGGCGCCATAGCACTCGCTAAGGAACCAAGATATAATCCAAAGACCAAGCATATCAACCGCAAGTTTCATATAATCCGAGATTATATAGCAGATGGAGATCTGAAGATTAGCAAAGTACATACAGATCTGAATGTTGCAGATCCATTGACTAAACCTCTTCCACGTGTAAAACATGATCAGCACCTCAGTGCCATGGGTGTGAGATTGTTGCCAAATGTAAACTAGATTATTGACTCTAGTGCAAGTGGGAGACTGTTGGAATTATGCCCTAGAGGCAATAATAAAGATGTTATTATTATAATTCTTGTTCATGATAAAGTTTATATTCCATGCTAGAATTGTATTAAGCGGAAACATTAATACTTGTGTGGTTTGTGAACAACACCGTGTCCCTGGTACGTCTCTAAGGACTAGCTCATTGATCAATGATGGTTAAGGTTTCCTAACCATAGACATGAGTTGTCAATTGATAATGAGATCATATCATTGGGATAATGATATGATGGACAAACCCAAACTAAGCGAAGCAATTAGATCGTATCATCGTGTTCATCTTTGCGTAGCTTTTCCTATGTCAAATATTGTATTCCTTAGACCATGAGATAATGCAACTCCCTGGTACCGGAAGAAAGCTTTGAGGTCATCAAACGTCATCCTATGAGAGGGTGATCATAAAGGTGTCTCTCAGGTGATCGGAAAGTATCTGTTGGGTTGTATGTATCGAGATGGAATTTGTCCCTCCCAAGTCGGAGAGATATACTTCGGGCCCACTCGGTAATCGATATCAACACCGCTTGCAAGCATGTGGTTAAGGAGTTAATCACAAAGTGATATCGGATTACGGAACGAGTAAAGTACTTGCTGTGAACGAGATTGAACTATGTATGACGGTACCGACGATCGAATCTCGGGCAAGTAAAATATCGCGAGACGAAGGGAATATATATATGGGATTGATTGAATCCTGGCATCGTGGTTCATCCGATATGATCATCGATGAATGTGTGGGAGTCAATATGGGTGCCCAGACCCCGCTGTTGATTATTGATAGAAGATCATGTCTGCATATTCTCGAACCCGCAGGGTCACACACTTAACGTATCTCGACGCTAGGATAGATTGGATAATTGGTTTATGAATTTTTGTTCGGAGTCTTGGATGGGATCCGGGACATCACGAGAGGTTCCGGAATGGTCCGGAGAATAAGATTCATATAAGGCAGTGCAGTTTTTGGAGTTCGGAATTGTTCCGGGTTAATCGGTATTGTACCGGAAGCTTCTAGAACCTTCCAGAAGGGGACCAACGTGGCCCCACCTTCCGGGAGGGGGCATGGGCCTATGAGGGAGTGTCCTGGCCGCATTGGTCCAGGGGCACAAGGCCCCATAGGGCCCAGCCGATCCTAGAGAGTTTAAATCGTTTAAACTAGAGATAGGGTTTCTAGAAGAGGGGAGAGTCCATGCCCCCCACTCCTTATCCTTTGGGCTTTGGGGAGGGGCTAGGGCTGCGCCCCCCCCCTCTATATAAAGAGGGGTGGGGGCGCACCAACCCCACACACCTATCCTCCAAACCCTAGCCGCCTTGCTACTTTCCTCTCTCCCTCCCGACTGTTTGTAGGCGAAGCCCTGCTGCAGAAATTCTCTACCATATACACCACGCCGTCGTGTTGTAGATCCAATCTATCTCTCCACCATACTTGCTGGTCCGAGGAAGGAGGAGACGTCGAGGTGCTGCACGTGTGCATCTCACGGAGGCACCGCCACTTGTGGTGCTAGATCGGATCGGATCGCGAGGAGGAGAAGCGAGTACGACTACATCACCCACGTTCCGACGAACGTTCCGCTGTGCGAATCTTCAAGGGTATGAAGATCTAATCCAATCTCTCTCGTTGATTGCATCTCCTAGATTAGATCTTGGCTTTCCCTCTGTTCGCATCCGTAGAAAATTTTGATTTACTATGCCGCGAAACCCATCAACCACAGCCATCCCCTCCGATTGTCCCAATTATTGTCACTTTGGGGCCTTTGGATCCAGACAATTATATGTGTACACAACTTGCAGATAAGATCACAAACAATACTATCATAATGATTCAATAATAAGTTCAGATCTGAGATCATGTCACTCGGGCCCTAGTGACAAGCATTAAGCACAACAAGTTGCAACAAAGTCAAATAGCACTAATAGAGATACTAGGCACTATGCCCTAGCAGATCTTATTTGATTACATGATAGAACTCATCCAATCCCTACCATCCCCAATCCTACAGCGGGGGATTACTCACTCATGGATGAGGGAAACATCGGTGGTTGATGGAGAGGCATTGGTGATGACGATGGCGATTATCCTCTCCATATTCACCGTCCCGACAGGGTGCCAGAAGAGAGTTTCTGGATCCGAATCTTGGTTTGTTGTGGCGGTGGTGGAGCAGAACTCTTCCTGGAAAACTATCGAACCCCCCTCAGTTTTTAGGTCGAAAGGCAACTTATAGGCGCAAAGGAAGGTCAAGGGGGTGCCTGGGGTGGCTGCACCCCCCTAGGCCCGGCCAGAGGTGGGACCGCGCCTGGCAGGCGTGTGGGGCCCCCATGCCTCTTCTCCGTCTCGTCTTCTGGCTCCGTGGGTCTTCTGGTGAAATATAATTTTTGGCATATTTTCTGGGATTTTTCCTGATAGTTGATTTTCTGCACAAAAACAAGACACCGAGTTAATTCTGCTGAAAATAGCGTCAGTACGTGATAGTTATACCCAAATCACACAAGTTTAGAGGAGAAACAATAGCAAAAGTGTTCGAGAAAGTAGATACGTTTTGGACGTATCACCCCCTCCAGTATTAAGTTGCAAGCAATAGACAACTGCTTTAAGCAAAGTGTGTAAGGTAAACAATCCACTTGTTCCATGAACAAGAGACCATTGTTTTATCCCTAGTGGCAACAGCACATCTACAACCTTAGAGATTTCCGTCACTTCCCTTGATTAAATAGAGGCATAAACCCACTATCAAGCATAAATACCCCCTTTTGGAGTCACTAGCAACTACTTGGCCAAGATAGCTACTAACAACGGAGAGCATGTAAGATCACAAACAACACATACATGATAGAATCAATAAGACAAAACCATTAATCAATCTGACATAGTAATCTCAATATCCATCGGATCCCCACAAACACAACATGCATGATTACAAATAGATGAGATCTTGATCATGAATGGAGCTCACAAGATCTAGACATGAAAGCACAAGGAGGAGATACAACCATCTAGATAATACATGGACCCGTAGTACAAGGTGGAACTACCCACGCTTCATACCGGAGGCTGGCATGATGAAGAAGAATGCCTCTGGGATGATCTCCCCTCCGGCAGGGTGCCAGGAAGAGCTTCAGATCCCCCGATCTAGGGACGATGGTGGCGTCGGCTACAGACGGTTTCGTGGAATATTGATCGGGTGCTTAGGGTTTAGGCATCGGGGGCTTCTTATAGGAGAAGAGGAGAGGCTGGGAGGCGGCCAGGGGCCCACACCCTGCCCAGGCACGCCTAGGGTGGGCCCACGCCTGGGGGGTGCAGCCACCCTGTGGCGCCCCTCCGTCTCTCCTCTGGACTCCGTGTTCTCCTCGATAAAATATTGACTTTGGCTTTTGTCCCGTCCAATTCTGAGAATATTTCCTTACTAGCTTTTCTGGAACCAAAAATAGCAGAAAACAGGCAACTGGCGCTGTGGCAACTTGTTAATAGGTTAGTACCAGAAAACATATGAAAAGCACCTCAAAGTGTGGACAAAGCAAACAAAGTAGATACTAAACAAGCATGGGACATCAAAAATTATAGATACGTTTCCGACGTATCAAGCATCCCCAAGCTTAACTCCTGCTCGTCCTCGAGTAGGAAAGTGATAAAAGAATAATTTTTGAGGTGACATGCACCATCAAAACCAAGATCAAACCATTTGCAAGCATTGAAAGCTGGGATCAAAGAACTCTAAACATGTGCATGAAATATGGAGTTCTAACAGTAAGACAAAGTAACTATGCATGCAACATGAAAGGCTACAAACAAAGATCATGAATAACATGCATTGAAAAACGTTTATTTGTTTCACATACAGAAAACATAGCATAGTGGCATTCAGCTTGTCCCTCATGGAGTAGCAAATAGATGCATAGGACACCTTCAAAGTTCATAAGAGCGACTAGATACAAATAGCACAAGAACAAGCAATATCAACAATATGCATCAATCAATAAGTTTTGGGACACTGCACATAGAACTAAGAATGGCAACTATGCTCTCTTAACTGGTGCCTAAAGGTAGAAAGTGGAGACTCGATATAATGGTGGAAGAAAGGCCCTTCATAAAGGGAAGCAGCGATTTCAAGTTTCAAAAAGAGCTTCCAAAATTATGGTACTTGTTAGCTTTCAGCCCTTATTGCCCCTATCATAAGCATCTTGAAGTGATTAAGGTTAAAGTGAACAAACTATGGAGTATATGCTTGACAAAGTATAAGTTGGCAATCTCATGTCCCTTGAATACGAGGGCCTCACCTCATGCTACTCAACTTTAGTCACCTGTAAGATCTTGTCATAGTAAGTACATGTGTACCATAGAGAACCACCAACGGGGTACCCCTTGCACATGGTACATGAGCTATCCCATAACCAAAATTACAAGGCAAGCAGACAATGAGCATCTCAGCGATCTTTTTATTTGCTATTTCCATAGGTTTTTATTGAGGATACTTCACAGATTTCTCATATGGTGATGCTGCAAGTTTCCACCATGATTAGGCATGGCTTAGGCTAGCGGCCCATGCGTTTCTCTAACACAAAATAGATAACTCCATGGACTTACAAACTCCCTTTTTATTTCACACCGGCGACATCCATAGACAAAATAGCATGATATCAACTGTGTACAAAGTACAAGTGCAGTACTGAAAACGTTACCCATGACAACATGGTTATGCTAATTCCAACGTATAAGTTCAATCATATACAACATAGATGACACAATGGTTCAAGTTTATTAGGGGCAAGGAATATAAAGTGTGCCATCAAGTTCGTGAGAGCTTTAATCACTAAGTTTTCACATAACAAAATACTTTCTAATTGGAAGATAGCTGAAAACAAGAATATACTTGGAATGGTGTAACACACTATGCATAGGAATTTATAGTGGACACTTTGGAATAACTTGGTTTATTGGGAGTTGGAAGCATGAGTAGAGATTACTCATACAAGTGGAGGCTAGCAGAAGACTGGGACCAACCAACTAAGAGAGCAATAATGGCCATAATCATGAAGAGCGACAAAACATTACTAATCAAAGCATAGAGTGGTACTACAAGTCAAGGGATAAATGATCATAGAGGCTATGGTGACTTGTTCATAGTCATAACATGGTGTGAGCATGTGCCAACTTAACCCAAACAAAACATCAAAGGAGAATACCACAATACTATGATTTTGC
This sequence comes from Avena sativa, assembly GCA_916181665.1. Lineage (NCBI taxonomy): Eukaryota > Viridiplantae > Streptophyta > Magnoliopsida > Poales > Poaceae > Avena > Avena sativa. The sequence goes on from OV702280.1 coordinate 326,202,689, forward strand.
ATGCTAAAACAACACATGATTATTTCAAGGCACACTAAGAAATCCCAATTGTTTGGAACAAGTCATGCTACAGCAATAATCACTAAGCATAAGGTCGAAACAACACCTAGCATGACATGTTAAAGTCTAAGTCACAGTCAATGCAAGCTCCTCTTACACTTTCAAGCAAGAACTTTCTACTCCTTTCCAACACCAATCAACTTATTTGAAACAACACAGCGAGAACGAGGGTCCAAACTACTTTACTCAAACAAACTAAACAAACTAAGCAAAGCAAACGAAAACTAAGACGCTCCAAGAACAACACAACAGTGCATGAAACAATAAAAACGAAGTGTCTAGAAAGACCTGAGATTTTTATTGATGAAGAAGGGGATGCCTTGGACATCCCCAAGCTTTGATGCTTGTACCTCTTGGATATTTCTTGGGGTGACACCGGGGTGGCATCCCCAAGCTTGAGCTTTTGTCCATTCTTCGTCTCATTACATCATTCTCTCTCTACACCTGCAATTTTTCCTTCATACAAAACTTCACACAATCTTCATTAGCAACATTAGTGTATTCAAAAGATAATAGACCCTTGGATTTAGCTTTAGAACAGCAAAACTTTCACTAAAAACACAAGATACTATAGCAAATCCTTCAAAAAGCTCAATTTCCCAAAAAGAACCCAAAAAGGAATCAATAAGAAGCAAATGCAAATAATGGCAGAAATCTGTCAAAACAGACCAGCAGGTAGAAACCAATTTTTTCGAAGACCTTCTGTTGCTCAAATCAAAAAGTGTTAAACTAACGGAAGTTATCTAACATACTGGGGAATTTATTCGTAAATGTTCAGCTCAATCTGACTTACAAAGACTCCTCACGAATTTTTATGGTGGAGGACAGAAATATGTTTCGTGACAGCAACTCCCCAAATCTTACTTCCCTCTCATTAGAGGTCATTCTTGGCATAAAAAGCAAACAAAAAGGATAAGGAGAGATCATTACTGAAGTAATAACTTCCAATACTCAAGAAAACTCTTGGGTTATCTCCCAACAAGTACTTTTCTTTAACGCCTTTAAGTTAGGCACAAGAAGCAAGAAATCAAGTATTTTCAAATGAAGAAGCATTAACATCAATACTTGAAAAGTCTTAAACTATGAAATGTATCTCATCCAAATGAGTTTTGGAGTATCCCTTCTCATCTCTCTTTGGTTCACTACATTCATCAAAAGGATTTTCAGGAACAATCCAATCAAAATTCTTTTCAAAGCCTTCATGCATCCCAACAAGCTTAAAGGGTATGGGTATCTTAAATTCCTCTCTAGGTTTGGTTTTATCTGAAGTACCCACAACATCTACACATGAGCCTATCATATTAAAATGCTCAAAGACCTTTTGGCTTCCTTAGCAACATCATGGAACACTTTTAGTAAAGTTTCAAGAATAAATTCTCTCTTTTCAGCATTCTTTTCTTCTTTTAGTTTTAGGAACAAAATTTGCATCCTGGGGTTAAGGCTAACAAACCTAGCCTCCAACATATGAACTAAAGAAGCTGCAGCAATTTCATAATTAGGATTAAGTTCTGCTATAGATCTATCCTCACTATCCTCATGCTTGCTAACATGATTAAAGAATTCTTCAATGTTTTCTTTCCCAATTATAGAGCCACTGCCTATCAAAAGGTCCTTCAGGGTGAACTTAGGGAACAATATGGTGAGCTAGAGCAAGGTGGCAACTAGAGTAAGAGCTAATTTTTGTGTGTTTTTTTATAAGAGAAAACAAACCAAACTAGACTAATTTTTTTGGAGTTTTTGATAAAAAGAGTCAAACAAAACCAAGCAAAAGAAACTAAGCAAACCAAAAACAAAGTAAAGAGAAAGGTTGAGGAGGACTCCCCTTGTGAAGACGTCCTTAGCCTCCCCGGCAACAGCGCTAGAAAATCTTGATGGCGTTTCGTCAACGTGGAGCGCTTCGTCGGGAAACCCCAAGAGCAAGGTATGATGCAGCATGGCAGAAAGTCTTCCCTCAGTAAGAAACCGAGGTTATCGAACTAGTAGGAGGAAGGAAACGTCTCAAAGGTGTTGCAAGCAACATGGAAACCTGACAACACAAACTCAAGACTTTGCCCCAACTAACAGTGAGGTTGTTAATCTCACCGGTTGCTGTAACAAAGGATTAGCTGTATGGTATGGAAGGTGATGATGGTTTGCAGCAAGTAAACAGTAACACTGGAAGATGTATCAATGGTAAAGATTGGACTGGGGTCCATAGTTCACTAGAGGTGTTCTTCTTATATAAACAAACATGGCATGATGGGTAAACAAATTACAGCAGGGCAATTGACAGGACTAAGCAAGACATAACAATGCAATACTAGATATAAAGATCCTATGAGATTCAATTGGGCAATACAACAAAATACATAGACCGCCATCCAACTGCATCTATGACTAGAAGTCCACCTTTGGGTTATCATCCGACCCCCCTCTAGTATTAAGTTGCAAGCAACAGACAACTTCTTTAAGCAAAGTGTGTAAGGTAAACAATCCACTTATTCCATGAACAAGAGACCGTTGTTTTATCTCTAGTGGCAACAACACATCTACAACCTTAGAGATTTATGTCACTTCCCTTGATTAATATAGAGGCATGAACCCACTATCGAGCATAAATACCCCCTCTTGGAGTCACTAGCAATTACTTGGCCAAGATAGCTACTAACAACGGAGAGCATGCAAGATCACAAATAACACAGACATGATAGAATCAATAAGACAAAACCATTAATCAATCTGACATAGTAATCTCAATATCCATCGGATCTCCGCAAACACAACATACATGATTACAAATAGATGAGATCTTGATCATGAACGGAGCTCACAAGATCTAGACATGAAAGCACAAGGAGGAGATACAACCATCTAGCTACTACATGGACCCGTAGTCCAAGGTGGAACTACTCACGCTTCATACCGGAGGCTGGCATGATGAAGAAGAAGGCCTCCGGGATGATCTCCCCTCCAGCAGGGTGCTGGGAAGAGCTTCAGATCCCCCCGATCTAGGAACGATGGTGCGGCGGCTACAGACGGTTTCGTGGAATATTGTTTGGGTGCTTAGGGTTTAGGGATCGGGGGCTTCTTATAGGCGAAGAGGTGAGGCTGGGAGGAGGCCAGGGGGCCCACACCCTGCCCAGGCACGGCCTAGGGTGGGCCCGCGCCTGGTGGGTGCAGGCGCCCTGTGGCGCCCCTCCGTCTCTCTTCTGGACTTCGTGTTCTCCTCGATAAAATATTGACTTTGGCTTTTGTCCCGTCAATTCCGAGAATATTTCCTTACTAGCTTTTCTGAAACCAAAAACAGCAGAAAACAGGCAACTCGTATTATGGCAACTTGTTAATAGGTTAGTACCACAAAACATATGAAAAGCACCTCAAAGTATGGACAAAGCAAAGCAAAGTAGATACTAAACATCAAAAATTATAGATACGTTTCCGACGTATCACTCGGCGGAGGCGCGGGAGCTCGGGCGCCGGAGATCCCTCCGTGCCGCGGCGAACGACCGCCTTGTTCGGCCAAATTCCGGCACGATTGGCCGGTCATGGCATGGAGGGGTGGCTGGGAGGTGGTGGGTGGCGATGATTTGATTTCCGGCGAAGGACGTGGCCGGAATCTGAGCGGGCGGCAGCGGCGATCAGGGTTTCTACGTGGGGGAGAAGGGGGTGGACATGTCGTTTTGTGGGAAACGGCAAAAAAAATTACGTTACAGTCCAGTTTGCGGTATCTATAAAAGCTATTTTTGGACTCGATACCTCATATCGGCCCAAAATTTTGCGGTGTGGCCGATATGCGGTATCTGGTAGAGATGCTCTTATAAGTTGCACCCCTGTGTACCAATCACAGATACTCTCCACGCGGTGTAATCGTGCTTCTATTTGGTAGGGCCCACCACATATAAGTATATATAGCGGAAATACATGATAAAATTGACTGATTGTGTATGTAAATATGTATAATGGCATCTATTGAATGTATAGAGAATTGTAGTGCTATTTCTCAAATAGCCGAAAATTATAGTGCCATATATCTAATTAATCCTTTTTCTTAACCATGTCTAGCTACGCCCATAAGTTGCACCCCTGTATACCAATCACAGATACTCTCTTTGTTCCATATTGGCTGTAGCATATTTATCTAGATATGCATATATAAAAACATATTTTAGTGCGTAAGTACGTGTGAATCTAGAAAATCTGCAATATTTAATATGAAATAGAGGTAATATTATTTAGCACTAGCATGTTGGGAATATGCCCTAAAGGCAATCATGTATAATGATATTCCCGGTGTATTTATAAAATTATTAAGTAATCCTTGTATGAACATCAGATATTACCACTGAATATGTGATTCAGTTGTGGAACTACATATTTATGTTGTTCATACTATTTGTTCTTGGTCATTGAGGTTGTGTTGAACACACAATTTAGACCAATGTACAAGTGGATTGATGACACAGTTTCACTTATCATGGGAAGGGTGATGCTAATCTGACTTACACTGACTCGGCTAAAGTGTTTAACAAGTTGGACTGGCCCATAATTAAGATACAACGAGCAAGTTGTCATTTACAGTATCAAGCAATGGAATCCTTTGACCTAAGATGATCGCACGATCCGAGTTGTAGATCGGCTGACTTAGGTTATATTTTATAAAGGTAGAGTTTGGGCCGACTGTGAATTAAACTGCATGATGTGGATAACTAAGATGGTATTTGCCCCTCCGTAATGGAGAGATATTCCTCGAGCCCTTTCGTGTGATATAATTCAAGGAGACAGACTAAGTGTTAGTCTAGTGAATCATATATCACGAAACGATAAGAGAGTTAAGCTATTAAAGGGATGAAAACTACTCGCCTATAGCTTGACAAGGTATATCGTGTTGCAAAGGAACTTGAATGAAAGTCACATCGAAGATTGTCTTCTAGACTTTATGGCACGTCTTGCTAGAGGTCGCTACCATCTATCGACTTGAGACCAAGTGTTCATGGGAGTGAGTTGGACTCAAAGCCATGATGAGATACTTGGAAGTGTAGCTCATTTCGTGTACATGTGTACGTGAACCTACAAGATCACACACTTAAGGGTAAGGATCTCATGTGGATTAGATCCATGTGAATATTAAGATTCAACATAGATGGGCCTTAAGAGTTGATCCCAACTAGGGATAGTCCCAATATTAAGGATCAACCTAGATTAGATCCATGTGGATATAAGTGCAATGACAAGGAATAGTCCCTGACCTAGCTGTCACTTTCTCCACTCCTAAATCGGGCTAGACAGGATCTAGAAATCCCCTACCCGGTGCTCCTTACTATACGTTTGGATACCGATAGAGGCGTTGCATGTGCGACGCTAGAGACAGAGGAGTTCGTAGGGACCCAACGAAGGAGTTAGTGGGATCCAGAGAAGATGTTCGTGGGATCGATCGACACTGCTTCGACGTGCTACATCAAGTTCTGTATCTGCGCGTCTAGTGGTAATCTCGTGGTCTATCTCATAGCTATATCTTGGAATCACCGCGTAGAGGAAAAGTTTTTGTTTATCTTTGTGTGGCCCAACATAGCACCCTTCTTTCTTTGACGACACTTGCATAATACCCACACAAGAAAACAAATAAAAGTTGTGTTGGTTTCAAGGTGGGGGAGAAGGCTTTCAGCATGTGCGCAATTTGTTCCTCCAATTCATGGCATATAAATTTAGTCAGGAAATCAATTGTTTCTAAGTTTGACCAAATATATTGAAGAGGACATCAACAATTATATTACTCCATCTGATTTATAATAAGTGTCGCTTTTGTAGTACAAAGTTTGTACTAGCTTAATACAAAATGAACGACACTTATTATGGATCGGAGAGAGTATTAAAAATAAAGTGTAAACATGTATCTTATGGCGAGTTTATTGATATTAATCCGTCATTATAGATATTTATTCTTTTGTATGCGTACTTAATCAAACTTAGGAAATACTACTCCCTCCAATCCATAATAAATGTCGTTATGGATCATAGGAAGTAACTTTTTTATAAATTTATATGTCATGTATTTGGGAGTCGAAGGTACTAGGTTGCTAAGGGAAAGAAAGATGGAATTTTTTGGACCATCAACAAAGTCGATGGTTGAGGAAGAATTCCGTCCTTACATGCGGACCACACTCTTATATTGTGTGCAACCAACTTGAAATAGTTACACGGGATTTGTTTTGATCTAGGATAGCATTTTTCTAAACGGATAAAGGCGCCGGAGACGCCAAAATTTTATTCATGAGATCAATATGAATGTACATCATAGATTAGAAACCCTTGCCACTCCATATTTTGAAGAGTGTAAATAACAGGGCAAAGAGGTTGAAAGATCATGTGTGCCTCATGTGTGGTTTTGGTAATTAATGACAATATCTATGGACTAATGTTTGCATTGAGTTGCACTTGTAGGAATTGTCCATTGGCATCGCTTGGAGCATGTGTTGGCTTCAAGATAGAAGAAATGAAGAAGAAGCATTGTCTAAGGGCTTTGGGACTATTAGAATCTTGTATAAGAAGAATAAAAAAAGAAGATCAAGTGTGTCTTGAAGAAGTATATGTAGTTCCTCATGTGTATCTTCAAGACATCATCCAATTGGAGTTATAAGAAATGTTGTGCAAGCTCAAGATGCGTAATCTCTAAAAGGTCTCATGCTAGAATCTTGCCATCCTCGGTGATCATGGATTGATGAAGACAATGTCAAAGAAGAGGTTTACCCATGGTGTATGGGGAAGCATATTTCAAGTCTTCATCATACAAGCTCAAGGAAAAACAATCAAGAAAGGTGTCCATCTTGAGAAGGACAAGATCATCTACATCAATCTCAAGTGGAATGCTCAAGGCAAAGGTTGTCGGTCTCATGTTGTTATTTGGGAGACCGGTTTATAGGATAGATAATCGTACTATCAAGAGGGGCTCTCGAGTGAGTAACTGTTGGAGATATGCCCTAGAGGCAATAATAAATATAGTTATTATTATATCTTTGTGTTTATGATAAATGTTTACATTCATGCTATAATAGTATTAACAAGGAAACATTAATACTTGTGTGATTTGTAGACTAAAATAAGAGTCCCTAGTAAAGCCTCTATATATTACTAGCTTGTTGGTTAACAGATGATTGTGGTTTCCCTATCATGAACATTGAGATGTTATTAACAACAAGATCATATCGTTAGGAGAATGATATGGTGGACATACTCCTATAGATAAGCGTAGCATAAAGATCAAGTCATTTTAATAGTTCAATTGCTATATGCTTTCTGATACATAGTAATCTAATTCCTTCGACCATGAGATCATGCATATCACCTTTACTGGATGGATGCTTTGATGACATCAAACACCACACCGTAACTGGGTGGCTATAAAGGTGGCATTGAGTGTTTGGAAAGTATTGGTTGAGACACATGGATCAAGAGTGGGATTTGTCCATCCATATGACGGATAGATATACTCTAGGCCCTCTCGGTGAAATGTCATCCAATTAGCTTGCAAGCATGTGACTGGCTCACAAGGGATCACATATCACGGGAACGATAAAAGAGTACTTATCAGTAACGAGGTTGAACTAGGTATGCAGAGATACCGACGATCATAACCTCGGATAAGTAAACTATCGTGAGACAAAGGGAAATTGATATCGTATGTGAGTGGTTCATTCGATCACAAAGTAATCGTAGAAATATGTGGGAGCCATATGAATTTCCAGATTCCTCTATTGGTTATTAATCGCAGAAGTGTCTCGATCATGTCCGCATAATTCACGAACCGTAGGGAGACACACTTAAGGATTCGACGTTGTTTGAGTAGTTATGGAATGATGAGAAAGAGACCGAATGTTGTTCGGAGTCTCGAATGGGATTCGGTATATCACGAGGAGATCCGGAATGGTCCGGAGAATAAGATTCATATAAGGAAAGTCCTGTTTCGGAGTTGGAGAATGGTTCCGGTGTTTTCATCGGGAATGTTCTAGAAGGTTCCGGAATGTCCGGCACTCCGGAGGGGAAGGGTACATGAATGTGTTATATCAATTTGATATGATTGCATCATGTACTCGGTGTCATCGCTGAACAAAATAGAGGGTTTATTCAAATCCTAGTTTGAAAAGTCAAACGCCAAGTTTGAAAGTCAAACGGTTATTTTTGGGAAGTGGGGAAGGAGGAGGAAACCGAGTTGGGGAGGAGTACCTCCTCCACCGCCGGCCCACCTCCAAGCCGAGTTGGGGAGGGACTCCCCTCCCCTTGGTCGGCCGGCCCCTCCACCTATATAAGGAGGGGCAGGGCTCCCCTCCTAGACACACAAGATCCCCGCCTCCAAACCCTAAGCCGCCGGCGCCGCCACCTGCTGCTGCCGCCCTAGGGCAAACCGCCGCCGCCGCCTAGCAACCCTAGCCGTCGGCCTAGCCCCCTCCTCGGCGTGTCTAAACTCTAGATCGTCGAGGGCTCTCTCATACTCCACCATACTCGCTCCGGCTTAAGGCGAAGCCTTGCGAGATCTCCCCTCTACTTCCGGTACCACACCGTTGTGCTGCCGAAATCGTGAGGAGAGTGCTACAACCTCCGCTGCCTGCTGGAACAAGGGAGAGGAAGGTCTTCGTCGAGTACCGAACGTGTGACCGACTGCGAGAGCGCTGCCGGAACGCAGCGCCGGGAGGATCGTCTACGCGATCTTGAGATCGAGAAGAGTACGACTACATCACCCACGAGAATCCGCTCTCGTTAAACACTTTGGAATCTTCGAGGGTGAGTTATTCCATCGACTCGTTGCTACAATCTAGTAGATAGATCTTGGCTTGTTTGTTTGTATGCGATAGAAATTTTTTGTTTTCCATGCTACGAATCCCTACAGTAACTTGATCACATATTTCGGAGAGAGCTCAAACTTTTGCATACTTGGCATCATATTTCTTAGTTCTTATTTGCTTATTTTCCATGAGAGGATTTAGAGATTGTGTTAATCTACATTACAAGCTCAAGTTCATCAAAAATGGATTTCATATGTATTCTCTATTGCATTTTCTATGTTGGAGGTGTTATCGATTTGTCTTTTATAGATAGGTTAAACCTCATCATTTGGTTCTATCCTAACTTTCTGGAATATTATGGTTCCCTGCAATCTTGTAGATATTATTTTCCTCTTCGAAACGATCCCCAAGATCATCAAAATCGGAGTCCGGATGCAAAAGTTATTATCGTTTTGGTGTTGATGTTTCTGTCAGTTTTCAGGGGGACGGAGACTTCGGTCTCGGGGGAGCGGAATCTCCGGCCCGCGCAGAATTTCGGTTCCAGAAAGTCTCCGAACGAACACCAGGAGCTTGCAGATCTGTCTTGGGTCGGAGACTCCGGTTTAAGTGCCCATCAACGAATATATATCGTGGGGGACCTATAAAAGGCCCCCTTCTTCCTCCTTGGGTTGTTGGCTTGCATCCTCTCTCTCCTCCATTGTTTCTACCTAGAGGCTTGCAATTAATCTCAATCCTTTCCATATTTTTTGAATCTTTTTGGGGAATTTGAAAGAGGAGATCTATATCTATAACTCCACCAGTCCATCTCTCATCTATGTGAGGGGAACATCTTGGGATCTAGATCTTGGGGTTTCTTTTGTGTATTTCCTCTTGTGTTCTTTCTCTCTTGTTCCCAATAGCTTTAGTAGCTTTGTTGGAACTTGAGAGTGAAGGATTGGAGCATCTTTATGGTGTTCTTGCCATTTGCATTAGGTGCATCAGTTTGAGTTCTCCTTGGAGGATTTGGTTGGTGAAAATCCAGAAGCTTGTTTCTCTTGGGTTCTTAGAACCCTAAATGGTTGTGTGGCTGATACGTCGTAAACGTATCTATAATTTTTTATGTTCCATCCTTGTTTAGTATCAACTTTGCTTTGCTTTTTCTACACTTTGAGGTATTTTTATACATTTTCTGGGACTAACCTATTAACAAGATGCCGCAGTGTCAGTTTCCTGTTTTCTGTTGTTTTTGGTTTCAGAAAAACTAGTAAGGAAATATTCTCGGAATTGGACGGGACAAAATCCAAAGTCAATATTTCATCGGGGAGAACACGGAATCCAGAGGAGAGATGAAGGGGCGCCACAGGGCCGCCACACCCTAGGGCCGCGCAGGCCCACCCTAGGGCGCCGCCCTATGGTGTGGGCGCCCTGGCCGCCCCCTGCCTCGCCTCTTCGCCTATAAAAGCCTCCTAATTCCAAAACCCTAAACACCTGATCAGATCTCCATGAAATAGTCTGTAGCCGCCGCCACCATCGTCCCTAGATCGGGGGATCTGAAGCTCTTCCCGATACCCTGCCGGAGGGTAGAGATCATCCTGAAGGCCTTCTTCATCACCATGCCAGCCTCTTGTATGATGCGTGAGTAGTTCAACCTTGGACTATGGGTCCATATAGTAGCTAGATGGTTGTTTCTCCTCCTTTGTGCTACCATGTTTAGATCTTGTGAGATCCGTTTATGATCAAGATCATCTATTTGTAATCATGCATGTTGTGTTTGCGGGGATCCGATGGATATTGAGATGCTATGTCAGATTAATTATTGATTCTATCATGTATTATTGATTATTGATTCTATCATGTCTGTGTTGTTTGAGATCTTGCATGCTCTCCGTTTCTAGTAGCTATCTTGGCCAAGTAGATGCTAGTGACTCCAAGAGGGAGTATTTATGCTCGATAGTGGGTTCATGCCTCTATTGAATCTGGGAAGTGATAGAAATCTCTAAGGTTATAGATGTGTTGTTGCCACAATGGAGAAAACAACAATCTCTTGTTCATGGAACAATTGTATTGTTTACTTTACACACATTGCTTAATGCAATTATCCGTTGCTTGCAACTTAATACTGGAGGGGGTTCGGATGATAACCTGAAGGTGGATTATTAGTCATAGATGCAGTTGGATGGCGGTCTATGTATATTGTTGTAATGCCGAATCAAATCTCATAGGAATCATGAATGTCTAGTATTTGCATTGTTATGCCTTGCTCAGTTCCTGTCAATTGCCCCACTGTAATTTGTTCATCCAGCATGTTATGTTATTTATATTAAGGAGAACACCTCTAGTGAACTGTGGACCCCGGTCCAATCTTTACCATTGTTACATCATCTACTGTTACCATTTACTTTCTGCAAGCAATCATTATCTTCCACACTATACGTTTAATCCTTTGTTTTCAGCAAACCAGTGAGATTGACAACCTCACTGTAAGTTGGGGCAAAGTCTTGAGTTTGTGTTGTGCAGGATTCCAAGTTGTTAGCAACACCTTGGAGTTGTTTCCTTGCTCCTACTGGTTCAATAACCTTGATTTCATAACCGAGAGAAAATTTGCCGATGTGCTCATCATACCTTCCTCTTGGGGTCTCCTAACGAATCTCTACAATTGAGCCGCGTCAGTGGCCATTGTGGTGAGTTCTTGGGGCCTCCAGTTAAGTTGTGGATCTCTCCTCAAGTTAGTGGCTTTGTTGGTGATTATTGGGAGCCTCCAATTAAGTTGTGGAGATTGCCCTAATCTTGTACGGGTTTGGTGACCGCCCTCAAGTGTCCCATAGTGGATCGGGTGCTTGCCGTGCGGCAGGTGCTCGGGAGAATAGGGTGAGGCCTTTTGTGGCGTTGGTGTTCTTAGTACCGCCCACCCCTCCAGCGAGACGTACTCCCTTGTAGGTAGAAACTCAGTAAAATATCGCCGTCCCCGCGTGTCTCGGTTATCTATATACCCGAGCTCTTTACTTATGCACTTTACATTGTGATAGCCTTCGTTCTTGAAGTAATCTATCTTGCTATCACTTTGTTGCTTGTCTTGTTAGCATAAGTTGTTGGTGCACATAGGTGAATCTTAGTATATATAGGCTTTGTGCTTAACAAAAGAAAACACTAGTTTTATTCTGCCATTGTTAAGCCCATCTCGTAAAAGTTTTTAACCGCCTATTCACCCCCTCTAGGCGGCACCCATGATCTTTTAGAGGTTTTGCATGAGTTGAGGAAGAACAACTAAAGATAGGTGAACCAGATGTTTCCTAAGAACCCGATGTGCACAGTTGTGAGCTACTCCATTGAGATCTCCTTTTATGTGGTACACCTTCACCTGAATTTTGGGGAGGGAATTAAGAATTTTGGCTAGAGTGTCCCTGCAACTCAAGTGCATGTAATCCGCATCTATTATGCGCTTGAGCACTATTTCCTTATTGGAGGCGCCGTTTTTTGAGGGGTTGGACTCTGGTATTTTTTTGGTGGTGTTAGTGTCGCTGCTGCTAAGGATCTGATCGCTTTAGTAGGAATTTTCTTTTATGTAATTCTATTTTTTTTTGGTTGTGTGCATCCATAATGCCAATAGGATAATGCGTTGTTGCAGAGACCGGGTGTAATTGGTATCTTGCGATATTAATATATGCTCCTTTAAAAAAAGTAGAAACTACTCTTGCAAGAAGAGTATTGTCAGTCATCATTGTGGGAGTATGAATTCCGAGGGCCTCGACATAGTAGGAAGCTAGTAGCATTGCTTTTGCTTCTTCTTCAAGGGTATAAGATGTATTCTTTGTTGTGGCTTGACACATGACATTATGGTTTGGGTCATATTTGTCAAATTTGATGAAGATTCCGATCCCTGAAGTACCTGGATTTGTAGCATCTTGAGCTTTTTTGGTTTTGTATGTCGCATAGGAGAGGATCTCTGGTCTGCAATGTATAAGTCGGTGCAATTTTTTGGCCTTGTTATGGGCATTCGTTGTCCTATACTTCTTGGTGTTGAAATATATTGCCTAACCCTTTTTATCAATCCGGACTGTTGGTTGCGTTGGCTAGTGCATACGATTCAATATCACAATAGGCCAAAGGGCAAATGATCGTAGGGTGAGTGTTGAAATATATTGTCTAGCCTTTTCCATCAGTTCAGACTGTTGGTTGCGTTGGCTAGTGCATGCAATTCAATACTTGGGTCTTCTTAGGTGCCTGTTGCATAGGCAAGTTGGTGAATTCCATAGTTTTATGTAAATATTGTGCATTGATGTTTATTTGATATTTTTCTCCCTTTTTCATGCCAAAGAGAAATCGTTCCTATACTTCGAAATACACCACATGAAAGTTAGTACATTGTGTAAGGTGGCATATCATGTTGATGCAGAGTCATTTCATGTTATTGATATTCTTTATGATATATTTATTTACTGTCATATTTATGATATATATTTCATGTTTGTCCCACCTCGCTTTCATGGGCCTAGGTGGTGATCCTAAAACTGACGGCAGTCGGGCAGGCCCGAGTGAACACAGTGGTGATGGAGCTGCTTCTTGGCAGCAGGGAACAACGACGGTGGCGGATCCCCTGGTGGACGGAGGATTAGGGACTCGTGTTGAGGTTGGTGTGGTCGGTGGCATCCTTGTTGCAGTGCGACGACGGAGCTTCACAGGCCCATTCGGGCCAGGGAGAGCCTGGTTTGTCCCTGCGGGTGTATCTGGTCGGCTATCGCTTTCTGGTGGTGGAGGCAGTTCCCTCCCACACGCTGTTGTACCACCTATCCTTGCCGAAGTTTTCTCTTTTCGGTCCTACCGGCCTCGCATCATGGGTTACAATGAGATGACGATGGCGACTGCAAGACCGTGGTGACATGTGCTGTTGGGCGGCGAGCTTGGTGGAGCAATACGAAGCGTTCGGGAGCGTGATTTTTTGAGGGATCAAAAGAAATCCTTGTCGTTCCTGAAGGGCGTCGAGTGTATCTCTTTCCTACATCTTGTAGCGCACCAGGAGGAACCCTAGGACTAGTCCGGACAGCGACATCGTCGTTGCCGCTTTCCCTTCTTGGATATGTTGCTTGATACGCGACGCTTCGGAATGCTATGTGCGTGGTGGTACTTCTCTAGGGGAGAAAATGTTGTGAGTTATCTCCGTTTTTATCAAACCACCGATGTCGACTTTGTTTTCTCTTCTTTGGGCTTGACCTGTGTTGTTTGCCCTGACAATGGTGCAAAGTTGGAGTTGTAGATCTTTCATTTTATATATTTGATCAAATTTAGAAAAAAATTCTTCTTGAGTAAATTTACACCCCAACTATTTTAGGGACCAAGTTTTCCTTTTTGGAATATAAGGATCTGCTATAGGGATAGCAAATCATGTATGGAATATGGTATCAACTTGAAAAGCTTAGGATTGGCTGTATTTCGTAGATGTGATGTCCTATCACTATTAGCCCCTTAGACGATCGTAGGGACGCATTTTGTTTGGAATCTTTGATGCACGGTTGATTTCTCTCACACAAGATTGGCACAAACCGAAGGAATATTATCGGGGGAGGAGGAGGAGAAAAGGTCACCAAGATAAATGGACGAGAGGAAAAGTTAGATGAAACCCAACCAAGCAATCCCGATATCCACAGCCTCCCACTCCATTGGACCAGAAGTGCACGGCCAAAACCCGCCGCCCGCAACAACACCAGACAAAAAACAATCAAATAATACTCCAAAAGATTACGCAAAAATAACAGAGGAGCAAAAGAATACACTTCTTTTGCACCAGCTCCGGCTCGTGCGCCTACTCTCGCTGCGAGGACGCCGAACCCAATCCAATCCACCGCAGCGCAGGGCAGCTCCCTGTGACCGGGAATCTCGAGAGCCTGAGCCTGAGCCTGAGCCTGAGCCTGAGGTGCCAAGGTTCTTCTTGGCTACATGGTTTCACTGGCGTCCCCTTGATCCGGGGTTTCTTGGACAGGATTGGTAACCGGCCATGTCGCTCTCGTCCTCGTCTATGTGCGGCGGGGACGGCGCCGGGATGAAGAGCGTGGTCTGGTTCCGGAGGGACCTCAGGGTGGAGGATAACCCGGCGCTGGCGGCGGCGGCGCGCACCGCCGGGGAGGTGGTGCCGGCGTACGTCTGGTCGCCGGAGGAGGACGGCCCGTATTTCCCGGGACGGGTGTCGCGGTGGTGGCTCAGCCAGAGCCTCAAGCATCTGGAGGCCTCGCTCCACCGCCTCGGCGCCGGGAAGCTCGTCACACGGAGGTCGCCCGACGCCGTCGTCGCGCTGCTCCAGCTCGTCCGCGACACCGGCGCCACGCACCTCTTCTTCAACCATCTCTACGGTTTGCTTTGCTTGCTTCCTTTCAGTTGAAATATGCCTGTGTTCGCTAGTACTATGCGTGTACTCTAATCTAAACAAGAAAAAGAAAGCTCTTTAACGCCAAGATCACCCTTCTTGCCAAGTTTTCAGCTGCTGATTATCCAAATTAACTTGAACTTAGCTTAGCTAGATGTAAAGTAACAAGTTATTTTTATAGAAACGTAATTCAAGCTACCTTTTCCTTATTTCGGCTTCCGTCTGATGTGTTCCAAGTTAAACCAGATCTGTTCTACCAAATTATCATACTCCATATCTTAATTTATTGTCCTTCCCAGTGTGTGGCAGTCATGGTCTTTCCCCATTAAGTAACTATGAACATTTCAGGCAACTAGGTCCTTAATTGCCAAAAGTTCTTGTAGCCACTAGCCAACTGATTCAATGAGTAGCTATATTGGCACTTACGCAGATGCACTTTCTACTACAGTCTCAGTTAATTGCTTGTCCTGACAGTAGAGATACCATATGATCTCCAGTAGAGAAGGCACCATGCCCTCATCTAACTCAACAAATACTGTGTCACGTCCATCTTTTCAGACCCGATCTCGCTGGTCAGGGACCACAGGCTGAAGGAGATGCTCACGGCCGAGGGCATCATCGTGCAGTCTTTCAATGCGGATCTTCTGTATGATCCTTGGGAGGTCAATGATGATGAAGGCAATCCGTTCAACATGTTCATGCCATTCTGGAACAGGTGCCTCAGCATGCCGTATGATCCCCCGGCACCACTGCTGCCCCCTAAGAAGATCAACTCAGGTGATTGCATATTCCAAACGTTATGGTTTATAAAGTTCAGAACATGTGCTGGGGTTACATCTTGGGTTCATGGTGAATCACAGTAGTATAATTTGCCATCCATAAAGCCTACAAATCGTGAGAGTTAAAATGTTCAATTTTCTGTATTTGTATAATGGAGTAATATTTTGATTCGTACAAGCACTGCACCACAGGTTGATACCAGAATGTACTCACTTGATTTACTTACAAAATAAAAATCAACAGGTGACTTATCGATGTGCCCATCAGACGATCTGATCTTCGAGGATGAGTCCGAGAGGGGAAGTAATGCGCTTCTCGCACGAGCATGGTCACCAGGCTGGCAGAACGCAGATAAGGCGCTAACTGCCTTCCTGAACGGCCCTTTGTTTGACTACTCAGTGAACCGCAAGAAAGCAGATAGCGCAAACACCTCCCTCCTATCACCTTACTTGCATTTTGGTGAGCTGAGTGTGCGCAAGGTCTTCCACCTTGTTCGAATGAAGCAACTCGTATGGAGCAACGAGGGCAACCACGAAGCCGAGGAGAGCTGCACCCTGTTCCTCCGATCCATTGGTCTGCGGGAGTACTCACGGTATCTTTGCTTCAACCATCCATGCAGCCATGAGAAGCCCCTCCTTGCACACCTCAGATTTTTTCCCTGGATCGTCAATGAGTGCACATTCAAGTTTTGGCGCCAGGGAAGGACTGGTTACCCTCTTGTTGATGCCGGCATGAGGGAGCTGTGGGCGACAGGGTGGTTACATGATCGTATACGTGTGGTGGTGTCAAGCTTTTTCGTCAAGGTCCTTCAACTACCATGGAGATGGGGAATGAAATACTTTTGGGACACTTTACTGGATGCTGATCTAGAGAGTGACGCACTAGGTTGGCAGTACATCTCTGGCTCTCTCCCTGATAGCCGAGAGCTCGACCACATTGACAACCCTCAGGTATGTGCAACTATTAATTTCTATAGAAAAAGAGACAATTCAGTGATGAAAAATAGTAGTGAATACTGATGCTTTCTTGTGTGAATCTATCATGCATTACCAGTTCGAAGGCTACAAGTTCGATCCACATGGGGAATACGTCCGACGGTGGCTTCCTGAACTTGCAAGGCTGCCAACAGAATGGATACACCACCCGTGGGATGCACCTGCATCCGTGCTGCAAGCTGCAGGAATTGAGTTAGGCTCCAACTATCCTCTCCCCATAGTAGAGCTAGATGCAGCCAAAGCCAGGCTGCAAGAAGCCCTATCAGAAATGTGGCAGCATGAGGCAGCATCCAGGGCCGCAATGGACACTGGAATGGAGGAAGGCCTTGGTGACTCCTCGGATGTGCCACTAATCGAATTTCCCCAAGATTTACAGATGGAAGTTCATTGGGAACCAGCCCGGGTAACTGCCAATGTGCCCACGACTGCGCAGAGACGTCAGGATCAGATGGTGCCTACCATGACAGCTTCACTGAACAGGGTTGAAACAGAAATGTCTGCTGATTTGGGGAATAGTGTGGATAGTAGGGCAGAGGTGCCATCCCGCATGCAGTTAGAGCCACGAACTGAGAGGGAGGAAATGATCCGTAGCACGGGCAACGCTGTTAGAACCAATGGGGTACACCATCACAATAACTTGGGCAACGCTGTTAGGACCAATGGGGTACATCATCACAATAACTTTCAGCAACCACAGCACCGCATGAGAAATATTTTTACAACATCTGTGTCAGAAGCGTCAAGTAGCTGGTCTGGCAGAGAAGGTGGTGTGGTCCCAGTTTGGTCGCCTCCTGCAGCATCAGGCCATTCCGAAACTTATGCAGCTGATGAACCTGATGTTTCTAGTAGGAGTTATCTGGATAGGCATCCTCAGTCGCACCTGATGATGAACTGGAGTCAGCTATCACAGTCATTGTAAGTCCCACACACAGTAACTCATTGCTCTCAGTAAACTGTGTTGATGTTGCCGTGGCGTTGATATTCTGTTCTTAGCCAACATGTTGTTCTCACTATAATGTAACACTATTGCAGCAACATTGTTACTTTGCCGTTTGTTATACTGTTACAAACACGCGTGGTTCTTGTGTCCTTACATGATCTGATTGATATATGATGAATTTTGAATTGCAGGACAACCGGCAGGGATGTCGAAAATTCAGTGCAGCCAAATTTCATCGGTTAGGGTTTTCCTGAAGCGGGAATTCATATGTAAATTGCCCACCCCACCTGCGCTCATGTATAGTCTGAGGAGCGTGCAAGGCAGGCATCTTTGGATCTTCCTGAACATGATAATAGTTGTGTAAATCTAATCCTCTAGAACCTATGGCTGTGTCATAGCTTTGTTAGAGTTTGTCGAAAAGGGATCTGTATTATTGATCACACAATGAGGGTTTTGTAGGGGGGCTGTTATAAGTCTATAACTGTAAATCCCCCCGTGTGATTGGCCATCTTTGGTTACTCTACTCTGTCAGTTGCATTACTGGAATGGTTTTGTATATATTGACCTGACCTTCTACAACTGCGAGATTTGGATAACTGCGATCAGAGTACCATGTGATGAGTGGGCGCATGGGTGATGAATAATTGAATATATACGGTAGACACAAGCATCAGTGCTGGGACTACCAGATCACGAGATTCTCCACTAAGTATTGCTACCTTTGGAGGCACTTTAATAGCCTTTCAGTATTGTGATTATTTTTCTTAGCGACAAGATATTGAATGAAAAGAAGGGTAGATTTCCTCTTTTTATTTTGTCTCGAAAGGCCACATCATTGGCGCAATACATAAGACACCAAGGATTCAAAGCAACCTTAACTAGCCACGTTACCAAAATAAAATCAAACATCATCTAGATGAATTCAGAACAAACATTCAACACAAGTCTAACTGAGCATATCATTGCCATGTAGGCATTGCCACTACATCAGAAGTTCAGAACTAGGAAATAGCTACATCTAATGTATCAAAAATTCAAAGCTAGAATCAAATATACAGAGGCCAATTATCAATGTTACATTCTTTGATTGGGGCATACTCAATGAATAGCGCCTTATTTTAATGCTGGGAGCAAAGTTCCAATTTCCACTGTACACTAAAACCACCAAAAATCTGGCATCCCCAGGTTCATCATACTCACAATCTCTGAGATCAACAATTTTCCATGGAGATAATGAAATAGCTACATACAACAGTAGAACTTGCATGCTCCAAAGAAAGAAAAAGGAACAGGGAAGCCGAAAAAAATCAACCTAACTCTTCCCACCAAGGCCCTCGTAAAATAAGATGTATCCATGATCTGTGTTGCCTGAGTATTCATGAGAGGAACCGAAAAATGTTTGCAGGGTCGACTCTTCAACCATCTCCACATTTTCATCATCGAAGAACAACCAGTGGTTGTGGCTTTTCACGAGGCTGACATAATGCCCATGGTTGGGGCCGCTTCCAACATGGACCACAACAGCAAAGAGAGAGTACTCAGTATCTACATCATCAGATGTACTACCGATCTTCAGCTCCATGGGGAATACAACACGATATGAGAGCTTCTTATACCGTCCAAGCTGCTCAATGTACTTAAAACGCTTTAGGTGGATCACCAATATTTGGGGAGCCTTCTTGATCTTCATTCTCTTCTGTGCTTCTTGCAAACTGGAACAATACCAAATACTCAAGTTCAGCAAATTAAGTTAAGCTGATGTTCCCTCCCATGGATCTACAGCACAATATGGGTTTTGATACAGGAATAAAAGAAAATAGACCACTCAGGCTTTATAATGTTTGCCCATATATACCAGAAAAAAGGGTACTCAAGGCATAAATTAGAGATGAGTAGTAAAAGCACAAATCAACATATAAAAGCAGACCATACTCCATGCCTCTATGGTGATGACAAGAAAAAGGCAGAAAAGATATATGGTGTACCTGCAGCATTTGTCACAGAAGAATTTGTCCTCGGCATTTAAAGTTTCTGTGGAGCTGAAATTTTTCAGGCAGCTTGTAATGGAACTATTCTGCTCAATGTCAACACTCAGATCAAAAAATGTTTCGTCCCTTGCAGTTACTGTCTCACATCTCAAGCATCTAGTTTCATTGGTCAGTATGCCCTGTGTAGGTTGTAGTAATAAGTACATAATGATAACAAATAAATTGGATCCTGAAGGGAGGTAGCTAGGTACACATAATATCTTCAGTCATTTTCGTTGAGTTCAGTCACCTGAAAATTCTTATGGACCAAGGTAACAGGTGGCTCTTTCCTAACTCCATTGGCCAAAGGTTGAACTATCCCATTTGGAACTTTTTCAGGAGATGATGATTGGGGTGAGTCCTTCGCAGCACTAGATTCTTTCTCCAGAATATCAACAAGCTCATTCAACAGAAAATTTAAGAACTCGTGTGCATCCTGCAGAGTAATTCATGGACACATATGTTACTAAAGAGGGCATCCAGGATATTATCAGGTTTTATGTAAAACTGAAGGTTGCCCAAAAGAAAAGGCTAGGACACCAATTATTTCCAGTTTATAATCTTGCCTGAATATATGTCTTAATTAAGGTTGATACATCGAATTCATTCCAACATATTATTACTTGGTTTTCTATTCTTCAATACTACCAAATGTCAGGTTCGAAGATTATTTCTAAGAAACTGCTCTGGAAGCCAGCATGGTAAAACTAAAGCAACATAGCAGATAAATGCATGCACATGAGAGGACAAACACGACTACATTCAGTGGCGGAGCCAAGGCCCGGCTAGTCTGGGCAGCTGTGCAGGCTATGGAAATTTCATAGAAACTATAGCAGGAATGAGAGGATCGAGCTACAATATCCATGGGAAAATGACCGTCAGGCCAGGTGACAGTGTACTCTGCCCAGGCTCTACTTATAAGCTAGCTCCGCCACTCACAACATTACTCTACCTATAAAATGCTTTGCCGTCACGAAAACTAAAAAAATATTATACAGAAACTGCCATCACTTGGATCTAATAACTGGCACATTTAACATTGAATATATATATACAAAGGTTGCCGAATGTTGAATTAATCAGGCCATGGTGTGAGGATATCATGGCTCAACCAAAGACATGTACTGACATAATGTGTCGCGTTACCTGGTGCATGTAGCTTCGAAACAACTCATTCTGTTTCTTCACTCTTTGGACAAAACGTTTTGGAGCAATAACACCTGTCTTTTTCTTGGACTGACTTACCTGCATGATATATTATCAGTTATCATTACTTCCACGAAATATAATGAGCTGTTGTTAATTCAGAGCCAACGGAAATATCCTGCCAATAGTTTCATGTCACATGGTAAAACTAACAATTATGTGTGTGGATGCAGAGTAATAATGACTTAGTGGCTGAGACACCTCTGCAAACTTTGGTTTACAACTTGATATGAAGGATCTTAGTCCCTACTAGGTGTTCAGCACTCCAAGGAAGACATCCAATATCTAAGAAATATAGATTGCATAAGACTGAATCTGCAGATTGAGTTTTCAAACTTCCATTCATTCCAAGTCAATTTGCAAAGTAGCAGCATGCTCAAACAAAATTACACATTAGATAACTAGGTCAAAAAAATCTCTTTTCGTCCACTTTACCTGCATGAAAAGATCCGCTAAGCAAGTCAAAAGATTTTCTTCTGCATCTCCAGGATTTTTGTTGTTCGTATAATATTCCAGTAATTGCTCCCTGAACGGAGTGCAAAAATAAAGTGCCTGGAACAAAAGTATAGGTAAGGTTTATGTAAACAATGCACTTAACAGATGTGTTAGAACAATCAATTGCACTGGCATGGCAAGCTACTGCATGCGATAAGAGCAGGATATAACAAAACATCTGTTCCACACAAAAAAACGAGGACAAAACTTAACCAGGCTTTGATACGCCGTGAAAAAGATTACATTATTAGATTGCAATTTACAAATAGTAAAAAACTGCCGGAAAAGCTAAACTAGCAAACAGTGGAAGTTCATCCTAACCAGACAACATTGCATTCTAACTACAGCATTGATTTTGAGATGTTTTAGTGGGCTAAGATTCCACATCTTTCATTCACCAATGATCGGGTTTGCCTAATGGTGTAACCATGTAAGTATCATCTCTGGCAAAACTTGCATAGGAAATATATGCTATACACCATCCATTCATCGAAGAAAAATTGTGGTGTTTGAAACACTCAATTTTAGTAATAACTTCCAAGGTACCCCTCAATTTGAAACTTCCAAGTAGGTTTAATCAGCTGCTCAACACAATATTTTTCCTACTCTAGTATATACATGAAAATATTCAAAGAGTATATGTATTTGTTTCTTTTATCGTATCAAACTTCCCATAGTAGCTTGTATCTAATGACTGTGTACGCTTGCCTAAGAGCAGAAGGAAAGGGGGGGGGGGGGAGGGTGGCGATGGCGAGCAGGAAAAGGGGCAGAACCGGGGGGGGCGGTGAGGGGAATGGAGGGCTGAGCCGTGTGCTGGTGGAAGATGGAGGGTAAGGGGGCGTTGTGTGGGTGGAAGGGGTGGTATGCTACAGAAGTTCTCTCGTGAGTTTGTGGAGAGGACAAAGGGAACAAGTCAATGAGATTCAGGTGGGTGGGACGGTTCAATCTTGTCGAGTCGGGTGCCAGAATTGTTGGGTTCCCGGATAGCGGTTTTTAAATAGTTATATTCAATGAAAATTAACCCATAGCAACGCACGGGTATTGTGCTGGTTAGATTGCAATTCACAAATAGTACAAACCTGCCGGAAAAGGTAAACTAGCAAATAGTGGAAGTTCATCCTAGTCAGACAACATTACATTCTAACTACAGCATTCTGCACTAATAGCAAGGTGGATATGCGGCAGCTCGTGCTAAGATAGTATATGCATGAATAGACGGATACACAAAAAGGATTTCTTTCCAAGCATGAAAAGGCATTAAACAAGGCTAATATTACTCCTGGATCTGCTCCATGTCATGGAGAATGAGGATAATGATAACTAAAGATATATAGTCCAGCCTACCTGCACATTTGCAATATGCACCAAAGCAGTATTGGAGGTATCTATCTATTTTACATTGAAGATAGTTAGGGCTCTTCTCAAGTGATGAAAAGTGATTTTTATTGTATTTATGGTGGAGTAGAAGTATATAAAACAAAGGCAAGTACACCTCGTTGGTCAACAGGATTGCTTTGTGTGTCACTGATAATAAGCGTTGGAATAATAATCTATGGCCTAGAGAAACGTCTCTTATGCAATGGCAAAGTATTAACTACATGCAGACAGATAGTTATTGCAATATATTTACCATGGTATAACAGGGCCTTGCTATTTTAGGGGGTCGACTGCTATTTACTCCATATAAGACAGTAAATTATTGCAATATATTCTACTCCCTCCGTCCAAAAATGGATGTCACAGATTTGTCTAGATTCGCATGTATCTATACACTAAAACGCGTCCAGATACATGTGAATCTAGAAAATCTGCGACGTCTAATTTAGGACAGAGGGAGTATCAAGATACAGCACAGATTCACTAGTTCATTTGTCCTCTATTTCTCTTTCTATTAAATGAATAATTAGGATGCAGCATAGTGTACATGGTGTAAAATAATAACAGGCTCTCACTGTATCAGAGAGCCGGCCACTATTTACTCCAAAAGGCAGTAAATTATTGCAATAGTATATCAAAATACAACACAGCTTCACTAGTTCACTGTGTATTCCATTTCTCATTTAATAATTAGAATCCAACTCAGCATGATCATAATGTTCAATAACGGAGAAAACGACAAAACCTTTGAATCAAAAACATCATTCTGAAGTGTATAAACAGCCATAGACATTACAAACAATGAGTTGCGGTTGAAGCTTTCACTGCGACCTCCTAGGGACATAATGCTTTCATTTGTGGGAAAACCAGAAAAATATATGTCTACATACGATACAACTCGTCACAGGTTTCAGCCCACCGATGTACCTCTATACTAACCTTAAATGAACTAAAATGAAAAAAAAATAGTAGCCTAAACGAACCAAAATGGAAATTAGTAGTGTTTCATATCGCTCGACCAGATATTCAAAGCTTTCTTCCAACATGACAGCCCAGTGTTGGTGACTTAAGCTCTAATAGGATTTTGGGACTATAGGTAGACAGTTTATCAAGGCAAATCATCAATTAAATATGACAGACAAACAAGTAAAAACACTCCAAATGTGAAGCAAATAAAATGGCATAATGGCACACATCTAACTTACAAGTAATCTTTTGCTATAAGGTTTTAATCGTTACAGAAAACAGTGTTTGAATCAGCTTCCAACATTAAGCTGTCATGTCTAAATTAGTAGATTATGCAAAAAGCATACTAATATACTACACAAAACAAGTGTTCGATTAGGTAGATGTTGGAGGTATCGATATATCCTATGCATGGGGATTCATGCAAGCGTGTACTTGTTCTTCAAAAGTTAAGTCGTTGCTATTGCACCTGGTTGTAGACTTTCTGACTTTGTAAACATGCTAACAACGTGAATACTGAACATAGTGTGATCATAACCAAAATCTATGTGTCAATCGCAAACAAGCAAAGATGGCTCAAAGGCTATCAAACATCCCACCTAATCGAACCACTTGCATACGTATACTGCGCAGGTTACCACTCAGCATGCAAGGCACGACAAATCTATAAGCTACAGGTTTCCAGGATAGGAAATGGAGACCTGGAGTACACTGTTGCAGTAGCAGGTGTTGCCGAAGTTCTCGAGGCCGAAGTAGCGTTCGCCTTCGGGGAAGTGGTCGCCGAGGGCCTTCTCAAGCTTGGAGCCGCTGGCTCCCATGACCATCCACCGGTCCCACCACCCGGTGGCGGCTCCGGTGAGGTACCGGAAACCTGAGCCGAGCCCGGAGCGGCTCCTCTCGGCCGCCGAAGAGGCCAGGGCGGATCTAGATGGTGTTCGCACCCAAAATTTGTGGAAGTTAGTATGGGGTTAAGTAATCACTGGATGAACGAGAGCTCGTACCTCGAGAACCGATGTCCAATATGCGGGCGGGGTAGAGTCAGCAGGGACGTGATGAGGCAGAACGGGAACGGCGATGGCGGCGAGAGGGGAAGGAGTTGGGGTGTGAGGTGCCGGCGGTGACGCTGAGCTACAGCACGGGGACAAGCTCTAGGGCACGGCGGCGGTTGAGTATAGGAGAGATTTTCAGGACTCGTTGGGTTTGGATTGGAGCTTGGGTAGGTCAGAGCATGAGAGCAGCGTGGGAGAGGACTGGATCGGGGAAGAAGAGGAAAGGTACAGGATGGTGGAGAGAAAAAGTCTGGCTGCTGAGCTGAGGGAGGATATGTGTTTGGATGGCTCGGATCGTTCCCTGGCATGATTGGTGGTGTACGATACATTTGACCATATGCTGCAGTATTTTACGAATAACCGTATAGCACTTAAAAATTATCCCACAAAAAAGTGTACATCTACATTATCTTTATAAATGTAATTAGCTCATTGTAATTATTCCCCTGCTTCATCCTCCGATCTTCATTCTTCTCCTCCACCTCATCCACCAATACTAATTCTTCTCTTTCATTTATATTGGTGGAGACTCGTGTAAAAAGAAAGAGAACTAATTTATCTAATATTTTTTAGATGTACACTTATTCGCGGACGGAGTATACACAATAAAATAGAGAGGAAAATATAGCAGATTGTATAAACTAGGCGTGTGAGAATATTTTTATACATCAAGTTGCAAACCCATCGTAACAAGTTTGTCACTAAGAGCATTTCCACCGACGCGCATAATAATGTGCCCAATAGAGGCCTATTGTGGCTCTAGCCTGGTTTTGGGCTCACAACGGTGCCTAATAGGTCGCCAACAGTTTTCTAAGCCTAATAAAATTGTCGACAGACCAAATACAGACACACAAGATGATCAATGGCAATGACTTAATGGCCGGAAACTATCGTGACATTGAATTGTCTCTCATCTCTGATGCGTGTTGGTATGCTCCGATGTATAACTTTATAGTTTATCATTACGTATTTCAATATTTTTGCATGTTATATAATGTTATATCTATATTATACATTTGATTTGGAGATTTAACAATGACTCCCTTTATTTTGATTACAACTCTCCAAAATAGAAAACCCTCTTTTGTGTAATTTAACTTTCATGGACCTTTGTGAACTCAAAAGGACATGGGATGTTTCGAGGATTATTTTTTCATAAAGACAAAACACCTAGAGCACTTGAAACTCGCGAGCAGATCCTTGGCCTCCTAGATCTGCTTAGGGCAAAGATGGATCCCTAGGGCAAGTTCCCCCTCCAGATGCCTTCCGGAGGTTAGGTTTCAGTGATTTATGGGTGTTCTGTATATCGTCTCCTCGAACCAGTTGCACGAGATGAAACTATTTGAGGAGGCGGAGGAGGCGCCAACTATATGGCGGTAACTATACGGCGGCGGCCTGTATAGTTGGTCGTCAACTCTTCTGCCTCTTGTGCTCACTTCGGGTTTTCTTCTAGTATTATTAATATTTCCCAAATAAGCGATTTACGTAGTTTTTGGCTCCTTTTCTCTCCAGTACAACTCCTCCAAGAAATGTGTCCATGGATCCATCATCTAATCTAATCCTGGTGAAAATAAACATAAAAAGTGCATGCTAACACCGTAAAATACCAAGATCCTACATCTACAATGCAAAATAATAATGTAAAACATGATGCAAATATGCCCTCATCAGGAGCGCCTAGCCCAGGTGGCCGCGCCTGATGGGGTTCGATGCATAGAAAACAAAAAAATTCCCACGATTGCAACTGCCAAGATCAAATCTAGGCGATACTTGTATTAGTTATAGATGGACTCACCCTAGTATACCATAAGCGGGATAACATTCCTGCAAACAAACGTGGTTTATATAGAGTGTACACGACCCATCCTCAAGAACGTGCAGACGATCAAGCTAATATGTTGCAAACCTATCTATAATTTTTTATGCTCCATGCTTGTTTTGCACCATTTATATTATGTTTTATCCATACTTCGTGACATTTTTATGCATTTTCTAGAACTAACCTATTAACAAGATGCCACAGTGTCAGTTCTTGTTTTCTGCTGTTTTTCTATTCCAGGTTTTTACCAAAGGAAATATTCTCGGAATTGGACGAAACAAAAGCCAAAGTTCCTATTTTTCCAGACACGACACGAAGTCCAAAGGGGAGACGAAGAGTATCCACGAAGCAACCACACCACATGGCCGTGCGGGCCCCCTGGTCATGCTGCCATAGGGTGTGGGCCCCTCGGACGTCCACCGACCTTGCCCCTTCGCCTATATATTCCCTCCAAGGCAAAAACCCTAGAGATCAGATCAGAAATCCACGAAAAGTTCCGCAGCACCGTCGCCACCGAAGACGAGATTCGGGGGACATAAGTCTCTGTTCCGGCACCCTGCCGGGACAGGGAATTGCCCCCGGAGCCATCTCCATAGACTCCATCGCCATCTCCATCGCCGTTGCTGACTCCCATGATGAGGAGGGAGTAGTTCTCCCCTGAGGCTAAGGGCTCTACCGGTAGCTATGTGTTCATCTCTCTCTCTCTATGTGTGTGATCTTATTATGGTCATGAGCTTTGTAATCTAGTTGAATAAGTAGATGCTAATCTGCTACTCAAGTGATTTAATTAATGTAATCTACGCTTATCCCCACGTGTGTGAAGTTGACAGTGTGCACATCGTGTGTGGCACTTAGGCTAAAGGTTGGAGAAATACTTATCATGAGTTATAATTTGAGTTGGATGTCTCTATGAAATTGTGGTGTTTGTTGGAACCATCTAGCTCTCAAGGTGACGGTTAGGGGTTATCTAGATGGGGAATGCGGGTTTTAAGGTGTGCTCTTATAGCCCTACATCGTGCATTAATGTTCGTTATCCAACCAGAGAGTAGTTCAAGGTAGCATAGTGAAGAGAAGATATTATGTGTTTATTGAGAGTGACCACTAGTGAAAGTATGATCCCTAGGCCTTGTCTCTAAGCATTGAAACACGGTTTACAATCAGACCTACTACATGTTTGCTTGCTGGCATTTTTATTTCAGATTGCAATTACCACTTATAATCATCCATATTACTTGTATTTCACTATTTCTTCGCCGAACAAGTGCACCTATACACCTGACAAGTGTATTAGGTGTGTTGGGGACACAAGAGACTTCTTGTATCTTAATTGCAGGGTTGTTTGAGAGGGATACCTTTGACCACTTCCTCCCTGAGTTCGATAAACCTTGGGTGATCCACTTAAGGGAAACTTGATGTTGTTCTACAAACCTCTGCACTTGGAGGCCCAACACTGTCTACAAGAATAGAAGCGTGTGTAGACATCAGCAGCGCCTCCATAATCGGTCACACATACGGTGTGCCGACGACTCCCGAACCCTTTCTCTAGCCGGGCAGCAGAAGTAGCGGATCCCTAGGAACTACACTAGCTCTATGCCATGGTAGTGGTGGTGGAGGGAAAGCATTAGAGCAGGGCTTCGCCTAAGAACCTTGCTCGTGGCAATGGACAAGCTAGCAAGAGGGGGAAGATGTCAACCAAAGGGCATATGAGAGAATGGTGAATGAGTGTGTGTGGAGAGGAGGAGGAGGTCACCTTCTTTTATATGCACCATGGGGCTGCCCCCTCCCCTCCTCTCATTCAATCTCCATTAAAGAACTTTAATTCCCTTAAAGGTCCATTAAAACACTTTAATTCCCTTAAAGGTCTTTCCATTAAAGCATTTTAATTCCCTTAAAGGTCTATCCATTAAAGCACTTTGATTCCATTCTAATATAACTCAATTTAATGAACACTTCATTTAATGAGTACTTCATTTAATGAACACTTCATTTAATGAACACATTAACATTTTGATCCCTTTGCTTTGTTTCGATACCTCGAAACTATTTCGATAGATTTGACAGAACAATTTTCTGCGATGTCCATTGATTTCCCCTATGTTTCCTATCTGCTCAAATGCGTCGGATTACCTTAAGTGTGTCTACCTATGGATTTGAGAACTATGTAGACATGATCGAGACTTTCTCTGATCAATAATAATTAGTGGGACCTGGAGATCCATAACGACTCCTACTAGTTCCTCGAAGATCTTATGATTGTCCGAACCTCTTTCGATGTAATCAAATTACTTTTAGCTCGCGATATTTTACGTGTCTGAGATATGATCACTTGGTATCAACCATACCTCGTTTAATCTAATTCCTCACAAGTACTCTTTTTCTTGTTCCTGTGATATGACATTCTAGTGATAAAATCACTTGCTTGCAAGGCTATGCCAATGTGATATCACCGAGAGGGCCCTGAGTATATCTCTCCGTCATCCGGATGGAAAAATCCACTCTTGATCCACTAGCCTCAACTAACTCTTTACAATCACCCTGTTACGGTCTGACATTTGATGCAATCAAAATATTCTTCTAGTGAAAGTGTTTGACGTGATCTCATGTTCTAAGGACATTGAGTTACTATGAATGTGATAGAAATTTAAACTTGATGACATGATCGTATTGCTACAGCTACTTTGGGGTGACTGTTCATCATATCATTCTTCAATGATATGAACTTGTTATTAACAACATCTAATGTTATGATCAGGAAACCTTTGATCATTCGTTAATCAACAGGCTAGTACAAAGAGAGGATTTACTAGGAACCTTATCTATTTATAATTCACACATGTATTAATGTTTCCTTATTAATACAATTATATCATGAAAAATAAACATTTATCATATACATGGAACAGCATAATAACCACTTTATTATTGCCTCTCGGGCCTATTCCTTTTAGTCTTCCACTTGCACTAGAGTCAATAATCTAGTTTGAAAAACTTTGCGCATTCAACACCTATGGCACTTTGGTGTTTTATATACGCGTTTGCTAGTTGTAAACATAATCACTGGATCTGACACTTTCAGGTCTGTGTGTATTTGCATGTCTTTGCGTCTCTATGCATCACTTATTTTCCAATGAGATGGCATTGTATAATTTTGGTGAGACCTTAGTTCCTTGGGGTTTAAAACATGTTGATATAATTGTCATACAATATATCTTAATAGTACTAGCCCATCGAACCACACATGGTTCCTTTGCTGCTACTATGGCAGTCTTATACTTAGCCTTTCGTTGTAGTATCCGTCACAATATCCATAACTTTGGAAGTCATCCAAATCCATCATGGAACTTTCTTCCATTACATTGTGCCACCTTAACCTATAGCCTAAACTGAGATAATCTTAATTTGTATGTTGTGACAAAACTAGTACTAATGTAACTCTTTACAATGAAAATATTTTTATAGTTCTAATGTAACACCTTACAATGAACTATTTGTATAGTGTCAATGTAACACCTTACAATGAACTATCAGTCAATGTAACACTTTACAATGAACTATTTGTCACTTCTATATACAAATATATTCTTAGCTCTTCTGAAGATCATAAGAATATCCTCACCATCGTCCAATGATTATCTTACAAGTCACCCTGGTATATGTTCATAACATTTAGAGCATAGGACATATATGGATATGTACATATCACGGAATGATTGATTAAGATATTCATGTGATTTCACTCACCAAGTGCCAAAACACTTGAATCTCGTTTATCCAGATATCCATGTGATTTTACTCACCAAGTGTTAAAACACTCAAATCTCGATTATCAACCTTATCCATGAGGCAAGAACCTTTCTTGTCATTTCCATATTGAACTCATTCAATATTTCATCTATGTACATTTGGCATAACCATATTAGTGTCTCAATCTATCCAAATAGACATTGATGCCTAATATTCTGGTTTTGCCTAAGTCGTTCATCAAATTATAATTTCAATGAAATTCTTAACTTGTGTAAAATAAAAGATACATCATTTCCAACCAACATGTCTTATACACAATGTATTGGAAATATGTCTCAATGCTCCCACTTAATTTCTTGCAAATGCAAGCATCTTTATCGTTTTTGATGAAATTAAACATTTTAACAATTTCATCATGGTGAAGATTGCAACTCTGCTATACTTATTCCAACTATTGAAATTTGCATGCCTTTTTTAGCATCCTTTGATTTAACAAAACCCTTCGGACTGTGTCATGTACATGTCCTAGGCAACCATTCTATTAGAAGAATGTTATTTTGTTTGTTCAACTAGCATATTCAACAATTGACTTATATAGTGGTTGCTACACAAACCCGTTCAGACTAAATATCTCTATGAAAGATCAAATCTTATCGTATTCAACTCCTTAAACATTGTCGTAAACTATTTACCGACATGTCGACTATTTCATATATGTGAAAAATCCATGCCTGTTTCTTTATAGATCCAGAGGGTTTTCCAAGTTCGGAAACTTGGTTTCTCGTGCATGGAACTATCATGAATTTTATGGCATCAAGCCATTTGACAGAGTCAGGGCCCATCATCGCTTGTTTGCATGTAGTCGGTTCATCATTGTCAAACAATAATGATTTAAACTCAAATCTTAGTATTTGATTGTTTACTCGACCTACGTGGTTCAATAGGAACTTAGATCTCCGTGACCACAACCTTTGAGGCACGTGAGCCATGAGCATTGTAGCTGCCTCAGGGACACTTTCTGGCACTTCACAACTCAACACATTTAGCTTAGGTTCAATGACCTTGTCAAAGTTCTATTATCCTCCCACTTAACTTTTCACAAAAAAATCCTTCTCAAGAAAATTGACGTTTCGAAGCGACAAACACTTGTCTTGGGTGCTATGGAGGAATACCCAACGGTTATTCGGATTAACCTACAAATACACGCTCATCCGATGTAACATCCCAAAAATACTAAACTTGGATCATCAAATTCTAATCCTCACATTTAGGGTTAACAAAAACTTTTCTAAATAAAATTATGAATGCATGCATAGGTGTATGCATTGATTTTGAATTCTTTTAAAACCACCTTGTTTGTTTGTTTCATTGCTTGTAAAATGTTTCTTAGGTGAAATAAACATCATCTAAAACATTTCCCACACTTTTCCTAAAGACAAGTAAATCAAAACACATATATGAAATGAATGGTAATTTTGGCCAATTTAACTCCCATGCCTACTTTGGCTGTCTCAAACTTTCAAAACCTAACAGAAACTTTTCTGGATCCTTGCACCCCTTGAATGTACACATAACAAGGTATCAAGGCCCACTTTGTGATCATCCAGAAACTTTCAAATGCATAGTTTAAATGACAATTCAAAATTGAATCTTTATCATATGGGAAGATCCCACTTTTTCAAAAACCACTCAAACAAGCTCAACTTTCAAAACCCAAGCATCTGCAGACTCACCAGCACCAATCTAGCAAACCCACCAAAATTCATTTCAAAATTCAAAACTTGATTTCATGCGGCCATTTCATCAAACAGGTTGCAGACACAAATCAAACAAACATCAAACACTATAATGTGCAGTAAAACTGGCCTAACTTGTTCCCTAGTTAGCTCACACACAGCTCAGTAGATCATCTAGGAAGTTTAACTAAGGACTAGCACCCCTGTGAGCTTGCCATTGCCATCAATGGTGAACAGCCGAAGCCAACCTTGCCACCCCATTGTGGACAGCAGGCTAGAGGAAGAACTAGCCGTGCCAACCTTGTCTGGGAGGCAGCCCACCGTCCACCTCCACTACCTGTCCCAGCCACGAGCGTTGCCAAGCCCTGGACCACGCGCACAAGCCGCGCCTAGACCATGCCGAGCATGCGCCAGAGCGCCACCCTCGACCAGCGTACACAGACCACGCGCCGCCCTCACCGCGTGCACACACGATCACCACCGACCCAGGAGACCGCCAGACATCCCCGTTTGCCGCCCCGTGCCATACAGCCACCGCCCGCCGTCGAAGACGCCGCCTCTGCCGCGCAGAGCACCGCCCGTTCCATACCAAGCCGCACCGCCCCATGCCTCGAGACCATGTCGTTGAGCATCGCCAGGAGACACCGCACCGTCCCCTACCCTTGCCCATCCTTTAGCCGCCTGTAACCTCGCCCCCGACGAGCTCACCGTGCACCCCGACGGTCCCCTCGCTCGACTATAAATAGAGGCCACCCCCGCATGATTTCTTCACACCATCTCACTCCCCTCTCCTCACTGGCCGTGCCACACCGCTCTCAGAGCAAGGCTAGCACCACCCCGCCGGAATTTCACAGGAGCCCGTCGCCTCTGGAGAAGAAGGGAGCCAGCGATTGGAGCCGCCCCAGGAGAAGCCATCAGTACCAGGAGATTCGCCGTCGTCGACTTCGTCGTTCGCCCACCTCGCCGACCCTCGCCTGTACCCCGGTGAGCCCCCAGCACCCCTCACTGGCCGCGCTAGGTTTCGTTCTCGCCGGAGTTGTCTCGCGTCGACGATGACCCCCAGCCGTTGGATTAGAACTAGATCGAACGATCCACGTTGCCCCATATCGCTTCGCCCAGCCCTGTGTCACTGACGAGTGGGGACACCCACTTAAGCAGCCCGCGGGAGCACTGCGCTTAGCAGGCCGGCCCAGTACTTTTTCCCGCGCAGCCCAGCGATTCAAATTAAACCTTTTTCTTTTTAAATTCAAACACACTTCTGTACCCAACTTCAAAAATCAACCCAGATCGATTCAGTGCACCAAATTGGATGAAACCAATTTTGTTGGAAAGGTCTGTGAATGCTGAATCCAAGCCCGTTGGATTCAAGTCATTTGGATCTGTAGATCACCCATAGTAAAAATAACAAGGCAGAAGCTTTTCTGCATTCAAACATTTTTCAAATTTAAACCATAAAAGCTTTTGAGTTGTTTCCAACTCTCAAAAATCACATTTAACCATACCTTTTAGAATATATAAAAATATATAGGTTTACTTGCAGAAATAATGTTCAAGTAATAAAAGAATGCTACATAAGCATTTCTAGCCACTTTAATTAATTAAAATAAAAGGGTAAAACCTTATTAAATTGTGACACCACTTTAAATCACATTCCCATGGACTACAATATGTGGTGATGACATGTGTCAACATGATCCCATATTTGGTTTGGAGAATATTAAATCTTAAGTAGTTTTTCAATGAGTAGAAATTACTTTTCTAAAAATAAAAAGAATCAAATCAAGCCTTAACCTTGTAATGTTAGAGATGATGTTAGATCATCTATAAGACCCTTGTGTGTGATGATTGCAAGTAGTTAAGTATTGTTTGGTGATTGTGTACCTCGTATTTATTCATAGACGCTAGTACCGACCAAGGCTACGAGGAGGAAGGAGGATACTACGAAGAAGAAGCCGAGGAGAACTTCAACCACTGCTCTGCACAAGGCAAGCTAGTAACTATGCAAGCTAAAACTTGCAAGACACTCTACTTTAGCAAGCCAAATACTACTAGTGGTTGTGCAAGCTGATACTATACCTATGCAAGCTAACCCTTGCAAGTTTACCCATTTGACAAACCAATCCTAGTTTTATGTGCAAGCTTCTCACTTTATTTCTTTATCAAAGCTTACTTAGAGTTTACTTAAGTGACTAGTAGATTTTGGAAAGGTGCTGAAGGTTGCATAAAGAGCATAAAATTTGGCCTAAGCTAGAAACCTTGATATCAGCCTAAGATATAAGGTTGTACTTAGTTGAAACTCCACTAGTTACCACCCCTCATTATTACTACCCCCACCTGTAGATGCCACTGCTAAGCATAAAACTTGATCAACTTTTAGATGGGAATACTTGGTGGAAAAATGGTTATGAAAACCTTGGAATGATGGATCATTCTATTGAAATGTTTTGGACATGTGTTTCCAAACACTTGATGATTTTGGTGATGAAAATGTTGAGGCATGAGCCTTAGCCCTTTATAAAACTGATGGTTGTCTGGATGCGATACCATTCCAATTTTAGCGTACAACCACAATACCCGAATATTGGGTAGGGCTTGACTGGAAACTTATATACCTTAGTATTAGTTCCCTCACGACCAAGGTCTGAGCTGAGGCTACCTTGTGAAGATTGTCCACCTGTGTAGTACCCAAGATGACAGCTGGTCATGGTTGGGAGGCCAAACTCACAGGAGAGGTGCTTATACTAGGGCGTGTAATTGAAAGGTTAGGATTGATTATCCGCATACTGAGTATGGTGAATTCAGGATTTTGTTCCTGACGGATGTATCGAATGTTGTGGTGAAAGTGTACAATCTCTGCAGAGTGTCAAACTATTCGAATAGCCGCGTCCGCGGTTATGGACAGTTGGAGTGGCCATACTGTTCCCCCGTCAGACTTTTCAAAATGACTTGTGAAATGAATTGAGACTTTGACTTGACCATAACAGAGTTGTGACCTGAAATACAAGTTCCCACTTAGGATTTATACAATTATGACTAGCTTCAGAACCTAGTAGAGATAAATCTGGCTTTTGCAAAACAACCCTAGAGCCTAGTGTCCTATTATCCAAAAAAAACCTTTACTTGTTAGCATTAGTTTGCGAGTACTTAAAGAGTACTCATGGCTTTGTCCCTGGCTATTCCCATGGCCAGACTAAGAAGAGGAGTACCTGGAAGATGGACCCCAGGAAGGTTACGACAACTAGGATCATCTCCCATCGTCAGCATTGCCTGTGACCCCGAAGATGGAGCTTCGTCGACGCTACCGTTATTATTACGTATTCCGCTGCTTGACGTTGTATTAAGAACTGGATCATGAGATCCCTATTTGTGTAAGAACTTATGTATCGTTTGTAATGGATGAAGTACTATGGTATCCAATTCTGTTATGTCTCGCAAAAATGGTAATCCTGGAATTGCGATGTATGGCATAACAGGCATCTAGGATTGAAAAATCCGGGTGTTGACAAGTTGGTATCAGAGCCATCCTGACTATAGGAGACCCTAGTTAGATTGGACGTTGAACCAAAAACTTAGTTTCAAAACCAAAGAACACAAATATTTACAAAAACTTATTCTCATTCTTACCTCTTTAATTCTTTCATAAAACTTCATGTTCCTCAAAAACTCTTGCAAAATAGATAAAATTTTGACACACTTGATCACTCTGCTAATCTACTCATCCTCTATTTTTGTAGATGGACGTGAAGTACAGCAAGTTTTACCAACTTGGGAATGGAGGAGACCTTATCTTTGAGAGGGATCTGGATCAGCTTTCGGAACTTCTAGAGCGTCCGCACCCCGAGTTCTTCGGAGCTCAGCTCAATGATCAAGGAGGAGAAGATCTGCAGTGGCTAATTGTTGCAAGTCTCCGAGGAAAGATTGAACCTCCCACTGCGGAGGGAATTCAGTTTACCTTAAGGGAAAACAACTAGATCTATGGACTTGCCAGAGCAATGCAGGAAGCTCTTTCCCGTCTGTGTGGGCATATCATCAATCAGATCAAGGGTACTCGCTTTGAGTTTTGCCCAAGGCGTGATGCAAATGGACAACCACTGGAAGCCCCATACCACCCCGAGCTGAAGACTCAATTGGACCACCTTAGCTTCATGATGTATGATTGTCAGCAGGAGTTGGACAACTGCTGTGACTATTGCAACCACAAGTCTGCCATCATCAAGACGAAGGATCAGACCATCGCCATGCTAGCAAAGGATCAAGTCTCGCTGCCGTCAGCTCGACAAGAAGGAGCGCATTATTGCCCGTCTTCGCCATCGCATCTCATCTCTGGAGGAGACCATCCACGAGAGAGACATGCAGTTAGAGGAAAGGGAGAATGCCGGAGAGGATCTTCATGGAGACCCTTACTCCTATCTCAGCGATGACGATGATTTTCTAGAGGATCAGGCCATGGACTTCTTCACTGATGAGGATGATTTCGCCTTCATCGATGATGATGAAGATGATGAAGCCACGGATTTCGAGGAGTAGTAGCACTTGAGCACTAGCGTAGTGAGTAGTAGTCGGTCCCACTGTATCGTAGATTCCAGAATGGTTCTTAAAACCATCTGTTTTTCCTTGCTGTGGTGTGCGTTGTATCGTGTGAATGAATGAATGAAAAAGCAAGTTGCTAGAAAAATCCGAATCAAACATTTAACACTTTTCAAAGACCGAAAACCTTAGAAATTTCCCTCTTTTCTCATGATCTATACCAATCTTCAAATGCCACGTGGAGGAAGTGGTTCAGCCCCGGACCCGATGTTGCAGATCCTGCAAATGTTGACTTCTGACCGCGAAGCTGAAAGAGCGGAACGTCAAGCCAACTAGCCCACAACAACCAAGGCCACGGAAATCAGGACAACCACAGATCTAAGCTCAAGAATTTCCATAATACCAACCCACCCGTTTTCACCAAGTCAGAAGAACCCCTAGATGCTGATGATTGGCTGCAAACCATGGAAAACAACCTAGAAGTCGCCGGAGTGGAAGCCAACGAGAAAGTCCTGTTCGCCACCCATTATCTAGCCGGAGATGCCAGGGCATGGTGGAACAGTGTTCACGTAATGACTGGAGGCCAGATGATGACCTGGGAGGAATTCAAGGTCAAGTTCAGTAGGGCCCCTGTGCCACCAGGTTTGATCAAGAGAATGAGAGACGAGTTCAGAGAGTTGAAGCAAGGAAGGATGACTGTAGTGGAATACCGTGACAAATTTTTGTCATTAGCTAGGTATGCCCCGGACGAGATAGACACCGAAGCCAAGAAGAAAGAAAGGTTCCTGAATGGTCTGCATGACGAGATGCAGACAATGTTAGTCAATATCCCCTTTGTTGATATTGAAGCCCTTGTCGACTCTACTATCCAGATGGAAGGAAAGATCAACCAGGCCAATGAGAACCGCAAGTGTCGCATGATGCATCAACCAGGAACCCATCAGACCCCAAAGTATCGCCCCAACCCATCTCCAGGATTTGCCCCAAGAACCAACAGACCCCCTATGACCCGTCCGACCTACCCCAACCGTGGAAACCCTAGACCCGGAGGAAATCACAACAACCCCGGCAACTCTAGCAATTTCAACCGCGCCCCACCCAAGTTCAACAACAACAATGCTACCGCCAACCCCAACACTGCCCCGAGGACTGGAAGCAATGCTGTGCCTGTCGCAGCCAAGGATAAGTCGCAAGTGACATGTTATGACTGTGGAAATAAAGGCCACTATTCCAACGAGTGCCCCAACAAGAAGAATGCTACAGCCCCCAACGCCAATGTCCCAGCTCAGCAGCAGCGTCGTGTCCAGCCAGGGAGAAGATTTGCCCCAGGGAATTCACTCAACCGCAATGGCCGTCTTTTTCTCATGCATGCTGAAGAAGCTCAGGAAGCGCCAGACATCGTGCTGGGTATGTTTTCTGTTAATTCAGTACTTGCAAGAGTGTTGTTTGACTCTGGTGCATTGCATTCATTTGTCACCGAAGAATTTTCCTGCACTAGTAAAATTCAACCAACCAAATTGAAGCATGTGATGATTGTACAAATTCCCGGATCAACCACCAAGGCTAGGCAAATTTGCAGAGCCGTCCCTATCCGAATCCATGGCATAGATTTTTATGCTAATCCAATAGTACTCGGAACTAAAGGTTTGGAAGTAGTACTAGGAATGGATTGGATGTCCAAACATAAGGGATTGATTGACTGTGCCAAGAAAGCCATCACCATGACCAGTACCACCGGAATATCAGTCGAGCATATATCGGAAACCTTACCTCGCCAATTCAAGTGTAACAAGAGTATAGCCCAACCTACCATTGACCAAGTCCGGATAGTCTGCGAATACCCCGATGTATTTCCAGATGTTTTGCCCGGTATGCCCCCAGATTGGAATATCGAGTTTATCATCGAACTAATCCCCGGAATAGGACCCATAGCCCAGAGACCCTATAGTATGAACCCGTCAGAACTAGAAGAACTGAAGAAGCAACTGGATTCCATGCTGGAAATGAGATTGATTCAACCAAGTGCGTCCCCATGGAGATCACCTGTCTTGTTTGTGGACAAGAAGGATGGAGGTAATCGTTTGTGTACGGATTATCGAAAGTTAAATGATGTCACCATCAAGAACAAGTACCCCTTGCCCAAGATAGAAGATTTGTTTGATCAGTTGACCGGTGCCAAAGTGCTTTCTAAGATTGATCTTAGAACTGGCTATCATCAACTCAAAATCCGTGCAGAGGATATTCCAAAGACTGCCTTTTCCACCAGATATGGATTGTATGAGTATACAGTCATGTCTTTTGGATTAACCAATGCCCCCGCTTATTTCATGAACCTCATGAATAAGATTTTTATGGACTTCCTGGATAAGTTTGTCGTTGTTTTCATCGATGACATTCTGATTTATTCCAAATCAGAAGAAGAACATGAGCTACACCTAAGGACCATTCTTGGAACCCTTAGAGAGCATAAGCTGTATGCAAAGTTTAGCAAATGTGAATTCTGGTTACAGGAAGTAGGATTCCTCGGTCACATTGTATCAGCCGGAGGAATTGCCGTTGACCCTACCAAAGTGAAAGATGTAGAAGATTGGCAAGCCCCAACCACTCAAACTCAAGTTCGTGCTTTTCTCGGATTGGCGGGATATTACCGCAAATTTGTAGAAGGATTCTCTAGTATCGCCAGACCCATGACCCAATTGCTGAAGAAGGACAAGAAGTTTGAATGGACCGACAAATGTGAAGCGAGTTTTCAAGAACTCAAAAGGAGATTGATTTCAGCCCCAATCTTGATCATGCCGGATATCACGAAGCCCTTCGATGTGTATTGTGACGCATCCAAGATTGGTCTCGGATGTGTGCTAATGCAAGAAGGCAAAGTTATATCTTATCTATCGCGACAATTGAAGCAACATGAACAAAATTACCCAACCCATGACCTCGAACTCGCAGCCGTAGTTCTAGCCCTGAAGACATGGAGACATTACCTAATGGGAAACCGTTGTGAGATTTATTCGGATCACAAGAGCCTAAAGTATATATATTCACTCAGAAAGAGCTGAATATGAGGCAGAGAAGATGGATTGAGCTAATCAAGGATTATGACCTGGACATTCACTATCACCCTGGTAAAGCCAACGTGGTAGCCGATGCCCTTAGCATATTGCCATGCCGCTTGAACTCCATGATTTTGAAGGAGCAACCAAGTTTGCACAAAGAGATGGAAGATTTTCGAATGGAATTAGTAAGTGAAGGATTTTTGGCTAGCATAGAACTTCAGCCCACTTTGATCAGTCAGATTAAAGAGGCGCAGAAGGGAAATGCCAGTATCGACGGAATCAAGCGTCGTATCGGTACAGGCAAAGTACCCAGATTCACCGAGGACGAGGAAGGAGTTTTGTGGTACAAAGGACGCCTTTGTGTACCATCAGATTCTGAGATAAAAGAAGTTATCTTGAAGGAGGCTCATGATACTCTTTATTCTATCCATCCCGTAGGAACTAAGATGTATCAAGATTTGAAAGAGCAATTTTGGTGGCATAAGATGAAGAGAGAAATCGGAAGCTATATCGCCAAGTGTGATATATGTCAGCGAGTCAAGGCAGGACATCAAAGACCCGCTGGATTGTTGCAACCTTTGCAAATTCCGGAATGGAAATGGGATTCAGTAGGAATGGACTTTATCACTGGACTACCTACTTCTAGTAGGGGAAATGACTATCTGGGTCATAGTGGACAGATTGTCCAAAGTCGCCCATTTCTTGCCTGTCAAAACCACCTATCAGAGTTCGAAGCTAGCAGAGTTATACATCGCTAGAGCATGGAGTCCCCAAGAACATCGTATCGGATCGAGGAACTCAGTTTACCTCAAGATTCTGGAAGAAAGTCCAAGAAGGTTTAGGAACCCGCCTAGATTTCAGTACCGCGTATCACCCTCAGACCGATGGACAAACGGAGCGAGTAAATCAAATACTCGAAGATATGTTGAGAGCATGTATGTTAGAATATGGATCCAAATGGGAAGACTGTCTGCCGTATGCAGAATTTTCATACAACAACAGTTACCAAGCCAGTTTGCAAATGACCCCATTTGAATTTATGTACGGAAGGAAGTGTCGCACCCCTTTGAATTGGTCGGAAGTAGGAGAAAGTCAGATTTTTGGACCCGACATCCTACGAGAAGCAGAAGAGAAGGTTCACAAGATTCGTGAGCACCTCAAGACCGCCCAATCCCGACAGAAGAGTTACGCCGACAAGAGACGTCGAGATCTCGCCTTCAACATAGGAGATTTTGTTTATCTGAAAGTGTCGCCATTGAAGGGAATGCAGCATTTCCAACTCAAGGGAAAGTTAGCCCCCAGATATATCAGACCTTTCAAAATTCTGAACCGTTGAGGAGAAGTATCGTATCAATTGGAATTACCAGAAGAGATGTCAGCTGTGCACAATGTATTCCATATCTCGTTACTTCGCAAGTGTCTCGAAGTCCCCGAGAAGACCGAAGTGTTCAAGAATATCGATCACCGGACCATAGAGATCAACGATGACCTGACCTATCCCGAAGTACCCATCCGTATTTTGGAAGAAGCCTTTCGAACTACCCGAACCCGAAGCATCAAGTTTCTCAAGATTCAGTGGAGCAACCACATAGAAGAGGAAGCTACCTGGGAGCGCGAAGATCACATCAGGACGGAGTTTCCAGAT
This sequence comes from Avena sativa, assembly GCA_916181665.1. Taxonomy (NCBI): domain Eukaryota; kingdom Viridiplantae; phylum Streptophyta; class Magnoliopsida; order Poales; family Poaceae; genus Avena; species Avena sativa. The sequence goes on from OV702280.1 coordinate 326,244,198, forward strand.
CTCTTCAAATCCTAGGTAATCTTTTCGTCCTTTTCAAATCTCGGGACGAGATTTTGTTTAAGGGGGGAAGGTTTGTAACATCCCAAAAATACTAAACTTGGATCATCAAATTCTAATCCTCACATTTAGGGTTAACAAAAACTTTTCTAAATAAAATTATGAATGCATGCATAGGTGTATGCATTGATTTTGAATTCTTTTAAAACCACCTTGTTTGTTTGTTTCATTGCTTGTAAAATGTTTCTTAGGTGAAATAAACATCATCTAAAACATTTCCCACACTTTTCCTAAAGACAAGTAAATCAAAACACATATATGAAATGAATGGTAATTTTGGCCAATTTAACTCCCATGCCTACTTTGGCTGTCTCAAACTTTCAAAACCTAACAGAAACTTTTCTGGATCCTTGCACCCCTTGAATGTACTCATAACAAGGTATCAAGGCCCACTTTGTGATCATCCAGAAACTTTCAAATGCATAGTTTAAATGACAATTCAAAATTGAATCTTTATCATATGGGAAGATCCCACTTTTTCAAAAACCACTCAAACAAGCTCAACTTTCAAAACCCAAGCATCTGCAGACTCACCAGCACCAATCTAGCAAACCCACCAAAATTCATTTCAAAATTCAAAACTTGATTTCATGCGGCCATTTCATCAAACAGGTTGCAGACACAAATCAAACAAACATCAAACACTATAGTGTGCAGTAAAACTGGCCTAACTTGTTCCCTAGTTAGCTCACACACAGCTCAGTAGATCATCTAGGAAGTTTAACTAAGGACTAGCACCCCTGTGAGCTTGCCATTGCCATCAATGGTGAACAGCCGAAGCCAACCTTGCCACCCCATTGTGGACAGCAGGCTAGAGGAAGAACTAGCCGTGCCAACCTTGTCTGGGAGGCAGCCCACCGTCCACCGCCACTACCTGTCCTAGCCACGAGCGTTGCCAAGCCCTGGACCACGCGCACAAGCCGCGCCCAGACCATGCCGAGCATGCGCCAGAGCGCCACCCTCGACCAGCGTCCACAGACCGTGCGCCGCCCTCACCGCGTGTACACACGATCACCACCGACCCATGAGACCGCCAGACATCCCCGTTTGCCGCCCCGTGCCATACAGCCACCGCCCGCCGTCGAAGACGCCGCCTCTGCCGCGCAGAGCACCGCCCGTTCCATACCAAGCCGCACCGCCCCATGCCTCGAGACCATGTCGTTGAGCATCGCCAGGAGACACCGCACCGTCCCCTACCCTTGCCCATCCTTTAGCCGCCTGTAACCTCGCCCCCGACGAGCTCACCGTGCACCCCGACGGTCCCCTCGCTCGACTATAAATAGAGGCCACCCCCGCATGATTTCTTCACACCATCTCACTCCCCTCTCCTCACTGGCCGTGCCACACCGCTCTCAGAGCAAGGCTAGCACCACCCCGCCAGAATTTCACCGGAGCCCACCGCCTCTGGAGAAGAAGGGAGCCAGCGATTGGAGCCGCCCCAGGAGAAGCCATCAGTACCAGGAGATTCGCCGTCGTCGACTTCGTCGTTCGCCCACCTCGCCGACCCTCGCCTGTACCCCGGTGAGCCCCCAGCACCCCTCACTGGCCGCGCTAGGTTTCGTTCTCGCCGGAGTTGTCTCGCGTTGACGATGACCCCCAGCCGTTGGATTAGAACTAGATCGAACGATCCACGTTGCCCCATATCGCTTCGCCCAGCCCTGTGTCACTGACGAGTGGGGACACCCACTTAAGCAGCCCGCGGGAGCACTGCGCTTAGCAGGCCGGCCCAGTACTTTTTCCCGCGCAGCCCAGCGATTCAAATTAAACCTTTTTCTTTTTAAATTCAAACACACTTCTGTACCCAACTTCAAAAATCAACCCAGATCGATTCAGTGCACCAAATTGGATGAAACCAATTTTGTTGGAAAGGTCTGTGAATGCTGAATCCAAGCCCGTTGGATTCAAGTCATTTGGATCTGTAGATCACCCATAGTAAAAATAACAAGGCAGAAGCTTTTCTGCATTCAAACATTTTTCAAATTTAAACCATAAAAGCTTTTGAGTTGTTTCCAACTCTCAAAAATCACATTTAACCATACCTTTTAGAATATATAAAAATATATAGGTTTACTTGCAGAAATAATGTTCAAGTAATAAAAGAATGCTACATAAGCATTTCTAGCCACTTTAATTAATTAAAATAAAAGGGTAAAACCTTATTAAATTGTGACACCACTTTAAATCACATTCCCATGGACTACAATATGTGGTGATGACATGTGTCAACATGATCCCATATTTGGTTTGGAGAATATTAAATCTTAAGTAGTTTTTCAATGAGTAGAAATTACTTTTCTAAAAATAAAAAGAATCAAATCAAGCCTTAACCTTGTAATGTTAGAGATGATGTTAGATCATCTATAAGACCCTTGTGTGTGATGATTGCAAGTAGTTAAGTATTGTTTGGTGATTGTGTACCTCGTATTTATTCATAGACGCTAGTACCGACCAAGGCTACGAGGAGGAAGGAGGATACTACGAAGAAGAAGCCGAGGAGAACTTCAACCACTGCTCTGCACAAGGCAAGCTAGTAACTATGCAAGCTAAAACTTGCAAGACACTCTACTTTAGCAAGCCAAATACTACTAGTGGTTGTGCAAGCTGATACTATACCTATGCAAGCTAACCCTTGCAAGTTTACCCATTTGACAAACCAATCCTAGTTTTATGTGCAAGCTTCTCACTTTATTTCTTTATCAAAGCTTACTTAGAGTTTACTTAAGTGACTAGTAGATTTTGGAAAGGTGCTGAAGGTTGCATAAAGAGCATAAAATTTGGCCTAAGCTAGAAACCTTGATATCAGCCTAAGATATAAGGTTGTACTTAGTTGAAACTCCACTAGTTACCACCCCTCATTATTACTACCCCCACCTGTAGATGCCACTGCTAAGCATAAAACTTGATCAACTTTTAGATGGGAATACTTGGTGGAAAAATGGTTATGAAAACCTTGGAATGATGGATCATTCTATTGAAATGTTTTGGACATGTGTTTCCAAACACTTGATGATTTTGGTGATGAAAATGTTGAGGCATGAGCCTTAGCCCTTTATAAAACTGATGGTTGTCTGGATGCGATACCATTCCAATTTTAGCGTACAACCACAATACCCGAATATTGGGTAGGGCTTGACTGGAAACTTATATACCTTAGTATTAGTTCCCTCACGACCAAGGTCTGAGCTGAGGCTACCTTGTGAAGATTGTCCACCTGTGTAGTACCCAAGATGACAGCTGGTCATGGTTGGGAGGCCAAACTCACAGGAGAGGTGCTTATACTAGGGCGTGTAATTGAAAGGTTAGGATTGATTATCCGCATACTGAGTATGGTGAATTCAGGATTTTGTTCCTGACGGATGTATCGAATGTTGTGGTGAAAGTGTACAATCTCTGCAGAGTGTCAAACTATTCGAATAGCCGCGTCCGCGGTTATGGACAGTTGGAGTGGCCATACTGTTCCCCCGTCAGACTTTTCAAAATGACTTGTGAAATGAATTGAGACTTTGACTTGACCATAACAGAGTTGTGACCTGAAATACAAGTTCCCACTTAGGATTTATACAATTATGACTAGCTTCAGAACCTAGTAGAGATAAATCTGGCTTTTGCAAAACAACCCTAGAGCCTAGTGTCCTATTATCCAAAAAAACCCTTTACTTATTAGCATTAGTTTGCGAGTACTTAAAGAGTACTCATGGCTTTGTCCCTGGCTATTCCCATGGCCAGACTAAGAAGAGGAGTACCTGGAAGATGGACCCCAGGAAGGTTACGACAACTAGGATCATCTCCCATCGTCAGCATTGCCTGTGACCCCGAAGATGGAGCTTCGCCGACGCTACCGTTATTATTATGTATTCCGCTGCTTGACGTTGTATTAAGAACTGGATCATGAGATCCCTATTTGTGTAAGAACTTATGTATCGTTTGTAATGGATGAAGTACTATGCTATCCAATTCTGTTATGTCTCGCAAAAATGGTAATCCTGGGATTGCGATGTATGGCATAACAGGCATCTAGGATTGAAAAATTCGGGTGTTGACATCCGATTTTGGTTGTAAACATTTTACTTATGCCTAGCATACCAAAGTTTAAGAAACAACTTGGGTTTTATCCCAAACCACAACTCATATGGTGTGTCATTTCAAAGCATCATGATGGAGCTCTTATCAGTGCAAAAGCGGTAGTGACTAAAGCTTAATCTTTAAAATATAATGACAATTTTATAAATAACACTGTTGATACTACCATCTCAAACACGGTTTGATTACATTTCACGAACACTCCATACTCCTATGGTGTTTTGAGAAAACGCAAGTCATTGGAATGATTCATCAAATCTTAGGTGTTTCGCTAAACTTATAACTCAAATATATTCCTTTATGATCCAATCATAAATTCTTTATTTTCTTGTTACAATAATTTTCCACTTCATCTTGAAATCATTTGAACATTTTTAAATGTTTCATATTTCTCCCTTATTAAGTAAATATACACATGTATTTACTCAAATTTTGGAGAAAGTGTATGAAGTTTAAATCCATCGCTCGGCGACACATAACGGACTATATACATCAATATACACAATGTCCAATAGGTTAGTGATGGCGCCCAACAATGTCGTGGGACGCTTCATTGGAAACCCGAAGAGCAAGGTGTGATGAGCACAACAACAAGTTTTCCCTCAGTAAGAAACCGAGGTTATCGAACCAGTAGGGGTAAGGAAATGTCTCAAAGGTGTTTCAAGCAACGTGGAAACCTACACAACACAAACTCAAGACTTTGCCCCAATGAATCAGTGAGGTTGTCAAGCTCATCGGTTTGCTGTAACAAAGGATTAAACGTATGGTGTGGAAGGTGATAATGGTTTGCAGCAAGTAAACAAGTAATAGTGGAAGATGTACCAATGGTAAAGATTGGACCGGGGTCCATAGTTCACTAGAGGTGATCTCCTTAGATAAACAACATGGCATGAAGGGTAAACAAATTACAACAGGGCAATTGACAGGAACTGAGCAAGGCACAATAATGCAATACTAGACAAAAAAGATCCTATGAGATTCAACTGGGCAATACAACAATATACATAGACCGCCATCCAACTGCATCTATGACTAGAGGTCCACCTTCAGGTTATCATCTGAACCCCCTCCAGTATTAATTTGCAAGCAACAGACAACTGCTTTAAGCAAAGTGTGTAAGGTAAATAATCCACTTGTTCCATGAACAAGAGACCGTTGTTTTCTCCCTAGTGGCAACAACACATCTACAACCGAAGAGATTTCTGTCACTTCCCTTGGAAACTAGAGGCATGAACCCACTATCGAGCATAAATTCCCACTCTTGGAGTCACTAGCAACTACTTAGCCAAGATAGCTACTAACAACGGAGAGCATGCAAGATCACAAACAACACAGACATGATAGAATCAAATAGACAAAACCATTAATCAATCTGACATAGTAATATCAATATCCATCGGATCCTCGCAAACACAACATGCATGATTACAAATAGATTAGATCTTTATCATGAACGGAGCTCACAAGATCTATACATGAAAGCACAAGGAGGAGATACAACCATCTAGATACTACATGGACCCGTAGTCCAAGGTGGAACTACTCACGCTTCATACCGGAGAAGAAGGCCCTCAGGATGATCTCCCCTCCGGCAGGGTGCCGGGAAGAACTTCAGATCCCCCCGATCTAGGGACGATGGTGGCGGCGGCTACAGAAGGTTTTGTGGAGTTTTGCTCGGGTGCCTAGGGTTTCTGCCTCGGGGGCTTCTTATAGGCGAAGGGGCGAGCCAGGAGGGCCACCAGGGGGGCACACCCTACCCAGGCGTGGGGTGGGCCCACCCACGCCTAGGGGGGTCTGGCCGCCCTGTGGAGCCCCTCTGTCTCGTCTTCTGGCTTCGCGTCGCCACGGTAAAATATTGACTTTGGCTTTTGTCCCGTCCAATTCTGAGAATTTTGATTTTCTGCCTTTCTGGAACAAAAAACAGAAGAAAACAGGCAACTGGCACTGTGGCAACTTGTTAATAGATTAGTTCCAGAAAAGATATAAAAACACCTCAAAGTATAGATAAAGCAAAGTAGATACTAAACAAGCATGGAACATCAAAAATTATAGATACGTTCGCGACGTATCAAGCATCCCCAAGCTTAACTCCTGCTCGTCCTCGAGTAGGTAAGTTTAAAAGAATAATTTTTAAGGTGACATGCACCATCAAAAGAAAGATCAAACTATTTGCAAGCATTGAAAGCTAGGATCAAAGAACTCTAAACATGTGCATGAAAGATGGAGTTCTAACAATAAGACAAAGTAACTATGCATGCAACATGAAAGGCTACAAACAAAGATCAATAAAACGTATTGAAAAACGTTTGTTTGTTTCACATACAGAAAACATGGTATAGTAGCATTCAGCTTGTCCCTCGTAGAGTAGCAAATAGATGCATAGGACACCTTCAAAGTTCATAAGAGTGACTAGATACAAATAGCACAAGAAAAGTAATATCACAATATGCATCAATCAATAAGTTTTGGGACACTGCACACAGAATGGCAACTATGCGCTCTTAAAGGCGTCTAAAGGTAGAAGGTGGAGACTCAATATAATAGTGGAGAAAGGCCCTTCACAAAGGGAAGCAGGGATTTCAAGTTTCAAAAAGAGCTTCCAAAAATTATGGTACTTGTTAGCTTTCAGCCCTCATTGCCCCTATCATAAGCATCTTGAAGTGATTAAGGTTAAAGTGAACAAACTATGGAGTATATGCTTGACAAAGTATAAGTTGGCAATATCAAGTCCCTTGAATACGAGGGCCACACCTCATGCTACTCAACTCCAGTCACCTGTAAGTTCTTGTCATAGTAAGTACATGCGTATCATAGAGAACCGCCAATGGGGTACACCTTGCACATGGTACAAGAACTATCCCATAACCAAAATGACAAGGCATGCAGACAATGAGCATCTCAGTAATATTTTTATTTACTATGTGCATAGCTTTTTATTGAGGATGCTTCACAGATAGCTCATTATGGTGATGCTGCAAGTTTCCACCATGATTAGGCATGGCTTAGGCTAGCGGCCCAGGCGTTTCTCTAACACAAAATACATAACTCCATGGACTTACAAGCTCCCTCTTTATTTCACACCGGTGACATCCATAGACAAAAGAGCATGATATCAATTATGTACAAGTGCAATGTTGAAAACGTTCCCCATGACAACATGGTTCTGTTAATTCCAACGTATAAGTACAAACATATACAACATAGATGACACAATGGTTCAAGTTTATTAGGGGGCAAATAATATAAAGTGTGTCATCAAGTTTGTGAGGGCTTTAATCACTAAGTTTTCACATAACAAAATACTTTTTAATTGGAAGATAGCTGAAAACAAGAATATACTTGAAATGGTGTAACACACCATACATAAGAGTTTATAGTGGACACTTTGGAATAACTTGGTTTTTTGGGAGTTGGAAGCATGAGTAGAGCTTACTCATACAAGTGGAGGCTAGCAAAAGACTGGGAGCAACCAACTAGGAGAGCAATAATGGCCATAATAATGCAGGGCGACAAAACATTACTAATAAAAGCATAGAGTGGTACTACAAGTCAAGGAATAAATGATCATAGAGACTAAGGTGACTTGTTCATAGTCATAACATGGTGTGAGCATGTGCCAAGTCAACCCAAACAAAACATCAAAGGAGAATACCACAATACTATGCTTTTGTATGCTAAAACAACGCATGATTTTTTTCAAGGCACACTAAGCAATCCCAATTTTTTGGAACAAGACATGCTACAGCAATAATCACTAAGCATAAGGTCAAAACAACACCTAGCATGTCATGCAGAAGTCTAAGTCACAGTCAATGCAAGCTCCTCTTGCACTTTCAAGCACGAACTTCCTACTCCTTTCCAACACCAAGCAACTTATTTGAAACAACACAGCGAGGACGGGGGTCCAAACTACTTTATTCAAGCAAACTAAACAACTAAGCAAACCAAACGAAAACTAAGACGCTCCAAGAACAACACAACAATGCATGAAACAATAAAAACGAAGTGTCTAGACAGACCTGAGCTTTTTATTGATGAAGAAGGAGATGCCTTGGGCATCCCCAAGCTTTGACGCTTGTACCTCTTGGATATTTCTTGGGGTGACACCGAGGTGGCATCCCCAAGCTTTAGCTTTTGTCCATTCTTCATCTCATTACATCATTCTCTCTCTACACCTGAAAATTTTCCTTTATACAAAACTTCACACAATCTTCATTAGCAACATTAGTGTATTCAAAAGATAATAGACCTTTGGGTTTAGCTTTGGAACAGCAAAACTTTTCACCAAAAACACAATCTACTGTAGAAACTCTTTTAAAAAGCTCAATTCCCCAAAAGATAACTCAAAAAGGAATCAATAAGAAGCAAATGCAAAATTGCAGAAATCTGTCAAAACAGACCAGCAGGTAGAAACCGATTTTTTAGAAAATCTTATGTTGCTCAAATTAAAAAGTGTTGAACTAACGAAAGTTAGCTAACATACTGGGAGATGTATTCATAAATTTTGAGATCAATCCGACTTACAGAGACTCCTCACGAAATTTTATGGTGGAGGACAAAAATCTGTTTCGGGACAGCAACTCTCCAAATCTTACTTCCCTCTCATTAGAGGTCATTTTTGGCACAAAAAGCAAACAAAAAGGATAAGAAGAGGTCATTACTGAAGTAATAACTTCCAAGACTCAAGGAAACTCTTGGATTATCTCCCAACAAGTACTTTTCTTTAACGCCTTTAAGTTAGGCACAACAAGCAAAAAATCAAGTATTTTCAAATGAGGAAGCATTAACATCAAACCTTGCTTTCAAAGGAGGAGAAAAAAGCAACTTCTCTCTCCTCATAGGAAAGTGTTCAATACATTTCTTAAATGGTAATTGATATTTAATGGTGCCTTTTTCATATCAATGATGGCACCAACAGTTCTAAGAAAAGGTCTTCCCAAAGTAACAGGACAAGAAGCATTGTATTCAACATCCAAAATATATAAATCAACAGGGACATAAGCATTGTTAACCATAATGAGAACATCATTAATACTCCCCATGAGTTTCTTCTTAGCATTATCATCAAGTGGGACATACAAATAACAATCTTCCAAAGGTGGCAAATCAAGCATTTCATAAATCTACCTGGGCATAATAGAGACACTAGAACCAACATCACATGAAGCTTTGAGATCAAAGTCATTCACTTGCACATTAATAATGGGTTCCCAACTATCTTATACCTTCCTAGGAATAGAAACTTTGTGTTTTAACTTCTCTTCCTTAATCTTAGCAAGAGCATCTGTAATGTGTTTGGTGAAAGCAACATGCATATCACTAGCATCAGGACTTCTAGCAAGCTTTTGCAAAAACAGAATCACTTCATAAATATTGCAACCATCTATATCAAAATCAAGCTTAGCATCACTAGTAGTAGACTCATTAGGCTTAGGCATTGTAGGAGGAGGAATAGGGACTTCTTGTGGTTTAGTGGTATCCATTCTAGTGATGGTGCACACACTATTGTTTCTATCAATTTCAGCTTCCCTTTCCCACTTAGCATGAAGTTGAGCTAACAGTCTAACACTCTCATCAATAGAAGCTTGTATGGCATGAGTAACAGCAAAGGTATTTTCCATGGTTTCAGGTTTAGCAGCCATTTTATTAGTCAAGAAGGACTGTGCTTCAGACAATAAGGAAATGTTCTTCTCAACAGTTAAAAGTTTTTCCTCCACGGTCTTGTAGAAAGCAGTTTGTTTACTAATGAAGTCTTTGAGCATCACTTCAAGTTTAGAGGGGGCACTCCTATCATTGTTGTAGGGGTTCCCATAGGTATTGCCATTATTAGGAGGATAAGGCTTATAGTTGTTGTTACCACCAAAATTATTCCTATAGGCATTGTTGTTGAAATTGTTGTTTCTAATGAAGTTCACATCAACTTGCTCTTTTTGAGAAACCAAAGAGGCTAAGGGAACATTGTTCGGATCTAAAGGAGCTTTCCCATTAATAAGCATAGCCATAATAACTCCAATCTTATCACTCAAAGAGGAGGTTTCTTCAACAGAATTTACCTTCTTACCATGTGGAGCTCTCTCAGTGTGCCATTCAGAGTAATTAACCATCATATTATCAAGGAGTTTTGTTGCAGAACCCAAAGTGATGCTCATAAAGGTGCCTCCAGCAGCTGAATCCAACAGGTTTCTTGAAGAGAAGTTCAAACCTGCATAAAAAGTCTGGATAATCATCCAAGCAGTGAGTCCATGAGTGGGACAATTCTTAACCAAAGATTTCATTCTTTCCCAAGCTTGAGCAACATGTTCATTATCAAGTTTTCTAAATTTCATAATATCACTTCTCATAGATATAATCTTAGCATGAGGATAGTACTTTCCAATAAAAGCATCTTTGCGCTTAGTCCAAGAATCAATACTATTTCTAGGCAAGGATAGCAGCCATTCTTTAGCTTTTCCTCTCAAGGAGAAAGGAAACATCTTGAGCTTAATAATATATCCATATACATCCTTATACTTTTGCATCTCATAAAGTTCAACAAAGTTATTGAGATGGGCAGCAGCATCATCAGAACTAGCACCAGAAAATTGCTCTCTCATCACAAGATTCAACAAAGCAGGTTTAATTTCATAAAAGGTAGCATCAGGAGCAGGTGGAGCAATGGGAGTGATAAGTAAATCATTGTTGTTTGTGCTAGTGAAGTCACACAACTTGGTGTTCTCAGCAGAGTTCATTTTGGCAAACTGGAGCAGGCCAAAAACAGCAGCAGCAGCTAGAGCAAGAACTATTTTTTTGTGTTTTTTATAAGAGAAAGCAAACCAAACTAGACTAATTGTTTTTGAGTTTTTGATAAAAAGAGGCAAACAAACCAAGCAAAAGAAACTAAGCAAACTAAAAACAAAGTAAAGAGAAAGGTTGAGGAGGACTCCCCTTGTGAAGACGTCCTTAGCCTCCCCGGCAGCGGCGCCAAAAAGAGCTTGATGGTGCCCAACAACGTCGTGGGACGCTTCGTTGGAAACCCCAAGACCAAGGTGTGACGAGCACAACAACAAGTTATCCCTTAGTAATAAACCAAGGTTATCGAACCAGTAGGAGTAAGGAAACGTCTCAAAGGTGTTGCAAGCAACATGAAAACCTACACAACACAAACTCAAGACTTTGCCCCAACGAATCAGTGAGGTTGTCAAGCTCACCGGTTTGCTGTAACAAGGGATTAAACGTATGGCATGGAAGGTGATGATGGTTTGCAGCAAGTAAACAAGTAACAGTGGAAGATGTATCAATGGTAAAGATTGGACTGGGGTCCATAGTTCACTAGAGGTGCTCTCCTTAGATAAACAGCATGGCATGAAGGGTAAACAAATTACAGCAGGGCAATTGACAGGAACTGAGCAAGGCATAATAATGCAATATTAGACAAAAAGATCCCATGAGATTCAATTGGGCAATACAACAATATACATAGACCTCCATCCAACTGCATCTATGACTAGAAGTCCACCTTCAGGTTATCATCCGAACCCCCTCCAGTATTAAGTTACAAGCAACAGACAACTGCTTTAAGCAAAGTGTGTAAGGTAAACAATCCACTTGTTCCATGAACAAGAGACCGTTGTTTTCTCCCTAGTGGCAACAACACATCTACAACCGAAGATATTTCTGTCACTTCCCTTGGAAACTAGAGGCATGAACCCACTATAGAGCATAAATACCCCCTCTTGGAGTCACTAGCAACTACTTGGCCAAGATAGCTACTAACAACGGAGAGCATGCAAGATCACAAACAACACAGACATGATAGAATCAAATAGACAAAACCATTAATCAATCTGACATAGTAATCTCAATATCCATCGGATCCCCGCAAACACAACATGCATGATTACAAATAGAATAGATCTTAATCATGAACGGAGCTCACAAGATCTATACATGAAAGCACAAGGAGGAGATACAACCATCTAGCTACTACATGGACCCATAGTCCAAGGTGGAACTACTCACGCTTCATACCGGAGAAGAAGGCCTCCAGGATGATCTCCCCTCTGGCAGGGTGCCGAGAAGAACTTCAGATCCCCCGATTTAGGGACGATGTGGCGGCGGCTATAGAAGGTTTCATGGAGTTTTTATCGGGTGCCTAGGGTTTTTGCCTCGGGGGCTTCTTATAGGCGAAGGGGCGATCTAGGAGGGCCACCAGGGGGGGCACACCCTACCCAGGCGCGGGGTGGGCCAACCCGCGCCTAGGGGGGTCTGGCCGCCCTGTGGTGCCCCTCTGTCTCGTCTTCTAGCTTCGTGTCGCCCACGGTAAAATATTGACTTTGGCTTTTGTCCCGCCCAATTTCGAGAATATTGATTTTCTGCCTTTCTGGAACCAAAAATAGAAGAAAATAAGCAACTGGCACTGTGGCAACTTGTTAATAGGTTAGTTCCAAAAAAGATATAAAACACCTCAAAGTATAGACAAAGCAAAGCAAAGTAGATACTAAACAAACATGGAACATAAAAAATTATAGATACGTTTTCGACGTATTAGTTAGTCGTTTGCTCTTCTTTGGCCCATGAACAAGGTTTTAATTATCTCAAGAAAATTTTCACAAGCGTCAATTGATCAAAATCAAAAAACTCCAAGAACCCATTAACATGGAGTTTTTCTTCTTGTTTTATTTCCAATATAATTTAAACGGTGATGTCACTCAAAATTGATATTTCAATCATTCGTCTTACGACACTTTAGCATCAGTGTTTATGGACATGATTTATCCAACTAGATTTTTAAAAGTTCATTCATCTTCTATGGAATACAGCAATTATTTGAATAACCATTATTCTCATAATACCAGAATAAAATAACAATTATTAATACAAATATTGAAGGCAAGTTGATGTCAACGAGAAATAAAATAACACTTTGTTTGTTTTCAATGAACATCATCATATATTCTTTTGCTAGTTACTTAGGCCATTGTAGTTTATGAATTGTGTTGTTCTATATGACATTTCATACCAACAAATTCGGTATCCAATACAGGTATCCAGTACCCAAGAACCACATCGTTTAACAAGCAAATAATATACCCATAACGTGTATATCATATATATACCTAAGCTAGACTTTTCTAGTTTTTTCCTTACTGCCAAATATTTATTAGATTCTCTTTCAGTATTACATTTTTCTTTTTTAAAAAGAATCTATCAACATCAATAGTGGGGCCATACATATGACACATAGTCCAAAGCGTGTATAGTCAAATACTAATACCTTTGAACTTGCACTTTGAAGTTCATCACCATCATCAAATGTTTGGCGTTCTTTCAAATTTCATTACTTTTAGTAATCCTTTTAATGAAGTAAACATTTTATCTACATATTCTATTCATCCTTATCATGACAACTTTCATGATCAAGCTACTATAGCTCATAAGGACGAATCGCGAATATAATGTTAGTTCCCAAAACCTTTTGGGAGATCAGGACGCCTGACATCTCCAACCTTTGCAAATTCTCATATAATATGAGAACATGTATCTTACTAAAATTATATTCTATCATATTGCAACCAAACATTGTTTCAGATATCGCAATATATTTCATGCATGATGGTTTCTAAAACATTCTTTCAGCTCCTAGATAACCTTGATACTGAAACAACTTTCGAATATCAAAGATCATGGAGTCAATCATGATACTTGGATACTAACGCTGGAGCTGTTACTCTTGATTCAATACTACTTATTGAATTTCATGGAGCCAGTGAGGTTTTGCTGAAAGTTTGCAATAGTAATTTAAACTTTAGATTGACACTCATAAAACAATATGATACCAGTTTGTAAAGTAAAAATCCACAATTCCATAGTTATATTACCTCAATCATAGCTAAACACAAGGTAGTAAATGAATGCCAGTAACTACAACGAACTGTGCAAATTTACTTTGATTTGGTTTATGATAAGTTGAGTTCAACTTTAACCATACTACTATGTGGACTCCCACTCAAAACCAACATCCATCGAGTTGTTTTGGAGATTACATGAACCAAATTCACTATGGCACGACCGATCATCACGAGTGGTGGCACAACTCTAATGGCGAGCATCGTATGGGCATCATATCATCCATATGACTCGTGTTTTACCTTTCGGTTTATGTTTCGAGACCATGTCTATACATGCTAGGCTCGCCAAGTAAGAACCTTAGTACTCGTGTGTGTAAAACTTTCTTACACCAGTTATATGCGAACGTAGAATCTATCACACCCGATCATCACGTGGTGCTTCGAGACGACGAACTTTCTTAATGGTGCATACTAAGAAAGAATATATTATTATATTGATATTTAGTGGGAGGTGTCGTCTTATAGTGCTACCAAGGCAATTAAATACTACCTAGTTGATTAAATCAACACAAAATAAGATGCATCAAAGGATAAACATCACATGCATATATAATGTGATATGATATGGTCCTTCTCGCATTCGATCCCCATCTCGTGCGGCATGGCATGATCTCCATCATTCCACTGGCGTGTCACCAAGGTCCATGGCGCCACCATAAAGGTTGTTTTCCACTAATCTAATTACATGGATTTGCATTTTCTGGCACGCAAGCCATAAAATAAAATAATAACCATATGGCTCCTACCGGTTGTTTTACAATAAAACTAATTGCATACAACAACATTTATATCATAGACCATATCACATCATATGCCCTGCAAAAATAAGTTAGATGCCTCTAATTTATTTTTGCATATTTTACGCGGCTGTGGGATTTCTAGGATAGAACCTTTCTACCTACGAACTTCAGCAGACTGTTGTAAACAAGATATCAACTATAGTGGGAGAGACAAACACCCGCTATCCACTTATGCAAAACAAGTTACATGTCAAGCGTGGAACAGGTCTCATGTGCGAGGACATGTAAAGTTTGTCCGGGCCGCTTCATCCCACTATGCCACCAATATCCGAAATACAAGAGATTTGTAATAACAAGACTTATCAACACCCACATATCCATGTGTTCTAACCGTACAAAGCATCTACGCATATACATAGCTCTGATACCACTGATGGGGTTCCTTGCATAGAAAACAAAATAAATTCCTACGGTTGCAACTACCAAGATCAAATCTAGGCGATACTTATAACGGTTACAAATGGACTCACCATCGTAGACCGTAAGCGGGATAACATTTCCGCAAACAAACGTGGTTGATGTAGAGTGCACACGACCATCCTCAAGGACATGAAGAAAATCAGCGCCACAACGGGCAACGCCTTGATGCGGCTCAGATCACTGTAGAGCTTCGTTGGGAAACTCGATAATTTACAATGGTTCAAGATTATTAGGTGCAAGAAATTAAAGTGTGCCATCAATTTCGTGAGAGATTTACTAACTAGTTTTCACATAACAAAATAATTTTTAATTTGAAAGATAGATGAAACTCGATAATTTACTTGAAATAGCAATAATGCTAATAGGTAGATATGATGGACACAAATGGCATAGGTTTAAGTTCAAGGAATGGATGCACGAGAAGCATTTCCTCTCAGTACAAGTTTTTGGCTAGCAATGCTGGGTAGTAAGCATAATATTTGAAGGAAACAAACAAACATACAAGTGATAGAAACAATCATGAAATATTCCTTGAAAACACAAAAGATCTTAACTAAAGCATACTAAGCTTATGAGCCAACCAAGAAAGAAAGAAAATAATATAATACATGTAAGTGCTTTTCTCTTTTCCTTTCAAACCTCAAAAGGTGTTGCTACTGACCAAAGCTAGGTTTGCCAAAACCAATTTAAATTTACTTGATGCTCTCAAAGTGATACCAATACTAATCAACAAGATCAATCATAAAACAGAGATTGCAAACTAAGATAAGATGTGCAAAAAAGTAAATTATGAAACTTCTCATTAATATTCCATAAAGGCACTCACACCAAGGGATACATAGATAACCAACTAGAGGATAGATACTTCCACAATGCAAACCATCTTATATTATAACTTCTCTATTCATGATATGACTCTACTAAAAAGGTAAAAAGATGAAAGATAATGATATGATACTGCGGCACTCCCCCAAGCTTAACAACCCAAGGGGATGCCAAAACCTCATGACGAATTACTCATTCAGTGGTGGTGTTCTCTTGTCATCATCAGACTTCCAAGGTAAAGGCTCCTGATCCACAAAGGATGTCTTGGTTTCTAATACGTCGTAAACGTATCTTTAATTTTTGATGTACCATGCTTGTTTAGTATCAACTTTGCTATGCTTTATCTACCTTTGAGGTATTTTTATACATTATCTAGGACTAACCTAGTAACAAGATGCCACAGTGCCAGTTGCTTGTTTTCTGTTGTTTTTGGTTTCAGAAAAGCTAGTACGGAAATATTCTCGAAATTGAACGGGACAAAATCCAAAGTCAATATTTCACCGAGGAGAACACAGAGACCGAAGGGAGAGCCGAAGGGGGGGGTGTAGGGCCGCCAAACCCTAGGGCCACACAGGGCCACCCTAGGGCGCGCCGCCCTATGGTGTGGGCGCCCTGGCCGCCCTCCTGCCTCGCCTCTTGATGCATGCACCAAGTGTTGATGTGGAGAACCCCAAGAGCAAGGTGTGATGGAGCACAGCAGCAAGTTTCCCTCAGTAGAGACTGAGCTTATCAAACCAGAAGGAGGAAGGAAACGTCACACAGGTCTTGCTGGCAACGTGGAGACCCGCACAACACAAACTCAAGACTTTGCCCCAACGAATCAGTGAGGTTGCCAAGCTCACTTGTTTGCTGTAACAAAGGATTAAACGTATGGTGTGGAAGGTAATGGTTCGCAGCAAGTAAACAAGTAACAGTGGAAGATGTATCAATGGTAAAGATTGGACCGGGGTCCATAGTTCACTAGAGGCGCTCTCCTTAGATAAACAACATGGCATGAAGGGTAAACAAATTACAGCGGGGCAATTGACACGAACTGAGCAAGGCATAACAATGTAAATACTAGCTAGCAAGATCCTATGAAGTTGATTGGGCAATACAACATTATACATATACTGTAATCCAACTACATCTATGACTAGAAGTCCACCTTCGGGTTATTATCCGAACCCCCTCTAGTATTAAGTTACAAGCAACATACAACTGCTTTAAGCAAAGTGTGTAAGGTAAACAATCCACATGTTCCATGAACAAGGGACCGTTGTTTTCTCCCTAGTAGCAACAACATATCTACAACCGAAGATATTTTTGTCACTTCCCTTGGAAACTAGAGGCATGAACCCACTATCGAGCATCAATACTCCCTCTTGGAGTGACTAGCAACTACTTGGCCAAGATAACCACTAGAAACGGAGAGCATGCAAGATCACAAACAACATAGACATGATAGAATCATAAAGATAGAACCATTAATCAAACCAACATAATAATCTCAATATCCATCGGATCCCCGCAAACACAGCATGCATGATTACAAATAGATTAGATCTTGATCATGAACGGAGCTCACAAGATCTACACATGAAAGCACACAGGAGGAGATACAACCATCTAGCTACTACATGGACCCATAGTCCAAGGTGGAACTACTCACGAATCATACTGGAGAGAAGGCCTCCGGGATGATCTCCCCTCCGGCAGGGTGCCGGGAAGAACTTCAGATCCTCTTGATCTAGGGACGATGGTGGCGGCGGCTATAGACGGTTTCGTGGATTTCTGATCGGGTACCGAGAGTTTCTGTATCGGGGGCTTCTTATAGGCGAAGGGGGGAGTCCGGGAGGCGACCAGGGTAGGCAAACCCTACCCAGGCGTGGGTCCGGCCCCCTGGCCAGCCCCTCCGGCTCTCCTCTGGACTTCTTGTGCGTTCGTCCTGTCCAATTCCGAGAATATTTCTTTACTAAATTTTCTGAAACCAAAAACAACAGAAAACAAGCATCTGGCACTGTTGCAACTTGTTAATAGGTTAGTACCAGAAAACATGTAAAAAGCATCTCAAAGTGTAGACAAGTAAAGCAAAGTAGATACTAAACAAGCATGGAGCATTAACAATTATAGATACGTTTGCAACATATCAGCATCCCCAAGCTTAACTCATGCTCGTCCTCGAGTAGGTAAGTGATAAAAGAATAATTTTTGAGGTGAACATGCACCCTCACAATAAAGATCCAACTATTTGCAAACATTGAAAGCTGGGATCAAAGAACTCTAAACATGTGCATGAAAGATGGAGTTCTAACAATAGGACATAGTAAATATGCATGCAACATGGCAAGCTACAAACAAAGATCATGAATAATATGTATTGAAAAACGTTTGTTTGTTTCACATGCAGAAAACATAGCACAGTGGCAATCATCTTGTCCTTCATAGAGTAGCAATATAATGCATAGGACACCTGCAAAGTTCACAAGGGTGACTAGAAACAAATAGCACAAGAGAAAGTAATAACATAATATGCATCAATTAGTAACCTTTGGAACATTGCACACAGAATGACAACTATGTTCTCTTAATGGTGCCTAAAGGTAGAAGGTGGAGACTCAAATAATGGTGGAAGAAAAGCCTTTTTGTAAAGGAAGCAGGGATTACAAGTTTCAAAAAGAGCTTCCAAAAATTATGGTACTTATTAGCATTCAGCTCTCATTGCCCCTATCATAAGCATCTTGAAGTGGTTAAGGTTAAAGTGGCAAAGCTGGAGTATATGCTTGACAAAGTATAAGTTGGCAATCTCAAGTCCCTTGACTATGAGGGCTACACCTCATGGATACTCAAATTAGGGCCCAGGCAAGTTCTTGTCACTGTAAGTATTTGCATATCATTGAGAACCACCAACGGGGTACCCCTTGCACATGGTGCAGGATCTTTCCCATAATGAAAATGACAAGGCAAGCAGACAATGAGAATCTCAACAATTTTTTTATTTACAATATGCATAGCTTTTTATTGAGGATGCTTCATAGATAGATCACTATGGTGATGCTTCAAGTTTCCACCATGATTAGGCATGGCTTAGGCTAGCGGCTCAGTCGTTTCTCTAACACAGAATACAAACTCCATGGACTTACAAGTTCCCACTTCATTTCACATCGGTAACATCCATAGACAAAAGAGCATGATATCAACGGAGTACAAAAAGTACAAGTGCAATGTTGAAAACGTTCCCCGTGACAACACAGTTCTGCTAATCCCAACTTATAAGTGCAAGAATATACAACAAAGTTGCCTCAATGGTTCAAGTTTATTAGGGGCAAAGAATAAAGTGTGCCATCAAGTTCGTGAGGGCTTTAATCACTAAGTTTTCACATAACAAAATAGTTTTTAATTGGAAGATGGTTGAAAACAAGAATATACTTGGAATGGTGTAACACACCATGCATAGGAATTTATAGTGGACACTTTGAAATAACTTGGTTTCTTGGGAGTTGGAAGCATGAGTAGAGCTTACTCATACAAGTGGAGGCTAGCAAAATACTGGGAGCAACCAACTAAGAGAGCAATAATGGCCATAATTATGCAATGCAACAAAGCAAACTAATCAAAGCAAAGAGTGATACTACAAGTCAAGTACTAAATGATCATAGAGGCTAATGGTGACTTGTCATAGTCATAACATGGTGTGAGCATGTGCCAAGTCAACCCAAGCAAAACATCAAAGGAGAATACCACAATACTATGCTTTTGCATGCTAAAACAACACATAATTTCTTCAAGGCACACTAAGCAATCCCAATTGTTTGGAACAAGACATTCTACAGCAATAATCACTAAGCATAATGAAAAAACAACATCTAGCATGTCATGCTAAAGTCTTAGTCACAGTCAATGCAAGCTTCTCTTGCACTTCAAGTAAGAACTTACTACTCCTTTCCAAATACCAAGCAAAGTTATTTGTAAAACAACACAGCGAGAGCGGGGGTCCAAACTACTAAAGCAAACTAAACGAACTAAGCAAAGCAAACGAAAACTAAGATTCTCCAAGAACAACACAAATGTGTATGAAACAATAAAAGTGAAGTGTCTAGACAGACCTGAGCTTTTTTATTGATAAAGAAGGGGATGCCTTGGGCATCCCCAAGCTTTGACGCTTGTACATGTTGGATATTTCTTGGGGTGACACCATGGTGGCATCCCCAAGCTTGAGCTTTTTTCCATTCTTCATCTCATTGCATCATTCTCTCTCTACACCTGAATTTTTTTCTTCATACAAAACTTCACACAATCTTCATTAGCAACATTAGCTTATTTAAAAGGTATTAGACCGCAGGCAAAGCTTTGGAACAGCAAGGCTTTTCACTAAAAACACAAGCTACTGAATTAAATCCTTCAAACAAACTCAATTTAACTGAAAAGAGCTAAAAGAGAAATCAATAAGAAGCAAATGCAAATAATGGTAGAAATCTGTCAAAACAGACCAGCAGGTAGAAACGATTTTTTTGAACATCTTATGTTGCTCAAATCAAAAAGTGTTGAACTAACTAAAGTTAGCCAACATACTGGGGGATTTATTCGTGAATTTTGAGATCAATACGAGTTACAGAGCCTCCTCACGAATTTATTTGGTGGAGGACAGAAATCTGTTTCGGGACAGCAACTCCCCAAACTTAGTTCCCTCTTATTAGAGGTCATTCTTGGCACAAAAAGCAAACAAAAAGGATAAGGAGAGGTAATTACAGAAGTAATAACTTTCAAGACTCAAGGAAACTCTTGGGTTATCTCCCAACAAGTACTTTTCTTTAACGCCTTTAAGTTAGGCACATAAAGTTTGAGAAGATGCTCTCATAAGAATTATGAATTGAAGTCAAAGAGAGCCTCAAGAAGAAAATTCAAAACACATTTAAGTATAACCCACTTCCTATGCATAGGAGTCTTGTAAGAAAATAAATCAAACAAGCACATAGTAACAAGAATGGGAAAACAAAACAAGTGCAACTTCAAGATTTTCAACATGAATAGGGGAAACTTAATATTGTTGAGATACATGTTTCCCTCTCTCATAATAACTTTCAGTATCATCATGAATAAACTCAATATAACTATCACATAAAGCAGGCTTTTCATGATCTACAAACACATAATTTCTATCAAGCTCAAAAATAGTGGGATTAAAACCTTCAGAGGTTCTATCCAAAGTAGATATTTAAAAAGGATCCACGGGAACATAACAGTCCTTCTTTGTCAAGCATGGGAGACAATCAATTAATATAAGAGGTAAGGAGTTACTCTCATTAGAAGGTAGGCATGGGTAGATACATTCTTTCTCCTTTTGTTCATCACTCTCCTCCTCTTTTTCATTTAATGAGCTTCCAGTTTCAACAATTTCTTCTTCCATAGGCTCCTGCAAGGCATTAGTCTCTTCCATTTGTGAAAAGCATCTATTAAAATATTCAAGAATATAGCAATTTGCTCCCTTATAATTATCAAAGCAGAATTTTAGTATCTCATAAACCTCATGTTCATAAGGTGCATCATCAGTATTTTCAAGCAAACTAGCAAGTTCAAATGCACCCCTAAAAGCAATAAATTATTCAATTTGTTCCACATCATAAAAGTCATAATTTCCCTTAACATAAGAAGACATGGTAACATTATCATCATACTCACATTGAAAAGGCAGGTGTTTATACCTCCTACAGCAACAAGACTTATCAAAGCAATAAGTAACATTATAAGTAGAGCACGCGTCTCTAGCAATAGTATTCAACTTATCAATTTGTTCCCGTAAGTGTTTCCCTTTATGTGACAAATGGTGTTCCTTATAATAATACTTTTGTTCTTCCGTGAACCCACCTTGCCAATAAGAACTAGTTTCAAAGAAACCATCCATTGATAGAAAGCATGATTAAGGAAGGCAACAAACAAACAACTATTTTTTTGTGTTTTTGAATAAAGCAAGCAAACCAAACTAGACTAATTGTTTTTGGGTTTTTTGTAAAGAGGCAAACAAAACCAAGCAAAAGAAACAAAGCAAACTAAAAACAAACTAAAGAGAAAGGAAGTGAAGGACTCTCCTTGTGAAGACGTCCTTAGCCTCCCCAGCAACGGCGCCAGAAATAATGCGTGCACCAAGTGTTGATGTGGAGCACTTCGTTGGAACCCCAAGAGCAAGGTGTGATGGAGCACATCAGCAAGTTTCCCTCGGTAGAGACCGAGGTTATCGAACCAGAAGGAGGAAGGAAACGCCACACAGGTGTTGCTGGCAACGTGGAGACCTGCACAACACACACTCAAGACTTTGCCCCAATGAATAAATGAGGTTGTCAAGCTCACTGGTTTGCTGTAACAAAGGATTGAACGTATGGTGTGGAAGGTAATGGTTTGCATCAAGTAAACAAGTAACAGTGGAAGATGTATCAATGGTAAAGATTGGACCGGGGTCCATAGTTCACTAGAGGTGCTCTCCTTAGATAAACAACATGGCATGAAGGGTAAACAAATTACAGCGGGGCAATTGACAGGAACTGAGCAAGGCATAACAATGCAATTACTAGCTAGCAAGATCCTATGAAGTTGATTGGGCAATACAGCATTATACATAGACCGTAATCCAACTGCATCTATGACTAGAAGTCCACCTTCAGGTTATCATCCGACCCCCCTCCAGTATTAAGTTGCAAGCAACAGACAACTGCTTTAAGCAAAGTGTGTAAGGTAAACAATTGTAGAGGGAGTGCCCCTACCTTTACACAATATAAGGTGGAGTCCCCTGTGTTTACAATGCTAGTCCCTGGATCAATAGCTAGCATCCACAGTTAAGATGTAATATCAAGAAACAAAGGTCATAATATAACTTTATAACCAGGAATAACATAGTTTTATTACATCATACATAGCTCTTTTGGCTATTACATTACATTGCAGCGGAATAACTATAGTCATGGGGTCCTTCATCTTCAAAGTGCCACAGGCAGATGTTGGTTGTAGACTTTGTAATCCTAATCAATCAATCTTCACTAAAATCAATCAAACCTGCAACATTACAAGTTACAGCCACAAGGGTCAATACATTTGAATTGTATTGGCAAGTTTCACTACTATGTGGAATATAAGTGGATCCTGTCACTACATGCATATTTGGCTAAGTAGGGTTTTAGGCTCATTTGCATAAAGCAAAATTTATCCTATCTTTTCAAATGGGTTTGTTTCCTTTGTCAAATCTCCTTTTCAAAATCCCTTGAACTCCTTGGTAGAAACTCAAGTGTTCAAGTCCTTGTCCAAATCCCTTGAGCTACTTGGTAACCCCAAGTGCATCAAGTCTTATAAAAATCTCATGAGTTCCTTGGTAACCCCAAGTGTTCATGTTTTCGGCAAAATCTCTTGAGTTCCTTGGTACCCCCAAGTACATCAAGTTTTGTCAAAGTCTCTTGAGCCCCTTGGTAACCCCAAGTGCATCAAGTCTTTAAAAGTTTTTCTTTTAGAAATTAGAATGTCGAGATCTCCCATAGCTTCAAACTTTAGTTGCTCAGTATTGTCCATAACCGGGGACACGGCTAAGTACTTAGATTTTATTATCTTCTGCAGAAGGAGTACACTTTAACCACATGTCACAATCCCATCCTTTTGCCACCAGTGGCCACTGGATTAGTGCTCACCAAGATGGAGTACTGGCAGATTGAGAATGTGACGAAGTCTTTCCAAAGGGTCCTCCCATGCACCATTGCTAGCTTGTCTTCAAGTACCCATGTAGGATTCCAGGTCCTCATGTCCAGTAGCTTGGAGACAATGCATGGGTCTTACCAATGTAGTTGACTAAGCCAGAGCCATAA
Organism: Avena sativa; assembly: GCA_916181665.1. Classification (NCBI taxonomy): domain Eukaryota; kingdom Viridiplantae; phylum Streptophyta; class Magnoliopsida; order Poales; family Poaceae; genus Avena; species Avena sativa. Next base: position 326,268,087 of record OV702280.1, read on the forward strand.
TAGCATGTGGTTGCACACGAAAGCCACAATTGGAGAAACATGTTCAATCTCTAAGTTTCCTGGGTGGTTTCTCTTGGAGCACAACACAAAGAGATTGCCATAGACATGGTTCCTTTTGTTGCCACCTTCTCCAACTCAAAGTAACCTTGGCCACCCAGGTGGTTCATTGAGTCCTTGTTTTATTATATAAAATCACAAGTCCTTTTCTCAACTTCTCAAAATCTCAACATGTATCTCTTTTCAAAATATAGCATGGCTAAGCATGTAACAACTACATTGTTTTCACTAAGGAATGTATAGGGTAACCTATTAGGATTAGCATAGCATAGGTATAGAAATTCTTTTCAAAATCCACTAAGTATAATGAAAATAGTAGGACTTTAGATGATAGTGTCACTTGCCTTTTTGGTAGGGAATGATGGTTCACTCCTTGATCTTGCTAGTCTCACACTTTCTAACTTCACTACAATCAATCAAGCAAACACAATATCAACAAGTATTCCAAACCAATAATCAATCAACAATTCACACACACAAAACAATGGGATCTAAGTCATGCATGTAAGCATGCGAGAGATGGTTCTATTTGCAAAGATGGTCTCCACTAGTGTTAGACCCCTCCTTTATAAAGGAATGGATCCCTGTGATTGCAATGCTAGTCCCTGGATCAATGCTAGCATCCACAGTTTAAGATGAAGTACACAGATACAAAGGTCGTTTATTACATTCATTCCAGAGATAAACATAGTCTTTTACAACTCAGGGCCATAGGCCTAATACAAGAGTTTAAGGAATAAGTAAATAAACATAAGTCTTCATCTTCATGTGCCACAGGCAAGCATGTTGAGTGTAGACTCATGACTCCTACTCATCATCGGAGTAACCTGCAACATCACAAGTTACAGCCACAGAGGGTCAATACTTTGGAATAGTATTGGCAAGTGATACCTTAGTATATTTTTAGTGGACTATATTACTATATGCATATGGCTAAGTGTAGCTTGGCTTGCTTTGCTTAAAAAATAGGTTTTACCTATTAGTTGAAATCACTAAGTTTTTCTTTATCAAAAAATTCCCAAGAAACCACCAATAAACATTGGGGTCCTTCACCCTTGTTCACCCACAAGTTTTATTTTAGAAGTTGGAGTGATGAGATTCTTGTAGCTTCCATGTCTTGATGCTGAGAATTCAGCTTACTTCCTTTGGACTCAAAGTTTGACCTGAATTTTATTCTTTTTCCTTCTGGGGTTGTGAGTGTAACTGTACGATCGGCACAATCTAGTACTCCCTCATACTTAGCCATCCAATCCATTCCCAAAATCACATCCAATCCTTGGGAATTCAGGATTATTAGGTTCACTGGAAACTTATGTTTTCCAAACTCTATGACTAAGTCATGACATCCTGAGTTTACTATCATTTCTCCACCCGGAGAACTTACTCTTATAGGACACCCAATGGTTTCTACCGGCAGTTCATTTCTTTCAACAAATGCTTTTGATATGAATGAATGAGATGCACCGGTATCAAAGAGTACAAATGCTGAAATTGAATTGAGTCTGAACTTACCAGCAACGGCATCAGGCTCCTCATAGACCTCTTCCACATTGATGTGGTTAACCTGTCCTTTCTGAAAAGGATTTGGCTTGTTAGGTCCTTCAACTTTCTTCTCAGGGCACTCATTAGCATAATGCCCCAGCTTCTTGCATTTGAAGCACTCAACCTGACTGATGTCCTTTTTAGGTTGGTTTCCACTTCCACTTCCACTTCCACTGTGGTGGCTCTTATGTCCACTCTTGTGGTTCTTGTACTTATCATTGTCATAACTGCGATGATGCTTGTTGTCATGACGGTTGTGGTTGTGGTGCTTGTTGAATTTCCCATGCTTATGGGATCCTGAGCTGCCACTGTCATCATAGTGGGATCGCTTGTGAGACGATCCCGAGCTGTGTTTGTCGGAGTGTTTCCTCTTCCTACTCTCGACTTGCTTCATTTTACTCTCCAAAATAGCAGCCTTGTCACACAGAGACTGGTAAGTTGGAACATATGCCACAGACAGCTGCAGATTTAGCTCATCATTCAAGCCCTCCAGAAACTTTTCCTTTCTTTTTGCATCTGTGTCAACCTCATCTGGTGCATAGCGCGCCAGATTGTTGAACTCTTCTATGTATTCAGCCACGCTGCGGTGGCGCTGCTTCAGGTTGTGAAACTCCTTCTTTTTCAGGCTCATCATTCCTGATGAGATATGAGCAGTGCGAAAGCCATCTTCAAAGATAGCCCAAGTTACCTCATCAATAGGAGTGGTAATTTGGAAGTTGTCCCACCATGTGGCGGCTGGTCCTTCCAACAGATGTGCTGCGAACCTGACTTTTTCAGCATCCGTGCAGCCCACGGTCACTAAGTCCTTGTTCACGGAACGTAGCCAGTCATTTGCCACCATGGGATCAGTTGTCCCCGAAAACTTTGCTGGCCTCAATCGCAGAAATCTGGTGAGCATATCAAAACCCGGAGGGTTGTTGTTGTTGTTGTTGTTATTGTTGTTGTTGTTATTGGGGTTGTTGTTGTTGTTGTTGTTGTTGTTATTGTTATTCTGGTTTTGGATGAATGTTGTCATCATCTGCATAAGCTGTGTTTGCGCATTCATCATTTGTTGCATTTCCGGGGTGATGTTGTTGGGGTTGGGGTTTGCGCGACGGGGAGGCATCTGTGGTTTGTTCAAATAGATAAGAATGAGATACCCATAGATGTTTTATGCACAATACATCACAAGAAATCACATAGCATGCAACTCAAGGATAAAAGTTCAACAACCAGATAATAAGTTCATGAAATAAAACACACAAGAGGCAAGCCATCCACATGTCGGATGGTCCAATAAAAAGTTCGCAAATAACCAGTACGAGTATGAAAGATAAACGAGTAGTCAAGTCTACTCATCAGCATCAATCTCCTCCTCGACGAAGGTAAGACCTGCGTTCTCCATCGCGGTCTTGTTCTCCTCAATAGTAGTGGTCAAGGAATCGACCTTGGCCTTGAGAGCCCTCTTCTGGGAGCGAAGCCTCTCAATAACCATCTGCTGCTGCTCAAGCTCGAAATCCTTGGACTTCAGTTCCTCGGTCATGTTCCGGATCCTATTGTTCCTATCCTGGACGCGTTTCTCCTGACTCTTGAACTTGCGGTCCTGGGCCTCGAACTTCGTCTCAATTTCCTTGATCATCTCATCCTGCTGTGCGAAAAGTTTGTCCTTCTCGCGAAGCTGCACCTGGAGCTCGTCATTGCTAAGCATGACGTTCGTCCTGTCCGTGTCCACGTGCCTGAGGAGAGACTCTAAGTCCTGGAGATAGAGACGTATCGGCTCTGCCGCGTCCCTCGAGTCGTCCTCAAAGTCGATGGACTCTCCATCAACATCACATCTTCCGAAGACGTGGAAGTGAGTGCCCCTAACCTGTCGGGAGTGACGGCCTAACAGACGTCCTATCAGGTCCTGCATGACTACCTCCATGCCTCTCTCCCTGTCGTCGTGCATCAGCTTGAAGACGATGGCCTCCGTAGTGGGCTCTGTCTGGCGTCCGGGCTGGTTCACCTTGAAGCCCCAGAGGTCCTTCCTCTCGAACTTGGTGAGTGGGTACACCGTGATGGTGGGAAGAGGAAGATCGGGCAAAGTGGTAAGCTCAATGATACGGGGGCCAAAACGGGTAACCTGGAGCTCCTCAACAGTGCTGATGGTAATAGGCATCTATTTTATAAGATTGAAAAAGTTAGAATAACATAAATCAAGACAAACATTGATACATATCCATGGACACAATCATCACACAAGTCATGCATACATAAGTCCATTACATCAATCAAGGTCCATATTTATTTAAGGTATCATTTTTGGAAAATAAGGTGATAGATGGTGGAACTAACGAGGTGTGCTCACAATCCTATCTCACTGGATCTGGTGGCTATCACAATGTTCCTAGAGGCAACCCACCTATCTTGTTCACATGATTCCATCACTAAGTCTATTATATCTCCCCTTAACTCTTGGTTGGTGGCTTCCAACTCTTGGGTAAGTTCTTTCTCCTTCTCTAAGTCTTTTTGGAGGTTGAGCATTCTGCACTTGACTCTAGCACTTAGTTCTTTGATAGTCCTCCAAGCTGCATCTCTGGCTGACTCAAAGAATGTAGTGTGCATTACAGTGTTGGTATACATGCAGAATCCCCTTTCTTTGTGGTTGTCTTCCTTGTTTTTGTACAAGTGAAGTTGCACCCACCAATACTCCACTCCTTCATCCATCACTGGAAAGCCTTTGTAAATAGCTGCTCCATGTGCTTCCATTGCCACCATGAGGTCCTTGAGAATCTTGGGAAACTCAGTTTCACACTCCAAGGTCATGGTCATGAGTGGTCCTTTCTTCACGGCTTTGTTAATGGAGTTCATCTACAAATGGAGTTGAGAATGAAAAGATTAGAAAAGTTTTACGAGAAGATTAGACAAGTGTAGAAGTAGTTGAAACTTTTCCTTAGTGGTTTTCCAATCCTAGGGTCATAATCCTACAGGCAACACGGTGCTCTGATACCATCTGTTAGACCCCTCTTTTATAAAGGAATGGATCCCTGTGATTGCAATGCTAGTCCCTGGATCAATGCTAGCATCCACAGTTTAAGATGAAGTACACAGATACAAAGGTCGTTTATTACATTCATTCTAGAGATAAACATAGTCTTTTACAACTCAGGGCCATAGGCCTAATACAAGAGTTTAAGGAATAAGTAAATAAACATAAGTCTTCATCTTCATGTGCCATAGGCAAGCATGTTGAGTGTAGACTCATGACTCCTACTCATCATCGGAGTAACCTGCAACATCACAAGTTACAGCCACAGAGGGTCAATACTTTGGAATAGTATTGGCAAGTGATACCTTAGTATATTTTTAGTGGACTATATTACTATATGCATATGGCTAAGTGTAGCTTGTCTTGCTTTGCTTAAAAAATAGGTTTTACCTATTAGTTGAAATCACTAAGTTTTTCTTTATCAAAAACTTCCCAAGAAACCACCAATAAACATTGGGGTCCTTCACCCTTGTTCACCCACAAGTTTTATTTTAGAAGTTAGAGTGATGAGATTCTTGTAGCTTCCATGTCTTGATGCTCAAATTGTCCATTGCCTTGGACTAGGCTAAGTACTTAGGTTTTCCTTCTGCAGAGGTTGTGCACTTTCCCCACCAGACTTGGTTTCCCAAGACAGGACCTTTCAGAAGCCTTCCCTTAGTCAAATGGACGCGTTCCAACCTATCAATCCCTTCTACCACCAACTGTCCAAAAGACTAAGTTCTTGATAGCTATATGATCAAGGCAGAGCCCATATTGCCAAGTGGTTGCACTGTAAGCTTTCTCAACACTTGGCCTCCAAATCCCTTTGTGCCTGGGTGGCATACCACAAGTGAGATACACAACCCAAGTCCATGGCCTTGTGTAACCACTCAACATAACCCAATCCTTCCATTCCACCCAGGAGGTTCATTAGACTTAGTTGTTTTATTAGGAAAGCATAAGTCTCATGACTTAGCAATATTTTCATCATAGTAAGTATTCACCAACCCTTGTTTGCTATATAGCTAGGCTAAGCATGGTAAGATAACTTAACTTAGGAAAATTCCCTAGCAATTCTACAATTCCACACTACTTAGGATTTCCCAACTTAGCATTAGGCAAAAATAGCATGCAAGACTTAGCAAAATATCTAATGCTAGTACAAAACATAGGATAGAAATAATCATGAAAATATCACTTGCCTTGGTAGTGGGGAGAGTAGCACTCTTCACAATCACAATCACTAGTAAAATCTACACAAGAATTACAGCACATAATTACACACAATTATATACAATCAAAAATAATATGAATGCATGCATGCAAGAATTTACCAAGTGGTGATTTTTGAAAATTCTACCAAGCATGCACATGTTTACAGAAACTTAACAAGTCACAAGTTTGCCAACTAAACTTATTTGGCACTAATACAATTTACCAAAATAAATCTATACTTAAAATGGCCTTAAACATGTTCCTACAAATAAAGTCATTTTAACTGTTACTATTTGTTAAACACATTGGATATTCAGAAAGGTCTTGTTTCACTGAATCCAACGGTATAAAGTTTGCAAAATTCCAACGTGGCAATCAAAAGTTATAAGCATTTGAAATTTGGATCAAATTCTGGTTTTAAATCTGTTTTTAGTTCTAACACATGCCACGCGTCGTGTTGTGATTTGCGCGTACCGGTTCGCACCGGATCGAGCTCTACAACCGCAGGATCTAAATAGATCGTACGCTCCGGATCGCGTACCTCTTCGCTGATTAATGGATCTATCCTAACGCTTGGATCAAGATCCAACGGCACGCGAGCAAGCGACCATGTCCTGGCGGCGCGCGGCGTCAGCGAGCGGCGGAGCGCTCGGTCTACAGCGGCGCTAGTGTTCCAGGTCGTCCGCGAGAGGGAGAAGGGTCATACCAGATTCGCACGAGGCTGCTGAAGCTCAAGGTAGCGTCGGTTTGCGAAGGGGCGTGCTAACACGGCGACAATTCCTCGTCGGAGTTGAGTCTGGCGACAGGTGGTTCCGTTCGAGGTCGAAGGCGACGTTGTAGATCACTAGGAAGCAAACGGGGAATGTGGTCAGATGCAGAAGATCACGGCGAAGATGCATGCGTGAAGTAAAAGGTTTGGGGTGGTCTGGACTTACCACTGGAGCTCGTCAGAGTTGAAACCGGAGGCGGTGGCGGTCAGACATTTGCGTAGCCGACGTTCTGAGTCACCCGCGGGCAAACCAGGTGTGCTGGGAGATGTGTGAGGTCAAGCGGAGTCTGCTCATGTGAAGCAGAGGCAGAGGGGTGGTCGGAGGTGGCCGGAATTGTGGCTGCAGCTCGTCGGAGACGGCGGGTTTGCAGAGAGCAATGCGTGCAGCCTGGGGGCGCTCTGGGCTTGGGAGTTGGGGGAGAAGAGAGAGGGGGCAGAGGGGGTTTAAGTAGCCTGGTCGTGAGCGAGAATTACTCGTGCCTTAACGCGAATTTAAGCTGCGCAATCAAACAGGAAACGGCCGCGCTGATTTGGGATGAACTGGTCGTGCGGGTGGAGACGACGACACTCGAGTGGGCCGCGGTTGTCAGCGAGTGAGGGGAGTGGGAGCGGGTCCTTCCTGTCAGTCGCTCGGTGGGTGCGGGGTTGGGTAAAGAAAACGGTTCGCGGGGTGGGAGCTGCTGGGCTAGCTGGGCCGTGTTGGGCTGGGTCGGCCAGATTGGCTGGTTTGGCTATTTTTTTCTTCTTAATTCCTTTTCTTTTTCTGATTGTATTTCTAGAAATGGTTTTTAAACCTAAATTCAAATCTGTTTGAATCCAAAGCTTTACAGGACTTTTGTAAAATAAAACTTGTTCTTAATTGAGTGTCAAACACATCTGAACACTTCAGAACACTTGGGTCTTTTGAAAATAAATTAAACTATGCTTTTATGAGATGTGTGATAATAGGCATAGAATTTGTTTTCACTCATATTTTGCTTTGATATTTTGCTCAAGCTTTTGAGACCACTTAAGTTTGAATCCAAAACATTCTGAATGAATATCAACATCTTTCCCAATAGTATGTAGCACAAAGGCTAGGGTTTTCATACATAAAATAATGAGCCACAAATGCTCCTGTTTCTGAAATGATTTTGAGAAAAGCCCTAAATGATGATGAATGCAAGGATGATATGAATGAGTTTTGGAATATGAATTTAGGGATGTTACAAATCTAACCCCCTTAAGATGAATCTCGCCCTCGAGATTCGGATTGGCTAGCAAATAGGTGAGGGTGGTCTTTCCGAAGATCATCTTCTCTTTCCCATGTTGCTTCCTCTTCGGAATGATGATTCCATTGCACCTTGCAAAACTTGATAGTTTTTGTCCTTGTGACTCTTTTTGCGATCTCAAGAATCTTGACAGGCTTTTCCTCATAGGTGAGATCACTTTCAAGTTGGACTTCTTCCAAGGGTATGGTATCCTTCAAAGATGATTCTTCCATCTCTGGGTGACATTTCTTAAGCTGACTCACATGAAACACATTATGGACAGCTGACAGAGACTCTGGCAAATCAATTTCATATGCAACTTCTCCCTTGCGACTTAGAATCTTGAATGGCCCAACATATCTTGGTGCCAACTTTCCTTTGACTCCAAATATTTTCACTCCACGAAGTGGTGATACTCTAAGATAAGCTCTATCCCCAACTTCGTAGGTGACTTCTCTACGCTTAGAATCCGCGTAGCTTTTCTGTCGGGACTGTGCTATCTTCAACCTGTCCTTAACCAATTTGACTTTCTCTTCGGCATCTTTGATAAGATCAGGTCCAAATAAACTCCTTTCTCCCACACCATTTCATAGCAATGGGGTGGTACACTTCCTTCCGTAGAGAAACTCAAATGGTGCCATTCCAATACTAGATTGATAACTGTTATTGTAAGAGAACTCTGCGTAAGGCAGACTTTCATCCCAACTTGCTCCATAGTCTAGGGCACATGCCCTCAACATGTCTTCAAGAATTTGATTAGTCCTTTCCGTTTGTCCATCAGTTTGAGGATGAAAGTCGGTGCTGAATTCCAATCTTGTTCCCAAAGATTCATGAAGCTGTCTCCAAAAGTGAGAAGTAAACTGAGTTCCTCTATCAGACACAATACTCTTAGGCACACCGTGAAGGCACACAACTCTGCTCATGTAGATTTTGGCTAACTTGGCACTTGTATAAGTTGTCTTAACGGGTATAAAATGAGCCACTTTAGTTAGGCGATCCACTACTACCCATATAGAATCATACCCTGACCTGGTCCTTGGTAATCCGGTAATGAAATCCATACCGATATTTTCCTATTTCCATTCAGGAATAGGTAGTGGTTGAAGCAAACCTGCTGGTTTCTGATGCTCCGCTTTCACTCTACTACACACATCACACAAAGCAATGTGTTCGGCGATATCTCTTTTGAGATTGTTCCACCAAAATCTTTCTTTCATATCCATGTACATCTTAGTGTTTCCCGGGTGAATAGAATACATAGAGTTATGGGCTTCCTGTAAAATCAGTTTCCGCAACTCCGGGTCTTGTGGAACACAAATACGTTTCCCGTGCCATAAGGTACCTTGTTCGTCAATATGGAAACTCTTAGCTTTCCCTTGGCTAATCCTTTCCTTAATCTCTTCGATCTCTTTATCCGTCTTTTGGGCTTCTTTAATCTTATCCCACAGAGTGGGTTGAACATCCAAAGACATGAGATGTCCTTCTGGCACAATCTCTAATCTGAGTTCTTTGAATTGCTTACACAAGTCATCTGGCAATTCACCTTTGGTAAGGCCATTTACAAACGTCTTACGACTTAGAGCATCTGCTACTACATTTGCTTTACCGGGATGGTACTGTAAACTTAAGTCGTAATCTTTGATAAGTTCTAGCCATCTCCTTTGTCTCATATTGATTTCCTTCTAGGTGAAGATATACTTCAAACTCTTGTGATCGGTGAACACTTCACATCGCTTTCCCAAAAGGTAATGTCTCCATGTTTTGAGTGCATGGACGACAGAGGCTAACTCCAAATCATGAGTAGGATAGTTTACTTCATGAGTTTTGAGTTGTCTCGAGGCATAGGCTACGACTTTACCGTCTTGCATAAGTACGGCACCCAAACCTTGATGAGACGCATCACAATATACTTGGAAATCCTTTTCCAAATCTGGCAGACATAGTACCGGTGCTGTTACAAGTCTCTTCTTCAATTCTTGGAAGCTGACTTCACAACCTTCAGACCAAGCAAATTTCTTGTCCTTCTTTAACAATTCAGTCATTGGCTTAGCAACCTTTGAGAAATTCTCAATGAACCTTCTGTAGTAACCTGCTAAACCAAGGAAACTGCGAACTTCTTTTACGTTCTTGGGAGATTCCCATTCTGTCACAGCTGAAACTTTAGCAGGATCAACTGCCACACCATCCTTTGTCATAACATGACCAAGAAAACCAACTTCCTCTAACCAAAACTCACACTTGCTGAATTTGGCATAAAGTTTATGCTCTCTTAACTTTTCAAGTATCAAGCGTAAGTGTCTTTCATGTTCTTCCTTGCTCTGGGAGTAGACCAAGATGTCATCGATGAAAACGACAACAAACTTGTCTAGAAATTCCATGAACACCTTGTTCATCATATTCATGAAGTATGCCGGAGCGTTGGTTAAACCAAAAGGCATCACAGTGTACTCATACAATCCATACCTTGTGGTGAATGCTGTCTTAGGGATGTCTTGCTCTCTTATCTTGAGTTGAAAATAACCTGACCGAAGATCAATCTTCGAGAACACGCATGCTCCTTCTAGCTGATCAAACAAGTTGTTGATTCTTGGCAAAGGATATTTGTTTTTGATAGTTACCTCGCTGGGAGAACGGTAATCTATGCATAGCCTTTGTGTTCTATCCTTCTTTTCCACAAATAATACTGGGGCTCCCCAAGATGAAGAACTTGGTTGAATAAACCCTTTCTGCAACTGTTCTCCTAGTTGCTTCTTGAGCTCTTTCAGTTCATCAACTGACATTTTGTATGGTCTCTTAGCTATTGGTCCAGAACCTGGTACCAAATCTATCAGAAATTCCACATCTCTATCTGGTGGCATTCCTGGCAACTCTTCCGGAAATACATCCGGATACTCACACACAATTGGCACACTGTCCATGCTAACCCCCTTAAGAGAATTCAGCTTACTTCCTTTGGACTCAAAGTTTGACCTGAATTTTATTCTTTTTCCTTCTGGGGTTGTGAGTGTAACTGTACGATCGGCACAATCTAGTACTCCCTCATACTTAGCCATCCAATCCATTCCCAAAATCACATCCAATCCTTGGGAATTCAGGATTATTAGGTTCACTGGAAACTTATGTTTTCCAAACTCTATGACTAAGTCATGACATCCTGAGTTTACTATCATTTCTCCACCCGGAGAACTTACTCTTATAGGACACCCAATGGTTTCTACCGGCAGTTCATTTCTTTCAACAGATGCTTTTGATATGAATGAATGAGATGCACCGGTATCAAAGAGTACAAATGCTGAAATTGAATTGAGTCTGAACTTACCAGCAACGGCATCAGGCTCCTCATATACCTCCTCCACATTGATGTGGTTAACCTGTCCTTTCTGAAAAGGATTTGGCTTGTTAGGTCCTTCAACTTTCTTCTCAGGGCACTCATTAGCATAATGCCCCAGCTTCTTGCATTTGAAGCACTCAACCTGACTGATGTCCTTTTTAGGTTGGTTTCCACTTCCACTTCCACTTCCACTGTGGTGGCTCTTATGTCCACTCTTGTGGTTCTTGTACTTATCATTGTCATAACTGCGATGATGCTTGTTGTCATGACGGTTGTGGTTGTGGTGCTTGTTGAATTTCCCATGCTTATGGGATCCTGAGCTGCCACTGTCATCATAGTGGGATCGCTTGTAAGACGATCCCGAGCTGTGTTTGTCGGAGTGTTTCCTCTTCCTACTCTCGACTTGCTTCATTTTACTCTCCAAAATAGCAGCCTTGTCACACAGAGACTGGTAAGTTGGAACATATGCCACAGACAGCTGCAGATTTAGCTCATCATTCAAGCCCTCCAGAAACTTTTCCTTTCTTTTTGCATCTGTGTCAACCTCATCTGGTGCATAGCACGCCGGATTGTTGAACTCTTCTATGTATTCAGCCACGCTGCGGTGGCGCTGCTTCAGGTTGTGAAACTCCTTCTTTTTCAGGCTCATCATTCCTGATGAGATATGAGCAGTGCGAAAGCCATCTTCAAAGATAGCCCAAGTTACCTCATCAATAGGAGTGGTAATTTGGAAGTTGTCCCACCATGTGGCGGCTGGTCCTTCCAACAGATGTGCTGCGAACCTGACTTTTTCAGCATCCGTGCAGCCCACGGTCACTAAGTCCTTGTTCACGGAACGTAGCCAGTCATTGGCCACCATGGGATCAGTTGTCCCCGAAAACTTTGCTGGCCTCAATCGCAGAAATCTGGTGAGCATATCAAAACCCGGAGGGTTGTTGTTGTTGTTGTTGTTGTTATTGTTGTTGTTGTTATTGGGGTTGTTGTTGTTGTTATTGTTATTCTGGTTTTGGATGAATGTTGTCATCATCTGCATAAGCTGTGTTTGCGCATTCATCATTTGTTGCATTTCCGGGGTGATGTTGTTGGGGTTGGGGTTTGCGCGACGGGGAGGCATCTGTGGTTTGTTCAAATAGATAAGAATGAGATACCCATAGATGTTTTATGCACAATACATCACAAGAAATCACATAGCATGCAACTCAAGGATAAAAGTTCAACAACCAGATAATAAGTTCATGAAATAAAACACACAAGAGGCAAGCCATCCACATGTCGGATGGTCCAATAACAAGTTCGCAAATAACCAGTACGAGTATGAAAGATAAACGAGTAGTCAAGTCTACTCATCAGCATCAATCTCCTCCTCGACGAAGGTAAGACCTGCGTTCTCCATCGCGGTCTTGTTCTCCTCAATAGTAGTGGTCAAGGAATCGACCTTGGCCTTGAGAGCCCTCTTCTGGGAGCGAAGCCTCTCAATAACCATCTGCTGCTGCTCAAGCTCGAAATCCTTGGACTTCAGTTCCTCGGTCATGTCCCGGATCCTCTTGTTCCTATCCTGGACGCGTTTATCCTGACTCTTGAACTTGCGGTCCCGGGCCTCGAACTTCGTCTCCATTTCCTTGATCATCTCATCCTGCTGTGCGAAAAGTTTGTCCTTCTCGCGAAGCTGCACCTGGAGCTCGTCATTGCTAAGCATGACGTTCGTCCTGTCCGTGTCCACGTGCCTGAGGAGAGACTCTAAGTCCTGGAGATAGAGACGTATCGGCTCTGTCGCGTCCCTCGAGTCGTCCTCAAAGTCGATGGACTCTCCATCAACATCACGTCTTTCGAAGACGTGGAAGTGAGTGCCCCTAACCTGTCGGGAGTGACGGCCTAACAGACGTCCTATCAGGTCCTGCATGACTACCTCCATGCCTCTCTCCCTGTCGTCGTGCATCAGCTTGAAGACGATGGCCTCCGTAGTGGGCTCTGTCTGGCGTCCGGGCTGGTTCACCTTGAAGCCCCAGAGGTCCTTCCTCTCGAACTTGGTGAGTGGGTACACCGTGATGGTGGGAAGAGGAAGATCGAGCAAAGTGGTAAGCTCAATGATACGGGGGCCAAAACGGGTAACTTGGAGCTCCTCAACAGTGCTGATGGTAATAGGCATCTATTTTATAAGATTGAAAAAGTTAGAATAACATAAATCAAGACAAACATTCATACATATCCATGGACACAATCATCACACAAGTCATGCATACATAAGTCCATTACATCAATCAAGGTCCATATTTATTTAAGGTATCATTTTTGGAAAATAAGGTGATAGATGGTGGTCCAACTAACGAGGTGTGCTCACAATCCTATCTCACTGGATCTGGTGGCTATCACAATGTTCCTAGAGGCAACCCACCTATCTTGTTCACATGATTCCATCACTAAGTCTATTATATCTCCCCTTAACTCTTGGTTGGTGGCTTCCAACTCTTGGGTAAGTTCTTTCTCCTTCTCTAAGTCTTTTTGGAGGTTGAGCATTCTGCACTTGACTCTAGCACTTAGTTCTTTGATAGTCCTCCAAGCTGCATCTCTGGCTGACTCAAAGAATGTAGTGTGCATTACAGTGTTGGTATACATGCAGAATCCCCTTTGTGGTTGTCTTCCTTGTTTTTGTACAAGTGAAGTTGCACCCACCAATACTCCACTCCTTCATCCATCACTGGAAAGCCTTTGTAAATAGCTGCTCCATGTGCTTCCATTGCCACCATGAGGTCCTTGAGAATCTTGGGAAACTCAGTTTCACACTCCAAGGTCATGGTCATGAGTGGTCCTTTCTTCACGGCTTCGTTAATGGAGTTCATCTACAAATGGAGTTGAGAATGAAAAGATTAGAAAAGTTTTACGAGAAGATTAGACAAGTGTAGAAGTAGTTGAAACTTTTCCTTAGTGGTTTTCCAATCCTAGGGTCATAATCCTACAGGCAACACAGTGCTCTGATACCATCTGTTAGACCCCTCCTTTATAAAGGAATGGATCCCTGTGATTGCAATGCTAGTCCCTGGATCAATGCTAGCATCCACAGTTTAAGATGAAGTACACAGATACAAAGGTCGTTTATTACATTCATTCCAGAGATAAACATAGTCTTTTACAACTCAGGGCCATAGGCCTAATACAAGAGTTTAAGGAATAAGTAAATAAACATAAGTCTTCATCTTCATGTGCCACAGGCAAGCATGTTGAGTGTAGACTCATGACTCCTACTCATCATCGGAGTAACCTGCAACATCACAAGTTACAGCCACAGAGGGTCAATACTTTGGAATAGTATTGGCAAGTGATACCTTAGTATATTTTTAGTGGACTATATTACTATATGCATATGGCTAAGTGTAGCTTGGCTTGCTTTGCTTAAAAAATAGGTTTTACCTATTAGTTGAAATCACTAAGTTTTTATTTATCAAAAACTTCCCAAGAAACCACCAATAAACATTGGGGTCCTTCACCCTTGTTCACCCACAAGTTTTATTTTAGAAGTTGGAGTGATGGGATTCTTGTAGCTTCCATGTCTTGATGCTCAAATTGTCCATTGCCTTGGACTAGGCTAAGTACTTAGGTTTTCCTTCTGTAGAGGTTATGCACTTTCCCCACCAGACTTGGTTTCCCAAGACAGGACCTTTCAGAAGCCTTCCCTTAGTCAAATGGACGCGTTCCAACCTATCAATCCCTTCTACCACCAACTGTCCAAAAGACTAAGTTCTTGCTACCTATATGATCAAGGCAGAGCCCATATTGCCAAGTGGTTGCACTGTAAGCTTTCTCAACACTTGGCCTCCAAATCCCTTTGTGCCTGGGTGGCATACCACAGTGAGATACACAACCCAAGTCCATGGCCTTGTGTAACCACTCAACATAACCCAATCCTTCCATTCCACCCAGGAGGTTCATTGGACTTAGTTGTTTTATTAGGAAAGCATAAGTCTCATGACTTAGCAATATTTTCATCATAGTAAGTATTCACCAACCCTTGTTTGCTATATAGCTAGGCTAAGCATGGTAAGATAACTTAACTTAGGAAAATTCCCTAGCAATTCTACAATTCCACACTACTTAGGATTTCCCAACTTAGCATTAGGCAAAAATAGCATGCAAGACTTAGCAAAATATCTAATGCTAGTACAAAACATAGGATAGAAATAATCATGAAAATATCACTTGCCTTGGTAGTGGGGAGAGTAGCACTCTTCACAATCACAATCACTAGTAAAATCTATACAAGAATTACAGCACACAATTACACACAATTATATACAATCAAAAATAATATGAATGCATGCATGCAAGAATTTACCAAGTGGTTATTTTTCAAAATTCTACCAAGCATGCACATGTTTACAGAAACTTAACAAGTCACAAGTTTGCCAACTAAACTTATTTGGCACTAATACAATTTACCAAAATAAATCTATACTTAAAATGGCCTTAAACATGTTCCTACAAATAAAGTCATTTTAACTGTTACTATTTGTTAAACACATTGGATATTCAGAAAGGTATTGTTTCACTGAATCCAACGGTATAAAGTTTGCAAAATTCCAACGTGGCAATCAAAAGTTATAAGCATTTGAAATTTGGATCAAATTCTGGTTTTAAATCTGTTTTTAGTTCTAACACATGCCAGGCGTCGTGTTGTGATTTGCGCGTACCGGTTCGCACCGGATCGAGCTCTACAACCGCAGGATCTAAATAGATCGTACGCTCCGGATCGCGTACCTCTTCGCTGATTAATGGATCTATCCTAACGCTTGGATCAAGATCCAACGGCGCGCGAGCAAGCGACCATGTCCTGGCGGCGCGCAGCGTCAGCGAGCGGCGGAGCGCTCGGTCTACGGCGGCGCTAGCGTTCCAGGTCGTCCGCGAGAGGGAGAAGGGTCATACCAGATTCGCACGAGGCTGCTGAAGCTCAAGGTAGCGTCGGTTTGCGAAGGGGCATGCTGACACGGCGACAATTCCTCGTCGGAGTTGAGTCTGGCGACAGGTGGTTCCGTTCGAGGTCGAAGGCGACGTTGTAGATCACTAGGAAGCAAACGGGGAATGTGGTCAGATGCAGAAGATCACGGCGAAGATGCGTGCCTGAAGGAAAAGGTTTGGGGCGGTCTGGACTTACCACTGGAGCTCGTCGGAGTTGAAACCGGAGGCGGTGGCGGTCAGACGTTTGCGTAGCCGACGTTCTGAGTCACCCGCGGGCAAACCAGGTGTGCTGGGAGATGTGTGAGGTCAAGCGGAGTCTGCTCGTGTGAAGCAGAGGCAGAGGGGTGGTCGGAGGTGGCCGGAATTGTGGCTGCAGCTCGTCGGAGACGGCGGGTTTGCAGAGAGCAATGCGTGCAGCCTGGGGGCGCTCTGGGCTTGGGAGTTGGGGGAGAAGAGAGAGGGGGCAGAGGGGGTTTAAGTAGCCTGGTCGTGAGCAAGAATTACTCGTGCCTTAACGCGAATTTAAGCTGCGCAATCAAACAGGAAACGACCGCGCTGATTTGGGATGAACTGGTCGTGCGGGTGGAGACGACGACACTCGAGTGGGCCGCGGTTGTCAGCGAGTGAGGGGAGTGGGAGCGGGTCCTTCCTGTCAGTCGCTCGGTGGGTGCGGGGGCGGGTAAAGAAAACGGGTCGCGGGGTGGGAGCTGCTGGGCTAGCTGGGCCGTGTTGGGCTGGGTCGGCCAGATTGGCTGGTTTGGCTATTTTTTTCTTCTTAATTCCTTTTCTTTTTCTGATTGTATTTCTAGACATGGTTTTTAAACCTAAATTCAAATCTGTTTGAATCCAAAGCTTTATAGGACTTTTGTAAAATAAAACTTGTTCTTAATTGAGTGTCAAACACATCTGAACACTTCAGAACACTTGGGTCTTTTGAAAATAAATTAAACTATGCTTTTATGAGATGTGTGATAATAGGCATAGAATTTGTTTTCACTCATATTTTGCTTTGATATTTTTCTCAAGCTTTTGAGACCACTTAAGTTTGAATCCAAAACATTCTGAATGAATATCAACATCTTTCCCAATAGTATGTAACACAAAGGCTAGGGTTTTCATACATAAAATAATGAGCCACAAATGCTCCTGTTTCTGAAATGATTTTGAGAAAAGCCCTAAATGATGATGAATGCAAGGATGATATGAATGAGTTTTGGAATATGAATTTAGGGATGTTACAACTAGTCTTCTAAACTTTGTAAGGTCCAAAGTGGTCATTTTCCAAAGTGGCAAAGTCATTTGCAAAAGGGTTTTGTCCAAAACAATTTTTAAATCCAATCATCATTTTATGTGGTGAAAAATGTTTTTGTCAAATCAAAACTTTTAAGTCTTTCACCAAATGAGTTGCTAATTCTCAAAACTTGGTGTTTTACGGTCAGTAGGTTTGATCCAAAACATTTTCCCAAAGTTTTCTTTATAAAAACATTTTCATAACCAAAACCAATAATTTTTATTTAGCTAGAAATGGACTAAACTAATTAATCCTTTCTAAACTTCACCAAATTCATTTTCAAAACCATGGGTGGGTTCCTAGGGTCAGTAAGTTCACAACAAACCAATTTGCAAAGGTTTCAACTTCAAAAACATTTTTGAATCATTTTTCTAATCTAAACAAGCAATCAAAAGTTTCCGCAAAAACAAACAATCTAACAGATACTATTTGCTAAACAAATTCCACAGTTGGCTAGGGTTTGTTCCGCTGATTCCAACGGTATAAAGTTTGTAATTTTTGGACATGTGGATCCAAAGTTACAAAGGTTTGAAAATCACAAACTAATCTGATTTCAAATCTATTTTTAAACCGAACTGGTGACACGCGGCGCAACACTATTCGCTGGTACCGGTTCGGCTCTGCGGCGCGTTGGATCTAAATAGATCGTGCGGCACAGGACGCGCACCCTTTCGAAGTTAAGTGATCTAATCATGAGCGTCAGATCTCGATCCTACGGTGCTGGTCTGCTTGACTATATGCGAGCGGCGCCGACGGTGGCTAGCGGCGGCGCACGGCCAGGCGATGGCGATGCTGGCAAAACAGGAAACGGGGAAGGATGGGAAGGTGCTCACCGAGATCGCAGGAGGCTGGGGAAGCTCGACGTGGTCTTCTTGGGTCGAGGGGCGCTCAGGGTTGCGGTGGATTGCTCGCCGGAGTAGAGAACGGCGTCGGGCGGCTCTGGACGTGGGCGGAGACGGTGCTGCGGTTCACGAGAAGGCAAACAGAGGTGTGGTCAGATGCAGGAGAGTGAGGCGAATGTGGGAGCATGATCGAGAAAGCGCGAGGCGGTCTGAAACTACCTGGGTACTTGCCGGAGTTGAAGACAGACGCGACGGCGTTCAGAGGTCGTCAAAGTCGACGCTCAGGGGCGCCCGCGGTCGAAAAAAGAGCACAGGGAGATTCGTCTGGGAGTGGTGAGTGTGCTCGTGTGCTTGTGGAGGCAGGAGGTGGTGTGGCTCGGCCGGAATCGAGGGAGGACGGTGGTCGGAGCTCAAATTGAGGTAGCCTCGGGGCAGAGAGGGAGTGGCGTGTGAGGGGAAAGGACGAGGAGACGCTGGCGTTTAATAGCGTGCAGTCACGGTGAGGTTAAGGCGCGGCATTATGGCGAATTAAAGCCGCGACATTAACGGCAGAAACGGCCGGCGTGGTCGTCGCGAGGAAGGAGAGGGGTGAGCTGGCTGCGTGGGTCCCTGCTGTCAGCGAGGAATGAGAGGGAGAAGAGGGTCCACTGGTCAGCGTCTGTTCGGGTTAGATTCTGAGTATGAATCGTTTTCTTCGGGGAGGGGGAGCTGGGCTGGTACTGGGCCTTGTTGGGCTGCTGGTCGGGTTGAGTCCAAAACCTATTTTTTTTCTTTCCTGAACCTTTTCCTTTTCTATTTTCCAATTCTGTTTTGAAATTTCAAACAACCAAACAATGTTCAAATCAATTCAAACAACCACCAAACTTTGCAACTATGAATTTGGTTCTGTTCAGCAACATAAACCAAATTCCAAAACCAAAATAATAATTTTATTTTAGGGTTCATTATTAATTAAACAAATAGACCTTGTTTTAATAAATCAAAATAGGATTTAATTTATTTAAAATCCCCATTTGAAAACTAAATATTTTCAAAACCAAAACAGTAGGTTTTATTTGGGAATATAAAATACTTGGAAAACTTATTTTAAATAAATAAATAAGTTTTAGTGTTTCTTTAAAATAGTACAAACCTTTATTAATAAAAACTTGGATATTAAATCCTTATTATTTTATTTAAATAAACCTTTACTATTTTTATTCAAAACAAAATGTTTTAATTCAAAAGCTTGGCCAAGGTTTAATTTGGCTTTATAAAATAATCTTTATTTATAAATCTTCTATTTTATTTGAAATCCAAATCCTTTTATTTAAAAGATCCAAAATAGTAACTCCAAATTTTTTTTCCTTTATCAAATGTGTTACTTTATAAATCCTTTTAAGATTTATTTGACCCAAATTGGTTTGAAGATTTCCAATTGGATTCAAAAAGTTTCTTCTCACTCTGAAAATCAAACAAAGTTTTATTTTATTCATTCATTTTTCACATTACAAGATTTGGAAAATCTTGGGATGTGACAACAATCCACATGTTCCATGAACAAGGGATCGTTGTTTTCTCCCTAGTAGCAACAACACATCTACAACCGAAGAGATTTCTATCACTTCCCTTGGAAACTAGAGGCATGAAACCACTATCGAGCATCAATACTCCCTCTTGGAGTCACTAGCAACTACTTGGCCAAGATAACCACTAGCAACGGAGAGCATGCAAGATCACAAACAACACAGACATGATAGAATCATAAAGATAGAACCAATAATCAAACCAACATAATAATCTCAATATCCATCGGATCCCCACAAACACAACATGCATGATTACAAATAGATTAGATCTTGATCATGAACGGAGCTCACAAGATCTATACATGATAGCACAAAGGAGGAGAAACAACCATCTAGATACTGTATGTACCCATAGTCCAAGGTGGAACTACTCACGAATCATACCGGGGATAAGGCCTTCGGGATGATCTCCCCTCCGGCAGGGTGTCGGGAAGAACTTCAGATCCCCCCAAATCTAGGGACGATGGTGGCGGCGGCTATAGACGGTTTTGTGGATTTCTGATTGTGTACCGAGAGTTTATGTATCGGGGGCTTCTTATAGACGAAGGGGGGAGTCCGGGAGGCGACCAGGGTAGGCAAACCCTACCCAGGCGCGGGTCCACCTAAACCCACGCCTAGGGTGGGTCTGCCCCCCTGGCCAGCCCCTCCAGCTCTCCTCTGGACTTCTTGTTCCCCACGGAAAGTTATTGACTTTGGCATTCGTCTCGTCCAATTCCGAGAATATTTCTTTACTAACTTTTCTGAAACCAAAAACAACAGAAAACAGGCATCTGGCACCGTTGCAACTTGTTAATAGGTTAGTACCAAAAAACATGTAAAAAGCACCTCAAAGTGTATACAAGTAAAGCAAAGTAGATACTAAACAATCATGGAGCATAAAAAATTATAGATATGTTTCCAACGTATCACCTCTTCGCCTATATAATCCCCTCGATGCTAAAACCCTAAGTACCCGATCAGATCTCCACAAAATAGTCCATAGCCGCCACCACCATCATCCCTAGTCCAGGGGGATCTGAAGCTCTTCTCGGCACCCTGCCGGAGGGGAGAGATCATCCCGGAGGCCTTCTTCATAACCATGCCAACCTCCGGTATGATGCGTGAGTAGTTCCACCTTGGACTATGGGTACATACAGTATCTAGATGGTTGTTTCTCCTCCTTTGTGCTATCATGTTTAGATCATGTGAGATCCGTTCATGATCAAGATCATCTATTTGTAATCATGCATGTTGTGTTTGCGGGGATCCGATGGATATTGAGATTACTATGTCAGATTAATTAATGATTCTATCTTGTCTTCTTGATTATTTATTCTATCATGTCTATGTTGTTTGAGATCTTGCATGCTCCCTGTTTCTAGTAGCTATCTTGGCCAAGTAGATTCTAGTGACTCCAAGAGGGAGTATTTATGCTCGATAGTGGGTTCATGACTCTATTGAATCTGGGGAAGTGACAGAAATCTCTAAGGTTCTAGATGTGTTGTTGATACTAGGGATAAAACAACAATCTTTTGTTCATGGAACAATTGTATTGTTTACTTTACACACATTGCTTAAAGCAGTTATCCGTTGCTTGCAACTTAATACTGGAGGGGGTTCAGATGATAACCTGAAGGTGGATTACTAGTCATAGATGCAGTTGGATGGCGGTCTATGTATATTGTTGTAATGCCCAATAAAATCTCATAGGATCATGAATGTCTAGTATTGCATTGTTATGCCTTTCTCAGTCCTGTCAATTGCCCCGCTTTAATTTGTTTACGCAACATGTTATGTTATTTATCTTAAGGAGAACACCTCTAGTGAACTGTGGACCCCGGTCCAATCTTCACCATTGATACTTCATCTACTGCTACTGTTTACTTTCTGCAAGCAACCATTACCTTCCACACCATACGTTTAATCTTTTGTTTTCAGCAAACCAGTGAGATTGACAACCTCACTATTCATTGGGGCAAAGTCTTGAGTTTGTGTTGTGCAGGTTCCATGTTGTTAACAACACCTTGGAGTCGTTTCCTTCCTCCTACTGGTTCGATAACCTTGGTTTCATAATTGAGTGACGACTTACTGTTGTGCTCATCATACCTTCCTCTTGGGGTTTCCCAACGAAGATCTGTCGTGATCTGAGCCGCATCAGTTTCCAATATCCTAAAACTAGCAGCAGAACTTATGCGTTTAAACCTAGCCTCATACTCACAGTTTTGATTTTGCATGTCGTAGAGTTGTGCTTGTAATTGGTTGGTAGTCTAATGGAGCGAGAGGATATCATCCCGAAGTTTGGCAGTCTCCTTCTCGTGCTCAGCGATGAGTTCTGAACTTATCTTATGGATGACGTCCACTTCCCATTCCGCCATCTTCTTGTACCTAAAAACTTCTTGCTCCAATGCTTCCATCCTATCTTCCAAACCACCTTCTCCTTTAGGGCACTCAACTTATTTTATCTATACCTTCCCATCCTTGAGTAACAACTCCTTGGGGTGAATCTTCAAATCATACATATACATGTTGATGATGTCCATGGAGGAATCCTCCTGGGGTGATCCAGAGGAAGACATTGGGGCTCCAAAACTGAGAATCTGCCAGAACTGTTACCTATTCGAAAACAGGCTCTGCAGGTTCCTGAATTTGGTATTTAATAAATTCTTTTGGAGTCATCATTTGAATAATATTAACATATTCATTATAAGAATCTCTAGAAATATAATGTTTAAGCCTTTGACCATTATTCATCTCCTTACATCATTCTCTCCCAGCATTTGAAAATTTCTTTCATTCAAAGCTTCACACGATCTTCATTAGCAATATTAGTGTATGCAAGATAAAGAACCTTTGGGTTCAATTTCAACAGAAATCCATCAAAACATAAGCTACTATAGCAACTCCTTTCAAAAGCCCAAAAAGAATTTAAAAGGAAATCGATTTAAGAGGCAAATGCAAATAATGGCAGAAATCTGTCAAAACAGACCAGCGGGTAAAGATTGATTTTTTCAAAAATATTCTGTTGCTCAAATCAAAAAGTACAAAACTAATGAAAGTTGTATAATAACTTTGGGCATATGCACAGAAAATTATAGCTCAATCCAACGTACTGGGATTTTCAGAAATTTTTACTGTGAAGCACAAAAAATCTGTTCCGGGACAACAACTTCCCACAACTCACCTACTTCTCAAAAGAGGCTAATCTTGACACAAAAACCAAACAAAAAGGATATGGAGAGGTTATTATAGAGGTAATAAATTGCAAGACTCAAAGAAACAAAAACCAAAAGCAAACTGAAATGGGTTGTCTCCCAGAAGCTCTTTCTTTATAGCCATTAAGATATGCTTGATAATTTCAAAGATGCTCACATAGGAAATATGTATTTGGAGTAAAAAAAGAGCATCAAGAAGCAAATATCCAACACATTTAAGTCTAACCCACTTCCTATGCAAAGGAATTTTGTAAGGAAACAATTTATTGAAACAAAAGGCTACTAACATAGGAAGGCAAAACAAGTGTAACTTCAAAACTTTAAACATAAAGCGGGGAAACTTAATATTATTGAGATGCATAAAACCATGTTTCCCTCTCTCATAATAAATTTTAGTAGTATTATAAATAAATTAACAATGTAACTATTGCAAGAAACATTCTTATCATCAGAATGAGCATACTTAAAATCATCAAGCAGAGATTTAAGGTAAAAAACTAGATCAATAGAAGCAAGTTGTTCAACTCTAAAATCCTCATTAGACAATTAATTTTCATAAGGAGCTTTAGCAAAATTGGAAAAATTAAACTCATAAGATTCTCCATCAAATTTAGTTAAAATTTTCTCCTTCTTACAATCTATAATAGCTCGACAAGTGTTCAAAAAAGGTCTACCAAAAATGACAGGACAAGTTTTACTAGCTGTTGAACCAAGTACTAGAAAATAAGCAGGATATTTAATCTTACCACAAAGAACTTCCGCATATCTTACAATACAAATTGGACAGACGGTCTATCTATTAGCAAGGTGAATAACCACATCAATGTCTTCAAGTTCACAAGGACCAATATCATGCATAATTTCTTTGTAAAGCTCATAAGGAATAACACTAGAACTTGCACCAATAGCACATAAACCATAATAGCAATGATCACCAATTCTAACAGAAAGCACAGGGACACTAGCTTTCCTAGTTTTACTAGGATGAGGGACAATATTAGAAGCATCTTCGCAAAAGATAATGTGCACATCTTCTACATTTTTAGTGACAAGGTCTTTCACAATTGCTACTGCATGTTCTATATTTATTTGTTCATCAGGTTCTACAACTTTCTTTGTACCTTTGTTAACCACATTAGCCATAATAGAATGTTCCTTCACCTTAGCAGGGAAAGGTATTTTCTCAATATAAGGTTCAGGCAAAATATGATCAACAGTATAAACTTCAGTATTTCTAGCAGGAACATGATTAACAATATCTTTATATGGTGCATGGTACTTGTTCCACTTTTTTTTGGAAATTTCAATATAAGAGGCAAAGGCCTTAAAACAATTGGCAATACTTTGGGAATCAAGACCATAAGCAATACTAATATTATGAAAGTCATCAGTTCCCATAAAAGATTTAATGCATTCATAATCATATTTTATATCTGACTTTCTTCCTTTGTAATTCTCCCATGCTTTAGTATTTTATTAAATACAGTCTAGAAGATCCCATTTAGCTTCTTCTTTCATACGTGTAAATGATCTAGCACAATAATTATCGAATAAATATTTATCATGAAGAGAAAGCCTTGCATAAAAGTTATTAATAATAACATTATTAGGGAGCTCATGAATAGGACATTTGAGCATTTGTAACTTCAATCTCCCCCAAGCTTGGGTTGTACTCTCTCCATCATGAGTCCAAAAGTTATATATTTGATTCCGTCTTTATGAATCTCACTTGGTGGATAGAATTTAGAATAAAAGAGAGGTACAATTTCCTACCATTCCATAGATTTTCCATTCTTCAACAGCTTATACCATTCTCCAGCTCTACCTTTCAATGATATAGAGAGTAACTTTTTCTTAACTTGTTCCATTGTGATACCTGCACACTTAAACAACACGCATAATTTATGGATAAAAAACAAGTGATCACCAGGATGGACAGTTCCATCCCCAAAATAATAGTTATCCATAACACGATCAACAATTTTTGTAGGTATCTTAAAAGGATATATCTCAGCAAGGTGGTTCATCTACTACCCTAGAAATGGTAGTAGCTTTCCCAAATAGGAAACCAAGTGGATTATCCATATTGGAAACAAAGTAACAAACAAAAATAAAAGCAATACTCATAGTAGAAGTTTCCTTTACCAGTTTCACTCTTCAATAGCACTTCACTCCCCGACAATGGCGCCAGAAAATAGTCTTGATGACCCACAAGTATAGGGGGTGTATCGTAGTATTTTCAATAAATAGGAGTGTTGATCCCAACAAGGAGCAGAAGGTGTTGACTAGTGGTTTGGATCAGGAATTCTCTGTAAATACTTAGCAAACGGATTTTTAGGTTTTTTGATAATGCAAAGAAATAAAGTGCAAGTAAATAAAAGACAATAATAGTAATTGCAGCAAGTGCCCCAATCCTTTCTTCAGCAAAGGACAAGCCGGTTGTATTACTTATGAGGACCAAACGTTCTCGAGGACACATGGGAATACTGTCATGTGCTTTCGCTTCATATAGTTGATTAATCTTCTTTGGTTGGATAAGTGTTGTTGGGTGAAACTATGCTAATGTACCGACCTTATTTGGACTAATACATACTTGTGATTATACCCCTTGCAAGCATCCGCACTACAAGAAAGTAATTAAGATATAAACCTAACCACATCATTAAACTCTGAGATCCTACACTCCCTTGTGCAAAGGTTTCCTAACGGGGGTTCATGTTTCAGTCACTCCGGCAACCCACAATTAGTAGCCAAATACACAATGCATTCCCCTAGGACCATAAATGGTGAAGTATCATTTAGTCGAGTTCACATGACACCACTAGAAGAATAACACCACAACTTAAATATCAAACCATTGAATATCTCTCAACACAATTCCACTACTAACAACATGACTTATCCCATGTCCTCAAGAACTAAACGAACTACTCACGAGACATCATATGGATCAAGATCAGAGATGATATAATGATAAGTAACAATCTGAACATGAACAATAATTCAATGGTTCCACTCAAAAGCATCAACTACAAAAGTAATTAATACCGAGAAAGTTTCCCCTAAGAACTATGCAAGATTCAACCCAATTGTTACAGTGGGATGGAGTGGTGATGATGGTGCTGGTGGAGATGGTGGTGAGGATGATGATGATGATCCTGATGATGTCTAGCTTAATGACGGTGTTGATGGCGACGATCTCCCCTCTTCGGGAAGTAATTTCCCTGACAGATTTCTGCCTGCCGGAGAGCTCTTTCTCTCTCTGTAGTTTCCGCCCCCAGAGGCAACGTAATCTTTCTGCGATCGCTCCCCGAGTCTTGGGGTTTCGGGGGGGGTGATATAAGCGAAAGGGAGATGCTAGAGGTGGGCCAGGGTGGCCACGTCACCTGGTGGCGCGGCCCAGGGGGCCGCACCTGGGGGTGGTGTGGGCCCACTGTGGCCCATCTCCACTTCCCCTTCTGTCTTCCTTCGTCTTCTGGAAAATAGGGACTTCCATATATTTTCTGGAATTTTCTGATCTTCGCGAATATTGCATCTGGACACCGCTTTTTTCCATCAGAATCCTGACTCCGGCAGTTCATCTTCCAAAAGTCATCCAACATGCAAAATAGATGAAATAACATAATCATCACCTCTTAATATGAAATATATCAATGAATAACAGTAAATTATGATATAAAATAGTGATGCAAAATGGACGTATCAACCAATATGGATTTTTTGTGCTTTACATCTTATTAGTTGTTGTTGGCTAAACCATGTTGGCATGGCACAGGCTTTCAATGCTGAATGTTGATAATTAATCATGTTTAAGTTCTGCCTATGGATTGCGCATATCGATATGAAATAAAGTTTGCACACTAAAGTAGGCATGTTGAGAGAAAACTCTCCTGAACCGCTAGTCAAACCCATGCATGAAATGGAGGAAACTTACAACATGATGATCCTCGTTGGTATGATTCATATGTATGTTTTTATTGTTCTTATAGAGTAGATATACTGCCGCTCCTCCCACCTTAAACATAACCAAGAAATTATATCATCTCTTATGTTAAATGAATAAATGAATGAATAAACAAATGAATACAAAAAGAGGGGCATATAGCTACACAGGGGCAAGAGGTACTTCACTAATGCAGTTGCTGAGACCAACATGAGCATACAATGATAGGCATAAGTTGAGTAGCATGAGGAGTGCAAGGTCATATGTTAGGTGCATGAAATAATCAACTTTTAAGATGTTTATCACATATGAAAGAACATGTGGGCCCCCATGTGTGGTTTTGGTAATTAATGACAATCTTTATGGACCAATGTGTGTATTAAGTAGCACTTGTAGGAATTGTCCATTGGCATCACTTGGAGCATGTGTTGGCTTCAAGGTCGATGAAATGAGAAGAAGATGTGTTGTGCAAGTTCAAAATGAGCCACCTATAGAATATCTTATGTTTGATGCTTGTTGTAGAGGTCCCAACCTGATAAGGTAGAGATCCCTGTGTTTACAGTGCTAGTTCCTGGATCGAATAGCTAGCACCCACAGTTTAAGATGTAATATCAAGAAACAAAGGTCATAATACAACTTAGAACCAGAAATAAAATAGTTCATTACAACTTACATGGCTCATATGGCTATCTTATTACAAAGCAGCAGATATAACTCTATAGCATGGACTCCTTCATCTTCATGTGCCACAGGCAATCATGTTGGTTGTAGACTTGTAATCCCTACTCAACAAACTTCACTAACATCAAACAAACCTGCAACATAATAAGTTACAGCCACAAGGGTCAATACATTTGAACTGTATTGGCAAGTGATATCATGTTGATATGGAGAATCTATCATCTACATGAATATTTGGCTAAGTGGAGTTTTGGCTGGCCTTTGCATAAAATAAGTTTTTCCTATCCTTTGAAAATAGCTTTTCTCTTTTCAAAATATTTCATCACACAAGGCACACTGGATACACACCAGGTGCTTCCCTTGTTTACCCAACAAGTTTTAACTTAGAGAAATTGGGATGAGGAGATCCTGATCATTTCAATGTCTTTGATGCTCAAAATGTCCATTACCGGGGACACGGCGAAGTACTTAGGTTTTACCCTCTTGAGAGGTGGTGCAATTTTCCCACAAGACTCGACATGCATCGAGATGAGACTTTTCAGAAACAATCCCTCATATCAGCACAAACGCATTCTATCCTATCATCACTACCACAAACTATCTGTCTGTCTGTCTGAGTTCTTGCAACCTAGTTGGTCAAGGCAGAGCCCATATGTCATGTGGCTGCACTGGAAGCTTCTCAACACAAAACACCTCAAATCTCTTTGTTCCTGGGTAGCCATCCACAAGTGTGATAGACAAGGTAAACCATAGACATGGACCTTGTGTAACCACTCAACACAAACCATTCTCACCATTCCACCCAGGTGATTCATTCACTTAGTTGTTTTATTAAGCAAAAACTTAGTCATAGACTTCGCATAATATCATAGAATGAATATTCCACCCTTGTATTCTAATAGCTGGGCTAAGCATACTAGCATAACTTGTCTTTTTACTTAGGAAGATTCCTACCAAGATACATTCTATAGGATCTACTATAGCATAGCAATATATAAAAATGGTCCTATCATGCATATTACAACAATATCACTAATGCAATATTGAAAAGATAGGACTTTTGATGACCAAAGTATCACTTGCCTTTTTAGTAGAGAAACTATGTACTCTCCTTGATCTTGCAATTTTCACACTCCTCGAGGTTCACTACAATTCAATCAAGCAAAGCACTCATTCAAACTATCACTCAAACAAATAACAAAACAATACAATAAGACAAAAAAATGCATGCAAGCATGCTAAAAAGTTTGTTTTATTGAAAAGTTGTTTCTAACAAGATTCTAAACATTTCAAAACACCTACTGGTCTTTTATAAAAGTTAGTGAAAATAGGCCTTTTAAATCATTTTTATTTTACTAGAAATGCCTTTAATCAAAGGAATAATTTTAGTCTTAACCAAATTTATTTTTAAATCCAAATGTTAGTGTATATGGTCATAGGGTTCAAAACAAATCCATTTGCAAAAGGTTTCACTCAAAAATCATTTTTAGAACAATTTTTATACTCAAAATAGTCCTAAACATGTCTCTCCAAAAAACTCTAAATTTTAAGAATCAAATGAGCAAACCAGGGCCATAGTTGCAAAGTTTAAATTTTTCTGAATCCATTGATATAAAATTTGTAATTTTTGGACATACAGATCAAAAGTTATGGATTTTACAAATTCAAACAACTAATAGAACAAATTCTAGTTTTTAAAACAACAGCATGGCCACGTGTCATGATTCTACTGTCCAGTACCGCTTCGGGTGGATCGCGTAACGTGGGCTGCAGGATCTAAATGAAATCGCACGACGCAGATCAGCGCATGCCGCTTTGTCTATTGATCTATCTCAACCACTGGATCTGCATCCAACGGTTCAAAGCGCAATGACCTAAGATGGGCGGCGCTGGTGACGGTGCGCGGCGGCGACGTTCTTTCTACAATGGTCCGGCGATTCAAGGAAGCGAGAGGAGGGGAGGAGGGTGTTACCAGAGTCACCATGGCGAGGGGATGCTCAAGGTGGCAGTGGCTGGCGAAGGGGCGCACGGGGTTATCGACAATCTCTCGTCGGAGTTCGCATCGGCGTCGGGCATGTACATGCGTCGTCAGGGGCGAGCCTACAGATCACACGTGCGAGTGAATGGCGAGCATCAGGAGACGCGCAAGACGATGGAGATCAAGTTATCAAGAGTCAGAGAACAAGGCGCGCACGGGTTCAGACGCTAGGGCTCACCGGAGTTGCGCTTACTGTCGAGTGGTCGCAGACGAGGTTGTTGCCGAGCGTCAGGGGATCGCGTGAGCAAACGGAGTATGGCAGCATGTGTACAAGACGTTGGAGAGTGAGCTAGTATGATCCAGGAGGCAGGGTGGTCTGGGCTTGCCGGAATTGGTGTCAGAGCATGTCGGAGTCAGTGGTGATGTGAGCGGCAATTCGAGCAGCCTGGGGGCTCCCATGGTGTGGTGACTAAGGGGAAAAGGAAAGGAGGGCGAGGCGTTCAATCGAGCATGGTCGCGGGGAAGGATTACTGCGTCATTTAATCGAATTGACACCAAGGAATTATCGACAGGAAACGGTTGGGGAGGGGGGATAACTGGTTTGCGCGGGTGAAGACGACGATGACAATGTGGCGTGGGTCCAGAGCGTCAGTGGGGGTGCGGAGTGAGTGCAGGGTGAGAAAAGGTTTGCGGGGAAGAGAGGGAATGCCGGGTGGGCTTGATGTTGGGCCCGGGGCTTGCTGGGCTAGGCTTAGTTAGAAGGTAGGGTTTGTTTCTTATTTTTTTCTTCTGAATTCTTTTTTCCTTTTCCATTTTTATTTTTTGTTTTCATTTGATTCAATTGATTTAAACATCAGTTTGAATTCAAATCTTTTCAAAAACTTTTCCATTAGGTTTACACTATTTATTAGTGTGTTATTTAATCCACCTAAATATATTTTTCTTGTGATTAAATATCTATTTAAAATAAGTGAGGCATTTTGTATTTATTTAAATAAAATTGAATATGGTTCAAACCCGTATAATTTTATTCAAATAATCCTTTATTCCTTTATTTTATTTCAAAAAAAAATATTCCATTTGCTTAGATATTTGTCCAATGGTTTAATTTGCCTTTTATATAATTCTTATTTATTTAATTCCTTCTTTATCTTATAAAATTCATATCTTTTTATTTATAGTTCCAAAATTGGTGATTCCATTTTGTATAATTTTATTTAATATTTTTTTATCTTTTTAAACCCTTTTAGGATTACTTTTCTCACAATTTTGTGCTGATTTTAGTTAGGAGCTTTATTAGCCTTGGAATTACTTCCTTTTTATCTTATTAAAATCATAAGTTTTTTATCCATGGCTCCAAATTGAATGAAATCAATTCCCATGGTCTTATAATATTTGTGTTTACCATTTTTGCTCATTTAGAAATGTTTGTGGCTGAAATTTTATATGGGAAAAGCCATAGTCTTGGGGTGATCTTGGAGATGATTTCTTTCATTAGGGTTTTTGGTTTAACTTTTCCAAGTGTTTTTAAATTCAAGATTCTTTCCATGCATGAATGCATTTGATCTTTGGAATATTGGTTTGTTGCTTTCTTATTCAAATTTTATTCAGGCAGGGTTTTGATGTTTCCATTTAGAAGAAAAAAGTTTCTTTTCACCCTAAATTTCAACAATTATTTCTTTTATTTGTTTATTTTTCACATTTCAAAATTTGGAGAATTCTGGGATGTGACACTTGCCATACTCAGTGATGATGGTTCGATGATGTGGAATCAAGAAATGTGTTCCATCTTGAGAATGTCAAGTTTGTCTACATCGATCTCAAGTGGAATGCTCAAGGAAAAGGTATAATCTTGATAGGTTTTCCCTTTTGCTGGTCTCATGTTGTGTGTGGGAGACTGAGTTTAGGATAGATAACCATACTATCAAGAGGGGCTCTCGAATGAGTAACTCGATCATATCGTTCGGAGAGAGCTCAAACCTTTGCATAGTTGCATCATCGTATTTGGTCTTATCCATGTGAGGATATAGAGCTTATGGTAATCTCCATAACAAGCTATTGTTCATCAAAATCGGATCTTCCGTTTGTATCTTGTTGCAATTTTGATCTTGGCGGCTTTCTGGTTTCTCACCAAGTGAGGTATCTCACATTATTACACTTGATACTTTCTCACTTGGTGACAACCAATATTTTCACTTTTTTATAGGGTAGCTCTTGTCATCCTATTTTCAACGCAATTGGAATCAGGTCAATTGGGGTTGCCAATCAAAAGTTATCGTGGTTTGATTTTGCCCCATATTTGAAAAAAAAAAGAAAAGGAAAAGACTTTTTCTGGGCCGACCGGTACTACCGGACCTGGTACCGGCCACACCAGTACCACCTAGCCCAGTCGTCCGCGCGCACCCTGCCCTCTGCCCCGCGCAGTACATATTGTCGGTACTACCGGCCTGGCCCGGTAGTACCGCCCGGGCGGGCCGGTACTACGGGCCTGACTAGGAAGGCCTGCGCTGCCCAGCTCCTCTCCTCCTAGCCTGCCAGCTGAAAGTACAAAGGAAGTCGCCTAGAGGGGGTGAATAGGCTTTTAAAATTATTACGGATTAGGCTCAAGTAAATGCGGAATAAAACTAACGTTTAATTTATTAAGCACAAAACCTAGCCACTAAGTTCACCTAGGTGCACCAACAACCTATGTTAAGCAATACAAGCAACAAGGTGATAACAAGGTATAAATACTTCAAGCACGATGGCTATCACAATGTAAAGTGCATAAGTAAAGGGCTCGGTTGAGAGATAACTGATGGACGCGGATACGAAGATTTGTTTCCCGAAGTTCACTTCCAAAGAAGCTACGTCTCCGTTGGAGAGGTGCGATGGCGCAACGCTCTCCGAACTCCACAAATGGCTCACCTCGAGGTGTGGTGGCTCGATGCTCACCCAACGCCACACAAGGCCTCACCCTGGATGCGGAAGCATGCAACTCACCGACGCCACAAAAGGCTCACCCTATTCTCCCGAGTGCGCACCACAAAAGGCGGGCACTCACTCCACTATGGGACGCTTGAAGGCGGTCACCGAACCCGTACAAGATTGGGGCTAACTCCACAACTCAATTGGAGGCTCCCAACAACAAAGCCACAACAGGATACAATGCCACAAAAGGCCAACAACGCCACAAAAGGCTACAAGACCACAAAAGGTCAACAAGACCACAAAAGGTGAACAATCCAACCACACAACCGTCTAGGGTTCCAAGGAACCCAAGAGAAACAAGATCAAAAGCTTGAACTTGCCGAATCTCCGAGGAGAACTCAAACCTGTGCACCAAATGAAAGGGCAAGTCCTTCTCTCCCAAATTCCAACAAAGCTACAAAAGCTATTGGGGTAATAAGGGAGGAAGAACACAAGAGGAGAATACAAAACTCACCAAGATCTAGATCCCAATAATTCCTTCACAAAGAAGGGATTTGGCTTGGGGGGATTGTAGATCTAGATCTCCTCTCTCAAATCCCTCAAAAAGATGCAAGAATCATAGGAAGGGAAAGGGAGAGGGAAAGCTTCTTCAAGGTTAACAATGGAGGAGAGAGAGAAAGCCAAGAACCAAGAAGAAAAGCTAGTGCCCATGAAGGGGAAGAGGACCCCTTTTAAAGGGCTCCCAGATCTGCCCGTTATGGGCATTCGCGACTCCTAGCAGGTACTTTCGGTGGAACGCCGGAAGTTCCGGTGGCACACAACCAACGGTCAAAAACTGCAGAGCGAGAAACAGAAAAAACGAGTCCTGGCCGGAACTTTCGGTGGGAACGAAACTTCCGGTGGAAGTTCCGACAGAAGTTTCGTCAAATAGACATATCTAAAACAGAAGGTTACTGAACGTGAGCGGAATAAGAGCCGGAAGTTCAACCGGAACTTTTGGCGGCAACTAGGCTTGAGCGGAACTTCCGGTCCCTGGCCGGAACTTCCGGTGGGAGCGGAACTTCCGGTTGAAATTCCGACTGAAGTTCCATCAAATAGCACATCCAAAACAGAAGGTTACTGAACGTGAGCGAAAGAAGACCCGGAACTTCCACCGAAACTTACGGCGGCAAAAATGCCCTAGCGTAATTTGCGATGGCAAGCCGGAACTTTCGGTCAGGGAAATTCCAGAAACCAGAAAACCAGAAATGCAATAACTTTTGCATCCGAACTCCAAACGGGATGAAACCAATTTTGTTGGAAAGATAATGACGAAAATACCATGAACATATATGTGAAGTATCCCCCAAGGTGTGGGGCCAAAAAACTCGCAAGATCAAAAAACGCAATAAGATATGCAAGTGAAATCCTTAGATGATGAACTAGAGCTTGTTAAGATGATGACCACAAGCTCTAGATCCTCTCATGGACAAGAACCAAATAACAACCAAGAAAGATGATGCTATGAATGCAAAGGCTTGAGCTTTCTTCGAACGATGCAAACGAGACACCCGCTTGAGAGCCCCTCTTGATAGTACGGCTATCTATCCTAAACCCGGTCTCCTAGCTAACAATATGAGGCCGGCAAAAGAAAATCCCTATCAAGAACATACCTTTGCCTTGAGCATCCCACTTGAACTTGATGTAGACCGTCTTGTTCTTCTATAGTGGGAACACCTTTATTGGATGCTCTTGCTTGATGAAGATGAAGACTTGCAAATTGCTCCCCCATACTCCATGGGGAAACCTCTTCTTTGAACTTGTCTTCATCATCCATGAGCACGAGGATGGCAAGCTTCAAGCATGAGATCTTCTAGAGATGGCGCATCTTGAGCTCGTCCTTCTTCATCCCTACTTGAGGTTGATCCATCTTGATGCAACTCTTTGCACATGTCTTGATCAACCTTCAAGCTCCTTCTTTCTTCATGATTCCAACCTTGAGACCAACACATGGCCCAAGCGATGCCAATGGACAAACCTACAAGTGAAACTCAATTTACACATTAGTCCATAGAGATTGTCATTAATTACAAAAACCACAATGGGGGCATACATGCCCTTTCAATCTCCCCCATTTTGGTAATTGATGACAATCCCTTGGCGAGGGTTTAAATATGACAATTAACGACCAAAGCGGTTGCCCCAACATCAAATACTGTTGGGGAGGTGACCCCGGATAGGGTCAAGACAGGGGAAAGATGAAAGGAGTCTCCCTTGTCATGAGCCGAGTTACTGTTTATGTCGGCCGAGTCATGTAAGAGTCGGCCGAGATAAGCAAGGCCATGACATCTACAGAAGGATAAACACCTTATCCGGCCGACATATGAGTTAAGTCGGTCGAGTAAGTCTGACTAACTTGAATACAGGTGAAGGCCGAGCCGAGTTATGCGAGACAAGGCCGAGTAACACGAAGCTTGCAGGAGAATGAGGTGCCTATAGTCAAACCATAGTCGCTAGCTAGGGAGAATATGAACAGAGCCAAGCACAGAGGACAAGGAGCAGAGCAGCAGAAGGGCAGAAGAAGGTCACGGAGGTGACAGTCATGGAGCCCGAGGCGCGCAGGTGGGGCTCTCTGGAACATTGCCATCGTTAGAAAGGGGACACAGAAAGAGGGTCGCCGAGTTACCATATTGGGACAAGCATATTCCTCGAATATGCTTGCCACGTCAGCCCTAGGAGGAACCAAAGCACCCCTTTATAAGAGGAGAAGCAGGCTCCTGAGAAGGGATCGATTCATTCTGGACCTGAGGGCTTGAGTTGTAGTCTTTTTCTCCCTGCTAACAGCTCAAGGAGCACTTGTAGTTCTTGTAAGGAGAAAGAAAGATCTTTATGTTAGTCGTCTGTGTGTAGAAATCACTTCATATTCCCTCCCCAGATCCATCTAGCATCCATTGGCCCCATATTTTAGCCTACCCATGGCATCTGCCGTGCCACCACCACGACAGTTGGCGCCCACCGTGGGGCCAGCAGCGGTGCTAGCTGGAGTCAAGATCCGGACGGGAAACTTCATTCACACCGGCGAGCGCATTGTCTCTGGCTTACTCCAGAGATTTGATCTCTAGGACTACGTCAGCGATAACGCAGGCAGCTTCAGGAGGAAACCTCCACCGCGCAACGGCGTCTTCATCAACTTGGGCATGCACCAGATCTACGTCAGCGTCGACACCTCCTGCATTTATCCTCACTGAGTTATTGATGTAGGAGAGCCTCCCCTCAGCGTTGCGAACGGTCCGCGTGCTGCACGCCCCATCGGCAGCATCGAGGTGATGGTCGCAGCTGGGGCACAGACAGCAGCAGCAGGCGCCGGATCAAGCAAGGAACCAGCGGCGGGAGGACAGGTGACCACAAAGCAAGCAGCTCCACCGCCCACCGAGGTAGATCCGTCAGCAGCCAAGTCAGCCGAGGTACAGGAGACAACCCTGAAGGCAACAAGGGTAAGATGGCCACCTCTGGAAAGACCAGAAAATATTCTCCAGGCAACTATAGATAATCTGACCACGCCTGTAGCACCGATACTTGATCCGGCTAATGCTCAGGCTGAGTTAGAAGAGACTAGGCAGAAAGTACTGGTAGAGGCAAAAAAGGTGTCGGCCTTGCAGGAGTCCTTGAACAGGACCCTGCGGGAGTATGACAAGGCAAATAAACTAGATGTTGCCCCCGAGCAGGTAGATGAATTAATATTAAGAGGAAAAAACCTCATGAATGATATCAACAAAGAGCATGAGACTCAAAAGGCAGTTTCGGTTGATCTAGGCTTGCCGAGGTATAGTACCCCGACGAAGAACCTAAGGGCGGCAAATGCTGCAGCATTGGAATTGGAAGGATTGACCAGCGAAGCCCGGCAGAAACAGCAAGAAAGAGTGAATGAGCTGGTACGCATCGCGAACCAGCAGAATGAAGAAATGCTTAGGGCAGACCCGGCAAGACCGGGAGCCTCGCGTATGGTTCATTCGGCTGGAGCAGCGCCCGCACTATCAGTGGCAGCAGCATCCTCACCCGGAAACAATGCGCGAAAAGATTGAACTGTAACTTCAGGAAAAAGAAATAAGCAAATTGTTCCATATGATCCGGTAGTAGCCGCAAAAGTCAATGAGAACAGAGGCAACGGAAGCCGAGGTAACAATGGCGAAAGAAACCCCGGCCGTACCAACAAAGGGAACGGAAGCCGAGATAATGGGTACCTCGGAAGAGGGAATCATGAGAAAAATAGCCCAGCGGAAGGAAGGAGGGACCCACCACCCGACCCTCAGTCGAGGTATGAACCTCGGCAAGAGCGAGAAGTGAGACCAGCTCACCATAATCAGGCAAACGAGAGGTACAATGATGTTTACACAGATATGGAGTATGCAGGACATGGTGGAAATAACCATTATGGAATACAGGAGAGAATCATATACATAAACCTGCCATCAAATGATGCAAGATTAAAACTGGACAGGTTGTACCGGTCCGAGTTGTTAGAGGAGTAGGGTCTGCCTGGTTCTGCATGTTTCGGACCTCGGGTCATGGGCGAGTTGCCAGTGCCGAACTTTCAGCTGGCAAGGGGCACGGAAACATACAATGGGAGCACCAAACCACAAGATTGGTTGATTGACTATGCTACTGAAGTAAAGATAGCTAGTGGAAACTTGCGATGGGTGGTAAGATATGTCCCGCAGATGCTGGAAGGACCAGCCAGAGTATGGCTAAACAATCTGCCAGCAGGCAGTATCAACTGTTGGCTAGATTTTGAAGAGATGTTTGTCAGCAACTTCACCAGTACTTACAAAAGACCAAACATGCCACGGCAGCTTGCTATGTGCAAGCAGAGGCCGAATGAGACAGATAGAGAATTCTTGACTCGGTGGTGCAACCTTAGAAACTAATGTGGAAGAGTTATAGAATCTCAAGCGATAGATTGGTCCGCTCAAGGCTGCCGATATGCCAGTGTTTTGTGGCAGAGGTTGCAAAGAGATATGCCGACCACCTTGGCAGAAACCATCAAGATAGCAGATTCATATGCTTTGGGGGATCCGACACAACCAGAACTGATGTCAGCAGAACATCGAGAGCATCAGGATCAATATGAGAGAGATGCAGCCGGATCATCGAGGCGCAACGAGTTCAGAGGTAGAAGAAGAGAGGAAAGACCGGAGTACATATATGCATCCAATCAGGTGGCAGCAGTAGTGCAAGATCAGCAGAGTCAGGGAAACAGTCAGCGGCAGAAAAATGGTCCTCGGCAGTGGACGCCAAGGAACGAAGGGAAGAGACAGTGGACACCATAACAGGAGAAGCAGTGGTAGGAAAGACCAAAATACACGTTTGAGTCCATGTTGGATCAACTGTGTAAGTTCCATACTCCAAATCTGGCCAAGCCGGCTAATCATACAACTCGGCAATGCGCATGGATGAAAAATGCAATGAGGAACCCGGCGGGCATGCAAGCATCTTCTCATCAAGCGCATCAGCAGCAGCAGCCGCAGTTGACTGGGGCGAATGCACAACAGTTAATGTTACCCCCTCCCCCTCTGAGGTATGATAACTCGGACCGAAGAGATGCAGTGCATCAAGTGATAAATCAAGGTCAGGATGGAAGAACAAACCCCGGAAATAATGGACGTAATGATTACAGGGAGCATCATCAATCATATTGCATGTTCACAATAGAACAGTAAGACAGGCAAAGTGTACAACGCCGGCATATGGAGGTAAATGCGGTTATGCCGGCGGTACCAAGATATGTGCCTTGGTCAGATCAGGAAATAACCTGGAACATAAAGGATCACCCAAAAATAATGCCGAATCCAGGGTCGTACGCACTCGTACTAGATCCGACATTTGTTGGGCCCAGCATTAATGTGAATTTTCAAAAGTACTCATTGACAATGAGAGCAGTATCAATATCATGTACAAAGATACAATGCATAAACTCAGAATAGCGCAGAATATGCTGCAATCCACAAGAACCACATTCCATGGAATAGTGCCGGGACTTTCGTGCGAACCCATTGGGAAAGTCCGAGTAGATGTATTATTCGGCACAAGGAAGAATTGCAGAGCGGAAAATCTGGAGTTTGAAGTGGTGGACCTAGAAAGTTGTTATCATGCTTTACTCGGACGGCCAGCACTGGCCAAATTCATGAGCAGTTACCACATCACTTACTTGAAAATGAAGTTACCCGGACCACAAGGGGTGATAACAGTGGCAGGAGATTACAGGAAGTCGATGGAATGTGCCTCGGCCGGATCAAACCTGGCCGAGTCATTGGTGATTGCAAGAGAAAAAAGAAGGATTCAGGAGGTAGCGGCTCTCGCTCAGTCAGCACAGTTGAATATGCCAGCATTAGCCAATACACATGGGAGTGTATCTTTCCAGCCGACTAGGGAGACAAAAAAGGTCCAGATAGATGAGCAGTTCACAGAACGCACCATCACGATTGGTGCCGGTCTAGATGCCAAATAGGAAGGCGAGCTCACCAACTTCCTCCGTGAGAATCGAGATATCTTTGCCTGGTCAACTCAATACCTGCAAGGTGTGCCGAGGGAGTTGGCTGAGCACTCTTTGCATGTAAGGCCAGGAGCAAGGCCGATGAAGCAACCTCTCCGCCGCTTCGCCGAAGACAGGAGAAAAATAATAGGGGATGAGATAGCTCGGCTCCTTGCAGCCAGGTTCATCATGGAAGTGCTTCTTCCGGATTGGCTATCAAATCCGGTGTTAGTAGAAAAGAAAAAGGATGACCCAAATGTAGCCGTCGTATGGCGAATGTGTATTGATTACACGAACCTAAACAAGGCGTGTCCCAAAGATCCTTTTCCTTTACCTAGGATAGACCAAGTCATTGATTCGACCACTGGTTGTGAGCTGTTGTCATTTGTAGACGCGTATTCTGCTTTCCGCCAGATACCGTTAAATCCGGCCGATCAAATAAAGACTGCGTTTATTACCCCGTACGGGGCTTATTGCTATCGCACCATGCCATTCGGCCTGCGTAATGCAGGAGCAACTTATCAGAGATGCATGCAACAATGTCTACATGACCAGATAGGAAAAAATGTACAACTATATGTAGACGACGTAGTTATAAAAACCAAAGTGAGCAAAACACTACTGGACGATATTCGGCAGACGTTCGCAAACCTGAGAAGGTTCCGAATGAAGCTTAACCCGAAAAAATGTACCTTTGGTGTACCGGCTAGGAAATTACTCGGTTTTCTCGTATCCAGCTGAGGTATAGAG
Organism: Avena sativa; assembly: GCA_916181665.1. Lineage (NCBI taxonomy): Eukaryota > Viridiplantae > Streptophyta > Magnoliopsida > Poales > Poaceae > Avena > Avena sativa. The sequence goes on from OV702280.1 coordinate 326,307,846, forward strand.
GAAAATCCAACTAAAATACGAGCAGTTGAAAGAATGGAATTGCCGAGATGTTTAAATGGCGTACAAAAATTCACGGGCTGTCTGGCTTCGCTGAGTCGATTTGTATGTCGGCTGGGGGAAACGACATTACCTCGATATCAACTGATGAAAAAGTCGGATAAGTTCATTTGGACGCCGGAAGCAGATAGCGCGTTTCATGAATTAAAAAAGATGTTAGTCACGACACCAATCCTGGCCTATCCATTATCAAAAGAGCCTATGTTACTTTATGTAGCTGCCACTAACAGAGTGGTAAGCGCAGTGGTTGTCATGGAACGGAATGAAGGTGATAAGCCAATACAAAGGCCGGTATATTACCTAAGCGAGGTACTATCAGCCTCAAAACAGAACTACCCACACTACCAGAAGATGGCCTATGGAGTATACATGTCGGCGAAAAAACTTAAACATTACTTTGAATAACATCCGATCAAAGTGATTTGTGAAGCGCCCATAGCCGAGATATTGAGCAACAAAGATGCAAGTGGCCGAATAGCAAAATGGGCAAACGTAGTTATCACCTTATGCTCCGCAATTCGATAGGCGAGATGTAATCAAATCTCAGGCGGTGGCCGACTTCTTCGTGCATTGGGCCGAGGTACAATATGAGCCGCCATTACCAGATCTGAATTATTGGACAATGCATTTTGACGGATCCAAGCTGACAAATGGCTTGGGAGCAGGGATAGTGTTAACCTCGCCGAAAAGAGATCAACTGAAATATGTGCTGCAAATACATTTCGCCGCGTCAAACAATGTAGCCGAGTATGAAGCACTCGTCCACGGGTTAAAGGTGGCAAAAGAGATTGGTATACGTCGGATCTTATGCTACGGGGATTCAGATCTAGTAGTGCAGCAAGTATCAGGCAATTGGGACGCATTAGATGCGAATATGGCCCTATATAGATTCCACGTGCAAAAAATCAATGGATACTTTGATGGATGTGAGTTTCATCATATACCTCGGGCAGAAAATGACGCCGCAGACACGCTGTCAAAACTCGGATCAACTAGGCAATGAATTCCCCCGGGTATCGCCCTAGAGAACCTGAGAAAACCATCGATAACACCATCACCAGAGTTCGAGTCCATTCATATCTCGGCAGAATCAAGAGAAGGAAGTATGCCAATGGAAATTGTCAAAGAATGCAACCGAAATTTCCGAAAGTGAACCCGGCAATCGAACGAGTGAATATAAAGAAATCCGAAGCTGTTATGTCGGCGGAAAATATGGAAATAGACAGTGAAATTATCCCAGAGAAAATCATGCCGACATGGGCGCAACCCATATTTTCCTTCCTTAAGGACGCAATCTTGCCGAGTAATGAGGTATTGGCTAGACAGACAGTAAGAAGAGCAAAAGCTTATACAATCATAAACAATCAGCTGTATAAAAGAAGCGTCACAAGCGTGATGCAAAGATGTGTTGACTCGGCAGAAGGCCAGGAAATAGTCCTAGATATACATCAGGGAGAATGCGGGCATCACGCCTCGTCCAGAGCTTTAGTGGCCAAAGCATTCAGGCATGGATTTTATTGGCCGATGGCGTTGAAAGAGGCAAAAGAATTGGTAGAAAAATGTAATGGTTGCCAGAGATACGCCAGCAAGATACATATGCCATCATCCGAGTTAAAGATGATACCAATTACTTGGACATTTTCTGTATGGTGCTTGGATATGGTGGGTCCATTCAAGCCAGCCTGAGGCGGAATGACTCACATTTTAGTCATGGTGGGCAAGTTCACAAAGTGGATCGAAGTAAAACCAATAAAAAAATGTGATGGACCAACAACAGTAAAATTCCTCAAAGACATTATCTTAAGATATGGTTATCCACATAGTGTTATTACAGACAATGGCACAAACCTTGCTGAAGGGGCTTTTGCAAGGTTCTGCCAAGAAAAACACATAAGACTAGATGTCGCCTCGGTGGCTCACCCAGCATCAAATGGGCAGGTAGAAAGATCAAATGGACTAGTATTGTCCGGAATAAAACCCCGGCTTGTCGAACCTCTGCAAAGGTTGACAGGATGCTGGATCAAGGAACTACCAGCAGTACTATGTAGCCTCAGAACTACCCCAAACAGGTCAACAAGGTATACCCCATTTTTTCTGGTATATGGGGCAGAAGTTGTGCTTCCAGCCGACATAATACATGATTCGCCAAGAGTAACCCAGTATACAACTGCTGAGGTAAATGAGGTAGCTCGGCAAGATGATGTAGATTTGCTAGAAGAGGCCAGGGAATTGGCATTATCAAGATCAACTATTTATCAACAAGATCTCCGACGATATCACAGCAAGAAAGTCAATCCAAGAGTTTTTAAAGAAGGAGATTTGGTCCTTCGGCTAGTGCAGCGCACAGCCGGCATGCACAAACTATCACCCCCATGGGAAGAACCATTCATCGTGAGTAAAGCATTGCACAACGATGCATATTACCTAATCGATGCTCAGTCACCAGAAAAGAACAAGGCAAACAAAGCTGGCGACGAATTGAAAAGACCGTGGAACATAGCTTTACTTCGTCCATTCTACACTTAGGAGCCATATATGGTACGTCGTAATGTGACACTTCAAGGCGGAGTATCAAGCATGTACTGAACCTCGGCACCTCGAGCGACGACTCGAGGATTGCACAATGTTGTCTTTATTTTTTATGTAGTAAACCTCGACACCTCGAGCAGTGACTCGGGGACTACTCTATGTTATTTCTTATTTTAAGTTATGTGTTAAACCTCGGCACCTCGAGCAATGACTCGAGGAATGTACCATGTTATTTCTCATTCCTGAATTATGTGTTAGTGTTCAAGACCTCGAGCAGGAACTCAGGGACTGCGCCATATTATCCCTTATCTCAGATTATGCATTAAAACCTCGATACCTTAAGCACTGACTTGGGGACTACCCGTAGTATTCTCTGCATTAACTCATGAAATATATTTCGGCAACCCAGTTTATAACTCAGGGACTGCCACATGGTCCAAGGTAATTCTTTGAGCACACGCAAGAACTAGATAAGCCAAGTGTTAACTCGGGGACTAATTGGTATAACCCACTATTTGTCGCCAGAAACATAAAAGTTCCATAGCTCAACAAATTAAAATCTCTAAGGATAATGCAAAAAGAACAACAACCCCAGCAAATCGAAGTATGATACGGGATGCAATTTATTGTATCGCCTTATCAGATGTGGGCTTCAGGCTTTGTATCTCAGGCAGAAGTAGAAAACACAACAGCTACGCTGTCGAGTTTATAAAGGGCAGGCAAGATATATGTCGAACTAAGGTCAGCCACGTGGAGAAGTACAATCTGAATCTACGAAATCAAAGGTCACCAAAGCAGAGATGTAAAGCAATGAGACTTGTTTAGACAAACTAATAATGATCACCATCACCCATGCCTCAGCGGCAAAAGACAAAAAGGTTCGCACCACACCAAAAGTCGGACAATTGTTTCACACAAATCATACGCCCGGCATACCGGGGGACTCGAAATAACTTAAGAGGTTTTTTGAACCTAAACAACGAAACGGGCCAGAGCACCCTTAAGGGGCAGCAGCATGATCAGGGGCTTCAGGAACGGCTATCTCGGATGATGGCGGCGCGACCTCTGTCTCCTGTGTAGGGGCATTTTCAGGAACTGGGCGCTCCGAGGTAGACGGCGCCTCGGCCGAAGTTACTTCACCTTCAACAGAAGCGATAGTAGCCTCGAGGGAAATCCTGGGCTACTGAGAAACATTAGTTTGAGCTCGAGAGTGCCCAGTCCCTTTGGAAGATGATCGCGCGTCGTCATCCTCATCCGAGCTTGCATTGGAATCACCAGAGTTGTTTGAATCACCCTCTGCCTCATCCTGGTCGGCCGAATCATCATCAGAGGCGTCTTCAATTTCGACGTCATCAGCTGGATTGGGAAGAAAACTCGGCCCTTCAATCCAATTATGCACATCAGCATACTCAACAAGCTGGAAGGCACGAGCTTAGTGACGAGCGAAGAATTCTGGATCCTCAACCCAACGAGAGCTAGTGCGCAAGTTTATCAAAGTCTCGAGCGAAATGTCCTCGTACCAAGACAGAACGGCCGTGAGTGCCATATCAGCACCAACTCTCCCAGCAGACTCCCTCCAGATATTTAACTTTGTCTGAGATGCCATTAATCTCTCCACAAGTATTTTTATATCGTCGATATCAGGAGTTCCAGAGGTATTCGGCCAAAGAACATGGTAATCCCGAATGGCTGCTTGCACCAGATCTCTGCCCATAATTTTCATTGGCCCAATGGCAGCGCCGACGACAACCAGGAAATCTTCCATTGAATATTCTGGATTCGAGTCTGCGAAGACACCTCGGCGTTGACGAGCAGAAATCACTGCCTTAGAACTCACTGGTTTAGCTTCCGAAAAATGATCTACATAAAAGGCAAACGTATCAGTTAAAAATAAGAAAGAGAAGAAAATAACTCGGCCACGATCGGAAACTTATGATGAATATAACTCAAGATTTTCTGGAGATCCTGGGTCCAGTCAGCCTTAGTCTTCTCAAAGCGAGTGATTTCCTGGCCGATCGTACGGTTCTTCAGCTCGGCAGCCTCGAGGAGTTCTTTATATTTCTGTAGTTGCAGACTTAGCCGATTCTTCTCTTCAGAGAACTCCTGATCAACTATCTCCAACTCGGATTTCTGAGAAAGCTTGAGAGACTCAACCTCGGCACGTAAGCGGGTTATCCTGTCATCTTTCTCTTTCAGTTGCGCCGAATGAGTGGCGGCTTGCTCTAAAAAATGCAGCATCATTTCAGGCATGGATATGCATTCTTGATGCGACGCTGCAAGTGTTTGTAGCTCGGCTATACCAAAGCCAGAGGATTAAAAGAAACCAAGGATAAGTCTCGAACGAAAATCAATAGAGGAGAAGAATAACTAACCTTCCAGAGTGTCGGGGAGATGACCTCGGATAGGGTAAAGATGGGGAAAGACGAAAGGACGTTCCCCGTCTAGTTTCCGAGTTACAGTCTAAGTCGGCCGAATCCTGTAGAGGTCGGCCGAGATATGAAAGAGCAGGACCCTTATGATAATAGCAAGGCATTACCCGGCCGAAATACTGCGTAAGTCGGCTGTGTTAGCCCGAGTAGTCTAAATGCAGGTGAAGGACGAGCCGAGTTATGCGAAGCAGGGCCGAATGATACGAAGTTTGCAGGAGAAGGAGAAGCCTAAAGTCAAACTCTAGTCACAGGCTAGGGAGAATCTGAGCAGAGCCAAGCACAAAGGACAAAGGCGCAAAGCGACAGAGGGGCAGAAGGAGGTCACGGAGGTGACAGTCCTGAAGCCCGAGGCACGCAGGAGGGTCCCTCTGGAACCTTGCCGTCATTAGAAGGGCGACACGGAAAGGAGGCCGCCGAGTTACTATATTGAGACAAGCATATTCCTCGAATATGCTTGCCACGTCAGCCCTAGAGGAGCCCATGGCTCTCCTTTATAAGGGGAAGCTTGGACCCTAAGAAGGGCATCGGATCATTTAGTACCGTTAGGCTGGTAAAGTTCTCTCTTTCTTCTTGTACACAGCTCAAGGAGCACTTGTAGCCCAAGGAAGGAGAAATAAAGATCTTTACCTTAGTCTTTTGTGTGTAGAATCAACTACATCCTCCCTCCCCAGATCCCTCTAGCATCCATTAGCCCCATACTTTAGCCTACCCATGGCATCTGCCGTGCCACCACCACGACAGTTGGCGCCCACCGTGGGGCCAGCAGCGGTGCTAGCTGGAGTCATGATCCGGACGGGAAACTTCATCAACACTGGCGAGCGCATTGTCTCTGGCTTAGTCCGGAGACTTGATCTCTGTGACTACGTCAGCGACAACGCATGCAGCTTCAAGGGAAAATCTCCTCCGCGCAACGGCGTCTTCATCAATTGGGCATGCACCAAATCTACGTCGGCGTCGACATCTCCGGCGTTTATCCTCACCAGGTTGTTGTTGCAGGAGAACCTCCCCTTAGCGCCACAAACAGTCCGCGCGGAGTGCGCCCTGTCAGCAGCGTCGAGGTGATGGTCGCAGCCGGGTGCAGGCAGGAGCAGCGGGCGCCGGATCAAGCAGGGATCCAACGACGGGTGTGCAGGTGGCTCCCAAGCAGACAGCTCCACAGCCCACCGAGGTAATTCCTTCAGCGGCTAACCAGGCCGAGACGCAGGAGACAACCCCAAAGGCACCAAGGGTAAGAGGGCCACCTCTGGAAAAACCCGAAAACATTCTTCAGGCAACTATAGATAATTTGACTACACCTGTAGCGCCGATACTTGATCCGGCTAATGCTCAGGCAGAGTTGCAAGAAACCAGGCAGAAAGCGCTGGTAGAGGCAAAAAAGGTGTCGGCCTTGCGGGAGTCCTTAAACAGGACCCTGCGAGGATATGCCAGGGAAAACAAGCTTGACGTCGCCCCCCGAGCGGGTTGACGAGTTGAGATTAAGAGGAAAAAACCTCATAGATGATATCAATAAGGATCATGATGCTCATAAGGCAGAGTCAGTTGATCTAGGCTTGCCGAGGTATAGTACCCCGGCAAAGAACCTGAGAGCGGCAAAGGCCGCAGCATTAGAGTTAGAAGGATTGACCGGCGAAGCCCGACAGAAACAGCAAGAAAGAGTAAATGAGCTGGTGCACATTGCGAACCATCAGAATGAAGAAATGCGCAGAGCAGACCCGGCGAGGCCAGGTGCCTCGCGAATGGTTCACTCGGCTGGCGCAGCACCTGCCTTATCTGTGGCAGCAGCATCTTCACCCGGAAACAATGCACGAAAGGACAGAGCGGTAACTTTGGGAAAGAGAAATAAGCAAATTGTTCCATATGATCCAGCGATAGCCGGAAAAGCAAATGAGAACAGAGGCAATGGAAGCCGAGGTAACAGTGGCGAGAGAAACCCCGGCCGTGCTGAGAAAGGCAGCGAAAGCCGAGGCAATGGGGATCTCGAAAGAGGAGAACTCGGAAGAGGGAATCACGAGAACAATATCCCGGTCGAAGGAAGGAGAGAACCGCCACCCAACCCACAACCGAGACATGAACCTCGGCAGGAAAGAGAAGCGAGACCAGCTCGCCACAATCAGGTGAATGAAAGGTACAATGATGGTTATTCCGATATGGAATATGCGATTCATGGTGGAAATAACCACTATGGAGTGCAGGAGAGAATTCTGTATAGAGATTTGTCGTCAAATGATGCCAGAGTAAAGCTAGACCGGCTATACCGGTCTGAGTTGCTAGAAGAACAGGGTCCACCGGGTCCGACATGCTTCGGACCACGGATCATGGGCGAACCGCCTGTGCCGAACTTTCAGCTGGCAAGAGGCACAAAAACATATAATGGGAGCACCAAACCACAAGATTGGTTGATCGATTATGCCACTGCTGTAAAAATAGCAGGTGGAAACTTACGATGGCCAGTACAATACGTCCCGCAAATGTTGGAAGGACCAGCTAGGGTATGGTTGAATAACCTGCCGGCAGGCAGCATCTACTGTTGGTTGGACTTTGAAGAATTGTTTGTTAGCAACTTCACCAGTACTTACAAGAGGCCAAACAGGCCGCAGCAGCTAGCCATGTGCAAGCAAAGACCGAATGGGACAGACAGAGAGTTCTTAACTCGGTGGTGTAACCTGAGAAATTTGTGTGAGGGAGTTATAGAATCACAGGCAATAGCTTGGTTCGCTCAAGGATGCCGCTACGCCAGTGTATTATGGCAGCGACTGCAAAGAGATATGCCAACCACTTTAGCAGAAACCATCAGGATAGCGGATTCCTATGCATTAGGAGATCCACCGCAACCAGAATTAATGTCGGCAGATCATCGGGAACATCAAGATCAATATGCAAGAGATGTGGCCGGGTCATCCAGGCGCAATGACTTCAGAGGAAGAAGAAGAGAAGAAAGACCGGATTATAGATATGGTTCAACTCAGGTGGCAGCAGTAGTGCAAGATCAGCCGAGTCACGAAAATAGTCAGCGGCAAAAGAATGGTCCTCAACAATGGACACAAAGGAATGAAGGGAAAATATAGTGGACACCAGAGCAAAAGAAGCAATGGCAGGAGAGGCCGAAGTACACGTTTGAGTCTATGTTAGATCAGCCGTGTAAATTTCACACGTCAAACCCGGCCAGGCCGGCCAATCATAAAACTCGCCAGTGTGCCTGGATGAAAAATGCAATGGGTAACCCCGCAGGCATGCAAGCAACGCCCCTCCAGGCACATCAGCAGCATCAGCCACAGTTGACTGGAGCAAATGCACAGCAACTGATGTTACCGCCTCCTCCCCCGAGGAATGAAAACTCGGACCGGAGAGACGCAGTGCATCAAGTGATAAACCAGGGTCCAGATGGAAGGACAAATCCAGGAAGTAAAGGACGCAATGATTATAGAGAACATCATCAATCATATTGCGTGTTCACAACAGAACAGCAAGACATGCAAAGTGTACAGCGTCGGCATATGGAAGTGAATGCGGTTATGCCGGTAGTACCAAGATATGTGCCTTGGTCAGACCAAGAAATAACGTGGAGCATAAAGGATCACCCCAAAATAATGCCGAGTCCAGGATCGTATGCACTCGTGCTAGATCCGACATTCGTCGGACCAAGCATTAATGTGAAATTTTCAAAGGTACTCGTTGACAATGGGAGCAGTATCAATATCATGTACAAAGATACAATGCATAAACTCGGAATATCGCAAAACATGCTGCAATCCACGAGGACCACATTCCATGGGACAGTACCAGGGCTTTCGTGCGAACCCATTGGAAAGCTTCGAGTGGATGTGTTATTCGGCATAAGAGATAACTGCAGAGCAGAAAATTTAGAGTTTGAAGTGGTGGATCTAGAGAGTTGCTATCATGCTCTACTCGAATGGCCAGCATTGGCCAAATTCATGGGCAGCTGCCACATAACTTACTTGAAAAGGAAGTTACCCGGACCACAAGGGGTGATAACAGTAGCAGGGGATTACATGAAGTCAATGGAATGTGCTTCAGCCGGATCAAATCTAGCCGAATCATTGGTAATAGCAAGAGAAAAAAGAAGGATTCAGGAGGTAGCAGCCCTCGCTCAGTCGGCACAACTGAATATGCCGGCATTAGCCAACCCGCATGGAAGTGTCTCCTTTCAGCCGACTAAAGAAAAAAAAAATCCAGATAGATGAGCAGTTCCCAGAGCGCACCGTCACCATTGGTGTCGGCCTAGATGCTAAATAGGAAAGCGAGCACACCAACTTCCTCCGTGAGAATTGGGATATCTTTGCATGGTCAACTCAGGATCTGCAAGGTGTGCCGAGGGAGTTGGGTGAGAACTCTCTGAATGTAAGGCCAGGAGCAAGGCCGGTGAAGCAACCTCTTCGCCGCTTCGCCGAGGACAGGAGAAAAATAATAGGGGATGAAATAGCTCGGCTCCTTGCGGCCGGGTTCATCATGGAGGTGCTGTATCCGGACTGGCTATCGAACCCGGTGCTAGTGGAAAATAAGAAGGATGATCCAAATGTAGCCATTGTATGGAGAATGTGTATCGATTACACGAACCTGAACAAGGCGTGTCCAAAAGATCCTTTTCCTTTACCTAGAATAGACCAAGTCATTGATTCGACCGCTGGTTGTGAGCTATTGTCATTTGTAGACGCGTATTCTGGTTTCCACCAGATACCGTTAAATCCGGCCGATCAAATAAAGACTGCGTTTATTACCCCGTACGGGGCTTATTGCTATCGCACCATGCCATTCGGCCTGCGTAACGCGAGGGCAACGTATCAGAGATGTATGCAAAAATGTCTACATGACCAGATAGGAAAGAATGTACAAGTGTATGTAGATGATGTGGTTATCAAAACCAAAGAAAGCAAAACGCTATTGGATGATATACGGCAGACTTTCGCGAACCTGAGAAGGTTCCGAATGAAACTTAACCCGGAAAAATGCACTTTCGGTGTGCCTGCGGGAAAACTGCTCGGTTTTCTCGTATCTAGCTGAGGTATAGAGGCCAACCCAACTAAGATAAAAGCAGTGGAAAGGATGGAATTGCCGAGATGTCTAAACGACGTACAAAAGTTCACAGGTTGCTTAGCCTCGCTCAGCCGATTTGTATGTCGGCTGGGAGAGAAAGCACTACCACTTTATCAGTTGATGAAAAAATCTGATAAGTTCATTTGGACACCACAAGCAGACAATGCATTCCATGAATTGAAAAAGATGTTGGTCACAGCGCCAGTCTTGGCTTCTCCATTATCGAAAGAGCCTATGTTACTTTACATAGCAGCCACGAATAGAGTAGTGAGCGCTGTGATCGTGGTGGAACGAATTGAAGATGATAAATATGTACAAAGGCCGGTGTATTACCTAAGCGAGGTACTATCAACCTCAAAACAAAATTACCCACATTATCAGAAGATGGCATATGGGGTGTACATGTCAGCAAGGAAACTTAAACATTACTTCGAAGAGCACCCCATCAAGGTGATTTGTGAAGCACCCATAGCTGACATATTGAGCAACAAAGATGCAAGTGGCCGAATAGCAAAATGGGCAATTGAATTGTCACCTTATGCTCCGCAATTCGATAGGCGAGATGCAATCAAATCTCAGGCTGTGGCCGACTTCTTCGTGGATTGGGCCGAGGTAAAATATGAGCCACCATTACTAGATCCGAATTATTGGACGATGCACTTCGACGGTTCCAAACTAAGAAATGGTTTGGGGGCAGGAATAGTGTTAACCTCGCCAAAAAGAGACCAGCTGAGATATGTGTTGCAAATACATTTTGCCGCGTCAAACAATGTCGCCGAATATGAAGCACTCGTCCATGGATTGAAGGTGGCGAAAGAGATTGGCATACGCCGAATCTTGTGCTACGGAGACTCAGATCTAGTAGTACAACAAGTCTTAGGCAATTGGGATGCGTTAGATGCCAATATGGCCTTATATAGATTTCATGTGCAAAAACTTAGTGGATACTTCGATGGATGTGAATTTCATCATGTACCTCGGGCGGAAAACGACGCCGCAGACACATTGTCAAAACTCGGATCAACCAGACAATCGATTCCCCCAGGTATCGCCCTAGAGCACCTGAGGAAACCATCAATAACACCATCACCAGAGTCCAAATCTATTTTTATTCCGGCAAAATCAAGAGAAGCTAGTGTGCCGATGGAAGTTGACAAGGAATGTAACCCGGAATTTCCAAAAATGAACCCGGCCGATGCAAGGACGGATATGGGGAAATCCGAGGTAATTATGTCAGTAGAAAATATGGAAATAGATAGCGAGATTACCCCAGAAAAAATCATACCAACATGGGCGCAACACATATTTTCTTTCCTCAGAGATGCGATTTTGCCGAATGACGAGGTACTGGCAAGACAGACACTGAGAAGAGCTAAAGCTTATACAATCATAAACAATGAGCTGATTAAAAGGAGCGTCACAAGCGTGTTGCAAAAATGTGTGAGCTCGGCGGAAGGCCAGGAGATCCTCCTAGATATACATCAAGAAGACTGCGGCCATCACGCCTCATCCAGATCTTTAGTGGCCAAAGCATTCAGGCATGGGTTTTATTGGCCAACAACGTTGAAAGAGGCCAAAGAACTGGTCGAAAAATGTAATGGTTGCCAGAGATATGCCAGCAAGATACATATGCCATCGTCCGAGTTAAAAACGATACCAATTACTTGGCCATTCTCTGTATGGTGCTTAGATATGGTGGGACCATTTAAGCCGGCCCGAGGCGGGGTGACCCACATCTTAGTCATGGTTGACAAATTCACAAAATGGATTGAAGTAAAACCAATAAAGAAGTGTGATGGGCCCACAGCAGTGAAATTCCTCAAAGATATTATCTTAAGATATGGTTACCCACACAGTGTTATTACAGACAATGGTACAAACTTTGCAGAAGGAGCTTTCGCTAGATTCTGTCAAGAAAAGCACATAAGACTAGATGTCGCATCCGTGGCTCACCCAGCATCCAATGGGCAAGTAGAAAGATCTAATGGACTAGTATTGTCCGGAATAAAACCACGACTCGTCGAACCGCTGCAAAGGTCGGCAGGATGTTGGATTGAGGAACTACCAGCAGTACTATGGAGCCTCAGGACTACCCCAAACAGATCAATAGGTTATACACCATTTTTTCTAGTGTATGGGGCAGAAGCTGTGCTTCCAGCCAACATAATACATGACTCGCCAAGGGTTACCCTGTATACAACCGCTGAAGTAAATGAAGTAGCTCGGCAAGATAATGTCGATCTGCTAGAAGAAGCCAGAGAGCTGGCGCTATCAAGATCAGCTATCTATCAGCAGGACTTGCAACGATATCACAGCAAGAAGGTGAATCCAAGAGTGTTTAAAGAAGGAGATTTGGTTCTCCGGCTGGTGCAACGCACGGCCGGCATGCACAGACTGTCGCCCCCATGGGAAGGACCATTCATCGTGAGCAAGGCATTGCACAATGATGCATATTACCTAATCGATGCTCAGTCACCAGGAAAGAACAAGGCAGACAAAGCCGGCGACAATCGAAAAGACCATGGAACGTAGCTTTACTTTGTCCATTTTACTCATAGGAGTCATCTACCACACATCGTAAAGTGACGCTTCAGGACAGAGCATCAGCTATGTATTGAACCTCGGCGCCAAGAGCAGTGGCTGGGGACTGCCATATGTTGTTTTTGATTTTGCGTTATGTATTAAACCTCGGCACCTTGAGCAGTGACCCGGGGACTGCCCTGTATTGTTTCGAAGTTTGGTTTATGTATTAAACCTCGGTACCTTGAGCAGTGGCTCGGGGCTTGCCATATGTTGTTTTTGATTTTGTACTATGTATCAAACCTCGGCACCTTGAGCAGTGACTCGGGGACTGCCCTATATTGTCTCTAAGTTGGTTTATGCATCGAACCGCGGCGCCCAGAGTAGTGGCTCGGGGACTGCCATATATTGTTTTTAATTTTGTGTTATGTATTAAACCTCGGCGCCTTGAGCAGTGACTCGGGGACTACCCTATATTGTTTCTATGTTTGGTTTATATATTAACCTCGATGCCTTAAGCAGTGGCTCGGGGACTACCCCATATTATTTCTAAGTATGGGTGTCCCGTGTTACAAGAGGGAGTACCAAACTTCGGCACCCAGAGTGATGCTATTTCACTCTCCCCAAATACGGCCTTCGAGATTTACACCCAGATTAACAGTCTAAAACACAGCGGTCACGCTACGAAGCTTATCAAAGTCAGGCAATATTGAACGCCGAACTACGGTAGAGCAAAGGCAAATATACACTCCAAACTCAAGAAATTGAAAACTGCCAAAGAAAGGATTCAGACAAATAGGACCAGTTTAAACAAAGTGATGACGATTACAACCACATGTGTCTTAGCGGCACAAGGCAAAAGAAGTGCATACCGCACAAGAGACGGACAAATGTTTGACGTACATCATACGCCCGGCATACCAGGGATAAGAAATGACTTATAGTTTTTTAACTAGAGAGGCAGTGACTTGGTCAGGAGCTGGACACTCCGAGGTAGGTGGCACTTCGGCCGAAGTTGCCTCGCCCTCCACAGATCCAGGAGCAACTTCGGGGGAAGCCCGAGGCTGTTGAGAAACGTCAGCTTGCGCTGTGGAATGCCCAGTGCCTTTGGAGGAGGATCGCGCGTCGCCATTACCATCCGAGCTCGAATTGGAATCACCAGAAGTAGCCGAGTCACCCTCATATGTGCCCTGTTCGGCTGAGTTATCATCAGAGGCATCCTCAACTTCGACCTCGTCTTCCGGGTTAGGAAGGAAACTCGGCCCTTCAATCCAGTTATGCACGTCCGCATACTCAATGAGCTGGAAGGCACGAGCTTGGCGGAGAGCGACGAAGTCTGGATCCTCAACCCAGCGGGAGCCAGTGCGCAAATTTATCAAGGTATCAAGGGAAATATCCTCGTACCATGACATAATGACCGTAAGTGCCATATCAGCACCAGCTCGTCCAGCGGATTCCCTCCAAAGATTCAACTGGTTCTGGGATGCCATCAATCTTTCCACCAGTATCTTGATTTCATCAATATCAGGAGTCCCAGAAGTATTCGGCCAGAGAACATGGTAGGCCCGAATGGCTGCTTGCACCAAGTCCCTGCCCATAATCTTCATCGGACCGACGGCAGCGCCAACGGCAACCAAGAAATCTTCCATCGAGTATTCTAGGCTCGCATTGGCAGGAACACCTCGGCGCACACGAGCATTAATCACCACTTTCGAGCTCACGGGCTTAGCTTCTGGAAAATGGTCTGCGCAAAACGAAAGTGCATCGGTCAACAGTAAGCAAGGGAAAAAGATAACTCGACCACGGCCAGAAGCTTACGGTGAATATAGCTCAGCATTATCTCAAGATCTTTAGCCCAGTCACCCTTGGTTTTCTCAAAACGAGTGATCTCCTCGCTCATCCCCCGAGTCTACAGTTCAGCAGCCTCGAGAAGCTCTTTATTTTTCTTCAATTGCAGAGCTAGCCGATTCTTCTCCTCGGAGAACTCCTGGTCGAATTTTTCCAACTCAGATTTCTGAGAAAGCTTGAGGGACTCCACCTCGGCGCGCAAGCGAGCTATCTCGTCATCTTTATCTTTCAGCTGTGCCGAGTGAGTGGCGGCTTGTTCTAACAAATGCAGCATCATATCAGGCATGGGTATGCATTCTTGGTGTGAAGCTGCAAAAGTTTGTAACTCGGCTATACCGAAGCCAAAAGGGTTAAAAGAAACCCGGTGCACATTTCAAATTGATATCTATAGAATAAAGAAGAGTAACGAACCTTCCAGGGCCTTGACCTTTTTCCCAAGACTGATATTAAGATTGTTGATATTACCTATTCACCAGTAAAATGAGTTAGCACCTCACATCCAAAACAATAAGAACTTTAGGGATAATGCCAAAGTTTGTTAACTGACTAGTTTTCTTCGCCACAGGAATGACCCTATCATATTTATCTTGCAATATTTTATGTGCAAAGAGCAGCCTTTGGAATTTGGCGGTCCGCCGGTCATGTGCAACCTAAAACAACAAAACAAAAAGCAATAAGATATTCGAAGCTCAGACACGTTCGAGTCAAGCAAAACTTAACTTGAATCTAGGTGGCTGGATATTCGAAACTTAGACAGATCCGAGTCAAGCAAAACTTAACTTGGATCTAGGTGGCTGGATATTCGAAGCTCAAGCAGATCCGAGTCAAGCAAAACTTAACTCGGATCTAGGTAGCTGGATATTCGAAGCTCAGACATATCTGAGTCAAGCAAAACTTAACTCGGATCTAGGTGGCTGGATATTCGAAGCTCAGACAGATCCGAGTCAAGCAAAACTTAACTCGGATCTAGGTGGCTGGATATTCGAAGCTCAAGCAGATCCGAGTCAAGCAAAACTTAACTCGGATCTAGGTGGATGTATATTCGAAGCTCAGACAGATCCGATTCAAGCAAAACTTAACTCGGATCTAGGTGGCTGGATATTCGAAGCCCAGACAGATCCGAGTCAAGCAAAACTTAACTCGGATCTAGGTGGATGGTTATTCAAACACTAAGACAAAACTGAATCAGGTAAAACTTAATAAAACTTCCAAATGAATAACAAGTTATTCGATTGCAAGCTTCGGGGACTAGAGTATATATAATGGCATAAAGGCAATTACCTCATTCATCTTGTCGCTGTGAAGAACAATCTTGGCAGCCAAATGTAGGCGACTATTGATGTCGGAGAGTTGAAACGGCTGGCTGCTTGGATTGCCCTCGAGCTGATCAACAATTTTCCAATTGTTGGCATACTCGACCAACGAGCCGAGGCTATTCCCACTCTCCGTTCGAGTCAGGACCTTGCCTTAGACGTGTTGGGTAGCCACCGTCGCCGCGGGGCTCTTGTGGAGAGCGAGCTGTGTATCAGCAACCGAGGTAACAGTACTCTTGGCAGATGAAATCCCCTTGCGCAGCGCATCAGCAATTGTAGGCTGAGAAGAGCTGGCAGGTCCTTTTTGAGATGAGGAAGGCTTGGTCGTAACGACCTTTCTCGCCTTAGAAGAGGCATTGGCAGGAGCCGTTACCTGGGCACTTGGGATGATTTCTTTAGGGGCCGGAGGGATTACGGTTTCCGAGGGCACCGAGATATTGGTATCCTCGGCTAGAATCGGAGTCGCAGTAAGGGTTGTGGGGGAAAAAGCACCTCAGGGGAAATTTTAGGATTCACGGAGGAGACAGCAGGCTCAGTGGAAATATCTATGGGCCGAGTTATACCGGCATCAACAGGAGAGATCTCAGGCGCATCCTGGCGAGATGGCATCTGATTCGGAGCAGGAGGAGAGTCAATATGAGCAGGACTAGGAATTCTAGTGTCTTCAGGAGGCGGAGGAGAAGGCGGCCGAGTCGTGTGACTCGTCATACTGGGGCCACTAGGCTTAACAGAAAGAGGAGCCCTGTAGAGGCAAAAAGATCAGGTCAAAAGGCAGAAAGAGAGAAACAAGAAATACAAATAAAAAGCAACTCACCCAGTAACCCCGAGCATAGTTTTACGCTTAGGGGGGTGCGGGGCAGATCTCTTTATCCGTTTCTTGGGAACGGCTTCCGAGGCACCGGCTAGAGTGCTACGTTTCCCCGAAGTAACAGGAGGTCAGGAGGCGAGAGGCTCGGCGTTGTGAACCTAAACGGTCGGTTTAGCTGAGAAAGTAGAGGCCGGAAATGCATAAGAAATTGGCATTGCGGCAACTACCTCAAGAACTTGAACCTCGTCCGAATCACCTTCCTCCTCGTGGGCCGGGGTCTTGCCGCGGGCGCGAGCCGGAGAAAGATCCGACTTGGGAACGAACTCTTCCGAGTCCGGCTCCCGGCTGTCCGGAGTGTTCCGATCCGCGGGCCACGGGAGGGACAGAACCTCGGCATCCTCAACCTTCTGCTCTTCAACCCTCTGCAGGACAAGAAAGAGAAAAATTAACAAGAGAAAACACATATGCGATTAAAAGGTAAAACATGATTGCAAGAACTTACTCTGGGAGGGGGATGCTCGCGGGTGAACGGCTTCAATCCCCAGGCCCAGTCCTCCGGCATCTCCGTGCCCGGACGCGCTTAAAGATAAGATAATTGTCCAGCTCCACCGTCGAGACTCGGTTGGGATCAAGAGGACCGCTCATATAGCAGAGCTTGTGTGTGCGTTTCTGAAATGGGCAGATCCGACTGCTGACAAAGGTAGTCATCAGATCCTCACCGCGTAGCCCGGAGCGGATCAGTTCCTTCAGCCGAATCTCAAAAGCCTCGGCCAGAGCATGACTCTTCCTCGGATTATAGGTCCAGTTCTTCTTGGAAGGAGTGCTAATGGAAAAAGCAGGGAGCCGAATCCTATCCTCATTCCCAGAGTTCTTGACATAAAAGAACGACTTATGCCACTTCTTGCATGATTCTAAACCTGCAACGCGAGGAAATTCGGATTTCCTCCGAGGTGTGATTGACGCGGCACCACATTGGGTAAGCAACTTCTTGGAGGGATGAAGAGATTTTTATGGGACGACATTGGATCGAATCTGGAAAAACTTTGACCAAACATGCACAGACGGACATAGGCCGAAGTATCCCTCCGAGGCAGAGATGAAGGCAGAAAGAGAGGCAATGGCATTAGCAGGTAGATGATGCGGCTGCAGGCCGAAGTAATCAAGGAATTCCCTAGCGAAATCGCTGAGGGGGAGACCAAACCCGCGAGCAAAATGTGACATGAAGACGACGTACTCGCCCTCCCTAAGAACTGGAGACGATTCGCTGTCGGGTAAGCGACAGGCTACCTCGGCAGGAATCCGGCGAGTTCGGATTAGCCACTCAACCTCTCGGCGGGTGATGGAAGATCCCTGCCACGAGCCCCGCTCGGGCCCAGACGCAGCATCGTCGTCCTAAATGAGCACACCGCTGACGGATCTCGACATGAGGTCGCCGTAAGAACTTACGGAGGAAGAAATAGCGGCGGGGGGAAACCTAGAACTGCAAGGCCCCGTCGTGGTTCTACATGAAAACGGCGGCAGAGCAGAGAAGGAACCACCGCGCCAGAACTAAAGAAAAGCAGAGGTGTCTAGAGGAAAGCCTAGGCGTTAAGACCGGATAAACTCATCGGCGACGACGCCGGAGCAAGCGAACGGGGACAAGGTCGACGGAGCAGTGCGACGGAAGCCTTGCCGTCAAAGACCCAGATGGGTGCACGGCGGAGGAAGCATGAACGGGCGCGGAGGCGAGAGGAAGAAGAAGGGAACCAGTAAGCGGAGGGGAAAGTGAATCCCCTAGCCCCGTGCCCCTCTTTATAACCGCGCCGCCTGAGAAGTAGTGGGATCGTGGGTGTGGCAGTTATCTGTGTAGATCGTGTATGCGGCACGACCGCACGCCGCTAAGTGGAACCGCACCAACGACTACACGATGAAATAGAAGGCCAAGATCCCTAACGGAAACGGTACGCGAGGCGTCGCAGCGCCGACGCGACAAGCGCAGTAATAACTGTGGCCTGTTAGTAAATACTGTAGAGGAACAAAAAACTAGAGAAACAATGATGAGTATGACATGTAGGACGAGGCGTACGCGAGAAGATATGCTGATACCTCGAACGAGTAAGAGATAAATCGGAAACAATGGGAAACGAATATCATGAAACTGATACGGCCCGACCGAAGTTATTGGCAGGGCCATACCAGCTTCGGGGACTAATGTTGGGGAGATGACCTCAGATAGGGTAAAGACGGGGAAAGACGAAAGGACGTTCCCCGTCCAGTTTCCGAGTTACAGTCTAAGTCGGCCGAATCCTGTAGAGGTCGGCCGAGATATGAAAGAGCAGGACCCTTATGATAATAGCAAGGCATTACCCGACCGAAATACTGCGTAAGTCGGCTGGGTTAGGCCGAGTAGTCTAAATGCAGGTGAAGGACGAGCCGAGTTATGCGAAGCAGGGCCGAATGATACGAAGCTTGCAGGAGAAGGAGAAGCCTAAAGTCAAACTCTAGTCACAGGCTAGGGAGAATCTGAGCAGAGCCAAGCACAAAGGACAAAGGCGCAGAGCGACAGAGGGGCAGAAGGAGGTCACGGAGGTGACAGTCCTGAAGCCCGAGGCACGCAGGAGGGGCCCTCTGGAACCTTGCTGTCATTAGAAGGGCGACACGGAAAGGAGGCCGCCGAGTTACTATATTGAGACAAGCATATTCCTCGAATATGCTTGCCACGTCAGCCCTAGAGGAGCCCATGGCTCTCCTTTATAAGGGGAGGCTTGGACCCTGAGAAGGGCATCGGCTCATTTAGTACCGTTAGGCTGGTAAAGTTCTCTCTTTCTTATTGTACACAGCTCAAGGAGCACTTGTAGCCCAAGGAAGGAGAAATAAAGATCTTTACCTTAGTCTTTTGTGTGTAGAATCAACTACATCTTCCCTCCCCAGATCCCTCTAGCATCCATTGGCCCCATACTTTAGCCTACCCATGGCATTTGCCGTGCCACCACCACGACACAGAGCTTTGACCTTCTTGTTAAGACGGATGTTAAGATTATTGATATTACCTGCTTACCGGCAAAAAAAATGGGTTAGCACCTCAAGTCGAAATATTAAGAACTTAAGGGACAATACAAAAATTTGTTAAGTTACCAGTTTTCTTCACCACGCTGAGAACTTTCTCATATTTCTCTTCCAATTTCTTGTGCGCAAAGAGCAACCTTTGGAATTCGGCTGTCCGCCGATGATGCGCAACCTAAGTACCAAAATGAATTAAACAGCTGGATATTCGAAGCTAAAACAGATCCAAATCAAGCAAAACTTAACTCGGATCTAGGTGGCTGGATATTCGAAGCTAAGACAGATCCGAATCAAGCAAAACTTAACTCGGATCTAGGTGGCTGGATATTCTAAGCTAAGATGGATCCAAATCAAGCAAAACTTAACTCGGATCTAGATGGCTGGATAATCAAAGTCAAAAATAGATCCGGATTCAACAATGCTTAATATGGAGTACGGATGAACCACGATTAATTCAAGTCATACAAGAAATTTACTTAGCAAATAATGCAATTGAAGCCTAACAAAGCTTCCAAACGAACAACAAGTTATTCGGTTGCAAGCTTTGGGGACTAGTGTATGTATACTATCATTTGAATAACAGACCGAATATCAATAAAAGCGTTTACCTCGTTCATCTTGTCACTTGCAAGAACAATCTTTGCAGCCATGTGCAAACGACTACTGATGTCGGAAAGCTGAAATGGCTGATTACTCGGATTGCCCTCAAGCTGGTTGGCGGCATTCCAATTGTTGGCATATTCCACCAAGGAGCCGAGGTTTTTCCCACTCTCAGTACGGGTCAGCACTTTACCTCGGACCCGTTGGGTAACCACCGCCGCCACGGGACTCTTATGGAGAGTAAGCTGACTATCAGCGGACGGGGTGACAACAGGCTTAGCAGAGGAATCCCCCTTGCGGAATGCATCGGCTATGTTGGGTTGAGAAGAACTAGCCGGCCCTTCTGAGATGCTGAAGGTTTGGTGACAACAACCTTCTTAGCCTTAGAAGAAGTGTCGGCAGGGGCAGCGACCTCGGCACTACGAGTGGCATCCTTGGAGGCAGGAGGAACTATGGTTTCCAAAGGGGCCGAGATGGTGGCGTCCTTGGCTGGAGTTGGAGTTGCAGCAGGAATTGTGGGGGTCAAAAGAATTTCGGGGGAAACTTCGGTGGTCATAACAGGGGTGACAGATTCAATAGGATGATCTGTTGGCGGAGTTATGTCGGCATCAGCAATGGAAGCTGCGGGTACATCTCGCCGAGGCAATGTCTGAGTCGGCACAGGAGGAGAGTCAACGCGAGAGGGACTAGGAGCCCGAATATCTTCAGGAGGCGGAGGAGAAGGTAGCCGAGTTGTGTGACTCGTCATACTCAGACCGCTTGGATTGGCAGAGAGAGGAGCGCTGCAAAAGCACAAAAGTCGAATCAAAGGACAGAAAGAGAGAAGCAAGAAATACACATGAAAATAAACTCACCCAGTAACCCCGGGCATGGTATTATGCTTCGGAAGGTGCTAGGCTGATTTCTTGGTTCGCTTCTTGGGAGCAGTTTCGGAGGGACCTGCCGGAGCAGTGCGCTTCCTCGAGGTAGCAGGAGCTTGAGAGGCGAGAGGCTTGGTGTCGTGCACCTGGCCGGCCTGATTAGCTGGGAAAGTAGAAGTCGGAAATGCATAAGAGATAGGCATCGCGGCGACTACCTCAAGAATTTGGACGTCGTCCGAGTCACCTTCCTCCCCGTGGGCCGAAGTCTTGCCACGGGCGCGAGCCGGAGCGACGTCCGACTTAGGAACAAACTCCTCCGAGTCAGGTTCTCCGCTGTCCGGGGTGTTCCGATCTGCGGTCCACGGAAGGGCCAGAACCTCGGCATCCTCGATCTTTTGCTCCGTAAACCTCTGCAATAAAAGAAACAAAGTGGAGTTAGCAAAAGAAGTCACAAACGCAATTAGGAAACAAACAAAAATGCGTAAATATACCTCGGGAGGGGGATTCCCACGAGTGAACGGCTTCATCCCCCATGTCCAGTCCTCCCGCATATCAGTCTTGAAGATAGCTCGGACACGCTTGTAAATAAGATAGTCGTCGAGCTCAACCGTCGAAACTCGGTTGGGATCGAGAGGACCGCTCATATAACAGAGCTTGTGTGAGCGAAGCTGGAAAGGGCAGATTCGGCTGCTGACGAATGTGGTCATCAGATCCTCACTACGTAGCCCGGCGCGGATCAACTCCTTCAGCCGAATCTCGAATGCCTCGTCCAAAGCATGGCTCTTTCTGGGGTTATAGTTCCAGTTCTTCTTGGAAGGGGGGCCGATAGAAAAGGCAGGGAGCCTAATCTTGTCTTCTTTTCCAGTGTTTTTGACATAGAAAAACGATCTATGCCATTCTTGCAAGACTCGAGGCCAGCAACACGAGGGAACTCGGATTTTCTCCGAGGTGTGATGGACGCGGCTCCACACTGGTAAGGGATTTCTCAGAGGGATGAAGGGATTTGTCTGGAACGACGTTAGATCAGATCTAGAAGAATTTAGACCAAACGGACACAGAAGGCCAGAGGCTGAAGTATCCCTCCGAGGCCGAGATATAAGCAGATAGGGAGGCAATGGCATTAACCGGAAGGTGATGCGGCTGAAGGCCGAAGTAATCAAGGAATTCCCTAGCAAAATCGCTAAGGGGAAGGCCGAACCCACGAGCGAAGTTGGACATGAAAACAACGTACTCGCCTTCGTTGAGTACAAGGGAGGATTCGCTGCCAGACAAGCGACAGCTTACCTCGGCTGGAATCCGACGAGTCCTAATTAGCCACTCAATCTCACAACGAGTGACGGAGGAGCCCTGCCAAGAGCCCCGCTCTGGACCGGACGCTGCGTCATCGTCTTCGACGAGCGCTCCACTAACAGAACTAGACATAGGGTGGCCGGAGGAATCAATGGAAGAAGGACTAGCAGCGGAGAGAGGCTTAGAGGCACGGGGCTCCGTCGTGGTTCTAAGCGAGCACGGCGGCGGAACGGAAAAGAACCGCCGCAGGGAATCTAGAAAAACAGAGAATGCGCCTAGGGAAAGAGCCTAGCGGCGAGACCGTAGAAAAACTCACCGGCGGTGGCGCCGGAGCAAGCGCACGGTGATGAGGTCGACCGAGCGGAGGGACTGCGTCGTCGTCGTCAAGGAAATCGACAATGGCGCAACCGCGGGCGCACGAACAGACGCATGGGCGCAGGGAGGAAGAAGAGGAGCGGTGAGTGAAGGGGAAAGTAAATCCTCTAGCCCCGCACACCTCCTTATAACCGCGCAGTCCTAGCAGTAGTGGGATCGTGGGTGCGCACGCTAACCGTGTATATCACGTGTGTGGCGGAACCGCACACATCTGAGTGGAGCCACACCAAAGGCCGCACGGCGCAGGAGAGGATCAGGCCTCCTGACCGATGCGGCGCACGAGGCGTCACTGAGCCGATGCGAAGGGCGTAGTAATCACTGTAGCTTGTCAGTGGGCACTGTAGAGGAACAAAAAACTAGAGAAATAATGATGAGTGTTACACGTAGGATGAGGCGTGCTCAAGAAGCTGCGCGAATACCTCGAACAGGAAAAAGTAACTCGGAAATAAGGAGAGACGTATGTTGGTAAACTGATGTGGCCCGGCCGAGGTTATAGGCAGGACCACACCAGCTTCGGGGACTAATGTTGGGGAGGTGACCCCGGATAGGGTCAAGACAGGGGAAAGATAAAAGGAGTCTCCCTTGTCATGAGCCGAGTTACTGTTTATGTCGGCCGAGCTAAGCAAGGCCATGACAGCTACAGAAGGATAAACACCTTATCCGGCCGACATATGAGTTAAGTCGGCCGAGTAAGTCTAACTAACTTGAATACAGGTGAAGGCCGAGCCGAGTTATGCGAGACAAGGCTGAGTAACACGAAGCTTGCAGGAGAAGGAGGTGCCTATAGTCAAACCCTAGTCGCTAGCTAGGGAGAATCTGAACAGATCCAAGCACAAAGGACAAGGAGCAGAGCAGCAGAAGGGAAGAAGAAGGTCACGGAGGTGACAGTCATGGATCCCGAGGCGCGCAGGTGGGGCTCTCTGGAACATTGCCATCGTTAGAAAGGAGACACGGAAAGAGGGTCACCGAGTTACCATATTGGGACAAGCATATTCCTCGAATATGCTTGCCACGTCAGCCCTAGGAGGAACCAAAGCACCCCTTTATAAGAGGAGAAGCGGGCTCCTGAGAAGGGATCGATTCATTCTGGACCTGAGGGCTTGAGTTGTAGTCTTTTTCTCCCTTCTAACAGCTCAAGGAGCACTTGTAGTTCTTGTAAGGAGAAAGAAAGATCTTTATGTTAGTCATCTGTGTGTAGAAATCACTGCATCTTCCCTCCCCAGATCCCTCTAGCATCCATTGGCCCCATACTTTAGCCTACACATGGCATCTGTCGTGCCACCACCACGACAAATACTACACAAGTATGTGATGTTGGTACAACCACAATATGTAGAGCAAACTCCCCCACAATCTATGCATGTGTGATGAACTTGAATTGCATTGCATCGATTGCCAACCGTTACCGTTGGTTGAGTTTCCTCTATATATTCAACATGAAAAACAACCACAAAGATGCAATAGCATGAGAGGCAAATGCTTAAGGACACACCCAAAGCAAAGGCCGACTTCCCTTAAACTCTCCTAAACTTCTCCCCTATTGGCATCGATTGCCAAAATGGGTGAAAAGTTCAAGACGACCAATATAGTGAGAATTCCTCCAAAGGTGTGCATATGCACAAGTCAAATGATGAGAACTTGGGAGGAAGTAAAACTATATTGAGGACCCAAAGAAAGCAAAAAGAAAAGAAAGAGAAATAAACTTCAACAAATGAAGCGAGCAATCAAAAGATCCAAACGAAACACCAACAAATGATGTCAAATGGAAGCAACAACAAAATGTGTGTTCAAATGAAAATAGAGAAGCTCCCCAAACTTTGTGCAAAGATTAGAATACTTGTATTTGAATACAATATGCACAAATATGGAATCCTCGCTCTCCCATAAGCATTTAAACCACAAGAAATGAGAAAGAAGGAAATTGTGCACTATTAAATGAATTAGAGAAGCTCCCCAAAGATTGTGCACCAATTATGGTAATTGTATTTGGAAACAACGTGCACAACCAAGGAATCCTCACTCCTCCAAACTCATCTAACAATGCACACAAAATACAATAATTTTGAAGCCACCGAAGAATCAACATGAAGAAAGAGGTGATTTCCAAGAAATGCAAAGACAACCAAACAATGATCTACTCTGGTGTGTGAAAATTTCTAGGGGGGAAATATCACAAAGACAAATGTCCACAAAGAAATATGCACACACAAGATAGATACTCAAGAAAGAACATGAAAGTCAAAGAGGAAGACATAGAATATACCAGTAAGATGTTTTGCTTGAAAGCATGCCCAAGGGCTCAAATATATCTTATTGTACATCAATGAGCTTCAAACACCAACATACCCCATACAACACAAGTATTCTCAAGGGAAGAAGAGGATATAAGGAATATATGGAGAAAGGCAACAAGTATCACAAGATAGAAATCAACTTGGCAAAAATACTCACTATTGCACATGAGAGATATTGAGGAAACGATACGCAACGAAATTGCTAGATTGACATATTTGGGATTAGTGAATCATGAGCATGATTTAGTATAATCCCCATTATATGCACTCATCTCAACATACACACATTTGCAAAAGAGAGAACTCTTAAAGCCAAAGCAATAAATCCAACATATGGAAAAACACAAATTCATGCCAACAAGCAACCTACACAAGGTTGGGACCAAGATATGTATGCATGAGAGAGAGATACTTGTTACCGAGATATAATTGGTAGGATGAAGAAGATATGAATTCGTTGATCATCCTATCTTGCATCCAACTGACATGTAGACGCCACTTCTTCCTTGTTCAAGATACAAGCACCCAATATATATCCCAATGTACCTAAAACACAAATAAGTACACTATGGTCCCCCAAAAAAAATTGGGTCCAAAGTAGTTAGTGAAACTACAATACATAGGAGAGCCCCCACAAAAATATGTGCATATTGATATGAAATTGAATTTCATGCACATCTTAGCCCATTAGGATTTGGTGGAGTTTCCCCTATATATTGGATCAAAGAAAGCAAGCATGCCATAATATATACAAGAAGTAAATATGCATGCATAGGCTTTCAAGAACCAAAAGGAGATACAATTTGAGCAAAAACACCAAGTAAACCAATAAGACACACACAGAAGTGTGACTCAACAAAAGGTGTCCAAATTGTATCAAAGATCCAAATAAACACATGAAAGAACAAAAGTTCAACAAATGAACTAGAAAGAGCCAAAGAAAAAGGATAAGAAAAATACCAAGGCTCAAGGGTTTATCTCATCCTAAAAGAACAAAACAAGTGAAAAGGAATGAGATAAAGCCAACTCCCAACGAGAGCAAGGAAACACTCTTCACACTTTCATGATGGCACACCAAGTACCAACACAAAAAGGATCGAGCTTCCAAGCAAAAATGGATCAAAACAAGAAGCGTAAAACAATGTTCTACATAATATAGGAGAGCTCCCCCATAAGTAGAGCATTATATATAATTTTGCCTTTGAATGCAAAATGCCCACAAATGAGATCATCACTACTACCTACACTAAATAAAACACAAGGGGATACAAATAACATAAGAAGATCCACGAGAGGCAAGGAAAGCTTGGGAGCAAATAGAAAAACATTTTCTTGGCCAAAGATAAGACAAATAAGAAAAGGCCGAACCGAATATGATAAATGAATTCTACCATATATCAAGTACTAATTGTCCAAGGACAATAAGTAACGGGGATAATTTTCCCGAGGTAGTTTGCAAGAATATCCAAGATCATATTCACACAAAGAAGCATATAACAAGATAGAAATTAAGCTTGATGCTTCGAAAGAGATTCTTGATTGCTTCGAATAGATACACAATCACTAGTGATTGGATTAAATAGAAGCAAGTGGTTCCCATGAGGATATGTAGATCCAAATATGAGGAAACACATACCAAGAATCACTCTCACAAACAAGATCCAAAAGATGATCAATAAAACATTCAAGCAAATTAGAACTTGAATGGGCCATTATGCCACAAAGGAGATAAATGGTTTTCAATATCAATTCTAAGTGGCACTACCTCAAATGTTCACATTTTCTAGGTTAGTAATATGCACAAAGCATATGACTCCCCCATAATGTGATAAACCAAGAAATCTCAACAAGAGGCAAAAAGATCAAAATAGAGGTATTAATGGACATTATGAAAACTTGAGTTTCTCATGAGAGAGACAAACCACATAGAGACAACAAAATGACTACTAAGTGGTTTTTCTCATGTACACACATTTTAGGATTGTGGAATGCCCAAGCATGACACTCCCCCAAAACGGAATAGTCCATTAATCCCTCACAAGACCCAAATAAGATACCTACTAGAAACAATAAAGGCTCAAAACCAAGAAACACAAATACATGGTGTGCCAACCAACAACATACACAAAGATAATTCATAGGTCAAAATAAGTAAGTGGGAAGCACAGCATGTACAAACACATGCAAGGTACAAAACCAAGACATGCACAAGGGAGCAAGTAACTATAAATGTAAAGGAGTTTAACACAAGTTACCGGAGGAGGAACATTGGATAAGGAATAGAAGCATGAAGATCCCTCAATTCTTCATAAGGTAGCCAAGTCTCCAATGCCCTCCAAAAACACCTATTGATCAAGTTTTAGCTTGTTGGTCCCCAACCAAGTTGGGTCCTAAGAAGTTAGTCACAATAGGTTTGGCCACCCAAATGGTTCTTCTCTTGACACCACTTTGGGCACCAACAAATTTGGCAAACACATTTCCCATCTCATCCTTACGAAGAAAATAAGCATCATCAATCAAGACAGGATGAGATGAGGAGATACCCATGGTGCATGAGGAAGAAAGGTGCCCATTCTCACGACATATGTAGCAAGTTATTCTCTTGCCATCTTTCTTCTTGGGAGGAGCTGCACCATGAAGAAGAGCTTGAGGCTTCTTGGGAAGTGGCCCATCTTGAGCTTGTGGAGGATCTTGAGGCCGCTTCCCTCGTTGCTTCCCACTAAGAGGCTTCTTCTTCAATGGGAAATCCCTCACATGATGCCCTTCTTCCTTGCACTTGAAGCACACAATGTTGGCCGGATTCTTCACTTGTCCTTGGCCCTTCTTCTTGTTTCCCTTGTGCTTCAACAGGTTAGTGGGCTTGCTCTTGGTGTTGGAGTTGAATCCAAGCCCACTCTTTTCACTTGGGGGGGTCGCACACTCAACATCTTCTTGAGCGTGGTCTTCCCTTCATGACACCTTTTCAAGTCATTCTTCAAAGAAGTGACTTGAGACTTGAGATCTTTGACTTCCTCTACATGGTTAGTATCAACAACAATACTAGAGGAAGTAGAAGCTTCATTGTTAGAGCAACAAGGCAAATGATGCAATTCATCACAAGATTTAGCATGGTTGTGAGAGGATGAATTACAAGGACTAGCACATGGCAATATAGCATTAGGAGTAGATGTAGTGCTAATGTCCACATGAGGCCCACTAGTTGTTACCTTTGACACAATACAAGGACTAGCACAATACAAGTACTAGCACATTGATGTGGTTATTAACCTTGCAAATAAGTAAACCATTTGCCCCATTGGCATTGTAAGAGATGTGGAGGTTCTTTGTGGTAAGATTAAGTATCCTGCTGATTTTTTAGTACTTAATTCAGCATCTAGTAAAACTTGTCCTATCATTTTTGGTACACCCTTATTGAACACTTGTGGAGCTATTATAGATTGTAAGAAGGAAAAAGTTTTAACTAAGTTTTATGGAGATTCTTATGAGTTTAACTTTTCCAAATTTGCTAAAGCTCCTTGTGAAACAACTTGCCTAATGAAGATTTCAGGATGAAACAACTTGCTTCTATTGATCCGGTTTATGACCTTGGACCTCTTTTTGGTGATTGTAAGTATGCTCATTCTGACGATAAAGTTGTTGCTAGTGACATTTATATTGTCAATTTATCCAAAGTGATACTGAAAGTTATTATGAGAGAGGGAAACATGGTTTTATGCATCTCAATAATGTTAAGTTTCCCCGTTTTATGTTGAAAGCTTTGAAGTTGCATTTGTTCTGTCTTCCTATGCTAGTGTCTTTTTGTTTCAACAATTCGTTTTATAATGACACCCCCATGCATAGGAAGAGGGTTAGACTCAAATGTGTTGGTTATTTTCTTCTTGATGCTCTCTTTCACTTCAAATATATATCTCCTTTGTGAGCATCTTTGAAAGTTTCAGGCCTAACTTAAACGCATTAAAGAAAAGTACTTGTTGGGAGATAACCCAAGAGTTTGGTTGAGTCTTGGAAGTTATTACCTCTATAATAACCGCTCCTTATCCTTTTTGTTTTGATTTTTGTGTCAAGTTAAACTACTTTTGAGAAGTGGAGGAGTTGTGAAAAGTGGCTGTCCTGGGATAGATTTTTTGTGCTGCATTGTAAAAATTCATGAGCGAGCTCAATACGTCGGATGGAGCTGCATTTTTCTGAGATTGTTCTAAAAGTTGTTACCCAACTTTCATTAGTTCTGCACTTTTTTATTTGAGCAACAGAAGGTTTTCGAAAAAATCTATCTTTACCTGCTGGTCTGTTTTGACAAATATCTGCTATCATTTGCATTTGCCTCTTACAGAAGCCTTTGTTTTGATGGATTTCAGTTGAAGTGTGCACCTAAAGGTTAATTGTTTTTGCTTACACTAATTTTTCCATTGAGATTTGGGTGAGACCTTGTAGGAAAGGAAATTCCAGGAGAAGGAGAAAAGGAGTTTGCAGAGTTCTTCTTTGAATAGGTAAAAGTGGTAAAAGCAGAAGGTTCGTGAAAACCTAATATTTTTATATTTTTGATGTTTTTATTACATAAGGGAAGTTACGAGACGGAACAGAGGAGGAACCGGAGGCTGGGGTGGCCAAACCTACCCCAGGCGCGGGCCCTAGCTGGACGCGCCTGGAGGGGGTGAGACCACCCCGAGCTTCGTCTCCGCCTCGTTTTCGTATCAAAACCTTCCTTATGCTTTGAAACTTCGTAATATATAACCCCCAGATCCCCCGAGGTTCGTGCATAGTGTTATCGTCATGTTTTCGTTTCGATCTGTTTCTGTCAGGAAAACTTCTCAAGTTTAGAGCACCATGGTCTCCGCTAACGACAAAGGCAAGAAGCCCGTGGAAGAGATAAAGGTGGAAGAACAAACCGCCACAGGGACAAGGGCAAGGAAACCTACTTTTGTAGGAGCAATTAACACTGGACGTGCTTTTTCTCGTAACATGCAGGCGATCATAGCCTCCATTCTAGACTTCATATCCTGCCCTGAGGCAGTGGAAGCCCTTCGAACTTCTGACGAGTTTTGTGATAAGTACGATGTTTTGAGGATGAAGGTGGATATGCTTCAAGAGGAGAATAACAGCTTCGTAAGATGCTGGAGGATTTTCTGATCCTAAACAAGATAACACAATCACCACCGAAGGAGTAATTCGTCATCAGGTTTGGCATCCCCTTGGCTTGTTCCAAGCTGGGGGGAGTGTCGCGGTATCACCATCATTATCTTTTATCTTTTACCTTTTTAATGGATTCAGGTCTTTGGTAGAGAGGTTATCTTATAGTTTGGTTTGCATGTGGAAGTATCTCTCCTTTAGTTGATTATCTATGTATCCCTTGGTGTGAGTGCCTTTATGGAATACTAATGAGAAGTTTCTTCTTTTACCTTTTGCACTTCTTATTTTAGTTTGCAATCTCTATTATATGATGGATCTTGTTGATCAGTATTGGCATCACTTTGGGAGCATCGAGTGGATCTAAATTGGTTTTGGCAAACCGAGTTCTGGTCAATAGCAATACTTTTTGAGGTTTGAAAGAAAAAGAAAAAAGCTTACAGGTATTTTGTATCATTTATTTTCTTTCTTGTTGGCTCATAAGCTTAGTAATTTTTATTTAAGATCTTTTGTGTCTTCAGGGAAGATTGCATTGTTATATTCATAATTAGTAGTTCTTGCTTATCTGTGATTAGCTCCAACTTGCTAATAGTTTGTAGCATATCATATGAATGTTTGCTTGCATTGTTATATTCATAATTTGGTATGATATTGTGGCATCCTCCTCTGAAAGTTTCATGTGAATCGACTTGGCACATGCTCACGCATGCATATGACTAAACAATAGTCAGTGAGCCTCGATGATTTATTTTGCCTCAGAGTTCTTGCATCACTTTCATGTCATAATGTCACATCCCAAGATTTTCCAAATCTTGTAATCTGAAAAATAAATAAACAAAATAAATAATTGTTGAAATTTAGGGTGAGAAGAAAACTTTTTGATTCCAATCGGAAACATCAAAACCTATTTTGATCAAATAAAATCCTAAAGAGATTTAAAAAGATAAACAAATAATAAATAAAGTTATAATAGTTGGAATCACTATTTTTTGGATCTTTTAATAAAAAGATTTGGTTTTCAAAAGCAAAGTAGAATTAATGAATAAGGATTATTTTATAGAGCCAAATTAGATCTTGGCCAAGCTTTTGAATTAAAATATTTCTATATTTGATAAAAAGAGTAAAGGTATTATTTAAATAAAATAATGAGGATTTGTTAATATCCATTTTTATTAAAGTAAAGGCTTTTCCATTTTAAATAAACACTAAAACTTGTTAGAGTATTTTTAAATAAGATTTCCAAGTGTTTTAGTTTTTCAAATAAAACCTACTGAAATGGTTTTGATAATATTAAGATTTCAAATAGAGTTTTTAAATAAATTAAATCCTATTTGAATTAATGACTAAGGTCTATTTATTTCATTATTAATGGATCCTAAAAAAAGAATAAAAGATTATTTTGTTTTGGACCTTGGAAAGTGTTGTTAAACAGAATTAAAATCAACACAAAGTTTGGTGGTGATTTGATTTGATTTGTTGTTTGAATTATTGGTTTGAAAATCAAAACAGAAATTCATATTAGAAAAAGAAAAAGCTTCCTGTATAAAAAAATGAATCGAAGCAGCCCACTGCCAGGCCCAACCCAGCCCAGCAATCCAGCCCAACTAACTCACCCCGCAGTGAAACGTTTTCCACCCAGAATAGAACCCGCTGAGTCACAGACAAGCAGGCCCCACTCTTTCTCTCCCTCTCTCGCTGACAACGGACCCCACTGCCACCTCACTATCTTCTCCACCCACGCGAAGACCGCGCCCTCCCGGCCGTTTCCTACCGTTAACTCCTCGAAGTAAATTCCCAGTAAAGGCTCGACGTTTAATCCTCGCGATCACGCCAGATAAATCCTCTCCCTCTCCTCTTCTTTTCCCCTCAAACCCCGCTGACAGAGAGCCACCAGGCTGCCCCTAATTTGCTTCGCATTGCCGTTGTCTCCAACGTCTTCCGGCGACGATTCCGGCCATACCTCGCCGCCCCTTTCCTCCTCGACCATGCGAGCCTGCTCCCCTCTCCCATGCGCATCTCCGAGTGGCCTCAGCTCGCTCGCGCATGCTCCCTATCATCGACAACCACCTCGACTGACTGCGCCACCGTCTGTCTCCAACTCCGGCGAGTCCTCCTGGTAAGAATAGACCGCCCCTTTACCTCTCTTGGATGCTCACATGTTCGTGACTCTCATACGAACCTAACGGTGCCCTCCATTCATCTCAGCATGCCATAAATCTTCGCCCCCATCGACGAGCAGACGAGCCCGAGGCGCATCTTGACTCCGGCGAGCAATTGCCGTCACCACCGTGCGCCCCTTTCCTTCACGCGAGCACCTTGAGCATCACCACGACCACGCGAACCTGGTGAGCCATTCCTCTCCCTCCCTTCCTTCCTGCTTCGCCAGAACCACCGCGAGCAGAGCTAGCGCCGCCCATTCCTGGTCAACCACACAGCAACCGTCAGATCTTGATCAAACGCACGAGATTAGAATTAACTCGAAAGGGTATGGGTGAATCTGAGCCGTGCGATACACTTTAGATCTAACAGCCCACAGAGCTCGATCCACCCGAAGCGGTATAGACCAGTAGTATTACGACGCGTGGCCTGTGTTTGTTTTAAAAAACAGAAACTTGTCTATTAGATGTTCCAATTTGAAAAATTCATAACTTTCAAACCACACGTCCAAATTTTGCAAATTTTATATCAATGCAATCAGAAAGACAAGTAATTTCTGACCATGCACTTTGTTTAGTAAAATGCTTCTGTTAAATTGATTGTTTTTGCAGAAACTTGTGTATGCATGTTTAGAAAATAAAAATTGTTCTAAAATGATTTTTTGAGATAAAACCTTTGGCAAATGGATTGTTTTGAATCTACTGACCTTAGAAACCAACTCATGGATTTGGAAATATATTTGGTAAAGCTAAAGAATAAATCTTTGATTTAAACCATTTCTAGTCAAATAAAAGTATTGTTTATTTGTTAACAATTATTTTTGGAGGAAACCTTTGGGAAAAGTCTTGATTTAAACTCTCCGACCCTAAACACAAGGTTTTATGATTTGAAAACATATTTTGTGAACCCTATAGATTGTTGCCTTATTAAAAGCATTTCCCCACCACATAAAATAATACTTGGTTTACAAATGGTTTATAGGAAGAACCTTTTGCAAATAGTTTTGCCACTTTATCAAAATGACTAATAAGTGTTTTTAGAATGTTTATAACCTATTATAAACCACTTTTGTAAATAAACAAAGTTTGGCATGCTTGCATGAATTGTTTTGATACTATTATTTTATGTGATGTTGCTTGAATGGTAGATTGAAATTGTGCCCTTGCTTGATTGAATTGTAGTGATTTGAAGAGTGTGATCATTGCAAAGACAAGGAGTGAACTTATATTCTCTACCAAAAAGGCAAGTGATGCTTCATACTTTTGTCCCATTATTTTCACTATGCATTAGTGATATTTCCAAAGTAGGACTTGCATGGAATTTTGCTAAGTGTAAACTATGCCATGGGAAATCCTAGTAGATGAAACCTTAGTATAATTATCCTAAGTTAAGATTACTACTACTATCATGCTTAGCTTAGCTAGTAGAAAACAAGGGTGGAATATATATTCATACTATGGAATATTTCTAAGTCAAGGACTTGTGTTTTGTTTAATAAAACAACTAAGTGAATGAATCACCTGGGTGGAATGGAAGGAATGGTTTGTGTTGAGTGGTTCACAAGGCCCATTTCTATGGTTTACCTTGTGTATCTCACTTGTGGATGGCCACCCAGGAACAAAGAGATTTGAGATGTCAAATGTTGAGAAGCTTCAAGTGCAGCCACTTGGCATTATGGGCTCTGCCTGGATCATATAGGTTGCAATAACTTAGACAAATGGACAGTTGGTGGTAGGGGATTGATAGGTTGGAATGTGTCCATTCTGGTCTAAGGGAAGGCTTCTGAAAGATCTTGTCTTGGTGAAACCAAGTCTTGTGGGGAAAGTTCACCACCTCTGTAGAGTGTAAAATCTAAGTACTTAGCCATGTCCATGGCAAAGGACAATTTGAGCATCAAGACATGGAAGCTATCAAGAATCTCCTCATCCCAATTTCTAAGTTAAAAACTTGTGGTTGAACAAGGGTTGAAGGATCGCCAATTTCTATTGGGAGATGCCTTGGGTGATTTTTGTCAAACAAAAACTTAGTGTTTTCAAATGATAAGGAAAATCTATTTTGAGCAAAGCAAGCCTAAGCTCCACTTAGCCAAATGCATATAGATGATAGACTCCACTATACTACCATAGTATCACTTGCCAATACAATTCAAATGTATTGACCCTTGTGTCTGTAACTTATTATGTTGCAGGTTTGTTTGATGTTAGTGAAGTTTATTGATTAGGATTACAAGTCTACAACCAACATGTCTGCCCGTGGCACTTTGAAGATAAAGGACCCCATGCTATTGTTATATTCTGCTGCATTGTAATGAGATAGCCAAATGAGCTATGTAAGATGTAATAAATTATTTTATTCCTGGTTATAAAGTTGTAATATGACCTTTGTTTCTTGATATTACATCTTAACTGTGGATGCTAGCTATTGATCCAGGGACTAGCATTGTAAACACAGGGATCTCTACCTTATTAAAGGTTGGGAACCTTACAGATGGTATCAGAGCATTGTGTTGCCTGTAGGATTTGTAACCCTAGGATTGGACAAAACCCCTTAGAACAATAAGAGTTGTATTTGTTCCAAAACTTATTTACAAACAATCTTGTAAACTCTTTCCTCAACCATTTTTGGTTTTAACTCTAAATCTCTTCTATTTCAACTTGATGGATAAAGCCTACCCCATGGCCAAAGACTTCACCATGAGCAAAGGACTTCATCAACTCTAATGACTTCAACATCTTCAGGTGATTTCAACCTTATTCTCAACAAGGACTTCAACCTTGGATATCACTAAGGACTACAAGTGAGACAAGAAATGTTGCTCAAGACTTTAAGACTAAGGAAACACAACTTGGGAATCATCGTCACCTTTGAAGTTTTTGTGACCAAGAATTTTCCCAAGGAAACCATGATCTCATTCAAGAAGAATCAACTAAGAAGGATGGAAAAATCTCAAGTGAACCATATAGATGAACCACCATATTAGGTATAGATCAAACACACCAACTTATGTGGTGTAGCAAAAATATTTTGTTGCCTAAAAATGTGCTTAAACTTGTTGTTTGAATGGAGTGTTTGTTTGTGATTGCTTGCACATTGCTTGAGTAAATTGTGATGTGTGTGATTAGAATTGATTCCTTAGAAACCTTTTGCCTATTCTAATCCCAATCCAACCCAAACAGATGACTACTCCAAGAAACTCCAACATCAAGAATGGTGACAACAACAACAACCAAGAGACCAACATGAGAGAACTCATAGTAACTCAAACCCAGTTGAACCAAGTGATAGCTCAATTTTTAGCCAACACCAGTGAGGTAGATCCAACCATGCAAAGGTTTTTGGAAATTCAATCCCAATTGTTGCAAGGGATGGCCACTCAAATGATCAACATGGGCGACAACCTTTCCCAAGGAGTTTTCGACAACAAGGATGTCAAGGATGATATTTTGGAAGGAACCCAAGCTTGCAATATTTATGGAGACAAGGATCACACTTCCAAAGAGCATGAAGATCAATGCCCCAATTGTGAAGAGAAACATCAAATTGACCAATGCCCCACATCTCAAGCTACTTGTTTCCTATGTGAAGGAAATAATCATGTCCCTATCCAATGCCCCATCTATTCCATAGTTCAACAAAGGAAACAAGGTGGAGTGCAACAACAGTTTGAAAACCCTCATGAAGGAACAACTTCTACCAGAAAGGATGAAGGCAAAGTCAAAACTATGCACCATAAGGCCAAATCCAAAGTGATCACTAAGTGTTGCTACTCTTGTGGAGAAGAAGGTCATATCTCTAGTAAATGCCCCAAGAAGAGAGAAAGATTTCCCACCTTTGTGGTAAATTATGAAGAGCATGAACTAGAAGAACTCCTAACTTTGGAGAGACCCAAAAAGAAGAAGAAGGACATAAGCCAGTTGCAATGTTATAATGGCAAAGAAATGGGACACTATGCCAGTGATTGCCCAGAAAAGAAGAAGAACGAAGGAAACAAACAAGAGGCAACGATACCAAAGGAAAAGAAAGATATCAGCCAAGTGATGTGTTTCAAATGCAAAGAGCTAGGCCATTATGCATACAAGTGTCCAGAGAAGCTTCATCAAAATCCCAAACATGCCAAGAAGTAATCTAGTTGGAGATTTTATTTTAAGGGTGGTAGTACCCTAGTTGCTTTGAGCCAACTTGTAACCCTAGCCTTCCCAAATCTCAGGACGAGATTTATTTTAAGGGTGGTAGCCTGTCACATCCCAAGATTTTCCAAATCTTGTTATGTGAAAAATAAATAAACAAAATAAATAATTGTTGAAATTTAGGGTGAGAAGAAAACTTTTTGATTCCAATCGGAAACATCAAAACCTATTTTGATCAAATAAAATCCTAAAGAGACTTAAAAAGATAAACAAATAATAAATAAAGTTATAATAGTTGGAATCACTATTTTTGGATCTTTTAATAAAAAGATTTGGTTTTCAAAAGCAAAGTAGAATTAATAAATAAGGATTATTTTATAGAGCCAAATAAGATCTTGGCCAAGCTTTTGAAATAAAATATTTCTATTTGATAAAAAGAGTAAACGTTTATTTAAATAAAATAATGAGGATTTGTTAATATCCATTTTTATTAAAGTAAAGGCTTTTCCATTTTAAATAAACACTAAGACTTGTTAGAGTATTTTTAAATAAGATTTCCAAGTGTTTTAGTTTTTCAAATAAAACCTACTGAAATGATTTTGATAATATTCAGATTTCAAATAGAGTTTTTAAATAAATTAAATCCTATTTGAATTAATGACTAACGTCTATTTGTTTAATTATTAATGGATCCTAAAAAAGAATAAAAGATTATTTTGTTTTGGACCTTGGAAAGTGTTGTTAAACAGAATTAAAATCAACACAAAGTTTGGTGGTGATTTGATTTGATTTGTTGTTTGAATTATTGGTTTGAAAATCAAAACATAAATTCATATTAGAAAAAGAAAAAGCTTCCTGTATAAAAAAAATGAATCGAAGCAGCCCAACCCAGCCCAGCAATCCAGCCCAACTAACTCACCCCGCAGTGAAACGTTTTCCACCCAGAATAGAACCCGCTGAGTCACAGACAAGCAGGCCCCACTCTTTCTCTCCCTCTCTCGCTGACAACGGACCCCACTGCCACCTCAATATCTTATCCACCCACGCGAAGACCGCGCCCTCCCGGCCGTTTCCTACCGTTAACTCCTCGAAGTAAATTCCCAGTAAAGGCTCGACGTTTAATCCTCGCGATCACGCCAGATAAATCCTCTCCCTCTCCTCTTCTTTTCCCCTCAAACCCCGCTGACAGAGAGCCACCAGGCTGCGCCTAATTTGCTTCGCATTGCCGTTGTCTCCAACGTCTTCCGGCGACGATTCCGGCCATACCTCGCCGCCCCTTTCCTCCTCGACCACGCGAGCCTGCTCCCCTCTCCCATGCGCATCTCCCAGTGGCCTCGGCTCGCTCGCGCATGCTCCCTATCGTCGGCAACCACCTCGACTGACCGCGCCACCGTCTGTCTCCAACTCCGGCGAGTCTCCTGGTAAGAATAGACCGCCCCTTTCCCTCTGTTGGATGCTCACATGTCCGTGACTCTCATATGAACCTAACGGTGCCCTCCATTCGTCTCACCATGCCATAAATCTTCGCCTCCATCGACGAGCAGACGAGCCCGAGGTGCAGCTCGACTCCGGCGAGCGATTGCCGTCACCACCGTGCGCCCCTTGCCTTCTCGCGAGCACCTTGAGCATCACCACGACCACGCGAACCTGGTGATCCATTCCTCTCCCTCCCTTCCTTCCTGCTTCGCCAGAACCACCGCGAGCAGAGCCATCGCCGCCAGTCGCCGCCGCCAGCGCCGCCCATTCCTGGTCAACCACACAGCAACCGTCAGATCTTGATCAAACGCACGAGATTAGAATTAACTCGAAAGGGTATGGGTGAATCTGAGCCGTGCGATACACTTTAGATCTAACAGCCCACACAGCTCGATCCACACGAAGCGGTATGGACCAGTAGTATTACGACGCGTGGCATGTGTTTGTTTTAAAAATCAGAAACTTGTCTATTAGATGTTCCAATTTGAAAAATTCATAACTTTCAAACCACACGTCCAAATTTTTAAAATTTTATATCAATGGAATCAGAAAGACAAGTACTTCTGACCATGCACTTTGTTTAGTAAAATGCTTCTGTTAAATTGATTGTTTTTGCAGAAACTTGTGTATGCATGTTTAGAATATAAAAATTGTTCTAAAATGATTTTTTGAGATAAAACCTTTGGCAAATGGATTGTTTTGAATCTACTGACCTTAGAAACCAACTCATGGATTTGGAAATATATTTGGTAATGCTAATAAATCTTTGATTTAACCCATTTTTAGTCAAATAAAAGTATTGTTTATTTGTTAAAAATGCTTTTTGGAGGAAACCTTTGGGAAAAGTCTTGATTTAAACTCTTTGACCCTAAACACAAGGTTTTATGATTTGAAAACATATTTTGTGAACCCTATATATTGTTGCCTTATTAAAAGCATTTCCCCACCACATAAAATAATACTTGGTTTACAAATGGTTTATAGGAAGAACCTTTTGCAAATAGTTTTGCCACTTTATCAAAATGACTAATAAGTGTTTTTAGAATGTTTATAACCTATTATAAACCACTTTTGTAAATAAACAAAGTTTGGCATGCTTGCATGAATTGTTTTGATACTATTATTTTATGCGATGTTGCTTGAATGGTAGATTGAAATTGTGCCCTTGCTTGATTGAATTGTAGTGATTTGAAGAGTGTGATCATTGCAAAGACAAGGAGTGAACTTATATTCTCTACCAAAAAGGCAAGTGATGCTTCATACTTTTGTCCCATTATTTTCACTATGCATTAGTGATATTTCCAAAGTAGGACTTGCATGGAATTTTGCTAAGTGTAAACTATGCCATGGGAAATCCTAGTAGATGAAACCTTAGTATAATTATCCTAAGTTAAGATTCCTACTACTATCATGCTTAGC
Source organism: Avena sativa (assembly GCA_916181665.1). NCBI lineage: Eukaryota > Viridiplantae > Streptophyta > Magnoliopsida > Poales > Poaceae > Avena > Avena sativa. Next base: position 326,347,166 of record OV702280.1, read on the forward strand.
TTAGCTAGTAGAAAACAAGGGTGGAATATATATTCATACTATGGAATATTTCTAAGTCAAGGACTTGTGTTTTGTTTAATAAAACAACTAAGTGAATGAATCACCTGGGTGGAATGGAAGGAATGGTTTGTGTTGAGTGGTTCACAAGGCCCATTTATATGGTTTACCTTGTGTATCTCACTTGTGGATGGCCACCCAGGAACAAAGAGATTTGAGATGTCAAATGTTGAGAAGCTTCAAGTGCAGCCACTTGGCATTATGGGCTCTGCCTGGATCATATAGGTTGCAATAACTTAGACAAATGGACAGTTGGTGGTAGGGGATTGATAGGTTGGAACACGTCCATTCTGGTCTAAGGGAAGGCTTCTGAAAGATCTTGTCCGTGTGAAACCAAGTCTTGTGGGGAAAGTGCACCACCTCTGTAGAGAGTAAAATCTAAGTACTTAGCCATGTACCTGGCAAAGGACAATTTGAGCATCAAGACATGGAAGCTATCAAGAATCTCCTCATCCCAATTTCTAAGTTAAAAACTTGTGGTTGAACAAGGGTTGAAGGATCACCAATTTCTATTGGGAGATGCCTTGGGTGATTTTTGTCAAACAAAAACTTAGTGTTTTCAAATGATAAGGAAAATCTATTTTGAGCAAAGCAAGCCTAAGCTCCACTTAGCCAAATGCATATAGATGATAGACTCCACTATACTATCATAGTATCACTTGCCAATACAATTCAAATGTATTGACCCTTGTGGCTGTAACTTATTATGTTGCAGGTTTGTTTGATGTTAGTGAAGTTTATTGATTAGGATTACAAGTCTACAACCAACATGTCTTCCTGTGGCACTTTGAAGATGAAGGACCCCATGCTATTGTTATATTCTGCTGCATTGTAATGAGATAGCCAAATGAGCTATGTAAGATGTAATAAATTATTTTATTCCTGGTTATAACGTTGTAATATGACCTTTGTTTCTTGATATTACATCTTAACTGTGGATGCTAGCTATTGATCTAGGGACTAGCATTATAAACACAGGGATCTCTACCTTATTAAAGGTTGGGAACCTTACACATAATTAGTCTTGTTTTGTTGCAAGCATGATTATGACAGTTATTTCTCTCTCGTTTGTCGCTCCCTCTCTTTTGCTAGCCTTCACTTGCACTGAATATGAGCTCTACTTGTGTTTCCAACTCCCCAAAACCAATATTGCCAACAATGTACACCATACCTACCTATTAGCATCATTTGCTATTTCAGTGCATATTCTATATGCCTTGTTTTCTTCCAAATAAAATGTTTGACTATTTTAAGAAAGTTAGTTAGTAAAGCTCTCACGAACTTGATGGCACACGTTATTTCTTGCACTTAATAATCCTGAACCATTGTGACTTGTCCATGAAAGTTATATGCTTGCAAATTATATGCTGGGAGTTAGCAGAACCGTGCTATCACGGGGAACGCTTTCAACACTTATGGATACCTATCCAGTTGATACCTTGCTCTTTTATTTGCGTATATCGTCAGTGTGAAATAAAAGGGGAGCTTGTGAGTTCATGGAGTATATATATGTGTTCGAGAAACGTCTGGACAGCTAGCCTAAGCCATGTCTAATCATGCTGGAAACTTGCAGCATCACCATAATGAGCATCTATGAAGCATCCTCAATAAAAATCTATGCACATAGTAAATGAAAAGATTGCTGAGATGCTCATTGTCTGCTTGCCTTGTCGTTTTGATCACGGGATAGCTCCTGTATCATGTGTAAGGGGTACCCCGTTGGCGGTTCTCTATGATATGCATGTATGTACAATGATAAGAACTTGCAGGTAACCAAAGTTGAGAAGCATGCGGAGCGGCCCTCGTACTCAAGGGACTTGGGATTTCCAGTTTATGGTCTGTCAAGCATATAACTCAGATTGGACCTCACTTTCACCTTAACCATATGAAGATGCCTATGATAGGGGCAATGAGAGCTCAAAGCTAGTGAGTACCTTACTTCCAGCATTTGGAAGCCTTTCAAACTTTTCAAAACCTTTTCGCTTCCTTGTTGAGTCATCACTTATTCTATGAGCACCTTCTTGAGAGCATAGTTGGCATTCTTGTGTTTGTCTCAAAACTTGGTTAATTATGTCATGACTTTGATGCTTGTATCTCTAATATTTTTACCTCTAGTCTTCACTTGAACTTCAGAGGTGCCTTGGCATTTACATTGTGCTCTACAAACGAAGGCAAGCGAGATACCACTCTATCATACCTTACTATGAGCATTGCAATGTTGCTTATGTTTATGTTCCATGCTACTTATTATTATTGAGTTGGTTTCTCTTCATAGCTTGCAATGACTATTGATTAGACTTGGTTGCTTACTTCTTATTATGAATGGTTTAAGTATCTACTCTTGTCCTGAGAATATATACATCATATGAAGCAAATGTGTTCATGAAAGTTCATTTATCGCACTCAGTTTTCAACTGAATTGCTTGAGGACAAGCAATAAGCTAAGCTTGGGGGGAGTTGATACGTCCAAAATGTACCTACTTTCCTGTACACTTTTGTTATCGTTTCTCCTCTAAACTTGTGTGATTTGGATACAACTAAGACTGACGTTGTTTTCAGCAGAATTACCTTGGTGTCTAGTTTTTGTGCAGAAAATCAACTATCAGGAAAAATCCCGGAAAATATGCCAAAAATCCTATTTCACCAGAAGATCCACGGAGCCAGAAGACGAGACAGAGTGGAGTCCTGGGGAGGGCCCACGCCCCTACCAGGCGCGGGTGGGCCTAGCCCGCGCCTAGGGGGTGCGGCCACCCTAGGCACCCCCTCGGGCTCCCTCTCCGCCTATAAGTTGCCCCTTGACCTAAAAACCAAGGGGGGTCGATGTTTTCCAGAAAGAGTTCCGATGCGCTGCCACCACCAGAAGCCGCGATTTGGATCGAGAAACTCCGTTCTGGCACCCTGCTGGGACGGGGAATTTGGAGAGGATCATCGCCATCGTCATCACCAACGCCTCCCCATCAACCATCGATGTTTCCCTCATCAATGAGTGAGTAACCCCCCGTTGTAGGCTATGGGGATGGTAGGGATTGGATGAGTTCTATCTTGTAATCAAATAAGATTGTTAGGGCATAGTGCCTAGTATCTCGATTAGTGCTATTTGACTTTGTTGCAACTTGTTGTGCTTAATGCTTGTCACTAGGGCTTGAGTGCCATAATATCATATCTAAACTTATTATTGAATCATTATGATAGTATTGTTTGTGATCTTATTTGCAAGTTGTGTACACATATCATTGTCCGGATCCAAAGGCCCCGAAGTGACAGAAATTAGGACAACCGGAGGGGATGGCTGTGGTGTGAGGATCACATGTGTTCACGGAGTCTTAATGCTTTGCTCCGGTGCTCTATTAAAAGGAGCACCTTAATTGCCAGTAGTTTCCTAGAGGCCCCGCTGCCACGGGTTGGCTGGACAGAAGATGTTGTGCAAGTTCTCATTGCGAGCACGCATGACTATATTTGGAGCACATGCCTAGGATTGTTTAGTACTTGGATGCTTGTTCTTATTTATTTACAATGCCCTAGGTCTTGAAGTTACATGTTTAGGCTCGTCCATGCAACGCTCGTCCATCCATCTCTATGCCTATCGCGCTCGTATCCTATTGTTTGCTGCTACTACAAACTGTTGCTATTGATAAACTTCTATGAGCAAGAACTATTTCCAGGTGCAGCTGAATTGACAACTCAGTTGTTAAGGCTTGCAAGTATTCTTTGGCTCCCCTTGTGTCGAATCAATAAATTGGGTAATACTACCCTCGAAGACTGTTGCGATCCCCTATACTTGTGGTGTTGGAATTATGCCCTAGAGGCAATAATAAAGATGTTATTATTATAATTCTTATTCATGATAAAGTTTATATTCCATGCTAGAATTGTATTAAGCGAAAACTTTGATACTTGTGTGGTTTATGAACAACACCGTGTCCCTAGTACGCCTCTATGGACTAGCTCATTGATTAATGATGGTTAAGGTTTCCTAACCATAGACATGAGTTATCGATTAATAATGAGGTCATGTCATTAGGAGAATGATATGACGGACAGACCCAAATTAAGCAGAGCAATTAGATCGTGTCATCGTGTTCATCTTTGCGAAGCTTTTTCCTATGTCAAGTATTGTATTCCTTAGACCATGAGATAATACAACTCCCTGGTACCGGAAGAAAGCTTTGAGGTCATCAAACGTCATCCTATGTGAGGGTGATCACAAAGGTGTCTCTCAGGTGATCGGAAAGTACTTGTTGGGTTGTATGTATCGAGATGGAATTTGTCCCTCCCGAGTCGGAGAGATATACTTCGGGCCCACTCGGTAATCGATATCAACACCGCTTGCAAGCATGTGGTTAAGGAGTTAATCACAAAGTGATATCGGATTACGGAACGAGTAAAGTACTTGCTATGAATGAGATTGAACTAGGTATGCCGATACCAACGATCGAATATCGGGCAAGTAAAATATCGCGTGACGAAGGGAATACATATATGGGATTAATTGAGTCCTGGCATCGTGGTTCATCCTATATGATCATCGATGAATATGTGGGAGTCAACATGGGTTTCCAGATCCCGCTGTTAATTATTGATAGAAGATCATGTCTGCATATTCTCGAACCCGTAGGGTCACACACTTAACGTGCATCGACGCTAGGATAGAATGGATAATTGGTTTATGAGTTTTTGTTTGGAGTCTCGGATGATATCTAGGACATCACGAGAGGTTTCCGAATGGTCCGGAGAATAAGATTCATATAAAGGAAAGAAGTTTTTGGGTTTCGGAATCGTTTCGGGGTTTATCGGTATTATACCGGAAGGTTCCAGAAGGTTCCGGAGTGGGACCAACGTGGGCCCACTTGTCGGAGGCCTGCGTGGGCCTAAGGGGAAGTTCCCTGGCCACTTTGGGCCAGGGGCACAAGGCCCCAAAGGCCCAGCCGGTCATCCCTAGGGGAAACCCTAGGGAACCCTTCTAGAAGGAAGGGGGAAACTTGCCCCCCACTCCACCCTTGGGGCCACCGCCCTAGTGCTTGGAGGAGGGGCAAAGGGGGCCGGCCAGCCCCCCATATAAAGAGGGCAGGGGCGCAGCCTCCCCCCTCCCACTCCTCCAACCCTAGCCGCCAACTGCTGCCCTTCCTCTCTCTCTCTCTCTCTCTCTCTCTCTCTCTCTCTCTCTCTCTCTCTCTCTCTCTCTCTCTCTCTCTCTCTCTCTCTCCGACTGCGCGTAGGCGAAGCCCTGCCGCAGAAACTCTCCACCATAGCACCACGCCATCGTGCTGCAGATCCAATCTATCTCTCCACCATACTTGCTGGACCAAGGAAGGAGGTAAATCTGGAACTGGACCTGTGTCCAAATCCAAAACAAAGTAGTCCAATACATATCCACTTAAACGTGTTCTCGTCTAGGTCCAGGTCCATGTTTTGTTGCACAATGTCCAAATCCATCCAATCCAATACGATTGTAATCTTGGATATCCAAGGCCCAAATGGACCTAGCGGTCATCCTTCCACCTGTTTTACCCATTGTGGCCAGGTCAACCACACAACCACTCGTGCGGTGATTCTCAAAAAAAAAGACTCAAGTGGCTCCGCTTAGAAGGCTACGACCGCACATGGCTCGCTGGCCGGAGTCAGGCAAAAGCCACCGGGGGCAGGTATGGCTGGCGGGCGGCTAGCTAGCGCGCGGGTAACCCAGGACACGCTGCATCAGTAGGGGCTGGCGCGAGGATTGATTGTCACCGAAGTGGCCGGTGGTGACGACCAGCGACCAGATCAGCGGCGGTGGCCCTACATACCACACTAGAGAATGGGAAGGACGGGGCAGGGGAAAGAGCTCATGGGCAGAAAGGGAACATGCTCCAAGGACACAGGGAAGGGCGGATACGATGCCATTAACTGCGACATACAGCCACCGGAGGTGAGGAAGACGGCGACAATTCGCTCGGTCCAAGGCTCCCCCGCTCGATTCCTTGGTTGGGAGTGATCATCATGACGGGGACAACGCTTTTGGCAAGGTCGCGAAGCTTGGTGATAGGCCTAGCTACGACGGACGCGACGACGACGAAGTTGTGAGCGGCAAAATCTGCGTGCACGGGGTCGGTTCACAGATTAGTCGCAAAATTGGAACAACTTGGTACTCGCTGGAGCGGCTGGGCCAACAGGCAGCAACGATGGTTCCGCCTATACGCGTAGGTGGTCTCCTTTCCACTTGGAGTCCAGTGGATATTGGACTATCCACAATGTTTAGGTCCAAATCCATCCAAAATTATTGTAAATAATGTCCATTTAAATCCATGTGCAGTGAGGCCTAATCCAACGTAATTTAGTCCAAAGTACATTGGACTGTACTGATCCAATTCCAGATTTAGAAGGAGGGGACGTCGCGGCACCGTACGTGTGCATCTCTCGGAGGCGCCGCTACTTGCGGCGTAGGATCGGATCGGATCGCAAGGAGGAGACGGCTAGTACGACTACATCAATCATGTTCTGTTGAACGTTTCTGCTGTGCGATTTCTTCAAGGGTATGAAGATCTCATCTATATCTCTCGTTGATTGCATCTCCTATATTAGATCTTGGCTTTCTTGCTCGCATCCGTAGATTTTTTTTGATTTACTATGCTGCGAAACCTTCAGTGGTATCAGAGCTAGATCTATGCGTAGATGTGTTTCACGAGTAGAACGCAACATGCTTGTTGCGGGCGTTGATGTTTTCTATTGCAAGCCTCTTGTTGTATATTTCATATGGCGCGGCATAGTGAGATCGAAGCGGTCCAGGCCAACTTTACGCGATCTCGTTCGCGAGACCGGCTCCGCACTTGACGTGTGGCTTGTTCCACACATGCGGCTGGTGGATGCCAGTTTCTCTCACTATAGTAGTCATGGGATTTACACCGGATGTTAGCAACCATAATATCACCGTTGTGGCTTTCTATAGATAAGAATCGTTCTTAGCTTGTTACTCCCATAAGCCACATAAAACATGCAACAACAAAGTAGAGGCGTCTAAATTGTTTTTGCAGGGAGTGTTTTGTGATATGGTATGGCCCAAGACATGATGTGTATGATGTATGCAATGATCATGTTTTGTAATATTTCACGACTTGCATGTCGATGAGTTCACAACCGGCAGGAGCCATATGGTTGTCTTTATAATTGTGTATGACCTGTGTGTCAACTTCTTATACGCCATGTAATAGCTTTACTTCATCGCTAAGTAGTTAGCAATAGTCGTAGTTGCTATTCATGGTGGAGGCAATCATGATGGAGTGATGGAGATCATGCTGGTGCGCACAAGATGGACATCATTGCGTGGAGATTGGCTATACCATGTCACATAAAATTATATGCATGTGATGTTTATCCTTTTATGTATCTTATTATGCTTAGATCGCGACTGTAGCGTTATAAGATGATTCCTCACCTAAAGATCAAGATAAAATTGTGTTCTCCCCATGTATGCACCGTTGCGAAAGTTCGTCGTGTTCAAGCACCTCGTGATGATCGGGTGCTATAAACTCTACGTTCACATACAACGGGTGCAAGCCAGTTTTGCACACGCGGAAATACTTGGGTTTGACTTGACGAGCCTAGCATGTACAGACATGGCCTCGGAACACACGAACCGAAAGGTTAAACATGAGTCATATGAATGATATGATCGACACTTTGTTGTCCACCATTGAAACCACATCTCTTCTCGTGAAGATCAGATTAGGTGTGGTGAATTTGGATCATGTTCACTAAACAACTTGAGGGATGTTGAATTTAGTGGGAGTTCATCTAGTAATTTGATTAAGTTGAACTAGTTATCTGAACATAGTCTAAATTGTATTTGCAAATTTTGTAGATCAAATGGCTAAGTCCAACTTCAACTTCAACGTTTTTGCTAAGAAAGAAAAGCTTAAGAACAATGGGTCTAACTTCACCAACTGGTTCCGCAATCTGAGAATCATTCTCGCTGGCGGACAAAAGGACTATGTACTAGAGAAAGCGCTAGGTGACGCCCCTGCTACTGATGTGCCGGCTGATGAAAAAGCTGTTTATCAGTCGCGCAAAGATGATTATGGAGTGATTAAGAGTACCATGTTGTTTGCTATGGAACCGGACCTTCAAAATCGTTTTGAGGAGTTCGCCGGGCCCTTTGAGATACTTGAGGAACTGAAAACCATGTTTCAGACTCAGACCCGTTCTGAGAGATATGAGATCTCTGAGAAGTTCTTTCACTGCAAGATGGAGGAAGGGAGTTCCGTTAGTGAGCACGCCATTAAGATGTCGGGCTACACTCAACGTCTTGAGCAACTGGACTGCAAGATTACAGAAGAGCTCAAGATTGACAGAGTTCTGCAATCACTCCCTCCCAGCTACAAAGGTTTTGTAGTCACTCACAATCAAATTGGTTCCACTGATACGATTACTGAGCTCTTCGCTAAGCTGAAAGCTGTGGAGGTGGATATCAAGAAAGATAATCATGTGTTGATGGTCAACAAGACCCCTAGCTTTAAGAAAGGTAAGGGTGCAAAGAAATCCTTCAAGAAAGGCAGCGGCAAGCACGTTGCTCCTGCTGAGAAGAAGCTCAAGTCTGGACCTAAGTCGGACACTGAGTGCTTCTATTGCAAGGACAAGGGTCACTGGAAGCGCAACTGTCCGAAGTACTTAGCGGACAAGAAGGCTGGCACCATTAAAGGTATATTTGATATACATTTTATTGATGTTTACCTTACTAGCGTCGTTGTAGTGCCTGGGTATATGATACTGGTTCAATTGCTAATATTTATAACTCGAAACAGGAGCTACAGAATAGACGGCGGCTGGCAAGGGATGAGGTGACGATGCGCGTAGGCAATGGATCAAAAGTTGATGTGATGGCCGTCGGCACGCTCTGCTTAGTTTTACCTTCGGGATTAGTTTTAAACCTTAATAAGTGTTATTATGTGTCTGCGTTGAGCATGAACATTATATATGGATCTTGTTTATTGCAAGACGGTTATTCATTTAAATCGGAGAATAATGGTTGTTCTATTTATATGAATAACATCTTTTATGGTCATGCACCTGTTGTGAATGGTTTATTTCTTTTGAATATTGAAAGCAATGAAACGCACATCCATAACATTGAGGCTAAGAGATGCAAAGTACATAGTGATAATCCAACTTATTTGTGGCACTACCGTCTAGGTCATATTGGTGTAAAACGCATGAAGAAACTCCATTCTGATGGACTTTTGGAGTCTCTTGATTTTGAATCATTTGACATGTGCGAGCCGTGCCTCATGGGCAAGATGATCAAAAACCCGTTCTCCGGCATAATGGAGCGAGCAACGGACTTATTGGAAATCATACATAACGATGTATGCGGACCAATGAGTGTTTCGACGCGCGGTGGATATCGCTATTTTCTCACCTTTTACTGATGACTTGAGTAGATATGGGTATATCTATTTAATGAAACATAAATCTAAAACGTTTGAAAAGTTCAAAGATTTTCATAACAAAGTGGAAACCATCGTAACAGGAAAATTAAATTTCTACGATCCGATCGTGGAGGTGAATATTTGAGTTATGATTTTCTCACGCATCTTAAAGCAAGCGGAATCGTTTCGCAACTCACGCCACCCGGAACACCACAGCGCAATGGTGTGTCTGAACGCCGGAATCGAACTCTATTAGATATGGTGCGATCAATGATGTCTCTTACAGATTTGCCGTTATCATTTTGGGGTTATGCATTAGAAACCGCTGCATTCACTTTAAATAGGGCACCATCTAAATCCGTTGAGACGACACCGTATGAACTATGGTTTGGTTCTAAACCTAAGTTGTCGTTTCTTAAAGTTTGGGGATGCGAAGCTCACGTCAAGAAGTTGATGCCGGACAAGCTTGAACCCAAAGCGGAGAAATGCATCTTCATAGGATACCCTAAGGAAACGATTGGGTATACCTTCTACCACAGATCCGAAGGCAAAGTGTTTGTTACAAAGAACGGATCCTTTCTTGAGAAGGAGTTTCTCTCGAAAGAAGTGAGTGGGAGGAAGGTAGAGCTATACGAGGTTATTGAACCTTCTCTCGAGTTGGAGAGTAGCGCAGCACCTGAAATTGTTCCAATGTCGTCTGCACCAACAAAAGAGGAAGCTAATGACGAGGATCATGAAACTTCGAACGATGCTACTACTGAACTTCGCAGGTCGACAAGGTCATGTACCACTCCTCAATGGTACGGCAACCCTGTCTTAAACGTCTTGTTGTTAAACAACAGTGAACCTGCGAACTATGAGGAGGCAATGATGATCCCAGACTTTGAGAAATGGCTAGAGGCCATGAAATCCGAATTAGGATCCATGAGCGAAAACCAAGTATGGACTCTGGTGGACCCTCCTAGCGACCGTAAGGCCGTTGAGTGCAAATGGATTTTCAAGAAGAAAATGGACACGGATGGTAATGTTACTGTCTATAAAGCTCGGCTTGTCGCAAAAGGGTTTCGGCAAGTTCAAGGTGTTGACTATGATGAGACTTTCTCTCTCGTAGCGATGGTTAAGTCCATTCGGATTTTATTAGCAATTGCTGCATTTCATGATTATGAAATATGGCAGATGGATGTCAAGACTGCGTTCCTCAATGGCAACATTGATGAAGAGTTGTATATGATGCAGCCCGAAGGTTTTGTCGATCCTAAGGATGCTAATAAGGTGTGCAAACTTCAGCGTTCCATTTATGGACTAAAGCAAGCATCTCGGAGTTGGAACCTTCGTTTTGATCAAGTGATCAAGAATTTTGGATTTGTTCCAAATTGCTACGAAGCTTGTATCTACAAGAAAGTGAGTGGGAGCTCGGTGACATTTTTAGTACTATATGTGGATGACATATTGATTATTGGAAATGACATTGGTATGCTTAACGATGTGAAGAGTTATTTGAATAAATGTTTTTCAATGAAAGACCTAGGAGAAGCTGCTTATATATTAGGCATCAAAATCTATAGAGATAGACAAAGACACCTAATAGCTTTAAGCCAAAGTACATATCTAGACAAAGTTATGAAAAGGTTCGGAATGGATAAAGCAAAGAAAGGTTCATTGCCCATGTTGTCAGGTAAGATATTGAGCAAGGCTCTGTGTCCAGCTACGGTAAACGATAGAGATACTATGAGCAAAGTGCCATATGTCTCGGCCATAGGTTCTATCATGTATGCCATGCTATGTACTAGACCGGATGTGTCCAATGCTCTTAGTTTGACGAGCAGATACCAAAGTGATCCAGGAGTGGAACACTGGACAGCCGTAAAGAACATCCTAAAGTATTTAAATAGGAATAAAGAAATGTTCTTGGTCTATGGAGGTGATGAGTAGCTCGTCGTAAAAGGTTACGTCGACGCTAGTTTCGACACCGACCCGGATGATTCTAAATCTCAGACAGGATACGTTTATATTTTGAATGGTGGAGCTGTGAGCTGGAGAAGCTACAAGCAAAGCGTGATCGTGGGATCTAAAACAGAAGCGGAATACATGGCTGCTTCAGAAGCGTCAAGTGAAGGAGTTTGGATCGGGAACTTCATCACTGAGCTTGGTGTGGTTCCAAGTGCCTTGGACCCACTGGAGATATTGTGCGACAACACTGGCGCCATAACAGTGGCTAAGGAACCGAGATATCATCCAAAGACCAAGCACATCAACCGCCATTTTCATATAATTCGAGATTATATAGCAGATGGAGATCTAAAGATTAGCAAAGTACATACAGATCTGAATGTCGCAGATCCGTTGACTAAACCTCTTCCACGAGCAAAACATGATCAACACCTTAATGCCATGGGTGTTAGATTGTTGCCAAATGTAAACAAGATTATTGACTCTAGTGCAAGTGGGAGACTGTTGGAATTATGCCCTAGAGGCAATAATAAAGATGTTATTATTATAATTCTTGTTCATGATAAAGTTTATATTCCATGCTAGAATTGTATTAAGCGGAAACTTTGATACTTGTGTGGTTTATGAACAACACCATGTCCCTAGTACGCCTCTATGGACTAGCTCATTGATTAATGATGGTTAAGGTTTCCTAACCATAGACATGAGTTGTCGATTAATAATGAGATCATGTCATTAGGAGAATGATATGATGGGCATACCCAAATTAATCAAAACAATTAGATCGTGTCATCGTGTTCATCTTTGCGAAGCTTTTTCCTATGTCAAGTATTGTATTCCTTAGACCATGAGATAATACAACTCCCTGGTATCAGAAGAAAGCTTTGAGGTCATCAAACGTCATCCTATGTGAGAGTGATCATAAATGTGTCTCTTAGGTGATCGGAAAGTACTTGTTGGGTTGTATGTATCGAGATGGAATTTGTCCCTCCCGAGTCGTAGAGATATACTTCGGGCCCACTCGGTAATCGATATCAACACCGCTTGCAAGCACGTGGTTAAGGAGTTAATCACAAAGTGATATCGGATTACAGAACGAGTAAAGTACTTGCTGTGAACAAGATTGAACTAGGTATGCCGATACCAACGATCGAATCTCGGGCAAGTAAAATATCGCGTGACGAAGGGAATACATATATGGGATTAATTGAGTCATGTCATCGTGGTTCATCCGATATGATCATCGATGAATATGTGGGAGTCAATATGGGTTTCCAGATCCCGCTGTTAATTATTGATAGAAGATCATGTCTGCATATTCTCGAACCCGTAGGGTCACACACTTAACGTGCATCGACGCTAGGATAGAATGGATAATTGGTTTATGAGTTTTTGTTCGGACTCTCGGATGATATCCAGGACATCACGAGAGGTTCCAGAATGGTCCAAAGAATAAGATTCATATAAAGGAAAGCAGTTTTTGGATTTCGGAATCGTTTCGGGGTTTATCGGTATTGTACCGGAAGGTTCCAGAAGGTTCCGGAGTGAGACCAACGTGGGACCACTTGTCGGAGGCCTGCGTGGGCCTAAGGGGAAGTTCCCTGGCCACTTTAGGCCAGGGGAACAAGGCCCCAAAGGCCCAGCCGGTCATCCCTAGGGGAAACCCTAGGGAACCCTTCTAGAAGGAAGGGGAAACTTGCCCCCCACTCCACCCTTGGGGCCGCCGCCCTAGGGCTTGGAGGAGGGGCCAAGGGGGCCGGCCATCCCCCCATATAAAGAGGGCAGGGGCACAACCTCCCCCTCCCACTCCTCCAACCCTAGCCGCCAACTACTGCCCTTTCTCTCTCTCTCTCTCTCTCTCTCTCTCTCTCTCTCTCTCTCTCTCTCTCTCTCTCTCTCTCTCTCTCTCTCTCTCTCTCTCTCTCTCTCTCTCTCTCCCGACTGCGCGTAGGCGAAGCCCTGCCGCAGAAACTCTCCACCATAGCACCACGCTGTCGTGCTGCAGATCCAATCTATCTCTCCACCATACTTGATGGACCAAGGAAGGAGGATACGTCGCGGCACCATACATGTGCATCTCTCGGAGGCGCCGCCACTTGCGGCGTAGGATCGGATCGGATCGCGAGGAGGAGATGGCTAGTATGACTACATCAACCATGTTCTGTTGAACGTTTCTGCTGTGCGATTTCTTCAAGGGTATTAAGATCTCATCTATCTATCTCGTTGATTGCATCTCCTAGATTAGATCTTGGCTTTCTTGCTCGCATCCGTAGATTTTTTTTGATTTACTATGCTGCGAAACCTTCATGTGGGTCATCAGCTCTCCGTTTCTAATAGCTATCTTGGCCAAGTAGATGCTAGTGACTCCAAGAGGGAGCATTTATGATAGATAGTGGGTTCATGCCTATATTGAATCTGGGGAAGTGACAAAAATGTCTAAGGTTGTAGAAGTGTTGTTGCTACTAGGGAGAAAACAACAATCTCTTGTTTATGGAACAATTGTATTGTTTACTTTATACACATTGCTTAAAGCAGTTATCTGTTGCTTGCAACTTAATATTGGAGGGGGGTCGGATGATAACCTGAAGGTGGAATAGTAGTCATAGATGCAGTTGGATGGAGGTCTATGTATATTATTGTAATGCCCAATCAAATCTCATAGGATCATGAATGTCTAGTATTTCATTGTTATGCCTTGCTCTATCCTGTCAATTGCCCTGCTGTAATTTGTTTACCCAGCATTTTATGCTATTTATCTTAAGGAGAACACCTCTAGTGAACTGTGGACCCCAGTCCAATCTTTACCATTGATACATATTCCATTGTTACTGTTTACTTTTTGCAAGCAACCATTACCTTCCACACCATACGGTTAATCCTTTGTTTTCAGCAAACGATGAGATTGACAACCTCACTGTTCGTTGGGGAAAAGTCTTGAGTTTGTGTTGTGCAGGATTCCAAGTTGTTAGCAACACTTTTGAGTCGTTTCCTTCCTCCTACTGGTTCGATAACCTTGGTTTCATGCTGAGGGAAAACTTATTGCTGTACTCATCATACCTTCCTCTTGGGATTTCCCAACAAATCTCTACAGTGATCTGAGCTGCATTAGAAGCATCTCGAGCACAAGAATCCCACCAGGAGGTCCAAGAAAGCCTGTATGGCGCACCCAGGTGGGCGCGCCACCCATGTTCTCTCCCTCCTCGGTCGTCCGATTGCCTCGATTATTTCGCCCACGAAGTTATCTTGACCTAAAAATCCCTATATAAGGACCCCCAGGGGAGTCCTCGAGACGGAACACATCAGATATGAAAACCCCACCAAACAAAGACAGATCCAGCAAATATTGGAGGGGAAACTCCGTTGGAGCCACCTATGGGGAGATCTCCACCCTCTCCAACATCTCCAGCATCATCACCATGGTGAAGAGGGAGTACTCCACCTCCGGGCTATGAGTTTGTGGCAGTAGCTTGATCTATTTCTCTCTTGTTCTTCATAGATCTAGTACCATATGAGCTGCCCTACATGATTATGGTCATATTTGTAATCCCTATGTGGTGAATCTTTGTTTTATGATTTGATATTTGAGATTGTAATCTATTTTGTGTAAGATGTTTTGATAGATGCATATCATGCACCCCGTTCGATTGTTTTGATCCAAGTTGTATGCAAGAACTTGTATGGGGATAAGTGTGTGTTAGATGGAGTAGCATTGTGGTAGAGATTGAATTGTGACAAATAATATTCAAGATCTACTTTGGTTTTTACCTTTATTTTGCTGCCTCACTAGGTATAAAGTGAAATCATATGTTATAGTTATCACGTGACAAGTGTGATAACCTTGTCAGATCAAATGTAGCATATTTGTATTTCAAACATCATGTTATATTGCTTAAATCTATATTCTGATTTGTTCTTAATTCAATATTGCATGGAGATTTCCCTTTCTTGATGAGTATAAGAGAGATGTATTCCATCTCTATGTTAGAATGTGATGCCCATATTAATTCCATTATCAAGCATGTATAGAATTTCCATGAATCTTTATCATTGATGAAATTGTTTTGTGATCACTACAACTTAAAAAGACAGTAGACAAGTGAGCCCATGAACCCCAGTCTGATTTTTATCATAAGAAACACCTTTCCATTGCATCTACTATCATTTGTAATTTCTGCAATTTACTATTTTGAAAATACAAAAATACTTTCCCTACTTACAATCACTCATAAAAAATCCAAAGCAACTCTATTATCTTCCATATTATCTAGTTTGCATTACTTTACCTTATTTACTTTTGGTTGTTTTATATTTTACTTTATATTACTAATGCGAAACCTTGTGCTTGACAACCACTTGGTAGAGTTGGGGACACAAGACAAATTATTTTACTTACAGGTTGCTTGAAGAGGAGAAGACAAATACCCTTCCATAACCAATTCCCCGAGAGTTCGATATAAACCCACGAGTCACCCTTGTGGGTAAAAGAAGCTTGCTATAACACTCTGCACTTGGAGTCCCAATGAAAAGTGGCCATGTTTGTTGCCATCACGCGCCAACACTAAAATATACCGTGGAAGAACTACTAAAGATGATCACCGTGAAAAATCCCGGTATAGAACAAGGTAATGATGCTATGTGCCAACAATTCATATAACAAGTAGCATCTAAAGTTCGAGGGTTAGAGATGGAGTATAAGAGACTAGCTAATAAGCTTCTTGTTAAGCTAGATGTTATATTTGAGCCCACTATTAAAGTTAAGGTGTGAGTTAATGAGATATCCGCACTTTGTGATCTTGGTGCAAGCGTTTCAACAATTTCCAATAACCTATTTGAAAAATTAAACTTGGGGCCATTTGTCACTACTGAACTGAGACTCCATCTAGCGGAATCAACTTATAAACAAGCTGTTGGGATAAAAGAAAATATAGTTATTGAAATTAAGGGTAGTCCCGCTTTTACTGATCTTGTTATTATTGACATGCATGAAGATGCCATGACACCGATAATTTTAGGTAGGCCATTCCTAAGAACTATCAAAGTTTTAATTAATTTATATGAGGGGAATGTGAAAATAGGGCTACCATCTAGAGATCCTTTTATAGTCCACTTCCCTAGGAAGAAAAATACCAAGCCTAATGATGACGATGGTATACTTACTTTGAAGGCCAACTATTTTGGAGTGGGCATTCCACTCCTTAAACCTAAATGATTGCCATCGGGTTCAAGCTAATTGACATTAACTAGAAGTGCTTCGTGGGAGGCAACCCATGTGAAATAAAGTTTTAACTTTTGTGTTAGTCTTGTCAGTTTTGTTTTTGTTTAATTTTGTTTGTTTCTAATAAAGAGTGTTTAAGAAGACCTTTGGAGAGAGAAGAAATAAGATAATCCTTGATCTCTTATTTTACTAACACATGGCCTAAGAAGTATTGCTTATTTTTATGTAGTATACTTGTTGTTATTTTGTCCTTTGATAAGATGTACAAGGACGCACGGAGCTACTAATTAAATTCTTTGAGTTTTGCAGCTCACTGGTCGTGTAACGACTAGCAGTACGGTCGGGAAGGACCGTATCGTGCGCCCATACCACCTCGAAGCATAGGAAGATAGAAATTCTGATTTTTGGTGCAGAAGATAGTACTCGTAACGATCACTGGTACGGTCGGACGCGTCCGTACCGCGCATCTATATCATACCCTCGAGAAAATCATTAGATTTCAAGCAAAGGTACCATATGAATAACGACCAACAGTACGGGCATGCGCGACCGTACTGCACGCCCGTACCGAGTGCATCGTCGGAAGGGAGTCGTTACCCCCAAGATATGTCACCCGATATGGACGGGCTCTGGCCGTACCGCCTGCCCGTACCACGTACACGACTGCCATAAACACCCAGGTAGAGGTAACCTAAAAATCCCCAAAACAAATCTTTCTCTTTCTTCTTCCTCCAAACTCCAAACCACCACCATTGGATCTTCAAATTTACTAAACCTTTCTTCGATTCCTCACACTTAATCGATCTAAGGTATGATTCTTCTCGGATCTTCAACTTATTTGTACCAAATCTTCACTCAATCTTTCATCATTGTCAATCTAGACTTTGGTCTTGTTATTGATTTAATCCTGATATTAAGCATGCTTAGTACTATTTTAGAAGAGTTTCTTTTGTAACTAGTGTGGATGATCATATATGCTATGTTTCTATTGGACTAAAATCTTCAATTAGCAACCTTTGTTTTATTTTATTTTGTTTTAGATGAACACGGGGAGCCGTACACGTGTGATGGCCGCGGAATCTTCCGCACCACCCGTTTATACGTTGATCCCCGAGTCACTTGGTATCGAGTTCACCGAGGAGTTTTAGTTGAAGCGTTTTAATCGTCTCAAGCTCCAAGAAATCAAGTCCACCAAGTGGGTGTGTCCCTATATCCTGAACCAACTTTGCATTCGTGCTGATTTCGATTTCCTTTGCAACAATATTGGTTTGTATGACTTTGTCTTTTAGGATGTCGTCATGTACCGCAGCTTGACACTTGAGTTTCTCAGCACCTTGACACATACGGTGGATCCTTACTATTGTTATGAGGAACAAAAGCCGGAGTTGATTGCATCAACTTCTGTCTTATGAACCGTGAGTACACGTTAACACTCGACCAATGGGCTCAATGTTTTGGGTTTGCCAACAACACCACTGACATATGCTCTATACTTTTGTTTTAAATCCTGCACCTTGGGAGTATTCTAATTTAATGAGAATTCATGGAAACACACCCGAGGGGAACCAATTGATCATCCTACTATTCACTCTTTGTTTTGTGTTATTGCTAACACCTTGCAGGCATGTGGTGAGTTTACTAGAGTTAATGGGGAGGATATGATGATCCTTGCAAAGGCTGTTATTATTAATTGTAACTTAATGCCAAATTTGGGTGCCTTTCTTGTGTTTTATCTTAAACATCAGACTCTCCAATCTCGAGAACCCATATGTGGAGGGGGAGTTGTAACTGTTTTTGCCCGCGCACTTCACATTAACCTAGGTAACATCCAACCGTTGACATGAAGTCACCGTCTCGATCTTCCCACTCTAAGATCATATAGCATGGTTTATAAAGCTAATGGTAGATACTTCCTTGATATACTTGGAGCGGATCACTTGATCCCAGCTCCTTTGTATAATGGTCTATTCTCTATCGAGGATGGAGGTTTGCGTTTTGACGCGCAGGTTGAGGCAGGTTTACCCCATCAAGAAATACCCGTGGGAGGAGGAGGAGAAGATGAATAAGTAGAACAAGGGGGACCCGGACAAGATATGCAACCACCAAACTACTACACCATGTATGAAGATATTTGTGCACTCGAAGGGAATATTCAAAATATGAACAATCTCTCCATCAACCTTCGAGATGCTACTGCAAACCTTGCAACCCAGTTTCATGATTGGAGCAGCCAATGGAACATGAGAGACTATCCACCGCCACCACAATGAGCAACAAAAGGGTTTGCAAAAGCCTGGGGATGTGTTCCCTCGACAAATTTATTTGTGTAATAATAAGGTTATACTCCAGCTCCTTGGGAGCTTTGAAACACTCGTGTTAGCTTGCTCCAACACTTTATTTTTTCCTTTGCTGTTTTAGTTTGCTTTCATTTTTAGTTTGCTTTTGTTTATAGTTTGTTTTTATTTTCTTAGTCCCTTGCTTGGTCACAAGTTCCTTTCTATTCTTTAATCTCTATCCTAAAAAATACAAAAAGAATTTTCTGTTCTTCCTTTTTCCGTAAATGTGGATTTGCGCTTTGCCTCTTTGCTTTAATATTATTATGAGAGTAATCGTGTTTGTGTTTTGAAGGAACACATCCCTATAATGAATATAATCATGAAGTCACTTATGAGAGGTATGTCCTATGTCTCCCACTTTTGAAGTTTGAGTTGTTTATCCTGGTTGGTTGATTTGCTAAGATGCCATGCCAGTGGGAGTAATTTAATATGGTTAGAGAAGAGCTTTTTATTAGTACAATGATTATTTGTTGAAGCTCTTGCTCTAGTTCTTTTATCTAATCGAGTATTGCCTTGTAAATAATATTGCCAAACTAGTACAATAAGAAAAAGTCTGAAATTTATGACTTGTTTGATGAATACTTGTCTTGAGAGTATACCCTTGAAGATATTTAACCCCATAGATATTTTGATAGTCTTGACGGCACTCATGAAAGGAGTTGTTTGATTAAAATAAAGTCTAATGGGAATTGTGATGCATGCCAAAGCAAACCTTGTGGATCAAACCACGGTACTAGCATATATTAAAAAAAGAGAAACAATTCTATGTTTCTAGTGCACACCTTTGGGATGCCAACAACTCTGCTAGCTTTTGAACAATCTATGGTATAACCCTAGATTCCGGCTATGAGTTGATGACATGAGTGGCATACGTGTCAATATATGGGCAAAATTATTGGTACTCTCAAAGGCTGTGCAAGCACTTGCACAAGAAACATCCAATTATCCTTGAAAGACATAAAAAAGGATAAGAGATATGTATGATGATCCACATAACAAGTCCTTGGTATAGTCTCGTTAATACTCTACGAATTTTCTTGAAAGACAATGATTGGATTAGAAGTGTTTTTGATAAACTTGATTTATTGATGTGGGTGTAAATAAGACACTTTACTATTATGCTACTACTTAGGACATGAAACTCTCTTACTCAATTATGATAATTTAAACATCCTAGTGTTCCTTGGCAAGCTAAGAGTTAACTAGAAGAATTGGATTGATTGCTACACTTCTAGTTATTTGTACTTATATTAAACTTTACTTTGATTGTCTTGCCTTACCGAAGCTTGTACAGTATTCTTGTCATCTCTCTAACTTTGATAAGCCTCGCAAATGAATGAAGTGCGAAGCTCATATGCCTACCAATCGTAAGTGAATTCTTATTCTCGTTGTTTCAAGTTTAAATGCTGAATTCCTTATAGTTCTTTTGTTTATTCTTGCTCGAGGTTAATCAAAGTTTGAGCTTTGGGGAAGTTGATGGCTCAAAAAATAGCCATCTTCCTCCGTGTTTACACATTGTTTTTGGTCAAGCAATTGATAATAAACTCTCAATCCTTGCCACTAATGACTAATAATTGCAAAGATATGCAAAACCTTGCTTTGAATTGTGTTGTGCAGGAAATCACGCTTTTTAATGCAAAATCAGGAGTCATAATGAAGGTTTTTGAGAAAGTCCACACGACCAAGTAATTGGGAAGTCATTCCTAGGCGTCAGCAAGCATAACGACCGCTGGTACGGGTAGGGCCCGCCTATACCGTCCGCCTGTACCAAGTGGCGATGGCTATATATTCTGAGGCTCCAGCCGCCAGCCAGGAGGCCGCCATTCTCAGATTACATCACAACACCACCAATAGGGATCCACACCATTGTTCATCCATTGTTCATCATTTCCATCATCCATCCCTGATGGCTCCCAGCAATGTCGTGGGACGCTTCGTTGGAAAACCTAAGAGCAAGGTGTGATGAGCACAGCAGCAAGTTTTCCCTCTGTAAGAAACCGAGGTTATCGAACCAGTAGGAGGAAGGAAACGTCTCAAATATGTTGCAAGCAACGTGGAAACCTGCACAACACAAACTCAAGACTTTGCCCCAACGAATCAGTGAGGTTATCAAACTCACCGGTTTGCTGTAACAAAGAATTAAACGTATGGTGTGGAAGGTGATGATGGTTTGCAACAAGTAAACAAGTAACAATGAAAGATGTATCAATGGTAAAGATTGGACCGGGGTCCATAGTTCACTAGAGGTGCTCTCCTTAGATAAACAATAAGGCATGAATGGTAAACAAATTACAATAGGGCAATTGATAGGAACTAAGCAAGGCATAATAATGCAATACTAGGCAAAAAAATCCTATGAGATTCGATTGGGTAATACAACAATATACATAGACAGCCATCCAACTACATCTATGACTAGAAGTCCACCTTCAGGTTATCGTACGAACCCCCTCCAGTATTAAGTTGCAAGCAACAGACAACTACTTTAAGCAAAGTGTGTAAGGTAAACAATCCACTTGTTCCATGAACAAGAGACCGTTGTTTTCTCCCTAGTGGCAACAACACATCTATAACCGAAGAGATTTCTATCACTTCCCTTGGAAACTAGAGGCATGAACCCACTATCAAGCATAAATACCCCCTCTTGGAGTCACTAGCAACTACTTGGCCAAGGTAGTTACTAATAACGGAGAGCATGCAAGATCACAAAACAACACAGACATGATAGAATCAAATAGACAAAACCATTAATCAATCTGACATAGTAATCTCAATATCCATCGGATCCCCGCAAACACAACATGCATGATTACAAATAGATTATATCTTGATCATGAACGGAGCTCACAAGATCTATACATGAAAGAATAAGGAGGAGAAACAACCATCTAGATACTACATGGACCCGTAGTCCAAGGTGGAACTACTCACGCTTCATACCGGAGAAGAAGGCCTCCGGAATGATCTCCCCTCCGGCAGGGTGCCGGGAAGAACTTTAGATCCCTCCCGATCTAGGGAGGATGGTGGCGGCGGCTATAGAAGGTTTCGTGGAGTTTTGATCGGTGCCTAGGGTTTCTGCCTCAGGGGCTTCTTATAGGCGAAGAGGCGAGCCAGGAGGGCCACCAGGGGGGCCACACCCTACCCAGGCATGGGGTGGGCCCACCCACGCCTAGGGGGGTCTGTCCACCCTATGGCGCCCCTCCGTCTAGTCTTCTGGCTTTGTGTCGCCCACGGTAAAATATTGACTTTGGATTTTGTCCCCTCCAATTCCGAGAATATTGATTTTCTGCCTTTTTGGAACCAAAAATAGAAGAAAATAGGCAACTGGCACCGTGACAACTTGTTAATAGGTTAGTTCCAGAAAATATATAAAAACACCTCAAAGTATAGACAAAGCAAAGCAAAGTAGATACTAAACAAGCATAGAACATCAAAAATTATATATACGTTTCCGACGTATCAATCCCTCCATTAACCATAGCCATTGCTTTGCACTTTAGATCTTCTTGCGATTCGGCGACCATTGTAAGAATATTTGATTTCAATCTAAGTATTTTGCATAATATTTTCTATCCTAGATCTATTTGTTATGAGTGAGTAGTCCTCATGGGCTGCGGGTTGGAGAGAAACCTCGCAACAATTATGTACATCTAATTCATGGGAGTATTGTGTTTTATTTGCAATTGAGATTTGCATCTTTCATTTCTTTGTATCTTGTCTCGATCTGTGGACTTGTAGATACCCAAGATCCCATAGATTGATAAAGGCTTGAGGTGAGATACTTGGCTAGCGGCGATCTCATAGGAACCCTAGTGACATAAAGGGTAGTACGGCCTTCGTTTAGCGACCCATCACAACAACATCACCACTTAATGCTTTGATCTGTGTTCTACACTTAATAATCGCTTGCAACCCGTTGCTTCGTGGTGCACTCGGTTGGATTAAAATACTATTGCTATGCCCACTGCATCACGGGGGCTTTAGTATATCAGGATGTGTTGCCCATAAGAGATTATCCCTATTCAACCATTACACATGACTATGCTTATTATTATCTTTTATCCCATATGATGTGCAGCTGTAGGTGGATCTTTAAGCCTGGCCTATCTCCATCCATTGATTCAACCCATTATAAAAGTAAACTAGATTGATCCGGTAAACTAAGGTAAAACGAAGAAACAGAGTCTTGTAGATGTGTCCTTTTTATTTCCTTTTAACATTGCTTTCCAAGGTTCGATTAAACCTATGTCTTCTAGGGAAAAAGCTATTATACTACATCCATGAATCCGGATCAAAGGTACCAATAGATAATGTTGATACGGGTAACAGTCCCCTACCCTATACCTTTGTAGGCTAGGTTTAGGTGCCTAGGTCTAGGGTTAGGTGTCTAGGTCCAGGGTTAGGTCTATCTAGGTTTAGACGGGTAACGGACCTCCTCCATCGGGATATTTTTCCATAATTAGCAACAACAATGACCATGTCTCAATGTCACTTCTCAAGGACGATGATGGGGGAATGCCCAACTAGGTAGACCCACGAAGCCGAGTTGAAACCACGAACTGAGGTGGACCATGACATGCTCGTGACCGTCTCCTTGTGGTTACACAGAACCCGATGGGCCGGCTTAGAAGACCCAAACACAATTCTTCTTGGAGCACAAGCTGAAGACTTAGGCCCAATTGACCACCTAAACTAGTATCTGTAATCCGACTCGATATATCATCCCAGTAATTTTTTATGTTTTCTTACCCTTCCACCTCTCGTAAGCTACCCTATGCAACATCTGGCGTCTCATACGCCGGCATATGGGTTCCATCACGTGCTCCTGTCTCGCACCTTATGCGTCAAGATCAACAGCTAAAAGTTCCCAAGAGAAAAAAACAAACAAACAAACTTCCTATAACTTCGGTGAAACTTATAAAAGTTTGACTTATGACAAACATAAAACATCAATTATTTTTGAAATGGAGGGAGCACTTTGATAAATATATATCTTAATTGCCGATCACCCACGGATTTCGTCCTCAGTTCTTTCTATTTTTGAGTTTTGGCTTTCCCTCATTTTTTCCTTTTCCTTTTTTTTTCCTTTTTCTTTTTGTAGGGTATGTTTTGTTGTTGAGAATTTGAAATTGTGCTCTCTCTCCTGCTTAAGAGCAAGTCCAGCAGCTCCCCAATTATTTCTCCCCTATGTCTCCATGTAGGGGTCATCCCTAAATAGATTCTTCCCCTATATTGTGTTTGTCTCCAGGAGCTCCCCTATATCATCTCCCCTAAATCATATTCAACTATATTATAACAATATTTCATAACTAACTTTTTTAACTTTTATTTGCTAGGAAATTGTTCATATAACACATGAACTAGTTCATACAACATAGGAACTTGTTCATAAATATAACAACATATAAAATACTACAAATAAGGAAATAGTTCATACAACTCATGGTATCATGTTCAACATGACAAACAAGTTAACTCTTAGCATTTTCAATTATTACGCTTACGTAGTACCGTCGGCCATTTATGTAATAATTTAGCACGTAGCACTCTCGCCTCCTTTCTACCAATTGGCCTTGTCTCTGGAACATCGCAAAATTCGATGTTGGGATCCATCGTGGGATCCTCATTCAAGTTTGTGTTTGCACTAGGAGTAGATGAACCAGGGGTTGAACTAGAGATCTTTTTCTGTTTTTTTGAGCTTGAACTCATATCAACCTTAGATGGATCGGCCATCAAATCAATCTGCATCCATATAAAACTCACTGAAATTTATTTAACACAAGCATGGCATAATTTGACACTGAAAATGAACAGTTGAAGGAAAAACTAACAGGAAAATTGTAGGAACAAACTAAATATTGCACAATAAACAGCTAGTACATCAATCTATCTCAAATCGAGAGCAAAAACTGAACCAGGTAATGAAGCTGCTGTACACATTCCCTGATTCCATCTTAAAAATTCTGGAGAACAAGGCTTGATCTACTCCCTGATCCCATCTTGGTCAGCTGGCTCAGCTCTCCCAGATCCCTCTTCGTCCACTCGCTCAGATCTCTCACAGGCAGGAGACGTACAGCAGCTTCCCGCGCCCAATCTCCGGCCTCCCGTTCTTCCCCCTACGCCCAATCTCCGGCCTCTCCATGATCCCGCTCCGCGGCCGCTGCGAGGTCCCCGCTCCATGCCCCATGCCACCGCCGCGAGGTCCCCTCCCCACCTCTCTCAACCGTGATTCGCCCCTCCCCTACCTTATCTACTTCGTCCTCTCCCATCCCACCATTGCAGTGCATCTGGAGCTCGATTTTGAGCTCGATTCATGCGAAATAAAAGAGAAACGGGGGCGGGTACGAACCTGGGCGACGCGGGTGGTGGCGGGAAGGAAGAATCTGGAGCGGGCGGTTGCTCCCGGGGATGGATAGGGGAGGCCTCCACCGCCCCGATGTGTAGGGGAGAGGAGGGGCTGGGTTGGGGACGCGGAAGGAGGGGGGCGATGTGTAGGGTGCCTGCTGGAACCGATTTTTTTGATTTTCTCCCCTATATTTGCTATCGGGGCTGTTTTGAGGTACCTGCTGGACTTGTTCTAAGACGGAGTAGTGCTTTACAGCAAACAGCAAACCAGCCCATGAAGCGCAAGAGACACGGAATGAGTGCATTCTGAAAGGGGCCCACGAAAAGAGAACAAACTAATAGGCCGAAATAAGGCGGCGCGGCGATGCGCGCGAAACCCCCATAGCACGGAGTTCCATTAAATCCACTCTCCCCCACCGTCTCTCTGCCGTCCCGTCCGGTACCACCTCTTCCTCCACCTCTCTCCCTCTCCTTCCTCTTCCTCATAGAGTATCTCCGTGCCGTGTCCTAGAGCCTCCGTGCCGTAGCACAGCGCCACCGCCGACGCCTCACCCTACAAATCCTCCGCCTCTCCCGCGCGTCGCCACCGTTCCCGTTCTACCTCGTCGCGTCCCTGCTGCCTCAACCCCGTCCGCGATTTCGGCCCTCGGTTTCTGAGGTACGAGCATTTCGTCATCCAGTGTTTATTCAAACCCCATCGACCTCCAGAATTTTGGGTACATCATCTAAATCCGCCCTCGTCTCTGGCCGCAGTTCTCCCGCTCCCACCTCCGGCAAAACCTAGGGTTCGGCGTCAGGATGCAGAAGCTGGGGCTCTCGGGGCTCAGGAGCCTCGAGGGATTCCGATCTCTCGCGGGACCCACCTCTACGAATGGGAAGCCCACGAACCCCAAACCCTCGTCGGATGTTGGGGGTGGCTCGTACGGGAGCTTCGCCAACCTTAAGATCACAGCAGGTACCGATTTGATTTTCCCCCCTGGTTCGACTTTAAGGAGGCTGTTTATTTCGTCCGTTGCACTGATTTCTCTCAATATGTTTCTATTTGCAGAGAAATTAGTCAAGGAGCAGGCTTCGGTGAAGACTGATCTAGAAATGACGGTATATTTCTGAACATCGTGCAATTTTTTGTGACTGTCGAGCACTTGACCGAACGGATTCCTATCATTCAACTGTATGGACCGCGAATTGTTCCTGAAATTGAGCCAGGCATCCTGTCACAGTGCCACTATTTCGGTCTCTGCATACATTTCGATTTGGTATCTGTCTCGGTGGTGCCAATATAAGAAGAGCTGTCTTCTGGTTGATCAATGCCAAAATTGCATAGATTTATGTTACTTAGGGCTGTCTCAATTGTATCATTCTGCTTGTATAACACAAGGCTAGTTTTCTGTTTCTGGTTTTGTCCTGGAATCCTGTGGTAATAATTTTTTATTACTCCATGGCAGAACAAATGAACTGTGTATAGTTCATCATGTGATCACATATGCAGCATCAACATGGCAGTAGACTGTTAGAGCAGAATAGGCAGCACACAAACATAAAATCTTATCATTCTGGGGCTGCACGTGTTATAGTTAGTATGAATCTCATGATTTTACACATCTTCCTGTGGTGCTTAGACTCCATATTCTTTCCCTAGATGGTACATATACGCAGAAGTGCTAAATAAAGTCTACCTATGCCGTGTTATAGTACTAACAGAGGTACACGGTGTCTTTTCAATCTGGAAGTATGGATCCTTTAAAATGTTGAACTATACCTGTGACGGAGCTCTGTATATTTCTCACTTGCAAAATATGGGATATGTTACCCTCTGTAGTTTCTGCTAAACATAAGGGAGTTAGGTGAAACTCCAATTTCTCGCTTGTCATTTATCTTATTTCAAAGGGCTTATTTCTGTAAGATCATCGAGATGGCTACTCCTGAACATAAGTAAAACTAACTTGTCCTTTAGAATCACTACCATGTTACAGTAAGGGACTATTTGCTTTGTATCTAGTTCTGTTAATTTCAGAATGGCATAGGGTATGATAAGTTTCATTACCAGTTCAACACAGTTGCCTCTGATGGTTTAGATGTTTCAGCGATGTGGTTATATGTTGCAAATTGGCTCAAGTACATAATGTTATCACCATGTAGTGGCATTTTTCTGCAGCAACGTCTTATACTGGTCTCACAGAATATCTTATTACTGATACATATGCTTTATGCGGTTTCAGCATACCAAGCTGAAAAAAGCAACGGAACAGATAAATATGTTAGAAGCAAAACTTCAACAAGCTGTCAATGAAAACATGAAGCTTAAGGTGAAGCAGACTGAAGATTCGAAGCTCTGGAAGGGATTAGATTCAAAAGTTTCCTCAACAAAGACCCTGTGCGATCAGTTGACTGAAACTCTGCAGCAGTTAGCAAGTCAGGCAGAAAGAGGTAATATTTGTGCTAGCGTTTTGTCATGCAGACCTATTCAGGACTAACTGTCAGAACGATGCAATGTCAGCTGAGGAAGATAAGAAGGTTTTTGAGGAGACGCTTGGGAAGAGCTCCAAGGCTTTAGATGAATTCGACCGCTCGCTGCATGATACCTCGGCAAAACTGGAATGTGCAGAACAAAGTATCATGTCAGGTTGGCCTTTCTCTTCTCACTTCACATGTAGTACTAATCTTCTAGAATGCCAACAATTAGTTAACTCACTGCTAGACTCTGCATATCTGCTAGGGCACCCCTAATCTGCTATGCTGTTGTTTATGTCATCTAGACCCTAATTTTATTTGCAACTCCATCCCTATTTATATGATATGGTTATAGATAAAACAATTGGCATATGTAAATGATACCATTGTCAACTTTCCTGTTAACTCAGGTAAACAGGAGATCTTGCGGATTAAACAGGAGAAAGAAGAAATGGATCGGAGTTACAAAGAACAGATTAATGTAAATGATACTACCATAAGGGAAAAAGGTATGTGTTAGCTTATCTGTACCAATTATGCAAATAAGAAATAGTATTGGCCATCTGTTTAAATTGCATTATAATTATGTTTGGACAAGTTGTTATAACATTAGATCTTCACTAAGGAGATAAGTCTATCTCATTGTGAAATCTATTGGGGAGGTTTGGGAAGTTAATATATGCTACTTCATCGAACAATTTCTATCTGGTACCGACAAGATGCCCTCAGTGCAACAGTAGTAATAACAGGCAATAAGCTGCGTTTTCTTTTTAAATGCAGATTCTCTCATCAAACAGTTGGAGGTTTCGGTTGAAGAAAATAAAGCCCGCTTGTTGTGTGCTGATTCCCGCCTGCAATGCATGGAGCAAGAGTTGAAGCTAAAACAAGATGTTTGCACTTCCCTAAAAGAAAACCTTGCAGGTGCTGAAAAAGAAAAAAATGACTTGGAGCTTAGGAACCAGGGATATAGTCTGGAAGTTGAAAGACTGTCCAAGGACAATAAAGATGCTAACGCGTTGCTTAGCAGTTTTGTGGCTAAAGTAGCTGAGCTAGATAAAGAGCATGCATCAATGTCAAATCATGTCTCTCTATTACTTTCTTCATTCGAGAAGTACTATGGAATGGTCCAAGAGGAGAAAATGCTGATAACAAGATCTGCTAAGGACAAACTGGAACATCTTCAAACCCAGTTTGTAGATTTGACATCAGAAAACAGTGGTCTCAAAATTGAAATTGGGGAACTGAAGTCCAGAATCACAGATTTACAGAAAACTCAAGAAATTGTTATGGTTCAACATGTAGAAGAATGCCAAGTGGCTGAAGATAAAATCAGAAGATTGGAGTCTGAAGCAGAAATATCTGCATCCAATGTGAATCGCTTAGAACAGTTATCTTCTGAACTACAAGGAAGAGTTCAAAAGTTACTGGAGGATTCTAGCCTTGCTGAAAATCAAAAGGTTTGTGAACTAGCTGGTTAAGAATAAACGAACAATTGCTATTTAACCTGTGCTTCCTTACTCATGTGATTAGAATTTTGCAGGAAGAGTTGATACAGAAGAGTTTGAAGCTAGAATCAGATAATCAGGAGCTTCTAGGCAGAGTGCAGTCAGTCTTGGATGAGAAATCTACTGATACAGAATCTCTGCAACACGAGATCGCTAAGCGCGACCTTCAGGCTGAGACATTTGAAAAACAGATCAGCGAGCTCCGCGGTTTTCTTGACGAGAAGGAACAGTTGTATATTTCTTCTATAGAAAGAGAAAAGAGTTTGGAGGAACAGAAGTTACAGGTTAGTGTTTATTATATCTTCTAAGTCTCATGATGTAATGGTCTGTAGACAAAATATAACCTTAACCTCCTGCCCAGGTCCAAGCATCACTTGCTGCAACAGAATGTCAACTTACCGAGGCCAAAAAACAGTATGACGTCATGCTCGTGGGTAAACAGATAGAGCTATCGAAGCATTTGAAAGAGTTATCACTCAGAAATGATCAGGTATCACATTTGTATTAATGATATATTACTTCTCGTTCTCGATCACAAATGACAGTATTAATGCAGGCAATCAATGATATCCGTAAGAAATATGAATTAGAAAAGGTAGAAATTATCAGTGCTGAAAAAGAGAAGGTAAATATCCTTCCAAGGAATTTCTATATGCTAGATAGTTGGTATGTTAATATGATTCTTACTCTATGTTTAAAATTTCAGGCAGAAAAGCTCATAAGGGAAATGGAGAATAAATGTAACGAAAAGATATTAGAGAACAAGCGAGAATCAGAGAGGTGCTTGACACGTCTTAAGGAGGAACATGGCACAGTGGTAAGTAGAACTAGTTCGGTTTCTCAATATACATTTATTTTCAAACAAATGAAGGTTGCAATCTAGTTCTGATGATGATACTTGTATCTATTTCGATTGAATATGTTGATTCTGCAGTAGTTAAACAAAGTAAGCTGAACAGTTCAGCTGCAGATAGTATGGGTAAATAACTGCATATTAGACTTCCAAAGAAGTTCTTTTGCGCACAATGTTCACTGCTGAAGAGGCATTATTGCTGAAAAACTACTGAATTTCCTTGGCATTTCTTTTTGTTCTTGCTCTAAATAAACTTGACATGTAAACTGTATAGGAAGTTTTAAAAACACCCAGTGATAACTAAATAAGTTGAAAGTATCCTCAAGCTGCTTTAGAGTAACATTTCCAACCTTTATCTTTAATTTAATTGGCTGTAACATACTCATGAGAAGTCTGAGAACCACGCACTGTATATTTCACCAATGTACATTGCTAAAGATCTTTAGACTACACTGGTTAATTTAAGCACCCATGGCTTCTTAAGCAATCAAAATGCCATGTGATGTTTGAAGTGGAAAATGCATCAGAGACCATTTGCTAGAAATTTCTCTAGGAATAGGACTTGACGTTCCATTTGTTCCACAGCAGTTCAGAGATGCTATTTAATATATGTGCAGAGAGAAAAGCTATTTAAAACATGTGCTGTTAACCTTGGAGCTTTCAAAATCATTTTGCTATCAGTAGAATCCTTCATTGTATCACCAGTATACTCTTGTCCAAAAGGCTGTTTGCATGGTGTCAGGCTGTCAGGACTAGGGAATCACTGCATACTACACAGTGGAGATGCACATAGAGCTGTTTTTCTTCTGAAATGACAATTACAGTTGTTTCCTGATATCTAGGTGGCAAGAATTCAACAGGATAATGAGCATAAGGAATCAACTCTTCGAGCTTATCACAAAGAAGAATTGCAGCGCATTCGTTCACAGGCTGAGAATGAACTGAAGGAGGTCAGTCATAAGTTGAACCAAATGTTTTGATTGTGTCAGTTTTTGTTACTGATGAAATCTGGTAAAAAATGTAGAGGCTGTCGTCGCTCAGACAAGAGCATCAGGCTCAAATAAACTCAGTGAACGTACAGCATGAGGAAGATTGTCAGAAACTTCAGGATGAACTGGAGCTTCAGAAGTCAAAGGTAGCGACTATTGACAGCTTTGTTCTAAAGGCCGTGACTGGAAACTATACTGAACAGTGTTTGGTGCAGGAGGAGAAGCAAAGAGCGTTATTACAGTTACAGTGGAAAGTGATGGGTGAAAATCAACAAGTTGATCAAGAAGTGAGTTCTAAGAAGGTACATTCTCTATTTGCTAGTTTGGTAACTGTCTATTAGTACTATTTTACTAATGAATGTGTATGTGGCTTGTATTCATTTTTGTTGGTGTTTGGTTGTAAGGAATGCTAAGTGTTCAACAAAAAGAAACAGTTGCATATGTTCTTACTTGAAGAGTTTAATCATATTTTGGCCATGTTTGGAGCAGATAGACTAATGTTCTCAACGCTTATCCTGCCCTTTTCCTGTTAATGTCAATCATTTGCTGGTGTCCCTTTCTAATTCATCTCATTAAGTTCTACACATTCATTATGAACTAAATAACTTGTTATGAATTCTCTGTTTGATTGATAAAGAGGAGAGATCCATATGTCAGAAAAGAAAGTCAGATTCAATTGGCAGGTCCTGAGACCAAACGGAAGGTAAGATATCTTCTCTTCAATGCTGTACTTGATTACCCTGCATCTTAGGAAGAGTACTCTCTTTAGAAACTCTTAATTTGAATGTTTTTATGTTGTGTTTCAGGATGTAAAATTACCTGGAGTTATACAATCGCCAATTTCAAACGCAATGAGAAAGGTAGAGAAAGGAACTCAGGATGTTCCTAATCACAGAAAGGTGATTTTTTATTTTATATACTCCCTCCGTCCCAAAATAAATGACTTGGATTTGTCTAGATTAGTATTAATCTATAACCTAAAACGCGTCTAGGTGCATGTGAATCTAGACAAATTCAAGTCAATTATTTTGGGATGGAGGGACTATATATATATATATATTTTTTTTAATCTGATTTTGGGCGTGAACCATGTTTCATTTTGGATGAGTTAATATCAAATCTATGTTTGCCTTCTGTATATTTCTTTGCTATTTTTTTGACATTCCTTTACTTAGGTAACACACCATGAATATGAAGTGGAGACAGCAAATGGAAGAATCACAAAGCGCAGGAAAACAACAAAGAGCACTGTCATGTTTGGGGTACAGGCTTTTCCTGTTTTTCCTTTGCATTTGATTGTCTGCCTGTTGCATTCATTTTAATACTGTCTTTACCCATTCAGGAGCCTAACACTCAGAAGTCGTTGCATAATACTGCTGACAAGGATGTTTCAAGAACAAGAAAGGTATGATGGTCGTCAGTATAAATTACTGTGTACCTCAACCTCCCAATATTGACGTGTAAAGGTTTAACCAAAAAAAGTTATGAACTCTGGAGTTTAATGTTTTCTTATGTGGACGTTTACATACTTTATGTGTAATCCTACTAAGGTTTTCTTGATAAAGTAATCCTAGCTAAATCTAGGAATTTTTCCTTCTGATATGATATTTGTTTTTTTGAATAATTATTGTATTGTTTCATTATTCAAGAATGGTTTCTTGCTGTGGTCCTCTTACAAAGAAATGTATTCGATTTCATATGGCATACTGAACACCACTTCATGTAGATTTTAGAGTTACTGTTGTCAGAACTATTATTCATATGTGGGGAAAATGTTGAATTTTCTAGGCGTCAGAGAGTATCTTTTATCAGATAGTCTCCATACTCATTATTTCCTTGCTATTCTCGTGATATCACCAATGTTGCTCGCTTGGTTTTCCCTGTTATCTAGCAATCTTCTTGGAGTAAGCACCAAGTACAAAATTTAAACATGCTCATGCTCTACTTTTATAGTGATTGATCATGGAATAACATTCAGTCAGGAACTGTCTTTGGGCGAACATGTCTTTTGACATTTATGCTTTTGCGTTCTGCAGGTTGTTCCAGGATCCCGCGCCCATCCTGCAAACATCGGTGAACTATTTTCTGAGGGCTCATTGAATCCATATGCTGAAGACCCTTATGCATTTGATTAGAAGGTAATACTGTTGCAGTTGGTTATATTTGGAGAATAGCGTTACAGCAATCTCACGGCTGGCATTTGCATTCTAAAACATTCATGTGTCATTTGGACTAATAGTGTCTCAAGATGCTTAGAGTTTTGTAACTTGTTTAATACTCACATCCTTATATGACATATGGATGTTCTTAGTATACTGTCTAAATTCTAATAAAGATATTGACCTATAAACTAGTCATGCTCTGGAAGTGGTTATATGATTTGACAAGCTTGCTGAATCTAGAAATATTGTTTTGACAGCGGTCACTCTTGGACTTATTTCCACCATGGCACCATGTTTAGTTTGCGATTTGGGTTTACGGTCTTTGCATGCTGTTTAGTGCCAACAGGGGATCAGAAATGGCACCATGTAAAGTTTTTTTTTTTGGGTTTGCAAACATTTTCTCGACAACCTGGTCTTGACCATCAATAATCTAGCCTTGGAGGTATATTTTCTGTTTCTATTGATCGGTGACAGTATTTCAGTTCAATAGTTAAGCAATGTGCACCATGGATGGTGGTATCCTTATGGGCGTTCTTTAGAACATATATGCATCTTTTCAAGTTTTGATAGATCTGTAGTTGGTGTGATGGCCTTCCATAGGCACCTGTGTTATGACTGATCTGTAGTTGGTGTCATTGCATATCAGTGTCTTCTTAGTTTATATCTTCCTGCTCAATGTTGTATTCTGTTCCAGCTAAATTAACTGTCCCCTGAATTGAAATTACACCTGATCTTGCAGCTCACATCTGTTGGTGGCGATCTTTAGAAGCCTGAAAATGTAACCTGGATTCCAAATTCACTGCTGCTACCGGTTGAACCAATGATTTTACTGCCTGCCCAGGTCATGACATTTGATAATACCAGTGTTCATATGACTGTTGTTAGCTCCTAAGTCCTCTCTGTGGAAATTGATATGATAAACACTGATATTTTGTGCGTAAGTGAGCTTCTGTACATAAGCTGAGCTCGACCTAGACTATGGAGTACCTTTTAGGATTGCTCTTCTTTATAAGGCTGAAACTACGGAATGATGCGTGGTGCCGATCTTAACCAGTCAATGTGGAATCATTCTGCGCCCACAGACCTTGTAAGTGCGTGAAAACCGTATGTCCATCTTTTTTTTCCTTGAAAGAAAAAACCTTATGTCCAGCTTGCTGCACGGAGTCTATGCCTGATCATCGTATTCATCCCGCTGTCCTGCTCGTGTCCTGTGTCCATGGTACTGGTAGCGGTTGGTTCAGGAAGACTTAGCTGGATTGTGGAGGCATTCGCCTGGACCGCATGTGTATGCAAGGCTATTGGTCGCTAAAACATGTCGATAAACTGCTCCAGTATAACTTGTGCGTGATTCCGCTTGTCAGTTGACTTGACGTGGTTCTCTGTCCATCTCGATGCAGAAATACAGTAGATAAATGCTCAACTCTCAAGAAGTCGAGCTCTCCAATCCTCGTCCTCGGTTGTTGTTCTTGCCATTTCATTTTGACCAACTCCAACTGGGCATGCTCATCTCAATTATTTGGAATATGAGCAGAGTGACTAAAAAAGGAACACGAGTCCAATAGAAAAAGGAACGAAACACAACGACTTAGTAGTATGTTCAAGGGCAGATGGTCGCTTCCACCTGTTCTGTATAAGGCCGTTGCTGCTAGCGAGCTCCCACCCTCCCTCAATAACTTGACCAGTGATACGTTGCTGGGCGCGCACACAGCAGAGGAGGGAACGCGCGCAATGGCGGCAGGCATGGCTAACGCCGGCGATGGCTCTGCTTCAGCCTACGGCGGGCAGCTGACGTCTTCGGTGCTCATCACTTGCCTCGTGGCGGCCTCCGGAGGCCTCATCTTCGGCTACGACATCGGCATCTCAGGTCAGGTTCACGCATGCACAATCACAACATACGGTCTGTGCAGAATGTTTGTTTCATTTCTCATCTTTTGCTAGCCTACTACTATGTCAAGTTCAGGCGGCGTTTCTCAGATGAAACCCTTCTTGGAGACCTTCTTCCCCAAGGTGCTCAGGAGGATGGCGGAGCCAAAGCGGAACCAGTACTGCATCTTCGACAGCCACGCGCTCACATCCTTCACTTCGTCCCTCTACCTCGCCGGGCTCGTGTCGTCTCTGGCCGCTGGCCGCGTCACCAGGTCGCTGGGCCGGCGTGGCACGATGCTGGCGGGCGGGGCCCTCTTCTTAGCGGGCGGCGCCATGACCGGCGGGGCGGTGAACCTCGCCATGCTCATCGCCGGACGGATGCTGCTCGGCTTCGGCGTCGGTTTCACCAACCAGGCTACCCCGCTGTACCTCGCCGAGATGGCTCCCGCGCGGTGGCGCGGCTCACTCACCGTGGCCTTCCAGTTCTTCCTCTCCCTGGGGATACTCATCGCCAACCTCGTCAACTATGGCACGGCGCGCCACACGTGGGGCTGGCGGCTCTCCCTCGGCCTCGCCGGCGCGCCGGCCATCGTCATCCTCGTCGGCGCCTTCTTCCTCACCGACACGCCCAGCAGCTTCGTCATGCGCGGGAAGGCGGACCTCGCCCGAGCGGCGCTCCTCCGGGTGCGGGGGCCAGACGCGGACGTGGACGCCGAGCTCAAGGACATCGCGCGCGCCGTGGAGACCGCGCGCAGCAGCGAGGAAGGCGCGTTCCGGAGGCTCTTTGCGTGCCGGCAGTACCGCCCGCACCTGACCTTCGCCTTCGTGATGCCGCTGTGCCACCAGCTCAGC
This sequence comes from Avena sativa, assembly GCA_916181665.1. NCBI lineage: Eukaryota > Viridiplantae > Streptophyta > Magnoliopsida > Poales > Poaceae > Avena > Avena sativa. The sequence goes on from OV702280.1 coordinate 326,383,145, forward strand.
GGCATGATGGTCCTGACCTTCTTCTCGCCACTGGTGTTCCGCATCGCCGGCTTCGGGAGCAACGCGGCGCTTATGGGAGCGGTCATCCTCGCCGCGGTCAAGTTCGGCTCGCTCATCCTCTCCACGCTGGTCATCGACCGTTACGGCCGCAAGGTGCTCGTCATGGCCGGCGCGGTCATCATGGTCGTTTGCCAGGTAAGCATCTGCTCCACATGGCAGCATCATGCGATGGATCGATATATACGCTCGCGCGCGTGCTGTTTAATCAACTCGTACTGTCTTCACCACTTCTTGTTTGAAGGTCGCGATCTCGTGGATCATGGGGGCGCAAGGCGGGAAGAGCGGCGAGACTCCGCTGCCACGGGCGTACGGGCTGGCGCTGCTGGTGCTCACCTGTGTGCAGGGCGCCGGCTTCGGCATGTCGTGGGCGCCGCTCATCTGGGTCATCCCCGGGGAGATCTTCCCGCTGGAGATCCGGTCGGCGGGGCAGTCGGTGAGTGTGTCGGCGACGCTGGGGCTCACCTTCGTGCAGACACAGACGTTCCTCGCCCTCCTCTGCCGCCTCAAGTACGCCACATTCGCCTACTACGCAAGCTGGGTCGTGGCCATGGCCGCTTTCGTCATGGTCTTCCTGCCGGAGACCAAGGGCGTCCCCCTCGAGTCCATGGGCTCCATCTGGGAGCGCCACTGGTACTGGAAGCGGTTCGTGGGCGACGGCCAGCGCGTCCAAGCATCATCTCCATCTGCCTGAGCATTGTACCGCACGTCAGAATTATCGACATTCGTTAATTTCAGTACAGTATATTATTCTAGTACTTCCTCTCTTTCATAATATAAAATGTTTTAGTTTTATGAAAGAAGTGTATCTAAATCTTTTTTAGTTTGTGGATTCACTCCAAACCTATACACTAAAAAAAAGCAGTCTAGATATACTCATTTCACAAAGATAAAATATCACATATTTTACTACATAATGTTTTGTTTGGTTTTCTTTTCTTTCAAAGTCCATCATAATATTTTGTCCGTGCAAAATACAAAGACTGTACCGTCTGGTTTCTAGTTTTTGTCGTGTACAAAAAATGCAGACTTTATTTATGTCGTTTTTTTCTTGTTTCATAGTGTATCACAGTTTCTCATTGTGTCCCATACAAGTTTTAGACAACTCTTTACACTCTAACTTTAGTTCTAAACTGGCAAATCATCATCCCGCTTTGTACTGGACCTAGACTCAAGGTCTGTGCTAACCTTTGCTTGAAGTCGAGTTGTCCTCCCGTGCTGGAGTCAAATTTGTCTTGTTTTCGTGCTTGAGCCATCCAGATTCTAGTCTCTGGGTAAGGCGACCAGATTGTACCCAGGATAAGTCGTCCAGATCCTGGATACTGCGCATAAAACAGCTCCTCATTTGGCCTTCCTTTTTTGATGTGGCTTGTAGATCCTTCTAGTTTTTGTATCTTCCTTTCTCGTCCAATTCAGGTTGCCGTCTAGTCGATGCAATAGCCATATTTATTTCAAATACGTATTTATGATTCAAGACTCATATAAGGTTGATACATAAACCAAACAACAACAAAAAGAAATATGAAATACCTCTGCATCAACATGTGATTCCGTTGTCGGACTACGGGTTGCACTGGTTGAACCAATTCCGTGCAAACATTTCCAAACCACTGCAATCATAGTTCATGGCTTCCCGCTTCTCCATCAGATGTAGATAGAGCCACATTCGAATCCAAAAAGTAGCCAAAGAGATAAATGCAATATAGAATGAACTCCTTTTTTTAATTCTTTCATAAAAACAGTCGTTACATACATGTCATGTATCCCGAACTAAAATGCAAACTCCAATAAGAATTTGAGCCTTGTTCTCCTTATCAACAACATTTCGACCAATTTTCAAACATATTTGTGATACTAGTTAGATTTAATGGATTAAAGGTTATATGATCAATAGTATGCCAAATTACTCGAGCAAACGTGTATTCAATGAAAATATGTTGAAATGTTTTCTGCGCATCGCAAAATAACATTTCTTGTTTCCTTGACAATTCCTCTTTGCGAGGTTTTTTTTATTAGCAAAACCTTTTCTATGCAAGGAACACATGAAATAGAGCTTTTAACTTCTAAATGTATTTACAGAGGAATCTAGCATGACCATTGGTGAAGTTCTAATGCATATACTTAATCGAAAGTTTGTCATGATAGTCATTTGCCCCTTTCTTTTCTCTCTCTTCGCTACAGTAGTTTGGGAGGCCCCTTGGTGCTTCCGGGCCAAACCGAGGTCCCTCTCGGCGGCGATGCCGTCGGAAGGCGACTAAGGGGCGGCACCGACGTCTGCAGTATAGGTTTTAGATGTAGGTTTGCCTTCGTGCAGTCTGGGAGTAGGTCATCGGAGTTCTTCGGCTGGCTCCGATGCGTCCTGGTCCTCTCTTCCCTGGTGGCAACGTTCTGGTGGCAAGGGCATGCGTCGCGGGGTGAGTTGCGCCCAGGGATCTCCGCCAATAAAGCTGAATCCTGGAGCTTTTCCCCATCGGTGGTTCCGCGCGCCACGGTGGGGACGTCGGAGGGTCTCTTCCGCTGGTTTCCATGGTGGAAAGCAGAGGAGGCTTCTTGTTCGAGCTCCCTTAATAAGCATGGCTATCGATGAATCAACGGTGCCCATGATGAGATCTCTCTCCTGGCCGGCCTTGGAGGCGAGGGGGAGGTGAATTTCAGCATGCTGCTCATCGATTTGGGTCGATGCTGGGGTTCCTGTGCTGCTATGATGAGTTATTCCACGATGGTCTTGTGGAGGCCACTGATCCATGCCGGTAGACGACAGCTCACGGCTCCGATGTGGCGCCTTTTCAACCTCCAAGTGAGGATCTTCTCTGATGGCTCGACGACGGCGTGGTTCGCCGCCCCCTTCCCAAGTGTCTTGCTCCCTAGTGATAGAGGCGACGACCGGCGTGCGAGTTCATCCTACAGGATCGGTGGAGAGGTACAAGGACCCGATGGAATTTTTAGATTCAGTTCAAAGGTCCTTAGAGTAAATTTTAGGGTTCACAATGTAATTTTATTTTTCTTCATGAGCCTCCTTGCAACTTGTACCTCCACCACTTTGGTTTAATGCAGCACTTCTTGGTCCTTTGGGACCGCCCCTTTTTTAAAAAAACGAAAGTTTGTCAAACCTCAAGTGAAAGTAACTCGATAAATATTGGTGTCATTCCAAAAAATGAGTATCATTTCTCACCACCTGCCGGAGATATGTCAGTCAGGTATGTTCACTAGTAGGAACCAGCGTCAAACTAACGGGGTCCATGAAGAACAAGAAGACATGTGACTGGCCCATGATTGTCCTCCTAGTGTGCTTAGGTCAACTCCAACCACGTATCCCAAATCGGACAACGAATCGGTCCGATTTGGTCCGTTTGCCGGGGCTCACAAACACATGTACAGCTCGTATGTGGCTATGCACCCAACGTCAATGTTTGTGGGGCACCTAGACATCGAAGCCGCCTGTTTTTCTGCTGTTTTTGGTTTCAGAAAAGCTAGTAAGAAAATATTCTTGGAATTGGACGGGACAAAAGCCAAAGTTAATATTTTACTAGAGAGAACATAGAGACCGAAGGGAAGCCTAAGGGGGGCCACGAGGTGGCCACACCCTAGGGCCGCGCGAGCCAGGGGGCCCGCGCCACCACCTGGTGTGGGCCCCTCGGGCGCCCTCCTGTCTTGCCTCTTCGCCTATAAAGTCACCTCGATGCAGAAACCCTAAGGACCCGATCAGATCTCCACAAAACAGTCCGTAGCCGCCGCTACCATCGTCCCTAGATTGGGGGGATCTGAAGCTCTTCCTGGCACCCTGCCGGAGGGGAGAGATCATCCCGGAGGCATTATTCATTGTAACATCTCAAAAATATTAATGAGGATATCAATTTCTAATCAATCAAAATTAGGGTTAACAAAAGCTTTTATTAATAAACACTATATAAATGCATGTGTGTATGAATGTTTGCAATGCCATGATTGATTGTTGTAAATGATGGTAAATGGTTTAAAGATCAAAACCATATCATCTAGGTCAAATCCAAACCAGATCAAAACAAAAGAAAATTAAAATATGAAGCATATGACCTAATGGTCATTTTTGCAAAAGTTAACACTTAGCTCACTTTGAGCATCTCTAGCAAAGGATTTCAAACAGAAACAATTCCCTTTCTTTTCTCACCTTGCTAGACCAAGTGACACTGAACACATTGGAGCTTTCAAACCTTGCAGAAACCATTTCAAATCCATTTGAGAGGCAATTCAAAATTGAATCTATCTTATGCATCAAGATATCCATTTTTGGAAAACCACTCAAACCTTCACCACTTAGCAAATCTTTGCACCCAGAGACTACCAAGCTTATGACCAGCACATCCACCAAAAGGATTTGGAAAATATGAAAGTTTAGTTCTTGCGGCCATTTGATCAAACACCTGGTGATCACAGTACAACCTCAACAACTATCTACTGTTTTGATCAATCTTTTGATCATCTTTGTAACCTCACCGAGCTCCCACGACGTGCCCTTAACTCACCCAGTACCATCCCGTGCAAAGGAGCCCCTCTCACTCGACCAATGGACTAGTGCCGACCGTACCCGAGCTCACCTTTGCTTCCCCGATGCGGACACGCTACCATAGACCGCGTCGCTCTCGTCCATAATGTCTAGGAGGTAGCCATGACCTCACCGCCCCTGCCTGTGCATGCCTCGACCAACACCGCTCGCGGAGATGCCAGCACAACCATGCCCATTTAACACCCGACCATGCCGAGCGCCATGCCTCGCTCTCGCCTTGCGCCAATAAGTTCGCCATGACTCCAACGACCGCCCAGACATGATCGTTTAAACCCACGAGCACCGTGACCACCGTACGCCGTGACGAATGCCGATGGTACCGCCGCAGAGCACGAATGTTCTAGAACGATGGAGACCGCGTCGCTGTGCCACTGTACGCATGACGACCACCATGAAGCACCGCGTCGACCTACACCCCTTGCCATGCCGATAGCTCACTGTAACAATGTCGTCGACGAGCCCAAGCCATGCCGTCGTGCCCCCTTCGCCACAGTATAAATAGATCACTCCTCCTGCCCCAAAACACACACCATTCCACTCCCCTCTCACCTAGAAATCTCTCTAACCCGTCCCTGGAGCAAGGCGAGCACCACATCGCCAGAATTTCACCGGAGCCCGCTGCTTTAGTGGAGGAAAGGAGCCGACGCTAGGAGCCTCCCCAGGAGCTGCCGCGACCACTAGTCGAACCGTCGTCATTGACTCGTTCGTTCGCCCACCTCGATGGACCTAGCTGGATCCCTGGTAAGCCCCTGACGACCCTCGCCGTAGCGCTAGGGTTCTGTCTCGCGTGCCCCGTGCAACGGAGACGACGACGCACCACCGTCGATCATGCTCTAATCGTGCGGCGTAGATTGAAGGATACCGCTTCACGTTTGGTTAGCCGCTAATGAGTGGGACCAACCCCGGTGTAGCCCGCCGCGTGCGTGTTGCATAGTTGGGCCAGCCCGTTAGCATTCCAACGCTAGCCCATAGATTCAAACTTAGATTTTTTCTTTTAATTCAAAATCCTATACTGTAGGTAACTTTGAAAATCAATTCAGAAAGATTCACTGAACTAAATTGAATGAAACCAGTTTTGTTAGAAAGTAGATGAAAATCTCTAATCACTCCTATTGGGTTCAAACAGTTTGAATCTATAGATCGCCCTCAGTAAAAATAACAAGAAAGTAGCTTTTACCACTTCAAACATTATTCTAAAATCTACCATAAATGATTTTGAGATGATTCCAACTCTCAAAAATCACATTGGCCATGACCTATCTGATTATGTAATTTTTTTTTGCATACAGTAGTCCTGGACCAAAATTAAAGAATGGCTTTATAGTTAATTCTAGTCACATAAATATTATTAAATGGTATTGTTAAACTTTGCAACTTAGGCCAATCACTTCAAATCACATTCCCAAGTATTGGAATATGTAGTGATGACATATATCAATATGATCCCATATTTGAATTGGAGAATATTAAATGTTAAGTAACTTTCAATGAATAGAAATTATTTTTCTAAAATAAGATAAATAAAATCTTGTCACCTTTTTCTTGTAATGATAGAGATGATGCTAGATCATCTAGTGTGGATCTTTGTGTGTTAAATAGAAGTAGTTAAGTATTGTTTGGTGATTGTGTACCTCGTATTTATTTATAGACGCTAGTACCAATCCAGGCTACGAGGAGGAAGCATTCTACGGAGAAGAGAAAGAGAACTTCGACCACCTTACCAACCAAGGCAAGCTAAGCTAAACCATGCAAGCATGCACATTTGTTACCACCTTGAGTATACCAATCCCAAGTTTTACCAGCAAGCTTTACCTCTTTATCCTTTTTGCCAAGTTACTCAAATAGTTAATTAACTGGTGATTAGTGAAAGATTAGGAAGTATGTCATCAAGAGCTTGAAACTTGATGTAGGTAGTTACACTTGATTAGCACCCCTCAATAGTGACACCCTCATTGATAGATGCTAGTGCTAAACTAATCTTGAGCACTATAGATGGAAACAAATGAGTATGAAAACCTTGGTATGATGAGTCATTCTATTAAAATGTTTTGACATGTGTTATGGACACAATGAGTTGAAGATGATACTGAATGAAGTATGTGCCCTGATTTTGATAAAAACTGATGGTTGGGTTCGGATGTGATACCATTCCAATTTTACCGTACAACCACAATACCCGAGTTTGGGTAGGGCTTAACTGGAAGTTTATGTGTCTTAGTATGTGTTCCCTCGCGAAATGAGGTGAGCTGAGGCTACCTTGTGAATATGAATGCCCACCTGTGCAGCTCCCAGGATGACAGATGGTCATGGTTGGGTGGCCAAAATCATAGGGGAGGTGCCTATACTAGGGTGTGTAATTGAAAGGTTAGGATTGATTATCCGCATACCAAGTATGATGATTCAGGGTTATTCCTGACAGATGTATCAAATGTCGTGGTGAAAGTGTACTACCTTTGCAGAGTGTCAAACTATTCGAATAAACGCGTCCACGATCATGGACAGTTGGATGGCCATACTGTTCCGTTATTAGATGTTTTCCAAAATGACTCGTGACTTGAATTGTGACTTTGACTTGAATCCACAAGGATGTGGACATGAAACTAGGTTCCCACTTAAGTAATCTAGACAACTAAAGTTAGGACTTGTTACTAGGTACTTATGAAATAAAATTGGCTTGTTGCAAACAAACCTAGAGCTCATGATTCCTATTAGAATGGTCTTACTGCTTTAGCTATAGTTTGCGAGTACTTAAAAGTGCTCATGGCTTTGTCCCTGTCTATTCCTATGGCCAGACTATGAAGGAGACTACGAGGAGGATGGACAACAGGACGCCTACGATAACTAGGATCATCTCCCATCGTCAGCATTGCCTGTGACCCTGAAGATGGAGGCTTTACTACGCTACTATTATTCCGCTGCTTTGATATGTAATCAGACTTGATCATGAGATCAACTATTTGTAAGACTATAATGGTTTGTAATGACTGTGCTATCAATTCTATTATGTCTCGCAAAAATGGTAATCCTAGGATTGCGATGTACGGCATAACAGGCATATGGGATTAAAAATCCGGGTGTTGACATTCATCACCATGCCATCCTCCAGTATGATACGTGAGTAGTTCACCCTTGGACTATGAGTCCATAAAGTGGCTAGATGGTTGTTTCTCCTCCTTTGTGCTATCATGTTTAGATCTTGTGAGCTCCGTTCATGATCAAGATCATCTATTTGTAATCATACATGTTGTGTTTGTGGGGATCCGATGGATATTGAGATACTATGTCAGATTGATTATTGATTCTATCATGTTTGTGTTGTTTGTAATCTTGCATACTCTCCGTTGCTAGTAGCTATCTTGGCCAAGTAGATGCTTATGACTCCAAGAGGGAGTATTTATGCTCGATATGGAGAAGTGACAGAAATCTCTAAGGTTGTAGATGTGCCGTTTCTACTAGGGAGAAAACAACAATCTTTTATTCATGGAACAATTGTATGGTTTACTTTACACACATTGCTTAATGCAATTATCCGTTGCTTGCAACTTAATACTGGAGGGGGTTTGGATGATAACCTGAAGGTGGACTATTAGTCATAGATGCAGTTGGATTATGGTCTATGTACATTGTTGTAATGCCCAATCAAATATCATAGGAGTCATGTCTAGTATATGCATTGTTATATTTTCTCAACCTGTCAATTGCCCCGCTGTAATTTGTTCACCCAGTATGTTATCTATCTTGAGGAGAACACCTCTAGTGAACTGTGGACCCCGGTCCAATCTTTATCATTGATACATCATCTACTATTACCATTTACTTTCTACAAGCAACTATTACCTTCCACACTATACGTTTAATCCTTTGTTTTCAGCAAACCAGTGAGATTGACAACCTCACTGTAAGTTGGGGCAAAGTATTGAGTTTGTGTTGTGCAAGATTCTAAGTTGTTAACAACACCTTGGAGTTGTTTCCTTGCTCCTACTGGTTCGATAACCTTGGTTTCATAACTGAGGGAAAACTTGCTACTGTGCTCATCACACCTTGCTCTTGGGGTCTCCCAACGAGGCTCTATAGTCAACTGAGCCACCATCAATGACTCGTCGAGAGCGACGACCACCGCCTGGGCCACCGGAGTATCAGCAGGGGCTTACCAGCGGCAGGCTCCAGAGTCCACGCGGCGTAGTCCGGTGTTGGTTGCGCGGTGTCGTGTTGGAATTATGCCCTAGAGGCAATAATAAAGATTTTATTGTTATAATTATTGTTCATGATAAAGTTTATATTCCATGCTAGAATTGTATTAAGCGGAAACTTTGATACTTGTGTGGTTTATGAACAACACCGTGTCCCTAGTACGCCTCTATGGACTAGCTCATTGATTGATGATGGTTAAGGTTTCCTAACCATACACATACGTTGTCAATTAATAATGAGATCATGTCATTAGGAGAATGATATGGTGGACAGACCCAAATCAAGCAGAGCAATTAGATCGTGTCATCGTGTTCATCTTTGCGAAGCTTTTTCCTATGTCAAATATTGTATTCCTTAGACCATGAGATAATGCAACTCCCTGGTATCGAAAGAAAGCTTTGAGGTCATCAAACGTCATCCTATGAGAGGGTGATCATAAAGGTGTCTCTCAGTTGATCGGAAAGTACTTGTTGGGTTGTATGTATCGAGATGGGATTTGTCCCTCTCGAGTCGGAGAGATATACTTCGGGCCCACTCTGTAACACCCTCAGAATCGGCCCTATGCAAGTTTTAGCGAAATTCGCCAAACCCGCATAGAAAAGATTCAAAGGTGCCCACCAGGCACTTTCGTGCGGGTGGAAAACGAAGTAATAACATTACACAACAGTCCTCGATGGGACCCACAGAACAGATATATATACAACAGCGACTCCATGAGTCAAGAATACAGATATAATATACAAAGATCCAAATCACCTTGAAAATGACAGAGCGTCCGACTACGGACAAGATGCAAATGGGGCTAAGAGCCCTGAAGAATAACCAATGGCGTCCATAACCCTGCCCAGGCCAAGCCGGAAGGGTAACCCTGCTAACGACGTCGATCTCAAAACCTGCTTAAACAAAAGGGGTGCCGACAAAGGGCAAAGGAAAAAGAGGAGCGTCAGTACTGTGGCCAGTACACGGCGAGACTAGAATTCGGCGGTCCTCGCCTACATAGGTATGGTGGACTGAAGCGGCAGCGGCAGCATGCACTAAACAACCTATAGAGACTCGATACAACTGGCGGTTATCAGAGAGAGGTGAGAAAGACCTATTCGGAACCAACCGGATGCTTCCATCAAACAAACCCGTCCTGGTGTTTCCCCCTCGAGACCAAACGAGGAAGTCAACCGAGGAACTCACACAGTTGACAGTTTTATTTATTAAGTTATTGTTGCAGCAATTACTAGTCAAGTATAGATAATCATCCTGATAAAATAAGCAGTGGGCCGTTTTAGTTAACCATTCCGTTATAGTTGCAACACTTACTAATCAGATACAATTAGCATGAGATAACCCAAAACCCAGCAGTTGTTGGTACTTTTATTTAGCCATTCCGTTGTAGTTGCAATACTTACTAGTCAGATACAATTGTCGCGAGCGACAAACCAACAAGCAATTGTGGGCAGTTTTATTTATCCATTCCATTATAGTGAAGCTGATTACTAGTCATTATAAAGTCAAATTTATAGCACTACTTTAGTTATAGTTGTCTATGATCGAGATACTGTGCTCCAAGTCGTCCATAACCGCGGACACGGCTTTCAGAAAGTTTTACCCGTCCGGGGTGCACCAATAGCAACACACACTCGATCAACCTCGGAAAAACCAAATCAAAACCCAACGAGGCCTTCACGACAAAGCAATCACAGGATTCAGAAATATTTCAGGGGGCCACCCCTTAAAGTAGACCCGCAACGAAGCCGGCCGGCTCCGAGACGGACTCAAGGTTGTGGGGACGGCTGTGAACGACTGGGAACCCAAAACTGGGCTTGTCGACACCGCGGAATCGTGCCACGATCCTAAACAGTACAGTGTGCTCCTCGCACAAACGTAAATAAAGCAGTAAAGCATGGCATAAGTACAGGATAGTAATAAAACCCCAAATTAGTTTGTGGCCCCAAGAAATAAGAATGAATCAAGCTCTGGCTCAGGGGGGTCCCATAAGCCTCCCGGATGTGGATAGCGCGATAAATCAAGGAACAGGTATCAAGCACTCGGGGTCCTACGGGACACAAGTGGACGGTTAACAACCAAATAACAACTATTGCCCACCTGTGCCTCTGCTTACCTACTTCAATTTTAGTTGTTAAACAATAATTAAAGTGAACAATAAATAAAGCCATGAGCATCTCCAACATTCAACGTGCGACAATACTTCAACAACTGTGGTACTCGACGACACGCCACAGCACTTGAGCAAGCGACTACGACGCGCAGGTCCAACTATCTACCAAAACCACAGGTAATAGGAGGTGTCCAAGGCAATATAAGGCTGCAGGGGATATCACGGGTACGAAACTAGAGCATCGCAACACAGATAGCAATAGATCAACAGGAGGGAATAAATACTATAAAAGTAAGATAGGTAGAAAGAGGGAGATGCTCGCCTGAAAAACATTGCTGAAGGTTCATCCGAAGATCGGGGCGAAGCTCACATCAACTCAACGGCCTTATCCGCGAAGAAGCAAAACACTAGAATAAACACCGGATGCAATATTTAAGATTACGGCAGAGATCGGGCATGATGCATGTATGATGTATGGCATGTGAAGGTGCAATGCAATTAGGTCAATATTAAGTGGAACCGGGGTCCCGACAATTAATTAAGTGGTTCAAGTTATTTAACTACCCCGCAAATTAAATGTTGTATTAACATTGCCAAAATATAGCACCGGTTCGCTACATCAATTTAAATGAGGCCGATATGAGACTAGATTTGCCCGCATGTGGGCCCCATATTTAATTAGAGGTGAATCGGCATAAGGCCCCCAAACCACAGGCAATATGCATGCATGAACAATTAAGATGCGACAAGTTGTATTATATTATAAAATAGGGCTCGGGCAAAAGGTTCACACATTAGAGGGTCTCGACGAACTTGGGGTTCCGGGGTTCGGGGTCCGGTCTCGGGGTTCAGGGTTCGACGGGATCGGCGGGAGCGGATACAAGACGGAGAACTTGTCGTCCAGGGTCTCGGTGTCCGGGGTGAAGCACTTGTCGTTCCATGGCGATCTTGGCGGCTCAGAGGGGTTCGAGGAATCGGAACGGTCTTCAAATTCCGTGAGGGAGATCATGGCGTCGGTGTGGTCGATCCTGTCGGTTCCACGGTTTCGGTCTTCGGGATCCAGGAAGGAGGCCTTCGGATCCTCGGGTCCGTGACGGAGTACTTGGCGTCCGCGAGGGAGTACTTGGTTCGGCGTCGGGGCGAAGAACTTGGCGTCCGGCAATCTTCGAAGTAGACCTTGGAGTCCCGCGGTGATCTTGTCGATTCCCCGTCGAAGGCCTTGGCGCTTCGGATCGGTCTACGGCTCGGGGCCTCAGGGTCTTGGGGTTCGCGTCCGCGTGGCGATCTTGCCGTGTCGAGGCTCGGCCTTCGGATCCATGTCGAAGGTCTTGGGGTTCCGCGGTCTTCGGGTTCCAAGAGGGTTCGGGGTCTTCGGACGCCGCGAGGAAGATCTTGAGGTACCGGCGGGTTCGTTGTCGGATCGGTCTTCGGAGGCTCGGGATCTCGACGCCTTTGGGTCGGGGAAGGCGATCTTGGGGTTCGGCCTCCAAACACCGGGATCAGTCTTCAGTTTCCGTGAGGAAGAACTTGACATCTTCGGGTTCGGGACGGAGAACTCGGCGTTCCGTGTCGAAGATCTTGTTCGGCCCCCTGTCGTTGGCGTTGTGGTACTTGTTTCGTTCCTTGATGGTGGTTTGGATTGGCACCGATCTGGTAGTTGGATCCTCGGAGAAACTTGGAACGGCCTCGTGATGCTAGCACACCGAGACTGGACAAAACGGACGCATACACGGGCACATGCACCCTTTTACACACGCGCACAGGGGATCATCCAGACCAAAAACTGGGCCAGCTGCAGAGCAAAGGAACAGCATCACACGAGGCTCGGGCTAGCTCGGGCGCGACCACCGGCGACGGTGTCGGGGCCGCGGAAGGCAGACACGAGCGGGCGGCGGGGCGGAGGCGCTGGAGGGAGGCGAGGCGGCACTGGCGGCGTCGGGAAGAGCAGAGAAGGCGCCGGTGACTGGCTGACGCGGAGGCGGCAGGGCCCGCAGGGCGGCGCCGGTGGGGGAAGGGAGACCGGGCAGATGGTGGCGGCCAGGTAGCGGCGGCGGCGCCAGGGGGTCCGCCGGCGGCTCTGCTCGAGGAAGGGGCGGCGGACGGCCTCTGGGAGGCAGAGGTGGAAACTGGGGAGGAGAAGCTCCCCTGGCAGCGAGGATGAGGGTGGTGGCGGCGATGCGGTGGAGGAGAGGGGTCGCGGCGGCGCGTGACCGGCCGGAGGCGGCGGAGCAGGAGAAGGCGGGGCGGGGCGAGCGTCGCGGCCGGCGGCGCGGAAGGCTTGGCGGAGACTGGAGGAGGCGAGGGACGGCGCGTTGCCGGAGAGGGGAGAGGGCGGGCGCGCGGCGCGGCCGGGGAGAGGGTGGGGCGGAGCAAGCGGGGAAGGGAACGCCGGCGGTGGCAGGAAGGGCGCCGGGGAGAGGGGAGCAGGCGGCGGGGAGCTCCGGCGAGGGGCGAGGCGGCCGGCGGTGGAGCGAGAGGGAGGTGGGGAGAGGACGCGTGCGGGGAAGAGGAAGGATGGGGAATAGGCGGTCCAGGGGTGGGACCGGTGGTGGGACCGGCGCCGCGTGGGGGTGGGTGTGGCCGGCTGGGTGCTCTGCGTGTGTGCTGTGTGGTGTGTGTTGAGTGGGTGGTGGGGAGAGGGTTGGTCTAGGTGGCAGCATGTGATTGGTGGAGGGTTTGGGGAGGGGTGAGGTGGCGACATAGGATAGGCTGGGGTGAGGTGGCCAGAGGGGTGGGTAGACTAGGTTGGGTAGTTTTAGGATTTAGTTGGACCGTTTTAAATTCCTGGGGGTGGTCGTTCGGGTCGAATCGGCCCGTTCGACTGCTCCCCTAAAATAATTAATATTTTATTTGATTAAAACAAAACCTCTGCAAACCAATAGCAGACAAAACAAAATAATCCGGAGACCCGGTTTTGGTGTTTGAATAAAGATGGGGCGTTTTAGAAAACAAATTAGGTTTTTCCGAAATTAGTTCTATGCAAGCAAATGCAAGATGATGACGATGCTCAAATGCAATGTGGCATGATGACATGAGCATGCAGTCATGATGATGCAATGCACAAAAACAACGCGATTTTCTAGTAGTGGTTTTGCGGGATGCCACACACTCGGTAATCGATATCAACACCGCTTGCAAGCACGTGGTTAAGGAGTTAATCACAAAGTGATATCGGATTACGGAACGAGTAAAGTACATGTTGTGAACGAGATTGAACTAGGTATGCATATACCAACGATCGAATCTCGGGCAAGTAAAATATCGCGTGACGAAGGGAATATAAATATGGGATTAATTGAATCCTGGCATCGTGGTTCATCCGATATGATCATCGATGAATATGTGGGGGTCAATATGGGTTTCCAGATCCCGCTGTTGATTATTGATAGAAGATCATGTCTGCATATTCTCGAACCCGTAGGGTCACACACTTAACGTGCCTCGACGCTAGGATAGAATGGATAATTGGTTTATGAGTTTTTGTTCGGAGTCTCGGATGAGATCCAGGACATCACGAGAGGTTCCGGAATGGTCCGGAGAATAAGATTCATATAAAGGAAAGCAGTTTTTGGATTTCGAAATAGTTTCGGAGTATTCGGTATTGTACCGGAAGGTTCTAGAAGCTTCCGGAGTGGGACCAACGTGGCCCCACTTGTCGGAGGGGTACGTGGGCCTAGGAGGGAGTGCCCTGGCCGCTTTGGGCTAGGGGCACAAGGCCCCATAGGCCCAGCCGGCCAAAACCCTAGGGGAAACCCTAGGAACCCTTCTAGAAGGAAGGGGGAGACTTGCCCCCCACTCCAACCCTTGGGGCCGCCTCCCTAGGGCTTGGAGGAGGGGCCAAGGGGGATGGCCAGCCCCCTATATAAAGAGGGCAGGGGCGCACCCTCCTCCCCCCACTCCTCCAACCCTAGCCGCCGTCCTGCTGCCCTCCACCTCTCTCTCTCTCTTTCCCGACTGCGCGTAGGCGAAGCCCTGCCGCAGAAACTCTCCACCATAGCACCACACCGTCGTTCTGCAGATCCAATCTATCTCTCCACCCCACTTGCTGTAACGAGGAAGGAGGAGACATCGCGGCACCGTACGTGTGCATCTCTCGGAGGCGCCGCCACTTGCGGCGTTGGATCGGATCGGATCGCGAGGAGGAGAAGGCTAGTTCGACTACATCACCCACATTCTGTTGAACGTTTCCGCTGTGCGATTTCTTCAAGGGTATGAAGATCTCATCTATCCCTCTCGTTGATTGCATCTCCTAGATTAGATCTTGGCTTTCCCGTTGGCATCCGTAGAATTTTTTTGATTTACTATGCTGCAAAACCCTTCAGTGGTATCAGAGCTAGATCTATGCTGCGATTTTTTTTTGCATCTCCTACTTAACATGCTTGTTGAGGGCGTTGATGTTTTATGTTGCAAGCCTCTTGTTGTGTACTTCTTATGGCGCGACATAGTGAGATCGAAGCGGTCCAGGCCAACTTTACGCGACCTCGTTCGCGAGACCAGCTCCGCACTTGACGTGTGGCTTGTTCCACACATACGGCTGGTGGATGCCAGTTTCTCTCACTATAGTAGTCATGGGATTTACACCGGATGTTAGCAACCATAATGTCACCGTTGTGGCTTTTCGTAGGTAAGAATCGTTCTTAGCTTGTTACTCCCATAAGCCATGTAAAACATGCAACAACAAAGTAAAGGCGTCTAACTTGTTTTTGCAGGGAGTGTTTTGTGATATGGTATGGCCCAAGATATGATGTGTATGTTGTATGCAATGATCATATTTTGTAATATTTCACGACTTGCATGTCGATGAGTACACAACCGGCAGGAGCCATATGGTTGTCTTTATAATTGTGTATGACCTGTGTGTCAACTTCTTATACGCCATGTAATAGCTTTACTTTATCGCTAAGTAGTTAGCAATAGTTATAGTTGCTATTCGTGGTGGAGGCAGTCATGGTGGAGTGATGGAGATCATGCTGGCGCGCACAAGATGGAGATCATTGCGCGGAGATTGGCTATACCATGTCACATAAAATTATATGCATGTGATGTTTATCCTTTTATGTATCTTATTATGCTTAGATCGCGACGGTAGTATTATAAGATGATTCCTCACTTAAAGATCAAGATAAAATTGTGTTCTACCCATGTATGCACCGTTGCGAAAGTTCGTCGTGTTCAAGCACCTCGTGATGATCGGGTGCTATAAACTCTACGTTCACATACAACAGGTGCAAGCCAGTTTGCACACACGGAAATACTTGGGTTTGACTTGACGAGCCTAGCATGTACGGACATGGCCTCGGAACACACGAACCGAAAGGTTAAGCATGAGTCATATGAATGATATGATCGACACTTTGTTGTCCACCATTGAAGCCACATCTCTTTTCGTGAAGATCGGATTAGGTGTGGTGAATTTGGATCGTGTTCACTAAACAACTTGAGGGATGTTGAATTTAGTGGGAGTTCAGTAATTTGATTAAGTTGAACTAGTTATCATGAACATAGTCTAAATTGTACTTGCAAATTTTGTAGATCAAATGGCTAAGTCCAACTTCAACTTCAACGTTTTTGCTGAGAAAGAAAAGCTTAAGAACAATGTGTCTAACTTCACCAACTGGTTCCGCAATCTGAGAATCATTCTCGCTGGCGGACAAAAGGACTATGTCCTTGAGAAAGCGCTATGTGACGCCCCTGCTAGGCTGATGAAAAAGCTGTTTATCAGTCGCGCAAAGATGATTATGGAGTGATTACGAGTACCATGTTGTTTGCTATGGAATCGGACCTTCAAAATCATTTTGAGGAGTTCGCCGGGCCCTTTGAGATACTTGAGGAACTGAAAACCATGTTTCAGACTCAGGCTCTCTCTGAGAGATATGAGATCTCTGAGAAATTCTTTAACTGCAAGATGGAGGAAGGGAGTTCCGTTAGTGAGCACGCCATTAAGATGTCGGGCTACAAAGGTTTTGTAGTTACTCACAATCATATTGGTTCCACTGATATGATCACTGAGATCTTCGCTAAGCTGAAAGCTGCGGAGGTGGATATCAAGAAAGATAATCATGTGTTGATGGTCAACAAGACCCCTAGCTTTAAGAAAGGTAAGGGTGCAAAGAAGTCCTTCAAGAAAGGCAGTGGCAAGCGCGTTGCCCCTGCTGATAAGAAGCTCAAGTCTGGACCTAAGCCGGACACTGAGTGCTTCTATTGCAAGGACAAGGGTCACTGGAAGCGCAACTGTCCGAAGTACTTAGCGGACAAGAAGGCTGACACCATTAAAGGTATATTTGATATACATGTTATTGATGTTTACCTTACTAGCGCTCGTTGTAGTGCCTGGGTATTTGATACTGGTTCAGTTGCTAATATTTGTAACTCGAAACAGGAGCTACGGAATAGATGGCGGCTAGCAAGAGATGAGGTGACGATGCGCGTTGGCAATGGATCAAGAGTTGATGTGATGGCCATCGGCACGCTCTCCTTAGTTTTACCTTCGGGATTAGTTTCAAACCTTAATAAGTGTTATTATGTGCCTGCGTTGAGCATGAACATTATATTTGGATCGTGTTTATTGCAAGACGGTTATTCATTTAAATCGGAGAATAATGGTTGTTCTATTTACACGAGTAACATCTTTTATGGTCATGCACCTGCTGTGAATGGTTTATTTCTTCTAAATCTCGAAAGTAATGAAACACACATCCATAACATTGAGGCTAAGAGATGCAAAGTAGATAGTGATAATTCGACTTATTTGTGGCACTGTCGTCTAGGTCATATTGGTGTAAAACGCATGAAGAAACTCCATTCTGATGGACTTTTGGAGTCTCTTGATTTTGAATCATTTGACACGTGCGAGCCGTGCCTCATGGGCAAGATGATCAAAACCCCGTTCTCCGGAATAATGGAGCGAGCAACGAACTTGTTGGAAATCATACATACCGATGTATGCGGACCAATGAGTGTTTCGACGCGTGGTGGATATCGCTATTTTCTCACTTTTACTGATGACTTAAGTATATATGGGTATATATATTTAATGAAACATAAATCTGAAACGTTTGAAAAGTTCAAAGAATTTTAGAACGAAGTGGAAAACCATCATAACAGGAAAATTAAATTTCTACGATCCGATCGTGGAGGTGAATATTTGAGTTATGATTTTCTCACGCATCTTAAAGCAAGCGGAATCATTTCGCAACTCACGCCACCCGGAACACCACAGCGCGATGGTGTGTCTGAACGCCGGAATCGAACTCTATTAGATATGGTGCGATCAATGATGTCTCTTACATATTTACCGTTATCATTTTTGGGTTATGCATTAGAAACCGCTGCATTCACTTTAAATAGGGCACCATCTAAATCCGTTGATACGACACCGTATGAACTGTGGTTTGGTGCTAAACCTAAGTTGTCGTTTCTTAAAGTTTGGGGATGCGAAGCTTACGTCAATAAGTTGATGCCGGACAAGCTTGAACCCAAAGCGGAGAAATGCGTCTTCATAGGATACCCTAAGGAAACGATTGGGTATACCTTCTACCACAGATCCGAAGGCAAAGTGTTTGTTGCAAAGAACGGATCCTTTCTTGAGAAGGAGTTTCTCTCGAAAGAAGTGAGTGGGAGGAAGGTAGAGCTAGACGAGGTTATTGAACCTTCTCTCGAGTTGGAGAGTAGCGCAACACCTGAAATTGTTCCAGTGCCGTCTGCACCAACAATAGAGGAAGCTAATGACGAGGATCATGAAGCTTCGAACAATGCTGCTACTGAACGTTGCAGGTCGACAAGGTCACGTGCCACTCCTGAATGGTACGGCAACCCTGTCTTAACCGTCTTGTTGGTAGACAACAATGAACCTGCGAACTATGAGGAAGAAATGATGAGCCCAGACTCTGAGAAATGGCTAGAGGCCATGAAATCTGAATTGGGATCCATGAGCAAAAACCAAGTAGGGACTTTGGTGGACCCTCATAGCGACCGTAAGGCCGTTGAGTGCAAATGGATTTTCAAGAAGAAAACGGACGCGGATGGTAATGTTACTGTCTATAAAGAACGGCTTGTCGCAAAAGGGTTTCGGCAAGTTCAAGGTGTTGACTACCATGAGACTTTCTCTCCCGTAGCGATGTTTAAGTCCATTCGGATTTTATTAGCAATTGCTGCATTTCATGATTATGAAATATGGCAGATGGATGTCAAGACTGCGTTCCTCAATGGCAACATTGATGAAGAGTTGTATATGATGCAACCCGAAGGTTTTGTCGATCCTAAGGATGCTGATAAGGTATGCAAACTTCAGCGTTCCATTTATGGACTGAAGAAAGCATCTCGGAGTTGGAACCTTCGTTTTGATCAAGTGATCAAGAGCTTTGGATTTGTTCCAAATTGCTACGAAGCTTGTATCTACAAGAAAGTGAGTGGGAGCTCAGTGACATTTTTAGTACTATATGTGGATGACATATTGATTATTGGAAATGACATTGGTATGCTTAACGATGTGAAGAGTTATTTGAATAAATGTTTTTCAATTAAAGACCTAGGAGAAGCTGCTTATATATTAGGCATCAAAATCTATAGAGATAGACAAAGACGCCTAATTGCTTTAAGCCAAAGTACATATCTAGACAAAGTTCTGAAAAGGTTCAGAATGGATAAAGCAAAGAAAGGTTCATTGCCCATGTTGTCAGGTAAGATATTGAGCAAGGCTCAGTGTCCAGCTACGGTAAACGATAGAGAAACTATGAGCAAATTGCCATATGCCTCGGCCATAGGTTCTATCATGTATGCCATGATGTGTACTAGACCGGATGTGTCCAATGCTCTTAGTTTGACGAGCAGATACCAAAGTGATCCAGGAGTGGAACACTAGACAGACGTAAAGAATATCCTAAAGTATTTAAATAGGACTAAAGAAATGTTCTTGGTCTATGGAGGTGATGATAAGCTCGTCATAAAAGGTTACGTCGACGCTAGTTTCGACACCGACAAGGATGATTCTAAATCTCAGACAGGATACGTTTATATTTTGAATGGAGGAGCTGTGAGCTAGAGAAGCTGCAAGCAAAGCATGATCGCGGGATCTACAGTAGAAGCGGAATACATGGCTACTACAGAAGCGTCAAGTGAAGGAGTTTGGATCAGGAACTTCATCACTGAGCTTGGTGTGGTTCCAAGTGCCTTGGACCCACTGGAGATATTGCGTGAAAACACTGGCGCCATAGCACTGGCTAAGGAACCAAGATATCATCCAAAGACCAAGCACATCAACCGCAAATTTCATATAATTCGAGATTATATAACAGATGGAGATCTGAAGATTAGCAAAGTACATACGGATCTGAATGTCGCAGATCCGTTGACTAAACCTCTTCCACGAGAAAAACATGATCAGCACCTTAATGCCATGGGTGTTAGATTGTTGCCAGATGTAAACTAGATTATTGACTCTAGTGCAAGTGAGAGACTGTTGGAATTATGCCCTAGAGGCAATAATAAAGATGTTATTGTTATAATTCTTGTTAATGATAAAGTTTATATTCCATGCTAGAATTGTATTAAGCGGAAACTTTGACACTTGTGTGGTTTATGAACAACACCGTGTCCCTAGTACGCCTCTATGGACTAGCTCATTGATTGATGATGGTTAAGGTTTCCTAACCATAGACATGAGTTGTCATTTAATAATGAGATCATGTCATTAGGAGAATGATATGATGGACAGACCCAAATCAAGCAGAGCAATTAGATCGTGTCATCGTGTTCATCTTTGCGAAGCTTTTTCCTATGTTAAATATTGTATTCCTTAGACCATGAGATAATGCAACTCCCTGGTATCGGAAGAAAGCTTTGAGGTCATCAAACGTCATCCTATGAGAGGGTGATCATAAAGGTGTCTCTCAGGTGATCGGAAAGTACTTGTTGGGTTGTATGTATCGAGATGGGATTTGTCCCTCCCGAGTCGGAGAGATATACTTCGGGCCCACTCGGTAATCGATATCAACACCGCTTACAAGCACGTGGTTAAGGAGTTAATCACAAAGTGATATCGGATTACGGAACGAGTAAAGTACTTGCTGTGAACGAGATTGAACTAGGTATGCAGATACCAACGATCGAATCTCGGGCAAGTAAAATATCGCGTGACGAAGGGAATATAAATATGGGATTAATTGAATCCTGGCATCATGGTTCATCCGATATGATCATCGATGAATATGTGTGAGTCAATATGGGTTTCCAGATCCCGCTGTTGATTATTGATAGAAGATCATGCCTGCATATTCTCCAACCCATAGGGTCACACACTTAACGTGCCTCGACGCTAGGATAGAATGGATAATTGGTTTATGAGTTTTTGTTCGGAGTCTCGGATGATATCCAAGACATCACGAGAGGTTCCGAAATGGTCCGGAGAATAAGATTCATATAAAGGAAAGCAGTTTTTGTATTTCGGAATAGTTTCGGAGTATTCGGTATTGTACCGAAAGGTTCTAGAAGCTTCCGAAGTGGGACCAACGTGGCCCCACTTGTCAAAGGGGTACGTGGGCCTAGGAGGGAGTGCCCTGGCCGCTTTGGGCCAGGGGAACAAGGCCCCATAGGCCCAGCCGGCCAAAATCCTAGGGGAAACCCTAGGAACCCTTCTAGAAGGAAGGGGGAGACTTGCCCCCCACTCCAACCCTTGGGGCCGCCGCCCTAGGGCTTGGAGGAGGGGCCAAGGGGGCCGGCCAGCCCCCTATATAAAGAGGGCAGGGGCGCACCCTCCTCCCCCCACTCCTCCAACCCTAGCCGCCGTCCTGCTGCCCTCCACCTCTCTCTCTCTCCCGACTGCGCGTAGGCGAAGCCCTGCCGCAGAAACTCTCCACCATAGCACCACATCGTCGTGCTGCAGATCCAATCTGTCTTTCCACCCCACTTGCTGGACCGAGGAAGGAGGATACGTCGCGGCACCGTACGTGTGCATCTCTCGGGAGGCGCCGCCACTTGCGGCGTTGGATCGGATCGGATCGCGAGGAGGAGAAGGCTAGTTCAACTACATCACCCACGTTCTGTTGAACGTTTCCGCTGTGCGATTTCTACAAGGTTATGAAGATCTCATCTATCCCTCTCGTTGATTGCATCTCCTACATTAGATCTTGGCTTTCCCGTTCGCATCCGTAGAATTGTTTTGATTTACTATGCTGCAAAACCCTTCATGTCGATGCGGTGGCGCGAATTGGGTCGTGGCACGAGATGGGCGGGGGCGGCGCGACTTGGGTGGCGGTGGCAGCACGAGATGGTGGCGGCAGCGCACGTTTAGTGGCGGCGGTGCAGGGAAGGAGAAGAGAGAGAGAGAGGTAGAGTTGGGCTCTCAGGGACTGATTTGTGGGCTAGGCCGGACAAACAAATGGACGAGGGACAACATTTTCCTATTCGTTCTCCCCCATTTCTTCTGCAATACTGGACCGATTTGCGTTGAAACGGGCAGTCCGGCCACAAATTATCCGTTTGCGGGCTTTCCTTGGACCTTGGCCTTTGTCCTTTTTTGTTCGTCGGTCTATTTGCAGGCTCCGGTTGGAGTTGGCCTTACACCGAAAATAGGACCGGGAGTCGCGGAGAGATCCAACAACCAAGACTTGAAGAATACACGTAGGGCATGTTTGGTTGGCCAGATCTTTGTTTGCTCGCTGGGAATGCCGATTTCGGTAGTTTCCACGGGGCAGGCCCGCTGTTTGCAAAATCTTCTCCCCGTAAACTTTCCCCCTAAACGTGGTTTACTTAATCGCCTCTGATTTACATAACCATGCACCGATTCAAAATAAGTTGTACATGAAAAATATACGAATCCATTTCCACAATCAATTTCTAGTTTCGCCTCACCATTTCACACAAATTGTGAAATTTCGTGTTGTAAGTTTTTCGTTTATGTAGATCTATTTGTATAGAAATATTAAAACAAAAAACTTACAACATAAAAATCGTGTGAAATAATGAACTCAAGATTCCCTTCAAAGGAAATTTTAACTGGTCAACTGATGTGTGTGACGAATTTAGAAAAAATATTCAAATAAGCTCTAAAAAAGGAACATGGCGTAGAGTTTTAAACACTTAACGAAATTAAAAATTGTTTGTAGGAATGGATTCATAATATCAAGGGGCATTTTTTATGTACAACTTATCTCGAATTGAGGCAAAATTAGGTAGATTATAGAGGATTAAGATTAAGTATGTTAGATTAAAGGGCATAACACTCGTTGCCTAATATGTGCACCGAGGAATCAAACACCAGACCGTTTTGGAGGAAACGAGAATACGAGCAACAAATTAAAAGTTCAAAGTTGGCCTAAATCAAATCTCTTTATGCAACATCTAGCGGGTCAAAAGCGAAAAATGAGAAAAAAGGCCAGAGCAACCAAACACGCCCGTACTCTCTTTGTCCCAATATTTTTTAGCTGATTTCAAAACGTATACATCTACGACTTTTAATGCATAGGTTTAGGGAAAAATAAGGGAAACTATAGACTAAAAGACGACTATTTATTTTAAAATAATACATTTTAATCATTTTCACAAATAATACATGAAATGGATGTTTTGCAAATCTAGTGCCGCGGTCTGCATTTCAAAAGCCGACCAGAGCTGGTCGGCATTTCAACAGCCAACAGGCCTGTCGTAGCAGCGCCTGCCGTCGCAGAGGCCTCGTCGGTTTTTGAAAAGCCGATTGCACTAGCCCTGCCGACACTTGCATTGATCATGCATGTTACGTGTTTAGCATATCTAAAATCAGTTTTTGGTTGCCGTCAATGTTTTGGGCCTTTTATATCCCGCCACCTCTTCCCGCCGTTTTTTTTCGCCACTGCTTCTCGCCGTTTTTCCTGCCTATTCTTCCCGGTGCCTTGATATGTCGGAAACATATCTATAATTTTTGATGTTTCATGCTTGTTAGTATCTACTTTGCTTTGCTTTGTCTACACTTTGAGGTGCTTTTTACATGTTTTCTGGTACTAACCTATTAACAAGTTGCCACAGTGCCAGTTGCCTGTTTTCTGCTGTTTTTGGTTTCAGAAAAGCTAGTAAGGAAATATTCTCGGAATTGGACGGGACAAACGTCAAAGTCAATAACTTTTCGTGGGAAACAAGAAGTCCAAAGGGGAGACGGGGAGGCGTGCCAGGGCAGCCACACCCCCCTAGGCGCGGGTGGGCCCTGCCCCGCGCCTAGGCAGGGCGTGGGGCCCCTGGCCACCGCCTCGGCCTCCCCCTTCGCCTATAAGAAGCCCCCGATACAAAACCCTAAGCACCCATTCAAATCTCCACGAAACCGTCTATAGCCGCCGCCACCATCGTCCCTAGATCTGGGGGGGATCTGAAGTTCTTCCTGGCACCCTGCCGGAGGGGAGATCATCCCAAAGGTCTTCTCTCCGGTATGATGCGTGAGTAGTTCCACCTTGGACTATGGGTCCATGTAGTAGCTAGATGGTTGTATCTCCTCCTTGTGCTTTCATGTATAGATCTTGTGAGCTCTGTTCATGATCAAGATCTAATCTATTTGTAATCATGCATGTTGTGTTTGCGGAGATCCGATGGATATTGAGATTATTATGTTGGTTTGATTAATGGTTTTGTCTTTATGATTCTATCATGTCTATGTTGCTTGTGATCTTGCATGCTCTTCGTTGTTAGTATCTATCTTGGCCAAGTAGTTGCTAGTGACTCCAAGAGGGGTATTTATGCTCGATAGTGGGTTCATGCCTCTAGTTTCCAAGGGAAGTGACAATAATCTCTTCGGTTGTAGATGTGTTGTTGCTACTAGGGAGAAAACAACGGTCTCTTGTTCATGGACATGTGGACTGTTTACCTTACACACTTTTTTTAAAGCGGTTGTTTGTTGCTTGCAACTTAATACTGGAGGGGGTTCAGATGATAACCTGAAGGTGGACTTCTAGTCATAGATGCAGTTGGATGGCGGTCTATGTATCTTGTTGTATTGCCCAATCGAATCTCATAGGATCTTTCTGACTAATAATTGCATTATTATGCCTTGCTCAGTTCCTGTCAATTATCCCGTTGTAATTTGTTTACCCTTCATGCCATGTTGTTTATCTAAGGAGAGCACCTCTAGTGAACTATGGACCCAGGTCCAATCTATACCATTGATACATATTTCACTTTTACTTGTTTACTTGCCGCAAACCATTACCTTCCACACCATACGTTTAATCCTTTGTTACAGCAAACCGGTGAGCTTGACAACCTCACTGATTCATTGGGGAAAAGTCTTGAGTTTGTGTTGTGCAGATCTTTGCGTTGCTTGCAACACCTATGTGACGTTTTCTTCCTCCTTCTGGTTCGATAACCTCGGCCTCTACTGAGGGAAGACTTTCTGCTGTGCTCATCACACCTTGCTCTTGGGGTTTCCAACGAAGTGCTCCACGTCAGGCGCACCAACAAGTTTTCTAGCGCCGTTGCCGGGGAGGCTAAGGACGTCTTCACTAGGGGAGTCCTTCACTTCCTTCCTCTTTACTTTGTTTTTAGTTTGCTTTGTTTATTTTGCTTGGTTTTGTTTGCCTCTTTTAAAAAAAAAACCCAAAAATTACTCTAGTTTGGTTTGCTTGCTTTATTCACAAAAAAATTAATTCCTGCTCTAGCTGCTGCTGTTGTTTTTGGCTTGCCCACCTTTGCCAAAATGAACTCTGCTGATAACACCAAGTTGTGTGACTTCACTAGTACCAACAACAATGATTTCCTAAGCACTCCTATTGCGCCACCTGCTCCTGATGCTACCTTTTATGAAATTAAGCCAACTTTGTTGAATCTTGTGATGATAGAGCAATTTTCTGGTGCTAGTTCTGATGATCCCGCTAACCATCTCAATAGTTTTGTTGAACTTTGTGAGATGCAAAAGTATAAGGATGTAGATGGAGATATTATTAAGCTCAAGCCTTTTTCCTTTCTCCTTGAGAGGAAAAGCTAAAGAATGGTTGCTTTCCTTGCCTAAAAATAGTATTGATTCTTGGACTAAGTGCAAAGATGCTTTTATTGGAAAGTACTATCCTCCTGGTAAGATTATATTTATGAGAAGTGACATTATGAAATTTAAACAACTTGATAGTGAACATGTTTCTCCAGCTTGGGAAAGAATGAAGTCTTTGGTTAAGAATTTCCCCACTCATGGACTCACTGCTTGGATGATTATCCAAACTTTTTATGCAGGTTTGAACTTCTCCTCAAGAAATCTGTTGGATTCAGCTGCTGGAGGTACCTTCATGGGCCTTACTTTGGGTGCTGCAACAAGGCTCCTAGATAATATGATGGTTAACTACTCTGAATGGCATGTTGAGAGAACTCCACATGGTAAGAAGGTAAATTCTTTTGAGGAAACTTCCTCTTTGAGTGATAAGATTGATGTCATTATGGCTATGCTTGTTAATGGGAAAGCTCGTTTAGATCCTAATAGTGTTCCCTTAGCCTCTTTGGTTGCTCAGGAAGAGCAAGTTGATGTGAACTTCATTAGAAACAACAATTTTGGCAACAATACTTATGGTAATTATAGGCCTTATCCTCCTAATAATGGCAATTCCTATGGAAGCTCTTACAATAATGCTAGAAGTGCCCCCTCTGAACTTAAAGTCATGCTCAAGGACTTTATTAGTAAACAAACCACTTTCAATAAGACTATAGAGGAAAAGCTTTTAACTGTTGAGAAAAATATATCCTCTTTGTCTGAAGCTCAGTCCTCCTTGATTAATAAAATGGCTGCTAAACCTGAAACTATGGAAAATACCTTTGCCATTGCTCATGCCATACAAGTTAATATTGATGAAAATGTTAGGCTGTTAGCTCAACTTCATGCTAGGTGGGAAAGGGAAGCTGAAATTGATAGAAACTATAGTGTGTGCACCATCACCACTAAACCACAAGTATTCCCTATTCCTCCTCCTACTATGCCTAAGCCTATCGAGCCTACTACTATTGATGCTAAGTTTGACTTTGATATTGATGGTTGCAATATTTCTGAAGTGATTATGTTCCTACAAAAGTTTGCTAGAAGTCCTGATGCTAGTGATATGCATGTTGCTTTCACTAAACACATTACAGATGCTCTTGTTAAGATTAAGGAAGAGAAGCTAAAACACAAAGCTTCTATTCCTAGGAAAGTAGAAGATAGTTGGGAACCCATTATTAATATGCAAGTCAATGACTTTGATCTCAAATATTCATGTGATCTTGGTTCTAGTGTCTCTATTATGCCTAGGAAGATTTATGAAATGCTCGATTTGCCACCATTGGAAGATTGTTATTTAGATGTCCCACTCAATGATAATGCTAAGAAGAAACTCATGGGGAGTATTAATGATGTTCTCATTATGGTTAATAATGGTTATGTCCCTATTTATTTCTATGTTTTGGATGTTGAATACAATGCTTCTTGTCCTATTACTTTGGGAAGACCTTTTCTTAGAACAGTTGGTGCCATCATTGATATGAAAGAAGGCACCATTAAATATCATTTTCCATTCAAGAAAGGTATTGAACACTTCCCTATAAGGAGAGATAAGTTTATTTTTGCACCTCCTTTGAAAGCAAGGTTTGATGTTAATGCTTCATCATTTGAAAATACTTGATTCTTCTTGCTTCTTGTGCCTAACTTAAAGGCGTTAAAGAAAAGTACTTGTTGGGAGATAACCCAAGAGTTTTCTTGAGTCTTGGAAGTTATTACTTCAGTAATTACCTCTCCTTATCCTTTTTGTTTGTTTTTTGTGCGAAGAATGACCTCTAATGAGAGGGAAGTAAGATTTGGAGAGTTGCTGTCCCGAAACAGATTTATGTCCTCCACCATAAAAAATTGCGAGGAGTCTCTGTAACTCGGATTGAGCTCAAAATGTACGAATAAATCTCCCAGTATGTTAGCTAACTTTCATTAGTTCAACACTTTTTGATTTGAGCAACAGAAGATCTTCGAAAAAATTGGTTTCTACCTGCTGGTCTGTTTTGACAGATTTCTGCCATTATTTGCATTTGCTTCTTACTGATTCCTTTTTGAGTTCTCTTTTGGGGAATTGAGCTTTTTGAAGGACTTGATATAGTAGCTTGTGTTTTTAGTGAAAATCCTTGTTGTTCCAAAGCTTTGCCAGAGGTATAATATATTTTGAATAAACTAATGTTGCTAATGAAGATTGTGTGAAGTTTTGTATGAAGGAAAAATTTCAGGTGTAGAGAGAGAATGATGCAATGAGATGAGGAATGGACAAAATCTCAAGCTTGGGGATGCCACCATGGTGTCACCCCAATAAATATCCAAGAGGTACAAGCGTCAAAGCTTGGGGATGCCCAAGGCATCCCCCTCTTCATCAATAAAAAGCTTAGGTCTGTCTAGACACTTCGTTTTTATTGTTTCATGCACAGTTGTGTTGTTCTTGGAGCATCTTAGTTTTCATTTGCTTTGCTTAGGCTGTTTAGTTTGCTTGAATAAAGTAGATTGGATCCCCGTTCTCGCTGTGTTGTTTTGCAAATAAGTTGCTTGGTGTTGGAAAGGAGTAGTAAGTTCTTGCTTGTAAGTGCAAGAGGAGCTTGCATTGAGTGTGACTTAGACTTTAGCATGACATGCTAGGTGTTTTGACCTTATGCTCAGTGATTATTGCTGTAGCATGTCTTGTTCCAAACAATTGGGATTGCTTAGTGTGCCTTAAAGAAATTATGCGTTGTTTTAGAATACAAAAGCATAGTATTATGGTATTCTCCTTTAATGCTTTGTTTGGGTTGACTTGGCACATGCTCACACCATGTTATGACTATGACAAGTCACCATTAGCCTCTATGATCATTTAGTCCTTGACTTGTAGTACTACTCTATGCTTTGATTAGTAATGCTTTGTTGCTCTGCATAATTATGGCCATTATGCTCTCTTAGTTGCTTGCTCCTAGTCTTTTGCTAGCCTCCACTTGTATGAGTAAGCTCTACTCATGCTTCCAACTCCCAAGAAACCAAGTTATCCCAAAGTCTCCACTATAAACTCCTATGCATGGTTTGTTACACCATTCCAAGTATATTCTTGTTTTCAGCTATCTTCCAATTAAAAAATATTTTGTTATGTGAAAACTTAGTGATTAAAGCCCTCACAAACTTGATGGCACACTTTATATTATTTTCCCCTAATAAAATTGAACCATTGTGACGTCTATGTTGTATATGCTTGCACTTATACGTTGGAATTAGTAGAACAGTGCTGTCACGGGGAACGTTTTCAACATTGCACTTGTACTTTGTACTCAGTTAATATCATGCTCTTTTGTCTATGAATGTCACCGGTGTGAAATAAAGAGGAAGCTTGTAAGTCCATGGAGTTTGTATCCTGTGTTAGTGAAACGCCTGGGTCGCTAGCCTAAGCCATGCCTAATCATGGTGGAAACTTGCAGCATCACCATATTGAGCTATCTATGAAGCATCCTCAATAAAAAGCTATGCATATAGTAAATAAAAAGATCGATGAGATGCTCATTGTCTGCTTGCCTTGTCATTTTGGTTATGGTAAAGCTCATGTACCATGTGCAAGGGGTACCCCATTGGCGGTTCTCTATGATATGCAAATACTTACAATGACAAGAACTTACCTGTGACTGAAGTTTAGTAGCATGAGGTGTGGCCCTCGTATTCAAGGGACTTGAGATTTCCAACTTATACCTCATCAAGCATGTACTCCATCTTTGTTCACTTTAACCTTAATCACTTCAAGATGCTTATGATAGGGGCAATGAGGGCTGAAAGCTAACAAGTACCATAATTTTTGGAAGCTCTTTTTGAAACTTGAAATCCCTGCTTCCTTTACAAAAGGCCTTTCTTCCACCATTACTTGAGTCTCCACCTTCTACCTTTAGGCACCATTAAGAGAGCATAGTTGTTATTCTGTGTGCAATGTTCCAAAGCTTATTGATTGATGCATATTGTGATATTACTTGTTCTTGTGCTATTTGTTTCTAGTCACCCTTGTGAACTTTGAAGGTGTCCTATGCATATATATTGCTACTCTATGAGGGACAAGCTGATTGCCACTATACTATGTTTTTTGTATGTGAAACAAACAAACGTTTTTCAATGCATGTTATTCATGATCTTTGTTTGTAGCCTTTCATGTTGCATGCATAGTTACTATGTCCTATTGTTAGAACTCCATCTTTCATGCATATGTTTAGAGTTCTTTGATCCTAGCTTGCAAATGGTTGGATCTTTATTGTGAGGGTGCATGTCACCTCAAAAATTATTATTTTATCACTTACCTACTCGAGGACGAGTAGGAGTTAAGCTTGGGGATGCTTGATACGTCGGAAACGTATCTATAATTTTTGATGTTCCATGCTTGTTAGTATCTACTTTGCTTTGCTTTATCTACACTTTGAGGTGCTTTTTACATGTTTTCTGGTACTAACCTATTAACAAGTTGCCACAGTGCCAGTTGCCTATTTTTTGCTGTTTTTGGTTTCAGAAAAGCTAGTAACGAAATATTCTAGGAATTGGATGGGACAAACATCAAAGTCAATAACTTTCCGTGGGGAACAAGAAGTCCAAAGGGGAGACGGAGAGGCGTGCCAAGGCAGCCACACCCCCTGCCCCGTGCCTAGGCAGGGTGTGGGTCCTGGCCACCGCCTCGGCCTCCCCCTTTGCGTATAAGAAGCCCCCGATGCAGAAACCGTAAGCACCCAATCAAATCTCCATGAAACTGTCTGTAGCCGCCGCCACCATCGTCCCTAGATCGGGGGGATCTGAAGTTCTTCCCAGCACCCTGCCGGAGGGGAGATCATCCCAGAGGCATTCTCTCCGGTATGATGGGTGAGTAGTTCCACCTTGTACTATGGGTCCATGTAGTAGCTAGATGGTTGTATCTCCTCCTTGTGCTTTCATGTATAGATCTTGTGAGCTCCGTTCATGATCAAGATCTAATCTATTTGTAATCATGCATGTTGTGTTTATGGGGATCCGATGGATATTGGGATTATTATTTTGTTTTGATTAATGGTTTTGTCTTTATGATTCTATCATGTCTGTGTTGTTTGTGATCTTGAATGCTCTCCGTTGTTAGTAGCTATCTTGGCCAAGTAGTTGCTAGTGACTCCAAGAGGGGTATTTATGCTCGATAGTGGTTTCATGCCTCTAGTTTCCAAGGGAAGTGACAATAATCTCTTCGGTTGTAGATGTGTTGTTGCTACTAGGGAGAAAACAACGGTCTCTTGTTCATGGAACATGTGGACTATTTACCTTACACACTTTGCTTAAAGTAGTTGTCTGTTGCTTGCAATTTAATACTGGAGGGGGTTCGGATGATAACCTGAAGGTGGACTTCTAGTCATAGATGCAGTTGGATGGCGGTCTATGTATCTTGTTGTATTCCCCAATCGAATCTCATAGGATCCTTTTGTCTGGTATTGCATTGTTATGCCTTGCTCAGTTCCTGTAAATTGCCCTACTGTAATTTGTTTACCCTTCATGCCATGTTGTTTATCTAAGGAGAGCACCTCTAGTGAACTCTGGACCCCGGTCCAATCTTTACCATTGATACATCTTAAACTGTTACTTGTTTACTTGCTACAAACCTGCCACACCATACGTTTAATCCTTTGTTACAGCAAACCGGTGAGCTTGACAACCTCACTGATTCGTTGGGGAAATTCTTGAGTTTGTGTTGTGCAGGTCTCCGTGTTGCTTGCAACACCTATGTGACGTTTCCTTCCTCCTTCTGGTTCGATAACCTTGGTCTCTACTGAGGGAAGACTTGCTGTTGTGCTCATCACACCTTGCTCTTGGGGTTTCCAACAAAGTGCTCCACGTCAGGCGCACCATGCCTCTATAAATCCGGGCAACGAGATGTTATCTATTCACCCAGTTCATCTGTTCCTCCTCTTACTCTCGCATTTAGATCTCCTCTCCATCATGAGTGTGCCCTATTTGGACCCGAAGTATAAGGCTAGCAAGCTTTCCACTATGACGGAAGTGTTTCCCTAGCCACAGATGTCCATTGACCTTTTCCATTTAGCCAGAAATGTTACGATAGACAATAAACCAGCCACATGGGAGGACCTCCTCGCTTGTGATTTTGCTCTCGCTGAGCTTGGTAGGGCAGTTGATCTGAGAGGGTGGAAACTGACGACCCCAAATCAGGTACGAGAGGAGCTTATTAGGATCCAGGCAAGGTGGGACACGCTAAAATTTAAGAGTGAAGATAACATGTTGTAGAAGACTGAGGAACCTTATAAGTGGATAGAAGAAAGCGAAGATGAGAATGATATCTTCATGCCACCATCCGTTGGAACCAAGGCGAGGGCTGAGTGGGACAAGAGGCAGGAGAAGAAGAAAGCGCATGCCAAGAAGACCAATGATAAGAAGAGCAAGGGCGAGGCATCGTTAAAGGGAAAGGGCGAGACATTGTCGAAGGGAAAGGGAAAGACATCATGATAGGGATAGTGAGCGCTCTTATTTATGCACCGCAAGTTATGTTGAACTAAGTTGCAAGCTATGTTGAAGTGTTTGTCGAATAAAATCGTGAAATAATAGAAAGGTGTCTCATACATAAATAGATATATGTCTCATACATAGGTAGATAAATGTCTGATACATAGATAGATATCACTGGTGTCGACGGCGAGGTGGTGGAGGCCTAGGTGTACTCCATCCGTATCTGTGGGATGACATCACATCATAGGGAGGTACAATTGACCCTTCACCTTGAGTCTGCGTATCCTGTGTGGGGAAAGGTGGTGGAGTCTGCTGCGGCTGATACTGGCCAAACCAGTATACCTGCTCATGTTGTGTCTACTGATCCTCATCCTCATTAGTGTCCCATGAACTGTATCCTCCTGTCCGTGTACAAGAAATTAAGTACCGAATGATGTCATGCTGCATCTAACAATAGTAGGAAGGGACATGCTTACCCTGAGGATGAGATTGTGGTCGATAATCGAAGTACATGAAGGGGATTTGCTGCTGCTGCCACTGGTCAAAAGTAAGCTGATTTTGATGCCAGTGGTTAAAAGTGAAATCCTGCTGCTGCCATGGGTCAGAAGTAAACTACGACTGTTTCCACCCCGAGCCTCCATCCTGGTCTAGAGGTGGTGCTCTCGGCGCCGCCTGCTGTGAGAGTCGTAGATGAGGACCGTGGCAGAGTGGAAGAGGAATCTGCTCCTCGTGCCACCCCGAGCCTCCAGCCTGGTCTAGAGGAGGTGGCTGATCCATGGGTGGACGCTGGGCGCGCTCCTCCATGGATCGACGCGGTGGGCGCTGTGATATGTCGTAAATGTATCTATAATTTTTGATGCTCCATGCTTGTTTTATATCAACTTTATTATGTTTTGTCTACACTTTGAGATATTTTTATACATTTTCCAGAACTAACCTATTGACAAGATGCCGCAGTGCTAGTTGCCTGTTTTCTGCTATTATTGGTTTAGAAAAGCTAGTAAGAAATATTCTCGGAATTGTACGGGACAAAAGCCAAAGTAAATATTTTACCAAAAGGAAGACAGAGTCCGGAGGGCAGCCAAAGTGGGGCCACGAGGTGGCCACACCATGTGGCGGTGCGACCAGCGGGCACGCCAGCCCTAGGTGTGGGCCCCTCGGGCGCCCACCGACCTTGCCCCGTCGCCTATAAAAGCACCCTGATGCAGAAACCCTAAGCATCCGATCAAATCTCCACGAAACAGTCTGCAACCGTCGCCATCTCCATCCCTAGATCAGGGGGATCCGGAGCTCTTCCCGGCATCCTGCCGGAGGGGAGAGATCATCCCGGAGGCCTTCTTCATCACCATGCCAGCCTCCGGAGTGATGCGTGAGTAGTTCATCCTTGGACTATGGGTCCATATAGTAGCTAGATGGTTGGTTCTCCTCCTTTGTGCTATCATGTTTAGATCTTGTGAGCTCCATTCATGATTAAGATCATCTATTTTGTAATTGTACATGTTGTGTTTGTTGGGATCCGATGGATATTGAGTACTATGTTCAAGATTGATTATTGATTTTGTCATGTCTGTGTTATTTGTGATCTTGCATGCTCTCCGTTGTTCGTAGATGCTTTGGCCAAGTAGATGCTTGCAACTCCAGGAGGGAGTATTTATGCTTGATAGTAGGTTCATGCCTCTAGTAATCTAGGGAAATGACAGAAATCTCTAAGGTTGTAGATGTGTTGTTGCTACTAGGGAGAAAATAACAATCCTTTGTCTAAGGGAAATTGTATTGTTTACTTTACATACTTTGCTTAATGCAATTATCCGTTGCTTGCAACTTAATATTGGAAGGGGTTCAGATGCTAACCTGAAGGTGGATTATTAGTCATAGATGTAGTTGGATTACGGTCTATGTCTTATATTGTAATACCCAAAAAAATCTCATAGGAATCATCATGACTTGTACATGCATATTTATGCATTTTTAATCTATCAATTTCTCAACTGTAATTCTTCACCCAACATGCTATTCATCTTAAGGAGAAACACCTCTAGTGAACTGTGGACCCTGGTCCATTCTTTTATCATTGATATTCCATCTACTGTTTATTGTTTACTTTCTGCAAGTAATTACTATCTTCCACACTATACGTTTAATCCTTTGTTTTCAGCAAACCAGTGAGATTAACAACCTCGCTGTAAGTTGGGGCAAAATTCTGTGGTTGTGTTGTGCAGGTTCCAAGTTGTTAATCAACACCTTGGAGTTGTTTCCTTACTCCTACTGGTTCGATAACCTTGGTTTCATAACTGAGGGAAACTTGTTGCTGTGCTCATCATACCTTCATCTTGGGGTTCCCAACAAGCTCTACATATCTGAGCCATCACGCTGCTGCATGGAGCAATGTGGGGCACACTCCTCCATCGAGTGACGCGGTGGGCGCTATGCTGCTCGGTGTTGAACGACGTCCGAAATGCTGGTGCATGTGATGGTCGCGTAGATACTTCGTAGCCTATCCTCCACATGCCGGAGAAAGGACTGAGCCTGCTAACGAGGCACAAGAGGAGCGGACGAAAGCGAGCGTCCGTACTGAGCCACCTTAGTCTGTAGCTCCCACGTCATGTCGACCTGGATTTGTCTCATAGTTAAGTACGCACTATATAGACATCCATGTTCATTATGCTCTAAAAAAGTACTTACCGCTGACTGCCTGGACTCGAGTGTCGGCTAACTAGGGTATATCTCATTGTCATGTGTATGTGGAATGGGACATAGCCGTGTCATTGGCATGTACCTCTGTAAGTATCCGTGGAATAGCTCCATATCAAACGGGCCAGCATGCCACACTTGTGTCGTTGCATTCTGCCACTCGTTGATGTAACTCGAAACCCGTAGGAGCCATTGAGTTGAGGATCTGATATTACCTTTCTGAGAGTACCTTTCATTACAATTTATTAGACCATCATTAAAGAACATAGATGAAGTAAGACATATTCCTGATCTACATATATTAACTTACATGTGCACGACATCTGGAAGGGGAACATCCGGACATGGGGGATCTACCATCTGGCAAAGTCCGAATTGCTGCATGACCCTCTGTTGAGACATCTCCTCAACCTAGCAATCGAATATGATCTTCAATTTAGTCAGCTAGTACTCCTGATCTCTAGTGCACATAATAGATAACCCGCCGAAATATCGTGCGTGTGATGCCTGCGTTGTGTACGGCTCCCAAATCACCACATTCTCTTTCAGCATGTCGAACTGCTCGCTGAATGATGGATAGCATCTAACGACTTGCTCTCCCGCAAAACGACACTGCATGACAAAATAGTTGTTAGTATCCTTCATATTGTAGTACCAAAAGTGCAATTTATTAAGACGTTACACCGACCTTGCGATGGTTCCAGTGAGTGCCAAATGTAGGCATGTCAATTTGCTCTTGGTCGAACAACAGGTCAAAATGGTAGACAACTTTTTCCTCTCCCTGGTTGCCGATCATTTTGTTGACACTTACTTCTGGACGACCGATAGGGAACCTCTCTCATGACCACAACTACAGCAACAGTGGGCATCCTAGCAAGGCAGACTTGTCCTTGGTTAACTAGCAAGCATTGCACATACCTCGATACGTAGCTTCTAAGACAGCTGAACCCCAGCTCCGCTGTGTGATGTCTTCCTGGCACGTCGCCTCTGTGATCTCTCTAGCAAAGTGGATGTATCGCGCACTAATGGTCGACACGTGGTTCTCGGTGAACATCACCTTCCCGAGAAGCCACATAATGTATGCCTCCATGCTGTGTGTAATCTGTGGTGCATTCATCGGAATGGCTAGGAACCCAAACCTCTGGATCTGCATTGGAAAATAGAATAGTTATCAGTACCGTGAGATATGAAGGATAGAACAAATATGAAGAACAAATACACTCCACAATGACTATTAATGGCAGAGCCCTGCTTCCTCTCAATACGAAGTTGTAAGTTTCAGCCAGATTTGTAGTCATGACGCCAAACCTATCACCATGAGTGTCATACAGCAGAGACCACCTCTCCACGGGCTCGTGCTCTATCCATTCCTAAATTTTTTTAATCCTTCTCCCAGGCCTCCTCATAGTACCAGGTTGGTCAAATCCTGGCAAATCACAAAGGGCAATGGGTTCTTATTCCGGTGGTGATGCTCTTGTTGTTGTCTGTGCAGCTAGCGCCGCTGCATGAGCCACGCCCGCTGCTTCTCTAGCTGCTCTCCTTCGCATCACATGTTTTTAGTGAAGTCATCCAGATAGCCACGACACTTGATGCACTTCCACTCTTGGTTCTGCTTGCAAAGCTTCTTGAATAGGTTCATAAGGGACTTGTTCCTGAACTATGAGAAAAAGTTGGCCCCTAGATGCGCATGCACCAACGACTCTGCATATCCTTCCATGGAGTTACTTCATCAGGAGCAGGTTGTGTGAGCTTCTTTATCGCGCTCAGTATACCCGAATGCCTGTCATGAAGGACACACACATTCGATGTATCTCTCACAATTGCTATCTTTAGCTGCCTGAAAAACATACCCAACTCTCGGTGTTCTCGCTCTCCACGAAATAAAATGCAAGTGGAACAACTTGATTGTTGCCGTCTTGACCTATGGTAGTCAATATCTGACCCCTGTACTTGCCAAACAGAAATATACCATCCACACAGATGACTGGTCGACAATGAGTGAAAGCTTCTATGCATATAGCAAATGATAAGAACACTCGATGCGACACCCTCAAATTAGGTTCCTGTGGCAACGTAAAGTGTTGGATGTCCACGTAGGTGTCTGGATTCCTAGTCTGCAGTGTCTGGAGCATCCTAACAACACAGTCGTATCCATCTCAAAACGAACCAAATCTTGCCTCCAGTGCCCTCTGCTTAGTCCTCCAAGCCTTTCCGTAAGAAACATTGTAGCGAAATCTGACAACAACTTTGTTGATGATAGCTTTCACCCCATGGCTTTGCCCTCCACTATCTCCATGTATAACTGTCTGGACATGAGGGTTGACGTGAGGTTACGATGGTCCTGAAGGACACTGTCAAGTTGACATGTGTGTATCACAACATCGGTGACCTTCCAATTGGTGTCATACCTAGGGACATGGTCATGCACCTATGCAGGACATCCGGCTACCGTGCAAACCAATGTCAAATATTGTTGGGATGACACCTTCGTTTTGAAGACCCGTTGCATGGACATTGCCCACTCAACGATTGCTTCCTGCAGATGTCTCTTGCTAGGATATAATGCACCCAGAGAGATGTTGTTCGCGTGATAGTGCCACGCCGAATCATGCCCATCGTTCATATTCATTGTTGTTGTGTTGTCATTATTCCATGATGCTGGAATAGGTTGGGCGATCTCTTCTTGATCAGACTCGGCAGAATCATCACCCGTATCACTGTTGCCTTCTAAGTCTTCGGCTTCCATCTGATGTTGCAACAAACCTTCATATATCTCGTCCTCATCAGCTTCACCACTAAAAATGTCTTCCCCTAAACCTTGAACACCGTCGGCTGATTCATAACCATCACCCCCGGTGTGTGCATAGCTACTCTGACCTGATTCATAACCACCGCCACCCTCTTGGCCCTGACTACTCTCGCCTTGATTGTAGCCAACATCCTTGGGTTCACTGCTCTGGCCATGATCATAACCACCACCAGCATGACCGGTCTGACTACTCTGGCAATGACCATACGCAGCCTCTTTCGCCATAGGTAGCACTAAGACACTGGGGTTAACTACTCTTTTCTGACAAGCTTGCACGTATTTGACCCATTTCTATTGCTCTTCTATCATCCTTAAATAAAAATTGGGGGTATTCCTTGACTTAGTCCATAAAACATGCACACGGACAGTATGGGTCGGAGGGAGCCCTAAATGAGCAGATAACCAATCCTTCAACTGAGTAACGGACACTGTTTCAGGATCCTAAAAACAAAACTCGCTCAAATCAACTCCGTGCTGGTTTATTCTAACGACACCGGCACCATAGTAAAACCTAAACACTACATTATTTGACATAACTTTCGACCTGAAAAAATACCGACAACCGTCAAATACACGTACAATGGCACATAATACTCTACAAATATACTTCTAATCATATGAACGACAAATCTTGCAGCTAACAAACCCCATCAAAGGCTACCTTTAAACATACACAAATGATTGCAATTAGCAAGAAATTAGGGTTTACCCTTGAAGCGTGCGAAGTCCTGCCGTGCAACAACCTCCAGTCACCGGATCGGCACCTCCACCATGCAGCTGCCTCAATCCCCAGCCCCATCCCCAGCCTCCACCATAGCCATTGCTCCCCAAGAACACCACCAAATCCCTCCACAAAAACGACTCAAATCACTACACCAGGCTATCCCATTAGTAGATCAGGACTCTACTAGCTTGCTAATATGTTTCAGCATTGAGTTTGGATGAAAATCTAGGCTGAAAATCGGTGCAGCAGCTAGTGAAAATGAGAGCTAAGAACAAGAAAGAGGAAAGAAGGAAGAATAAATGAGGGAGGAGGACAACGGGCCAGCGTGCGCTAGCAGTTTATAAGGGGAGCGCCGGCTATTCAAAAACCGACGGCGCGGTCGGCTATTCGAAAGCCGACCAAGGGCGCGCCTCCCTTGTCGTCCGACAGCCCGGCCAGGCGGTGCCCGCTGTCAAGCCGGTCGGCTTTTGAAAAGAAGAGCAGCCTGGTCGACTTTTGAAAAGAAGACTTGTCTAGGTCCCGCGCGCTAGATTTGCAAAACATCCATTTCGTGTATTATTTGTGAAAATAATTAAAAATGTATTATTTTAAAAAATAGCCTAAAAGACGTCTAGATACATATGTATCAAAAAAGCTAAAACATTTTATATTTTATAACAGAGAGAGTTGTAGATAACCATATTATTCCTAAACCGACACAGGATACTTATACACCCTAAGCGGGTCGGGTATATAAGGCCGGCTAGGAATGTTCATAGGACAACCTCAAATACTCGTGAATAGATCCCAGGTATAGAGAAGAACCCGTCAACTAAGCACAATGTCTTAGCCGACAGAATGTTGTAATCGATACAAAATCAATACAACAAAACATGAGTAGGCTCACCTTGCTTCACCCCTTGATAAGTGGAGAAATAAGCTCAATTTATCCATTAACCTTAACTCCAACATTACCACTAGACACTACTTTCATCGACATGTCAATATACTAGTCACTGATCGCTCGGCCGACGAAGGAGGCCTGGGCGTGGTGGTTTGCGGCGACATCCACGTGGGCTGCTGGGACGGAGGCGGCCGGCGTGTCAAAGTGCAGCGACCAGGGCAACGCCCCTGGCTGGGGTGGTGGTGGAGGTCCCCTTGGCGGCGCTTGACTGGCGGTGAG
Organism: Avena sativa; assembly: GCA_916181665.1. NCBI lineage: Eukaryota > Viridiplantae > Streptophyta > Magnoliopsida > Poales > Poaceae > Avena > Avena sativa. The sequence continues at coordinate 326,422,841 of OV702280.1, forward strand.
GCCGCGGGTCGTCTCGGGACGAACCCTTGATCTTGATATTGATCTTGATATGGGTTGTTCCCTATGATGTCTCTCCATCTCCTCCTCGCAGTTTCACGGTCAGTTCTAGTGGTGGATCGATCCTGCATTGCCGTCTCCTTGCACGCTGCTGGCCATGGCCGTCGGTTAGGCTTGGTGAGGCAGATCCTGCGGGTTGTCAGCAGGTGGCGTGGGGTTGCCGGTATGACTTCGCACAAAGGAGGTTTTGTCCTAGGATCCCTCTCACACCAAGACAAAGATCTACCCGCTGTCTGTCTTCATCAATTTGGCCGGAGTGTTGTGTTCCGGAAGGATCCGCTAGCAAACTCTAATGGGCGACATGCCTGGAGTTTGCCAAATCAGACGGGATTCGATCGCGCAAAACCATATTTTTGTGACTGTTTGGTTTTAGAGGGAGTGATACGAAGCTTTGTAGTCTCTTGCCATCACGGAACATGTCTTTAGTCCCATAGTGAAGTCAGTCGCAAAGAATGTCATGAAAGCAAGTCGCAAAGAATGTCATGAAAACAACGGTTTGGAGACAAGCAATGGTGGTTTGGTTCCTGGTAGCGATGTGGTTTTGGATCCGTGACTTGGAGTAGCGGCATCGGAAAGTGGGGGCGACAATACAGCAGAAGTTCAGGGTTTCTTGCAGGATAAAAATTCAAGGTATGACCTTAATTGGTCGTGTCTGGCAATGGTATTATTGAATGTATTGTTTTATGAGCGCGAACTTTCTCCTGGCAGAAAACCTATGATCTACGATCAGCGCGACGGCGGTGCTCGTGCACCGTTTCCTTCTTAAAGGCATCGCTTTTGGAGAAGCCATACTTCTGGTGCTGTCTTAGTGGTGTTTAGGTTTGTTGCTACAAGGAATAGCGGGACTTTTGTTTTTTGTATTTTTTTGGGCTGTGCGCATCTGTTAGGCCACTAGGGCAATGCGTGGTTGCAGAGACTTGGTGTAATTGATATCTTTGCAATATTAATATACGCTCCTTATCAAAAAATGAAACCCTTTCTTATTCAGAATATGGACTAAGAAATGCCATTTGATTTTGTCAAATGCCTTTTCAAAATCTATTTTTAATAAGACATGCAATCTGTTTAAGCAACCCTGCCTACTCCCAGGATATGAGCAATATCAATGGCATTCTAGAGGGCTACAGTTTTTTCAGCTTGAAAGACATGTTTCACATTATCAGCATCTGAATCGCCCCATCCTCCGCTGTTTGTCTGCTCTCTAAACGACGCAGCAGAATTCAGAACTGATTTTAAAGACCCCCTTGTTAGGTGGTTTGCAGTGGCTGCACTTTCCCTGCCTTTTCTTTAATGTGATGTCATCGTCACGTCGACCTCACTACTACATGTACTTATCTCAGCGCAGTGAAACGTGCTGACTGGTGGACCATCTTGGAAAGGACATCTCTAGCTCCTGGGTACTTGCCTGACCGTGCCCTGTTGGCTCGGGTGGCTACCTGTCTGCACGTTGTCCTTTGAGTTTGGCCACCGGCACGCGGAACTGGACGTCTACATGTTCCTCTCCGGCGCCCTTTGGGCCATTTGACCGGAGAGCTCTGTACGTACATCCGTCGTCGTTGGTTAGTGAGGGCGTAAAAGCAGAGCGTGCGAGACACACGCCGAGAGAGATGGCCGGTGGTGGTGTCGTCGTGGCGAACGACGGCCTCCCTGCCGCGGACTACGGCGGCCGCCTGACGCTGTCCGTGCTCACGACCTGCCTCGTGGCCGCCTCCGGCGGCCTCATCTTCGGCTACGACATCGGCATCTCAGGTGAGCATCCATCCATCTAGCTGCTTCTTCAGGAGCTAGCCGGCCGTGCGGATGAAGGTTCATCGATTATGTGTATATGTTGCCAGGCGGCGTGTCGCAGATGGAGCCGTTCCTGGAGCGGTTCTTCCCGCACGTCCTGGCGAGGATGGCGGCGGCGAAGCGGGACGACTACTGCCTCTACGACAGCCAGGCGCTCACGGCCTTCACGTCGTCGCTCTACGTGGCCGGCCTGCTGGCGTCGCTGGTGGCCAGCCGCGTCACCAGGGCCGTGGGACGGCAGCGCGTCATGCTCATGGGAGGGGCGCTCTTCTTCGCCGGCGGCGCCATCACCGGCGCCGCGCTCAACATCGCCATGCTCATCATCGGGCGCATGCTGCTCGGCTTCGGCGTCGGCTTCACCAACCAGGTCAGTACACCTGTCCATGTCGCCTTCCATCACCCGTCACGAACTCCGCAGTGCCATGTGACGGTGAATGATCCAAAGTAAGAGTTCAACTGACATAATGCTCTCGCGTATACGTCCAGCCATTCTTCACTGGACTCATTCGATCTTGAGGTGGACTTACCTGTTAATTATTTTCGGGTCAACACTAGTACTACATGTCATGCTCTTGGAGGCTTGGTTAAATATAACTGCAAGTGGAACGCCTAGCGAATATTAAACGGCCATTTCTCTTCTTAATGAAAAGAAATCATCTCGCTCCAAAAAAAAAGAAAACACGGTTATCTAAGAGAGAAAAGAAGGTCCGGACTAGAGCCCAAGGTCAAAGATGTCTACTCCATAATTCGAGTTTTTGTATGGAAAGTTTGGACGATTCCTGTTTTGGACATTATTTTCTATACTGGATTTGTAGGATTGTAGTAGTTCATATGGTTTTGTTTCAAAATGCTTCAATTGCAAACATTTCATAGGAAAAGGTTCACTGGCTTGATTTTTTTTCCAGATAGATTCCTATATCTTTATACAAGTATTAAATTAGAATTGGTTTCGGTAAGTAACTTTTAACACCAAACATTGGAAGGATTTAGACTGTCAAATCACTCTCGAACACACGTACAAAAACATTGGGATCATCACCACCGTCCAATTGGATGGTAAAATTTGGAAAGAAATGAATAGAAAATAATTGGAAGGGATTAATTGCGTATAGGAAAGAAAATAATTGAAAAGAAATAATGGTGTGCGCGTCAGATATCAATCAAATTTTACTTGCCAAAATCATTCTAATTATCATTAATTGATAATTATTAGCTGCCAAAAATTTCTCTTATCAGATTTAGTTGCCAAAAATAACAGCCGAGTAACCTCTTTTGTAACAATGGCTTGTCCATTTATTTTCCTTTTGTATCATGACTCCGTATGTACGCAGCTGAGTCTGGTTCCGTACGTACGAGCAATATATCCTATTTTTGTTGCCAGACTGGGAACAAAAACAGTGGCATGGTATAATCTAGTAGTATTAGTCTTCCCTTGGTTTGCATTCTCTTGTAATCCTGCATCCATATTTACTCAAAAATAAGACTTGTTCTAAAGCTTTGAACCTCAATGTTCTGATGTCAAGTATTCATGTTAAGTTGAGTAACAACCCTGATCCGTATGATGGATAACTAACCAACTCGTATTGCTTGTTTGCTAGAAATTAGTTACTACTGGAGCAAACTTTGCTCAGCTGGTAGATTAGGGATAAATGACTCCTTTATTTGTGGAGTAAGATAATCATGAGTTCCACTTCCACTAGGCCCGGGTGCCACGTAACATGTAAATGAAATTTAGCAAATATATATTCAAACACTAGCTGTTGTAATATTTCGAGAGCTTGTTTGGTTCTTTACAGAGTGGTATTTTGTATCCTAGAACACTAAGTTTATAAAAAAAAAGTAGCATTATTCATTTATTTTCAAGTAAAATCTCGAAAAGATGAAATTATGTACTCCCTCCGACCCATATTAGTTGACTTGGATTAGTCTAAATTTGGATAAATCTAGACACTATTTAGTATATAGGTTCATCCAAATTTTAATAAATTTAAGTCAACTAATATGGGTCGGAGGGAGTATTTGGTTCACTTAGACTAAAATTATGTTCCTCATCGATGATCCCGTTTGACTATCTATGGAACACATACGTAAGTGTGTTACATCAGAGTTTAACAAGAAAATTGTACTAAATAACCATGGACCATGGACCATGGACCATGATAATGTTATATAGCTAGCCCACCACTAGAATGTCCGAAGATGTATTAGAGTTCTACTCCCTCCGTTTAAAAATATAAGATGTTTTAGGTTTGTGAAGGAGATGTATCTAGACATATTTTAGTGTCTAGATTCATTTGAACCTATACACTAAAAAGTGTCTAGATACATCTCACTCACAAACCTAAAACATCTTATATTTCTAAACGGAGGGAGTAGAATGAAATGGAATGCTAGAACACAAGAGAGCTACTATGACACACCCGAGATGTACTCATTTGACAAATTTTCGTCATCACTAGTACAAGTTGATCGTTCGGCCGTTGAGTAGCTGACACGGTAGCTCGCCTAACGACTTCATTCACAGCCGCTGGTTTGGGTGTATTCGAGCTCCCAAATATTAAACGGAACTTGCACTTTTGTGTCCGATCCCTGTCCAACTTTTGATCCAGCGGCGTGCCAGATATTGGACGGCTATATGTCAATATGTGAAGGATCTTACACGGATCGGACGCAATGTGAGTCGCAAGCTCTCCAAGTAAAAAACTGCCTTTTTTAGCTACTATTGGGACCTTTAGGCAGATAATATTGGACTTGCGTGTTGTTCTTGCTTTGAGTTTCGTGCTGAGAGACGTGTCGTCGATACGCGAGTAGTTCATAGTGGGCACCGGAGTGTACGTGACAATCTGAAAGTTCTTCTGAACTGCCCACGGGATCGGTGGCACGCCAGTTTGGGCCCAAAGAATGGATGGTTTGACACTGACTCAGGCTCAGCTTGAGGGTGTTAGCCACGAAAACAAGAAAAAAAAAGTTACAGTAGCTATATAAAAAAAATATTCCTGATTAGGAGAGCTTGATTGTTGTACACCCCACTGTCACTGCCAAATGCAGCCTCAGAGGTCCAGAAATCATCTCATCCCATGCCAACTGAACTCCTAAAAATGCTAGTAAAGCCAATTAACTTGTCTGAATCTCCTGGCAACAAAATACTACAGTAGTCAGAATGCAATATACGCTACTCCCTCAGATCCATATTACTTGTCGTTGAAATGGATGTATCTAGCACTAAAACATGTCTAGATACATCCACTTTAGTGACAAGTAATATGGATTGGAGGGAGTACCAATTAACTTGTCTGAATCTCATCCACTTTTGAAACAGGCCGCCCCTCTGTTCCTCGCCGAGATGGCCCCGACGCAGTGGCGCGGCTCCCTCACCGCCGGCTTCCAGTTCTTCCTCAGCCTAGGCGTGCTCATCGCCAACCTCGTCAACTACGCCACGGCGCGCATCTCCTGGGGCTGGCGCCTCTCCCTCGGCCTCGCCGGCGCGCCCGCCGTGCTCATCTTCCTGGGCGCCCTCTTCCTCACCGACACGCCCAGCAGCCTCGTCATGCGCGGCAGGGCCGAGGACGCCCGCGCCGCGCTCCTCCGCGTGCGCGGGGCGGGAGCGGACGTGGACGCGGAGCTCGAGGACATCGCGCGCGCCGTGGAGGCGGCGCGCGAGAGCGAGGACGGAGCGTTCCGCCGGATGGCCACGAGGCGCGAGTACCGCCCGCACCTGGTGCTCGCCGTGGCCGTGCCCATGTTCTTCCAGCTCACCGGCGTCATCGTGCTCTCCTTCTTCTCCCCGCTCGTGTTCCGCACCGTCGGCTTCGGCAGCGACGCCGCGCTCATGGGCGCAGTCATAATCGGCGCCACCAACCTGGGCGCCCTCATGCTCTCCGCCCTCGTCATCGACCGCTACGGCCGCAAGGTGCTCTTCATGGTCGGCGGCGTCCAGATGATCATTGCCCAGGTATATATTTATCGATTACATGTACGTTCACTTCCATATGCGTACATTACGTACAGACTTGAATGCTCGATCGGTTTTACGACTAACGGGATTGAGCCTTGAAGGTCGCGATTGCGTGGATCATGGGCGCGCAGATCGGGAAGGGCGGCGAGGCGCCGATGACGAGGGCGTACGGCGTGGCGGTGGTGGTGCTCACGTGCATCCACACCGCAGGGTTCGGGTGGTCGTGGGGGCCGCTGGGGTGGGTGGTGCCGGGAGAGATATTCCCGGTGGACATCCGGTCGGCGGGGCAGGCCATGAACGTCTCCATCGGCCTCGGCCTGACGTTCGTGCAGACGCAGTCGTTCCTCTCCATGCTCTGCGCCTTCAAGTACGCCACCTTCGCCTACTACGCTGCGTGGGTCGCCGTGATGACCGTCTTCATCGCGCTCTTCCTGCCGGAGACCAAGGGCGTCCCGCTCGAGTCCATGATGGGCACCGTCTGGGTCAAGCACTGGTACTGGAGCCGGTTCGTGGAGCCGCAAGGAAAAAGCGCCGAGGCACTTACCTAGTTCCGACATGTCAAGCTGCTTGTTCCCTGTGCTTGTACCTAGTTCATTTTTCCTAATCTATAAAGGGCACTGAGCAGACAAATAGTTGATGATTCTAACGAAACTTTTGCAACTCCAAGAGCTTCATGGTGTGCAATTTTGTCTACTTAGGCCACATCGAAATAACAAATACTACACATTTATTTAATTCAACGCTTAAATATTAAGTTAAACCTCATTCTACTCTTTAACCATCCGATCATTTAAGCACTAATATTCGTGTAAAGCTTTGTTGTTTGTCACTAGTATAAAACATGTCTTTCGTTCAAAGCATTAGTCTCGGTTTTATTACAAACCGTAACTAATGTTTCGGTTCCAATGGTTAGAAACGCCCGCAAGGTACGGTGAGCTCTAATCCCGGTTTGAACGAGACTTTAGTCCCGGTTAGAGACACCAACTGGGAGTAAATGGTTTCCTGTAGGCTGGGACCCGGCTCCAAATCCTTTAGTTCCGGTTGATGTCTCTAACCGAAACTAAAGATTTATCTTTAGTCTTGGTTGGAGACACCATCGGGGACTAAACGGGCTTGCACCGGTCCCAGCCCGCCGTAACCCCTTAAGTTTCGGTTGGTGTCTCCGTTAGAGTATTGTATGGACACGATTATTATGATAGTTTAGGATAGTTAGGACTCTAGCCTAACTTGACTTGTATTCCAAGATGATTTCTATGCGCCTATATATACTCATCCATGAGGCTCAATAATACATCCATCATATTCTGTCAATCTCTCTCTATCGTTCTATAGTCTCCAACCAGGACTAAAGATAAAGTACAATATCTTTAAACCAGTACATAGTTTTAGTATGTGGTACTCCGGAGCTGAAGTATCGCTGTGTGCATATAATTAAGTCCGATACTAATTTTAGTATCGTGATTGCATTTTATATACTTATATAATGCATATGAGCCGGACATGGATGTACGCTGACCGACACAGCGAGTTCATTAAAGGCATGCATTATTTTCTCGATATGGCTGAGGCAAACGAGCGGAATGGTTTTATGTTTTATCCATATGGTGTCTCTCGGAATCAGAAGGATTACTCTTCCTCAAAAATTCTTCACACCCACCTTATTCGGTCCGGTTTCATGTCCGGATATAATTGTTAGACTAAGCACGAAGAAAAAGGGGTTATTATGGAAGATACCAAAGAAGAAGAGGATTATGACAATTATTCTAAGTTTTCTGAATACGATGATACTGCAATAGAAGACAATAAAGAAGAATAGGAAGCTGAAGAACGTGCATCAAATGAGACCGCTGATGATCTTGGTCGGGCCATTGCTGATACAAAGAGAGACCGCGAAAGTGAAAAGAAGAGGTTAAAGTTTGATCAGATGTTAGAGGATCACAAAAAATTATTATACCCAAATTGCAAAGATGGCCAGAAAAAGCTGGATAGCACATTGAAATTGCTACAATGTAAGACAGATAATGGTGTGACTGACAAGGAATTTGAAAAGTTGCCGAAAATAATGAAAAAGATGCTTCCAAAGGATAACGAATTGCCCGTCAGTACATACAAAGCAAAGAAGGTTGTCCGTCCTATAGGATTAAACGTGTAAAAGATACATGCATTTCCTAATGACTGCATCCTCTATCACGGTGAGGAGTATAATAATTTAGATACATGCCCGGTATACACTGCATTGCGGTATAAGATCAGACGAGATGACCCTGGTGATGTTGAGGGCAAGCGCCCCAAAAAGAGGGTTCCTGCGAAGGTGATGTGGTACGCTCCTATAATACCATGGTTAAAATATTTGTTTAGAAATAAATAGCATGCTAAGTTGTTGTGATGGCACATAGAAGACCATAAGAAAGACACGATGCTGAGACACCCCTTCGATGGGTCGCACTGGAGAAAAATCGAGAGAGAGTTCCCGGCCTTTGAAGGTGACACAAGAAACTTATGGTGTGGTCTAAGTACAGATGTCATGAATCCTTTTAGAGAGCAGTGCTACAGTCATAGCACATGTCCTATGAGTCTATGTATCTATAACCTTTCTCCTTGGTTGTGCATGAATAAGAAGTTTATTATGATGACAATGCTCATCCAAGGCTCGAAGCAACCTGGCAACGACATTGATATTTACCTAAGGCCATTAGTTGAAAAACTTTTATAGTTGTGGCACGCAGAAGGTGTACGTATGTGGGATAAGCACAAACAGGAAAAATTTGACCTACAAGTGTAGTTGTTCGTAACCATCAATGATTGTCCCGCTCTTAGTAACATTTCAGGATAGACAATCTATTCCAAATGACGCTAGCGGACACGCACCCATGTGAAAAAAGAAATCGATATTTTGGGAGCTACCCTATTAGAAAGTCCTAGAGGTCTGCTCTGTAATCGACGTGATGCACCTAACAAAGAATGTTTGCGTGATCCTGCTAGGCTTCTTGGACGTGTATACAAAGAACAAAGATACACAGGAAGCATGGCAGGACCATCAACATACGAAAGGCCGAGACAACATGCATTCAGAGCAGTTTCGAGGTCCTGCCAGCTACGATCTTACCAAAGAAGAGAAGGAAATCTTTTTTGAATGCCTGAGCAGTATCAAGGTCCCGTTTGACTTCTCGTCGAATATAAAGGGAATAATAAATATGGCAGAGAACAAATTTCAAAACATAAAGCCTCACAACTACCACGTGCTTATGACGCAATTGCTAACATGATCCTCGGGCTGTATCATATACACGTTCTCGGTTAAATTTCCGTTAAGGAAAGCCGTTTTGATATCCATCTGCCATATCTCCCAATAGAAATAATCAGCTAGTGCTAACATGATCCTTACCGACTTAAGCATCGCTACTGGTGAGAAAGTACCATCGTAGTCAACTCCTTAAAGTTGTTAGAACACTTTCGCGACAAGTCGTGCTTTATAGATAGAAATATATTTGTCTTGGTCAGTTTTCGTCTTAAAGATCCATTTGCTCTCGATGGATCTTGCACCATCTGGTAGATCAACCAAGTTTCAAACTTGATTTTTATCCATGGACTTTAACTCAGATCTCATGGCTCCAAGCCATCAGTACTTCCCATCGCATCATGATAAGTAGCCGGCTCATCGCCATCCAGCATGAGTACGTCTCCACGTAGTCTTGCTAATCTTCATGGATTTGGTGCATTTGCCGGGTTAGGCACAACACCCGGCTCAACCTCCAAGGTTGCCGACTTGTCCTGAGTCGGTGAATCCCGAATTTCTTCCAGGTGTACCCTATTCCCACTATCTTTCCGGCTTAGAAACTCTTTCTATAGAAAGACACCGTTTTGAGTGAAAAACACTTTGCCCTCTTTTGGGATGTAGAAATAGTAACCCAAAGTTTCTTTAGGGTAGCCTACGAAACTACCTTATCCAACTTAGGGATAATCTTGTCGGATTGCAATTTCTTGACAAAAGCTTCACATCCCCAACTTCTTGCCCGTCCACATCTCATGTGATGTCTTTTCTACTAATTTAGATGTTACTTCGTTTAGTGTTATCGCTGCCGTCTCTAGACAAAAACCTTAGAATGTTTAAGGTAGATCCGTCTTACTCATCATTGACCTTACCATGTCTAACAGGGTCCATTTCCGCCTTTTCGACACACCATTTCTCTGAGGTGTTCCTGGCGGGGTGAGCTGTGGATCTATACCACAACTCTTGAGATGGTTGTCAAACTCATGGCTCATATATTCGCCTTCATGATCTGTTCATAGAAACTTGATATTTTTTCCGAGTTGGTTTCGCACTTCACTCTGAAACTCTTTGAACTTTTTAAATGTTTCTGACTTGGATTTCATCATGTTGACATAGACATATCTACTAAAATCATCCGTAAATGTGACAAAATACTGATAACCACCTATAGCTATCGTGCTCATTGGACCGCATGCATCACTATGTTTCAGCTCCAGCAAGCCAGACACCCTCTCGCAACTCTTTGCGAAAGTTGTCTTGGTCATCTTACCCATCAGACGAGATTCACATGTTTCGAATAGCTCCAAGCCGAACTAATCTAGGAGTCCATCTCCATGGAGCTTTTGCATGCATTTCCAGCTGATATGACCAAGGCGATAGTGCCATAGATAAGTAGAAGTAAGATCATTCGGCTTTAACCTTTTAGCGTTCATGTTATAGTCAAGATCAAGCATAAAAAGTCTGGCTTGGACAGATGCATAGCCATGAAACACATTATTAAAAAAAGGAACAAACATAGTTTTTAATATTCGACTCATAACCCTACTCCATCAAACATGGGGCGGAAATGATGTTTCGGCTTAGTATAGGAACATAATAACACTTATTTAGTTCTAGTACTACAAATCATGAAGGTGACTGGAGTTGCATCGTCTCTACGGATAACACATCAACTCTTGCTTTCTTTATGACCCTGAAGGCAATCCCCCCCTTGCCACGCTCCCATGCCTTACTAGTTTCTGCATCGAGTTGCACACATGAACAACCGATTCGGTATCATATACCTAGGTACTGCTAGGGGTGTCGGCAATATAAATGTCCATAACGTTCACAACAAGTGTACCTGAGCCAGAAGTCATACTTCCACCCATGGCTCTATCCGGCTCGTACTTCTCGCAGTTCCCTTTCCAGTGACCCTCTCCTTCACAGTAAAAGCATAATGTACCCGGAGGTTTTGCCGACTTGCTAGTCACTAAGCCGGCGATGGGACTTGGATCTAGCGTGCCGTCTCCCTTTTTCTTGGCTTTCTTATACCAAGACTTATTATTGATCTTGGAAGCATTATGCACCATCAATACTTGATTGGTGCCGCCTCTCTTGATGTCAGCTTTTGATGTCTTGAGTAGCCCTTGCAGTTCTGCCAGTTTCTTATCCATGTCGTGCATATGGTAGTTCAAAATGAATTGACCATAGGCACTAGGAAGAGAATTCAGGAGAATTTTGGTAGCGAAATCTTCGCTCAAGGGGAAACCCATATGATCCAAGGACTGCACATATCCGACCATCTTGATCATGTGCGGTCCTAGTGGATCTCCATCTTTCAGCTTGCAACCAAGCAAGGCTAGATACATTGTACATCTCTGTCCTAGCCTGTGTCGCAAACATGAGGGCAACGATCATATCGTACGCCTCAACATGAACTGCTGCTGCAGTTCTAGGTCCATATGAGCAAGCATGAGTCAGCTAACTTCCGTCGACTCATCCCGAGCCTAGCAAAATGCGGTTCTTATAGCATTAGGCTCATCACTGCCCGGTTTGTCTAGAATCGTATTGCTCAGGACATTTTCCTTCTTTTTTTGCTTGAGAACGATTCTCAACTTACGATACCGGTTGGTAAAGTTGGTTTCATTCAGCTTATCCTTGTCAAGGATAGTACCCAACACAAAGCTAGAAATCTGAACGGTGCTAGTAGGTGTCATCTACAAATGAAAGATGCAAAACACTTAAGACAATGTATCTGTAACAGGAGAAGGCGGATTAAACTCTTTAATCGTGCGCATTTTCACTAAGACTGATATCCCTCCGATAGTCGACAGTGATTTAGAATCCTAGTCGGCTATCCAACTAGTGAGCCTTTGCGTCACTGCTAGCCGGAGAACCTTTCGAGTAGGCAACACCTTACCAATCAGATATCTATCCGATTCCTGTTGGATTCTCTAACAATCCTCCTTACCGCGAAGCCCACAACTATTGTGATAGCTACGTATAGCTACTAAGTGCCCTGCAGAGAGAGTCTGAATCTCACACACTTTATCTAAGATAATTGGCAGTGCCCCAACAATATGATCCCACTAACCAAGATTGTACGACTTTTAGTGTTGTAGCAAATGGCGGGCTGACCTTCTTTGAGAAAAAAATAAGCAAATGAAAACTGCAAGTCGAAACCTTTTCTTTTCACAAAACCCAACTTTTGGCTTTAACTTTTGACAGGGTAGAGTTGTCCTATTCTTGTCCAACAAGAAAAGCAGCTTTAGTGGTTGATCGTGGACGTCAGACACGTGATCTCCCACTCAGACATGGACTAGTTTGACCAACTTCTTAGCTAAGAAAAACCAGATCCGGCCACCGCCCTAGATCAAAATAGATTAAAAAGGCAAAATGAAAATAGTGAAAAGATCCAATATTCCCCACTAACGCATCACATGCGCAAGAACTAGGCCGAAAACCTTGAGTCGATGCTCCGATATCACTGTTGGGCAACGTGTAGAGCCAGACCAAAAATAAAAACTTTTTTGCTCCGGCTAGAACTCCGGCGAGCCACCCCAAGATCCATCCAAGGTCAAAGTCAATAGCTCCTACATCTCGACGCGCAGGTGCGGAAGCTGAGGAAGCGCGTCGCGGTGGTGCCATACGTTCCCCTCGTCTCGTTCAGCTCCGACGAACTTCTCGATCCTAGGACCTCCTCGTCGCCGGTTCCGGTGCTCCTCCTTCTCACCTTCGACTTTGCCGCCCAATGCCGCCGAAGAGCAGAGTAGATGTGGTGCCTCTATCGTCTTCACACACGTACAAGGTGGAACAAAAACAAGTGAGATGCCAGTCTCTGTCTTGCCGCCGTGGGACAGGAAATGTGGGAATTGCCAAGTCTAGCAAAACCGTAGGAAGCAGCACTAGATCACTTGTCATCTTTGTCCGCCGCCACCCACCTTCCCTTATATAGGCAAGTAGGTGAGGGAACACAACACTTGTGTTCCTCGGTCCTAAACCCTAACCCTAGTCAAAGTGGGTCCAACCCATTAACACGTGTCCCTGTCCGAACAAGTTCAACTTGCCAACTTGTGATAGTCGAATTAGCATCCGCCTAGTTTCACTCTCTTAAGTGTGTGATCCCACACGCTTATGGTAACCTGGACACAACTCAATAATCATTCAGTCATAACCGTAGCTCAGTGACTTCCCGACTAGAGCTGATAATCGGTAGTGGCCTCTAGCAAGACTTGCTGACTCCCGATTTACGCAAGTTCCCTCAATGTGACGTTCTATCCGATTCCCTTTGCCTCATGATATTGGTGATAAACCGAATGGGAGATTCCATTATCCCAGTGCCTGTTTAACTCTCTTCTTGTTGCAGTGATAATTGATTCCCTCCGGCTTCACTATTTCGGACTACCTCGATTAACACTTGATTGAGTAGCCAATGGACATGCTTCTGAATCATATCACACGAGAGGGCCTAGAGAATATCTCTCTGAGTTGGAGGGGGAAATTTTGTCTTGGCTGATTGATGACTCACAAGTATAGGGGGTGTATCGTAGTAATTTCGATAAATAAGAGTGTCAAACCCAACGAGGAGCAGAAGGTGGTTATAAGTGGTTTGGATCAAGGATTCACTGTAAATACTAGCAAACGGATTTTTAGGGTTTTTTGGTAATGCAGATAAATAAAGTGCGAGTAAATAAAAGACAATAATAATAATTGCAGAAAGTGGCCCAATCCTTTATTCAGCAAAGGACAAGCCGGTTGTATTACTTAAGATGACCAAACGTTCTCGAGGACACATGGGAATATTGTCAAGTGCTTTCGCTTCATATAGTTGATTAATCTTCTTTGGTCGGACAAGTGTTGTTTGCGTGAACCTGTGCTAATGTACCGACCTTACTTGGACTAATACATACTTGTGATTATACCCCTTGCAAGCATCCGTAACTACAAAAAAGTAATTAAGATAGAAATCTAACCACAACATTAAACTCTGAGATCCTACACTCCCTTATGCAATGGTTTCCTAACAGGGGTTTAGGTTTCTGTCACTCTGGCAACCCCATAATTAGTAGTCAAATACACAATGCATTCCCCTAGGCCCATAAAGGTGAAGTATCATGCAGTCGACGTTCACATGACACCACTAGAAGAATAGCACCACAACTTAAATATCAAACCATTAAATATTGCTCAACATGATTCCACTACTAACAACATGACTTCTCCCATGTCCTCAAGAACTAAACAAACTACTCACGAGAAATCATATGGATCAAGATCAGAGATAAAATAATGATAAGTAACAATCTGAATATGAACAATAATCCAATGGTTCCACTCAATAGAGTCAACTACAACAAGTAATCAACATCGGGAAAGTTTCCCCTAAGAACTATGCAAGATTCAACCCAATTGTTACAACGGGATGGCGTGGTGGTGATGGTGCCGGTGGAGATGGTGATAAGTATGATGATGATGATGATGATCCCGATGAATTCTAGCTTGATGACGGTGTTGATGGCGACGATCTCCCCTCTCTAGGAAGGAATTTCCCCGGCATATTTCTGCTTGTCAGAGAGCTCTTTCTCTCTCTGTAGTTTTTGCCCCGCAGAGCCGGCGGAATCTTTCTGTGGTCACCTCCCGAGGCTTAGGATTTCGAGGGGATTAAATACGCCAAAGGGTGATGCCAGAGGTGGGCCAGGGTGGCCACACCACCTGGTGGCGCGGCCTAGGGGGACCCATGCCAGGGGGTGGTGTGGGCCCCCTGTGGCCCTTCTCCACTTCTTCTTATGGCTTCCTTCGTCTTCTGGAAAAATAGAAACTTCTGTATATTTTCTGGGATTTCTGATCTTCGCAAATATTACATCTGGACAGCGCTTTTTCCATCATAATCCTGACTACGGCGGTTCATCCTCCAAAAGTCATCAAACATGCAAAATAGATGGAATAACATAAGTATCATCTCTTAATATGAAATATATCAATGAATAATAGTAAATTATGATATAAAATAGTGATGCAAAATGGACATATCAGTGATCCATGTCATGCAGCTTGCTTTGAAGTCAACCTAAGACCACCCTTATTACTCCCAGTTACGGTGAGCATTAGATGGAGTCAAAGCCGACTCTTCCACAACTCGGATCGTGTGATCCCCTCGAGTCTAAGGATTCCATTGTGTTAGTCGGAGCGTATGACGGTGTGCTCATGTCCTACTAACCTTCGGATCGGTCCGGCTATCGTACCTCTTCCAACTAGCCAATGCAAGGCGGATAGGATCTCCATGCACATGACGCGTGAAATATTGTCATCTTCTGACTTACAAATTAGTCTCGGCAGTGGGTTTCTCTCCCAACCTCAAACGAATAAGGATAAACTGGCTAGATCTTGGTATAAGTATGTGGTTCCACACTTGCAACAATTATAGTGACACATACAACTAGTTTTAAGACGGATTCTGGCTTACAAATACAAGTCAGAAGTGAGCCTCTAGGGAATTATTCCTAACAACTCTCTCCACTCCGTTCCTGTAAATAAGACGCACACACAATTTAAAATAAATTTTGACCAAAAGTATTGAACAATAATATCTCGATTAAAAAGTGCATAGTTTATATTGTTAGATTTGTATTGAGAAATATTCTCTAATGATACCAATTCTATATCAAATAGTATTGTTTATATCCATGGTCAAAAACAAATTTTGAAAAGGTGTGCGCTTTATTAACCACATATTAGTATTCTATGAATAAGAGTACTGAAAAGGCGTATGTCTGACTTTTTACAAAAAAAATCATGTTTTTAACATGAATTTTTGCTATATGGGGACCGACATGGAGGTCGGTGCTTCCTATCCAAAAACACATCCGAAAGATCAAAATGTTGTATGTAGGATATTATAGAGATCTAGTTCCTAAGCACACATTTACCTCTAACATGGAATCATTAAAATCATAGGAGCCACTAACAATAGTTTATGTGCTCTTTTGATTGCCCATACGCTTAATAAGTAGAGTATGCACTGTCCCCAACAAGTTGGACGGTCTGCTTACCCACATCAGGAGTGAGCATATAAATTGAAAATCTTCTAACACAAAGATACTTAGGATGTGAGGCACTGTTAATGAAAATATTATAATCAAAGTTTTCTGGTTATCGTTCTGTAAAAAAAATCTACGATGTGTTCCACTACTATAGTGATTTTACTCGTCAACAGAAAAAACAGTGAGAAACAACATAAACACGGGTTCTCTTACATACAAATTATTTCAAAACAGACATAATTATCCATGTGAACCTTTACACCAATGGTTGAGCATCGTCATAATGCTATCTATATTAAACAGAATTAAAACAAGATCCTTGTACATACAAAAATAATAAACAAATATAATATATGTATGAGCTTTCATACCAGAGGGTCCCGATGTCAACAAAAATATAATACATAGCATAGCACACATTTACTTTTTACTTTGTGATAATGATATCACCAATATGTGAATTTTCTCTAAGCATGTATCACACAAATTTCCTTTTACTATACTTATGAATAGAAGGTTGATATTAATACAAATACATACTTAGTGCCATCCAAGGCGAGGGAAACCTCCTACAATAGTGCTATTTTCCACTACAATGGATATTTGGAAACCTAGTTTTTGTTGTGGCTCCTACATTGGTTAAACAAAAAAATAGGTACAATAAATCTAGATGGATGAATAATACTTTGCAAGTATTTGAAGAATAGTACACACGCCATAATGATACACTTATCTTTATTTATCTTTGAGAATCATAATACACCAATATTTTAAGCAATGATTTATCACAGAAGTAGTATTTGTACCCTGTACTCAGGGCATACTGCCATTGGTATTACATTGATGTAATGATCATAAGAGATAATATTCTACCAGTTGATTCACATTTTTAAGAATAGTAACATATTGGAACATCTCCAAGGTTGAGGACTTCATCCACCCAAGTAGAGCATCTTCATCTTTGCATGGTCAAACTATACTTACTTTATTGTACTATAAGCTCAAAATAGGGTCAAATATGCACATAGTGTCTATATTTTGAGCATTATCATAATATAGGGTCAAATACTTACTTTATTCTGAGATAGTATTGTAGTTGGCAACAAGACTCCGGAGAAATGTAATTGCATAATCATCATGAACTGAAGACTCAATTATAAATAATACACAATATTTTCATACACGAAAAACAACACATAGTAGGAGCAGCAAAAAAGCAAGAAATCTCTAGAGATTTAATAGCTGGGTTTCCTATTTTAACCACAAAAACAAACCAGGATGCCAAAAATATATAATCCTTTATCTTTCGTACCATTGGATGTCAGCCACTTCACTATTCCGTGATAGTTTTTGGGTGACTTGACCAGATGAATGGCAAATTGTTTAACTATTAAATACTACTTATTTACTTGGAGTCTCAAAATATATGTGTGCACTGAGAACAAAATGACTGAAAACATTCAGAAGAAAGGAAGCAAAGCTTACGCGAAGCTTTCTAACAGTGACCGTTGTTGTCCTTTTTAGTACTCTCATGCAATTTTTTTGCTTTATCTATCTTAACGTTTCAAACAGATCATACATACCAGCAACAACTCATGAAACATCTCTATAAATTTCAAATCCAAGATTACTGAAAATACTGAATTGAATTTGGTCTAGCTAGCCCAATTCTAGTCTAAACCGCCCTTACTGAGAAGGGATAGGCTGCCGAGAAGGCTTGGTTGTTAGAGAAGGAATGTAGTGCCGCCATGGACAGTAAGACTAAGAACACATACGCGGTGTGTCTGGCTTATACAAATCAAAGCTTCATTTATGTGATGACGCTTTGCAGACGGCGATGCGAAGCTCGCATGTTTGTCTAGTATACTCTAATAGTAAACCCCGTGTCTAACTCAGTGGCATCAAGTCTAGAAAGGCACACATGTGTATGGTGGGTGGCTTAGCTTTATTTTTTGGAGGAACTATTTAAGACGTGATAGGATGTTCATTCCACCCTCTTTGTAGTACGGTGTCCCCACAACTCATTTTAACAAATAAAATATAACTAGATAGTTAAGAAACTTTTATGTAAGGTCTCTATTTACCACGCTTCATCCATGTCCAGGACTAATCATCCATTAATACATATGAACCTAGATTAGTCCCCAATTTATCGAGTCAATAGTACCAAAATCCACCTAGTGGTTAATTGTGCCCTTCAAATGGGCACATTGTCGTGGTCGTCGCATCCAAGAACTAGGCCTTTTTAACGTTGCCATGCCACAAACTTGGATGGCACCTTTATGAGGATACCATGGGGATGCTTTCATTTCTCGGGGTACTTTTATTTTCTAAATTTGTTTCTTGTGGTTAATTGTACTAGGGATGTGTACACTAATGATTTGTCATTTATATGTAGAATTTACCAGAATTCTGCATGCCCCCGTGACAATTAGAGCCTATGACCCTTGTAGGACATTTCATGTTACTAGACGAGACTGCCCATACATCATATTAGGTGGGGACGTTCCAATAACGGCAATAAAATTATTGCTTTTGTGATAAGTAATATGATCTTTGTTATTGAACCTCTGAGGCCGAGGTAGAGTATTCAACTTAGATGAGGTTGACAAATGTCACTCTTCTTTAGTTCACCTTGTTGTGCAAGATGCGAAAATGCTGCAAGTCGGCATCGACATTAAAACGACAAAAGTTGAAGGCAAATAAAGTCCTAAAGTGAACAAAGCAATATAATGTAATATTAGGGCTTATTTTGGACCGCTTGCGGTCGACCAAACTGCTGATCATTGAGATTATGTTTAATTATAACATGGAAAGGTGGACTTTAATTTCCGGTCAGGATTAGAGAAAGAACTAATCAAGTTTTTGTGGTTGAATGACAACCTCGTGAAGTGGATCTCGTCTTAACATTCCCAAACAAATGCTTCTCTTAGAACCAGGTTCGTGTATAGTATAATTGTTTATCCGAGAACTAGGTTCGTTCACTACCATCGACTTCTGAAGAACGTTTCTTTTTGAGAAATCTAAAGTATGAAATCAAAAGCTAAAGTGCTTTTTATCACGGAGATTCTCTGCTCACTTTATAGCAGAGTCAAAGAGATGAAGTGTAGCCCGTCAAATTCCATTATATTTTTAAGTAAGGGAACGAATCTCCCGAGATATCTATCTCACCCTAACTTGGATTTTAAGATAGTATGTCACTGGTATGAATGTATGATTAACGCATGTATTCAAGACCACATGTCACTCCGACAAAGAGTACCACAAAAATTAACTTGCCTTATAGGAGAATCATATGGATAAACCCCCTTCCCCTTCCATAATAATGAGCATTTTATTAACTTGTAGTGTCAACATATATTGGGTAATATTTAATCGTCTCATATTTTTATAAAAGAAGCAGAGTTTACAAGTGTATTAATACAACCCCTCCTCCTACCCTCATGTGTGCATCAACAATTATAATTAATCTAATAATCCATTTTATAAGTAGGCCAATCTTTTCTATTTTTATTCTTGGATAAACACAGTTTCCCAAAGTCGGGACAAAGTAGCTTTTGTTCCCCTACCTCCTTCCTTTATAACGCGATCTCATTCCCAACCCGGTCCGCAAGAGAGGAAGCATGCTCTTCCCTCCTTCGTCCATTGAACCGACAATGGTTGGGGGGGGGGGGGGGACCCTGCTCCTTTTCTCGGGCTATAAATTTAGGGTTAGGATTTGCGACGACGCTAAGATGGCATAAGTGTTCCCCAATCCCGGCTCTATCGTAGTCACACCATGTTAGTGAGGTCGAGGGATTAGTTGGAGGTTGTCATCCGTTGTTTCTATAGAAAGAAAAATCCGTTGTCCCTAGGTGGGATGGCGATGGTCGCCTTTGGCCGTACCATCGATGTGCGACGGAGAACGGCCAGCCAACTACTCGGAAGGCGGTTCGCCGGTGGCAATTCCAGTACTCCAACTCAACAACAAATGGCGGTTCTAGGATGTGAGGAGCATAAGAACATTCCTCGGTCGACGCGGCGTCCTAGAAGATATCAGGAGAAGATATCATCGCCCTTTTAAGTATATAATTATTACCTTCTATCAGCATATATTCGATACTAATAATTAATATTCTCTTAAATGCATTTCACAGGCAACATTTCCTATTTCAGTTCTCCGACTGACCCCATCCGCCCCTATTTTATTCCCGAAGCTTGTATATATAGCCGCAACCGTCTTGCTCCTGATATACTGTGCCTTCCAAACCCAACTTACTCATTGACGGCCAAGGCTCGTGCGCAGCTAGCGGCCATGGCCAGAGAAGGGTTCCCCGCGGCGGACGGCGTCGAGCGAGAGCGCGAGCGCGAGGGCGACCGCGTCCAGGGCTACGGCAGCGGCCGGGTGACTATCTCCGTCGTAGTCACCTGCCTCATGGCCGCCTCCTGCGGCCTCATCTTCGGCTACGACATTGGCGTCTCAGGTACGCAGGCGTCCTCTGAATAAGATATGCTTTGCGTTTATTCATCACGAACACCTTGGATCCTCGGTTTGCACAAGGGCATGAGTGCAGCTCAAGTTATGTAGGAGTAGTATATATTTTCTCTGTGGGAATTTCAGTCTAATCGATCGATGCAACAACAGCAGAACTCCTGCTAACTTTTCTTGGTAATTAATTAGAGTATAGGCTCATATCTATTCATAGTAATTATTAAGCGGGACAAGATAGCAATCGATCTTTTAGGGAAGGCTACCCTTATCAGGTTGTAATTTCCAAACAGTTATTTCATCATTTTGTGCCGGTGATAAATAAAAATAAATAAAGACCGATTTCGATAATACTCCTAGAGCTAGCGCTTCTCTCCATGCTTTATGCTTAAAGGGCGCAAGGATTAGTACAGAAAAATCAGATGGGCACGCGATTCTATGTTTGCTAGTCCAAAGAAAATAGTACAGTACAAGATATCATCGCCGACTAATAACCGCATGCATCTGGATTGATTTAATTAATCCATCAGTTTCTAGCGGCGTTTGTCCTTATTAGTGGTCTAGCAATCTTCCTAGCTACAGTTTCTAGCAACCATATTAATAAAGGCGTTCGGAGGAAACAGTCATCAACAGAAAATCAACTTTGGCCCAATGCTTACAAAAAACGCATATATATATGTAACTGAAATTATTTTCCTTGCTCCATACATGATGTAACATACGACCCAAAAAATTCAGCTTTGGCCGAAAAAAAACACTGTATAAATTAAATAAGCGTGATTGCGTGCTGTGTATTCAGTTTGACCCAATACGTACGTAAGAGCTAGCTGACACATACACTAAGCATGATCTCGTTGTCTGTTCAAGTAGAGGGCGCGCGAGAAAAGTAAAATAAACAGGGACAGGATGATCTCGTTATGATTTCCAAACAGGGACCAGGTGGGATGGCGGTGGTCCGCTCTGAATATATATTTCTGTCAGGACAGAAATCACAGAATCTTCTTCTACAGATTGTTTAGACTAAAAGCAATTTGATGTTTCACCATGAGACGTACGTAGTAGCTGTAGAATCTTAGACCACCAGCCTTGGAGTAGTGTGCGTTGCTTGAGAGGGAAAGCTGAGAGGACATGACATCGATCGAGCAAGTAGCCAACAACTGCAAAGGCGCCACGGCAGGAATCAGAACATGCAGCATGTGTGTTCCGATCGCCCTTCTCGCTCTTTGCACGTACGGCCGGGGCCGGTTTAACTAAAGCACTTCCACTAGCTAGGTCTAAGGTGAGAATCCAACCTTGTAGATCCTGGCTCCTACAGATCCTTAACACAATTAGCAACGGGAGACAAGACAGTGAGATAACGGCATATCAATTAACATTATCGTGTGGTTTGGATTCTTTGGAACCTACTAGTCCATACTAGCTAAGCATTATGTACAGGTACAATTAGGGTCTAATCAGCAAGTCTGTAGGTAGGTAGGGTACCAGGCAAATGTCGCAACTACACAGTGGTAAGGTTCTGGCCGAAAGCAAAAGTAAACCCCCACTGACACTGAGTGAGCTACCTAAATTGCCTGCACAAAGTAAACGTGTGCAGAGAAGGAAAACAAGCTAGATAGCACTTGAGGGGTCTATCAACAGGGGTTTGTCAACTTTATGTATGTACGGCCCTCCGAGGATCGGACACTGTTTATTTGGTGCTGCCATCGCACTAGAGACACTATTGATCGGTCACGATCCAGACATGACGACTATGCATTATTATATATATCCATTTAATTTGTCTTGGAGAAAATCACTCCTACATGTTGTTTATGGTATGCTCTTAACTCCACCCGTATGTCTCAGTGTCGTGACTAACAAGCCGATTAAGTAGAACCGCAGGACGTTGAAAGGAATCAGAATATGCACATATGCCAATGTTCTTGATTTTGTATGTCGCTATCGGTACATCCTCTGGTCCATATTAATGTCCTTAACTTTGTCGACATATGAATGTATCTAGTCTAAATACTTAACTAGATATACACGAACTAGATAAAGTTGAGCCTATTAAATATGAACCAGACGAAGTAGTATAATTTGTTGCGATCTCGGCAGATATGTATATACCGTTTGCAGATATGTGTGACGTACTTGTTCTTGAAAAGGCATCTTTGAAGACTCCGTAGTAATTTGTTGCGATCTCGGCAGGTATTGTGTAT
Organism: Avena sativa; assembly: GCA_916181665.1. Lineage (NCBI taxonomy): Eukaryota > Viridiplantae > Streptophyta > Magnoliopsida > Poales > Poaceae > Avena > Avena sativa. Next base: position 326,445,603 of record OV702280.1, read on the forward strand.
TTGTGTGACGCCCTTTTGCTTTCAGCGAAGTAGAAAGGTATCCTGGAGGACGCCCTTTTGCTTTCAGAAGTTGTGCCTCGTTCGGCATCACCAAGATTTTGTAGAATGGAATTATCTTCGCACGTGCAGCGTGATACCGATAGCTTCAACAGAATGCAGTGTACTGAATACTGATGTCTGACGAATGATGACGATCGAATTTACAGGCGGCGTGACGCAAATGCAGTCGTTCCTGGAGAAGTTCTTCCCGGAGGTGCTGAGGGAGATGAAGGGCGCAAACCGCGACGCCTACTGCAAGTTCGATAACCAGATGCTCACAGCGTTCACGTCGTCGCTGTACATCGCCGGCATGCTGTCGTCGCTGGTGGCCAGCCGCGTGACCAAGAGGGTGGGCCGTCAGGCCGTCATGCTCACCGGCGGCGTCCTGTTCCTCGCCGGCTCCGTCTTCAACGCCGCCGCTCTCAACATCACCATGCTCATCCTCGGCCGGATGCTGCTCGGCTTCGGCGTTGGGTTCACCGCGCAGGTCTGTATTATCAAAAGAAAAGAAAAGAAGTACACGATCCATTCCTTTGCAATGACACATCATGGTTGACCACAGGCGGCTCCGTTGTATCTCGCCGAGACAGCGCCGGCCAAGTGGCGCGGGGCCTTCACCACCGCTTACAACTTCTTCCTCGTCCTCGGCACGCTGGCTGCGACCGTCGCCAACTACTTCACCAACCGCATCCCGTGCTGGGGCTGGCGCGTCTCCCTAGGCCTCGCCGGCGTGCCGGCCAGCATCGTCGTGTTGGGTGCCATCTTCGTCCCGGACACCCTCAGCAGCCTCGTCATGCGCGGCCACCCCGACAGGGCACGAGCCTCGCTCCAGCGCATCCGGGGCGCGGACACCGACGTGAGCGACGAGTTCAAGGACATCGTCGTCGCGGTTGAGGAGGCCCGCCGGAACAACGAGGGCGCGTTCGAGCGGCTGCGCGGCAAGGGGTACCGGCACTACATAGTGATGATGGTGGCCATCCCAGCCTTCTTCGAGCTCACCGGCATGATCGTCATCTCGGTCTTCTCGCCGGTGCTGTTCCGGACTGTCGGGTTCAACAGCCAGAAGGCCGTCTTGGGCTCCGTCATACTCAGCCTCGTGAACTTGAGCTCCGTCGCCGTGTCCACCTTTGTCGTGGACTGTGCCGGCCGCAGGTTCTTGTTCCTCGTCGGCGGTATCGCCATGATGTTCTGTCAGGTACGTAACCCATACACACCCGCACTGGTTTGTCACGTGTATGTTCGCGCGAACTTATATTTTTGCCTATTAATTCGTCGTCGGACTTGTTAAGGTGGCGGTGGCGTGGATACTGGCGGAGCATCTGGGCCGGCACCACGCGACGACAATGGCGAGGAACTACGCGTATGGGGTGCTGGCGCTGACGTGCATGTACACGTTCAGCTTCGGCCTGTCGTGGGGGCCGCTCAAGTGGGTGGTGCCGAGCGAGATCTACCCCGTGGAGATCAGGTCGGCGGGGCAGGCCATGACCATCGCCATCGCGCTCACCCTCTCCTTCGCGCAGACGCAGGTGTTCATCACCTTGCTATGCTCCTTGAAGTACGCCATATTCTTCTTCTACGCCGGCTGGGTCCTGGTGATGACCATCTTCATGGCGGCGCTCCTGCCGGAGACCAAAGGCGTGCAGCTGGAGGCCATGCGGTCGGTGTGGGCCAAGCACTGGTACTGGAGGAGGTTCGTCAGGGATGCCAAGCAGGACAGCCAGGTCAACTGCCTATAAAACGTAGTACCATGGCCTAACTAGTTAGTGTGTGAACCCAAATAATTGGCCTAAACGATATATATTGTGGTTGGCTCGCATAACATCACAAAATCATTATCATAGTTTGTCCTCCAAAGTTCGGTGTCTCTTTGTAAAACCTGATGTACTAATCTCTCACTACCGAAAAAGCTGAGTGGACTATTTTATAAGTGTATTTTGGCCGGAACTCGGTAAAGTTTGACTTTGCCGAGTGCGTACTCACCAAAAATCTCCCCACATGATAAATTCTACCAAGATACTCGGCATAAAAAATGTACTCAGCCAAAATTTTCACACGACAAAGTAGTACACTTGGTAAAACCCCCAAAAATACACACGGTAAAAAGTTGTACTTGGCTAAAAATAGAATACACTCGGCAAAGCCATGCGGACTCCGTGTAGTTAAGGTGGCATGCCGAAATCTATCTTTGCCGAGCGTCCTCTAACAGATCTTGTCTCCGTATGTGGACGAGTTGCCAATTCCAAGTCTGGTTGCGTCGTCTGCCACCAACGACATGCTCAATGTCCCAAAGATATTGTTTTTTTTTTCAAATGTAAGGATGGATAGAAATTACGCAATGCAATTTAGATCTGACTTGTGTCATTTTGGTTTATTGTAGTGTCAGATGATAATTCTTCGTTGGTTCACATGATTATTGGTCTTAAGAAACGTTCTCACAAGAATATGAGACACAAGTCGTTGATGGATTTGGCATGGATGATGAGGGTTTCAATGAGGACGCTACCCAGAAGGGTAGAACGGCCAACTACACGAAGACTAAAGACATTTTGCTTTGTACAATATGGAAAAAAGTGGGGATAGATGCGGCCGTGGCCTATCAATGAATTAATCATGCAACAAGGTACTCCCTCTGGGTCGGTTTACACGGTGCCATTTCATTTGCATGCAGTTTCACTAGGAGAGCACGATTATGCTCAGGACATTAATTAGGGATTTAATAGGAGTGTTTTAGGCCGCAATCTTCTCTCCTTCCTATTTCAGTCCGTTGTGTGAACCGGTGAGTGATTAAATTTGCATGCAGGTGGGAAACGGTCTCCACCAATGCATGCATAAAAAACGGCTCGTTTGCTACTCCCTCCGTTTGAGATTATAAGTCCCGCGCGGATAACTAGATTGTCAATTTAAACAATAAAATATAAATAGTATAGAACAAAAATTATACCATTAAAAACTTTAGAGGTTATATTTTCTATTGATCAAATTAACAACCTAGGTATGCGCGTAGGACCTATAATCCTGAACAGAGGGAGTAGTACTGGAGGAGTACCAAAGCCATTAACTACGTAGAATTAGGCGTGTTAAGTATTGTGGGCCTAACAAACCATGTTTTTTTAGAGCAACAACATATTTCATTAATTGAAAATCAAATTACATAAAACACATGTGGACACTAAAAGACAGACCGGGATAAAATGATTATCCTGAAAACACTGCAGATAAAAGACTAAGAGATTGAGAAATACAAAACGACCCCTAGATTTTACTGCAACCACCGAATCTAGCGGCCTCCGCCAAACTCCAGCGCCGCCGAGACGAACACCGAAAGAGACGTCGAGCCTCCACCATTGCAAGATCCAAAAAAGCACCATCGCCAACAAGGCTTTGTGAGTCGATGGACAGACCTGCTGCACGTAGCGAGACACATGTCGATGTGGCACATCGACCGGGGAACGTCCCCGTGCTGTCTTGGACCAAGATCCGTCGCCTCCCGTCGACGAAGTCAAAGGAAAAAAGGCAGATCCACCACCTCCGGACCAACATCCTTGCTCCAGAGAAACCACCTTGTTCCAGCCACCAGCGCCATCACGGATAACGACGAGCGCCAGCGACACGACGAGAAACGGATCTCGCCGGATCTAAAGAACAACGAGAAGACCAAGCTGTCGATCTGAAAGACAAAACAACAAACATTGCCATCACCTCCGAGGCGCAACCATGAAGATCAGCGCCAGTGTGGGAGTTGAGATGAGGCAGATTTATTTGTCTGGGCGCCGCTTCCACCACCCCAACGGCGCACCACGACAAAAAATACCCCCTAAGCCTAACTACTAGACTGAGAAACAAGGTTCCCCCCTCCCTCCAGCCGCCAGAGCGGCAAGCGGAGGAAGAGGAAACCAGTCCGATCGCCGGCTGAGATCTGAGGAGGGAGTTGGATTAAGCGCCGCCGCCTGAGGAGACGTGCGCACAAGTTACATCCCCTAACAAACCATGCTAACTTTACGTCTAGCTGAAACAAAATCTCAACAAACCAACGTGTGCCTAGATTCGAGAGAATGAGCATTGTCGCCGTGTAAATCGACCCGGAGGGAGTACGATCGTTGAGGACTGACTGCACACTCACCGAGTTACAGTCGTCGCCTCCTCCAGTGCGACGCAATGCAAATACGGCCATAGGCCACGTCAATGAAGCTTCATACGTACGGCGGTAGTTGACTAGTTGAGGTAGGTTTTGCCGCTGCCGCTAGATTGAGCGGAACAACGACGCTCTCCATTATTGTCTCTGCATGGCTCGGTCCGAGAATTCCAAGTCTTGCTGGTTTCCACCTTGGCCTCACTACAGGAAACGATAAATAGGCCGACGGCTGGGGCCCGTCGGCGTAAGCCCTGATCCCCGTCGGCGTACGCTGGCCCGACGGGGGCCGTCGGCGTAGTACCCCGTAGGCGTATGGCAATAAACCGTCGGCGTATACATTCCCGTCGGCCTAGGCCCACCTGGGGCCCACCTGGAGCAGCTAACGGCCGTTAGCGCGGGAATTTATACGCCGATGGCATAGCCGTCGGCCTAAGAGGCCACGTGCCACTCTCTGGCTGTCTACGCGGTCGGTTACGCCGACGGCATAGCCGTCGGCCTAATAGGCCATGTTCTACGTCCTTGGATACGCCGACGGCTATGCCCTCGGCCCTCTCTGCCAGCTGGGCTCCTCGCATACTTACGCCGACGGTGCTGCCGTCGGGCAAACTCTGTCTGGCTCATATGGTACTGTCTACGCCGACGGCATTGCCGTCGGCTTAGGACCTGGTATTTTGTTTTTTTTTGCATTTTGTTTTACTTATTCCCTACAAATTATATATTCCCGCATTCCAGATTCCAGACACAGCACATGCACAAACATAAGATCATCATCGTCAAAAGAACATAACTAGGTCATTCATACATAGGATCATCCATACATAGGTACATCCTCATCCAAACAACATAGCTAGTACATCCACACATAGGTACATCTCTAAGTGCATCCTAACACATGCACATGCCTACACCTCCGGAGAGCTACTCGAGAGACCCATGTCTCCCCGCGTGAAGAAAGGTGAAGCTTGACGTCGAGTAGCCGCCGTCGAACCAGCACCGGAAGAAGGAGAAGTACCGCCATGACCACCACCACCGGTAGAAGGAGAAGCACTGCCACCCTCAGCACGATGGAAAGAAGGAGAATCACCGCCACCGCCACCACCACCACCACCACCAGCACCACCACCACCACCAGAAGCACCAGGAGAAGCACGGCCGGTATGAACCGGTGTCATCGCGCGCGAGATAGTCGGCGAGGCATCAGGACGACCAAAGTGTGTATTGCCGTAGCATCCCGGTCCCTACATGTTTGAGGCAGAGTTAGCAACCACCAAGACACATGTTTGTTGTAACAACCGGTTTGGCAAAAAACTTACTGAAGGGAATATGCCCTGAGAGGCAATAATAAAGTGTTTATTATGTGTATTCCAAGTATATGATAGATGTTTATTTTGCATGCTATAATTGTATTAATACGGAAACGTTAATACATGTGTGTTTAATAAACAAACAGAAAGTTCCTAGTTATGCCTCTCTCATAAACTAGCTCGTTGATTAACAAGATGATCAAGGTTTCCTGATCATGGACATTGGATGTTGTTAATAACGGGATCACAACATTGGTGTAATGGTGTGATGAACATTCATCCGAAGTATAGCATTACGATCAAAGTCATTGAGTTTATATTGCTATAACAACTTACGAAGTGATCCTAATCCTTAGACCATGAGATCATGTCAATCACTAACACCGGAAGAGTTTCTTGATAACATCAAACGTCACACCATAACAGGGTGATTATAAAGATGGATTCAGAACTAATAAAGTGTTATGTTGAGGCTCATGGATAGAGAGTGGAATTTGTTCATCCCGATGACGGATAGATATACTCTGGGCCCTCTCGGTGATATCACATTGATTAGCTTGCAAGCAAGTGATTTGATCACTAGAATGTTATATCACAGGAACGAGAAAAGAGTGCATGTCGGTAACGAGATCAAACTAGGTATGGAGATACCGATGATCGAATCTCGGACATGTAATATATCGTGAAACAAAGGGATTAAGATACTAGCGTAAAAGGTTCCGACGATCACAAGAAAGTCATCGTTGAATGTGTGGGAGTCAGTATGGGTCTCCAGATCCCGCTTCTGATTATTGATCTGAGAGGGGTCTCGATCATGTCCGCATTATTCACGAACCGTAGGGTGACACACTTAAGAGACACCGACATCCAATTGGATCAAATGTTTCATGCCGAAATAATGAACAAGCGCAGGAATTTATTTCACTAGATACCGAAACAGGTTTTCGGGTGAAATTGCATAAAGTGGTTATGCATGTGAAATAGAATTCTAGCAAGGGGTTATTTGTGAATGTTTGTCATTAAAGTAATTGACAAAATTCTGAATAAAATAAAAGAGTTTTATTTAATGAGAGTTTGCATTAAATTTGGTGGAAATTTAATGGGAATTTGAGTGGACTTTTGAGTGGAGGGAATTTAAAGGAGATTTGTGAGTGGAGTGTCCACCCACATGAAGAGGGGAGGGCAAGGGGGCAGCCCCATGCGCCGGCCACCCCCTTGGGGTTCCCCCCCTCCTCCTATAAAAGGAGCCCCCCCTCCTCACTTGTCTCTCACACCTCCTCGTGAAGGATCTCTCTCCCCCTCTAAAATTTATCCCCCATGGTCTCGGACTAGCGAGATACATGTTCCCGGTGGCTATTCGGCAAGAAAGAGTTGTGCTTCCGCTGCATCGCTGGAGCGAGGAGGCGGAGGTTGCTCGGTGCCTCGAACGTGTGTGCGAGCACGGATGCGCTGCTGATTTGCGGCGCTAGGACTTCCTCTCGATCTTGAGATCGGCAAGAGATCGTCTACATCAACCACGAGTTGAACTCGTTAAGCTTTGTCGGTCTTCAAGGGTATGTTCTCTACGGATATACATCCGCCCGTTGTTTGTATCTAGTAGATAGATCTTGGTATATAGTTCACATCGTAGGAAAATTTTTGTTTTCTATGCTGCGAACCCTACAGTGGTATCAGAGCCGGATCTATGCGTAGATACTTTACACGGGTAGTACACATATGAGTATGTGGGCGATGATGATCATGTTGTTGCTCCTTTGTTGTAATTTTGGATATTGGTGGCATAGTGGGATAAAGCGGCCCGGACAAACTTTACATGTCCTCGCACATGAGACCTGTTCCACGCTTGACATGCAACTAGTTTGCATAAGTGGCTAGCGGGTGTCTGTCTCTCCTACTATAGTCAATATCTATTTTGCAAGCGAGTTGTCAACAATTTGATTATCCTCGTTGTGGTTCATGTTCGTAGGTAAGAACGGTTCTATCTCGAAAGCCCTAAGCCACGTAAAACTTGCAATGGATAAATTAGAGGCGTCTAGTTTAGATTGTTGCTGGGCTAGTGTTATGATATGGTAGTGTTGTAAGTAGAAGTATGAGATGATACTCTTACAACACACATAGCGTGTAAAATCCATAGACCTTGGATTTACACATATAGGTATGATAGTGATCATACCACGATGCACATGATAGAGATCATCTGCGGGAACCATATAATTTCACTAATAAACATATGATGTTTGATTACATCTTATATTGCTTGTTTAGCGCTTTGTTAAGCATAATAAGATGATCCCTCATTTAAATATCAAGATAAGAATGTGTTCTTCCTTTAGTATGCACCGATTATGTTTTCGTCGCTCCAAGACATCACGTGATGATCGGGTGTTCTTGGATCCACGACCATATTTCGGGTGTAAAACAGTTACACACGCGAATACTAAGGTTCTAACTTGGCGAGCCTAGCATGTATAGACATGGCCTCGGAACACGGACCGAAAGGTTAAGCATGAGTCATATAGTTGATATGATGCCCATTTGATGCTCGCCTTTGAAGCTATACCGACTCACGTGATGATCGGACTTGGTGTAGTGGATTTGGTTCATGTAATCACCAAAAGGGCACGAGGGATGTCGTTTTTTAGTGGGAGTTCATTCGTAATATAGATTAGTTGAACTCAATCTATCATACACTTAGTCTAAACTTTACAAATTCTGTTGTAGATGGCACCACCTGCTTTTAATTTCAATGTGTTCATGGAGAAAGAGAAACTAGCAACAAACGGTAGCAACTTTACCGAATGGGCCATGAATTTGAGGATTCTCCTCTCTGCTGCACAAAAGCAATATGTGCTAGAAGCGCCGTTAGGCCCCCCACCTTTTGATGATGCCCCTGACAAGGAGAAGAATGTCTATCAGACTCGTCAGGAGGACCACAACTTAGTTCATTGCGGCATATTGTATGGGCTAGAGCCGGAACTTCGAAAGCATTTCGAAAACGGCAATGCATTTGATACAATGGGTGAGTTGAAAATGATTTTCGACACACATGCTGCTGTAGAGAGCTACAACGCTTCAGAAAAGTTCTTTAGCTGCATGATGGAAGAGCACAGATCCGTTAGTGAGCATGTACTCAAGATGTCGGGTTACGCCGATAAGCTTGTGTCCTTGGAAATATCGATTCCCATTGACTTAGGCATCCATCGTGTTCTGCAGTCTCTGCCACCTAGCTATAAGAGCTTCGTGATGAACTATAATATGCAAGGCATGAAGAAATCTCTCCCCGAGCTTCTATCAATGCTTAAAACTGCAGAAGTGGAGATCAAAAAGGAACATCAAGTGTTGATGATCAATAGGAACACTGGTTTCAAGAAAGACAAGAAGGGAAAATGGAAGGGAAGTAAGGGCGGCAAGCCTGTTGCCGCGCCTGAAAAGAAACCCCGAGTTGGACCTAAGTCTGATTCCGAGTGCTACTATTGTAAGGGGACTGGCCACTGGAAGCGCAACTGCCCCAAGTATCTGGCAGACAAGAAGGCCGGCAAGGCAATCAAAGGTATATATGATATACATGTTATTGATGTGTACTTGACTAGTGCTCGCAGTAGCACCGGGGTATTTGATACCGGTTCAGTTGCTAATATTTGTAACTCGAATCAGGGGCTGCGAAACAAGCGACCGCTAGCAAGGGGTGAGGTCAAGATGCGTGTCGGCAATGGATCAAGCGTTGATGTGATCGTCGTCGGAACGCTGCCTCTCCACTTACCGTCGGGATTAGTTATAAACTTGAATAAATGTTATCTGGTGCCTGCACTGAGCATGAACATTGTATCTGGATCGTGTTTGATGCGAAGTGGTTATTCATTTAAATCCGAGAACAATGGTTGTTCCATTTATATGAATGAAATCTTTTATGGTCATGCACCGATGATGAATGGTTTATTTCTATTAGATCTCGATGATAATGTTACACATATTCATAATGTTGATGCTAAAAGTATTAAACTTAATGATGATATATCCGCATATATGTGGCACTGCCGTCTAGGTCATATTGGCGTTAAACGCATGAAGAAGCTCCATTCGGATGGACTTTTGGAATCACTTGATACATGTGAGCCATGCCTTATGGGCAAGATGACTAGAACGCCGTTTTCCGGTTCAATGGAACGGGCGACAGATTTATTGGAAATCATACATTCTGATGTATGTGGTCCAATGAGTGTGTCGGCGCGAGGTGGATATCGTTATTTTGTTACTTTCACGGATGATTTGAGTAGATACGGTTATATCTACTTGATGAAACACAAGTCTGAAACCTTTGAAAAGTTCAAGGAATTTCAGAATGAATTGGAAAATCATCGTAATAGAAAGATCAAATTTCTACGGTCCGACCGTGGAGGTGAGTATCTAAGTTACGAGTTTAGCACTCACATGAAAGAGTGTGGAATTGTTTCACAACTCACACCTGCCGGAACACCACAGCGAAATGGTGTGTCGGAACGTCGTAATCGTACTTTATTAGATATGGTTCGATCTATGATGTCTCTGACGGACTTGCCATTGTCATTTTGGGGTTATGCACTAGAAACTGCTGCATTCACTTTAAATCGGGCACCATCTAAATCCGTTGAAAAGACACCGTATGAATTGTGGTTTGGAAACAAACCTAAGCTGTCATTTCTTAAAGTTTGGGGATGCGATGTTTATGTGAAGAAACTTCAACCGGATAAACTCGAACCCAAAGCGGAAAAATGCGTCTTCATAGGATACCCTAAAGAAACTATTGGGTATTCCTTCTATCACAGATCCGAGGGCAAGGTTTTTGTTGCCAAGAATGGATCCTTTCTAGAGAAAGAGTTTCTCACGAAAGGTGTGAGTAGTCGGAAGGTAGAACTCGAAGAGGTTGTGGAACCTTCTCTTCATAGTATGGCGAGTAGCGCAGCGCCGGAAGTTGTTCCGGAGTTGGCTCCACCTGTTGAAGAGGGAACTAATGATAATGATCATGAAACTCCGAAAGAGAGTACTACCAAACCTCGCAGGTCAAACAGGACGCGTGCAGCTCCCGAGCTGTACGGAAATCCTGTCATGAATGTCATGGTTGATGAAAATGATGACCCTGCGACGTATGAAGAAGCGATGATGAGCCCGGATTCCAACAAATGGTTAGAAGCCATGAAATCCGAGATGGAATCCATGTATGAAAATCAAGTTTGGAACTTGGTGGAATTACCTCAAGACCGAAAGGCCGTGGAGAACAAATGGATTTTCAAAAGGAAAACTAATGCTGATGGTAATGTGACCGTCTATAAAGCTCGACTTGTCGCAAAGGGGTTTCGACAAATTCAAGGAGTTGACTACGATGAGACTTTCTCTCCCGTAGCGATGCTAAAGTCAGTTAGGATTATGTTAGCAATTGCTGCATATTTCGATTATGAGATATGGCAGATGGATGTCAAAACCGCGTTTCTCAATGGTAATATTGAAGAAGAGTTGTATATGATACAACCAAAGGGTTTTGTCGATCCTAAGGATGCTAACAAGGTGTGCAAGCTTCAGCGATCCATCTGTGGATTTAAGCAAGCATCACGAAGTTGGAATCGCCGCTTTGATGAGGTGATCAAAGAGTTTGGATTTGTCCAAACTTATGGAGAAGCTTGTATTTACAAGAAAGTGAGTGGGAGCAATGTGGCATTTCTGATATTATATGTGGATGACATATTATTGATCGGAAATGATATAGATCTTTTAAACAGTGTTAAAAGTTATCTAAACAGCAAATTTTCAATGAAGGACCTAGGTGAAGCGTCATACATATTAGGCATAAAGATCTATAGAGATAGATCTAGGCGCCTAATAGGGCTATCACAAAGTACATACCTTGATAAGATTTTAAAGAAGTTTAAAATGGACGGAAGTAAGAAGGGGTTCTTACCTATGTTGCAAGACAAGACATTGAGTAAGACTCAAAGTCCGGCTTCGGCGGAAGAAAGAGAGATAATGGACAAAGTCCCCTATGCTTCAGCCATAGGCTCTATAATGTACGCCATGCTATGTACAAGACCGGATGTGGCACATGCTATTAGTTTGACTAGTAGGTACCAATCGGATCCAGGTTCGGAACACTGGATAGCGGTCAAGAATATCCTTAAGTACTTACGAAGAACTAAGGATATGTTTCTTGTATACGAAGGTGAAGAAGAGCTCGTCGCTAAGTGTTATGTCGACGCTAGCTTTGACACCGATCCGGATGACTCTAAGTCTCAATCCGGATACGTATTTCTCATGAATGGCGGAGCGGTTAGTTGGAGGAGCTCCAAACAACCTGTGGTAGCGGGATCAACAACGGAGGCCGAATATGTTGCTGCTTCAGAAGCGGCTCAGGAAGCAGTTTGGATGAAGGAGTTCATATCCGAACTAGGAGTGGTGGCAAACGCGTTGGACCCAATGGTGATCTATTGTGACAACAATGGTGCCATTGCCAATGCCAAAGAGCCAAGGTCTCACAAGCATTCCAAGCATATTAAGCGCCGGTTTCACTCCATCCGCGAGCATGTCAAGGATGGAGATACAAAGATTTGTAAAGTACATACGGATCTCAATGTAGCAGATCCGTTGACTAAAACTCTCCCTAGAGCAAAACATGATCAACACTAGAACTCAATGGGTGTTAGATTTATCACTATGTAACTAGATTATTGTCTCTAGTGCAAGTGGGAGACTGAAGGGAATATGCCCTGAGAGGCAATAATAAAGTGTTTATTATGTGTATTCCAAGTATATGATAGATGTTTATTTTGCATGCTATAATTGTATTAATACGGAAACGTTAATACATGTGTGTTTAATAAACAAACAGAAAGTTCCTAGTTATGCCTCTCTCATAAACTAGCTCGTTGATTAACAAGATGATCAATGTTTCCTGATCATGGACATTGGATGTTGTTAATAACGGGATCACAACATTAGTGTAATGGTGTGATGAACATTCATCCGAAGTATAGCATTACAATCAAAGTCATTGAGTTTATATTGCTATAACAACTTACGAAGTGATCCTAATCCTTAGACCATGAGATCATGTCAATCACTAACACCGGAAGAGTTTCTTGATAACATCAAATGTCACACCGTAACAGGGTGATTATAAAGATGGATTCAGAACTAATAAAGTGTTATGTTGAGGCTCATGGATCGAGAGTGGAATTTGTTCATCCCGATGACGGATAGATATACTCTGGGCCCTCTCGGTGATATCACATTGATTAGCTTGCAAGCAAGTGATTTGATCACTAGAATGTTATATCACAGGAACGAGAAAAGAGTGCATGTCGGTAACGAGATCAAACTAGGTATGGAGATACCGATGATCGAATCTTGGACATGTAATATATCGTGAAACAAAGGGATTAAGATACTAGCGTAAAAGGTTCCGACGATCACAAGAAAGTCATCGTTGAATGTGTGGGAGTCAGTATGGGTCTCCAGATCCCGCTTCTGATTATTGATCCGAGAGGGGTCTCGATCATGTCCGCATTATTCACGAACCGTAGGGTGACACACTTAAGAGACACCTACATCCAATTGGATCAAATGTTTCATGCCGAAAGAATGAACAAGCGCAGGAATTTATTTCACTAGATACCGAAACAGGTTTTCGGGTGAAATTGCATAAAGTGGTTATGCATGTGAAATAGAATTCTAGCAAGGGGTTATTTGTGAATGTTTGTCATTAAAGTAATTGACAAAATTCTGAATAAAATAAAAGAGTTTTATTTAATGAGAGTTTACATTAAATTTGGTGGAAATTTAATGGGAATTTGAGTGGACTTTTGAGTGGAGGGAATTTAAAGGAGATTTGTGAGTGGAGTGTCCACCCACATGAAGAGGGGAGGGCAAGGGGGAAGCCCCATGCGCCGTCCACCCCCTTGGGGTTCCCCCCTCCTCCTATAAAAGGAGCCCCCCTCCTCACTTGTCTCTCACACCTCCTCGTGAAGGATCTCTCTCCCCCTCTAGAATTTATCCCCCATGGTCTCGGACTAGCGAGATACATGTTCCCGGTGGCTATTCGGCAAGAAAGAGTTGTGCTTCCGCTGCATCGCTGGAGCGAGGAGGAGGAGGTTGCTCGGTGCCTCGAACGTGTGTGCGAGCACGGATGCGCTGCTGATTTGCGGCGCTAGGACTTCCTCTCGATCTTGAGATCGGCAAGAGATCGTCTACATAACCACGAGTTGAACTCGTTAAGCTTTGTCGGTCTTCAAGGGTATGTTCTCTACGGATATACATCCGCCCGTTGTTTGTATCTAGTAGATAGATCTTGGTATATAGTTCACATCGTAGGAAAATTTTTGTTTTCTATGCTGCGAACCCTACACTTACCGGGGTCCCTGAGTAGAAGGTCAAAGCATATTCGTCCTTTGATGGGAAGATTGGCTGCGGCCCTGGCCTAGGTGGCCGTGGCGGTAGAGTGGCTCGCTCTCCAGTGCCATAAAACCTCTCCAAAAGCTGCAAGATAGTTTAGATATGAGGCGTTGCAGAAATAAAGATTCAAACTAGGGAATGCGAGACTTGTCATATTTTGCAAAAATAAAGGTGGAAACTTACATCATCGCGTAACTCTGCCCACTGCTCGTAGGCCTCTCGGGTCTGGGACCACGTCTCGAGCGTCACCAAGTGTTCCGCAAAAGCGGCCTTGTAGGCCGCGTCCAAAACAGGCTACAATTTCAAAAACAATGAATCTCGTCAACTTAGCCACTCACGAATGATTTTCGGAAATATGATGGAAATGAGAAAAACTTACATCGTCGTTCGCTCGGGAAGGCCGTCGAGGCGGGATAGCGGGGTCGTCGGCGGTGAGGGTAGCCTTGATCCGCGTGAGGCTCAAAGCAGGAGTTCACGGGATCACCCTATCGAGAATCTTGAAACGGCCGTGCTCCCGGCCGCGCCCCGCCACGACCACCACTCTCTCGTCGGTCTCCGCTGCTCTAGGATCTTCCACCTCCGGATGAAAACCAGTGAACGCCTCGAGGTAGTTAGCACCATCCTCCTTGGCAGTGCCATAGAACTCTAGAAGCGAGGGCTGAGGCTGGGACATATCAGGCTTCTTCTGCTTCATCATTTCCCATACTTCATAGTCAGAACAAGGCCTCTCTAGATGTGTCTCCTGCATGGACAAAAAAATGTTATGCGTATCAAGTAGGATCACGAAGGGAAATAAATACAGATTGTTCCATGTATACATGTATACCATATGGGCCTTGAAGCGACCATGGTTGCGGTTTCCCGCACAGTGTGTCCCTCCGGAGCCAGGGTTTGCCTTGTTCCGCTCGCTCAATGCGTTGAACTTGGCGTCTTCCCCGCGCCACCTCGCCGACAACGCCAGCCATGCGTCCTCCTTACCATCGGCCCACGTGGGCATAAACTGAAAAAACAATACTCATTTGAAGAATGGATAATGCAATTAGCAACAACATAGAATCTGATTGACAATTTACTTACCCCGGCATAATCTTCCTCGGTCATCTTTGGTTGGGCCTTCACATTCAAATGCTTAGGCGCCCTCTTTCTCAACTTCTCGGAGCTGTATAGACTGGTAGTGGTATGCTTCTGATTGTAAAACTGCTGCTGTGTCAACCTCTGACAAGCCCCCCGCAAAGTCTTGTCCGCCTTCTCCTGGTCCTCCGGAAGCACCCTATAGAATATCTGTAATCATACATACAAAATATTGTGAGGGTCATAAGTTAGCATGGTGGGGTCATCAACTATGAATGAAACTCGAAAACTTTGCCTTACCCAAAACTTGGTGATCACGGCTTCAGAAGCTTTCCCGGCATAGCCCGAGTTTTCGGCGGCCTCATAGTGCGCCCAACTGGTGGCTAGCTTCCTCTCGCCGTTGGGGACGGGAGTGTAAAAGCCTGGCCAAAATTTCCTAATCAGAGCTCCAACCAAGGTGTTAGGCGCACGGGTACCTGGAGGAAATGTCCAGTTGCTGCACAATAGTAAAACATTAGTACATGCCAAATTCTTATGACCAAAATGAAATTACATCTTCAAAATTAGTATAGCCACTTACTCAATGCCGTTAGGCGTAATGATGGGTTTCTCCTCCTCAGAAGCAGGTTCGTCCACTGGGACACCCGATTCCCCATGAATCTTTGGCTTCTTCGGCCGCGTCGACGGCCCCGACTCCTGGTCTCGGGGCTCCCCCTCCGTGTCTCGAGACTCCCCCTCCTGGTATCGAGAATCAAAGTCCTGGTCTCGAGACCCCCCTCCTGGTATCGAGACTCCCACTCCAAGTCTCGAGACTCCTCCTCCAAGTCTCGAGACTCCTCCTCGTCAGGAGACTCCGGGACAGCGACCTCCGGGGCGGCGACCTCCGGGACAGCGACAGGACCTAGTGAATGTAAATAGAGTCATGATTATAGCACAACAAGTAATATACTAGAACAACTAATATACTAGAACTAATTATACTAGAACTAATATACAACAAGTAATATAGTAGAACTAATTATATAACAACAAGTAATTACCCTAAATAGGCAGGGAGACAGAGGGAGGAGGGGAGGCAGGGAAGGAGGGGAGGCAGAGGGAGGAGGGAAGGAGGGGAGGCAGGGATGTGGGGAGGTGGGGAGGATAGGAGGCAGAGGGAGGAGGGGAGGAGGGAGTTGCCGGCGGGGAGGAGGGGATGTGGGGAGGAGAGAAGGCAGAGGGAGGTGGGAAGGAGAGGAGGCAGAGGGAGGAGGGGAGGAGGGGAGGCAGAGGGAGGAGGGGGAGCTGCCGGCGGGAGGAGGGGGAGCGGCCGGCGGAGGAGGGGGAGGATGAGGAGCGGCCGGGAGGATGAGGCGGGCGGGCGGGCGGCCGGCGGGGAGGCGGGCGGGCGGGTAGGCGGGCGGGCGGCGGGAAGGCGGGCGGGCGGCGGAGCAGCGGCAGCGGAGGAGTGTGGTCGCGCGGGCCGGGTGCGAAGTGTGTGGTCGCGCGGAGGAGGAGCGCAGCAGCACCCTTATCCACTTAAGTCTAGGCCGACGGCAAAGCCGTCGGCGTAGACAGACCAAAAAAAAATGCCACAGATAGGCCGACGGCAAAGCCGTCGGCGTAGATTAAATAAAATATAATAAAAAAATATTTTTTTATTAAACTTCTAAAAAATATAATAATCTAAAAATATAATATTAAACTTCTATCTATAATTTTTTATGTATTTATATTATGCAAGTTTTGGAGACATCCTCGTGCTGTCGTGCTAGTTTCCCACGTAAACCCTAATCTGAAACCCTAATCGCGTGCAACGTGGACGGAAGCTAGGTTTTCCGTCTAGGGCAATCCACCACCCTTGTGCAAGTATGCTAGGGCCACACGCATGTTCCCGTGGCATCCCGGCACTCGGGCGGTCCTTTTCCGACGAAACCCTAATCCGAGGGCCCCGTGGGTCTACCCCCGTAGCATTCTCCGTACGAGGGTTGCACAACGCACTCTCTCGGTGGTTTAGGTTTGTTTAGGTCATATCTACATGGAAAACCAAGGATAGGCCCATGGTTCCACCGGTCTACCCTCGTTTGACCCGCGGCGGGAGCCTACTCCTACATGTCCAGCACACTTCTCTAAGTGTTATCGCATGCAACGTGGACGGTCACACCCCGGAGCTAGGTTTTCCATCTAGGGGCAATCCACCACCCATGTGCATGTATGCTAGGGCCACACGCATGTTCCCGTGGCATCGCGGCAGTGGGCGATCCTTTTCCGACGAAACCCTAATCCGAGGGACCCGTGGGTCTACCCCCGTAGCATTGTCCGTACGAGGGTTGAACAACACACTCTCTTGGTGGTTTAGGTTTGTTTAGGTCATATCTACATGGAAAACCAAGGATAGGCCCAAGGTTCCACCGGTCTACCCTCGTTTGACCCGCGGCGGGAGCCTACTCCTACATGTCCAGCACACTTCTCTAAGTGTTATCGCATGCAACGTGGACGGTCACACCCGGGAGCTAGGTTTTCCATCTAGGGGCAATCCACCACCCTTGTGCATGTATGCTAGGGCCACACGCATGTTCCCGTGGCATCGCGGCACTCGGGCGGTCCTTTTCCGACGAAACCCTAATCCGAGGGACCCGTGGGTCTACCCCCGTAGCATTCTCCGTACGAGGGTTGAACAACGCACTCTCTTGGTGGTTTAGGTTTGTTTAGGTCATATCTACATGGAAAACCAAGGATAGGCCCATGGTTCCACCGGTCTACCCTCGTTTGACCCGCGGCGGGAGCCTACTCCTACATGTCCAGCACACTTCTCTAAGTGTTATCGCATGCAACGTGGACGGTCACACCCCGGAGTTAGGTTTTCCATCTAGGGGCAATCCACCACCCTTGTGCATGTATGCTAGGGCCACAAGCATGTTCCTGTGGCATCCCGGCACTCGGGCGGTCCTTTTCCGACGAAACCCTAATCCGAGGGACCCGTGGGTGTACCCCCGTAGCATTCTCCGTATGAGGGTTGAACAACGCACTCTCTTGGTGGTTTATGTTTGTTTAGGTCATATCTACATGGAAAACCAAGGATAGGCCCAAGGTTCCACCGGTCTACCCTCGTTTGACCCGCGGCGGGAGCCTACTCCTACATGTCCAACACACTTCTCTAAGTATTATCGCATGCAACGTGGACGGTCACACTTGGGAGCTAGGTTTTCCATCTAGGGGCAATCCACCACCCTTGTGCATGTATGCTAGGGCCACACGCATGTTCCCGTGGCATCCCGGCACTTGGGCGATCCTTTTCCGACGAAACCCTAATCCGAGGGACCCGTGGGTCTACCCCCGTAGCATTCTCCGTACGAGGGTTGAAGAACGCACTCTCTTGGTGGTTTAGGTTTGTTTAGGTCATATCTACATGGAAAATCAAGGATAGGCCCATGGTTCCACCTGTCTACCCTCGTTTGACCCGCGGCGGGAGCCTACTCCTACATGTCCAGCACACTTCTCTAAGTGTTATCGCATGCAACGTGGACGGTCACACCCCGGAGTTAGGTTTTCCATCTAGGGGCAATCCACCACCCTTGTGCATGTATGCTAGGGCCACACGCATGTTCCCGTGGCATCGCGGCAGTGGGCGATCCTTTTCCGACGAAACCCTAATCCGAGGGACCCGTGGGTCTACCCCCGTAGCATTGTCCGTACGAGGGTTGAACAACGCACTCTCTTGGTGGTTTAGGTTTGTTTAGGTCATATCTACATGGAAAACCAAGGATAGGCCCAAGGTTCCACCGGTCTACCCTCGTTTGACCCGCGGCGGGAGCCTACTCCTACATGTCCAGCACACTTCTCTAAGTGTTATCGCATGCAACGTGGACGGTCACACCCGAGAGCTAGGTTTTCCATCTAGGGGAAATCCACCACCCTTGTGCATGTATGCTAGGGCCACACGCATGTTACCGTGGCATCGCGGCAGTCGGGCGGTCCTTTTCCGACGAAACCCTAATCCGAGGGACCCGTGGGTCTACCCCCGTAGCATTCTCCGTACGAGGGTTGAACAACGCACTCTCTTGGTGGTTTAGGTTTGTTTAGGTCATATCTACATGGAAAACCAAGGATAGCCCCAAGGTTCCACCGGTCTACCCTCGTTTGACCCGCGGCGGGAGCCTACTCCTACATGTCCAGCACACTTCTCTAAGTGTTATCGCATGCAACGTGGACGGTCACACCCGGGAGCTAGGTTTTCCATCTAGGGGCAATCCACCACCCTTGTGCATGTATGCTAGGGCCACACGCATGTTCCCGTGGCATCGCGGCACTCGGGCTGTCCTTTTCCGACGAAACCCTAATCCGAGGGACCCGTGGGTCTACCCCCGTAGCATTCTCCGTACGAGGGTTGAACAACGCACTCTCTTGGTGGTTTAGGTTTGTTTAGGTCATATCTACATGGAAAACCAAGGATAGGCCCATGGTTCCACCGGTCTACCCTCGTTTGACCCGCGGCGGGAGCCTACTCCTACATGTCCAGCACACTTCTCTAAGTGTTATCGCATGCAACGTGGACGGTCACACCCCGGAGTTAGGTTTTCCATCTAGGGGCAATCCACCACCCTTGTGCATGTATGCTAGGGCCACAAGCATGTTCCTGTGGCATCCCGGCACTCGGGCGGTCCTTTTCCGACGAAACCCTAATCCGAGGGACCCGTGGGTGTACCCCCGTAGCATTCTCCGTACGAGGGTTGAACAACGCACTCTCTTGGTGGTTTATGTTTGTTTAGGTCATATCTACATGGAAAACCAAGGATAGGCCCAAGGTTCCACCGGTCTACCCTCGTTTGACCCGCGGCGGGAGCCTACTCCTACATGTCCAACACACTTCTCTAAGTATTATCGCATGCAACGTGGACGGTCACACCTGGGAGCTAGGTTTTCCATCTAGGGGCAATCACCACCCTTGTGCATGTATGCTAGGGCCACACGCATGTTCCCGTGGCATCCCGACACTTGGGCGGTCCTTTTCCGACGAAACCCTAATCCGAGGGACCCGTGGGTCTACCCCCGTAGCATTCTCCGTACGAGGGTTGAAGAACGCACTCTCTTGGTGGTTTAGGTTTGTTTAGGTCATATCTACATGGAAAATCAAGGATAGGCCCATGGTTCCACCTGTCTACCCTCGTTTGACCCGCGGCGGGAGCCTACTCCTACATGTCCAGCACACTTCTCTAAGTGTTATCGCATGCAACGTGGACGGTCACACCCCGGAGTTAGGTTTTCCATCTAGGGGCAATCCACCACCCTTGTGCATGTATGCTAGGGCCACAAGCATGTTCCCGTGGCATCCCGGCACTCGGGCGGTCCTTTTCCGACGAAACCCTAATCCGAGGGACCCGTGGGTGTACCCCCGTAGCATTCTCCGTACGAGGGTTGAAAAACGCACTCTCTTGGTGGTTTATGTTTGTTTAGGTCATATCTACATGGAAAACCAAGGATAGGCCCAAGGTTCCACCGGTCTACCCTCGTTTGACCCGCGGCGGGAGCCTACTCCTACATGTCCAACACACTTCTCTAAGTATTATCGCATGCAACGTGGAAGGTCACACCTGGGAGCTAGGTTTTCCATCTAGGGGCAATCCACCACCCTTGTGCATGTATGCTAGGGCCACACGCATGTTCCCGTGGCATCCCGGCACTTGGGCGGTCCTTTTCCGATGAAACCCTAATCCGAGGGACCCGTGGGTCTACCCCCGTAGCATTCTCCGTACGAGGGTTGAACAACGCACTCTCTTGGTGGTTTAGGTTTGTTTAGGTCATATCTACATGGAAAACCAAGGATAGGCCCAAGGTTCCACCGGTCTACCCTCGTTTGACCCGCGGCAGGAGCCTACTCCTACATGTCCAGCACACTTCTCTAAGTGTTATCGCATGCAACGTGGACGGTCACACCCGGGAGCTAGGTTTTCCATCTAGGGGCAATCCACCACCCTTGTGCATGTATGCTAGGGCCACACGCATGTTCCCGTGGCATCCCGGCACTCGGACGGTCCTTTTCCGACGAAACCCTAATCCGAGGGACCCGTGGGTCTACCCCCGTAGCATTATCCGTACGAGGGTTGGACAACGCACTCTCTTGGTGGTTTAGGTTTGTTTAGGTCATATCTACATGGAAAACCAAGGACAGGCCCATGGTTCCACCGGTCTACCCTCGTTTGACCCGCGACGGGAGCCTACTCCTACATGTCCAGCACACTTCTCTAAGTGTTATCGCATGCAACGTGGAGCCCCCCTCCTCCTATAAAAGGAGCCCCCCTCCTCACTTGTCTCTCACACCTCCTCGTGAAGGATCTCTCTCCCCCTCTAGAATTTATCCCCCATGGTCTCGGACTAGCGAGATACATGTTCCCGGTGGCTATTCGGCAAGAAAGAGTTGTGCTTCCGCTGCATCGCTGGAGCGAGGAGGCGGAGGTTGCTCGGTGCCTCGAACGTGTGTGCGAGCACGGATGCGCTACTGATTTGTGGCGCTAGGACTTCCTCTCGATCTTGAGATCGGCAAGAGATCGTCTACATCAACCACGAGTTGAACTCGTTAAGCTTTGTCGGTCTTCAAGGGTATGTTCTCTACGGATATACATCCGCCCGTTGTTTGTATCTAGTAGATAGATCTTGGTATATAGTTCACATCGTAGGAAATTTTTTGTTTTCTATGCTGCGAACCCTACACTTACCGGGGTCCCTGAGTAGAAGGTCAAAGCATATTCGTCCTTTGATGGGAAGATTGGCTGCGGCCCTGGCCTAGGTGGCCGTGGCGGTAGAGTGGCTCGCTCTCCAGTGCCATAAAACCTCTCCAAAAGCTGCAAGATAGTTTAGATATGAGGCGTTGCAGAAATAAAGATTCAAACTAGGGAATGCGAGACTTGTCATATTTTGCAAAAATAAAGGTGGAAACTTACATCATCGCGTAACTCTGCCCACTGCTCGTAGGCCGCTCGGGTCTGGGACCACGTCTCGAGCGTCACCAAGTGTTCCGCAAAAGCGGCCTTGTAGGCCGCGTCCAAAACAGGCTACAATTTCAAAAACAATGAATCTCGTCAACTTAGCCACTCACGAATGATTTTCGGAAATATGATGGAAATGAGAAAAACTTACATCGTCGTTCGCTCGGGAAGGCCGTCGAGGCGGGATAGCGGGGTCGTCGGCGGTGAGGGTAGCCTTGATCCGCGTGAGGCTCAAAGCAGGAGTTCGCGGGATCACCCTATCGAGAATCTTGAAACGGCCGTGCTCCCGGCCGCGCCCCGCCACGACCACCACTCTCTCGTCGGTCTCCGCTGCTCTAGGATCTTCCACCTCCGGATGAAAACCAGTGAACGCCTCGAGGTAGTTAGCACCATCCTCCTTGGCAGTGCCATAGAACTCTAGAAGCGAGGGCTGAGGCTGGGACATATCAGGCTTCTTCTGCTTCATCATTTCCCATACTTCATAGTCAGAACAAGGCCTCTCTAGATGTGTCTCCTGCATGGACAAAAAAATGTTATGCGTATCAAGTAGGATCACGAAGGGAAATAAATACAGATTGTTCCATGTATACATGTATACCATATGGGCCTTGAAGCGACCATGGTTGCGGTTTCCCGCACAGTGTGTCCCTCCGGAGCCACGGTTTGCCTTGTTCCGCTCGCTCAAGGCGTTGAACTCGGCGTCTTCCCCGCGCCACCTCGCCGACAACGCCAGCCATGCGTCCTCCTTACCATCGGCCCACATGGGCATAAACTGAAAAAACAATACTCATTTGAAGAATGGATAATGCAATTAGCAACAACATAGAATCTGATTGACAATTTACTTACCCCGGCATAATCTTCCTCGGTCATCTTTGGTTGGGCCTTCACATTCAAATGCTTCGGCGCCCTCTTTCTCAACTTCTCGGAGCTATATAGACTGGTAGTGGTATGCTTCTGATTGTAAAACTGCTGCTGTGTCAACCTCTGACAAGCCCCCCGCAAAGTCTTGTCCGCCTTCTCCTGGTCCTCCGGAAGCACCCTATAGAATCTCTGTAATCATACATACAAAATATTGTGAGGGTCATAAGTTAGCATGGTGGGGTCATCAACTATGAACGAAACTCGAAAACTTTGCCTTACCCAAAACTTGGTGATCACGGCTTCAGAAGCTTTCCCGGCATAGCCCGAGTTTTCGGCGGCCTCATAGTGCGCCCAACTGGTGGCTAGCTTCCTCTCGCCGTTGGGGACGGGAGTGTAAAAGCCTGGCCAAAATTTCCTAATCAGAGCTCCAACCAAGGTGTTAGGCGCACGGGTACCTGGAGGAAATGTCCAGTTGCTGCACAATAGTAAAACATTAGTACATGCCAAATTCTTATGACCAAAATGAAATTAGATCTTCAAAATTAGTATAGCCACTTACTCAATGCCGTTAGGCGTAATGATGGGTTTCTCCTCCTCAGAAGCAGGTTCGTCCACTGGGACACCCGATTCCCCATGAATCTTTGGCTTCTTCGGCCGCGCCGACGGCCCCGACTCCTGGTCTCGGGGCTCCCCCTCCGTGTCTCGAGACTCCCCCTCCTGGTCTCGAGAATCAAAGTCCTGGTCTCGAGACCCCCCTCCTGGTATCGAGACTCCCACTCCAAGTCTCGAGACTCCTCCTCCAAGTCTCGAGACTCCGCCTCGTCAGGAGACTCCGGGACAGCGACCTCCGGGACGGCGACCTCCGGGACAGCGACAGGACCTAGTGAATGTAAATAGAGTCATGATTATAGCACAACAAGTAATATACTAGAACAACTAATATACTAGAACTAATTATACTAGAACTAATATACAACAAGTAATATAGTAGAACTAATTATATAACAACAAGTAATTACCCTAAATAGGCAGGGAGACAGAGGGAGGAGGGGAGGCAGGGAAGGAGGGGAGGCAGAGGGAGGAGGGGAGGCAGGGATGTGGGGAGGTGGGGAGGAGAGGAGGCAGAGGGAGGAGGGGAGGAGGGAGTTGCCGGCGGGGAGGAGGGGATGTGGGGAGGTGGGGAGGAGAGGAGGCAGAGGGAGGTGGGAAGGAGAGGAGGCAGAGGGAGGAGGGGAGGCAGAGGGAGGAGAGGGAGCTGCCGGCGGGAGGAGGGGGAGCGGCCGGCGGGAGGAGGGGGAGCGGCCGGCGGAGGAGGGGGAGGAGGAGGAGCGGCCGGGAGGATGAGGCGGGCGGGCGGGAGGATGAGGCGGGCGGGCGGGCGGCCGGCGGGGAGGCGGGCGGGAGCGGCCGGCGGGGAGGCGGGCCGGCGGGAGGGAGGCGGGCGGCGGGAAGGCGGGCGGGCGGCGGAGCAGCGGCAGCGGAGGAGGAGTGTGGTCGCGCGGGCCGGGTGCGAAGTGTGTGGTCGCGCGGAGGAGGAGCGCAGCAGCACCCTTATCCACTTAAGTCTAGGCCGACGGCAAAGCCGTCGGCGTAGACAGACCAAAAAAAATATGCCACAGATAGGCCGACGGCAAAGCCGTCGGCGTAGATTAAATAAAATATAATAAAAAAATATTTTTTTATTAAACTTCTAAAAAATATAATAATCTAAAAATATAATATTAAACTTCTATCTATAATTTTTTTATGTAGTTATATTATGCAAGTTTTGGAGACATCCTCGTGCTGTCGTGCTAGTTTCCCACGTAAACCCTAATCTGAAACCCTAATCGCGTGCAACGTGGACGGAAGCTAGGTTTTCCGTCTAGGGCAATCCACCACCCTTGTGCACGTATGCTAGGGCCACACGCATGTTCCCGTGGCATCCCGGCACTCGGGCGGTCCTTTTCCGACGAAACCCTAATCCGAGGGCCCCGTGGGTCTACCCCCGTAGCATTCTCCGTACGAGGGTTGCACAACGCACTCTCTCGGTGGTTTAGGTTTGTTTAGGTCATATCTACATGGAAAACCAAGGATAGGCCCATGGTTCCACCGGTCTACCCTCGTTTGACCCGCGGCGGGAGCCTACTCCTACATGTCCAGCACACTTCTCTAAGTGTTATCGCATGCAACGTGGACGGTCACACCCCGGAGCTAGGTTTTCCATCTAGGGGCAATCCACCACCCTTGTGCATGTATGCTAGGGCCACACGCATGTTCCCGTGGCATCGCGGCAGTCGGGCGGTCCTTTTCCGACGAAACCCTAATCCGAGGGACCCGTGGGTCTACCCCCGTAGCATTCTCCGTACGAGGGTTGAAAAACGCACTCTCTTGGTGGTTTAGGTTTGTTTAGGTCATATCTACATGGAAAACCAAGGATATGCCCATGGTTCCACCGGTCTACCCTCGTTTGACCCGCGGCGGGAGCCTACTCCTACATGTCCAGCACACTTCTCTAAGTGTTATCGCATGCAACGTGGACGGTCACACCCCGGAGTTAGGTTTTCCATCTAGGGGCAATCCACCACCCTTGTGCATGTATGCTAGGGCCACACGCATGTTCCCGTGGCATCCCGGCACTCGGGCGGTCCTTTTCCGACGAAACCCTAATCCGAGGGACCCGTGGGTCTACCCCCGTAGCATTCTCCGTACGAGGGTTGAACAACGCACTCTCTTGGTGGTTTAGGTTTGTTTATGTCATATCTACATGGAAAACCAAGGATAGGCCCAAGGTTCCACCGGTCTACCCTCGTTTGACCCGCGGCGGGAGCCTACTCCTACATGTCCAACACACTTCTCTAAGTGTTATCGCATGCAACATGGACGGTCACACCTGGGAGCTAGGTTTTCCATCTAGGGGCAATCCACCACCCTTGTGCATGTATGCTAGGGCCACACGCATGTTCCCGTGGCATCGCGGCAGTCGGGCGGTCCTTTTCCGACGAAACCCTAATCCGAGGGACCCGTGGGTCTACCCCCGTAGCATTCTCCGTACGAGGGTTGAACAACGCACTATCTTGGTGGTTTAGGTTTGTTTAGGTCATATCTACATGGAAAACCAAGGATAGGCCCATGGTTCCACCGGTCTACCCTCGTTTGACCCGCGGCGGGAGCCTACTCCTACATGTCCAGCACACTTCTCTAAGTGTTATCGCATGCAACGTGGACGGTCACACCCCGGAGCTAGGTTTTCCATCTAGGGGCAATCCACCACCCTTGTGCATGTATGCTAGGGCCACACGCATGTTCCCGTGGCATCCCGGCACTCGGACGGTCCTTTTCCGACGAAACCCTAATTCGTGGGACCCGTGGGTCTACCCCCGTAGCATTCTCCGTACGAGGGTTGAACAACGCACTCTCTTGGTGGTTTAGGTTTGTTTAGGTCATATCTACATGGAAAACCAAGGATAGGCCCATGGTTCCACCGGTCTACCCTCGTTTGACCCGCGGCGGGAGCCTACTCCTACATGTCCAGCACACTTCTCTAAGTGTTATCGCATGCAACGTGGACGGTCACACCCCGGAGCTAGGTTTTCCATCTAGGGGCAATCCACCACCCTTGTGCATGTATGCTAGGGCCACACGCATGTTCCCGTGGCATCCCGGCACTCGGACGGTCATTTTCCGACGAAACCCTAATTCGAGGGACCCGCGGGTCTACCCCCGTAACATTCTCCGTACGAGGGTTGAACAACGCACTCTCTTGGTGGTTTAGGTTTTTTAGGTCATATCTACATGGAAAACCAAGGATAGGCCCAAGGTTCCACCGGTCTACCCTCGTTTGACCCGCGGCGGGAGCCTACTCCTACATGTCCAGCACACTTCTCTAAGTGTTATCGCATGCAACGTGGACGGTCACACCCGGGAGCTAGGTTTTCCATCTAGGGGAAATCCACCACCCTTGTGCATGTATGCTAGGGCCACACGCATGTTCCCGTGGCATCCCGGCACTTGGACGGTCGTTTTCCGAAGAAACC
Organism: Avena sativa; assembly: GCA_916181665.1. Taxonomy (NCBI): domain Eukaryota; kingdom Viridiplantae; phylum Streptophyta; class Magnoliopsida; order Poales; family Poaceae; genus Avena; species Avena sativa. The sequence goes on from OV702280.1 coordinate 326,472,406, forward strand.
CTAATTCGAGGGACCCGCGGGTCTACCCCCGTAGCATTCTCCGTATGAGGGTTGAACAACGCACTCTCTTGGTGGTTTAGGTTTGTTTAGGTCATATCTACATGGAAAACCAAGGATAGGCCCAAGGTTCCACCGGTCTACCCTCGTTTGACCCGCGGCGGGAGCCTACTCCTACATGTCCAGCACACTTCTCTAAGTGTTATCGCATGCAACGTGGACGGTCACACCCGGGAGCTAGGTTTTCCATCTAGGGGCAATCCACCACCCTTGTGCATGTATGCTAGGGCCACACGCATGTCCCCGTGGCATCCCGGCACTCGGACGGTCGTTTTCCGAAGAAACCCTAATTCGAGGGACCCGCGGGTCTACCCCCGTAGCATTCTCCGTACGAGGGTTGGACAACGCACTCTCTTGGTGGTTTAGGTTTGTTTAGGTCATATCTACATGGAAAACCAAGGATAGGCCCATGGTTCCACCGGTCTACCCTCGTTTGACCCGCGGCGGGAGCCTACTCCTACATGTCCAGCACACTTCTCTAAGTGTTATCGCATGCAACATGGACGGTCACACCCGGGAGCTAGGTTTTCCATCTAGGGGCAATCCACCACCCTTGTGCATGTATGCTAGGGCCACACGCATGTTCCCATGGCATCCCGGCACTCGGACGGTCGTTTTCCGACGAAACCCTAATTCGAGGTACCCGCGGGTCTACCCCCGTAGCATTCTCCGTACGAGGGTTGAACAACGCACTCTCTTGGTGGTTTAGGTTTGTTTAGGTCATATCTACATGGAAAACCAAGGATAGGCCCAAGGTTCCACCGGTCTACCCTCGTTTGACCCGCGGCGGGAGCCTACTCCTACATGTCCAGCACACTTCTCTAAGTGTTATCGCATGCAACGTGGACGGTCACACCCGGGAGCTAGGTTTTCCATCTAGGGGCAATCCACCACCCTTGTGCATGTATGCTAGGGCCACACGCATGTTCTCGTGGCATCGTGGCAGTCGGGCGGTCCTTTTCCGACGAAACCCTAATCCGAGGGACCCGTGGGTCTACCCCCGTAGCATTCTCCGTACGAGGGTTGAACAACGCACTCTCTTGGTGGTTTAGGTTTGTTTAGGTCATATCTACATGGAAAACCAAGGATAGGCCCAAGGTTCCACCGGTCTACCCTCGTTTGACCCGCGGCGGGAGCCTACTCCTACATGTCCAGCACACTTCTCTAAGTGTTATCGCATGCAACGTGGACGGTCACACCCGGGAGCTAGGTTTTCCATCTAGGGGCAATCCACCACCCTTGTGCATGTATGCTAGGGCCACACGCATGTTCCCGTGGCATCCCGGCACTCGGGCGGTCCTTTTCCGACGAAACCCTAATCCGAGGGACCCGTGGGTCTACCCCCGTAGCATTCTCCGTACGAGGGTTGAACAACGCACTCTCTTGGTGGTTTAGGTTTGTTTAGGTCATATCTACATGGAAAACCAAGGATAGGCCCAAGGTTCCACCGGTCTACCCTCGTTTGACCCGCGGCGGGAGCCTACTCCTACATGTCCAACACACTTCTCTAAGTGTTATCGCATGCAGCGTGGACGGTCACACCTGGGAGCTAGGTTTTCCATCTAGGGGCAATCCACCACCCTTGTGCATGTATGCTAGGGCCACACGCATGTTCCCGTGGCATCCCGGCACTTGGGCATCCTTTTTCGACGAAACCCTAATCCGAGGGACCCGTGGGTCTACCCCCGTAGCATTCTCCGTACGAGGGTTGAACAACGCACTATCTTGGTGGTTTAGGTTTGTTTAGGTCATATCTACATGGAAAACCAAGGATAGGCCCATGGTTCCACCAGTCTACCCTCGTTTGACCCGCGGCGGGAGCCTACTCCTACATGTCCAGCACACTTCTCTAAGTGTTATCGCATGCAACGTGGACGGTCACACCCCGGAGCTAGGTTTTACATCTAGGGGCAATCCACCACCCTTGTGCATGTATGCTAGGGCCACACGCATGTTCCCGTGGCATCCCGGCACTCGGACAGTCGTTTTCCGACGAAACCCTAATTCGTGGGACCCGTGGGTCTACCCCCGTAGCATTCTCCGTACGAGGGTTGAACAACGCACTCTCTTGGTGGTTTAGGTTTGTTTAGGTCATATCTACATGGAAAACCAAGGATAGGCCCATGGTTCCACCGGTCTACCCTCGTTTGACCCGCGGCGGGAGCCTACTCCTACATGTCCAGCACACTTCTCTAAGTGTTATCGCATGCAACGTGGACGGTCACACCCCGGAGCTAGGTTTTCCATCTAGGGGCAATCCACCACCCTTGTGCATGTATGCTAGGGCCACACGCATGTTCCCGTGGCATCCCGGCACTCGGACGGTCGTTTTCCGACGAAACCCTAATTCGAGGGACCCGCGGGTCTGCCCCCATAACATTCTCCGTACGAGGGTTGAACAACGCACTCTCTTGGTGGTTTAGGTTTGTTTAGGTCATATCTACATGGAAAACCAAGGATAGGCCCAAGGTTCCACCGGTCTACCCTCGTTTGACCCGCGGCGGGAGCCTACTCCTACATGTCCAGCACACTTCTCTAAGTGTTATCGCATGCAACGTGGACGGTCACACCCGGGAGCTAGGTTTTCCATCTAGGGGCAATCCACCACCCTTGTGCATGTATGCTCGGGCCACACGCATGTTCCCGTGGCATCCCGGCACTCGGACGGTCGTTTTCCGAAGAAACCCTAATTCGAGGGACCCGCGGGTCTACCCCCGTAGCATTCTCCGTACGAGGGTTGAACAACGCACTCTCTTGGTGGTTTAGGTTTGTTTAGGTCATATCTACATGGAAAACCAAGGATAGGCCCAAGGTTCCACCGGTCTACCCTCGTTTGACCCGCGGCGGGAGCCTACTCCTACATGTCCAGCACACTTCTCTAAGTGTTATCGCATGCAACGTGGACGGTCACACCCGGGAGCTAGGTTTTCCATCTAGGGGCAATCCACCACCCTTGTGCATGTATGCTAGGGCCACACGCATGTTTTCGTGGCATCCCGGCACTCGGACGGTCGTTTTCCGAAGAAACCCTAATTCGAGGGACCCGCGGGTCTACCCTCGTAGCATTCTCCGTACGAGGGTTGAACAATGCACTCTCTTGGTGGTTTAGGTTTGTTTAGGTCATATCTACATGGAAAACCAAGGATAGGCCCAAGGTTCCACCGGTCTACCCTCGTTTGACCCGCGGCGGGAGCCTACTCCTACATGTCCAGCACACTTCTCTAAGTGTTATCGCATGCAACGTGGACGGTCACACCCGGGAGCTAGGTTTTCCATCTAGGGGCAATCCACCACCCTTGTGCATGTATGCTAGGGCCACACGCATGTTCCCGTGGCATCCCGGCACTTGGGCGGTCCTTTTCCGACGAAACCCTAATCCGAGGGACCCGCGGGTCTACCCCCGTAGCATTCTCCGTACGAGGGTTGAACAACGCACTCTCTTGGTGGTTTAGGTTTGTTTAGGTCATATCTACATGGAAAACCAAGGATAGGCCCAAGGTTCCACCGGTCTACCCTCGTTTGACCCGCGGCGGGAGCCTACTCCTACATGTCCAGCACACTTCTCTAAGTGTTATCGCATGCAACGTGGACGGTCACACCCGGGAGCTAGATTTTCCATCTAGGGGCAATCCACCACCCTTGTGCATGTATGCTAGGGCCACACGCATGTTCCCGTGGCATCCCGTCACTCGAGCGGTCCTTTTCCGACGAAACCCTAATCCGAGGGACCCGTGGGTCTACCCCCGTAGCATTCTCCGTACGAGGGTTGAACAACGCACTCTCTTGGTGGTTTAGGTTTGTTTAGGTCATATCTACATGGAAAACCAAGGATATGCCCATGGTTCCACCGGTCTACCCTCGTTTGACCCGCGGCGGGAGCCTACTCCTACATGTCCAGCACACTTCTCTAAGTGTTATCGCATGCAACGTGGACGGTCACACCCCGGAGTTAGGTTTTCCATCTAGGGGCAATCCACCACCCTTGTGCATGTATGCTAGGGCCACACGCATGTTCCCGTGGCATCCCGGCACTCGGGCGGTCCTTTTCCGACGAAACCCTAATCCGAGGGACCCGTGGGTCTACCCCCGTAGCATTCTCCGTACGAGGGTTGAACAACGCACTCTCTTGGTGGTTTAGGTTTGTTTAGGTCATATCTACATGGAAAACCAAGGATAGGCCCAAGGTTCCACCGGTCTACCCTCGTTTGACCCGCGGCGGGAGCCTACTCCTACATGTCCAACACACTTCTCTAAGTGTTATCGCATGCAACGTGCACGGTCACACCTGGGAGCTAGGTTTTCCATCTAGGGGCAATCCACCACCCTTGTGCATGTATGCTAGGGCCACACGCATGTTCCCGTGGCATCCCGGCACTTGGGCATCCTTTTTCGACGAAACCCTAATCCGAGGGACCCGTGGGTCTACCCCCGTAGCATTCTCCGTACGAGGGTTGAACAACGCACTATATTGGTGGTTTAGGTTTGTTTAGGTCATATCTACATGGAAAACCAAGGATAGGCCCATGGTTCCACCAGTCTACCCTCGTTTGACCCGCGGCGGGAGCCTACTCCTACATGTCCAGCACACTTCTCTAAGTGTTATCGCATGCAACGTGGACGGTCACACCCCGGAGCTAGGTTTTACATCTAGGGGCAATCCACCACCCTTGTGCATGTATGCTAGGGCCACACGCATGTTCCCGTGGCATCCCGGCACTCGGACGGTCGTTTTCCGACGAAACCCTAATTCGTGGGACCAGTGGGTCTACCCCCGTAGCATTCTCCGTACGAGGGTTGAACAACGCACTCTCTTGGTGGTTTAGGTTTGTTTAGGTCATATCTACATGGAAAACCAAGGATAGGCCCATGGTTCCACCGGTCTACCCTCGTTTGACCCGCGGCGGGAGCCTACTCCTACATGTCCAGCACACTTCTCTAAGTGTTATCGCATGCAACGTGGACGGTCACACCCCGGAGCTAGGTTTTCCATCTAGGGGCAATCCACCACCCTTGTGCATGTATGCTAGGGCCACACGCATGTTCCCGTGGCATCCCGGCACTCGGACGGTCGTTTTCCGATGAAACCCTAATTCGAGGGACCCGCGGGTCTGCCCCCATAACATTCTCCGTACGAGGGTTGAACAACGCACTCTATTGGTGGTTTAGGTTTGTTTAGGTCATATCTACATGGAAAACCAAGGATAGGCCCAAGGTTCCACCGGTCTACCCTCGTTTGACCCGCGGCGGGAGCCTACTCCTACATGTCCAGCACACTTCTCTAAGTGTTATCGCATGCAACGTGGACGGTCACACCCGGGAGCTAGGTTTTCCATCTAGGGGCAATCCACCACCCTTGTGCATGTATGCTCGGGCCACACGCATGTTCCCGTGGCATCCCGGCACTCGGACGGTCGTTTTCCGAAGAAACCCTAATTCGAGGGACCCGCGGGTCTACCCCCGTAGCATTCTCCGTACGAGGGTTGAACAACGCACTCTCTTGGTGGTTTAGGTTTGTTTAGGTCATATCTACATGGAAAACCAAGGATAGGCCCAAGGTTCCACCGGTCTACCCTCGTTTGACCCGCGGCGGGAGCCTACTCCTACATGTCCAGCACACTTCTCTAAGTGTTATCGCATGCAACGTGGACGGTCACACCCGGGAGCTAGGTTTTCCATCTAGGGGCAATCCACCACCCTTGTGCATGTATGCTAGGGCCACACGCATGTTCCCGTGGCATCCCGGCACTCGGACGGTCGTTTTCCGAAGAAACCCTAATTCGAGGGACCCGCGGGTCTACCCTCGTAGCATTCTTCGTACGAGGGTTGAACAATGCACTCTCTTGGTGGTTTAGGTTTTTTTAGGTCATATCTACATGGAAAACCAAGGATAGGCCCAAGGTTCCACCGGTCTACCCTCGTTTGACCCGCGGCGGGAGCCTACTCCTACATGTCCAGCACACTTCTCTAAGTGTTATCGCATGCAACGTGGACGGTCACACCCGGGAGCTAGGTTTTCCATCTAGGGGCAATCCACCACCCTTGTGCATGTATGCTAGGGCCACACGCATGTTCCCGTGGCATCCCGGCACTTGGGCATCCTTTTTCGACGAAACCCTAATCCGAGGGACCCGTGGGTCTACCCCCGTAGCATTCTCCGTACGAGGGTTGAACAACGCACTATCTTGGTGGTTTAGGTTTGTTTAGGTCATATCTACATGGAAAACCAAGGATAGGCCCATGGTTCCACCAGTCTACCCTCGTTTGACCCGCGGCGGGAGCCTACTCCTACATGTCCAGCACACTTCTCTAAGTGTTATCGCATGCAACGTGGACGGTCACACCCCGGAGCTAGGTTTTACATCTAGGGGCAATCCACCACCCTTGTGCATGTATGCTAGGGCCACACGCATGTTCCCGTGGCATCCCGGCACTCGGACGGTCGTTTTCCGACGAAACCCTAATTCGTGGGACCCGTGGGTCTACCCCCGTAGCATTCTCCGTACGAGGGTTGAACAACGCACTCTCTTGGTGGTTTAGGTTTGTTTAGGTCATATCTACATGGAAAACCAAGGATAGGCCCATGGTTCCACCGGTCTACCCTCGTTTGACCCGCGGCGGGAGCCTACTCCTACATGTTCAGCACACTTCTCTAAGTGTTATCGCATGCAACGTGGACGGTCACACCCCGGAGCTAGGTTTTCCATCTAGGGGCAATCCACCACCCTTGTGCATGTATGCTAGGGCCACACGCATGTTCCCGTGGCATCCCGGCACTCGGACGGTCGTTTTCCGATGAAACCCTAATTCGAGGGACCCGCGGGTCTACCCCCGTAGCATTCTCCGTACGAGGGTTGGACAACGCACTCTCTTGGTGGTTTAGGTTTGTTTAGGTCATATCTACATGGAAAACCAAGGATAGGCCCATGGTTCCACCGGTCTACCCTCGTTTGACCCGCGGCGGGAGCCTACTCCTACATGTCCAGCACACTTCTCTAAGTGTTATCGCATGCAACATGGACGGTCACACCCGGGAGCTAGGTTTTCCATCTAGGGGCAATCCACCACCCTTGTGCATGTATGCTAGGGCCACACGCATGTTCCCGTGGCATCCCGGCACTCGGACGGTCGTTTTCCGACGAAACCCTAATTCGAGGTACCCGCGGGTCTACCCCCGTAGCATTCTCCGTACGAGGGTTGAACAACGCACTCTCTTGGTGGTTTAGGTTTGTTTAGGTCATATCTACATGGAAAACCAAGGATAGGCCCAAGGTTCCACCGGTCTACCCTCGTTTGACCCGCGGCGGGAGCCTACTCCTACATGTCCAGCACACTTCTCTAAGTGTTATCGCATGCAACGTGGACGGTCACACCCGGGAGCTAGGTTTTCCATCTAGGGGCAATCCACCACCCTTGTGCATGTATGCTAGGGCCACACGCATGTTCTCGTGGCATCGCGGCAGTCGGGCGGTCCTTTTCCGACGAAACCCTAATCCGAGGGACCCGTGGGTCTACCCCCGTAGCATTCTCCGTACGAGGGTTGAACAACGCACTCTCTTGGTGGTTTAGGTTTGTTTAGGTCATATCTACATGGAAAACCAAGGATAGGCCCAAGGTTCCACCGGTCTACCCTCGTTTGACCCGCGGCGGGAGCCTACTCCTACATGTCCAGCACACTTCTCTAAGTGTTATCGCATGCAACGTGGACGGTCACACCCGGGAGCTAGGTTTTCCATCTAGGGGCAATCCACCACCCTTGTGCATGTATGCTAGGGCCACACGCATGTTCCCGTGGCATCCCGGCACTCGGGCGGTCCTTTTCCGACGAAACCCTAATCCGAGGGACCCGTGGGTCTACCCCCGTAGCATTCTCCGTACGAGGGTTGAACAACGCACTCTCTTGGTGGTTTAGGTTTGTTTAGGTCATATCTACATGGAAAACCAAGGATAGGCCCAAGGTTCCACCGGTCTACCCTCGTTTGACCCGCGGCGGGAGCCTACTCCTACATGTCCAACACACTTCTCTAAGTGTTATCGCATGCAGCGTGGACGGTCACACCTGGGAGCTAGGTTTTCCATCTAGGGGCAATCCACCACCCTTGTGCATGTATGCTAGGGCCACACGCATGTTCCCGTGGCATCCCGGCACTTGGGCATCCTTTTTCGACGAAACCCTAATCCGAGGGACCCGTGGGTCTACCCCCGTAGCATTCTCCGTACGAGGGTTGAACAACGCACTATCTTGGTGGTTTAGGTTTGTTTAGGTCATATCTACATGGAAAACCAAGGATAGGCCCATGGTTCCACCAGTCTACCCTCGTTTGACCCGCGGCGGGAGCCTACTCCTACATGTCCAGCACACTTCTCTAAGTGTTATCGCATGCAACGTGGACGGTCACACCCCGGAGCTAGGTTTTACATCTAGGGGCAATCCACCACCCTTGTGCATGTATGCTAGGGCCACACGCATGTTCCCGTGGCATCCCGGCACTCGGACAGTCGTTTTCCGACGAAACCCTAATTCGTGGGACCCGTGGGTCTACCCCCGTAGCATTCTCCGTACGAGGGTTGAACAACGCACTCTCTTGGTGGTTTAGGTTTGTTTAGGTCATATCTACATGGAAAACCAAGGATAGGCCCATGGTTCCACCGGTCTACCCTCGTTTGACCCGCGGCGGGAGCCTACTCCTACATGTCCAGCACACTTCTCTAAGTGTTATCGCATGCAACGTGGACGGTCACACCCCGGAGCTAGGTTTTCCATCTAGGGGCAATCCACCACCCTTGTGCATGTATGCTAGGGCCACACGCATGTTCCCGTGGCATCCCGGCACTCGGACGGTCGTTTTCCGACGAAACCCTAATTCGAGGGACCCGCGGGTCTGCCCCCATAACATTCTCCGTACGAGGGTTGAACAACGCACTCTCTTGGTGGTTTAGGTTTGTTTAGGTCATATCTACATGGAAAACCAAGGATAGGCCCAAGGTTCCACCGGTCTACCCTCGTTTGACCCGCGGCGGGAGCCTACTCCTACATGTCCAGCACACTTCTCTAAGTGTTATCGCATGCAACGTGGACGGTCACACCCGGGAGCTAGGTTTTCCATCTAGGGGCAATCCACCACCCTTGTGCATGTATGCTCGGGCCACACGCATGTTCCCGTGGCATCCCGACACTCGGACGGTCGTTTTCCGAAGAAACCCTAATTCGAGGGACCCGCGGGTCTACCCCCGTAGCATTCTCCGTACGAGGGTTGAACAACGCACTCTCTTGGTGGTTTAGGTTTGTTTAGGTCATATCTACATGGAAAACCAAGGATAGGCCCAAGGTTCCACCGGTCTACCCTCGTTTGACCCGCGGCGGGAGCCTACTCCTACATGTCCAGCACACTTCTCTAAGTGTTATCGCATGCAACGTGGACGGTCACACCCGGGAGCTAGGTTTTCCATCTAGGGGCAATCCACCACCCTTGTGCATGTATGCTAGGGCCACACGCATGTTTTCGTGGCATCCCGGCACTCGGACGGTCGTTTTCCGAAGAAACCCTAATTCGAGGGACCCGCGGGTCTACCCTCGTAGCATTCTCCGTACGAGGGTTGAACAATGCACTCTCTTAGTGGTTTAGGTTTGTTTAGGTCATATCTACATGGAAAACCAAGGATAGGCCCAAGGTTCCACCGGTCTACCCTCGTTTGACCCGCGGCGGGAGCCTACTCCTACATGTCCAGCACACTTCTCTAAGTGTTATCGCATGCAACGTGGACGGTCACACCCGGGAGCTAGGTTTTCCATCTAGGGGCAATCCACCACCCTTGTGCATGTATGCTAGGGCCACACGCATGTTCCCGTGGCATCCCGGCACTTGGGCGGTCCTTTTCCGACGAAACCCTAATCCGAGGGACCCGCGGGTCTACCCCCGTAGCATTCTCCGTACGAGGGTTGAACAACGCACTCTCTTGGTGGTTTAGGTTTGTTTAGGTCATATCTACATGGAAAACCAAGGATAGGCCCAAGGTTCCACCGGTCTACCCTCGTTTGACCCGCGGCGGGAGCCTACTCCTACATGTCCAGCACACTTCTCTAAGTGTTATCGCATGCAACATGGACGGTCACACCCGGGAGCTAGATTTTCCATCTAGGGGCAATCCACCACCCTTGTGCATGTATGCTAGGGCCACACGCATGTTCCCGTGGCATCCCGTCACTCGAGCGGTCCTTTTCCGACGAAACCCTAATCCGAGGGACCCGTGGGTCTACCCCCGTAGCATTCTCCGTACGAGGGTTGAACAACGCACTCTCTTGGTGGTTTAGGTTTGTTTAGGTCATATCTACATGGAAAAACAAGGATATGCCCATGGTTCCACCGGTCTACCCTCGTTTGACCCGCGGCGGGAGCCTACTCCTACATGTCCAGCACACTTCTCTAAGTGTTATCGCATGCAACGTGGACGGTCACACCCCGGAGTTAGGTTTTCCATCTAGGGGCAATCCACCACCCTTGTGCATGTATGCTAGGGCCACACGCATGTTCCCGTGGCATCCCGGCACTCGGGCGGTCCTTTTCCGACGAAACCCTAATCCGAGGGACCCGTGGGTCTACCCCCGTAGCATTCTCCGTACGAGGGTTGAACAACGCACTCTCTTGGTGGTTTAGGTTTGTTTAGGTCATATCTACATGGAAAACCAAGGATAGGCCCAAGGTTCCACCGGTCTACCCTCGTTTGACCCGCGGCGGGAGCCTACTCCTACATGTCCAACACACTTCTCTAAGTGTTATCGCATGCAACGTGCACGGTCACACCTGGGAGCTAGGTTTTCCACCTAGGGGCAATCCACCACCCTTGTGCATGTATGCTAGGGCCACACGCATGTTCCCGTGGCATCCCGGCACTTGGGCATCCTTTTTCGACGAAACCCTAATCCGAGGGACCCGTGGGTCTACCCCCGTAGCATTCTCCGTACGAGGGTTGAACAACGCACTATATTGGTGGTTTAGGTTTGTTTAGGTCATATCTACATGGAAAACCAAGGATAGGCCCATGGTTCCACCAGTCTACCCTCGTTTGACCCGCGGCGGGAGCCTACTCCTACATGTCCAGCACACTTCTCTAAGTGTTATCGCATGCAACGTGGACGGTCACACCCCGGAGCTAGGTTTTACATCTAGGGGCAATCCACCACCCTTGTGCATGTATGCTAGGGCCACACGCATGTTCCTGTGGCATCCCGGCACTCGGACGGTCGTTTTCCGACGAAACCCTAATTCGTGGGACCAGTGGGTCTACCCCCGTAGCATTCTCCGTACGAGGGTTGAACAACGCACTCTCTTGGTGGTTTAGGTTTGTTTAGGTCATATCTACATGGAAAACCAAGGATAGGCCCATGGTTCCACCGGTCTACCCTCGTTTGACCCGCGGCGGGAGCCTACTCCTACATGTCCAGCACACTTCTCTAAGTGTTATCGCATGCAACGTGGACGGTCACACCCCGGAGCTAGGTTTTCCATCTAGGGGCAATCCACCACCCTTGTGCATGTATGCTAGGGCCACACGCATGTTCCCGTGGCATCCCGGCACTCGGACGGTCGTTTTCCGATGAAACCCTAATTCGAGGGACCCGCGGGTCTGCCCCCATAACATTCTCCGTACGAGGGTTGAACAACGCACTCTATTGGTGGTTTAGGTTTGTTTAGGTCATATCTACATGGAAAACCAAGGATAGGCCCAAGGTTCCACCGGTCTACCCTCGTTTGACCCGCGGCGGGAGCCTACTCCTACATGTCCAGCACACTTCTCTAAGTGTTATCGCATGCAACGTGGACGGTCACACCCGGGGGCTAGGTTTTCCATCTAGGGGCAATCCACCACCCTTGTGCATGTATGCTCGGGCCACACGCATGTTCCCGTGGCATCCCGGCACTCGGACGGTCGTTTTCCGAAGAAACCCTAATTCGAGGGACCCGCGGGTCTACCCCCGTAGCATTCTCCGTACGAGGGTTGAACAACGCACTCTCTTGGTGGTTTAGGTTTGTTTAGGTCATATCTACATGGAAAACCAAGGATAGGCCCAAGGTTCCACCGGTCTACCCTCGTTTGACCCGCGGCGGGAGCCTACTCCTACATGTCCAGCACACTTCTCTAAGTGTTATCGCATGCAACGTGGACGGTCACACCCGGGAGCTAGGTTTTCCATCTAGGGGCAATCCACCACCCTTGTGCATGTATGCTAGGGCCACACGCATGTTCCCGTGGCATCCCGGCACTCGGACGGTCGTTTTCCGAAGAAACCCTAATTCGAGGGACCCGCGGGTCTACCCTCGTAGCATTCTCCGTACGAGGGTTGAACAATGCACTCTCTTGGTGGTTTAGGTTTTTTTAGGTCATATCTACATGGAAAACCAAGGATAGGCCCAAGGTTCCACCGGTCTACCCTCGTTTGACCCGCGGCGGGAGCCTACTCCTACATGTCCAGCACACTTCTCTAAGTGTTATCGCATGCAACGTGGACGGTCACACCCGGGAGCTAGGTTTTCCATCTAGGGGCAATCCACCACCCTTGTGCATGTATGCTAGGGCCACACGCATGTTCCCGTGGCATCCCGGCACTTGGGCATCCTTTTTCGACGAAACCCTAATCCGAGGGACCCGTGGGTCTACCCCCGTAGCATTCTCCGTACGAGGGTTGAACAACGCACTATCTTGGTGGTTTAGGTTTGTTTAGGTCATATCTACATGGAAAACCAAGGATAGGCCCATGGTTCCACCAGTCTACCCTCGTTTGACCCGCAGCGGGAGCCTACTCCTACATGTCCAGCACACTTCTCTAAGTGTTATCGCATGCAACGTGGACGGTCACACCCCGGAGCTAGGTTTTACATCTAGGGGCAATCCACCACCCTTGTGCATGTATGCTAGGGCCACACGCATGTTCCCGTGGCATCCCGGCACTCGGACGGTCGTTTTCCGACGAAACCCTAATTCGTGGGACCCGTGGGTCTACCCCCGTAGCATTCTCCGTACGAGGGTTGAACAACGCACTCTCTTGGTGGTTTAGGTTTGTTTAGGTCATATCTACATGGAAAACCAAGGATAGGCCCATGGTTCCACCGGTCTACCCTCGTTTGACCCGCGGCGGGAGCCTACTCCTACATGTCCAGCACACTTCTCTAAGTGTTATCGCATGCAACGTGGACGGTCACACCCCGGAGCTAGGTTTTCCATCTAGGGGCAATCCACCACCCTTGTGCATGTATGCTAGGGCCACACGCATGTTCCCGTGGCATCCCGGCACTCGGACGGTCGTTTTCCGATGAAACCCTAATTCGAGGGACCCGCGGGTCTGCCCCCATAACATTCTCCGTACGAGGGTTGAACAACGCACTCTCTTGGTGGTTTAGGTTTGTTTAGGTCATATCTACATGGAAAACCAAGGATAGGCCCAAGGTTCCACCGGTCTACCCTCGTTTGACCCGCGGCGGGAGCCTACTCCTACATGTCCAGCACACTTCTCTAAGTGTTATCGCATGCAACGTGGACGGTCACACCCGGGAGCTAGGTTTTCCATCTAGGGGCAATCCACCACCCTTGTGCATGTATGCTCGGGCCACACGCATGTTCCCGTGGCATCCCGGCACTCGGACGGTCGTTTTCCGAAGAAACCCTAATTCGAGGGACCCGCGGGTCTACCCCCGTAGCATTCTCCGTACGAGGGTTGAACAACACACTCTCTTGGTGGTTTAGGTTTTTTTAGGTCATATCTACATGGAAAACCAAGGATAGGCCCAAGGTTCCACCGGTCTACCCTCGTTTGACCCGCGGCGGGAGCCTACTCCTACATGTCCAGCACACTTCTCTAAGTGTTATCGCATGCAACGTGGACGGTCACACCCGGGAGCTAGGTTTTACATATAGGGGCAATCCACCACCCTTGTGCATGTATGCTAGGGCCACACGCATGTTCCCGTGGCATCCTGGCACTCGGACGGTCGTTTTCCGAAGAAACCCTAATTCGAGGGACCCGCGGGTCTACCCTCGTAGCATTCTCCGTACGAGGGTTGAACAATGCACTCTCTTGGTGGTTTAGGTTTGTTTAGGTCATATCTACATGGAAAACCAAGGATAGGCCCAAGGTTCCACCGGTCTACCCTCGTTTGACCCGCGGCGGGAGCCTACTCCTACATGTCCAGCACACTTCTCTAAGTGTTATCGCATGCAACGTGGACGGTCACACCCGGGAGCTAGGTTTTCCATCTAGGGGCAATCCACCACCCTTGTGCATGTATGCTAGGGCCACACGCATGTTCCCGTGGCATCCCGGCACTCGGACGGTCGTTTTCCGAAGAAACCCTAATTCGAGGGACCCGCGGGTCTACCCCCGTAGTATTCTCCTTACGAGGGTTGAACAACGCACTCTATTGGTGGTTTAGGTTTGTTTAGGTCATATCTACATGGAAAACCAAGGATAGGCCCAAGATTCCACCGGTCTACCCTCGTTTGACCCGCGGCGGGAGCCTACTCCTACATGTCCAGCACACTTCTCTAAGTGTTATCGCATGCAACGTGGACGGTCAAACCCGGGAGCTAGGTTTTCCATCTAGGGGCAATCCACCACCCTTGTGCATGTATGCTAGGGCCACACGCATGTTCCCGTGGCATCCCGGCACTCGGACGGTCGTTTTCCGACGAAACCCTAATTCGAGGGACCCGCGGGTCTACCCCCGTAGCATTCTCCGTATGAGGGTTGAACAACGCACTCTCTTGGTGGTTTAGGTTTGTTTAGGTCATATCTACATGGAAAACCAAGGATAGGCCCATGGTTCCACCGGTCTACCCTCGTTTGACCCGCGGCGGGAGCCTACTCCTACATGTCCAACACACTTCTCTAAGTGTTATCGCATGCAACGTGGACGGTCACACCCGGGAGCTAGGTTTTCCATCTAGGGGCAATCCACCACCCTTGTGCATGTATGCTCGGGCCACACGCATGTTCCCGTGGCATCCCGGCACTCGGACGGTCGTTTTCCGAAGAAACCCTAATTCGAGGGACCCGCGGGTCTACCCCCGTAGCATTCTCCGTACGAGGGTTGAACAACGCACTCTCTTGGTGGTTTAGGTTTGTTTAGGTCATATCTACATGGAAAACCAAGGATAGGCCCAAGGTTCCACCGGTCTACCCTCGTTTGACCCGCGGCGGGAGCCTACTCCTACATGTCCAGCACACTTCTCTAAGTGTTATCGCATGCAACGTGGACGGTCACACCCGGGAGCTAGGTTTTCCATCTAGGGGCAATCCACCACCCTTGTGCATGTATGCTAGGGCCACACGCATGTTCCCGTGGCATCCCGGCACTCGGACGGTCGTTTTCCGAAGAAACCCTAATTCGAGGGACCCGCGGGTCTACCCTCGTAGCATTCTCCGTACGAGGGTTGAACAATGCACTCTCTTGGTGGTTTAGGTTTTTTTAGGTCATATCTACATGGAAAACCAAGGATAGGCCCAAGGTTCCACCGGTCTACCCTCGTTTGACCCGCGGCGGGAGCCTACTCCTACATGTCCAGCACACTTCTCTAAGTGTTATCGCATGCAACGTGGACGGTCACACCCGGGAGCTAGGTTTTCCATCTAGGGGCAATCCACCACCCTTGTGCATGTATGCTAGGGCCACACGCATGTTCTCGTGGCATCCCGGCACTTGGGCATCCTTTTTCGACGAAACCCTAATCCGAGGGACCCGTGGGTCTACCCCCGTAGCATTCTCCGTACGAGGGTTGAACAACGCACTATCTTGGTGGTTTAGGTTTGTTTAGGTCATATCTACATGGAAAACCAAGGATAGGCCCATGGTTCCACCAGTCTACCCTCGTTTGACCCGCGGCGGGAGCCTACTCCTACATGTCCAGCACACTTCTCTAAGTGTTATCGCATGCAACGTGGACGGTCACACCCCGGAGCTAGGTTTTACATCTAGGGGCAATCCACCACCCTTGTGCATGTATGCTAGGGCCACACGCATGTTCCCGTGGCATCCCGACACTCGGACGGTCGTTTTCCGACGAAACCCTAATTCGTGGGACCCGTGGGTCTACCCCCGTAGCATTCTCCGTACGAGGGTTGAACAACGCACTCTCTTGGTGGTTTAGGTTTGTTTAGGTCATATCTACATGGAAAACCAAGGATAGGCCCATGGTTCCACCGGTCTACCCTCGTTTGACCCGCGGCGGGAGCCTACTCCTACATGTCCAGCACACTTCTCTAAGTGTTATCGCATGCAACGTGGACGGTCACACCCCGGAGCTAGGTTTTCCATCTAGGGGCAATCCACCACCCTTGTGCATGTATGCTAGGGCCACACGCATGTTCCCGTGGCATCCCGGCACTCGGACGGTCGTTTTCCGATGAAACCCTAATTCGAGGGACCCGCGGGTCTGCCCCCATAACATTCTCCGTACGAGGGTTGAACAACGCACTCTCTTGGTGGTTTAGGTTTGTTTAGGTCATATCTACATGGAAAACCAAGGATAGGCCCAAGGTTCCACCGGTCTACCCTCGTTTGACCCGCGGCGGGAGCCTACTCCTACATGTCCAGCACACTTCTCTAAGTGTTATCGCATGCAACGTGGACGGTCACACCCGGGACCTAGGTTTTCCATCTAGGGGCAATCCACCACCCTTGTGCATGTATGCTCGGGCCACACGCATGTTCCCGTGGCATCCCGGCACTCGGACGGTCGTTTTCCGAAGAAACCCTAATTCGAGGGACCCGCGGGTCTACCCCCGTAGCATTCTCCGTACGAGGGTTGAACAACGCACTCTCTTGGTGGTTTAGGTTTTTTTAGGTCATATCTACATGGAAAACCAAGGATAGGCCCAAGGTTCCACCGGTCTACCCTCGTTTGACCCGCGGCGGGAGCCTACTCCTACATGTCCAGCACACTTCTCTAAGTGTTATCGCATGCAACGTGGACGGTCACACCCGGGAGCTAGGTTTTACATCTAGGGGCAATCCACCACCCTTGTGCATGTATGATAGGGCCACACGCATGTTCCCGTGGCATCCTGGCACTCGGACGGTCGTTTTCCGAAGAAACCCTAATTCGAGGGACCCGCGGGTCTACCCTCGTAGCATTCTCCGTACGAGGGTTGAACAATGCACTCTCTTGGTGGTTTAGGTTTGTTTAGGTCATATCTACATGGAAAACCAAGGATAGGCCCAAGGTTCCACCGGTCTACCCTCGTTTGACCCGCGGCGGGAGCCTACTCCTACATGTCCAGCACACTTCTCTAAGTGTTATCGCATGCAACGTGGACGGTCACACCCGGGAGCTAGGTTTTCCATCTAGGGGCAATCCACCACCCTTGTGCATGTATGCTAGGGCCACACGCATGTTCCCGTGGCATCCCGGCACTCGGACGGTCGTTTTCCGAAGAAACCCTAATTCGAGGGACCCGCGGGTCTACCCCCGTAGTATTCTCCTTACGAGGGTTGAACAACGCACTCTATTGGTGGTTTAGGTTTGTTTAGGTCATATCTACATGGAAAACCAAGGATAGGCCCAAGGTTCCACCGGTCTACCCTCGTTTGACCCGCGGCGGGAGCCTACTCCTACATGTCCAGCACACTTCTCTAAGTGTTATCGCATGCAACGTGGACGGTCAAACCCGGGAGCTAGGTTTTCCATCTAGGGGCAATCCACCACCCTTGTGCATGTATGCTAGGGCCACACGCATGTTCCCGTGGCATCCCGGCACTCGGACGGTCGTTTTCCGACGAAACCCTAATTCGAGGGACCCACGGGTCTACCCCCGTAGCATTCTCCGTATGAGGGTTGAACAACGCACTCTCTTGGTGGTTTAGGTTTGTTTAGGTCATATCTACATGGAAAACCAAGGATAGGCCCAAGGTTCCACCGGTCTACCCTCGTTTGACCCGCGGCGGGAGCCTACTCCTACATGTCCAGCACACTTCTCTAAGTGTTATCGCATGCAACGTGGACGGTCACACCCGGGAGCTAGGTTTTCCATCTAGGGGCAATCCACCACCCTTGTGCATGTATGCTAGGGCCACACGCATGTTCTCGTGGCATCACGGCACTCGGGCGGTCCTTTTCCGAAGAAACCCTAATCCGAGGGACCCGCGGGTCTACCCCCGTAGCATTCTCCGTACGAGGGTTGAACAACGCACTCTCTTGGTGGTTTAGGTTTGTTTAGGTCATATCTACATGGAAAACCAAGGATAGGCCCAAGGTTCCACCGGTCTACCCTCGTTTGACCCGCGGCGGGAGCCTACTCCTACATGTCCAGCACACTTCTCTAAGTGTTATCGCATGCAACGTGGACGGTCACACCCGGGAGCTAGGTTTTCCATCTAGCAATCCACCACCCTTGTGCATGTATGCTAGGGCCACACGCATGTTCCCGTGGCATCCCGGCACTCGGACGGTCGTTTTCCGAAGAAACCGTAATTCGAGGGACCCGCGGGTCTACCCCCGTAGCATTCTCCGTACGAGGGTTGAACAACGCACTCTCTTGGTGGTTTAGGTTTGTTTAGGTCATATCTACATGGAAAACCAAGGATAGGCCCAAGGTTCCACCGGTCTACCCTCGTTTGACCCGCGGCGGTAGCCTACTCCTAAATGTCCAGCACACTTCTCGAAGTGTTATCGCATGCAACATGGACGGTCACACCCGGGAGCTAGGTTTTCCATCTAGGGGCAATCCACCACCCTTGTGCATGTATGCTAGGGCCACACGCATGTTCCCGTGGCATCCCGGCACTCGGACGGTCGTTTTCCGACGAAACCCTAATTCGAGGGACCCGCGGGTCTACCCCCGTAGCATTCTCCGTACGAGGGTTGAACAACGCACTCTCTTGGTGGTTTAGGTTTGTTTAGGTCATATATACATGGAAAACCAAGGATAGGCCCAAGGTTCCACCGGTCTACCCTCGTTTGACCCGCGGCGGGAGCCTACTCCTACATGTCCAGCACACTTCTCTAAGTGTTATCGCATGCAACGTGGACGGTCACACCCGGGAGCTAGGTTTTCCATCTAGGGGCAATCCACCACCCTTGTGCATGTATGCTAGGGCCACACGCATGTTCTCGTGGCATCCCGGCACTCGGGCGGTCCTTTTCCGACGAAACCCTAATCCGAGGGACCCGTGGGTCTACCCCTGTAGCATTTTCCGTACGAGGGTTGAACAACGCACTCTCTTGGTGGTTTAGGTTTGTTTAGGTCATATCTACATGGAAAACCAAGGATAGGCCCATGGTTCAACCGGTCTACCCTCGTTTGACCCGCGGCGGGAGCCTACTCCTACATGTCCAGCACACTTCTCTAAGTGTTATCGCATGCAACATGGACGGTCACACCCGGGAGTTAGGTTTTCCATCTAGGGGCAATCCACCACCCTTGTGCATGTATGCTAGGGCCACACGCATGTTCCCGTGGCATCCCGGCACTCGGACGGTCGTTTTCCGACGAAACCCTAATTCGAGGGACCCGCGGGTCTACCCCCGTAGCATTCTCCGTACGAGGGTTGAACAACGCACTCTCTTGGTGGTTTAGGTTTGTTTAGGTCATATATACATGGAAAACCAAGGATAGGCCCAAGGTTCCACCGGTCTACCCTCGTTTGACCCGCGGCGGGAGCCTACTCCTACATGTCCAGCACACTTCTCTAAGTGTTATCGCATGCAACGTGGACGGTCACACCCGGGAGCTAGGTTTTCCATCTAGGGGCAATCCACCACCCTTGTGCATGTATGCTAGGGCCACACGCATGTTCTCGTGGCATCCCGGCACTCGGGCGGTCCTTTTCCGACGAAACCCTAATCCGAGGGACCCGTGGGTCTACCCCCGTAGCATTTTCCGTACGAGGGTTGAACAACGCACTCTCTTGGTGGTTTAGGTTTGTTTAGGTCATATCTACATGGAAAACCAAGGATAGGCCCATGGTTCAACCGGTCTACCCTCGTTTGACCCGCGGCGGGAGCCTACTCCTACATGTCCAGCACACTTCTCTAAGTGTTATCGCATGCAACGTGGACGGTCACACCCCGGAGCTAGGTTTTCCATCTAGGGGCAATCCACCACCCTTGTGCATGTATGCTAGGGCCACACGCATGTTCCCGTGGCATCCCGGCACTCGGGCGGTCCTTTTCCGACGAAACCCTAATCCGAGGGACCCGTGGGTCTACCCCCGTAGCATTCTCCGTACGAGGGTTGAACAACGCACTCTCTTGGTGGTTTAGGTTTGTTTAGGTCATATCTACATGGAAAACCAAGGATAGGCCCAAGGTTCCACCGGTCTACCCTCGTTTGACCCGCGGCGGTAGCCTACTCCTACATGTCCAGCACACTTCTCGAAGTGTTATCGCATGCAACATGGACGGTCACACCCGGGAGCTAGGTTTTCCATCTAGGGGCAATCCACCACCCTTGTGCATGTATGCTAGGGCCACACGCATGTTCCCGCGGCATCCCGGCACTCGAGCGGTCCTTTTCCGACGAAACCCTAATCCGAGGGACCCGTGGGTCTACCCCCGTAGCACTCTCCGTACGAGGGTTGAACAACGCACTCTCTTGGTGGTTTAGGTTTGTTTAGGTCATATCTACATGGAAAACTAAGGATAGGCCCATGGTTCCACCGGTCTACCCTCGTTTGACCCGCGGCGGGAGCCTACTCCTACATGTCCAGCACACTTCTCTAAGTGTTATCGCATGCAACATGGACGGTCACACCCCGGAGCTAGGTTTTCCATCTAGGGGCAATCCACCACCCTCGTGCATGTATGCTAGGGTCACACGCTTGTTCCCGTGGCATCCCGGCACTCGGGCGGTCCTTTTCCGACGAAACCCTAATCCGAGGGACCCGCGGGTCTACCCCCGTAGCATTCTCCGTCCGAGGGTTGAACAACGCACTCTCTTGGTGGTTTAGGTTTGTTTAGGTCATATCTACATGGAAAACAAAGGATAGGCCCATGGTTCCACCGGTCTACCCTCGTTTGACCCGCGGCGGGAGCCTACTCCTACATGTCCAGCACACTTCTCTAAGTGTTATCGCATCCAACGTGGACGGTCACACCCCGGAGCTAGGTTTTCCATCTAGGGGCAATCCACCACCCTTGTGCATGTATGCTAGGGCCAAACGCATGTTCCCGTGGCATCCCGGCACTCAGGCGGTCCTTTTCCGACGAAACCCTAATCCGAGGGACCCGTGGGTCTACCCCCGTAGCATTCTCCGTACGAGGGTTGAACAACGCACTCTCCTGGTGGTTTAGGTTTGTTTAGGTAATATCTACATGGAAAACCAAGGATAGGCCCAAGGTTCCACCGGTCTACCCTCGTTTGACCCGCGGCGGGAGCCTACTCCTACATGTCCAGCACACTTCTCTAAGTGTTATCGCATGCAACGTGGACGGTCACACCCGGGAGCTAGGTTTTCCATCTAGGGGCAATCCACCACCCTTGTGAATGTATGCTAGGGCCACACGCATGTTCCCGTGGCATCCCGGCACTCGGGCGGTCCTTTTCCGACGAAACCCTAATCCGAGGGACCCGTGGGTCTACCCCCGTAGCATTCTCCGTACGAGGGTTGAACAACGCACTCTCTTGGTGGTTTAGGTTTGTTTAGGTCATATCTACATGGAAAACGAAGGATAGGCCCATGGTTCAACCGGTCTACCCTCGTTTGACCCGCGGCGGGAGCCTACTCCTACATGTCCAGCACACTTCTCTAAGTGTTATCGCATGCAACGTGGACGGTCACACCCCGGAGCTAGGTTTTCCATCTAGGGGCAATCCACCACCCTTGTGCATGTATGCTAGGGCCACACGCATGTTCCCGTGGCATCCCGGCAGTCGGGCGGTCCTTTTCCGACGAAACCCTAATCCGAGGGACCCGTGGGTCTACCCCCGTAGCATTCTCCGTACGAGGGTTGAACAACGCACTCTCTTGGTGGTTTAGGTTTGTTTAGGTCATATCTACATGGAAAACCAAGGATAGGCCCAAGGTTTCACCGGTCTACCCTCGTTTGACCCGCGGCGGTAGCCTACTCCTACATGTCCAGCACACTTCTCGAAGTGTTATCGCATGCAACATGGACGGTCACACCCGGGAGCTAGGTTTTCCATCTAGGGGCAATCCACCACCCTTGTGCATGTATGCTAGGGCCACACGCATGTTCCCGCGGCATCCCGGCACTCGAGCGGTCCTTTTCCGACGAAACCCTAATCCGAGGGACCCGTGGGTCTACCCCCGTAGCACTCTCCGTACGAGGGTTGAACAACGCACTCTCTTGGTGGTTTAGGTTTGTTTAGGTCATATCTACATGGAAAACTAAGGATAGGCCCATGGTTCCACCGGTCTACCCTCGTTTGACCCGCGGCGGGAGCCTACTCCTACATGTCCAGCACACTTCTCTAAGTGTTATCGCATGCAACATGGACGGTCACACCCCGGAGCTAGGTTTTCCATCTAGGGGCAATCCACCACCCTCGTGCATGTATGCTAGGGTCACACGCTTGTTCCCGTGGCATCCCGGCACTCGGGCGGTCCTTTTCCGACGAAACCCTAATCCGAGGGACCCGCGGGTCTACCCCGTAGCATTCTCCGTCTGAGGGTTGAACAACGCACTCTCTTGGTGGTTTAGGTTTGTTTAGGTCATATCTACATGGAAAACAAAGGATAGGCCCATGGTTCCACCGGTCTACCCTCGTTTGACCCGCGGCGGGAGCCTACTCCTACATGTCCAGCACACTTCTCTAAGTGTTATCGCATCCAACGTGGACGGTCACACCCGGAGCTAGGTTTTCCATCTAGGGGCAATCCACCACCCTTGTGCATGTATGCTAGGGCCAAACGCATGTTCCCGTGGCATCCCGGCACTCAGGCGGTCCTTTTCCGACGAAACCCTAATCCGAGGGACCCGTGGGTCTACCCCCGTAGCATTCTCCGTACGAGGGTTGAACAACGCACTCTCCTGGTGGTTTAGGTTTGTTTAGGTAATATCTACATGGAAAACCAAGGATAGGCCCAAGGTTCCACCGGTCTACCCTCGTTTGACCCGCGGCGGGAGCCTACTCCTACATGTCCAGCACACTTCTCTAAGTGTTATCGCATGCAACATGGACGGTCACACCCGGGAGCTAGGTTTTCCATCTAGGGGCAATCCACCACCCTTGTGAATGTATGCTAGGGCCACACGCATGTTCCCGTGGCATCCCGGCACTCGGGCGGTCCTTTTCCGACGAAACCCTAATCCGAGGGACCCGTGGGTCTACCCCCGTAGCATTCTCCGTACGAGGGTTGAACAACGCACTCTCTTGGTGGTTTAGGTTTGTTTAGGTCATATCTACATGGAAAACCAAGGATAGGCCCATGGTTCCACCGGTCTACCCTCGTTTGACCCGCAGCGGGAGCCTACTCGTACATGTCCAGCACACTTCTCTACGTGTTATCGCATGCAACGTGGACGGTCACACCCGGGAGCTAGGTTTTCCATCTAGGGGCAATCCACCACCCTTGTGCATCTATGCTAGGGCCACACGCATGTTCCCGTGGCATCCCGGCACTCGGGCGGTCCTTTTCCGACGAAACCCTAATCCGAGGGACCGGTGGGTCTACCCCCGTAGCATTCTCCGTACGAGGGTTGAACAATGCACTCTCTTGGTGGTTTAGGTTTGTTTAGGTCATATCTACATGGAAAACCAAGGATAGGCCCATGGTTCCACCGGTCTACCCTCGTTTGACCCGCGGCGGGAGCCTACTCCTACATGTCCAGCACACTTCTCTAAGTGTTATCGCATGCAACGTGGACGGTCACACCCGAGAGCTAGGTTTTCCATCTATGGGCAATCCACTACCCTTGTGCATGTATGCTAGGGACACACGCATGTTCCCGTGGCATCCCGGCACTCGGACGGTCGTTTTCCGACGAAACCCTAATTCGAGGGACCCGTGGGTCTACCCCCGTAGCATTCTCCGTACGAGGGTTGAAAAACGCACTCTCTTGGTGGTTTAGGTTTGTTTTGGTCATATCTACATGGAAAACCAAGGATAGGCCCATGGTTCCACCGGTCTACCCTCGTTTGACCCGCGGCGGGAGCCTACTCCTACATGTCCAGCACACTTCTCTAAGTGTTATCGCATGCAACGTGGACGGTCACACCCCGGAGCTAGGTTTTCCATCTAGGGGCAATCCACCACCCTTGTGCATGTATGCTAGGGCCACATGCATGTTCCCGTGGCATCCCGGCACTCGGGCGGTCCTTTTCCGACGAAACCCTAATCCGAGGGACCCGTGGGTGTACCCCCGTAGCATTCTCCGTACGAGGGTTGAACAACGCACTCTCTCGGTGGTTTAGGTTTGTTTAGGTCATATCTACATGGAAAACCAAGGATAGGCCAATGTTTCCACCGGTCTACCCTCGTTTGACCCGCGGCGGGAGCCTACTTCTACATGTCCAGCACACTTCTCTAAGTGTTATCGCATGCAACATGGACGGTCACACCCCTGAGCTAGGTTTTCCATCTAGGGGCAATCCACCACCCTTGTTCATGTATGCTAGGGCCACACGCATGTTCCCGTGGCATCCTGGCACTCGGGCGGTCCTTTTCCGACGAAACCCTAATCCGAGGGACCCGCGGGTCTACCCCCGTAGCATTCTCCGTACGAGGGTTGAACAACGCACTCTCTTGGTGGTTTAGGTTTGTTTAGGTCATATCTACATGTAAAACCAAGGATAGACCCATGGTTCCACCGGTCTACCCTCGTTTGACCCGCGGCGGGAGCCTACTCCTACATGTCCAACACACTTCTCTAAGTGTTATCGCATGCAACGTGGACGGTCACACCCCGGAGCTAGGTTTTCCATCTAGGGGCAATCCACCACCCTTGTGCATGTATGCTAGGGCCACACGCATGTTCCCGTGGCATCCCGGCACTCGGGCGGTCCTTTTCCGACGAAACCCTAATCCGAGGGACCCGCGGGTCTACCCCCGTAGCATTCTCCGTATGAGGGTTGAACAACACACTCTCTTGGTGGTTTAGGTTTGTTTAGGTCATATCTACATGGAAAACCAAGGATAGGCCCACGGTTCCACCGGTCTACCCTCGTTTGACCCGCGGCGGGAGCCTACTCCTACATGTCCAACACACTTCTCTAAGTGTTATCGCATGCAACGTGGACGGTCACACCCCGGAGCTAGGTTTTCCATCTAGGGGCAATCCACCACCCTTGTGCATGTATGCTAGGGCCACACGCATGTTCCCGTGGCATCGCGGCAGTCGGGCGGTCCTTTTCCGACGAAACCCTAATCCGAGGGACCCGTGGGTCTACCCCCGTAGCATTCTCCGTACGAGGGTTGAACAACGCACTCTCTTGGTGGTTTAGGTTTGTTTAGGTCATATCTACATGGAAAACCAAGGATAGGCCCATGGTTCCACCGGTCTACCCTCGTTTGACCCGCAGCGGGAGCCTACTCGTACATGTCCAGCACACTTCTCTACGTGTTATCGCATGCAACGTGGACGGTCACACCCGGGAGCTAGGTTTTCCATCTAGGGGCAATGCACCACCCTTGTGCATCTATGCTAGGGCCACACGCATGTTCCCGTGGCATCCCGGCACTCGGGCGGTCCTTTTCCGACGAAACCCTAATCCGAGGGACCGGTGGGTCTACCCCCGTAGCATTCTCCGTACGAGGGTTGAACAATGCACTCTCTTGGTGGTTTAGGTTTGTTTAGGTCATATCTACATGGAAAACCAAGGATAGGCCCATGGTTCCACCGGTCTACCCTCGTTTGACCCGCGGCGGGAGCCTACTCCTACATGTCCAGCACACTTCTCTAAGTGTTATCGCATGCAACGTGGACGGTCACACCCCAGAGCTAGGTTTTCCATCTATGGGCAATCCACTACCCTTGTGCATGTATGCTAGGGACACACGCATGTTCCCGTGGCATCCCGGCACTCGGACGGTCGTTTTCCGACGAAACCCTAATTCGAGGGACCCGTGGGTCTACCCCCGTAGCATTCTCCGTACGAGGGTTGAAAAACGCACTCTCTTGGTGGTTTAGGTTTGTTTTGGTCATATCTACATGGAAAACCAAGGATAGGCCCATGGTTCCACCGGTCTACCCTCGTTTGACCCGCGGCGGGAGCCTACTCCTACATGTCCAGCACACTTCTCCAAGTGTTATCGCATGCAACGTGGACGGTCACACCCCGGAGCTAGGTTTTCCATCTAGGGGCAATCCACCACCCTTGTGCATGTATGCTAGGGCCACATGCATGTTCTCGTGGCATCCCGGCACTCGGGCGGTCCTTTTCCGACGAAACCCTAATCCGAGGGACCCGTGGGTGTACCCCCGTAGCATTCTCCGTACGAGGGTTGAACAACGCACTCTCTCGGTGGTTTAGGTTTGTTTAGGTCATATCTACATGGAAAACCAAGGATAGGCCAATGTTTCCACCGGTCTACCCTCGTTTGACCCGCGGCGGGAGCCTACTTCTACATGTCCAGCACACTTCTCTAAGTGTTATCGCATGCAACATGGACGGTCACACCCCTGAGCTAGGTTTTCCATCTAGGGGCAATCCACCACCCTTGTTCATGTATGCTAGGGCCACACGCATGTTCTCGTGGCATCCTGGCACTCGGGCGGTCCTTTTCCGACGAAACCCTAATCCGAGGGACCCGCGGGTCTACCCCCGTAGCATTCTCCGTACGAGGGTTGAACAACGCACTCTCTTGGTGGTTTAGGTTTGTTTAGGTCATATCTACATGGAAAACCAAGGATAGACCCATGGTTCCACCGGTCTACCCTCGTTTGACCCGCGGCGGGAGCCTACTCCTACATGTCCAACACACTTCTCTAAGTGTTATCGCATGCAACGTGGACGGTCACACCCCGGAGCTAGGTTTTCCATCTAGGGGCAATCCACCACCCTTGTGCATGTATGCTAGGGCCACACGCATGTTCCCGTGGCATCCCGGCACTCGGGCGGTCCTTTTCCGACGAAACCCTAATCCGAGGGACCCGCGGGTCTACCCCCGTAGCATTCTCCGTATGAGGGTTGAAAAACACACTCTCTTGGTGGTTTAGGTTTGTTTAGGTCATATCTACATGGAAAACCAAGGATAGGCCCACGGTTCCACCGGTCTACCCTCGTTTGACCCGCGGCGGGAGCCTACTCCTACATGTCCAACACACTTCTCTAAGTGTTATCGCATGCAACGTGGACGGTCACACCCCGGAGCTAGGTTTTCCATCTAGGGGCAATCCACCACCCTTGTGCATGTATGCTAGGGCCACACGCATGTTCCCGTGGCATCGCGGCAGTCGGGCGGTCCTTTTCCGACGAAACCCTAATCCGAGGGACCCGTGGGTCTACCCCCGTAGCATTCTCCGTACGAGGGTTGAACAACGCACTCTCTTGGTGGTTTAGGTTTGTTTAGGTCATATCTACATGGAAAACCAAGGATAGGCCCAAGGTTCCACCGGTCTACCCTCGTTTGACCCGTGGCGGGAGCCTACTCCTACATGTCCAGCACACTTCTCTAAGTGTTATCGCATGCAACGTGGACGGTCACACCCGGGAGCTAGTTTTTCCATCTAGGGGCAATCCACCACCCTTGTGCATGTATGCTAGGGCCACACGCATGTTCCCGTGGCATCGCGGCAGTCGGGCGGTCCTTTTCCGACGAAACCCTAATCCGAGGGACCCGTGGGTCTACCCCCGTAGCATTTTCCGTACGAGGGTTGAACAACGCACTCTCTTGGTGGTTTAGGTTTGTTTAGGTCATATCTACATGGAAAACCAAGGATAGGCCCATGGTTCAACCGGTCTACCCTCGTTTGACCCGCGGCGGGAGCCTACTCCTACATGTCCAACACACTTCTCTAAGTGTTATCGCATGCAACGTGGACGGTCACACCCCGGAGCTAGGTTTTCCATCTAGGGGCAATCCACCACCCTTGTGCATGTATGCTAGGGCCACACGCATGTTCCCGTGGCATCGCGGCACTCGGGCGGTCCTTTTCCGACGAAACCCTAATCCGAGGGACCGGTGGGTCTACCCCCATAGCATTCTCCGTACGAGGGTTGAACAATGCACTCTCTTGGTGGTTTAGGTTTGTTTAGGTCATATCTACATGGAAAACCAAGGATAGGCCCATGGTTCCACCGGTCTACCCTCGTTTGACCCGCGGCGGGAGCCTACTCCTACATGTCCAGCACACTTCTCTAAGTGTTATCGCATGCAACGTGGACGGTCACACCCCAGTGCTAGGTTTTCCATCTATGGGCAATCCACTACCCTTGTGCATGTATGCTAGGGCCACACGCATGTTCCCGTGGCATCCCGGCACTCGGACGGTCGTTTTCCGACGAAACCCTAATTCGAGGGACCCGTGGGTCTACCCCCGTAGCATTCTCCGTACGAGGGTTGAAAAACGCACTCTCTTGGTGGTTTAGGTTTGTTTTGGTCATATCTACATGGAAAACCAAGGATAGGCCCATGGTTCCACCGGTCTACCCTCGTTTGACCCGCGGCGGGAGCCTACTCCTACATGTCCAGCACACTTCTCTAAGTGTTATCGCATGCAACGTGGACGGTCACACCCCGGAGCTAGGTTTTCCATCTAGGGGCAATCCACCACCCTTGTGCATGTATGCTAGGGCCACATGCATGTTCCTGTGGCATCCCGGCACTCGGGCGGTCCTTTTCCGACGAAACCCTAATCCGAGGGACCCGTGGGTGTACCCCCGTAGCATTCTCCATACGAGGGTTGAACAACGCACTCTCTCGGTGGTTTAGGTTTGTTTAGGTCATATCTACATGGAAAACCAAGGATAGGCCAATGGTTCCACCGGTCTACCCTCGTTTGACCCGCGGCGGGAGCCTACTTCTACATGTCCAGCACACTTCTCTAAGTGTTATCGCATGCAACATGGACGGTCACACCCCTGAGCTAGGTTTTCCATCTAGGGGAAATCCACCACCCTTGTTCATGTATGCTAGGGCCACACGCATGTTCCCGTGGCATCCCGGCACTTGGGCGGTCCTTTTCCGACGAAACCCTAATCCGTGGGACCCGCGGGTCTACCCCCGTAGCATTCTCCGTACGAGGGTTGAACAACGCACTCTCTTGGTGGTTTAGGTTTGTTTAGGTCATATCTACATGGAAAACCAAGGATAGACCCATGGTTCCACCGGTCTACCCTCGTTTGACCCGCGGCGGGAGCCTACTCCTACATGTCCAACACACTTCTCTAAGTGTTATCGCATGCAACGTGGACGGTCACACCCCGGAGCTAGGTTTTCCATCTAGGGGCAATCCAGCACCCTTGTGCATGTATGCTAGGGCCACACGCATGTTCCCGTGGCATCCCGGCACTCGGGCGGTCCTTTTCCGACGAAACCCTAATCCGAGGGACCCGCGGGTCTACCCCCGTAGCATTCTCCGTACGAGGGTTGAACAACACACTCTCTTGGTGGTTTAGGTTTGTTTAGGTCATATCTACATGGAAAACCAAGGATAGGCCCATGGTTCCACCGGTCTACCCTCGTTTGACCCGCGGCGGGAGCCTACTCCTACATGTCCAACACACTTCTCTAAGTGTTATCGCATGCAACGTGGACGGTCACACCCCGGAGCTAGGTTTTCCATCTAGGGGCAATCCACCACCCTTGTGCATGTATGCTAGGGCCACACGCATGTTCCCGTGGCATCGCGGCAGTCGGGCGGTCCTTTTCCGACGAAACCCTAATCCGAGGGACCCGTGGGTCTACCCCCGTAGCATTCTCCGTACGAGGGTTGAACAACGCACTCTCTTGGTGGTTTAGGTTTGTTTAGGTCATATCTACATGGAAAACCAAGGATAGGCCCAAGGTTCCACCGGTCTACCCTCGTTTGACCCGCGGCGGGAGCCTACTCCTACATGTCCAGCACACTTCTCTAAGTGTTATCGCATGCAACGTGGACGTTCACACCCGGGAGCTAGTTTTTCCATCTAGGGGCAATCCACCACCCTTGTGCATGTATGCTAGGGCCACACGCATGTTCCCGTGGCATCGCGGCAGTCGGGCGGTCCTCTTCCGACGAAACCCTAATCCGAGGGACCCGTGGGTCTACCCCC
The DNA here is from genome assembly GCA_916181665.1 of Avena sativa. Lineage (NCBI taxonomy): Eukaryota > Viridiplantae > Streptophyta > Magnoliopsida > Poales > Poaceae > Avena > Avena sativa. The sequence goes on from OV702280.1 coordinate 326,502,608, forward strand.
GTAGCATTTTCCGTACGAGGGTTGAACAACGCACTCTCTTGGTGGTTTAGGTTTGTTTAGGTCATATCTACATGGAAAACCAAGGATAGGCCCATGGTTCAACCGGTCTACCCTCGTTTGACCCGCGGCGGGAGCCTACTCCTACATGTCCAGCACACTTCTCTAAGTGTTATCGCATGCAACGTGGACGGTCACACCCCGGAGCTAGGTTTTCCATCTAGGGGCAATCCACCACCCTTGTGCATGTATGCTAGGGCCACACGCATGTTCCCGTGGCATCCCGGCACTCGGGCGGTCCTTTTCCGACGAAACCCTAATCCGAGGGACCCGTGGGTCTACCCCCGTAGCATTCTCCGTACGAGGGTTGAACAACGCACTCTCTTGGTGGTTTAGGTTTGTTTAGGTCATATCTACATGGAAAACCAAGGATAGGCCCAAGGTTCCACCGGTCTACCCTCGTTTGACCCGCGGCGGTAGCCTACTCCTACATGTCCAGCACACTTCTCGAAGTGTTATCGCATGCAACATGGACGGTCACACCCGGGAGCTAGGTTTTCCATCTAGGGGCAATCCACCACCCTTGTGCATGTATGCTAGGGCCACACGCATGTTCCCGTGGCATCCCGGCACTCGGGCGGTCCTTTTCCGACGAAACCCTAATCCGAGGGACCCGTGGGTCTACCCCCGTAGCATTCTCCGTACGAGGGTTGAACAACGCACTCTCTTGGTGGTTTAGGTTTGTTTAGGTCATATCTACATGGAAAACCAAGGATAGGCCCATGGTTCCACCGGTCTACCCTCGTTTGACCCGCGGCGGGAGCCTACTCGTACATGTCCAGCACACTTCTGTAAGTGTTATCGCATGCAACGTGGACGGTCACACCCGGGAGCTAGGTTTTCCATCTAGGGGCAATCCACCACCCTTGTGCATGTATGCTACGGCCACACGCATGTTCCCGTGGCATCCCGGCACTCGGGCGGTCCTTTTCCGACGAAACCCTAATCCGAGGGACCGGTGGGTCTACCCCCGTAGCATTCTCCGTACGAGGGTTGAACAATGCACTCTATTGGTGGTTTAGGTTTGTTTAGGTCATATCTACATGGAAAACCAAGGATAGGCCCAAGGTTCCACCGGTCTACCCTCGTTTGACCCGCGGCGGGAGCCTACTCCTACATGTCCAGCACACTTCTCTAAGTGTTATCGCATGCAACGTGGACGGTCACACCCCAGATCTAGGTTTTCCATCTATGGGCAATCCACTACCCTTGTGCATGTATGCTAGGGCCACACACATGTTCCCGTGGCATCCCGGCTCTCGGACGGTCGTTTTCCGACGAAACCCTAATTCGAGGGACCCGTGGGTCTACCCCCGTAGCATTCTCCGTACGAGGGTTGAAAAACGCACTCTCTTGGTGGTTTAGGTTTGTTTTGGTCATATCTACATGGAAAACCAAGGATAGGCCCATGCTTCCACCGGTCTACCCTCGTTTGACCCGCGGCGGGAGCCTACTCCTACATGTCCAGCACACTTCTCTAAGTGTTATCGCATGCAACGTGGACGGTCACACCCCGGAGCTAGGTTTTCCATCTAGGGGCAATCCTCTACCCTTGTGCATGTATGCTAGGGCCACATGCATGTTCCCGTGGCATCCCGGCACTCGGGCGGTCCTTTTCCGACGAAACCCTAATCCGAGGGACCCGTGGGTCTACCCCCGTAGCATTCTCCGTACGAGGGTTGAACAACGCACTCTCTCGGTGGTTTAGGTTTGTTTAGGTCATATCTACATGGAAAACCAAGGATAGGCCAATGGTTCCACCGGTCTACCCTCGTTTGACCCGCGGCGGGAGCCTACTTCTACATGTCCAGCACACTTCTCTAAGTGTTATCGCATGCAACATGGACGGTCACACCCCTGAGATAGGTTTTCCATCTAGGGGCAATCCACCACCCTTGTTCATGTATGCTAGGGCCACACGCATGTTCCCGTGGCATCCCGGCACTCGGGCGGTCCTTTTCCGACGAAACCCTAATCCGAGGGACCCGCGGGTCTACCCCCGTAGCATTCTCTGTACGAGGGTTGAACAACGCACTCTCTTGGTGGTTTAGGTTTGTTTAGGTCATATCTACATGGAAAACCAAGGATAGACCCATGGTTCCACCGGTCTACCCTCGTTTGACCCGCGGCGGGAGCCTACTCCTACATGTCCAACACACTTCTCTAAGTGTTATCGCATGCAACGTGGACGGTCACACCCCGGAGCTAGGTTTTCCATCTAGGGGCAATCCACCACCCTTGTGCATGTATGCTAGGGCCACACGCATGTTCCCGTGGCATCCCGGCACTAGGGCGGTCCTTTTCCGACGAAACCCTAATCCGAGGGACCCGCGGGTCTACCCCCGTAGCATTCTCCGTACGAGGGTTGAACAACACACTCTCTTGGTGGTTTAGGTTTGTTTAGGTCATATCTACATGGAAAACCAAGGATAGGCCCATGGTTCCACCGGTCTACCCTCGTTTGACCCGCGGCGGGAGCCTACTCCTACATGTCCAACACACTTCTCTAAGTGTTATCGCATGCAACGTGGACGGTCACACCCCGGAGCTAGGTTTTCCATCTAGGGGCAATCCACCACCCTTGTGCATGTATGCTAGGGCCACACGCATGTTCCCGTGGCATCGCGGCAGTCGGGCGGTCCTTTTCCGACGAAACCCTAATCCGAGGGACCCGTGGGTCTACCCCCGTAGCATTCTCCGTACGAGGGTTGAACAACGCACTCTCTTGGTGGTTTAGGTTTGTTTAGGTCATATCTACATGGAAAACCAAGGATAGGCCCAAGGTTCCACCGGTCTACCCTCGTTTGACCCGCGGCGGGAGCCTACTCCTACATGTCCAGCACACTTCTCTAAGTGTTATCGCATGCAACGTGGACGATCACACCCGGGAGCTAGTTTTTCCATCTAGGGGCAATCCACCACCCTTGTGCATGTATGCTAGGGCCACACGCATGTTCCCGTGGCATCGCGGTAGTCGGGCGGTCCTTTTCCGACGAAACCCTAATCCGAGGGACCCGTGGGTCTACCCCCGTAGCATTCTCCGTACGAGGGTTGAACAACGCACTCTCTTGGTGGTTTAGGTTTGTTTAGGTAATATCTACATGGAAAACCAAGGATAGGCCCAAGGTTCCACCGGTCTACCCTCGTTTGACCCGCGGCGGGAGCCTACTCCTACATGTCCAGCACACTTCTCTAAGTGTTATCGCATGCAACATGGACGGTCACACCCGGGAGCTAGGTTTTCCATCTAGGGGCAATCCACCACCCTTGTGCATGTATGCTAGGTCCACACGCATGTTCCCGTGGCATCCCGTCACTCAGGCGGTCCTTTTCCGACGAAACCCTAATCCGAGGGACCCGTGGGTCTACCCCCGTAGCATTCTCCGTACGAGGGTTGAACAACGCACTCTCTTGGTGGTTTAGGTTTGTTTAGGTAATATCTACATGGAAAACCAAGGATAGGCCCAAGGTTCCACCGGTCTACCCTCGTTTGACCCGCGGCGGGAGCCTACTCCTACATGTCCAGCACACTTCTCTAAGTGTTATCGCATGCAACGTGGACGGTCACACCCGGGAGCTAGGTTTTCCATCTAGGGGCAATCCACCACCCTTGTGCATGTATGCTAGGGCCACACGCATGTTCCCGTGGCATCCCGTCACTCGGGCGGTCCTTTTCCGACGAAACCCTAATCCGAGGGACCCGTGGGTCTACCCCCGTAGCATTCTCCGTACGAGGGTTGAACAACGCACTCTCTTGGTGGTTTAGGTTTGTTTAGGTCATATCTACATGGAAAACCAAGGATATGCCCATGGTTCCACCGGTCTACCCTCGTTTGACCCGCGACGGGAGCCTACTCCTACATGTCCAGCACACTTCTCTAAGTGTTATCGCATGCAACGTGGACGGTCACACCCGGGAGCTAGGTTTTCCATCTAGGGGCAATCCACCACCCTTGTGCATGTATGCTAGGGCCACACGCATGTTCCCGTGGCATCCCGTCACTCGGGCGGTCCTTTTCCGATGAAACCCTAATCCGAGGGACCCGTGGGTCTACCCCCGTAGCATTCTCCGTACGAGGGTTGAACAACGCACTCTCTTGGTGGTTTAGGTTTGTTTAGGTCATATCTACATGGAAAACCAAGGATATGCCCATGGTTCCACCGGTCTACCCTCGTTTGACCCGCGGCGGGAGCCTACTCCTACATGTCCAGCACACTTCTCTAAGTTTTATCGCATGCAACGTGGACGGTCACACCCCGGAGTTAGGTTTTCCATCTAGGGGCAATCCACCACCCTTGTGCATGTATGCTAGGGCCACACGCATGTTCCCGTGGCATCCTGGCACTCGGTCGGTCCTTTTCCGACGAAACCCTAATCCGAGGGACCCGTGGGTCTACCCCCGTAGCATTCTCCGTACGAGGGTTGAACAACGCACTCTCTTGGTGGTTTAGGTTTGTTTAGGTCATATCTACATGGAAAACCAAGGATAGGCCCAAGGTTCCACCGGTCTACCCTCGTTTGACCCGCGGCGGGAGCCTACTCCTACATGTCCAACACACTTCTCTAAGTGTTATCGCATGCAACGTGGACGGTCACACCTGGGAGCTAGGTTTTCCATCTAGGGGCAATCCACCACCCTTGTGCATGTATGCTAGGGCCACACGCATGTTCCCGTGGCATCCCGGCACTCGGGCGGTCATTTTCCGATGAAACCCTAATCTGAGGGACCTGTGGGTCTACCCCCGTAGCATTCTCCGTACGAGGGTTGAACAACGCACTCTCTTGGTGGTTTAGGTTTGTTTAGGTCATATCTACATGGAAAACCAAGGATAGGCCCATGGTTCCACCGGTCTACCCTCGTTTGACCCGCGGCGGGAGCCTACTCGTACATGTCCAGCACACTTCTCTAAGTGTTATCGCATGCAACGTGGACGGTCACACCCGGGAGCTAGGTTTTCCATCTAGGGGCAATCCACCACCCTTGTGCATGTATGCTACGGCCACACGCATGTTCCCGTGGCATCCCGGCACTCGGGCGGTCCTTTTCCGACGAAACCCTAATCCGAGGGACCGGTGGGTCTACCCCCGTAGCATTCTCCGTACGAGGGTTGAACAATGCACTCTCTTGGTGGTTTAGGTTTTTTTAGGTCATATCTACATGGAAAACCAAGGATAGGCCCATGGTTCCACCGGTCTACCCTCGTTTGACCCGCGGCGGGAGCCTACTCCTACATGTCCAGCACACTTCTCTAAGTGTTATCGCATGCAACGTGGACGGTCACACCCCAGAGCTAGGTTTTCCATCTATGGGCAATCCACTACCCTTGTGCATGTATGCTAGGGCCACACGCATGTTCCCGTGGCATCCCGGCACTCGGACGGTCGTTTTCCGACGAAACCCTAATTCGAGGGACCCGTGGGTCTACCCCCGTAGCATTCTCCGTACGAGGGTTGAAAAACGCACTCTCTTGGTGGTTTAGGTTTGTTTTGGTCATATCTACATGGAAAACCAAGGATAGGCCCATGGTTCCACCGGTCTACCCTCGTTTGACCCGCGGCGGGAGCCTACTCCTACATGTCCAGCACACTTCTCTAAGTGTTATCGCATGCAACGTGGACGGTCACACCCCGGAGCTAGGTTTTCCATCTAGGGGCAATCCACTACCCTTGTGCATGTATGCTAGGGCCACATGCATGTTCCCGTGGCATCCCGGCACTCGGGCGGTCCTTTTTCGACGAAACCCTAATCCGAGGGACCCGTGGGTCTACCCCCGTAGCATTCTCCGTACGAGGGTTGAACAACGCACTCTCTCGGTGGTTTAGGTTTGTTTAGGTCATATCTACATGGAAAACCAAGGATAGACCCATGGTTCCACCGGTCTACCCTCGTTTGACCCGCGGCGGGAGCCTACTTCTACATGTCCAACACACTTCTCTAAGTGTTATCGCATGCAACGTGGACGGTCACACCCCTGAGCTAGGTTTTCCATCTAGGGGCAATCCACCACCCTTGTGCATGTATGCTAGGGCCACACGCATGTTCCCGTGGCATCCCGGCACTCGGGCGGTCCTTTTCCGACGAAACCCTAATCCGAGGGACCCGCGGGTCTACCCCCGTAGCATTCTCCGTACGAGGGTTGAACAACACACTCTCTTGGTGGTTTAGGTTTGTTTAGGTCATATCTACATGGAAAACCAAGGATATGCCCATGGTTCCACCGGTCTACCCTCGTTTGACCCGCGGCGGGAGCCTACTCCTACATGTCCAACACACTTCTCTAAGTGTTATCGCATGCAACGTGGACGGTCACACCCCGGAGCTAGGTTTTCCATCTAGGGGCAATCCACCACCCTTGTGCATGTATGCTAGGGCCACACGCATGTTCCCGTGGCATCGCGGCAGTCGGGCGGTCCTTTTCCGACGAAACCCTAATCCGAGGGACCCGTGGGTCTACCCCCGTAGCATTCTCCGTACGAGGGTTGAACAACGCACTCTCTTGGTGGTTTAGGTTTGTTTAGGTCATATCTACATGGAAAACCAAGGATAGGACCAAGGTTCCACCGGTCTACCCTCGTTTGACCCGCGGCGGGAGCCTACTCCTACATGTCCAGCACACTTCTCTAAGTGTTATCGCATGCAACGTGGACGGTCACACCCGGGAGCTAGGTTTTCCATCTAGGGGCAATCCACCACCCTTGTGCATGTATGCTAGGGCCACACGCATGTTCCCGTGGCATCCCGTCACTCGGGCGGTCCTTTTCCGATGAAACCCTAATCCGAGGGACCCGTGGGTCTACCCCCGTAGCATTCTCCGTACGAGGGTTGAACAACGCACTCTCTTGGTGGTTTAGGTTTGTTTAGGTCATATCTACATGGAAAACCAAGGATATGCCCATGGTTCCACCGGTCTACCCTCGTTTGACCCGCGGCGGGAGCCTACTCCTACATGTCCAGCACACTTCTCTAAGTGTTATCGCATGCAACGTGGACGGTCACACCCCGGAGTTAGGTTTTCCATCTAGGGGCAATCCACCACCCTTGTGCATGTATGCTAGGGCCACACGCATGTTCCCGTGGCATCCTGGCACTCGGTCGGTCCTTTTCCGACGAAACCCTAATCCGAGGGACCCGTGGGTCTACCCCCGTAGCATTCTCCGTACGAGGGTTGAACAACGCACTCTCTTGGTGGTTTAGGTTTGTTTAGGTCATATCTACATGTAAAACCAAGGATAGGCCCAAGGTTCCACCGGTCTACCCTCGTTTGACCCGCGGCGGGAGCCTACTCCTACATGTCCAACACACTTCTCTAAGTGTTATCGCATGCAACGTGGACGGTCACACCTGGGAGCTAGGTTTTCCATCTAGGGGCAATCCACCACCCTTGTGCATGTATGCTAGGGCCACACGCATGTTCCCGTGGCATCCTGGCACTTGGGCGGTCCTTTTCCGACGAAACCCTAATCCGAGGGAGCCGTGGGTCTACCCCCGTAGCATTCTCCGTACGAGGGTTGAACAACGCATTATCTTGGTGGTTTATGTTTGTTTAGGTCATATCTACATGGAAAACCAAGGATAGGCCCATGGTTCCACCGGTCTACCGTCGTTTGACCCGCGGCGGGAGCCTACTCCTACATGTCCAGCACACTTCTCTAAGTGTTATCGCATGCAACGTGGACGGTCACACCCCGGAGCTAGGTTTTCCATCTAGGGGCAATCCACCACCCTTGTGCATGTATGCTAGGGCCACACGCATGTTCCCGTGGCATCCCGGCACTCGGACGGTCGTTTTCCGACGAAACCCTAATTCGTGGGACCCGTGGGTCTACCCCCGTAGCATTCTCCGTACGAGGGTTGAACAACGCACTCTCTTGGTGGTTTAGGTTTGTTTAGGTCATATCTACATGGAAAACCAAGGATAGGCCCATGGTTCCACCGGTCTACCGTCGTTTGACCCGCGGCGGGAGCCTACTCCTACATGTCCAACACACTTCTCGAAGTGTTATCGCATGCAACGTGGACGGTCACACCCTGGAGCTAGGTTTTCCATCTAGGGGCAATCCACCACCCTTGTGCATGTATGCTAGGGCCACACGCATGTTCCCGTGGCATCCCGGCACTCGGACGGTCGTTTTCCGACGAAACCCTAATCCGAGGGACCCGCGGGTCTACCCCCGTAACATTCTCCGTACGAGGGTTGAACAACGCACTCTCTTGGTGGTTTAGGTTTGTTTAGGTCATATCTACATGGAAAACCAAGGATAGGCCCAAGGTTCCACCGGTCTACCCTCGTTTGACCCGCGGCGGGAGCCTACTCCTACATGTCCAACACACTTCTCTAAGTGTTATCGCATGCAACGTGGACGGTCACACCCTGGAGCTATTTTTTCCATCTAGGGGCAATCCACCACCCTTGTGCATGTATGCTAGGGCCACACGCATGTTCCCGTGGCATCCCGGCACTCGGACGGTCGTTTTCCGACGAAACCCTAATCCGAGGGACCCGCGGGTCTACCCCCGTAACATTCTCCGTACGAGGGTTGAACAACGCACTCTCTTGGTGGTTTAGGTTTGTTTAGGTCATATCTACATGGAAAACCAAGGATAGGCCCAAGGTTCCACCGGTCTACCCTCGTTTGACCCGCGACGGGAGCCTACTCCTACATGTCCAGCACACTTCTCTAAGTGTTGTCGCATGCAACGTGGACGGTCACACCCGGGAGATAGGTTTTCCATCTAGGGGCAATCCACCACCCTTGTGCATGTATGCTAGGGCCACACGCATGTTCCCGTGGCATCCCGGCACTCGGGCGGTCGTTTTCCGAAGAAACCCTAATCCGAGGGACCCGCGGGTCTACCCCCGTAGCATTTTCCGTACGAGGGCTGAACAACGCACTCTCTTGGTGGTTTAGGTTTGTTTAGGTCATATCTACATGGAAAACCAAGGATAGGCCCATGGTTCAACCGGTCTACCCTCGTTTGACCCGCGGCGGGAGCCTACTCCTACATGTCCAGCACACTTCTCTAAGTGTTATCGCATGCAACATGGACGGTCACACCCGGGAGCTAGGTTTTCCATCTAGGGGCAATCCACCACCCTTGTGCATGTATGCTAGGGCCACACGCATGTTCCCGTGGCATCCCGGCACTCGGACGGTCGTTTTCCGACGAAACCCTAATTCGAGGGACCCGCGGGTCTACCCCCGTAGCATTCTCCGTACGAGGGTTGAACAACGCACTCTCTCGGTGGTTTAGGTTTGTTTAGGTCATATCTACATGGAAAACCAAGGATAGGCCCATGGTTCCACCGGTCTACCCTCGTTTGACCCGCGGCGGGAGCCTACTCCTACATGTCCAGCACACTTCTCTAAGTGTTATCGCATGCAACGTGGACGGTCACACCCCGGAGCTAGGTTTTCCATCTAGGGGCAATCCACCACCCTTGTGCATGTATGCTAGGGCCACACGCATGTTCCCGTGGCATCGCGGCAGTCGGGCGGTCCTTTTCCGACGAAACCCTAATCCGAGGGACCCGTGGGTCTACCCCCGTAGCATTCTCCGTACGAGGGTTGAACAACGCACTCTCTTGGTGGTTTAGGTTTGTTTAGGTCATATCTACATGGAAAACCAAGGATAGGCCCAAGGTTCCACCGATCTACCCTCGTTTGACCCGCGGCGGGAGCCTACTCCTACATGTCCAGCACACTTCTCTAAGTGTTATCGCATGCAACATGGACGGTCACACCCGGGAGCTAGGTTTTCCATCTAGGGGAAATCCACCACCCTTGTGCATGTATGCTAGGGCCACACGCATGTTCCCGTGGCATCCCGGCACTCGGGCGGTCCTTTTCCGACGAAACCCTAATCCGAGGGACCCGTGGGTCTACCCCCGTAGCATTCTCCGTGCGAGGGTTGAACAACGCACTCTCTTGGTGGTTTAGGTTTGTTTAGGTCATATCTACATGGAAAACCAAGGATAGGCCCATGGTTCCACCGGTCTACCCTCGTTTGACCCGCGGCGGGAGCCTACTCCTACATGTCCAGCACACTTCTCTAAGTGTTATCGCATGCAACGTGGACGGTCACACCCCGGAGTTAGGTTTTCCATCTAGGGGCAATCCACCACCCTTGTGCATGTATGCTAGGGCCACAAGCATGTTCCCGTGGCATCCCGGCACTCGGGCGGTCCTTTTCCGACGAAACCCTAATCCGAGGGACCCGTGGGTCTACCCCCGTAGCATTCTCCGTGCGAGGGTTGAACAACGCACTCTCTTGGTGGTTTAGGTTTGTTTAGGTCATATCTACATGGAAAACCAAGGATAGGCCCATGGTTCCACCGGTCTACCCTCGTTTGACCCGCGGCGGGAGCCTACTCCTACATGTCCAGCACACTTCTCTAAGTGTTATCGCATGCAACGTGGACGGTCACACCCCGGAGTTAGGTTTTCCATCTAGGGGCAATCCACCACCCTTGTGCATGTATGCTAGGGCCACAAGCATGTTCCCGTGGCATCCCGGCACTCGGGCGGTCCTTTTCCGATGAAACCCTAATCCGAGGGACCCGTGGGTGTACCCCTGTAGCATTCTCCGTACGAGGGTTGAACAACGCACTCTCTTGGTGGTTTATGTTTGTTTAGGTCATATCTACATGGAAAACCAAGGATAGGCCCAAGGTTCCACCGGTCTACCCTCGTTTGACCCGAGGCGGGAGCCTACTCCTACATGTTCAGCACACTTCTCTAAGTATTATCGCATGCAACGTGGACGGTCACACCTGGGAGCTAGGTTTTCCATCTAGGGGCAATCCAGCACCCTTGTGCATGTATGCTAGGGCCACACGCATGTTCCCGTGGCATCCCGGCACTTGGGCGGTCCTTTTCCGACGAAACCCTAATCCGAGGGACCCGTGGGTCTACCCCCGTAGCATTCTCCGTACGAGGGTTGAACAACGCACTCTCTTGGTGGTTTAGGTTTGTTTAGGTCATATCTACATGGAAAACCAAGGATAGGCCCAAGGTTCCACCGGTCTACCCTCGTTTGACCCGCGGCGGGAGCCTACTCCTACATGTCCAGCACACTTCTCTAAGTGTTATCGCATGCAACGTGGACGGTCACACCCGGGAGCTAGGTTTTCCAGCTAGGGGCAATCCACCACCCTTGTGCATGTATGCTAGGGCCACACGCATGTTCCCGTGGCATCCCGGCACTCGGACGGTCCTTTTCCGACGAAACCCTAATCCGAGGGACCCGCGGGTCTACCCCCGTAGCATTCTCCGTACGAGGGTTGGACAACGCACTCTCTTGGTGGTTTAGGTTTGTTTAGGTCATATCTACATGGAAAACCAAGGATAGGCCCATGGGTCCACCGGTCTACCCTCGTTTGACCCGCGATGGGAGCCTACTCCTACATGTCCAGCACACTTCTCTAAGTGTTATCGCATGCAACATGGAGCCCCCCTCCTCCTATAAAAGGAGCCCCCCTCCTCACTTGTCTCTCACACCTCCTCATGAAGGATCTCTCTCCCCCTCTAGAATTTATCCCCCATGGTCTCGGACTAGCGAGATACATGTTCCCGGTGGCTATTCGGCAAGAAAGAGTTGTGCTTCCGCTGCATCGCTGGAGCGAGGAGGCGGAGGTTGCTCGGTGCCTCGAACGTGTGTGCGAGCACGGATGCGCTGCTGATTTGCGGCGCTAGGACTTCCTCTCGATCTTGAGATCGGCAAGAGATCATCTACATCAACCACGAGTTGAACTCGTTAAGCTTTGTCGGTCTTCAAGGGTATGTTCTCTACGGATATACATCTGCCCGTTGTTTGTATCTAGTAGATAGATCTTGGTATATAGTTCACATCGTAGGAAAATTTTTGTTTTCTATGCTGCGAACCCTACACTTACCGGGGTCCCTGAGTAGAAGGTCAAAGCATATTCGTCCTTTGATGGGAAGATTGGCTGCGGCCCTGGCCTAGGTGGCCGTGGCGGTAGAGTGGATCGCTCTCCAGTGCCATAAAACCTCTCCAAAAGCTGCAAGATAGTTTAGATATGAGGCGTTGCAGAAATAAAGATTCAAACTAGGGAATGCGAGACTTGTCATATTTTGCAAAAATAAAGGTGGAAACTTACATCATCGCGTAACTCTGCCCACTGCTCGTAGGCCGCTCGGGTCTGGGACCACGTCTCGAGCGTCACCAAGTGTTCCGCAAAAGCGGCCTTGTAGGCCGCGTCCAAAACAGGCTACAATTTCAAAAACAATGAATCTCGTCAACTTAGCCACTCACGAATGATTTTCGGAAATATGATGGAAATGAGAAAAACTTACATCGTCGTTCGCTCGGGAAGGCCGTCGAGGCGGGATAGCGGGGTCGTCGGCGGTGAGGGTAGCCTTGATCCGCGTGAGGCTCAAAGCAGGAGTTCGCGGGATCACCCTATCGAGAATCTTGAAACGGCCGTGCTCCCGGCCGCGCCCCGCCACGACCACCACTCTCTCGTCGGTCTCCGCTGCTCTAGGATCTTCCACCTCCGGATGAAAACCAGTGAACGCCTCGAGGTAGTTAGCACCATCCTCCTTGGCAGTGCCATAGAACTCTAGAAGCGAGGGCTGAGGCTGGGACATATCAGGCTTCTTCTGCTTCATCATTTCCCATACTTCATAGTCAGAACAAGGCCTCTCTAGATGTGTCTCCTGCATGGACAAAAAAATGTTATGCGTATCAAGTAGGATCACGAAGGGAAATAAATACAGATTGTTCCATGTATACATGTATACCATATGGGCCTTGAAGCGACCATGGTTGCGGTTTCCCGCACAGTGTGTCCCTCCGGAGCCACGGTTTGCCTTGTTCCGCTCGCTCAAGGCGTTGAACTCGGCGTCTTCCCCGCGCCACCTCGCCGACAACGCCAGCCATGCGTCCTCCTTACCATCGGCCCACGTGGGCATAAACTGAAAAAACAATACTCATTTGAAGAATGGATAATGCAATTAGCAACAACATAGAATCTGATTGACAATTTACTTACCCCGGCATAATCTTCCTCGGTCATCTTTGGTTGGGCCTTCACATTCAAATGCTTCGGCGCCCTCTTTCTCAACTTCTCGGAGCTATATAGACTGGTAGTGGTATGCTTCTGATTGTAAAACTGCTGCTGTGTCAACCTCTGACAAGCCCCCCGCAAAGTCTTGTCCGCCTTCTCCTGGTCCTCCGGAAGCACACTATAGAATCTCTGTAATCATACATACAAAATATTGTGAGGGTCATAAGTTAGCATGGTGGGGTCATCAACTATGAACGAAACTCGAAAACTTTGCCTTACCCAAAACTTGGTGATCACGGCTTCAGAAGCTTTCCCGGCATAGCCCGAGTTTTCGGCGGCCTCATAGTGCGCCCAACTGGTGGCTAGCTTCCTCTCGCCGTTGGGGACGGGAGTGTAAATGCCTGGCCAAAATTTCCTAATCAGAGCTCCAACCAAGGTGTTAGGCGCACGGGTACCTGGAGGAAATGTCCAGTTGCTGCACAATAGTAAAACATTAGTACATGCCAAATTCTTATGACCAAAATGAAATTACATCTTCAAAATTAGTATAGCCACTTACTCAATGCCGTTAGGCGTAATGATGGGTTTCTCCTCCTCAGAAGCAGGTTCGTCCACTGGGACACCCGATTCCCCATGAATCTTTGGCTTCTTCGGCCGCGCCGACGGCCCCGACTCCTGGTCTCGGGGCTCCCCCTCCGTGTCTCGAGACTCCCCCTCCTGGTCTCGAGAATCAAAGTCCTGGTCTCGAGACCCCCCTCCTGGTATCGAGACTCCCACTCCAAGTCTCGAGACTCCTCCTCCAAGTCTCGAGACTCCGCCTCGTCAGGAGACTCCGGGACAGCGACCTCCGGGACGGCGACCTCCGGGACAGCGACAGGACCTAGTGAATGTAAATAGAGTCATGATTATAGCACAACAAGTAATATACTAGAACAACTAATATACTAGAACTAATTATACTAGAACTAATATACAACAAGTAATATAGTAGAACTAATTATATAACAACAAGTAATTACCCTAAATAGGCAGGGAGACAGAGGGAGGAGGGGAGGCAGGGAAGGAGGGGAGGCAGAGGGAGGAGGGAAGGAGGGGAGGCAGGGATGTGGGGAGGTGGGGAGGAGAGGAGGCAGAGGGAGGAGGGGAGGAGGGAGTTGCCGGCGGGGAGGAGGGGATGTGGGGAGGTGGGGAGGAGAGGAGGCAGAGGGAGGTGGGAAGGAGAGGAGGCAGAGGGAGGAGGGGAGGCAGAGGGAGGAGAGGGAGCTGCCGGCGGGAGGAGGGGGAGCGGCCGGCGGGAGGAGGGGGAGCGGCCGGCGGAGGAGGGGGAGGAGGAGGAGCGGCCGGGAGGATGAGGCGGGCGGGCGGGAGGATGAGGCGGGCGGGCGGGCGGCCGGCGGGGAGGCGGGCGGGAGCGGCCGGCGGGGAGGCGGGCCGGCGGGAGGGAGGCGGGCGGGCGGCGGAGCAGCGGCAGCGGAGGAGGAGTGTGGTCGCGCGGGCCGGGTGCGAAGTGTGTGGTCGCGCGGAGGAGGAGCGCAGCAGCACCCTTATCCACTTAAGTCTAGGCCGACGGCAAAGCCGTCGGCGTAGACAGACCAAAAAAAATATGCCACAGATAGGCCGACGGCAAAGCCGTCGGCGTAGATTAAATAAAATATAATAAAAAAATATTTTTTTATTAAACTTCTAAAAAATATAATAATCTAAAAATATAATATTAAACTTCTATCTATAATTTTTTTATGTAGTTATATTATGCAAGTTTTGGAGACATCCTCGTGCTGTCGTGCTAGTTTCCCACGTAAACCCTAATCTGAAACCCTAATCGCGTGCAACGTGGACGGAAGCTAGGTTTTCCGTCTAGGGCAATCCACCACCCTTGTGCACGTATGCTAGGGCCACACGCATGTTCCCGTGGCATCCCGGCACTCGGGCGGTCCTTTTCCGACGAAACCCTAATCCGAGGGCCCCGTGGGTCTACCCCCGTAGCATTCTCCGTACGAGGGTTGCACAACGCACTCTCTCAGTGGTTTAGGTTTGTTTAGGTCATATCTACATGGAAAACCAAGGATAGGCCCATGGTTCCACCGGTCTACCCTCGTTTGACCCGCGGCGGGAGCCTACTCCTACATGTCCAGCACACTTCTCTAAGTGTTATCGCATGCAACGTGGACGGTCACACCCCGGAGCTAGGTTTTCCATCTAGGGGCAATCCACCACCCTTGTGCATGTATGCTAGGGCCACACGCATGTTCCCGTGGCATCGCGGCAGTCGGGCGGTCCTTTTCCGACGAAACCCTAATCCGAGGGACCCGTGGGTCTACCCCCGTAGCATTCTCCGTACGAGGGTTGAACAACGCACTCTCTTGGTGGTTTAGGTTTGTTTAGGTCATATCTACATGGAAAACCAAGGATATGCCCATGGTTCCACCGGTCTACCCTCGTTTGACCCGCGGCGGGAGCCTACTCCTACATGTCCAGCACACTTCTCTAAGTGTTATAGCATGCAACGTGGACGGTCACACCCCGGAGTTAGGTTTTCCATCTAGGGGAAATCCACCACCCTTGTGCATGTATGATAGGGCCACACGCATGTTCCCGTGGCATCCCGGCACTCGGGCGGTCCTTTTCCGACGAAACCCTAATCCGAGGGACCCGTGGGTCTACCCCCGTAGCATTCTCCGTACGAGGGTTGAACAACGCACTCTCTTGGTGGTTTAGGTTTGTTTAGGTCATATCTACATGGAAAACCAAGGATAGGCCCAAGGTTCCACCGGTCTACCCTCGTTTGACCCGCGGCGGGAGCCTACTCCTACATGTCCAACACACTTCTCTAAGTGTTATCGCATGCAACGTGGACGGTCACACCTGGGAGCTAGGTTTTCCATCTAGGGGCAATCCACCACCCTTGTGCATGTATGCTAGGGCCACACGCATGTTCCTGTGGCATCGCGGCAGTCGGGCGGTCCTTTTCCGACGAAACCCTAATCCGAGGGACCCGTGGGTCTACCCCCGTAGCATTCTCCATACGAGGGTTGAACAACGCACTATCTTGGTGGTTTAGGTTTGTTTAGGTCATATCTACATGGAAAACCAAGGATAGGCCCATGGTTCCACCGGTCTACCCTCGTTTGACCCGCGGCGGGAGCCTACTCCTACATGTCCAGCACACTTCTCTAAGTGTTATCGCATGCAACGTGGACGGTCACACCCCGGAGCTAGGTTTTCCATCTAGGGGCAATCCACCACCCTTGTGCATGTATGCTAGGGCCACACGCATGTTCCCGTGGCATCCCGGCACTCGGACGGTCGTTTTCCGACGAAACCCTAATTCGTGGGACCCGTGGGTCTACCCCCGTAGCATTCTCCGTACGAGGGTTGAACAACGCACTCTCTTGGTGGTTTAGGTTTGTTTAGGTCATATCTACATGGAAAACCAAGGATAGGCCCATGGTTCCACCGGTCTACCCTCGTTTGACCCGCGGCGGGAGCCTACTCCTACATGTCCACCACACTTCTCTAAGTGTTATCGCATGCAACGTGGACGGTCACACCCCGGAGCTAGGTTTTCCATCTAGGGGCAATCCACCACCCTTGTGCATGTATGCTAGGGCCACACGCATGTTCCCGTGGCATCCCGGCACTCGGACGGTCATTTTCCGACGAAACCCTAATTCGAGGGACCCGCGGGTCTACCCCCGTAACATTCTCCGTACGAGGGTTGAACAACGCACTCTCTTGGTGGTTTAGGTTTTTTAGGTCATATCTACATGGAAAACCAAGGATAGGCCCAAGGTTCCACCGGTGTACCCTCGTTTGACCCGCGGCGGGAGCCTACTCCTACATGTCCAGCACACTTCTCTAAGTGTTATCGCATGCAACGTGGACGGTCACACCCGGGAGCTAGGTTTTCCATCTAGGGGAAATCCACCACCCTTGTGCATGTATGCTAGGGCCACACGCATGTTCCCGTGGCATCCCGGCACTTGGACGGTCGTTTTCCGAAGAAACCCTAATTCGAGGGACCCGCGGGTCTACCCCCGTAGCATTCTCCGTATGAGGGTTGAACAACGCACTCTCTTGGTGGTTTAGGTTTGTTTAGGTCATATCTACATGGAAAACCAAGGATAGGCCCAAGGTTCCACCGGTCTACCCTCGTTTGACCCGCGGCGGGAGCCTACTCCTACATGTCCAGCACACTTCTCTAAGTGTTATCGCATGCAACGTGGACGGTCACACCCGGGAGCTAGGTTTTCCATCTAGGGGCAATCCACCACCCTTGTGCATGTATGCTAGGGCCACACGCATGTCCCCGTGGCATCCCGGCACTCGGACGGTCGTTTTCCGAAGAAACCCTAATTCGAGGGACCCGCGGGTCTACCCCCGTAGCATTCTCCGTACGAGGGTTGGACAACGCACTCTCTTGGTGGTTTAGGTTTGTTTAGGTCATATCTACATGGAAAACCAAGGATAGGCCCATGGTTCCACCGGTCTACCCTCGTTTGACCCGCGGCGGGAGCCTACTCCTACATGTCCAGCACACTTCTCTAAGTGTTATCGCATGCAACATGGACGGTCACACCCGGGAGCTAGGTTTTCCATCTAGGGGCAATCCACCACCCTTGTGCATGTATGCTAGGGCCACACGCATGTTCCCGTGGCATCCCGGCACTCGGACGGTCGTTTTCCGACGAAACCCTAATTCGAGGTACCCGCGGGTCTACCCCCGTAGCATTCTCCGTACGAGGGTTGAACAACGCACTCTCTTGGTGGTTTAGGTTTGTTTAGGTCATATCTACATGGAAAACCAAGGATAGGCCCAAGGTTCCACCGGTCTACCCTCGTTTGACCCGCGGCGGGAGCCTACTCCTACATGTCCAGCACACTTCTCTAAGTGTTATCGCATGCAACGTGGACGGTCACACCCGGGAGCTAGGTTTTCCATCTAGGGGAAATCCACCACCCTTGTGCATGTATGCTAGGGCCACACGCATGTTCCCGTGGCATCGCGGCAGTCGGGCGGTCCTTTTCCGACGAAACCCTAATCCGAGGGACCCGTGGGTCTACCCCCGTAGCATTCTCCGTACGAGGGTTGAACAACGCACTCTCTTGGTGGTTTAGGTTTGTTTAGGTCATATCTACATGGAAAACCAAGGATAGGCCCAAGGTTCCACCGGTCTACCCTCGTTTGACCCGCGGCGGGAGCCTACTCCTACATGTCCAGCACACTTCTCTAAGTGTTATCGCATGCAACGTGGACGGTCACACCCGGGAGCTAGGTTTTCCATCTAGGGGCAATCCACCACCCTTGTGCATGTATGCTAGGGCCACACGCATGTTCCCGTGGCATCCCGGCACTCGGGCGGTCCTTTTCCGACGAAACCCTAATCCGAGGGACCCGTGGGTCTACCCCCGTAGCATTCTCCGTACGAGGGTTGAACAACGCACTCTCTTGGTGGTTTAGGTTTGTTTAGGTCATATCTACATGGAAAACCAAGGATAGGCCCAAGGTTCCACCGGTCTACCCTCGTTTGACCCGCGGCGGGAGCCTACTCCTACATGTCCAACACACTTCTCTAAGTGTTATCGCATGCAACGTGGACGGTCACACCTGGGAGCTAGGTTTTCCATCTAGGGGCAATCCACCACCCTTGTGCATGTATGCTAGGGCCACACGCATGTTCCCGTGGCATCCCGGCACTTGGGCATCCTTTTTCGACGAAACCCTAATCCGAGGGACCCGTGGGTCTACCCCCGTAGCATTCTCCGTACGAGGGTTGAACAACGCACTATCTTGGTGGTTTAGGTTTGTTTAGGTCATATCTACATGGAAAACCAAGGATAGGCCCATGGTTCCACCAGTCTACCCTCGTTTGACCCGCGGCGGGAGCCTACTCCTACATGTCCAGCACACTTCTCTAAGTGTTATCGCATGCAACGTGGACGGTCACACCCCGGAGCTAGGTTTTACATCTAGGGGCAATCCACCACCCTTGTGCATGTATGCTAGGGCCACACGCATGTTCCCGTGGCATCCCGGCACTCGGACAGTCGTTTTCCGACGAAACCCTAATTCGTGGGACCCGTGGGTCTACCCCCGTAGCATTCTCCGTACGAGGGTTGAACAACGCACTCTCTTGGTGGTTTAGGTTTGTTTAGGTCATATCTACATGGAAAACCAAGGATAGGCCCATGGTTCCACCGGTCTACCCTCGTTTGACCCGCGGCGGGAGCCTACTCCTACATGTCCAGCACACTTCTCTAAGTGTTATCGCATGCAACGTGGACGGTGACACCCCGGAGCTAGGTTTTCCATCTAGGGGCAATCCACCACCCTTGTGCATGTATGCTAGGGCCACACGCATGTTCCCGTGGCATCCCGGCACTCGGACGGTCGTTTTCCGACGAAACCCTAATTCGAGGGACCCGCGGGTCTGCCCCCATAACATTCTCCGTACGAGGGTTGAACAACGCACTCTCTTGGTGGTTTAGGTTTGTTTAGGTCATATCTACATGGAAAACCAAGGATAGGCCCAAGGTTCCACCGGTCTACCCTCGTTTGACCCGCGGCGGGAGCCTACTCCTACATGTCCAGCACACTTCTCTAAGTGTTATCGCATGCAACGTGGACGGTCACACCCGGGAGCTAGGTTTTCCATCTAGGGGCAATCCACCACCCTTGTGCATGTATGCTCGGGCCACACGCATGTTCCCGTGGCATCCCGGCACTCGGACGGTCGTTTTCCGAAGAAACCCTAATTCGAGGGACCCGCGGGTCTACCCCCGTAGCATTCTCCGTACGAGGGTTGAACAACGCACTCTCTTGGTGGTTTAGGTTTGTTTAGGTCATATCTACATGGAAAACCAAGGATAGGCCCAAGGTTCCACCGGTCTACCCTCGTTTGACCCGCGGCGGGAGCCTACTCCTACATGTCCAGCACACTTCTCTAAGTGTTATCGCATGCAACGTGGACGGTCACACCCGGGAGCTAGGTTTTCCATCTAGGGGCAATCCACCACCCTTGTGCATGTATGCTAGGGCCACACGCATGTTCCCGTGGCATCCCGGCACTCGGACGGTCGTTTTCCGAAGAAACCCTAATTCGAGGGACCCGCGGGTCTACCCTCGTAGCATTCTCCGTACGAGGGTTGAACAATGCACTCTCTTGGTGGTTTAGGTTTGTTTAGGTCATATCTACATGGAAAACCAAGGATAGGCCCAAGGTTCCACCGGTCTACCCTCGTTTGACCCGCGGCGGGAGCCTACTCCTACATGTCCAGCACACTTCTCTAAGTGTTATCGCATGCAACGTGGACGGTCACACCCGGGAGCTAGGTTTTCCATCTAGGGGCAATCCACCACCCTTGTGCATGTATGCTAGGGCCACACGCATGTTCCCGTGGCATCCCGGCACTTGGGCGGTCCTTTTCCGACGAAACCCTAATCCGAGGGACCCGCGGGTCTACCCCCGTAGCATTCTCCGTACGAGGGTTGAACAACGCACTCTCTTGGTGGTTTAGGTTTGTTTAGGTCATATCTACATGGAAAACCAAGGATAGGCCCAAGGTTCCACCGGTCTACCCTCGTTTGACCCGCGGCGGGAGCCTACTCCTACATGTCCAGCACACTTCTCTAAGTGTTATCGCATGCAACGTGGACGGTCACACCCGGGAGCTAGATTTTCCATCTAGGGGCAATCCACCACCCTTGTGCATGTATGCTAGGGCCACACGCATGTTCCCGTGGCATCCCGTCACTCGAGCGGTCCTTTTCCGACGAAACCCTAATCCGAGGGACCCGTGGGTCTACCCCCGTAGCATTCTCCGTACGAGGGTTGAACAACGCACTCTCTTGGTGGTTTAGGTTTGTTTAGGTCATATCTACATGGAAAACCAAGGATATGCCCATGGTTCCACCGGTCTACCCTCGTTTGACCCGCGGCGGGAGCCTACTCCTACATGTCCAGCACACTTCTCTAAGTGTTATCGCATGCAACGTGGACGGTCACACCCCGGAGTTAGGTTTTCCATCTAGGGGCAATCCACCACCCTTGTGCATGTATGCTAGGGCCACACGCATGTTCCCGTGGCATCCCGGCACTCGGGCGGTCCTTTTCCGACGAAACCCTAATCCGAGGGACCCGTGGGTCTACCCCCGTAGCATTCTCCGTACGAGGGTTGAACAACGCACTCTCTTGGTGGTTTAGGTTTGTTTAGGTCATATCTACATGGAAAACCAAGGATAGGCCCAAGGTTCCACCGGTCTACCCTCGTTTGACCCGCGGCGGGAGCCTACTCCTACATGTCCAACACACTTCTCTAAGTGTTATCGCATGCAACGTGGACGGTCACACCTGGGAGCTAGGTTTTCCATCTAGGGGCAATCCACCACCCTTGTGCATGTATGCTAGGGCCACACGCATGTTCCCGTGGCATCCCGGCACTTGGGCATCCTTTTTCGACGAAACCCTAATCCGAGGGACCCGTGGGTCTACCCCCGTAGCATTCTCCGTACGAGGGTTGAACAACGCACTATCTTGGTGGTTTAGGTTTGTTTAGGTCATATCTACATGGAAAACCAAGGATAGGCCCATGGTTCCACCAGTCTACCCTCGTTTGACTCGCGGCGGGAGCCTACTCCTACATGTCCAGCACACTTCTCTAAGTGTTATCGCATGCAACGTGGACGGTCACACCCCGGAGCTAGGTTTTACATCTAGGGGCAATCCACCACCCTTGTGCATGTATGCTAGGGCCACACGCATGTTCCCGTGGCATCCCGGCACTCGGACGGTCGTTTTCTGACGAAACCCTAATTCGTGGGACCCGTGGGTCTACCCCCGTAGCATTCTCCGTACGAGGGTTGAACAACGCACTCTCTTGGTGGTTTAGGTTTGTTTAGGTCATATCTACATGGAAAACCAAGGATAGGCCCATGGTTCCACCGGTCTACCCTCGTTTGACCCGCGGCGGGAGCCTACTCCTACATGTCCAGCACACTTCTCTAAGTGTTATCGCATGCAACGTGGACGGTCACACCCCGGAGCTAGGTTTTCCATCTAGGGGCAATCCACCACCCTTGTGCATGTATGCTAGGGCCACACGCATGTTCCCGTGGCATCCCGGAACTCGGACGGTCGTTTTCCGATGAAACCCTAATTCGAGGGACCCGCGGGTCTGCCCCCATAACATTCTCCGTACGAGGGTTGAACAACGCACTCTATTGGTGGTTTAGGTTTGTTTAGGTCATATCTACATGGAAAACCAAGGATAGGCCCAAGGTTCCACCGGTCTACCCTCGTTTGACCCGTGGCGGGAGCCTACTCCTACATGTCCAGCACACTTCTCTAAGTGTTATCGCATGCAACGTGGACGGTCACACCCGGGAGCTAGGTTTTCCATCTAGGGGCAATCCACCACCCTTGTGCATGTATGCTCGGGCCACACGCATGTTCCCGTGGCATCCCGGCACTCGGACGGTCGTTTTTCGAAGAAACCCTAATTCGAGGGACCCGCGGGTCTACCCCCGTAGCATTCTCCGTACGAGGGTTGAACAACGCACTCTCTTGGTGGTTTAGGTTTGTTTAGGTCATATCTACATGGAAAACCAAGGATAGGCCCAAGGTTCCACCGGTCTACCCTCGTTTGACCCGCGGCGGGAGCCTACTCCTACATGTCCAGCACACTTCTCTAAGTGTTATCGCATGCAACGTGGACGGTCACACCCGGGAGCTAGGTTTTCCATCTAGGGGCAATCCACCACCCTTGTGCATGTATGCTAGGGCCACACGCATGTTCCCGTGGCATCCCGGCACTCGGACGGTCGTTTTCCGAAGAAACCCTAATTCGAGGGACCCGCGGGTCTACCCTCGTAGCATTCTCCGTACGAGGGTTGAACAATGCACTCTCTTGGTGGTTTAGGTTTTTTTAGGTCATATATACATGGAAAACCAAGGATAGGCCCAAGGTTCCACCGGTCTACCCTCGTTTGACCCGCGGCGGGAGCCTACTCCTACATGTCCAGCACACTTCTCTAAGTGTTATCGCATGCAACATGGACGGTCACACCCGGGAGCTAGGTTTTCCATCTAGGGGCAATCCACCACCCTTGTGCATGTATGCTAGGGCCACACGCATGTTCCCGTGGCATCCCGGCACTTGGGCATCCTTTTTCGACGAAACCCTAATCCGAGGGACCCGTGGGTCTACCCCCGTAGCATTCTCCGTACGAGGGTTGAACAACGCACTATCTTGGTGGTTTAGGTTTGTTTAGGTCATATCTACATGGAAAACCAAGGATAGGCCCATGGTTCCACCAGTCTACCCTCGTTTGACCCGCGGCGGGAGCCTACTCCTACATGTCCAGCACACTTCTCTAAGTGTTATCGCATGCAACGTGGACGGTCACACCCCGGAGCTAGGGTTTACATCTAGGGGCAATCCACCACCCTTGTGCATGTATGCTAGGGCCACACGCATGTTCCCGTGGCATCCCGGCACTCGGACGGTCGTTTTCCGACGAAACCCTAATTCGTGGGACCCGTGGGTCTACCCCCGTAGCATTCTCCGTACGAGGGTTGAACAACGCACTCTCTTGGTGGTTTAGGTTTGTTTAGGTCATATCTACATGGAAAACCAAGGATAGGCCCATGGTTCCACCGGTCTACCCTCGTTTGACCCGCGGCGGGAGCCTACTCCTACATGTCCAGCACACTTCTCTAAGTGTTATCGCATGCAACGTGGACGGTCACACCCCGGAGCTAGGTTTTCCATCTAGGGGCAATCCACCACCCTTGTGCATGTATGCTAGGGCCACACGCATGTTCCCGTGGCATCCCGGCACTCGGACGGTCGTTTTCCGATGAAACCCTAATTCGAGGGACCCGCGGGTCTGCCCCCATAACATTCTCCGTACGAGGGTTGAACAACGCACTCTCTTGGTGGTTTAGGTTTGTTTAGGTCATATCTACATGGAAAACCAAGGATAGGCCCAAGGTTCCACCGGTCTACCCTCGTTTGACCCGCGGCGGGAGCCTACTCCTACATGTCCAGCACACTTCTCTAAGTGTTATCGCATGCAACGTGGACGGTCACACCCCGGAGCTAGGTTTTCCATCTAGGGGCAATCCACCACCCTTGTGCATGTATGCTAGGGCCACACGCATGTTCCCGTGGCATCCCGGAACTCGGACGGTCGTTTTCCGATGAAACCCTAATTCGAGGGACCCGCGGGTCTGCCCCCATAACATTCTCCGTACGAGGGTTGAACAACGCACTCTATTGGTGGTTTAGGTTTGTTTAGGTCATATCTACATGGAAAACCAAGGATAGGCCCAAGGTTCCACCGGTCTACCCTCGTTTGACCCGTGGCGGGAGCCTACTCCTACATGTCCAGCACACTTCTCTAAGTGTTATCGCATGCAACGTGGACGGTCACACCCGGGAGCTAGGTTTTCCATCTAGGGGCAATCCACCACCCTTGTGCATGTATGCTCGGGCCACACGCATGTTCCCGTGGCATCCCGGCACTCGGACGGTCGTTTTTCGAAGAAACCCTAATTCGAGGGACCCGCGGGTCTACCCCCGTAGCATTCTCCGTACGAGGGTTGAACAACGCACTCTCTTGGTGGTTTAGGTTTGTTTAGGTCATATCTACATGGAAAACCAAGGATAGGCCCAAGGTTCCACCGGTCTACCCTCGTTTGACCCGCGGCGGGAGCCTACTCCTACATGTCCAGCACACTTCTCTAAGTGTTATCGCATGCAACGTGGACGGTCACACCCGGGAGCTAGGTTTTCCATCTAGGGGCAATCCACCACCCTTGTGCATGTATTCTAGGGCCACACGCATGTTCCCGTGGCATCCCGGCACTCGGACGGTCGTTTTTCGAAGAAACCCTAATTCGAGGGACCCGCGGGTCTACCCTCGTAGCATTCTCCGTACGAGGGTTGAACAATGCACTCTCTTGGTGGTTTAGGTTTTTTTAGGTCATATATACATGGAAAACCAAGGATAGGCCCAAGGTTCCACCGGTCTACCCTCGTTTGACCCGCGGCGGGAGCCTACTCCTACATGTCCAGCACACTTCTCTAAGTGTTATCGCATGCAACATGGACGGTCACACCCGGGAGCTAGGTTTTCCATCTAGGGGCAATCCACCACCCTTGTGCATGTATGCTAGGGCCACACGCATGTTCCCGTGGCATCCCGGCACTTGGGCATCCTTTTTCGACGAAACCCTAATCCGAGGGACCCGTGGGTCTACCCCCGTAGCATTCTCCGTACGAGGGTTGAACAACGCACTATCTTGGTGGTTTAGGTTTGTTTAGGTCATATCTACATGGAAAACCAAGGATAGGCCCATGGTTCCACCAGTCTACCCTCGTTTGACCCGCGGCGGGAGCCTACTCCTACATGTCCAGCACACTTCTCTAAGTGTTATCGCATGCAACGTGGACGGTCACACCCCGGAGCTAGGGTTTACATCTAGGGGCAATCCACCACCCTTGTGCATGTATGCTAGGGCCACACGCATGTTCCCGTGGCATCCCGGCACTCGGACGGTCGTTTTCCGACGAAACCCTAATTCGTGGGACCCGTGGGTCTACCCCCGTAGCATTCTCCGTACGAGGGTTGAACAACGCACTCTCTTGGTGGTTTAGGTTTGTTTAGGTCATATCTACATGGAAAACCAAGGATAGGCCCATGGTTCCACCGGTCTACCCTCGTTTGACCCGCGGCGGGAGCCTACTCCTACATGTCCAGCACACTTCTCTAAGTGTTATCGCATGCAACGTGGACGGTCACACCCCGGAGCTAGGTTTTCCATCTAGGGGCAATCCACCACCCTTGTGCATGTATGCTAGGGCCACACGCATGTTCCCGTGGCATCCCGGCACTCGGACGGTCGTTTTCCGATGAAACCCTAATTCGAGGGACCCGCGGGTCTGCCCCCATAACATTCTCCGTACGAGGGTTGAACAACGCACTCTCTTGGTGGTTTAGGTTTGTTTAGGTCATATCTACATGGAAAACCAAGGATAGGCCCAAGGTTCCACCGGTCTACCCTCGTTTGACCCGCGGCGGGAGCCTACTCCTACATGTCCAGCACACTTCTCTAAGTGTTATCGCATGCAACGTGGACGGTCACACCCAGGAGCTAGGTTTTCCATCTAGGGGCAATCCACCACCCTTGTGCATGTATGCTCGGGCCACACGCATGTTCCCGTGGCATCCCGGCACTCGGACGGTCGTTTTCCGAAGAAACCCTAATTCGAGGGACCCGCGGGTCTACCCCCGTAGCATTCTCCGTACGAGGGTTGAACAACGCACTCTCTTGGTGGTTTAGGTTTGTTTAGGTCATATCTACATGGAAAACCAAGGATAGGCCCAAGGTTCCACCGGTCTACCCTCGTTTGACCCGCGGCGGGAGCCTACTCCTACATGTCCAGCACACTTGTCTAAGTGTTATCGCATGCAACGTGGACGGTCACACCCGGGAGCTAGGTTTTCCATCTAGGGGCAATCCACCACCCTTGTGCATGTATGCTAGGGCCACACGCATGTTCCCGTGGCATCCTGGCACTCGGACGGTCGTTTTCCGAAGAAACCCTAATTCGAGGGACCCGCGGGTCTACCCTCGTAGCATTCTCCGTACGAGGGTTGAACAATGCACTCTCTTGGTGGTTTAGGTTTGTTTAGGTCATATCTACATGGAAAACCAAGGATAGGCCCAAGGTTCCACCGGTCTACCCTCGTTTGACCCGCGGCGGGAGCCTACTCCTACATGTCCAGCACACTTCTCTAAGTGTTATCGCATGCAACGTGGACGGTCACACCCGGGAGCTAGGTTTTCCATCTAGGGGCAATCCACCACCCTTGTGCATGTATGCTAGGGCCACACGCATGTTCCCGTGGCATCCCGGCACTCGGACGGTCGTTTTCCGAAGAAACCCTAATTCGAGGGACCCGCGGGTCTACCCCCGTAGCATTCTCCTTACGAGGGTTGAACAACGCACTCTATTGGTGGTTTAGGTTTGTTTAGGTCATATCTACATGGAAAACCAAGGATAGGCCCAAGGTTCCACCGGTCTACCCTCGTTTGACCCGCGGCGGGAGCCTACTCCTACATGTCCAACACACTTCTCTAAGTGTTATCGCATGCAACGTGGACGGTCACACCCGGGAGCTAGGTTTTCCATCTAGGGGCAATCCACCACCCTTGTGCATGTATGCTAGGGCCACACGCATGTTCCCGTGGCATCCCGGCACTCGGACGGTCGTTTTCCGACGAAACCCTAATTCGAGGGACCCGCGGGTCTACCCCCGTAGCATTCTCCGTATGAGGGTTGAACAACGCACTCTCTTGGTGGTTTAGGTTTGTTTAGGTCATATCTACATGGAAAACCAAGGATAGGCCCAAGGTTCCACCGGTCTACCCTCGTTTGACCCGCGGCGGGAGCCTACTCCTACATGTCCAGCACACTTCTCTAAGTGTTATCGCATGCAACGTGGACGGTCACACCCGGGAGCTAGGTTTTCCATCTAGGGGCAATCCACCACCCTTGTGCATGTATGCTAGGGCCACACGCATGTTCTCGTGGCATCACGGCACTCGGGCGGTCCTTTTCCGAAGAAACCCTAATCCGAGGGACCCGCGGGTCTACCCCCGTAGCATTCTCCGTACGAGGGTTGAACAACGCACTCTCTTGGTGGTTTAGGTTTGTTTAGGTCATATCTACATGGAAAACCAAGGATAGGCCCAAGGTTCCACCGGTCTACCCTCGTTTGACCCGCGGCGGGAGCCTACTCCTACATGTCCAGCACACTTCTCTAAGTGTTATCGCATGCAACGTGGACGGTCACACCCGGGAGCTAGGTTTTCCATCTAGGGGCAATCCACCACCCTTGTGCATGTATGCTAGGGCCACACGCATGTTCCCGTGGCATCCCGGCACTTGGGCGGTCCTTTTCCGACGAAACCCTAATCCGAGGGACCCGCGGGTCTACCCCCGTAGCATTCTCCGTACGAGGGTTGAACAACGCACTCTCTTGGTGGTTTAGGTTTGTTTAGGTCATATCTACATGGAACCCCAAGGATAGGCCCAAGGTTCCACCGGTCTACCCTCGTTTGACCCGCGGCGGGAGCCTACTCCTACATGTCCAGCACACTTCTCTAAGTGTTATCGCATGCAACGTGGACGGTCACACCCGGGAGCTAGATTTTCCATCTAGGGGCAATCCACCACCCTTGTGCATGTATGCTAGGGCCACACGCATGTTCCCGTGGCATCCCGTCACTCGAGCGGTCCTTTTCCGACGAAACCCTAATCCGAGGGACCCGTGGGTCTACCCCCGTAGCATTCTCCGTACGAGGGTTGAACAACGCACTCTCTTGGTGGTTTAGGTTTGTTTAGGTCATATCTACATGGAAAACCAAGGATATGCCCATGGTTCCACCGGTCTACCCTCGTTTGACCCGCGGCGGGAGCCTACTCCTACATGTCCAGCACACTTCTCTAAGTGTTATCGCATGCAACGTGGACGGTCACACCCCGGAGTTAGGTTTTCCATCTAGGGGCAATCCACCACCCTTGTGCATGTATGCTAGGGCCACACGCATGTTCCCGTGGCATCCCGGCACTCGGGCGGTCCTTTTCCGACGAAACCCTAATCCGAGGGACCCGTGGGTCTACCCCCGTAGCATTCTCCGTACGAGGGTTGAACAACGCACTCTCTTGGTGGTTTAGGTTTGTTTAGGTCATATCTACATGGAAAACCAAGGATAGGCCCAAGGTTCCACCGGTCTACCCTCGTTTGACCCGCGGCGGGAGCCTACTCCTACATGTCCAACACACTTCTCTAAGTGTTATCGCATGCAACGTGGACGGTCACACCTGGGAGCTAGGTTTTCCATCTAGGGGCAATCCACCACCCTTGTGCATGTATGCTAGGGCCACACGCATGTTCCCGTGGCATCCCGGCACTTGGGCATCCTTTTTCGACGAAACCCTAATCCGAGGGACCCGTGGGTCTACCCCCGTAGCATTCTCCGTACGAGGGTTGAACAACGCACTATCTTGGTGGTTTAGGTTTGTTTAGGTCATATCTACATGGAAAACCAAGGATAGGCCCATGGTTCCACCAGTCTACCCTCGTTTGACTCGCGGCGGGAGCCTACTCCTACATGTCCAGCACACTTCTCTAAGTGTTATCGCATGCAACGTGGACGGTCACACCCCGGAGCTAGGTTTTACATCTAGGGGCAATCCACCACCCTTGTGCATGTATGCTAGGGCCACACACATGTTCCCGTGGCATCCCGGCACTCGGACGGTCGTTTTCCGACGAAACCCTAATTCGTGGGACCCGTGGGTCTACCCCCGTAGCATTCTCCGTACGAGGGTTGAACAACGCACTCTCTTGGTGGTTTAGGTTTGTTTAGGTCATATCTACATGGAAAACCAAGGATAGGCCCATGGTTCCACCGGTCTACCCTCGTTTGACCCGCGGCGGGAGCCTACTCCTACATGTCCAGCACACTTCTCTAAGTGTTATCGCATGCAACGTGGACGGTCACACCCCGGAGCTAGGTTTTCCATCTAGGGGCAATCCACCACCCTTGTGCATGTATGCTAGGGCCACACGCATGTTCCCGTGGCATCCCGGAACTCGGACGGTCGTTTTCCGATGAAACCCTAATTCGAGGGACCCGCGGGTCTGCCCCCATAACATTCTCCGTACGAGGGTTGAACAACGCACTCTATTGGTGGTTTAGGTTTGTTTAGGTCATATCTACATGGAAAACCAAGGATAGGCCCAAGGTTCCACCGGTCTACCCTCGTTTGACCCGCGGCGGGAGCCTACTCCTACATGTCCAGCACACTTCTCTAAGTGTTATCGCATGCAACGTGGACGGTCACACCCGGGAGCTAGGTTTTCCATCTAGGGGCAATCCACCACCCTTGTGCATGTATGCTCGGGCCACACGCATGTTCCCGTGGCATCCCGGCACTCGGACGGTCGTTTTTCGAAGAAACCCTAATTCGAGGGACCCGCGGGTCTACCCCCGTAGCATTCTCCGTACGAGGGTTGAACAACGCACTCTCTTGGTGGTTTAGGTTTGTTTAGGTCATATCTACATGGAAAACCAAGGATAGGCCCAAGGTTCCACCGGTCTACCCTCGTTTGACCCGCGGCGGGAGCCTACTCCTACATGTCCAGCACACTTCTCTAAGTGTTATCGCATGCAACGTGGACGGTCACACCCGGGAGCTAGGTTTTCCATCTAGGGGCAATCCACCACCCTTGTGCATGTATGCTAGGGCCACACGCATGTTCCCGTGGCATCCCGGCACTCGGACGGTCGTTTTCCGAAGAAACCCTAATTCGAGGGACCCGCGGGTCTACCCTCGTAGCATTCTCCGTACGAGGGTTGAACAATGCACTCTCTTGGTGGTTTAGGTTTTTTTAGGTCATATCTACATGGAAAACCAAGGATAGGCCCAAGGTTCCACCGGTCTACCCTCGTTTGACCCGCGGCGGGAGCCTACTCCTACATGTCCAGCACACTTCTCTAAGTGTTATCGCATGCAACGTGGACGGTCACACCCGGGAGCTAGGTTTTCCATCTAGGGGCAATCCACCACCCTTGTGCATGTATGCTAGGGCCACACGCATGTTCCCGTGGCATCCCGGCACTTGGGCATCCTTTTTCGACGAAACCCTAATCCGAGGGACCCGTGGGTCTACCCCCGTAGCATTCTCCGTACGAGGGTTGAACAACGCACTATCTTGGTGGTTTAGGTTTGTTTAGGTCATATCTACATGGAAAACCAAGGATAGGCCCATGGTTCCACCAGTCTACCCTCGTTTGACCCGCGGCGGGAGCCTACTCCTACATGTCCAGCACACTTCTCTAAGTGTTATCGCATGCAACGTGGACGGTCACACCCCGGAGCTAGGGTTTACATCTAGGGGCAATCCACCACCCTTGTGCATGTATGCTAGGGCCACACGCATGTTCCCGTGGCATCCCGGCACTCGGACGGTCGTTTTCCGACGAAACCCTAATTCGTGGGACCCGTGGGTCTACCCCCGTAGCATTCTCCGTACGAGGGTTGAACAACGCACTCTCTTGGTGGTTTAGGTTTGTTTAGGTCATATCTACATGGAAAACCAAGGATAGGCCCATGGTTCCACCGGTCTACCCTCGTTTGACCCGCGGCGGGAGCCTACTCCTACATGTCCAGCACACTTCTCTAAGTGTTATCGCATGCAACGTGGACGGTCACACCCCGGAGCTAGGTTTTCCATCTAGGGGCAATCCACCACCCTTGTGCATGTATGCTAGGGCCACACGCATGTTCCCGTGGCATCCCGGCACTCGGACGGTCGTTTTCCGATGAAACCCTAATTCGAGGGACCCGCGGGTCTGCCCCCATAACATTCTCCGTACGAGGGTTGAACAACGCACTCTCTTGGTGGTTTAGGTTTGTTTAGGTCATATCTACATGGAAAACCAAGGATAGGCCCAAGGTTCCACCGGTCTACCCTCGTTTGACCCGCGGCGGGAGCCTACTCCTACATGTCCAGCACACTTCTCTAAGTGTTATCGCATGCAACGTGGACGGTCACACCCGGGAGCTAGGTTTTCCATCTAGGGGCAATCCACCACCCTTGTGCATGTATGCTCGGGCCACACGCATGTTCCCGTGGCATCCCGGCACTCGGACGGTCGTTTTCCGAAGAAACCCTAATTCGAGGGACCCGCGGGTCTACCCCCGTAGCATTCTCCGTACGAGGGTTGAACAACGCACTCTCTTGGTGGTTTAGGTTTGTTTAGGTCATATCTACATGGAAAACCAAGGATAGGCCCAAGGTTCCACCGGTCTACCCTCGTTTGACCCGCGGCGGGAGCCTACTCCTACATGTCCAGCACACTTGTCTAAGTGTTATCGCATGCAACGTGGACGGTCACACCCGGGAGCTAGGTTTTCCATCTAGGGGCAATCCACCACCCTTGTGCATGTATGCTAGGGCCACACGCATGTTCCCGTGGCATCCTGGCACTCGGACGGTCGTTTTCCGAAGAAACCCTAATTCGAGGGACCCGCGGGTCTACCCTCGTAGCATTCTCCGTACGAGGGTTGAACAATGCACTCTCTTGGTGGTTTAGGTTTGTTTAGGTCATATCTACATGGAAAACCAAGGATAGGCCCAAGGTTCCACCGGTCTACCCTCGTTTGACCCGCGGCGGGAGCCTACTCCTACATGTCCAGCACACTTCTCTAAGTGTTATCGCATGCAACGTGGACGGTCACACCCGGGAGCTAGGTTTTCCATCTAGGGGCAATCCACCACCCTTGTGCATGTATGCTAGGGCCACACGCATGTTCCCGTGGCATCCCGGCACTCGGACGGTCGTTTTCCGAAGAAACCCTAATTCGAGGGACCCGCGGGTCTACCCCCGTAGCATTCTCCTTACGAGGGTTGAACAACGCACTCTATTGGTGGTTTAGGTTTGTTTAGGTCATATCTACATGGAAAACCAAGGATAGGCCCAAGGTTCCACCGGTCTACCCTCGTTTGACCCGCGGCGGGAGCCTACTCCTACATGTCCAACACACTTCTCTAAGTGTTATCGCATGCAACGTGAACGGTCACACCCGGGAGCTAGGTTTTCCATCTAGGGGCAATCCACCACCCTTGTGCATGTATGCTAGGGCCACACGCATGTTCCCGTGGCATCCCGGCACTCGGACGGTCGTTTTCCGACGAAACCCTAATTCGAGGGACCCGCGGGTCTACCCCCGTAGCATTCTCCGTATGAGGGTTGAACAACGCACTCTCTTGGTGGTTTAGGTTTGTTTAGGTCATATCTACATGGAAAACCAAGGATAGGCCCAAGGTTCCACCGGTCTACCCTCGTTTGACCCGCGGCGGGAGCCTACTCCTACATGTCCAGCACACTTCTCTAAGTGTTATCGCATGCAACGTGGACGGTCACACCCGGGAGCTAGGTTTTCCATCTAGGGGCAATCCACCACCCTTGTGCATGTATGCTAGGGCCACACGCATGTTCTCGTGGCATCACGGCACTCGGGCGGTCCTTTTCCGAAGAAACCCTAATCCGAGGGACCCGCGGGTCTACCCCCGTAGCATTCTCCGTACGAGGGTTGAACAACGCACTCTCTTGGTGGTTTAGGTTTGTTTAGGTCATATCTACATGGAAAACCAAGGATAGGCCCAAGGTTCCACCGGTCTACCCTCGTTTGACCCGCGGCGGGAGCCTACTCCTACATGTCCAGCACACTTCTCTAAGTGTTATCGCATGCAACGTGGACGGTCACACCCGGGAGCTAGGTTTTCCATCTAGCAATCCACCACCCTTGTGCATGTATGCTAGGGCCACACGCATGTTCCCGTGGCATCCCGGCACTCGGATGGTCGTTTTCCGAAGAAACCCTAATTCGAGGGACCCGCGGGTCTACCCCCGTAGCATTCTCCGTACGAGGGTTGAACAACGCACTCTCTTGGTGGTTTAGGTTTGT
Organism: Avena sativa; assembly: GCA_916181665.1. Classification (NCBI taxonomy): domain Eukaryota; kingdom Viridiplantae; phylum Streptophyta; class Magnoliopsida; order Poales; family Poaceae; genus Avena; species Avena sativa. Next base: position 326,536,244 of record OV702280.1, read on the forward strand.
TTAGGTCATATCTACATGGAAAACCAAGGATAGGCCCAAGGTTCCACCGGTCTACCCTCGTTTGACCCGCGGCGGTAGCCTACTCCTAAATGTCCAGCACACTTCTCGAAGTGTTATCGCATGCAACATGGACGGTCACACCCGGGAGCTAGGTTTTCCATCTAGGGGCAATCCACCACCCTTGTGCATGTATGCTAGGGCCACACGCATGTTCCCGTGGCATCCCGGCACTCGGACGGTCGTTTTCCGACGAAACCCTAATTCGAGGGACCCGCGGGTCTACCCCCGTAGCATTCTCCGTACGAGGGTTGAACAACGCACTCTCTTGGTGGTTTAGGTTTGTTTAGGTCATATATACATGGAAAACCAAGGATAGGCCCAAGGTTCCACCGGTCTACCCTCGTTTGACCCGCGGCGGGAGCCTACTCCTACATGTCCAGCACACTTCTCTAAGTGTTATCGCATGCAACGTGGACGGTCACACCCGGGAGCTAGGTTTTCCATCTAGGGGCAATCCACCACCCTTGTGCATGTATGCTAGGGCCACACGCATGTTCTCGTGGCATCCCGGCACTCGGGCGGTCCTTTTCCGACGAAACCCTAATCCGAGGGACCCGTGGGTCTACCCCTGTAGCATTTTCCGTACGAGGGTTGAACAACGCACTCTCTTGGTGGTTTAGGTTTGTTTAGGTCATATCTACATGGAAAACCAAGGATAGGCCCATGGTTCAACCGGTCTACCCTCGTTTGACCCGCGGCGGGAGCCTACTCCTACATGTCCAACACACTTCTCTAAGTGTTATCGCATGCAACATGGACGGTCACACCCGGGAGTTAGGTTTTCCATCTAGGGGCAATCCACCACCCTTGTGCATGTATGCTAGGGCCACACGCATGTTCCCGTGGCATCCCGGCACTCGGATGGTCGTTTTCCGACGAAACCCTAATTCGAGGGACCCGCGGGTCTACCCCCGTAGCATTCTCCGTACGAGGGTTGAACAACGCACTCTCTTGGTGGTTTAGGTTTGTTTAGGTCATATATACATGGAAAACCAAGGATAGGCCCAAGGTTCCACCGGTCTACCCTCGTTTGACCCGCGGCGGGAGCCTACTCCTACATGTCCAGCACACTTCTCTAAGTGTTATCGCATGCAACGTGGACGGTCACACCCGGGAGCTAGGTTTTCCATCTAGGGGCAATCCACCACCCTTGTGCATGTATGCTAGGGCCACATGCATGTTCTCGTGGCATCCCGGCACTCGGGCGGTCCTTTTCCGACGAAACCCTAATCCGAGGGACCCGTGGGTCTACCCCCGTAGCATTTTCCGTACGAGGGTTGAACAACGCACTCTCTTGGTGGTTTAGGTTTGTTTAGGTCATATCTACATGGAAAACCAAGGATAGGCCCATGGTTCAACCGGTCTACCCTCGTTTAACCCGCGGCGGGAGCCTACTCCTACATGTCCAGCACACTTCTCTAAGTGTTATCGCATGCAACGTGGACGGTCACACCCCGGAGCTAGGTTTTCCATCTAGGGGCAATCCACCACCCTTGTGCATGTATGCTAGGGCCACACGCATGTTCCCGTGGCATCCCGGCACTCGGGCGGTCCTTTTCCGACGAAACCCTAATCCGAGGGACCCGTGGGTCTACCCCCGTAGCATTCTCCGTACGAGGGTTGAACAACGCACTCTCTTGGTGGTTTAGGTTTGTTTAGGTCATATCTACATGGAAAACCAAGGATAGGCCCAAGGTTCCACCGGTCTACCCTCGTTTGACCCGCGGCGGTAGCCTACTCCTACATGTCCAGCACACTTCTCGAAGTGTTATCGCATGCAACATGGACGGTCACACCCGGGAGCTAGGTTTTCCATCTAGGGGCAATCCACCACCCTTGTGCATGTATGCTAGGGCCACACGCATGTTCCCGCGGCATCCCGGCACTCGAGCGGTCCTTTTCCGACGAAACCCTAATCCGAGGGACCCGTGGGTCTACCCCCGTAGCACTCTCCGTACGAGGGTTGAACAACGCACTCTCTTGGTGGTTTAGGTTTGTTTAGGTCATATATACATGGAAAACTAAGGATAGGCCCATGGTTCCACCGGTCTACCCTCGTTTGACCCGCGGCGGGAGCCTACTCCTACATGTCCAGCACACTTCTCTAAGTGTTATCGCATGCAACATGGACGGTCACACCCCGGAGCTAGGTTTTCCATCTAGGGGCAATCCACCACCCTCGTGCATGTATGCTAGGGTCACACGCTTGTTCCCGTGGCATCCCGGCACTCGGGCGGTCCTTTTCCGACGAAACCCTAATCCGAGGGACCCGCGGGTCTACCCCCGTAGCATTCTCCGTCCGAGGGTTGAACAACGCACTCTCTTGGTGGTTTAGGTTTGTTTAGGTCATATCTACATGGAAAACAAAGGATAGGCCCATGGTTCCACCGGTCTACCCTCGTTTGACCCGCGGCGGGAGCCTACTCCTACATGTCCAGCACACTTCTCTAAGTGTTATCGCATCCAACGTGGACGGTCACACCCCGGAGCTAGGTTTTCCATCTAGGGGCAATCCACCACCCTTGTGCATGTATGCTAGGGCCAAACGCATGTTCCCGTGGCACCCCGGCACTCAGGCGGTCCTTTTCCGACGAAACCCTAATCCGAGGGACCCGTGGGTCTACCCCCGTAGCATTCTCCGTACGAGGGTTGAACAACGCACTCTCCTGGTGGTTTAGGTTTGTTTAGGTAATATCTACATGGAAAACCAAGGATAGGCCCAAGGTTCCACCGGTCTACCCTCGTTTGACCCGCGGCGGGAGCCTACTCCTACATGTCCAGCACACTTCTCTAAGTGTTATCGCATGCAACGTGGACGGTCACACCCGGGAGCTAGGTTTTCCATCTAGGGGCAATCCACCACCCTTGTGAATGTATGCTAGGGCCACACGCATGTTCCCGTGGCATCCCGGCACTCGGGCGGTCCTTTTCCGACGAAACCCTAATCCGAGGGACCCGTGGGTCTACCCCCGTAGCATTTTCCGTACGAGGGTTGAACAACGCACTCTCTTGGTGGTTTAGGTTTGTTTAGGTCATATCTACATGGAAAACCAAGGATAGGCCCATGGTTCAACCGGTCTAGCCTCGTTTGACCCGCGGCGGGAGCCTACTTCTACATGTCCAGCACACTTCTCTAAGTGTTATCGCATGCAACGTGGACGGTCACACCCCGGAGCTAGGTTTTCCATCTAGGGGCAATCCACCACCCTTGTGCATGTATGCTAGGGCCACACGCATGTTCCCGTGGCATCCCGGCACTCGGGCGGTCCTTTTCCGACGAAACCCTAATCCGAGGGACCCGTGGGTCTACCCCCGTAGCATTCTCCGTACGAGGGTTGAACAACGCACTCTCTTGGTGGTTTAGGTTTGTTTAGGTCATATCTACATGGAAAACCAAGGATAGGCCCAAGGTTCCACCGGTCTACCCTCGTTTGACCCGCGGCGGTAGCCTACTCCTACATGTCCAGCACACTTCTCGAAGTGTTATCGCATGCAACATGGACGGTCACACCCGGGAGCTAGGTTTTCCATCTAGGGGCAATCCACCACCCTTGTGCATGTATGCTAGGGCCACACGCATGTTCCCGCGGCATCCCGGCACTCGAGCGGTCCTTTTCCGACGAAACCCTAATCCGAGGGACCCGTGGGTCTACCCCCGTAGCACTCTCCGTACGAGGGTTGAACAACGCACTCTCTTGGTGGTTTAGGTTTGTTTAGGTCATATCTACATGGAAAACTAAGGATAGGCCCATGGTTCCACCGGTCTACCCTCGTTTGACCCGCGGCGGGAGCCTACTCCTACATGTCCAGCACACTTCTCTAAGTGTTATCGCATGCAACATGGACGGTCACACCCCGGAGCTAGGTTTTCCATCTAGGGGCAATCCACCACCCTCGTGCATGTATGCTAGGGTCACACGCTTGTTCCCGTGGCATCCCGGCACTCGGGCGGTCCTTTTCCGACGAAACCCTAATCCGAGGGACCCGCGGGTCTACCCCGTAGCATTCTCCGTCCGAGGGTTGAACAACGCACTCTCTTGGTGGTTTAGGTTTGTTTAGGTCATATCTACATGGAAAACAAAGGATAGGCCCATGGTTCCACCGGTCTACCCTCGTTTGACCCGCGGCGGGAGCCTACTCCTACATGTCCAGCACACTTCTCTAAGTGTTATCGCATCCAACGTGGACGGTCACACCCCGGAGCTAGGTTTTCCATCTAGGGGCAATCCACCACCCTTGTGCATGTATGCTAGGGCCAAACGCATGTTCCCGTGGCATCCCGGCACTCAGGCGGTCCTTTTCCGACGAAACCCTAATCCGAGGGACCCGTGGGTCTACCCCCGTAGCATTCTCCGTACGAGGGTTGAACAACGCACTCTCCTGGTGGTTTAGGTTTGTTTAGGTAATATCTACATGGAAAACCAAGGATAGGCCCAAGGTTCCACCGGTCTACCCTCGTTTGACCCGCGACGGGAGCCTACTCCTACATGTCCAGCACACTTCTCTAAGTGTTATCGCATGCAACATGGACGGTCACACCCGGGAGCTAGGTTTTCCATCTAGGGGCAATCCACCACCCTTGTGAACGTATGCTAGGGCCACACGCATGTTCCCGTGGCATCCCGGCACTCGGGCGGTCCTTTTCTGACGAAACCCTAATCCGAGGGACCCGTGGGTCTACCCCCGTAGCATTCTCCGTACGAGGGTTGAACAACGCACTCTCTTGGTGGTTTAGGTTTGTTTAGGTCATATCTACATGGAAAACCGAGGATAGGCCCATGGTTCCACCGGTCTACCCTCGTTTGACCCGCAGCGGGAGCCTACTCGTACATGTCCAGCACACTTCTCTACGTGTTATCGCATGCAACGTGGACGGTCACACCCGGGAGCTAGGTTTTCCATCTAGGGGCAATCCACCACCCTTGTGCATCTATGCTAGGGCCACACGCATGTTCCCGTGGCATCCCGGCACTCGGGCGGTCCTTTTCCGACGAAACCCTAATCCGAGGGACCGGTGGGTCTACCCCCGTAGCATTCTCCGTACGAGGGTTGAACAATGCACTCTCTTGGTGGTTTAGGTTTGTTTAGGTCATATCTACATGGAAAACCAAGGATAGGCCCATGGTTCCACCGGTCTACCCTCGTTTGACCCGCGGCGGGAGCCTACTCCTACATGTCCAGCACACTTCTCTAAGTGTTATCGCATGCAACGTGGACGGTCACACCCCAGAGCTAGGTTTTCCATCTATGGGCAATCCACTACCCTTGTGCATGTATGCTAGGGACACACGCATGTTCCCGTGGCATCCCGGCACTCGGACGGTCGTTTTCCGACGAAACCCTAATTCGAGGGACCCGTGGGTCTACCCCCGTAGCATTCTCCGTACGAGGGTTGAAAAACGCACTCTCTTGGTGGTTTAGGTTTGTTTTGGTCATATCTACATGGAAAACCAAGGATAGGCCCATGGTTCCACCGGTCTACCCTCGTTTGACCCGCGGCGGGAGCCTACTCCTACATGTCCAGCACACTTCTCTAAGTGTTATCGCATGCAACGTGGACGGTCACACCCCGGAGCTAGGTTTTCCATCTAGGGGCAATCCACCACCCTTGTGCATGTATGCTAGGGCCACATGCATGTTCCCGTGGCATCCCGGCACTCGGGCGGTCCTTTTCCGACGAAACCCTAATCCGAGGGACCCGTGGGTGTACCCCCGTAGCATTCTCCGTACGAGGGTTGAACAACGCACTCTCTCGGTGGTTTAGGTTTGTTTAGGTCATATCTACATGGAAAACCAAGGATAGGCCAATGTTTCCACCGGTCTACCCTCGTTTGACCCGCGGCGGGAGCCTACTTCTACATGTCCAGCACACTTCTCTAAGTGTTATCGCATGCAACATGGACGGTCACACCCCTGAGCTAGGTTTTCCATCTAGGGGCAATCCACCACCCTTGTTCATGTATGCTAGGGCCACACGCATGTTCCCGTGGCATCCTGGCACTCGGGCGGTCCTTTTCCGACGAAACCCTAATCCGAGGGACCCGCGGGTCTACCCCCGTAGCATTCTCCGTACGAGGGTTGAACAACGCACTCTCTTGGTGGTTTAGGTTTGTTTAGGTCATATCTACATGGAAAACCAAGGATAGACCCATGGTTCCACCGGTCTACCCTCGTTTGACCCGCGGCGGGAGCCTACTCCTACATGTCCAACACACTTCTCTAAGTGTTATCGCATGCAACGTGGACGGTCACACCCCGGAGCTAGGTTTTCCATCTAGGGGCAATCCACCACCCTTGTGCATGTATGCTAGGGCCACACGCATGTTCCCGTGGCATCCCGACACTCGGGCGGTCCTTTTCCGACGAAACCCTAATCCGAGGGACCCGCGGGTCTACCCCCGTAGCATTCTCCGTATGAGGGTTGAACAACACACTCTCTTGGTGGTTTAGGTTTGTTTAGGTCATATCTACATGGGAAACCAAGGATAGGCCCACGGTTCCACCGGTCTACCCTCGTTTGACCCGCGGCGGGAGCCTACTCCTACATGTCCAACACACTTCTCTAAGTGTTATCGCATGCAACGTGGACGGTCACACCCTGGAGCTAGGTTTTCCATCTAGGGGCAATCCACCACCCTTGTGCATGTATGCTAGGGCCACACGCATGTTCCCGTGGCATCGTGGCAGTCGGGCGGTCCTTTTCCGACGAAACCCTAATCCGAGGGACCCGTGGGTCTACCCCCGTAGCATTCTCCGTACGAGGGTTGAACAACGCACTCTCTTGGTGGTTTAGGTTTGTTTAGGTCATATCTACATGGAAAACCAAGGATAGGCCCAAGGTTCCACCGGTCTACCCTCGTTTGACCCGTGGCGGGAGCCTACTCCTACATGTCCAGCACACTTCTCTAAGTGTTATCGCATGCAACGTGGACGGTCACACCCGGGAGCTAGTTTTTCCATCTAGGGGCAATCCACCACCCTTGTGCATGTATGCTAGGGCCACACGAATGTTCCCGTGGCATCGCGGCAGTCAGGCGGTCCTTTTCCGACGAAACCCTAATCCGAGGGACCCGTGGGTCTACCCCCGTAGCATTTTCCGTACGAGGGTTGAACAACGCACTCTCTTGGTGGTTTAGGTTTGTTTAGGTCATATCTACATGGAAAACCAAGGATAGGCCCATGGTTCAACCGGTCTACCCTCGTTTGACCCGCGGCGGGAGCCTACTCCTACATGTCCAACACACTTCTCTAAGTGTTATCGCATGCAACGTGGACGGTCACACCCCGGAGCTAGGTTTTCCATCTAGGGGCAATCCACCACCCTTGTGCATGTATGCTAGGGCCACACGCATGTTCCCGTGGCATCGCGGCACTCGGGCGGTCCTTTTCCGACGAAACCCTAATCCGAGGGACCGGTGGGTCTACCCCCGTAGCATTCTCCGTACGAGGGTTGAACAATGCACTCTCTTGGTGGTTTAGGTTTGTTTAGGTCATATCTACATGGAAAACCAAGGATAGGCCCATGGTTCCACCGGTCTACCCTCGTTTGACCCGCGGCGGGAGCCTACTCCTACATGTCCAACACACTTCTCTAAGTGTTATCGCATGCAACGTGGACGGTCACACCCCAGTGCTAGGTTTTCCATCTATGGGCAATCCACTACCCTTGTGCATGTATGCTAGGGCCACACGCATGTTCCCGTGGCATCCCGGCACTCGGACGGTCGTTTTCCGACGAAACCCTAATTCGAGGGACCCGTGGGTCTACCCCCGTAGCATTCTCCGTACGAGGGTTGAAAAACGCACTCTCTTGGTGGTTTAGGTTTGTTTTGGTCATATCTACATGGAAAACCAAGGATAGGCCCATGGTTCCACCGGTCTACCCTCGTTTGACCCGCGGCGGGAGCCTACTCCTACATGTCCAGCACACTTCTCTAAGTGTTATCGCATGCAACGTGGACGGTCACACCCCGGAGCTAGGTTTTCCATCTAGGGGCAATCCACCACCCTTGTGCATGTATGCTAGGGCCACATGCATGTTCCTGTGGCATCCCGGTTCTCGGGCGGTCCTTTTCCGACGAAACCCTAATCCGAGGGACCCGTGGGTGTACCCCCGTAGCATTCTCCGTACGAGGGTTGAACAACGCACTCTCTCGGTGGTTTAGGTTTGTTTAGGTCATATCTACATGGAAAACCAAGGATAGGCCAATGGTTCCACCGGTCTACCCTCGTTTGACCCGCGGCGGGAGCCTACTTCTACATGTCCAGCACACTTCTCTAAGTGTTATCGCATGCAACATGGACGGTCACACCCCTGAGCTAGGTTTTCCATCTAGGGGCAATCCACCACCCTTGTTCATGTATGCTAGGGCCACACGCATGTTCCCGTGGCATCCCGGCACTTGGGCGGTCCTTTTCCGACGAAACCCTAATCCGTGGGACCCGCGGGTCTACCCCCGTAGCATTCTCCGTACGAGGGTTGAACAACGCACTCTCTTGGTGGTTTAGGTTTGTTTAGGTCATATCTACATGGAAAACCAAGGATAGACCCATGGTTCCACCGGTCTACCCTCGTTTGACCCGCGGCGGGAGCCTACTCCTACATGTCCAACACACTTCTCTAAGTGTTATCGCATGCAACGTGGACGGTCACACCCCGGAGCTAGGTTTTCCATCTAGGGGCAATCCAGCACCCTTGTGCATGTATGCTAGGGCCACACGCATGTTCCCGTGGCATCCCGGCACTCGGGCGGTCCTTTTCCGACGAAACCCTAATCCGAGGGACCCGCGGGTCTACCCCCGTAGCATTCTCCGTACGAGGGTTGAACAACACACTCTCTTGGTGGTTTAGGTTTGTTTAGGTCATATCTACATGGAAAACCAAGGATAGGCCCATGGTTCCACCGGTCTACCCTCGTTTGACCCGCGGCGGGAGCCTACTCCTACATGTCCAACACACTTCTCTAAGTGTTATCGCATGCAATGTGGACGGTCACACCCCGGAGCTAGGTTTTCCATCTAGGGGCAATCCACCACCCTTGTGCATGTATGCTAGGGCCACACGCATGTTCCCGTGGCATCGCGGCAGTCGGGCGGTCCTTTTCCGACGAAACCCTAATCCGAGGGACTCGTGGGTCTACCCCCGTAGCATTCTCCGTACGAGGGTTGAACAACGCACTCTCTTGGTGGTTTAGGTTTGTTTAGGTCATATCTACATGGAAAACCAAGGATAGGCCCAAGGTTCCACCGGTCTACCCTCGTTTGACCCGCGGCGGGAGCCTACTCCTACATGTCCAGCACACTTCTCTAAGTGTTATCGCATGCAACGTGGACGGTCACACCTGGGAGCTAGTTTTTCCATCTAGGGGCAATCCACCACCCTTGTGCATGTATGCTAGGGCCACACGCATGTTCCCGTGGCATCGCGGCAGTCGGGCGGTCCTTTTCCGACGAAACCCTAATCCGAGGGACCCGTGGGTCTACCCCCGTAGCATTTTCCGTACGAGGGTTGAACAACGCACTCTCTTGGTGGTTTAGGTTTGTTTAGGTCATATCTACATGGAAAACCAAGGATAGGCCCATGGTTCAACCGGTCTACCCTCGTTTGACCCGCGGCGGGAGCCTACTCCTACATGTCCAACACACTTCTCTAAGTGTTATCGCATGCAACGTGGACGGTCACACCCCGGAGCTAGGTTTTCCATCTAGGGGCAATCCACCACCCTTGTGCATGTATGCTAGGGCCACACGCATGTTCCCGTGGCATCCCGGCACTCGGGCGGTCCTTTTCCGACGAAACCCTAATCCGAGGGACCCGTGGGTCTACCCCTGTAGCATTCTCCGTACGAGGGTTGAACAACGCACTCTCTTGGTGGTTTAGGTTTGTTTAGGTCATATCTACATGGAAAACCAAGGATAGGCCCAAGGTTCCACCGGTCTACCCTCGTTTGACCCGCGGCGGTAGCCTACTCCTACATGTCCAGCACACTTCTCGAAGTGTTATCGCATGCAACATGGACGGTCACACCCGGGAGCTAGGTTTTCCATCTAGGGGCAATCCACCACCCTTGTGCATGTATGCTAGGGCCACACGCATGTTCCCATGGCATCCCGGCACTCGAGCGGTCCTTTTCCGACGAAACCCTAATCCGAGGGACCCGTGGGTCTACCCCCGTAGCATTCTCCGTACGAGGGTTGAACAACGCACTCTCTTGGTGGTTTAGGTTTGTTTAGGTCATTAATACATGGAAAACCAAGGATAGGCCCATGGTTCCACCGGTCTACCCTCGTTTGACCCGCGGCGGGAGCCTACTCCTACATGTCCAGCACACTTCTCTAAGTGTTATCGCATGCAACGTGGACGGTCACACCCCGGAGCTAGGTTTTCCATCTAGGGGCAATCCACCACCCTTGTTCATGTATGCTAGGGCCACACGCATGTTCCCGTGGCATCCCGGTACTCGGGCAGTCCTTTTCCGACGAAACCCTAATCCGAGGGACCCGTGGGTCTACCCCCGTAGCATTCTCCGTACGAGGGTTGAACAACGCACTCTCTCAGTGCTTTAGGTTTGTTTAGGTCATATCTACATGGAAAACTAAGGATAGGCCCATGGTTCCACCGGTCTACCCTCGTTTGACCCGCGGCGGGAGCCTACTCCTACATGTCCAGCACACTTCTCTAAGTGTTATCGCATGCAACATGGACGGTCACACCCCGGAGCTAGGTTTTCCATCTAGGGGCAATCCACCACCCTCGTGCATGTATGCTAGGGTCACACGCATGTTCCCGTGGCATCCCGGCACTCGGGCGGTCCTTTTCCGACGAAACCCTAATCCGAGGGACCCGCGGGTCTACCCCCGTAGCATTCTCCGTCCGAGGGTTGAACAACGCACTCTCTTGGTGGTTTAGGTTTGTTTAGGTCATATCTACATGGAAAACCAAGGATAGGCCCATGGTTCCACCGGTCTACCCTCGTTTGACCCGCGGCGGGAGCCTACTCCTACATGTCCAGCACACTTCTCTAAGTGTTATCGCATGCAACGTGGACGGTCACACCCCGGAGCTAGGTTTTCCATCTAGGGGCAATCCACCACCCTTGTGCATGTATGCTAGGGCCAAACGCATGTTCCCGTGGCATCCCGGCACTCAGGCGGTCCTTTTCCGACGAAACCCTAATCCGAGGGACCCGTGGGTCTACCCCCGTAGCATTCTCCGTACGAGGGTTGAACAACGCACTCTCCTGGTGGTTTAGATTTGTTTAGGTCATATCTACATGGAAAACCAAGGATAGGCCCAAGGTTCCACCGGTCTACCCTCGTTTGACCCGCGGCGGGAGCCTACTCCTACATGTCCAGCACACTTCTCTAAGTGTTATCGCATGCAACGTGGACGGTCACACCCGGGAGCTAGGTTTTCCATCTAGGGGCAATCCACCACCCTTGTGCATGTATGCTAGGGCCACACGCATGTTCCCGTGGCATCCCGGCACTCGGGCGGTCCTTTTCCGACGAAACCCTAATCCGAGGGACCTGTGGGTCTACCCCCGTAGCATTCTCCGTACGAGGGTTGAACAACGCACTCTCTTGGTGGTTTAGGTTTGTTTAGGTCATATCTACATGGAAAACCAAGGATAGGCCCATGGTTCCACCGGTCTACCCTCGTTTGACCCGCGGCGGGAGCCTACTCGTACATGTCCAGCACACTTCTCTAAGTGTTATCGCATGCAACGTGGACGGTCACACCCGGGAGCTAGGTTTTCCATCTAGGGGCAATCCACCACCCTTGTGCATGTATGCTACGGCCACACGCATGTTCCCGTGGCATCCCGGCACTCGGGCGGTCCTTTTCCGACGAAACCCTAATCCGAGGGACCGGTGGGTCTACCCCCGTAGCATTCTCCGTACGAGGGTTGAACAATGCACTCTATTGGTGGTTTAGGTTTGTTTAGGTCATATCTACATGGAAAACCAAGGATAGGCCCAAGGTTCCACCGGTCTACCCTCGTTTGACCCGCGGCGGGAGCCTACTCCTACATGTCCAGCACACTTCTCTAAGTGTTATCGCATGCAACGTGGACGGTCACACCCCAGAGCTAGGTTTTCCATCTATGGGCAATCCACTACCCTTGTGCATGTATGCTAGGGCCACACGCATGTTCCCGTGGCATCCCGGCTCTCAGACGGTCGTTTTCCGACGAAACCCTAATTCGAGGGACCCGTGGGTCTACCCCCGTAGCATTCTCCGTACGAGGGTTGAAAAACGCACTCTCTTGGTGGTTTAGGTTTGTTTTGGTCATATCTACATGGAAAACCAAGGATAGGCCCATGGTTCCACCGGTCTACCCTCGTTTGACCCGCGGCGGGAGCCTACTCCTACATGTCCAGCACACTTCTCTAAGTGTTATCGCATGCAACGTGGACGGTCACACCCCGGAGCTAGGTTTTCCATCTAGGGGCAATCCTCTACCCTTGTGCATGTATGCTAGGGCCACATGCATGTTCCCGTGGCATCCCGGCACTCGGGCGGTCCTTTTCCGACGAAACCCTAATCCGAGGGACCCGTGGGTCTACCCCCGTAGCATTCTCCGTACGAGGGTTGAACAACGCACTCTCTCGGTGGTTTAGGTTTGTTTAGGTCATATCTACATGGAAAACCAAGGATAGGCCAATGGTTCCACCGGTCTACCCTCGTTTGACCCGCGGCGGGAGCCTACTTCTACATGTCCAGCACACTTCTCTAAGTGTTATCGCATGCAACATGGACGGTCACACCCCTGAGCTAGGTTTTCCATCTAGGGGCAATCCACCACCCTTGTTCATGTATGCTAGGGCCACACGCATGTTCCCGTGGCATCCCGGCACTCGGGCGGTCCTTTTCCGACGAAACCCTAATCCGAGGGACCCGCGGGTCTACCCCCGTAGCATTCTCTGTACGAGGGTTGAACAACGCACTCTCTTGGTGGTTTAGGTTTGTCTAGGTCATATCTACATGGAAAACCAAGGATAGACCCATGGTTCCACCGGTCTACCCTCGTTTGACCCGCGGCGGGAGCCTACTCCTACATGTCCAACACACTTCTCTAAGTGTTATCGCATGCAACGTGGACGGTCACACCCCGGAGCTAGGTTTTCCATCTAGGGGCAATCCACCACCCTTGTGCATGTATGCTAGGGCCACACGCATGTTCCCGTGGCATCCCGGCACTAGGGCGGTCCTTTTCCGACGAAACCCTAATCCGAGGGACCCGCGGGTCTACCCCCGTAGCATTCTCCGTACGAGGGTTGAACAACACACTCTCTTGGTGGTTTAGGTTTGTTTAGGTCATATCTACATGGAAAACCAAGGATAGGCCCATGGTTCCACCGGTCTACCCTCGTTTGACCCGCGGCGGGAGCCTACTCCTACATGTCCAACACACTTCTCTAAGTGTTATCGCATGCAACGTGGACGGTCACACCCCGGAGCTAGGTTTTCCATCTAGGGGAAATCCACCACCCTTGTGCATGTATGCTAGGGCCACACGCATGTTCCCGTGGCATCGCGGCAGTCGGGCGGTCCTTTTCCGACGAAACCCTAATCCGAGGGACCCGTGGGTCTACCCCCGTAGTATTCTCCGTACGAGGGTTGAACAACGCACTCTCTTGGTGGTTTAGGTTTGTTTAGGTCATATCTACATGGAAAACCAAGGATAGGCCCAAGGTTCCACCGGTCTACCCTCGTTTGACCCGCGGCGGGAGCCTACTCCTACATGTCCAGCACACTTCTCTAAGTGTTATCGCATGCAACGTGGACGGTCACACCCGGGAGCTAGTTTTTCCATCTAGGGGCAATCCACCACCCTTGTGCATGTATGCTAGGGCCACACGCATGTTCCCGTGGCATCGCGGTAGTCGGGCGGTCCTTTTCCGACGAAACCCTAATCCGAGGGACACGTGGGTCTACCCCCGTAGCATTCTCCGTACGAGGGTTGAACAACGCACTCTCTTGGTGGTTTAGGTTTGTTTAGGTAATATCTACATGGAAAACCAAGGATAGGCCCAAGGTTCCACCGGTCTACCCTCGTTTGACCCGCGGCGGGAGCCTACTCCTACATGTCCAGCACACTTCTCTAAGTGTTATCGCATGCAACGTGGACGGTCACACCCGGGAGCTAGGTTTTCCATCTAGGGGCAATCCACCACCCTTGTGCATCTATGCTAGGTCCACACGCATGTTCCCGTGGCATCCCGTCACTCAGGCGGTCCTTTTCCGACGAAACCCTAATCCGAGGGACCCGTGGGTCTACCCCCGTAGCATTCTCCATACGAGGGTTGAACAACGCACTCTCTTGGTGGTTTAGGTTTGTTTAGGTCATATCTACATGGAAAACCAAGGATATGCCCAAGGTTCCACCGGTCTACCCTCGTTTGACCCGCGGCGGGAGCCTACTCCTACATGTCCAGCACACTTCTCTAAGTGTTATCGCATGCAACGTGGACGGTCACACCCGGGAGCTAGGTTTTCCATCTAGGGGCAATCCACCACCCTTGTGCATGTATGCTAGGGCCACACGCATGTTCCCGTGGCATCCCGTCACTCAGGCGGTCCTTTTCCGATGAAACCCTAATCCGAGGGACCCGTGGGTCTACCCCCGTAGCATTCTCCGTACGAGGGTTGAACAACGCACTCTCTTGGTGGTTTAGGTTTGTTTAGGTCATATCTACATGGAAAACCAAGGATATGCCCATGGTTCCACCGGTCTACCCTCGTTTGACCCGCGGCGGGAGCCTACTCCTACATGTCCAGCACACTTCTCTAAGTGTTATCGCATGCAACGTGGACGGTCACACCCCGGAGTTAGGTTTTCCATCTAGGGGCAATCCACCACCCTTGTGCATGTATGCTAGGGCCACACGCATGTTCCCGTGGCATCCTGGCACTCGGTCGGTCCTTTTCCGACGAAACCCTAATCCGAGGGACCCGTGGGTCTACCCCCGTAGCATTCTCCGTACGAGGGTTGAACAACGCACTCTCTTGGTGGTTTAGGTTTGTTTAGGTCATATCTACATGGAAAACCAAGGATAGGCCCAAGGTTCCACCGGTCTACCCTCGTTTGACCCGCCGCGGGAGCCTACTCCTACATGTCCAGCACACTTCTCTAAGTGTTATCGCATGCAACGTGGACGGTCACACCCCAGAGCTAGGTTTTCCATCTATGGGCAATCCACTACCCTTGTGCATGTATGCTAGGGCCACACGCATGTTCCCGTGGCATCCCGGCTCTCAGACGGTCGTTTTCCGACGAAACCCTAATTCGAGGGACCCGTGGGTCTACCCCCGTAGCATTCTCCGTACGAGGGTCGAAAAACGCACTCTCTTGGTGGTTTAGGTTTGTTTTGGTCATATCTACATGGAAAACCAAGGATAGGCCCATGGTTCCACCGGTCTACCCTCGTTTGACCCGCGGCGGGAGCCTACTCCTACATGTCCAGCACACTTCTCTAAGTGTTATCGCATGCAACGTGGACGGTCACACCCCGGAGCTAGGTTTTCCATCTAGGGGCAATCCTCTACCCTTGTGCATGTATGCTAGGGCCACATGCATGTTCCCGTGGCATCCCGGCACTCGGGCGGTCCTTTTCCGACGAAACCCTAATCCGAGGGACCCGTGGGTCTACCCCCGTAGCATTCTCCGTACGAGGGTTGAACAACGCACTCTCTCGGTGGTTTAGGTTTGTTTAGGTCATATCTACATGGAAAACCAAGGATAGGCCAATGGTTCCACCGGTCTACCCTCGTTTGACCCGCGGCGGGAGCCTACTTCTACATGTCCAGCACACTTCTCTAAGTGTTATCGCATGCAACATGGACGGTCACACCCCTGAGCTAGGTTTTCCATCTAGGGGCAATCCACCACCCTTGTTCATGTATGCTAGGGCCACACGCATGTTCCCGTGGCATCCCGGCACTCGGGCGGTCCTTTTCCGACGAAACCCTAATCCGAGGGACCCGCGGGTCTACCCCCGTAGCATTCTCTGTACGAGGGTTGAACAACGCACTCTCTTGGTGGTTTAGGTTTGTCTAGGTCATATCTACATGGAAAACCAAGGATAGACCCATGGTTCCACCGGTCTACCCTCGTTTGACCCGCGGCGGGAGCCTACTCCTACATGTCCAACACACTTCTCTAAGTGTTATCGCATGCAACGTGGACGGTCACACCCCGGAGCTAGGTTTTCCATCTAGGGGCAATCCACCACCCTTGTGCATGTATGCTAGGGCCACACGCATGTTCCCGTGGCATCCCGGCACTAGGGCGGTCCTTTTCCGACGAAACCCTAATCCGAGGGACCCGCGGGTCTACCCCCGTAGCATTCTCCATACGAGGGTTGAACAACACACTCTCTTGGTGGTTTAGGTTTGTTTAGGTCATATCTACATGGAAAACCAAGGATAGGCCCATGGTTCCACCGGTCTACCCTCGTTTGACCCGCGGCGGGAGCCTACTCCTACATGTCCAACACACTTCTCTAAGTGTTATCGCATGCAACGTGGACGGTCACACCCCGGAGCTAGGTTTTCCATCTAGGGGAAATCCACCACCCTTGTGCATGTATGCTAGGGCCACACGCATGTTCCCGTGGCATCGCGGCAGTCGGGCGGTCCTTTTCCGACGAAACCCTAATCCGAGGGACCCGTGGGTCTACCCCCGTAGTATTCTCCGTACGAGGGTTGAACAACGCACTCTCTTGGTGGTTTAGGTTTGTTTAGGTCATATCTACATGGAAAACCAAGGATAGGCCCAAGGTTCCACCGGTCTACCCTCGTTTGACCCGCGGCGGGAGCCTACTCCTACATGTCCAGCACACTTCTCTAAGTGTTATCGCATGCAACGTGGACGGTCACACCCGGGAGCTAGTTTTTCCATCTAGGGGCAATCCACCACCCTTGTGCATGTATGCTAGGGCCACACGCATGTTCCCGTGGCATCGCGGTAGTCGGGCGGTCCTTTTCCGACGAAACCCTAATCCGAGGGACCCGTGGGTCTACCCCCGTAGCATTCTCCGTACGAGGGTTGAACAACGCACTCTCTTGGTGGTTTAGGTTTGTTTAGGTAATATCTACATGGAAAACCAAGGATAGGCCCAAGGTTCCACCGGTCTACCCTCGTTTGACCCGCGGCGGGAGCCTACTCCTACATGTCCAGCACACTTCTCTAAGTGTTATCGCATGCAACGTGGACGGTCACACCCGGGAGCTAGGTTTTCCATCTAGGGGCAATCCACCACCCTTGTGCATGTATGCTAGGTCCACACGCATGTTCCCGTGGCATCCCGTCACTCAGGAGGTCCTTTTCCGACGAAACCCTAATCCGAGGGACCCGTGGGTCTACCCCCGTAGCATTCTCCATACGAGGGTTGAACAACGCACTCTCTTGGTGGTTTAGGTTTGTTTAGGTCATATCTACATGGAAAACCAAGGATATGCCCATGGTTCCACCGGTCTACCCTCGTTTGACCCGCGGCGGGAGCCTACTCCTACATGTCCAGCACACTTCTCTAAGTGTTATCGCATGCAACGTGGACGGTCACACCCGGGAGCTAGGTTTTCCATCTAGGGGAAATCCACCACCCTTGTGCATGTATGCTAGGGCCACACGCATGTTCCCGTGGCATCCCGTCACTCAGGCGGTCCTTTTCCGATGAAACCCTAATCCGAGGGACCCGTGGGTCTACCCCCGTAGCATTCTCCGTACGAGGGTTGAACAACGCACTCTCTTGGTGGTTTAGGTTTGTTTAGGTCATATCTACATGGAAAACCAAGGATATGCCCATGGTTCCACCGGTCTACCCTCGTTTGACCCGCGGCGGGAGCCTACTCCTACATGTCCAGCACACTTCTCTAAGTGTTATCGCATGCAACGTGGACGGTCACACCCCGGAGTTAGGTTTTCCATCTAGGGGCAATCCACCACCCTTGTGCATGTATGCTAGGGCCACACGCATGTTCCCGTGGCATCCTGGCACTCGGTCGGTCCTTTTCCGACGAAACCCTAATCCGAGGGACCCGTGGGTCTACCCCCGTAGCATTCTCCGTACGAGGGTTGAACAACGCACTCTCTTGGTGGTTTAGGTTTGTTTAGGTCATATCTACATGGAAAACCAAGGATAGGCCCAAGGTTCCACCGGTCTACCCTCGTTTGACCCGCGGCGGGAGCCTACTCCTACATGTCCAACACACTTCTCTAAGTGTTATCGCATGCAACGTGGACGGTCACACCTGGGAGCTAGGTTTTCCATCTAGGGGCAATCCACCACCCTTGTGCATGTATGCTAGGGCCACACGCATGTTCCCGTGGCATCCCGGCACTCGGGCGGTCATTTTCCGACGAAACCCTAATCCGAGGGACCTGTGGGTCTACCCCCGTAGCATTCTCCGTACGAGGGTTGAACAACGCACTCTCTTGGTGGTTTAGGTTTGTTTAGGTCATATCTACATGGAAAACCAAGGATAGGCCCATGGTTCCACCGGTCTACCCTCGTTTGACCCGCGGCGGGAGCCTACTCGTACATGTCCAGCACACTTCTCTAAGTGTTATCGCATGCAACGTGGACGGTCACACCCGGGAGCTAGGTTTTCCATCTAGGGGCAATCCACCACCCTTGTGCATGTATGCTACGGCCACACGCATGTTCCCGTGGCATCCCGGCACTCGGGCGGTCCTTTTCCGACGAAACCCTAATCCGAGGGACCGGTGGGTCTACCCCCGTAGCATTCTCCGTACGAGGGTTGAACAATGCACTCTCTTGGTGGTTTAGGTTTGTTTAGGTCATATCTACATGGAAAACCAAAGATAGGCCCATGGTTCCACCGGTCT
Organism: Avena sativa; assembly: GCA_916181665.1. Taxonomy (NCBI): domain Eukaryota; kingdom Viridiplantae; phylum Streptophyta; class Magnoliopsida; order Poales; family Poaceae; genus Avena; species Avena sativa. The sequence goes on from OV702280.1 coordinate 326,555,161, forward strand.
ACCCTCGTTTGACCCGCGGCGGGAGCCTACTCCTACATGTCCAGCACACTTCTCTAAGTGTTATCGCATGCAACGTGGACGGTCACACCCCAGAGCTAGGTTTTCCATCTATGGGCAATGCACTACCCTTGTGCATGTATGCTAGGGCCACACGCATGTTCCCGTGGCATCCCGGTACTCGGACGGTCGTTTTCCGACGAAACCCTAATTCGAGGGACCCGTGGGTCTACCCCCGTAGCATTCTCCGTAAGAGGGTTGAAAAACGCACTCTCTTGGTGGTTTAGGTTTGTTTTGGTCATATCTACATGGAAAACCAAGGATAGGCCCATGGTTCCACCGGTCTACCCTCGTTTGACCCGCGGCGGGAGCCTACTCCTACATGTCCAGCACACTTCTCTAAGTGTTATCGCATGCAACGTGGACGGTCACACCCCGGAGCTAGGTTTTCCATCTAGGGGCAATCCACTACCCTTGTGCATGTATGCTAGGGCCACACGCATGTTCCCGTGGCATCGCGGCAGTCGGGCGGTCCTTTTCCGACGAAACCCTAATCCGAGGGACCCGTGGGTCTACCCCCGTAGCATTCTCCGTACGAGGGTTGAACAACGCACTCTCTTGGTGGTTTAGGTTTGTTTAGGTCATATCTACATGGAAAACCAAGGATAGGACCAAGGTTCCACCGGTCTACCCTCGTTTGACCCGCGGCGGGAGCCTACTCCTACATGTCCAGCACACTTCTCTAAGTGTTATCGCATGCAACGTGGACGGTCACACCTGGGAGCTAGGTTTTCCATCTAGGGGCAATCCACCACCCTTGTGCATGTATGCTAGGGCCACACGCATGTTCCCGTGGCATCCTGGCACTTGGGCGGTCCTTTTCCGACGAAACCCTAATCCGAGGGACCCGTGGGTCTACCCCCGTAGCATTCTCCGTACGAGGGTTGAACAACGCACTCTCTTGGTGGTTTAGGTTTGTTTAGGTCATATCTACATGGAAAACCAAGGATAGGCCCATGGTTCCACCGGTCTACCCTCGTTTGACCCGCGGCGGGAGCCTACTCCTACATGTCCAGCACACTTCTCGAAGTGTTATCGCATGCAACGTGGACGGTCACACCCTGGAGCTAGGTTTTCCATCTAGGGGCAATCCACCACCCTTGTGCATGTATGCTAGGGCCACACGCATGTTCCCGTGGCATCCCGGCACTCGGACAGTCGTTTTCCGACGAAACCCTAATCCGAGGGACCCGCGGGTCTACCCCAGTAACATTCTCCGTACGAGGGTTGAACAACGCACTCTCTTGGTGGTTTAGGTTTGTTTAGGTCATATCTACATGGAAAACCAAGGATAGGCCCAAGGTTCCACCGGTCTACCCTCGTTTGACCCGCGGCGGGAGCCTACTCCTACATGTCCAACACACTTCTCTAAGTGTTATCGCATGCAACGTGGACGGTCACACCCGGGAGCTATTTTTTCCATCTAGGGGCAATCCACCACCCTTGTGCATGTATGCTAGGGCCACACGCATGTTCCCGTGGCATCCCGGCACTCGGACGGTCGTTTTCCGAAGAAACCCTAATCCGAGGGACCCGCGGGTCTACCCCCGTAGCATTCTCCGTACGAGGGCTGAACAACGCACTCTCTTGGTGGTTTAGGTTTGTTTAGGTCATATCTACATGGAAAACCAAGGATAGGCCCAAGGTTCCACCGGTCTACCCTCGTTTGACCCGCGACGGGAGCCTACTCCTACATGTCCAGCACACTTCTCTAAGTGTTATCGCATGCAACGTGGACGGTCACACCCGGGAGATAGGTTTTCCATCTAGGGGCAATCCACCACCCTTGTGCATGTATGATAGGGCCACACGCATGTTCCCGTGGCATCCCGGCACTCGGGCGGTCGTTTTCCGAAGAAACCCTAATCCGAGGGACCCGCGGGTCTACCCCCGTAGCATTTTCCGTACGAGGGTTGAACAACGCACTCTCTTGGTGGTTTAGGTTTGTTTAGGTCATATCTACATGGAAAACCAAGGATAGGCCCATGGTTCAACCGGTCTACCCTCGTTTGACCCGCGGCGGGAGCCTACTCCTACATGTCCAGCACACTTCTCTAAGTGTTATCGCATGCAACATGGACGGTCACACCCGGGAGCTAGGTTTTACATCTAGGGGCAATCCACCACCCTTTTGCATGTATGCTAGGGCCACACGCATGTTCCCGTGGCATCCCGGCACTCGGACGGTCGTTTTCCGACGAAACCCTAATTCGAGGGACCCGCGGGTCTACCCCCGTAGCATTCTCCGTACGAGGGTTGAACAACGCACTCTCTTGGTGGTTTAGGTTTGTTTAGGTCATATCTACATGAAAAACCAAGGATAAGCCCAAGGTTCCACCGGTCTACCCTCGTTTGACCCGCGGCGGGAGCCTACTCCTACATGTCCAGCACACTTCTCTAAGTGTTATCGCATGCAACGTGGACGGTCACACCCGGGAGCTTGGTTTTCCATCTAGGGGCAATCCACCACCCTTGTGCATGTATGCTAGGGCCACACGCATGTTCCCGTGGCATCCCGACACTCGGGCGGTCCTTTTCCGACGAAACCCTAATCCGAGGGACCCGCGGGTCTACCCCCGTAGCATTCTCCGTACGAGGGTTGAACAACACACTCTCTTGGTGGTTTAGGTTTGTTTAGGTCATATCTACATGGAAAACCAATGATAGGCCCATGGTTCCACCGGTCTACCCTCGTTTGACCCGCGGCGGGAGCCTACTCCTACATGTCCAGCACACTTCTCTAAGTGTTATCGCATGCAACGTGGACGGTCACACCCCGGAGCTAGGTTTTCCATCTAGGGGCAATCCACCACCCTTGTGCATGTATGCTAGGGCCACACGCATGTTCCCGTGGCATCGCGGCAGTCGGGCGGTCCTTTTCCGACGAAACCCTAATCCGAGGGACCCGTGGGTCTACCCCCGTAGCATTCTCCGTACGAGGGTTGAACAACGCACTCTCTTGGTGGTTTAGGTTTGTTTAGGTCATATCTACATGGAAAACCAAGGATAGGCCCAAGGTTCCACCGGTCTACCCTCGTTTCACCCGCGGCGGGAGCCTACTCCTACATGTCCAGCACACTTCTCTAAGTGTTATCGCATGCAACGTGGACGGTCACACCCGGGAGCTGGTTTTTCCATCTAGGGGCAATCCACCACCCTTGTGCATGTATGCTAGGGCCACACGCATGTTCCCGTGGCATCCCGGCACTCGGGCGGTCCTTTTCCGACGAAACCCTATTCCGAGGGACCCGCGGGTCTACCCCCGTAGCATTCTCCGTACGAGGGCTGAACAACGCACTCTCTTGGTGGTTTAGGTTTGTTTAGGTCATATCTACATGGAAAACCAAGGATAGGCCCATGGTTCCACCGGTCTACCCTCGTTTGACCCGCGGCGGGAGCCTACTCCTACATGTCCAGCACACTTCTCTAAGTGTTATCGCATGCAACGTGGACGGTCACACCCCGGAGCTAGGTTTTCCATCTAGGGGCAATCCACCACCCTTGTGCATGTATGCTAGGGCCACACGCATGTTCCCGTGGCATCGCGGCAGTCGGGCGGTCCTTTTCCGACGAAACCCTAATCCGAGGGACCCGTGGGTCTACCCCCGTAGCATTCTCCGTACGAGGGTTGAACAACGCACTCTCTTGGTGGTTTAGGTTTGTTTAGGTCATATCTACATGGAAATCCAAGGATAGGCCCAAGGTTCCACCGGTCTACCCTCGTTTGACCCGCGGCGGGAGCCTACTCCTACATGTCCAGCACACTTCTCTAAGTGTTATCGCATGCAACGTGGACGGTCACACCCGGGAGCTGGTTTTTCCATCTAGGGGCAATCCACCACCCTTGTGCATGTATGCTAGGGCCACACGCATGTTCCCGTGGCATCGCGGCAGTCGGGCGGTCCTTTTCTGACGAAACCCTAATCCGAGGGACCCGTGGGTCTACCCCCGTAGCATTCTCCGTACGAGGGCTGAACAACGCACTCTCTTGGTGGTTTAGGTTTGTTTAGGTCATATCTACATGGAAAACCAAGGATAGGCCCAAGGTTCCACCGGTCTACCCTCGTTTGACCCGCGGCGGGATCCTACTCCTACATGTCCAGCACACTTCTCTAAGTGTTATCGCATGCAACGTGGACGGTCACACCCGGGAGCTAGGTTTTCCATCTAGGGGCAATCCACCACCCTTGTGCATGTATGCTAGGGCCACACGCATGTTCTCGTGGCATCCCGGCACTCGGGCGGTCCTTTTCCGACGAAACCCTAATCCGAGGGACCCGTGGGTCTACCCCCGTAGCATTTTCCGTACGAGGGTTGAACAACGCACTCTCTTGGTGGTTTAGGTTTGTTTAGGTCATATCTACATGGAAAACCAAGGATAGGCCCATGGTTCAACCGGTCTACCCTCGTTTGACCCGCGGCGGGAGCCTACTCCTACATGTCCAGCACACTTCTCTAAGTGTTATCGCATGCAACGTGGACGGTCACACCCCGGAGCTAGGTTTTCCATCTAGGGGCAATCCACCACCCTTGTGCATGTATGCAAGGGCCACACGCATGTTCCCGTGGCATCCCGGCACTCGGGCGGTCCTTTTCCAACGAAACCCTAATCCGAGGGACCCGTGGGTCTACCCCCGTAGCATTCTCCGTACGAGGGTTGAACAACGCACTCTCTTGGTGGTTTAGGTTTGTTTAGGTCATATCTACATGGAAAACCAAGAATAGGCTCAAGGTTCCACCGGTCTACCCTCGTTTGACCCGCGGCGGTAGCCTACTCCTACATGTCCAGCACACTTCTCGAAGTGTTATCGCATGCAACATGGACGGTCACACCCGGGAGCTAGGTTTTCCATCTAGGGGCAATCCACCACCCTTGTGCATGTATGCTAGGGCCACACGCATGTTCCCGTGGCATCCCGGCACTCGAGCGGTCCTTTTCCGACGAAACCCTAATCCGAGGGACCCGTGGGTCTACCCCCGTAGAATTCTCCGTACGAGGGTTGAACAACGCACTCTCTTGGTGGTTTAGGTTTGTTTAGGTCATATATACATGGAAAACCAAGGATAGGCCCATGGTTCCACCGGTCTACCCTCGTTTGACCCGCCGCGGGAGCCTACTCCTACATGTCCAGCACACTGCTCTAAGTGTTATCGCATGCAACGTGGACGGTCACACCCCGGAGCTAGGTTTTCCATCTAGGGGCAATCCACCACCCTTGTGCATGTATGCTAGGGCCACACGCATGTTCCCGTGGCATCCCGGTACTCGGGCAGTCCTTTTCCGACGAAACCCTAATCCGAGGGACCCATGGGTCTACCCCCGTAGCATTCTCCGTACGAGGGTTGAACAACGCACTCTCTCAGTGGTTTAGGTTTGTTTAGGTCATATCTACATGGAAAACTAAGGATAGGCCCATGGTTCCACCGGTCTACCCTCGTTTGACCCGCGGCGGGAGCCTACTCCTACATGTCCAGCACACTTCTCTAAGTGTTATCGCATGAAACGTGGACGGTCACACCCCGGAGCTAGGTTTTCCATCTAGGGGCAATCCACCACCCTCGTGCATGTATGCTAGGGCCACACGCATGTTCCCGTGGCATCCCGGCACTCGGGCGGTCCTTTTCCGACAAAACCCTAATCCGAGGGACCCGCGGGTCTACCCCCGTAGCATTCTCCGTCCGAGGGTTAAACAACGCACTCTCTTGGTGGTTTAGGTTTGTTTAGGTCATATCTACATGGAAAACCAAGGATAGGCCCATGGTTCCACCGGTCTACCCTCGTTTGACCCGCGGCGGGAGCCTACTCCTACATGTCCAGCACACTTCTCTAAGTGTTATCGCATGCAACGTGGACGGTCACACCCCGGAGCTAGGTTTTCCATCTAGGGGCAATCCACCCCCCTTGTGCATGTATGCTAGGGCCAAACGCATGTTCCCGTGGCATCCCGGCACTCAGGCGGTCCTTTTCCGACGAAACCCTAATCCGAGGGACCCGTGGGTCTACCCCCGTAGCATTCTCCGTACGAGGGTTGAACAACGCACTCTCCTGGTGGTTTAGGTTTGTTTAGGTCATATCTACATGGAAAACCAAGGATAGGCCCAAGGTTCCACCGGTCTACCCTCGTTTGACCCGCGGCGGGAGCCTACTCCTACATGTCCAGCACACTTCTCTAAGTGTTATCGCATGCAACGTGGACGGTCACACCCGGGAGCTAGGTTTTCCATCTAGGGGAAATCCACCACCCTTGTGCATGTATGCTAGGGCCACACGCATGTTCCCGTGGCATCCCGGCACTCGGGCGGTCCTTTTCCGACGAAACCCTAATCCGAGGGACCCGTGGGTCTACCCCCGTAGTATTCTCCGTACGAGGGTTGAACAACGCACTCTCTTGGTGGTTTAGGTTTGTTTAGGTCATATCTACATGGAAAACCAAGGATAGGCCCATGGTTCCACCGGTCTACCCTCGTTTGACCCGCGGCGGGAGCCTACTCGTACATGTCCAACACACTTCTCTAAGTGTTATCGCATGCAACGTGGACGGTCACACCCGGGAGCTAGGTTTTCCATCTAGGGGCAATCCACCACCCTTGTGCATGTATGCTAGGGCCACACGCATGTTCCCGTGGCATCCCGGCACTCGGGCTTTCCTTTTCCGACGAAACCCTAATCCGAGGGACCGGTGGGTCTACCCCCGTAGCATTCTCCGTACGAGGGTTGAACAACGCACTCTCCTGGTGGTTTAGGTTTGTTTAGGTAATATCTACATGGAAAACCAAGGATAGGCCCAAGGTTCCACCGGTCTACCCTCGTTTGACCCGCGGCGGGAGCCTACTCCTACATGTCCAGCACACTTCTCTAAGTGTTATCGCATGCAACGTGGACGGTCACACCCGGGAGCTAGGTTTTCCATCTAGGGGCAATCCACCACCCTTGTGAATGTATGCTAGGGCCACACGCATGTTCCCGTGGCATCCCGGCACTCGGACGGTCGTTTTCCGACGAAACCCTAATTCGAGGGACCCGTGGGTCTACCCCCGTAGCATTCTCCGTACGAGGGTTGAAAAACGCACTCTCTTGGTGGTTTAGGTTTGTTTTGGTCATATCTACATGGAAAACCAAGGATAGGCCCATGGTTCCACCGGTCTACCCTCGTTTGACCCGCGGCGGGAGCCTACTCCTACATGTCCAGCACACTTCTCTAAGTGTTATCGCATGCAACGTGGACGGTCACACCCCGGAGCTAGGTTTTCCATCTAGGGGCAATCCACCACCCTTGTGCATGTATGCTAGGGCCACATGCATGTTCCCGTGGCATCCCGGCACTCGGGCGGTCCTTTTCCGACGAAACCCTAATCCGAGGGACCCGTGGGTCTACCCCCGTAGCATTCTCCGTACGAGGGTTGAACAACGCACTCTCTCGGTGGTTTAGGTTTGTTTAGGTCATATCTACATGGAAAACCAAGGATAGGCCCATGGTTCCACCGGTCTACCCTCGTTTGACCCGCGGCGGGAGCCTACTCGTACATGTCCAGCACACTTCTCTAAGTGTTATCGCATGCAACATGGACGGTCACACCCCGGAGCTAGGTTTTCCATCTAGGGGCAATCCACCACCCTTGTGCATGTATTCTAGGGCCACACGCATGTTCCCGTGGCATCCCGGCACTCGGGCGGTCCTTTTCCGACGAAACCCTAATCCGAGGGACCCGCGGGTCTACCCCCGTAGCATTCTCCGTACGAGGGTTGAACAACGCACTCTCTTGGTGGTTTAGGTTTGTTTAGGTCATATCTACATGGAAAACCAAGGATAGACCCATGGTTCCACCGGTCTACCCTCGTTTGACCCGCGGCGGGAGCCTACTCCTACATGTCCATTACACTTCTCTAAGTGTTATCGCATGCAACGTGGACGGTCACACCCCGGAGCTAGGTTTTCCATCTAGGGGCAATCCACCACCCTTGTGCATGTATGCTAGGGCCACACGCATGTTCCCGTGGCATCCCGGCACTCGGACGGTCGTTTTCCGACGAAACCCTAATTCGAGGGACCCGTGGGTCTACCCCCGTAGCATTCTCCGTACGAGGGTTGAAAAACGCACTCTCTTGGTGGTTTAGGTTTGTTTTGGTCATATCTACATGGAAAACCAAGGATAGGCCCATGGTTCCACCGGTCTACCCTCGTTTGACCCGCGGCGGGAGCCTACTCCTACATGTCCAGCACACTTCTCTAAGTGTTATCGCATGCAACGTGGACGGTCACACCCCGGAGCTAGGTTTTCCATCTAGGGGCAATCCACCACCCTTGTGCATGTATGCTAGGGCCACATGCATGTTCCCGTGGCATCCCGGCACTCGGGCGGTCCTTTTCCGACGAAACCCTAATCCGAGGGACCCGTGGGTCTACCCCCGTAGCATTCTCCGTACGAGGGTTGAACAACGCACTCTCTCGGTGGTTTAGGTTTGTTTAGGTCATATCTACATGGAAAACCAAGGATAGGCCCATGGTTCCACCGGTCTACCCTCGTTTGACCCGCGGCGGGAGCCTACTTCTACATGTCCAGCACACTTCTCTAAGTGTTATCGCATGCAACATGGACGGTCACACCCCGGAGCTAGGTTTTCCATCTAGGGGCAATCCACCACCCTTGTGCATGTATGCTAGGGCCACACGCATGTTCCCGTGGCATCCCGGCACTCGGGCGGTCCTTTTCCGACGAAACCCTAATCCGAGGGACCCGCGGGTCTACCCCCGTAGCATTCTCCGTACGAGGGTTGAACAACGCACTCTCTTGGTGGTTTAGGTTTGTTTAGGTCATATCTACATGGAAAACCAAGGATAGACCCATGGTTCCACCGGTCTACCCTCGTTTGACCCGCGGCGGGAGCCTACTCCTACATGTCCATTACACTTCTCTAAGTGTTATCGCATGCAACGTGGACGGTCACACCCCGGAGCTAGGTTTTCCATCTAGGGGCAATCCACCACCCTTGTGCATGTATGCTAGGGCCACACGCATGTTCCCGTGGCATCCCGGCACTCGGGCGGTCCTTTTCCGACGAAACCCTAATCCGAGGGACCCGCGGGTCTACCCCCGTAGCATTCTCCGTACGGGGGTTGAACAACGCACTCTCTTGGTGTTTTAGGTTTTTTTAGGTCATATCTACATGGAAAACCAAGGATAGGCCCATGGTTCCACCGGTCTACCCTCGTTTGACCCGCGGCGGGAGCCTACTCCTACATGTCCAACGCACTTCTCTAAGTGTTATCGCATGCAACGTGGACGGTCACACCCCGGAGCTAGGTTTTCCATCTAGGGGCAATCCACCACCCTTGTTCATCTATGCTAGGGCCACACGCATGTTCCCGTGGCATCCCGGCACTCAGACGGTCGTTTTCCGACGAAACCCTAATTCGAGGGACCCGCGGGTCTACCCCCGTAGCATTCTCCGTACGAGGGTTTAACAACGCACTCTCTTGGTGGTTTAGGTTTGTTTAGGTCATATCTACATGGAAAACCAAGGATAGTCCCAAGGTTCCACCGGTCTACCCTTGTTTGACCCGCGGCGGGAGCCTACTTCTACATGTCCAGCACACTTCTCTAAGTGTTATCGCATGCAACATGGACGGTCACACCCCGGAGCTAGGTTTTCCATCTAGGGGCAATCCACCACCCTTGTGCATGTATGCTAGGGCCACACGCATGTTCCCGTGGCATCCCGGCACTCGGGCGGTCCTTTTCCGACGAAACCCTAATCCGAGGGACCCGCGGGTCTACCCCCGTAGCATTCTCCGTACGAGGGTTGAACAACGCACTCTCTTGGTGGTTTAGGTTTGTTTAGGTCATATCTACATGGAAAACCAAGGATAGACCCATGGTTCCACCGGTCTACCCTCATTTGACCCGCGGCGGGAGCCTACTCCTACATGTCCATTACACTTCTCTAAGTGTTATCGCATGCAACGTGGACGGTCACACCCCGGAGCTAGGTTTTCCATCTAGGGGCAATCCACCACCCTCGTGCATGTATGCTAGGGCCACACGCATGTTCCCGTGGCATCCCGGCACTTGGGCGGTCCTTTTCCGACGAAACCCTAATCCGAGGGACCCGCGGGTCTACCCCCGTAGCATTCTCCGTCCGAGGGTTAAACAACGCACTCTCTTGGTGGTTTAGGTTTGTTTAGGTCATATCTACATGGAAAACCAAGGATAGGCCCATGGTTCCACCGGTCTACCCTCGTTTGACCCGCGGCGGGAGCCTACTCCTACATGTCCAGCACACTTCTCTAAGTGTTATCGCATGCAACGTGGACGGTCACACCCCGGAGCTAGGTTTTCCATCTAGGGGCAATCCACCACCCTTGTGCATGTATGCTAGGGCCAAACGCATGTTCCCGTGGCATCCCGGCACTCAGGCGGTCCTTTTCCGACGAAACCCTAATCCGAGGGACCCGTGGGTCTACCCCCGTAGCATTCTCCGTACGAGGGTTGAACAACGCACTCTCCTGGTGGTTTAGGTTTGTTTAGGTCATATCTACATGGAAAACCAAGGATAGGCCCAAGGTTCCACCGGTCTACCCTCGTTTGACCCGCGGCGGGAGCCTACTCCTACATGTCCAGCACACTTCTCTAAGTGTTATCGCATGCAACGTGGACGGTCACACCCGGGAGCTAGGTTTTCCATCTAGGGGAAATCCACCACCCTTGTGCATGTATGCTAGGGCCACACGCATGTTCCCGTGGCATCCCGGCACTCGGGCGGTCCTTTTCCGACGAAACCCTAATCCGAGGGACCCGTGGGTCTACCCCCGTAGTATTCTCCGTACGAGGGTTGAACAACGCACTCTCTTGGTGGTTTAGGTTTGTTTAGGTCATATCTACATGGAAAACCAAGGATAGGCCCATGGTTCCACCGGTCTTCCCTCGTTTGACCCGCGGCGGGAGCCTACTCGTACATGTCCAGCACACTTCTCTAAGTGTTATCGCATGCAACGTGGACGGTCACACCCGGGAGCTAGGTTTTCCATCTAGGGGCAATCCACCACCCTTGTGCATGTATGCTAGGGCCACACGCATGTTCCCGTGGCATCCCGGCACTCGGGCGGTCCTTTTCCGACGAAACCCTAATCCGAGGGACCGGTGGGTCTACCCCCGTAGCATTCTCCGTACGAGGGTTGAACAACGCACTCTCCTGGTGGTTTAGGTTTGTTTAGGTAATATCTACATGGAAAACCAAGGATAGGCCCAAGGTTCCACCGGTCTACCCTCGTTTGACCCGCGGCGGGAGCCTACTCCTACATGTCCAGCACACTTCTCTAAGTGTTATCGCATGCAACGTGGACGGTCACACCCGGGAGCTAGGTTTTCCATCTAGGGGCAATCCACCACCCTTGTGAATGTATGCTAGGGCCACACGCATGTTCCCGTGGCATCCCGGCACTCGGACGGTCGTTTTCCGACGAAACCCTAATTCGAGGGACCCGTGGGTCTACCCCCGTAGCATTCTCCGTACGAGGGTTGAAAAACGCACTCTCTTGGTGGTTTAGGTTTGTTTTGGTCATATCTACATGGAAAACCAAGGATAGGCCCATGGTTCCACCGGTCTACCCTCGTTTGACCCGCGGCGGGAGCCTACTCCTACATGTCCAGCACACTTCTCTAAGTGTTATCGCATGCAACGTGGACGGTCACACCCCGGAGCTAGGTTTTCCATCTAGGGGCAATCGACCACCCTTGTGCATGTATGCTAGGGCCACATGCATGTTCCCGTGGCATCCCGGCACTCGGGCGGTCCTTTTCCGACGAAACCCTAATCCGAGGGACCCGTGGGTCTACCCCCGTAGCATTCTCCGTACGAGGGTTGAACAACGCACTCTCTCGGTGGTTTAGGTTTGTTTTGGTCATATCTACATGGAAAACCAAGGATAGGCCCATGGTTCCACCGGTCTACCCTCGTTTGACCCGCGGCGGGAGCCTACTTCTACATGTCCAGCACACTTCTCTAAGTGTTATCGCATGCAACATGGACGGTCACACCCCGGAGCTAGGTTTTCCATCTAGGGGCAATCCACCACCCTTGTGCATGTATGCTAGGGCCACACGCATGTTCCCGTGGCATCCCGGCACTCGGGCGGTCCTTTTCCGACGAAACCCTAATCCGAGGGACCCGCGGGTCTACCCCCGTAGCATTCTCCGTACGAGGGTTGAACAACGCACTCTCTTGGTGGTTTAGGTTTGTTTAGGTCATATCTACATGGAAAACCAAGGATAGACCCATGGTTCCACCGGTCTACCCTCGTTTGACCCGCGGCGGGAGCCTACTCCTACATGTCCATTACACTTCTCTAAGTGTTATCGCATGCAACGTGGACGGTCACACCCCGGAGCTAGGTTTTCCATCTAGGGGCAATCCACCACCCTTGTGCATGTATGCTAGGGCCACACGCATGTTCCCGTGGCATCCCGACACTCGGGCGGTCCTTTTCCGACGAAACCCTAATCCGAGGGACCCGCGGGTCTACCCCCGTAGCATTCTCCGTACGGGGGTTGAACAACGCACTCTCTTGGTGTTTTAGGTTTTTTTAGGTCATATCTACATGGAAAACCAAGGATAGGCCCATGGTTCCACCGGTCTACCCTCGTTTGACCCGCGGCGGGAGCCTACTCCTACATGTCCAGCACACTTCTCTAAGTGTTATCGCATGCAACGTGGACGGTCACACCCTGGAGATAGGTTTTCCATCTAGGGGCAATCCACCACCCTTGTGCATGTATGCTAGGGCCACACGCATGTTCCCGTGGCATCCCGGCACTCGGACGGTCGTTTTCCGATGAAACCCTAATTCGAGGGACCCGTGGGTCTACCCCCGTAGCATTCTCCGTACGAGGGTTGAACAACGCACTCTCTTGGTGGTTTAGGTTTGTTTAGGTCATACCTACATGGAAAACCAAGGATAGGCCCATGGTTCCACCGGTCTACCCTCGTTTGACCCGCGGCGGGAGCCTACTCCTACATGTCTAGCACACTTCTCTAAGTGTTATCGCATGCAACGTGGACGGTCACACCCCGGAGCTAGGTTTTCCATCTAGGGGCAATCCACCACCCTTGTTCATGTATGCTAGGGCCACACGCATGTTCCCGTGGCATCCCGGCACTCGGACGGTCGTTTTCCGACGAAACCCTAATTCGAGGGACCCGCGGGTCTACCCCCGTAACATTCTCCGTACGAGGGTTGAACAACGCACTCTCTTGGTGGTTTAGGTTTGTTTAGGTCATATGTACATGGAAAACCAAGGATAGGCCCAAGGTTCCACCGGTCTACCCTCGTTTGACCCGCGGCGGGAGCCTACTCCTACATGTCCAGCACACTTCTCTAAGTGTTATCGCATGCAACGTGGACGGTCACACCCGGGAGCTAGGTTTTACATCTAGGGGCAATCCACCACCCTTGTGCATGTATGCTAGGGCCACACGCATGTTCCCGTGGCATCCCGACACTCGGACGGTCGTTTTCCGACGAAACCCTAATTCGAGGGACCCGTCCGTCTACCCCCGTAGCATTCTCCGTACGAGGGTTGAACAATGCACTCTATTGGTGGTTTAGGTTTGTTTAGGTCATATCTACATGGAAAACCAAGGATAGGCCCATGGTTCCACCGGTCTACCCTCGTTTGACCCGCGGCGGGAGCCTACTCCTACATGTCCAGCACACTTCTCTAAGTGTTATCGCATGCAACATGGACGGTCACACCCCGGAGCTAGGTTTTCCATCTAGGGCAATCCACCACCCTTGTGCATGTATGCTAGGGCCACACGCATGTTCCCGTGGCATCCCGGCACTCGGACGGTCGTTTTCCGACGAAACCCTAATTCGAGGGACCCGCGGGTCTACCCCCGTAACATTCTTCGTACGAGGGTTGAACAACGCACTCTCTTGGTGGTTTAGGTTTGTTTAGGTCATATCTACATGGAAAACCAAGGATAGGCCCAAGGTTCCACCGGTCTACCCTCGTTTGACCCGCGGCGGGAGCCTACTCCTACATGTCCAGCACACTTCTCTAAGTGTTATCGCATGCAACGTGGACGGTCACACCCGGGAGCTAGGTTTTCCATCTAGGGGCAATCCACCACCCTTGTGCATGTATGCTAGGGCCACACGCATGTTCCCGTGGCATCCCGGCACTCGGGCGGTCCTTTTCCGACGAAACTCTAATTCGAGGGACCCGTGGGTCTACCCCCGTAGCATTCTCCGTACGAGGGTTGAACAACGCACTCTCTTGGTGGTTTAGGTTTGTTTAGGCCATATCTACATGGAAAACCAAGGATAGGCCCATGGTTCCACCGGTCTACCCTCGTTTGACCCGCGGCGCGAGCCTACTCCTACATGTCCAGCACACTTCTCTAAGTGTTATCGCATGCAACGTGGACGGTCACACCCCGAGCTAGGTTTTCCATCTAGGGGCAATCCACCACCCTTGTTCATGTATGCTAGGGCCACACGCATGTTCCCGTGGAATCCCGGCACTCGAACGGTCGTTTTCCGACGAAACCCTAATTCGAGGGACCCGTGGGTCTGCCCCCGTAGCATTCTCCGTACGAGGGTTGAACAACGCACTCTCTTGGTGGTTTAGGTTTGTTTAGGTCATATCTACATGGAAAACCAAGGATAGGCCCAAGGTTCCACCGGTCTACCCTCGTTTGACCCGCGGCGGTAGCCTACTCCTACATGTCCAGCACACTTCTCTAAGTGTTATCGCATGCAACATGGACGGTCACACCCGGGAGCTAGGTTTTCCATCTAGGGGCAATCCACCACCCTTGTGCATGTATGCTAGGGCCACACACATGTTCCCGTGGCATCCTGGCACTCGGACGGTCGTTTTCCGACGAAACCCTAATTCGAGGGACCCGCGGGTCTACCCCCGTAGCATTCTCCGTACGAGGGTTGAACAACGCACTCTCTTGGTGGTTTAGGTTTGTTTAGGTCATATATACATGGAAAACCAAGGATAGGCCCAAGGTTCCACCGGTCTACCCTCGTTTAACCCGCGGCGGGAGCCTACTCCTACATGTCCAGCACACTTCTCTAAGTGTTATTGCATGCAACGTGGACGGTCACACCCGGGAGCTAGGTTTTCCATCTAGGGGTAATCCACCACCCTTGTGCATGTATGCTAGGGCCACACGCATGTTCCCGTGGCATCCCGGCACTCGGGCGGTCCTTTTCCGACGAAACCCTAATCCGAGGGACCCGTGGGTCTACCCCCGTAGCATTCTCCGTACGAGGGTTGAACAACGCACTCTCTTGGTGGTTTAGGTTTGATTAGGTCATATCTACATGGAAAACCAAGGATAGGCCCATGGTTCCACCGGTCTACCCTCGTTTGACCCGCGGCGGGAGCCTACTCCTACATGTCCAGCACACTTCTCTAAGTGTTAACGCATGCAACGTGGACGGTCACACCCCGGAGCTAGGTTTTCCATCTAGGGGCAATCCACCACCCTTGTGCATGTATGCTAGGGCCACACGCATGTTCCCGTGGCATCCCGGCACTCGGACGGTCGTTTTCCGATGAAACCCTAATTCGAGGGACCCGTGGGTCTACCCCCGTAGCATTCTCCGTACGAGGGTTGAACAACGCACTCTCTTGGTGGTTTAGGTTTGTTTAGGTCATACCTACATGGAAAACCAAGGATAGGCCCATGGTTCCACCGGTCTACCCTCGTTTGACCCGCGGCGGGAGCCTACTCGTACATGTCCAGCACACTTCTCTAAGTGTTATCGCATGCAACGTGGACGGTCACACCCCGGAGCTAGGTTTTCCATCTAGGGGCAATCCACCACCCTTGTGCATGTATGCTAGGGCCACACGCATGTTCCCGTGGCATCCCGGCACTCGGACGGTCATTTTCCGACGAAACCCTAATTCGAGGGACCCGCGGGTCTACCCCCGTAACATTCTCCGTACGAGGGTTGAACAACGCACTCTCTTGGTGGTTTAGGTTTGTTTAGGTCATATCTACATGGAAAACCAAGGATAGGCCCAAGGTTCCACCGGTCTACCCTCGTTTGACCCGCGGCGGGAGCCTACTCCTACATGTCCAGCACACTTCTCTAAGTGTTATCGCATGCAACGTGGACGGTCACACCCGGGAGCTAGGTTTTCCATCTAGGGGCAATCCACCACCCTTGTGCATGTATGCTAGGGCCACACGCATGTTCCCGTGGCATCCCGGCACTCGGACGGTCGTTTTCCGACGAAACCCTAATTCGAGGGACCCGTGGGTCTACCCCCGTAGCATTCTCCGTACGAGGGTTGAAAAACGCACTCTCTTGGTGGTTTAGGTTTGTTTAGGTCATATCTACATGGAAAACCAAGGATAGGCCCATGGTTCCACCGGTCTACCCTCGTTTGACCCGCGGCGGGAGCCTACTCCTACATGTCCAGCACACTTCTCTAAGTGTTATCGCATGCAACATGGACGGTCACACCCCGGAGCTAGGTTTTCCATCTAGGGGCAATCCACCACCCTTGTGCATGTATGCTAGGGCCACACGCATGTTCCCGTGGCATCCCGGCACTCGGACGGTCGTTTTCCGACGAAACCCTAATTCGAGGGACCCGCGGGTCTACCCCCGTAACATTCTTCGTACGAGGGTTGAACAACGCACTCTCTTGGTGGTTTAGGTTTGTTTAGGTCATATCTACATGGAAAACCAAGGATAGGCCCAAGGTTCCACCGGTCTACCCTCGTTTGACCCGCGGCGGGAGCCTACTCCTACATGTCCAGCACACTTCTCTAAGTGTTATCGCATGCAACGTGGACGGTCACACCCGGGAGCTAGGTTTTCCATCTAGGGGCAATCCACCACCCTTGTGCATGTATGCTAGGGCCACACGCATGTTCCCGTGGCATCCCGGCACTCGGGCGGTCCTTTTCCGACGAAACCCTAATTCGAGGGACCCGTGGGTCTACCCCCGTAGCATTCTCCGTACGAGGGTTGAACAACGCACTCTCTTGGTGGTTTAGGTTTGTTTAGGTCATATCTACATGGAAAACCAAGGATAGGCCCATGGTTCCACCGGTCTACCCTCGTTTGACCCGCGACGGGAGCCTACTCCTACATGTCCAGCACACTTCTCTAAGTGTTATCGCATGCAACGTGGACGGTCACACCCCGGAGCTAGGTTTTCCATCTAGGGGCAATCCACCACCCTTGTGCATGTATGCTAGGGCCACACGCATGTTCCCGTGGCATCCCGGCACTCGAACGGTCGTTTTCCGATGAAACCCTAATTCGAGGGACCCGTGGGTCTACCCCCGTAGCATTCTCCGTACGAGGGTTGAACAACGCACTCTCTTGGTGGTTTAGGTTTGTTTAGGTCATATCTACATGGAAAACCAAGGATAGGCCCAAGGTTCCACCGGTCTACCCTCGTTTGACCCGCGGCGGTAGCCTGCTCCTACATGTCCAGCACACTTCTCTAAGTGTTATCGCATGCAACATGGACGGTCACACCCGGGAGCTAGGTTTTCCATCTAGGGGCAATCCACCACCCTTGTGCATGTATTCTAGGGCCACACGCATGTTCCCGTGGCATCCTGGCACTCGGACGGTCGTTTTCCGACGAAACCCTAATTCGAGGGACCCGCGGGTCTACCCCCGTAGCATTCTCCGTCCGAGGGTTGAACAACGCACTCTCTTGGTGGTTTAGGTTTGTTTAGGTCATATATACATGGAAAACCAAGGATAGGCCCAAGGTTCCACCGGTCTACCCTCGTTTGTCCCGCGGCGGGAGCCTACTCCTACATGTCCAGCACACTTCTCTAAGTGTTATCGCATGCAACGTGGACGGTCACACCCGGGAGCTAGGTTTTCCATCTAGGGGCAATCCACCACCCTTGTGCATGTATGCTAGGGCCACACGCATGTTCCCGTGGCATCCCGGCACTCGGGCGGTCCTTTTCCGACGAAACTCTAATTCGAGGGACCCGTGGGTCTACCCCCGTAGCATTCTCCGTACGAGGGTTAAACAACGCACTCTCTTGGTGGTTTAGGTTTGTTTAGGCCATATCTACATGGAAAACCAAGGATAGGCCCATGGTTCCACCGGTCTACCCTCGTTTGACCCGCGGCGGGAGCCTACTCCTACATGTCCAGCACACTTCTCTAAGTGTTATCGCATGCAACGTGGACGGTCACACCCCGAGCTAGGTTTTCCATCTAGGGGCAATCCACCACCCTTGTTCATGTATGCTAGGGCCACACGCATGTTCCCGTGGCATCCCGGCACTCGAACGGTCGTTTTCCGACGAAACCCTAATTCGAGGGACCCGTGGGTCTACCCCCGTAGCATTCTCCGTACGAGGGTTGAACAACGCACTCTCTTGGTGGTTTAGGTTTGTTTAGGTCATATCTACATGGAAAACCAAGGATAGGCCCAAGGTTCCACCGGTCTACCCTCGTTTGACCCGCGGCGGTAGCCTACTCCTACATGTCCAGCACACTTCTCTAAGTGTTATCGCATGCAACATGGACGGTCACACCCGGGAGCTAGGTTTTCCATCTAGGGGCAATCCACCACCCTTGTGTATGTATGCTAGGGCCACACACATGTTCCCGTGGCATCCTGGCACTCGGACGGTCGTTTTCCGACGAAACCCTAATTCGAGGGACCCGCGGGTCTACCCCCGTAGCATTCTCCGTACGAGGGTTGAACAACGCACTCTCTTGGTGGTTTAGGTTTGTTTAGGTCATATATACATGGAAAACCAAGGATAGGCCCAAGGTTCCACCGGTCTACCCTCGTTTAACCCGCGGCGGGAGCCTACTCCTACATGTCCAGCACACTTCTCTAAGTGTTATTGCATGCAACGTGGACGGTCACACCCGGGAGCTAGGTTTTCCATCTAGGGGTAATCCACCACCCTTGTGCATGTATGCTAGGGCCACACGCATGTTCCCGTGGCATCCCGGCACTCGGGCGGTCCTTTTCCGACGAAACCCTAATCCGAGGGACCCGTGGGTCTACCCCCGTAGCATTCTCCGTACGAGGGTTGAACAACGCACTCTCTTGGTGGTTTAGGTTTGATTAGGTCATATCTACATGGAAAACCAAGGATAGGCCCATGGTTCCACCGGTCTACCCTCGTTTGACCCGCGGCGGGAGCCTACTCCTACATGTCCAGCACACTTCTCTAAGTGTTATCGCATGCAACGTGGACGGTCACACCCCGGAGCTAGGTTTTCCATCTAGGGGCAATCCACCACCCTTGTGCATGTATGCTAGGGCCACACGCATGTTCCCGTGGCATCCCGGCACTCGGACGGTCGTTTTCCGATGAAACCCTAATTCGAGGGACCCGTGGGTCTACCCCCGTAGCATTCTCCGTACGAGGGTTGAACAACGCACTCTCTTGGTGGTTTAGGTTTGTTTAGGTCATACCTACATGGAAAACCAAGGATAGGCCCATGGTTCCACCGGTCTACCCTCGTTTGACCCGCGGCGGGAGCCTACTCGTACATGTCCAGCACACTTCTCTAAGTGTTATCGCATGCAACGTGGACGGTCACACCCCGGAGCTAGGTTTTCCATCTAGGGGCAATCCACCACCCTTGTGCATGTATGCTAGGGCCACACGCATGTTCCCGTGGCATCCCGGCACTCGGACGGTCATTTTCCGACGAAACCCTAATTCGAGGGACCCGCGGGTCTACCCCCG
Source organism: Avena sativa (assembly GCA_916181665.1). NCBI lineage: Eukaryota > Viridiplantae > Streptophyta > Magnoliopsida > Poales > Poaceae > Avena > Avena sativa. The sequence continues at coordinate 326,574,944 of OV702280.1, forward strand.
TAACATTCTCCGTACGAGGGTTGAACAACGCACTCTCTTGGTGGTTTAGGTTTGTTTAGGTCATATCTACATGGAAAACCAAGGATAGGCCCAAGGTTCCACCGGTCTACCCTCGTTTGACCCGTGGCGGGAGCCTACTCCTAGATGTCCAGCACACTTCTCTAAGTGTTATCGCATGCAACGTGGACGGTCACACCCGGGAGCTAGGTTTTCCATCTAGGGGCAATCCACCACCCTTGTGCATGTATGCTAGGGCCACACGCATGTTCCCGTGGCATCCCGGCACTCGGACGGTCGTTTTCCGACGAAACCCTAATTCGAGGGACCCGTGGGTCTACCCCCGTAGCATTCTCCGTACGAGGGTTGAAAAACGCACTCTCTTGGTGGTTTAGGTTTGTTTAGGTCATATCTACATGGAAAACCAAGGATAGGCCCATGGTTCCACCGGTCTACCCTCGTTTGACCCGCGGCGGGAGCCTACTCCTACATGTCCAGCACACTTCTCTAAGTGTTATCGCATGCAACATGGACGGTCACACCCCGGAGCTAGGTTTTCCATCTAGGGGCAATCCACCACCCTTGTGCATGTATGCTAGGGCCACACGCATGTTCCCGTGGCATCCCGGCACTCGGACGGTCGTTTTCCGACGAAACCCTAATTCGAGGGACCCGCGGGTCTACCCCCGTAACATTCTTCGTACAAGGGTTGAACAACGCACTCTCTTGGTGGTTTAGGTTTGTTTAGGTCATATCTACATGGAAAACCAAGGATAGGCCCAAGGTTCCACCGGTCTACCCTCGTTTGACCCGCGGCGGGAGCCTACTCCTACATGTCCAGCACACTTCTCTAAGTGTTATCGCATGCAACGTGGACGGTCACACCCGGGAGCTAGGTTTTCCATCTAGGGGCAATCCACCACCCTTGTGCATGTATGCTAGGGCCACACGCATGTTCCCGTGGCATCCCGGCACTCGGGCGGTCCTTTTCCGACGAAACCCTAATTCGAGGGACCCGTGGGTCTACCCCCGTAGCATTCTCCGTACGAGGGTTGAACAACGCACTCTCTTGGTGGTTTAGGTTTGTTTAGGTCATATCTACATGGAAAACCAAGGATAGGCCCATGGTTCCACCGGTCTACCCTCGTTTGACCCGCGACGGGAGCCTACTCCTACATGTCCAGCACACTTCTCTAAGTGTTATCGCATGCAACGTGGACGGTCACACCCCGGAGCTAGGTTTTCCATCTAGGGGCAATCCACCACCCTTGTGCATGTATGCTAGGGCCACACGCATGTTCCCGTGGCATCCCGGCACTCGAACGGTCGTTTTCCGACGAAACCCTAATTCGAGGGACCCGTGGGTCTACCCCCGTAGCATTCTCCGTACGAGGGTTGAACAACGCACTCTCTTGGTGGTTTAGGTTTGTTTAGGTCATATCTACATGGAAAACCAAGGATAGGCCCAAGGTTCCACCGGTCTACCCTCGTTTGACCCGCGGCGGTAGCCTGCTCCTACATGTCCACCACACTTCTCTAAGTGTTATCGCATGCAACATGGACGGTCACACCCGGGAGCTAGGTTTTCCATCTAGGGGCAATCCACCACCCTTGTGCATGTATTCTAGGGCCACACGCATGTTCCCGTGGCATCCTGGCACTCGGACGGTCGTTTTCCGACGAAACCCTAATTCGAGGGACCCGCGGGTCTACCCCCGTAGCATTCTCCGTTCGAGGGTTGAACAACGCACTCTCTTGGTGGTTTAGGTTTGTTTAGGTCATATATACATGGAAAACCAAGGATAGGCCCAAGGTTCCACCGGTCTACCCTCGTTTGACCCGCGGCGGGAGCCTACTCCTACATGTCCAGCACACTTCTCTAAGTGTTATTGCATGCAACGTGGACGGTCACACCCGGGAGCTAGGTTTTCCATCTAGGGGCAATCCACCACCCTTGTGCATGTATGCTAGGGCCACACGCATGTTACCGTGGCATCCCGGCACTCGGGCGGTCCTTTTCCGACGAAACCCTAATCCGAGGGACCCGTGGGTCTACCCCCGTAGCATTCTCCGTACGAGGGTTGAACAACGCACTCTCTTGGTGGTTTAGGTTTGTTTAGGTCATATCTACATGGAAAACCAAGGATAGGCCCATGGTTCCACCGGTCTACCCTCGTTTGACCCGCGGCGGGAGCCTACTCCTACATGTCCAGCACACTTCTCTAAGTGTTATCGCATGCAACGTGGACGGTCACACCCCGGAGCTAGGTTTTCCATCTAGGGGCAATCCACCACCCTTGTGCATGTATGCTAGGGCCACACGCATGTTCCCGTGGCATCCCGGCACTCGGACGGTCATTTTCCGATGAAACCCTAATTCGAGGGACCCGTGGGTCTACCCCCGTAGCATTCTCCGTACGAGGGTTGAACAACGCACTCTCTTGGTGGTTTAGGTTTGTTTAGGTCATACCTACATGAAAACCAAGGATAGGCCCATGGTTCCACCGGTCTACCCTCGTTTGACCCGCGGCGGGAGCCTACTCGTACATGTCCAGCACACTTCTCTAAGTGTTATCGCATGCAACGTGGACGGTCACACCCCGGAGCTAGGTTTTCCATCTAGGGGCAATCCACCACCCTTGTGCATGTATGCTAGGGCCACACGCATGTTCCCGTGGCATCCCGGCACTCGGGCGGTCCTTTTCCGACGAAACTCTAATTCGAGGGACCCGTGGGTCTACCCCCGTAGCATTCTCCGTACGAGGGTTAAACAACGCACTCTCTTGGTGGTTTAGGTTTGTTTAGGCCATATCTACATGGAAAACCAAGGATAGGCCCATGGTTCCACCGGTCTACCCTCGTTTGACCCGCGGCGGGAGCCTACTCCTACATGTCCAGCACACTTCTCTAAGTGTTATCGCATGCAACGTGGACGGTCACACCCCGAGCTAGGTTTTCCATCTAGGGGCAATCCACCACCCTTGTTCATGTATGCTAGGGCCACACGCATGTTCCCGTGGCATCCCGGCACTCGAACGGTCGTTTTCCGACGAAACCCTAATTCGAGGGACCCGTGGGTCTACCCCCGTAGCATTCTCCGTACGAGGGTTGAACAACGCACTCTCTTGGTGGTTTAGGTTTGTTTAGGTCATATCTACATGGAAAACCAAGGATAGGCCCAAGGTTCCACCGGTCTACCCTCGTTTGACCCGCGGCGGTAGCCTACTCCTACATGTCCAGCACACTTCTCTAAGTGTTATCGCATGCAACATGGACGGTCACACCCGGGAGCTAGGTTTTCCATCTAGGGGCAATCCACCACCCTTGTGCATGTATGCTAGGGCCACACACATGTTCCCGTGGCATCCTGGCACTCGGACGGTCGTTTTCCGACGAAACCCTAATTCGAGGGACCCGCGGGTCTACCCCCGTAGCATTCTCCGTACGAGGGTTGAACAACGCACTCTCTTGGTGGTTTAGGTTTGTTTAGGTCATATATACATGGAAAACCAAGGATAGGCCCAAGGTTCCACCGGTCTACCCTCGTTTAACCCGCGGCGGGAGCCTACTCCTACATGTCCAGCACACTTCTCTAAGTGTTATTGCATGCAACGTGGACGGTCACACCCGGGAGCTAGGTTTTCCATCTAGGGGTAATCCACCACCCTTGTGCATGTATGCTAGGGCCACACGCATGTTCCCGTGGCATCCCGGCACTCGGGCGGTCCTTTTCCGACGAAACCCTAATCCGAGGGACCCGTGGGTCTACCCCCGTAGCATTCTCCGTACGAGGGTTGAACAACGCACTCTCTTGGTGGTTTAGGTTTGATTAGGTCATATCTACATGGAAAACCAAGGATAGGCCCATGGTTCCACCGGTCTACCCTCGTTTGACCCGCGGCGGGAGCCTACTCCTACATGTCCAGCACACTTCTCTAAGTGTTATCGCATGCAACGTGGACGGTCACACCCCGGAGCTAGGTTTTCCATCTAGGGGCAATCCACCACCCTTGTGCATGTATGCTAGGGCCACACGCATGTTCCCGTGGCATCCCGGCACTCGGACGGTCGTTTTCCGATGAAACCCTAATTCGAGGGACCCGTGGGTCTACCCCCGTAGCATTCTCCGTACGAGGGTTGAACAACGCACTCTCTTGGTGGTTTAGGTTTGTTTAGGTCATACCTACATGGAAAACCAAGGATAGGCCCATGGTTCCACCGGTCTACCCTCGTTTGACCCGCGGCGGGAGCCTACTCGTACATGTCCAGCACACTTCTCTAAGTGTTATCGCATGCAACGTGGACGGTCACACCCCGGAGCTAGGTTTTCCATCTAGGGGCAATCCACCACCCTTGTGCATGTATGCTAGGGCCACACGCATGTTCCCGTGGCATCCCGGCACTCGGACGGTCATTTTCCGACGAAACCCTAATTCGAGGGACCCGCGGGTCTACCCCCGTAACATTCTCCGTACGAGGGTTGAACAACGCACTCTCTTGGTGGTTTAGGTTTGTTTAGGTCATATCTACATGGAAAACCAAGGATAGGCCCAAGGTTCCACCGGTCTACCCTCGTTTGACCCGTGGCGGGAGCCTACTCCTAGATGTCCAGCACACTTCTCTAAGTGTTATCGCATGCAACGTGGACGGTCACACCCGGGAGCTAGGTTTTCCATCTAGGGGCAATCCACCACCCTTGTGCATGTATGCTAGGGCCACACGCATGTTCCCGTGGCATCCCGGCACTCGGACGGTCGTTTTCCGACGAAACCCTAATTCGAGGGACCCGTGGGTCTACCCCCGTAGCATTCTCCGTACGAGGGTTGAAAAACGCACTCTCTTGGTGGTTTAGGTTTGTTTAGGTCATATCTACATGGAAAACCAAGGATAGGCCCATGGTTCCACCGGTCTACCCTCGTTTGACCCGCGGCGGGAGCCTACTCCTACATGTCCAGCACACTTCTCTAAGTGTTATCGCATGCAACATGGACGGTCACACCCCGGAGCTAGGTTTTCCATCTAGGGGCAATCCACCACCCTTGTGCATGTATGCTAGGGCCACACGCATGTTCCCGTGGCATCCCGGCACTCGGACGGTCGTTTTCCGACGAAACCCTAATTCGAGGGACCCGCGGGTCTACCCCCGTAACATTCTTCGTACAAGGGTTGAACAACGCACTCTCTTGGTGGTTTAGGTTTGTTTAGGTCATATCTACATGGAAAACCAAGGATAGGCCCAAGGTTCCACCGGTCTACCCTCGTTTGACCCGCGGCGGGAGCCTACTCCTACATGTCCAGCACACTTCTCTAAGTGTTATCGCATGCAACGTGGACGGTCACACCCGGGAGCTAGGTTTTCCATCTAGGGGCAATCCACCACCCTTGTGCATGTATGCTAGGGCCACACGCATGTTCCCGTGGCATCCCGGCACTCGGGCGGTCCTTTTCCGACGAAACCCTAATTCGAGGGACCCGTGGGTCTACCCCCGTAGCATTCTCCGTACGAGGGTTGAACAATGCACTCTCTTGGTGGTTTAGGTTTGTTTAGGTCATATCTACATGGAAAACCAAGGATAGGCCCATGGTTCCACCGGTCTACCCTCGTTTGACCCGCGACGGGAGCCTACTCCTACATGTCCAGCACACTTCTCTAAGTGTTATCGCATGCAACGTGGACGGTCACACCCCGGAGCTAGGTTTTCCATCTAGGGGCAATCCACCACCCTTGTGCATGTATGCTAGGGCCACACGCATGTTCCCGTGGCATCCCGGCACTCGAACGGTCGTTTTCCGACGAAACCCTAATTCGAGGGACCCGTGGGTCTACCCCCGTAGCATTCTCCGTACGAGGGTTGAACAACGCACTCTCTTGGTGGTTTAGGTTTGTTTAGGTCATATCTACATGGAAAACCAAGGATAGGCCCAAGGTTCCACCGGTCTACCCTCGTTTGACCCGCGGCGGTAGCCTGCTCCTACATGTCCACCACACTTCTCTAAGTGTTATCGCATGCAACATGGACGGTCACACCCGGGAGCTAGGTTTTCCATCTAGGGGCAATCCACCACCCTTGTGCATGTATTCTAGGGCCACACGCATGTTCCCGTGGCATCCTGGCACTCGGACGGTCGTTTTCCGACGAAACCCTAATTCGAGGGACCCGCGGGTCTACCCCCGTAGCATTCTCCGTTCGAGGGTTGAACAACGCACTCTCTTGGTGGTTTAGGTTTGTTTAGGTCATATATACATGGAAAACCAAGGATAGGCCCAAGGTTCCACCGGTCTACCCTCGTTTGACCCGCGGCGGGAGCCTACTCCTACATGTCCAGCACACTTCTCTAAGTGTTATTGCATGCAACGTGGACGGTCACACCCGGGAGCTAGGTTTTCCATCTAGGGGCAATCCACCACCCTTGTGCATGTATGCTAGGGCCACACGCATGTTACCGTGGCATCCCGGCACTCGGGCGGTCCTTTTCCGACGAAACCCTAATCCGAGGGACCCGTGGGTCTACCCCCGTAGCATTCTCCGTACGAGGGTTGAACAACGCACTCTCTTGGTGGTTTAGGTTTGTTTAGGTCATATCTACATGGAAAACCAAGGATAGGCCCATGGTTCCACCGGTCTACCCTCGTTTGACCCGCGGCGGGAGCCTACTCCTACATGTCCAGCACACTTCTCTAAGTGTTATCGCATGCAACGTGGACGGTCACACCCCGGAGCTAGGTTTTCCATCTAGGGGCAATCCACCACCCTTGTGCATGTATGCTAGGGCCACACGCATGTTCCCGTGGCATCCCGGCACTCGGACGGTCATTTTCCGATGAAACCCTAATTCGAGGGACCCGTGGGTCTACCCCCGTAGCATTCTCCGTACGAGGGTTGAACAACGCACTCTCTTGGTGGTTTAGGTTTGTTTAGGTCATACCTACATGAAAACCAAGGATAGGCCCATGGTTCCACCGGTCTACCCTCGTTTGACCCGCGGCGGGAGCCTACTCGTACATGTCCAGCACACTTCTCTAAGTGTTATCGCATGCAACGTGGACGGTCACACCCCGGAGCTAGGTTTTCCATCTAGGGGCAATCCACCACCCTTGTGCATGTATGCTAGGGCCACACGCATGTTCCCGTGGCTTCCCGGCACTCGGACGGTCGTTTTCCGACGAAACCCTAATTCGAGGGACCCGCGGGTCTACCCCCGTAACATTCTCCGTACGAGGGTTAAACAACGCACTCTCTTGGTGGTTTAGGTTTGTTTAGGTCATATCTACATGGAAAACCAAGGATAGGCCCATGGTTCCACCGGTCTACCCTCGTTTGACCCGCGGCGGGAGCCTACTCCTACATGTCCAGCACACTTCTCTAAGTGTTATCGCATGCAACGTGGACGGTCACACCCGGGAGCTAGGTTTTCCATCTAGGGGCAATCCACCACCCTTGTTCATGTATGCTAGGGCCACACGCATGTTCCCGTGGCATCCCGGCACTCGAACGGTCGTTTTCCGACGAAACCCTAATTCGAGGGACCCGTGGGTCTACCCCCGTAGCATTCTCCGTACGAGGGTTGAACAACGCACTCTCTTGGTGGTTTAGGTTTGTTTAGTTCATATCTACATGGAAAACCAAGAATAGGCCCATGGTTCCACCGGTCTACCCTCGTTTGACCCGCGGCGGGAGCCTACTCCTACATGTCCAGCACACTTCTCTAAGTGTTATCGCATGCAACGTGGACGGTCACACCCCGGAGCTAGGTTTTCCATCTAGGGGCAATCCACCACCCTTGTGCATGTATGCTAGGGCCACACGCATGTTCCCGTGGCATCCCGGCACTCGAACGGTCGTTTTCCGACGAAACCCTAATTCGAGGGACCCGTGGGTCTACCCCCGTAGCATTCTCCGTACGAGGGTTGAACAACGCACTCTCTTGGTGGTTTAGGTTTGTTTAGGTCATATCTACATGGAAAACCAAGGATAGGCCCAAGGTTCCACCGGTCTACCCTCGTTTGACCCGCGGCGGTAGCCTGCTCCTACATGTCCAGCACACTTCTCTAAGTGTTATCGCATGCAACATGGACGGTCACACCCGGGAGCTAGGTTTTCCATCTAGGGGCAATCCACCACCCTTGTGCATGTATGCTAGGGCCACACGCATGTTCCCGTGGCATCCCGGCACTCGGGCGGTCCTTTTCCGACGAAACCCTAATTCGAGGGACCCGTGGGTCTACCCCCGTAGCATTCTCCGTACGAGGGTTGAACAACGCACTCTCTTGGTGGTTTAGGTTTGTTTAGGTCATATCTACATGGAAAACCAAGGATAGGCCCATGGTTCCACCGGTCTACCCTCGTTTGACCCGCGACGGGAGCCTACTCCTACATGTCCAGCACACTTCTCTAAGTGTTATCGCATGCAACGTGGACGGTCACACCCCGGAGCTAGGTTTTCCATCTAGGGGCAATCCACCACCCTTGTGCATGTATGCTAGGGCCACACGCATGTTCCCGTGGCATCCCGGCACTCGGACGGTCGTTTTCCGACGAAACCCTAATTCGAGGGACCCGTGGGTCTACCCCCGTAGCATTCTCCGTACGAGGGTTGAAAAACGCACTCTCTTGGTGGTTTAGGTTTTTTTAGGTCATATCTACATGGAAAACCAAGGATAGGCCCATGGTTCTACCGGTCTACCCTCGTTTGACCCGCGGCGGGAGCCTACTCCTACATGTCCAGCACACTTCTCTAAGTGTTATCGCATGCAACATGGACGGTCACACCCCGGAGCTAGGTTTTCCATCTAGGGGCAATCCACCACCCTTGTGCATGTATGCTAGGGCCACACGCATGTTCCCGTGGCATCCCGGCACTCGGACGGTCGTTTTCCGACGAAACCCTAATTCGAGGGACCCGCGGGTCTACCCCCGTAACATTCTTCGTACGAGGGTTGAACAACGCACTCTCTTGGTGGTTTAGGTTTGTTTAGGTCATATCTACATGGAAAACCAAGGATAGGCCCAAGGTTCCACCGGTCTACCCTCGTTTGACCCGCGGCGGGAGCCTACTCCTACATGTCCAGCACACTTCTCTAAGTGTTATCGCATGCAACGTGGACGGTCACACCCGGGAGCTAGGTGTTCCATCTAGGGGCAATCCACCACCCTTGTGCATGTATGCTAGGGCCACACGCATGTTCCCGTGGCATCCCGGCACTCGAACGGTCGTTTTCCGACGAAACCCTAATTCGAGGGACCCGTGGGTCTACCCCCGTAGCATTCTCCGTACGAGGGTTGAACAACGCACTCTCTTGGTGGTTTAGGTTTGTTTAGGTCATATCTACATGGAAAACCAAGGATAGGCCCAAGGTTCCACCGGTCTACCCTCGTTTGACCCGCGGCGGTAGCCTGCTCCTACATGTCCAGCACACTTCTCTAAGTGTTATCGCATGCAACATGGACGGTCACACCCGGGATCTAGGTTTTCCATCTAGGGGCAATCCACCACCCTTGTGCATGTATTCTAGGGCCACACGCATGTTCCCGTGGCATCCTGGCACTCGGACGGTCGTTTTCCGACGAAACCCTAATTCGAGGGACCCGCGGGTCTACCCCCGTAGCATTCTCCGTCCGAGGGTTGAACAACGCACTCTCTTGGTGGTTTAGGTTTGTTTAGGTCATATATACATGGAAAACCAAGGATAGGCCCAAGGTTCCACCGGTCTACCCTCGTTTGACCCGCGGCGGGAGCCTACTCCTACATGTCCAGCACACTTCTCTAAGTGTTATTGCATGCAACGTGGACGGTCACACCCGGGAGCTAGGTTTTCCATCTAGGGGCAATCCACCACCCTTGTGCATGTATGCTAGGGCCACACGCATGTTCCCGTGGCATCCCGGCACTCGGGCGGTCCTTTTCCGACGAAACCCTAATCCGAGGGACCCGTGGGTCTACCCCCGTAGCATTCTCCGTACGAGGGTTGAACAACGCACTCTCTTGGTGGTTTAGGTTTGTTTAGGTCATATCTACATGGAAAACCAAGGATAGGCCCATGGTTCCACCGGTCTACCCTCGTTTGACCCGCGGCGGGAGCCTACTCCTACATGTCCAGCACACTTCTCTAAGTGTTATCGCATGCAACGTGGACGGTCACACCCCGGAGCTAGGTTTTCCATCTAGGGGCAATCCACCACCCTTGTGCATGTATGCTAGGGCCACACGCATGTTCTCGTGGCATCCCGGCACTCGGACGGTCGTTCTCCGATGAAACCCTAATTCGAGGGACCCGTGGGTCTACCCCCGTAGCATTCTCCGTACGAGGGTTGAACAACGCACTCTCTTGGTGGTTTAGGTTTGTTTCGGTCATACCTACATGAAAACCAAGGATAGGCCCATGGTTCCACCGGTCTACCCTCGTTTGACCCGCGGCGGCAGCCTACTCGTACATGTCCAGCACACTTCTCTAAGTGTTATCGCATGCAACGTGGATGGTCACACCCCGGAGCTAGGTTTTCCATCTAGGGGCAATCCACCACCCTTGTGCATGTATGCTAGGGCCACACGCATGTTCCCGTGGCTTCCCGGCACTCGGACGGTCGTTTTCCGACGAAACCCTAATTCGAGGGACCCGCGGGTCTACCCCCGTAACATTCTCCGTACGAGGGTTGAAAAACGCACTCTCTTGGTGGTTTAGGTTTGTTTAGGTCATATCTACATGGAAAACCAAGGATAGGCCCAAGGTTCCACCGGTCTACCCTCGTTTGACCCGCGGCGGGAGCCTACTCCTACATGTCCAGCACACTTCTCTAAGTGTTATCGCATTCAACGTGGACGGTCACACCCGGGAGCTAGGTTTTCCATCTAGGGGCAATCCACCACCCTTGTGCATGTATGCTAGGGCCACACGCATGTTCCCGTGGCATCCCGGCACTCGGGCGGTCCTTTTCCGACGAAACCCTAATTCGAGGGACCCGTGGGTCTACCCCCGTAGCATTCTCCGTACGAGGGTTGAACAACGCACTCTCTTGGTGGTTTAGGTTTGTTTAGGTCATATCTACATGGAAAACCAAGGATAGGCCCATGGTTCCACCGGTCTACCCTCGTTTGACCCGCGACGGGAGCCTACTCCTACATGTCCAGCACACTTCTCTAAGTGTTATCGCATGCAACGTGGACGGTCACACCCCGGAGCTAGGTTTTCCATCTAGGGGCAATCCACCACCCTTGTGCATGTATGCTAGGGCCACACGCATGTTCCCGTGGCATCCCGGCACTCGAACGGTCGTTTTCCGACGAAACCCTAATTCGAGGGACCCGTGGGTCTACCCCCGTAGCATTCTCCGTACGAGGGTTGAACAACGCACTCTCTTGGTGGTTTAGGTTTGTTTAGGTCATATCTACATGGAAAACCAAGGATAGGCCCAAGGTTCCACCGGTCTACCCTCGTTTTGACCCGCGGCGGTAGCCTGCTCCTACATGTCCAGCACACTTCTCTAAGTGTTATCGCATGCAACATGGACGGTCACACCCGGGATCTAGGTTTTCCATCTAGGGGCAATCCACCACCCTTGTGCATGTATTCTAGGGCCACACGCATGTTCCCGTGGCATCCTGGCACTCGGACGGTCGTTTTCCGACGAAACCCTAATTCGAGGGACCCGCGGGTCTACCCCCGTAGCATTCTCCGTCCGAGGGTTGAACAACGCACTCTCTTGGTGGTTTAGGTTTGTTTAGGTCATATATACATGGAAAACCAAGGATAGGCCCAAGGTTCCACCGGTCTACCCTCGTTTGACCCGCGGCGGGAGCCTACTCCTACATGTCCAGCACACTTCTCTAAGTGTTATTGCATGCAACGTGGACGGTCACACCCGGGAGCTAGGTTTTCCATCTAGGGGCAATCCACCACCCTTGTGCATGTATGCTAGGGCCACACGCATGTTCCCGTGGCATCCCGGCACTCGGGCGGTCCTTTTCCGACGAAACCCTAATCCGAGGGACCCGTGGGTCTACCCCCGTAGCATTCTCCGTACGAGGGTTGAACAACGCACTCTCTTGGTGGTTTAGGTTTGTTTAGGTCATATCTACATGGAAAACCAAGGATAGGCCCATGGTTCCACCGGTCTACCCTCGTTTGACCCGCGGCGGGAGCCTACTCCTACATGTCCAGCACACTTCTCTAAGTGTTATCGCATGCAACGTGGACGGTCACACCCCGGAGCTAGGTTTTCCATCTAGGGGCAATCCACCACCCTTGTGCATGTATGCTAGGGCCACACGCATGTTCCCGTGGCATCCCGGCACTCGGACGGTCGTTCTCCGATGAAACCCTAATTCGAGGGACCCGTGGGTCTACCCCCGTAGCATTCTCCGTACGAGGGTTGAACAACGCACTCTCTTGGTGGTTTAGGTTTGTTTAGGTCATACCTACATGGAAAACCAAGGATAGGCCCATGGTTCCACCGGTCTACCCTCGTTTGACCCGCGGCGGGAGCCTACTCGTACATGTCCAGCACACTTCTCTAAGTGTTATCGCATGCAACGTGGACGGTCACACCCCGGAGCTAGGTTTTCCATCTAGGGGCAATCCACCACCCTTGTGCATGTATGCTAGGGCCACACGCATGTTCCCGTGGCTTCCCGGCACTCGGACGGTCGTTTTCCGACGAAACCCTAATTCGAGGGACCCGCGGGTCTACCCCCGTAACATTCTCCGTACGAGGGTTGAACAACGCACTCTCTTGGTGGTTTAGGTTTGTTTAGGTCATATCTACATGGAAAACCAAGGATAGGCCCAAGGTTCCACCGGTCTACCCTCGTTTGACCCGCGGCGGGAGCCTACTCCTACATGTCCAGCACACTTCTCTAAGTGTTATCGCATGCAACGTGGACGGTCACACCCGGGAGCTAGGTTTTCCATCTAGGGGCAATCCACCACCCTTGTGCATGTATGCTAGGGCCACACGCATGTTCCCGTGGCATCCCGGCACTCGGACGGTCGTTTTCCGACGAAACCCTAATTCGAGGGACCCGTGGGTCTACCCCCGTAGCATTCTCCGTACGAGGGTTGAACAACGCACTCTCTTGGTGGTTTAGGTTTGTTTAGTTCATATCTACATGGAAAACCAAGAATAGGCCCATGGTTCCACAGGTCTACCCTCGTTTGACCCGCGGCGGGAGCCTACTCCTACATGTCCAGCACACTTCTCTAAGTGTTATCGCATGCAACGTGGACGGTCACACCCCGGAGCTAGGTTTTCCATCTAGGGGCAATCCACCACCCTTGTGCATGTATGATAGGGCCACACGCATGTTCCCGTGGCATCCCGGCACTCGAACGGTCGTTTTCCGACGAAACCCTAATTCGAGGGACCCGTGGGTCTACCCCCGTAGCATTCTCCGTACGAGGGTTGAACAACGCACTCTCTTGGTGGTTTAGGTTTGTTTAGGTCATATCTACATGGAAAACCAAGGATAGGCCCAAGGTTCCACCGGTCTACCCTCGTTTGACCCGCGGCGGTAGCCTACTCCTACATGTCCAGCACACTTCTCTAAGTGTTATCGCATGCAACATGGACGGTCACACCCGGGAGCTAGGTTTTCCATCTAGGGGCAATCCACCACCCTTTTGCATGTATGCTAGGGCCACACGCATGTTCCCGTGGCATCCTGGCACTCGGACGGTCGTTTTCCGACGAAACCCTAATCCGAGGGACCCGTGGGTCTACCCCCGTAGCATTCTCCGTACGAGGGTTGAACAACGCACTCTCTTGGTGGTTTAGGTTTGTTTAGGTCATATCTACATGGAAAACCAAGGATAGGCCCATGGTTCCACCGGTCTACCCTCGTTTGACCCGCGGCGGGAGCCTACTCCTACATGTCCAGCACACTTCTCTAAGTGTTATCGCATGCAACGTGGACGGTCACACCCCGGAGCTAGGTTTTCCATCTAGGGGCAATCCACCACCCTTGTGCATGTATGCTAGGGCCACACGCATGTTCCCGTGGCATCCCGGCACTCGAACGGTCGTTTTCCGACGAAACCCTAATTCGAGGGACCCGTGGGTCTACCCCCGTAGCATTCTCCGTACGAGGGTTGAACAACGCACTCTCTTGGTGGTTTGGGTTTGTTTAGGTCATATCTACATGGAAAACCAAGGATAGGCCCAAGGTTCCACCGGTCTACCCTCGTTTGACCCGCGGCGGTAGCCTGCTCCTACATGTCCAGCACACTTCTCTAAGTGTTATCGCATGCAACATGGACGGTCACACCCGGGATCTAGGTTTTCCATCTAGGGGCAATCCACCACCCTTGTGCATGTATTATAGGGCCACACGCATGTTCCCGTGGCATCCTGGCACTCGGACGGTCGTTTTCCGACGAAACCCTAATTCGAGGGACCCGCGGGTCTACCCCCGTAGCATTCTCCGTCCGAGGGTTGAACAACGCACTCTCTTGGTGGTTTAGGTTTGTTTAGGTCATATATACATGGAAAACCAAGGATAGGCCCAAGGTTCCACCGGTCTACCCTCGTTTGACCCGCGGCGGGAGCCTACTCCTACATGTCCAGCACACTTCTCTAAGTGTTATTGCATGCAACGTGGACGGTCACACCCGGGAGCTAGGTTTTCCATCTAGGGGCAATCCACCACCCTTGTGCATGTATGCTAGGGCCACACGCATGTTCCCGTGGCATCCCGGCACTCGGGCGGTCCTTTTCCGACGAAACCCTAATCCGAGGGACCCGTGGGTCTACCCCCGTAGCATTCTCCGTACGAGGGTTGAACAACGCACTCTCTTGGTGGTTTAGGTTTGTTTAGGTCATATCTACATGGAAAACCAAGGATAGGCCCATGGTTCCACCGGTCTACCCTCGTTTGACCCGCGGCGGGAGCCTACTCCTACATGTCCAGCACACTTCTCTAAGTGTTATCGCATGCAACGTGGACGGTCACACCCCGGAGCTAGGTTTTCCATCTAGGGGCAATCCACCACCCTTGTGCATGTATGCTAGGGCCACACGCATGTTCCCGTGGCATCCCGGCACTCGGACGGTCGTTCTCCGATGAAACCCTAATTCGAGGGACCCGTGGGTCTACCCCCGTAGCATTCTCCGTACGAGGGTTGAACAACGCACTCTCTTGGTGGTTTAGGTTTGTTTAGGTCATACCTACATGGAAAACCAAGGATAGGCCCATGGTTCCACCGGTCTACCCTCGTTTGACCCGCGGCGGGAGCCTACTCGTACATGTCCAGCACACTTCTCTAAGTGTTATCGCATGCAACGTGGACGGTCACACCCCGGAGCTAGGTTTTCCATCTAGGGGCAATCCACCACCCTTGTGCATGTATGCTAGGGCCACACGCATGTTCCCGTGGCTTCCCGGCACTCGGACGGTCGTTTTCCGACGAAACCCTAATTCGAGGGACCCGCGGGTCTACCCCCGTAACATTCTCCGTACGAGGGTTGAACAACGCACTCTCTTGGTGGTTTAGGTTTGTTTAGGTCATATCTACATGGAAAACCAAGGATAGGCCCAAGGTTCCACCGGTCTACCCTCGTTTGACCCGCGGCGGGAGCCTACTCCTACATGTCCAGCACACTTCTCTAAGTGTTATCGCATGCAACGTGGACGGTCACACCCGGGAGCTAGGTTTTCCATCTAGGGGCAATCCACCACCCTTGTGCATGTATGCTAGGGCCACACGCATGTTCCCGTGGCATCCCGGCACTCGGACGGTCGTTTTCCGACGAAACCCTAATTCGAGGGACCCGTGGGTCTACCCCCGTAGCATTCTCCGTACGAGGGTTGAACAACGCACTCTCTTGGTGGTTTAGGTTTGTTTAGTTCATATCTACATGGAAAACCAAGAATAGGCCCATGGTTCCACAGGTCTACCCTCGTTTGACCCGCGGCGGGAGCCTACTCCTACATGTCCAGCACACTTCTCTAAGTGTTATCGCATGCAACGTGGACGGTCACACCCCGGAGCTAGGTTTTCCATCTAGGGGCAATCCACCACCCTTGTGCATGTATGATAGGGCCACACGCATGTTCCCGTGGCATCCCGGCACTCGAACGGTCGTTTTCCGACGAAACCCTAATTCGAGGGACCCGTGGGTCTACCCCCGTAGCATTCTCCGTACGAGGGTTGAACAACGCACTCTCTTGGTGGTTTAGGTTTGTTTAGGTCATATCTACATGGAAAACCAAGGATAGGCCCAAGGTTCCACCGGTCTACCCTCGTTTGACCCGCGGCGGTAGCCTACTCCTACATGTCCAGCACACTTCTCTAAGTGTTATCGCATGCAACATGGACGGTCACACCCGGGAGCTAGGTTTTCCATCTAGGGGCAATCCACCACCCTTTTGCATGTATGCTAGGGCCACACGCATGTTCCCGTGGCATCCTGGCACTCGGACGGTCGTTTTCCGACGAAACCCTAATCCGAGGGACCCGTGGGTCTACCCCCGTAGCATTCTCCGTACGAGGGTTGAACAACGCACTCTCTTGGTGGTTTAGGTTTGTTTAGGTCATATCTACATGGAAAACCAAGGATAGGCCCATGGTTCCACCGGTCTACCCTCGTTTGACCCGCGGCGGGAGCCTACTCCTACATGTCCAGCACACTTCTCTAAGTGTTATCGCATGCAACGTGGACGGTCACACCCCGGAGCTAGGTTTTCCATCTAGGGGCAATCCACCACCCTTGTGCATGTATGCTAGGGCCACACGCATGTTCCCGTGGCATCCCGGCACTCGAACGGTCGTTTTCCGACGAAACCCTAATTCGAGGGACCCGTGGGTCTACCCCCGTAGCATTCTCCGTACGAGGGTTGAACAACGCACTCTCTTGGTGGTTTGGGTTTGTTTAGGTCATATCTACATGGAAAACCAAGGATAGGCCCAAGGTTCCACCGGTCTACCCTCGTTTGACCCGCGGCGGTAGCCTGCTCCTACATGTCCAGCACACTTCTCTAAGTGTTATCGCATGCAACATGGACGGTCACACCCGGGATCTAGGTTTTCCATCTAGGGGCAATCCACCACCCTTGTGCATGTATTATAGGGCCACACGCATGTTCCCGTGGCATCCTGGCACTCGGACGGTCGTTTTCCGACGAAACCCTAATTCGAGGGACCCGCGGGTCTACCCCCGTAGCATTCTCCGTCCGAGGGTTGAACAACGCACTCTCTTGGTGGTTTAGGTTTGTTTAGGTCATATATACATGGAAAACCAAGGATAGGCCCAAGGTTCCACCGGTCTACCCTCGTTTGACCCGCGGCGGGAGCCTACTCCTACATGTCCAGCACACTTCTCTAAGTGTTATTGCATGCAACGTGGACGGTCACACCCGGGAGCTAGGTTTTCCATCTAGGGGCAATCCACCACCCTTGTGCATGTATGCTAGGGCCACACGCATGTTCCCGTGGCATCCCGGCACTCGGGCGGTCCTTTTCCGACGAAACCCTAATCCGAGGGACCCGTGGGTCTACCCCCGTAGCATTCTCCGTACGAGGGTTGAACAACGCACTCTCTTGGTGGTTTAGGTTTGTTTAGGTCATATCTACATGGAAAACCAAGGATAGGCCCATGGTTCCACCGGTCTACCCTCGTTTGACCCGCGGCGGGAGCCTACTCCTACATGTCCAGCACACTTCTCTAAGTGTTATCGCATGCAACGTGGACGGTCACACCCCGGAGCTAGGTTTTCCATCTAGGGGCAATCCACCACCCTTGTGCATGTATGCTAGGGCCACACGCATGTTCCCGTGGCATCCCGGCACTCGGACGGTCGTTCTCCGATGAAACCCTAATTCGAGGGACCCGTGGGTCTACCCCCGTAGCATTCTCCGTACGAGGGTTGAACAACGCACTCTCTTGGTGGTTTAGGTTTGTTTAGGTCATACCTACATGGAAAACCAAGGATAGGCCCATGGTTCCACCGGTCTACCCTCGTTTGACCCGCGGCGGGAGCCTACTCGTACATGTCCAGCACACTTCTCTAAGTGTTATCGCATGCAACGTGGACGGTCACACCCCGGAGCTAGGTTTTCCATCTAGGGGCAATCCACCACCCTTGTGCATGTATGCTAGGGCCACACGCATGTTCCCGTGGCTTCCCGGCACTCGGACGGTCGTTTTCCGACGAAACCCTAATTCGAGGGACCCGCGGGTCTACCCCCGTAACATTCTCCGTACGAGGGTTGAACAACGCACTCTCTTGGTGGTTTAGGTTTGTTTAGGTCATATCTACATGGAAAACCAAGGATAGGCCCAAGGTTCCACCGGTCTACCCTCGTTTGACCCGCGGCGGGAGCCTACTCCTACATGTCCAGCACACTTCTCTAAGTGTTATCGCATGCAACGTGGACGGTCACACCCGGGAGCTAGGTTTTCCATCTAGGGGCAATCCACCACCCTTGTGCATGTATGCTAGGGCCACACGCATGTTCCCGTTGCATCCCGGCACTCGGACGGTCGTTTTCCGACGAAACCCTAATTCGAGGGACCCGTGGGTCTACCCCCGTAGCATTCTCCGTACGAGGGTTGAACAACGCACTCTCTTGGTGGTTTAGGTTTGTTTAGTTCATATCTACATGGAAAACCAAGAATAGGCCCATGGTTCCACAGGTCTACCCTCGTTTGACCCGCGGCGGGAGCCTACTCCTACATGTCCAGCACACTTCTCTAAGTGTTATCGCATGCAACGTGGACGGTCACACCCCGGAGCTAGGTTTTCCATCTAGGGGCAATCCACCACCCTTGTGCATGTATGCTAGGGCCACACGCATGTTCCCGTGGCATCCCGGCACTCGAACGGTCGTTTTCCGACGAAACCCTAATTCGAGGGACCCGTGGGTCTACCCCCGTAGCATTCTCCGTACGAGGGTTGAACAACGCACTCTCTTGGTGGTTTAGGTTTGTTTAGGTCATATCTACATGGAAAACCAAGGATAGGCCCAAGGTTCCACCGGTCTACCCTCGTTTGACCCGCGGCGGTAGCCTACTCCTACATGTCCAGCACACTTCTCTAAGTGTTATCGCATGCAACATGGACGGTCACACCCGGGAGCTAGGTTTTCCATCTAGGGGCAATCCACCACCCTTTTGCATGTATGCTAGGGCCACACGCATGTTCCCGTGGCATCCTGGCACTCGGACGGTCGTTTTCCGACGAAACCCTAATCCGAGGGACCCGTGGGTCTACCCCCGTAGCATTCTCCGTACGAGGGTTGAACAACGCACTCTCTTGGTGGTTTAGGTTTGTTTAGGTCATATCTACATGGAAAACCAAGGATAGGCCCATGGTTCCACCGGTCTACCCTCGTTTGACCCGCGGCGGGAGCCTACTCCTACATGTCCAGCACACTTCTCTAAGTGTTATCGCATGCAACGTGGACGGTCACACCCCGGAGCTAGGTTTTCCATCTAGGGGCAATCCACCACCCTTGTGCATGTATGCTAGGGCCACACGCATGTTCCCGTGGCATCCCGGCACTCGAACGGTCGTTTTCCGACGAAACCCTAATTCGAGGGACCCGTGGGTCTACCCCCGTAGCATTCTCCGTACGAGGGTTGAACAACGCACTCTCTTGGTGGTTTGGGTTTGTTTAGGTCATATCTACATGGAAAACCAAGGATAGGCCCAAGGTTCCACCGGTCTACCCTCGTTTGACCCGCGGCGGTAGCCTACTCCTACATGTCCAGCACACTTCTCTAAGTGTTATTGTAGGGTTCGCAGCATAGAAAACAAAAATTTTCCTACGATGGGAACAACTATGTACCAAGATCTATCTACTAGATACAAACAACGGGCGGATGTATATCCGTAGAGAACATACCCTTGAAGACCGACAAAGCTTAACGAGTCCAAACTCGTGGTTGATGTAGACGATCTCTTGCCGATCTCAAGATCGAGAGGAAGTCCTAGCGCCGCAAAACAGCAGCGCATCCGTGCTCGCACACACGTTCGAGGCACCGAGCAACCTCCGCCTCCTCGCTCCAGCGATGCAGCGGAAGCACAACTCTTTCTTGCCGAAAAGCCACCGGGAACATGTATCTCGCTAGTCCGAGACCATGGGGGATAAATTCTAGAGGGGGAGAGAGATCCTTCACGAGGAGGTGTGAGTGAGAGAGAGGGAGGGGGGCTCCTTTTATAGGGAGAGGGGGGGCACCCAAGGGGCCATGCGCCCAGCCATGGGGCTGCCCCCTCCCCTCCTTTCATTCATGTGGGTGGACACTCCACTCACATAAAAAGCCTTTCAATTCCCTCCACTCAAAAACCCACTCAAATTCCCATTAAATTTCCACCAAATTTAATGCAAGCTCTCATTAAATAAAACTCCTTTTATTTATTCAGAATTTTGTCAATTACTTTAATGACAAACATTCACATATAACCCCTTGCTAGTATTCCATTTCACATGCAGAACCAGTTTCAGCAATTTCAACCGAAACAGTTTCGGTTTCTAGTGAAATAAATTCCTGCGCTTTCCTTTTCTTTTCGGCATGAAACTTTTGCTCCAATTGGATGTCGGTGTCTCTTAAGTGTGTCACCCTACGGTTCGTGAATAATGCGGACATGATCGAGACCCCTCTCGGATCAATAATCAGAAGCGGGATCTGGAGACCCATACTGACTCCCACACATTCAACGATGACTTTCTTGTGATCGTCGGAACCTTTTACGCTAGTATCTTAATCCTTTTGTTTCGCGATATATTACATGTCCGAGATTCGATCATCGGTATATCCATACCTAGTTTGATCTCGTTACCGACATGTACTCTTTTCTCGTTCCCGTGATATAACATTCTAGTGATCAAATCACTTGCTTGCAAGATAATCAATGTGATATCACCGAGAGGGCCCAGAGTATATCTATCCGTCATCGGGATGAACAAATTCCACTCTCGATCCATGGGCCTCAACATAACACTTTAGTAGTTCTGAATCCATCTTTATAATCACCCTGTTACGGTGTGACGTTTGATGTTATCAAGAAACTCTTCCGGTGTTAGTGATTGACATGATCTCATGGTCTAAGGATTAGGATCACTTCATAAGTTGTTATAGCAATATAAACTCAATGACTTTGATCGTAATGCTATACTTCGGATGAATGTTCATCACACCATTGCACTAATGTTGTGACCCCGTTATTAACAACATCCAATGTCCATGATCAGGAAACCTTGATCATCTTGTTAATCAACGAGCTAGTTTATGAGAGAGGCATAACTAGGAACTACCTTTTGTTTATTAAACACACATGTATTAATGTTTCCGTATTAATACAATTATAGCATGCAAAATAAACATTTATCATAAATAAGGAATACGATAATAACCACTTTATTATTGCCTCTCGGGCATATTCCCTTCAGTCTCCCACTTGCACTAGAGACAATAATCTAGTTTGAAAACTTTGTGTATTGAACACCTATGGCTTTCTGGTGTTCCAAATACGCAATTGCAAGTGGTTGACATAATCTACGGAGCTGACGCTTCAGGTCCGTGTGTATTTGCATGTCTTTGCGTCTCCACGCATCACTCATTCTCCAATGAGATGGCATTGTATAAATTTGGTCTTTCGGTGAGACCTTTAGTTCCTTGGGGTTAAAACACGTCGATACTATTGTCATACAATATATCTTTAGTGTTAGCCCGTTGCGAACCACACCTTAGTTTGATAACAAACTACTTGACACAAATTCCCTCCTTTGCTGCTACTATAGCAGTCATATACTTAGCCTTTTTGTTGTAGTATTCGTCACAATGTCTTAACTTTGGAACTCTTCCAAATCCATCATGGAATCTCCTTTCCATTACATTGTGCCACCCATAGTTTAAATTGAGATAAACTTAATTTGTATCTTGTGACAAAACTAGTATCAATGTAACGCTTTACAATGAACTATTTGTAATTGTTTGTCACCTCTACACAAATATATTCTTAGTTCTTCCAAAAGATCATAAGAATATCCTCACTATCGTCCAATGATCATTTTATGATTCATTCTGGTATATGCTCATAACACTTAGAGCATAGGACATATCTGGATGTGTACATATCATGGTATGATTGATCAAAGCATCCTTGTGATTTCACTCATCAAGTGTCAAAGCACTTGAATCTTGTTTCACTTATCAAGTGTCAATACACTTGAATCTTGATTCAATTACTTTCCATGCAACAAGAACTGTTTCTTGTCGTTTCTATATTGAACTCCTTCAATATCTCATATATGTATATTTGGCACAACCATATTGGCGTCACAGTCTATCCACTATAGACATTCACGCTAAATATTCGGGTTTTGCCTAAGTATTTCATCAAAATGAAATTCTTAACCTTTTGTCAATAAAAGATACATCATTTCTAATCAACAAGATGTCATCCACATAATGTATTAGAAATATGTCTCAGCGCTCCCACTTAATTTCTTGCAAATTCAAGCATCTTCATCGTCTCCTGATGAAAACTCCTTTTCATTAAGGTGAAGATTCCAACTCCGCGATGCTTACTTCAACAATTGAAGTTTGCATGCCCTTTTTAGCATCCTTTGAATTAACAAAACCCTTTGGATCGTGTCATGTACACGTCCTAGGTAACCATTCTATTAGAAGAACTTTGTTTTGTTTATTCATCTACCATATAACAGATTATATGTAGTGGTTGCTACTTTAATCCGTCCAGACTAAATATCGCTATGAAAGATCAAATCTTGTCATAGTCAACTCCTTGAACATTGTCGTAAAATACTTTACGACATGTCGACTATTTCATAGATGTGAAACATCCATGTCTGTTTCTTTATAGATCCAAATACGACCGATAGGTTTTTACACCTTTCCGGAGGGTCTTCCAAGTTCAAAACTTGATTTCTCGTGTATGGAACTATCACGGATTTTATGGCTTCAAGCCATTTGACGGAGCCAGGGCCCATCATCTCTTCTTTGCATATAGTCGGTTCATCATTGTCAAACAATAATGATTTACTCTCAAATCTTAGTATTTGATTGTTTATTCGACCGACTTGGTTCAATAGGAACTTAGATCTCTGTGACCGCAACATTTGAGGCACATAAGCTATGAGCATTATGGCAGCCTCCAGAACGATTTCCGGCGCTGCGCAACTCAGCACATTTAGCTAAGGTTCGTTAACCTTATCAAAGTTCTATTGTCCTCCCACTTAACTTTTGCGAAAAATTCCTTTTTCAAGAAACTTCACATTTCAAGCGACAAACCCTTTTGTCCTCGGTGTTATGGAGGAATAACCAATTGTTATTCGGAATAACCTACAAAGACATGCTCATCCGAATTTGGTTGTAAACATCTTACTTATGTTTAGCATACCAAAATTTAAGAAATGACAACTTGGGTTTTACCCCAAACCATAACTTCCATGGTGTCATTTCAACGGATCTAGATGGAGCTCTTTTCAGTGTAAAAGCGATAGTCTCTAAAGGTTTAATCTTTTAAAACATAATGGCAGTTTTATAAATAACACCTTTGATCCAACCATGTCTCACAAGGTTTCATTACAAATCTCAAACACTCCATACTCCTATGGTGTTTCGGGAGATGTAAATCTAGGTGTTTTGCTAAACTTGCAACTCAAATAAATCCCTTTATGATAAAATCATAATTCATTTATTTTCTTGTTACACTTGTAACTCAAATAAATCCCTTTATGATCAAATCATAATTCATTTATTTTTCTTGTTACAATGATTTTCCACTTCATCTTGAAAGTCTTTGAAACATTTTCAAATATTTCATACTTCTTTCTCATTAAGTGAACATTCACTCAAAATTCCGGAGAAAGCATATGAAGTTGAAACCCATCGCTTATGACTATACATAATGGACTACATACATCGATATGTATAAATTCCAATAATTTAGTCGTTCGTTCTTCTTTGGCCTTTGAACGAAGTTTTAATTATCCCGAGGAAAGTCTCACAAGCGTCACTTGATCAAATCAAAGACTCCAAAATCCATGAAAATGGAGATTCTTCATGTTTTCTTTCCAATATAATTTAAACGGCGATGTCACTTCGTAAGTGATCTTTCAATCATTTGTCTTGCGACATTTTAGCATTAGGTTTTATGGATGTGATTTCTCCAACTAGATTTGTAAATCATCCATCTTATATGGAATACGGTAATTATTTGAACAACCTTTGTTCTTATAATACCTGATTCAAATAACAATTATTAAAACAAATCTTGAAGTCAAGCTTTGATGTCAACGAGAAATACAAACAACGGTTTGTTTGTTTTCGATGAACATCATCACATATTCTCTTGCTAGTTACTTAGGCCATTGTGGTTCATGAATTGCGTCGTTCCGTATGAAATTTCATACAAACCAATTCGGTATCCAATACCCAAGAACCACATTGTTTTAACAAGCAAAGAATACAACCATAACATGTATATCATCTATATACCTAAAATGGATATTTCCAGTCTTCTCTTTTCTGCCAAATATATTTTATAGATTCTCTTTCAGCATTTCCTTTTTCCTTTTAAAAGAATTTATCAACATCAAAAGTGGCGCCAAATACTTGACACATAGTCCAAAGCGTGTATATTCAAATAATAATACCTTTGGACTTGCACTTTGAAGTAGATCACCATCATCAAAATGATCGGTATTCTTTCAAAATCCATTCTTTAGTAATCTTTTAGTGTAGTAAACACTTTACATACATCTTCTATTCATCCTTATCATGACGACTTTCATGATCAAGCCAATTTAGCTTATAAAGGAGAATCGTGAGTATAACATTACTTTCCAAAACCCTTTTGGATGATTAGGATGTCTAGCATCTCCAACCTTCGTAAATTCTCATCCAATATGAGAACATATATTATACTCTATCATATTGCAACCAAAACATTGTTTCAGATATCGTTATATCTGCCACACATGATGGTTTCTGAAACAATTCTTTCGGCTCCTAGATAAACTTGATATTAAAACAATCAAGAATCATGGAGGCAAACATGATACTTAAGATACTAACACTGGAATTGTTACTCTCGATTTAATACCAATTATTAAATTTCACGGAGTAAATAGAGTTTGCTGAAAGTTTGCAATAGGACTTTAAACTTTGATTGACACTCAACACAATACGATACCAGTTCGTAAAGTAAATATCCAGAATTCTATAGTTCTATTATCTCAATTACAACTATGCATAAGGTGGTGAACGAATGCCAATGACTACAAAAAATTATGAAAATTCACTTTGATTTAATTTATGATAAATTGAGTTCTACTAATCCAAATTAGAAATGAACTCCTACTCAAAAACGACATCCCTCGTGTCCTTTTGGTGATTACATGAACCAAATCCACTACACCAAGTCCGATCATCACGTGAGTCGGCGTAGCTTCAAAGGCGAGCATCCATATGGTCATCATATCAAAACATATGACTCATGCTTAACCTTTCGGTCCGTGTTCCGAGGCCATGTCTGTACATGCTAGGCTCGCCAAGTAAGAACCTTAGTATTCGCGTGTGTAACTGTCTTACACCCGAGATATGCTCGTGGATTCAAGTACACCCGATCATCACGTGATGTCTTGAAGCGACGAAACATTGTCGGTGCATACTTAAGGAAGAACACATTTTTATCTTGATATCTAAATGAGGGATCATCTTATTATGCTAATAAAACGCCAAACAAGCAATATAAGATGCTATCAAACATCACATGTTTATTAGTGGAATGATATGGTTCTCGCATATGATCTCTATCATGTGCACCGTGGTATGATCACTATCATACCTTTATGTGTAAATCCAAGGTCTATGGAGTTTACACGTTATGTATATTGTAAGAGTATCATCTCATACTTCTAATTACAACATCACCATATCATAACACTAGCCCAGCAACAATCTAAACTAGACGCCTCTAATTTATCCATTGAAAATTTTACGTGGCTTAGGGCTTTCGAAGATAGAACCGTTCTTACCTACGAACATGAACCACAACGAGGATAACCAAATTGTTGACAACTCGTTGCAAATTAGATATTGACTATAGTAGGAGAGACAGACACCCGCTAGCCACTTATGCAAAACTAGTTGCATGTCAAGCGTGGAACAGGTCTCATGTGCGAGGACATGTAAAGTTTGTCCGGGCCGCTTCATCCCACTATGCCACCAATATCCAAAGTAAAACTAAGAAGCAATAAAATGATCATCATCGCCCACATAATCATATGTGTACTACCCGTGCAAAGTATCTACGCATAGATCCGGCTCTGATACCACTGTAGGGTTCGCAGCATAGAAAACAAAAATTTTCCTACGATGGGAACAACTATGTACCAAGATCTATCTACTAGATACAAACAACAGGCGGATGTATATCCGTAGATAACATACCCTTGAAGACCGACAAAGCTTAACGAGTCCAAACTCGTGGTTGATGTAGACGATCTCTTGCCGATCTCAAGATCGAGAGGAAGTCCTAGCGCCGCAAAACAGCAGCGCATCCGTGCTCGCACACACGTTCGAGGCACCGAGCAACCTCCGCCTCCTCGCTCCAGCGATGCAGCGGAAGCACAACTCTTTCTTGCCGAAAAGCCACCGGGAACATGTATCTCGCTAGTCCGAGACCATGGGGGATAAATTCTAGAGGGGGAGAGAGATCCTTCACGAGGAGGTGTGAGTGAGAGAGAGGGAGGGGGGCTCCTTTTATAGGGAGAGGGGGGGCACCCAAGGGGCCATGCGCCCAGCCATGGGGCTGCCCCCTCCCCTCCTTTCATTCATGTGGGTGGACACTCCACTCACATAAAAAGCCTTTCAATTCCCTCCACTCAAAAACCCACTCAAATTCCCATTAAATTTCCACCAAATTTAATGCAAGCTCTCATTAAATAAAACTCCTTTTATTTATTCAGAATTTTGTCAATTACTTTAATGACAAACATTCACATATAACCCCTTGCTAGTATTCCATTTCACATGCAGAACCAGTTTCAGCAATTTCAACCGAAACAGTTTTGGTGTCTAGTGAAATAAATTCCTGCGCTTTCCTTTTCTTTTCGGCATCAAACTTTTGCTCCAATTGGATGTCGGTGTCTCTTAAGTGTGTCACCCTACGGTTCGTGAATAATGCGGACATGATCGAGACCCCTCTCGGATCAATAATCAGAAGCGGGATCTGGAGACCCATACTGACTCCCACACATTCAACGATGACTTTCTTGTGATCGTCAGAACCTTTTACGCTAGTATCTTAATCCTTTTGTTTCGCGATATATTACATGTCCGAGATTCGATCATCGGTATCTCCATACCTAGTTTGATCTCGTTACCGACATGTACTCTTTTCACGTTCCCGTGATATAACATTCTAGTGATCAAATCACTTGCTTGCAACTAATCAATGTGATATCACCGAGAGGGCCCAGAGTATATCTATCCGTCATCGGGATGAACAAATTCCACTCTCCATCCATGGGCCTCAACATAACACTTTAGTAGTTCTGAATCCATCTTTATAATCACCCTGTTACGGTGTGACGTTTGATGTTATCAAGAAACTCTTCCGGTGTTAGTGATTGACATGATCTCATGGTCTAAGGATTAGGATCACTTCGTAAGTTGTTATAGCAATATAAACTCAATGACTTTGATCGTAATGCTATACTTCGGATGAATGTTCATCACACCATTACACTAATGTTGTGACCCCGTTATTAACAACATCCAATGTCCATGATCAGGAAACCTTGATCATCTTGTTAATCAACGAGCTAGTTTATGAGAGAGGCATAACTAGGAACTACCTTTTGTTTATTAAACACACATGTATTAATGTTTCCGTATTAATACAATTATAGCATGCAAAATAAACATTTATCATAAATAAGGAATACGATAATAACCACTTTATTATTGCCTCTCGGGCATATTCCCTTCAGTTATCGCATGCAACATGGACGGTCACACCCGGGAGCTAGGTTTTCCATCTAGGGGCAATCCACCACCCTTGTGCATGTATCCTAGGGCCACACGCATGTTCCCGTGGCATCCTGGCACTCGGACGGTCGTTTTCCGACGAAACCCTAATTCGAGGGACCCGCGGGTCTACCCCCGTAGCATTCTCCGTACGAGGGTTGAACAACGCACTCTCTTGGTGGTTTAGGTTTGTTTAGGTCATATATACATGGAAAACCAAGGATAGGCCCAAGGTTCCACCGGTCTACCCTCGTTTGACCCGCGGCGGGAGCCTACTCCTACATGTCCAGCACACTTCTCTAAGTGTTATTGCATGCAACGTGGACGGTCACACCCGGGAGCTAGGTTTTCCATCTAGGGGCAATCCACCACCCTTGTGCATGTATGCCAGGGCCACACGCATGTTCTCGTGGCATCCCGGCACTCGGGCGGTCCTTTTCGGACGAAACCCTAATCCGAGGGACCCGTGGGTCTACCCCCGTAGCATTTTCCGTACGAGGGTTGAACAACGCACTCTCTTGGTGGTTTAGGTTTGTTTAGGTCATATCTACATGGAAAACCAAGGATAGGCCCATGGTTCCACCGGTCTACCCTCGTTTGACCCGCGGCGGGAGCCTACTCCTACATGTCCAGCACACTTCTCTAAGTGTCATCGCATGCAACGTGGACGGTCACACCCCGGAGCTAGGTTTTCCATCTAGGGGCAATCCACCACCCTTGTGCATGTATGCTAGGGCCACACGCATGTTCCCGTGGCATCCCGGCACTCGGGCGGTCCTTTTCCGACGAAACCCTAATCCGAGGGACCCGTGGGTCTACCCCCGTAGCATTCTCCGTACGAGGGTTGAACAACGCACTCTCTTGGTGGTTTAGGTTTGTTTAGGTCATATCTACATGGAAAACCAAGGATAGGCCCAAGGTTCCACCGATCTACCCTCGTTTGACCCGCGGCGGTAGCCTACTCCTACATGTCCAGCACACTTCTCGAAGTGTTATCGCATGCAACATGGACGGTCACACCCGGGAGCTAGGTTTTCCATCTAGGGGCAATCCACCACCCTTGTGCATGTATGCTAGGGCCACACGCATGTTCCCGTGGCATCCCGGCACTCGAGCGGTCCTTTTCCGACGAAACTCTAATCCGAGGACCCGTGGGTCTACCCCCGTAGCATTCTCCGTACGAGGGTTGAACAACGCACTCTCTTGGTGGTTTAGGTTTGTTTAGGTCATATATACATGGAAAACCAAGGATAGGCCCATGGTTCCACCGGTCTACCCTCGTTTGACCCGCGGCGGGAGCCTATTCCTACATGTCTAGCACACTTCTCTAAGTGTTATCGCATGCAATGTGGACGGTCACACCCCGGAGCTAGGTTTTCCATCTAGGGGCAATCCACCACCCTTGTGCATGTATGCTAGGGCCACACGCATGTTCCCGTGGCATCCCGGTACTCGGGCAGTCCTTTTCCGACGAAACCCTAATCCGAGGGACCCGTGGGTCTACCCCCGTAGCATTCTCCGTACGAGGGTTGAACAACGCACTCTCTCAGTGGTTTAGGTTTGTTTAGGTCATATCTACATGGAAATCTAAGGATAGGCCCATGGTTCCACCGGTCTACCCTCGTTTGACCCGCGGCGGGAGCCTACTCCTACATGTCCAGCACACTTCTCTAAGTGTTATCGCATGCAACGTGGACGGTCACACCCCGGAGCTAGGTTTTCCATCTAGGGGCAATCCACCACCCTCGTGCATGTATGCTAGGGCCACACGCATGTTCCCGTGGCATCCCGGCACTCGGGCGGTCCTTTTCCGACGAAACCCTAATCCGAGGGACCCGCGGGTCTACCCCCGTAGCATTCTCCGTACGAGGGTTGAACAACGCACTCTCTTGGTGGTTTAGGTTTGCTTAGGTCATATCTACATGGAAAACCAAGGATAGGCCCATGGTTCCACCGGTCTACCCTCGTTTGACCCGCGGCGGGAGCCTACTCCTACATGTCCAGCACACTTCTCTAAGTGTTATCGCATGCAACGTGGACGGTCACACCCCGGAGCTAGGTTTTCCATCTAGGGGCAATCCACCACCCTTGTGCATGTATGCTAGGGCCAAACGCATGTTCCCGTGGCATCCCGGCACTCAGGCGGTCCTTTTCCGACGAAACCCTAATCCGAGGGACCCGTGGGTCTACCCCCGTAGCATTCTCCGTACGAGGGTTGAACAACACACTCTCCTGGTGGTTTAGGTTTGTTTAGGTCATATCTACATGGAAAACCAAGGATAGGCCCAAGGTTCCACCGGTCTACCCTCGTTTGACCCGCGGCGGGAGCCTACTCCTACATGTCCAGCACACTTCTCTAAGTGTTATCGCATGCAACGTGGACGGTCACACCCGGGAGCTAGGTTTTCCATCTAGGGGCAATCCACCAACCTTGTGCATGTATGCTAGGGCCACACGCATGTTCCCGTGGCATCCCGGCACTCGGGCGGTCCTTTTCCGACGAAACCCTAATCCGAGGGACCCGTGGGTCTACCCCCGTAGCATTCTCCGTACGAGGGTTGAACAACGCACTCTCTTGGTGGTTTAGGTTTGTTTAGGTCATATCTACATGGAAAACCAAGGATAGGCCCATGGTTCCACCGGTCTACCCTCGTTTGACCCGCGGCGGGAGCCTACTCGTACATGTCCAGCACACTTCTCTAAGTGTTATCGCATGCAACGTGGACGGTCACACCCGGGAGCTAGGTTTTCCATCTAGGGGCAATCCACCACCCTTGTGCATGTATGCTAGGGCCACACGCATCTTCCCGTGGCATCCCGGCACTCGGGCGGTCCTTTTCCGACGAAACCCTAATCCGAGGGACCGGTGGGTCTACCCCCGTAGCATTCTCCGTACGAGGGTTGAACAATGCACTCTCTTGGTGGTTTAGGTTTGTTTAGGTCATATCTACATGGAAAACCAAGGATAGGCCCATGGTTCCACCGGTCTACCCTCGTTTGACCCGCGGCGGGAGCCTACTCCTACATGTCCAGCACACTTCTCTAAGTGTTATCGCATGCAACGTGGACGGTCACACCCCAGAGCTAGGTTTTCCATCTATGGGCAATCCACTACCCTTGTGCATGTATGCTAGGGCCACACGCCTGTTCCCGTGGCATCCCGGCACTCGGACGGTCTTTTCCGACGAAACCCTAATTCGAGGGACCCGTGGGTCTACCCCCGTAGCATTCTCCGTACGAGGGTTGAAAAACGCACTCTCTTGGTGGTTTACATTTTGTTTTGGTCATATCTACATGGAAAACCAAGGATAGGCCCATGGTTCCACCGGTCTACCCTCGTTTGACCCGCGGCGGGAGCCTACTCCTACATGTCCAGCACACTTCTCTAAGTGTTATCGCATGCAACGTGGACGGTCACACCCCGGAGCTAGGTTTTCCATCTAGGGGCAATCCACCACCCTTGTGCATGTATGCTAGGGCCACATGCATGTTCCCGTGGCATCCCGGCACTCGGGCGGTCCTTTTCCGACGAAACCCTAATCCGAGGGACCCGTGGGTCTACCCCCGTAGCATTCTCCGTACGAGGGTTGAACAACGCACTCTCTCGGTGGTTTAGGTTTGTTTAGGTCATATCTACATGGAAAACCAAGGATAGGCCCATGGTTCCACCGGTCTACCCTCGTTTGACCCGTGGCGGGAGCCTACTTCTACATGTCCAGCACACTTCTCTAAGTGTTATCGCATGCAACATGGACGGTCACACCCCGGAGCTAGGTTTTCCATCTAGGGGCAATCCACCACCCTTGTGCATGTATGCTAGGGCCACACGCATGTTCCCGTGGCATCCCGGCACTCGGGCGGTCCTTTTCTGATGAAACCCTAATCCGAGGGACCCGCGGGTCTACCCCCGTAGCATTCTCCGTACGAGGGTTGAACAACGCACTCTCTTGGTGGTTTAGGTTTGTTTAGGTCATATCTACATGGAAAACCAAGGATAGACCCATGGTTCCACCGGTCTACCCTCGTTTGACCCGCGGCGGGAGCCTACTCCTACATGTCCAGCACACTTCTCTAAGTGTTATCGCATGCAACGTGGACGGTCACACCCTGGAGCTAGGTTTTCCATCTAGGGGCAATCCACCACCCTTGTGCATGTATGCTAGGGCCACACACATGTTCCCGTGGCATCCCGGCACTCGGGCGGTCCTTTTCCGACGAAACCCTAATCCGAGGGACCCGCGGGTCTACCCCCGTAGCATTCTCCGTACGAGGGTTGAACAACGCACTCTCTTGGTGGTTTAGGTTTGTTTAGGTCATATCTACATGGAAAACCAAGGATAGGCCCATGGTTCCACCGGTCTACCCTCGTTTGACCCGCGGCGGGAGCCTACTCCTACATGTCCAACACACTTCTCTAAGTGTTATCGCATGCAACGTGGACGGTCACACCCCGGAGCTAGGTTTTCCATCTAGGGGCAATCCACCACCCTTGTGCATGTATGCTAGGGCCACACGCATGTTCCCGTGGCATCCCGGCACTCGGACGGTCGTTTTCCGACGAAACCCTAATTCGAGGGACCCGCGGGTCTACCCCCGTAGCATTCTCCGTACGAGGGTTTAACAACGCACTCTCTTGGTGGTTTAGGTTTGTTTAGGTCATATCTACATGGAAAACCAAGGATAGGCCCAAGGTTCCACCGGTCTACCCTCGTTTGACCCGCGGCGGGAGCCTACTCCTACATGTCCAGCACACTTCTCTAAGTGTTATCGCATGCAACGTGGACGGTCACACTCGGGAGCTAGGTTTTCCATCTA
The DNA here is from genome assembly GCA_916181665.1 of Avena sativa. Lineage (NCBI taxonomy): Eukaryota > Viridiplantae > Streptophyta > Magnoliopsida > Poales > Poaceae > Avena > Avena sativa. The sequence continues at coordinate 326,607,748 of OV702280.1, forward strand.
GGGGCAATCCACCACCCTTGTGCATGTATGCTAGGGCCACACGCATGTTCCCGTGGCATCCCGGCACTCGGGCGGTCCTTTTCCGACGAAACCCTAATCCGAGGGACCCGTGGGTCTACCCCCGTAGCATTCTCCGTACGAGGGTTGAACAACGCACTCTCTTGGTGGTTTAGGTTTGTTTAGGTCATATCTACATGGAAAACCAAGGATAGGCCCATGGTTCCACCGGTCTACCCTCGTTTGACCCGCGGCGGGAGCCTACTCCTACATGTCCAGCACACTTCTCTAAGTGTTATCGCATGCAACGTGGACGGTCACACCCCGGAGCTAGGTTTTCCATCTAGGGGCAATCCACCACCCTTGTGCATGTATGCTAGGGCCACACGCATGTTCCCGTGGCATCCCGGCACTCGGACGGTCGTTTTCCGACGAAACCCTAATTCGAGGGACCCGTGGGTCTACCCCCGTAGCATTCTCCATACGAGGGTTGAACAACGCACTCTCTTGGTGGTTTAGGTTTGTTTAGGTCATATCTACATGGAAAACCAAGTATAGGCCCATGGTTCCACCGGTCTACCCTCGTTTGACCCGCGGCGGGAGCCTACTCCTACATGTCCAGCACACTTCTCTAAGTGTTATCGCATGCAACGTGGACGGTCACACTCGGGAGCTAGGTTTTCCATCTAGGGGCAATCCACCACCCTTGTGCATGTATGATAGGGCCACACGCATGTTCCCGTGGCATCCCGGCACTCGGACGGTCGTTTTCCGACGAAACCCTAATTCGAGGGACCCGCGGGTCTACCCCCGTAACATTCTCCGTACGAGGGTTGAACAACGCACTCTCTTGGTGGTTTAGGTTTGTTTAGGTCATATCTACATGGAAAACCAAGGATAGGCCCAAGGTTCCACCGGTCTACCCTCGTTTGACCCGCGGCGGGAGCCTACTCCTACATGTCCAGCACACTTCTCTAAGTGTTATCGCATGCAACGTGGACGGTCACACTCGGGAGCTAGGTTTTCCATCTAGGGGCAATCCACCACCCTTGTGCATGTATGATAGGGCCACACGCATGTTCCCGTGGCATCCCGGCACTCGGACGGTCGTTTTCCGACGAAACCCTAATTCGAGGGACCCGTGGGTCTACCCCCGTAGCATTCTCCGTACGAGGGTTGAACAACGCACTCTCTTGGTGGTTTAGGTTTGTTTAGGTCATATCTACATGGAAAACCAAGGATAGGCCCATGGTTCCACCGGTCTACCCTCGTTTGACCCGCGGCGGGAGGCTACTCCTACATGTCCAGCACACTTCTCTAAGTGTTATCGCATGCAACATGGACGGTCACACCCCGGAGCTAGGTTTTCCATCTAGGGGCAATCCACCACCCTTGTGCATGTATGCTAGGGCCACACGCATGTTCCCGTGGCATCCCGGCACTCGGACGGTCGTTTTCCGACGAAACCCTAATTCGAGGGACCCGCGGGTCTACCCCCGTAACATTCTCCGTACGAGGGTTGAACAACGCACTCTCTTGGTGGTTTAGGTTTGTTTAGGTCATATCTACATGGAAAACCAAGGATAGGCCCAAGGTTCCACCGGTCTACCCTCGTTTGACCCGCGGCGGGAGCCTACTCCTACATGTCCAGCACACTTCTCTAAGTGTTATCGCATGCAACATGGACGGTCACACCCGGGAGCTAGGTTTTCCATCTAGGGGCAATCCACCACCCTTGTGCATGTATGCTAGGGCCACACGCATGTTCCCGTGGCATCCCGGCACTCGGGCGGTCCTTTTCCGACGAAACCCTAATCCGAGGGACCCGTGGGTCTACCCCCGTAGCATTCTCCGTACGAGGGTTGAACAACACACTCTCACGGTGGTTTAGGTTTGTTTAGGTCATATCTACATGGAAAACCAAGGATAGGCCCATGGTTCCACCGGTCTACCCTCGTTTGACCCGCGGCGGGAGCCTACTCCTACATGTCCAGCACACTTCTCTAAGTGTTATCGCATGCAACGTGGACGGTCACACCCCGGAGCTAGGTTTTCCATCTAGGGGCAATCCACCACCCTTGTGCATGTATGCTAGGACCACACGCATGTTCCCGTGGCATCCCGGCACTCGGACGGTCGTTTTCCGATGAAACCCTAATTCGAGGGACCCGTGGGTCTACCCCCGTAGCATTCTCCGTACGAGGGTTGAACAACGCACTCTCTTGGTGGTTTAGGTTTGTTTAGGTCATACCTACATGGAAAACCAAGGATAGGCCCATGGTTCCACCGGTCTACCCTCGTTTGACCCGCGGCGGGAGCCTACTCCTACATGTCCAGCACACTTCTCTAAGTGTTATCGCATGCAACGTGGACGGTCACACCCCGGAGCTAGGTTTTCCATCTAGGGGCAATCCACCACCCTTGTTCATGTATGCTAGGGCCACACGCATGTTCCCGTGGCATCCCGGCACTCGGACGGTCGTTTTCCAACGAAACCCTAATTCGAGGGACCCGCGGGTCTACCCCCGTAACATTCTCCGTACGAGGGTTGAACAACGCACTCTCTTGGTGGTTTAGGTTTGTTTAGGTCATATCTACATGGAAAACCAAGGATAGGCCCAAGGTTCCACCGGTCTACCCTCGTTTGACCCGCGGCGGGAGCCTACTCCTACATGTCCAGCACACTTCTCTAAGTGTTATCGCATGCAACGTGGACGGTCACACCCGGGAGCTAGGTTTTCCATCTAGGGGCAATCCACCACCCTTGTGCATGTATGCTAGGGCCACACGCATGTTCCCGTGGCATCCCGGCACTCGGACGGTCATTTTCCGATGAAACCCTAATTCGAGGGACCCGCGGGTCTACCCCCGTAGCATTCTCCGTACGAGGGTTGAACACCGCACTCTCTTGGTGGTTTAGGTTTGTTTAGGTCATATCTACATGGAAAACCAAGGATAGGCCCATGGTTCCACCGGTCTACCCTCGTTTGACCCGCGGCGGGAGGCTACTCCTACATGTCCAGCACACTTCTCTAAGTGTTATCGCATGCAACGTGGACGGTCACACCCCGGAGCTAGGTTTTCCATCTAGGGGCAATCCACCACCCTTGTGCATGTATGCTAGGGCCACACGCATGTTCCCGTGGCATCCCGGCACTCGGACGGTCGTTTTCCGACGAAACCCTAATTCGAGGGACCCGCGGGTCTACCCCCGTAGCATTCTCCGTACGAGGGTTTAACAACGCACTCTCTTGGTGGTTTAGGTTTGTTTAGGTCATATCTACATGGAAAACCAAGGATAGGCCCAAGGTTCCACCGGTCTACCCTCGTTTGACCCGCGGCGGGAGCCTACTCCTACATGTCCAGCACACTTCTCTAAGTGTTATCGCATGCAACGTGGACGGTCACACTCGGGAGCTAGGTTTTCCATCTAGGGGCAATCCACCACCCTTGTGCATGTATGCTAGGGCCACACGCATGTTCCCGTGGCATCCCGGCACTCGGGCGGTCCTTTTCCGACGAAACCCTAATCCGAGGGACCCGTGGGTCTACCCCCGTAGCATTCTCCGTACGAGGGTTGAACAACGCACTCTCTTGGTGGTTTAGGTTTGTTTAGGTCATATCTACATGGAAAACCAAGGATAGGCCCATGGTTCCACCGGTCTACCCTCGTTTGACCCGCGGCGGGAGCCTACTCCTACATGTCCAGCACACTTCTCTAAGTGTTATCGCATGCAACGTGGACGGTCACACCCCGGAGCTAGGTTTTCCATCTAGGGGCAATCCACCACCCTTGTGCATGTATGCTAGGGCCACACGCATGTTCCCGTGGCATCCCGGCACTCGGACGGTCGTTTTCCGACGAAACCCTAATTCGAGGGACCCGTGGGTCTACCCCCGTAGCATTCTCCATACGAGGGTTGAACAACGCACTCTCTTGGTGGTTTAGGTTTGTTTAGGTCATATCTACATGGAAAACCAAGTATAGGCCCATGGTTCCACCGGTCTACCCTCGTTTGACCCGCGGCGGGAGCCTACTCCTACATGTCCAGCACACTTCTCTAAGTGTTATCGCATGCAACGTGGACGGTCACACCCCGGAGCTAGGTTTTCCATCTAGGGGCAATCCACCACCCTTGTGCATGTATGCTAGGGCCACACGCATGTTCCCGTGGCATCCCGGCACTCGGACGGTCGTTTTCCGACGAAACCCTAATTCGAGGGACCCGCGGGTCTACCCCCGTAACATTCTCCGTACGAGGGTTGAACAACGCACTCTCTTGGTGGTTTAGGTTTGTTTAGGTCATATCTACATGGAAAACCAAGGATAGGCCCAAGGTTCCACCGGTCTACCCTCGTTTGACCCGCGGCGGGAGCCTACTCCTACATGTCCAGCACACTTCTCTAAGTGTTATCGGATGCAACGTGGACGGTCACACTCGGGAGCTAGGTTTTCCATCTAGGGGCAATCCACCACCCTTGTGCATGTATGCTAGGGCCACACGCATGTTCCCGTGGCATCCCGGCACTCGGACGGTCGTTTTCCGACGAAACCCTAATTCGAGGGACCCGTGGGTCTACCCCCGTAGCATTCTCCGTACGAGGGTTGAACAACGCACTCTCTTGGTGGTTTAGGTTTGTTTAGGTCATATCTACATGGAAAACCAAGGATAGGCCCATGGTTCCACCGGTCTACCCTCGTTTGACCCGCGGCGGGAGCCTACTCCTACATGTCCAGCACACTTCTCTAAGTGTTATCGCATGCAACATGGACGGTCACACCCCGGAGCTAGGTTTTCCATCTAGGGGCAATCCACCACCCTTGTGCATGTATGCTAGGGCCACACGCATGTTCCCGTGGCATCCCGGCACTCGGACGGTCGTTTTCCGACGAAACCCTAATTCGAGGGACCCGCGGGTCTACCCCCGTAACATTCTCCGTACGAGGGTTGAACAACGCACTCTCTTGGTGGTTTAGGTTTGTTTAGGTCATATCTACCTGGAAAACCAAGGATAGGCCCAAGGTTCCACCGGTCTACCCTCGTTTGACCCGCGGCGGGAGCCTACTCCTACATGTCCAGCACACTTCTCTAAGTGTTATCGCATGCAACATGGACGGTCACACCCGGGAGCTAGGTTTTCCATCTAGGGGCAATCCACCACCCTTGTGTATGTATGCTAGGGCCACACGCATGTTCCCGTGGCATCCCGGCACTCGGGCGGTCCTTTTCCGACGAAACCCTAATCCGAGGGACCCGTGGGTCTACCCCCGTAGCATTCTCCGTACGAGGGTTGAACAACACACTCTCTCGGTGGTTTAGGTTTGTTTAGGTCATATCTACATGGAAAACCAAGGATAGGCCCATGGTTCCACCGGTCTACCCTCGTTTGACCCGCGGCGGGAGCCTACTCCTACATGTCCAGCACACTTCTCTAAGTGTTATCGCATGCAACGTGGACGGTCACACCCCGGAGCTAGGTTTTCCATCTAGGGGCAATCCACCACCCTTGTGCATGTATGCTAGGACCACACGCATGTTCCCGTGGCATCCCGGCACTCGGACGGTCGTTTTCCGATGAAACCCTAATTCGAGGGACCCGTGGGTCTACCCCCGTAGCATTCTCCGTACGAGGGTTGAACAACGCACTCTCTTGGTGGTTTAGGTTTGTTTAGGTCATACCTACATGGAAAACCAAGGATAGGCCCATGGTTCCACCGGTCTACCCTCGTTTGACCCGCGGCGGGAGCCTACTCCTACATGTCCAGCACACTTCTCTAAGTGTTATCGCATGCAACGTGGACGGTCACACCCCGGAGCTAGGTTTTCCATCTAGGGGCAATCCACCACCCTTGTTCATGTATGCTAGGGCCACACGCATGTTCCCGTGGCATCCCGGCACTCGGACGGTCGTTTTCCAACGAAACCCTAATTCGAGGGACCCGCGGGTCTACCCCCGTAACATTCTCCGTACGAGGGTTGAACAACGCACTCTCTTGGTGGTTTAGGTTTGTTTAGGTCATATCTACATGGAAAACCAAGGATAGGCCCAAGGTTCCACTGGTCTACCCTCGTTTGACCCGCGGCGGGAGCCTACTCCTACATGTCCAGCACACTTCTCCAAGTGTTATCGCATGCAACGTGGACGGTCACACCCGGGAGCTAGGTTTTCCATCTAGGGGCAATCCACCACCCTTGTGCATGTATGCTAGGGCCACACGCATGTTCCCGTGGCATCCCGGCACTCGGACGGTCATTTTCCGATGAAACCCTAATTCGAGGGACCCGCGGGTCTACCCCCGTAGCATTCTCCGTACGAGGGTTGAACACCGCACTCTCTTGGTGGTTTAGGTTTGTTTAGGTCATATCTACATGGAAAACCAAGGATAGGCCCATGGTTCCACCGGTCTACCCTCGTTTGACCCGCGGCGGGAGGCTACTCCTACATGTCCAGCACACTTCTCTAAGTGTTATCGCATGCAACGTGGACGGTCACACCCCGGAGCTAGGTTTTCCATCTAGGGGCAATCCACCACCCTTGTGCATGTATGCTAGGGCCACACGCATGTTCCCGTGGCATCCCGGCACTCGGACGGTCGTTTTCCGACGAAACCCTAATTCGAGGGACCCGTGGGTCTACCCCCATAGCATTCTCCGTACGAGGGTTGAACAACGCACTCTCTTGGTGGTTTAGGTTTGTTTAGGTCATATCTACATGGAAAACAAAGGATAGGCCCATGGTTCCACCGGTCTACCCTCGTTTGACCCGCGGCGGGAGCCTACTCCTACATGTCCAGCACACTTCTCTAAGTGTTATCGCATGCAACGTGGACGGTCACACCCCGGAGCTAGGTTTTACATCTAGGGGCAATCCACCACGCTTGTGCATGTATGCTAGGGCCACACGCATGTTCCCGTGGCATCCCGGACCTCGGACGGTCGTTTTCCGATGAAACCCTAATTCGAGGGACCCGTGGGTCTACCCCCGTAACATTCTCCGTACGAGGGTTGAACAACGCACTCTCTTGGTGGTTTAGGTTTGTTTAGGTCATATCTACATGGAAAACCAAGGATAGGCCCATGGTTCCACCGGTCTACCCTCGTTTGACCCGCGGCGGGAGCCTACTCCTACATGTCCAACACACTTCTCTAAGTGTTATCGCATGCAACGTGGACGGTCACACCCCGGAGCTAGGTTTTCCATCTAGGGGCAATCCACCACCCTTGTGCATGTATGCTAGGGCCACACGCATGTTCCCGTGGCATCCCGGCACTCGGACGGTCGTTTTCCGACGAAACCCTAATTCGAGGGACCCGCGGGTCTACCCCCGTAGCATTCTCCGTACGAGGGTTTAACAACGCACTCTCCTGGTGGTTTAGGTTTGTTTAGGTCATATCTACATGGAAAACCAAGGATAGGCCCAAGGTTCCACCGGTCTACCCTCGTTTGACCCGCGGCGGGAGCCTACTCCTACATGTCCAGCACACTTCTCTAAGTGTTATCGCATGCAACGTGGACGGTCACACCCGGGAGCTAGGTTTTCCATCTAGGGGCAATCCACCACCCTTGTGCATGTATGCTAGGGCCACACGCATGTGCCCGTGGCATCCCGGCACTCGGGCGGTCCTTTTCCGACGAAACCCTAATCCGAGGGACCCGTGGGTCTACCCCCGTAGCATTCTCCGTACGAGGGTTGAACAACGCACTCTCTTGGTGGTTTAGGTTTGTTTAGGTCATATCTACATGGAAAACCAAGGATAGGCCCATGGTTCCACCGGTCTACCCTCGTTTGACCCGCGGCGGGAGCCTACTCCTACATGTCCAGCACACTTCTCTAAGTGTTATCGCATGCAACGTGGACGGTCACACCCCGGAGCTAGGTTTTCCATCTAGGGGCAATCCACCACCCTTGTGCATGTATGCTGGGGCCACACGCATGTTCCCGTGGCATCCCGGCACTCGGACGGTCGTTTTCCGACGAAACCCTAATTCGAGGGACCCGTGGGTCTACCCCCGTAGCATTCTCCATACGAGGGTTGAACAACGCACTCTCTTGGTGGTTTAGGTTTGTTTAGGTCATATATACATGGAAAACCAAGTATAGGCCCATGGTTCCACCGGTCTACCCTCGTTTGACCCGCGGCGGGAGCCTACTCCTACATGTCCAGCACACTTCTCTAAGTGTTATCGCATGCAACGTGGACGGTCACACCCCGGAGCTAGGTTTTCCATCTAGGGGCAATCCACCACCCTTGTGCATGTATGCTAGGGCCACACGCATGTTCCCGTGGCATCCCGGCACTCGGACGGTCGTTTTCCGACGAAACCCTAATTCGAGGGACCCGCGGGTCTACCCCCGTAACATTCTCCGTACGAGGGTTGAACAACGCACTCTCTTGGTGGTTTAGGTTTGTTTAGGTCATATCTACATGGAAAACCAAGGATAGGCCCAAGGTTCCACCGGTCTACCCTCGTTTGACCCGCGGCGGGAGCCTACTCCTACATGTCCAGCACACTTCTCTAAGTGTTATCGCATGCAACGTGGACGGTCACACTCGGGAGCTAGGTTTTCCATCTAGGGGCAATCCACCACCCTTGTGCATGTATGCTAGGGCCACACGCATGTTCCCGTGGCATCCCGGCACTCGGACGGTCGTTTTCCGACGAAACCCTAATTCGAGGGACCCGTGGGTCTACCCCCGTAGCATTCTCCGTACGAGGGTTGAACAACGCACTCTCTTGGTGGTTTAGGTTTGTTTAGGTCATATCTACATGGAAAACCAAGGATAGGCCCAAGGTTCCACCGGTCTACCCTCGTTTGACCCGCGGCGGGAGCCTACTCCTACATGTCCAGCACACTTCTCTAAGTGTTATCGCATGCAACGTGGACGGTCACACCCGGGAGCTAGGTTTTCCAACGAGGGGCAATCCACCACCCTTGTGCATGTATGCTAGGGCCACACGCATGTTCCCGTGGCATCCCGGCACTCGGACGGTCATTTTCCGAAGAAACCCTAATTCGAGGGACCCGCGGGTCTACCCCCGTAGCATTCTCCGTACGAGGGTTGAACACCGCACTCTCTTGGTGGTTTAGGTTTGTTTAGGTCATATCTACATGGAAAACCAAGGATAGGCCCATGGTTCCACCGGTCTACCCTCGTTTGACCCGCGGCGGGAGGCTACTCCTACATGTCCAGCACACTTCTCTAAGTGTTATCGCATGCAACGTGGACGGTCACACCCCGGAGCTGGGTTTTCCATCTAGGGGCAATCCACCACCCTTGTGCATGTATGCTAGGGCCACACGCATGTTCCCGTGGCATCCCGGCACTCGGACGGTCGTTTTCCGACGAAACCCTAATTCGAGGGACCCGTGGGTCTACCCCCGTAGCATTCTCCGTACGAGGGTTGAACAACGCACTCTCTTGGTGGTTTAGGTTTGTTTAGGTCATATCTACATGGAAAACAAAGGATAGGCCCATGGTTCCACCGGTCTACCCTCGTTTGACCCGCGGCGGGAGCCTACTCCTACATGTCCAGCACACTTCTCTAAGTGTTATCGCATGCAACGTGGACGGTCACACCCCGGAGCTAGGTTTTACATCTAGGGGCAATCCACCACCCTTGTGCATGTATGCTAGGGCCACACGCATGTTCCCGTGGCATCCCGGCACTCGGACGGTCGTTTTCCGACGAAACCCTAATTCGAGGGACCCGCGGGTCTACCCCCGTAACATTCTCCGTACGAGGGTTGAACAACGCACTCTCTTGGTGGTTTAGGTTTGTTTAGGTCATATCTACATGGAAAACCAAGGATAGGCCCAAGGTTCCACCGGTCTACCCTCGTTTGACCCGCGGCGGGAGCCTACTCCTACATGTCCAGCACACTTCTCTAAGTGTTATCGCATGCAACGTGGACGGTCACACCCGGGAGCTAGGTTTTCCATCTAGGGGCAATCCACCACCCTTGTGCATGTATGCTAGGGCCACACGCATGTTCCCATGGCATCCCGGCACTCGGACGGTCGTTTTCCGACGAAACCCTAATTCGAGGGACCCGCGGGTCTACCCCCATAGCATTCTCCGTACGAGGGTTGAACACCGCACTCTCTTGGTGGTTTAGGTTTGTTTAGGTCATATCTACATGGAAAACCAAGGATAGGCCCAAGGTTCCACCGGTCTACCCTCGTTTGACCCGCGGCTCTACTCCTACATGTCCAGCACACTTCTCTAAGTGTTATCGCATGCAACGTGGACGGTCACACCCGGGAGCTAGGTTTTCCATCTAGGGGTAATCCACCACCCTTGTGCATGTATGCTAGGGCCACACGCATGTTCCCGTGGCATCCCGGCACTCGGACGGTCCTTTTCCGACGAAACCCTAATCCGAGGGACCCGCGGGTCTACCCCCGTAGCATTCTCCGTACGAGGGTTGGACAACGCACTCTCTTGGTGGTTTAGGTTTGTTTAGGTCATATCTACATGGAAAACCAAGGATAGGCCCATGGTTCCACCGGTCTACCCTCGTTTGACCCGCGACGGGAGCCTACTCCTACATGTCCAGCACACTTCTCTAAGTGTTATCGCATGCAACGTGGACGGTAGTTTAGGTTTGTTTATGTCATACCAATATACTTTTTTGGCCTTTATAAGCGTACATATGCGATAACCTTCCCTCGGTGGAGGGTTTCTCCATATAGTGGGTTCGATGCCCGAGGGTCCCCAAAAGAGAGGGGTTTCTAGGGTTTCCCAATAGATAGGGTTCGGTTCCCCGTGGTCCATAAAAAATGAGATATCTTACAATCACCAAGTTATTTATAAATTACATCTACATTAAAATTATAGTGGGAAATAAATTATGCAACTATTTGAATTTTATAATTTGGAGTAAAGTAGTAAAAGTACCTACCTAGGCCGACGGCATTGCCGTCGGCGTACACGTGCTGGCCAGATAGGCCGACGGCCTGGCCGTCGGCGTATCGACGCGCCTAACGCCGTTGCCCACGCCCGTCAGGTGGAACGGGTGGTAGGGACACGTGGCCTCATACGCCGACGGTACCTTTACGCCGACGGTCACCGTCACAAGTAGGTAACTGGAGGCCGACGGTTTTATCTACGTCGACGGCGGCCGTCGGGGGGTTTCGCCCTACGCCGACGGATTTTTTACGCCGACGGCCAGCTGGCCCAGCTGATGAGCCCGTCCAGTTACGCCGACGGGCCCGACCTTTAGCCGTCGGCGTAAAATAAGGCCGTCGGCGTTTCTTGTTATTCCTGTAGTGCCTCCACGGCTCCACAAGTAATGTGTGAATAATGGCAGCAACAATGCAACACGATGTGCTTCGGGCCGGGGTTCCAAGTCTTCCATCATGTCTTGCTCTTCATGACTGACGGAAGCAACATGCATAAAGGGTCCCTCGTCCTTGTCATGCATGGTCGATAGAAGCAAAGCATTGTCTCAAAGCATAGTCTTGCTATTAGTTGCTGCAAATGATGATGGAGGCAACATGCATACAGGACAATACGTCCTTGTGATGCACTGCATCTAAAGATGCAACTGAGTAGTTTTTGGTTTCGCTTTATATCCTATTTATTTTTTCAAAAACTATTTAAAAAAAAATTATGATGTTGTTGGAAATAGGCGTATTTATTAATATAGTATAATGTTTATACCTGACCTCTGCATAACTAAAATGCACACAGCCACACGAACGACAGAACTAGGGAATAAAAAGTAGACTAAAAAAATTTTATGATGTTGTTGGAAACGGTACCTCATTTTATTTAACTAAATAAGGTAAAAGTGATATCCTAATATTGACCCACGTTTATTCTAATGCGCGCCATTTGCCCCGCCTCATGCACGATGTGCACCTCGTGACTTATGAGCTTCATCGGGTCTCGGTCGACCAGTCATCCAAGTTTTCTTTTAAATATATATAAATCCAATTTTCCTCTTTCATGGGCCTTCTAATAGCCTTTTTAGTAAGGAAACTTTCATGGCAATTGTAATCACAAAGGGATGAAAAGTACAAATACACACAATTTTTTTTGCATAGATACACGCAATTATATGTCCATGTGCAATTATACATCACGAAGCTTCTTTCTAAATCATCAGTTGGTGTGCTGTAGAGCTTCGTTGGGAGACCCCAAGATGAAGGTACGATGAGCACAGCAGCAAGTCTTTCCTCAGAAAGAAACCAAGGTTATCGAACCAGTAGGAGGAAGGAAATGACTCAAAGGTGTTGCTAGCAACTTGGAAAACTGCACAACACAAACTCAAGACTTTGCCCCAACGAACAGTGAGGTTGTCAATCTCACTGGTTTGCTAAAAACAATGGATTAATTGTATGGTGTGAAAGGTAATAGTGGTTTGCAAAAAGTAAACAGTAACAGTGGAAGACGTATCAATGGTAAAGATTGGACCGGGATCCATAGTTCACTAGAGGTGTTCTCCTTAAGATAAACAACATGGCATACTGGGTAAACAAATTACAGCAGGGCAATTGACAGGACAGAGCAAGACATAACAATGCAATACTAGACATTCATGATTCTATTAGATTCGATTGGGTAATACAACAAGATACATAGACCGTCATCCAACTGCATCTATGACTAGTAATTCACCTTCAGGTTATCATCCGAACCCCCTCCAGTATTAAGTTGCAAGCAATAGATAACTGCCTTAAGCAAAGTGTGTAAGGTAAACAATCCACTTGTTCCATGAACGAAAGATTGTTGTTTTCTCCCTAGTAGCAACATCACATCTACAACCTTAGAGATTTTTGTCACTTCCCCAGATTAAATAGAGGCATAAACCCAGTATCGAGCATAAATACTCCCTCTTGGAGTCACTAGAATCTACTTGGCCAAGATAGCTACTAGAAACGAAGAGCATGCAAGATCACAAACAACACAGACATGATAGAATCAATAAGATAGAAGCATTAACTAATCTGACATAGTAATCTCAATATCCATCGGATCCCCACAAACACAACATGCATGATTACAAATAGATGATCTTGATCATAAACGGAGCTCACAAGATCTAAACATGGTAGCACAAAGGAGGAGAAACAACCATCTAGCTACTACATGGACCCGTAGTCCAAGGTGGAACTACTCACGTTTCATACCGGAGGCTGACATGATGATGAAGAAGGCCTCTGGGATGATCTCTCCCCTCCGGCAGGGTGCCGGGAAGAGCTTCTGATCCCCCGATCTAGGGACAATGGTGGTGGCGGCTACGGACTATTTCGTGGAAGATTGATCGGGTACTTAGGGTTTAGATATCTTGGGTTTCTTATAGGAGAAGTGGGAGGCCGAGGGGGTGCCAGAGGCGTCTGCACCCCCAGGCGCGGGCCAGGCCAGGCCACGCAGCCAGGGTGTGTGGCCCCCTCGTGGCCCTTCTCCGTCTCGTCTTCTGGCTCCGTGTTCCCCATGGTAAAATATTGACTTTGGCTTTTGTCCTGTCCAATTCCGAGAATATTCACTACAAGGAATCTGCCTATATATGACCCTCCATTTTCGTCACAGAATCATCATAGTAGTCTGTTTATGACGATTTTGAGATCATCAAAAGCTGGGCGTCGCAAATAAACTATAACGACGATTTTGATGAAATCGTCATAACTGTCTATGACGATATTGGATCGTCATAACCGTTATGACGATCCAATATCGTCACGGGAAAATTGGCCTCGCCAGTTCAGATCCTACGTGGCTGATCATACGTGGCAAAGAATCAGCCCGGTCCATTTTGAAGGTCTATATGGGCCAAGCCCAATAATTTTAGCCTTTTATTAACTGGGCCTTTGCCTTTTCAATGCTCTTTTTCTTTTAGGCCTAGGCCTTTTATAATCCGTTTAATTATTGGGTTTGGCCATTTTCGGTCCTTTTAAGGTTTAGGCTTCGGCATGTACACGGTCCATTTCTTTTTCCTTTTTTAGTCGTTATATTCTGAAATTGTACACTGTTCAGAATTATAATATTTATGGTCAAGGCCTGTTTAGAGCCCAAATATGGTCTAGTTCACTAGTACATCAGACAAGCAAAACAAATAAGCCAAAACGAATTCAAATTACAATCACAATATTTAATCAAATATAAGTCTCATATGTCGATAATCAACATGTATAAGATGCATTTCAAACACCAAGCATATATAGATAGCAGAGAGGACACGCTCCGACTAAGAAGGTACAAATGGATCACTCAGTGAGGCAGTGGCTGGCTAATGAGTTGGGGTATTAGCCCGCTGCTAGGCACAGCTGAGAAGAGCTACATAGCTTCTATCACCTTGGCCTTCAGAGCATCAAGCGACTCGATAAGATGAAGAACCTGTCTAGTCCATCTCAAGAAGAATTTGAGTAAAACATTAGCAGCACGATCATTCTCCAGCTGATCAACAAGTGGTTACAAGCTCTCACCAAGCATCTGCACAAATTATGCAAGTTATTTGTTGTCTCTTGAATAGTCATCAGTAATGAATCAAACTGTAATGAATGAAACTCTACTGTCAGCATGGACGAACCTAATTTCTATAGTAAAGTGAAGTTATTTTAGCCTAAATGTTCACACTGTCCAAGAGCAAAAGGCAATACCATGTATATACTTAGATATCACAATCACTTAATGGACCATAAATTGAGGGCATGGTGCATAGGTAAACAATATTTATAATTATCAGGATACAGAGCTAGAAAACAAATGATGGTTCCTAATTTTATAATTATTAGGACATCCAACTCAAGTTAGGTACATCCAGCATGAACCCACTATAAGTATGGCACAACTCAGGCATATTATGTTTGGCACTACCATCAATTAAAATCAACATAGTATAGATGGTTCCCTATTTTGGACACATTGCACTAACAACGCTCTTGGTTTCTCAGTACAGAAGCATCCTAAATCCAGAAATGAAACTTCCTAGAAACCACAGCAGCAGCAACCACATACCCGAACAAAGAGGGGCAACAGAAATCAGATCAGTATGGTGCTATCAGGCTTGAATTTTACCCCACCTGAAGAAGATGATGTCCATATAGTACAAGGAGAACATGCAGGTGCATAGGGCCTGCTGCAGGTAGGTCCTGGAGGAGCCAAAGTCATCCTTGGAAAGTGGCAACCACCAGTGTACGACATCACTGATGATTCTGGAGTCCTGCCACAACAAAGATCCAAAACAAATAGGTCAAGGACATAATGACTAATCAAAGTCCATTGGATTCTTCCACAGATCTGTATTAAGAGAGGTGGATTCTTCCGCAGATATGTATTAAGAGAGGCGCTTACCACGGGACCATCTTGTTGTTGGGTGTGCTTCTCCGTTAGTTTCCCCGCATAGACGCAAAACACACAAAAACTCTATCAGAATGCAAGTTAAAGCAGCATAAAATCTTCATTTAGACTTGGGAAAGTAATTTCCCAAAAAATTTAGACAAAAGAGAAGCATTGGCCATGCATATCTTTTTTGGTGTGGACAAGGTAAATGAGCCAACACAGAGCAGTACTGTCATGATACACAAAATTATATTTTAGTAGCAAAGCATTCTATCATGCTATAGAAGATACTGCAATACTGTCATGATATAGAAGAAATTGAGGATTTGGGATACCAAATTGATCATAGAAATGGAAATTATTATACATGGCCTATGTTGGAGATATGCCCTAGAGGCAATAATAAATATAGTTATTATTATATCTTTGTGTTTATGATAAATGTTTACATTCATGCTATAATAGTATTAACAAGGAAACATTGATGCTTGTGTGATTTGTAAACTTAATTTGAAGTCCCTAGTATAGCCTCTATACATCACTAGCTTGTTGGTTGATAAATGATTGTGGTTTCCCTATCATGAACATTGAGATGTTATCAATAACAAGATCATATCGTTAGGAGAATGATATGGTGGACATACTCCTATAGATAAGCGTAGCATAAAGATCAAGTCATTTCAATAGTTCAATTGCTATATGCTTTCTGATACATAGTAACCTAATTCCTTCAACCATGAGATCATGCATATCACCTTTACCGGATGGATGCTTTGATGACATTAAACACCACACCGTAACTGGGTGGCTATAAAGGTGGCATTGAGTGTTCGGAAAGTATTGGTTGAGACACATGGATCAAGAGTGGGATTTGTCCATCCATATGACGGATAGATATACTCTGGGCCCTCTCGGTGGAATGTCATCCAATTAGCTTGCAAGCATGTGACTGGCTCACAAGGGATCACATATCACGGGAATGAGAAAAGAGTACTTATCAGTAACGAGGTTGAACTAGGTATGCAGAGATACCGACGATCATAACCTCGGATAAGTAACATTTCGTGAGACAAAGGGAAATTGGTATCGTATGTAAGTGGTTCATTCGATCGCAAAGTAATCGTAGAAATATGTGGGAGCCATATGAATTTCCAGATTCCTCTATTGGTTATTGTTCGGAGAAGTGTCTCGATCATGTCCGCATAATTCACGAACCGTAGGGAGACACACTTAAGGATTCGACGTTGTTTTGAGTAGTTATGGTATTATGAGAAAGATACCGAATGTTGTTCGGAGTCTCGGATGGGATCCGGGATATCACGAGGTGATCCGGAATGGTCCGGAGAATAAGATTCATATAAGGAAAGTCCCGTTTCGGAGTTCGGAAATGATTCCGGTGAATGTTCTAGAAGGTTCCGGAATGTCCGGCACTCCGGGAAGGGGGAGGGGTACATGAATGTGTCATTACATATTGGAATTATTGCATCATGTACTAAGTGTTCTTGCTGTTCCAAATAAAGGATTAAATTGAATCCTAAAACAGAAAAGTCAAATGTCCAGTTTGAAAGTCAAACGGCTAAAACAGGAAACTGTGGGAAACAAGCAAGAGGAGGCAAAACCGACTTGGGGGAGGAGTCCCTCCTCTCCAAGCCGGCGCGCCACCCAAGGCCGACTTGGGGAGGGACTCCCCTCCCCTTGGCCGCGCCTCCCACCTATAAGAGGAGGGGCAGGGCCTCCTCCTCTAGACACACAAGTTCCTATCCTCTAATCTCCGGTTTAGAGCCGTTTTGGTTTAGAGCTTCTAATTGCCCTAGCCTTCGGTTTAGAGCCTTCTAATTGGTGTGTCTAATCCCTAGACCACTAATATCCATCTCTCATACTCCACCATACTTGCTCCGGCTTAAGGCGAAGCCCTGCGGGATCTCCCCTCTACTTCCGGTACCACGCCGTTGTGCTGCCGGAATCGCGAGGAGAGTGCTACAACCTCCGCTGCCTGCTGGAACAAGGGAGAGGAAGGTCTTCGTCGAGTACCGAACGTGTGACCGACTGCGGGAGCGCTGCCGGAACGCAGCACCGGAAGGATCGTCTACACGATCTTGAGATCGGGAAGAGTACGACTACATCACCCACGAGAATCCGCTCTCGTTAAACACTTTGGAATCTTCGAGGGTAAGTTATTCCATCGACTCGTTGCTACAATCTAGTAGATAGATCTTGGCTTGTTTGTTTGTATGCGATAGAAATTTTTTGTTTTCCATGCTACGAACCCCTACAGTGGTATCAGAGCCATGTCTATATGTAGATCTGTTGCACGAGTAGAACACAATGGTCATTGTGGGCGTTGATGCTTTTATTGTCGATTGCTTCTTGTGTACTTTGCATCTTGCGGTATGTTGGGATGAAGCGGCCCGGGCTAACCTTACATGACATCGTTCATGAGACTTGCTCCACGCTTGACATGCAACTTGTATTGCATAAGTGGCTTTGTGGGTGCCTGTTTCTCCTAGCATAGTTAAGATCCAATTTACAACGGGTGATCAACAATGCTAGTATCAATGTTGTGGTTCTTGTTCGTAAGTTAGAACGACACTTATTGAAAGCCCCAAACCACGTAAAATATGCAAAGAAAGTAGAGGCGTCTAACTTTGTTTTGCAGGGGTGTGCCGTGATGTGATATGGCCATGATTGTGATTATATTTGATGTATGCAATGTTCCTTATTGTAAGTTGGCAACCGGCAGGAGCCATATGGTTGTCTTTAATTTATGTTAAGACCCGCGTGTCTATTCAAAGTAGTTGTAATAGTTGAAGCCGGTGGACGACAACCATGGAGAAGCGTCATTGACCTTGATGCAATGCCGGTGATGATGGAGATCATGTTCGTGCTTGAAGATGGAGATCGGAAGCACAAAGAAGAAAGGCCATATCATATCACATATATATTGAATTGCATGTGATGTTAATCCTTTATGCATCTTGTATTGCTTAGTAGACGACGGTAGCATTATAAGATGATCCCTCATGCACATCAATTTCAAGTCATAAAGTGTTCACCCTTAGTTAGCACCGTTGCTAAAGCTTGTTGTTTCGAAGCACCACGTGATGATCGGGTGTGTTAGATTCTGCAAGTGTATACAACGTGAGCAAGCCAGATTTGCTCATGCGGAAACTAAGGTTTGATCTTGACGAGCCTAGCATGTACAGACATGGTCTCGGAACACGGATCACCGAAAGGTAAAGCATGAATCATATAGTAGATATGATGAACATGTCGATTGTTCGCCATTGAAACTATGTCAACTCTCGTGATGATCGGTGTTGATATGGTGGATTTGGTTCGTGTGATCACTAAAACAATGTGAGGGATATTGTTTTGAGTGGGAGTTCACCTAGTTTAATTTCATTATTAATTTGAACTCAATTTGTCATAAACTTAGTCTAAACTATTGCAAATATGTTGTAGATCAATGGCAGCCCCTACCATCAATTTTAATGCGTTCCTAGAGAAAGAAAAGTTGAAAAACAATGGAAGCAACTTTGCGGATTGGTTCCGCAATTTGAGGATTGTCCTCACAGCTGGTAATTTGACCTATGTGCTGGATGCACCGCTGGGTGACCCACCTACAGATGATGCTCCCGATGAAGTAAAGAATGTTTACCTCGCTCGGAAGAATTAGTACTCCATAGTTCAGTGTGCTATCTTGTATGGTTTGGAATCGGAGCTTCAGAAAAGGTTTGAGGATTCAGACCCATATGATATTGTCGAGGATCTCAAATTGATTTTTGAGACTCATGCGGCAATTGAAAGCTATGAGGCTTCTGAAAAGTTCTTTAACTGCAAGATGGAAGAGGGCAGCTCCGTCAGTGAGCATGTGCTTAAGATGTCTGGGCACGCAAACAAACTTCAAATCTTGGGTATAGTGATTCCTAATGCTTTGGGGATTTACCGTGTCCTCCAATCACTACCACCAAGTTACAAGAACTTTGTGATGAACTACAACATGCAGAACATGAACAAGACGTTGCCAGAACTCTTTGCCATGTTGAAATCTGCAGAAGTGGAGATCAAGAAAGAGCACCAAGTGTTGTTGGTCAATAAGACCACCAAATTCAAGAAAGGCAAGTCTAAGCAAAAGGGACACTTCAAGAAGGGTGGTAATAAAGTTACCACGCCGGCGAAGAAGACCAAGGCTGGACCTAAGCCTGATACTGAGTGCTTTTACTGCAAGGGAGAAGGTCACTGGAAGCGGAATTGCCCAAAGTACTTGGCGGATTTGAAGAACGGCAACATCAAGAAGAAAGGTATATCTGATATACATGTTATTGATGTGTATCTCACTAGTACTCGTAGTAGTGCCTGGGTATTTGATACTGGTTCGGTTGCTCATATTTGTAACTCGAAACAGGTGCTGCAGAATAAGCGGAAGCTAGCGAAGAACGAGGTGACGATGCGCGTGGGAAACGGATCAAAGGTTGATGTGATCGCGGTCGGCACGCTACCTCTTCATCTACCATCGGGATTAGTTTTATACTTAAATAATTGTTATTTGGTGCCTGCGTTGAGCATGAACATTATATCGGGATCTTGTTTATTGCGAGACGGTTACTTGTTTAAGTCCGAGAATAATGGTTGTTCGATTTATATGAGTAATATGTTTTACGCACATGCACCTTTGATAGATGGTCTATTCTTATTGAATCTCGATAGTGGAAATACACATATCAACAACATTGAGGCTAAACGTTTGAAATCAAGCGATAATTCGACCTATATGTGGCACTGTCGTCTTGGTCACATTGGAGTGAAGCGTATGAAGAAACTCCATTCCGGTGGACTTCTTGAATCACTTGAAAGATGCGAAGCATGTCTGATGGAAAAAATGACTAAGAATCCATTTTCTGGTATGATGGAGCGAGCTACGGACTTATTGGAAATCATACATACCGATGTGTATGGTCCAATGAGTGTAGCATCGCGCGGTGGTTATCGTTATGTTCTTACCTTCACGGATGACTTGAGTAGATATGGGTATATCTATTTCATGAAACATAAGTCCGAAACTTTTGAGAAGTTTCAAAGTGAGGTAGAGAATCAACGTAACAAGAAGATTAAATTTCTACGTTCTGATCGTGGAGGTGAATATCTAAGTTACGAGTTTGGCGAGCATTTGAAGAAATGCGGAATACTTTCACAATTGACACCGCCGGGAACACCACAGCGTAATGGTGTGTCCGAACGTCGTAATCGAACTCTCTTAGATATGGTTCGTTCTATGATGTCACTTACAGATTTACCGCTATCATTTTGGGGTTATGCATTAGAAACAACCGCATTCACTTTAAATAGGGCACCATCTAAATCCGTTGAAACGACACCGTATGAATTATGGTTTGGGAAGAAACCTAAATTGTCGTTCCTTAAAGTTTGGGGATGCGAAGCCTATGTAAAGAAGTTACAGCCGGACAAGCTTGAACCCAAAGCGGAAAAATGCGTCTTCATAGGATACCCAAAGGAAACTATTGGGTATACCTTCTATCATAGATCCGAAGGCAAAATCTTTGTTGCCAAGAATGGATCCTTTCTAGAGAAGGAATTTCTCTCGAAAGAAGTGACTGGAAGGAAAGTAGAACTCGACGAGGTTGTCGAACCTTCTCTCGAAATTGCGAGTAGCGCAGCACCGGAAGAAATTCCTGTGGTGCCTGTACCAATAAGAGAGGAAGCTAATGATGGTGATCATGAAACTTCGGTTGAAGTTGCTACAGAGCCTCGGAGGTCAACGAGAACTCGTACCACTCCAGATTGGTATGATCCCGTTATGAGTGTCATGTTGGTGGACAACACCGATGACCCCGAGACATATGAGGAAGCGATGATGAGCCCAGATTCCAATAAATGGCAAGAAGCCATGAAATCCGAGATTGGATCCATGTACGAAAACCAAGTATGGACTTTGGTGGACTTACCGGATGGCCGAAAGGCTGTCGAGAACAAATGGATTTTCAAGAAGAAAACAGATGCTGATGGTAATGTTACTGTCTATAAAGCTCGACTTGTCGCAAAAGGGTTTCGACAAATTCAAGGAGTTGACTACGATGAGACTTTCTCACCGGTAGCGAAGCTAAAGTCTGTGAGGATTATGTTAGCAATCGCTGCATATTATGATTATGAGATATGGCAGATGGATGTCAAAACAGCATTCCTCAATGGAGATATTGATGAAGAGTTGTATATGATGCAACCCAAAGGTTGTGTCGATCCTAAAGATGCTAACAAGGTATGCAAACTTCAACGGTCCATCTATGGATTGAAGCAAGCATCCCGAAGTTGGAATCAACGTTTTGATAAGGTAATCAAAAGTTTTGGTTTTATACAAACTTATGGAGAAGCTTGTATTTACAAGAAAGTGAGTGGGAGCTCTATAGCATTCTTAATACTATATGTGGATGACATATTTTTGTTTGGGAATGATGTAGACCTTCTTAATAGTGTCAAGGAATATTTGAATAATAGTTTTTCAATGAAGGATCTTGGCGAAG
This sequence comes from Avena sativa, assembly GCA_916181665.1. Classification (NCBI taxonomy): domain Eukaryota; kingdom Viridiplantae; phylum Streptophyta; class Magnoliopsida; order Poales; family Poaceae; genus Avena; species Avena sativa. The sequence goes on from OV702280.1 coordinate 326,629,572, forward strand.
CAGCTTACATATTAGGCATAAAGATTTAACAGAGATAGATCGAAACGCCAAATATCATTGTCACAGAGTACATATTTGGACAAAGTTCTAAAGAGGTTTGGAATGGAAGAAAGCAAGAAAGGGTTCTTGCCCATGTTGCCCAATACGACCTTGAGTAAAACTCAAAGTCCGACATCGGCAGAAGATAGAGAAAGGATGAGTAAGACTCCCTATGCCTCAGCCATAGGATCTCTAATGTATGCCATGCTATGTACTAGACCCGACATTGCATATGCTGTTAGTTTAACTAGCAGATATCAAAGTGATCCAGGAGTGGATCATTAGACAGCGGTCAAAAACATCCTTAAGTACTTGAGAAGAACTAAGGATATGGTTCTTTCTTATGGAGGTGATGAACAGCTCGTTGTTAATGGTTACACCGATGCTAGTTGGAACACCGATCCGGATGATTCTAAATCACAATCCGGATACGTATTTATTTTGAATGGTGCAGCAATTAGCTGGAGGAGTGCAAAGCAAAGCGTTGTGGCGAGATCTTCAACTGAATCGGAATACATGGCTGCTTCGGAGGCTTCACAAGAAGCGATATGGATGAAAGAGTTCATTACAGAGCTGGGTGTGGTTCCTAGTGCGCTGGACCCAATGTCTATCTACTGTGATAACATGGGTGCCATAGCCAATGCGCAAGAACCAAGGTCACACAAGAAGCTGAAGCATATCAAGCTACGTTTTCACGCTATTCGAGAACATATCCAGGATGGGGATATAAAGATTTGCAAAGTACACACAGATCTGAATGTGGCGGATCCGTTGACTAAACCTCTCCCGAGGGCAAAACATGACCAACACCAAACTGCCATGGGTGTTCGGTATATTACCATGTAATCTAGATTAGATGACTCTAGTGCAAGTGGGAGACTGTTGGAGATATGCCCTAGAGGCAATAATAAATATAGTTATTATTATATCTTTGTGTTTATGATAAATGTTTACATTCATGCTATAATAGTATTAACAAGGAAACATTGATGCTTGTGTGATTTGTAAACTTAATTTGAAGTCCCTAGTATAGCCTCTATACATCACTAGCTTGTTGGTTGATAAATGATTGTGGTTTCCCTATCATGAACATTCAGATGTTATCAACAACAAGATCATATCGTTAGGAGAATGATATGGTGGACATACTCCTATAGATAAGCGTAGCATAAAGATCAAGTCATTTCAATAGTTCAATTGCTATATGCTTTCTGATACATAGTAACCTAATTCCTTCGACCATGAGATCATGCATATCACCTTTACCGGATGGATGCTTTGATGACATCAAACACCACACCGTAACTGGGTGGCTATAAAGGTGGCATTGAGTGTTCGGAAAGTATTGGTTGAGACACATGGATCAAGAGTGGGATTTGTCCATCCATATGACGGATAGATATACTCTGGGCCCTCTCGGTGGAATGTCATCCAATTAGCTTGCAAGCATGTGACTGGCTCACAAGGGATCACATATCACGGGAACGAGAAAAGAGTACTTATCAGTAACGAGGTTGAACTAGGTATGCAGAGATACCGACGATCATAACCTCGGATAAGTAACATATCGTGAGACAAAGGGAAATTGGTATCGTATGTAAGTGGTTCATTCGATCGCAAAGTAATCGTAGAAATATGTGGGAGCCATATGAATTTCCAGATTCCTCTATTGGTTACGGTTCGGAGAAGTGTCTCGATCATGTCCGCATAATTCACGAACCGTAGGGAGACACACTTAAGGATTCGACGTTGTTTTGAGTAGTTATGGTATTATGAGAAAGAGACCGAATGTTGTTCGGAGTCTCGGATGGGATCCGGGATATCACGAGGTGATCCGGAATGGTCCGTAGAATAAGATTCATATAAGGAAAGTCCCGTTTCGGAGTTCGGAAATGATTCCGGTGAATGTTCTAGAAGGTTCCGGAATGTCCGGCACTCCGGGAAGGGGGAGGGGTACATGAATGTGTCATTACATATTGGAATGATTGCATCATGTACTAAGTGTTCTTGCTGTTCCAAATAAAGGATTAAACTGAATCCTAAAACAGAAAAGTCAAATGTCCAGTTTGAAAGTCAAACGGCTAAAACAGGAAACTGTGGGAAACAAGCAAGAGGAGGCAAAACCGACTTGGGGGAGGAGTCCCTCCTCTCCAAGCCGGCGCGCCACCCAAGGCCGACTTGGGGAGGGACTCCCCTCCCCTTGGCCGCGCCTCCCACCTATAAGAGGAGGGGCAGGGCCTCCTCCTCTAGACACACAAGTTCCTATCCTCTAATCTCCGGTTTAGAGCCGTTTTGGTTTAGAGCTTCTAATTGCCCTAGCCTTCGGTTTAGAGCCTTCTAATTGGTGTGTCTAATCCCTAGACCACTAATAGCCCTCTCTCATACTCCACCATACTCGCTCCGGCTTAAGGTGAAGCCCTGCGGGATCTCCCCTGTACTTCCGGTACCACGCCGTTGTGCTGCCGGAATCGCGAGGAGAGTGCTACAACCTCCGCTGCCTGCTGGAACAAGGGAGAGGAAGGTCTTCGTCGAGTACCGAACGTGTGACCGGCTGCGGGAGCGCTGCCGGAACGCAGCGCCGGAAGGATCGTCTACACGATCTTGAGATCGGGAAGAGTACGACTACATCACCCACGAGAATCCGCTCTCGTTAAACACTTTGGAATCTTCGAGGGTAAGTTATTCCATCGACTCGTTGCTACAATCTAGTAGATAGATCTTGGCTTGTTTGTTTGTATGCGATAGAATTTTTTTGTTTTCCATGCTACGAACCCCTACAGCCTAACCCTATATTGCTATCTATACATAAACCAGTAGTACTACTGCTATTAGAGGAAAATATGCTGCATAATAATCTCCTGCCTTCTATTAGAAAAAGAAGGGAATACAATATCAAACACACAAACATGCATGTTCATGTACCCAGCCCAGGTCAGATCAGATCATATCGAAAACAGGAGCTACCAATCATCCTCAATTGATTATCAAACTATAACTTTGAGCTAGCAACTCACTTGGGTGAATTAACAAGGACTATAAGGGAGTGGGAGAAACCGAATACTTATCTGAACCAAACCACAGCGATGGAGACGGTGAGGGTGAGGGATGTGACAGTAATGATAATGGGTGGCTTCATTATCTTATGCTACAAACATTTTCTGAGAAGCATATCCTGATTTGAGGGTATGAAAACCAATATAATGTTATGCCAATATGGTTTCAACTCAAGGAAAATTAGTAGTACAAATAAAACCAACTAGGAGATTACATGTTAACTCATCTGTAAACAAGCATAGTCCTAGGAAGTTTCAGAAGAACATTAGCTACCTTTTCATACTTAGCAGAAATCATAATTCAAGACATGGACAGAAAAGGTTTGTTGCACAACTATATAGTTAACAGGGCATAGCCATAGACGTGGGATAAATCATTATTAACATAGATAAAATCATTAAAACCATCTGATTATCACTGCAACAGAACAATCTGCATTAAGAACCACATATCATATGCAAGTTAAACAAGGACATGATTGGCAATTTGTCTCTAGTACTGCTTAGGTGCAAAATAAATATATATTTTGCAATAGAAAACCATGTGACTATAGGAATGAAAGAGCCCTAGCTATGTGGCATGTAAATAGAAATTCCTGAAAATTGAGAGCATAGTGTACTCTCCCGATTAAAAAATAGGAAACTTGGAAGTTTAAACAACACAGAGTTAACACAATTTTCCTCGCAAAATTTACTTTTTAGTATACTATAAATTAAGCACACCATCATTTCTTAATATCAAGCGTACAAGGGATCCTGAGAAGAAGGCATCACATTGAAGTATAATAAATAATACTGATGAGAAACGTACTTCGAGCACGACACAATAATTTCAGGTGTTCATGACAATTCTATGTACCTCAACTCTCTCGAGCCCTGAGGTAGGTTTAGATAGGAGTTCCCGTGATTTGGATCGACGTGGACGGTCTGTCAGCCCCAATTCCTGAGTTTGCTCCAGATGATTTCCCTTGCGTATGAATGAATCGTCTGCATCCATACCATTCCACCCGTTCAGTTACAAGTAGCACAAAATGGTGATACAAGATTACAATTTGCACATGTCAGAAATAATGGTTCTTGCTATCTTGTTTAAGATTACACTGGAAATTACCTTGGGTAAGCACAGGACCCTTAATATTTCCATTCTTCTCCTTCTTCCACTTCTTGGAAACAAACCCCCAAGATCCCCTAGTAGCTTCTCCCCCTAAAAAAATGCACCATCACAAACTTATTCATTTATAAGCAATGAGCATGGCCAAGATAAAAGTGTGACTTTATGACGCAACATAAATTATCCTAAGTAAACAGTTTGTGAGTTTTGGAGTAACTGGTAGTTCCAAGCTTCCAACATTTATCTTAGTTCAGAAGAAAAGTTCTAAAGAAGATTGGACTAATCAGTAATGATATATAACTCGGTAGGTCTAGAAAGGAAGACAACAAGATCCTGTACCCTGGATATTATGAGTAAACACACATTCAACATATATTATGAGTACTACTCATGCAAAAGGGAGAGTCGTTTCAGAAGTGGCACCAGAACAATGGTTTGAAGCTATTGTTATGCATCGAATCAACCATAGTAACTTAAGTACTCATATCCTAAGGAGAACACGAAATTAAGCATCAGCACACTATACTCAACAATAAATAAAGACTGAGTGATTCATACCTGCTGGGAAAACAAGGCGACGACAACTCTGAAGAAGAACAGACCCGGACGCCCACCTGCGTCCAAGATGAACTCGTCGTCGTGCTTTTCGGCTGGAGGCGGCGCTTTGCTCGTCGAGGAAGCGGGAGTGACCATGGGCCGTGGATCTAGGGTAGACGGGCTCGGCCTTGGCGTCCACAGGTAGGATATCCGCATTCTCAAAGTCGTTGGTGCGGCCAGCGTCCTGGATGGCTGAGATGGGCCAGCCGGTCATCGTGACAATCCACCACCACCCGACGGCATGGAGCCGCCGCCATGGACAGAAAGGTCAAATCCCGACTTCCTTTTCCTCTCTAGGCTTGGGCTAGGGTTTCGGTTTGACGCAATGTGTGGTGGTTCCATGTGGTGGAAAAGAAAGGCAAGGAGGAGGGGATTCAGGGGATATTGTCACCGAGGCAGGGGGTGGCCGGAACTGGCCGGGATCTTGGCCGGCGGCGGAGAGGGGGGAGAGGAACCATGGAGGAGGGAGTTCGGCGCTAGGAGGCTAGGACAGTGGTTTTTTTTACAAGGGTGGGGTTGGTGGTTTTGGGTTCTTATCCCGCCTGTTAGGCCCAACTTTCGCTGGGTCTACGCGCGTATGGTGTGCCAGGTCATCGATCCACTGCAAGTTCCCACCGAACACCATCTCAGCCGTCCATCCTGTTTACATCCAATGGACGGTATTGCCCCCCTCTTGTATCTTGTCCTTCCTAGCACTATGATGATTTTGCCTTATAAAATTACGATGTTTTTGTACAAAATCTTCATAAGTTTTCTAGGATTGAATCCTCCCAAATAGTCCATGACCATGTGATGCATAATTGTCATAAATCTATGACGATTTTGTCCACGGTCACTACCAAAGGGTCATAGGCTGACACATTTCTTGTAGTGATTGATTTTCTATCTTTTCTGGAACCAAAAACAGAATAAAACAGGCAACTGGCACTGTGGCATCTTGTTAATAGGTTAGTGCCAGAAAACATATAAAAATACCTCAAAGTGTAGACAAAGCAAAGCAAAAGTAGATACTAAACAAGCATGGAACATAAAAAATTATAGATACGTTTCCGACGTATCACGTGCCATAATGTTTGGCCGCAAGCTCGACAATAGTTCACCCCCTCTTTCTTCTTCTTCTTCTCCAAACTTTTTGTAATTAGGTATATCCTCAAACTTGGAAAAGTGGAATTGAATTTCCTCTTTTCCAAACTTAAGAGAAATATTCTATTTCTTACAATCAATCTTTGCTCCTATTGTATTCTAAAAGGGTCTTTCAAAAATAATTGGGAAATTATAATCAGTAGGCATATCAAATGCTAGTAAATCGATAAGGTACTCGTAAGGACCAATATAAATAGAAGCATTTTTGTTTATCCCCATTGAAATTTTAAGAATTTTATAGGCTAGCATAATTGTCATGTTTGTACCTTCATACTCGGCTAACTCTAACTCATCTTTTATCTCTCTATAGAACTCATTAGGAATAACACTAATAACAGTTCCTGTGTCACATAGGCCAAAATGCGAAGATCCTCCAAAAGTATAGGATAGAATAAGTTTACCTATATTTTTAGCTTTTACCTTTCCTTAGACGAATGTGGAGGCTTCGGTGTCAAGTTTAATAATGTTGCAATGTGTATGCATGTTCATTACCTCTTTCTTGGTAATTTTCCCCTCTCCAGCTTCTGCTATGAATTCTATAGAAAATTCTTCTTCATGCTTCCTAGCTTCCTCAAATTCTTCTTTCTTCTTTGCTTCAAGGCAATCAGCCTCTTGTTGTGCCAACATATGCTTTGGCAAAGTCCTTGGAAAAGGAATGGGTTCCACATACAATGGCCTTTCCTTCCATGGATCCAATGGTTCTTCAATAATATTGTAACATCCCAGTATTTAGGACCCAACGAAGGGTAGATTTAGGAATATGTATTGTTGCATGCATTCATTTGTGCAAATGTGGGTAAAATTTTCGCCAAATAAAAACTTTGAGTGATCAATGTTTCTTTCTTACTTTGAGAGTAGGTTTAGTATTAAAGGAGGATTGCTATAAACTTTGATATGAACTTAAAGGAATTATGTGTGTTTTGAAATGAGTTTGGATTTTAAAACTTAAGTGTTTTATAATTTAAATGACTTTGATATAATATTTGAATCTTAAATTAATTAAGAGAAAAGTATTATAACTTAAATCTTATTTAAAAGAAATATGGTATATGAAGTTCATTTCTTATTCATAAACAAATTACAAAGAATAACTTATTGAAGTTATTCCAAACTTCACAATTCACACAAGAGTAAAGAATAAAATATTCTTTATTAATAAATATATAATATTTGTTACAAATGAACTAAGTAAAGATTACAAGAATTATAAAAGAAAAATTACAAAAGATTAAGAAAAGAACATTTGTATCTCTACTAACTATCCTATATCTAAAACTACACTAAATCTTCATCTTTATCCTTGTACCTGTAAAACAAAGATTAAATAGAAAATAGAACAAGATTAGTGTTAGTAGATATTTCTCTCAGATATGTCAGTGAGATGCACTTGACAATCTCATCATTGAGAATTGTGGAAAAAGGGGCAAGTTTCACCAATCTGAAAGATTTTATCTTTCATAAATTCAAAGCCAGAATTCAAATGACAGCTAAAAGGGACCAATTTACCAGCCAGGTAAGAGTAGTTTGGTAATAGTAAGTTCAAACTTTCTAAACTTATCCACATGTGCACAGTAGGCACACAAGCATGCAAAGGGGTGTGTTGTCAACCTCGCAAGCATAGCCATTATCACAAAACCACAGCCCAGCCATGGAGGAGCACCTCAGTGCATCTCTCCACTACACAATACACCAGCACAGCCAGGATGAACAACAGTTAAACCAAGAACAGCAACCAAACCAACCACCCAGATCAACCCAAACATCACCAGGATGGTGACATAAGGAGGGGGATGGATCTGGTGGACAGCAAGGTCAAGACCAGGAGCTAGGAGGAGCAGGCAAGCTCAAGAGCAAGATCAGGAACCCCGCAAAAGGAGATCAAGATCAAGATCAAGATCATCATCAATCTACTACACCAACATAAAATCTTGTGGTGAGTCTCATAAAACCATCACATGCTTTCATCAGAATATCTAAACAAAAGCATGTGTTGTTTTATGTAATGATCTCTCAATAAGAACCCAAGAGGGGTGAATCTATCCTAGAGATTTCAAGTATAAGGATCAGAAATCAAGCTAAACCACAAGCACTAAACCCTCAGACCAGCATCACTGGGTTCAGTGTTATTTTTGCAACTGAGATCATTTTCATTTGATCTTATCAGATTAGGGCACATCTCTCAGAGAGAGTAGCACCTCTAAACCTATAAGTTTCAAGCAAACTATTGCCCAGTTAACTAGGAATTACATCCTAGAGCCTCAGACCAACATCATAGGCAGGAAAGTTAATAAAAGCTTCCATATCATCTTATCAGTTTTAATCACAAGCATAAGCAAGCTAAGCCCAGAAATAAAAACCCAATCACTTGTGTGCCAGAATACAATGGTATCACAAGGACAAGTTCTTAATGAGCTAAAACCAAGCTTTACTTAGCTTCCACAGATAAAAAGGGACAACCACTACATATCATTTTCCTAAAGCCAAGTGCCAGAAATCAACATTTAAATGAATCTATACATCCACAGAAGATCATTACATGTAATGACTTGATTCAGAATGTATAATCTCAAACAAGCCCACATTATAATTGCAGTAAGCAACTACTGAGAGAGAGACTACTGTCAGTATAAGCCACCTAACAGTAGAGGAACTTCTTAGATCAACAACATAATCCAATCAAGGAGTTTATTAAGACACTAGCATGAATCATGGTGGATAACCACTAGAATTAATCTGATAGGCAATTAGCATCAACAAAGCTACTATCAATCATTAACCACAACAGACAATCCTTTTCCATGATCAAATATGATCAACACTAGATCTAAAGCATCATAGATATGATCAACATGGGGTTATGAATCCTAATCAGAGCAAGAACCCTAATCCAGAGATGAACTCAACCAGCACATAGTCACTCGACATGAAAGCCACTAGATACACACAGAAAGAATCATGGCAGTAGCAGAGACAAACACCACCACGACAACTTACCCGAGGTCCTCGCTGACGAATCGAAGAGGAAGCAGAGGGGCCGACGAACCGCGGCGGCACATGGAGCACCCAGAGGGGCGCTGCAACCTGCACCTGCCACGGCGGCGGCCACAGCAGCGCACGAGGCCGGCACACCACCGCAGGTGGGATCGCGGCGGCGACGACAACATCTTTTCCGAACCCTAGGGTTCAGGAATGGGGAGGAACTAACCACGGGGAAGCCCTGGGGTCAAATCCAAGTGGATATCACGAACGAGCGTCGTTGACAACCCCAACTCGCACCACGGCGGCGGCCAGAATGGCCGACGGCGGCAGGAATCGACGGTGTTGGCATCGCCGGCCACGGGGGCGAGTCAGAGGAGGAGGAGATAAGTTCGAGGGAGAGAGAGGAGGCAGAGTGGGCTGGGTGGGCCAAAACCCTTCGGGGTAGTCATTTGACCCTGCCCTATTGGGCCACCTTGGCCCAATAAGCCCAAGGGGCCAGCCCAGGTTATTTAATAAATCTTTTGATCAATTGGAAAATACCAAAATACCCCTGGCCTCAATAAAAATTTAGAAAATAAAATAAAAGTCCAAAATTTATAAATAAAAGATTTTTTGGATTCACAATAATCCACTCTGTCCAAAGAAAATAAAATATCAAATTTTGGACATTTAAATTTTTATAAGAATTTTGTAATTTATATATTCCTTATGGAATTTTACAAAATTATTGAAAGATGATAAAAAAATAAATAAAAATCACTTTTATTATTTATTAGTATTATAGTATTTATGAAAAATACTAAATAAATATTTAGTAATAAAACTTTAATAATTCATATTCCTATAATGATAAAATGTTTATAATATAAGTAAAATACCAAAAATCTTGGAAAAATAAGAATTCTAATTAAAAATATAATCATGTATTATTATTTCACTTAATTAAATACTTATTATTTATTAAGTAATTATAAAGTAATAATAAAAATCATAACTTATTATTTATTAATCACAAAAATAAATATACCAAAATGATCATAAAAATAATATGTGCATGATAAAAATCTCATATTATACTTTGAATTAAATAAAAATTCAAATATTTTAATAACTCAAATTTAAACCTAGTCACTTCATTAATAATTCATAAAAGGATAAATAACATTTATTAATATCCTTAAAATGAGTAAAATAAGTTTAATATATAGTACAAATCTTAAATATTAATGAAATGAAACTCTAATAGTTTAAAAACATTATAAACATCTTTATATTAAACTATCTTCAACTCTAAGTGAAGATTATATTCTCAAAGGATTCCAATTCATAATAAAAACCTTAAAGAACATCTTATGAATAAATCAGATCCTTTCCATTAACTTTAAATTACCAAATTTCAACAAATACCAAAACACTATAGAAAGTTCAAGGGTAGTTAAATGAAAATATATTTGGAATTATAAACTCTACTCACTTATCTATAAAAGATAAATGATACTACTCTATCAAAGAATTAAGAAACCATTATTTCAAGTAACGGAACAAACATTCTTAAAGAAAACATTTCAGATATACAAGATACCAAGGTGTAAGTATCATACTTTCAAAACTATCTATATTTAAAAGTTAACTTTAGTCCCAAGAGTCTAAATATAATACATACACATTACTACATGTTTTATAGTTAACTTTGGTCTAAAGTAGTTAATCTATAAAGCAGCTCAAGCTCAAACCATTTGATCAAAACAAATAACATCAACCATCACTAATTAACCACAAGGTTTGTTTAAACCTTAGAAGAGAAACGTTTTCTTGGAAGGTTATCCTTTTTGCCACTTAAAATAAGAAACCTTGTATAAGTAATCCTAACTAGTATGCCATAAGTATGTATACTTTATTCCTACATATGTGTTGACTCCCAACCACTCATAAACTCTAATAAAAATACAACTACGAAATTTATCCAAAAGGACCACACATTCCAAAGTAACCACTTTCGAAATCTAAACCTCAGGACAACGTTGTTTCCAGGATCTATGCTTAAATCGTGCATCACACTACTTATGCATAAAAGCATATTGCTTCTTTAAACATTAGTCCTTACCGGACCAATGATGCTGATTTCAGATTTTTGGATCTTATACTGACTCGAAGACCGTGAGTGCATAATCTTGCAACCACAAAAGGTTCACACTTGCTCATGTCCTTTGTTTATTTTCTGTAAAGTATTTTACAAATCCAGTGTTGTCTTCACCTGCATTTGAAAAAGGTCAAAAAACACTATTTTCCAATAATAATGAGGACTATTGATTATTGATCCAGGGTGATCAGTTAATCTATTAAATCTGACAGTTGGGATACCACTGTTCAGAACTATATCACCTAGGACTTAACAACCAATGTCGCCAGTGATTCTTGCGCCGTATATTATGCGTTGACCATGACATTTGGAATGGGACGGAGAAGTCAGCTGTATCTTCTTCCTCTCGCATGAAGCCAGATGTGCAGGTTGTGGCTGTTATCCTCGTAGCGTGCATTTTAATTGGTAATTCGTAGAGGATATGCAGCATATGGGTGGGAACCCTCAACGCCCCATGATAGTTCTGACATCTAACGGTTTGTACAAACCATTGCCGTAATTCTTTATGTGGTCATGGTGTACACCAAGGAGGCATGCGGGGTCGCGAAGGGGGCAGTGATTGGCTTGGATCATATTCTGGGCCCCACATCATGGAATTGTGGACGGGAATAAGCTGCCCGGTTGTGCAACAAAGAGTTGATCTCTCATGGGTAAAGTAATGCACCTCTGCAGAGTGTAAGAACTGTAACTTGTTACTCCCTATTCCGGGAAGGAGCTGCGAACGCGGCGGGAAAGGAACCCCATGAAGGTTCTGGTAAACCCGTGAAGGCTGACAGACATAGCTTTTCAAAATAAAAGCAACCTTTAAAGAAATGTTTATGAAAACTTGCATTGCCTACGACCAACGGTCTGTGGCTGTAGTTATAGTACATCAAACACTCCTTTTCTAGTGAATTTGGTGAGTACGCTCGTACTCAAAATATCTTCTTAACCCTTGCTAGATTATGAAGCCATTAAAACAATGACTACATCAAGATATACTCCAGGACTTATCAAGACCAGCTAAAGCCCTTCAATGAAGACAAGGAAGTCAACCTATACCTCAACTCAAGTGAAGACGAAAGTTACCGATTAGATAGGAATATTGTCTCTAGCCAAAGAACCTATTTCTGTAGAACATTGCAATAGCAACAATACCAACCTCTTAGCCTGAATATTAAATTTAAAAGTATAATCGTTCTGGCGTTGTTTAAACTTTGATTCTTCTCCGTCAGAAATTCTTTCTCTCTCTTAAAATCTAGAGTGTTCTCTGAATCTTATGTAAAGAGTGAGTTGTAACCTTTAGCCATGTATTGGACCCGCTGTGTTTCTATTGTGCCATTCTGAGGGATGTAATACTAGTGAACGGTGTTTCATTGGTGTTATGTCAACGACTATAGTATACTACATCATGCAGTGGTATGCTGGGTCACCGCAAATATCATGCACTTTCTTTGCTAGAGGTGGCACACATTGAGTCCGACCCTTATTTGGTGCTTCAATAATATCCGACTCGAGTTGAATTTTATTAGCCAAATCATCTACTTTTCTAGTTTTTTGAAAAGCATGAAGACAATCATATTCAATTTCTATGCCTCCTTATTAAAAGCCTATGATTCTCTATTATGGAGAAATCTTTCAAGTAAACCCTAGGCTTAAAATATTAGATATTCCATAAAACCTCCTCATGCGGTTAAATCAAGATCACTTTATTGACTTCTTTTAATTCACCATAAAAACAAGTAAAACATACCAGGATGGTAAATCATGATCGGGACAGTTATGAAGTAAACGTCGCAACCTTATATAAGCTCTTACTAGACTTTCTCCTGGAGGGTTCTTGAAGTTCATGATCTTCCATCTTACTTCAAAAGATTTTATCTTAGGGTAGAAGAATGCAATAATTCTTTAGACAGTTTGTCCTAAGTGGTGATACTTTATGCAGTACAATTTATACCAACCAAGAGCTGTAACGGTTAGAGTTTGGTTAAATAAATTTAACTTTACCTCATCATCAGTAAAAAATCTGAATGTCCCACATATATCTTTAAATAAATGTAGATGTGCTTGTGGATCTTATGTACCATCATCTCCTGCAAATCTCTTTTTACGAAGTATTGAAATCAAATGAGGGTTAACCTCATTTCAACATTTTCTCTCGACCTTTCCTTCCTATAGGAACTATTAAACCACTTGAGATAATTATTGGCATTGAGCCCGTTCAAGTCTCCAAGCTTGGGAATGGTGTTTACCTGAAACTTAATAAACAACTTTATTACAACAATAATAAATTAATAACTAAGAATAAAGACCAAAAGCTCTTAGCTCCCCGGCAACGACACCACAAAATAGCTTGATTACTGTAAGTTCATAGATCATTATAGCTAGTTTTAAAATAAGAGTATCGAACCACAAAGAGCTATTGGTAATGATCTTTATGCCCCTCGTCACTATCTACCAAAGAGTACTTAAGAGTTTTCTTTGTTTTAGGCAAGGGTATTGAAAGCGGCTATGTGTGTGTGAACAAAGTAACATAAACTAGTGCAAGTAAACAAAAAAGTGTTCATGGTGTAAGGTGATTGGAACCACAATAGGGCTAAAGTGTTCTTAGATTGTTGGATCTACGACTAGCAATTGTGTTAATCATTATTAGGATATATCTATGTCTTTATTCATGTGTATGTATGGTAGAAGCTAGAAGTTTGATGATCAAGACCAGTCATCTTATATTTCATCACTCATAACCACCCTTGTGATCATATGCCAGTCACCCTGATCCCTAAATAATAAGGGTTAACCCTATGATCATGGACTAGAATTTGTGACTCCTCTCTTATCCCTGTTGCATACATGAGTAATGATCTGATGCAATATATCACTTAGCACTTCCACAAGATCACATACCCAGGATTAGTTTTCTCCCTTGTCCTGTAGGAAAATATTGTGTGGTTGACATTCACACAACATTACGGAAGAAAACTAATACATATTCATAAACTAAAGTATAAATCATCTTTATTTCAATTCATAATGTTGCTAGGGTTTCTCTATACCCGTAAGAACAATGTAAACTACTCACACATGGAGACTATCAACATCATCATGATAATATGAATGGAGTACAAATAGATGGATGAATACTCGTGCGATGGGTGAGGATCAAAGCCCTTATGTCGGTTCGCACTCTAGACCCCTTCCGGAGATGAGATTTCTGTGAACTATGGTGTCTCTAATTGTTAGATCTTAGATCCAGGGGTGAAGTATTTGACAAAGTGGCTTCAACGCCACATCATACGGGCGCATGGTATGGACAGGCTCTAGCCATACTGATGCTCATTAAAATCTCTGTTTCTTCTCTTTGTGAAGACTTTGCTTTGCTCTTCTCTCCAGGTGTGTGGGTAATTGTTTGGAAGGCTTTAATGGCCTTTAATTAGCATATTTATGTCCATAAATGACTTCTTCAGTTGATTGGATCATCTACACCTTTAATTCTGGGATAGCTATGAAACAAGCATAAACGATGCACGTGAGTGCGATAAAATACCAAAATACTATCATTAGTTCTGCAAAAAATAGAATGTAAACATGCTAAAAAATGCACTCATCACACCGGCTCTCTCTTTCTCTCTGAGGGCGTCGGCAGCCATCCCTAGTTCGTCCACAGTGGCGCCCCCATTTCCCTCACTGCCAACCTTGCACAGTTGCTACATCGTACTACTCCCGCATCCAGGCAATCCCGCCAATCCGCATCATGGACACTCACTACACGACCTCATCGACCTCCAAGGACCGCGTGGTGCGTCTACTCTGTCACTGGCTGCTACTCGTCAACATCCCTGCAACAGGCTCTCCCTCATGGATGTCCTCGCGTCAGGCTCGATGTACCTCGTCTTGCTCTGGTCATGCCTCTGTTCTACATGCCTGCACACCGTGCGTGTGCTTCGCAGTTGATGCCTGTGTGTTCTCTGTTGCCTCTCTGCCTGTGTGCACGGGTCCCTATCGGTGACTCAAGCTTGTGCCATGTCCGGCTGCCTTCCGCGTCAAATCATGCGTGAGACGTTGAGAATACGGGAGCGATTTGACCAAGGGCGAGGACTATAAGCAATTATTTCTTGAACCTTATTTTCACTTCAGCGTACACGCTGCATGTTTTATGATTTAGTGGTAGAGCAAATATGTTAAATAAATGTCTAAACAAAGAACCACAAACTTAACTCGAGCAATTAAATACTCCTCCGTAATGAAAAGAACGTCACAAAATTATCAAAAAATTGAGATATATTTATCTATATAATAAATAGTGTCTAAATATATCCAAATTAAGATAAATCTGTGAGATCCATATGAGGACGGTGTATCCAACCAATTAGGGCAGCTCCATCGGACCAACTGATACGTCCAAAATGTATCTACTTTTCCGAACACTTGCTATTATTTATCCTCTAAACTTGTGTGATTTGGATACAACTAACACGGACTGGCGCTGTTTTCAGCAGAATTACCTTGGTGTCTAGTTTTTGTGCAGAAAATCAACTATCAGGAAAAATCCCGGAAAATCTGCCAAAAATTATATTTCACCAGAAGATCCACGGATCCAGAAGACGAAACGGAGTGGAGGCCTGGGGGGCCCACACCCTTGCCAGGCGCGAGTGGGCCTTGCCTCGTGCCTAGGGGGTGCGGCCACCCCAGACACCCCCTCGGGCTCCCTCGACGCCTATAAGTTGCCCCTTGACCTAAAAACCTCGGGGGGGTCGACGTTTTTCTAGAAGGAGTTCCGCTCCGCTTCCACCATCAGAAGCCAAGATTCGGATCCAGAAACTCCGTTCTGGCACCCTGCCGGGACGGGGAATTTGGAGAGGATCATCGCCATCGTCATCACCAACGCCTCTCCATCAACCATCGATGTTTCCCTCATCCATGAGTGAGTAATCCCCCATTGAAGGTTATGGGGATGGTAGGGATTGGATGAGTTCTATCATGTAATCGAATAAGATTGTTAGGGCATAGTGCCTAGTATCTCTATTAGTGCTATTTGACTTTGTTGCAACTTGTTGTGGTTAATTCTTGTCACTAGGGCCCCAGTGCCATGATCTCAGATCTGAACTTATTATTAAATCATTATGATAGTATTGTTTGTGACCTTATCTACAAGTTGTGTACACAAATCATTGTCCGGATCCAAAAGCCCCGAAGTGACAATAATTGGGACAACCGGAAGGGATGGATGTGGTGTGAGGATCACATGTGTTCATGGAGTGTTAATGCTTTGCTCCGGTGCTCTATTAAAAGGAGCACCTTAATTGCCAGTAGTTCCCTAGAGGCCCCGTTGCCACGGGCTGGCTGGACAGAAGATGTTGTGCAAGTTCTCATTGCAAGCACGTATGACTATATATGGAGCACATGCCTAGGATTGTTTAGTACTTGGATGCTTATTCTTATTTATTTGCAATGCCCTAGATCTTGAAGTTACATGTTTATACTCGTCCATGCAATGCCCATCCATCCATCCATCCCTATGCCTACCGCACTGGAATCCTACTGTTACCGTTACTGTTACTATTGCTCCTGTTTCACTGCTGCTGTTGCTTTGCTGTTCCTACTACCAAACTATTGCTACTGATAAACTTCAGTGATCAAGAAATATTTGCAGGTGTAGCTGAATTAACAACTCAGGTGTTAAGGCTTGCAAGTATTCTTTGGCTCCCCTTGTGTCGAATCAATAAATTGGGTAATACTACCCGTGAAGACTGTTGTGATCCCCTATACTTGTGGGTCATCAAGACTATTTTCTGGCGCCATTGCCGGGGAGCATAGCTTTTTTGTAAGTTCACTTGGATCTATTATTGTTCACTGCTACTCCTTTCATCATGGGTAAGTATCATGATGGAAAGTTTCTTATTTTACCATCCACTACAAGAAGAGGTACAGTCCTAAACACCTCTGTTGCTCTTGATTCACCGCCTGTTATAAGTAAGCTTGTTACACCACCACCACATACTCATGCTACACACACTGCTACTACTGCTGAGTCGGAAACTGCTTTTGATGCTCATGATGTTACTTCTACTGTGCTTGATGCGAGTGGTTCATTAGGTCCTTTCCTATATGCTACTATGGTTAGTCTAGGAAATACCGAAACTCCTAGTGAAGACACTATTACACCTGTTAGCTCACCTGAGTCTAGTGAGAGTTATGATATTAATGATGGTTACATTGAGTTCACTGATGAATTTGTTGAAGAGTGCCAAAACACACATGGTACTAGTGCTATCAAGAGTCTCCTTGCTAGATGTACTATTGTGCCTAAACTGTCCTCTGATCCTAATTGTGCCACCTATCTCGTAGATATTAAAGATAAAGATTATGATTTCTCTATTGATTTATCCTATTTAGATATTATTGAGAAAGAACCTTTCTGTGAGACTGAAAATGAGAGTGTTGTGGCTCATATGAATGAGATTTCTACAATGAGTGCTTTGTTCTCTGATGATTTTAAAATACTCAGGTACTTTGTTACCAAGATCTTCCCTTTTTCACTAAAAGGAGTAGCTAGGGCTTGGTTTAATAGATTGCCTCCGAGTTCCATTGATAGCCCCGATTGCTTGATTGCTTCTTTCTTCCAGAAATATTTTCCTCCCAGTGCTAGACATGCTGCTTTGCAGAGACTTTTTGATTTTAAACAGGGAGAAGAAGAGAAATTGCCTGAGTCATGGACAAGATTCTGTGCCTTGATTCATGCACATCCTGGATGTCCATTACCTAAGAATGAACTTCTTGATATTTATTATAATGGACTAACTGATGATTCTAGGACCTACCTAGATAGCTTTGCTGATTGTGTTTTCAGGAAAAGAACTCCTACAGATGCTGAAGAATTAATGGCTAAGATAAGCAAGAATTATGATGATTGGACTTCAATTGAGCTAAATACACAAGAGACTATTATTCCTGAACTAGATGTTCCTGAACCAGTTCCAACACCAACACCAAAGAAGAGGGGATTTATTGCATTAAATGATGAAGTGATGAAAGAAGCTAAGAAATGTCTAAAGGAGAAGGGTATTAGAGCTGAAGATGTGAAGAATCTACCTCCTATAGAAGAATTATGTAAGCCAATTCCCCACTCATCTACTATTTAGGTACACTCTCTCCAACACTTTGATGAAGGTGATATTCCTTATGGTAAGCCTCATGGTCAATTCTTAGAGGAACTTGACATTTTTATTGTTAAACAAGGTAATTTTAATAAACAAGTTCAGAATCATTTATTGGAAAACTCTAGAGTTATCAATGAGTTAAAAGATATTGTGGAAACAACTTCTAATGATATTAAAATGCTTTGTAAACACTTTCAAATGGTTCAAACCCAACTTGATCAACTTGCTAAGGTACAAAAGGATATGCTAGTCAATGCCTTAGGAGATAAACATGCTTATGGAATTAGAACTAGGAGTGGTATAGCTACTCAAGATCCTTTATATCCTGAAGGACACCCTAAAAGAATTGAGCAGGATTCTCAACAAGGTGAAAGTAGTGGTAGTCCTCGCAAGAGAAAGAAAAAGAAACATAAGGTAGTTGAGGAACCACTTGAACCTGTTGTAGATCCTAATAGTATATCTGTCTCTGATGCTGAAACTAAGAGTGGAAATAATAATAATGATGCTCCTGATAAGGAGGAAGGTGAGGAAGAACCTGAGAAGCACACTAAGAATACTAGGTACACAAAGGAAGATTTTATTGCTAAGAAACATGGTAGTGAGAGAGAAACTTGGGTGCAGAAACCTATGCCTTTTCTAGGTAAGAAACACAAGTCAAAGGAGGAAGAACACTACAACAAGTTTTGTGAGTGGATGAAACCTTTATTTTTGCAAATTCCTTTGACTGATGCTATTAAGTTGCTTCCTTATTCAAAGTATATGAAGGACATTGTCTCTAATAAAAGGAAGATTCCTAATGAGGAGATTTCTACTCTGCTTGCTAATTACTCCTTCAATGCTAGGTTCCAAAGAAGCTTGGTGATCCAGGTATACCAACTATTTCTTGCTCTATTAAGAATAATTATGTTAGAACTGCTTTATGTGATTTGGCAGATGGAGTTAGTGTTATGACTTTTTCTCTCTATAAAAGACTCCAACTAGAAAAATTGATACCAACTGATATATCTTTGCAAATGGCTGATAAGTCAACTACTATTCCTGTTGGTATATGTGAGGATGTTCCTATTCAAGTGGCTCATAATTGCTTGGTTCTGACTGATTTTGTTGTGCTTGAAATGCCTGAAGATGATAATATGTCTATTATTTTTGGGAGACCTTTTCTTAATACCGCAGGTGCTGTTATTAATTGCAATCAAGGGAAAGTAACATTCAATATTAATGACAAAGAACATACTGTATATTTTCCTAAGAAGGTTGCTAAAAGCTATTGCCTGAATTCCATTAAAAATATTGAGAGCATCAAGGTTGGAGAAATTTATTGTCCCATTGCACAAGAAAATTTTGAAACTATTATGATTGGGACCATTGCTATTAAGTATGAGGTAACATAATCACCTTGTGGAATGCAAAATTTTGTTTCATATAAGATTGTTTTGGTAACAAGACATGATCAACCTTGTTAACAAAAGGATTTTAATGAACAAAATAATGTTTTCACTATGGTTATACTTGCTCTCTTTTACTTTTCTCCTTCCTAGTCTTTGCCTTTCTTTTGCTAGCTTTGGTTTTGTTAGTTGTTTGCTTGTTAGTTTGTCTTAGAACTTCTGTAGTTTGGCATTTGGTTTGCTTTTGCTTCTTCTGAAAAAAAACTGTTTTTGCGAGAAAATCAATTTTCATACCGTGAAAATTGGCCAAAAATAAAGTTTCCTAAAAAATCCCAGAAAATTCAAAATAATTTTTTCCTCGAAAAAAGGGGCAGAGGGACACCTGGAGTGGCCCAGGGGGACACCCTAGGCGCCCACACCCCAGGTAGGCGCGGCCTGCCCATGGGTGGCGCCTATGGGGGATCTGGCCCACCTGGGCCCCTTCAAGGTGCCCCCTCACAGCCATCTTCTTTCTCTCTCCCGAAAAACACCGGAAAACTTGCTCAAGCTCAAGTTCTTGATGTTCTTACTCACGATTATCGATCTCCTTACTCAGCCCATCTTTGCTGCTGATTTTTGGAGGGATTGCTCCTTGGTATGTGCCTCCTCCACTTGTCCAATTAGATTTGTGATAGTAGATTTTATCTTAAGTATTTTGCTGCTATAGGTGACAGGTTATGTGAGCTTGCATGCTTGTTCTATGCTTAGAGATTTCATTTTGATGCATGTGTAGCCCTCTAGCAAGTTCCTATAGTAGTTGCTCATCATTTATCAACTTAGAAATCACTTGGTTTCATGTTTGTCTAAAAATTTCAGAAAAGAGTGGTCATGGACAACCACACATTTGGAGAGATATTTGAGAGTGATGCACCTAGAAGGGTAAGGCCTTCAAGATCATCCTCCCGTGCTAGGCCCTCATACAATAAGGATCTCATCACTCCGCGATTCAACGACGAGGGAGATGAGGGGGATGCGCATCCCTCCGCCTTTCCTTGCCAAACATTCTTGCAGGCTGCTGGGATTCTTGATGATTTTATGACCTTGGTTCAGAGGTCTGGAATAACAAGCCTTATGCAGGATGAGAGCGTGCAATATGCTACGCTCACTAAAACATTTGTGGAGAGCTTATCCTTTACTAACAACGTTCAATCCAGATGTTTCTTTCAAAATTTATGGCAGGTCTTACCATATGACATTGAAGAAATTTTGTGAGGCTCTGGGACTTGGTATAGCTGGGTCAGCAAAGAATATTCCAGCTTAACCCGCTGATTTGTTGGAGCTCTACCGCGTAATAACCAATGATGATAACCGTAGAGCTCAACGGGGAAAGATAAGAAAAAATCATCTTCCAGCCATCAGGTACTTCACTTACTATCTTGCAACTAGTGTTCTTGGTAGGGAGAACACTAGTAATATTTCCAGCTATCATTTGGCTTTCTTAGCTGCTGTGCTCAACAATGATACTAAGTACAACCATGGTTCTCTCATTGCTCGTCGCTTAACTGCTAAGGGACCCATTTATGGGGGAATTATTGCTATGTGTGTTGCTACTTCCTTGGACATTGTTGTTGATCCAAATGATACAGTTTTGGCTCCTCAAAGACTTGATCTTGCTGCCATGAAGGCGCACCACTTTGTCACCACTAGCTCTACCCTTGAGAACTTGGTCTATAAAATGTTGTTTATTGACGGGGAAGAGAGATAGATCCCTCTACCCAAAACCACTTTGTTTAGTATTTTTTAGGGACCTTTGTCACGCTCCAAGGAGGAGATGGCTGACAAGATGCTCTCTCTTACCTTCCATGGGCACTATCAGGAGGAAGCGCCCTCATATGACCCCGTTGTACACTGCACAGGGGAGTCCTCAAGCTCGTACCAGGACGAGAGAGCCTCCTCGTCGTACTACAGAGGTGCACCTACTTGGGCACCATGGGATTGAGCCCCACTTAGGCCAAAATCCTAAGTTTGGGGGGAGGTATACCGACATCACATTCACGTATATATATATATATCATGTTCGGTCAGTTCTTTGTATATCCATTGTTTCGCTTTCTTTTTGGTTTTTGTTGCTTCTTTCTTAAAACACAAAAATACCAAAAATATTTTCATTGTTTCTCTTGGTTTGTTTCTTTGCTTCTTTGCTTTGGTTTGCCTTAAAAGAAAAATCCAAAAAGATTTTGGTTTGTTTCTGCTTTGTTTGCTTTTGCTTTGTTGGCTTGTTTGAAAATTCGAAAACACCAAAAATATTTGTTGTTCTTCTCTGGTTTTGCGAGTTCTTCGCAGGGTTCAGCCGTCCTCAGTGGAGTTTGGTTTCATGTTATTATTCAAGTCATACAAGTGAAGGGCAATAATGAAGATTAAGACAACTTGAGGAGTGGTAAGAGGCTGGTAACGAACTCTATTTGTTTTTCATTTTTGTACATATACTCATCATTGTGAGCATGCTTAGTCTGTTGATTGTAAGGCGTATGTTACTGATGGATGCTTAGTAGTTCTTGCTTGTCTATGATTAGCTCCAGCTTGCTAATATTTTGTAGCATGTCATATGAATGTTTGCTTGCATTGTTTTATTCAAATTTTGGTATGATATTGTGGTATCTTCCGCTGAAAGTTTCATGTGAATCGACTTGGCACATGCTCACGCATGCATATGACTAAACAATAGTCAGTAAGCCTCGACGATTTATTTTGTCTCAGTGTTCTTATATCAATTTCATGCCATATTTAGTCATGTTTTGTTGCAAGCATGATTATGGCAGTTATTGCTCTCTCGTTTGTCGCTCCCTCTCTATTTCTAGCCTTCACTTGCACTGAGTATGAGCTCTACTTGTGCATCCAACTCCCCAAACCCAATATTGCCAACTGTGTCCACCATCCCTACCTATTAGCATCACCTGTTATTTCAGTGCATATTCTATATGCCTTGTTTTCTTCCAAATAAAATGTTTGTCTGTTTTGAGAAAGTTAGTTTGTAAAGCTCTCACGAACTTGATGGCACACTTTATTCCTTGCACTTAATAATCCTGAACCATTGTGACTTGTCCATGAAATTTATATGCTGGGAGTTAGCAGAACTGTGCTGTCACGGGGAACGCTTTCAACACTCTTTGGATATTCTGTCTAGTTGATACTTTGCTCTTTTGTTTGTGGATGTAGACAATGTGAAATAAAAGGGGAGCTTGTGAGTTCATGGAGTTTATACATTGTATTAGAGAAACGCCTGGGCCGCTAGCCTAAGCCATGCCTAATCATGGTGGAAACTTGCAACATCACCATAATGAGCATTTATGAAGCATCCTCAATAAAAATCTATGCACATAGTAAATAAAAAGACCGCTGAGATAATGAGTACCTTTCAGCATTTGGAAGCCTTTCAAACTTTTCAAAACCTTTTCACTTCCATGTTGAGCCACCACTTATTCTATGAGCACCTTCTTGAGAGCATAGTTGTCATTCTTGTGTTTGTCTCAAAACTTGGTTAATTATGTCATGACTTTGATGCTTGTATCTCTGATATCTTTACTTCTAGTCTTCACTTGAACTTCAGAGGTGCCTTGGCATTTATATTATGCTCTACAAACAAAGGCAAGCGAGACACCGCTCTATCATACCTTATTATGAGCATTGCAATGTTGCTTATGTTTATGTTTATGTTTCATGCTACTTATTATTATTGAGTTGGTTTCTCTTCTTAGCTTGCAATGACTATCGAGTAGACTTAGTTGCATACTTATTATTATGAATGGTTTAAGCATCTACTCTTGTGATGAGAATATATACATCATATGAAGCAAATGTGTTCGTGAAAGTTCTTTTATCGCACTCAGTTTTCAACTGAATTGCTCGAGGACAAGCAATAAGCTAAGCTTGGGGGGAGTTGATACGTCCAAAACGTATCTACTTTCCCGAACACTTTTGCTATTGTTTCTCCTCCAAACTTGTGTGATTTGGATACAACTAACATGGACTGATGTTGTTTTCAGCAGAATTACCTTGGTGTCTACTTTTTGTGCAGAAAATCAACTATTAGGATAAATCCTAGAAAATATGCCAAAAATTATATTTCACCATAAGATCCACGGAGCCAGAAGACGAAATGGAGTGGAGGCCTAGGGGGCCGACACCCCTGCCAGGCGCGGGTGGGCCCTGCCCCGCGCCTAGGGGGTGCGGCCACCCTAGGCACCCCCTCGGGCTCCATCAGCACCTATAAGTTGCCCCTTGACCTAAAAACATCGCGGGGTTCGACGTTTTTCCAAAAGGAGTTCCGCTCCACCGCCACCATCAGAAACCAATATTCGGATCCAGAAACTCCGTTCTGGCACCCTGCCGGGACGGGGAATTTGGAGAGGATCATTGCCATCATCATCACCAACACCTCTGCATCAACCATCGATGTTTCCTTCATCCATGAGTGAGTAATACCCCGCTGTAGGCTATGGGGATGGTATGGATTGGATGAGTTCTATCATGTAATCGAATAAGATTGTTAGGGCATAGTGCCTAGTATCTCTATTCGTGCTATTTGACTTTGTTGCAACTTGTTGTGCTTAATGCTTGTCACTAGGGCCCGGGTGCCATTTTCTCAGATCTGAACTTATTTTTGAATCATTATGATAGTATTGTTTGTGATCTTATCTGCAAGTTGTGTACACATATCATTGTCCGGATCCAAAGACCCCGAAGTGACAATAATTGGGACAACCGGAGGGGATGGCTGTGGTGTGAGGATCACATGTGTTCATGGAGTGTTAATGCTTTGCTCCGGTGCTCTATTAAAAGTAGCACCTTAATTGCCAGTAGTTCCCTAGAGGCCCCGTGGACAGAAGATGTTATGCAAGTTCTCATTGCAAGCACGTATGACTATATATGGAGCACATGCCTAGGATTGTTTAGTACTTGGATGCTTATTCTTATTTATCTGCAATGCCCTAGATCTTGAAGTTACATGTTTAGACTCGTCCATGCAACGTCCATCCATCCCTATGCCTACCGCACTCGAATCCTACTGCTACCGTTACTGTTACTATTGCTCCCGTTTCACAGCTGTTGTTGCTTTGTTGTTGCTACTACCAAACTGTTGCTACTGATAAACTTCTGTGAGTAAGAACTATTTCCAGGTGCAGCTGAATTGACAACTCAGATGTTAAGGCTTGCAAGTATTCTTTGGCTCCCCTTGTATCGCATCAATAAATTGGGTAATACTACCCGCGAAGACTGTTGCGATCCCCTATACATGTGGGCATCACCAACCTAACCCATGCTTGCGTATTCAAACTCGTCCGAGCGGACTGGAGGACAACTGCGCGACGGCCCAGCAAGGCGACCCATACAGAAAAACATGCGCGGACCAACCCATGCATGCACCAAATTTGGGCAACGATTGAGTCGGCTCGAACAACGCGCTTGTCCTCGTGTGTCCTCCCTTTACCTTTGGCAGCCCCTCTCGCTAGTGGCACACAAACCACTCCACTTCTCCCTCCAAAAAACCTCTCCCAAATTTCCACTGGCAGGTGCGGGGGAGGGGGCGATGGGTCCCTCCGCCATGGCTGATGTTGCGCCCCTCTGGTGTTCCCGATGCCAAGAAGCGCGGCCGGCCAAAGAAGATGGCAAGGACCTGACGACGGAGGAGCAGAAAGTTGAGTCGGACAAGCGCGCTAGCTGGCGTGTAGCGGCGAGAGATCGACTCGTCACTGTCAATCTCGATAAGGAGCACTAGGAGGAGAACGAGGGCTTCCTCGCCACGCAGATCATGGTCGACGCCAACGATCTGGCAGTGAATGCCGCCAACACGTCGTTAACATGAGGAAGCAGGAGGCGCTGACCACCGCTTTCGGTGGCACCATCGTTTTCGATGGCGACGTCGCTCTTCCCAGCTTGGTCATGGCCGGTACGTCCTCTACCAGCTACGTCACTTTCACGCCCAGCGGCCGGCCACCAGATCAGCCCAGGACGCCAGGCCCGCACACGCTCTCGCTTGGAGGCCAGACTAGGACCGTGGCCTCGCTCTCCCGGTTCGTCCACCCCCCATAGCATCGTCGGAGGCACGAGAGCTCTCCATCGATCGACCTGAACCGCACTCCAACACTATAAGAAATGTGTTTACTCGTGACCTTCTTATAGTGACGAGGAATGAAATCATCATAGATCTATGACGAATTTTCACAAAATGGCCGTAGACGGTTTGGAGAGGTCAAAACCCTATAAAATTACGATGTTTTGTGTTCAAATCGTCATAATTCCATCAGATGAAATCGTCATAATCTACACAGTATAGCTTCAGATCATATTTTTAGCCTATTATGAGCAATCCAAATCGTCATAGTCATAGTGGTATGATTGGTCAATCACATCAGCGGTTACACCTACGTGTTAGACCTATGTGTTATTTCTTTCATACATGGCTTGTTCATAGCCGCATCTCCTTATAAAGGATAAATGGCAAAAAAAGAGGGGTTGAACCCGTGATCCCGTAGGTTCTTTGCCGAAGCGCATCAGTGAACCACCAGGAAGTTTAGTCCTTCGTCAATATTTATTATGATAAACCGGCCACATATCCTTATAAATGTATAAATAGCAAAAATTCTAAAAATGGCAAAAATTCCAGTCTTGGGGATTGAACACACGACCATGCGGCTACCTACCCCAATCGAACGAGGAAACCACTAGACCAAACACAGCTTCGTGTTATTTTTGCGCAAACAACCTTTATTAATGAGAAACAGTGTGTTGGGCCTGGGCCAGCATCATGGGCCAGCATGCGCGCACCATCTTCTATTCTCCTCCCTTTTCTCCTTTCAACTTTTCTCAACCAAATGGGCCAGCATCATGGGAAGTGAATCAGGGTGCGGTGACTCCATGGGCCATATTGACCTTGCCCATTGTATATTAGGTCTGGGCTTATTTATTTTTCTTAATTCTTTTGTATATTTTCTTATAAAGTCTAAAATAATTGATTTTTACCTCTACATTTATATAAACTTTCGATGGATCTCTAAAAAAATAGCATATTGTGAATCTAAAAACTATTTTTGCAAAAAATAATAGGCATCAGATAATGCACCTATAGTTCAAATCGGACCCATTTCCTACCGATTCGACAGAAATTTGTCTTTTTCGCCAGGAGTGGACGGATAGATTTGAGATATCCCGGTTGGGACATTGTCCATGCAAGGTGGTATACTATTTTTGAAAAATAGGGTGGCAGAATTCTAAAACTGTCAGTTGGTGGTTGCTTCACAAAAACGACCCGTTTTTGCGCTCGAAAAATGGAAAATGAATTTTCCGTGCGTCAAAGAGGAAAACCTTTCCTACAACATTATTCGTCATCCCAAGATGCACACACATGCACAATACAGGCACATTATCACAAACTATGTCCTGATTCTAGCCATAACGCTCGTCGTTTGGCCCGGAATCCATGAAACCTCGAACATGATAGGTCATTTATGAGAATTTTTTTAGACGGAATCAATTTACAAAGTTTGATATTTTTCCTTGTAACTATGTCACATAACATGACACCACGCGGAGGTTTTACATTGTTCGGACCATTTAAATTTTTTATGCACGTTTAAAACAATGGTCAAAACGACGGGCATGAAGTTTCTTAGATAGGGGCAGAGCCTCGCTAAACTTGCATTGGATCTATGAAGAAATAACATATTATGGGTCTAAAAATCATTTTTGCAAAAAATAGTGGACATCAGATAATGCACCTGTAGTTCAAATCAGATCCACTTCCTACCGATTCGGCAGGAATTTGTCTTTTTTGCTAGGAGTGGACGGAAAGGTCTGAGATATCCCGGTTGGGACATTGTCCATATGCAAGGTGGTATACTATTTTGAAAAATGGAGTGATAGCATTCTAAAACTGTCAGTTGGCGGTTACTTCATAAAAACAACCCATTTTTGCGCTTGAAAAATAGAAAATAGATTTTCTATGCGTCGAAGAGGAAAACTTTTTCCTGCAACATTGTTCGACATCCCAAAATGCACATGCGTGCATAATATGGGCATATTATCACAAACTATGCCCTGATTCTAGCCATAACACTCATCGTTTGACCTGAAAGCCATAAAACCTCGAACATGATAGGTCATTTCTGAGAAGGTTTTTTCGAGACGCAATCAATTTACAAAGTTTGATATTTTTCCTTCGAACTATGTCACATAACATGACACCACGCGGAGGTTTTACATTGTTCGCACCGTTTTTGAATTTTTTATGCATGTTTCGAACAAGGTCAGAATGACGGGCATGAAGTTTCTTAGCTAGGTGTTGAGCCTCGCTAAACTTGCATTGGATCTCTGAAGAAATAACATATTGTGAGTCTAAAAATTATTTTTGCAAAAAATAATGGGCATCAGATAATGCACCTATAGTTCAAATCAGACCCACTTCCTACCGATTCAGCAGAAATTTGTCTTTTTTACTAGGAGTGGACGTAAAGGTTTGAGATACTCTAGTTGAGACATTTTTCCATGTAAGGTGTCCTATTATTTATGAAAAATGGTATTATAGCATTTTGAAACATTCATTTGGTGGTTGCTTCACAAAACGGCCCATTTTTGGAGCTCGGAAAATAGAAAATGGTTTTTTTGTGCGATGAAAAGGAAAACTTTCTCCTGCAACATTGTTCGCCATCCCAAGATACACGTGCGTTCACAATATGGGCACATTATCACAAACTATACCACGATTATGGCCATAACATTGGTCGTTTGGCCCGAAAGCCAAGAAACCTCGGACATGATAGGTCACGTAACATACCAAGTTTAGTATTTTTGAGACACTTGCAATATATCAAGTTTAGTATTTTTCCTTAAAACTATGTCACGTAACATGACACCACGTGAAAGATTTGCATTGATTAGACCGTTTTTGAATTTTCTATGCCCGTTTCAAACTATGGTCAAAACGGCGGGCATGAAAGTTCTTAGATAGGGGCTAAGCCTCGCGAAGAAATAGAATATTGTGAGTCTAAAATTCATTTTTTTCAAAAAATAATGGGCATCATATAATGTACTTGTAGTTCAAATCGAACCCACTTCCTACCGATTCGTCAGGAATTTGTCTTTTTCGCCAGGGATGGACGGAAAGGTTTGAGATACCCCAATTGGGACATTTGTCCATGTAAGGTGGCCTATTATTTTTAAAAAATGGGATGGTATCATTTTGAAACTTTTATTTGGTGGTTGATTCATAAAACGGCCCGTTTTTTGGCGCTCGGAAAATGGAAAACGGTTTTTTCGTGCAATGAAAAGGAAAACTTTCTGCCAACTGATACTTTTTCTTACAACTAATTAGTGAACGAGGGATATGGGCCTATTTGTGCATCATGATAATCATTTTTGTGTTTTTCTTTGAGATAGAACTATCCAACCCTTGATATTTGCACAGTCTTGGCCATTCGATCAAAACGTGGGAAAAGGGCTACCCACGGATCACCACCGAAGTATGTCTCAGCCATCCACTACTGTGCTAGATCCAACGCTCCAGAATTCAGTGCTTACCCACTTAAAATTTAGAGGAGTGCGTTGGCAAAAACTGGTCTCGGCGCTCGATTTTGGGCCGCAGGAGCGGGAGACCAATATTTGGCCCGAAAATCGTCTAGGTCAGGCCGCATCCAACCCCACCTAACCCCATCGCGTAGACTCCTTCCTGAGTTCCTCCTCTCCTCGTATCCACCCGCGGGCACCGCCGCCATCCTGATACCATCTCCTCCTTCCCGGCGCCACGTCGCCGGCCACCCCAAACAACCGGCACCCCTCTCCCCTCCGCACCACCTCTGGCCCCTCACCCTCACCCTCGACCCCCATATCCCCTCACGGAATTTATCCCATACGCCCGACCCAATCTAGATCGAGGGATCACCCACGCCATCCTGCCTCTCCTTGCCGGTGGCCAGGCATCGACCTAAAAAGTGCAGGGAAGGGCGCCAGATGGGTGCCTGTTCTCGCCGGTGGCGCATGAATCGCCGGAGCCTCCGTCCCGTCACTCTTCCCCCATAGCCAGAACCTCGTCGCTGCAAGACACGAGTCAGGACCACTCGGACTCCATCAACGTTGGCATGACCGCGGAAGTGTGCGTCAAGGACGTTGTCGGCCACCTCTACACGCTCGGATACTGTTAGTCTCTCCCGCCTGTACTCTCATCCGTCCATCCTTGCTGATCCATGTTTTGCATGGGGACGGGATTTATTTTGGCCACAGGTCCCTTGTCCCTTGTCGTGACTCCTCCACCACGGAGATATAGGTAAGGCTTCTGGGATCTGACCAGTGCGTTGCTTCAATCCCTCCCCCCAATTACTAGATTCGTGTGCCCCTATTTGGTTAGAGCACACAAACACATCTTTAATGAAACATGTGGATGGATCAGCACACACTGTTCTAGGAAATAACTTGAAATCATGGCAATAGAAGAACTATAAGTTCCGATTCACATATACTTGCAATTCCATATTTCTTGTTGCTCACCCCTGTTGTTGTATGGTTTGATCTTCATCATTGTTTATTATTATGTTCCTGTCAGTCATATGCTATAATTGATTCAGTTCAAATTTGAGTAGAAATTTTACCTATATAAAATGCATTTATTTGCTGCAATTTCAGTTATCTTACTCATTCATTCTGGTATGAGGATAATCGAGGTGGTTTCAGGTAGTTAACTTGCTGCTATGCTAGCTATGAGCTATTGATATCAAACATGCACTACAGAATATAGTCATTTATTCGTTGTTGGCAGATTTTCTAACGTTCTTTCAAACTAGCAATGCTTACTGGGTGGCACTAAAACTGGAACCTACAATGTTCTTTTTGTTTACCTAAAGTATGGTGTTGTAAAAAGCTAAAGTCTAATGTAGTTAATTGTGAAAAACTCAAAATGTGAGTGTAGCTTATACCATGTTATATATGTTGATTGAATTGAAATGATTGTAACTAAGAACCTTTTGGTGATCATTGATAGTAGTGTGTTAATATAACTCCATAGTTTTCTTCAATACATATGGTTCATCATGATGTAACTATTTCATGCTAAAATTCATTTGGCCCTTGTTTTACTTGGTTTGACCTGCAGCACCAGCATACTTGATGCTTACTAAAACCTACCTCACTTAGAATATAGTTATTTTAGGACATTGAGGCTGACGTCCAAGGTGCTCTCTATTAGGATCTAGTCGAGTCTCTGATGTTACTTTACGGTTACCGCTGTATGTGTTGCTTTCTTTTTGAGTTTAACTGTTTCACTATACCGCATTACTATTGAGTCAAGTCCCTGTGAGATTAACTATTTCACTATTATTTTTCATGCTTAGATGCATAAATAAGACTGCATATTTTAATTTCCCCCAAAAAAGATGGTATATTTTATCTGATCTCCATTTATATTGTCTTCACCTAGGCATACCCTATAGCTAGACTTGGATCTGAGCAATTGATCTTCATTTCTTCGCATATGTTTGTGTTGCGCTCTTTGCTGTTTGAATTTTGGCCCAAATAGTCTAGCCCATTTTCTATTTCAATAATTCCTGAAAATCCTAGAGGCCCATGTGACCCATTCATGCAAGACAAGAGGTGGGACAAATGTTTAGTCCCACATTGCTAGTTGAGTGGAAGTTGGACCAGCTTATAAGGTGAGCTCTCCTACCACTTGGTAAAAGGATGAGAAGGAGACGGAGAGAGTTCCACACGCGCGCTCCTCCTCCTCCTCGCCTCGTCACGTCACATCACGTCACGTCACGTCACGACGCGCGCGCGCCGCGGGTTGCGGGAATCTCGCCGAGCCGAGCTTTATTTTGCCACGCATGAATGGTATATGAACAGATGTACAGAAGGTGAAACGTTTGCTTTGAATGGACTTTTAATACGAGTTAAATGAATACGAATTGAGTGGAGGCTGTCCGGAGGGCTGCCGCCTGTTCGCTTCATCTTCCGTCCATTCGTTTCATCTTCTGCATTGTCTGCCTTCCCCTCTGCGCCTATAAAAGAGAGAGGTCGCGCCTCCTCTCAGTTACACTGCGACACATCCCTACGCCTCCAGTTCCAGAGCACTTCGCTACCTCCATCTTCCCCATCCCGTCTTGCGGCGTGCACCGCGAGCCGGGACAGTAGGCCTCCGAGACCCCGCTGCTTCGAGTCCTGTACGGGAGAAGGGCGATAAGGTTTTTGGGGAGCGCTATCAGCGCGACTACTGGCTTCTTCACGGACTCCCTCACAGATAGCGACGTCTTCCCCGACGAGGACTTCTTCCCCGACATCAGCACCCTCTTCCTCGACGACATGGACAACGATGGTTCCAACGCCAGCGGTTCCACTTCTGCTACTGCCGTGTACATCTTCTGTCTCAATCTTGTTCTGATCCTATCCAAAGTTTTATGCCTTGCAGTTTGTTTGACTATATGCCTTAATTTGTATTCGCTATTTAACATGATTAGTATATTGCCTATTATTCTAGTCATGTTTTATCTAGCGTTTATTATGAATAATTCGCTTGG
This sequence comes from Avena sativa, assembly GCA_916181665.1. Lineage (NCBI taxonomy): Eukaryota > Viridiplantae > Streptophyta > Magnoliopsida > Poales > Poaceae > Avena > Avena sativa. The sequence goes on from OV702280.1 coordinate 326,661,688, forward strand.
TAAACTGCTCTATTTCTCAACAATCCAAAAACCTTATTTCAGGCAATTTGCCCCAAGTGGCTTTGTTGCTTCTATGAAGCCACCTGTGTTTGAAGGTGTGAATTACAAACGATGGCGTGCGAGAGCAGTGCTCTGGTTTCAGACCATGAGCTGCTATAACGCCATCTATGGCGCACCTGAGGGGGAACTTAATCCCGCTCAGGAAGAGGCGTTCCAAAAACTTGATACCACTTTCAAGGCTGCCTTGATCAGCATCCTTGGCGACAATATTGTCGATTCATATCTGTCATTTAGCAATGGCAAAGATATGTGGGATGCGCTCGAGAGAAAATTTGGAGTCTCTGATGCTGGCAGTGAACTGTATGTCATGGAACAATTCTATGACTATAAGATGGTTGATGACCGCTCCATTGTGGAGCAGGCTCATGAGATACAGTCACTTGCCAGGGAGCTTGAGCACTTCACTTGTGTGTTACCGGACAAGTTTGTTACTGGAGGCATCATTGCCAAACTTCCCCAGTCATGGAGGAATTTTGCTACTTCTCTGAAGCACAAGAGACAAGAGTTCTCCGTGACGGATCTCATTGGGACTCTTGATGTGGAAGAGAAGGAGAGAGCAAAATACACACGTGCTCGAGGTACCGAGGGAGGTTCTAATGCCAACCTGGTACAGAAAAGGAACTTCCAGTCTCACAAGTTCAAGAACAAAGGCAAGTTTGATGACAAAAGGAAAGTTCGATGGAAAGATCAAGGCCTCACAGTCCACCAGCTTCAAGAAGAAGACTGATAAGAGGAAAGGTGCTTGTCATGTGTGCGGTGATCCTAATCATTGGGCTCCTGCTTGTCCCAACCGCTTTGACAAGCGCCAGCATGGGAAGAGCAGCAAGACTGCTAATGTTGTCATGGGCGACGTTGAGATGAAAGATGTTGGGTATGGTATATTACCTACTGTTCTTTCATTATGTCATTCTCCTGATTGGTGGATTGACACGGGCGCTAATGTACATGTCTGTTCTGATATTTCCATGTTTTCTTCATATCAGGTCAGAGGGACTCAAACCATGCTGATGGGGAATGGCTCGCATGCTTCTGTTCATGGTGTTGGTACGGTCGATCTGAAGTTCACTTCGGGAAAGACTGTGCGCCTGAAGAACGTGCATCATGTTCCCTCAATAAATAAAAATCTTGTTAGCGGATCTCTTCTGTGTCGAGATGGCTACAAGATTGTATTCGAGTCCAATAAATTTGTAATTTCGAAGTATGGAACTTTTATTGGTAAAGGCTATGAATGCGGAGGCTTGTTTCGCTTATCTCTGTCAGACATTTGTAATAAAGTTGTTAATCATATTTACACAAATTTTGAATCAAATGTCTGGCACTCTCGTCTTTGTCATATTAATTTTGGTTGTATGACGCGGCTAGCCAAAATGAATTTAATCCCTGATTTCTCAACTGTTAAGGGATCTAAGTGCCAAGTCTGCGTGCAAGCTAAACAACCTCGCAAGTCACATACGACTGCAGAAGTGAGAAATTTAACACCACTAGAGCTCATACATTCTGATCTTTGTGAGATGAATGGTGTGTTAACAAAAGGTGGAAAGAAATATTTCATGACTTTGATCGATGACTCTACGAGATATTGTCATGTGTATCTTCTAAAATCAAAAGATGAGGCTTTGAGTTTCTTCAAAATCTATAAAGCTGAGGCAGAAAATCAACTTGATCGAAAGATTAAGAGGCTTAGGTCTGATCGTGGTGGAGAGTATTTTTCCAACGAGTTTGATTCCTTTTGTGCGGAACATGGTATAATTCATGAGAGGACGCCTCCCTACTCACCCCAGTCAAATGGAGTAGCCGAAAGAAAGAACCGTACTCTAACAGATTTGGTTAACGCCATGTTAGACACATCGGGTCTTTCTAAGGAATGGTGGGGGGAGGCATTATTGACTGCGTGTCATGTCCTAAACCGAGTTCCCACAAAGAACAAAGAAAATACTCCATTCGAAGAATGGGAGAAGAAAAGACTAAAACTCTCTTACTTACGTACTTGGGGTTGTTTGGCAAAGGTTAATGTACCAATCCCCAAGAAGCGCAAGCTTGGACCAAAAACCATTGATTGTGTTTTTCTGGGCTATGCTTTTCATAGCATTGGTTATAGATTCTTGATAGTAAAATCTGAAGTACCTGACATTCATGTCGGTACAATCATGGAGTCGACTGATGCGACTTTCTTTGAGGATATCTTTCCAATGAAGGATAAACCTAACTCATCAAATCCGGAGATACCTAGTTCATCTAATCAGGAATTTGCTATATTCTCTGAACCTACCATTCCGATTGAACACTCTGAAAGTCCTAAGGAGGATGATAATGAAATTCCTAAAAGGAGCAAGAGACAAAGGACTGCAAAGTCTTTTGGTGATGATTTCATTGTGTACCTTGTGGATGACACTCCCACTTCCATTTCAGAAGCTTATGCATCTACTGATGCTGACTACTGGAAGGAAGCTGTTCATAGTGAGATGAATTCCATCTTAGCTAATGAAACATGGGAGATCATTGATCGTCCTTATGGGTGCAAACCTGTAGGATGTAAATGGGTGTTCAAGAAGAAACTAAGACCTGATGGTACTATTGAGAAGTACAAGGCAAGGCTTGTGGCCAAGGGTTATACCCAAAAAGAAGGTGAAGACTTCTTTGACACTTACTCACCCGTAGCAAGGTTGACCACTATTCGAGTACTACTTTCTCTGGCTGCCTCACACGGTCTTCTCGTTCATCAAATGGACGTTAAGACGGCTTTCCTAAATGGAGAGTTGGATGAGGAAATTTATATGGATCAACTAGATGGGTTTGTAGTAAATGGTCAAGAAAGAAAAGTGTGCAAGCTACTGAAGTCTTTGTATGGTCTTAAACAAGCACCTAAGCAGTGGCACGAAAAATTTGATAAAACCTTAACCGCTGCAGGCTTTGTTGTAAACGAAGCTGACAAGTGCATATACTATCGCCATGGTGGGGGTGAGGGAGTCATCCTTTGTTTGTATGTTTATGACATACTGATTTTCGGAACCAACCTTAATGCAATTAAGGAGGTCAAAGATTTCTTATCTCGTTCCTTTGAGATGAAGGATCTGGGAGTAGCTGATGTCATCCTGAACATCAAGCTATTGAGAGATGATGATGGTGGGATTACATTGCTTCAGTCCCACTATGTGGAAAAGATCTTGAGACGTTTCGAGTATAGCGACGTCAATTTTTCTCCTACACCGTATGATCCTAGTATGTTGCTTCGAAAGAATCGAGGAAATGCTAGAGACCAACTAAGATACTCTCAAATCATTGGCTCGCTTATGTATTTAGCTAGTGCCACGAGACCTGACATCGCCTTTGCTGTAAGCAAACTCAGTCGATTTGTCTCAAATCCAGGAGATGATCACTGGCATGCTCTTGAGAGAGTTATGCGATATCTAAAAGGCACTGTGAGCTATGGCATACACTATACCGGGTATCCGAGGGTACTAGAGGGTTATAGTGATTCAAATTGGATATCTGATGCTGATGAGATAAAGGCCACGAGTGGATATGTTTTCACACTTGGTGGTGGCGCTGTTTCTTGGAAGTCTTGCAAGCAGACCATCTTAACGAGGTCAACTATGGAAGCAGAACTCACAGCACTAGACACGGCCACTGTTGAAGCAGAGTGGCTTCATGAACTCTTGATGGACTTACCTGTGGTTGAAAAACCTATACCCGCAATTCCAATGAACTGTGATAATCAAACTGTGATTATTAAGGTGAACAGTTCTAAGGATAATATGAAGTCCTCAAGACATGTGAAGAGGAGATTGAAATCTGTCAGGAAAATGAGAAACTCCGGAGTTATTGCATTGGATTATATCCAAAAATCTAAAAACTTGGCAGATCCCTTCACAAAGGGTCTATCACGCAACGTGATAAAAAATGCATCGAAGGAGATGGGTATGAGACCCACAATTTGAGCTTTCCACAGTGGTAAACCACTCTATGTGATCGGAGATCCCGTGAATTAGAATTGGGAAACAAGCTGTTGGTTAGCTGAGAGGAAAGTATCCCTACTTTAATAAACACCACTCCATAAAGATGCAATACTTTCCTATTCTGCATGGCAGGTTGATTTATTATCTTAATGTGTTCTAAGTGGCTTATCCTAAGCAAAGATGTTGTCCTGCAGAACATCTTTTGAAGAACACACCTATATGAGTCTGACTGTTAAAACGTCGCAGTCTATGAGAGTAGGGTGCTCTCTAATAAACTCATGAAAGGTCATGGAGTATGACGTATAAGCTCCACCCGCGGGGAAGTCCCACGGTAGCCCAGTATCGGTCAAGACTTCGTGTGAAGCTAGATTGCAGCAAACTTGCAGTTCAAGGCATAGTCCACTGTACAAGTCGCAACCTAGTGTAGCATAGAATTCTAGGTGGAAGTTCAACTTAACAGTCTCCACTATAGTACCGGTATATAAACAGTGTTTTGGAACCAAAGGCAAATTACATGTGCCTCTGGGATCTGGTGGGGGATTGTTGGAATTTTGGCCCAAATAGTCTAGCCCATTTTCTATTTCAATAATTCCTGAAAATCCTAGAGGCCCATGTGGCCCATTCATGCAAGACAAGAGGTGGGACAAATGTTTAGTCCCACATTGCTAGTTGAGTGGAAGTTGGACCAGCTTATAAGGTGAGCTCTCCTACCACTTGGTAAAAGGATGAGAAGGAGACGGAGAGAGTTCCACACGCGCGCTCCTCCTCCTCCTCGCCTCGCCTCGCCTCGTCACGTCACGACGCGCGCGCGCCGCGGGTTGCGGGAATATCGCCGAGCCGAGCTTTATTTTGCCACGCATGAATGGTATATGAACAGATGTACAGAAGGTGAAACGTTTGCTTTGAATGGACTTTTAATACGAAGGTGAAACGTTTGCTTTGAATGGACTTTTAATACAAGTTAAATGAATACGAATTGAGTGGAGGCTGTCCGGAGGGCTGCTACCTGTTCGCTTCATCTTCCGTCCATTCGTTTCATCTTCTGCACTGTCTGCCTTCCCCTCTGCGCCTATAAAAGAGAGAGGTCGCGCCTCCTCTCAGTTACACTGCGACACATCCCTACGCCTCCAGTTCCAGAGCACTTCGCTACCTCCATCTTCCCCATCCCGTCTTGCGGCGTGCACCGCGAGCCGGGACAGTAGGCCTCCGAGACCCCGCTGCTTTGAGTCCTGTACGGGAGAAGGGCGATAAGGTTTTTGGGGAGCGCTATCAGCGCGACTACTGGCTTCGTCACGGACTCCCTCACAGATAGCGACGTCTTCCCCGACGAGGACTTCTTCCCCGACATCAGCACCCTCTTCCTCGACGACATGGCCAACGATGGTTCCAACGCCAGCGGTTCCACTTCTGCTACTGCCGTGTACATCTTCTGTCTCAATCTTGTTCTGATCCTATCCAAAGTTTTATGCCTTGCAGTTTGTTTGACTATATGCCTTAATTTGTATTCGCTATTTAACATGATTAGTATATTGCCTATTATTCTAGTCATGTTTTATCTAGCGTTTATTATGAATAATTCGCTTGGTAAACTGCTCTATTTCTCAACATTTGCAAAGTTGTTGTGTGTAATATAGCGTGTGGGATGATAGTTTTCTGTCCAGATTAAGATGATGGTATTGGTAACAATAGACATGATGATAGTGTTGGAGATATGCCCAAGAGGCAATAATAAAGTGGTTATTATCATATCTTCACACTTATGATAAATGTTTACATACCATGCTATAATTGTATTAACCGGAAACATTAATACTTGTGTGATTTGTAAACTAAAATAAGAGTCCCTAGTAAAGCCTCTTGTTAAACTAGCTTGTTGGTTAATATATGATCATGGTTTCCTGATCATGAACATAGAGATGTTATTAACAACAGGATCATATCGTTAGGAGAATGATATGGTGGACATACTCCTATAGATAAGCGTAGCATAAAGATCAAGTCATTTCAATAGTTCAATTGATATATGCTTTCTGATACATAGTAACCTAATTCCTTCGACCATGAGATCATGCTTATCACCTTTTCCGGATGGATGCTTTGATGTCATCAAACACCACACCGTAACAGGGTGGCTATAAAGGTGGCATTGAGTGTTCAGAAAGTATTGGTTGAAACACATGGATCAAGAGTGGGATTTGTCCATCCATATGACAGATAGATATACTCTGGGCCCTCTCGGTGAAATGTCATCCAATTAGCTTGCAAGCATGTGACTGGCTCACAAGGGACCACATATCACGGGAACGAGAAAAGAGTACTTATCGGTAACGAGGTTGAACTAGGTATGCAGAGATACCGACGATCATAACCTCGGATAAGTAAACTATCGAGAGGCAAAGGGAAATTGGTATCGTATGTAAGTGGTTCATTCGATCGCAAAGTAATCGTAGAAATATGTGGGAGCCATATGAATTTCCAGATTCCTCTATTGGTTATTGTTCGGAGAAGTGTCTCGATCATGTCCGCATAATTCACGAACCGTAGGGAGACACACTTAAGGATTCGACGTTGTTTGAGTAGTTATGGTATTATGAGAAAGAGACCGAATGTTGTTCGGAGTCTCGGATGGGATCTGGGATATCACGAGGTTATCCGGAATGGTCCGAAGAATAAGATTCATATAAGGAAAGTCCCGTTTCGGAGTTCGGGAATGATTCCGGTGTTTTCATCGGGAATGTTCTAGAAGGTTCCGGATTGTCCGGCACTCCGGAGGGGGAGGGTACATGAATGTGTCATTACATATTGAATGATTGCATCATGTACTAAGTGTTCTTGCTGTTCCAAATAAAGGATTAAATTGAATCCTAAAACAGAAAAGTCAAATGGCCAGTTTTAAAGTCAAACGGCTAAAACAGGAAACTGTGGGAAACAAGCAAGAGGTGGTTGGAACCGACTTGGGGGAGGAGTCCCTCCAAGCCGGCGCGCCAACCAAGGCCGACTTGGGGAGGGACTCCCCTCCCCTTGGCCGCCCCTCCCACCTATAAAAGGAGGGGCAGGGCCTCCTCCTCTAGACACACAAGTTCCTATCCTCTAATCTCCGGTTTAGAGCCGTTTTGGTTTAGAGCTTCTAATTGCCCTAGCCTTCGGTTTAGAGCCTTCTAATTGGTGTGTCTAAAACCTAGACCACTAATATCTTTCTCATACTCCACCATACTCGCTCCGGCTTAAGGCGAAGCCCTGCGGGATCTCCCCTCTACTTCCGGTACCACGCCGTTGTGCTGCCGAAATCGCGAGGAGAGTGCTACAACCTCCGCTGCCTGCTGGAACAAGGGAGAGGAAGGTCTTCGTCGAGTACCGAACGTGTGACCGACTGCGGGAGCGCTGCCGGAACGTGGCGCCGGAAGGATCGTCTACGCGATCTTGAGATCGGAAAGAGTACGACTACATCACCCACGAGAATCTGCTCTCGTTAACCGCTTTGGAATCTTCGAGGGTAAGTTATTCCATCGACTCGTTGCTACAATCTAGTAGATAGATCTTGGCTTGTTTGTTTGTATGCGAGAGAAATTTTTTGTTTTCCTTGCTACGAACCCCTACAGTGGTATCAGAGCCGTGTCTATATGTAGATCTGTTGCACGAGTAGAACACAATGGTCATTGTGGGCGTTGATGCTTTTATTGTCGATTGCTTATTGTGTACTTTGCATCTTGCAGTATGTTGGGATGAAGCGGCTCGGGCTAACCTTACATGACATCGTTCATGAGACTTGCTCCACGCTTGACATGCAACTTGTATTGCATAAGTGGCTTTGCGGGTGCCTGTTTCTCCTAGCATAGTTAAGATCCAATTTACAACGGGTGATTAACAATACTAGTATCAATGTTGTGGTTCTTGTTCGTAAGTTAGAACGACACTTATTGAAAGCCCCAAACCACGTAAAATATGCAAAGAAAGTAGAGGCGTCTAACTTTGTTTTGCAGGGGTGTGTAGTGATGTGATATGGCCATGATTGTGATTATATATGATGTATGCAATGTTCCTTATTGTAAGTCGGCAACCGGCAGGAGCCATATGGTTGTCTTTAATTTCTGTTAAGACCCCGTGTCTATTCAAAGTAGTTGTAATACTTGAAGCCGGTGGACGACAACCATGGAGAAGCATCATTGACCTTGATGCAATGCCGATGATGATGGAGATCATGTCCGTGCTTGAAGATGGAGATCGGAAGCACAAAGAAGAAAGGCCATATCATATCACATATTATTGAATTGCATGTGATGTTAATCCTTTATGCATCTTGTATTGCTTAGTAGACGACGGTAGCATTATAAGATGATCCCTCATGCACATGAATTTCAAGTCATAAAGTGTTCACCCTTAGTTAGCACCGTTGCTAAAGCTTGTTGTTTCAAAGCACCACGTGATGATCGGGTGTGTTAGATTCTGCAAGTGTATACAACGTGAGCAAGCCAGATTTGCTCATGCAGAAACTAAGGTTTGATCTTGACGATCCTAGCATGTACAGACATGGCCTCAGGAACACGGATTACCGAAAGGTAGAGCATGAGTCATATAGTAGATATGATGAACATGTTGATTGTTCACCATTGAAGCTATATCAACTCTCGTGATGATCTGTTTTGATGTAGTGGATTTGGTTCGTGTGATCACTAAAACAATGTGAGGGATATTCTTTTGAGTGGGAGTTCACCTAGATTAATTTAATTATTAATTAGAACTCAATTTATCATAAACTAAATCAAAGTGAATTTGCATAGTTGTTGTAGTCATTGGCATCCGTTTACCACCTTGCGCTTAGTTATAATTGAGATGATAGAACTATAGAATTCTGGTTAGTTACTCTACGAACTGGTATCGTATTGTTTTGAAGTGTTAATCTAAAGTTTAAAAGTCCTATTGCAAACTTTCAGTAAGTTCCGGTTACTCCATGAAGTTTAATAATTAGTATTAAATCAAGAGTAACAATTCCAAGTGTTAGTATATAAGTATCATGTTTGTCTCCATGATTCTTGATATTCAAAGGATTCTCCTAATATCAAGGTTATCTAAGGATCTGAAAGAGTTGTTTCAGAAACCATGATTTGTGGAATATATTGTGATATCTGAAACGAAGTTTTGGTTGCAACATGATAGAGTATAATATGGCTAAAGTCATGTTCTCATATTTGATGATAATTTGCAAAAGGTTGGAGACACTACTTGTCCTAATCCTCCAAAAGGTTTTGGAGAGCAACATTATACTTGCGATTCACCGTTACAAGCTAAAAGTAGCTTAATCATGGATAAATCCATAATGAGGGTGAATATTTGATGTAGGTAAAATGTTTACTACACCAAGAAGATTACTAAATAAAGGAATTTGAAAGAACACCAAACATTTGATGATGGTGATCTACTTCAAAGTGCAAGTCCAAAGACATTGGTATTTAACTATACATGTTTTGGACTATGTGTCATATGTATGACTCCACTATTGATATTGATAGATTCTTTCAAACAGAAAAGGAAATACTGAAAGAGAATCTCATAAATATATGGCAGAAAAAGAAAAGACTAGAATTGTTCAGTTTAAGTATATAGATGATATACATGTTATGGCTATATTCTTTGCTTATTAAACAATGTGGTTCTTAAGTATTTGATACTGAATTTGTTGGTGTGAATCGTCATACGAAACAACACAATTCATGAACTACAATGGCCTAAGTAACTAGCAAAAGAATATGTGATGATGTTCATCGAGAACAAATAAAGGGTTATTGTGTTGCTCGTTAAAACATCAAAGCTTGCCTTCAAGATTTGTTTTATCAGGTATTATGAGAACAAAAGGGTTGTTCAAAATAATTGCCGTAATCCATAAAAGATGGATGATTCACAAATCTCGTTGGAGAAATCACATCCATAAAACTAGTGCTAAAAATGTCGAAAGACAAATTGATTGAAAGATCACTTAGGAAGTGACATCGCAGTTTAAATTATATTGGAAAGAAAACATGAAGAAACTCCATATGGATGGAATTTTGGAGTCTGTTTGATTTTGATCAAATGACGCTTGTGAAACTTTCCTAGAGATAATTAAAACTTCGTTCATAGGCTAAAAGGGAACGATAGACTAGCTTATTGGAACTTGTACATATTGTTGTATGAAGTCCATTATGTATAGTCAAGAGCGATGGATTTCAACTTCATGTGCTTTCTCCGAAAATTTGAGTGAATATATGAATATTTACTTAATAAGGATGAAGTGTGAAATATTTGAAAAAGTTCAAAGACTTTCGAGACGAAGTGCAAAATCATTGTAACAAGAATATAAATAGTTTATGATAAGATGATAAAGGAAGATATTTGAGTTACAGAGTTTAGCATAATACCTAAGATTTAAGGAATCGTTCCGTGGATTTGCATTTTCCCGAAACACCATAAGAGTATGGAGCGTTCGAGATATGTAATTAAACCTTGTTTGACATGGTAAGATCGAAGGTGTAATTCATAAAACTGTCATTATATTTTAAAGATTAAAAGCTTTAGAGATTACCGTTTTTCCACTGAAAAGAACTCCATCATAATCCGTTGAAATGACACCATATAAAGTTATGGTTTGGGATAAAACCCAAGTAGTCCTTTCTTAAAACATTGGTATGCTATGCATAAGAAAGATGTGTGCAACCAAAGTCGGATGAACCTGTCTTTGTATAAACTGTTAAGTATTCCTCCATAAACACCGGAGACAAAAGTGTTTGTCGCTTAGAACGTCAAGTTTCTTTGGGAAGGAATTTTTCGTGAAAAGAAAAGTGGGAGGACAATAGAACTTTGATAAGGTTAAAGGAACCTTAGCTATATGTGCAAAGTTGCGCAGCGCCGAAAAGTGTTCCGGAGGCAGCAATAATGCTCATGGCTCGCGTACTTCAAAGGTTGTGGTCACGGAGATCTAAGTTCCTATTGAAACAAGTAGGTCGGATGAACAATCAAATACCAAGATTTGAGAGTTAAATCATTATTTGACAATAATGATCCGACTACGTACAAAGAAGCGATGATGAGCCCTGACTCCGTCAAATGGCTTGAAGCCATAAAATCCGTGATAGTTCCATACACGAAAAATCAAGTTTTGAACTTGAAGGACCCTCGAGAAAGGTGTAAGACCTTACAGTTGTGTTTGGATCTATAAATAAATAGACATGGATGTTGCACATCTATGAAATAGTCGACATGTTGGGAAAGAGTTCACAACAATGTTCAAAGGTTGACTATGACAAGATCTGATCTTTCATAGCGATATTTAGTCTAGACGGATTAATGTAGCAACCACTACATATAATTTGTTATATGGTAGTTGAATAAACAAAACAAGTTCTTCTAATAGAATTGTTACCTAGGACATGTGCGTAACACGGTCCATAGGGTTTTGTTAATTCAAAGGATGCTAAAAGCATATGCAAACTTCAATGGTTAAAGTGAGCATCGCGGAGTTGGAATCTTCACTGTGATGAAACTATTAAAAATGTTTAAAAGTTCATTAGAGACGATGAAGATGCTTGCATTTGCAAGAAATTAAGTGGGAGCGCTAAGACATGTTTCTAATACATTATGTGGAAGACATATTGTTGATTGGAAATAATGTATCTTTTATTAACACATATTAAGAATTTCATCCCGATGAAAGACTTAGGCAAAACCCAAATATTTGGCATCAATAGACGCTAATATGGTTGTGCCAGAAGTACATAGACAAAGATATTGAATGAGTTCAATATATAAACTACAAGAGAGGTTCTTGTCGCACAGAAAGGATTGAATGAGTTCAATGTTGATGATATATTCAAGTGTATTGACATTTGGTAAAATGAAACAAATAATCAAGTATAGATTGATACTTGATGTATGAAATCACAAAGAGTAATTATATCAATCATACTGTGATATGTACAAATCCAGATATGTCCTATGCTCTAAATGTTGTGAGCATATACCAGAATGATTCGTAAGATGATCATTGGACAATAGTAAGGATATTCTTATGATCTTTTGGAAGAACTAAGAGTATAATATTTGTAGAAGTGACAAATAGATGGTTAGTTCATTGTAATAGTACTACATTGATGCTAGTTTTGTCACAAAGTACAAATTAAGTTTATCTCAATCTAAACTAAGGGTGGCACAATATAATGGAAAGTGAGTTCCATAATGAATTTGGATGAGTTTGAAAGTTAAGACATTGTGACAGATACTACAACAAAAGGCTAAGTATATGACTGTTATTTTAGCAGCAAAAGAGGGCATTTGTGTCAAGTAGTTTGTTATCAAACTAGGTGTAGTTCACAGTGGGATAATACTATGAAGATATATTGTGCGACAATATTATCAACATGTTTTAACCCCAAAGAGCTAAAGGTCACACCGAAAGACCAAATTTATACAAAGCCATCTCATTAGAGAATGAGTGATGCGTAGAGACGCAAAGACATGCAATTACACACGGACCTGGAAGTGTCAGATCCGGAGATCAGTTGACCACTAGCAATCGTGTACATACAACACTGGAAAGCCATAGGTGTTGAATACACAAAGGTTTGAAACTAGATTATTGACTCTAGTGCAAGTGGGAGACTGTTGGAGATATGCCCAAGAGGCAATAATAAAGTGGTTATTATCATATCTTCACACTTATGATAAATGTTTACATACCATGCTATAATTGTATTAACCGGAAACATTAATACTTGTGTGATTTGTAAACTAAAATAAGAGTCCCTAGTAAAGCCTCTTGTTAAACTAGCTTGTTGGTTAATATATGATCATGGTTTCCTGATCATGAACATAGAGATGTTATTAACAACAGGATCATATCGTTAGGAGAATGATATGGTGGACATACTCCTATAGATAAGCGTAGCATAAAGATCAAGTCATTTCAATAGTTCAATTGCTATATGCTTTCTGATACATAGTAACCTAATTCCTTCGACCATGAGATCATGCTGATCACCTTTTCCGGATGGATGCTTTGATGTCATCAAACACCACACCGTAACAGGGTGGCTATAAAGGTGGCATTGAGTGTTCAGAAAGTATTGGTTGAAACACATGGATCAAGAGTGGGATTTGTCCATCCATATGACGGATAGATATACTCTGGGCCCTCTCGGTGAAATGTCATCCAATTAGCTTGCAAGCATGTGACTGGCTCACAAGGGATCACATATCACGGGAACGAGAAAAGAGTACTTATCGGTAACGAGGTTGAACTAGGTATGCAGAGATACCGACGATCATAACCTCGGATAAGTAAACTATCGTGAGGCAAAGGGAAATTGGTATCGTATGTAAGTGGTTCATTCGATCGCAAAGTAATCGTAGAAATATGTGGGAGCCATATGAATTTCCAGATTCCTCTATTGGTTATTGTTCGGAGAAGTGTCTCGATCATGTCCGCATAATTCACGAACCGTAGGGAGACACACTTAAGGATTCGACGTTGTTTGAGTAGTTATGGTATTATGAGAAAGAGACCGAATGTTGTTCGGAGTCTCGGATGGGATCCGGGATATCACGAGGTTATATGGAATGGTCCGGAGAATAAGATTCATATAAGGAAAGTCCCGTTTCGGAGTTCGGGAATGATTCCGGTGTTTTCATCGGGAATGTTCTAGAAGGTTCCGAATTGTCCGGCACTCCGGGGGGGAGGGTACATGAATGTGTCATTACATATTGAATGATTGCATCATGTAATAAGTGTTCTTGCTGTTCCAAATAAAGGATTAAATTGAACCCTAAAACAGAAAAGTCAAATGGCCAGTTTTAAAGTGAAACGGCTAAAACAGGAAACTGTGGGAAACAAGCAAGAGGTGGTTGGAACCGACTTGGGGGAGGAGTCCCTCCAAGCCGGCACGCCAACCAAGGCCGACTTGGGGAGGGACTCCCCTCCCCTTGGCCGCCCCTCCCACCTATAAAAGGAGGGGCAGGACCTCCTCCTCTAGACACACAAGTTCCTATCCTCTAATCTCCGGTTTAGAGCCGTTTTGGTTTAGAGCTTCTAATTGCCCTAGCCTTCGGTTTAGAGCCTTCTAATTGGTGTGTCTAAAACCTAGACCACTAATAGATTTCTCATACTCCACCATACTCGCTCCGGCTTAAGGCGAAGCCCTGCGGGATCTCCCCTCTACTTCCGGTACCACGCCGTTGTGCTGCCGAAATCGCGAGGAGAGTGCTACAACCTCCGCTGCCTGCTGGAACAAGGGAGGGGAAGGTCTTCGTCGAGTACCGAACGTGTGACCGACTGCGGGAGCGCTGCCGGAACGTGGCGCCGGAAGGACCGTCTACGCGATCTTGAGATCGGAAAGAGTACGACTACATCACCCACGAGAATCTGCTCTCGTTAACCGCTTTGGAATCTTCGAGGGTAAGTTATTCCATCGACTCGTTGCTACAATCTAGTAGATAGATCTTGGCTTGTTTGTTTGTATGCGATAGAAATTTTTTGTTTTCCTTGCTACGAACCCCTACAGATAGTAATGTAAAGAGTTTTATGTGATGACAGGTTGTGCCGCTTGGATAGTTTACCATACTTGCCTTGTATACAACGGACTATATATTTGTTGTTGGAGGTGGATTGTAAGCCTACTGCAAGACAAGCCTCATAGCCCCAAGGTATTTATCTTGAGCTTATGGAGGAGATTTTAGTATGCATCTCATTGAATAGGATGTTGCTCATGTAGAAAGATGTTGCTGATGTCTAATCTAGTATGAGAGAATTGTTTCCTTTTGAGCACCTCAATTGCATAATTTTTATTTGTTTGTATTAGTCAATTGTTTCGTTCACAAAATTACTTGTGTATATTAAACTTAGTCAATTGTTGTGATTATTTTTTTTGTCCAAATGTCCCATGTATGTTGTTCACTCCGTTCTGCCCACACTTGTCATTTGGACTTGTCATCTTTTCATACTGGTGTGTCTTTAATTAACTGTATGAAAATCCAAAAATAGATGGATCCTCAAACTCTCAGTATTCTCATGCAATATTATTTCTTATCTCAGCCTTTAGGATAAATGCATGGCATACTTAAGTCTCCTTGATAGTTACTCCTGTTCTACCTCGCTAATACACTTGGGTGCTGATCGTTGGCAAGAATATAGCAGTTGTCGTGAGGAGAAACACCAGGACTAGCGCTTGGTCAGCTTGACAATGATCCTTCAACATTGATATCTTCATGTACATATATTGTTGGAGATATGCCCAAGAGGCAATAATAAAGTGGTTATTATCATATCTTCACGCTTATGATAAATGTTTACATAACATGCTATAATTTTATTATCCAAAAACATTAATACTTGTGTGATTTGTAAACATAAAAGAGTCCCTAGTAAAGCCTCTTGTTAAACTAGCTTGTTGGTTAATATATGATCATGGTTTCCTGATCATGAACATAGAGATGTTATTAACAACAGGGCCATATCATTAGGAGAATGATATGATGGACATACTCCTATAGTTAAGCGTAGCATAAAGATCAAGTCATTTAATATAGTTCATTTGCTATATGCTTTCTGATACACAGTAACCTAATTCCTTCGACCATGAAATCATGCTAATCACCATCACCGGAAGGATGCTTTGATGACATCAAACACCACACCATAACTGGGTGGCTATAAAGGTGGCATTGAGTGTTCGGAAAGTATGTGTTGAGGCACATGGATCAAGAGTGGGATTTGTCCATTCATATGACGGATAGATATACTCTGGGCCCTCTCGGTGGAATGTCATCCAATTGGCTTGCAAGCATGTGACTGGCTCACTAGGTATCACATATCACGATAATGAGAAAAGAGTACTTATCGGTAACGAGGTTGAACTAGGTATGCAGAGATACCGACGATCAAAACCTCGGATAAGTAAACTATCGTGAGATAAAGGGAAATTGGTATCGTATGTAAGTGGTTCATTCGATCGCAAAGTAATCGTAGAAATATGTGGGAGCCATGTGAATTTCTAGATTCCTCTATTGGTTATTGATCGGAGAAGTGTCTCGGTCATGTCCGCATAATTCACGAACCGTAGGGAGACACACTTAAGGATTCGATATTGTTTAGTAGATATGGAATGTTAGTAGGGATACCGAATGTTGTTCAGAGTCTCGGATGGGATCCGGGATATCACGAGGAGATCCGGAATGGTCTGGAGAATAAGATTCATATAAGGAAAGTCCGATTCCGGAGTTCGGGAAAGATTTCGATGTTTTCATCGGAGAGGTTCTAGAAGGTTCTAGAAGGTTCACCGGTCCGGAAGGGGAATGATCCATGAATTTGTCATGGATATGTGGAATGATTGGATCATATCCTAAGTGTAGGGTTCGCAGCATAGAAAACAAAAATTTTCCTACGATGTGAACTATATACCAAGATCTATATATACTAGTACAAACAACGGGCGGATGTATATCCGTAGAGAACATACCCTTGAAGACCGACAAAGCTTAACGAGTTCAACTCGTGGTTGATGTAGACGATCTCTTGCCGATCTCAAGATCGAGGAAGTCCTAGCGCCGCAAATCAGCAGCGCATCCGTGCTCGCACACACGTTCGAGGCACCGAGCAACCTCCGCCTCCTCGCTCCAGCGATGCAACGGAAGCACAACTCTTTCTTGCCGAATAGCCACCGGGAACATGTATCTCGCTAGTCCGAGACCATGGGGATAAATTCTAGAGGGGGAGAGAGATCCTTCACGAGGAGGTGTAAGAGACAAGTGAGGAGGGGGGCTCCTTTTATAGGAGGAGGGGGGAGCACCCAAGGGGTGGCCGCCGGCCATGGGGGCAGCCCCCTCCCCTCCTTCATTCATGTGGGTGGACACTCCACTCACAAAATGCCCTTTAAATTTCCTCCACTCAAAAGTCCACTCAAATTCCCATTAAATTTCCACCAAATTTAATGCAAACTCTCATTAAATAAAACTCTTTTATTTTATTAAGAATTTTGTCAATTACTTTAATGACAAACATTCACAAATAACCCCTTGCTAGAATTCTATTTCACATGCACAACCACTTTATGCAATTTCACCCGAAAACCTGTTTCGGTATCTAGTGAAATAAATTCCTGCGCTTGTTCATTCTTTCGGCATGAAACATTTGATCCAATTGGATGTTGGTGTCTCTTAAGTGTGTCACCCTACGGTTCGTGAATAATGCGGACATGATCGAGACCCCTCTCAGATCAATAATCAGAAGCGGGATCTGGAGACCCATACTGACTCCCACACATTCAACGATGACTTTCTTGTGATCGTCGGAACCTTTTACGCTAGTATCTTAATCCCTTTGTTTCACGATATATTACATGTCCGAGATTCGATCATTGGTATCTCCATACCTAGTTTGATCTCGTTACCGACATGCACTCTTTTCTCGTTCCTGTGATATAACATTCTAGTGATCAAATCACTTGCTTGCAAGCTAATCAATGTGATATCACCGAGAGGGCCCAGAGTATATCTATCCGTCATCGGGATGAACAAATTCCACTCTTGATCCATGAGCCTCAACATAACACTTTATTAGTTCTGAATCCATCTTTATAATCACCCTGTTACGGTGTGACGTTTGATGTTATCAAGAAACTCTTCCGGTGTTAGTGATTGACATGATCTCATGGTCTAAGGATTAGGATCACTTCGTAAGTTGTTATAGCAATATAAACTCAATGACTTTGATCGTAATGCTATACTTCGGATGAGTGTTCATCACATCATTACACTAATGTTGTGATCCCTTTATTAACAACATCCAATGTCCATGATCAGGAAACCTTGATCATCTTGTTAATCAACGAGCTAGTTTATGAGAGAGGCATAACTAGGAACTTTCTGTTTGTTTATTAAACACACATGTATTAACGTTTCCGTATTAATACAATTATAGCATGCAAAATAAACATCTATCATATACTTGGAATACACATAATAAACACTTTATTATTGCCTCTCAGGGCATATTCCCTTCACTAAGTCACTTGGTGTTGGCATTTGCAAGAGAGAAATGAAGCTCTAAACTGAAAGTCAGACGGGAAGTTTGAAAAGTCAAACTGGAACAATGGTTTCCTAGTGGAAGAAGAAACAAGTCCTTCTCTCAACCCAACTTGGGTTTGGGTTTGGATTCAAACACACCCCTCCCAAGGCTGCCCCTCCCTCTCATAAATAGAAGGGGAGGGCTGCCCCAACACCACAAGAGCCAAGCCCTCCCCACACCCGCGCCACCGCCACCGCCACCGCTCGCCGCCGGTTCGTCCCCGCCGCCCTAGCCGCCGCCGACACCTCCTCCTCCTCCCGGTCATCTAAACCCTAGATCTCCGGGAAACCCTAATCCACCATAACTCGCACCGGCTTAGGCGAAGCCCTGCGGGATCTTCCCTCTACTTCCCACACCATGCCGTCGTGCTGTCGGAATCAAGAAGGGAGAACTACAACCTCCGCTGCCTGCTAGAACAAGGGAGAGGAAGGTCTTCATCGAGTACCGTACGTGTGACCGACTGCGGAAGCGCTGCCGGAACGCAGCGCCGGAAGGATCGTCTACGTGATCTTGAGATCGGCAAGTGTACGACTACATCACCCACGAGAATCCGCTCTCGTTAACCGCTTTGGAATCTTTAAGGGTGAGTGCTTCTATCGACTCGTTGCTATAATCTAGTAGATAGATTTTGGCTTGTTTGTGTGCATGCAGTAGAATTTTTTTGTTTTCCATTCTACGAACCCCTATAGTGGTATTAGAGCCGTGTCTATATGTAGATCTGTTGCACGAGTAGAACACAATGGTCATTGTGGGCGCTGGTGCTTTTTATCAATTGCTTCTTGTGTACTTTGCATGTTGCGGTATGGTGGGATGAAGCGGACCAGGCTAACCTTACATGACATCGTTCATGAGACTTGCTCCACGCTCGACATGCAACTTGTATTGCATAAGTGGCTTTGCGGGTGTCTGTCTCTCCCATTGTAGTAAAGAATCAATTTACAACGGGCACTTGATAGTTGAAGCATCAACATTGTGGTTCTTGTTCATAAGTTAGAACGACACTTATTGAAAGCCCCAAACCACGTAAAACATGCAAAGAAAATTAGAGGCGTCTAACTTTGTTTTGCAGGGGTGTGCTGGGATGTGATATGGCCATGATTGTGATTATATATGATGTATGCAATGTTTCTTATTGTAAGTCGGCAACCGACAGGAGCCATATGGTTGTCTTTTAAATTCCGTTAAGACCCGCGTGTCTATTATTCAAAGTACTTGTAATAGTTGATGCTGGTGGACGACAACCATGAAGCGGCGCCATTGACCTTGATGCCATGCCGGTGATGATGGAGATCATGTTCATGCTTGAAGATGGTGATCGGAAGCACAAGAAGAAAGGCCATATCATATCACATATTTTGAATTTCATGTGATGTTAATCCTTTTGTGCATCTTGTATTGCCTAGTTCGCGACGGTAGCATTATAAGATGATCCCTCTAGCACAAAAATTTCAAGTTATAAAGTGTTCATCCTTAGTAAGCACTGTTGCTAAAGCTCGTTGTTTCGAAGCACCACGTGATGATCGGGTGTGTTAGATTCTGCGAGTGTATACAACGGGAGCAAGCCAGATTTTCTCACGCAGAAGCTAAGGTTTGATCTTGACGAGCCTAGCATGTACAGACATGGCTCGGAACACGGAGTGCCGAAAGGTAAAGCATGAGTCATATAGATGATATGATGAACATGATGATTGTTCGCCTTTGAAACTATATCATGTCACGTGATGTTCGGATTTGGTGTAGTGAATTTGGTTCGTGTGATCACTAAAACAATGTGAGGGATATTGTTTTGAGTGGGAGTTCAACAGCAATATGATTAAAAGTGGAACACTATTTATCATAAATTAAATCAAAGTGAATTTGCATAGTTGTTGTAGTCACTGGCATCCGTTTACCACCTTGCGCTTAGTTATAATTGAGATGATAGAACTACAGAATTCTGGTTAGTTACTTTACGAACTGGTATCGTATTGTTTTGAAGTGTTAATCTAAAGTCTAAAAGTCCCATTGCAAACTCAGTAAGTTTCGATTACTCCATGAAGTTTAATAGTTGGTATTAAATCAAGAGTAACAATTCCAGTGTTAGTATATAAGTATCATGTTTGTCTCCATGATTCTTGATATTCAAAAGCTGGTTTCAATATCAAGGTAATCTAGGAGTTGAAAGAGTTGTTTCAGAAACCATCATGTATGGAAGATATTGCGATATCTGAAATGATGTTTTGGTTACAACATGATAGAGTATAATATGTCAAAGTTTATGTTCTCATATTTGATGAGAATTTACAAAAGGTTGGAGACACTAGTTGTCCCAATCCTCCAAAAGGTATTGGAGAGCAACATTATACTCGCGATTCACCATAATAAGCTAAAGTAGCTTGATCATGAATAGTTCCATGATAAGGATGAATATTTGATGTAGGTAAAATATTTGCTACACTAAAAGATTACTAAAGAATGGAATTTGAAAGAACACCAAACATTTGATGATGGTGATCTGCTTCAAAGTGCAAGTCCAAAGACATTGGTATTTAACTATACACGCTTTGGAATATGTGCCATGTGTATGGCTCCACTATTGATGTTGATAGATTCTTTTAAACAGAAAAGGAAATACTGAAAGAGAATCTCATAAATATATGGCAGAAAATAAAAGACTAGAATTGTTCAGCTTAGGTATATAGAGGATATACGTGTTATGGCTGTATTCTTTGCTTGTTAAATAATGTGGTTCTTAAGTATTGGATAATGAATTTGTTGGTATGAATCGTCATACGAAACAACAGAATTCATGAACTACAATGGCCTAAGTAACTAGCAAAATAATATGTGATAATGTTCATCGAGAACAAATAAAGGGTTATTGTGTTGCTCGTTAAACATCAAAGCTTGCCTTCAAGATTAGTTTTATCAGGTATTATGAAAACAAAAGGGTTGTTCAAATAATTGCCGTAATCCATAAAAGATGGATGATTTACAAATCTCGATGGAGAAATCACATCCATAAAACTAGTGCTAAAAAAGTCAAAAGACAATTTGATTGAAAGATCACTTAGGAAGTGACATCGCCGTTTAAATTATATTGGAAAGAAAACATGAAGAAACTCCATGTGGATGGAATTTTGGAGTCTTTTGATTTTTGATCAAATGACGCTTGTGAAACTTTCCTAGAGATAATTAAAACTTCGTTCATAGGCCAAAAGGGAACGAATGACTAGCTTATTAGAACTTGTACATATTGTTGTATGAAGTCCATTATGTATAGTCAAGAGCGATGGATTTCAACTTCATGTGCTTTCTCCAAAAAATTGAGTGAATATATGAATATTTACTTAATAAGGATGAAGTATGAAACATTTGAAAAGTTCAAAGACTTTCAAGATGAAGTGCAAAATCATTGTAACAAGAATATAAATAGTTTATGATAAGATCATAAAGGAAGATATTTGAGTTACAAGTTTAGCATAATACCTAAGATTTAAGGAATCGTTCCGTGGATTTGCATTTCCCGAAACACCATAAGAGTATGGAGCGTTCGAGATATGTAATTAAACCTTATTTAACATGGTAAGATCAAAGGTGTAATTCATAAAACTGCCATTATATTTTAAAGATTAAAAGCTTTAGAGACTACCGTTTTTTCATTGAAAAGAGCTCCATCATAATCCGTTGAAATGACACCATATAAAGTTATGGTTTGGGATAAAACCCAAGTTGTCCTTTCTTAAACATTGGTATGCTATGCATAAGAAAGATGTTTGCAATCAAAGTCGGATGAACCTGTCTTTGTATGTTATTTCGAATAACTGTTAAGTATTCCTCCATAACACCGAAGACAAAAGTGTTTGTCGCTTAGAACGTCAAGTTTCTTTGAGAAGGAATTTTTGGTGAAAAGTTAAGTGGGAGGACAATAGAACTTTGATAAGGTTAAACGAACCTTAGCTATATGTGCAAAGTTGCGCAGCGCCGAAAAGTGTTCCGGAGGCAGAAACAGCGCTCATGAATCAAGTGCCTCAAAGGTTGTGGACACGGAGATCTAAGTTCCTATTGAACCAAGTAGGTCGGGTAAATAATCAAATACCAAGATTTGAGAGTAAATTATTATTTGACAATAATGATCCGACTACATGCAAAGAAGCGATGATGGGCCCTGACTCCGTTAAATGGTTTGAAGCCATAAAATCCGTGATAGTTCCATATATGAGAGATCAAGATTTGAACTTGAAAGACCCTCTGAAAAGGTGTAAGACCCTACAGTCGTATTTGGATCTATAAAGAAATAGACATGGATGTTTCACATCTATGAAATTATCGACATGTCGGGAAAGAGTTCACGACAATATTTGACTATGACGAGATCCGATCTTTCATTAAGCGATATTTAGTATAGACGGATTAATATAGCAACCACTACATATAATTTTGTTATGTGGTAGTTGAATAAATAAAACATGTTCTTCTAATAGAATGGTTACCTAAGACGTGTACATGACACGGTCCAAAGGGTTTTGTTAATTCAAAGGATGCTAAAAGCATATGCAAACTTCAATGGTTGAAGTAAGCATCACGGAGTTGGAATCTTCACTATGATGAAACTGTTAAAAGAGTTTAATTTCATCGGAAACGATGAAGATGCTTGCATTTTCAAGAAATTAAGTGGGAGCGCTAAGACATGTTTCTAATACATTATGTGGAAGACATATTGTTGATTGGAAATGATGTATCTTTTTATTAACATAGGATAAGAATTTCATCTCGATGGAAGGCTTAGGCAGAACCCGAATATTTGGCATCAATGTCTATATGGATAAATAGTGACGCCAATATGGTTGTACCAGAAGTACATAGATGAGATATTGAATGAGTTCAATATAGAAACTACAAGAAAGGTTCTTGTTACACAGGAAGGATTGAATAAAGATTTAAGTATTTTTGATACTTGATAGATAAAATCACAAAGAGTATTTTATCAATCATGCTGTGATGTGTACAAATCCAGATATATCCTATGCTCTAAATGTTATGAGCGTATACCAGAATGATTCATAAGATGATTATTGGACGATAGTAAAGATATTCTTATGATCTTTTAGAAGAACTAAGAATATATTATTTTGTAGAAGTGACAAATAGATGGTTAGTTTATTGTAAAAGTATTATATTGATACTAGTTTTGTCACAAAGTACAAATTAAGTTTATCTCAAATCTAAACTAAGTGTGGCATAATATGATGGAAAGTAAGTTCCATAATGGATTTGGATGAGTTCCAAAGATAAGACATTGTGACAGATACTACAACAAAAGGCTAAGTATGTGACTGCCATTATAGCAGCAAAAGAGGGCATTTGTGTCAAGTAGTTTATTATCAAACTAGGTGTGGTTCACAGCGGGATAGTACTATGAAGATATATTGTACGACAATATTATCAACATGTTTTAACCCCAAGGAACTAAAGGTCTCACCAAAGGACCAAATTTATACAAAGCCATCTCATTAGAGAATGAGTGATGCGTAGGGACGCAAAGACATGCAATTACACACGGACCTGAAAGTGTCGGATCCGAAGATGAGTTGACCACTAGCGATCATGTAAATACAACACCGGAAAGCCATAGGTGTTGAATGCACAAAGGTTTGAAACTAGATTATTGACTCTAGTGCAAGTGGGAGACTGTTGGAGATATGCCCAAGAGGCAATAATAAAATGGTTATTATCATATCTTCACGCTTATGATAAATGTTTATATACCATGATATAATTGTATTATCCGGAAACATTAATACTTGTGTGATTTGTAAACATAAAAGAGTCCCTAGTAAAGCCTCTTGTTAAACTAGCTTGTTGGTTAATATATGATCATGGTTTCCTGATCATGAACATAGATATGTTATTAACAATAGGGTCATATCATTAGGAGAATGATATGATGGACATACTCCTATGGTTAAGCGTAGCATAAAGATTAAGTCATTTAATATAGTTCATTTGCTATATGCTTTCTGATACATAGTAACCTAATTCCTTCGACCATGAGATCATGCTAATCACCATCACCGGAAGGATGCTTTGATGACATCAAACACCACACCGTAACTGGGTGGCTATAAAGGTGGCATTGAGTGTTCAGAAAGTATGTGTTGAGGCACATGGATCAAGAGTGGGATTTGTAAATCCATATGACAGATAGATATACTCTGGGCCCTCTCGGTGGAATGTCATCCAATTAGCTTGCAAGCATGTTACTGGCTCACAAGGGATCACATATCACGGGAACGAGAAAAGAGTACTTATCGGTAACGAGGTTGAACTAGGTATGCAGAGATACCGACGATCAAAACCTCGAATAAGTGAACTATCGTGAGACAAAGGGAAATTGGTATCATATGTAAGTGGTTCATTCGATCGCAAAGTAATCGTAGAAATATGTGGGAGCCATATGAATTTCCAGATTCCTCTATTGGTTATTGATTGGAGAAGTGTCTTGGTCATGTCCGCATAATTTACGAACCGTAGGGAGACACACTTAAGGATTCGATGTTGTTTAGTAGATATGGAATGTTAGTAGGGATACCGAATGTTGTTCGGAGTCTCGGATGGGATCCGGGATATCATGAGGAGATCCGAAATGGTCCGGAGAATAAGATTCATATAAGGAAAGTCCGATTCCGGAGTTTAGGAAAGATTCCGATGTTTTCATCGGAGAGGTTCTAGAAGGGTCTAGAAGGTTCACCGGTCCGGAAGGGGAATGATCCATGAATGTGTCATGGATATGTGGAATGGTTGGATCATATCCTAAGTCACTTGGTGTTGGCATTTGCAAGAGAGAAATAAAGCTCTAAATTGAAAGTCAAACGGGAAGTTTGAAAAGTCAAACTGGAATAATGGTTTCCTAGTGGAAGAAGAAACAAGTCTTTCTCTCAATCCAACTTGGGTTTGGGTTTGGATTCAAATCCACCTCTCCCAAGGCTGCCCCTCCCTCTCATAAATAGAAGGGGAGGGCTGCCCCAACACCACAAGAGCCAAGCCCTCCCCACACCCGCGCCGCCGCCGCCCGCGCGCCCAAGCCGCCGCCGCCTCGCGTCGCCGCCGGTTCGTCGCTGCCGCCCTAGCCGCCGCCGACACCTCCTCCTCATCCCGGTCATATAAACCCTAGATCTCCGGGAAACCCTAATCCACCATAACTTGCACCGGCTTAGGCGAAGCCCTGCGGGATCTTCCCTCTACTTCCGACACCACGCCATCGTGCTGCCGAAATCAAGAAGGGAGAACTACAACCTCCGCTGCCTGCTGGAACAAGGGAGAGGAAGGTCTTCATCGAGTACCGTACGTGTGACCGACTGCGGAAGCGCTGCCGGAACGCAGCGCCAGAAGGATCGTCTACGCGATCTTGAGATCGGCAAGTGTACGACTACATCACCCACGAGAATCTGCTCTCGTTAACCGCTTTGGAATCTTCAAGGGTGAGTCCTTCTATTGACTCGTTGCTACAATCTAGTAGATAGATCTTGGTTTGTTTGTGTGCATGCGGTAGAAATTTTTTGTTTTCCATACTACGAACCCTTACATAGATAACCTCATGTTAGAGATGATCTGTTCTGAACATATACAGCAATACGGTAGACATGCAGCTGCATGGCCTTTTGACATGACTGAAGTGTAGTATTTGTATTCATCTCTTTTGTTGAAATCTTGTATTCTGAGAGTTATATTTGTAAAATTCCATGCGTTCTCTCTTTTCTAAATAAAATATTGGTTATTTATACTATAAAAAAAGGTAGAAAATTGGTACCTGACGGTAAAACCTGACAAGTGGGACTAGCTCAGAAAATTAAATGAAAAAATGAAATACTTGAAAAAAATTACAAGGCCCAACAAGAAATGGACAGTAAAAAGGCTAAGGCCCAAAAAGTAATGGATAGTAAAAGGTCCAAAAGCATAGAAAGAAAAAAGGCCGAATTATTGGACTTGACCCATATAGATCACAGAAACGGACCGGTCTGATTTTGACTTGCGACGATCTAATATTTTCACGATTTTGCCACGTAGGCTTTGCCACGTAGTATCTGACGTGGAGAGGCTAGACAACGCGTGATGATATTGGATTTTCATAGAGGTTATGGCGATCCAATATCGTTATAGACGATTTCACAAAAAACGTCGTTGTATGCAATTACTGATGCTCAGTTTTTGACTATATGTTTTTCGTCATAAGATCGTCATATATTGTAAACAATGACGATTCAGTGACGAAAATTAAGGGTCATGTATCAACAGATTCCTTGTAGTGCAACGATCGCGGACGCAACCCCGGAGACATCGAAGAACTGATAGTCCATCTTTGTCGCGGACATGCCGGCACCAGTCAACCTATGCGGTGAAATGTCCGACGAGCCGCCCACCTCCGACGACATGGTATGGTCGCGACATTTATTTGACATTGCCGGTATACTGCTCTCGCCGCTTTATGATGGCCAAACTGGGTGTAGGATTTCGTGGCCAACGATGCCGAGGACAACATGCATGTCCGGATGGCACCCGCCGGGTTCGGGTCTGGGTCCTGCCCCCCATACCCGTACCCACCCCATTTCCCCACCCCGCGACCCGCCCCCGATTACATCGGCGGGTACAAATCCCCACCATACCCGTCACCCGTCGGGTAAACAGGCCCCAACGAGTATTTTTACCCGCAAAAAAATGACGACAATTAGGCATTTTTAATAATAGTTTCATAGCAAAATAGACTAGACAACAACAAATAATACACTCAGCAACAATACATGTGGGATTTGCTTGACAGCTAACACTTACATGTGGGGTCCACTTATCATATGCGGGTACACGGGTATGCGGGTTCGGGTCTGGCACCTCCATACCCGCCTCCACTAGACCCGGTGGGTATGATTTCTAACCACTAATTAGCCCCGTGGGTATTTTTTCTTACATACCCGCCCCATTTAAAGGGGGTCCTGTTGGGTATGCGGGTATCGGGTACCCATTGCCATCCATACATGCATGACATGATCAACGAGGGTGGCGACGGCTATGCCGATAACGAAGAGACCCAGCAAGATGCCTACAACATTGCAGACGAGTCATTGTTTGAAAATGATGGCACTTCCATGGGATAGGGGTCAAGCCCGCTTCGTTGGACCCTTCACTTGCGGCATCACTTGTCTACACCAAGAAGTTGAGCCAACGAACCTCGAGCTACACCACCGACGATGAAACGATCCTATGCAAGGCATGGATGGAAATTCCACAAGATCCACTATGCGGCGCCAAGCAAAAGGGATTTTCCTATTGGAAAAAGGTGGGCAATTTCTTCCATGAGCACAGGAAATTCGGGAAGGACGCCTTCTATAGCGATCAAAATGATCTCTCCCTCTCCAAGAGTTGGGGCACCATCCATGCCGAGTGTAGCAAGTTCCAAGGCTCGTATGAGATGGTGATGAAAAGGAAAATTAGCGGTATGATGCCGGTTGACATGGTAAAACCTTTTCCTCTCTTTGTCGATGTCTTGCATATGCATTGAGCCATTGTTGGCATCCATATGTGCAGTTCATGAAAGCAATGGAGCACTTCAAGAAGGTGAATGATAACAAAGCCTTCACGTTGTCCCATTATTGGATGTTGACCAAGGACTGCAAAAAATGGGAGACTAGCTATGTCCTTTGGAAACAAATGGACAATAGTAAGAAGGGCAAGAGAAATGCTTCGACAGGCGGTGTCGTCGACCTAAACGACGGCGATGACGAAGGCTTCATGAACCCTACAGGCGACGGGACTCCTGCCCGTGACCACCGGCCTGGAGGCCACAAGGCTACGAAGGCTGAAACCGCCCGCCAAGCTGGTTCCTTGGCATTTTAGAAGACCTTGAGGAAGATCCTGAAGAAGGAATATGCCATCGCCGAGAGGGAAGAGAGGCGGCGTAAAGAGAAAAAGTCCACCGCCAAGACCTTTGTCGAGCTCCAACGAGGTCGATCAAGGGGGAGGACGCCAAGGCTAGGCTAATGGATATCGAGCCCAAGAAAAAGGCGAAGGAGGCTGATGCCAAGGCCAAGGAGGCTGAGGCCAGGTCTAGGGTGGTGGAGGCAGAGGCGAAGGCTAAGGAGGCCGAAGCCAAGATCGTGACCGAGGAGAATGCTCTCGTGCTCACTGACCTGGATACCATCACTGACCTGATCGCGATGCTTGAACGGCACTAGCTACGTCGAATGCAACTTTTTAGACAGACAAGCTGTCATTTTTGGGACATTGTGTATGATATTATTCTGTTTTGCACATTTTAGATCATTGGCTACTTGTTGGCGAAGCCCAAAGAGCGATGCCACACGTGTGTCATATTATTTGATAGTTAATTTGTATGTTATTTTCTAGTCAATTTTAACTGATTGACAAGGCCTTAGCCAGCGATGGCGCCAAAAAAATGGCAGAGCTAATAAATAGGTCGCATCGCTGAACGCGAATGGCCGAATAGACCGAACCACGACCTAAAATTAATCCTGGCTCAACCTAAAGACAAGAACCGACGGTTTAGGTCGGCCCATGCCCTTACTCCACCCGTGGCTGTAAAGAAAATGTCCTTTTTCCCACGGATTATTTTGTTGCACACACATTGTACCCCAACCAATTAGGTCTTTATAAACATTGTTTCAGCTTGAATAAAAAGGCCAGAATGTTCTAAAAAAAAAATTTACTCCTCCCGTTGCTGTGATCATGTCAAGCTTGTATATATATAGCCCCGACTGTCCTGCTCCTCCTGATACTGTGCCTTCCAAACCGAACCAACTCATTGACGGCAAGGGTCACTTGCAGTCGATCGCCATGAGCAGAGGAGGGTTCGCCGCCACCGACCGCGCACACGGCTATGGGGGCGGCAGCGTGACGATCTCCGTCGTGGTCTCACCTGCCTCATGGCCGCCTCCTGTGGCCTCATCTTCGGCTACAACATTGGCGTTTCAGGTGCGAACGTACTGCTTGCGTCTATTCATCACGAACACCTTCCATTTTCTCGGTTGGTTTTTCAGTCCTACTGCTACTCTTATGCTTCCAGTTAATGCAACAACTGCCAAGAAAATCCCCACAAATAATACTTTCTGAAAATTATATAATTTAGGCTTTATCTTTTTTGCGGGGATTTTTCTTTGGAAACTGCTCTATCAGGATTAAATCTAGCTCCTCCGTCAGTCTATCAGGTTCCGAACAGTTTCATCATTTTCGGGCTGGTGATAATAAATGAATAAAGACTGACTAGGATAATATACAGGCGTACAGCTATCTTTACGGGTGCAAGGATTTTGTAGAAATATTAGATGGCACGCACTTCTATGTTCAATACGAAGATATTATAGCTGACTAACCGCATATGTACATGGGTCAGTGGTTATTTTCTGCAAATAAAGTGTCAAAACTACTTTTTGGTGTTGGCAAACAGTACTCTTTATCAAACCTATCTCTGAGGCCGAGGTACAATATTCAACTTGGATGAGGTTGGCAAATGTCACGCTTCTTTAGTTCACTTTGTTGTGCGAGACGCGAAAATGCTGCAAATCGGCATCAACATTAAAAAGACAAAAGTGGATGCCAGAAAAAGTCCTAAAGTGAACAAAACAATATAATATAATATAATATAATTTAGGGTTTATTTTGGACCCCTTGCGGTCAACCAAACTGCTGATCATTGATATTATGTTTAATTATAACATGAAAATATGGACTTTAATTTCCAGTCAGAGTTAGAGAAAGAACTGTTCAAGTTTTTGTGGTTGAATGACAACCTCGTGAAGGGGAACTCGTCTTAACATTTTCAAACAAACGCTTTTCTTAGAACCAGGTTCGTGTATATAATTGTTTATCCGAGAACTAAGTTCGTTCACTGTGGAAATGGATCTCAGCCATCGACTTCTGAAGGACGTTCTTTTGAGAAATCTAAAGTATGAAATCAAAAGCTAAAGTGCTTTTTACCAAGAAGATTCTTTGCTCACTTTATAGCAGAGTCAAAGAGACGAAGAGTAGCCCATCAAATTCCATTATATTTTAAGGGAACGATTTTCCAAGATATCTATCTCACCCTAACTTGGATGTTAAGATATATGTCACTGGTGGCATGAATGCATGATTAACGCATGTATTCAAGACCACATGTCAGTCCGACAAAGAGTACCACATAAATTAACTTGCCTTACAGAAGAATCATATGAATAAACCCCCTTTTCCTTGCATAAACATGAGAATTTTATTAACTTGTAGTGTCAACATATATTGGGTAATATTTAATTATCTCATTTTTTATCAAAGCAGCAGAGTTTACAAGTGTATTAATACAACTCCTCCCCCTACCCTCATGTGTGCATCAACAATTATAATTAATCTCATAATCCATTTTATAAGTAGGCCAACCTTTTTTATTTTTATTCTCGGATAAACACATTTTCCCAAAGTCAGGACAAAGTAGTTTTTGTTCCCCTACCTCCTTACATTATAATGTGGCATCATTCCCAACCTGGTCCGCAAACGAGGAAACATGCTCTTCCCTTGTTCGTCCATTGAACCGACAATGGTTGGGGGACGGGACCCTTCTCCTTTTCTCTAGCTGTAAATTTAGGGTTAGGATTTGTGTTATTTTCAACGACGCTAGATGGCATAAGTGTTTCCCCAATCCCGCCTCTATCTCGGTCGCACCATGTCAATGAGGTCGAGGGATTAGTGGGAGGTTGTCATCCGTTGTTTCTGTAGAAAGTAGGAGCTGGTATCCCTAGGTGGGATGGCGGTGGTCGCCTTTGGCCATATCATCAATGTGCGACGGAGAATGGCCAAACAACAACCGGGAAGGAGGTTTGTCGGTGCCAGTTTCAGTACTCCAACTCAACAACAAATGGCGCTTCTAAGATGTGAGGAGCACAAGGACGATTCCTCGGTCGACACGCCACAAAAACTTCTGTTCTTTCTCGCATTTGGGAGATTACCCTCTCCCTTGGCCTTTTAAATATATATAATTATTATCTTCTATCAGCATATATTCGATACTAATAATTAATATTCTCTTAATGTATTTCACAGGCAGGCAGCTTTTCCTGTTTCAATTCTCCGACGGAAGTCATTCGCCCCTATTTATTCGCTAAGATGTCGCTTTCCCCACGCACTGTTCTGTTGCACACACACATGTACCCCCGACCAATTACTCCACTCTTCGCTGTGATCATGTCAAGCTTGTATATATAGCCGCAATCGTCTTGCTCCTGATACTGTGCCTTCCAAAGCCAACTAACTCACTGACGGCCAAGGGTCGCGCGCAGCCGCCATGGCCAGAGGAGGGTTTGCCGCGGTGGGCGGCGCCGGCGGCGAGCGCGAACGCGTCCACGGCTACAGCAGCGGCCGGGTGACGATCTCGGTCGTGGTCACCTGCCTCATGGCCGCCTCCTGCGGCCTCATCTTCGGCTACGACATTGGCGTCTCAGGTGCTTGCGTTTATTCATCACGAACACCTTCCATCCTCAGTTAGCACAAGGCATGAGTGCAGCTCAAGTCATGTATATTTTCTCTGTGGGAATTTCAGTCTAACCGATGCAACAACAGCAAATACTCCTGCTAACTTTTCTGGGTGATTAGAGTATAGGCTTATCTTTTTTTTTTTTTTTGCGAAAAAGAGTATAGGCTTATCTATTCATAGTAATTAAGCGGGAGAGGATACCACTCTTTTTGGGGATGGCTACCCTTATCAGGTTCTAATCTCCAAACAGTTTCATCATTTTGTGCCGGTGATCAAAACAAATAAAGACCCACTTCGATAGTACACAGCCTGTCTCTCTATGCTTAAGGCGCAAGGATTAGTAACATATCAGATAGGCACCC
Organism: Avena sativa; assembly: GCA_916181665.1. NCBI lineage: Eukaryota > Viridiplantae > Streptophyta > Magnoliopsida > Poales > Poaceae > Avena > Avena sativa. The sequence continues at coordinate 326,693,641 of OV702280.1, forward strand.
ACTTCTATGTTTGCTAGTCCAAAGAATATAGCAAGATATCAGCGCCGACTAACCCCATGTGTGCACATGCATCCGGATTGATTTAATCCATCAGTTTCGAACGGCGTTTGTCCTTATTAGTTGTCTAGCAATCTCCCTAGCTACAGACCAAGCAACCATTATTTTAATAAAGGCGTTCGGCGCAGACATTCGTTGACAAAAATTCAACTCCCACCCAATGCTAACAAAAAAAATGCTACTTTCCAAAAAAAAAATGCTTACAAAAAAACGCACATCTATAACTGTAAATTTTTCTTGCGTGTACCGTTCCATATGATGTAACATACGGCCCAAAAAATTCAACATTGGCCAAATATTTTTATAAAAGAAATATATACTATACTAAGCTTGATTGCGTGCTGTGTATTCAGTTTGACCCAATACGTAAGAGCTAGCAGACACATACACAAAGCATGATCTCGCTGTCTGTTCAAGCAGAGGCCGGAGAGTCGTTGTCCACTCTGAATTTTTGTTGTCAAGACAGAAATCACAGAATCTTCTTCTACAGATTGTTGTTTCACCATGAGATGGATGTAGCTGTAGAATCTTAGACCACCAGCCTTGGAGTAGTGTGCGTTGCTTGAGGGGGAAAGCTGAGAGGACATGACCATCCAGCAAGTAGCCAACTGCAAAGACGGCACGGCAGGAATCAGAACGTACGGCCGGGGCCTGTTAAACTAAAGCATTTTCAGTAGCTAGGTGAGAATCCAACACCTAGATCCTGGCCCCTACATACTGATCCTTAACACAATTAGCAATGGGATACAAAAAGAAGAAGACACTGAGATAAGGGCATGTCATGTGGTTTGGATTCTTTGGAACCTAGTCCATACAATGTCCACTAGCTAAGCATTATGTACAGATGCAGTTAGGGTCTAATCAGCAGTTTGTAGCTAGGCAGGGGGTACTCGCGACTACACAGTGCATGAAGGTTCCGGCCGAAAGCAAAAGTAAACCCCCACTGACACTGATTGAGCTAGTACCTAAATTGCCTTGTAACCTGCACGAAGTAAACGTGTGCAGGGCAGGAAAACAAGATAGCACTCGAGGGGTCGATCACAGAGCTGCCTGGAAACACGACACAGGGGTTTGTCAACTTTATGTACAGTATGTACGGCCCTTCTCCGAGAACACCGGACAAATTCACTGAACATGTTTGGTGCTGTCAGATTGTCATCGCACTGAGAGTCTAAGACACTATTGATCAGACATGATCGAGACATGACTATGCATATCCATTTAATTTGTCTTGGAGAAATATATTACTGTACTAAATGGAAATGACAAGTGGCTAAAATAAAGACTCCAATGCGGAATATTTAAGGTACTCTTAAGTCCACCCTTATGTCAGTGTCACGACTAACAAGGCGATTAAGTAGAACCGCAGGACGTTGAAAGGAATCAGAATATGCACATATGCCAATGTTCTTGATTTTGTATAGTGGGGATGTCGCTATCGGTACAGTATAATTGGTTGCGATCTCGGCAGATATGTATAGATATGTGTGATGTACTTCTGCTTGAAAAGGCGCCCTTGAAGAGCCCGTAGTATAATTTGTTGCGTATTCGTGCGTCGCTCTTTCGCTTTCAGCAACACTTCGTTCGGCATCACCAAGATTTTGTAAAATGGAATTATCTTCGCACGTGCAGCGTGATACCGATAGCTTCAACAAATTGCAGTGTACTGAATACTGATGATGAAATTTACAGGCGGCGTGACGCAAATGCAGTCGTTCCTGGAGAAGTTCTTCCCGGAGGTGCTGAGGGAGATGAAGGGCGCCAAGCGCGATGCCTACTGCAAGTACGACAACCAGATGCTCACGGCGTTCACGTCGTCCCTGTACATCGCCGGCATGCTGTCGTCGCTGGTGGCCAGCCGCGTCACCAGGAGGGTGGGCCGCCAGGCCGTCATGCTCACCGGCGGCGTCCTTTTCCTCGCCGGCTCCGTCGTCAACGCCGCCGCTCTCAACATCACCATGCTCATCCTCGGCCGGATGCTGCTCGGCTTCGGGGTTGGGTTCACCGCGCAGGTTTGTATTGTCCACCGATGTCAGTATTTTTCTGTCAGTTTCTATCAAAGAGCAGCGCTACCTTATTGGGCCTAGGAGCATGTAGTATTCGTTTATAGGCCTAGTTTGTACTTGTAAAACACGGCCCACTTGAGTTCAGATCAAACAATTTTTTTAGAAAATTCAGTTCAAACATTTCGGTACCCTCAAGTTCAAACATTTCGGCACACCCTACGCTCGATTCTCAAAAGCTTGCAATGACACATCATGGTTGACCACAGGCGGCTCCGTTGTATCTCGCCGAGACAGCACCGGCGAAGTGGCGCGGGGCCTTCACCACCGCCTACAACTTCTTCCTTGTCCTCGGCACACTGGCTGCGACCGTCACAAACTACTTCACCAACCGCATCCCGGGCTGGGGTTGGCGCGTCTCCCTCGGCCTCGCCGGCGTGCCGGCTACCATCGTCGTGCTGGGCGCCATCTTCGTTCCGGACACCCCCAGCAGCCTCGTCATGCGTGGCCACGCCGACAGGGCACGCGCCTCGCTCCAGCGCATCCGCGGCGCAGACGCGGACGTCGATAACGAGTTCAAGGACATCGTCGTCGCCGTTGAGGAGGCCCGCCGGAACAACGAGGGCGCGTTCGAGCGGCTACGCGGCAAGGGGTATCGGCACTACATGGTGATGATGGTGGCCATCCCCACCTTCTTCGACCTCACCGGCATGATTGTCATCTCCGTCTTCTCGCCAGTGCTGTTCCGGACTGTCGGGTTCAACAGCCAGAAGGCCGTCTTGGGCTCCGTCATACTCAGCCTCGTGAACTTGAGCTCCGTCGCCGTGTCCACCTTTGTCGTGGACCGCGCCGGCCGCAGGTTCTTGTTCCTCGTCGGAGGTATCGCCATGATGTTCTGTCAGGTACGTAACACAGACACACCGGCAATGGTTGCCACGTCACGTGTATGCTCGCGCGAACTTATACTAGTATTGCCTATTAATTCGTCGTCTGACTTGTTAAGGTGGCGGTGGCGTGGATACTGGCGGAGCATCTCGGCCGGCACCACGCGACGACGATGGCGAGGAACTACGCGTATGGGGTGCTGGCGCTGACGTGCATGTACACGTTCAGCTTCGGACTGTCGTGGGGGCCGCTCAAGTGGGTGGTGCCGAGCGAGATCTACCCCATGGAGATCAGGTCAGCGGGGCAGGCCATGACCATCTCCATCGCGCTCACCCTCTCCTTTGCACAGACACAGGTGTTCATCACCTTGCTCTGCTCCTTGAAGTACGCCATATTCTTCTTCTACGCCGGCTGGGTCCTGGTGATGACCATCTTCATGGCGGCGCTCCTACCGGAGACCAAAGGCGTGCCGCTGGAGGCCATGCGGTCGGTATGGGCCAAGCACTGGTACTGGAGGAGGTTCGTCAGGGATGCCAAGCTTGACAGCCAGGTCAACTGCTTGTAAAACGTATCATGGGTCATTGGGTCTAGCTGGTTAGTTAGTGTGAACTCAAATCATTGGCCAAACCGTATCCGGGTTTGTCTATGTCTCAGTTCGATTGTGATTTTGTTAAGTCGCAATCAACTGAGAAAGTTAAAAAAAAAAGTCTTAGGTGACCGAGACTTAAGAAAATCTTAGTCGACTGAGAAATAGCAAAACCGTATGCATTATGGTTGGCTCGCATACATCACAAAATTTATCATAGTTTGTCCTCCAAAGTTCAGAGTCTTTTTGTAAACCTGATGTACTAATCTCTCACTACCGAAAAATAGTTTTCGGCTGAGTGGACAAATTTTTGCCGAGTGTGTTTTGCCCCGAATGCCGAGTGTGATACTCGACAAAAAATCCTACACGGTAAATTTTATTCCTTCTTGCCGTCTCGAAAACTTGCTCGAATGCAACTTTTAGTTGGAGGCGCAGATAGATCATACTATAATAAGCAATCACAGAACACCGAGATTTGCTAACATGATTCAACGATCAACCCCGCAGTCACGTGCCATGCTTAACAGTCACTGTTCCCCATGTACTAATTGATATAGTACCATGGAAGAAAAGAAAGTATCGTGTCTAACCTTAACATGCTGCGTCTAATCTATTTTAACTACTTCGAGTGTCTTTATATATAGGTTTTATTAAGCATGTGTCCCTAGTCCGCGTCAAAATTGGTAGTGTGACACTATAATTCGACGAGTTATGGCTATGTCACTACCATCATCAAGACAAAAGAAAGTTACGACTGTGCCACTGGGCACCGTAAGCAAGTTGACGTGAAGTTCTGTCCCATTTTTTTGGTTTTGACTCGTTGAACCATTTATTAGACAGTTAACAGAGTAATTATTTTACTAAAGACCAAATGAAGCCTTTATTAGTTTTGTAATTAACATATTAATTATGACCATCTTCTTCCCGTTGTACGTTTTGGCCAGGGACCACACCGCCACCGATGAGCCCACCCCATGTGTCGCCATTGTGCCCTCCCCCTCCGCCGCCCCTGAACCCCTGGCCCTCCCTTTCCCACACCCTATGTCGCTGTTGTGCCCCCCCCCCTCACAGCCGTCTTCCCCGGCCATTCCCGGCCACTCCATGCTCGGATGATAGGTTGAATCGGTCCGCCTCTTTGCCCCAACGTCTATAGGGGAAGGAATCGACGGGTGACTCCCTCAGTCGATCTTGTCATCCTCGTCTCCTCCATGTTCGACCGAGGCGAATTCTTCATATCTGGCCTCTCCATCGATGGGGATGGGGGTGGAGGGATGTGAGCTCGTCTACAACGTGCGAGCGGCACAGGGGACACGGAGGGGACAATGACAGTGCAGGGGCCAAGTGGCGAGGGGGGAGGGGAAGGGACAGTACCAGCGCGGGAGGAGCAAGCAGCGCAGGGGGGGTGGGGGGTGGAACAACTATGCTGGGGGAGGTCGAGGCGGCGAACATCGCAGGGGACAGGGAGGGGACCATCGCGTCTCAGCTGGCAGGGATGCAGGGGGGGTCGGCATGAACGCAGACGGCTCAAGGGCGGGGCACGGCGCAGACAGCCAGTGACATTTTTGTATGTTTCCTCTATTGTACACTGTATTACAAGAAGACAAAAAAAATTAGCCAAAATTCTTCTAACACGGACGGCAACGAGTGACGGAATTAACAAAATAGCCTAACGCTAACGGCCACGAAGTGTATATCCATAATTCACCGAGTTGTAGTTGTACAGTACCAATTTGGGCACGGACTAGGGACACATGCGTATTAAACCCTTATATATAAGGCCAGCTGTGTTTTACTCCGACAAGTACATAATCCTTTGGTAATTATAAGTCTAACTATAACCATATAACCAAATACGTACACATATGTCACATATTTTTAACATCCTTGTCACAAGAGGGACCCACCGCCCTATAATAACGAAGTAGGAGCAAGAACTAGACCTGAAAATAAAACTCAAAACTCGCAATTTAAATGAGTAGCTCACGAGCTGACTCAGTTAGACTCGAACTCCATATAATGAGTCGAGCCGAGTTTCAACTTTTATCGTTAAACGAGTTTGAGCTAAACAAGTCTAGTTCAGGGAGTACTTGTTTAGCCCATTTAACTCGGTAAAAACAAAAACTATACTAAACAATCTAGCCCAACTACAAATCAGCAAGTCCAAGTCCGCTAAGCTAGGGTTAGTGATTTCCCTTAGTCCCCTCCTGTCCTCCATCCCGTGCGAGGAAAGGCGACGCACAATCTGTTGGTATGATTATTTATTGTTGTGGTTTATCGACTATATTGTTAAGTATCATGTTGTTATTGATTGTCGTGATGATTGTATCATAAATGCTCAAACAATAAGGAAACAATATATTGTACATTCATACATGTTGCTTGTTGGCATTTTTAGCGAGATACTCGCAAACAGCTCGCGAGTGTTGTTGAATGAGTCGAGCCAAGCTGACTCAGCTCACCTCGAATTCCAAGCATAGCGGGAACCTACTGGAGCACTCGAAACAGGGGACTTGCACGTTCCCATGTGGAATGAGGAGCCCGTGACATAAATGGAGGAAGAAGTCCCACGTTGAGAGCATCTTCAATGGCCTCCCAAACTCTCCTCGGGTCTGTTTTGGCCTAACAGTTCGAGGAGTTTAGAAAACTAAACCCAACGTGCCCCAAAAAACTTCTCCTCCCCCGATAGCTCATTTCCTCCCAAACTAGTCCCAAAATTGGAAGCGATTTGAGAACAAGAGAAAGTTGTCTGCGGCACTCCCGTGTTTGCGCCTGACCCACTGATACGTCGGAAACGTATCTACAATTTTTTGATGTTCCATGCTTGTTTAGTATCTAGTTTGCTTTGCTTTATCTACACTTTGAGGTGTTTTTATATGTTTTATACTACTAAACTATTAACAAGATGCCACAGTACCAGTTGCCTGTTTTCTTCTGTTTTTGGTTCTAAAAAGGCAGAAAATCAATATTTTCGGAATTGGACGGGACAAAAGCCAAAGTAAATATTTTATCGTGGGGAACACGAGACGGAGGGGAGGAACCAGGGGGCCACACCCCCTGGCGGCGCGGGCTAGGGTTAGCCGCGCTTGGGTGGTGACCACCCTGGCCGCCGCCCTGCCTCGCCTCTTCGCCTATAAAGACCCCCCGACACATAAATCCTAAGGACCCGATCAATATTCCACGAAACCGTCTGTAGCCGCCGCCACCATCGTCCCTAGATCAGGCGGATCTGAAGCTCTTCCTGTCACCCAGTCGCAGGGGAGATCATCCCAGAGGCCTTCTTCTTCCTTCATCATGCCAGCCTCTAGTATGAAGCGTGAGTAGTTCCACCTTGGACTACGGATCCATGTAGTATCTAGATGGTTGTATCTCCTCCTTTGGGCTACCATGTTTAGATCTTGTGAGCTCCGTTCATGATCAAGATAATATCTATTTGTAATCATGCATGTTGTGTTTGCGAGGATCCGATGGATATTGAGATTACTATGTCAGATTGATTAATGGTTTTGTCTTATTGATTCTATCATATCTGTGTTGTTTGAGATCCTGCATGCTCTTCGTTTCTAGTAGCTATCTTGGCCAAGTAGATGCTAGTGACTCCAAGAGGGGGTATTTATGCTCGATAGTGGGTTCATGCCTCTATTTAATCTAAGGAAAGTGACAGAAATATCTAAGGTTGTAGATGTGATGTTGCCACTAGGGAGAAAACAATGGTCTCTTGTTTATGAACATTTACCTTACACATTTTGCTTAAAGCAGTTATCTGTTGCTTGCAACTTAATACTGGAGGGGGTTCGGATGATAACCCAAAGGTGGATTTCTAGTCATAGATGCAGTTGGATGACGGTCTATATATCTTGTTGTATTGCCCAATCGAATCTCATAGGATCATGAATGTATAGTATTGCATTGTTATGCCTTGCTGAGTCCTGTCAATTGCCCTGCTGTAATTTATTTACCCAGCATGCCATGTTTGTTTATCTAAGGAGAAAACCTCTAGTGAACTATGGACCCCAGTCCAATCTTTACCATTGATACATCTTCCACTGTTCCTGTTTACTTTATGCAAACCACTATCACCTTCCACGCCATACAGTTAATCCTTTGTTACAGCAACCAGTGAGATTGACAACCTCACTATTCGTTGGGGCAAAGTTTTGAGTTTGTGTTGTGCAGGTTTCCAAGTTACTTGCAACACCTTTGAGACGTTTCCTTCCTCCTACTGGTTCGATAACCTTGGTTTCTTACTGAGGGAAGACTTGCTACTGTGCTCTTCACATCTTCTCTTGGGGTTTCCCGACGAAGCGCTTTCAGGCGCCATCAACAAATTTCTGGCGCCGTTGCCGGGGAGGCTAAGGACGTCTTCACTAGGGGAGTCCTTCTCAACCTTTCTCTTTACTTTGTTTTTGTTTTGCTTAGTTTCTTTTGCTTGGTTTTGTTTGCGTCTTTTTATCAAAAACTCCAAAAAATTAGTTTAGTTTGGTTTGCTTTCTCTTATCAAAAACCCCAAAGAAATTAGCTCCTGCTCTAGTTGCTGCTGCTGTTGGCTTGCTCCACTTTTGCCAAAATGAACTCCACTGAGAACACCAAGTTGTGTGACTTCACTAGCACAAAAAACAATGATTTCCTAAGTACTCCTATTGCTCCAACTGCTCCTGATGCTACCTTTTATGAAATTAAGCCTGCTTTGTTGAATCTTGTGATGAGAGAGCAATTTTTTGGTGCTAGTTCTAATGATGCTGCTGCCCACCTCAATAACTTTGTTGAACTTTGTGAGATGCAAAAATATAAGGATGTAGATGGAGATATTATTAAGCTCAAGTTGTTTCTTTTCTCCATGAGAGGAAAAGCTAAAGAATGGTTGCTATCCTTGCCTAGAAATAGTATTGATTCTTGGATTAAGTGCAAAGATGCTTTTATTGGAAAATACTATCCTCCTGCTAAGATTATATCTATGAGAAGTGATAATAATGAACATGTTTCTCAAGCTTAGGAAAGAATTAAATCTTTGGTTAAGAATTGTCCCACTCATGGACTTACTGCTTGGATGATTATCCAGACTTTTTATGCAGGTTTGAACTTCTCTTCAAGAAACCTGTTGGATTCAGCTGCTGGAGGTACCTTTATGACCATCACCTTGGGTGCTGCAACAGAACTCCTTGATAATATGATGGTTAATTATTCTGAATGGCACACTGAGAGAGCTCCACATGGTAAGAAGATAAATTCTGTTGAAGAAATCTCCTCTTTGAGTGATAAGATTGATGTTATCATGGCTATTCTTGTTAATGGGAAAGCTCCTTTAGATCCTAATAATGTTCCTTTAGCCTCTTTGGTTGCTCAAGAAGAGCAAGTTGATGTGAACTTTATTAGAAACAACAATTTCAACAACAATGCCTATAGGAATAATTTTGGTAGTAACAACAATTATAGGCCTTATCCTCCTAATAATGGCAATACCTATGGAAACTCCTACAACAATACTAGAAGTGCCCCCTCTGAACTTGAAGTCATGCTCAAAGACTTTATTAGTAAATAAACCACTTTCAACAAGACTGTGGAGGAAAAGCTTTTGAATATTGAGAAAAATATTTCCTCTTTGTCCGAAGCATAGTCCTCTTTGATTAATAAAATGGCTGCTAAACCTAAAACTTTGGAAAATACCTTTGCTGCTACTCATGCCATACAAGTTACTATTGACGAAAATGTTAGACTATTAGCCCAATTACATGCTAAGTGGGAAAGAGAAACTGAAATTGCTAGAAACAATAGTGTGTGCACTATCACCACCACCAATATGGATGCCACTAAACCACAAGAAGTCCCTATTCCTCCTACCATAATGCCTAAACCCAATGAGCCTACTACTAGTGATGTTAAGTTTCTAAAGTGATTATGTTTCTACAAAAGCTTGCTAGAAGTCCTGATGCTAGTGATATGAATGTGGCTTTCACCAAACACATTACAAATGCTCTTATTAAAATTAAGGAAGAGAAGTTGAAACACAAAGCCTCTATTCCTAGGAAGGTAAAAGAAAGTTAGCAACCCATTATTAATATACAAGTGAATGACTTTGATCTCAGAGCTTCATGTGACCTTGGTTCTAGTGTCTCTATTATGCCTAAAAATATTTATGAAATGCTTGATTTGCCACCTTTGGAAGATTGTTATTTGTATCTCCCACTTAATGATAATGATAAAAAGAAACTCATGGGGAGTGTTAATCATGTTCTTATTATGGTTAACAATGCTTATGTCCCTGTTGATTTCTATGTTTTGGATGTTGAATACAATGCTTCTTTTCCTATTACTTTGGGAAGACCTTTTTTTAGAACTGTTGGTGCCATCATTGATATGAAAGAAGACACTATTAAATATCAATTTCCATTCAAGAAAGGTATTGAACACTTCCCTATGAAGAGAGATAAGTTGCTTTTTGCTCCTCCTTTTAAAGAAAGATTTGATGTTAATTCTTCTTCATTTGAAAATACTTGATTCTTGCTTCTTGTGCCTAACTTAAAGACGTTAAAGAAAAGTACTTGTTGGGAGATAACCCAAGAGTTTTATTGAGTCTCGGAAGTTATTACTTGATTAATTACCTCTCCTTATCCTTTTTGTTTGCTTTTTGTGCCAAGAGTGACCTCTAATGAGAGGGAAGTAAGATTTGCGGAGTTGCTATCCCGAAACAGATTTCTGTCCTCCACCAAAAACATTCGTGAGGAGTCTCTGTAACTCGGATTGAGCTTACAATTTACGAATAAATCCCCCAGTATGTTATCTAACTTTTGTTAGTTTAACATGTTTTGATTTGAGCAACAAAACGTGTTCGAAAAAATTGGTTTCTACCTGCTGGTATGTTTTGACAGATTTCTGCCATCATTTGCATTTGCTTCTTATTGATTCCTTTTTGGGTTCTTTTTAGGAAATTGAGCTTTTTGAGGGAATTGCTACAGTATCTTGTGTTTTTAGTGAAAGTTTTGCTGTTCTAAAGCTGAACCCAAGGGTCTATTATCTTTTGAATACACTAATGTTGCTAATGAAGATTGTGTGAAGTTTTGTATGAAGGAAAATTTTCAGGTGTAGAGAGAGAATGATGTAATGAGATGAAGAATGGAAAAAAATCTCAAGCTTAGGGATGCCACCCCGTGTCAACCCAAGAAATATTCAAGAGGTACAAGCATCAAAGCTTGGGGATGCCCAAGGCATCCCCTTCTTTATCAATAAAAAGCTCAGGTCTTTCTAGACACTTCGTTTTTTATTATTTCATGCACAGTTGTGTTATTCTTGGAGCGTCTTAGTTTTCACTTGGTTTGCTTAGTTTGCTTGAATAAAGTAGTTTGGACCCCCGTTCTCGCTGTGTTGTTTCAAATAAGTTGATTGGTGTTGGATAGGAGTAAAAAATTCTTGCTTGAGTAGTACACGAGGAGTTTGCTTTGACTGTGACTTAGACTTTATCATGTCATGCTAGGTGTTGTTTTGACCTTATGCTTAGTGATTATTGCTGTAGCATGACTTTATCCAAACAATTGGGATTGCTTAGTGTGCCTTGAAGGAATCATGCGTTGTTTTAGCATATAAAAGCATAGTATTGTGGTATTCTCCTTTGATGCTTTGTTTGGGTTGACTTGGCACATGCTCACACCATGTTATGACTATGAACAAGTCACCATAGCCTCTATGATAATTTAGTCCTTGACTTGTAGTACCACTTTATGCTTTGATTAGTAATGTTGTGTCGCTCTTCATGATTATGGCCATTATTGCCCTCTTAGTTGGTCGCTCCCAGTCTTTTGCTAGCCTCCACTTGTATGAGTCAGTTCTACTCATCCATCCAACTCCCAAAAAACCAAGTTATTTCAAAGTGTCCACTATAAATTCCTATGCATGGTGTGTTACACCATTCCAAGTATATTCTTGTTTTCATTGATCTTCCAATTAAAAATTATTTTGTTATGTGAAAACTTAGTGATTAAATCTCTCACGAACTTGATGGCACACTTTATTTTTCTTACCCCTAATAAACTTGATCCATTGTGTCATCTATGTTGTATATGCTTGCACTTATACGTTGGAATTAGCAGAACCGTGCTGTCACGGGGAACGCTTTTAACATTGCACTTGTACTTTGTACACAGTTGGTATCATGTTATTTTGTCTATGGATGTCGTCGGTATGAAATAAAAGGGGAGCTTGTAAGTCCATAGAGTTATGTATGTGTGTTAGAGAAACGCCTGGGCCTAAGCCATGCCTAATCATGGTGGAAACTTGCGGCATCACCATAATGACATCTATGAAGATTTATTATTATAAAAAAGAGACATATTGAAAAGAGGAAAGAGAGAAAAAAACACCATTTTCCCATAGTAAATAAGAAGATTGCTGAGATGCTCATTGTCTACTTTTGATGTTCCATGCTTGTTTAGTATCTACTTTGTTTTGCTTTGCTTTGCTTTGTGTACACTTTGAGGTGTTTTTATATGTTTTCTGGTACTAACCTATTAACAAGATGCTATAGTGCTAGTTGCCTGTTTTCTTCTGTTTTTGGTTCCAAAAAGGCAGAAAATCAATATTCTCGGAATTGGGCGGGACAAAAGCCAAAGTTAATATATTACCATGGGAACATGGATCCAGAGTACGAGATGGAGGGGTGGCACCAGGGGGCCACACCCCCTGGTGGCGCGGGCTAGGGTTAGCCGCGCCTGGGGGGTGTGACCACCCTGGCCGCCCCCCAGCCTTGCCTCTTCGCCTATAAAGACCCCCCAATGCATAAACCCTAAGGACCCGATCAATATTCCATGAAACCGTTTGTAGCCGCCGCCATCGTACCTAGATTGGGGGATCTGAAGCTCTTCTCGGCACCCTGCCGGAGGGGAGATCATCCCGGAGGCCTTCTTCTTCATCATGCCAGCCTCCGGTATGAAGCGTGAGTAGTTCCACCTTGGACTACAGGTCCATGTAGTAGCTAGATGGTTGTATCTCCTCCTTTGTGCTACCATGTTTAGATCTTGTGAGCTCCGTTCATGATCAAGATCATATCTACTTGTAATCATGCATGTTGTGTTTGCGGGGATCCGATGGATATTGAGATTACTATGTCAGATTGATTAATGGTTTTGTCTTATTGATTCTATCATGTCTGTGTTGTTTAAGATCTTGCATGCTCTCCGTTTCTAGTAGCTATCTTGGCCAAGTAGATGCTAGTGACTCCAAGAGGGGGTATTTATGCTCGATAGTGGGTTCATGTCTCTATTTAATCTAAGGGAAGTGACAGAAATCTCTAAGGTTGTAGATGTGTTTTTGCCACTAGGGAGAAAACAACGGTCTCTTGTTCATGGAACAAGTGGATTGTTTACCTTACACACTTTGCTTAAAGAAGTTATCTGTTGCTTGCAACTTAATACTGGAGGGGGTTCGGATGATAACCCGAAGGTGGATTTCTAGTCATAGATGCAGTTGGATGGCGGTCTATGTATCTTGTTGTATTGCCCAATCGAATCTCATAGGATCATGAATGTCTAGTATTGCATTATTATGCCTTGCTCAGTCCTATCAATTGCCCTGCTGTAATTTATTTACCCAGCATGCCATGTTTGTTTATCTGAGGAGAACACCTCTAGTGAACTATGGACCTCGGTCCAATCATTACCATTGATACATCTTCCACTGTTCCTGTTTACTTTCTGCAAACCACTATCACCTTCCACACCGTACAGTTAATCCTTTGTTACAGCAACCGGCAAGATTGACAACCTCACTGTTCGTTGGGGAAAAGTCTTGAGTTTGTGTTGTGCATGTTTCCAAGTTTCTTGCAACACCTTTGAGACATTTCCTTCCTCCTACTGGTTCGATAACCTCAATTTCTTACTAAGGGAAGACTTGCTACTGTGCTCTTCACATCTTCTCTTGGGGTTTCCCGACGAAGCGCTTTCAGGCGCCATCACCCGCTTGTCAGCAACACCGAGCAATGCCAAGTCGCTTTATCTAGCACTATCATCGCTGACCTCGATCCATCCCCCCTACGTAGTTTGCGACCAAAACCTAGCCGTGCACTATAGATCTCCCGGCTGCAGGCATCGCCATGTGATGCCGAACTGGTTCCGTCCTTCATGAGGTCGTCGTTCACCGCCACCAAGGGAGTGTTTGGTTGCTCGTGTCGTTTACTCACATCTGGAGATCATGGCTCCATAGAAGCTGCGTGCGGCAATGCAACCTGTCGTGCTAAAAGGGTCATTTGCTTGGTTCCTTATATTCTCATTTCCCTAGGGGTTGAGAAGCCAAGCCCCAGTCCTTTGGTTTCATGCATTCTAGTATTTCAGAAAATTGGTGCATGTTTAGAGAACTGCATTGTCCCTGCTAGCTTTACCTCTTGGCTAGTGAGGTGAGCTTAGCCAACATCATTAAGGCAGAGAGCAAAATTTAGAAAAGGTCAATTCAGAGAACTACTAGCTTATATTAATAGAGGTTCAACATAATAAGTCATGGCGTGTGTTCTGCAGCACGAGTTAACGAGCAACTGCCCGTGATGCAGCACTAGTTCATCACATAGAAGGGGTTATAAATAAATACCACCTCCCAAAATATACAGACCAAAGTTCAGGGGTCACCGCAACCATAGTTCATCAGCCTAGATACTATCAAAATACATATTACAACCATCATCATCAACACCGCTACCAGCACCTTGTCGAACAGCTCAGTCGGTTGCTCAGAGGTATTGCTTGTTCAGGAAGGCCGTGAACAAGCTCAACCTGCGCTTAGGGGTCATGGCAAGGTACCTGGTCACCTGTCCGCTGTGCTCCATCAGGTGGGTAAGAGCACGGTGTATCACCGTCACAGAGATGGGTGCGACAGGAATGCAAGGACCATAGATCATCTTCGTCTGAGCATAGTTCTCAATGGGCTTGTTGATCAACTCGGTGTCGGATGGCTGAGCCTACATGGGAATCATAGTTAGTTCATGACATGTAGTGCATATATGAGCATTACAAAAACTGATGTAAGTGCAAATAGATCATACCTTGATGTGCTCATAGTAACCTTCATCGTCCATCATTATAGCAGAGGTATCCTCAACCCAGCGCATGTTCTCAAGACTCTTGATCCTCAGCACCTGAATCCAGCGCACTCTCCAGTGCCTCATGTGGTTGTACACCTGGTTCGGAGTGACTATCCGGCCATAGAACTTGAAGACATTATCTGCAACCAAGCACATGTTCGCCTATCTGAATCCCCTAACTACTGAACCCCCTTTCTCGATCAACTGGACGACCCGATTCAGGACGAAGGTGGACAGAGATGATGGCCATGACATGGCCAACTTCCTCCTGGCCACCGCATTAGGCATCAACACATAATGCAGAGGCAGTACATAGGTTGCGGACATATTAGTGGATGCAACCTTCTCCTACGGCAACAGCGATAATAATGTGTCCAGTTCAAGGCGAAGAACTATACTTATAACACAAATCCTACCTACAACACATGGCAATCCTCACAGGACAACATGAAAACTGACTTCCAGAATGCTCAGGTCCAGATCTAAAACACTAGCTCACAACTTAGAACTCTGAGCTAGAACATGGAAACAAATCTAAGATGCAAGAGCTAGGGTTAGGTATTTCTTACCATGATCTCAATCTCGCTTGACGAGGACGACATGTCCGACATAGCCGAGGAGGAAAACTTGCTAGAGATGAGCTAGACCTACCGGAGTAGGAGGCGCCGCTTACATGCTCGTCGGTGAGGAAGAGGATTTGGAGGGAGAGCTCGAAATTGGGGGAAATGGTGACGGGGATTTTGGAGCCGGCGGAGGGGCGGTGTAAATAGCCGCGGTGAATCGGCGGGAGGTAACCCCAATTTCCCCTGCCGGATTTTGCGAGCTCCCGCCATCCCTCCCTTACAAGAGCGCGTGGAGCTTCTTCCCCGGCGATCACAAGAAGGACTTGGCTCTATGGAAACGTCGATTTTGGCGTTCTTCCAGAGCCTGGCTAAGGGACGCTTTAAAACTTCTGCGGTGTAAAGATTCCATCTGCGCCCATAACCAAACACCCTTATTTCTTCCCGCTCCATACGAGAAATGGGGAAACGAGCAACCAAACACGCCCCAAGCTCCTCATTCTGCCAGCATGGCGGGGGAAGCTCCTTCTTCTCGGTTTTCTTAAGCGTAACCGAGAACCATGACTCGAAGATTGCACCAACCCACGAGAAAAGTTGCAAAGACGTACGTGCGCTTCAGAGTGAAACGTGTCGTCGACGTTGCCACACAAATCCTCCAGCAGTGCAGACGCACCACGTTACTCGTAGGGAGGGGTCAGGGCACGGTTCTTGAAAATAAAGAAAATCTAGGGCAGGAGCGAGGACACGGCCTATCAATGAATTAATCATGCAATAATGTATGGTGCTTGAGGATTTACTGCACACTCACTGAGTCACGGTCAGGGGCAGACACCGGGAGGGGAGAGCAGGGGCAGCGCCCCCGTATGATTTAGATTTTATAACTAAAACTATCCATCAAAATACTATTTGTATGATGTTTTATCTATTTTAGCCCCCTAATCAAACTTATAACACTAATATACTCTAATTGCCCTCCTCAATGATAAATTCTGGCTCCACCCTTGGTCACGGTCGTTGCCTCCTCCGGTGCGACGCAATGCAAACACGGCCAAAGGACACATCAATGAGGCTTGATATGTATGGCGGTAGTTGGTCTAGATCGAGTGGAGCAAACACGCTCTCCATTACTCTCTAGTCTCTGCATAGCTTGGTTCGAAAATTCCAAGTCTTGCTGGTTTCCAACTTGGCCTCCACATGTAATGTGTGAATGGAAGCAACAATACAACATGATGTGCTTCGGGCCTGGGTTCCAAGTCTTCCACCGGGTCTTGCTCTTCATTGCTGGCAATGATTGACGGAAGCAACATGCATAAAGGTCCCTCGTCCTTGTCATGCATGGTGGATGGAAGCAAAGCATTGTCTCAGAGCATAGTCTTGCTATTGGTTGCTGGAAATGACGATGGAGGCAACATGCATAGAGGACAATACGTCCTTGTGATGCACTACACCTAAAGATGCAAGTGAGTAGTTTTTGGATACGTTTTCTATCCTATTTAGTTTTTAAAACTATTTAAAAAAAATTATGATGTTGCTGGAAAAGGTACTTCATTTTATTTAACTAAATAGGGTAAAAGTGTGATATACTAATATTGACCCACGTGTATCTCTAACTGCACGCCTTTTTCCATGCCTCATGCACGATGCGCACCTTGTGACTCGTGAGCTTCATCCGGTCTCGGTCGATTAGTCATCCAAGTTATTTTAAAAATATATATAAATCCACTTGTCCTTTTATAGGCCTTTTAATAGCCTGTTTTAGTAAGAAAACCTACATGGCTATTATAATCACAAAGGGATGAAAAGTACAAATATACAAAAAAAATTAAATTTCATAGATACATGCAATTATGCGTCCATGTGCAATTATACGTCATGAAGCTTCTTTCTAAATCATCAGTTGGTGTGCCATAATATATGGCCACAAGCTCGGCAATAGTTCACCACCTGCTTCTTCTTCTTCTTCTCCAAACTTTTGTAATTAGGCATATCCTCAAACTTGGAAAAGTGGAATTGTATTTCCTCTTTTCCAAACTTAAAAGAAATAGTCTATTTCTTACAATCAATCTTTGCTCCTATTGTATTCTAAAAGGGACTTCCAAAAATAATTGGGCAATTATAATAAGTAGGCATATCAACTGCTAGTAAATCGATAAGGTACTCATAAGAACCAATATAAATACTACTATTGATTATACCCATTGAAATTCTAAGAGTTTTATCGGCTAGCATAATTATCATGTTTGTATATTCATACTCGGCTATCTCTAACACATCTTTTATCTCTCCATAGAACTCCTTAGGAATAACACTAATAGAAGTTCCAATGTCACATAGGCTATAATGCGACGATCCTCCAAAAGTTCAAGATATAATAGGTTTACATATATTTTTAGCTTTTACCTTTTTTGGACGAATGTGGAGACTTCAGTGTCATGTTTAATAACGTTGCAATGTGCATACATGGTCATTACCTCTTCCTTGGTAATTTCTCCCTCTCCAGCTTCTGCTATGAATTTTATAGCAACTTCTTCTTCATGCTTCTTGGCATCCTCAAATTCTTCTTTCTTCTCTGATTCAAGGTGATCGGCCTCTTGTTGTGCCACCATATGCTTCAGCAGAGTCCTTGGAAAAGGAACGGGTTCCACATACAGTGGCCTTTTCTTCCTTGGCTTCAATGGTGCTTTAATAATAGCAGGCACTTTCTTTACTAGAGGTGGTACATATTGAGTCTGATCCTTCTTGGGTGCTTCATGTGTTATATAAAAGATTTAAAAACATGCAAAACAATATCCTTCGAGTTAAAGTTTATTATCCAAATCATCTACTTGTCTAGTTTTTTGAAAGGCATGAAGACAATCATAATCAGTTTCTATGCCTCCTTTACCCATGTATTAAAAGCCCATGATTCTCTATTATGGTGAAATCTTTCAAGAAAATCCCATTCTTTAAATATTATATCTTCCATAAAACCTCCTCATGCGGCTAAATCAAGTTCAGTTTTATTAACTTCTTTTAATTCACCATAAAAACATGTAAAACATACCAGGATGGTAAATCATGATCGGGACAGTTATGAAGTAAACATCGGAACCTTATATAAGCTCTTACTAGACTTTCTCTTGGAGGGTTATTGATGTTCATGATCTTCCCACTACAAGAATATGGGCGGTCCATGATGATCTGATATCGTCGTGGATCGGTGGAAAAACGTCACAGATCCTCATTCGCGATGAATTTTGTGACGAAAAAAAGGTCATGAACCTCACGTCATAATCTGATCCATGACATTTTTCTGTCTGAAAACATCATGGCCATCCGTGACGTTCCTTCAATTTCGTCACGATCAATGGGACCTACCCAGCCTAGGCCCAACCGGTCGTGACGTTTTCTTCGTCATGGTCGACGCCATGTGGTAGATGGCGCCGCGAGCGGCCGTTAGAGATGTCAGCTGGCGTTGCATCGGCTGTTAGTGACGTCATTGTCGTCCTGACGTTTTGTTTTTGTCGTGACTTGTTTCATTCTTAGAGCTTCGATGACGTTATACATTCCATATCGGACATCATCAAGGCTGTTCCTAACATCATCAAGGCCATGACAAATTTGTTTTTGTTGCCACCTATCTCTGGCCTGCTGACACGTGGACAAATTGAACAACGCCACGTGGGGCACCCACTGCTTGACACGTGGTCTAATCAGAACGGGACACGTATCTCCTAACCATGACAAACACTACATGATGATGTCATCGTTGGCCTTGACGTTCCTGTTTTCGTCTAGGTCGTTGGCCAATGAAAGTAGGCCACGTGAGTGTTTAACTGTGACGAATATATTCCGTCATGTACTTACGAGAAAAATTCGTTTTCGTCGTGGATGCGAGATGGCATTAGGGGCCATTTGTTTATGTAATGCTTGCGGGTAAAATTCTACTAGCCCTAATATTTTTCAGCCCATTTCAATCTAGGTGCAGCAAATGACATAATTTGACAAGAAATTTCAGGACAAGTTTGCACATAAATTTTGACAACAGCTCCCAAATCCAAAAGCCTCACAAGTTTTCACACCGTTAACTTTCCCTGCCCTCAAAATGACAAGATTCAACAACCACTTCACAAGTTTCCCTATCCAAAAAGCCTCACAAGTTTTTCCACACCAGTAAAAATTCCTTGCTCACCATAGGTTCCCTTGCCCAAAAACTCAAGTTTCAACCACCAGTTCACTTACCTTGCAGCAGCTGAAGCTGCTGTTACTGTTGCTGCTGCTTATACTGAGCCATCTGAGGCAACACTTGCTGAAGCAAGTGAGTTGAATGGTCTTGTTTAGCCTGCAACTCTTCTTGCTTATTCCTCATGTCTTGCATGTATTGAAGGTACTACAGTCTGTCTGCCTCGGAAGCTTCTTTGGCTTTCTATAACTCCACTATGGTGGAGCGCAGTTTGTCACTGCCTGCTCTCTCAGCATCCAGTTCCGCTTCAAGGCCAGACCTGCTTCGTATTAAAGTACTTGGATAGAGGCTGATTTTGTTTAGGAACATTGGCTTTCTCTCGTTGTTCTTAGAGAGTGCAAAGTGCACAGCCTCAGTGGCAGAAAGTTGTTCTTCATCAGTGCCATTTTCTGAAATAGATGAAGCCATCTTCTTATCAATGACTGCCTACAGTTTGTGGAATAGAACTGAACATTAGGAAAAGATCATCCAAATTACAACCACATTGTATACAATTTAGAGACGAAGAGGACATTGGATTTTACAAAGATGAAAAGTATCCTAGAGGACTTACAATTGCTTCCTTAATAATGTCAGTGTAGCCAGTTTTTGGGTTTTGATGCGTCTTTTTGAAGAGTTTGAAGGCATTGTCCCTATCGTTGCACACAACCTCGTAGCTATGAGAACCTGGGGCAGCAGGGTACAAAACATTCCTCCTGTTTTTCTTGTTTTGTAAACAAGTACTCTACATGGAAAAAAGAGAGCATAGAGTATAAGAGGCAGTTCCAGTTAAACAGTTCAAACCCAGACAGTAACGGTACAAGAGTGAGCACAAAGTGACCTATTTCCTAGGGTCAGGCCAAGTATCGACAAGCTTGCACCACTTCTCATCGGTCATGTGTTTCACTTCATCAGGACATTTCCTTGTAACTTGGTTTAGAGAGAAATTATAAAAATACTTCTTGTTTAGATGGTGTCGTTGATTTCTTGCATGCCTCATAAACTGAATGTCGCAAGCCTTCTTCACGTCAGGAATAGTTGTGTCCATGGAAAACTTTTGCTGAAGCAAAACATGGAGTATCAGCATTTGCTTGAACACAGAAATGGAAAGGTAAAGGAGAGCTGGCTTACAGAACATATAGAAACTGCGCCTATGAAGTCTGCTTTCACATCCTCCCTCGCCTTGTATTCTTTCCAGTGGGGTAAGATAGGCATGCGAGTCTTGACTGTTACTGCACACTCAATGGCAAACTTGGCAGCAACGTCTAGCTCTACTGGTCTAGTTCTTCCTGGAGGAACGGTAAGTGAAAACCTCCCTCCTCTGTACATCTTGTGAAGCCTCTTCCCCATGTTTCCCCCTAAACACCACTTCACGATCATCATGCAAAACTATATATTCAGAATGTCGGGTTTCCGTGTCTTCCGAACAAGGTGGATTAGTGTCTTGAGACTAATTTTACCCATAATAATCTACAACAATAAAATGTGTTGATTTAGTGTTCCACAGTAATACAATGCAACTAAATGTATTGTTGAAGAGCAATAAATTTGTTTAACACATCACCTAGAGGTTGAGACCAATCACTCCAGTCTTGATGCGGATCTTATAGGGTTCGCAACATAGAAAACAAAAAATTCCTATGATGGGAATAACTATGTACCAAGATCTATCTACTAGATACAAACAATGGGTGGATGTATATCCGTAGAGAACATACCCTTGAAGACCGACAAAGCTTAACGAGTTCAAACTCGTGGTTGATATAGACGATCTCTTGCCGATCTCAAGATCGATAGGAAGTCCTAGCGTCGCAAAACAGCGGCGCATCCGTGCTCGCACGCACGTACGAGGCACCAAACAACCTCCGCCTCCTCGCTCCAGCGATGCGGCGGAAGCACAACTCTTTCTTTCCGAATAGCCACCGGGAACATGTATCTTGCTAGTTCGAGACCATGGGGGATAAATACTAGAGGGGGAGAGAGATCCTTCACGAGGAGGTGTGAGTGAGAGAGAGGGAGGGGGCTCCTTTTATAGGGAGAGGGGGAACCCAAGGGGCCATGCGCCCAGCCATGGGGCTGCCCCCTCCCCTCCTTTCATTCATGTGGGTGGACACTCCACTCACACAAATGCCTTTCAGTTTCCTCCACTCAAAAACCCACTCAAATTCCCATTAAATTTTCACCAAATTTAATGCAAACTCTCATTAAATAAAACTCCTTTTAGTTATTCAGAATTTTGTCAATTACTTTAATGACAAAAATTCTCATATAACCCCTTGCTAGTATTTCATTTCACATGCAAAAACACTTTCTGCAATTTCACTCGAAAACCTATTTCGGTATCTAGTGAAATAAATTCCTGCGCTTGTTATTCTTTCTGGCATGAAACTTTTGCTCCAATTGGATGTCGGTGTCTCTTAAGTGTGCCACCCTACGGTTCGCGAATAATACGGACATGATCGAGACCCCTCTCAGATTAATAATCAGAAGCGGGATTTGGAGACCCATACTGACTCCCACACATTCAAAGATGACTTTCTTGTGATCGTCGGAACCTTTGACGCTAGTATCTTAATACTTTTGTTTCGCGATATATTACATGTCCGGAGATTCGATCATCGGTATCTCCATACCTAGTTTGATCTCGTTACTGACATGCACTCTTTTCTTGTTTCCATGATATAACATTCTAGTGATCAAATCACTTGCTTGCAAGCTAACCAATGTGATATCACCGAGAGGGCCCAGAGCATATCTATCCGTCATTGGGATGAACAAATTCCACTCTCGATCCATGGGCCTCAACATAACACTTCAGTAGTTCTGAACCCGTCTTTATAATCACCCAGTTACGGTGTGACATTTGATGTTATCAAGAAACTCTTCCGGTGTTAGTGATTGACATGATCTCATGGTCTAAGGATTAGGATCACTTCGTAAGTTGTTATAGCAATATAAACTCAATGACTTTGATCGTAATGCTATAATTTGGATGAATGTTCATCACACCATTACACTAATGTTGTGGCCTCATTATTAACAACATCCAATGTCTATGATCAGGAAACCTTGATCATCTTGTTAATCAACGAGCTAGTTTATGAGAGAGGAATAACTGATGACCCATAAGTATAGGGGATCGCAACAATCTTCGCGGGTAGTATTATCCAATTTATTGATTCGACACAAGGGGAGCCAAAGAATACTTGCAAGACTTAACAACTGAGTTGTCAGTTCAGCTGCACCTAGAAATAGTTCTTGCTCATAGAAGTTTATCAGTAGCAACAGCTTGTAGTAGCAACAGCAACAACAATAGTGAAACATGAGCAATAGTAACAGTAACGGTAATAGTAGGATTCGAGTGCGGTAGGCATAGGGATGCATGGACGGGCGTTGCATGGACGAGTCTAAACATGTAACTTCAAGATCTAGGGCATTGCAGATAAATAATAATAAGCATCGAAGTACTAAATAATCCTAGGCATGTGCTCCAAATATAGTCATACGTGCTCGCAATGAGAACTTGCACAACATCTTCTATCCAGCCAGCCCGTGGCAGCGGGGCCTCTAGGGAACTACTGGCAATAAGGTGTTCCTTTTAATAGAGCACCGGAGCAAAGCATTAACACTCCATGAACACATGTGATCCTCATACCATAGCCATCCCCTCTGGTTGTCCCAATTATTGTCACTTTGGGGCCTTTGGATCCGGACAATTGTATGTGTACACAACTTGTAGATAAGATCACAAACAATACTATCATAATAATTCAATAATAAGTTCAGATCTAAGATCATGGCACTCGGGCCTTAGTGACAAGCATTAAGCACAACAAGTTACAACAAAGTCAAATAACACTAATAGAGATACTAGGCACTATGCCCTAACAGATCTTATTCAATTACATGATAGAACTCATCCAATCCCTACCATCCCCAAGCCTACAACGGGGGATTACTCACTCATGGATGAGGGAAACATCGGTGGTTGATGGAGATGCGTTGGTGATGACGATAGCGATGATCCTCTCCAAATTCCCCGTCCCGGCAAGGTGCCAGAACGGAGTTTCTGGATCCAAATCTTGGTTTCTGGTGGCGGCGGCAGAGCGGAACTCTTTCTGGAAAACTATCGACCCCCCCTGAGTTTTTAGGCCAGAAGGCAACTTATAGGCGCAGAGGAAGGCCAAGGAGCTGCCTGGGGTGGCCCCACCCCCTCCAGGCGCGAGGTCAGGTGGGCCCGCGCCTAGGGTGGGTCTGGGCCCCCTCTCCGTCTCCCCTTCTATCTCCGTGGATCTTCTGGTGAAAAATAGTTTTTGGCATATTTTCCGGGATTTTTCCTGATAGTTGATTTTCTGCACAAAAACAAGACACCAAAGTAATTCTGCTGAAAACAGCGTCAGTATGTGTTAGTTGTATCGATATCACACAAGTATAGAGTAAAAACAATAGCAAAGTGTTCGAGAAAGTAGATACGTTTTGGACGTATCAACTCCCCCCAAGCTTAGCTTATTGCTTATCCTCAAGCAATTCAGTTGAAAACTGATTGCGATAAAATAACTTTCATGAACACTTTGCTTCATATGATGTAAATATTCTCAGCACATGAGTAGATGCTTAGACAATTCATAATAAAGAGTATGCAACTAAGTCTACTCAATAGTCATTGCAAGCTATGAAGAGAAACCAACTCAATAATAATAAGTACCTTGAAACATAAACATAAGCAACATTGCAATGCTCATAATAAGGTATGATAGAGTGGTATCTCGCTTGCCTTTTTTTGAAGAGCACAATATAAATTCCAAGGCACCTCTGAAGTTCACATGAAGACTATAAGTAAATATATCAGAGATACAAGCATCAAAGTCATGACATAATTAACCAAGTTTTGGAACAAACACAAGAATGACAACTATGCTCTCAAGAAGGTGCTCATAGAATAAGTGGTGACTCAACAAGGTTGTGAAAATGGTTTTGTGAAGGTTTGAAAGGCTTCCCATTGCTGAAAGGAAGGTACTCATTAGCTTTGAGCTCTCATTGCCCCTATCATAGGCATATTCATGTGGTTAAGGTGAAAGTGAGGTCCACTTTGAATCATATGCTTGACAGACCATAGACTGGAAATCCCAAGTCCCTTGAGTACGAGGGCCGCTCCGCATGCTACTCAACTTTGGTCACCTGAAATTTCTTGTCATTGTAAATACATGCATATCATCGAGAACCACCAACGGGGTACCCCTTGCACATGGTACATGAGCTTTCCCATAACCAAAATGACAAGGCAAACAGACAATGAGTATCTCAGCAATCTTTTTATTTATATATGCATAGCTTTTTATTGAGGACGCTTCATAGATGCTCATTATAGTGATGCTGCAAGTTTCCACCATGATTAGGCATGGCTTAGGCTAGCGGCCCAAGCATTTCTCTAACACAATGTATAAACTCCATGAACTCACAACCTCCCCTTTTATTTCACATCATCGACATCCGTAAACAAAAGAGCAAGGAATCAACTGGATGAGATATCCAAAAAGTGTTGAAAGCGTTCCCCGTGACAGCACGGTTCTGCTGACTCCCAGTATATAATTAGCAAGCATATAACTTTCATGGACTAGTCACAATGGTTCAGGATTATTAAGCGCAAGGAATAAAGTGTGCCATCAAGTTCGTGAGAGCTTTACTAACTAACTTTCTCAAAACAGACAAACATTTTATTTCGTAAGAAAACATGGCATATGGAATATGCACCGAAATAGCAAATGATGCTAATAGTTAGGTATGGTGGACATAGCTGGCAACATTGGTTTTGGGTAGTTGGAAGCACATGTGGAGCACATACTCAGTGCAAGTGAATGCTAGCAATAGAGGGAGCGGCAAACGAGAGAGCAATAACTGTCATAATCATGCTTGCAACAAAACATGACTAATTATGGCATGAAAAAGTGATACAAGAACTCTGAGGCAAAATAAATCATCGAGGCTTACTGACTATTGATAAGTCATATGCATGCGTGAGCATGTGCCAAGTCGATTCACATGAACAGTCAGAGGAGGATACCATAATATCATACCAAAGTATGAATAAAACAATGCAAGCAAACATTCATATGACCTTCTACAAACTATTAGCAGGCTGGAGATAATCATAGACAAGCAAGAACTACTAAGCATCCATAATGACATACACCTTACACAAACAGGCTAAGCATGCTCATAATGATGAGTATATGTACAAAACAAATAGAGTTCGTTACCAGCCTCTGACCACACCTCGAGTTGTCTTAATCTTCATCGTTGCCCTTTGACTTGTGTGACTTGAATAATTAACATAAAACCAAAATCCACTGAGGACGGCTGAACCCTGCAAAGAACCCACAAAACCAAAGAATAACAACAAATAGTTTTGGTGTTTTCGATTTTTTAGAAACAAGCAAACAAAGAAAACCAAACAAAAACAAAGCAAACCAAATAAAGCAAAATCCTTTTGGATTTTTTTCTTTTAGGGCAAACCAAAGCAAAGAAACAAACCAAGGGAAACAACGAAAATATTTTTGATATTTTTGGGTTTTTAGAAAGAAGCAACAAAAACCAAAAAGAAAGCGAAAACAATGGATATACAAAAAACCGACCGAACATGATATATAAATGAGTGTGGTGTCGGTATACCTCCCCCAAGCTTAGGCTTTTGGCCTAAGTGGGGCTCAATAGTGCGGATAGTACCCCCATGCTGGTGGGTCATCATAGGAATGATCATAGTCAGGCACCTGCGATGAAGAAGAAGACGCGCCCCAATCAAATGAGGGATGCTGGTATGAAGACTCTCCCAAGTTGGAGGGCTGAACCGCATTGTCTTCGGCATCCTCTTCAACATTCTCTTGCTGGGAGAGTTCCCTCACATAAGTGTCAAGCTCCTCCTCCGTAAGTGACTATCCTTGCCTATTATCAAAGTTAAACAAAGCAGGTGCAGGCAAATAAACTATTTTCTGAGTCCTACCCTTTCTCCAACCTTGCTGGGCAAAAGATATTTCATATGGTAAAATTCTCACATTAGCCCCCAAGGAAACAAAACCATGCTGAATCATGGATTCAATATCAAGCCTTTCTATGGGGAACTGAAAATCTGAATAATGAGGCTCTAAACCATGGAAAGCTAGCAACATAGAAGCAATGAGACCTCCACAAATTCTACCCTTCTCACGGTTGGTGGTGAGACGGTGAGCTATCAAAGCACCCAGACTATAAGAAATATTCCTACTCAGAGCAGCTGCAATAAAAGCTAGATCAAAAGAAGACAAATTTTTAGCAATCTTTCTAGAAAGAACGCACTTGGTAATAAAATAGGCAAAGTATCTAATAGCTGCGAGCTGAATGTTCCGAATTTTACCACTTTCCTTTGAGTAGTCGAAACCTTGGCAAATCTCAGCATACAAATCAACAAGTGATTTGGGCCTCTCCTTGATCTTCTCATAAGATCCCCACTGAGGTACTCTAATTGCTGCACAGAAATCAGCAAAAGGCAGGTCTACAGGTATATTATATATTTTGTAATGGACCATGGGATTAGAAGTAGACCAAGTGAACTGGAAGTCCTGCACAAAAGCCATGGTTAGCTTAACATATTGGATTGGTTCACCTTCAACAAAGTGTTCCAACCCTGCATTTGCAACCATAGTTTGGAAATCTTGGAGGATCCCCGCAGCTCTCATAAATTCATGGCATGGATATATGGAAGGAAAAACTGCCTCCTCATGATGAACCTTCATTGGCTCATGCACCATCAAGTCATATTGGTTCAGTGGATAAGAACTCATCTTCCTTGCTGAAATTTTTAGACAACCATCAAACCAAGTGATTTCTAAGTTGATAAATGATGATCAACTACTATAGGAACTTGCTAGAGGACTACACATGCATCAAAACAAAGTTTCTAAGCAAAGAACAAGCATGCAAGCTCAAACAACATGTCACATATAGCAGCAAAATACTCAAGATACAATCTACCAATCACAAATCTAATTGGACAAGTGGAGGAGGCACATACCAAGGAGCAAACCCTCCAAAAATCAGCACTTGAGATGGGCTGAACAAGGAGATCGAAAATCGCAAGCAAGAATAGCAAGAACTCGAGCTTGAGCAAGTTTTCCGGTGTTTTTCGGGAGAGAGAAAGAAGGTGGCTTTGAGGAGGCAACCTGGAGGGGCCTAGGTGGGCTAGACCTCCCCCAGGCGCCACCAGTGGTGTGGTGGCCTGGGGTGGCCCCCTAGGTCATCTTAGGTGCCACTCTGCCCCTTTTTTCGAGGAAAAAATTATTTTAAATTTTTTGGGATTTTTCGGGAAACTTTATTTTTGGCCAATTTTTAGGGTATGAAAATTGATTTTCTCGCAGAAACAGTTTTTTCAAAAGAAGCAAAACCAAAAGCCAAACTACAGGAGCTCTAAGAAAATCAAACAAGCAAACAACCAGAAAAACTAAAGCTAAAGCAAATACTAGGAAGGAGAAAGGAAAAAGAAAGCAAGTATAACCATAGTGGAAACATTATTTTGTTCATTAAAATCCTTTTGTTAACAAGGTTGATCAAGTATTGTTACCAAAATAATCTTATATGAAATAAAACTTTGCATTCCAGCAGGTTATTATGTTGCCTCATACTTGATAGCAATGGTCCCAATCATAATAGTTTCAAAATTTTCTTGTGGAGTGGGACAATATATTTATCCAACCTTGATGCCCTCAAAATTTTCAATGGAATTCAGGCAATAGCTCTTAACAACCTTCTTGGGGAAATAGATAGTGTGCTCTTTGTCATTAATATTGAATGTTACTTTTCCTTGATTGCAATTGATGATAGCACCTGAAGTATTAAGAAAAGGTCTCCCAAGACTAATAGACATATTATGATCTTCATGCATTTCAAGCACAACAAAATCAGTTAGAACCATGCAATTATGAGCAACTTGAACAGGAACATCCTCACATATACCAACAGGAATAGTAGTTGACTTATCAGCCATTTGCAAAGAAATATCAGTTGGTATCAACTTTTCTAGCTGGAGTCTCTTATAGAGAGAAAAAGGCATAACACTAACTCCAGCTCCCAAATCACATAAAGCAGTTCTAACATAATTATTCTTAATGGAGCAAGGAATAGTTGGTATACCTAGATCACCAAGTTTCTTTAGAACCTTACCATTGAAGGAATAATTAGCAAGTAGAGTAGAAATCTCCTCATTAGGAATCTTCCTTTTATTAGAGACAATATCCTTCATATACTTTGAATAGGGAGGCAACTTAATAGCATCAGTCAAAGGAATTTGCAAGAATAAAGGTTTCATCCACTCACAAAACTTGTTGTAGTGTTATTCCTCCTTTGACTTGTGTTTCTTACCTGGAAAAGGCATAGGTTTCTACACCCAAGGTTCTCTCTCTTTACCATGTTTATTAGCAATAAAATCTTCCTTTGTGTACCTAGTGTTCTTAGTGTGCTTCTCAGGTTCTTCCTCACCTTACTCCTTATCAGGAGACTCATTTTTATCATTACCACTCTCAGTTTCAGCATCAGAGACAGATATACTATTAGGATCTACAGAAGGTTCAAGTGGTTCGTCAACTATCTTATGTTTATTTTTCTTCCTCTTACGAGGACTACCACTATCCTCACCTTGTTGGGAATATATAAAGGATCTTGAGTAACTATACCACTCCTAGTTCTAATTCCATAAGAATGTTTATCTCCTGAAGCATTGACTAGCATATCCTTTTGTACCTCAGAAAGTTGATCAAGTTGGGTTTGAACCATTTGAAAGTGTTTACAAAGCATTTTAATATCATTAGAAGTTCTTTTCACAATATCTTTCAGCTCATGGATAGCTCTAGAGTTTTCCAATAAATGATTCTAAACTTGTTTATTAAAATACCCTTGTTTAACAATGAATGTGTCAAGTTCCTCTAAACATTGATTAGGAGGCTTACCATAAGGAATATCACCTTCATCAAAGTGTTGGAGAGTGTGTACCTCAATAGTAGATGAGTGGGGAATTGGCTTACATAATTCTTCTATAGGAGGTAGATTCTTCACATCTTCAGCTCTAATACCTTTCTCCTTTAGACACTTCTTAACTTCCTTCATCACTTTATCATTTAATGCAATAACTACCCTCTTCTTTGTTGTTGGTGTTGGAACTGGTTCAGGAACAACAGGTTCAGGAGTAATTGGCCCAGGTGTATTCAGCTCAGTTGAAGTCCAATCATCATAATTCTTGCTTATCTTGGTCATTAATTCTTCAGCATCTGTAGGAGTCCTTTTCCTGAAAACACAATCAGCAAAGCTATCTAGGTAGGTCCTAGAATCATCAGTTAGTCCATTATAATAAATATCAAGAAGTTCATTCTTAGGTAATGGACATCCAGGATGTGCATGAATCAAGGCACAGAACCTTGTCCATGACTCAGGCAATTTCTCTTCTTCTCCCTGTTTAAAATCAAAAAGTCTCTGCAAAGCAGCATGTCTAGCACTCGGAGGAAAATATTTCTGAAAGAAAGAAGCAATCAAGCAATCTGGGCTATCAATGGAACCAAGAGGTAATCTATTAAACCAAGCCCTAGCTTCTCCTTTTAGTGAAAAAGGGAAGATCTTAGCAACAAAGTATTTGCGCATCTTAAAATCATCAGAGAACAAAGCACTCATAGTAGAAAGCTCATTCATATGAGCTACAACACTCTCATTTTTAGTCCCACGGAAAGGTTCTTTCTCAACAATATCTTTACTATTAAAATAGAGTTAGTGATTGTAGGTCATCAAACATTGGAACAATCTGGACCATTAAATCGCCCTCGTTAAACACTGGGACAATCTAGGCCACACAGTCTCCTACGCGTACATATTTGTAAACAAAAATTGAGAAAGCATTATGCGCCAACCAGTCAGAGAGATTGCGACTATCACAGTAATTTAAAAAAATATGGAAAGTTTGCCATGTTTCCTTATATTTCCATCAATTAAATCTTTCCCTACCTAGACCAAGCTAATCGTCATGCCCCAGGTCCCAAGATCTCTATAGATCCCAAATCCTGACCTCCAAGGCTACCCGCACCATCTCTCTCCCTACCGATGACGCGATCTCGTCTAATTCCGACGGAAACAAGGTGGAACAAGTGGCAACCAACGGAGGAGCAGAAACCCTTTCTCGCGATGAGGGTCGCGCACCCATTATCCGACGCGAAGGCCTCGAAGAGTGCTGCCACATCCACTGTCCAGGGCGGAGGCACCAAGACCGATGGCTATGGACGCGACAGGGACGACCTCGAAGAGCGCCGCCACTCCCACCGTCCAACACGGAGGCGCCAACACCGACTTCCGTGGAAGCGGACATGGACTGCCTCGAAGAGCACCCTCAGACGCACAGTCCAGTATAGAAACCACCGGCCGCCCCAGCCCGAACGGAGCCAACTTCGTCGAGCCACCGCTGCTCGCGAACTGCCTGATCCAGGCGATGAGACTTTGCATCACCTGCATGAAGGAAGGAACATTGGCGGGTGCGGTGACCCAGCATACCACTGCATGATGTAGTACACTATAGTCGTTGACATAACACCAATTAAACACCGTTCACTAGTATTACATCCCTCAGAGTAGTACAATAGAAACATAGCAGGTCCAAGACATGACTATAGGTTACAACTCAACTCTTTACACAAGATCCAGAGAACACTCTAGGTTAAAGAGAGAGAAAGAAACTTCTTACGAAGAAGAATCAAGAATAAGAAACTCATAGCTACCATACCTATAAAAATAGTATCTGAACTGTTGGCTTGCATTGCTGCAATTGCAACACTCTACAGAAGTAGGTTCTATGGTTAGAAATTCTATTCTTATCTAATCAGCAACTTAGTCTTCACTTGAGTTGATGTGTATGTTGACTTTCTTCACTTCATTGAAGAGCTTTAGCTTTTGATGATGATTCCTGGAGCATAACTTGATGTAGACCTCGTATGTACTGGCTTTAGAACCTAGCAAGGGTTAAGAAGATACTTTGAGTACGAGCGTACTCAGCAAGTCCACTAGAAAAGGAGTGTTTGATGCACTATAACTACAGCCACAGACTGTAGGTCGTAGGCAATGCAATTTTTCGTAAACATTTCTTCAAAGGTTGCTTTTATTCTGAAAAGCTATGTCCGTCAGCCTTCACGGGTTTACCAGAACCTTCATGGGGTTCCTTTCCCGCCGCGTTCGCAGCTCCTTCCCGGAACAGGGAGTAACAAGTTATAGTTCTTACACTCTGCAGAGGTGCGTCACTTTACCCATGAGATATTTTAGCTTTGTTGCACATCCGAATTGCAGGTTCATTTACACTTCCTTGGTGTGAGGCCCAGACTAAGATCCAAGCCAATCACTGCCTTCTCCGCGACCCCGCATGTCTCCTTGGTGTACGCTAGCCCACCTATTGAATTACGGCAATGGCAGTACCGACTGTTCAGATGCCGGAACTATTGTGGGACGTTGAGGGATCCCACCCATATGCTGCATATCCTCTACGAACTACCATAAATAATATGCACGCTACGAGTGATAACAGCCACGACCCGCACATCCAGCTCCATGCAAGAGGGAAAAGATACAGCTGACTTCTTCGTCCCATTCCAAATCTCATGGTCAACGCATAATATACAGTGCAAGAATCACTGGCGACATTGGTTGTTAAGTCCTAGGTAATATGTTCCTTTACCACCGGAACTCTTATAGTAGGTTATTACCTCATGGTAAATAACCTATAATCACATTCTTATGAAAATAGTGTTTTTTGTCCTTTTTCAAATGCAGGTGATGATAACAATAGATTCGTAAAATACTTTACATAAAATAATCAAAGGACATGAGCAAGCGTGAACTTTCCTTTTGTGATTGCAAGATTATGCACTCACGGTCTTCAAGACAATATAAGATCCAATAGCGGAAATCTGCATCATTGGTCCGGTAAGGACTAATGTTTAAAGAAGCAAGATGCTTTTATGCATAAGTAATGTGATGCAAGTTAATAAACGCGAATCCCAAGGATAACGTTGATCTAGGGTTTACGATACTGGAAAGGGTTTCCTTGGAATGTGTTGCCCTTTTAGATTAAGTTTCACACATGTGCTTCTTATTAAGGCCTGTGAGTGTGTGGAAAACAACATGTATTTATACAACAACAAAATACACAGTATGGAATGTTACTCAAGGTTGCTTACATCTTAATTGTTTATCTTCAAGTTTTACTTTATAAGTAATGTCACTTATACAGAATTTAAGTATTAACAATCTTATTATACAAGTAAAGTATAAAGTAAGGTGTTTACTATTAGTTGTCATATGTTGATTGAAGTGGCAAAACGAATAACTTTTGAAGAAAATCTTACTCAACTAAGCAGAAGCATTTAAGCCTTTAGGTTAAGCTTATGAGGTGTTCTTCTAGTTATAGTCTTTAAGTCAGAAAGAATTGCCTTTACTGGAATAATGAAATTAGTAGTATTCGAGACTTATCTATCTTGGTTTTTAACTGGGTTGGTCTGGTATTTAAGATGCTTTATAACTTAATTATAACAGACCAAAGTTAACTATAAAACATGTAATAAAGTATTTAGTATCAAACTTAAGGCTCTGCAAACTAAAGGTAACTTTAAGAATGTAGATAGACTAAGGTATATTACTTATGATACTTGTATTCTGTTCACTTTATATTGTCTCCTTAGAGTTACTTAAGAATGGTATTACTTTTATTGGAGTATTGATTTCTTTACATTATAATGGTATAAAAGGATTTATCTTCCTATAAGGGTGTTGTTAAGGTTTATGAATAAGTAAATAATATGATTTACTAGTATGGATTCACTTATAGGTTTTCATTTGTTTATAAACTTGTGGTTAAAGTAAAAGAATGGTTTTTATCTTATTATAATTATTCTTGGAGATTTTATATTAGACATAATTCTTTTACAACATAGTTTATACTTATGGTTGAAAGGTAATTTAATAAAATTGTATTTAAAGTGTGCTAAATCATTTTGGCTTCGCACAATAATATTTAAGACTAATACCTTTTATTAGACTCAATTCATTAATTTAAGAAATATTAACAAATTTTATTTGTCATTTTATGAATTATTAACTAAAGAAATAGGTTTAAATAAAGTCATGAAGGTGTTTAACTTTTTATTTAACTCAAAAGTGGAATATCACATTTTTAACATGTAGATATTATTTTTGTGATCATTTTGGTATATTACATTTATTTTTGTGATTTATAAATAATAAGATATGATTTTAATAAGGTTTATTACTTTTAAAATACTTAATAAATAATAAATATTTATTTGGGAGGAATAATAATGTATAATTATAGTTTTAACTCTAATTCTTTTTTTCTAAGATTTTTGGTATTTTATTTAAATTTTTAACATTTACCATTATTAAAATATTAATTATCAAAGTATTAAAACTTTATAAAGTATTTATTAAATAATATTTATTTAAATAATTACCATGATAATATTTAATAATAGTTTTAAGTTGTAGATTTTATTTTTCTAAACATTTTCATATATTATATGTATTTTTCTGATTTATAAAACAAGAGATATTAAATTTACAAGATTTAATCATTTTATTTTATTTCTGGAATATTAGATATTTGAATTCATATTGTTTTAATTATTTTCTAAACAGGCACAAAATTTTTATACCGCAAACCTACCTAGCCCCAGACACTGACCCTTG
Organism: Avena sativa; assembly: GCA_916181665.1. Lineage (NCBI taxonomy): Eukaryota > Viridiplantae > Streptophyta > Magnoliopsida > Poales > Poaceae > Avena > Avena sativa. The sequence goes on from OV702280.1 coordinate 326,727,737, forward strand.
GGCCCTAGGCCACGTCACATGCCACATGGGCAAAGACTAGTCAACAGGGTGGACTTGGTCAAGGATGACGTCGGCAGGACGTCATCGTGACATCACACGAACTCTCACCCCCAGATCGAAGTTCAATCGATCGATTGGGAGGATGCTTGCACGTGGGAAGGGTGTTGCTGGACGCGGACGAGCATGCTAAGTTGAATGGCGGCGGCGCCGCTCCGTTTTGGTCGTCGGAGCTACTCCGGCGACCAACAACTGCGGTGGTCGACGACGGTGTTCTGCTAAAACTCAAATTAGGAAGAGAACGAGAAAAAGGAGAGCACTAACATGCTCTGAGCATTACCAGGAATTTCGTGGAGTAGCTGACGAGTCGAGGGATGGTCGGAATCGGCTAGAACCACGGTGGCCAGACTTCGGGAAGGTGACCTCGCGGCATCGATTCCCGTCGGCTCGCTTCGATTCTTTTGGCTAAGAGGCTCGGATGGGCAAGGCGATGATGATTGCTTGATCAACGGAGCATGAGAGGTCTCAGAACGACGGCAATCGTTGGCAACATGGAGCTAGGTTTCGGTCCAGAAGGGGAAAATGGGGAGGCGAGATCAAATGAGATAAGTACAGGAAGGGAGAAGATGACGGCGGCGTTCTTATCCCCAGCTCCAGGGTGGCGGGGCGAGGATCATGGCGCCGGGAGAGATCGACGGCGAGAGCTCCGCCACGCAGGTGCTTGTCTCCGGTCGTGAGGAAGAAGAAAAGAAAAGGGCGAAGGGGTACTGGGAAGGAATGGGCTACTGTTGGGCTATTGCAAACCAAGCGGAATGTTTCTGCTGCTACCCGCAAGCGTCAGTTAGAAAATGAGGTACTGGACCGTGGGCCACTTTCTGGACTGGGCTTGTTCCTTTATTTTTTTTATGTTTTCTGCTTTGTATTTTACTTTCTTTTCAGATTTGAATTATTCCCATGTTTAAATACCATAATTTCTATACAGTATTTAAAATATTCCAGAGGTAATTATACTAATTGATTGCTCTACTTATCTTGGTATCTTTTTAATACCCATAATTTTATTCAAAATTATATATTAAGTAAAATAATTAAGAACTAGGTTTTTAGAATTTTGTTTAAAACCTTAAAATCTTTCTATAACATTGTTTTCACTTTTATTTGGAGGTATGAAGTTTTAAAATGTTTAGTAATATTCATAGGGTTTATTTATATGTATTTAATCACATAGTATAAGGTAGGATGGTTTATAATATTGGATCCCCACTTATTCCATGCTCATATGGGATGAGTGGTTAGAGAAATGAATTAAAGATTTTGTCTTATGATTATATATAGAATATTTATGAGATGTTGATGATAAAACTTATTAATAAGTTTAGGTTTCTGGATTTATTTATAATCTTTTGTTGAAGTGAATAAAGATTAATGGTTAATCATATTGTCTTTATGTTTATAATTTTTAATGTTATCACCCTTTGAAGTAAAATAGTGGAATTGTTTTCTAGGCTATCTTATGAGAAAGAATTGATAAATATGGTTCCTAAGCACCTATGATTATGATAATTAGAAATGATAAAGATATGCTTAATTGATTTGTTATAGGAAAATATTCCTATAAAGCATTGGGGTAGCAAGATGATAGATCAACATATGGGATGGATGTTAAGCTTGATTATAGATTTAGGGTTTAATGTTTACCAAGAATTCCTATCTTCCATACTTCGTAATTCTGGACTTCTGATTAAGGAATTCCTTTCCTGGATATATTACTTCTTCCTATCCATCATCATGTGTTAACATGATGAGCTTTACTTCACAAAAATATTCTTATCCACCTTTTATTCTTCTAAATCCATTTGTAAATCCAATGAGCTTGACACTAAAGCTTTTCATAATCATTTATATCTATACTTGGCTATATCAACTACTCTATTGCTGATAATCCCCAATCCAACAAGTGGTTACTTCTAACTCCAATCACACTCTTCCTTAATCATCCTTCACTAATATCACTTCAATAGATGTATGCATCAAATCCTACTTCACCTCAAGTGCTTAGTATATTTCCAAAGAGGAAACTACTACTTCTTTAATCCAATGTTGCTCTAACATCGTTTTAATCATACTATCTTGTCTCTACTTGACTCCAATATCTAACATTCCAACCTCACATTATATTAATGTGACTGGTAATGACTATTCTAGGATAATAAATCAATACTATGGTTCAATCATGTTTTATCCACCAATGTCACTTATACATGGTATAAGCATTAAATATTGGTGAATAAGGCATGGTCATTAGCATCCTTTGTGGTTTAGGTTTCCAATTGGCTAATCAAGGCTTCATCAATACAACATTGCAGTTGTATTGAAATTATCTTCTATCTATCTCTATTGGATTAAGAGATATGATTCATTGACTATACCTACTTGATCCAATAGGACTACTCTTGGTAAATATCTTTAGACTTTATCCTTGTAATCTTCTTTGTCACCATATTGATTTGATTTCCTCCAATCACTCTCATCCTATAGATAACATCTAAAACTAGCATAACTATTTACCTATTCTTACTTCTTTCTTTATAAGCCTTAAGTGAATGCTATAATAAGGACAAGAGTTGATAGGTTAAGAATTGATAAGTTAAGAATTGGTGAATCAATAATTGATTACTCAATATTGATGATCAAAAAATATAAGGATAGGATTCAGTAGAGATGATAAAGATTGATATGGAAAGAAAGATATATAATGAATGGTCTTAACTTGGTTTCTTTCCTACTCAATCTCACTAGAGAGTTAAAGTTAGGTATTTCCATGATACACATGGTATAAGTAGATATGATTAAGATATAGTTGTTACATTCTTATTATTCGTGTTATATCCTTAACTTGGTACTCATGAGTGATTATAATGAATGTTATGATATGATCACCTAAGGATCAAATATAAATCATCAAGTAATGTATTAGGGTTTAGTTTTATTCCATTTGATCTACCCTTAGATCAAATCATGTTTACCCAAAATAAGGTTTTAACAAAGGTCATATTGAAACTTATCGCAGTCAACTTGATGATCTACTTCAATTCCACCAAGTTAAGAGAAGCTTCAATCACTTTGACAAGTTTTTAGTTAAAAGTGCAAAAATTATTCGGATTTTCTATGCATGAATGCAATAGACACACCTGTGTTCAACTTATTTCTAAGCTCTAATGCTGGGATGTTACAGACTCTCCCCCTTAAAATAAACTTCGTCCTCGAAGTTCGCACTCTCATGTTTCGGAGTAAGGAATTGTCTTGCAGTGATTACGATATGTCTCAACTCCATGTTAACCTCAATGGGAATAATTGTAATATCCCATATCCAGATCTTTTCCTTGAATCCTCATTATACTTGGTAATCTTCAACTTGTTGTCTCCAACACTCCAAAGTTCCTTTTACTTTACTCCCTCAGGGATATGTCCTTGTAAAATCCTTAAATTGAGGTCTCTGCTTTAGATGATTCCCCTGATTAAGTATCCTAATCCAACTTCTTTACTTGATCATCGAACTTCCTTACCATACTATGTAAGTCTAGGAAGTCACACTAAAACAGATTTTAAAGTTTACTAATCAATAGTGTGATCAAAAGACTAATCTTTGATTTATCATTGTATGAGTTGTATTGGTAGTTCTTCTGAATATTGATTTTTGAACACATTTAGTCCAAACCCCATTGAAATTTCTTATTTCTCTGTTCATGACCAATTAGATATAATTATTCACTCTTAAGGACCACTTAAGAGTTGTTTCCTCTAGACTTAGTCTATTAAGATTAATCTATTTTATCACTCCTCAGCTCTTGGCTTAGCAAGCTTTAGATAATGTTTTCATTATTACCTATAGTACTTCTTCAACTTTCATTTTTAATGTTTACTCTCCCCCTTAGGGTTTACTAATGGCATCTAAACTGCCCATTTAGTATTTATTGGATTTATAATTAGAATGTAAAGTTTTGTCTAGCTTATACTTTACCTAATTTGTTCTTATGAAAGATTGTACGGTGTATCCACACAATTGGGGATCTTCGAAGTGAATCTTTCAACATTATTTGTCTTACTTACTTATTCGGATATTTTAGCTTTGATGCACCTGACTTCACAAAGAGTCTCGAAAGACGGTCGCTTTCAATTTTTATACTCCTTTGTGTCTTACTTATCTTAGGCCAAATTTTTTGCTCTTTATGCAACTTTTAAGATGATCTGGTTAACTATGTCAACCAACACCGGCTATGGTCAAGATACCAACTGTGGATCAAATACTAGTTATGGATCAAATACCAACTGCGGATAATTACCAGCTGCGAACCATCCTAGGGTGTATATATTACCCTACGTTTCCCAACATCCTTATGGCAATATATCTGAGTTGTCAGAGATTGAATTATCATTTTGGTTCCAAAGCTACTCATTTGTACTTATTCATGATACTTCCATGAACTTTGTACCACTATTCCATTACTTCTTAGCAACTTACCTACTTTAAATGAACTTTAAGTTTATTACCTCTTGTTGTTCCTTACATCTTCTACACTAATCTTCCTTCTTATTGCTGATTAGGAATGATCTGAGCTCGATCCATCCTTCAAATTGCGTTGATACTACTTATGTTTTGCTTCATCCTTTAGGTAGGTCTTCATCTTGGTCTTCGGAACTCGTCACTCCCTTACACGAATTCCCATTCCTATCTAGGTCTATGACATCAAGTAGTAACTGGATGTTGCAACATGCATTTGCACACCAAATCAAACTTCATGTACAGATCTAGTCAATCAAGAAGATCCAAGAAAAACAAATAAATCCAAATGTGGTTCATATAACACACAATATTCTACGCCCAGAATATAGTAGTTGAGTATAATATCTCTAGAATTCCGGCTTAGTTGTGTAGTATATGACACCTCCTCATATAGGTTTACGTTGTGATACTTAGCACATAGGGTCAAAGTATTCTTTGTTTCTTAATTTACCCGAATTGCTCAATTGCAATAGGATAATCTTAAGCAAAGTGGTCTCAAATTTGGTTTTGACTAAACTTTTGTCTCACCTTTGGAATGACTAGCTATAACCATCCTTCCTTTATTAATAAACTATCCTCACATGATTTCTCTAAATAACTAATAAGATCATTTTGAACCCCTAAGATTGAAGGTTATCACTATTTTATGACACCTTTGACTTCAATCTTGATTCTACCAAGTTATCTTATTACTCTATCTAAAGATAATTTACTAATTACTCATCATATTTATACTCTCATCATGGTTTCAGAGCTAATCTCACGATGATCTTATTATGTTTTACCTGTACATTATGATTTAAGAGTTAATCTAGCCATGATGACTTTATTTCTCATGACTCTATCATTCAGTCTTATCATAATTTCACTTCATCACGTGAAATTTTCAAGTGAATCCCACATGATTACTACTCATTACATCAACATTGATCTTAATGATATCCATCATGTTGCCTTTGGTTATAAACTGACACTAAGATTTTATGGTTCTTACTTAAATTGTAGGATTAGGCTACACCATTAAGACTACTTCAATTGATGGCTTACACTTTCCTACAGTCTCTTGGTGGTTTATGTCTTCCTCGGAGGACACTAAAGAACACTATACTTGAGAAAAGATAAAATAATTACTCTTAAGAAAGAATGACTTAAACATATGACTTAGGTCGGACAAGGTTATCCTCAAGTGGATACTCATCGCAAGTCATAGGATCATTTGGTTTAGATAAGATGGCTCCTATAGTCACTATCCAACCTACAGATCTTCCTAAAAGGGTTTTAATCCTAAGGTCAAAGCATATGCTCTGATACCAACTGCGGTGACCCAGCATACCACTGCATGATGTAGTACACTATAGTCGTTGACATAACACCAATGAAACACCGTTCACTAGTATTACATCCCTCTGAGTAGTACAACAGAAACATAGCAGGTCCAAGACATGACTATAGGTTACAACTCAACTCTTTACACAAGATCTAGAGAACACTCTAGGTTAAAGAGAGAAATAAACTTCTTACGAAGAAGAATCAAGAATAAATAACTCATAGCTACCATACCTATAAAACTAGTAACTGAACTGCTGGCTTGCATTGCTGCAATTGCAATACTCTACATAAGTAGGTTCTATGGTTAGAAATTCTATTCTTATCTAATCAGGAACTTAGTCTTCACTTGAGTTGATGTGTATGTTGACTTTCTTGACTTTATTGAAGAGCTTTAGCTTTTGATGATGATTCCTGGAGCATAACTTGATGTAGACCTCGTCTGTACTGGCTTTAGAACCTAGCAAGGGTTAAGACGATACTTTGAGTACGAGCGTACTCAGCAAGTCCACTAGAAAAGGAGTGTTTGATGCACTATAACTACAGCCACAGACCGTAGGTCGTAGGCAATGCAAGTTTTCGTAAACATTTCTTCAAAGGTTGATTTTATTCTGAAAAGCTATGTCCGTCAGCCTTCACGGGTTTACCAGAACCTTCATGGGGTTCCTTTCCCGCCGCGTTCGCAGCTCCTTCCCGGAACAGGGAGTAACAAGTTACAGTTCTTACACTCTACAGAGGTGCGTCACTTTACCCATGAGAGATTTTAGCTTTGTTGCACATTCGAATTGCAGGTTCGTTCATACTTCCTTGGTGTGAGGCCTAGACTAAGATCCAAGCCAATCACTGCCTTCTCTGCGACCCCGCATGTCTCCTTGGTGTACGCCAGCCCACCTATTGAATTACGGCAATGGCAGTACATACCGTTTAGATGCCGGAACTATCATGTGACGTTGAGGGCTCCCACCCATATGCTGCATATCCTCTACGAATTACCATAAATAATATGCATGCTACGAGTGATAACAGCCACGACCCGCATATCCAGCTCCATGCGAGAGGGAAAAGATACAGATGACTTCTTCGTCCCATTCCAAATCTCATGGTCAACGCGTAATATACGGCGTAAGAATCACTGGCGACATTGGTTGTTAAGTCCTAGGTAATATGTTCCTTTACCACCGGAACTCTTATAGTAGGTTATTACCTCATGGTAAATAACCTATAATCACATTATTATGAAAATAGTGTTTTCTGTCCTTTTTCAAATGCAGGTGATGATAACACTGGATTTGTAACATACTTTACAGAAAATAATCAAAGGACATGAGCAAGCGTGAACTTGCCTTTTGTGATTGCAAGATTATGCACTCACGGTCTTCACGACAATATAAGATCCAATAGTGGAAATCTGCATCATTGGTACGATAAGGATTAATGTTTAAATAAGCAAGATGCTTTTATGCATAAGTAATGTGTTGCAAGTTGATAAACGTGAATCCCGAGGATAACGTTGATCTAGGGTTTGGATACTGGAAAGGGTTTCCTTGGAATGTGTTGCCCTTTTAGATTAAGTTTCACACATGTGCTTCTTATTAAGGCCTGTGAGTGTGTGGAAAACAACATGTATTTATACAACAACAAAATACATAGTATTGAATGTTACTCAAGGTTGCTTACATCTTAATTGTTTATCTTCAAGTTTTACTTTACAAGTAATGTCACTTATACAGAATTTAAGTATTAATAATCTTATTATACAAGTAAAGTATAAAGTAAGGTGTTTACTATTAGTTGTCATATGTTGATTGAAGTGGCAAAACAAATAACTTTTGAAGAAAATCTTACTCAACTAAGCAGAAGCATTTAAGCCTTTAGGTTAAGCTTATGAGGTGTTCTTTCTAGTTATAGTCTTTAAGTCAGAAAGAATTGCCTTTACTAGAATAATGAAATTAGTAGTATTTGAGACTTATCTATCTTGGTTTTTAACTGGGTTGGTCTAGTATTTAAGATTCTTTATAACTTAATTATAACAGACCAAAGTTAACTATAAAACATGTAATAAAGTATTTAGTATCAAACTTAAGGCTCTGCAAACTAAAGGTAACTTTAAGAATGTAGATAGACTTAGGTATATTAATTATGATACTTGTATTCTGTTCACTTTATATTGTCTCCTTAGAGTTACTTAAGAATGTTATTACTTTTATTGGAGTATTGATTTCTTTACATTATAATGGTATAAAAGGATTTATCTTCCTATAAGGGTGTGGTTAAGGTTTATGAATAAATAAATAATATGATTTACTACTATGGATTCACTTATAGGTTTTCATTTGTTTATAAACTTGTGGTTAAAGTAAAAGAATGATTTTTATTTTATTATAATTATTCTTGGAGATTTTATATTAGATAAGAATTCTTTTACAACATAATTTATACTTATGGTTGAAAGATAATTTAATAAAATTGTATTTAAAGTGTGCTAAATCATTTTGGATTCACACAATACTATTTAAGACTAATACCTTTTATTAGACTCAATTCATTCATTTAAGAAATATTAACAAATTTTATTTGTCATTTTATGAATTATTAACTAAAGAAATAGGTTTAAATCAAGTCATGAAGGTGTTTAACTTTTTATTTAACTCAAAAGTGGAATATCACATTTTTAACATGTATATATTATTTTTGTGATCATTTTGGTATATTACATTTATTTTTGTGATTTATAAATAATAAGATATGATTTTAATAAGGTTTATTACTTTAAAAATACTTAATAAATAATAAATATTTAATTGGGAGGAATAATAATGTATAATTATAGTTTTAACTCTAATTCTTTTTTATAAGATTTTTGGTATTTTATTTAAATTTTTAACATTTACCATTATTAAAATATTAATTATCAAAGTATTAAAACTGTATAAAGTATTTATTAAATAATATTTATTTAAATAATTACCATGCTAATATTTAATAATAGTTTTAAGTTGTAGATTTTATTTTTCTAAACATTTTCATATATTGTATGTATTTTTATGATTTATAAAACAAGAGATATTAAATTTACAAGATTTAATCATTTTATTTTATTTCTGGAATATTAGATATTTGAATTCCTATTGTTTTAATTATTTTCTAAACAGGCACAGACTTTTATACCGCAAACCTACCTAGCCCCAAACACTGACCCTTAAGCCCTAGGCCATGTCACATGCCACATGGGCAAAGACCAGTCAACAAGGTGGACTTGGTCAAGGATGACGTCAGCAGGACGTCATGATGACGTCACATGAACTCTCACCCCCAGATCGAAGTTCAATCGATCGATTGGGATGATGCTTGCACGCGGGAAGGGTGTTGCTGGACGCGGACGAGCACGCTAAGTTGAATGGCGGCGGCGCCGCTCCATTTTGGTCGTCGGAGCTACTCCAGCGACCAACAACTGCGGTGGTCGACGGCGGTGTCCGGCTAAAACTCAAATTAGGAAGAGAACGAGAAAAAGGAGAGCACTAACATGCTTCGAGCATTACCAGGAATTTCGTGGAGTAGCTGACGAGTCGGGGGATGGTCGGAATCGGCGAGAACCACGATGGCCGGACTTCGGGAAGGTGACCTCGCGGCATCGATTCTCGTCGGCTCGCTTCGATTCTTTTGGCTAAGAGGCTCGGATGGGCAAGGCGATGATGATTGCTTGATCAACGGAGCACGAGAGGTCTCAGAACGACGACAATCGTTGGCAACATGGAGCTAGGTTTCGGTCCAGAAGGGGAAAATGGGGAGGCGAGATCAAATGAGATAAGTACAGGGAGGGAGAAGACGACGGCGGCGTTCTTATCCCTAGCTCCAGGGTGGCGGGGCGAGGATCATGGCGCCGGGAGAGATCGACGGCGAGAGCTCCGCCACGCAGGTGCTTGTCGCCGGTCGTGAGGAAGAAGAAAAGAAAAGGGCGAAGGGGTACTGGGCTGGAATGGGCTGCTGTTGGGCTGTTGCAAACCAAGCGGAATGTTTCTGCTGCTACCCGCGAGCGTCAGTTAGAAAATGAGGTACTGGACCATGGGCCACTTTCTGGACTAGGCTTGTTCCTTTATTTTTTTTCTGTTTTCTGCTTTGTATTTTACTTTCTTTTCAGATTTGAATTATTCCCATGTTTAAATACCATAATTTCTATACAGTATTTAAAATATTCCAGAGGTAATTATACTAATTGATTGCTCTACTTATCTTGGTATGTTTTTAATACCCATAATTTTATTCAAAATTATATATTAAGTAAAATAATTAAGAACTAGGTTTTTAGAATTTTGTTTAAAACCTTAAAATCTTTATATAACATTGTTTTCACTTTTATTTGGAGGGATGAAGTTTTAAAATGTTTAGTAATATTCATAGGGTTTATTTATATGTATTTAATCACATAGTATAAGGTAGGATGGTTTATAATATTGGATCCCCACTTATTCCATGCTCATATGGGATGAGTGGTTAGAGAAATGAATTAAAGATTTTGTCTTATGACTATATATAGAATATTTATGAGATGTTGATGAGAAAACTTATTAATAAGTTTAGGTTTCTGGATTTATTTATAATCTTTTGTTGAAGTAAATAAAGATTAATGGTTAATCATATCGTCTTTATGTTTATAATTTTTAATGTTATCACCCTTTGAAGTAAAATAGTGGAATTGTTTTCTAGGCTATCTTATGAGAAAGAATTGATAAAGATGGTTCCTAAGCACCTATGATTATGACAATTAGAAATGATAAAGATATGCTTAATTGATTTGTTATAGGAAAATATTCCTATAAAGCATTGGGGTAGCAAGATGATAGATCAACATATGGGATGGATGTTAAGCTTGATTATAGATTTAGGGTTTAATGTTTACCAAGAATTCCTATCTTCCATGCTTCGTAATTCTGGACTTCTGATTAAGGAATTCCTTTCCTAGATATATTACTTCTTCCTATCCATCATCATGTGTTAACATGATGAGCTTTACTTCACAAAAATATTATTATCCACCTTTTATTCTTCTAAATCCATTTGTAAATCCAATGAGCTTGACACTAAAGCTTTTCATAATCATTTATATATATACTTGGCTATATTAACTACTCTATTGCTGATAATCCCCAATCCAACAAGTGGTTACTTCTAACTCCAATCATACTCTTCCTTAATCATCCTTCACTAATATCAGTTCAATAGATGTATACATCAAATCCTACTTCACCTCAAGTGCTTAGTATTTCCAAAAAGGAAACTACTACTTCTTTAATCCAATGTTGCTCTAACATCCTTTTAATCATACTATCTTGTCTCTAGTTGACTCCAATATCTAACATTCCAACCTCACATTATATTAATGTGACTGGTAATGACTAATCTAGGATAATAAATCAATACTATGGTTCAATCATGTTTTATCCACCAATTTCACTTATACATGGTATAAGCATTCAATATTGGTGAATAAGGCATGGTCATTATCATCCTTTGTGGTTTAGGTTTCCAATTGGCTAATCAAGGCTTCATCAATATAACATTGCAGTTGTATTGAAATCATCTTCTATCTAGCTCTATTGGATTAAGAGATATGATTCATTGACTATACCTACTTGATCCAATAGGACTACTCTTGGTAACTATCTTTAGACTTTATCCTTGTAATCTTCTTTGTTACCATATTGATTTGATTTCCTCCAATCACTCTCATCCTATAGATAACATCTAAAACTAGCATAACTATTTACCTATTCTTACTTCTTTATTTATAAGCCTTAAGTGAATGCTATAATAAGGACAAGAGTTGATAGGTTAAGAATTGATAAGTTAAGAATTGGTGAATCAATAATTGATTACTCAATATTGATGATCAACAAATATAAGGATAGGATTCAGTAGAGATGATAAAGATTGATATGGAAAGAAAGATCTATAATGAATGGTCTTGACTTGGTTTCTTTCCTACTCAATCTCACTAGAGAGTTAAAGTTAGGTATTTTCATGATACACATGGTATAAGTAGATAAGATTAAGATGTAGTTGTTACATTCTTATTATTCGTGTTATATCCTTAACTTGGTACTCATGAGTGATTATAATGAATGCTATGATATGATCACCTAAGTAATGTATTAGGGTTTAGTTTTATTCCATTTCATCTACCCTTAGATCAAATCATGTTTACCCAAAATAAGGTTTTAGCAAAGGTCATATTGAAACTTATCGCAGTCAACTTGATGATATACTTCAATTCCACCAAGTTAAGAGAAGCTTCAATCACTTTGACAAGTTTTTATTTAAAAGCGCGAAAATTATTCGGATTTTCTATGCATGAATGCAATGCACACACATGTGTTCAACTTATTTCTAAGCTCTAATGCTGGGATGTTACAGCGGGGGATGGGTAGCCATAGGGAGGGGAAGTGCCGAGGAGGCAGCAACAGCTTCACCGCCATGAGGAGAGCTCTTGGAGTCGTGGACGTGTGCGAGTGGGCACCAAGGAGCACAACCGATGACGATGTTGAACTGACCGCTAGCACGACATCGGGTTGGGATCCTAGCCAGTGGGCCTCCTGGACCTCAGCTCGGGATGGTAGGAGCTCATGCTATTGTCCGGTAGAAGGTGCTCGACTCAGGGTCAAGGGAATCAAAGCTCGGGGCGGCGACACACTGGGAGCTCATGGAGTCAGGGGACGTACGCGACTGGGCACTAGGGAGCACAACCGGCGTCGATTGGAGGGATAGGAAGAATCCCATGAGGCGATGGCCAATTCTATCTTGGAAGGGATTTCTGCTATTTAGGTCCTGTGAATTTTGATCCGATTAGATTAGGGACAGCAGGATTTCTCTGGGAGGCAATTACCTCAACATTTACGAACAAGGCAATTTCCCAACACCAACTAGAATTATGGCCCAAACTTTGGAAGAGTAGCAGATTATATGATAGATTAGGTTCAAGCAGAGTAATTTTGTCAACAAGATCATCAATCTGTAGAGAAGCTAAATGCTAGCTTAACTGGTTGGTGATTATGATATGTGTTTCTACCAAGAATGTCCAAATAGTCAAGGCGACAGTTTTGCCCGTATGACACTGAACAAGTCATATCTTTTAAATGAGAATTAATTTTTTGTTAAATGAGAATCTTATCTGATATAGTTGAACATCTGACATGGTATTATTTTCCATGTTCTCTAAATTACATATTAATGTGTTATTCGTGTATTGGTTAAACTAAATGTTTATTATTGACTATTCTACATTCCTTTTAGGGAAAAGTAACTTTTGCGATGCAAAAGTAGATCAACGGAGCTGTACTCAAAAGCAATCATCCTACATATGTTTATATTGTAGGAAGCGGCTTCCTTGCAACTAACTCCACACTTCTACCTTTCACCATTCAATACGCAAAAAGAAAACTTTCACCATTCTATCAAAAGCATATCCATTGGTACATAGCTAATCTAGGAGTAGGCTTGGTTGCGGGGAACACATTGGTCCATCAAGAACTAAAATTTTCATGGAAAGCATGATTTTACAAGATTTTAAAGGTAGACTATTTATCTAGGAGACATCAACTGCATTGAAAAACTTCTGCTAGCCTGAAATTGTGATGTTATATTTGCAGAAGTCATGGTTCACATGGTCTATCTTTTGTATACAACAATTCTAATAAGTTGTACTGTTTCTTTATCAATACGTTAAAATGATCTTTCAGATTTGTATATAATCATAAGAGTAGAATTTTTGTTGTACTATTTCTTTCTCAATAAGTTGAAATTGGGAGCATGTTTGAAAGTAGAATTTCCGTTGAAGTGCCCTGCTATCAAGCAGTCGGACATAGAAATGAAACACGGCAATACTTCCATGAATACCTGCTCCAGTAGGGACGCCACCCACTCGGTGTGGTCATGTCCTCAAGGAGTGGCGCTCCCGCAAGGCGCCCCAACATGAACATGAGCGCGTCAAAGAGTAGCATGTCCCTCTTTGCGGACATTGTCTCGTGACACCTAAATAGCCGCAATAAAGGAGCAACTCCCAGCGTGCAACACCAAAGCGTGTAAGGGAGGCTGCTCAGGCTCGGCCCGTATTTTATGGGTGGTGCTAGCAATCCTGTCCCGCCATCATTATACACTGGACCAGAGTAAAACGAAAAAAGAGTAGTCGTGTGTTGGGCATGGAGCTACACGCTACAAGCCTACAAGACAGAATAACGACAGTGCCATCGCTCGCGTGATGGTCAAGTCAGGAAGAGAGTTTCGCCATACTTTGGTTAAATGAAAGTTTTACCACACTAAGTTAAATATGGCACCATAGCAACGCACGAGCATTCAGCTAGTCTAAATAAGATAAATCAAGAGAGAAATCATAATCTTCATCTTTAATATCTATGGGAGAAGTGGCAAACTTAGGATCAGAGGACAACTTAGGCATAATAGTACGTCTAGCAAGGAGACTCTTAATAGCATTAGTACCATGTGTGTTTCGGCACTCTTCAACAAAATCATCAGTGAACTCAATGTAACCATCATTAATATCATAACTCTCACTAGCCTCAGGTGAGCTAACAGGTGTAACAGTGTCTTCACTAGGAGTTTTGGTATTTCCTAGACCAGCCATAGTAGCATATAGAAAAGGACCTAATGAACCACTCGCATCAAGCACAGTAGAAGTAACATCATGAGCATCAAAAGCAGTTTCAGACTCAGCAGTAGTAGCAGTGTGTGTAGCATGTGTATGTGGTGGTGGTGTGACAAGCTTACTTATAACAGACGATGAATCAAGAGCAGCAGAGGTGTTTAGTACTGTACCTCTTCTTTTAGTGGATGGTAAAATAGGGAACTTTCCATCACGAGACTTCCCCATGATGAAAGGATTAGCAGTGAACAATAATAGATCCAAGTGAACCTACAAATAAAGCTATGCTCCCCGGCAACGGCACCAGAAAATAGTCTTGATGACCCACAAGTATAGGGGATCGCAACAGTCTTCGCGGGTAGTATTAACCAATTTATTGATTCGGCACAAGGGGAGCCAAAGAATACTTGCAAGCCTTAACAACTGAGTTGTCAGTTCAGCTGCACTTGGAAATAGTTCTTGCTCAAAGAAGTTTATCAGTAGCAACAACAAAGCAACATCAACAACAACAGCAACAGCAAAAGTGAAACATGAGCAATAGTAACAGTAATGGTAACAGTAGGATTCGAGTGCGGTAGGCATAGGGATGGATGGACGGGCATTGCATGGACGAGCCTAAACATGTAACTTCAAGATCTATGGCATTGCAGATAAATAATAACAAGCATCCAAGTACTAAACAATCCTAGGCATGTTCTCCAAATATAGTCATACGTTCACGCAATGAGAACTTGTACAACATCTTCTGTCCAGCCAGCCCGTGGCAACGGGGCCTCTAGGGAACTACTGGAAATTAAGGTGCTCCTTTTAATAGAGCACCGGAGCAAAGCATTAACACTCCGTGAACACATGTGATCCTCACACCACAGCCATCCCCTCCGGTTGTCCCAATTATTGTCACTTTGGGGCCCTTTGGATCCGGACAATGATATGTGTACACAACTTGCTGATAAGATCACAAACAATACTATCATAATGATTCAATAATAAGTTCAGATCTGAGATCATGGCACTCGGGCCCTAATGACAAGCATTAGGCACAACAAGTTGTAACAAAGTCAAATAGCACTAATAGAGATACTAGGCACTATGCCCTAACAGATATTATTCGATTCCATGATGGAACTCATCCAATCCCTACCATCCCCAAGCCTACAGCGGGGGATTACTCACTCATGGATGAGGAAAACATCGCTGGTTGATGGAGATGCGTTGGTGATGACGATGGCGATGATCCTCTCCAAATTCCCCGTTCTGGCAGGGTGCCAGAACGGAGTTTATGGATCCGAATCTTGGTTTCTGGTGGTGGTGGCGGAGCAGAACTCTTTCTGGAAAACTATCGAGACCCCTGAGTTTTTAGGTCATAAGGCAACTTATAGGCACAGAGGGAGGCCGAGGAGCTGCCTAGGGTGGCCCCACCCCTCCAGGCGCAGGGTCAGGTGGGACCACGCCTGGGGTGGGTCTGGGCCCCCCTAGGCCTCCTCTCTGTCTCCCCTTCTGGCTCCGCGGATCTTCTGGTGAAAAATAGTTTTTGGCATATTTTCCGGGATTTTTCCTGATAGTTGATTTTTTGAACAAAAACAAGACACCAAGGTAATTCTGCTGAAAACTATGTCAGTCCGTGTTAGTTGTATCCAAATCACACAAGTATAAAGAAAAAACAATAGCAAAGTGTTCGAGAAAGTAGATACGTTTTGGACGTATCAATAACTGGGAACCTCCTTTTTTTATTAAACACCCATGTATTAACGTTTCCGTATTAATACAATTATAGGATGCAAAATAAACATTTATCATAAATAAGGAATACGATAATAACCACTTTATTATTGCCTCTTGGGCATATTCCCTTCAGATCTTCACGGGTATCAGAGTCCCCATCTTCAGTAGTTGACCCATAATATTGGGTAGCTGACCCCTGACCCTCACATTGGGTACCTGACTTCTCGCTATCAGCTCCTAAAAACAAATGTTGGGTAGCTAACGCATCGCCCTAGGTAGCTAACCCATCACTTTCGGACACTACAAGGTCACATTGGCGAGGTACTCGCAGATGGCTAGGAGTTGGTTGCTGGCTTTGGAGAGGTTGCAAGTCACCTTTGGGAGATGGTCTTGACAGCGGGATGGGGACTTCATGCCTTGGGAAGGTGGCCGCTTCATCTGGATAGGTGGCAGTCCTTTGGTATGTGGCGGCTGGCTTTGGGGAGAAACCTGCCGTCTATGGGTAGGTGGCATCTTGCCTTGGTTATGTGGCAGCGGACTTTGCGTAGCTTGTTGTTGGCTTTGTGGAGCTTGTGGCTAGCGTTGGGGAGGTGGCGGCCGGCATACCAGCAGGTCGGAGGGAGTGGACATCTCTCCTTGGGAAGAGTGTTGCTCATGTCAGGCAGATGCTAGTTTGCCTTGGTTAAGTGGCTGCTTCATTTGGAGAGGTGACAGGTTGGCGCTGGGAGTTGCCAGCGGACGACGTGATGGGGGTTGTGGTTCTATGCCCTGGGTATGTGGCGGCTGGCTTTGGGAGACGGTTGTTGTCCATGGATATGTGGCTGCTGGCTTTGGGTAGGTGGCTCCTGGCTTTGGGGAGGTGGCGGTTGGTATACCAGTAGGTCGTATGGAGTGGACAGCTCTCCTTGGGGAGAGTGCTGCTCATGTTGGGTAGCTGCCAGCTGGCCTTGGGAATGTGGCTGCTTTTTTGGGGAGGTGGCATATTGGTATCGGGAGGTGCCAGCTGCCAGCGGGATGGTGGCTGTGGTTCTAGGCCTTGGGTACGTGGCGGCTGGCTTTGGCGAGGCAGCTGCTGCCCATGGGTATGTGGTTGCTGGATTTGGGGGGTGCCTGCTGGCTTTGGGGGTGGCGGCCGGCATACCAGCCGGTCGGATGGAGTGGGCAGCTCTCCTTGGGCAGAGTGCTGCTCATGTTGGGCAGTTGCCATCTCGCCTTGGGAAGCTTGTTGCTTGTCTTGGGCAGCTGCCTTCTCGGCTTGGGTAGGTGGTAGATTGTCGGCTGCTAGCTTCTCACCTTGGTGGGGATCAGGAACTGCAGCTTTAGCCATTGGGCCGATATCAGCAACTACAACTCTGTCCACTTGGTGGGTAACAGGAACTAAAGGTTTGGCCACTTGCCCGGCATTGGGAACTGAAGGTTTGGCCACTTGGTTGGCATCAAGAACTGCATCCTTAGCAACCGACACGGATAAATTAAGTTCAGCTCCAGCTGCATCCATTGCACCAGGAAGTCCAACTTTGGTCGTTTGCCAGGCATCAGGAAGTGTGGCTTTGGCAAATTTCTATGTTGCACTCTGAGCTTCTTGCCAATGGGTCATGGGATTTGGCACTTTTGTTGTTCGATGTGTGAAACTTGGAGGTGGAAGTCCTCCTTTTAGTGGGTTCCCATTGGATCTTCTGTTTCTCTCATTTTCTGGGTCCAGAGATATTCCTTCCACGACGCGCTTGCGAGTTGATCCACCACCACCAGGAGCCATCTTTACCTTGGCAAAATTGTCTTCTTGAATTTCCTCTGCTTAAGATACACATTTCACATGTGTACAAGTCAATTGGGGAAGATAAAGAGGCACAAAATATATGGTAAAAACAGTAAGCAAAAAATTCCACACAAGATGAGTAGGCAACACTTTAATTGTCGAGAAATCAAGAAAATATGGTGAGCTAGCAGGTAAGGGGACTATCTGCATCCCATTTTATTCAGTGACTAGTGTTTCATCACCTGATAGGTGACCTTCACTGGTATCTCCCCCACACTCAGGATCATACTGAGGTGCAAAGCCATCACTGCTACTCTTTTTGGGGGATAATATAGTTGGTTATGCAACTACACTGGCTAAGACCCTAATACCAAGTCGTTGCATCCATGGACTATTTCTCATGATGGTTTTCATCCAACTTTCCTCCATCGATAATATTTTTTGTTCTAATATGAATAAATAACTCCAATTAATCTAGAAACATGAAACTGGGGGCAATACCAAACTATGTTATATAGTACTCATCATTTAATAGGTCGTGGCATGAGCAATGTAAACAAAGATCGTAGGCTGCCAAACAAATGCAACACATAGGATAATGTAACCTAGTCTAAAACCTTCATTCTTGATACTTCTAGGGGGAATACAGTTGGCGATGCAACAACACATGCTAAGAATATAAGAGCATGTATAATGCAAGACGCTTAGAGAACTTCTTAGCAAAATAAACCAGTTATAGGTTAAGCAATGGTGCTTACTTATAACAGGGTGATGTGTAAATTGGCACCTCTCCAATACAGATAAGCACTGGTTCTTACGAAAAAACTTGGATTATTTTTCTAAGGAACACTCCAAGCACCTTCCACTGTACATGGCCTACACAGTTGTTGCATCCACTCATTGTTTCTGATGATGGTTTTCAGCCTACATTCCTACATGGGTTGCATCTGTGTTTCTAACATGTACCAGGAACTTCAAATACGGCTCAAAATGCAACATATGGTTTATATAGGTCCACTATTACCAATTTATACTCTGATCATAAGACATATGACAAAACAGCAGAACAAATGCAACATGGATTGCATGCTACTCCTACAGGATACTGGTGTACAAACTTTCCACTATGACCAACCTACATGATGGTTTATATGTTGTCAGACCTATGTCACTTCTCACAATGGAGATAATATTAAGGCAGGTCCTAGTGGGGAGTAACATAGCCCATGCAATTAAATATGCAATTAAGCAAAATATATCATATGGTGTTCATTGTCCTATAGTAACCATTATGTACACAGTACACTGTGAACAACTTATATTCTTAACAAAAGATATGTCAGGAAGCAGCCAAAGTAATGCAAAAAACAATATGATGTAACCTTTATCACACGCAAAATGATCATAATCATAATACAATACAAGATGGAAAATTCACCAATTGGTTGCAATAATAAGCAAGGCAGGACAATTAAACATAAGCAGTATATGCATCTAGTATATCATGCCACTAAATAAGAAACTAAGCAAAATATAGCATATGGTGTTGATTGTCCTATAGTAATCATCATGTAAAACAGTCCTGCACTATAAATATATGATGAAGCAGCTAAATATTACAATTGGTGACACAACAAGATAATGCAATTTATATGTATACTCTGATCACAAGACATATGATGAAGCAGCTAAATAATACAAAAAACAGGATAATGCAACCATTATCAGTATGCAACAAGCAATATAACCAATGAACAAACAATATAACAATATACATCAAACAACACAAAAACTATGTGAGTGCTTCCTTGCCTTCAGGCTGTGGAGCCTTTTTCTTACTGCTTTTCTTGGCGGAAATCTTGAGTCGTGGCATGAAGGCTTGTCAGCGGACCTTGTTAGTAGATCCTGTCAATGAGGTGGATGGTGAAGTGGCGTACCTTGTCGACTAGGTGGATGACGAGTAGGGAGACCTTGACGGTGAGTGGGGAGACTTTAAAGGAGAGGGGATAGACCTTGAAGGAGAGGGGGCAAAACTTGATGGCAAGGTGCACAGATAGTTGGAATACCTTGACGACGAGGTGGCATACCTTGTCTACGAGGTGCACGGCGAGGTGGCGTACCTTGTCGGCAAAGTGCATGTCGAGTGGGCATACCTTGTCGATGAGGTGCGCGGCCAGTGGGCAGTGGGAAGTCCTTGACGGCAAGGTGAACGGAGAGTACGGAGACCTTGAAGGAGAGGTGCCCAAAGAGGTGGCAGATATTGTCGATGAGGTTGGAATCAAGGTTTCAAACCTTTGAGCTTGACACAGTGTGGTGGAAACCAGGAAGGTGAGGACGGGGTTTGGGCTATGGCAACGGCTAGTTGTCTACTGGAGGGACAGACGGTGGCGTGGTGAGGAAGGGCGGACGGAGGTGAGTGGAGGAGGGGTGGAGAAGGCGATTCAGGAAGGGGCATACGACGGCGAGTCAAGGAGGGGGAGGACGGAGAGGTGAATAAAATAGGATCTCGTCCACTTTCGGCGAGGGATAAGGAGGGTTTCTTACCGATTACCTAAACTCCCTCTAGGTGAATCATGACTGGTGTCGGGATGGAGGGCTGAACCATCTATGCAATCCGCGAAAATCTCGGGACGACTGTCTCGCTGGAGAATTTAATTCCTAGGCACGAAATTTCAGCGTGCTGTCTCGGCGAAATTATTTGATGGTGTATCCTGGCCGTATATTGCATGATGGGTGGCTCAAAACAATTAATATTATATGAAACTAGTTACAAAGGTTACCTTCTAAATAAATTTAGCAATTACTAAACAAAAAATTAGCAGAAAAATCTATTATGTAGTTGTGTGCTAGAATATTGGCATTTTCTTCAGAGATCCAATAAGATATTAGGCACATAGCCAAGAACCCTAACCGCGGTGGATCTCGGCAGAATTTCGAAACCGGCATAAAAAATTCAAAAAATGTGAAACCTTCGCACATTGTCATTTTATGTTACCTAGTTGAAGGTAAAAATAATAGACATGGCATATGAGGATTAACCTAAAAAAGTGTTCACAGAAATCACCTACCGCCTTCGAGGATTCATGGATTTCAAGGCAAATGAGCTAGGTCATGACCACAATCATGGCATAGTTTATTATAATGCACCCATATTCCAAACATGCATGCATATTTTGATGGCAAACAATGTTGCTTCATGAAGTTTTCACACACTCTGCACGGAAAATCCATTTTCCCGGTGCTGAAAAGGGATTACTTTGTGAATCAGCCACCAAGGATGAGATGTGAAAATGCATCACCCCATTTTTAATAAATACTAGAGAGCATTTAGTGGCAAGTTCACCAATTGGCTTCACCTAGAACCTCTCGGCGCAACTGTGGTGATATAAACAAGTTTTTGTCGGTCTAGTTGGAGGGGGCTAAAATTTAGCCTGGAGCTACCTCCTAGCTATCTCGGGATTTTTCCAAAAATAATTTCCAGGTATAGAACATGGCACTTCTTCAAATATCGAACAAGATATTAGCAAGACCCGGCACATAACCAGGAACCCTAACCGTAGCGGATCTCGGCAGAATTTCGAAACTAGCCTCAAAAATTCAAAAAAAGGTGAAACCTTCAGACATTGTCATTTTATGTTTCCTAGTTCCACGAAAATTAACAAACATGGAATATGAGGATTATTCTAAAATAAGTGATCACAGAAATCACCTACCGCCTTCGAGGATTCATGGCTTTCAAGGCAGATCACAACCATGGCATAGTTTGCTTTAATGCGCCCATATTCCGCACTGCCATGCATATTGTGATGGCAAACCATATTGCTTTTTGAAGTTTCCACACTCTCTGCACGGAAAATCCATTTTCCATTTTCCCAATGCCGAAAAGGGCTTACTTTGTGAAGCAGCCACCAAGGATGAGATGTGAAAATGCATCACCCCATTTTTAATAAATACTAGAGAACATTTAGTGGTCAATTCACCAATTGGCTTCACCTAGAACCTCTCGGCACAACTGTTGCGATATAAACAAGTTTCTGTCTAGCTATCTCAAGAATTTTCAAAAAAATCATTTACAGGTATAGAACATGGCATTTTTTTAGATATCCAACAAGAGATTAGAAAGACCCGGCACATAGCTAGGAACCCTAACCACAACGGATCTTGGCAGAATTTCAAAACTGGCCAAAAATTTTCAAAAAATGTGAAACCTTCACACATTGTCATTTTATGTTGCCTAGTTCTAGGAAAAAATAATAGACATGGAGGATTCATGGCTTTCAAGGCAAATGAGCTAGGTCATGACTACAACCATGACATAGTTTTCTTTAATGCGCCCATTGTCGTGGTGGTGGCACGACAGATGCCATGGGTAGGCTTAAGTTGGGGGCCGAATGGGTGCTTCTGGTCACCGGGGAGGGAGTGCACGGTCGAGCCATGCACGAAGAACAAGAAGAACTCTCCTAACTTAGCAATTCGATTGATACCCCAAAGATTACAAGTGCTCCTTGAGCTGTATAAGCTAGAGTTCTCAGCACTAGTTCACTACTTGGTCCAACCTCTCTCTACTACTGCTATGCCCTCCCTTATATAGGCAGTGCTAGCTAGCTAATACCCCTTTGGGTTCTAGGGTTTACTATTTGGATCTTGGTCCCTACAATGTGGGCCGGTTCATGGGCTTTTCCTAAGCCCAGAGGCCCGGTCCATAAAGCTTGATAGCTAACAGTCTTCTGGTATGCTGCTTCTTGTTCCTTTTAGCGTCATGCTGTTACTTTGTACGTCAGCGTATGCTTTGGGCGTCACCCGGCTCCTTTTGTGTCACCCGACGTCGCCCTTCTCTTTTGACCATGCTTTACCATGGCCCCTCCTGAACCTTACTCGGAAAGGTGACACGCGTCCTTCTTGACTCGGCCCTTCCCCGGCCGACTCGGCTTGTCGGTTCCTGCAAGGGTTACAACTTTGTCCTATGCGGGCCGACATAGTTTGTATGTCAGATTTCATGCTTATCTTACCCGGCCGTTCTTACCTGGCCTGGTTCTTTCTTTACTCGGAGCCAACCCAGCTGCACTATGTTTCCCCTCTCGTGACCCTACCGGGGGTTATCCCCCCGACATTAGTCCCCGAAGCTGGTGAGGTCTAGCAGTTCAAGCTGTTAGGCGTCTCTAGGTTCCTTTTGTGTGAGTGGAACTTAGTTTTTGTCCTTATCTGTCGCAATTTCGCACCTTGCCGGGTCAGTCTGACAATTTACGGGTCGACTCTTTGACTTCTTGGCTCATTCTTGCCTCGAGCTGAGTTATTTTGGCCAATTCCGAGTCATTTTTGGCGCGCTTCAGTCACTGACAGCTGGTAATCATGATTACTTGCCTCAATTTTTGTTCCAAGCTCGGGCGGCACAGTGACGGCTGCGCAGTTATTCCCCGTCACTATGGCAGTCCCATCGACCTGCGCCTCTTGTCCTTCTAGTCATGACGTGGCACGGGAATTTTCGTGTATCTGTGACACCCCCCGGATTAAGGCTAGACAAATCCCAGACCTTCGTCTGAACATAAGCCTAACCTAATCTCGAAAGCGTACAGAGAAAGAATTGATAACACAACAGTGACCCTACGACACAAAATTTCTTACAGCAAGCTCATAACTGAGCGAAGAACCAAAATATTACAAGCAGAGGTCACTGACCACAAACATCAAACAAGAGAAGGAAAATTATGCTATTAAGTAAAGCAAACTTAACAAATGGCCTAAGAGGCCTGAAGCATAACGATGACGTCCAATCCATAGATCCCAGACTGCCGGCTGGGAACTCCAAACTACTCGTCGATGTTGATGTCGTGAGGAACTCATCTTCAATGGTAACACTTACTCTGCTGCAAAAGTATCAACGAAGCAAGGGTGAGTACAGGGTGTACTCCGCAAGACTTATGGTTGGTGGAGTTGTTTTGCATAAAGCCATCTTTGTTTTGTAAATCACGAGGGAGAAGAATCTCGACTAATCAGAATATTTTAAAAGGGAATAAGAGAGCGGTATCTCTAGCTTTGATCATCTTTTGATATCCACCGAATCATCATCAGCTGAACCTATCTAGGATCACCCCCTTGATCCCTGAGGAAGCATCCTTAAGCACACATTGATCTTCCAGGTTTTACGATTAGGTTAAAGTTCTCTATGATCTTTGAATTTGGTCTCCAAGTTCGTCCATAACCGTGGACATGGCTTTTCGAAAAGATTTAAACCTACAGGGGTGTACAACTTTACCCACATGCGCCAACCTATTCTTAATGCCAGTTCATTAGCCCTCTTCCTTGGAAGGGCGGCAGAGAGTGGTTGACCACGACCTTTACCTTACTTTCGCCAAGACCATGAGTCATGCACTAGGGAGATGCCGCCGTAACGGGTCGAGTCCCTAAGCCGGTCCCTAATGATGTGTGTGTAGGGTTTGCAGCATAGAAAACAAAAATTTTCCTACGATGTGAACTATATACCAAGATCTATCTACTAGATACAAACAACGGGCGGATGTATATCCGTAGAGAACATACCCTTGAAGATCGACAAAGCTTAACGAGTTCAACTCGTGGTTGATGTAGACGATCTCTTGCCGATCTCAAGATCGAGAGGAAGTCCTAGCGCCGCAAATCAGCAGCGCATCCGTGCTCGCACACACGTTCGAGGCACCGAGCAACCTCCACCTCCTCGCTCCAGCGATGCAGCGGAAGCACAACTCTTTCTTGCCGAATAGCCACCGGGAACATGTATCTCGCTAGTCCGAGACCATGGGGGATAAATTCTAGAGGGGGAGAGAGATCCTTCACGAGGAGGTGTAAGAGACAAGTGAGGAGGGGGGCTCCTTTTATAGGAGGAGGGGGGGCCACCCAAGGGGGTGGCCGCCGGCCATGGGGGCTGCCCCCTCCCCTCCTTCATTCATGTGGGTGGACACTCCACTCACAAAATGCCCTTTAAAATCCCTCCACTCAAAAGTCCACTCAAATTCCCATTAAATTTCCACCAAATTTAATGCAAACTCTCATTAAATAAAACTCTTTTATTTTATTCAGAATTTTGTCAATTACTTTAATGACAAACATTCACAAATAACCCCTTGCTAGAATTCTATTTCACATGCATAACCACTTTATGCAATTTCACCCGAAAACCTGTTTCGGTATCTAGTGAAATAAATTCCTGCGCTTGTTCATTCTTTCGGCATGAAACATTTGCTCCAATTGGATGTAGGTGTCTCTTAAGTGTGTCACCCTACGGTTCGTGAATAATGCGGACATGGTCGAGACCCCTCTCGGATCAATAATCAGAAGCGGGATCTGGAGACCCATACTGACTCCCACACATTCAACGATGACTTTCTTGTGATCGTCGGAACCTTTTATGCTAGTATCTTAATCCCTTTGTTTCACGATATATTACATGTCCGAGATTCGATCATCGGTATCTCCATACCTAGTTTGATCTCGTTACCGACATGCACTCTTTTCTCGTTCCTGTGATATAACATTCTAGTGATCAAATCACTTGCTTGCAAGCTAATCAATGTGATATCACCGAGAGGGCCCAGAGTATATCTATCCGTCATCGGGATGAACAAATTCCACTCTCGATCCATGAGCCTCAACATAACACTTTATTAGTTCTGAATCCATCTTTATAATCACCCTGTTACGGTGTGACGTTTGATGTTATCAAGAAACTCTTCCGGTGTTAGTGATTGACATGATCTCATGGTCTAAGGATTAGGATCACTTCGTAAGTTGTTATAGCAATATAAACTCAATGACTTTGATCGTAATGCTATACTTCGGATGAATGTTCATCACACCATTACACTAATGTTGTGATCCCATTATTAACAACATCCAATGTCCATGATCAGGAAACCTTGATCATCTTGTTAATCAACGAGCTAGTTTATGAGAAAGGCATAACTAGGAACTTTCTGTTTGTTTATTAAACACACATGTATTAACGTTTCCGTATTAATACAATTATAGCATGCAAAATAAACATCTATCATATACTTGGAATACACATAATAAACACTTTATTATTGCCTCTCAGGGCATATTCCCTTCAGTCTCCCACTTGCACTAGAGACAATAATCTAGTTACATAGTGATAAATCTAACACCCATTGAGTTCTGGTGTTGATCATGTTTTGCTCTAGGGAGAGTTTTAGTCAACGGATCTGCTACATTGAGATCCGTATGTACTTTATAAATCTTTATATCTCCATCCTTGACATGCTCGCGGATGGAGTGAAACCGGCGCTTAATATGCTTGGAATGCTTGTGAGACCTTGGCTCTTTGGCATTGGCAATGGCACCATTGTTTTCACAATAGATCACCATTGGGTCCAACGCGTTTGCCACCACTCCTAGTTCGGATATGAACTCCTTCATCCAAACTGCTTCCTGAGCCGCTTCTGAAGCAGCAACATATTTGGCCTCCGTTGTTGATCCCGCTACCACAGGTTGTTTGGAGCTCCTCCAACTAACCGCTCCGCCATTCATGAGAAATACGTATCCGGATTGAGACTTAGAGTCATCCGGATCGGTGTCAAAGCTAGCGTCGACATAACACTTAGCGACGAGATCTTCTTCACCTCCGTATACAAGAAACATATCCTTAGTTCTTCGTAAGTACTTAAGGATATTCTTGACTGCTATCCAGTGTTCCGAACCTGGATCCGATTGGTACCTACTAGTCAAACTAATAGCATGTGCCACATCCGGTCTTGTACATAGCATGGCGTACATTATAGAGCCTATGGCTGAAGCATAGGGGACTTTGTCCATTATCTCTCTTTCTTCCGCCGAAGCCGGACTTTGAGTCTTACTCAATGTCTTGCCTTGCAACATAGGTAAGAACCCCTTCTTACTTCCGTCCATTTTAAACTTCTTTAAAATCTTATCAAGTTATGTACTTTGTGATAGCCCTATTAGGCGCCTAGATCTATCTCTATAGATCTTTATGCCTAATATGTATGACGCTTCACCTAGGTCCTTCATTGAAAATTTGCTGTTTAGATAACTTTTAACACTGTTTAAAAGATCTATATCATTTCCGATCAATAATATGTCATCCACATATAATATCAGAAATGCCACATTGCTCCCACTCACTTTCTTGTAAATACAAGCTTCTCCATAAGTTTGGACAAATCCAAACTCTTTGATCACCTCATCAAAGCGGAGATTCCAACTTCGTGATGCTTGCTTCAATCCATAGATGGATCGCTGAAGCTTGCACACCTTGTTAGCATCCTTAGGATCGACAAAACCCTTTGGTTGTATCATATACAACTCTTCTTCAATATTACCATTGAGAAACGCGGTTTTGACATCCATCTGCCATATCTCATAATCGAAATATGCAGCAATTGCTAACATAATCCTAACTGACTTTAGCATCGCTACGGGAGAGAAAGTCTCATCGTAGTCAACTCCTTGAATTTGTCGAAACCCCTTTGCGACAAGTCGAGCTTTATAGACGGTCACATTACCACCAGCATCAGTTTTCCTTTTGAAAATCCATTTGTTCTCCACGGCCTTTCGGTCGTGAGGTAATTCCACCAAGTTCCAAACTTGATTTTCATACATGGATTCCATCTCGGATTTCATGGCTTCTAACCATTTGTTGGAATCCGGGCTCATCATCGCTTCTTCATACGTCGCAGGGTCATCATTTTCATCAACCATGAAATTCATGACAGGATTTCCGTACAGCTCGGGAGCTGCACGCGTCCTGTTTGACCTGCGAGGTTCGGTAGTACTCTCTTTCGGAGTTTCATGATCATTATCATTAGTTCCCTCTTCAACAGGTGGAGCCATCTCCGGAACAACTTCCGGCGCTGCGCTACTTGCCATACTTTGAAGAGAAGGTTCCACAACCTCTTCGAGTTCTACCTTCCGACTACTCACACCTTTCGCGAGAAACTCTTTCTCTAGAAAGGATCCATTCTTGGCAACAAAAAACTTGCCCTCGGATCTGTGATAGAAGGAATACCCAATAGTTTCTTTAGGGTATCCTATGAAGACGCATTTTTCCGCTTTGGGTTCGAGTTTATCCGGTTGAAGTTTCTTCACATAAACATCGCATCCCCAAACTTTAAGAAATGACAGCTTTGGTTTGTTTCCAAACCACAATTCATACGGTGTCTTTTCAACGGATTTAGATGGTGCCCGATTTAAAGTGAATGTAGCAGTTTCTAGTGCATAACCCCAAAATGACAACGGCAAGTCCGTCAGAGACATCATAGATCGAACCATATCTAATAAAGTACGATTACGACGTTCCGACACACCATTTCCCTGTGGTGTTCCGGCAGGTGTGAGTTGTGAAACAATTCCACACTCTTTCATGTGAGTGCTAAACTCGTAACTTAGATACTCACCTCCACGGTCGGACCGTAGAAATTTGATCTTTCTATTACGATGATTTTCCACTTCATTCTGAAATTCCTTGAACTTTTCAAAGGTTTCAGACTTGTGTTTCATCAAGTAGATATAACCGTATCTACTCAAATCATCCGTGAAAGTAACAAAATAACGATATCCACCTCGCGCCGACACACTCATTGGACCACATACATCAGAATGTATGATTTCCAATAAATCTGTCGCCCGTTCCATTGAAACGGAAAACGGCGTTCTAGTCATCTTGCCCATAAGGCATGGCTCACATGTATCAAATGATTCATAATCAAGTGATTCCAAAAGTCCATCCGAATGGAGCTTCTTCATGCGTTTAACGCCAATATGACCTAGACGGCAGTGCCACATATATGCGGATATATCATCATTAAGTTTAATCCTTTTAGCATCAACATTATGAATATGTGTAACATTATCATCGAGATCTAA
This sequence comes from Avena sativa, assembly GCA_916181665.1. Taxonomy (NCBI): domain Eukaryota; kingdom Viridiplantae; phylum Streptophyta; class Magnoliopsida; order Poales; family Poaceae; genus Avena; species Avena sativa. Next base: position 326,756,627 of record OV702280.1, read on the forward strand.
TAGAAATAAACCATTCATCATCGGTGCATGACCATAAAAGATTTCATTCATATAAATGGAACAACCATTGTTCTCGGATTTAAATGAATAACCACTTCGCATCAAACACGATCCAGATACAATGTTCATGCTCAGTGCAGGCACCAGATAACATTTATTCAAGTTTATAACTAATCCCGACGGCAAGTGGAGAGGCAGCGTTCCGACGGCGATCACATCAACGCTTGATCCATTGCCGACACGCATCTTGACCTCACCCCTTGCTAGCGGTCGCTTGTTCCGCAGCCCCTGATTCGAGTTACAAATATTAGCAACTGAACCGGTATCAAATACCCAGGTGCTACTGCGAGCACTAGTCAAGTACACATCAATAACATGTATATCATATATACCTTTGTTTGCCTTGCCGGCCTTCTTGTCTGCCAGATACTTGGGGCAGTTGCGCTTCCAGTGGCCAGTCCCCTTACAATAGTAGCACTCGGAATCAGACTTAGGTCCAACTCGGGGTTTCTTTTCAGGCGCGGCAAAAGGCTTGCCGCCCTTACTTCCCTTCCGTTTTCCCTTCTTGTCTTTCTTGAAACCAGTGTTCCTATTGATCATCAACACTTGATGTTCCTTTTTGATCTCCACTTCTGCAGTTTTAAGCATTGACAGAAGCTCGGGGAGAGACTTCTTCATGCCTTGCATATTATAGTTCATCACAAAGCTCTTATAGCTAGGTGGCAGAGACTGCAGAACACGATGGATGCCTAAGTCAATGGGAATCGATATTCCCAAGGACATAAGCTTATCGGCGTAACCCGACATCTTGAGTACATGCTCACTAACGGAGCTGTGCTCTTCCATCATGCAGCTAAAGAACTTTTCTGAAGCGTTGTAGCTCTCTACAGCAGCATGTGTGTCGAAAATCATTTTCAACTCACCCATTGTATCAAATGCATTGCCGTTTTCGAAACACTTTCGAAGTTCCGGCTCTAGCCCATACAATATGCCGCAATGAACTAAGTTGTGGTCCTCCTGACGAGTCTGATAGACATTCTTCTCCTCGTCAGGGGCATCATCTAAAGGTGGGGGGCCTAACAGTGCTTCTAGCACATATTGCTTTTGTGCAGCAGAGAGGAGAATCCTCAAATTCATGGCCCATTCGGTAAAGTTGCTACTGTTCGTTGCTAGTTTCTCTTTCTCCATGAACACATTGAAATTAAAAGCAGGTGGTGCCATCTACAACAGAATTTGTAAAGTTTAGACTAAGTGTATGACAGATTGAGTTCAACTAATCTATATTACGAATGAACTCCCACTCAAAAACGACATCCCTCGTGCCTTTTTGGTGATTACATGAACCAAATCCACTACACCAAGTCCGATCATCACGTGAGTCGGTATAGCTTCAAAGGCGAGCATCAAATGGGCATCATATCAACTATATGACTCATGCTTAACCTTTCGGTCCGTGTTCCGAGGCCATGTCTGTACATGCTAGGCTCGCCAAGTTAGAACCTTAGTATTCGCGTGTGTAACTGTTTTACACCCGAAATATGGTCGTGGATCCAAGAACACCCGATCATCACGTGATGTCTTGGAGCGATGAAAACATAATCGGTGCATACTAAAGGAAGAACACATTCTTATCTTGATATTTAAATGAGGGATCATCTTATTATGCTAACAAAGCGCTAAACAAGCAATATAAGATGCTATCAAAACATCATATGTTTATTAGTGAAATGATATGGTTCCCGCAGATGATCTCTATCATGTGCATCGTGGTATGATCACTATCATACCTATATGTGTAAATCCAAGGTCTATGGATTTTACACGCTATGTGTGTTGTAAGAGTATCATCTCATACTTCTACTTACAACACTACCATATCATAACACTAGCCCAGCAACAATCTAAAGTAGACGCCTCTAATTTATCCATTGCAAGTTTTACGTGGCTTAGGGCTTTCGAGATAGAACCGTTCTTACCTACGAACATGAACCACAACGAGGATAATCAAATTGTTGACAACTCACTTGCAAAATAGATATTGACTATAGTAGGAGAGACAGACACCCGCTAGCCACTTATGCAAACTAGTTGCATGTCAAGCGTGGAACAGGTCTCATGTGCGAGGACATGTAAAGTTTGTCCGGGCCGCTTCATCCCACTATGCCACCAATATCCAAAATTACAACAAAGGAGCAACAACATGATCATCATCGCCCACATACTCATATGTGTACTACCCGTGTAAAGTATCTACGCATAGATCCGGCTCTGATACCACTGTAGGGTTCGCAGCATAGAAAACAAAAATTTTCCTACGATGTGAACTATATACCAAGATCTATATACTAGATACAAACAACGGGCGAATGTATATCCGTAGAGAACATACCCTTGAAGATCGACAAAGCTTAACGAGTTCAACTCGTGGTTGATGTAGACGATCTCTTGTCGATCTCAAGATCGAGAGGAAGTCCTAGCGCCGCAAATCAGCAGCGCATCCGTGCTCGCACACACGTTCGAGGCACCGAGCAACCTCCACCTCCTCGCTCCAGCGATGCAGCGGAAGAACAACTCTTTCTTGCCGAATAGCCACCGGGAACATGTATCTCGCTAGTCCGAGACCATGGGGGATAAATTCTAGAGGGGGAGAGAGATCCTTCACGAGGAGGTGTAAGAGACAAGTGAGGAGGGGGGCTCCTTTTATAGGAGGAGGGGGGGCCACCCAAGGGGGTGGCCGCCGGCCATGGGGGCTGCCCCCTCCCCTCCTTCATTCATGTGGGTGGACACTCCACTCACAAAATGCCCTTTAAAATCCCTCCACTCAAAAGTCCACTCAAATTCCCATTAAATTTCCACCAAATTTAATGCAAACTCTCATTAAATAAAACTCTTTTATTTTATTCAGAATTTTGTCAATTACTTTAATGACAAACATTCACAAATAACCCCTTGCTAGAATTCTATTTCACATGCATAACCACTTTATGCAATTTCACCCGAAAACCTGTTTCGGTATCTAGTGAAATAAATTCCTGCGCTTGTTCATTCTTTCGGCATGAAACATTTGCTCCAATTGGATGTAGGTGTCTCTTAAGTGTGTCACCCTACGGTTCGTGAATAATGCGGACATGATCGAGACCCCTCTCGGATCAATAATCAGAAGCGGGATCTGGAGACCCATACTGACTCCCACACATTCAACGATGACTTTCTTGTGATCGTCGGAACCTTTTACGCTAGTATCTTAATCCCTTTGTTTCACGATATATTACATGTCCGAGATTCGATCATCGGTATCTCCATACCTAGTTTGATCTCGTTACCGACATGCACTCTTTTCTCGTTCCTGTGATATAACATTCTAGTGATCAAATCACTTGCTTGCAAGCTAATCAATGTGATATCACCAAGAGGGCCCAGAGTATATCTATCCGTCATCGGGATGAACAAATTCCACTCTCGATCCATGCGCCTCAACATAACACTTTATTAGTTCTGAATCCATCTTTATAATCACCCTGTTACGGTGTGACGTTTGATGTTATCAAGAAACTCTTCCGGTGTTAGTGATTGACATGATCTCATGGTCTAAGAATTAGGATCACTTCGTAAGTTGTTATAGCAATATAAACTCAATGACTTTGATCGTAATGCTATACTTCAGATGAATGTTCATCACACCATTACACTAATGTTGTGATCCCATTATTAACAACATCCAATGTCCATGATCAGGAAACCTTGATCATCTTGTTAATCAACGAGCTAGTTTATGAGAAAGGCATAACTAGGAACTTTCTGTTTGTTTATTAAACACACATGTATTAACGTTTCCGTATTAATACAATTATAGCATGCAAAATAAACATCTATCATATACTTGGAATACACATAATAAACACTTTATTATTGCCTCTCAGGGCATATTCCCTTCAGTGTGCGGGGTTCAAGATTACGGATGCCGGACATATCTTGTTCCCGGCCACGCTTACCTACCTATATGAATGCACCTCCTTCACCTCCATTCAAGAACATCCAAGATGCATATGTCGAATGGAAAGCCCAAACTATGTGACTCATGGAATCTACTCAGCAAGTTAGTTGGTCGAGGGGGTTGCCAGGCCCCCGTGTGGCTGTACGCTCGTCTTGGTTCAAGAGGCAAGAACATCGGGTCCTAAGGGTGGCAAGTATGGGACTGCGAAAACCACAACCCACGTGGCCTCCCATACAAGCCTTAGCATATTTATTATCCATCTATGATCATACCACGTCATCCTATCAAACTAGGTTCATTCGCATCTCTGATTCATTAACCGGATGGATCAGTGGTAACAGCTAAGCATGGCTAAACACAACAGATATAATAGCTCTAGCAATGCTTCACAAGCTCAAACCCTAGTTATGCTAGGAGCAGTGGATCAGGGAATTTAGGCTAAAGGGACCATGCATCAGATAGGTACTATATCTATCGATAAAATACTTTAGAATCATATGCACATGGCAAGAATGTAAATACTTTGAAAGCATAGGATTCATATGTATGTGTGGGGATTCGCTTGCCTTTGCCAGTTGATATCCGGAAAGCAGAGCTTCGGATATCTGGTACTTGGATTGGTTACAGTTGATCAAGTATTTGTCTTCGAGCTTCAACGTTGTTGACATCGGGCTTCGATCTTGATCTCGATTCCGATATCGTGTTCTATCGGAGAAGAAGCAAACACCAGAGAGGAAGGGAAACAATCAACACATGGCATCAATGCAATGCTCAAACAAGAATGATTATATGAAAAGTTGAATTGTATCGAAATGAAAACCCTAAACATGCTTGGTCATTTTAATCAGGGTCCAAGGGGTCCAAACCCTAATTCGGAGAAACCCCGGAGGCATATGAGATGGTTGTTTTGTTATTATAATTAAAATTGTCATGTAAGTTGCTTAACAATGCATGATTATAGTTTAAATAGATAGAGATCATTTTTCTGAACATTTTGATATATTATTTGTATTTTTCTGATTTAAAAATGAATTAGTTATGAATTTCTCAAATTTTAATTCATTTTAGAATAATATAAAATAATTTGCATTTTGAAATTACTTTAACATTTTTATTAGTCAGAGACATTTCTGTAAATACTTATTACACTTACAGGGTGGACCCACCTGTCAGGGATTTAATAATTACAGAAATCAATTTACAAAACAATTAATAAAACAAAAAGGGGATTTATGACCTCATGCTGACGTCAGCATGACGTCAGCAATGGAGGTGCTCTTAGATTGAGCATGCCCCCATCGATCTGCTGCACGCGGGGCTTCGTGGTTGTGCTTGCTAGAGAGAAGGGATCGAGGTGAGTCGAACTGCGGTGGCGTCGCCCTCTAATGGTCGTCGGAGCTTGGCCGGCGACGGCAAATGGCGGCGGTGCTCGCAGACACACGTCGTGGGAACGATTCCGGAAGCAAGCAAGAGAGGGGATGGTACTGGAGGATTCCCAGGCTCACCATGATGCTCGTGGAGGGCTCGGGGAGCTCTGGGGAGGCCGGAATCAGTGGCGCGCACGGCGGCCGGAGCTCGGGAGGGAGATGTCGATTGCGGCGACTGGGGCTTCTCCGAATCGCGTGAGTCAGGAAGACGAAAGAGTCGAGCACGTCTGTCTCGACGGTGTGCTCAAATGGACGAGGGGTGGTCGGGAACAGCGGGACGCCGGTGATGTCTGGCTCTAGGGTTCGTCAGCCAGAGAGAAATTGGGGAGGAGGAAGAGGGGAAGGTGAGGGGATAGGGTTATCTGGCAGCAGCGTCGAGTACTTGTAGGGATCCGGGGGCGGCGGTGAGAATCTTGGCGCGCAGCAGCAGCGGATGGCGGAGCGCTGGCCACCTAGCTGCTTCTCCTGTCGAGGAAGAAGACGACGCGAAACAACCAGCAAAGGGGTACGGGCCGCGCTGGGCTGCTTCAGGCACCAGGTGGGCCTTGGCTGGGCTGAGCCAGAAAGAGAGGGAGGGAGGGTTGCGGCCTGATTAGGTTAGAAACCTTTTTTTTGCCCAGATTTTTTCTATTTTTTCTGTTTTCACTTTCCAAATTCTATTTTCAAAACCTTTCTGTTTTTGAAAGTTTTAGAATAACCAAAGAGTTTTGTAAAGTAATTTTAAACACCTAGGGCCCCTTTATGCTATTTGGGCTCTAAACATTTTGTTATTTTTTTCAAATAATCAAAACCGTTTGAATAGGTTCAAAGAGAGAGGGGAACATAGTGTTTAAGGTTTTTAGTTTCTTTTTCTTGCATGCATTTTAAGATGATGCTCATGCTATGCATAATTCAAACCCTAATTAATATTTAATGAAACTAGGGTTGTTACAATTCTATCCCCCTTAAAAGAATCTCGACCCGAGATTCCTAGGTCGAAAGATAGAAGGAACAGGGTTACACTAAACTTTGATGATCTTCTCGAACAGGTTGATCCATGGCACCATGACGAGTGGACGAAGCGCTTCATAATCTTCAAGGTGGCTGCTCACACTAAAGAAGAGAGGGAAAGACACGGAACCACAAACTGAGTATCTCATGGTCAACTCATGGATAAACGTTTTACGAACATCTCTAAAGCCAACAAACATGAAACACGTCAAGGTAACAGAGGAAACAAAAGGAGATGGTTTTCAAGGTGACAGATAACTGGTCTTCATAAGGATTGAGACCATGGAACTTCAGAAGGGGTAGACTTCTGAGGGAAGGAATTTCCAATAGATGGAAAAATATACGCAGACTTCAAGAGATAAACCTCTACTAAATAGCTTAATAGAGATTTATAGGTGGAAGAGATAGATACCAACAAAACCAAGCTGTTGAACTAATTTTGACGTAGAAGGGTCATTCTTTGGTTCAACAGAAGGCCAAGACAGAAAGGTGTTTTGGTGGAGAGGACTCGTAAGAGTCACAAGGAACATGTAACAAGAGAAACTATTGATTACCAAAATCATTGTCGCTCTTCGAACATGTTTTAAGAAAGCAAGAAGGAAACTCTTTATTCATCCAAAATTATCAAAATCTTTGCCAAAGATATTGATATCACTTTGCACCACCAAGATGAGTAGTGAAGAAGATTCCTGATGACACGAGAATAAAGAAACTTCATTCTCAGACTCCAAGTACTTGGCATAACAAGATGCTTGCCATCATAAAAGGGTCTGGAGGATCGACTGAGAGACATTTAGCAAATTTTCTTCAAATGTTCTCCTTGATGTTCGAAACACTGATAACAGGCTACTGACAAGCCTTTAATCATTCATCAAGTAAAGGTCGGACTTCGTTTACAAAGGAAACCATAAGCACAACTCCTATAATAGAATATAGAAGAGGCCTCATGAGGAATGATTGTTATTGCTGGTTCAAGGAATATGGCAATAGATCTTCCGGCTAATTGTGACAACCACTACATCAATCTTACCATAGATACAATAGACCTACGTCATAACCTTGAGGAACACCAATCATTATTGCTGCTTGAGATTCAGATTTGATTAAGTGGAGAGATACTTCAGACTCAACATGTCCGAATAGAAAGTTTGCAACATTTATCGCAAAGGTAAAGTCACTAGATTCTCAAAACACGGACTTCAATGTCAAGCTCCAAAAGATGAGCTAGATTGCAGAACCCATGTGATAGCAAATTATGAAAAGATGATTGCATCTACACAAATTGTTTGCAACGAAACACAACTGAATCCTGTGTAGGAAACATTTAGGAGGATATAGAAGTTTTGTTGGACTTCTTATCTTCCATGAAAAATCAGTCAGTGGCTTGGTGTGCTTGGAGGATCTTCTCGATATGTGAAGGTATCAACCTACCATATCAATAATTATTTGCACATGCTTGACTAACTTGAAATGATTCCCGAGGAAACAAAGATAACTCTACTCGAATCCATGGCGACATCTTTCAACATTTGCACATGAACTAGAGAAGGTTACTTCTAACATACAGAACACATACTTCGAGATAACACGAAGATGGTTCTCAAAAGTTTCCAACATTAATGCCAAATGTTCTGTATGAACCTGGTATAACAAGGAGAGGATAAGTATGTCATTGATGGGCTCAATAACAAACTTATCTATACACTCCAAGAAGACTGACTCACATGTTGTATGAACAAGGCATAGACATTGGTCAGACCAATGGACAAGAAGATGTACTTAAGTGAGGCATCACTAGTGGATACACCATCAAGATAGTCCTTAGAACCGAGTTTGATTTTATGATTTCCCAACTCAAATCAAAGGAGGGAAGATAACATATCCACAAAGGACATAATATCTTACTTCAACATGAACAAAACTAGACATCCCTTTAAGAAGAACAAAGTTGGATGGAACTTTTGTCTTACAACTCTCCAAGTTGTTGTTTAAGTTCAACCAACTAGTTCAGGGGTATCCAGTACGGATCCTTGGAGAAAAGTGCAGTTTAGAGAACTAGCTTACTCAAGAACTTTACAACACGGTCATGTGGCAACATCTCAATACTTCTAGTAGACATATAGAATATCACGGACCACCGATATGTCACTTAGTTCGAGAGGAAACTTGCTTTATAAGGCAAGAGGACATAGTCGCAGAGGTTCGGCACAAGCCTAACTCTTTGACCGAAGAGAGTGCACTAGAATAACGGACTTGGTAGCACAATCATCCTTGGCTTAGTGATAAGATTATCCATCACGCTAAGAATGATACAAATGTCCTTAAAGTTCAAAGCAGTAAGAATTGCTAAGAATCCTAGATGACCACATCATTACACACACGCAACATTCCTGAGAACAAAAACTCAGAGGAAGGGTGGGTATTATGTGTAAGAGCATCACTTCATTAAGAGGGTCATGAAACTCAACATGACTTCTTAGTATAAAAGAATGTGACACTTTAAGGTAGAACAGAACATAAACTAAGCAATGCTTATTGATCTGCGGATTACAACACTTTGACCTGGTCTGAGAGATGACGAGGTACTAGAGTTTGTTTCTCCTGACATCCCGAAATGGTTTGTCTTGATGGACCGCAAGAGTATCTTACATCGGAAGACACCAATGCACATTTACTACTTGTCTACCAACTGGTAGACAAAGGTAGGAAAGCAACAAGGAAAAAGGAACATGCTCAGGATAGAATCCCGAGATGTGGATGCATAAGTCAACAATCTTTCAAAAACCGATTCATAGAAAAGGAAGGTGTGTCAGAGTCATGAGTACAGATGCGGGACTCATGAGGAGTACCCTTGTCGTGATCTATTTAGTTCCATTAAAGAAAATCTGCCATAGGATGTGGTAGGGAAAGTCCTTTATCGTCACTGTTCAATGGCGACAATATCCACAAGCTTGAAGGCTATACTAGAAGGTACTAGGCATTCTGAAGTAATGTGTGAACATTAACGACAGGGGTCAAAAAAATGGATCTTGGGTTAAAGGTCAGCTTCATGTACAAGATTCACAACACCGGAATCCAGCATAATCGGGGATCTTAGGTTCAAGTCCGAGGGTTAAAACCCAAATAAAGGAGTAACTACTACTTGAGTGAAAAAGTGTACACTACAAGATAGCACACGAGGTAACTTCCAAGAGAAGAAACGACTTCTGAAGTACCCAAACAAATAAAAAGAAGGCACACGAGGTGAAAGGAAACTTCGAGGCCTAGAACAGAACATTGAGGAACCATCAACACGATGTTGTGGACCCGTTAAATTGAGATATTATGATAGAAAGAAATGTCTCAAATAAAACAGAGCAAGGGAAAGAGGGAAAACACACAACTGACTCTAGAGAACTCAACACTAGGTCAAATGGTTGAGAAACGACATGCCAAGAAGGCACCTAAGTTTGGAAGATGGGACGAGATAGCAAAACTTTTCCAAAATCAATACCAGATAAGATAACCCAGAGTTAGAGCGAAACTGGGTAAGGAGTAAAAGAATCATACCAGAGTTTTCGCACATAATTTTCATCTTTGAAAATAGTTTTCACAATCACTAGACTCAACATCGACCAATAGAAAGGTTTCCTACAGTCGGTACTGCTCTGATACCAAAACCTGTGACACCCCCGGGATTAAGGCTAGACAAATCCCAGACCTTCATCTAAACATAAGCCTAACCTAATCTCGAAAGCGTACAGAGAAAGAACTGATAACACAACAGTGACCCTACGACACAAAATTTATTACAGCGAGCTCATAACTGAGCGAAGAACCAAAATATTACTAGCAGAGGTCACTGACCACAAACATCAAACAACGGAAGGAAAATTATGCTATTAAGTATAGAAAACTTAACAAATGGCCTAAGAGGCCTGAAGCATAACGATCACGTCCAATCCATAGATCCCAAACTGTCGGCTGGGAACTCCAAACTACTTGTCGATGTTGATGTCGTGAGGAACTCATCTTCAATGGTAACACTTACTCTGCTGCAAAAGTATCAACGAAGCAAGGGTGAGTACAGGGTGTACTCCGCAAGACTTATGGCTGGTGGAGTTGTTTTGCATAAAGCCATCTTTGTTTTGTAAAACAAGAGGGGGAAGAATCTCGACTAATCAGAATATTTTAAAAGGGAATAAGAGAGCGGTATCTCTAGCTTTGATCATCTTTTGATATCCACCGAATCATCATCAGCTGAACCTATCTAGGATCACCCCCTCGATCCCTGAGGAAGCATCCTTAAGCACACGTTGATTTGCCAGGTTTTACGAGTAGGTTAAAGTTCTCTATGATCTTTGAATCTGGTCTCCAAGTTCGTCCATAACCGTGGACACGGCTTTTCGAAAAGATTTAACCCTGCAGGGTTGTACAACTTTACCCACACGCGCCAACCGATTCTTAATGCCAGTACATTAGCCCTCTTCCTTGGAAGGGCGACAGAGAGTGGTTGACCATGACCTTTACCTTGATTTCGCCGAGACCATGAGTCACGCACTAGGGAGATGCCGCAGTAACGGGTCGAGTCCCGAAGCCGGTCCCTAATGATGTGTGCGGGGTTCAAGATTACGGATGTCGGGCATCTCTTGTTCCCGGCCACGCTTACCTACCTGTATGAATGCACCTCCTTCACCTCCATTCAAGAACATCCAAGATGCGTATGTCGAATGGAAATCCCAAACTATGTGACTCATGGAATCTACTCGGCAAGTTAGTTGGTCGAGGGTGTTTCCAGGCCCCCGTGTGGCTGCACGCTCGTCTTGGTTCAAGAGGCAAGAACATCGGGTCCTAAGGGTGGCAAGTATGGGACTGCAAAAACCACAACCCACGTGGCCTCCCATACAATCCTTAGCATATTTATTATCCATCTCTGATCATACCACATCATCTTGTCAAACTAGGTTCATTCGCAACTCTGATTCATCAACCGGATGGACCAGTGGTAACAGCTAAGCATGGCTAAGCGCAACAGATATAATAGCTCTAGCAACGCTTCACAAGGTCAAACCCTAGTTATGCTAGGAGCAGTGGATCAGGGAATTTAGGCTAAAGGGAACGTGCATCAGATAGGTACTATATCTATCGATAAAAGACTTTAGAATCGTATGCACATGGCAAGAATGTAAATACTTTGAAAGCATAGGATTCATATGTATGTGTGGGGCTTCGCTTGCCTTTGCCAGTTGATATCCGGAAAGCAGAGCTTCGGATATCTGGTACTTGACTTGGTTACAGTTGATCAAGTATTTGTCTTAGAGCTTCAAGGATGTTGACATCGGGCTTCGATCTTGATCTCGATTCTGATATCGTGTTCTACCGGAGAAGAAGCAAACACCGGAGAGAAAGGGAAACAATCAACACATGGCATCGATGCAATGCTCAAACAAGAATGATGATATGACAAGTTGAATTGTATCGAAATGAAAACCCTAAACATGCTTGGTCATTTTAATCGGGGTCCGAGGGGTCCAAACCCTAATTCGGAGAAACCCCGGAGGCATATGAGAGGGTTGTTTTGTTGTTCTAATTAAAATTGACATGTAAGTTGCTTAACAATGCATGATTATAGTTTAAATTTATAGAGCTCATTTTTCTGAACATTTTGATATATTATTTGTATTTTTCTGATTTAAAATGAATTAGTTATGAATTTCTCAAACTTTAATTCATTTTAAATCATTTTAGAATAATATAAAATAATTTGCATTTTGAAATTACTTTAACATTTTTATTAGTCAGAGACATTTCTGTAAATACTTATTACACTTACAGGGTGGACCCACCTGTCAGGGATTTAATAATTACAGAAATCAATTTACAAAACAATTAATAAAACAAAAGGGGGATTTATGACCTCATGCTGACGTCAGCATGACGTCAGCAATCTAGGTGCTCTCAGATTGAGCATGCCCCCATCGATCTGCTGCACGCGGGGATTCGTGGCTGTGCTTGCTAGAGAGAGGGGATCGAGGTGAGTCGAACTGCGGTGGCGCCGCCCTCTAATGGCGGCGGTGCTCGCAGACACACGTCGTGGGGACGATTCCGGAAGCAAGCAAGAGAGGGGAGGGTACTGGAGGATTCCCAGGATCATCATGATGCTCGTGGAGGGTTCGGGGAGCTCTGGGGAGGCCGGAATCAGTGGCGCGCACGGCGGCCGGAGCTCGGGAGGGAGATGTCGATTGCGGCGACTGGGCTTCTCCGGATCGCGTGAGTCAGGAAGATGAAAGAGTCGAGCACGGCGGTCTTGGCGGTGTGCTCAAATGGACGAGGGGTGGTCGGGAACAGCGGGGCGCCGGCGATGTCTGGCTCTAGGGTTCGTCGGCCAGAGAGAAATTGGGGAGGAGGAAGAGGGGAAAGTGAGGGGATAGGGTTATCCGGCAGCAGCGTCGAGTATTTGTATGGATCCGGGGGCGGCGGCGGGAATCTTGGCGCGCAGCAGTGTCGGATGGCGGAGCGCTGGCCACCCAGCTGCTTCTCCCGTCGAGGAAGAAGACGGGAAACAGCCAGCGAAGGGGTACGGGCCGCGCTGGGCTGCTTAGGGCACCAGGTAGGCCTTGGCTTGGCCGAGCCAGAAAGAGAGGGAGGGAGGGTTGCGGCCTGATTAGGTCAGAAACCTTTTTTTTGCCCAGATTTTTTCTATTTTTCTGTTTTCACTTTCCAAATTCTATTTTCAAAACCTTTTCTGTTTTTGAAAGTTTTAGAATAACCAAAGAGGTTTGTAAAGTAATTTTAAACACCTTGGGGCCCTTTATGATATTTGGGCTCCAAACATTTTGTTATTTTTTCAAATAATCTAAACCGTTTGAATAGGTTCAAAGAGAGAGGGGAACATAGGGTTTAGGGTTTTTAGATTCTTTTTCTTGCATGCATTTTAAGATGATGCTCATGCTATGCACAAATCAAACCCTAATTAATATTTAATGAAACTAGGGTTGTTACAGTATCCTTGGCTACGTGGCGCTTGCTGATTGGGTTTCCTGGCCTGGTACTCGGCCACACGCTAGCCGCACGGCACAGATAGATCCCACGACCGGGGTTTTTACTGTCCTTAAGGAGGGGTTGGGGGTTTCCACTTCGCCCACGCCCGTTCAGTTTTCCCTTGCCCTTTCTTCTTCCTTGCGCCCGCAAAATCAAACTGTCCCCTTTGCGGTTTCCTCTTCCTCCTGTCCTTGTGTTGCAATCGCCCCTTTCTTCTTTCCATTCCACTACGGGTCCACGTTGTTCCAAGCCTCTTCCAACCACGGAGGAGACTGAATTTGCTGATCTCATGGATGCTCGCGACGGCACCGATGGTGCTGAGGAGCAGGAGATTCCTGCCGGCGAGCGGCGCGGTTGGGAAGGCTCGGAGGTCTCCACCGAAGAAGTGGAATGGCTCCGCTCCACCAGACGCATTCCACTGCAAGTGGATTGCCGTCTCCCCACCGGTGAGATTTCTCCCAAACCCCAAGCTAACGAGCGGGTGGTTTTCCTTTCTCATTTTGAACGCGGTTTCGCTCTTCCTATGAGCACCTTCTTCTCCTCGTTCCTTTCCACCTTCCATCTGCAGACCCACCATCTTCCTGCCAATGCGATTGGCTCTCTTTCTTGCTTCATCTCTGCTTGCGAGGCCTACCTTAGAATTTGGCCCATGGTTCCTTTATGGGCCAAATATTTTGGCTTTAAGGTTTAGGTTGTTCCCTAGCCTGGTGCTCCTCGATCCGAGAAGAGGCCGACTCGGTGTGGTGCTGCTAGTATCACGCCCAGGAGAGATTCCATCTTTCCTGGGGTTACTGGTATTGACTCCTGCAAGAAATGGCATAGGACTTTCTTCTATGTCAAAAACAGCGGGTCTACCGATAACATCCAGCTTCCCCCTTTCTCGGATGAGGTTCCCAACAAGAAGCACTGGCAGCTTGACCCGCGTGACCAAGATGCTGCGGTAAACGAGGCTAATGCGATCTTGGAAAGGTTGCTGTCGCCGGATGAAAACTTTCATCTTGCCGACTCTGACCTCATGTGCACCTTCGTCTCACGCCGGGTAAGCCCCATCCAAGCGACGAGCCATAAGATGTGCTTCATGAGTGGCTCTCAAGATCCCACTCGGCACTCCACTAAGGAGCTCACCCATAACTCGATCGCCCGCCGAGTAAGCTCAATCTTCAAACTGAACTTGGCGGATGACTGGGCTTGGAGTTGCCCACCGTTAGCCGGGTCAGGCCTGTCCCCTGGGTAAGTTTTCCGAATCACTTTCTCGCCGAGTAGGCTTTAGCTCTTTTGCCACTCTTAGTTTAGTTTTTTAGTTTCTCATTCTGTTTGTCCTCCGCAGAATCTCCTTCACCAGGTTGATGACAGTACTGTCCCTCCTGCTGGTTATTACGGGGATCGCTCCGATTCGGATGAGGTCGAGTATGACCTGGAGTGCTTCATGCCTATCCCGCACGCTGCGGCTGCTTTAGCTTCGGGTAAGAGTCAATCTCGCAATCCCTTACAAGATTGGTCTGACGATGATGAGGATGATGATGATTGTATGCTTTTGGCGGTATATGCCTTGTGACCTTAATCTCCCAGCTTATCTGAGTAAGCCCGTTATTTACTGATTCAGCTGGCCAGGTACATGACACCCCTCCTCTCGCCGTGGGTGGAGTCAGCAAGGTCGCCGTCGCCAAGCCGAAACGACGCGGAGCATCCTCCAGCACCCAGCCGGCCAAGAAGAGCAAGCTCACTCTAGCAGCTCCTGCTGCCTCTACTGCTGCCAGCCTGGCTGAGACTCGTCAAGCTGCCGGTCGCCGAGTCACACGCCGAGTCGTCTGTGACCCGGTTGTCATCGGGTAAGTTTTTGCACTCTGCCTTCTCTGTTCTTTTCTTTTTCGTCACTGACGTTTTCTTATAAATGTCTCGTTGTTTTCAGCGCTGCACCTTTGTCGGCAAGCCAGGCTGCGTCTAGCATTGCCTCGCCGCTAAGGCCTGCGCCTCCTCCAACTGACTCGGCGGTGCCGAGTCTCGTCCGGGTCGAAGCTCCCACTGTTGAGTCTCACGCCTCTTAGTGTCAGTCAGACCTGGTGGGTCATACGGCTGACGCCCCTGGCGCTGGCCAGGAGAAACTTCCTAATCTTGGTGCCCGTGACTCTGGCGCCGAGAAACCTTCCTCCACCAGTTCCTCTGGCATCGGCCTTCATGTTGGTGTGAATGAACAGCTTCCTGATCTTGGAGCCAGCAAAACCGTTGAGCCCGGTCAGCCAGCTCCACGATCTTCTCCAAACCCCTGCTCGCTCTCCAATTCTGTCAAAGGGCTCAGACCCAGCCCAAGGCTTCTGGCTCTGCTCGCCCTACATCCGGAAAGTCCACCTCCTCTAGGCAGACAACGCTGGTCTGCGCTCTGGGTTTTGCTCCCTAGATCCGGCCTACGACGTTGGCGACCATGATCTCTTCAACGGGTAAGGGGGCGAATACGCGGCTGCCAGGTCAGGTGATGGCTCTAAGGCTGTTACCCTGCATGCTAGTGCCGCAGTAACTCGTGCCAATGTGGGAACCACCCTGAAAACGGGTCAGGTCCTCACTCGGACGCTCAGTGGCAAGAGCCTAGGTTCAGGTGAGCCTTACGTCGTGGCATGGAATGCAGCTGGCAAGCAGGAGGTTAGCACCCGTGCCGGCAAGAAACTGAAGCTGGGCCCCAAGGACGTCTCTAACATGACCCAGCAGGCCATTTCTTTGATGGCATGTGCCGACGCAGTGAACGAGGTAAAATAACTTCTTCTCTTTTGTACTGTTGAGTATTTCCTTTATGCATATCACCTAGTCCCCGAGGTTACGATTGAGTAAGGCACTTACTCAGCCGTAAGCTCTCACTAATCACTTTAATCTTTGAATCCTAAGCTTGCATGTTAGAGCTTCGATCCCTAGCCCTCGAGGTTACTGTCGAGTAAGGAACTTACTCAGTTGTAAGCTCTTAAGATCTTTTAATTTCTTTATGCCAAACTCATGTTAGAGCTTCAATCCCTAGCCCTCGAGGTTACTATCGAGTGAGGAACTTACTCGGCTGTAAGCTCTTAAGCTCTTTGATTCAGCTGGCTGCTTGACTTGACCTTTCTTTATTGTATATCCTCTTTGTTCAGCTCACACATAACGAGCGCACCAAGGTGCACCAAGATCTCATCCTGGCGCATCGCAAGCTCGAACTTGCGTATGAGAAGCTGCAGACTGACAACCACGACCAAGGTAATATCCTTACCCGTCCTTTTTCTTTTCAGCGTTCTTTTATTTGGTTCATTATCTCAATCCTTTTTCGTTCTTTTTTCGCAGTCTCCGCTCAGTCCACAATAAATGCTCTTCACTCGCAGATTAGCGAGGCCGAGAGTAAGTTTCTTGCTTCATTGATGTGATAGCTGAAATTTTCTGCTGGTGCTGACAAGTAATCTTTTCGAATAAGCAGAGAAGCACCAAACCGAGCTCCAGAAGGAGAGAGACGAGGTGACTCGGCTGAAGAAGATGATTGCCGAGTTGGAGAAGAAGCACTTGGCCGAGGTGAAAGGGTTGAGGGAGGAACTTGCTGAGAAGAATGAGTAGCAGGCCGCCAGTGCCGAGAAGACCAAGAGGCTGCTCGACGAGGCCGAATCATTGATCGAGTCGGCAAATCTGAACTTTGACGCCCTTCAAACCAAGGACAAGACTTGGCATAGCAAACTCGCCGCCATCAACTTCTTTCTCGGTAGTGAGTTCTTACTCTTTGCGCACTGTATGAGTCCTTCTGGACTTCTTCCATCTGGCATTGTTATTTGCTAACTTTCTCTTTTTGCTTGCAGAGAATTTTCCTGAGGCCGATATGTTTTCCATTCGAGCCATGAAGAAAGTGAGAGCCGAAGCTGGTGCTCCTGCTGACGGCGAGGTGTCTATGGAGGAGCTTCTCGAAGCAGTGTCTGAACGGGTCAAGACCCTCAGGTCTTGCGGTGTGGATCTGCTCAAGTCGTCTATCCACGCCTTTCGCATGCTCTGGCCGGATGAAGATGCACCCAATCTCATTGAGCCCCATGCCGATAGATTGCTCCTTACTGAAGACCGGCTAGATCAATGGCGCGAGTCGGCCGGCCGAGCTACAGCGGACAAGGCTCTCTCCTTCGTGCTTTCATGGTACGAGGACATCAACCTTGATGTTCTCGCTCGCATAAGGGGGGATGGCAAATGGCTGAACGATCCGGAGCTGATCAAGAAGCGCCAGGAGCGAGCTTATGCCATGATCGAGTACACCATGGTGCACGCTTGGTGCGACGGGCCCAGCTTCCTTGATCTTGGCGACCCCCTGTCGAAGTCGCTGATGAAGAGGGTGGCGACAGCGAGGCAACTGAGTTAGATGATCCGGATGACCCGGCCACAAGATGCCCCTCACCCGGCCGATGCTCCAAGCACTACTCCTGGCTCCGAGAGTGCTCCTCCGAGTTCTTCTGCTCCTTAGGCTAACAAACGCTCGAACTTTGATCAGATCCACGGTATGCCGGGTACATATGTAACATACATTGCACTTTTAAGTTTGCTTTTGCGCCTGTTAATGGGCTTTATATATTTGCGTTATGTTCTCAGTGTGAATTATTCAAGGGCAAGTCCCCGAGTTTCATTTTGCCGTGTCACCTTTCCTTGACTTTGGCCCCTGTCTACCTTTTTTGGTGTTCGACATAAGAGTCTCAAAGTACTAAGGATATAGTTAACGGGTACGAAACTTGGATCAGTTGGCCGAGATTACTCGACACATAGTATAACGCGACCTGCAGAGAGTTAGGCAAAAAACTAAAGCCGACTCGCGTTTCTCCTTTGTACTTATCCGGCGTTCGTGTTTACCCGTCTTACATCTTTTTCTCTTGCTTGCCATGAAGGCGTGTTTTCGGACAACAGCATAGTCGAAGAGTTGATTTCTTCCGAGTAAAAAGTACTTGTTCCGAGATAAATTTCGGGTATCACGCTAGCCGACATAAAATAATTGAGATGGAAAATTTAAGGGGTAGTCCCCGAGTCAGTTTTTCGAACCATACCATTTTATTATCAGCACATAGCCGGCGCACACGTCCGACATATGAGAGTTCGAGTGATACATGTATTTCTTCTCCTAAGTATAGAAGGGACGAAGTAGTGTCACATTCCATGGCCTTTTGGTCTCATCTCCTGAGCTGTCCGCCTTGTTCTTTTGCGCTTCACGAGCGTCTATGAGATAATAAGAATCATTGTGCAATGCTTTGCTTACAATGAACGGACCTTCCCATGCGGGTGATAACTTATGCATTCCTGCTGTGCGCTGCACCAGCCTGAGCACCAAATCCCCTTCTCAAAAAACACGAGGTTGCACTTTCCGGCTATGGTAGCGTCGGAGATTTTGTTGATATATAGCAGATCTAGATAATGCCAGTTCCCTTGCTTCTTCGAGTAAGTCTACTCCATCTTCTTGAGCCTCTTTTACCTCGGCTTCCGAGTATTGCCTTATCCTTGGCGAGTCATATTCTATGTCGGCAGGCAAAACTGCTTCAGCCCCATATACGAGGAAAAATGGCGTATAACCAGTTGACCGATTCGGAGTTGTTCTTAGGCTCCACAGTACTGAGGATAGTTCTTCTATCCAACAACCAGGTGATCTCTGGAGTGGTTCCATTAAGCGGGGTTTTTTCCCTGAAAGAACTAAGCCATTAGCCCGTTCAGCTTGTCCATTTGATTCTGGATGGGCGACTGATGCTACATCGAGTCTTATTCGGTGTTTCCCACAGAAGCGAGCAAAAGCTCCTTCGGCAAAGTTCGTGCCATTGTCAGTGATCACACTTTGTGGGTAACCGTATCTGAGGATTATATCCCTTAAGAATGTGACAGTTGTTTTACCGTCCAATTTCTTGATTGGTTTCACTTCTATCCACTTGGTGAACTTATCAATCATGACCAAGATATGAGTCATGCCTCCCCTTGATGGTTTGAATGGTCCTATCATATCTAGGCACCATACTGCAAAAGGCCAAGTGATTGGTATAGTCTTCAATTCAGACGCTGGTAAATGCGACTTGGATGCATAGTGTTGACAACCACTGCATCTTCCGACTAACTCTTGCGCTTGTGCCAATGCGCTTGCCAGTAGAATCCATGTCAGAATGCCTTGGTTACCAATGCTCTTGATGAAGCATGGTGCCCGCACTCTCCTTGATGGATATCCAATAAGATCTCCTGGCCTTTATCTGGGCTGATACAACGCTACAGTACACTTGTCACACTTCGCTTGTATAGTTCCTTGTTGATTATGGTGTACGCTTTTGATCTTCGTGCTATTTTCCATGCCAATGTTTCATCACTCGGCAAGGTACCATCTTTCAAATAGCTGAATATTGGTTGTGCCCATGTTGGTATTAGTGGTTCCGGGTCTGCTTCAACATCAATATCCATTGGTTCCGCCGACATATGCTCTGCCGACATGACCTGAGGAGTCCCCGAGTGTGATTCGGCGATCCCTAAATTGAACGGATCAGTCCCCGAGTGACTCGAACCTACCCCTGAGTCGATGTCCATTGGCACTGCATTTGATTCCTGACTCGCCGGGATGACCCTGATTGATTCGGACTCTGGTGACGGCTTGATCGATGGCTTCCTGAGATGCTCCAGCACTACCCCTGGTGGTATTGCTTGCCTAGATGATCCTAGTTTGGATGGTACATCTGCTGCCTCATTTTCTGCTCTAGGAATGTGATGAAATTCACAACCATCAAAATATTCCGAAATTTGTTGCACGTGGAAACGATATAATGCTATGTTTGCGTCCAGTGCATCCCAATGTCCAGACACTTGCTGAATCACCAAATCCGAATCGCCAAAACACATGATCCTTTTGATACCAATTTTCTTGGCTACTTTAATGCCATGGACAAGTGCTTCATACTCGGCAACGTTGTTAGAAATAGCAAAATGAATCTGCAACACGTACCTCAGTTGATCCCTCTTTGGAGATGTGAGCACTATCCCGGCGCCTAGACCCATTTTCGTCTTGGACCCGTCAAAATGCAGTTTCTAGTAATTCAGATCTGGTAGTGTTGGTTCGTACTGCATTTCCATCCATTCTACAAAGAAATATGCAACAGCTTGAGATTTTATTGCATCTCGCCTATCATATTGTAGAGTGTATGGTGCCAGTTAGATGGCCCATTTGGCAACTCGGCCGCTAGCATCTTTGCTGCCTAATATATCCGAGATAGGTGCCTTGCATATTACCCGGATTGGGTGTTCTTGAAAATAATGTTTCAGCTTCTTTGCTGCCATATATACCCCATATGTCATCTTCTGATAATGCGGGTAATTATGTTTCGAGATAGAGAGCACTTCGCTCAAGTAATACACCGGTCTTTGGACTGATTTGCCCCCTTCTTCACGTTCAACCACTATTACTGCACTTACAACTTTGTTGGTTGCGGCGACATAGAGCAACATTGGCTCCTTGGATAATGGTGATGCTAATATTGGTGTTGTTGCCAACATTTTATTTAATTCATGGAAAGCACTATCAGCTTGCTGTGTCCATGTGAATTTGTCTGATTTCTTCATCAGCTGATATAGTGGTAGGGATTTTTCACCTAGCCGACTAACAAACCTACTCAACGAAGCCAGGCATCCAGTAAACTTCTGGACATGATTGAGGGTTTTTGGAAATTCCATTCTTTCGATGGCCCTGATCTTTGTCGGGTTGGCTTCGATTCCTCGGCTGGATACAAGGAATCCGAGTAACTTGCCAGCCGGGACACCAAATGTACATTTTTTCGGGTTAAGCTTCATCCGGAATCTTCTCAAGTTTGCGAATGTTTGACGCAAGTCCTCAATTAGAGTATGACTTTGTTTGGTTTTTATTACCACGTCATCGACGTATACTTGAACATTTTTGTCCAATTGATCTTGCAAGCATTTTTGCATGCATCTTTGATATGTTGCGCCTGCATTTCTCAATCCGAATGGCATGGTGCGATAGCAATAAGCCCCGTACGGGGTGATAAAAGATGTCTTTATTTGATCATTTGGATTCAGTGGTATCTGATGGAATCCTGAATACGCATCCACAAATGACAACAACTCACACCCAGCAGTAGAATCTATGACTTGATCGATCCGAGGCAGGGGAAATGGATCTTTTGGACACTCCTTATTGAGGTTCATGTAATCAATACACACGCGCCATACCACTTCTACGTTCGGGTCATATTTTTTCTTCTCGACCAAGACTGGATTTGACAACCAGTCCGGGTGCAGTACCTCCATGATGAATCCAGCAGCTAAAAGTCTTGCAATCTCGGCAGCTATTACTTTCCTCCTATCTTCGGCGAAGTGGTGGAGGGGTTGCTTCACTGGCTTGGCATCTGGTCTTACATGAAGAGAGTGCTCATCCAGCTCCCTCGGAACTCCTTGCAGATCTTGAGTGGACCATGCAAAGATATCCCGATTCTCACGGAGGAAGCTGGTGAGCTCGCTTTCCTATTTGTCTGTAAGGCCAGCCCCAATGGTAACTGTGCGCTCTGGGAAAGTTTCATCCACTTGCACCTTCTTGGTTTCCTTGGTAGCTTGAAATGACACACTGCCATGCGGGTTAGTGAGTGCCGACATGGACATTTGTGCTTCCTTGGCCAATGCTGCCACTTCCAACATCTAACTTTTCTCTTATGCTATGACGAGTGACTCGGCCAGTGAAGATCCGGCTGAGGCACAAGCAATAGATCTTTTGTAGTACCCTTCAACTGTGATCACCTCACATGGGCCTGGCAGCTTCATCTTTAAGTAAGCCATATGGGTAGTAGCCATGAATCTTGCCATAGCCGGCCTGCCGAGTAAGGCGTGATATGAGCTGACCAAATCCACTACCTCAAACTCTATGGCCTCAGTGCGACAGTTCTCTCTGTTGCCGAATAAGACGTCGACCCAGATCTTGCCAATTGGCTCACAGGACAATCCCGGCACAATACCATGGAAAGTGGTCTTAGTCGGCTCCAGCATGTTCATGGTAATGCCTAACTTGAGCATTGTATCCTTATACATGATGTTGATGCTACTGCCACCGTCAATCAGCACTTTTGAAAACTTGACATTGATATCTAGGCCCATGAATGTTGGATCCAAAACCAGAGCATATCCTCCTGGGGTTGGCATGATCTTGGGGTGATCTTTTATACTCCAAGTTATCTCTTGCTCAGACCAATGCATGTACTTGGGGATTGCAAGCATCGTGGCATTCACCTCCATCATTCGTTGCTGCTGGCTCTTTTTGTCATTTGGCTCTGTGACAAAGACAACATAACTCTAGTGATGTTCTCTGTACTCATTTCTAGTTCCATGACCGACATGAGCATCGTCACCTCTTGGATTGTGCACCTGGTGCACAACTTCTCTTCTTTCTTGATTCTGATACCTCGGCTGCTTGTTTTCATATCGGTTGTCTGCTCCCACCTTCTGAGCATTTCCTCCTGTAAGTGGTGGAGGGGGAGGTGGTGGAAGCTGCTTATTCGGCGAGTCCACTCTATCTCCTTTCTGAAACCAAGTGCATTGCCTCGTCGTGTGATTGGCTGGTTTACTCGGACTAGGCGTGTGAAACTTACACGGCTGATCCAACATCATCTGATAGGTGTATTTTTTTTGGTCCTGATACTGCTTCCTCTGATCGTATGGCCTTTTGCCGTCATTCTTTGGCACCCATTGTTGTTGTCCATTTGTCCTTTGACGCTGACTGCTTCCAGCATCTGGATGATCCTGAGTCACAGCCACAACCTGAGTCGAACCATACCTGTAATATGGTCTTTCTTATCTTCTCTTGCTTTTGTATTCGGATCTTTCCTGGCGCCTTTGCGACCCGGCAACGTCATAGATCTGAGTCTCAGTCATCCTGTCTGCCGACATGAGCAGCGGCTGAGTCGGATCTCCTAACGCATACGAGTCAGCGATTCTTATCGTCTCTGCCAGGCTTGCCGGCATATCTCTTTGTAACCTTTGTGATAGCACACTTCCATGTCTACATCCTTGTGCAAACCATGCGATTGCTTGTGACTCGATTACCCCTTCACAAGAGTTACGCATCGTACACCACCTTCTGAGGAATTCCCTGTCTGTTTCATTCGGTCTTTTCTTGCCCATTGCCAGTTGTTGTGGGCGATTCGGCCTCTTGTAAGTGCTCATGAAATTTCTCACGAACGCGTCGTGAAAATCGATCCAACTGTTGATGCTTCCGAGTGGCAAATTGTTCAACCATACCCGAGCTGGTCCTTCTAGCATCTGCGGCACATAACATACTGCCCATCTCAAGTTTCCCTGCGCGATCTTCACAACAGTTCCATAATCTATGAGCCAGTCCTCTGGCTTCGTGCTTCCATCATACGTTTTTGTCCCTCTGGCCAGCTAGAAATTTGGCACCGGTGGCTCCTTCATGATCCTTGGGACAAAGCACGGTGGACCCTGCGGACCTTGCGATTCAATTATCTCTGCCATTTTTATTCGGTCAAGCTTCAGCCTTGCATCATCCGGCTGAAGGTTCCTGCCTCCGAATCTTGTTCACATTGCTTGATATGCATGATCTGGCAGTTCATACCCATCATTTACCATAGCCGAGTAACCATCAATATACTTATTCACGTTCGGGTCAGCAGGCTTCTTTCCCGCGCTTTGCTGTCTTCTTTCTGGCTGAGCTGGTGCGTTATTCGGAGCTGGATTTCCTCCTCCTGCCGAGTGAGTTCCGTGCCTAGCATGAGGCACCAAATTTTGCCCTCCGTTGTCATTTCTTTGCCCTGCTTTTTCCTGGTTTTCATTTCCTTGGGGATTATTTATTTTGGCCCCTTGCGCATGCGTCGGGTTTCCTTGAACCACTGCCGGATCATAGGCGACCATCTGCTTGTTTCTTCCAGAATCCACACTTTTTTCTTTTCTCGGTCTAGGCGTCGCTCCGGGTGAGGATGCTGTGTTCCCAACCGATCTCGCCGGGACAGGAGTCGCCGAGTGAACGAGCTGTGACCTCCCTTCTATACCCGGATTTTCTCTGTAATACGCCTCATTCAGCATGCTGGCTGCTTTTACTAGTTCATTGACTCGTACTTGTTGCCTTTTCTTTGCTTCCCCCTCCAAGTGGGGTAATTCTGCCATTGTTGCTTCTGTTGCTCGCAGATTAGCTGCTGATGTGTTGTATGTTGGACGCATGGCTGTCTCGTTGCTGTTCTCCGGTGTTATCTTCGATGTCGCATCTGCCAGTTCTTCGTTGAGGTTCCTTCCTCTCAATCTCATTGCATCAAGCCGGGTCTTTGCACCCTTGACTCGATTTGCCGACTTAATCTCTCGGATGGTGATATCCACGTCCTGCTGTAACTGTTCTAGCTCCTTGGCTTTCTCCAGGACTTTTATCCTGGCTTCCTCCAACTCGGCTTTCCCACGTGCCGGGTCAGTTGCATGTTCCACTGGCTCTGCCAACTTGTCTATCACTTCCTACAGCTCCTTAGCCCTCTTGCTCCTAGCTATGTTCTCTGGTTTTTCCAGCGGCGCGTTTGCTGTTCTTGCAGCCCTTGGCGTTTCCTCATGATTTCCTCCCTCTGCGTTCTCATTCACCACTGGAACTACTGGGGGAGCTGCGGGGTTTGGGGCTGTCATCATTACCTCCATGGAGACAAGTTGGTGTGGTTTCCCAGCGACAGGATCCGTTGGAGGATCCGGCGCCAGGACGACGTGCTTAGGATATGCGCGCTCCACGCTCACCGCGACGTAGACCTGGTGCTTGCCGAACTTGATGAAGCGACCACCTCTAGGGAACGGCTTGGTCTCGAAGCAGCCCGCGTTGTCGCTGACGAAGTTGAGCGCTCCAAACCTCTGGATCAGGCCATGGAATACGAGGATTATTCTAAAAAAGAGTTCATAGAAATCACCTCCCGCCTTCGAGGATTCATGGCTTTCAAGGCAAATAAGCTAGGTCATGACTACAACCATGACATAGTTTTCTTTAATGTGCCCATTGTCGTGGTGGTGGCGCGGCAGATGCCATGGGTAGGCTTAAGTTGGGGGCCGAATGGGTGCTTGTGGTCACCGGGGAGGGAGTGCACGGTCGAGCCATGCACGAAGAACAAGAAGAACTCTCCTGACTTAGCAATTCAATTGATACCCCAAAGATTACAAGTGCTCCTTGAGCTGTATAAGCTAGAGTTCTCAGCACTAGTTCACTACTTGGTCCAACCTCTCTCTACTACTGCTATGCCCTCCCTTATATAGGCAGTGCTAGCTAGCTAATAAACCTTTGGGTTCTAGGGTTTACTGTTTGGATCTTGGTCCCTACAATGTGGGCCGGGTCATGGGCTTGCCCTAAGCCTAGAGGCTCGGTCCATAAAGCTTGACAGCTAACGGTCTTCTGGTACGCTGCTTCTTGTTCCTTTTGGTGTCATGCTATTACTTTGTACGTCAGCGTATGCTTTGGGCGTCACCCGGCTCCTTTTGTGTCACCCGACGTCGCCCTTCTATTTTGACCATGCTTTACCATGGTCCCTCCTGAACCTTACTCGGAAAGGTGACACGCGTCCTTCTTGACTCGGCCCTTCCCCGGCCGACTCGGCTTGTCGGTTCCTGCAAGGGTTACAACTTTTTCCTATGCGGGCCGACATAGTTTGTATGTCGGCTTTCATGCTTATCTTACCCGGCCGTTCTTACCCGGCCTGGTTCTTTCTTTACTCGGAGCCAACCCAGCTGCGCTATGTTTCCCCTCTCGTGACCCTACCGGGGGTTATCCCCCGACACCCATATTACGCACAAGCATGCATATTGTGATGACAAACAATGTTGCTTCATGAAGTTTTCACACTCTCTGCATGGAAAATCTATTTTCCATTTTCCCGGTGCCAAAAAGGTCTTACTTTGTGAAGCAACCACCAAGGATGAGATGTGAAAATGCATCACCCCATTTTTAATAAATACTAGAGAGCATTTAGTGGCCAATTCAGCAATTGGCTTCACCTAGAACCTCTCAGTGCAACCATCGTGATATAAAAAAGTTTCAGTCGGTCTAGCTGGAGGAGGCTAAAATTTAGCATGGAGCTATCTTGGGAATTTTCCAAAATCATTTAAAGGTACAGAACATGACATTACTTCAGAGATCCAACAAGAGATTAGCAGGACCCGGCACATATCCAGGAACCCTAACTGTAGCGGATCTCGGGAAAATTTCGAAACTGGATCAAAAATTTTAAAAAATTCAAAAAATGTGAAACCTTCGCATATTGTGATTTTATGTTGCCTATTCTAGGAAAAAATAATAGACATGGAATATGAGGATTATTCTACAAAAAGTGTTCACAGAAATCACCTACCGCCTTCGAGGATTCATGGCTTTTAAGGCAAATGATCTAGGTCATGACCACTACCATGACATAGTTTGCTTTAATGTTCCCATATTCCTCGCATGCGTGCATATTGTGATGGCAAACAATGTTCCTTAATGAAGTTTTCACACTCTCTGCATGAAAATCCCATTTTCCATTTTCATGGTGTCGAAAAGGGCTTACTTTGTGAAGCAGCCACCAAGAATCAGATGTGAAAATGCATCACCTCCATTTTAAATAAATACTAGAGAGCATTTAATGGTTGATTTACTAATTGGCTTCACCTAGAACCTCTCGGCGCAAACATCACGATATAAACAAGTTTTTGTCGGTCCAGCTAGAAGGGGGATAAAATTTAGCCTGGAGCTACCGCGTAGCTATCTCGGGAATATTCCAAAAAATCATTTCTAGGTACAGAACATGGCATTTCTTCAGAGATCCAACAAGAGATTAGCAAGACCTAGCACATATCTAGGAACCCTAACCACATCGAATCTCGGCAGAATTTCGAAACCACCCTAAAAAATTCAAAAAATGTGAGAGCTTCGCACATTGTCATTTTATGTTGCCTAGTTGAAGTAATAAATAATAGACATGCCATACGAGGATTATCCTAAATCAGTGTTCATAGAAAACCCCTACCGCCTTCAAGGATTCATGGCTTTCAAGGAAAATGAGCTAGGTCATGACCGCAACCATGGCATAGTTTTCTTTAATGTGCCCATATTCCGCACATGCGTGGATATTGTGATGGCAGACGATGTTTCTTCATGAAGTTTTCACACTCTCTACACAGAAAGCCCATTTTCCATTTTCCCGGTGTCGAAAAGGGCTTACTTTGTGAGGCAGCCACCAAGGATGAGATGTGAAATGCATCACCCCATTTTTAATAAATACTAGAGAGCATTTAGTGGCCAATTCACTAATTTGGCTTCACCCTCTCGATGCAACCATCGCGATATAAACAAGTTTACTGGTCTAGCTGGAAGGGGGCTAAAATTTAGCCTGGAGCAACCTCGTAGCTATCTCGGTAATTTTCTAAAAATAATTTCCAGGTATAGAACATGGCATTTCTTCAAAGATCCAATAAGAGATTAGCTAGACCCGGCACATAGCCAGGAACCCTAACCGTAGCGAATCTCGGCAGAATTTCGAAACCAGCCTCAAAAATTCAAAAAAAATCAAAAAGGTGAAACCTTCACACATTGTCATTTTATGCTGCCTAGTTCCAGAAAAAAAATAACAAACATGGAATATGAGGATTATTCTAAAAGAAGTGTTCGTAGAAATCACCTACCTCCTTCGAGGATTCATGGCTTTCAAGGAAAATGAGCTAGGTCATGATCACAACCATGGCATAGTTTACTTTAATGTGCCCATATTCCACACATGCGTGCATATTGTGATGGCAAACAATATTGCTTTATGAAGTTTTCACACTCTCTGCACGAAAAATCCATTTTCCATTTTCCCGGTGCCGAAAAGGCTTACTTTGTGAAGCAGCCACCAAGGATGAGATGTGAAAATGCATCACCCCATTTTTAATAAATACTAGAGAGCATTTAGTGGTCAATTCACCAATTGGCTTAACCTAGAACCTCTCGGAAAAACTATTGCGATATAAACAAGTTTCTGCCGGTCTAGCTAGAGGGGGCTAAAATTTAGCCTGGAGCTACCTCATAGCTATCTCAAGAATTTTCCAAAAAAATCATTTACAGGTATAGAACATGGCATTTGTTCAGAGATCCAACAAGAGATTAGAAAGACCCGGCACATAGCTAGGAACCCTAACTACAAAGGATCTCGACAAAATTTCGAAACCGGCCTAAAAAAATAAAAAAAATAAAAAAAATTCAAAAAATGTGAAACCTTCGCACATTGTCATTTTATGTTGCCTAGTTCAAGGAAAAAAATAACAGACATGGAATACGAGGATTATTCTAAAAAAGAGTTCATAGAAATCACCTCCCGCCTTCGAGGATTCATGGCTTTCATGGCAAATGAGCTAGATCATGACTACAACCATGACATAGTTCTCTTTAATGCGCCCGTATTCTGCACAAGAATGCATATTGTGATGGCAAACAATGTTGCTTCATGAAGTTTTCACACTCTTTGCATGGAAAATCCATTTTCCATTTTCCCTGTGCCAAAAAGGGCTTACTTTGTGAAGTAGCCACCAAGGATGAGATGTGAAAATGCATTACCCCATTTCTATTAAATACTAGAGAGAATTTAGTAGCCAATTTAGCAATTGGCTTCACCAAGAACCTCTTGGTGCAACCATCGTGATATAAAAAAGTTTTTGTCGGTCTAGCTGGAGGAGGCTAAAATTTAGCATGGAGCTATCTCGGGAATTTTCCAAAAACCATTTCAAGGTACAGAACATGGCATTACTTCAGAGATCCAACAAGAGATTAGCAAGACCCGTCACATAGCTAGGAACCCTAATCGCAGCAGATCTCAGCGGAATTTCAAAACCGGCTCAAAAATTCAAAAAAAAACTCAAAAAATGTGAAACCTTTGCACATTGTAATTTTATGGTACCTGTTCCAGGAAAAAATAATATACATGGAATATGAGGATTATTCTAAAAAAATTGTTCACAGAAATCACCTACCGCCTTTAAGGATTCATGGCTTTCAAGGCAAATGAGCTAGGTCATGACCACAACCATGACATAGTTTGCTTTAATGTGCCCATATTCCGCACATGCGTGCATATTGTGATGGCAAACAATGTTCCTTAAGGAACTTTTCACACTCTCTGCATGAAACACCCATTTTCCATTGTCCTGGTGCCAAAAAGGGCTTACTTTGTGAAGCAGCCACCAAGAATGAGATGTGAAAATGCATCACTCCATTTTTAATAAATACTAGAGAGCATTTAGTGGCCGATTTATCAATTGGATTCACCTAGAACCTCCCAGGGCAAACATCATGATATAAACAAGTTTCTGTCGGTCTAGCTAGAAGGGGGCTAAAATTTAGCCTGGAGCTACCTCGTAGCTATCTCAGGAATATTCCAAAAAATCATTTCCAGGTAAAGAACATGGCATTTCTTAAGAGATCCAACAAGAGATTAGTAAGACCCAGCACATAGCTAGGAACCCTAACCACAACGAATCTCGGCAGAATTTCGAAACCGCCCTAAAAAATTCAAAAATGTGAAACCTTCGCACATTGTCATTTTATTTTGCCTAGTTGAAGTAAAAAAATAATAGACATGCCATAGGAGGATTATCCTAAAACAGTGTTCATAGAAAACACCTACCGCCTTCGAGGATTCATGGCTTTCAAGGCAAATGAGCTAGGTCATGACCCCAACCATGGCATAGTTTTCTTTAATGTTCCCATATTCTGCACATGCGTGCATATGTGATGGCAAACGATGTTTCTTCATGAAGTTTTCACACTCTCTACACGGAAAGCCATTTTCCATTTTCCCGGTGCCAAAAAGGGATTACTTTGTGAAGCAGCCACCAAGGATGAGATGTGAAAATGCATCACCCCATTTTTAATAAATACTAGAGAGAATTTAGTGGCCAATTCACTAATTTGGCTTCACCCTCTCGGTGCAACCATCGTGATATAAACAAGTTTACTGGTCTAGCTGGAAGGGGGCAAAAATTTAGCCTGGAGCTATCTCGGGAATTTTTCAAAAAATCATTTCTAGGTACAAAACATGGCATTTCTTCAGAGATCCAACAATATGTTAGTAAGACCCGACACATAGCCAGGAACCCTAACCACAAAGGATCTTGGCAGAATTTTGAAACCGAACTAAAAAAATCAAAAAAAGGGGAAACCTTCTCACATTGTCATTTATGTTGCCTAGTTGAATAAAAAATAATAGACATGGCATATGAGGATTATCCTAAAAAAGTGTTCATAGAAATCACCTATCGCCTTTGAGGATTCATAGCTTTCAAGGCAAATGAGCTAGGTCGTGACCACAACCATGGCATAGTTTGCTTTAATGTGCCCATATTCTGCACATGCGTGCATATTGTGATGCCACACAATTTTGTTTCATGAATTTTCACACTCTCTGCACGAAAATCCCATTTTTCCATTTTCCTGGTACCGAAAAGGGCTTACTTTGTGAAGCAGCCACGAAGGGTGTGATCTGAAAATGCATCACCCCATTTTTAATAAATACTAAAGAGAATTTAGTGGCTAATTCACCGATTGGTTTCACCTAGAACCTCTCAGCGCAACCCCCGCGATATAAAAAGTTTTTATCGGTCTAGTTGGAAGGGGGCTAAAATTTAGTCTGGAGCTACCTCGTAGCTATCTCGGGAATTTACCAAAAAATCATTTCTAGGTACAGAACATAGCATTTCTTCAGAGATCCAACGAGATATTAGTAATACCCGACACATAGCTAGGAACCCTAACCGCATATAGCGGATCTCGGCAGAATTTAGAAATCAGCCTCAAAAATTCAAAAAAAATTCAAAAAATGTGAAACCTCCGCACATTGTCATTTTATGTTGCCTAGTTAAAGGAAAAAAAACATACATGGCATATGAGGATTATCCTAAAAAGTGTTCACATGAATCACCTACCGCCTTCGAGGATTCATGGCTTTCAAGGAAAATGATGTAGGTCATGACCACAACCATGGCATAGTTTCCTTTAATGCGCCCATATTCCACACATCTGTGTATCTTGTGACGGGAAACAATGTTTCTTCCTAAAGTTTTGGAAAACAATGTGTGTATATAATTAAAACTCTGTCGTTTATATATATGAAGAATTTGATCTAGAGAGATGGTTAGAGATGAATAAAAATGATTTAGTGGAAAATAAATCGAGTGGGATAACATCTGTTCGGGCGTACACACATGGTTTCCCACTCTTGTGTTTTGCATTGACACCTATAGATTTCCCCTTCCCCTAAAAAAAGAAAATTGTAAACTCGTGCGCTCCCACCTCCCAACTGCCTCATCGTCTCCCGGGAGCATTTAAAGGACCATCGGCCACATCGCCTCCCCCATTCCACTCTCTCCACTCTAGAGAAACCCTCGCAAGAGCAAGATCACCGGTGCAACGATGAAGAGAACAATATCAGTGGTCGGCGAGGCAGCGAACATCATCGACGAGGAGGCAGCAAAGGTCCTCGTCAACCATGAAGCAGTGAAGGTCGACAAGGAAGAAGCAGCGGTTGTAGATTTGGTGGTGCAGTAGTTCGTCTATGAATTCAGCGATGATAGCGCGGGTGAAGTATCCACTAATTCGTTTGCATTCGAGAAGGAGGTCAACGATGGAGAATCGTAGGTTAGATCTGAACTACTTTAAATGCAGAGTTTACTATTCATATTTGATGGGTTTTCTTGATTTTGTAGTTTGATTAAATGATTTGTTTTGATCTACCCTATTATTCATATATGCGCATATTTTGTAGTTTGTTTTGATCTGCCCCTAGTACGTAGTTCTATGCGCACATTTTCTAGCTAGGTTTATTTCATCTTTCCCTAGTAGTACTTCCAGGCCCTTATTTTGTAGTTTGATTTGAACCAATGTATGTTTTGGTGCTATAATTTCATGTGGAGTTCAGATATTAGGTTGAGTTCATGTTGTCCAATTTAGTTTGATTTGCATGATAGAAGGCATATATATACTTATCATATGAGCTCCTGATTGTATAATAACTGAAATTTAATATTTCGTAATTGAAATCCAATGGAGCTCATAAGTAAGTTCCAGTGACTTAACACATTAATTTTTGGTTTTAATTTGTTCAAGTGGAGTCATATATACATATTAATCTATATGATAAATAATGTATCATCCAATCTCTGTTATAATAAGTTCTGTATGTATCTGAATAGATGCATTCGAATGATACATGTGTATGATGTGTTATCTATTTATAGTGAGTATTTAGGAACCAAATTCTTTAATTCATAATTAATCTAGTATATTTATTTAGGACTAACAAATTCTTATTGTTCAAACTGAATAAACTACTCCCTCCGATCCATATATTAATGGCCTCATCTTTATCTAGATTCTATGAATCTAGTTAAGTATTTAGACTAGATGCATTCGTATCTAGACAAAGTTGAGTTCGTTAATATATACTAGAGGAGGTAGCTGTTAGTCATAACTACTTTTTGTTGTACCAATTTAATGATAAGATGCATGGGAAGAATTACTTCATGTGTCTTAAAAAAAGGATGTCTTAGAGATTTGTTGTAATGTTTAAATATATCTATACACTAAAACGTTTCTAGATAGATTCATTCAAATTTGAAAAAAATGTGAAATGTTTTTTAGTATGGAGGGAGTATGATTTTACATAGCACTCATATATGCATGAAAAAAAATCTATGTTAGTGGTCTAGTTTTGTTCAAAGCTGGTTCAACTTGTGCATACACATGCTATAATTAATCTCAACAAAGCCCCATCCTAGTTTGGTCTCATGGTTTTCTAGTAGTAATAAATTCCATTCACAAACTTCTTATGTCTGCTTGCTAATTTGCAGGAAGAAGATAGTGATGTCGGTGAAGGCATGGCATCTAGGCATGCAAAAAGCAGGCACATTCTGAAGCAGACACTACTAGTGAAATGGCCATTCGTGGCGCACCTGAAAAGATCATCTGTGGTGCACTAGTAGTGCGCCACGGGCCTTGTGCTACGGCTATCTCCTAGACGTGGCGCACTGCCTAGTGCGCGACGGTTGTGTCGAGATAGGCGTAGCGCACCTGCTAGTGCGCCACGGCTATGTGGGCAGGTGCGCTACGCGTAGGATCTTCTGTGGCGCACTTCCTAGTGCGCCACTAAGCTTCTAAAGTGCGCTTTAGGTGTAGTGCGCCACAAAAGGTAGGTCATGTGCGCCACAGGTGTTTTTTTTGTTTTTTTAATTTCCGAGCCAGATTATATACAATACAGATTATATACAATATTATAGGCAGATATACACACACAGATACAAGATATACAATTATATATATATATAAATACACAATTTGAAAAACAAGATTGAAACAAATACATATAGATAAGTCTCATACATGAATACATAGTATAAGTTACATTGTTTCGATCAAGTTACAAAGTAGTTGGTGACATGCGAATACATGTGTCGATCGAACAAGTTAGAGCTCGGAAGCTCGTCTAGACATCTAAACTAGCTAGACACAAACGCGGGATAAACAACCAAAGAAGATAAGCATGATCACCGCCGCGACGAAGGTGTAGGTCTTCTTCCGGTTCCTTGTCCTAACTCCCGCTAGATAGCGCGTGTATCTAGCTTCCGCCTCCGCCATAGTGTTGTACCCTTTGTAGCTATTGCCGCTGAAATGGTGCACCTGTCTCCGGCAGTCTTCCCAATCATCGTAGACTCCGGTAACCCGTCCCTTGTACATGACGTACCACGTCATCTATAAGTTGACAATAATAATTAACCGGTGATTGAAAAAAAACATATATAATTAAAGTCGCATATGAAGATACACTTATAGAAAGTACTCCTAAATCAAAAATACCAAACTCAAAAAGCATGCCTCATATATAACTAGGTTGTTCGACACAGTAATATGCTACGATGGAACCGTCCGCCAAGTAGGATGCACAACACCTGGACCTGTGCATAGCACAAGACGGACAATCCCATCGCAGCACATTCACATATATAGTGTGCCACGACATTTCAATCATCGGCATTATTCTTGAAAAAGACCAAAGTAACTCGAAAAGAATGCCTCATATATATATACATAGGTTGTTGAACACAGGAATATGCTATGATGGAACTATAAGCCAAGTAGGATGCACAACATCTAGACTTGTGCATAACACAAGGCTTACAGTCCCGTCGTAGCACATTCACATATATATTGTGCCAAGACATTTCAATCATCGGCATTATTCTCGAAAAAGACCAAAGTAGCTCGAAAAGAATGCCTCATATATAACTAGCTAGCTCGTTGGACATAGGAATATGCTACGACGGAACGGTTAGCCAAGTAGGATGCACAATTCCTAGACTTGTGCATATCACAAGGCTAACTATCCCGTCGTAGCACATTCACGTATATATTGTGCCACGACATTTCAATCATCAGCATATTCTCGAAAAAGACAAAAATAACTCGAAAAGAATGCCTCATATATAACTAGCTAGGTCGTTGGACACAGGAATATGCTACGACGGAACAGTGAGCCAAGTAGGATGTACAATTCCTGGACTTGTGCATATCACAAGGCTCACTATCCCGTCGTAGCACATTCACATATATAGTGTGCCACGACATTTCAATCATCGACATTATTCTCGAAAAAGACAAAAATAACTCGAAAAGCATGCCTCATATATATACATAGGTCGTTGGACACAGGAATATGCTACGATGGAACCGTGAGCCAAGTAGGATGCACAAGACCTGGACTTATGCATATCACAAGGCTCACAATCCCATCGTAGCACATTCACATATATAGTGTGCCACGACATTTCAATCATCGGCATTATTCTCGAAAAAAGAGTAAGGAAAAAAAGGACCAAAGTGAGCAAAGGACCAAAGAGTAAGCAAAAAAAACAAGCATCGATGATTCATAAACCTAATAAGATAAGTATAGTAGCATGTACACTTGTCCACACACACACAAAGGTCATCTATAGTTTGTAACTACAACTAGGCCTGATGGGGATATGCCTACCGGGGTATACCCAGCAGGACGTTTCCGACTGGCCCAGGAACTGGCGAGTGGGCCTGCAGGACGGCGACTGGATCAAGGCCTGGCGTGGATCCAAGCGACTGGAAGCTGAAGGCCCAGGCGAGTAGATAGGCCCAGTCGGATTAGGTTAAACGAGTACCGAAACCTTAACTGATTCGGTTGAGATATGTAAACCCTAAGGGGGGTGAGTCTATATAAACCTCCCTACAGGGCGTGTAGAGGATACGTTCCACCATCCACCCAAGCGACTCGTCGCCTAGCCGTCGAGCTCGCCCCATTGTACCTTCATCATAATACAATCTAGCAGGAGTAGGTCTTTACCCTCCGGGGGGCCAAACCTGGGTAAAACCTTGTGTCTCCGCCCTCATCTCGCACCGCAGATGGCTGGCCGCCCTTGCCCTTCGTTCTACTACTCGCTGCCGATTGCAGCGTCTGCCATGGTCATTCCCACGACAGTGGCGCCCATCGTGGGGTCTGGCCGGTGTTCTGCGGCGAGATCCAATCTGCCCATCAACGAGTCGGTCGCCACCGGCCGCATGATAGCGATCGACGAGATGCTCCAGATCTTGCCGAGCAGCTACGTCCCGACGGCGCGACCCGTCACGCACAACATGATCTTGCCAGTCGGCACGATCAGCCTCTTCGTCGGCCTCACTGATGTCATCGTCTCGGAGGACTCGGCTCGCATCCGCCAGTCGCCGCCGCGCGACCGGCTCTCCTAGAGCCAGGTCCGCACGATCCATCGCCTCGCCTCCGAGTACAACTCGGCCCACAGCGACGTGGTCGAAAACACCGCGGCCGCGGAAGACGCGGCCCTCAACGACGACGCCGACTCGGCGAATCCGGCGTCACTCGCCGGATCCATCACCGCGGCTTCACCCGCGGGTTCCATCACCCAGGTCTCCAACGTGGGAGACTTCGAGTATCCCTCCATCCTTGGGATCTTCGACTTCGACTCCGGATCAGAAAACTCCGCCGATCTCCGCGACGGGACCGGTCACCACGCCGCGACCTACATGGCGACCGGCACCGATCCGCCGGAGGATCCCTTCTCCACCCCGATCCCTCCTAACGCCACGGCAACGGAGGTCGAGGAACTCTGCCTGAAGCTGGCGGAGGCAGTACGCAAGGAGGAGGCCGAGCGCGAAAAATTTCGCCAAGAGCAGGTGACGGCGCAGGAGCTGTCACGCTACCACCAGCAGCGAATCAGGTGGCGCCTGAACCCCACCGTCCAGGGGCGCGCCCTGAACTTCGATGACGAAAATGACCCGGCCCGCGTGGCCGAGCGCGCGATCTGCGAGAACGCGCCACCCGGAGGAAACGCTCGACCCCCGCCAGGGTCGACGGCGAACGGCGTCCCACCTACACCCAACCGCGCACCCCCCAGGGACCAGCCGCAGATCGTGGTCTCCTCGCGGGAGCGAGACGCGAACGGCCTACCACTGTTCTCCACCCCGATGGACAACCTCGTGGCGGGCCGAGCAGCGGCCGACAACATCACGGCCACCGGTGACAGCGCCCTACAGATCCAGTACGTCAGGGCCCTGCTCGCAAAGGCGGTCGAGCAGCAAAACGCAGGCGCCGACTCGCAGGGTCGGATGTACTCGCGTTCTTCGGGGAGCAGAGCGCCCTCAAGCGGCCGCCCATTTGCGGTAAACACCCTCAATTGCCAGCCACCCGAACCACTGCAGCTCCAACACCGACCCGTGAACGCGGCACTCTCCACCAACGACCCCAGGCCAGCGACCAACTTCGTCGCCGCCAACGGTCAGCCCGTCGACGCCCGCACCCACATCATCAACAACCAAAGTTGGCGCGCACGCCATCCCGACGACCTGCGACACACCCTAACCAATCGCCGCGATGGCGAGCCGATGGGTTCGCTAAGTCGACTCGGGCCCCGGTGCTTCGGACCGATGATCCGAGGCGAAAAATACCCGGAGAACTTCAAAGCGCCGAAGGAAATAGAGAAGTACGACCCTTCGTACGACCCCTCCGTGTGGCTGGACACCTACCTCATGGAGATGGGGATCACTGGCCACACCGACCTGCTAGCCGCCCGTTACCTCCCCTGATGATGGAGGGAACGTGCAGGCAGTCAATTCACTCGCCGGGACAAGGCCCTGGCGAACCTCCTCTGCCTTCGCAGCAATCGCCTGGAGTCCCTTGTTCGCCTCTTGGACGGCGACAAGTTCCTTCTCCGCGCGACACTTCGCCGCAAGCCGGTCGGCTGATTCACGCTGCAAACCCTATGCAAAAGTCAAACAGTCAACAAAAACGAAATCCTAAGTGCCCACCCGCTGAAATTCAGCGACTGGGCACTCGGGGACTGGAGATCAAAAATCCTAAGTGCCCACCCGCTGAAATTCAGCGACTAGACACTCGGGACTAGAGATCAAAAATCCTAAGTGCCCACCCGCTGAAAACTCAGCGACTAGACACTCGGGGACTGGGCGCGAGAAATAAAAACAAAAACCAGAAGAATCTGACCACTGCAATTCAGTGGACCGATCCTCGGGGACTGGACATACCTGGATGGCTGCGCCAAGCATGCCATGAAGCTGTAGCGCGTCCACGGATGCAAGAATAGCCAGAGTGTGCCCGCGACGCTGTTCGACCTCCGTTTCAGCGACCCCATGTACGCGGCTCGATGGCGTGGTACCACTCGCCGTAGCCACTTTGGCCATGAAGCGGGGGAAGGTCGCGATAGATGCGCCAGCACCAAAAGAGGCCGGCTCGGTCATCCCCGGCGAATAACCACCCTCCTTGATCGACAAGGCTGCCCCCGCCGCAGTATCACTCGGAGCAGTCATCTTGTTGTCAGACACCGTGACGACATCATCGCTCTTAGCCTTCTTGGCACTGTCTGTGGGGGCAGCGATCTCATCAGCCTTCCTCTTCCGAGAAGGGTCCTCCTCGGCGACGACTGGCGGCACTTTGGCCACGGACAGGTGGCCTATCTTTTTAACCCCAGTCCTGCAAATTGATTACATGAGCAAAGTGGTCCGAGTACAACGAAAAATAAGGCAGGTGAATAAAACTCACTTGGCGACTGGTATGAACCGCAGCCCCGTGCGGATGCTAGCCGGCTTCTCCAGTTCGAGGCCCAGTTTCTGACTGAGGCCCATCTCCAGGACATCATGCGCCCAAGACACAGACGGCCTCTTCGTTGATGAGGCCGCGACACGAGCCTCCACAACGTTTTCGGCAGGAGCTCTCCTGGGAGGCGAAGCTGCCGCGGCCGGAGCGACCCCCGACCCAGAGACTGGGGCGAATGGGGGAGGAATCAAGGCCAGAGGTACCTCACTCAGGACGGCGGTGACATCCGGTGCTGCCATCGTCTATGGCGCTTCATCCCTGGCCAGGCTGGTGGCGTCGGAACTACTCGCCGAATGAGGCGGAGATGCCTGTCTCGCTGGCTTCGTTTTCCTCTTCGGAGGGGCCTTCACCTCCTCCTTCTTCTTCTTTTTCGATGGAGTGGCCTCGCGACGCGAGGTGAGCTCGGGAAGCTCGTTGTTGTCATCATGATGACGTTCAAGACTTCTACTCGCCTCGAATTCATGCTGACGCTGCCCGCGAGTTTTGCGCCCCAATGGGGCGGCCTCTTCCTCGGACTCATCGTCGTCGTCGCTCCTGTCGCTCTCGGCGCCGCCCTTGGTGGGAGGCGACTTGCCCCCGTCCTGGACGGACGGACTCGAGTTCTCGTCGTCCATGGGCGGAAGCCACCCTTCCACCACTTGAAATAACTGCAGCAAGCATGAAGTAATATCAATATAACCGCGACAGCAACAACTGCGACTGTGAATGGTAGAAAGTGATTTACCGTCGGGGCTGGATGCTTCGCGGTGTAGGGGGCAACCCCAGCCTTCGCGTCCAAGTACACCGCCTGGGTGATCTTCTTCAACGCCGGGACGTAGTCCTCGAGTTTCCACTCGGCGAGGCAGGATTTCGTCGAGTCTTCCCGGCCCGTGTACTCGTACATGTAATGGTCACGGCGGGCCAGGGGAACGAGTCGCCGCCCAAGCCAACAGTTTTACAAATTGATGGTCTGAAGACCCTTCTTCTTCAGGCCGCGGATGGTTTGAAGCATCTCATCCACGACCATCCGCTGATCCGTTGGGAGCTTGCCGACTTGGAGTCGGCGTGGTTCGGGCCGGTCGGCGGAGTACCTTGGGATCGCCACCTCGCCGTCTGGAGTCACCTCAGTGACGTAAAACCAGGACTTCTTCCACTCGCTTGTCGCCTTGGCAGGTAGCATCAGGTCGAAGAAGGAAGCTTTCGACTTGAGCTGGAACGTCAGGCCACCCGCCGCCAGCATTGGGCCGCCTGATTCTTCACGACTAATCCTCCTGTGGAACAGATCTTGCCACAGGGGGAAGTAAGGTCTGTAGCCCAGGTAGCACTCGCAGAACGCCACGAAGATGGCGAGCTTCTCGATGCTGTGCGGACCCAGGTCCGATGGCTGAATTCCGTAGAAGGCGTAGAAGCGCCATAAGAAGAGAGATGTGGGAAACCCCAGCCCCCGCTCCAGGTGGCTGGTGAAGCAGACGAATTCTCCCTCGCGCGGGTCCGGAGTCACCTCTCCGGCCGCGGGGATGCGCCACCTGCCGGCGCGCAGGAGCCCGGCTTCCTCAAAAGACGCCAGTAGCACTCTCGTGCATTTGGACCTGCCCCATGGTTCAGCGGAGGGGGCCATTGGCGGAAAGATTCATGGGGGTCGGAGGATTTTGGATCGGTTGGATCGCGATGAGGAGGAAAACGGAGATGCGCGAAATTGGAGGAAATGACGATAGGGTGGTTCTCCGATCGCCTACCATTTCCTTTATATAGCGGTTGTTACCCGCCAAATCAGGGAGCCATTACTACGCGGTGATTACGCCAAAAGTTACAGTTGGATTACTCCAACGGCTAGTTTTGACTGTGTCTGACGGTCCAACTTCATCCATTTGACTCGCCGACCTTATCACTACAACAGTGAGTAAATATTTCGCCGACCCGTTCGCCGAGCAGCGACCAGAGTGACTAGTTTATTCCTTTATTCAGGAGCCCGCCACCGATTCGACTGGGTGACCACATTGGACCCATATGCTCCGACTTCCAGCAACCACCTGCGCCCAATCGACGACGGCCTCGGGGACTACTGATGGGGATATTCCTACCGGGGTATACCCAGCAGGACGTTTCCGACTGGCCCAGGAACTGGCGAGTGGGCCTGCAGGACGGCGACTGGATCAAGGCCTGGCGTGGATCCAAGCGACTGGAAGCTGAAGGCCCAGGCGAGTAGATAGGCCCAGTCAGATTAGGTTAAACGAGTACCGAAACCTTAACTAATTCGGTTGAGATATGTAAACCCTAGGGGGGTGAGTCTATATAAACCTCCCTACAGGGCGTGTAGAGGATACGTTCCACCATCCACCCAAGCGACTCGCCGCCTAGCCGACGAGCTCGCCCCATTGTACCTTCATCATAATACAACCAAAGCTGGCGCGCACGCCAGCCCGACGACCTGCGACACACCCTAACCAATCGCCGCGACGGCGAGCCGATGGGGTCGCTAAGTCGACTCGGGCTTCGGTGCTTCGGACCGATGATCCGAGGCGAAAAATACCCGGCGAACTTCAAAGCGCCGAAGGAAATAGAGAAGTACGACCCTTCGTACGACCCCTCCGTGTGGCTGGACACCTACCTCATGGCGATGGGGATCGCTGGCCACACCGACCTGCTAGCCGCCCGTTACCTCCCCCTGATGATGGAGGGAACGTGCAGGCAGTGGATCAACACTCTTCCCCCGGATAGCATCGACTCCTGGGAAGAGATGCGCGATGCCTTCGTCAGGCACTTCGAGTGCTCCTACACCCGCGCCACCACCATCGAGGACCTGGAACGATGCATCCAGGGACCCCGCGAGTCGACCCGCAGCTGGGTCCAGCGGTGGCAAGAACTATGGTACAACGCGGTCGTCATCCACCCGGACACCGCGATCCACTGCTTCAAGACCTCGTGCCGCTACGAGCCCCTGGTCTCCAAGCTCAAACGACATTCCCGCACACTCGACAACATACCGGATCTCCTCGAGATCGCCAAGAGATACGCGGAGGAAGACCCAAAGCAGGAAACCGACGACGAGTCGGGCGGTCAACGCCGCACAAACGGCACCGACAACGGACGACTGTCCGATCTACGCTATAGCAACACTCGCCTCACCGGAAAGCGCCGCAGTGACGGGCGAGTCGACTTCGTCGCCAACGCTGGGCACACGCAGCGCGAGCCCAAGAGCTTCCGTCGCGACGGAGGGCAACGCCGCGACGGCGGCAATTACAAGGCGGAACCAAGGTTCGACCCCGCTGCCCTCCTTAACCAACCTTGTGCGTTTCACAGCAGGGAAGGGAAGCCCACCACGCACACGACCGCCGACTGCCACTCTCTCAAGGAGATTGAGAAGGCACGGCAAGCGCGGGAGGACCCTGATAACAACCCGCCAAACGGCGGAAAATTCAGCAGCATGGCCGGCTCGCTCCACACCTTCACAGGCTTCAACACGAAGCGCGAGAAGAAGGTCATCGCCCGCGTCGTCGCCGTCAACGCGGTGGCCCAGGTGGACATTCCCCAGTTCCTCAACTGGTCGAAGCAGCCCATCACCTGGAGCCGCCAGGACCACTCGCCATGCATCGAGTACCCAGGCCGAGTCGCCCTGGTGGTCAAGCCCAAGGTGGGAGACTACTGGCTCCCCAAGACATTGATGGACGGCGGCAGCTCCATCAACATCCTGTACCTGGACACCTTCAGGCGACTGCGGCTCCCGCAGTCGATGGTCGAGACGACCTACACCATGTTCCACGGCATCGTCCCCGGTCGGAAGGCGTACCCGATCGGCAAGGTCACGCTGCCAGTCACCTTCGGCACACCAGCAAACTTCCGCACCGAGCGGATCGTCTTCGAGCTGGTACCCTTTGACAGGCCCTACCACTACGTCCTGGGGCGCCAGGCGTTCGCCAAGTTCATGGCAATGCCCCACTACGCGTACAACGCGATGAAGCTCCCCGGGCCGCGCGGCGTCATCACCATCAACGGCGACCCCGACATGGCCGCCGAGTGCGAGGCCAAAGGAGCCGAACTCGCCGACGCCGTCATCGCGGCAGAGACCAACCACGCCGACGAGCTCGCCAAATACGCGAGCGGGGTCAACAACGACGACCCCACCATACTCAAGAAGCCCAATTCGGAGGGCGTCAACACCTCAGCCTTCGAGGCGACGATGCACACCCGCACCGTCGAGCTGGTCCCAGGCGACTCCAGCCAGACGGTGACGATCGGGACAGGCATGAGCCCAGCATAGGAAGGCGCGCTCATCGAGTTCCTCCGTGAGAACAGGGACATCTTCGCATGGAAGCCCTCTGACATGCCTGGTGTCCCTAGGGAACTCGCTGAGCACAAACTCAACGCCGACCCCAAAGTGCGACCTGTCAAGCAGTCGCTGCGGCCCTTCAATGAAGAGTGCCGCCGAGCCATCGCCGAGGAGGTGCAGCGTCTACTCGCTGCAGGTTTCATCCGGCCAATAATACTCCAAGTGGCTGGAAAACCCAGTCCTGGTCGAGAAGAAAAATGGGACCTGGAGGATGTGTATCAACTACACAAACTTAAACAGCGCCTGCCCGAAGGAGCAATTCGTCCTCCCGCGGATCGACCAAATAATCGATTCCACCGCGGGTTCGGAGTCGCTATGTTTCCTCGACGCCTACTCTGGGTACAACCAGATCAAAATGGCTGTCGAGGACGAGGAAAAGACGGCGTTCATCACACCATTCAGAGCCTTCTGCTACACCGCCATGACCTTCGGCCTCAAGAACGTCGGGGCGACCTACCAGCGGTGCATGCAGGAATGC
Source organism: Avena sativa (assembly GCA_916181665.1). NCBI lineage: Eukaryota > Viridiplantae > Streptophyta > Magnoliopsida > Poales > Poaceae > Avena > Avena sativa. Next base: position 326,799,954 of record OV702280.1, read on the forward strand.
CTTGCGAGCCAAATTGGCCGCAATATCCATGTCTACATCGACGACGTGGTAGTGAATTCTGCTCGCCAGGGCGATCTACTCGCCGACCTGGCGAAAACATTCGCCAACCTGCGGAAATACAAGATAAAGCTAAACCCAGGCAAATGCACCTTCGGTGTACCAGCAGGGCAACTACTGGGGCACGTCGTCTCCAAGCGTGGGATCGAGGCGAACCCCACCAAGATTGACACAATCGCTTGACTCGGCAAACCCGAGTGCCTGCGCGACGTCCAGAAGCTGGTCGGGCGAGTCACGGCTCTCAGCCGCTTCATCCCTCGATTGGGCGAAAAGGCGATGCCCCTATACCGCCTGATGCGGAAGAACCCCACCTTCCAGTGGGACAAGGAGGCGGACGACGCACTCCGCGACCTCAAGAAGGTGCTACTCGCAGCACCGCTACTCGCCGCCCCCGTCGACAAAGAACCCATGCTAGTCTACGTCGCGGCTTCCGAACGCGTCGTTAGCGCCGTCATGGTCGTCGAGCGGCCAGAGGAAGGAAAGGAGCGCCCGGTACAACGACCGGTGTACTATATCAGCGAGGTCCTCACCGAGTCACGCTAGCGGTACCCGCAATACCAAAAACTGGTGTACGCAGTCTTCAGAGCACAACGGCGACTGCCGCACTACTTCCAGGAGCACCCGATCACGGTCGTCTCCTCAGCGCCATTGCAGGACATCATCCGCAACCGTGAGGCGACCGGGCGAGTCGCCAAGTGGGCCATCGAAATCGGCGTCCACAACATCAAGTATGAGCCACGGAAAGCGATCAAGTCGTAGGCTCTCGCGGACTTCATCGCCGACTCAGAAGAGGCCCAGCAGCCGGAAAAGCTGCCGTACCTCCACTACTGGAGCCTGCACTTCGACGGCTCCAAGAACGCAGACGGCACAGGAGCAGGGATCGTGTTGACTTCCCCGAAGGGCGACAAGATCCGCTATGTCCTCTGCCTCAACTTCACCCCCTGCACCAACAACATGGCCGAGTACGAGGCACTACTCCACGGCATGCGAGCTGCCAAGGAGATGAACGTCAACCGCCTACGCTGCTACGGAGACTCCGACCTCGTCGCTGGGAAAGTCGCTGGCACCTGCGATGCCGTCTATCCCACCATGGCGGCATACCGCCAAGCAGTGGACAAGCTGGGCGGACACTTCGCAGGCTACTCCGTCAAGTGGATCCACAGGCGAAAGAACGAGGAGGCTGATGCACTCTCTCGCATCGGATCGCCTCGACTCGCACCACCCGCCGGCGTCTTCCTCGACACGATCACTAAGCCGTCCTTCTCTACCCCAAGGGAGATCGACATCGGAGTCCCGCTGCAACCAGAGGCAGCCTTGGTCGCACTCATCACCGAGCCAGAAGACTGGGCTAGGCCATACATGGCCTACCTGGAGGTAGGCACCTTGCCGGCAGACGAAACAGACGCCCGGATGATAACGCGACGCTGCAAATCCTTCGTCATCATCGACGGCGAGCTCCACAAGCGCAGCGTGACTGGCGTGTTCCAATGCTGCGTCCAACCCGCCGAAGGACGCAAGATCCTCCACGACATCCACTCCGGCGACTGCGGCCACCACGCCGGAGCCCGCTCTCTGGTCGCAAAGGCTATGCGACACGGCTTTTACTGGCCCACCGCACACACCGACGCCGTCAACATTGTCCAGCGGTGCGCCGGGTGCCAGAAGTACGCCAACCAGACACACGTGCCGAGCTCAGCGCTCAAGACCATCCCCATCACCTGGCCATTCGCCGTATGGGGCATGGACATGGTAGGCCCCTTCAAAAAGGCCCCCTCCGGCTTCACCCACCTCCTGGTCGCGATCGACAAATTCACCAAGTGGGTGGAGGCCAAGCCAGTCCAGAAATGCGACGGGAAGACCGCCACAAAGTTCCTACGCGAGCTCATATATCGCTACGGGTTCCCAAACAACATCATCATGGACAACGGCACCAACTTCGCCAAAGGAGCCATAGCCGAGTTCTGTGAGGAACATCACATCCGACTCGACCTCGCGTCAGTCGCCCACCCGGAGTCCAACGGCCAGGCGGAACGGGCCAACCAGAGCATCCTCCACGGCCTGAAGCCGCGGCTCCAAGTACCACTCGAGCGCACCGCCGGGTGATGGGTCGAGGAGCTACCCTCCGTCATCTGGGGTATCCGCACCTCGGTCAACAGGTCGACAGGGTTCACCCCCTTCTTCATGGTGTATGGCGCCGAGGCAGTCACGCCCACCGACCTCGATCACGACTCGCCAAGGGTCGTCCACTACACGGAGGCTGCGAACGAACTCGCACGTCAGGATGGAGTCGATCAACTCGACGAGGCACGCGACCTGGCTCGCTCACGCACTACCATCTACCAGCAAGGACTCCGCCGCTACCACAGCTGGCGGGTGAAAACTCGCACCTTCCAAGAAGGCGACCTGGTGCTGCGCCTCATCCAGGACAAGAAGGGCATGCACAAGCTCTCCCCCCATGGGAGGGACCATTAGCCATCGGGCGAGTACTCGGCAACGACGCCTACTACCTCATCGACGTCCGCGGGGACGGCAAACTCGACGTCAAGCGACCATGGAATCTAAACCTCCTACGGAAGTTCTACTCCTAGAACTCCACATATGTATCCTCCAGTCGCTATGAAATAAAAAAATATTGGTTACCGCAAATTGCGTCTACTCTCCGTGTCTTGTGCCACTCGCACTCGTAGTAACAGCACCAAGCTAACTGGAGTAGTCAACCTCTGGTACAGCGATCGGCACGGCCAAGTAGTGCGCTACGAGGGCACTGGGTTACCCCAGGACTCGTAACGTCCACGAAAAACGCCTACCCGGAGCCCCATTGGAGTCGCCTAGCTCGACTGGCTTAACGAGCCAAGACAACTGCCTTCGCTCCTCACAGCGACCATGATCCTCCGCGTCCTCAACACAACGACTCGAATGGCCAAGTACCACGCTCGGGTACTGACGACCAGTTCAGCGCGAGCGACTAGGGAAAAACGCCAAGTACGAGAGCGTGCCCAGGACTTGCCATGCGACTGACCCAACAGGCCAGGCAGGAGTGATGCGCTCACTATGACGCGCCCAGTCCTCACCCACCCTAGAGCCGCGACTAGAACCACCAAGTACCACGCTCGGCGACTCGGCTACCCGACCTCGTTCGCGCAAGGGAAAGCGGTAAAGTAAAGAGCACTCATGGGATTCGCCCAGCGACTGGATTTCCAAGCTCGGGCGAGTCGACCTCAATAACAAAACGCTCAAAACCACAAACACATAAACAAACGAGGTAAACCCCATAAAAAGGGCGGACGCTCTCGGGGACTCGTTCAACCCTCAATATCAAACGCAAGTCAAATCACAAAACAACACGATATCCCATTATAGCAGATCAAAGTTGTTACAAAATACATGTTGCGCCTAATGGCCAAACTACTACTAACGCCCCAGGGCACAACGTTTTACTCCGCAGGCTTCGACGATGACTCGCCTCCACCCTTGCGGTTGCGAATTAAGGGAGTGTACGGGTTCGACGGGTATGTCGTCAGCTCACCCGCCATCGCCGCACGGAAGGGCTGCTCGATCTTGAAGTCATGGTGCGGCGGCTCGGGTTCGTTGGGCGCGACGATCGTCTCCTGATAAGGGAGGAGATCGCCCATCGCCTAGACACGATCGGAGTATACCGCGGCATGGTCCGTCAGCTTCAGCACCTCGGCAATCTCCACCGAGCCCGTCGACGATGGGTAGCCACTCGTCACGTCGTCCAGATCAAAATCCTCCGGGAAGTGGGCGAGCCCAAGGCTGAGCGCCGTCGCCGCCCCGCGCCGGAATGCCGACCGCGTCATAAACTCGACGACCGACGACGCCTTCTCCAAGTATCGCCACACTTCGACGAGGTCGCTGGGAATCACTTCCATGGGCGACATCTTCTGAAGATACGCCCGAATGCAAGCCGCGGACAAAGTGGCCGAGTCGACCAGAGTGGCCACACACTACCGCGCGTCGTACGACTGCGCTTCCTCTGAGCTGTCGATGATCCGACCTGTGGACAGAGGGTGGCAGTGAGTACAACAAAGATCACGCAATGCAAATATTACAGGCAGAGGCAGGCACACTTACCAATCAAAGGACAAGCGAGATCCATGATGAAGCTTTGAAGAGAGGAGTAGTCGTCTTGTAGCCCAGCAACAAGGGCGCCAGAGACCTTACACTCCTCAGCGGCGACCGTAACACCAGCCTTAGCCCGCCCATCCGCTGAACTCGCCTCCTTCTTCGCTTCCTTAAGCTCGCGCTCAAGGTCGGCGATCCGCTTCTCAGCCGAGCTCAACGCAGATTGAGCCGCCGTCAATTCACTCGCCGGGACAAGGCCCTGGCGAACCTCCTCTGCCTTCGCAGCAATTGCTTGGAGTCCCTTGTTCGCCTCTTGGACGGCGACAAGTTCCTTCTCCGCGCGACACTTCGCAGCAAGCCGGTCGGCTGATTCACGCTGCAAACCCTGTGCAAAAGTCAAATAGTCAACAAAAACAAAATCCTAAGTGCCCACCCGCTGAAATTCAGCGACTGGGCACTCGGGGACTGGAGATCAAAAATCCTAAGTGCCCACCCGCTGAAATTCAGCGACTAGACACTCGGGACTGGAGATCAAAAATCCTAAGTGCCCACCCGCTGAAACTCAGTGACTAGACACTCGGGGACTGGGCGCGAGAAATAAAAACAAAAACCAGAAGAATCTGACCACTGCAATTCAGTGGCCTGATCCTCGGGGACTGGACATACCTAGATGGCTGCGCCAAGCATGCCATAAAGCTGTAGCGCGTCCACAGATGCGAGAATAGCCGGAGTGTGCCCGCGACGCTGTTAGACCTCTGTTTCGGTGACCCCATGTACGCGGCTCGATGGCGTGGTACCACTCGCCGTAGCCGCTTTGGCCATGAAGCGCGGGAAGGTCGCGATAGATGCGCCAGCACCAAAAGAGGCCGGCTCGGTCATCCCCGGCGAGGAACCACCCTCCTTGATCGACAAGGCCGCCCCCGCCGCAGGATCACTCGGAGCAGTCGTCGTGTCGTCAGACACCGTGACGACATCGTCGCTCTTAGTCTTCTTGGCACTGTCTGTGGGGGCATCGATCTCATCAGCCTTCCTCTTCCGAGAAGGGTCCTCCTCGGCAACGACTGGCGGCACTTTGGACACGGACAGGTGGCCTATCTTTTTAACCCCAGTCCTGCAAATTGATTACATGAGCAAAGTGGTCCGAGTACAACGAAAAATAAGGCATGTGAATAAAACTCACTTGGCGACTGGTATGAACCGCAGCCCCGTGCGGATGCTAGCCGGCTTCTCCAGTTCGGGGCCCAGTTTCCGACTGAGGCCCATCTCCAGGACATCATGCGCCCAAGACACAGACGGCCTCTTCGTTGATGAGGCCGCGACAGGAGCCTCCACAACATTTTCGGCAGGAGCTCTCCTGGGAGGCGAAGCTGCCGCGGCCGGAGCGACCCCCGACCTAGAGACTGGGGAGAATGGGGGAGGAATCGAGGCCAGAGGTACCTCACTCAGGACGGCGGTGACATCTGGTGCTGCCATCGTCTGTGGCGCTTCATCCCTGGCCAGGCTGGTGGTGTCAGAACTACTCGCCAAATGAGGCGGAGATGCCTGTCTCGCTGGCTTCGTTTTCCTCTTCGGAGGGGCCTTCACCTCCTTCTTATTCTTCTTCTTCTTTTTCGATGGAGTGGCCTCGCGACGCGAGGTGAGCTCGGGAAGCTCGTCCTCGTCATCATCATGACGTTCAAGACTTCTACTCACCTCGAGTTCGCGCTGACGCTGCCCGCGAGTTTTGCGAACCAATGGGGCGGCCTCTTCCTCGGACTCATCGTCGTCGCTCCTGTCGCTCTCGACGCCGCCCTTGGTGGGAGGCGACTCACCCCCGTCCTGGACGGACGGACTCGAGTTCTCGTCATCCGCGGGCGGAAGCCACCCTTCCACCACTTGAAATAACTACAGCAAGCATGAAGTAATATCAATATAACCGCGACAGCAACAACTACGACTGCGAATGGTAGAAAGTGATTTACCATCGGGGCTGGATGCTTCGTGGTGTAGGGGGCAACCCCAGCCTTCGCGTCCATGTACACCGCCTGGGTGATCTTCAACGCCGGGACGTAGTCCTCGAGTTTCCACTCGGCGAGGCAGGATTTCGTCGAGTTCTCCCGGCATGTGTACTCGTACATGTAATGGTCACGGCGGGCCAGGGGAACGATTCGCCGCCCAAGCCAACAGTTGTACAAATTGATGGTCTGAAGACCCTTCTTCTTCAGGCCGTGGATGGTTTGAAGCATCTCGTCCACGACCATCCGCTGATCCGTTGGGAGCTTGCCGACTTGGAGTCCGCGTGGTTCGGGCCGGTCGGCGGAGTACCTTGGGATCGCCACCTCGCCGTCTGGAGTCGCCTCGGTGACATAAAACTAGGACTTCTTCCACTCGCTTGCCGCCTTGGCAGGTAGCATCAGGTCGAAGAAGGAAGCTTTCGACTTGAGCTAGAACGTGAGGCCACCCGCCGCTAGCATTGGGCCGCCTGATTCTTCACGACTAATCCTCCCGTGGAACAGATCTTGCCACAGGGGGCAGTAAGGCCTGCAGCCCAGGTAGCACTCGCAGAACGCCATGAATATGGCGAGCTGCTCGATGTTGTGCGGACCCAGGTCCGATGGCTGAATTCCGTAGAAGGCGCAGAAGCACCGGAAGAAGAGAGATGTGGGAAACCCCAGCCCCCGCTCCAGGTGGCTGGTGAAGCAGACGAATTCTCCCTCACACGGGTCCGGAGTCACCTCTCCGGCCGCGGGGATGCGCCACCTGCCGGCGCGCAGAAGCCCGGCTTCCTCGAAAGACGCCAGTAGCGCTCTCGTGCATTTGGACCTGCCCCATGGTTCAGCGGAGGGGGCCATTGGCGGAAAGATTCGTGGGGGTCGGAGGATTTTGGATCGGTTGGATCGCGATGAGGAGGAAAACGGAGATGCACGAAATCGGAGGAAATGACGAGAGGGTGGTTCTCCGATCGCCTACCATTTCCTTTATATAGCAGTTGTTACCCGCCAAATTAGGGAGCCGTTACTACGCGGTGATTACGCCAAAAGTTACCGTTGGATTACTCCAACGGCTAGTTTTTACCGTGTCTGACGGTCCAACTTCATCCATTCGACTCGCCGACCTTATCACTACAACAGTGACTAAATATTTCGCCGACCCGTTCGCCGAGCTGCGACCAGAGTGACTAGTTTTTTTCCTTTATTCAGGAGCCCGCCACCGATTCGACTGGGTGACCGCATTGGACCCATATGCTCCGACTGCCAGCAACCACCTGCGCCCAATCGACGACGGCCTCGGGGACTACTGATGGGGATATGCCTACCGGGGTATACCCAGCAGGACGTTTCTGACTGGCCCAGGAACTGGCGAGTGGGCCTGCACGACGGTGACTGGATCAAGGCCTGGCGTGGATCCAAGCGACTGGAAGCTGAAGGCCCAGGCGAGTAGATAGGCCCAGTCGGATTAGGTTAAACAAGTACCAAAACCTTAACTGATTCGGTTGAGATATGTAAACCCTAGGGGGTGAGTATATATAAACCTCCCTACAGGGCGTGTAGAGGATACGTTCCACCATCCACCCAAGCGACTCGCCGCCTAGCCGTCGAGCTCGCCCCATTGTACCTTCATCATAATACAATCTAGCAGGAGTAGGTCTTTACCCTCCGGGGGGCCGAACCTGGGTAAAACCTTGTGTCTCCGCCCTCATCTCGCACCGCAGATGGCTGGCCGCCCTTGCCCTTCGTTCTACTACTCGCTGCCGATTGCAGCGTCTGCCGTGGTCATTCCCACGACAAGGCCAACATCAAGCCTTCTGGCTCGGCTTAGGGAACGGGAGGACGCCTTGTCTCGTCATGAACTTCCTATAGTCACCCTGCATCTCTAGGCGATCTTCTATGTCACGGTTATTCGGGATATTTCCTCCGTAGAAGATCCCCCCGAAGTCATGACATCACGAAAGATGATTGCCCCAAACTGCTGCTGGATGCGATACATCTCTTGTCTAATATCTGAATCATTGATCTTGGCCTTTTCTTTGGCCCACTGTTTGAGATGATCTGGCAGCGTAGAATTCTGCTGGTCAAGCAGGAACGCCCTCATGTGATGGAGTGCGTAGTAGGCTTCCTTCTTACTGTTTTCCGGCTGCTTCACGCAGGGGAACTCCGTTACGTGGTTGAAGACGTGCCTGCCGAACTTGACCTTCGTACGCACGAAGGTGGTGCCTTCCGTCGAGGCAAGGCCAGTGAGAGCATCATCCAGAACTTCCTTGATATTGTCGTAGTTTTTCTTCTTTTCTAGACTCCCCGAGTCCAAATACGTGGCGTGGGAATGCTTCGGCGATAAGGAGATGAGCATGCAGTGTTCATCTCTGCGCAAAAAATTCAAATGGAATGTGTTGGAAAAAGAATGATGATGATCTAATAAAGCCAATCGACGGTGGCGAGTGAATAACGACTTACTCGGGAAAGTAAGGCACGAGAATGTATTCCTTTGTCTTGTTCGCCACGAGGATTCTTCTTAGGTACGAGGCCACGATACGTCGTTCGGCGGGGGAACCCAAGCAGTCGTCACGCATGTAGTAGGGGTCCACTATAGCGATGCCCGGTGTGTTCTCTCTAATGATCTGCATGGCCAGGCTTAGAGAAAAGAGACGGACCATGGTATAGTGCAGCGGGTATAGGTGGAACATATTGAAGATGTCGTCGAACCGCAGGAAGAACAGATCCGCAGGGGCATTGTCGATGAAGCCCAAGCCTGGTGGCACCTTAACCATGAATACCGGGTGCGAGGGATCTTTCTCCGATAGAAGGCGTCTCTCTATCGTCAGCACGCGGTCATGCACACTCTGCAGTTCCGAACTGGCGAGCTTCCGCAAATTCTTAGGTAGCATGGGCTCACCCGCCACATGAATCCTCCACATAATACCCTCGGGTCTTGGTGGCCCGTCCCGAAACCTGATCGGATTCGCAGTTGTTGACGCCACCGGCTGGCTCGAGCTGCTAGATTTTCTTTTCCTGCCATTTTTTCCTTTTGGAGAGCGGGCAGGCACCGCAATCTGAGCACCGGCCGCCCTATGTAGTGTGTCAGGGCTTAGAATAAAGGGCCGGTTGGTTGTATCAGCTGGCTCTGTAAAGGCGCAAGCTGGAGGCGTCTCCTGAGAACCAAACAGACGCTTGGTGATAGTGGCTTTCTCTATGGGGCCACCAGCTAGGTCTTCGTTGCTAAACTGAGTGTTGAAGAAGTGATCATTCCAGTCTTCGTCGTCCTCGGTCGGATCCTGCTCCATGTGCATATCATCAACATGATCATCCGACCCCCCGCGTGGAGGTGACGGCGAGGGCGGTAAGGGGGCCTTGCCACCGCTTGTCGCTTGCACGACATGCGGTGCTGTTGTATGTGGCGTGATGGCCCCCGCCGTCCCCAAACAGATCATGCTCTTTGGCCATAGCAAGAATAAGCCGAAGCAAGTTCTGAGGACAGACGTCTCTTCTTCATCTGCTCCTGGGGGTTGAATGGGAGGTTCCAGGTCGTCGCAGCCCCTTAGCACCCGACTAATTTTAACCCTGTGCACGCTATCTGACATCGGCCTTGAGTGGAACGTGCGCTGCAAGGTTTGAACGATGGTACCCTTGGCAACATCCCTCAGCTTGTTGTTCACGTAGCATAAGAGAGTGCAAGGAACATCCGTCTGCGGAAAACATGTACGGCGTCGTCAGAGATGCCATAAGAGTAATAGATGGCATGAAAGGCGGTAATTAAAGCAATTTGTTTACCGTGATGGCGTCAAGATCGGCTAATGTCGACGCACCGCATACGGAGACGAGCATGCAAGAGACGGAAGGGCTGCTTGATGGCGCGGTGCTGGCCGCCGGTGTATTCTCCCCACCGACGGGTGCTTGGAGCTCCAGTGCCGCCGCGACGATGGCAGGGGGGCACCAACATGTACTCCGGCGTCGCGGTGATGGCAGGGGGAGTCACCAACACTTGCGGCACCGCGTTGCTAGCGGGCGGAGTCAAGAACACGTAGTTCGCCTGATTCGTCGGCGCCACGTTGTTCGAGTGGCTGCTGACCATGCTTGGAATCGGGCACGGCCCTACTCGACCACCCGCACTCCAGTTCGCTATTGACTCCACCAAGGTAGGCAGGAAGGACGTGAGGGTGATTTCTGTTGGAGATATGCCCTAGAGGCAATAATAAATGTAGTTATTATTATATCTTTGTGTTTATGATAAATGTTTACATTCATCCTATAATAGTATTAACAAGGAAACATTAATACTTGTGTGATTTGTAAACTTAAATTGAAGTCCCTAGTAAAGCCTCTATACATTACTAGCTTGTTGGTTAATAAATGATTGTGGTTTCCCTATCATGAACATTGATATGTTATTAACAACAATATCATATCGTTAGGAGAATGATATGGTGGACATACTCCTATAGATAAGCGTAGCATAAAGATCAAGTCATTTTAATAGTTCAATTGCTATATGCTTTCTGATACATAGTAACCTAATTCCTTCGACCATGAGATCATGCATATCACCTTCACCGGAAGGATGCTTTGATGACATCAAACACCACACCGTAACTGGGTGGCTATAAAGGTGGCATTGAGTGTTCAGAAAGTATTGGTTGAGACACATGGATCAAGAGTGGGATTTGTCCATCCATATGATGGATAGATATACTCTGGGCCCTCTCGGTGGAATGTCATCCAATTAGCTTGCAAGCATGTGACTGGATCACAAGGGATCACATATCACGGGAATGAGAAAAGAGTACTTATCAGTAACGAGGTTGAACTAGGTATGCAGAGATACCGACGATCATAACCTCGGATAAGTAAACTATCGTGAGACAAAGGGAAATTGGTATCGTATGTAAGTGGTTCATTCGATCGCAAAGTAATCGTAGAAATATGTGGGAGCCATATGAATTTCCAGATTCCTCTATTGGTTATTGTTCGGAGAAGTGTCTCGATCATGTCCGCATAATTCACGAACCGTAGGGAGACACACTTAAGGATTCGACGTTGTTTGAGTAGTTATGGAATGATGAGTAAGAGACTGAATGTTGTTCGGAGTCTCGGATGGGATCCGGGATATCACGAGGAGATCCGAGATGGTCCGGAGAATAAGATTCATATAAGGAAAGTTCTATTTCGGAGTTGGAGAATGGTTCCGGTGTTTTCATCGGGAATGTTCTAGAAGGTTCCGGAATGTCCGGCACTCCGGAGGGGAAAGGTACATGAAAGTGTCATACCAAGTTAGAATGATTGCATCATGTACTAAGTTTCATCGCTGAACAAAATAAAGGGTTTAATCAAATCCTAGTTTGAAAAGTCAAACGCCAATTTGAAAAGTCAAACGGCTATTTTGAGAAGTGGAGGGAAGTGGGAAACCGAGTTGGGGAGGAGTTCCTCCTCCACCGCCGGCCCACTAGGGATCCGAGTTGGGGAGGGACTCCCTCCCCTTGGCCGGCGCCTCCCACCTACAAAGGGAGGGGCAGGGCTGCCCCTCCAAACACACAAGTTCTCCACCCCAAAACCCTAGCCCGGCGCCGCCACCTCCTGTTGCCGCCGCCTAGGGCTCCCCTAGCCACCGACTTGGGCAAGCCCCAAGCCCTAGCCGCCGGCCCTAGCACCTACTCCTTGGTGTGTCTAAACCCTAGATCACCGAGGAGCTCTCTCATAGTCCACCACACTCGCTCCGGCTTAAGGCGAAGCCTTGCGAGATCTCCCCTCTACTTCCGGTACCACGCTGTTGTGCTGCCGGAATCACGAGGAGAGTGCTACAACCTCCGCTGCCTGCTGGAACAAGGGAGAGGAAGGTCTTCGTCGAGTACCGAACGTGTGACCGACTGCGGGAGCGCTGCCGGAACGCAGCGCCAGAAGGATCGTCTACGCGATCTTGAGATCGGGAAGAGTACGACTACATCACCCACGAGAATCCGCTCTCGTTAAACACTTTGGAATCTTCGAGGGTGAGTTATTCCATCGACTCGTTGCTACAATCTAGTAGATAGATCTTGGATTGTTTGTTTGTATGCGGTAGAAATTTTTTGTTTTCCATGCTACGAAACCCTACAGTGGTATCAGAGTCGTGTCTATATGTAGATCTATTGCACAAGTAGAACACAATGGTCATTGTGGGCGTTGATGCTTTTATTGTCGATTGCTTCTTGTGTACTTTGCATCTTGCGGGATGTTGGGATGAAGCGGCCCGGGCTAACCTTACATGACATCGTTCATGAGACTTGCTCCATGCTTGACATGCAACTTGTATTGCATAAGTGGCTTTGCGGGTGCCTGTTTCTCCCAGCATAGTTAAGATTCAATTTACAACGGGTGATTGTCAATACTAGTATCAATGTTTTGGTTCTTGTTCGTAAGTTAGAACGACACTTATTGAAAGCCCCAAACCACGTAAAACATGCAAAGAAAGTAGAGGCGTCTAACTTTGTTTTGCAGGGGTGTGCTGTGATGTGATATGGCCATGATTGTGATTATATTTGATGTATGCAATGTTCCTTATTGTAAGTTGGCAACCGGCAGGAGCCATATGGTTGTCTTTAATTTTGTTAAGACCCGCGAGTCTATTCAAAGTAGTTGTAATAGTTGAAGCCGGTGGACGACAACCATGGAGCAGCGTCATTGACCTTGATGCAGTGCCGGTGATGATGGAGATCATGTTCGTGCTTGAAGATGGAGATCGGAAGCACAAAGAAGAAAGGCCATATCATATCACATATTATGAATTGCATGTGATGTTAATCCTTTATGCATCTTGTATTGCTTAGTTAACAGCGGTAGCATTATAAGATGGTCCCTCATGCACATGAATTTCAAGTCATAAAATGTTCACCCTTAGTTAGCACCGTTGCTAAAGCTTGTTGTTTCGAAGCGCCACGTGATGATCGGGTGTGTTAGATTCCGCAAGTGTATACAACGTGAGCAAGCCAGATTTGCTCATGCGGAAGCTAAGGTTTGATCTTGACGAGCCTAGCATGTACAGACATGGTCTCGGAACACGGATCACCGAAAGGTAAAGCATGAATCATATAATAGATATGATGAATATGTTGATTGTTCGCCATTGAAACTATATCAACTCTCGTGATGATCGGTGTTGATGTGGTGGATTTGGTTTGTGTGATCACTAAAACAATGTGAGGGATATTGTTTTGAGTGGGAGTTCACCTAGATTAATTTAACTATTAATTAGAACTCAATTTGTCATAAACTTAGTCTAAACTATTGCAAATATGTTGTAGATCAATGGCGGCCCCTACCATCAATTTTAATGCGTTCCTAGAGAAAGAAAAGTAGAAAAACAATGGAAGCAACTTCGTGGATTGGTTCCGCAATTTGAGGATTGTCCTCATAGCTGGTAATTTGACCTATGTGCTGGATGCACCGCTGGGTGACCCACCTGCAGCTACTGCTACCGATGAAGTAAAGAATGTTTACCTCGCTCGGAAGACTCAGTACTCCACAGTTCAGTGTGCTATCTTGTATGGTTTAGAATCGGAGCTTCAGAAAAGGTTTGAGAATTCAGACCCACATGATATTATCCGTGATCTCAAATTGATCTTTGAGACTCACGCGGCAATTGAGAGCTATGAGGCTTCTGAAAAGTTCTTTAACTGCAATATGGAAGAGGGTAGCTCCGTCAGTGAGCATGTGCTTAAGATGTCTAGGCACGCAAACAAACTTCAAAGCTTGGGTATAGTGATTCCTAATGCTTTGGGGATTTATCGTGTCCTCCAATCACTACCACCAAGTTACAAGAACTTTGTGATGAACTACAATATGCAAAACATGAACAAGCAGTTGCCAGAACTGTTTGCTATGTTCAAATCTGCAGAAGTGGAGATCAAGAAAGAGCACCAAGTGTTGATGGTCAATAAGACCACCAAATTCAAGAAAGGCAAGTCTAAGCAAAAGGGACACTTCAAGAAGGGTGGTAAGAAAGTTACCGCGCCGACGAAGAAGACCAAGGCTGGACCTAAGCCTGCTACTGAGTGCTTTTACTGCAAGGGAGAAGGTCACTGGAAGCGGAATTGCCCAAAGTACTTGGCGGATTTGAAGAACGGCAACATCAAGAAGAAAGGTATATCCGATATACATGTGATTGATGTGTATCTCACTAGTACTCGTAGTAGTGCCTGGGTATTTGATACTGGTTCGGTTGCTCATATTTGTAACTCGAAACAGGTGTTGCAGAATAAACGGAAGCTAGCGAAGAACGAGGTGACGATGCGCGTAGGAAACGGATCAAAGGTTGATGTGATCGCGGTCGGCACGCTACCCCTTCATCTACCATCGGGATTAGTTTTATACTTAAATAATTGTTATTTGGTGCCTGCGTTAAGCATGAACATTATATCGGGATCTTGTTTATTGCCAGACGGTTACTTGTTTAAGTCCGAGAATAATGGTTGTTCGATTTATATGAGTAATATTTTTTATGCACATGCACCTTTGGTAGATGGTCTATTCTTATTGAATCTCGATAGTGGAAATACACATATTAATAACATTGAGGCTAAACGTTTGAAATCGAGCGATAACTCGACCTATATGTGGCACTGCCGTCTTGGTCACATTGGAGTGAAGCGTATGAAGAAACTCCATTCCGATGGACTTCTTGAATCACTTGATTTCGAATCACTTGAAAGATGCGAAGCATGTCTGATGGGTAAAATGACTAAGACTCCATTTTCTGGTATGATGGAGCGAGCTACGGACTTATTGGAAATCATACATACCGATGTGTGTGGCCCAATGAGTGTAGCATCGCGCGGTGGTTATTGTTATGTTCTTACCTTCACGGATGACTTGAGTAGATATGGGTATATCTATTTCATGAAACATAAGTCCAAAACTTTCGAGAAGTTTAAGGAATTTCAAAGTGAGGTGGAGAATCAATGTAACAAGAAGATTAAATTTCTACGTTCTGATCGTGGAGGTGAATATCTAAGTTACGAGTTTGGCGAGCATTTGAAGAAATGCGGAATACTTTCACAATTGACACCGCCGGGAACACCACAGCGTAATGGTGTGTCCGAACGTCGTAATCGAACTCTCTTAGATATGGTTCGTTCTATGATGTCACTTACAGATTTACCGCTATCATTTTGGGGTTATGCATTAGAAACAACCGCATTCACTTTAAATAGGGCACCATCTAAATCCGTTGAAACGACACCGTATGAATTATGGTTTGGGAAGAAACCTAAATTGTCGTTCCTTAAAGTTTGGGGTTGTGAAGCCTATGTAAAGAAGTTACAGCCGGACAAGCTTGAACCCAAAGCGGAAAAATGCGTCTTCATAGGATACCCGAAGGAAACTATTGGGTATACCTTCTATCATAGATCCGAGGGCAAAATCTTCGTTGCCAAGAATGGATCCTTTCTAGAGAAGGAATTTCTCTCGAAAGAAGTGACTGGAAGGAAAGTAGAACTCGACGAGGTTGTCGAACCTTCTCTCGAACTTGCGAATAGCGCAGCACCGGAAGAAGTTCCTGTGGTGCCTGCACCAATAAGAGAGGAAGCTAATGATGATGATCATGAAACTTCGGTTGTAGTTGCTACAGAGCCTCGCAGGTCAACGAGAACTCGTACCACTCCAGATTGGTATGATCCCGTTATGAGTGTCATGTTGGTGGACAACACCGATGACCCTGCGACATATGAGGAAGCGATGATGAGCCCAGATTCCAATAAATGGCAAGAAGCCATGAAATCCGAGATTGGATCCATGTATGAAAACCAAGTATGGACATTGGTGGATTTACCGGATGGCCGGAAGGCTGTCGAGAACAAATGGATTTTCAAGAAGAAAACAGATGCTGATGGTAATGTTACTGTCTATAAAGCTCGACTTGTCGCAAAAGGGTTTCGACAAATTCAAGGAGTTGACTACGATGAGACTTTCTCACCTGTAGCGAAGCTAAAGTCTGTGAGGATTATGTTAGCAATCGCTGCATATTATGATTATGAGATATGGCAGATGGATGTCAAAACAGCATTCCTCAATGGAGACATTGATGAAGAGTTGTATATGATGCAACCCAAAGGTTTTGTCAATCCTAAAGATGCTAAAAAGGTACGCAAACTTCAACGGTCCATCTATGGATTGAAGCAAGCATCCCGAAGTTGGAATCAACGTTTTGATAAGGTGATCAAAAGTTTTGGTTTTATACAAACTTATGGAGAAGCTTGTATTTACAAGAAAGTGAGTGGGAGCTCTCTAGCATTCTTAATACTATATGTAGATGACATATTGTTGATTGGGAATGATGTAGACCTTCTTAATAGTGTCAAGGAATATTTGAATAATAGTTTTTCAATGAAGGATCTTGGCAAAGCAGCTTACATATTAGGCATAAAGATTTATAGAGATAGATCGAGACGCCTAATATCATTGTCACAAAGTAAATATTTGGACAAAGTTCTAAAGAGGTTTGGAATGGAAGATAGCAAGAAAGGGTTCTTGCCCATGTTGCCCAATACGACCTTGAGTAAAACTCAAAGTCTGACAACGGCAGAAGATAGAGAAAGGATGAGTAAGACTCCCTATGCCTCAGCCATAGGATCTCTAATGTATGCCATGCTATTACTAGACCCTACATTGCATATGCTGTTAGTTTAACTAGCAGATATCAAAGTGATCCAGGAGTGGATCATTGGATAGCGGTCAAAAACATCCTTAAGTACTTGAGAAGAACTAAGGATATGGTTCTTTCTTATGGAGGTGATGAACAGCTCGTTGTTAATGGTTACACCGATGCTAGTTGGAACACCGATCCAGATGATTCTAAATCACAATCTGGATACGTATTTACTTTGAATGGTGCAGCAGTTAGCTGGAGGAGTGCGGAGCAAAGCGTTGTGGCGAGATCTTCAACTGAATCGGAATACATGGCTGCTTCGGAGGCTTCACAAGAAGCGATATGGATGAAAGAGTTCATTACAGAGCTGGGTATGGTTCCTAGTGCGCTGGACCCAATGTCTATCTACTGTGATAACATGGGCGCCATAGCCAATGCGCAAGAACCAAGGTCACATAAGAAGCTGAAGCACATTAAGCTACATTTTCACGCTATTCGAGAACATGTCCAAGATGGGGACATAAAGATTTGTAAAGTACACACAGATCTGAATGTGGCGGATCCGTTGACTAAACCTCTCCCAAGGGAAAAACATGACCAGCACCAAACTGCCATGGGAGTTCGGTATATTACCATGTAATCTAGATTAGATGACTCTAGTGCAAGTGGGAGACTGTTGGAGATATGCCCTAGAGGCAATAATAAATGTAGTTATTATTATATCTTTGTGTTTATGATAAATGTTTACATTCATGCTATAATAGTATTAACAAGGAAACATTAATACTTGTGTGATTTGTAAACTTAAATTGAAGTCCCTAGTAAAGCCTATATACATTACTAGCTTGTTGTTAATAAATGATTGTGGTTTCCCTATCATGAACATTGAGATGTTATTAACAACAAGATCATATCGTTAGGAGAATGATATGGTGGACATACTCCTATAGATAAGCGTAGCATAAAGATCAAGTCATTTTAATAGTTCAATTGCTATATGCTTTCTGATACATAGTAACCTAATTCCTTCGACCATGAGATCATGCATATCACCTTCACCGGAAGGATTCTTTGATGACATCAAACACCACACCGTAACTGGGTGGCTATAAAGGTGGCATTGAGTGTTCAGAAAGTATTGGTTGAGACACATGGATCAAGAGTGGGATTTGTCCATCCATATGACGGATAGATATACTCTGGGCCCTCTCGGTGGAATGTCATCCAATTAGCTTGCAAGCATGTGACTGGCTCACAAGGGATCACATATCACGGGAACGAGAAAAGAGTACTTATCAGTAACGAGGTTGAACTAGGTATGCAGAGATACCGACGATCATAACCTCGGATAAGTAAACTATCGTGAGACAAAGGGAAATTGGTATCATATGTAAGTGGTTCATTCGATCGCAAAGTAATCGTAGAAATATGTGGGAGCCATATGAATTTCCAGATTCCTCTATTGGTTATTGTTCGGAGAAGTGTCTCGATCATGTCCGCATAATTCACGAACCGTAGGGAGACACACTTAAGGATTCGACGTTGTTTGAGTAGTTATGGAATGATGAGTAAGATACCGAATGTTGTTCGGAGTCTCGGATGGGATCCGGGATATCACGAGGAGATCCGAAATGGTCCGGAGAATAAGATTCATATAAGGAAAGTTCTATTTCAGAGTTGGAGAATGGTTCCGGTGTTTTCATCGGGAATGTTCTAGAAGGTTCCGGAATGTCCGGCACTCCGGAGGGGAAGGGTACATGAATGTGTCATACCAAGTTAGAATGATTGCATCATGTACTAAGTGTCATCGCTGAACAAAATAAAGGGTTTAATCAAATCCTAGTTTGAAAAGTCAAACGCCAATTTGAAAAGTCAAACGGCTATTTTGGGAAGTGGAGGGAAGTGGGAAACCGAGTTGGGGAGGAGTTCCTCCTCCACCGCCGGCCCACTAGGGATCCGAGTTGGGGAGGGACTCCCTCCCCTTGGCCGGCGCCTCCCACCTATAAAGGGAGGGGCAGGGCTGCCCCTCCAAACACACAAGTTCTCCACCCCAAAACCCTAGCCCGGCGCCGCCACCTCCTGTTGCCGCCGCCTAGGGCTCCCCTAGCCTCCGACTTGGGAAAGCCCCAAGCCCTAGCCGCCGGCCTTAGCACCTACTCCTTGGTGTGTCTAAACCCTAGATCGTCAAGGAGCTCTCTCATAGTCCACCATACTCGCTCCGGCTTAAGGCGAAGCCCTGCGAGATCTCCCCTCTACTTCCGGTACCACGCCGTTGTGCTGCCGGAATCATGAGGAGAGTGCTACAACCTCCGCTGCCTGCTGGAACAAGGGAGAGGAAGGTCTTCGTCGAGTACCGAACGTGTGACCGACTGCTGGAGCGCTGCCGGAACGCAGCGCCGGAAGGATCGTCTACGCGATCTTGAGATCGGGAAGAGTACGACTACATCACCCACGAGAATCCGCTCTCGTTAAACACTTTGGAATCTTCGAGGGTGAGTTATTCCATCGACTCGTTGCTACAATCTAGTAGATAGATCTTGGCTTGTTTGTTTGTATGCGGTAGAAATTTTTTGTTTTCCATGCTACGAAATCCTACAATTGCCAGGTTGTCTTGGACGATCTGCGGGATCCGCGCCACTTGTGCCTTAAGTTCTTGAACCTCGCAGTTTTCCTCCTCGCTCCTTCCCGACGGCGCCACATGTGTCCTCGGCGGTGGACCAAAATGATCCACCCAATTCTTACCCCCAAGGCCGGCCAGACGGCCAGCCGACGACGGCTTCTTCATAACCGGCTCTATTTTCTTGGCCCGGTTCATTGCCCTGTTAAAAGGGTTATCCCGCCGGGTGGCCGCCGTCGACCCCTGGGATGAGGAACCCTGGGATCCATGACTAGCAACAATTTCCTCCTCCTGCAGAAGAAGTAACAGTGAATCGTTTAGATCATCGATTAGATTGCAATCGAGTTGATCCGCGGTAATTAGATTATACTTACCACAATTTCCTCGAATTCCTTCACCGCAGGATCCGCGGTGAGTTGTTTGGTTTTTGGGTCCACATGGTAACGGGCCCTGATGAAGTTTCGTACCTGCCCGGGTTCGAATTTTGCAAAGGGGTTTTCTATACCCTTGGATCTATACTCTTCATCCTCCTTATTCCATTTGGCCTCCGCGGTTCTGTATCCACCAGATCCAAGATGGTGATGACCTATATTCACCGCCGGCAGCACCTTTCCCCGATTACTATTGGCCAGGGCTCTTTCGGATTCACACCTCTCCTTGAACTCTCGGAACTGATCTTCGGTGATCTGCGGGTCATTCTTCTGGATCTCCTCGAGACTTTTGCCTTCTTTATAGATCTTCTTCTTTATCCGGGTTCTCCAGCTGGCCAGGGCGGTGCTCATCTTTGTGAGGGCGGATTTGTTTACTTCATTCCCATGATAATTTGTGTTCTGATACTTAGCGGGGAACTTGTATCTTGCGTGCAGCTTCTCGAAGAGGAGTGTGCGCAAGTGGCCATTATCTTTATGCCGGAGATTCTCGGTTTTGATCGAGATGGTTGTCCGGGTGATCGCCGCCACTTGCCCACCGTACCCTTTGACGACAAGGGCGGGCTCCAAAGGAACCCCTGATGGGCTCACTTCGGTAATTTCCTCCCTGACCGTGCCGACCGTGTTTGGGTGCCGGTCCTTCGGCTTCTTCTTCTTCTTCTTCTTAGGAGGATTGTTACCACTCCCTGTGCCCTCGCCGCCATCAGTGGTTTCATCGTCCGCCGTTCCTTCGGCTTCTTCCTCCGCGTCTTCCATCTCATCATCCTCGCTCTCCGAAGAATGGTATTCTTCATCGTCTTCTAGCCGCTGGGCCGCCTCCCAGAATGTCAATTGTTTATTCGGAGGTCTGAGTTCTCCTTCAGCGCTGATGCGCTTAGAACATCTAGCCTCGTCGTTGTCACACATCTTTGCACTAATAAAAAACAAATAATTGGTTAAATGCATGGAAAAATCCGGCATGACCTTTGCTAATTTTCTTAAACTAGGAGTGCCCGATTTCTGCCGAAACGGAAGTTAATCAACATTCCCGCAAAAATCGGGACTCATTTCATACAAGAACCTGCATATATATGGCCAGCATAGCTAGCACACACTAAATGGCCATCATAGCTAGCACAACCAGCATAAATGGCCAGTATAGCCAGCACAACTGCACAACCAGCACACAATAAATCTGTTTCAGGCAAAAATGGAGCAACTAGAATAAATGGCCAACACACAAACAGTACATCAAGCATAAATGGCCAGGTTTCAGGTTTGGACTTAGCAGTTTCATGTTTTAGGTTTGGACTTAGCAGTTTCAGGTTTGGACTTAGCAGTTTCAGGTTTCAGCAAGCATAAAGAGTGTAAAAATGCAAATAGTATACACAGCAGCTTTGCACAATAGTTTCAGGTTTGCACAAATAGTACACACATGTTTCACAAATAGTACACACAGCAGCAAGCATAAAGGTTTCAGCAGTTTCAGGTTTCAGTATAGACAGCAGCTTTGCACAATAGTATACAGCAGTAAAAAAGGGAACTGTTGTTCAGTAGAAAAAAAATTAGTTAACTTGACCTTTATTTCAGAGAAGTAGCACCACTACTCTAGTGCATATTCAGTTTTCAACAACAGAACTTGGTTTCATGAAACCTTCAGGTTACACAGGTTCAGAGTTAGTTCTTGTTGCAGTGGCCAAGTAATAGCGAGTGTCTGTTTTCTGAATTTTAGTTTATTGTAGTAGCATTGAAACTAAATTTCAGTGAAGTGTTCCATGCAATCTCTTGACTAGTTTCCATGTACTTGCTAGCTATTTTCTGGATTTTCTGCCAAGTAATAACCATTCTAGGTTCAACATTCTATGAACTCATTACAGTTTTCTGTTCTCGGCACACAAAACAGATTTATCTGTTGTCATTCCACCTCAACAAGGCTAACAAACTCAACCAAAGCCGATAAACTTGCAAGATCTAGCACCTCTGTAAAAGATGTTATGACAACGAAAATGCCTAAACCCAATTGATAGATTATGCAATGGTTAACTCGTGACAGTTAGCAAACAAAAGTGATTTAGCTACATCATTCCATCTCAACAAGGCTATGAATAAAACTCAATGTAACAACATAAGCTTGCAAGATCTGGTACCTCTGAAACTCATAGTATGACAAGGAAAATGCCTATTTCAACGTTGTTGCATATATATAGTCTATCATCCATACTATTCAGTATTGACATCTGAACCACTCGATGTCACAATTCAGAGAAGTGCAGAGCCAAGCTCAGGCATCACAAGCTGCTGCTACCGCAATTGACGCGAAAAATCCAAGAAGCAAAGAGCCAACAAAGCAAAGAAAGAAGCTCTTCACCTTCTTGGCCGGCGCCGGCGTGTACACGAGCGACGCGCTCCGCGAGTAGGACGGGTTCGTCCTCCTGTCCTGCAGGCCAAAAAAGCAAACGAATCTCACTACTTGCTCAATTAACCAAAGAGCCCCAGGGAGAAAGAGAGCCTTATGAATCCCTCTAGCCCCAGCGAGATCTGCGCTGCGAGGCCTGTAGAGATAGGGGAGAGAGGGAGAGAAAGGGAGAGAGGGAGAGAGAGGGAGAGAGGGAGAGAGAGGGAGAGAGGGGAGGGGCGACGCTCACCTCTGAGATGAGGACGACGATGGCGGGCGGGCGGGCGGACGATGATGGCGGGCGGGCGGACGACGATGGCTGGCGCGTGGGCCTCCTCCTCGAGCGGCGGCGGGTCTCCTCCTGCTCCTGCTCCACGGCCTCCTCCTCGAGCGACGGCGGCTGGCGAGGCGGCGAATAGAGAGAGCGGCGGCGGCAGCTCGGGCTCGGGATCGACAGCGGCGGCGGTGGGCGCGGTTGAGAATGGGGATGAGGGACGTGTGCCTGCATGCACATGGATAAGGCACAGATAGGCGTAGCTCACTTTGGCATAGTGCGCTACAGATATTCGTAGCGCACTATGCCAGAGTGCGCTACGCCTATCTCCTCTAGCAACTGTATAAGAAAAGAGCGTCCCACTATCTAACAGATTCACTATCCTATCCCACTGGTTCTGCCAGCTGCTCTATTCTAAACTTCTAAGCACCCAGGTTCGAATCCTGGTGCCCCCCTTTTTTTATTTTTATTTTAAAAATATTTTTAAATGTTCCAAAAATGCCCAAAAGTGGTAATATATGTCATATTTGTTTTGTTTTTATTTTATAAATACTTTTAAATGTTCCAAAAATGCCCGAAAGTGATAATATATGTCATAATAATTTGTCCATGATACAAATATGTCATAATAATTTGTCCATGAATATTACAATCTCTTTCGACTACGTGTTTTACAATATTTTTTGAGCTAGCGTTTTACAATCTTTTTTCCCTTCTTTGTCGCGGTTGAATAATTTAGCCCCGGCAATTTAATGTTTCTTCTTTCGAACGGGCTACCTTTTTTGGGTAGGGTTGTCCTTTTTCTTCTTGTGATGTATGTTGCTGCATCGTAGTCGTCGTCATCTTCAATCTTTGGATCGCCGTACTGGTCGAAGTCTTGCTCGTTGGCGACTCCATCCATTCCGATGATGTTTCTTTTTCCTCTCCTCACGACAACACGGCTAGGCTTTGTCGGGTCGGTAATGAAAAACCATTGGTCCACTTTGGTAGCCAGTACCCACGGTTCATTTTTCGCGGCCACGTTTGCACCGACGGCCTTGGATTTGGCTGCTTCGGGTATAACCATGGTTGTGAAATACCGGTCTTCTCTTTCGACGCTCTTTGCCCATCTGACACGGAACATCGGCACCTTTTATCCACAGTAGTCGAGCTCCCAGATCTCCTCGATTCTTCCATAGAATATTTCCTTCACGTTGTCATCGGTGTAGAATTCCGACGTTACGCCTGAGTTCTGATAATCACACTTGTTGTCCTTTTCCTCCGTGTAGAATGTGTAGCCGTTGATATCATACGCCTGATAGGTCACCAGGTTTTGCATCGGTCCCTGCGACAAGGTGAATATGATCTTTTCTGTGTCAGAAGAATGCGATCACGGGGAATTATCAAGGAGCGTCTGCCTAAACCAACGCGTGAAATCTGAGTTGTGATCTTTGATTATTTCTCCCTGCGTCCTCTGTATGCCCCGGTCACTGTACTTCTTCTCGATTAACCTTTTGTGCTTCTGTACCCAAGGATCGACCAGTTCTAAATGCTGAAGCATGACGAGGTTTGCTCGATCAAAGTCTGCGCGTCGAAAATCGAAGTCTGCATGCAGTATGCGACGACCCTCTCGGTGACCAGATCCGTCGAGCTTGCCAAGGTGCCTGTTGACGGGAAGACCGACAGGGTTCTCGATGTCTAGATAATTCGTGCAGAAAGAGATGCACTCTTCGGCCAGAAAGCCCTTGGCTATGCTTCCATCTGGACGGGACCTGTTGCGAACGTATCCTTTGATGTGTCCGTTCATCCTTTCTAACGCCATCATGCTGCGGAGGAACATCGGTCCGAGTTGTACGATGTCCTCCACGACATGGACCAGCAGATGCACCGTAATGTCAAAGAATGCGGGTGGGAAGTAGACCTCAAGCTCACATAGTATCACCACGATCTCCTCCTGTAGCCTCCCGAGCAGATTCACGCCAATCGACTTCCTAGAGATGACGTCGAAAAACTTGCAGAGGCCAAATAACGTTTCACGGACGTGCTCGTCCATTATCCCTCTTAGTGCGACCGGAAGTACCTGCGTCATTAGCACGGCACAGTCGTGAGACTTCATGCCACTGAACCTCTGCTTCGCCTCGTCTAGGTATCTGCTTATCTTGCCCGCGTAGCCGTAAGGAAATTTGACTCCTAGAAGGCACTTGAAAAACTGTTTGATCTCATCCTGGCTTAGAGTGAAGCAAGAAGGAGGGCAGTAATATTCGTTCTTCTTGAACTTTTTACCCTTCCGACGACCTTGTGTCATCTCCGACTCATGATCATCGTCATCTTCCTGATCATCAGGAGTAGTGCGTCCTCCGTGAAGCTCCTTCCGGATACCCAAGCATATCAGGTCGTGCCTTGCTTTCGGACCATCTTTCGTCCTATCTGGCATGTTGATTATGGTGGCGACCAGACTCTCGCACACTTTTTTCGTGATATGCATGATGTCGAGGCTATGAGGCGTGCAGAGAAACTTCCAGTATGGCAACTCCCAGAAAACAGACTTTGTTTTCCATACCTTCATCAGCGGCTTGTCTTGTTGCTGCCTCTTTCGCTTCTTTCCAGGCTTAGGACAATCTTTCCAGTTTTTCAGCAACTCTTCCACTTCTTCGCTGCTCCTACGCTCTGGGATTCCTCGATTCTCTGATTTGCCATCGAACAGATCTCCACGTTTTATCCATGGATCATTCTTGCCGAGCCACCTCAGGTGCGCCATGAACATGGTTTTCGATGACCCTAGATCTTTCTCTAGTTGGAGATAGCTTGTGTTATCCATGCACCTAACGTATGCGCAGAATCCTTGGATAACCTGCCCCGATATATACCCGCAACCTGGATAGTCTTGCACCGTAGTGACCAACGCGGCTCTCATAGTGAAATAATCTTGTGCGACGGCGTCGTAAGTATTGGCTCCAGATTCCCATAACGTGGCTAGCTCCTCTTTCAACAGCCCGCGATACAGATTGATGTCAGTACCAGGTTGTTTTGGCCCTTGAATTAGCATACTCATTTGTATGTACTTCTTCTTCATGCACAACCATGGAGGGAGGTTGTACATCCATACAAACATGGGCCAAGTGCTATGCTTCCTGCTCTGGCTACCGAACGGATTGAGTCCATCGGTGCTCGCACCAAGCCTGATGTTCCTCGAATCTCTACCGAATTCTGGGAATTCGAGGTCCAATGCTTTCCACTGGCTAGCATCTGAAGGGTGCGTCAGCAGCTCATCCTTTTCAGGGTCATCATCATCATCTCCTGGCTTCTTCCTTTCCGCATGCCATCGCATGAGATTCGCTTCCTTAGGGTCCGCGAAATAGCGCTGCAGACGAGGAGTGATAGGAAAGTACCATACCACTTTTCGAGGTGCTTTCTTCCCTTTCTTGAGAAGCAGCTCTTGCACATAAGGGTCCCGCACCCAGCCTGACGTTGTTCCATCGTCGTCTGCTCCTCCGGCATCTAGATCATCATCATCCCGGTCTGCTTCCGCACCTTCACCATCTCCAGGAGACTCTTCATCATCTCGCTCGTTCTCGCCGTGATGATGATCATCGTCATGTTGGCCACCTTCACCGTCTCCATCGTCTTCGTCATCGCTTATCCAACAAGTGTATCCATCCATGAAACCATGGCGGAGCAGGTGCGCCTGCAGATTCCCGGAATCTGGGTCGATCACCCAGTTGAGTTTGCATCTTCTGCACGGACATCTTATATCCGTCTTGTTATTTCGTATCATGTCGGCAGTCGCACATTTCAAAAATCTAGCCACAATGCCTTCGCTCATTATGCGGACCATTTTTGCCTGCACGGTGTACACGGTACAATTAGAAGTCTATTAGAACCACATAATGAATGCATGCATGCAATGGTCGATAGAAAATTTCGGCATGACCTATCCTAAAATTCGGACCTTTGCGAAATGCCAAAGTCTTGCCAAAATGGAAATGAATCAACATTTTGGCAAAACAAATGGCAACTTGTTCACATACAAACACAAGAGAGAGAGAGACCGATCCATACACACATGAACATATCATTATCCTCTCCATACACACATGCATGAGCATCATCGATACTCTCCATATACACACACATATGACCATCATCGATCCTCTCATACACACATCATGAGCATCGACCATCTACATACATATGAGCATATCATCCATATACACATGAACACATCCTTACATGGACAACTTACCGAGATGAGAGACCAATCGCGAGAAAGATGGAAAGGAGAGGTGCGCGCGAGACCGAAGAAGGAGATGAGAGACCGGAGACCTTCCTCTATTACTTATGTAACATCCAAGGCAAGTTCTACATGCTAAAAATGGTGAATGGGTGGAGAAATTGAGGTGGGAAGGAGAAGAACCCGACTAGATCTAAGGAGGAAGAAGAAGGGGAAAGTGAAGTGTGGGGTGGTGGATGGTCACACATGTGCACATAAAGTGCTGTCAAAAAAAATCGACACATCCATGGCGCACTCTGCCCTAGTGCGCCACAGGGAGTAGTAACATCCGTGGCGCACATGCCATAGTGCGCCACGGATGTGTTTGGCCGTTTCACAGCAGAGAGGGGAATGCGCTTAGGCGTAGCGCACCCCCTCCATGTGCGCCACGGTTGACACTAACAACCGTAGTGCACCTACCATATGTGCGCTACAGATGTTTGGCGTGCGGCCAACAGGGCCCTGGCCCACACATATCTGTGGCGCACTATGGTCATGTGCGCCACGGTTGTTGTTGTTACTAGTAGGGCACTGCCCATAGGTGACCCACGCCTGTTTTAGCCGTGGGGCACTTCAACCATGTGAGCCACGGATGTGCTGATTACCTATAGCCATTTTCGTAGTAGTGAGATGAGGAATGCGAGGTTTCCCTTCCGCCAAGCTCTCGGCAGGTAGAAGTGCCCCTTCTGTTGCAGAATCATTGCATAAGACCTGAACAACATCGTTCATCATGCTAGGGGTATTACCGAGGGAGGACAATGTCATCTGGCTCATATAAAGGCAAAACACGCTGTCTTCAAGGTGTACCTGAGCAAGTATGCCAACCTCGGTGCAATCGCTCTGTGGCCTGCTCCTAGGAGGAATAGAAGGGTGAAGGGTTTTGCAGCATAGTAAATCAAAAAAATTCTACGGATGCGAACGCGAAATCCAAGATCTAATCTAGGAGATGCAAAAAACGAAGGGGGGTAGACGAGATCTTCATACCCTTGAAGATTCGCACAGCGGAACGTTCGATGGAACGTGGGTGATGTAGTCGTACTCGCTTCTCCTCCTCGCGATCCGATCCGATCTAACACGGCAAGTGGCGATGCCTCCGAGAGATGCACACGTGCGGAACCTCGACGTTTCCTCCTTCCTCAGTCCAGCAAGTATGGTGGAGAGAAGGATTGGATCTACAACGCGACGGCGCGGTGCAAGTGGTGGAGAGTTTCTGCAGCAGGGCTTCGCCTACGTGCAGTCGGGAGGGAGGGAGAGAGGAGGCAGCAAGGCGGCTAGGGCTTGAGGAGGAGGTGTCGGAGGGGGGTGCGCCCCCAGCCCTCTTTATATAGAGGGGTGGGCGGCCAGCCCTAGCCCCTCCCCCAAGCCCTAGGCCAGCGGCCAAGGAGGGAGGAGTGGGGGGGAAGTCCCCCCCCTCCCTTCTAGAAGCTCCCCTAGGGTTTCCCCCCGGTTTGGCCGGCTGGGCCCTATGGGGCCTTGTGCCCCTGGCCCAATGCGGCCAGGGCACTCCCTCATAGGCCCATGCCCCCTCCCGGCAGGTGGGGCCTTGTTGGTTCCCCTCCAGAAGGTTCTAGAAGCTTCCGGTACAATACCGATTAACCCAAAACAATTACGAACTCCAAAAACTGCATTTCCTTATATGAATCTTATTCTCCGTACCATTCCGGAACCTCTCGTGATGTCCCGGATCCCATCCGAGACTCCGAACAAAAACTCATAAACCAATTATCCAATCTATCCTAGCGTCGAGACACGTTAAGTGTGTGACCCTTCGGGTTCGAGAACATGCAGACATGATCTTCTATCAATAATCAACAGCGGGGTATGGAAACCCATATTGACTCCCACACATTCATCGATGATCATATCGGATGAACCAAGATGCCAGGATTCAATCAATCCCATATATATATTCCCTTCGTCTCGCGATATTTTACTTGCCCGAGATTTGATCGTCGGTACCGTCATACCTAGTTCAATCTCGTTCACAGCAAGTACTTTACTTGTTCCGTAATGCGATATCACTTTGTGAGTAACTCCTTAATCACATGCTTGCAAGCGGTGTTGATATCGATTACCGAGTGGGACTGAAGTATATCTCTTCGACTTGGGAGGGACAAATCCCATCTCGATACATACAACCCAACAGGTACTTTCCGATCACCTGAGAGACACCTTTATGATCACCCTCTCATAGGATGACGTTTGATGACCTCAAAGCTTTCTTCCGATACTAGGGAGTTGTATTATCTCATGGTCTAAGGAATACAATATTTGACATAAGAAAAGCTTCACAAAGATGAACACGATGACACGATCTAATTGCTCCGCTTAGTTTGGGTCTGTCCATCATATCATTCTCCCAATGATATGATCTCATTATTAATCGACAACTCATGTCTATGGTTAGGAAACCTTAACCATCATTAATCAATGAGCTAGTCCATAGAGGCATACTAGGGACACGGTGTTGTTCACAAACCACACAAGTATTAAAATTTACGCTTAATACAATTCTAGCATGGAATATAAACTTTATCATGAACAAGAATTATAATAATAACATCTTTATTATTGCCTATAGGGCATAATTACAACAGTCTCCCACTTGCACTAGAGTCAATAATCTAGTTTACATTTGGCAACAATCTAACACCCATGGCACTCAGGTGCTGATCATGTTTTGCACGTGGAAGAGGTTTAGTCAATGGATCTGCGACATTCAGATCTGTATGTACTTTGCTAATCTTCAGATCTCCATCTGCTATATAATCTCGGATTATATGTAACTTGCGGTTGATATGCTTGGTCATTGGATGATATCTTGGTTCCTTAGTCAGTGCTATGGCGCCAGTGTTGTCACACAATATCTCCAGTGGGTCCAAGGCACTTGGAACCACGCCAAGCTCAGTGATGAAGTTCCTGATCCAAACTCCTTCACTTGACGCTTCTGCAGCAGCCATGTATTCCGCTTATACTGTAGATCCCGCGATCACGCTTTGCTTGAAGCTTCTCCAGCTCACAGCTCCTCCATTCAAAATATAAACGTATCCTGTCTGAGATTTGGAATCATCCTTGTCGGTGTCGAAACTAGCATCGACGTAACCTTTTACGACGAGCTGTTCATCACCTCCATAGACTAAGAACATTTATTTAGTCCTATTTAGGTACTTTAGGATGTTCTTCACGGCTGTCCAGTGTTCCACTCCTGGATCACTTTGATATTTGCTCGTCAAACTAAGAGCATTGGACACATCCGGTCTTTTACACAGCATGGCATACATGATAGAACCTATGGCCGAGGCATAAGGCACTTTGCTCATAGCTTCTCTATCATTTACCGTAGCTGGAAACTGAGCCTTGCTCAATATCTTACCTGACAACATAGGCACTGAACCTTTCTTCGCCTTATCCATTCTGAACCTTTTCAGAACTTTGTCAAGGTATGTACTCTGGCTTAAAGCTATCAGGCGTCTTTGTCTATCTCTATAGATTTTGATGCCCAATATATAAGCATCTTCACCTAGGTCTTTCATTGAAAAACACTTGTTCAAATAACTCTTCACATCGTTAAGCATGTTAATGCCATTTCCAGTAATCAATATGGCATCCACATATAGTACCAGAAATGTCACCGAGCTCCCACTCACTTTCTTGTAGATACAAGCTTCATAGAAAATTGGAACAAATCCAAAGCTCTTGATCACTTGAACAAAACGAAGGTTCCAACTCCGAGATGCTTGCTTCAGTCCATAAATGGAACGCTGAAGTTTGCATACTTTATCAGCATCCTTAGGATCGACAAAACCTTCGGGTTGCATCATATACAACTCTTCATCAATGTTGCCGTTGAGGAAAGCAGTCTTGACATCCATCTGCCATATTTCATAATCATGAAACACAGCAATTGCTAATAAAATCCGAATGGACTTAAACATCGCTACGGGAGAGAAAGTCTCATCGTAGTCAACACCTTGAACTTGTCGAAAACCTTTCGCGACAAGCTGTGCTTTATAGACGGTAACATTACCATCCGCGTATGTTTTGTTCTTAAAAATCCATTTTCACTCAACGGCCTTTCAGTCGCTAGGAGGGTCCACCAAAGTCCATACTTGGTTTTTGCTCATGGATCCCAATTCGGATTTCATGGCCTCTAGCCATTTCTCAGAGTCTGGGCTCATCATCGCTTCCTCATAGTTCGTAGGTTCACTGTCTTCTACCAACAAGACAGTCAAGACAGGGTTGCCGTACCACTCAGGAGGGGCACACGACCTTGTCGACCTGCGACGTTCAGTAGCAGCATCGTCCGAAGCTTCATGATCCTTGTCATTAGCTTCCTCTATTGTTGGTGTAGGCGGCACTGGAACAATTTCAGGTGCTGCGCTACTCTCCAATTCAAGAGAAGGTTCAACAACCTCGTCTAGCTCTACTTTCCTCCCACTCACTTCTTTCGAGAGAAACTCCTTCTCAAGAAAGGAACCGTTCTTTGCGACAAACACTTTGCCTTCGGTTCTGTGATAGAAGGTATACCCAATAGTTTCCTTAGGGTATCCTATGAAGACGCACTTCTCCGCTTTGGGTTCGAGCTTGTCCGGCATCAACTTCTTGACGTAAGCTTCGCATCCCCAAACTTTAAGAAACGACAACTTAGGTTTAGCACCAAACCACAGTTCATATGGTGTCATCTCAACGGATTTAGATGGCGCCCTATTTAAAGTGAATGCAGCGGTTTCTAATGCATAACCCCAAAATGATAACGGCAAATCAGTAAGAGACATCATTGATCGGACCATATCTAATAGGGTTCGATTCCGGCGTTCAGACACACCATTGCGCTGTGGTGTTCCGGGTGGCGTGAGTTGCGAAACGATTCCACTTGCTTTAAGATGCGTGAGAAAATCATAACTCAAATATTCACCTCCACGATCGGATCATAGAAACTTAATTTTTCTGTTACGATGGTTCTCCACTTCATTCTGAAATTCCTTGAACTTTTCAAATGTTTCAGATTTATGTTTCATCAAATAGATATACCCATATCTACTTAAGTCATCGGTAAAAGTGAGAAAATAGCGATATCCACCGCGCATCGAAACACTCATCGGTCTGCATACATCGGTATGTATGATTTCCAACAAGTCCGTTGCTCGCTCCATCATTCCGGAGAACGGGGTTTTGATCATCTTGCCCATGAGGCATGGTTTGCATGTGTCAAATGATTCAAAATCAAGAGACTCCAGAAGTCCATCAGAATGGAGTTTCTTCATGCGTTTTACACCAATATGACCTAGACGACAGTGCCACAAATAAGTAGTATTATCACTATCTACCTTGCATCTCTTAGCCTCAATGTTATGGATGTGTGTTTCATCCCTTTCGAGATTCAGAAGAAATAAACCATTCACAGAAGGTGCATGACCATAAAATATGTTACTCATATAAATAGAACAACCATTATTCTCCGATTTAAATGAATAACCGTCTTGCAATAAACATGATCCAGAAATAATGTTCATGCTCAACGCAGGCACATAATAACACTTATTAAGGTTTAAAACTAATCCCGAAGGTAAAACTAAGGAGAGCGTGTCGACGGCCATCACATCAACTCTTGATCCGTTGCCAACGCGCATCGTCACCTCATCCCTCGCAAGCCGCCGTCTATTCCGTAGATCCTGTTTCGAGTTACAAATATTAGCAACTGAACCAGTATCAAATACCCAGGCACTACAATGAGGGCTAGTAAGGAAAACATCAATAACATGTATATCAAATATACCTTTGATGGTGCCAGCCTTCTTGTCCGCTAAGTACTTCGGACAGTTGCGCTTCCAGTGACCCTTGTCCTTGCAATAGAAGCACTCAGTGTCCGGCTTGGGTCCAAACTTGAGCTTCTTCTCAACAGGGGCAACGCGCTTGCCGCCGCCTTTCTTGAAGGGCTTCTTTGCACCCTTACCTTTCTTGAAGGTGGGGGGCTTGTTGACCATCAATACATGATTATCCTTTTTGATGTCCACCTCCGCAGCCTTCAGCTTTGCGAAGAGCTCGGTGATCGTATCAGTGGAACCAATCTGATTATGAGTCACTACAAACCTTTTGTAGCTGGGAGGGAGTGATTGCAGAACCCTTTCAATCTTGAGCTCCTCTCGAATCTTGCAGTCTAGTTGCTCAAGGCGTTGAGTGTAGCCCGACATCTTTATGGCGTGCTCACTAACGGAACTCCCTTCCTCCATCTTGCAGTTAAAGAATTTCTCAGAGATCTCATATCTCTCAGAACGGGCCTGAGTCTGAAACATAGTTTTCAGCTCCTCAAGAATCTCAAAGGGCCCGGGATAGTCTTCAAAACGATTTTGAAGGTCTGATTCCATAGCAAACAACATGGTGCTCTTAATCACACCATAATCATCTTTGCGCGACTGATAGATAGCTTTCTCATCAGCCGGCGCATCTACAGCAGGGGCGTCACCTAGCGCATTCTCAAGGACATAGTCCTTTTGACCGCCAGAGAGAATGATTCTCAGATTGCGGAACCAGTTGGTGAAGTTAAACCCATTGTTTCTAAGCTTTTCCTTCTCAGCAAAAACGTTGAAGTTGAAGTTGGACTTAGCCATTTGATCTACAATGTTTGCAAGTACAAATTAGACTATGTTCATGATAACTAGTTCAACTTTTAATCAAATTACAAGATGAACTCCCACTAAATTCAACATCCCTCAAGTTGTTTAGTGAACATGATCCAAATTCACCACACCTAATCCGATCTTCACGAGAAGAGATGTGGTTTCAATGGTGGACAACAAGTGTCGATCATATCATTCATATGACTCATGCTTAACCTTTCGGTTCTTGTGTTCCGAGGCCATGTCTTTACATGCTAGGCTCGTCAAGTCAAACCCAAGTATTTCCGCGTGTGCAAAACTGGCTTGCACCCGTTGTATGTGAACATAGAGTCTATAGCACCCGATCATCACGTGATGCTTGGACACGACGAACTTTCGCAACGGTGCATACATGGGGAGAACACAGTTTTATCTTGATCTTTAAGTGAGGAATCATCTTATAATGCTACCGTCGCGATCTAAGCATAATAAGATACATAAAAGGATAAACATCACATGCATATAACTTTATGTGACATGGTATAGCCAATCTTCGCGCAATGATCTCCATCTTGTGCGTGCCGGCATGATCTCCATCACTCCACCATGATTGCCTCCACCACGAATAGCAACTACAACTATTGCTAACTACTTAGCGATGAAGTGAAACTATTACATGGCGTATAAGAAGTTGACATACATGTCATACACAATTATAAAGACAACCATATGGCTCCTGCCGGTTGTGTACTCATCGACATGCAAGTCGTGAAACATTACAAAACATGATCATTACATACAACATACACATCACATCTTGGGCCATACCATATCACAGAAAACACTCCCTGCAAAAAACAAGTTAGACGCCTCTACTTTGTTGTTGCATGTTTTACGTGGCTCATGGGAGTAGCAAGCTAAGAACGATTCTTACCTACGGAAAGCCACGACGATGATATTATGGTTGCCAAACTCTGGTGTAAATCCCATGACAACTATAGTGAGAAAAACTGACATCCACCAGCCGCATGTGTGGAACAAGCCACACGTCAAGTGCGGAGCCGGTCTCGCGAACGACGTCGCGTAAAGTTGGCCTGGACCGCTTCAATCTCACTATCCCGCGTCATAAGAAGAACACAAACAAGAGGCTTGCAACATAAAACATCAACGCCCGCAACAACCATGGTGCGTTCTACTCGTGAAACACATCTACGCATAGATCTAGCTCTGATACCACTGAAGGGTTTCGCAGCATAGTAAATCAAAAAAATTCTACGGATGCGAACGGGAAAGCCAAGATCTAATCTAGGAGATGCAAACAACGAAGGGGGGTAGACGATATCTTCATACCCTTGAAGATTCGCACAGCGGAACATTCGATGGAACGTGGGCGATGTAGTCGTACTCGCTTCTCCTCCTCGCGATCTAATCCGATCTAACACCGCAAGTGGCGATGCCTCCGAGAGATGCACACGTGCGGCACCTCGACGTGTCCTCCTTCCTCGGTCCATCAAGTATGGTGGAGAGACAGATTGGATCTACAACGCGACGGCGCGGTGCAAGTGGTGGAGAGTTTCTGCAGCAGGGCTTCGCCTACATGCAGTCGGGAGGGAGAGAGAGAGGAGGGCAGCAGGGCGGCTAGGGCTTGAGGAGGAGGTGTCGGAGGGGGGTGCGCCCCCAGCCCTCTTTATATAGAGGGGTGGGCGGCCAGCCCTAGCCCCTCCCCCAAGCCCTAGGCCGGCGGCCAAGGAGGGAGGAGTGGGGGGCAAGTTTCTCCCCTCCCTTCTAGAAGCTCCCCTAGGGTTTCCCCTAGGTTTGTCCGGCTGGGCCCTATGGGGCCTTGTGCCCCTGGACCAATGCGGACATGGCACTCCCTCATAGGCCCATGTCCCCCTCCCGGCAGGTGGGGCCTCGTTTGTCCCCTTCTGGAAGGTTCTAGAAGCTTCCGGTACAATACCGATTAACCGAAACAATTCCGAACTCCAAAAACTGCATTGCCTTCTATGAATCTTATTCTCCGTACCATTCCGGAACCTCTCGTGATGTCCCGGATCCCATCCGAGACTCCGAACAAAAACTCATAAACCAATTATCCAATATATCCTAGCGTCGAGACACGTTAAGTCTGTGACCCTTCGGGTTCGAGAACATGCAGACATGATCTTCTATCAATAATCAACAGCGGGGTATGGAAACCCATATTGACTCCCACACATTCATCGATGATCATATCGGATGAACCACGATGCCAGGATTCAATCAATCCCATATATATAATCCCTTCGTCTCGCGATATTTTACTTGCCCGAGATTTGATCGTCGGTACCGTCATACCTAGTTCAATCTCGTTCACAGCAAGTACTTTACTCGTTCCGTAATCCGATATCACTTTGTGAGTAACTCCTTAATCACATGCTTGCAAGCGGTGTTGATATCGATTATCGAGTGGGCCCGAAGTATATCTCTCCGACTTGGGAGGGACAAATCCCATCTCGATACATACAACCCAACAGGTACTTTCCGATCACCTGAGAGACACCTTTATGATCACCCTCTCATAGGATGACGTTTGATGACCTCAAAGCTTTCTTCCGAAACCAGGGAGTTTTATTATCTCATGGTCTAAGGAATACAATATTTGACATAAGAAAAGCTTTGCAAAGATGAACACGATGACACGATCTAATTGCTCCGCTTAGTTTGGGTCTGTCCATCATATCATTCTCCCAATGATATGATCTCATTATTAATCGACAACTCATGTCTATGGTTAGGAAACCTTAAACATCATTAATCAATGATCTAGTCCATAGAGGCATACTAGGGACACGGTGTTGTTCACAAACCACACAAGTATTAAAGTTTCCGCTTAATACAATTCTAGCATGGAATATAAACTTTATCATGAACAAGAATTATAATAATAACATCTTTATTATTGCCTCTAGGGCATAATTCCAACAAAGGGGCCCTATCTAGCTCCCTCTGCATACTGCATGTCGTCGCCTCCAGTCGTTACCTATCGCCGCCTCCTGTTGCCTCTACCGCCCCCGGGATATATTATTGTTGGTTCTATAATTAAGTACTACTAGTACTATTATATTGATGACCCACAAGTATAGGGGGTGTATCATAGTAATTTCGATAAATAGGAGTGTCGATCCCAACGAGGAGCAGAAGGTGCTGAACAGTGGTATGGAGCAGGAAATCCCTGTGAATACTTAGCAAACGGATTTTTAGTGGTTTTCTGACAAGGCAAAAAAACAAGGAGCAAGTAACAAAGGTAACGAACAAACGGAGCAAGTGGCCCAATCCTTTCTTAGCAAAGGACAAGCCGGTGGAAATACTTATAAGGACCAAACGTTCTCGAGGACACATGGGAATTCTGTCAAGTGCTTTCGCTTCAAATAGCTGAGTACTTTTCTTTGGTGTTTGTAAGTGTTATGTGGGTGAACCTGTGCTAACATACCGCCATTCCTATGACTAATACATACTTGTGATTAAACCCCCTGCAAACATCCGTAACTACAGGAAAGTAATTAAGATATAAATCTAACCACAGCCTTAAACTCCGGGAAGGAATCCCCCGGCAGAAATCTGTCTACTGGAGAGATCTTTCTCTCTCGGTGTTTTCTGCCCCCCAGTGGCGGCGGAAATCTATCTGTGGTCGCTGCCCCAGGATTAAGTTTCCGTAGGGAAGATATAGGCGAAGGGGCGGAGTCGAAGGCCGGGCAGGTGGGCCACACCTGTCCTAGGCACGGGGTCAGGTGGGCCCACTCCTAGGGGAGTGTGGGCCCCTGATGCCCTTCTCCGTCCCTCCTTCTGGCTCCCTCATTCTTCTGGTAAAATAATATGTTTCCATATTTTCTGGTATTTTTCTGATCTTTGTGAAATTGCACCGAAACGCCTTCTTTTCCATCAGAATCCAGACTCCGACAGTCCGTCCTCTAGGAATCATCCAACATGCATAAGCAGATGAAAAAGCCATAAGTAATACCTCATAATAAGACAAATATCAATGAATAGAGGTAAATTATGATATAGAATGGTGATGCAAATTGGGCGTATCATATATCTAAGTACTATGTGGTGTTTATGATCGAACCTATTTAACTAGTACCTATATATATCATCAGCACCTTTAAGTAGTTAATTTCAGTTATGATTATTCCTAGTTGAACATATTTCCTTTTTTCAAAATATTTTTTAATATGAATCTTGGAGAAACACACATGATTGTTCCTGGTTTTGTAACAATATATAAATTAAAAGCCATGGTTGTTCCTGGTTGCAACATGTCTAAAATCAACCGAAGATAAATACACACAATAATTACTTGTAACCTTGATTTTTCCTAGTTGCAACAAGTTTGGTACAACAAATAAAAGACATACTTCTCGTGAATACCGAACACAACTGACTAGCTAGCTAAATAACTAAATAGCCAACAAAATATAATTCTTCGCAATTACTGATGATCATTTCTTCTCAGAAGTTCTGATAGTTAGCATGAAACTCAGTTCAAAGCCAAGAGAAGAGTACATCCATAACTCAACCATTATATTCACAATTTCCTACAACAAAAATAAGAACACATCCGAAATTCACTGCCACACTAAGCATCATGATGAACCAAACATGCTTGCATTCCATTTCTTTTCTCATTTTCTTCAACCTTGATTTATATAACTGCAGATCCGTGTCTCTATGTACCAGCGTTAGATCAAGCAACATCTTATCATCTGCCTTCTAACAGCTCTGGGAAAGGATTATCTGCATCTGTGTTGGCCATGGGTTGTCCATCCAGTACAAGAAATAACACACCTCATCTGGATAGCCTACAAATTTTCTACCAATGTCTGCACCATAGGAGGCAAACTTCCTAGCAGGAACATGGTTGCACTGGCATCTCCAACTAGGATCTAGCTCCTTCCCACCTATCTCTTAATCTATGATGGAAATTGGCAGCTCACCGTCGATTCCAACCCAATTCTGCAGAACAAGTGAGGGAAATCTTAAATCCCCCCAAACTACTAGAACACTAGCCAGAACAGATTTAAGGAGGAAGACCAAATGTACCTGGTCCACAACGTCGCCCTCTCCTGCGGCACGCGCATACCCATGTTATATATCTTCCTCCACTACGGTAGCCGAGATGCGGCAACGACGGCGGCGGAGTTGCACCGGAGACGACGCAATTTGATGTGTCCTGGTGCAGTGCGGTGCGATAGGGCCACTAGTCAGCTCCAGCATGGGCCCCACTTCTCATTGGGTGATATGGGTCCTTAGTCGCTTTCCCTTCCCAGTACCCACCTCGACCAAATCCACTCGCCTCCCATCGTTGGGAAAACTCTCTTTGGAAATGGCGAAATTCCCTCCCCTCCCCGACACCAATCAAATTCCATTCCCTCCTCGGCGATGGTGGTTGCATCTAGGTCACCAATGTAAGTGCTCTTCGACCTACTGCCCTTTGCCGCGTCACCTCCTCGTCTGGGTTCACTGCGTCTGTGCTCCATCTAGTTCCCCGGCAATGGATCTTGGTCGCCGTGTCACTGCCTTGTTCTAGGGCAGTGGATCGGCGCTGCTGTCTAGGACACTTTATGATCTTGTAGTATTCACCAAATTAATGCCCCAAATTGTTGTTTTTCATAGCTATGTTAGTGCTAATGGAAAATATTATGCCCCGAATTAGTGCCAATGTTGAAGATGTGGCACTTAGAATGTTGATGAGATGATTTGCATCTACCTAGTGTCTTTGTAAAACCACTATCCTTTATTGCAGATTCATCTCATTGACTTATGTGTGCTATCTTACTTTGAAGCCCACAATATATATTGGTTGTCATTGTTTTCTTCACATGCATTTGGCCAATGATTAGAGTGTGGCACTATCCGTGTCCATGGGATAATGTGCATATAGCACGTTTTCTGTACAAACACATTGGTTATGCACGCTTCTTGCTATATGTTCGATTATCTCATTGAATTAT
Source organism: Avena sativa (assembly GCA_916181665.1). NCBI lineage: Eukaryota > Viridiplantae > Streptophyta > Magnoliopsida > Poales > Poaceae > Avena > Avena sativa. The sequence continues at coordinate 326,839,210 of OV702280.1, forward strand.
GTGTGATTTTCTAGTATGAGGCCCGAATTGTTGTTTTTCAAAGCTATGTTAGTGCTAAGGGATAATCTTATGATTTTCACTATTTACATCTGGTCAATGATGAAAATGTGGCACTTTAAATGTTCATGGGATGATAGGCATCTACTTATTGTCTTCGTATGACCAATATGGTTCCACATGCTCCTTGGTAGATACAGATTCATCTCATTGGATGATGCTTGTAGTTAACGGAACCATATGCTTTTAAATTTGATTATTGTAGTTAACTACTTATAATTTGATTCTTCTAGTTAGCATGTCTCCAAATGGATGCACTGTCAAGGGCAGATCTAGAAAGAGGCGCTTGTAGGAATTGTGAATACTGCAAAATGGAAGGGCTGATGCCGAAGGAGTCTATTGTACATCATAGCAATAACATCGAATTGCAGGTTTTAAAATTGTTGCTATTGACTCTAAGATAGTAGTTAAACCTACTGTATAGCTTCAAAACAAAACATTCTAATTACTGCATTGTCTATTTAGGTTTCTAAAACTAACATTGGCTTAATCGATGTCTCATCAGATGATGATGATGATGATGATGATCACGATGAGGATGATGATTATGATGTGAAGCAACTTGTAGTCAAGAGACATAATAAAGAAGGTTCAGAGCATCTGATGATGATGTGAAGCATCATGTAGTCCAGAAAACAAAGGAAAGCAAGGTTAAGAGGATCTGATGATGTTGATAGAGTAAATAAACCTAGGAAAGCAAGGTTAAGAGCATTAGATGATGTTGTTAGAGTAAAAAAAGCTAAGAAAACTAGGATCAAATTCAGGTGTTTAAATTATATTATGTTTTATATATAGACACTTTATTCCTTTTGATATTTTAGTTCCATATATCATTTAGACGTTCATCAGTTTTGCCTAACAGGATAAGGCGCCGTGTCTAGTATGCAAGAGCAATTGTGAATTCGGGTTGTCATCGGGCATGAACTTTTGTATCTACTTGTCAGCGTTAGAGGGGTTCCTGAACTTAGTGGTAACAAATAATTTTCTTTCAAACTACACTTTAAGTCTATAATCATTTGTTTAATGTCAATGATGCGTGCACCCAGTGTTGACGTGGGACACTTCGTTGGAACCCCAAGAGCAAGGTGTGATGAGCACAGCAGCAAGTTTCCCTCAGTAGAGGCCGAGGTTATCAAACCTGAAGGAGGAAGGAAACGTCTCAAAGGTGTTGCAAGCAACATGGAGACCCGCACAACACAAACTCAAGACTTTGTCCCAATGAATCAGTGAGGTTGTCAAGCTAACCGGTTTGCTGTAATAAAGGATTAAACGTATGGTGTGGAAGGTAATGGTTTGCAGCAAGTAAACAAGTAACAATGGAATATGTATCAATGGTAAAGATTGGACCGGGGTCCATAGTTCACTAGAGGTGCTCTCCTTAGATAAACAACATGGCATGAAGGGTAAAAAAATTACAGCAGGGCAATTGACAGGAACTGAGCAAGGCATAACAATGCAATTACTAGTCAAAAAGACCCTATGAGATTCGATTGGGCAATACAACAAGATACATAGACCGCCATCCAACTGCATCTATGACTAGAAGTCCACCTTCAGGTTATCATCCGAACCCCCTCCAGTATTAAGTTGCAAGCAACAGATAACTGCTTTAAGCAAAGTGTGTAAGGTAAACAGTCCACATGTTCCATGAACAAGAGACCATTGTTTTCTCCCTAGTAGCAACAGCACATCTACAACTGAAGAGATTATTGTCACTTCCCTTGGAAACTATAGGCATGAACCCACTATCAAGCATAAATACCCCCTCTTGGAGTCACTAGCAACTACTTGGACAAGATAGCTACTAACAACTGAGAGAATGCAAGATCACAAACAACATAGACATGATAGAATCATAAAGAAAAAACTATTAATCAAACCAACATAATAATCTCAATATCCATCAGATCCCCGCAAACACAACATGCATGATTACAAATAGATTAGATCTTGATCATGAACGGAGCTCACAAGATCTATACATGAAAGCACAAAGGAGGAGATACAACCATCTAGCTACTACATGGACCCATAGTCCAAGGTGAAACTGTTCATGCATCATACCGGAGAGAAGGCCTCCGGGATGATCTCCCCTCCGACAGGGTACCGGGAAGAACTTAAGATCCCCCCCCCCGATCTAGGGACGATGGTGGCGGCTACAGACGGTTTCGTGGAGATTTGATCAGGTTCTTAGGGTTTCTGCATTGGGGGCTTCTTATAGGCGAAGGGGGGGCTGAGGCGGCGGACAGGGGCCCCACACCCCTCCCAGGCGCGGGGCAGGGCCCACCCGCGCCTAGGGTGGGTCTGGCCGCCCTGGCCAGCCTCTCCGGCTCCCCTCTGGACTTCTTGTTCCCCATGGAAATTAATTGACTTTGACGTTTGTCCCGTCCAATTCCGAGAATATTTCTTTACTAACTTTTCTGAAACCAAAAACAATAGAAAACAGGCATCTGGCACTGTTGCAACTTGTTAGTAGGTTAGTACCAGAAAACATGTAAAAAGCACCCCAAAGTGTAGACAAGGCAAAGAAAAGTAGATACTAAACAAGTATGTAGCATCAAAAATTATAGATACGTTTCCGACATATCAGTCAATTCTTTTGTTTTTGTTGCATAGATTGTGCCATGCAATTTAAAGTTCATGTTCAATGTAGACACATATGAATGTGAGAGTGTGCACTTCAAGGCGCTTGGGAACACCTACAATATTGACCTCGAGAAAAGAAAGAACATGACTATCATGGGAGGTGAAGGATGGAATTAATTCGTTACACAAAACGATCTTACTGGGGAAGAAATTTTATGTTTTTCTTTGACAGGACCCGTGTGGAGGATATCTGTTCTCCATTTCTATGTTCTTGGTGGTGAGGAAGACGTATATGAATCAACGGTTGTCTCCCAAATATGCTGCCTTAGCGATGATGAGGTGGAACACCTCCTACACACCCTACTGCGAATGAACACCTCCATCGAGGTTCCATTTGTGACCCGTTTGACAAGGACAAATCTTGTCCAACATAAGATGATATGCCATATTTATTTACCTTTGTTTGTACCTTATTGGATCCATATATATAACTTGTGATGGTGGTATGACATGATTACTTCTTTCTTTTTAATCCACGGACGACATCACAGAAATTACCTATAAAAGTGGTTTCCTCCATGGACATCCCTGACGATGACGTGGCTGGACTACAACTAGGACAATTTGACATCACCCTAGTTCCATACAAGACGGACCAAGATGGATGTGTAGTCTTCAGCATTTAGGGGTGGAAGGATTTCCACCAGAGTGAAGACGATCTAAATGTTGGACGAGCCATGCTAATCACTGGCAGGAACACCACACAAAAGAAGTTGGGCATGAAGTTTGTGTTCGAGACCATCTAGAGTAGTTGTGGTTGGGAACTGTTAAGTGTAACTAGTATGATGTATTGTGGAACAGTTAATTCATCGTTTGAAACATGATATGAACCTAGTGTTCGGTCTATATGCTATATATGTACATAATTAATTTGCATGTTAGTGTACTTTGGAAGATTTTGCCGTGTATGGTTATGATTGTGTGCACTGGATGCTCCTACAATGAATTATGGAAGCTACTACAAAGAATTCTGAAAGATTTTCTGTCCACATGCATGCATTACAGTCCATGTGTATAAGAAGAACAAAGTTGTATAAGTAGACCAACAGAGTGGTTTGTTCTAGTCGTTTGGGCTGTTCGCGACATGTGAGACTCTGAATCAGCTGTAAGTACAACTTGAGTGCTATGAGCAAAAAAGCCGAAAGATAGTTCTTGCACATAATTCTAAAAGCTACTAGAAATAATTCTGAAAGCTACCATAGGGAATTCTGAAAGCTACCACACTAAATTCTGACAGTACTAAAGATGAATACATTACAATTTTTACTTCTAAAAGATCTAAACAGGCTAGTGAGCAAATAACCAAGGCTATTATGCCCTATATATTTCATCCGCCTTGGCTCCCAAGTGCTGCAGGCAATATTGATTGAACTCCCCCTATCTTCAGTGTGCTGCCAATATCTGGTCGAGAAGGTAAGTCCTCGGTAAACGTTTCAGATCATACTAACCAAAGCCATCTACAAGTGTTGGTTCCCCATCCCAGGCCTTAAGATCATGATTGTACGCTCTGGTATAAGACAAATCCGCATAGTAGAAGCAACCTCCTTGGACTGTACTAGGGGTGCACTCTAGTGTCGATAGAGATCGACCGTTTAAAATGAACGAAGAGGGCATGGCTTCCAATGTCACCTATGGCCTCAAGACAGCGTTTCTCCATGTCCACCCGGTAAAGCACCGATTGACCTTTGGCGAAAACCGCGCCCAACACAAGAAGTAGAACACCTTCTGACTCCACAAGGTAGAACTTGTAGACTCCGTGTATCTGTCCAAAGACTGGACCTGAAATTATTTTGTCCATCTTGATGGTGCTCGTGCGCTACTCCAACTGAATGTTGGTTGACAGGATGTCTCCATTATCTTGATGTATAAATACACTTCACCATGGAAAGGGGTCATGCATTTCACCAGCATCAAATTGTCATTGGACGACGGATAAATTCCTTCTCCAAAATCCACTGAAATATCGTGTCGGGGTGCTCTCATCAGCCCAAGCAATAGACACCGGATAATTTGAGCAAACAAACACCATCATGGGGGACTTCATGATGGCGACAGCTGCCATAATATACGATGGTATCTGCACCTGAAACTCAGTGTTGGGCTTATGGGTGAGTGGGTTGAGAAGGCGAATCTTGTGCGGCTCTTCCCTCTAAGCAATAACGATGACACCACGATAAACACCGACGAAGTAGAACCTTTTGACGAGGAGAACAGTTAGCCCTAAGATATATATACAATAGAAAATACCCCCTCTGTTCACTAATATACACATTGTAGATATTTCAAAATGTACTAGATACATCCTAAAATGAGTGAACCTACGCACTTAAACATGCATACATGTCTACATACGTGCGTGCATATGCATGTTTGAAAACTCTTAAATGTGAACTGGGGGATGAATTATGAACCTGCGTTAAACGTCCATTAGATTCGTCATGAAGCAACGACCTGTGGAAAGGTCGAGGAACGTGAAGTCGCTGAAGTCTAAAAGTGTGTGACATATCAGGATCCATTTATTAAGGTAGAACTCGGGCTCTTTTAAAGCGCGGCGCCTATCGCCACAGACTACCTGACAAGAAGCGTAGGAGTCAAAGTACTCCTCCTTCTACAGGAAGGAGTCGCCGATCTTTGCAAGTGGTCCGGCGGCCTGGAGATCGGACCAGCTCACCTTCATTCGGCTACTCGCCATGCCTTCTTATTGAGGATGAAAAACGACGAGGAGAAGAACAGGGAGAGGAGTAATGAAAGAGGAAATGCCCTTAGCCCACTATGTGGTCGAGGAGAAGAACAAGGAGGCGAGGAGATGAAGTGGAACTGCCCCTAGCCCACTACGCGCGCGGTCGAGGAACTGCCAATTTTAATTTATTTGATTTACAATGTATGTATAAGAAAGTTGAAATACATTCTCTAACGAACAGAGTTTGGTGATCCGGCGGTTAGAGTTGTTCGTTATGGAAGGCGAGGTTGCATGTTCGAACCCCTCTAACTAATAGTGCATCAAACCAATTTTTATCTCTTTTAGTTTCTTCTATCAAATAGACTGACATATAGGACCGACCAAAACAACCATTACGTTCAACCTGGAAAACCACGCTGCCATGTGGGGTTAGTCCATGGATAGCGTGTTCGTTGAAAAAATGAATGCCCTGACATACGCAAGACGAAATGGGCGATAGGGCTTACGGGCCAAGGACGAAATCCGCGACGAATTTGCCACGAAGAAATAGCGAAACGTCATAAATAACTGGGCGGAGGCCATCCAACCGCCTCTTGACGAAATTAACTTGAACATCAGGGATCCATGACATTTTTAGGGAGCGTCATAAAAAACGTCATGGACCACCCAGATTCTTGTAGTATCCATCATGCTTCAAAAGATTTTATCTTGGGATAGAAGCATGATAAGAATTCTTTAGGCAGTTTTTTTCCAAGTGGTGATACTTTATGCAGGACAAGTTATATACCAATCAAGAGCTATAACAGTTAGAGTTTGGTTAAATAAATTTAACTGTACCTCATCTTAGTAAAAAAAATTGAATGTCCCACATACATCTTTAAAGAAATGTAGATGTGCATGTGGATATTCTATACCATCATCTCATGTAAATCTATTTTTATGAAGTATTGAAATCAAATGAGGGTTAACCTCATTTCAGCATCTTCTCTCGAGTTTTCCTTCCTATAGGAAATATTAAACCACTCGAGATAATTATTGGCGTTGAGACCATTCAAGTCTCCAAGCTCGGGCATGGTGTTTACCTGAAACTTAATAGAAAACTTTAGTACAACAATAATAAATTAATGACTAAGAACAAAGACCAAAGTCCCTTACCTCCCCGGCAATGGTGCCACAAAATAGTTTGATTACTACAAGTGGATAGATCGTTTATAGATAGTTTCTAAATAAGAGTATTGAACCACAAAGAGATATTGGTAATGATCTTTATGCCCCTCGTCACTATCTACCAAAGATTAATTAAAATTTGTCTTTGGTTTAGGCAAGGGTGTTTGAGAGCGGTTATGTGTGAGTGAACAAACTAACATAAACTAGTGCAAGTAAACAGAAAAGTGTTCACGGTGTAAGGTGATTGGAACCGCAATAGGGATAAAGTGTTCTTAGGGAGTGTTAATCATGATTAGGATATATCTTTATCCTTGTTCATATGTATGTATGGGAGAAGCTACAAGTTTGATGATCAAAGACCAACCATATTATATTTCATCACTCATAACCACCCTTGTGATCATATGCCAGTCACCTTAATCCCTAAAAATTAAGGGTTAACCCTGAGTCCTATCTTATCCCTCTTGCATACATGAATAGTGATCCAATTCAATATATCACTTAGCAATTGCACGCCATCACATACCCAAGAGTAGTTTCCTCCCTTATCATGTAGGCAAATGTTCTGTGGTTCACATTCACACAACATCACGGAAGAAAACTATTACACATTGATAACCTAAAGTACATATCATCTTTGTTTTAATTCATAACGTTGCTAGGGTTTCTCTATATCCCTAAGAACAAGGTAAACTACTCACACATGGAGACTATCAACATCATCATGATAATATGAATGGAGTACAAATAGATGGATGAATATGTAGGGCTCATAGCATTGAAAACAAAAAGATTCTACCGTATGAACACGCAAGCCAAGATCTATCTACTAGATTATAGCAACGAGTCGATTAGAGTACTCACCCTCGAAGATTCCAAAGCGGTTAACGAGAGCAGATTCTCATGGGTGATGTAGTCGTTCACTTGCCGATCTCAAGATCGTGTAGACGATCCTTCCGGCGCCGCGTTCCGGTAGCGCTCCCGCAGTCGGTCACACGTTTGGTACTCGATGAAGACCTTCCACTCCCTTGTTTCCAGCAGGAAGCGGAGGTTGTAGTTCTCTCCTCGTGATTCCGGCAGCACGACAGCATGGTGTCAAAGTTAGAGGGGAAATCCCGCAGGGCTTCGCCTTAAGCCAGAGCGGGTTATGGTGGAGTAGTAGGGTTCCCCGGCGACTAGGGTTTAGAAGCCGTAGAGGAGGAGGTGGGGCCGGCGTCGACTAGAGCGGCGATGGCGATCCGACAGCGGCGCTAGGCGGCGGCTTGGGGGGCTTGGGTTTGTGGTGGTCTTGGGGGGCACCCCTTCCCCTCTATTTATGAGAGGGAGGGGCAGCTAGGGGAGGGGAGTTTGAATCCTTCCCCAACTCCCTCTTATCCTTGGCGCGTGGTGGAGGTAGAGGAGGTTTCCTCTCCTCCCTCCACCATGAAACAGTTTGACTTTTCAAACTTGCCTTTTGACTTTCAATCTTTGAGTTTAATTTCTTTCTTTCAAATGCCCAGCCAAGTGACCTAGGACATGATGCAATCATTCCACTTAGTCATGACACATTCATGTACCCTTCTCCTTCCGGTTCAATGAACCTTCTAGACCCTTCGATATCATTCCGGTGAAAACATCGGAATCATTCCCGAACTCTGGAATTGGACTTTCCTTATATGAATATTATTCTCCATACCATTCCGGATCTCCCCGTGACATCTCAGATCCCATCCGATACTCCAAACTACATTCGATCTTCTTAATCACATTCCATATCTACTAAACAACATCGAATACTTAAGTGTGTCTCCCTACGGTTCGTGAATTATGCAGACATGACCGAGACTCTTCTCTGATCAATAACCAATAGAGGAATCTGGAAATTCATATGGTTCCCACATATTTCTACGATTACTCTGAGATGGAATGAACCATTTACTACGATACCAATTTCCCTTTGTCTCGCAATATTTTACTTATCCGAGGTCTGATTGTCGGTATCTCTGCATAACTAGTTCAACCTCGTTACCGATAAGTACTATTTAATCGTTCCTATGATATGTGATCCCTTGTGAGCCAGTCACATGCTTGCAAGCTAATTGGATGACATTCCACCGAGAGGGCCCAGAGTATATCTATCCATCATATGGATGGACAAATCCCACTCTTGATCCATGTGCCTCGACACATACTTTCTGAACACTCAATGCCACCTTTATAACCACCCAGTTATGAAGTGGTGTTTGATGTCATCAAAGCATCCATCCGGTGATGGTGATTAGCATGATCTCATGGTCGAAGGAATTAGGTTACTATGTATTAGAAAGCTTATAACAAATGAGCTAATGAAACGACTTGATCTTTATGATACGACTTATCTATAGGAGTATATCCATCACACCATTCTCCTAATGATATGATCTTGTTTTTTATAACATTGAGATGTTTATGATTATGAAACCATGATCATCTATCAACCAGCAAGCTAGTAGTATAAAGAAGCTTTACTAGGGACTCTAATAAGTTTACAAATCACACAAGTATTAATGTTTCTGGTTAATACAATTATAGCATGAATGTAAACGTTTATCATAAACACAAAGATATAATAATAACTAATTTTATTATTGCCTCTAGGGCATATCTCCAATAGTCTCCCACTTGCACTAGAGTCAACTAATCTAGATTACATGGTAATATACCGAACACCCATGGCGGTTTGGTGTTGGTCATGTTTTGCCCTCGAGAGAGGTTTAGTCAACGGATCCGCCACATTCAGATATGTGTGTACTTTGCAAATCTTTATGTCACCTTCTTGGACATGCTCTCGAATAGCGTGAAAATGCAGCTTGATATGCTTCAGCTTCTTGTGTGACCTTGGTTCTTGCCCATTGGCTATGGAGCCCATGTTATCATAGTAGGTAGACATTGGGTCCAGCGCACTGGGAACCACACCGAGCTTTGTAATGAACTCCTTCATCCATATCGCCTCTTGTGAAGCCTCCGAAGCAGCTATGTACTCCGATTCAGTTGAAGATCTCGCCATAACACTTTGCGTTGCATTCCTCTAGCTCATTGCTGCACCATTCAAAGTAAATACGTATCCAGATTGAGATTTAGAATCATCTGGATCGGTGTTCCTACTAGCATCGGTGTAACCATTAACAACGAGTTGTTCATCACCTCCATAAGAAAGAACCATATCCTTAGTTCTTCTCAAGTACTTAAGGATGTTTTGACCGCTGTCCAATGATCCCCCCGGATCACTTTGATATCTGCTAGATAAACTAACATCATATGCAAATCGGGTCTAGTACATAGTATGGCATACATGATAGATCCTATGGCTGAGGCATAGGTAGTCTTACTCATCCTCTCTCTATCTTCTGCCGTAGAAGGACTTTGAGTTTTACTCAAGGTCGTATTGGGCAACATGGGCAAGAACCCTTTCTTGCTATCTTCCATTCCAAACCTCTTTATAACTTTGTCCAAATATGTACTCCATGACAATGATATTAGGCGTCTTGATCTATCTCTATAAATCTTTATGCCTAATATATAAGCAGCTTCGCCAAGATCCTTCATTGAAAAACTATTATTAGAATAATCTTTGACACTTTTAAGAAGATCTATATCATTCCCAATCAACAATATGGCATCCACATATAGTACTAGGAATGCTACAGAGCTCCCACTCACTTTCTTGTAAATACAAGCTTCTCCATAAGTTTGTATAAAACCAAAACTTTTTGATTACCATATCAAAATGTTGATTCAAACTTTGGGATGCTTGCTTCAATCCATAAATGGACCGTTGAAGTTTGCATACCTTGTTAGCATCTTTAGGATCGACAAACCCTTTGGGTTGTACCATATAAAACTCTTCATCAATGTCTCCATTGAGGAACACCGTTTTGACATCCATCTGCCATATCTCATAATCATAATATGCAGCGATTGCTAACAAAATCCTCACAGACTTTAGCTTCGCTACCGGTGAGAAAGTCTCATCGTAGTCAACTCCTTGAATTTGTCGAAACCCTTTTGCGACAAGTTGAGCTTTATAGATGGTAATATTACCATCAACATCTGTTTTCTTCTTGAAAATCCATTTGTTCTCGACTGCCTTCCGGCCATCCGGTAAGTCCACCAAAGTCCATACTTGGTTTTCGTACATGGATCCAATCTCGGATTTCATGGCTTCTTGCCATTTATTGGAATCTGGGATCATCATCGCTTCCTCATATGTCGCAGGATCATCGGTGTCGTCCACCACCATGACACTCATAACGGGATCATACCAATCAGGAGTGGTATGAGTTCTCGTCGACCTACGAGGTTCTGTAGAAACTTCGACCGAAGTTTCATGATCATTATCATTAGCTTCCTCTCTTATTGGAGTAGGCGCCACATGAACTTCTTCTGGTGATGCGCTACTCTCAAATCCGAGAGAAGGTTCGACAACCTCGTCGAGTTCTACTTTCCTTCCATTCACTTCTTTCGAGAGAAACTCCTTCTCTAGAAAGGATCCATCTTGGAAACGAAGATTTTGCCTTCGGATCTATGGTAGAAGATATACCCATTAGTTTCCTTCGGGTATCCTATGAAGACGCATTTTTCCTCTTTGGGTTCAAGCTTGTCGAGCTGTCACTTCTTTACATAAGCTTTGCAACCCCAAACTTTAAGGAACGACAATTTAGGTTTCTTCCCAAACCATAATTTATACGGTGTCATTTAAATGGATTTAGATGGTGCCCTATTTAAAGAGAATGCGGCTGTTTCTAATGCATAACCCCAAAATGACAAATGTAAATCTGTAAGTGACATCATAGAACGAACCATATCTAAGAGAGTTCGATTACGAAGTTCGGACACACCATTATGTTGTGGTGTTACCGGCAGTGTCAATTGTGAAAGTATTCCACATTTCTTTAAATTCCCGCCAAACTCGTAACTTAGATATTCACCTCCACGATCAGATCGTAGAAACTTAATCTTCTTGTTACGTTGATTCTCCACTTCACTTTGAAATTCCTTAAACTTCTTGAAAGTTTCGGACTTATGTTTCATGAAATAGATATACCCATATCTAATCAAGTCATCTATGAAAGTAAGAACATAACGATAACCACCGCGTGATGCTACACTCATTGGGCCACACACATTGGTATGTATGATTCCCAACAAGTCCGTAGCTCGCTCCATCATACCAGAAAATGGAGTCTAAGTCACTTTACCCATTAGACATGCTTCGCATCTTTCAAGTGATTCGAAATCAAGTGATTCAAGAAGTCCAACAGAATGGAGTTTCTTCATACGCTTCACTCCGATATGACCAAGACGACAGTGCCACATATAGGTTGAGTTGTCGCTTAATTTCAAACGATTAGCTTCAATGTTATTAACATGTGTATTACTACAATAGAGATCCAATAATAATATACCATATATCAAGGGTGCATGTGCATAAAACATATTACTCATATAAATTGAAAAACCATTATTCTCGGACTTAAACAAGTAACCGTCTCGCAATAAACATGATCCAGATATGATGTTCATCCTCAACGCATGCACCAAATAACAATTATTTAAGTATAAAACTAATCCCGATGGTAGATGAAGAGGTAGCGTGCCGACCGCGATCACATCAACCTTTTATCCATTTCCAACACGCATCATCACCTCGTTTTTCGCTAGTTTCCATCTATTCCGGAGCACCTGTTTCGAGTTACAAATATGAGAAACCGAACCAGTATCAAATACCTAGGCACTACTATGACTACTAGTAAGATACACATCAATAACATGTATATCAGATATACCTTTCTTCTTGATGTTGTCTTTCTTTAGATTTGACAAGTCCTTAGGGAAATTTCACTTCTAGTGACCTTCTTCCTTGTAGTAAAAGCACTCAGTATCAGGCTTAGGCCTAGCCTTGGTCTTCTTCGCCGCCACGGTAGCTTTCTTACCTCCCTTCTTGAAGTTTCCCTTTTTCTTAGGCTTGCCTTGCTTCTTGAAATTGGTGGTCTTATTGACCATCAACACTTGGTGCTCTTTCTTGATCTCCACTTTCGCAGACTTCAACATAGAGAAGAGTTCTGGCAACATCTTATCCATGCGCTACATGTTGTAGTTCATCACAAAGTTCTTGTAACTTGGTGGTAGTGATTGTAGGACACGGTGAATCCCCAAAGCATTAGGAATTATTATTCCCAAGCTCTGGAGCTTATTGGCGTGCCCAGACATCTTAAGCACCTGCTCACTGACATAGCTGCTGTCCTCCATCTTGCAGTTAAAGAACTTTTCAGAAGCTTCATAACTCTCAACTGCCGCGTGATCCTCCAATATCATTTTGAGTTCACGGACAATGTCATGTGGTTCAAAGTTCTCAAACCTCTTTTGAAGCTCCGATTCCAAACCATACAAGATAGCACACTGAACCGTGGAGTACTGATTCTTCTGAGTACGGAAAACATTTTTCTCATCATCGGTAGCATCTTCTGCAGGTGAGTCACCTAGCGGTGCATCCAGTACATCGGCCAACTGACCTGCATTGAGGAACAATCCTCAAATTGCGGAACCAATCATGAAGTTGCTTCCATTGTTTTTCAACTTCTCTTTCTCTAGGAACGCATTAAAATAGTTTAGACTAAGTTTATGACGAATTGAGTTCTTATTAATATTTAAATTAACCTTGGTGAACTCCCACTCAAAAAAACATCCCTCACATTATTTTAGTGATCACACGAACCAAATCCACTACATCAAAACCGATCATCACAAGAGATGATGTAGTTTCAAAGGCGAACAATCAACATGTTCATCATATCTACTATATGACTCATGCTTTACCTTTTGGTGATCCGTGTTTCGAGACCATGTTTGTATATGCTAGGCTCGTCAAGATGAAACCTTAGTTTCCGCTGGCTTGCTCCCGTTGTATACACTCGCAGAATCTAACACACCTGATCGTCACGTGGTGCTTCGAAACAACGAGTCTTGGAAACGGTGCCTACTAAGGACGAACACTTTATAACTTGATATTTTTGTTAGAGGGATCATCTTATAATGCTACCGTCTTGAACTAAGCAATACAAGATGCATAAAAGGATTAACATCATATGCAATTCAAAATATGTGATATGATATGGCCTTTCTTCTTGTGCTTCGGATCTCCATCTTCAAGCACGAACATGATCTCCATCATCACCGGCGTGGCGTCAAGGTCAATGGCACCGCTCCATGATTGTCGTCCACTAGCATCAACTATTACAACTACTTTGAATAATAGACACGCAGGTCTTAATGAAATTAAAAGACAACCATAAGGCTCTTGTCGGTTGCCAACTTATAATAAGGAACATTGCATACATCATATATAATCACAAGCATGGCCATAACACATCACAACACACCCCCCCGCAAAAAAAATTTAGACGCCTCTAATTTTCTTTGCATATTTTACGTGGTTTGGGGCTTTCAATAAGTACCGTTCTAACTTACAAACAAGAACCACAACGTTGATGCTTGAACGATCAAGTGCATGTTGTAAATTTAATCTTTACTATGATGGGAGAGACACACCCGGAAAGCCACTTATGCAATACAAGTTGCATGTTGAGCATGGAGCAAGTCTCATGAACGATGTCATGTAAGGTTAGCCTAGGCCGCTTCATCCCACCATACTGCAAGATGCAAAGTACAGAAAAAGAAATTGATAATAAAAGCACCACCGCCCATAATGACCATTGTGTTCTACTCGTGCAACAGATCTACATATAGACACGAATCTGATACCACTATAGGGGTTCATAGCATGGAAAACAAAAAAATTCTACCGCATGAACACACACAAGCCAAGATCTATCTACTAGATTGTAGCAACGAGTCGATTAGAGTACTCACCCTTAAAGATTCCAAAGAGTTTAACGAGAGCAGATTCTCGTGGGTGATGTAGTCGTTCACTTGCTGATCTCAAGATCGCGTAGAAGATCCTTTCGACAGGGCTCCCGCAGTCGGTCACACGTTCGGTACTCGATAAATACCTTCCTCTCCCTTGTTCCAACAGGCAATAGAGGTTGTAGTTCTATCCTCGCGATTCTGGCAGCACAACGGAGTGGTGTCGAAGTTAGAGGGGAAATCCCGTAGGGCTTCTCCTTAAGCCGGAGTGGGTTATGGTGGAGTAGTAGGGTTCCTCGGTGTCTAGGGCTTAGAAGCCGGAGAGGAGGTGGTGGGGCCGACGGCGACTAGAGCGGCAATGGCGATCTGTCAGTGGCACTAGGCTGCAACGCGGTGGCAGCGCAGCGTTGGCTTGGGGGGGCTTGGGTTTGTTTTGGTCTTGGGGGAACCCCCTCCCCTCTATTTATGAGAGGGAGGGGAAGCTAGGGGAGGGGAGTTTGAATCCTTCCCCAACTCCCTATCCTCCTTGGCGCGTGGTGGAGGGAGGGGAGGTTTCCTCTCCTCTCCTCCCTCCACCAGGAAACATTGTCCCAGTTTGACTTTTCAAACTTGTCTTTTGACTTTCAGTTTTCGAGTTTAATTTATTTCTTTCAAATGCCTAGCCAAGTGAACTAGGACATGATGCAATCATTACACTTAGTCATGCCACATTCATGTACCCTTACCCTTTCGGTCCGGTGAACCTTCTAGACCCTTCTAGATCATTCCGGTGAAAACACTGGAATCATTCCTGAACTCCGAAATTGGACTTTCCTTATATTAATCTTATTCTACGGACCATTTCGGATCTCCTCGTGATATCTCAGATCCCATACTAGACTCCGAACAACATTCGGTCTTCTTACTCACATTCCATAGCTACTAAACAACATTGAATCCTTATGTGTGTCTCCCTACGGTTCGTGAATTATGTTGACATGACCGAGACTCTTCTCCGATCAATAACCAATAGGGGAATCTGGAAATTCATATGGTTCCCACATATTTCTACGATTACTTTGCGATCGAATGAACCATTTACATATGATACCAATTGCCCTTTGTCTCGCGATATTTTACTTATCCGAGGTCTGATCGTCGGTATCTCTGCATACCTAGTTCAACCTGGTTACCGATAAGTACTATTTAATCGTTCCTATGATATGTGATCCCTTGTGAGCCAGTCACATGCTTGCAAGCTAATTGGATGACATTCCACCGAGAGAGCCCAGATTATATCTATCCATCATATGGATGGACAAATCCCACTCTTGATCCATGTGCCTCAAGACACACTTTTTGAACACTCAATGCCACCTTTATAACCACCCAGTTACGAAAAGGTGTTTGATGTCATCAAAGCATCCATCCGGTGATGGTGATTAGCATGATCTCATGGTCGAAGGAATTAGGTTACTATGTATTAGAAAGCTTATAGCAAACGAACTAATGAAATGACTTGATCTTTATGCTACGACTTATCTATAGGAGTATATCCATCACACCATTCTCCTAATGATATGATATTGTTGTTAATAACATCTCAATATTTATGATCAGGAAACCATGATCATATATCAAACAACAAACTAGTATTATAAAGAGGCTTTACTCAGGACTCTAATAAGTTTACAAATCACACAAGTATTAATGTTTATGGTTAATATAATTATAGCATGAATGTAAACATTTATCATAAACATAAATATATAATAATAACTACTTTTATTATTGCCTCTAGGGCATATCTCCAACAGAATACTCGTGTGGTGGGTGAGGATCAAAGCCCTTATGTTGGTTCCCACTCCATACCCCCTCCAGAGATGAGGTTTCTTTGAATTGTGGTGTCTCTAAGTGTTAGATCTGAGATCCAGGGGTGAAGTATTTGACAAAGCGGCTTCAACGCAACATCATACGGGCGCACGGTATGGGTAGGCTCTAGCCATACCTATGCTTGTTAAAACCTCTATTTCTTCTCTTTGTGAAGGCTTTGTTTTGCCTTCTCCCCAGGTGGATAATTGTTTGGAAGGCTTTAATGGCCTTCAATTAGCATATTTATATCCATGAATGACTTCTCCAGTTGATTGGCTCATCACACCTTTAATTCTGGGATAGCGATTAAACAAGCATAAAATATGCACGCAAGAGTGGTAAAATATCAAAATACTATCATTATTTATGCAAAAAACAGAATGTAAACATGATAAAAAATGCACCCATCACATCGCCTCTCTCTTTCTCTTTGAGGGTGTCCGTAGCCATCCCTAGTTTGTCCACAGTGGCACCCCCATTTCCCTTCCCGCCAAACTCGCGTGGTCGCCACATCGTCCTACTCCCTCATCCAGGAGATCCCACCAATCCGCATCATGGACGCCCACTACACGACCTCGTCAACCTCCAAGGACCACGTGGTGCATCTACTCCGTCACCGACTACTACACGTCACCGTCCCTGCCACAGGCTCTCCCTCATGGATGTCCTAGCGCCAGGATCGCTATACCTCATCTTGCTATGGCCATGTCTCTGTTCTGCATGCCCACACGCCATGTGTTCTCTGTTGCCTATCTGCCTGTGTGCACGGGTCCCTATCAGCGACTCAAGCCTGCCCCATGTCTGGCTGCCTTCCGCGTCGAATCATGCGTGAGACGTTTAGAATACATGAGCGATTTGACCGAGGGAGGGGACTATGAGTGATTCTTTCTTGACCCTTATTTTCACTTAAGCATGGTACACTGCATGTTTTATGATTTAATGGGAGAGCAAATCTGTCCAAAAATGTCTAGACAAAGAACCACGAACTTAAATCAAGGAATTAAATAGTCCTCCATGATGAAACGAATGTCACAAAATTATCAAAAATGAGATATATTTATCTATATAATAAATAGTGTCTAGATACATCCAAATTTAGATAAATCTGTGACATCCATTTGAGGATAGTATACCCAACCAATTAGAGCATGTCCACCGAGCTGACCCAACCCGTCCTAGCGCGTCTGAACTCGTCAGAGCGGACTGGAAGACAGCTGCGCGGCGGCCCAGCGGGCGACCCATCCATGCACCAAATTTGGGCCTCAGTTGGATCGGCTCGGATAGCGCGCTTGTCCTTGTGTGTCCTCCCTTTACCTTTGGCGGTCCCTCCCACCAGTGGAACACAAATCACTCCACTTATCCTTCAAAAACTCTCTCCAAATTTCCACTGGCGGGAACGGGAGGGAAGGCGATGGATCCCGCCGCCATGGATGATGTTGTGCCCTTTGTCGTTCCCACCACCAAGAAGCTTGGCAAGGACCCGACGGCGGAGGAGCAGAAAGTTGAGTAGGACAAGCGCACTGGCCGGCGGGTAGCAGTGAGAGATCGACTTGTTGTTTCCGAGATCGAGAAGGAGCGTCTGGAGGAGACCGAGCACTTCCTCGCCACGCAGAACAGGGTCAACACCAACAAGCTGGCAATGAATGCCGCCAAGCACGCCGTCAACATGATGAAGCAGGAGGCACTGGCCGCCTCTTTCAGTGGCACCGTCGCTTTCGACGACGTCGTCGCTCTTCCCGGCCTGGACGTGTCCGACACATACTCTACTAGCTCCGTCAATTCCACGCCTAGAGGCCGACCACCATGTCATCCCAGGACGCCAGGCCCGCACATGCCCTTGCTCTCTCGGTTCCTCCACCCCCACCCCCACCCCCACGGTGTTGTTCGAGGCGGGAGAGCTCGCCATCAACCTGAATCACACTCCAACGACCGCGAACGCAACCCCGAAGGCGTCGAAGAAGTGGCGGTCCATCTTAGTCACGGACATGCCAGAGCCAGTCAACCTGTGCGGCGAAATGTGCGACGAGCCGCCGACCGACACGGTATGGTCGTGACATTTCTTTGGCATTGCCAGTACACTGCTCCCGCCGCTTTATGATGGCCAAATTGGGTGTACGATTTCATGGCCAATGATGTCTAGGACTCCATGCATGGCATGATCAACGAGGGTGGCGACGGCTCTGCCAATGATGGAGAGATGCAGCAAGAGACCCAGCAATATTCCTACAACATTGCAGATGAGTCATTGTTTGGAAACAATGGCACTTCCATGGGCGAAGGGGTCATGACCACGTTGTTGGCTGTTTCACTTGCGACGTCACTTGTCAACATTAACAAGTTGAGCCAATAAACCTTGAGATACACCGCCGACGAGGGCAAGATCCTATGCATGGCATGGATGGAGATTTCACAAGATCCACTATGCGGCGCCGAGCAAAAGGGATTTTCCTATTGAAAAAGGTGGGCAAATTCTTTCATGAGCATAGGAAATTCAGGAAGGACACCTTCTATAGAGATCAAAGTGATCTCTCCCTCTCCAAGCGTTGGGGAATCGTCCATGCCGGGTATAGCAAGTTCCAAGGCTCGTACGAGATGGTGATGAAAAGGAAAATAAGCGGCATGATGTTAGTTGACATGGTAAAACCTCTTCCTCTCTTTGTCGATGTCTTGCATATGCATTGAGCCATTGTTGGCATCCATATGTGTAGGTCATGAAAGCAATTGAACACTTTAAGAAGGTGAATGATAACAAGGCATTCACGTGCTGCCATTGTTGTACGTTGATCAAGGACTGCAAAAAATGGGAGACTAGCTATGCCCTTTGAAAAGAAATGAACAACAAGAAGAAGAGCAAGAGCAATGCTTCGACGGGCGGTGTTGTCAACCTAGACGACGCGAAGGCTTTGTCAACCCTGCAAGCGACGGGACTCCTGCCCGTGCCCGCTGGCCTGGAGGCCACAAGGCTACGAAGGCCGATATCGCACGCAAGGCTGGTTCCTTGGCATTTCAGGAGATCTTGAGAAAGATCCTAGAGAAGAAGGAAGAGTCCATCGCCGAGAGGGAAGAGAGGTGGCGCAAAGAGAAAGAGGCCATCTCCAAGACCTTTGGCGAGCTCCAGACGAGTTCTATCGAGGTGGAGGAGGCCAACGCCAAGGCTAGGCTAATGGATATCGAGGCCAAGACAAAGGCGAAGGAGGCCGAAGCCAAGGCTAAGGAGGCTGAGGCTAAGTCTAGGGTGGTGGAGGCAGAGGCGAAGGTCAAGGAGGCCGATGCCAAGATCATGGCCAAGAAGAATGCCATCATGCTCACCGACCTAGATACCATCACCGACCCCGATCGCATGGCTTGGGGCGTGAGGAGGCAGCATACCATCCGGCTCACGATGCTTAAACGGCTATGGAGACAGTGAATGCAACTTTTGGGGCAAACAAGCTGTCATTTTTGGACATTGTGCATGATATTGCCCCTTTTTACACATTTCAGACTCATTGACCACTTGTTGGCGATGCCCAAAGAGCGATGGCACATGTATGCCATATTATTTGATATTCAATGTGTGTGTTATTTGCTTTCAATTTGAGTGTTTCAACTGATTGGCAAAGTCTTAGCCAGCGACGCCAGGCGGACAGATGAGTTGCACCGCTGAGCGTGGCTGGTCGGATAGGCCGGATCACGACCCAAAAACGACCACTATCTGATCCAAACATATAGAAACGAACCGCTTCAATCGATCCGTTTCGGACAACCCTGTGGAGACGCCCTTTATCCACCCGTCGCTGTAAAGAAAAGGACTTTGCTATCCGGCAACCATTCTAGAATTAGCAAATTTTGGCTGGCGTTTCGACCGGGAAAATGCTGGTCGCATGCACGTGCATATGTGACAAAGTCAATCAATCTGGATGCTAATTAGAACCAAAGTCCACTACTAATGGATGACATGCAAATACAAACAAAATTGCTGATGTCAGAAGAATTAAATGAGAAATTCAAAAAGTTAAAAGTTTTTTAGATCAAACCGTTTATCGGATTTAAAATCCGTTTTCACCGTTGAGCTAGTCGCGACGAGAGCTTCGAAACTAGATCTCATCTTGATATGTTTCGATGAAAAAAAATTCGGACCTAAAAGTTATCCACCCCTAACATGTAAGTTATCCAGGCCATACTACGGAAGTTACCCAGCCAATAACATATAAGTTATCCACCACAAAAAAAGTTACCCATATATAGAATATAAAAGTTATTCTAGTAGCTCGGCTTTATCGTCGATCGCCGTTTTTACGAGCATACGGGCTACTAAACCTCGAAAGACTACTACATCAAACATCAACCATAATTTGTTTAAAGGAACTAAATCTAAGTTACTTTTAAATACGATATAATAAATAAGTCTTATATCCTACACACCCATCGTTTTAAGTCATAGTGAACAAACGTAACGCGTAACCAGTAGTCTAGCGTGGCATGTGGGTGATGAAGCCTCGAAAGGTGTTAGGGTACCAAGACTTTATCATCGTAGCATCGATGATGATGAAGTATCAATACCTAACACCTAGGCTACCGCATTTCAATTAAACAAGTTTATACCATACATTTAAGTAACTAAACTAAAATTTATGGGACAACCGAGCTTTCATGAGACAATTTTTTTTCAAAAGTTACCCATATTAGAAATGCGAGAACATTTCCACCCAATTTATTTATATGGTGGATAACTTATATGTATTAGGATGGATAACTTAAATATTATGACATGGATAAGTCATGTATTTAGGGGTGGGTAACACGACTTTATTTGCCTAAAAGTTATCCACCAGTAATACGAGAGTTATCCAGACTTCAATATGTTAACCACTAAATAATACGTAAGTTATTCACCACTATAAAAGTTATCCACAGATAAAATATAAAACTTATTCTAACGACTTGGCTTTGTCCCTCGTTGCCGCTCATGCGACGTACACGCGACTCAACCTCGAAAAACTACCGTGTTAAACATCAAGCATAATTTGCTAATAAATTAAATCTAAGTTTTTTTTCATATACAATACCATCCTAAGTCGTACTAAACAAATGTAATGTACAACTAGTAGTCTAGCTGTCCAGCTTCATCGTTCGTCACTGTTACCGTGGCATACGGATGATGAAGCAGCGGTGACGGACAATAAAATCTCAAAGGATGTTAGGGTACCGGGTCTTCATCGCTTGTCTATGCTAACACATTAACAACAGTAAAGTCTCGGTACCCTAACATTTAGGCTATCACGTTTTAATTAACCTTACTCAACACATATACGAGAACGTCTCTACCCAACACATTTATATGGTGGATAACTTATGTGTTACAGGATGGATAACTTATATATTATGACATGGATAACTCATGTGTTAGGGGTGGGTAACTGTTTGGTCCGAAAAAAATTCATCGAAACATATCAACATAGGATCTAGTTTAAAAGATCTCATTACTAATAGTCCAACGGTGAAAACGGATCCTAAATCGAACAAACGGTGATATTTTAATTTTTTAGTTTGATTCTAAACTAATTGTCAACGTGCGTTCACACCTCCCGCCACAACTCCCGCGAGGTTTAGAAAACCAGCGACCGGTCTGAACATAGATTTACCCAAAGAAAATGTCCCTTTCCCCACGGATTATTCCGTTACACACACGTTGTGCCCAACCAATTACTCTTCCCGTTGCTGTGATCAAGTCAAGCTTGTATATATAGCCCCGACTGTCCTCCCGTTGTTACACACACGTTGTACCCCAACTGAACCAACTCATTGACGGCAAGGGTCACTTGCAGTCGATCGCCATGAGCAGAGGAGGGTTCGCCGCCGCCGACCGCGCACACGGCTATGGGGGCGGCAGCGTGACGATCTCCGTCGTGGTCACCTGCCTCATGGCCGCCTCCTGTGGCCTCATCTTCGGCTACGACATTGGCGTTTCAGGTGAGAACGTAGTGCTTGCGTTTATTCATCACGAACACCTTCCATCCTCAGTTAGCTCGAGGCGTGAGAGCAGCTGAAGCCATGTATATTTTCTCTGTTGGTTTTTCAGTCCTACTGCTACTCTTATGCTTCCAGTTAATGCAACAACAGCCAAGAAAGTCCCCACAAATAATACTACTTTCTGAAAATTAGTTAATTTAGGCTTTATCTTTTTTGCGGAGATTTTTCTTTGCAGAGAAATAACTGCTCTATCAGGATTAAATCTAGCTCCTCCGTCAGTCTATCAGGTTCCAATGAGCAGTTTCATCATTTTCAGGCTGCTGATAATAAATGAATAAAGACTGACTAGGATAATATACAGGCATACAGCTATCTTTACGGGTGCAAGGATTTTGTAGAAATATTAGATGGCACGCACTTCAATGTTCAATACGAAGATATTATAGCTGACTAACCGCATATGCACATGGATCAGTGTTGATTTTAAATCCTACGGTTCCAAGCGCCGCTTGTCTATCTTTTTTTGAAAATTTCACTGATTGATAATAATTCTCATCTATAATACTTCCTGGGTTTCTTTCTATAGTGTCTATAGTTTTTGGTATGCAAATTAAAGAATACATGTGAAGAGAAAATTACAACAATTTTGGACGGGAATACTCTTGGCTAATTGGCGAAATAACATAGAGGAGTTTGCATTAGATAAGAAAACATAATTAAATACCATAAAAAATGTTCAGACAAGTTGTATAACATAATATACCGTATATTCTAGATTTTTCCTCAAAAAACTATAGGTACTATAGAAAGAAACATATGAATTTATAAATAAATCCATGAACCACATAGCGACGACTAGATACTAGAACAAGCCAAAGATGCGCAGCCGTCCTCGCGCCTCTATCATGGGAGCCAAACAAAACTTATTATAGTGAGCTTGTTGTAATAAACATAAGGGAAGTCGCATATGGAGGTTCAAAAGGACTAGCCTCGCCATCTTGAAAAGACAATAAAAACAACCTAAGTAAAGAACAAAAACTCTCCCGCCGACAAGGAGGTGTGGTTCACCACCTCTAAAACCCCAAGGAGACCATAGGCAGAGCGAACCGACAGCATCCCGGCGAGAGCAACGTAAGCTTAGATTTTAACAATCGCCGCCCCTTTCTCCTAACTGCTCATGCACCGGCTCGGTTAAGCTTCATGAATATTTTTTTGGGGAAAGCTTCATGAAACTTTGTCGCTTGTTTGTCTAGCAATCTCCCTAGCAACCATTTAATAAAGGCGTTCGGGAAAAAATCAACTTTGACCCAATGCTTACAAAAGAGCTCATATAATGTTAAGATTTCCATTGCGTGTACCGTTCCATATGATGTAACGTAGGCGGAAAGCCCATTTTTGACTTTCGAGTTCCAGTGCTCCCTGCATATTAAAAGAAATTAAAACTATATTTACAAGTTCCAAACAAATATGAAACAAAATCTTGAAAGTAGTTAACGATGTATCCCACCAACGTGCAAAATCTTAATTCAAAATGTTTTGTATTCTGAGCTACAAAAAAAATGACAAAGTTCTTTTTTAATTTGAAATCACTATACTTAGATCTATAGTTTTGTTATTTTTTTGTAGCTCAAAATACATATTATTTCCGGTTGATATTTTGCACAGTTTTGGTATGCAATACTGGCTACATCGCGATTTATTTTTAGAATTTTTTGGAACATGGAAATAGGATTTTGCATGTGCATCAAATCTCCACTCGTAACATAGGACACACATAAATTTAACTTTGGCCCAATACTGAAATAAAACAAAGCTACTAAAGCGTGGATTGGCTGCTGCGTATCAAATTTTGACCCAAAACATAAAATCAGACACACATGCACTAAGCATGATCTCCCTGTCAGTTCAGAGAGGTAGAAAGCAGAGGCCAGATAGTCGTTATCGGGAGATCAAATAAAGAGAGAACAGGATAAACTTGCGGTCTGAATTTTCGCCAGGGATAGAAATCACAGAATCTTCTTCTACAGATGGTTTCGACGATTGTTTTTTCACCGTGATATATATATATCTATATAGACGCGGATTTGCTAAACACAGGCGTAGCTACGCATAGGCTTAGGACCGTTGGATAAAGAGATCACATGCAATGCTAGTTTAGATGGTAGTGGCTGGCTCTTGAAAGGAGTATCGGTTTCTAACGGCGTTTGCACCACCGCGTGTGTACATGCATGCAATGCCTAGGGGCTCGTGCAAACCCTAAATTTTTAGCTCGCTGTTTAGCAAAGAAACTTTTAGCATCTAAAATGGAATGATAAGTAAACAAGGCTTAAAATGAGTTCTGCATGCAAATGTTTCCTGCTATGCATCACGTGACTCTTAGCATCTAAAATGGAAAGATAAAGTGAACAAGGCTTAAAATGAGTTCTGCATGCAAACGTTTCAGGGTTAGGGTTTACCGCATGTTGTTCGTTAGGGTTTGCCTCACCTAAACGAAATTAGATAAGCTTTGTTTTGCTAGGGCTTGATGAATGCATGCAAAGGAACATTAACGGCGTTACTACTGAGACAAATCCTGGGTCTGGATACATGTGCTCCCTATATCAAAAAGGGAGAGAATCAACGGTGGATAGGCCATGCACAACTATGCATGTGTTTAGCAGGCTATTTCCCATATTATATATATATATATGTGTGTGTGTGTGTGTGTGTGTGTGTGTGTGTGTGTGTGTGTGTGTGTGTGTGTGGGCTTGAAGTAGTTATAAAATCTTAGACCAGAATGAAAGCTGAGAGGAAATGACATCCAGCAACTAGGCACGACAGGAATCCATGTGTTTTGATCGCCCTCCCTTCCCCTACCTTCATGCTAGCTGAGAATCCAGCCTGGCCCTGTAGATCCTGGCCCCTACAGATCCTTAACACAATTAGCAATGGGAGACAAGACAGTGAGATAACGGCGTATCCATTACTATCATGTGTGGTTTGGATTCTTTGCAACCTAGTCAATACAAGCCCTCTCCATACGTACCAACAGTGGCATCCACTAGCTAAGCATTATGTACAGATACAGTTAGGGTCTAATCCGCAATGTTCCAACTACACAGTGGTAAGGTTCTGGCCGAAAGCAAAAGTAAACCCCCACTGACACTGATGAGTGAGCTAGCTAAATTGGCTCATAACCTGCACGACGAAGTAAAGTGTGCAGGGCAGGACAACAAGATAGCAATTGAGGGGTCGTCGATCACAGAGCTGCCTGGAAACATGACACAGGGTTTGTCAACTCTATCTATGTACGGCCCTCTCCGAGAACATTGTTTGGTGCTGTCAGATTGCCATCGCACCAGAGGCACTATTGATCGGTCATGATCGAGACATGACTATTACTCCTAGATGATGCTAACTGGGGCCAAATGAAAAGTGGGTAGAATAATGACCCCAATACGGATTATCTAAGGTACTCTTAGGTCCACCCTTAGGGCATTTCTAGGATAAACCTGCGTGGCCTCTTTAGCGGCACGATCCATCCAGACTAACGCTGGCCCAACACATCGGCGTATTAAATTTGGGTAATGTTTGCGTTGGTCCGGACAGAGCGTGGACCGCGGGCATGTCCTCCCACGCGTGCCACGTTATGCATATATTATATACATAGAAACCCTATTCAGCATCCAGGGTGCAGAATAGTTATTTTGCACCCAACATATTTTTACGTTGTTAGATTGAAAAAATTATATACGAATAATTATACATATGGCTCAACCGTGTTGGCGAACCGCGGACCGATGTGTCACGTCGCTGGGCGTGGTAGGCCGGACAGGCCAAAACACGACTCACCATGGTCTGACCTAAACAGATAGAAATGGACATTTTAGGTCTGTCTATGGAGATGCCCTTATGTCATTGTCGTGGCTAACAAGTCGATTAAGTATAGAACCGCAGGACGTTGAAAAAGGAATCGGAATATGCACATGTGCCAATGTTCTTGATTTTGCATAGTGGGGATGTCGCTATCAGTAGTATAATTTGTTGAG
Organism: Avena sativa; assembly: GCA_916181665.1. NCBI lineage: Eukaryota > Viridiplantae > Streptophyta > Magnoliopsida > Poales > Poaceae > Avena > Avena sativa. The sequence continues at coordinate 326,865,472 of OV702280.1, forward strand.
ATCTCGGTAGATATTGTGTATTTGTGTGGCGCCCATTTGCTTCAGCGCCAGTAGACTAGTCAGAAGTTGTACCTCGTTCGGCATCACAAAGATTTTGTAAAATGGATTTATCTTCACACGTGCAGCGTGCTACTGGCTACTGATGTGTGACGAATGATGATGGAATTATAGGCGGGGTGACGCAAATGCAGTCCTTCTTGGAGAAGTTCTTCCCAGAGGTGCTGACGGAGATGAAGGGCGCCAAACGCGACGCCTACTGCAAGTACGACAACCAGATGCTCACGGCATTCACGTCCTCGTTGTACATCGCCGGCATGCTGTCGTCGCTGGTGGCCAGCCGCGTGACCAGGAGGGCGGGCCGCCAGGCCGTCATGCTCACCGGCGGCATCCTGTTCCTCGCCGGCTCCGTTGTCAACGCCGCCGCTCTCAACATCACCATGCTCATCCTCGGCCGGATGCTGCTCGGCTTCGGCGTTGGGTTCACCGCGCAGGTCTGTACTATTGTCCACCTATGTCGACTTCCACACCTTCAGTAGTTTTTCTTTTGAGAATTCTTCAGTGTCTGTTAGAGAGAAGCGCTACCTTATTGGGCCCAAGACATTGCAGTACTCGTACATGGGCCTAGTCTGTACTTATACAACAATGCCCATTTCAATTCAGTTCAAATATTTTGGTACAACCTCCGATTCTCTCGCGAAGTCGCGGTAACACATGGTTGACCACAGGCGGCTCCGTTGTATCTCGCCGAGACAGCGCCGGCGAAGTGGCGCGGCGCCTTCACCGCCGCCTACAACTTCTTCCTCGTCCTCGGCGCGCTGGCTGCGACCGTCACCAACTACTTCACCAACCGCATCCCGGGCTGGGGCTGGCGCGTCTCCCTCGGCCTCGCCGGCGTGCCGGCCACCATCGTCGTGCTGGGCGCTCTCTTCGTCCCGGACACCCCCAGCAGCCTCGTCATGCGCGGCCACCCCGACAGGGCACGAGCCTCGCTCCAGCGCATCCGGGGCGCGGACACCGACGTGAGCGACGAGTTCAAGGACATCGTCATCGCCGTCGAAGAGGCCCACCGGAACGATGAGGGCGCGTTCGAGCGGCTGCGCGGTAAGGGGTATCGGCACTACCTGGTGATGATGGTGGCCATCCCCACCTTCTTCGACCTCACCGGCATGATCGTCATCTCCGTTTTCTCGCCGGTGTTGTTCCGGACTGTCGGGTTCAACAGCCAGAAGGCCATCTTGGGCTCTGTCATACTCAGCCTCGTGAACTTGAGCTCCGTCACCGTGTCCACCTTTGTCGTGGACCGCGCTGGCCGCAGGTTCTTGTTCCTCATCGGCGGTTTCGCCATGATGCTCTGCCAGGTACGTAACCGAACATAAGGCACGGACTTGTTATGGTGGTGTAAGCACGAAGCGGAGAATTACGAACGGTTTCCGGGCCGAACTCGAATCGCGACCGTCCGTTTACAATCCGCCACACAGCCTATAGTTGACCGGGTGTCCCCCACGCCGTCGTATTCTCATTTTTTTGACGGTCGTATTCCCTCCCCCTTCTACCGCGGGTGGGCCTTGCTCCAGGAAGGACGAACCCGGCGGGCATCTCAGCTGTTAGCTCAACACCCTAGCCTAGAAGCCCTCCATATTAATTACTCCATATCTTCTCTCGTTCTTCTTCTTCCTGCCTCTTCTCTCCATCTCTCGGATTCATGCCATTATAGCCATAACTCCGTTCTGGTTGTGGATTTGGCCGGCTGATCATGTCTCCATGGTTCGGGTTCGAAGTTCCCAACCCAACAGACCATTCTCTCCTGCCAGATCTGGATCTGTCAATCCATGGCGACATTGAATCTCAGGTACGCTCCGTAATCCATCACCGCGCAAGATTCGCGTTAAACACGCTGGTAGTTATCGCACTGCAACCATTCTGCGGTTCGTACTGTCGATTTGCCCGCTCGGAACCGGCTGTATACCGGGCTTCCCCTTCATAATAGATACTAGGTTTTCAGGTTTTGGAACCCGATGTCCTTTCTTATCATATAGAAAACGCCAGCTTAACACGGTTCGTAATATCTCTGATGGTCGTTTATCTATAAAACTTATTTTCTGATTAAATCACTTATTTTCTGATTAATTCACTTCATTCTCTTGTTCTGTTTTACCGTATGAAATCGTCAGATTTGAATAGACCGTCTGTTAATTCCACGTGTTACCGATTGTTTCACAGATGATAGCTGTACAGATTTGATAAACCATTTAAACCGTATGTCTTATCTGTACACACCGATATATTCCTGTGGCCGTATGACATGCAGTGACAACCAAAGTCGCACGGTCTTCTGTCACCATATATAAAGCAGACATCACACATTCACCATATATTTTCTGATATATATATATATATATATATATATATATATATATATATGTGTGTGTGTGTGTGTGTGTGTGTGTGTGTGTGTGTGCATAGCACTCACTGTCGTCTGCGTCACCTAACATAATATTATGGTCAGATGGATTTTTTATAGCAAGAACACCTGTATCGATAATTCATAGTTGTATGTTAGCACCACAGACAATTATCCCATGGATGCTGTCCATGTAGATACGTGTACTCGTGTAAAAAAGGTTCTTATTAGGAGCATCCGTCTGTCAATAACTAATCACGACTTTTGTTCCACAGTTTTTTACTGGCATCCCAGCCTTTGTTGACCTACCTCAGGAGGCAGAAGACCCATCTTTCTTCGGCCCAGAGTTAAACACATACCATCGCTGTCTTCACGGTCATATACCGGAGAGGAAGGTGGCTTTTGACATGGCTGCAACCGGCCGTAGATTCATCGGCTGTCCTCGCAAGGTTAGTCACGCGTGTGGTTTTGTTGAACAATCTGATCCGTCACTCCGTCGGTAATAACAGTTTTTTCTCATCGATAGGGGAGACGGAGATGTCGGTTTGTCATATGGATTGACGAACCATGGAACCCTGTCCTTACCAGGGCTCTGATTAATCTCTGGAGCATGGCCGGACAGCGATCCACAGATTATCCCCTTAGAGACGGAGCACGCACTAGCAACGTCACAACCGACCATGGATCATCGGCCGAGGACATTGACAATGGAAACTCTATCCATCAGAATGCTATCGAGGAGCTGAATCCATACACCGCCACGCATTTCATGCCATCGGGATCTTTTTGGTTGCAGACAAACTTTGATGTGACCGCATTGAGCGCTGGTCTGACCCTTTGTATTGCTCTCGTATTAGCCGTGTTATGTATTTAGTGTTTAATCCCATAGGCATATTCTGCCAAAACAGCCGACTCTACATCATCTCCGAACATATGGAAAAACGTTGTCGTGCAATCCTGTTTGTCGCCTTCATATTGTTACATCTTCCCGTCTATTTACTCCAATTTATCGAATTGCAAAACGGGGCATCAGCTTCATAGAATGCCCTGGGGTTGTATATGGCTTTATATGACATCATAACAACTATTCGATATCATCAATTTAACTGTAGACTGATCCATAGCGCAAAACATTGCCATCCTCTATGCCACACAATTTCGCACACTTTAACTATCAATTATTCCATATCTCGGTCGCTACGGCGTAATTAGAGTTATGCGTCTACCGTTTAATGTATCAACATTCGCAGTAATGGCTGATGAACTGTTCAAAATATAACGAGGCACGTAGCAGCGCGCCGTCTGTTCCGTGATATAAGTTTCGCTCAGCAGTAATCCCTGTGTACATCTCGCAGCATTCTCCAGTAGCTCTCTCGGCATGTCAGTCTATTCTTGGCAAGACAGTCTATATATTAGGCAGGACGACGTGAAATCATAAAACGTACATTCGAAGCCGCAGTCCGATCATATATGTAGCAGCGCTCACGACCGGTGCTACACTAATATGCGTAGGTACACACATGATTATCATATAACATAAAGCGCCAAGGATAACACCAACAATCCATCTCTCCATACCACCACATGTCTAGGTTCCGAGCAGAGATCATCATATTACATATATATGTCCTAATTAAACGGGCAACATACGTCATGCCTGCCACAAGGTGTACAGGTTAATAGCAACAAAATACATGATTTCAAGGGTTATGCTCATTCCTTGGGGTTCATGATTCTGAAGTGTTGTGTGGAATGCCTTCACTTGCCGGTAGGCACAAGGCATTTCCTGAACTTCTCTGGAACATGGCCAATGTTCCCCTCTATCGAAAGCATCTCCACCAGCAAGATCCTTCTTGAGTCCAGCAATCCCTCGCCGTTCTGCAGGTCGTACGCATTCCAGTTAGTTAACGAACCAATACGGAGGAAAGACATAACCAGGATAGCTGACAAATGCGGGCTCACTGACGATAGAATCTGCCTCAAACGTGTCCCTGTCCAGTTCCTTGCGAAGTGCAGAGCGTATATCCCGTTGTCGCTGCTGTAAGCCATCAAACAATATATAACGAATACGATATCAGAACTATTAGTACCACACAGCAAGAAACGGGATCTTTGAAAACACGCGGTTAGAAACTAAATCACCTGTTGCAAGGTGATAGTGTCAATCCTCTAGGGAAATGGACTGGCCAATCCTTCATGTCTGGTTCCCACCCTTTGAAGAAAACCGCTATACACTGTCCTAGAGCTTGGTGCAGTTCTGAAGCAATGGCCCTGTGCCTTGCCTGTTTTTCCTTGTCCGACGATTCACCGTTGTTCATGGTTGGGTCGAGAACTGTTATCTGCTCCTCATGGAAATCCCATATGTATGTAGACCAGCTTGCTTCAAACCTAACTGGCAGGATGATCTGAACAGCAGTACTCACTTATTAACTGTCGCGATGGATCCAACCATGTGTATATGGCGTTTATATAAGTTAGGAATAGAATCATATATACCTCCGTGCAGAGATGGACATCGAATGTAACCAGATTGCCTCTAAACAGATCATATATATACCTGACGGTTGTAACTTTATCCCCCCTGAACACGTGGTTCTACAATGAAACAAATCATGCGTCAGGAAAATGTCGACTGATTACATATAGGCTCACGAGTAAACGTGGTATGCATCCTTACCGCAAAGTCCGCTTCCAGAAAAAGCCTCCAGCAGCCTTCCTTCTTCTCTGCAGCAAATGCGACGTCCAGCTGCTGGTATCTTCTCATAGCCAGGTTAACAAATTCAGTCTCTAGCGACCCCTTCTCGCGCAGCATGCTCTGTAGCAGTTCACCGTTGATCTCTATGTACTTGGGCTGAGAGCTGATTATCCAGTTGCTGTGTCAAATGAGAATAACATGAGATAGTTCATCTAATTGCGCAACAACATATTTGTCATCGTCAAATGATCTGTATATATGAAATACGCGATACACTTACTTTCTTAGGCTATCTCCTTTCTGCCTGAAGAACGCATTGTAGAACCTGGCGACACCAGAATGCGCTCTCAACGGCGGCTCATATCCAAGCACAAAAGGCGACTTGGCACAAGGTCCTGGTTTCACTCTCCTCCATGTAATAGGCTGAGCGCTTGGATTGTCATCACAATCAGTCAGGTTCAGGTTCAGAGTCAAGTTTTCCAACTCTTCCCTATAGTCAAGTTCTGAAGCGCCAACTTCGCGGTTGCGGGTGACTGGAGATTTTTCGGGCACCCCGCCGGATCCAACAGGTCGCGGCGAAGGGGTGAAGACTATCTCTAAGCCAGTCTGCGGTTCTGGAACGATACATTGGTAGAAACGATGTTAGGGAACAGTTTGCCGGAACTAGATTTAAATAGATAATTACGTATTTTAATCAAGTGCGTTGATAAAGTGATACATAGGAGCACAAGATCATTGAAACACAGATACGACAAAGTCTGAGTACACATGCCGTCATTAGCTCTATGGCATCAGAGCTTTGATATCCCAACACACCTATGTACAATACATTCTTTTACCACGGGTTACATGCAGTAGATGTGAACAGGTAAGAAGAGTACCTGGGTCGTCAGGGATATCAATCACATCTATGTCTCTCTCCCTCCCCGCATGCCTCATTCCTGAGATAGATAAAACTTAGAGTTAGTGGAGACCGTATCACCATCAGACATTACAATGAATGTTAGCTTCCGCCGAATAACTTAGTCCTACATAACAACGCTTGCCTTGAGAAGACGATGCGTCGCAAAACTCAGCCATCAAGTCTTTCTTCCGGAACGCACTATCTGAAACTTGGTATTGCTTGCTCGCCAGGACTTTCCCCCTTGTATGAGCCGATCCATGTGGAACTATTGACAGTGGCGTCTCCCTATGCTCCGGTGAAGACACATGGTTATCTTCGGACATAATGGCTCTCGGAAGAGCTGATCTCCTAAGGTTGCTGAACTCCACATCTGCCTTAGCACTACCCTTTTTTTGCAGATTTGGTGGCGAATGCTCATCTTCACTAAACAGCTCCATAGACGGCACCTCTAGGGTGTTGATAAGCATTCTCCGTCTCTTTGACTCGGGGTCCTCTTTATTTCCAGCAGCACGCTTAAGACTCCTTGTGCATGATGTCTTATTACTCTGCTCAAGATCCTCCCCGATAGCACTGATAAGGCTGTCGAGATTTTCACCAGCAGTATCTGAACCTTCCTTGTCTTGATAACCCAGGTCAGGACTCAGGTTTGACCTTTTTGGCGTGCTGCCGCGTGAAACACACCGCTTCACCTTTCTACGTTTACCCGAAGCACGGTCATCATGGCTGTCACCGGTCCTTTTCGTCTCACCTGTCCAGCAAACCACATGAGGGATTAACTCTTACAGACGAGCAAACTTCGAGATCGTAGGAACTACACATCCTGAGATAGGCGTAGATCTTAAGGACGTCAGTATACGTATTGCAAGCCAGTATACCTATGTTTATCATTGTAAGGTCGTTTGACTTGGCCGCAACATATGCAGCATACGTTGAGCCATCTGTGTTTGTATCAGCATCTACAGCTGGTCAGGAATAACGAAATATTTTTAAAGCTCTGGGCACACGTATGTTTTATATACATATTTTTTTTTATAAAAAAGGTGCCTCGCATCAGTTTATAGCATATCTCACCTCCCGTCTTGTGCTGACCCCCTGCCACGTCAGTTAATTCATCCCCGGTGTCTCCGTGTGACCCGAATCTTCCTGCCCAAACATTTTCTAAAATAAATCAGAGACGATTTAACTATCTATACAGAAATGCGGGATATAAACATTATGGCTTTACATTATACCTGAACCCCTACTACTGTTCCCGTCGCACGATGTCACACCATGCAAAACATTACCTACCGGACTTCCCGTTTCACCTCCTGCATATATCAACACAACAAAACAACAATCAACATCTGGTTGAAGTTGTTGGATCAGTTGTCTGACCCAATCAGCCTGTACTAGATCGCTGTTCACCCATGATATAGTATGGATTACCTCTGTCCTCATCTGCACTAAACCATTTATCTCCCCTTGGCTCATTCATACGGTATTTCATAGATTGCGCTCCATCGTCCCCGCGATCGTCTGCGTCGGCACGAATAAAGTGGTCATATCGATTCCATAGAGAGGATAATACCATATATTCCACCCTTACGCCAGGACCCCCCAAGGGGACGTTACATAAATGGGAGACTACCGTTTTCCTCTTACCAACCTTTGCGCCTTCTCCCCATAACATCCTTCACTCTGTTTATGTCGCTTATCATCGCAGAAGTTTCTGAAGATATTATCGAGTTAGTGTCTTCAACAAGAGAAGCCCATTCTTCCGCATGGAGACGGTTCATTTCATTTACTCTCGCTGAAGCCCTGTTTACTGCTTCCTGGCATCTGGATGAATATCTCGCCACCTTCTCCAGAAGCATAGCCGTTACCTGAACCACAGTAGCCATTAATATGCTCTCAATGGATATAAACGCGCTACTATCCATGATAAGAATTAAGAGGTTACCTTTTGAATCATTGGATCAGATGTACCAATTTCATCTGTTGCAAACGTCACGCCCCTGTGCCCCATATTGGAAATCCTGCTCCTTCCGTAGCAGACAGCAGCATCAGGCCTAGGCTGTTTACACACACGGTAGAGAGCTCAGTACATACCCCCCTTAAAAAATGTATTGTATAGCTAAACCATGGTAATCCACACCCCTTGAAGTGTACTTACCAGTAGCCTGCCGAATACATTGACTTCCGAGTTTCTACCGCTGACCTGGTCGGCACTGATTATGCTGTTAATAACCTTCTCGCTGTACACCTTCATTCTGGGTAGAACCCTATGTGGTAAATTGGCCGATCCTAGATCTAGGTTGTCGACGTAGAACACCTGCTACAATACGAAATTTACATTAGCGTGATTGATGTGTAACAATGGTTCTTCTGATGCACTGACTAGTGTGTCACAAATCCATCAGGGCATATGCAGGTTACGCTAACCTGCAAGCCATGGGTGCACCCGGATATGTTTGTCTTCTTGTTCTTCTTTACTGCACCTTGAAGTTCTGCCTTTACCATCCTCGCAGATGCTAGTATCCCGTCGCGAACCAGGGATCCCCAATCATACATGGATATTAGCTCCGGGTTTTGCAATGCACCCCAGTAGAATGTTTGGAAATAGTTTCCTTTGAGCATTGGTGACAAGATGTGTGTGACAGCACATATGGCAAACGCAACTTTGAACCGATTCCTCTGCCTCTCATTCATCCCGTTTGGGAACTCTTCCATGACAATCTCTTCAATATCTTTTATCTTTGTCACAGATTCTCCTACTCGAAGCATCTTCCTAACAGCTGAGACTGCGTCACTTCCTGGTTCCATTCCTACAGGAGTCCCGCCAAACGGTATCCCCAAGGCCTTACCGAAATCTTCTGGGTAGAACGGTATGAATCTCAGATGCCCATTGTCGATTGCAGAAGCCTGCTCATCAACATGCTGCAGTAGCCACATCGAGAACCCTTTGTTCGATCTTGTAACCTTTTGCATCTCCAGGAACCCCTTGAAACCCATCTCTGAAACCAACTGCCTCTTCTCGTCGCAGAACTTCTGCATCATCCAGTGCATCTTCTTCACACTGCACCTAGAATTTATCTGCTCTGCAGCATCCTCGACTTCTCCTTCTTCTCCAAGCCATTCCGTCTCTGCCCCGGATTCAGACATCGAATCGTCCGGATCCATTTCTCCAGACCGATCTGGGCACAAAGAGAAAAAAAGTTAGATTGCTATGCATCAAAACAACACCACGTACTAGACGTTAGAGCTATCTTTATAACATTTCAATAAAGTTAGTGGTCGCGCGGAGTCAGATCTGGTTCCAAAGCCATTGGATCCCACTAGATAACAAGACGGAGACGTTGCGTTGACCGATACAAATTAGACTGTCGTATGTCCGATAACTCACCTAGATAACCAGGCAGAAGCACCCCAGATCGAGTAGTTGACCTTCGCTGACGCCCGCTATGCTTGTCGGATCTGGAGGAGCAGGACAGAGAATATGGAGAAAGCGATGTGGGGTTCGGAGGTAAGGCGCCCGTCTAGAGGTCCCCCCTCGAAAGGTAAGAGACAGTATCGCTGGTCGGAAAATCGGCAATACTGAAGCGGCGTCCCATGTTACTTAATGACCACCGACATGTGGGCCATACGGAGACCACATCCGGTCCGGCTCGCGGTCATATATCTATAACAAGACAGGAAAACGGAGGAACTGTTCGGTGCGCGACGCGTGTACCATATGTAGTTTCATCAGACCCATGTACCTTACACGGACAACGATGGGTTCTTCTTCCTAAAAGACAACTAAGAAATCATCAAGTGCAAGGTTTGCTCGTTTATACACGCATTTTCGGTACGTTTTTTTCCTTATTTATTTTTTCAGTCAATGGGTCAACTACTTTCGGATCCGTGAGCACATTGAAATTTATTAAAACCCCAACCTGGTCATGCTCGCAATAGTAGTGACACCGGCGCTTAATATGATTGCATTTTTTATCACGTCATGATGGCTTCATACGTCATCTTGCATATGACATTCCGCGCGCCTGTTTCTTTGGTATTGGGTACACCGCCATTGTTGTCCCATTATATCACCATCAGGTGCAACTCGCTCGCAACCACAGACGCTTCCGCAGCAATAACCTATACGGCCTCCCTCGCTGATCTCGCAACCGCTTGCTGTTTAAAACTCATCTCGCTAACTGCTACGCCAATTCAAAGTTATGTATAGTTCGCATGCAGTCGTGGTATTCCTAGCGATTATGGTAGCCATGCATCTCCTCGTTGGTGGTATCATTGACCGGTGGGGAGGGGAGGGGTGGTTCCCCTTCTAGCACATTATGGTTTATTTGCATCCGCGACGATAATCGTATAATCCACCCCCCACTCATTAATCTTGGCACCGTTCGTTGCAATATTATCATTCTCCGTCATCACATTACAACTATAAGCAGGCTCTACCATAAATAACAGTCATAGAATAGATTTTATTAAGTTTAATACACAGTATGTATGCGCCAGCTACTGCAACTGGAGCATGTTCTCCCGGTGATATACCATAACTCTCGTGCCTTCATTGTTTGTTAAATGGATCGATCCAACTAAACAACCTCCCGTCAGCTTGGATCGGAGAAAACCAGTAAAGGTAACTATGGAAGAACTAATTTTTATCATGACAACTAAACGAGGGGTCATTCAATTAAGGTAATTAAACATCAATCATGCGTTATAATATCACGCGTTCATAACTGAAAAAAAATACGGTTCTCGCACTTGTTCCACGACATGTGCATCATTGTAGGACCACTACTTAGACCGCCAAGCCACGTTTGCATTGTAGGACATGCGCCTCGTGGTGTAAAGCCAAGTTGTATGGAACTGAGACTTTTGGTGTGATATGACGTTTTCGGCTTTTAATTCTACTTAGACCGTCACCATAACATGACACCAGCCCATCAACATTCTAATATAGATGACTCTAACTTGTCCATCGCAATGTTACTTATTGCTTTTGAAGACATAACCGTTCTTTGCTACGGACTTGAATCACAATTAGGGCAACCAAACATATTGACAAGTAGATTCCAAATTAGATATAGACTGTAGTAGGAGGGCCATACACCCTTTAACCAAATAGAACTCCACGTGCAATGCATCCTAGCACATATCTGGCTCCGATACAATTATAGGTATAGCAACATATATTATACCATCTATCAGCGAATGGAATGAACATGTACCAAGATCTGACTACTTGACATAAGAAACATGCGGTATACATCCGTAGAGCACATATCCTACGACACCGGCAACTCAAAACCAGGTTGAACTAGTGGATGTTGTAGGCGCAGGCAATACCAGCCACTGTCTCCTCACTCCGACGTAGAAGCGGAAGACAAACCTTTTATGGCCGATAAGCGAACGGTAGCAAGCACGACGGGTTATAAATGCTAGTGCGTTCTCTTCATTCGACATGTACTATTTGCGATATATCCTTAACTATATCCCCCCCTTCGGATCAATAAACGGAAGCGAGACATCGGGATCCATACTAACTTCCACAAATCCAAAAATATCTAGCTTATTATAGTGGGGACATTCGATGGTAGTATCGCAATCGTCGCGCCTTGCGTTTCATCAAGCGCCCGTTAACCGATCATCTGTATCACGATACCTAGTGTGTTCTCTTATATCGACATGTACTATTTGCTCGTACCCGCTATTTAACATTTCAGTGATGAGACCACTTGCTTGCAAGATAAACGGTGCGACTTTTGATTTTACGAGTTACCATTTCGGTGTTAGACATTGAGAGGATCTCATTGTCTAAGGTTTACGATCACTTCGTGTGAGGTTGTAAAAATATATACCAGATTGAGTTTATTGAATGACTTGTATTACGGACAACGTATAACGTCCATTTCTTAAGAACCCCGGATCATCGTGTTGATCCGCGTTCTAGCTTATAATTTATGCATTTCCATGAACTATCGGTCTGACTTAAAAGATAAATGTATTGACGATCCTGTATAAATACAACCTATGCATGACAACAAAAAACCGAGATTCATAATTGTAATACACATATCCACCAATTTAGCATTGCCTATTAGGCCATATCCCTTTTGAAGACTACAACACACACGGCAGAGACGTATGAAGCAATCATGACGTGATAAAAAGGATCCACTCTTTTGCAGCGATACATAGGCCGGTGGTGGTAGCTCGATGGCGTAGACGCCTGCGCCAACTATATCAAGCACGGGTGTGGACACATAGGTGTCGGTGTGATCCACCGCTTTGCAGCGTCCATTGAGACTGCATTGTCCGGACGGACAACGGAACCGCTTGTTAGTTTACCTTCCCTAGGATGACCATCAAGGAATACCTAGTCGTTTAGAGAGAAACCATGCGACCACCAGGGCGGCTGATTTAGTGCGGTATCCGCCGTGGATTCTAGCCGGGATGTGGTGCCGCGACTCGTTCGATTTAACCATGTAACTGGTTGGATGCGGAGTGTGTTGTTTGGCGCAGTTGTTGGTTGAGCGGTGGCCAGCGCTGTTGACCGCGGTTTGGTGGCGGAGGGAGGTAAATGACAGATTGCATTGAGAAGTGGTAGTGAAAAGATAATGGATGCGACTCTAGGGGTGTGTGGTCGGTTACCGACCGCAGGAGATGAAAAATGTCCAGGGAAGTCTGCAAGTAAGCATGGTAGCTCATTGATAAATTAGTTGTCGGTTATAGAAATACCACTAGACGAACCGCATCTAGCCACGCCGGCGGTATTCGTCTACCCCTCCTAGGTTCCCATGCAAGCATTTCTGTCCTCACACCCGGCGACGTCGACCCAAGCTCGTCGGCCATAATGAATTTGAAACACGCAGTGAACACGTTCAGATCAGGGACCATATAACAAATCAACACATTTCAACAGATAAACGATTCAGCCCTCGCACTAGGACGTTTAGCGGGCATTCCGGTCTCCATCAGGTGTCGTTTTTTTGGACTGGCACATACTTTATCAGTGACATTCGGCATCGATGTAGCGATCAATGTTGCACAAATCAGACCCGTAAACGCGCGGCACTTTCGTTTATACAATATACGACCAGTCATGATATGTGTTACTTCATGACCGTTATATCCACATTGTGACGGTCATCACGCCACAGTGTCTATTAAATTCTACATCGGCATCACTGTCAGTCGTTTGGATATCACTACATTAGGTTTTGACTGGAACTGCATTAATTATAGTCGAACGATAATGTAGGAGAAAACTGTGTCAACATATATGTGTCTAGAGGATCCAACCGGAATCGAATCCCCTCCTCCCGATCTACCAGCTCCACTGAAATTCCAGCTTCTCCTCTGCTTCTTGGACTTGATCTATTTGATTTCTTGACGAAGCCTCTCCACCACGCGCCTCTCCTCCTCTTCCCTTGAGAGTCGACCTCTGTTCCTGATGCCGCCCCTTCTCCTTCATTCTCTCCGGTAGCCATTGCGGCCTGAAAGGAGATGGACTGGGTGGTTGGTTTCTATAAGTATTATTAGAAAATTGATGTTTTGTGTTAATCCTTGTTTTCCTTGGTCTCTGTGTCTCTGGATCACTGTTTTCCTGGGTCTCTAGCTCTTTGTTTTGGAAAGGAGATGTACTGCTGGAGTAGGTCTCTGTGTCTCTCTGGGCAGACCGAGGGCGTCTCGGTTGTCCTCATCGCGGTTGTGCTCCTCCCGTGGCAGTAGGTGGTGTGGTTGGTGGGGGGGTTCCCAGCATCTCCGACAATAAGGCCGCTACTTGGATTCTGCCGTTTGGTTCTGCAGGCCAACTCAGCGGGGTTGGAGATTTTCCCATTGCTGCGGTGCTCCCATGGTGGAAGATGAATGCGGCAGCGTTGAGGTCTTTGGCAAGCTCCGTAAATAAGGTCTGTGTTCCTGGACTTGGCTGTTGCGATTCCCCTCTTGGTCTGCATCCTCCACCTCGTGGTGGGTGCTTGGAGTTCGACGACGGGCTTGCTTTCACAGCACGGTGGCTGAAGACTCGTGCTGGTCGCCGATGGTGGCCTAATGGAGGTATAGCCATGATCTCCTCTTCTTCTCACCTCGGTGGAGTTGGTGATACGAGGAGGGTTGCTGGGCCTCGATCTAGGTGTTGTCGGCATGAGAGTTGTGAAGCCTCTATTTTCCCGAGCCCATCCTTGGTCCATGGCGACCGGAATCTGCTGGTATGCTCCAGCCCTTCATAAACCTCCATTTGGAGGCCCTTTCTGAAGCCTGCAGTAGCCGAGGAGCTGGTCGGCATCGGCGCAAGTGGCATAGTCCCCGCAGCGGTGTACGGCAAGGTCAAGCCTGCCTTCTGGCTCGGCATTGGGGAAAGAGAAGGATCTGGTTGTAATATGCCATCTTTTTTTTAAGGTTATTTCTGCATTTGTCAGGGACCCATGTATTATTTCTATTCTATTGGGGTTCTCTGTAAAATCCCTGTACACCCGCTGGTATATTTAATATAAAGGCTTCTTTCCCGGCTCCCTGTGTTCATGAAAAAACGTGTCTAGAGGGATTGTATAGTCTATTACAACCATGGTGGGTGGCTATATAACCATCCATCCCCTATATGGCTTCCTCACACTCGTCAGTATACCTGTAGTTTATTTTTCTGTCTCCCCCGGATATCTCCCACCCTACAATCCATCTCGCCTGTTTCAATGCCTGGGTTTCCTATCACCACTGTCCCACGCTACAATAGATGCCTATTCTTAGAGAGACTGATGGAAGGCGTGTTCGTTCCCTGCCTCTACAGGGAGCTTGGGTGCAATGCTACTGTGACTTTCCGCTCGCAGGCCATGCACGCGTCGCGGTGCGAGTTCAAGCCTCCCGGTATCCTCACGGTTCCGCCACGCGCTTCTGATTTTACGATGGATCCAGCTTTGATCAGTTGTCGCGCATGCGGTGTGTACCTGCGCGCACCCTTTCTCTCGGTAATTTTCAAGGCAATCTCCATCTTTTATCGCGGTGCATCACACGAGATTTCTAAGTTGTCATAACGTTGTTAATTGCAGTGCGCCCAAGGTCACGGGTTGTGTGTCGCATGCGGTCAGAGCGGCGGCACACGGCGCTGCGAACCATGCAGGGGCGAATCCAACTTTTCCCTCGTGCTATCGATGCCCCAGCTGGATGGGTTCAGGCTACAGTGTACCTATCCTGGATGCGGTCAGATGTATGCCTGCTACGCCCTCGAGGAACACCGGGCAAGCGCAGGACACTGACCAGACATTATGCCCATTTTCTTTTCTAGCTTGCTCATTTAGGTGTCAGCATCGTGTGTCCGTTCGTACCAATAAACATGTCTATGGCCGCCTGGTTTGTTCGAGACATTGGACAATTTAAGATGCTATGTTATCGTCTTATTATGCCTCTATTTACTTCTCGTGGCATATAAAACGTTGATTTTCCAAACAAAAAGTATGTGTGGCGGCATACTAGTACCGAACGAACCGTGGACCGTCTCACGGCTATCGCCTACATACAGCTTGCGGCGCCATCACGGATCCATAGAGTTCTCTTATATAATATGTGAAGTACTGTGATATTATATGCAAGGTGGTATACCAGGTATATGGATTTGGCGAAAGCCGATAGGGTTACCTCTCGCCTGTGGTCGATTATTTGTTTTACGGTGATCGTGAAAAAAAAATGACTAGTATGCACTGTTTTGCCGCAACAAAATTGATGTCCACCTAAATGGTTTACGCTTTCCCGTGCAGGTTAGGTCGATACGTGAAAGTTAGCCCTTGCCATGATCGAATGAATAAACGTGACACGCATACGCAAAATGATAACAAGAGATTTTATTCCACGACACGACGACGCCAATGGCCCTAGATGGCGATAAGTAAAGATACATTCTTAACGGAAAATCGTTCTAAAGGGTAGAACTCTTAGACAGCGTCACATACTTTCTAAACCTTGTCAGTTCGTCTTGGAACAGCATGGCACACTTGCCAAAAACTACCGCAAATGTCACTTGGCGATCCATGCAGATGCAACCGCTATGGTCGCGGCCACAGGGGCAGTAGCCGCAAGTGAGTACTGCAGAACCTTGTTCATTTTACTCAGCTTGCGGATCTTCGTCTCCGCCTCGTCGAGCTCGTCCACTGTCTCGAAGTAGTCGTTGCGCACCTCGTCGTGACGCTTCTTGTGGTGCTCGGCCTGCTCTACGGCCGTCGCGTGCCTCCTACGTACGTACTCCTCCAGCTCCAGCTCCCACACCTTCACATCGCAGTACCTGGCGCCAGGAATCTGCAATTTTTTAAAGATACACCGGTTACTGATATGAGGACAAATCGGAAGAATACAAACTACCAACTGGTGGAAAGGCGTTTGCAGGTTATAGTACCTCAGCATTGGCGCAGTTGAAATAGAACTTGCCCATGTTCTGGACTGATGTCGAGGTCCTCCTAGCGCAAGCCCTCCCACAGTGGCACCTCAGCCTGGCGTGCACGTTTCCGTTGTTAGCGGTCGACATATGAGAAGGGGTGGGCAGAGTGTTGTATTCTAGTGCAGCGCAAGATAGCAGCAGGCTTCGATGAATGTGTGTGGAGTTGTGTGGTGGTGGGGGCATATTATAGTGTCGAGAGGGAGTGAGAGAGAGAGAGAGAGAGAGAGAGAGTAGGGATTGTACGCGAGTAAACACTAGGTCGCAATGACCCAGCGTCCGCGGGTAAAAAATTCATACCAGCTGCCGCGGAACGAATAAATTTCTCCCATCCTCGACAACGCGTGGTACCGCATGTGATAAAAAAGCCTAGTCCACCGGCGATCTTACGTACCTGCTGCGAATCATCTATGCAACCAGCATGGGCCGTCTAGTCCAATCAACGTTACTACACCAGACTTAGATTGAGTGGATTATTTCCAAGAAGCACTAGAGAGCAAACGGACGCGCATGGGTCTGCGCAGCTCGCCCGCCCTATTGTCGACACGTCTACACCTACCTATCCGCCCGTGACGAAGGACTGGCGAATCTGTACAGTCACCGCTCGTTACTGACACGCGCGGCGCGAATAAATCGGTGGAATCGAATCCTTTCTGAACCACTGGAGCAGTATGGGCAGCCTCGTCTACTCTCGCGTACGGTAGAATATCTGTCAATATTGCGCATGGACCAGCAACACGAGACAGCTTAACGTATCTCCCACCTAGCAAATTGAAAGTATTATGATGTTCTCAGCCTGTGCCACATAAGGTACCAAACAATATATTATCCAGTCACGCAGTTATTTTTTGTTTGACTTGTTGCGTTATAAATCTGCAAGGGGCGGAACGGAATGGTTCCATTCCGACGTGGCAGGATGGTTCCAACCCCGTGATCGGTTTAGAGAAAAGGTCGAATATCAGAATGTTTCGTATTTTTTATTGGTTGGTGCGATGGACGAGCAGAACTCGAAACTAAATGTCCCGCTGATTCGTGACTAAAATGAATTGTATATTTCGAAATATTATGATAGTGAAAATTCTTAGAACGGAATCCATCGGAAACACAAAAACAAGACAAGTCGAAGCTATTTTCCGGAGGTTCCACACCAAACGGTTATGAGTGTTCACCAGAACGCACAACTACCCGCATCGTCGCGCCGATCCGCCCTGACAATCGTTGACGTTTCCCCTCCCGTCCGGTTGCTCCCCTTCCCGCTCCGCACCGCGTCAGTCAATGCCCACCTCACACGACCGCACCAAGACGTGCACTTCTACAACACCCGAGCCTCCCGCCGCCGATCTGCACCCTAGCGTCGCCTAACCGCGTCACGACATTCTCGCACCATCCATCGCCCAAGATGAGGAGCCGAGTTTTGAAGATGCCGAGTGATGGCGTCTGGCTTCTCCATGGCATGATTATTCCCGAAGGTTGTTTTTCCTATCGAAGCTTAGCGAAACGCCGATAAAACTTAGCGAAGCCTAATCGGTCACACAAGTGCTTTTCTCATAGAAAAGTGTAATTCCGTTCGAAGAGACTACCTTGTTCCATTCACTTTACCCGATAAAACATCCGAACACGTCCTAAATGCAGGACGGGACGGTTCGGTTTCTCTATAATCCATAACGGAACATGCCCTTGGTTGCCCATAAGAAAATATAAATCTACATTAAACAGTCATCAAAAGTTACTTTGTTTCGTACAAGTTTGGTCGATTTTCTTATCCCCACCCTCACATCCCCCGCTTGATATGACCCATAAGAAAAACTGATAAAGAACTTACATCGATAGGCGTAGTGGCCTACGGAGTAGCCTGCCCCTTTCCTTGATATAAGGGTGCACCCCATAGCACCATGCTCCCATCATTTCAAGCCACACTGCTCCAAGCCACACGCCATCACCCATATCTTTGAAGGATCATTGATCTGACTAGCGCATCATCTGTAGCTGCGTCATGAAGACTGAACCCGATGAGCCGTTGGAGTCGGTATTCGCCGGTGTATCAGTTATCACACCGGCTCCGGCGCCCCAGTACGTGACGAACTTGCCGGTAATATCTCCTTCTTTGTCGCGGCTAATTACACTGTCGAAAGCTATTGACCCCGTCCGAACATTTTTTATCAGGCGGACACGCACACGCTTAGGCCGATGACGGCGAAGATGCTGACAGACGGCTTCCGCGCAGCACCGGACGAGTGGAGCATAACAGTCGATGCACAACCAGTATCATCAGTGAGCAGACTTTTATTATTAATGATATAGTTATCATATTTTCATACCGCTATGTTTTAGCATGGCATCAGTCTTTAGTGTCAAACTTGGATATATCACGTAAACTAAAAACTTATCTTTGTTGATCCCGACTGAAGACGCTATAGCTAATTAAAGGTCGTATATAACTTGCACGCCCATACGTCTATCCCGTATATATCTAGTATGGGCCAATGTTTATATATTCACATCCACCGGCAAGGACAACCACTGCAGTGTGAACGCATAAGTGCAAGCCGTATTAAAATCATCTGGTGACGATGTACCTTTTTTGCATGAAAAATAATTTCGTTACAAGCATGCAAGAACTGAATAATAAGTACCATGTGTGCCAGCTTCATATTCATAATTTATAGTGTATATATCGTGAAAATTTCTATAAATAACTATAGTAGAGAATACAATTTCCGCTACGTCACATATTGTATGTTTATTTTAAATGTCCAAAATTATCTATCCGTGCTTTTTTAGTTCGAAACAATTGAGATATATAGGAACTCCTAAGAACGGGGTGTTTGCACCCAAAGTTATATATGTGTTCCTTATATTATTAACCCCACATCCTGGTATTACGTGCAACTATATGTTTTAAAACATATGCGCTAAATTAAACAATATAATGTGTACTTTTATAGGTCAGGATGATAGGTCGCATGGTTAAGAGGAAATGGACTGATGATGCCATAACATTCAACTTGTCAGATGGGACCGGTGGCGTGGACGTGATATACTGGTGAGCACACAACCTATCTTCTTGTTAACCAAACTATTCTGACGAAATGAACAACAAACGATGTCATGTAAAATCGTAGGTTCGAGGACAGCACGGACTATGGCCTCCTGCGGCAGATAAGGTTAATGGCTAAAATCTAGTTTACGTTTACATTTGTGTGTCCCACATCCAAAAGTCAAGATACCAGCATTTTATTTTCAGCGTCGGCGACTATGTTTGTGTCACCGGAAGACCGACCTTCAGAGACGGCCACATGCGCGTCAAAGCTTACGTCGTCAGGTAATTATCTTGCGATGTTTATGTTTCGTCGCATATAGCATAATATAAGAAGTTAGTGTCATACCGTTATCGTTTTTTATTTTTCTGTCGGCATGATGTAGGGCAATTACAAATTACAACGACGTGACCCACCATTTTCTGCATTGCATCTACACACACCTCGACACCTTGAAGACTAATGCAAAAAAGGTACCAAATTGCATCCGAAGCTTTTTGTCTCATGCATGTTATATGGTGATAGTTCGTTACCATAATAATGTCCACATGTAGGCAGAGGAGGCTGCAGCCGCCGGAGCGTCATCATCTACTGTTAGATCCCAACCATGTATCAGCCCTTCCGGTGTCGCCTGTTACGCCAGTACGGTGGAAATGATCATGGGGATACTGAGGGATCCCGCATACAGGTATGTCGAGGATAACCTCCTTCCAATGTTTAACCAGTCATCATATAAACCTAGACATCCCCCACGACGCATCCGATCAATAAATGCGTTCGTCCGTAATACACCACCCTATGGACTACAACGTGATGGGGAGTGCCGTAGCGTGCAGCGCACGTATTACCTATGATAGCGTTGTTAGTTACCAGGGACAAAAAGATACCGTACATGTATGATAGGGAAATATGGTACATTGCTACCTATATGTGGTACACATATATATGCTATACGTATTGTTTTGTATTTAATCGCGCATGATACATTTTTTACTTTGCCGTAGCATAGGGATATAGAGCACGGGGTGAGCTTCAATCTGTTATCCAGGATCACCGGATTAAGCATAGACGACATAGCGTAAGCAACTTTTTTATATTCGGCATAAAAAAGTGGTGACGAACCATTATTATGCGAGGCATAATTTGATTATTTCATTTTGTCCACAGACGCGCTGTCGACCTCATGCTAGACACCGGCTCTGTCTTCACCACCGTATCCGACCACCACGTCAAGTCGTCTTTCGAGTGAACCGGATAGACAACTACATCTCCACCTTGTGGCTAATAAGTTTACAAAGTCGTCTGCGGCGTGGCTTTGTATAGCGTTCGTTCTTACTAGCGTTGCTATATTTGTTCTACCGGGTGTGGTCCTATCGTATTTTTCTCTATGTACTGTCGCGAACTTCTTGTTTATTATATGTCAGCTGAACTTCTGTAGCATGATTAATCCATTGTGTAATAAGCGACTCCGTTGTACGAATGAGATTTTCAATCAATGCAAGGGATGGGATTCATAACTAGCCTCATGGGTCCGCTGTTGTATATTGAACCTTCGGTGGACGGAACAGACTACTGACCAGCGGTCGTAGACGATAAATAAAGAAACCCCAAAGCATGCTAGGACGGGATATGGGCGGAGCCTCCTCCACACCGACCGCCCATTGACGCATCGCTCCACCCTCTCTCTTCTCACCCGCTACCCAAGAGGACACCCTTAGGCTCCGGATCCGATGGATCCAAAGGCAGACTGCCCCATGGAGTCGCTACCGGCCGAGATTTTCGCCGAGATCATCGCCCGTGTCGGCTATACCAAGTCGGTAGCCCGGTGCTCTGCAGTGCGACGAGGGTGGAGGCAGCTCCTCCGAACGCCATTGGCTGCTGCTGCGTTCACCGCCATGAATTCGCCTGCCGTCATCGGATTCCTCATGGAGGTCGAGTGCCTCATCGGCAAGGTCTTCTATCGGATCGACGGCGAGCCTCAACCCTCCATCGCTTCGATCGGCGCGCTCCGCCACCGCATCGACCTCGGCGCCCTTGGTCCGGAGCATGTCGTTGCGTGCGTCGACGGACTCGTCCTCAAGCACAACGTCGACCTGCCTCGTGGCTTCTCCACCATGAGGCTGTTCGACCCACTCCGCCGCCTGACTCCGGTCGCCCCACCGTTGCGTACCGTGCGGTCCTACTGTAGACACGCAAGGAGATCCGGGAACCGGGACGTGCGCACGAACAACCTGCTGGGCCAGTTCGGCGTGCTACCTGCGTCAGGACGATGCGGCATGGCTTTCTTCGTCAGGCAGCCCGCTGGGGACTACGCTCGTTCCTACGACGGGGTAAGCTTCCAATCCAACGATCCCGTACATGTCCATGTCAGTGTGTACAACGGGAGTCAATGGTCTCGCACAGTTTCAGGCCCAATTCACTGCCCTTCTCAGCCATTGTTCCACACCATGCCGTACTGCGTCCTAAAGGGCGATTCCTTAGTGTGTGTTTATGCTGTTCCTTTCTTAGTCCTCTTCAGCATTCAGTCTCGTAGGTTCAGAACGCTGAGCCTGCCACTGTTCGAGGCGGATTCCCAGTGCCAATATGCAGTAGGAGAAAGCAAATTAGGCCTCATCACTCTAGCTCATGTGGATCGGTCTGGTTTAGTGCATGTATGGTCGCTCAATCAGAGCATCCCTGGAGAATTTTCGTGGGACCATGTCCGAAGCGTCAACGTAGTTGACCTCTTCAGAGCCACATATGGGATGTGCGTTTGGCGCCATCTGTTCCTTCCAGATTTAACACCGGCCTCACTGCACGTTCGAGCGGTTTCCCGTGATGGCGATTACGCCATTGTATCTGTAGGCACGAACCAGGCGGTGCTTCTTCTGAATACCCTAAACCACACTGTCAGGCTCGTAGTGCAGGTGGATCCAGATGCTGTAGAGCATGTCTTCCAGGTTACCGAGCCATGGCCACCTGCCGTGTTTTCCACTTGAGCAAGATTTCCTGCAATGATATCGCATCAATGTTTTATTAGCTGCTAGAATATTTGGGCTCAAATCTGGAATTTCAGTCGCGTCGAGCATCAGCACACCCATGGCTATCTTATGTATTCCCGGGGCTGTTAATCAAGCTTGTTATGTATTGCCTGGCCATGTAATATATCTTACCATGGTTGAACTTCTGTATCAAATCTATTATTATGAGTTTGAAGCACTGTTATGTATTTGTTGTTATTTTTTCCACATGTTGCCCTGTTGTCGCTTATCGATGATGCGCCGATAGTGTGTTAGCCGTTGTGCTGCAGCTCTTCCATCGTAGACATGCAAGTGGTACGAAAAAATTGCACATTTACGCAGCATCGCATCTTATCATATAGTACGCTCATACAAGTTCCGCTAATTTGCGTCCAATAGTACGTACATTTCTAAAAAAATAATGTGCAAAATACATTTTTGAAAGTTACCTTTTATCTTTCCAATTTGACTAGAGCGCATCACTGTGTGAAAGTACATGGACGTTTCCCAGATGTAGGTGGAAGTAAATAATCTATAAACGAGATAGCTGAACACAATTCGTTTTCCTGATGTTTGCACTAAACACCATGTACACATGTAATTCGCCGCGGTGTGTTCTGAATCCGGAGTCAGTTTATTTCACAACACAGGTGGCGTGTAGTCTATAGCTGTTGCTAGTCAAACGCGCTAATAATTTTGTAGGAAATACAAATCCTTTAAGACATTTGGGTTTAACCACACAAATACTATGCCGCGAGCCTTAGCCCTTGTTTGACGAGTATTTCATTTAATGTAATAAAATGTAGAAACGGTATTATTGCATCCCCCTAATATCTACTTGTCTCGAGATCATCACAATTAGGGTGAACTTATATATTATATAGTGTCCAGATTATTGTTTCAGAAAAAAAGATCCATATCAACATATATGGACTTTAGTTAATCACAAAATGGAAATGACACATACCTAAATAATTTGGAAAAGTCTAGGACTATCTTGGTGAAACTACAATAGGCGATAAGATAGGACACATACCTAAGATTGCCTGGTCAGATTATAGATGCACACAATGGCTAACGACGTGAGGTCGATCATACCGCGTTAGACAAATGTAAAGTACTCCATGTCGTCTGTATATGGTACCAGGCGAATAATCGATCAGTTCTTCCGCGTAAGACGTCACGCGACGTTGTAGTGCTTCGATGGTATAGATCTATACCACCGTGTATAGAGCGGTGAAGACCGAAAGCGCGTATATTTAACCACTCATCACCTAGACGATTATTGACGAACCCTTATTATAAAAGTTAAAATCAAGTTTACATCACTTAGTGTTATAGTACTTCACTGGTATAGATCATCCAACGTGTATAGAGCGGTAAACCACTCATCACTTAGACGGTTATCGGTGAACCATAAACATAAAAGTAAAATCAAGTTTAAAGAAAAAATATAGATGGCCGTCAGCAAATCGTAGGGTACTACATAACGTCACTATATAGTACCACGTCGATCATCGTACGGTCCTTCCATGAACCACGCATGACACATTGTTAACATCGATCGGCCATACCAAAGTTCGGGGAGCGTGTTATGTCGTTGCATTCATTGCCTACCCGAAAAGTACCACATGTAGTCTATATATGGCACCAGGCGAATAGTCGATCAATTCTTCCGTGTAAGACGTCACGCGACATTATAGTACTTCGTTCGCTCTAACACATTCAAATAATCTATTACGAACATGACCATGACATCGTTCGTCGAAACACATAACATACATAGTGCGGTCATGCCTCCCAGCTCCTAACGTGTGTATAGTACGCATGAACCATAATTCTGGTAGTATATGTACATTTAGTTGTGAGGTCGATCATACCATGTTAGGTACTCGTGCTTGCCAATGACATCGTTCGTCAAAAACCATAAATTAAGGGCGTCGTGCAGTCACGTAGCATGTCTCTCCACAGCCTTCGAAACTCTATATAGTACCACATAAACCAATTAACGGGCCTTACAATATCGTTGTCACACGGCATTATATTACTTCACTGGTATAGCGAATTTCAACGGATACAGTCACGGCAAAGTGCTAATACAGACACGACACATCGTAAACATCAACCGGCCATACGAAGATGTGTGCAGTGTGTTAGGTTGTTTCACCGATTGCCGGATCGCAAAAAACGAAACTTCAGTCGCGGTATAGGTTATACCGATACAATTAATCTGATACGAACGTGACAATAGCGCCATTCGGCAGTACCATACAGCAAAACTACGCAGGACAGACATGCCTCCAATCTCCTAACGTGTGTATATTACGCATGAACCATATTTTTTAGTGGTTTAGGTATGTTCATATGATCTCGAGATGTGCTAACGACGTGAGGTCGATCGTACCGCGTTAGACAAACGTAAAGTACTGCATGTCGTCTATATATGGTTCCAGGCGAATAGTCGATCAGTTCTTCCGCAAAAGACGCAACGCGACGTTATAGTACTTCGCTGGTATAGATCTATACCAACGTGTATAGAGCGGTGAAGACCGAAACCTATTTTATGTAACCACTCATCACGTAGACGGATATTGATGAACCCTAATTACAAAAGTAAAAAACAAGTTTACATCACTTAGCGTTACAGTACTTCGTTGTTTAGATCACGCCAACGTGTATAGAGCAGCAAATACCGAAACCGCGTTTATGTAACCACTCATCACTTAGACGGTTATTGATGAACCTTAAATATAAAAGTAAAAGCAAGTTTACAGAAAAAACGTAGATGGCCGTCAGCCATTCATAAGGTACTACATAACGTCACTATACAGTACCACGTCATTCAACGTACGATCCTTCCATGAACGACGCCACGACACATTGTTAACATCGATCGGCCATACGAAAATCTGGGAAGCGTGTTACGTCGTTGCATTCATTGCATACTCGAAAAGTACCACATGTATTCTATATATGGTACCAGGAGAATAGTCGATCAGTGCTTCCGCGTAAGACGTCACGCGACGTTGTAGTACTTCGCTGGTATAGATACCACCATATATAGAGTGGTGAAGTCCGAAACCGCGTATATTTAACCACTCATCGCGTAGACGGTTATTGACGAACCGTTATTATAAAAGTTAAAATCAAGTTTACATCACTTAGTGTTATAGAACTTCATTGGTATAGATCATCTAACGTGTATAGATCGGTAAAGACCGAAACCGTGTTTATGTAACCACTCATCACTTAGACGGTTATTGATGAACCATAAATATAAAAGTAAAATCAAGATTACAGAAAAAATATAGATGGCCGTCAGCAAATCGTAGGGTACTACATTCGGACACTATATAGTACCATGACATTCAACGTACGGTCTTTCTATGAACGACGCCACGACACATTGTTAACATCGATCGGCCGTACGACAGTTCGGGAAGCGTGTTATGCCGTTGCATTCATTGCCTACTCGAAAAAACGAAAAATCAAGAGCGGTATAGGGTATACCGATACAAATAATCTGATACGAACATTCCGGCAATGTCGTTGGATGATACTATAAAAAAAACTTCGCACGGCAGTCATGCCTGTTATCTGGGCAATAACGCCGTTTGACAGTACCATACAGCAAAACTACGCAGGACAGACATGCCTCTAATATCCTAACGTGTGTATATTACGCATGAAACTTTTTTCTAGTAGTTTAGGTATGTTTAGATGATCTCGTGATGGGCTAACGATGTGAGGTCGACCGTACCGCGTTAGACAAATGTAAAGTATGACATGTCGTGCGTATATGGTACCAGACAAATAGTCGATCAGTTCTTCCACGTAAGACGTCACGCGACATTATAGTGCTTCGCTGGTATAGATCTATACCAACGTGTATAGAGCGGTGAAGACCGAAACCGCGTTTATGTAACCACTCATCATGTAGACGGTTATTGATGAACCCTAATTACAAAAGTAAAAAACAGGTTTACACCACTTAGCGCTATAGTACTTCGTTGGTATAGATCACGCCAACGCGTATAGAGCGGTAAAGACCGAAACCGCGTTTATGTAACCACTCATCACTTAGACGGTTATTGATGAACCCTAAATATAAAAGTAAAAACAAGTTTACAGAAAAAACGTAGATGGCCGTCAGCCATTCATAAGGTACTACGTAACGTCACTATATAGTACCACGTCGATCAACGTACGATCCTTCCATGAAGGACGCCACGACACATTGTTAGCATCGATCGCCCATACGAAGGTTCGGGAAGCGTGTTATGTCGTTGCATTCATTGCCTACCCTGAAAAGTACCACATGTAGTCTATATATGGCACCAGGCGAATAGTCGATCAATTCTTCCGCGTAAGACGTCACGCGACATTATAGTACTTCGGTCGCTCTAACACATTCAAATAATCTATTACGAACATGACCATGACATCGTTCGTCGAAACACATAACATACGCAGTGCGGTCATGCCTCCCAGCTCCTAACGTGTGTATAGTATGCATGAACCATAATTCTGGTAGTATATGTACGTTTAGTTGATCTCGATATGGCCTAACGATGTGAGGTCGATCATACCATGTTAGGTACTCGTTCTTGCCAATGACGTCGTTCGTCAAAAACCATAAATTAAGGGCGCCGTGCAGTCACGTAGCATGTCTCTCCACAGCCTTCGAAACTCTATATAGTACCACATAAATCAATGAACGGGCCTTACAATATCGCTGTCACACGGCGTTAAATTACTTCACTGGTATAGCGAATTTCAACGGATACAGTCACGGCAAAGTGCTAACACAGACACGACACATCGTAAACATCGACCGGCCATACGAAAGTGTGTGCAGCGTGTTCGGTTGCTTCATCAATTGCCTAATCGCGAAAAACGAAACTTCCATTGCGGTATAGGTTATACCGTTACAATTAATCTGATACGAACGGGGCAATAGCGCCCTTCGACAGTACCATACAGCAAAACTACGCAGGACAGTCATGCCTCCAATATCCTAACGAGTGTATACTACGCATGAACCCTATTTTTAGTAGTTTAGATATGTTTAGATGATCTCGAGATTGGCTAACGACGTGAGGTCGATCATACCGCGTTAGACAAATGTAAAGTACTGCATGTCGTCTGTATATGGTACCGGGCGAATAATCGATCAGTTATTCCGCGTAAGACGTCACGCGACGTTGTAGTGCTTCGCTGGTATAGATCTATACCACCGTGTATAGAGCGGTGAAGACTGAAAGCGCGTATATTTAACCACTCATCACGTAGACGGTTATTGACGAACCCTTATTATAAAAGTTAAAATCAAGTTTACATCACTTAGTGTTATAGTACTTCATTGGTATAGATCATCCAACGTGTATAGAGCGGTAAAGATCGAAACCGCGTTTATGTAACCACTCATCACTTAGACGGTTATTGGTGAACCATAAATATAAAAGAAAAATCAAGTTTACAGAAAAAATATAGATGGCCGTCAGCAAATCGTAGGGTACTACATTCGGACACTATATAGTACCATGTCATTCAACGTACGGTCCTTCTATGAACCACGCACGACACATTGTTAACATCGATCGGCGAATAGTCGATCAATTCTTCCGCGTAAGACGTCACGCGACATTATAGTACTTCGTTCGCTCTAACACATTCAAATAATCTATTACGAACATGACCATGACATCGTTCGTCGAAACACATAACATACGCAGTGCGGTCATGCCTCCCAGCTCCTAACGTGTGTATAGTACGCATGAACCATAATTCTGGTAGTATATGTACGTTTAGTTGATCTCGATATGGCCTAACGATGTGAAGTCGATCATACCATGTTAGGTACTCGTTCTTGCCAATGACGTCGTTCGTCAAAAACAATAAATTAAGGGCGCCGTGCAGTCACGTAGCATGTCTCTCCACAGCCTTCGAAACTCTATATAGTACCACATAAACCAATGAACGGGCCTTACAATATCGATGTCACACGGCGTTATATTACTTCACTGGTATAGCGAATTTCAACGGATATAGTCACGGCAAAGTGCTAATACAGACACGACACATCGTAAACATCGACCGGCCATACGAAAGTGTGTGCAGCGTGTTAGGTTGCTTCATCAATTGCCTAATCGCAAAAAACGAAACTTCCATTGCGGTATAGGTTATACCGATACAATTAATCTGATACGAACGGGACAATAGCGCCCTTCGACAGTACCATACAGCAAAACTACGCAGGACAGTCATGCCTCCAATATCCTAACGAGTGTATACTACGCATGAACCCTATTTTTAGTAGTTTAGTTATGTTTAGATGATCTCGAGATTGGCTAACGACGTGAGGTCGATCATACCGCGTTAGACAAATGTATAGTACTGTATGTCGTCTGTATATGGTACCAGCCGAATAATCGATCAGTTCTTCTGCGTAAGACGTCACGCGACGTTGTAGTGCTTCGCTGGTATAGATCTATACCACCGTGTATAGAGCGGTGAAGACCGAAAGCGCGTATATTTAACCACTCATCACGTAGACGGTTATTGACGAAACCTTATTATAAAAGTTGAAATCAAGTTTACACCACTTAGTGTTATAGTACTTCATTGGTATAGATCATCCAACGTGTATAGAGCGGTAAAGAGCGAAACCGCGTTTATGTAACCACTCATCACTTAGACGGTTATTGGTGAACCATAAATATAAAAGTAAAATCAAGTTTACAGAAAAAACGTAGTTGGCCGTCAGCAAATCGTAGGGTACTACATTCGGACACTATATAGTACCATGTCATTCAACGTACGGTCCTTCTATGAACCACGCACGACACATTGTTAACATCGATCGGCCATACCAAAGTTCGGGAAGCGTGTTATGTCGTTGCATTCAGTGCCTACTCGAAAAAACGAAACATCAGTAGCGGTATATTGTATACCGATACAAATAATCTGATACGAACATTCCGGCAACGTCGTTGGACGATACTATAAAAAAAACCTCGTACGGCAGTCATGCCTGTTATCTGGGCAATAACGCCGTTCGACAGTACCATACAGCAAAACTACGCAGAACAGACATGCCTCCAATATCCTAACGTGTGTATATTACGCATGAAACCTATTTCTAGTAGTTTAGGTATGTTTAGATGATCTCGAGATGGGCTAACGATGTGAGGTCGATCGTACCGCGTTAGACAAATGTAAAGTACGACATGTCGTCTGTATATGGTACCAGGAGAATAGTCGATCAGTTCTTCCACGTAAGACGTCACGCGACATTATAGTACTTCGCTGGTATAGATCTATACCAACATGTATAGAGCGGTGAAGACCGAAACCGCATTTATGTAACCACTCATCACGTAGACGGTTATTGATGAACCCTAATTACAAAAGTAAAAAACAAGTTTACACCACTTAGCGTTATAGTACTTCGTTGGTATAGATCACGCCAACATGTATAGAGCGGTAAAGATCGAAACCGCGTTTATGTAACCACTCATCACTTAGACGGTTATTGATGAACCCTAAATATAAAAGTAAAATCAAGTTTACAGAAAAAACGTAGATGGCCGTCAGCCATTCATAAGGTACTACATAACGTCACTATATAGTACCACGTCGATCAACGTACGATCCTTCCATGAAGGACGCCACGACACATTGTTAGCATCGATCGCCCATACGAAGGTTCGGGGGGCGTGCTATGTCGTTGCATTCATTGCCTACCCGAAAAGTACCACATGTAGTCTATATATGGCACCAGGCGAATAGTCGATCAATTCTTCCGCGTAAGACGTCACGCGACATTATAGTACTTCGTTCGCTCTAACACATTCAAATAATCTATTACGAACATGACCATGACATCGTTCGTCGAAACACATAACATACGCAGTGCGGTCATGCCTCCCAGCTCCTAACGTGTGTATAGTACGCATGAACCATAATTCTGGTAGTATATGTACGTTTAGTTGATCTCGATATGGCCTAACGATGTGAGGTCGATCATACCATGTTAGGTACTCGTTCTTGCCAATGACGTCGTTCGTCAAAAACAATAAATTAAGGGCGCCGTGCAGTCACGTAGCATGTCTCTCCACAGCCTTCGAAACTCTATATAGTACCACATAAACTAATGAACGGGCCTTACAATATCGATGTCACACGGCGTTATATTACTTCACTGGTATAGCGAATTTCAACGGATACAGTAGTTTAGGTATGTTTAGATGATCTCGAGATGGGCTAACGATGTGAGGTCGATCGTACCGCGTTAGACAAATGAAAAGTACGACATGTCGTCTGTATATGGTACCAGGCGAATAGTCGATCAGTTCTTCCACGTAAGACGTCACGCGACATTATAGTACTTCGCTGGTATAGATCTATACCAACATGTATAGAGCGGTGAAGACCGAAACCGCATTTATGTAACCACTCATCACGTAGACGGTTATTGATGAACCCTAATTACAAAAGTAAAAAACACGTTTACACCACTTAGCGTTATAGTACTTCGTTGGTATAGATCACGCCAACGTGTATAGAGCGGTAAAGACCGAAACCGCGTTTATGTAACCACTCATCACTTAGACGGTTATTGATGAACCCTAAATATAAAAGTAAAATCAAGTTTACAGAAAAACGTAGATGGCCGTCAGCCATTCATAAGGTACTACATAACGTCACTATATAGTACCACGTCGATCAACGTACGATCCTTCCATGAAGGACGCCACGACACATTGTTAGCATCGATCGCCCATACGAAGGTTCGGGGGGCGTGCTATGTCGTTGCATTCATTGCCTACCCGAAAAGTACCACATGTAGTCTATATATGGCACCAGGCGAATAGTCGATCAATTCTTCCGTGTAAGACGTCACGCGACATTATAGTACTTCGTTCGCTCTAACACATTCAAATAATCTATTACGAACATGACCATGACATCGTTCGTCGAAACACATAACATACGCAGTGCGGTCATGCCTCCCAGCTCCTAACGTGTGTATAGTACGCATGAACCATAATTCTGGTAGTATATGTACATTTAGTTGATCTCGATATGGCCTAACGATGTGAGGTCGATCATACCATGTTAGGTACTCGTTCTTGCCAATGACGTCGTTCGTCAAAAACAATAAATTAAGGGCGCCGTGCAGTCACGTAGCATGTCTCTCCACAGCCTTCGAAACTCTATATAGTACCACATAAACCAATGAACGGGCCTTACAATATCGATGTCACACGGTGTTATATTACTTCACTGGTATAGCGAATTTCAACGGATACAGTCACGGCAAAGTGCTAATACAGACACGACACATCGTAAACATCGACCGGCCATACGAAAGTGTGTGCAGCGTGTTAGGTTGTTTCACCGATTGCCGGATCGCAAAAAACGAAACTTCCATTGCGGTATAGGTTATACCGATACAATTAATCTGATACGAACGGGACAATAGCGCCCTTCGACAGTACCATACAGCAAAACTACGCAGGACAGTCATGCCTCCAATATCCTAACGAGTGTATACTACGCATGAACCCTATTTTTAGTAGATTAGTTATGTTTAGATGATCTCGAGATTGGCTAACGACGTGAGGTCGATCATACCGCGTTAGACAAATGTAAAGTACTGCATGTCGTCTGTATATGGTACCAGGCGAAAAATCGATCAGTTCTTCCGCGTAAGACGTCACGCGACGTTGTAGTGCTTCGCTGGTATAGATCTATACCACCGTGTATAGAGCGGTGAAGACCGAAAGCGCGTATATTTAACCACTCATCACGTAGACGGTTATTGACGAATCCTTATTATAAAAGTTGAAATCAAGTTTACATCACTTAGTGTTATAGTACTTCATTGGTATAGATCATCCAACGTGTATAGAGCGGTAAAGAGCGAAACCGCGTTTATGTAACCACTCATCACTTCGACGGTTATTGGTGAACCAAAAATATAAAAGTAAAATCAAGTTTACAGAAAAAACGTAGTTGGCCGTCAGCAAATCGTAGGGTACTACATTCGGACACTATATAGTACCATGTCATTCAACGTACGGTCCTTCTATGAACCACGCACGACACATTGTTAACATCGATCGGCCATACCAAAGTTCGGGAAGCGTGTTATGTCCTTGCATTCAGTGCCTACTCGAAAAAACGAAACATCGATAGCGGTATATTGTATACCGATACAAATAATCTGATACGAACATTCCGGCAACGTCGTTGGACGATACTATAAAAAAACCCTCGTACGACAGTCATGCCTGTTATCTGGGCAATAACGCCGTTCGACAGTACCATACAGCAGAACTACGCAGGACAGACATGCCTCCAATATCCTAACGTGTGTATATTACGCATGAAACCTATTTCTAGTAGTTTAGGTATGTTTGGATGATCTCGAGATGGGCTAACGATGTGAGGTCGATCGTACCGCGTTAGACAAATGTAAAGTACGACATGTCGTCTGTATATGGTACCAGGCGAATAGTCGATCAGTTCTTCCACGTAAGACGTCACGCGACATTATAGTACTTCGCTGTTATAGATCTATACCAACGTGTATAGAGCGGTGAAGACCGAAACCGCGTTTATGTAACCACTCATCACGTAGACGGTTATTGATGAACCCTAATTACAAAAGTAAAAAACAAGTTTACACCACTTAGCGTTATAGTACTTCGTTGGTATAGATCACGCCAACGTGTATAGAGCGGTAAAGACCGAAACCGCGTTTAAGTAACCACTCATCACTTAGACGGTTATTGATGAACCCTAAATATAAAAGTAAAATCAAGTTTACAGAAAGAACGTAGATGGCCGTCAGCCATTTATAAGGTACTACAGAACGTCACTATATAGTACCACGTCAATCAACCTACGATCCTTCAATGAACGACGCCACGACACATTGTTAGCATCGATCGTCCACACGAAAGTTCGGGAAGCGTGTTATGTCGTTGCATTCATTGCCTACCCGAAAAGTACCACATGTAGTCTATATATGTCACCAGGCGAATAGTCGATCAATTCTTCGGCGTAAGACGTCACGCGACATTATAGTACTTCGTTCGCTCTAACACATTCAAATAATCTATTACGAACATGATCATGACATCGTTCGTCGAAACACATAACATACGTAGTGCGGTCATGCCTCCCAGCTCCTAACGTGTGTATAGTACGCATGAACCATAATTCTGGTAGTATATGTACGTTTAGTTGATCTCGATATGGCCTAACGATGTGAGGTCGATCATACCATGTTAGGTACTCGTGCTTGCCAATGACATCGTTCGTCAAAAACCATAAATTAAGGGTGCCGTGCAGTCACGTAGCATGTCTCTCCACAGCCTTCGAAACTCTATATAGTACCACATAAACCAATGAACGGGCCTTACAATATCGCTGTCACATGGCGTTATATTACTTCACTGGTATAGCGAATTTCAACGGATACAGTCACGGCAAAGTGCTAATACAGACACGACACATCGTAAACATCGACCGGCCATACGAAGATGTGTGCAGCGTGTTAGGTTGTTTCACCGATTGCCGGATCGCAAAAAACGAAACTTCCACTGCGGTATAGGTTATACCGATACAATTAATCTGATACGAACGGGACAATAGCGTCGTTTGGCAGTACCATACAGCAAAACTACGCAGGACAGACATGCCTCCAATCTCCTAACGTGTGTATATTACGCATGAACCATATTTTTTAGTAGTTTAGGTTTGTTCAGATGATCTCGAGATGTGCTAACTACGTGAGGTCGATCGTACCGCGTTAGACAAACGTAAAGTACTGCATGTCGACTATATATGGTACCAGGCGAATAGTCGATCAGTTCTTCCGCGTAAGACGTCACGCGACATCATAGTACTTTGCTGGTATAGATCTATACCAACGTGTATAGAGCGGTGAAGACCGAAACCTATTTTATGTAACCACTCATCACGTAGACGGATATTGATGAACCCTAATTAAAAAAGTAAAAAACAAGTTTACACCACTTAGCGTTATAGTACTTCGTTGGTATAGATCACGCCAACGTGTATAGAGCGGTAAAGACCGAAACCGCGTTTATGTAACCACTCATCACTTAGACGGTTATTGATGAACCCTAAATATAAAAGTAAAATCAAGTTTACAGAAAAAACGTAGTTGGCCGTCTGCCATTCATAAGGTAGTACATAACGTCACTATATAGTACCACGTCATTCAACGTACGATCCTTCCATGAACGACGCCACGACACATTGTTAACATCGATCGGCCATACGAAAATCTGGGAAGCGTGTTACGTCGTTGCATTCATTGCATACTCAAAAAGTACCACATGTATTCTATATATGGCACCAGGCGAATAGTCGATCATTTCTCCCGCGTAAGACGTCACGCGACATTATAGTACTTCGTTCGCTCTAACACATTCAAACAATCTATTACGGACATGACCATGACATCGTTCGTCGAAACACATAACATACGCAGTGCGGTCATGCCTCCCAGGTCCTAACGTGTGTATAGTACGCATGAACCATAATTCTGGTAGTATATGTACGTTTAGTTGATCTCGATATGGCCTAACGATGTGAGGTCGGTCATACCATGTCAGGTACTCGTTCTTGCCAATGACATCGTTCGCCAAAACCCATAAATTAAGGGCGCCGTGCAGTCACGTAGCATGTATCTCCACAGCATTTGAAACTCTATATAGTACCACATAAAACAATGAACGGGCCTTACAGAATCGCTGTCACACGGCGTTATATTACTTCAGTGGTATAGAGAATTTCAACGGATACAGTCACGGGAAAGTGCTAATACAGACACGACACATCGTAAACACCGACCGGCCATACGAAGATGTGTGCAGCGTGTTAGGTTGTTTCATCGATTGCCTAATCGCAAAAGGCGAAACTTCCGTTGCGGTATAGGTTATACCGATACAATTATTCTGATACGAACGGGACAATAACGCCGTTCGACAGTACCATACAACAAAACTACGCAGGACAGACATGCCTCCAATCTCCTAACGTGTGTATATTACGCATGAACCATATTTTTTAGTAGTTTAGGTATGTTCAGATGATCTCGAGATGTGCTAACGATATGAGGTTGATCGTACAGCGTTAGACAAATGTAAATTACTACATTTCCTCTATACATGGTACCAGGCGAATAGTCGATCAGTTCTTCCGCGTAAGACGTAACGCGACGTTATAGTACTTCGCTGGTATAGATCTATACCAACGTGTATAGAGCGGTGAAGACCGGAACCACGTTTATGTAACCACTCATCACGTAGACGGTTATTGATGAACCCTAATTATAAAATTAAAAATCAAGTTTACATCACTTAGCGTTACAGTACTTCGTTGGTATAGATCACGCCGACGTGTATAGAGCGGTAAAGACCGAAATCGCGTTTATGTAACGTGCGTTTGTTACGCGTGAACCCTAAATCTAGAAGTATAGGTATGTTTAGAAGGTCTCGACATGGGCTGTTTCATATGTACCTGAACGTGCCAGTAAGATACTAGCGTTCCCGAAAATACTAGGCTGTTTCATACTTCCTCTGTCCGCAAACAAGTGTACGTCTAACTTTTGCCAAAGTCAAACTTTTTCTTAAATTCGACCAATTTTATAGATAAATATAGCAACATATATTACATAAACATGTCGTATTATGAAACCAAAATTGAAAGGAAATCTAGCTCTACTATGACATTACATATAAAATTATCAAACTATACTAAGTTTAACGTAGGACCAGACTATTTATTTGTGGATGGAGGGAGTATATTCGATTTAATTTATCACCCATGGCATGATATTCAGAGCTTACTTAGCAAGTTCTAAATTTACTGAACATATTTTAACTTCGATAAATTGAACATCTGTCAGGCTTAATTCTCGATAAATTGAAATACGCATGGATTACATTCCACTAAACGCGCGTAACACATTTGGAACATGGACATATATCCTAGTGCCAAGTAATACCATCGAGGTGTACCTGAACTTTCCAGATTACATGATCTCCACAGATAATACATGACACAGCCTTTTTGGCCATCAAGATCAGCAGGAAAACTGAATTATATAGCAAAGGAACGGTGTCTAATTATCTTGAAGCATCTATTTATCTTTTCTCAGTAGCAGAAAACTATCTCAAAACGCTTCAAGATTCCTCCATCTAAATCAATAGCCTTTTCTCTCACAATTCTATAAGAACATGCTGCAGAACTGTAACCAGCCAGATAAGGAATCAGTGTCCTCTGTCGATCCTGATCCAATACCGGCACAAGTGCAAAAGCCGTAATTGTACACCTCCTATTGTTTGGTGAAATGATGATTTTTTCCAAAACCGTTTCAAAAACATCCGGTAAAATATCCATGGAACCAAGACAGGGATCCAAGCAGAAGCTGTCAAAAAACATGAAATTAGAAAAACAAGAATTGAAAAGGAACGCTAATAATTCAAAGGGCCAATAGAACTAATGAAACAATGCAAGGACAAATGAAGTGCAAGGGACATTGATCAAATCTGGAGCTAGAATAAAGATTATAGTCCATTTGTTCAAATAATGGTTGCCAATCGCGACAGGGGTCACAATCGATACCAGTGTCAGCTGGTGAGTCGTGAAAACTACTGCCTATCAATCTATCGGCAAAACCTTAACTGTCATTCCTGGAACATGGTCGTTCACACTCTAGAAAGACTGACTAATTTCACATGTTCCAGGAAACCACAACACAAAACACACAAACACGGCAGCACACACAAGCGCAAGCAGCAAGTTGCAACTTACGATCATGCACTGGTTCCCACTTACTCCACTCCAATCTATAGACCATTACATACTGGAAAATACCAGTTACAGTGTCAATGGAAGAGTAATGCAAGTGAAAATGGGAAATTGCAGGTTTTGAAATACTGGTTATTAAACATCAACTTCCTGAGCACATTATCAAATTTGCAGGCCACGAACATGAAAGACAACACAACATTATATAATTGCATTAGCTCTACTAAAAATGATACAGAGTTCACTTACAAATGAAAACATTCCTAAGCATAAGTTGAACACGAGTAGTGTTCAGAATCTGATCACCATGGTAATATCAGGAAACTGTAGACCTAAAAAACCAGTTCGCACAGTTAGATTTATTGTGTCCTACGATACCACAGTTGGAACAACGAGGATCCTTCCTAGGCTTCTTTGTCTTCCTTTCAATCGTAGGACAATTAGCAGAGTTGTGACCCTTGCTGCGGCAAACGCCGCAGAACCGTGTCCGCTGCACGCCGATCTCGTACCCTGGCTTTGATCTCGCAGACGTGGGGCGACCTATGTCCTTCCTCTTCAATGGCGCTATCATGTCTGGCCGTAGGCATGTCCCTAGCATGGCATCGATAGACGATGGTGGAGTCTTGTCCAATACATTTTCTGCCGCCTTTGATTTGTGCATTCTTTGTTCAAGCCCTAACCCATCTTTTATAATGCTAGTCTCTGCAAGCTTAGGCATCGCATCCAACATCATACCCATAGTGACGTCATAGGATTCGGCGTTCGAATCGGCTAACTGAACAACCTCCAGTGCAGTCCTGTATAGAGCTGTATGGCGGAAACTTGTGGACATCATAGCTGGACTGTCTTTCTGATACATCCTTAGATGATCAGGGAACACACGGCATGCTCCTCTTGTCCACCTATCTAGAATGTGACCAGCCGAGATCTCCCGCATGCCGAGATGAGACATAACCTGCATGTAATGTAAAAGTGATCAACAGAGTTTTGAGGCACAGTAATGAAATGCATATTTATTCGACATGGTATAAATCTGGTGATGTGGCC
Organism: Avena sativa; assembly: GCA_916181665.1. Taxonomy (NCBI): domain Eukaryota; kingdom Viridiplantae; phylum Streptophyta; class Magnoliopsida; order Poales; family Poaceae; genus Avena; species Avena sativa. The sequence continues at coordinate 326,903,820 of OV702280.1, forward strand.
GCCGCTCACCCTGATTGCGTGGCTACATAGTATACCCATATGCTCATACTTCTTGCAGTCGCAGAGAAACAGATTGTCTGCTTTGGTGAACCGAACCTCATAGGCAACACGAGACCATCTGGACCTCTTCTCCGCGTCGTAGTGGACAGCTAGGTACCTTGACCCCTGAATAATTTCCTCCACTCTATAGGAAGCTGACCAAAAATCTCTGCCTCGAAGAGAGAGTACAAGGAGGGCGTGTATATTCTGCTCGCGTGCTTCTCGATAGGTCCACCTGTGCTTAGTAAAACACGTCCCTGCAAGAGTGTACATAGCACATAGTAATCAGTCATAAGATGTTAGCATGAGTAATATCGTTCTAGCACGTTATGAAGCGGAAAACTGAATTACCAGGCGCATCCTCTGTTCGAGAAAATCCTCGTCCTCGGTTCTCATGCGCTGAAGCTTCATGTAACCTCTTACAAACATATTCATAGAGGACCCGGGTGGAACATATTGCTTTAGCATGTGGTTTGCACTTTCTGAGCGTTGTGTGCTAGTCATCCTCGCACAAAAAATTTCAGCGAAGTATGGCTTTGCCCACATCATTCTAACTTCAAAAATCTGTGTTAGGAAGGGATTATCTTGTAAACCGTACTTGCAAATCAACTCATCCCAAGCATACTCAAACTCGTCAATCGTAAGCATGTGCTCAACTATCTTGTGAAACTCTTCTCGAAAGGCGTTGTTCTTGCCGTAGACAGGTCCCAGGCATTCCTTTGCCCTCTTTAGCACATGCCACTTGCACCACCGATGTTTAGTCCCAGGAAGAACATTTCTTATGGCAACCTCCATGGCACGACACTGATCTGCAGGTTCAGAAACAGTGTAAATACAAACATGGCGGGGGGTATTTAGCAGGTACCTATGACAGTCTTTGCATAGTTCAAAAAATTAAATCCTAGATCTCTAGGATGAAGGACTAGGCGTAAAGTTTTTCAGCGAGACGTTTATATAACTGATACAGCAGATGTCCACACGTACCATACAGTCAGTTTACTGGAAAAAGCATATGCGTGGTATCGAGACGGTATACCTGTCAATATTGTGGCTGGTGCTTTTCCTCCCATCAGATTGACAAACTCTTTGAACACCCACTCAAAAGATTCTATTGTTTCATTAGTCATCAGAACTCCAGCAAAAATGATGCTTTGGAAGTGACTGTTAACACCAACAAACATTCCGAATGGCATGTCATACTGATTACATCTATAGGTTGTATCAAAGGTGATTGCATCTCCGAAATGTTTGTACTGCATGCGGCTCTTTCCATTTGTCCACATGATTGCTCTTATCTTGCCATCCTTGTCAGGCATGCAACTGTCGACAAAGTTGGGGTCCTCTGCTTTGAGCTGGGAAAAAAGCTGGTGAGTTTTCATTACGTCTTCATCCGTATGATCCTTGTTGATGCTTGCGCATAGTGTTTTTAGGGCCCTCTTGTTGAATGGCACTTTGTCCATCGATCCAAAGAAGCTTCCAATTACAGAATACACCTTGCCTAATCCAACATTATTGTCACGGAGGTTTGTGATCAGTGCCCTAGTGTGGTGGTCAATGTTTCTATGCGATTTCCAGTTCAGTTTCTGCCCACAAGTAATTGACATGCTGTGATTGTGTCCATCTCTAAACTCGTGCACGTACCAGCCATTGTCGTCTGTCCTACGAAGGCTTATCATGGCTGCACATTTAGAGGACATCGAGTTCGCCTTTTCATGCCTGGGCTTGCCCTGCAACAGCCGCTCACAGTGTGATTACCGAGTGGTTTGAGAGTGCATATGGTTATAGTCGCACAAAATTCTGTTAAATTAGCACACTTACCGCACAGGCACATACTATGTACTGAACAGTTTTTGAATTTGATGTATTCTTTCTTGATTGACCGTATCTGATCCCGAACCCAACCTCCCATGAGTAGAGGTTGTAGAAATCGTAGGCCTCGTCAAGAGAGTCAAATTCCATTCCCTGCTCCGGGGCAACAACTGCCTTTGTCTTCCTTTCGCCAAACCTCCTTATGGTAGATTCCAGAGATGATCTCCTCCCGCTTGTTGGCGTCCTAAAGTCAGGTATAGGTCCGTGGCACCGAACCCTGCATATCATCATGTAAGTTAACACAGTAGCACTGATAAATGTTATATCCCCAGAAAGACAATGGACAGATGGAGAAATAAAAAAAACCATTCTCTCCTGGCCGATTAACTACGGCTCTCCTAGAGGTGGACATTATAACCCTAAACATGACCACAACTTTCCTAACATTGTCTGGTTTTACCGGTCCACGCCAGCCGTGTGGGTCCATTTTCTAATAGTCTGCGTGGTTAACTGAACTGCATCCAGCATACAAGTATGTTATCTTTTCTGTGATGATATGTACATTAACTGAAAGTAGTCCCCAATGCAAAATCCGGCGTTATTGTCCATCATACATCAATAATAATACACACAATTCTCCACAACGCTAGAACGTCTTAGCTAGACCCTAAACAAAACCATCACAGAACAGGAATCTCCGTAATCCGAACTCCCTCAATAGAGGAGTGGATTAACAGATATGGATGGTAATTTTTACTCCCTCCAGAGGCAGGCTAACAAGTTGAGGGTTGCTGTTCCTTGGGTACCGTATAAGGTTGTATTCCTGCTACACACCCTGAACTTTTTTGCACCCAACGGATAGTGTTCCTGATACCCAGTTAATTAAGGAATATAAAACCCACGACATTAACTGATACAAACAGATTAACCCTTAATCTAACTTTGATGTGCACATAATCCATTGGGGACATCTCAGATTATCCCCGGTAAGGTTATCTTCAGCAAGTTACGGATGCCCAGATATTCTATTCGGCTGGAAAGATCCATCCCTAATTCTCTCTCTACTTCATGAATAAATTAGCAGTACTAATTTACAAAGGGACGCGGTGAGGATACCTTTTCCAAGCCGGTGGAGGATTGGCCTCTGGTTCCCTCTCGTCGGTGTCGCGCTCCGGGCCTCTGCCGGTGCAGTCTCCGTCGTATGCTGCTCTCCTCACCGCAGAGACTTCAGGGATGTTGAGAGGCTCACCGTCTGAATCGGCTGAGCGTCCCGAACCAGAGACCTCGCTGTCCAGTTCGAATATCCCTTTGATTGATGCCTCGGTGTGACTGGCCGGGGACGATTCCCCTGATGAGGAAAGGCTGGTCCCTTCCTGCGCGCCCGGATCGAGAACTCTAGCAGGGTAATCCATGCTGCGGAGATAGACCGGATAGGATTGAGACGTACCCAAGGACGAACAACCACCCGAAATCAAGGCGAGAAATCTCAACTGTTGATAGCCATACCTGAATAGCAGCTGGGTGAAACTCCCGTGGTAGCCATTCCCGAGCATCGGCGATTTCGACGGTGTCCTGAAACTTCGGATCTGCGAGGGTTGCTGGTACCAGTCGCCGTTCGTGCCGGAAGGGGAAGAAGGTGGAGCTAGATGATTCAAATTCAAAACGATCCCTGGCGTATGGTGGCCGCTTGTACCAGTCGCATGTGAAGTGGAGGGTCCCAGGCGGGGTCCCACCATCGTATTGTACGATTCCCTGTACCGTATGGCCAAACAGGGCCTCGTATTTCCATCAAGATGCCGGTCAACCATGCAGCAAGTAGGCCCAGAGCACAGATCTAAAAGCATGCGCCTGGGGCCGGGATTCGAGTTCGGCCCGGAAACCGTTCGTAAACGGAGAAATCGGTGTAAGCACGCGCGAGCTGACACTTCTGCCTATTCGTCGGACTTGTTAAGGTGGCGGTGGCGTGGATACTGGCGGAGCATCTCGGCCGGCACCAGGCGACGACGATGGCGAGGAACTATGCGTATGGGGTGCTGGCGCTGACGTGCATGTACACGTTCAGCTTTGGCCTGTCATGGGGGCCGCTCAAGTGGGTGGTGCCGAGCGAGATCTACCCTATGGAGATCAGGTCGGCGGGGCAGGCCATGACCATCGCCATCGCGCTCACCCTCTCCTTCGCGCAGACACAGGCGTTCATCACCCTACTCTGCTCCCTGAAATACGCCATATTCGTCTTCTACGCCGGCTGGGTCCTGGTGATGACCATCTTCATGGCGGCGCTCCTGCCGGAAACCAAAGGCGTGGCGCTGGAGGCCATGCGGTCGGTGTGGGCCAAGCACTGGTACTGGAGGAGGTTCGTCAGGGATGCCAAGCAGGACAGCCAGGTCAACTGCTTGTAGAGCGAACCATGGCCTCGCTGGTTAGTGTGAACTCAAATCATTGGTGGTGCCGTATACTATATATTATGGTTGGCTCGCATACATCTTACAAATTTACAAATCATCATTATCATTGTTCGTCCTCCAAAGTTTCGATGTACTAATCTCTGTACTATAGGAAGCTTCGGTATATACGGGTTTAAAAGCTCCTCCTTTGTTGCTTGTATGAAAGTATTTGCCAAAGCTTACCCTTCACCTCGGGTGCTTGCGTGTTAATATAGGAGTTCAACCAGGCTGATGGATTTACATCATGATGGTCACAGCAACTACGCGGAACTGTAAAACACGAGTACAGACGACTGTACTTGCATTTTACTGTTCGAAAACACGCGGGACGCAGATTAGTGCCCTCAAACACGACCTGTTCAGAGTTGTACATCAAATCGTCATGATTACAGGGACCCAATTCATCATTGTTCAAAGGACAACCACCAAAAGGATGCACATAATAGCGAGATGTATACAAGGGAATCAAGAAACGTCGTCGCCGCCGAGCTTATTGTGCACACGGCCTTCACCACCATTCACCGAAGACTCACCAAGGCCACTTGCGGAAAGAGCATCACGTTGATGCGCCAGCCTCCTGTCCAAGATTTTTGCCATAATCTCATGCAACTCCTATTGTTGCGTACTCATCTTGGAGGTATCCATCATCATGAGTTTCTTCTCCATGTTTGCCTCCTCCATCTTGATCCTCCTCTCCTCGAGTTGAGCCTTGTACATGGCATTGTTGCGGATTTGCTCCCACCTAGAATGCTTCATCTCCATCTTCTTGTCTTGCATCATCATCTTCACCTTCAATGTCTTTGTCATCAACTTCTCCTTAGACTTCACCATGTCATCAATCTTGTCCTTCAACGATGATGATTCGCCATCAAGCTTGATCCTCTTCTTTGCCTTCTTGTTTCCTTCCGGCTTCCCTTTGTTCCATCCTCCATCCTCATCTTCACTATCGTCATCCATGTCCTTCATTGATCTCTTTGTTGGTGCCTCTTGGTCTCTCAACTTCCACTTCGGCATGTGCTCAAGAAACTTGAAACAATGTTGAAAAGAAAAACTTTTCATGTTGGAGCCCTTCATTTCCTTGTACTGTTCCCTGGCAATGCGCTCCTAAAATTGCATAAGCAAGATGTTCACAAGATGTACTACATAAAACGTTAACAATATGAGCAAAGCACTCACATATTCGTCAATGCCAACACCACTTGGAGGATTGTTGCGCACTTGGTCCATTGCAGCAGACCAACGGCTGCACGCTGGTTTGATCACGTCCCACGTTCTTGAAGAGATCGATAGGAGTGGGCAACAGGTTGGGAAACACGAGGCATGAGCTTGAAGAAGTTGTATTCGATGCGCTTCCAGTAGCGCTTGCCAGTCTGGTCCGTGCCGGTGACGGCGTCCAAAGACACGCTCGCCCATGCCTAGACCAAACAAACATCTTCAATCTCGGTGTAGCTCACCGCTCGCTTCTTCGTCGTCTATGATTAGGCAGCATCAAATACCTCCCCCTCTATATCCTCTAATTCGGGCTCCACCTCGGCTCTGTACTCCTCATCCTTGAACTGAAGACGCTGCTCGGTGGTGTCAACCGCGCTCTCATTTAGAAGATTGGTGAACAACCCAGTGGCCGCATGAGGATCGTAGCTACATCACAAGATAAAAGATTGGTAGGCATGTACCTAATTCGTTCACAACATGGCGAGGGGAACGGAGTTCGTACCTTGCAGCTCTGTTGTCGATGAAGTTGGCCAATGGTTGCGATGGCACAACGGGCTGGGGCAGAGGCGCGTCTAGGGGCGTCGCCACGGGTGGAGGCGGCGCGGAGCGGCGGTTCACCACCTTCTTTGCCTTCTTCCCGTCCTCGGCCGCACACGTGCGTTGAAGGGGAGTGGGCTTGGGGCCAATGGCGGTGCCCACCTTGGTGCTGCAGGGACAGTGGGGGTGCCCAACCGGTTCCTCTTTGTGCCCGTGCTACTGTCGTCTATCGCATCGACAACAGAGCCTAGGGAAGGGGCGCCGGTGCCAAATCTAGCTGCGGGGGAGCCAGGGGCTAATCTAGCTACTGCGGGTGCGATTGGACGCGGGGTGATCTTCCCGGCGGCCGGCGCTTGCTCTACGGGGTCCATTATCATAGATCTGATGGGTGGCGGCGCCGGAAAGCGAGGCGGGCGGCAGCTTGGCGGCGGCGGTGCGAAAGCGGGAAATGGAGGAGATGAAATGTCCGTCGCGTGCAAAAGCATGTAACAGTACAGGTCTCAGCTCGGTTTGGCCATGCAACCCTTGTATGTAGGGATCGGCGCTCGGTTTTCGGTGGAAATGGTAAAATTATTTTCGAGCCAAACGTGTTTTATAGGTACTGACCGGTGGCGATTGTTTTCCACATATAGTAATTGACGGTTATTTTTCAGTTTTGAGTGTTTTACCGCTTCTGCTAGAGTTGCTCTTAGTACAACAACCTGACCTTTATACAAGAAAGCTCAACCTGAACCTGATATATTTTTATCTAAATGTCAAAACTAACATTATGCGTACGTGACAAGAGATATTTTAACATCCCCTCTCAAATACCACTTATCTAAGCTGAGATTACCTCGAAAGTAGTTCGGTAAACCCGTCTGCTACTTGATCGTATGTTGGTATAAATTGTTGGAATTTGGTGAGTTTTGGGCTGCGGGCTCATTAGATAAATTCTGAAATTCTCTTTGGCCCATTTATGCATGACAGCATATGGTTGTGCTAGTGGTGCTAAAGTTTAATCCCACATTGCTAGTGGTAGAGGAGTTGAACCATCTTATATAGTAGAGTGTGACAACAGTGAAGCCATGGCTCAGCTAAGGAACCAAGATCTCACCATAATTCCAAGCACATGGAACGTATGTACCATCTCATTCATGACTATGCTGAGAGGGGGCACTTGCAAATTATCAAAATTTATACGGATCTGAATGTGTCTGATCCCATGACAAAACCTCTACCATAACTTAAACATGAAGAACACCGTATAGTGCCATTGTGTAAAAGAGCTTTAACTGATGCAACTAGTTTGTACTCTAGTGCAAGTGGAAGACGGTTAGGAATATGCCTAGAGCCAAATAAATGTTTATTCGCTATTTTCTTTGTTCATAATTTTAGTCTATTCTTTATTCTATAACTTCTCTGTATCCTGATTGTGGGAATCAAAGGAGAAGTCAGAAACATCATGTTATAAACACCAAGTGTTCCTGTTCTTATGGGTAAGACTAGCTCATTATCAAAGATGATAAAGTTTTCTAGATCATGGTGTAGTTATTATAACAAGGGTACCATTTAACAATGAGGGCTTATTATTGCTTGAACAAGGATGTTGAACCGACCCAAGTCATACGACCTACTAAAAGATAAATGTCGTTATTTAGTTGCTGGTATATCATTATTGTTGTTGTATTACCTTATACTTTGACGATGAGACCATGGGGATATTAGTTGTCCTTCATAGTGGAAGGCATGTCCTGATAGCTTCCTAACCACACATTTCATCGAGTGATCATAACGGTTGTCTTTAGGATATGTTGGGAACTTATGATGGGGCATAGGATAGTCCACGAGTGGGATTTTCACCTCCGACGATGGAGAGATACTCTTCGGCCCTTCTTGATATTACGATATCACTAATCTTATGGTCAGACATATGGTGATAAGAATCACTGGATACTGGAATATACGAACGAGAGAAAAGAAAGACAAACCGGTAACAAGGTCAATTCATATAATAATCAAGGAATTGCATTACGAGGATACATAAATGTCTTACCTCAGGATTCTCATGTATCGTTGATGCAAAAGTAAGTTCATGAAATCAATTTGTTCGATTAATTCATGGTTATGTGGAAATCAATATGGGTGTCCAGATCCCTCTATTGGTTATTGTCCGTAAAGAGTTTCGCGGTCATGTCCACTTAATATCGCACCTGCTGGGTCACATGCTTATGGTATATTGTTCAATAGAGTATGTAGAGTGATAGATGCTCCGGAATGGTTCCATATCATCGGGACAATTCAGAGGAGAAAACTAGAAGAGTATTAGATTGATGGAATGTTTTCAGGAGAGAAACTATCAAAAGTGTAGCCCCCCAAGAGGGATGGCACATGGCCCACTAGGTGTGGCGCATGGGGGCGGCATGGCCCATCATGGCTAGCGCCTAGACCCGTTGGGCTGCACCATACTTTCCTATTTGAGGTTTGTCAATTTAGGAAGGTTTCAGATCATATCCTTCATTGAGATTTGAATTGATCTTGGCATTATGGAAGATATCATATCTTCTATGTTAGGAAGAATATGATATGCTTTTAACATGAGATTATTGCCTAACTTGTAGGAAGGAGAGGGGCCACCAGTGTCGGACGCACCCTAGGGGAAACCTTAGGTGCCAAGCCCCTTCCCCGTCCTCCTGTATAAAGGGAGGGAGGGGACGACCCTCCATAGAACAATTCCTTTGCATGTGGGATGCCTCCCTTCCTCCAGACATCTTTCTCTATCTCTCATACATGCCACGAGGCTGCTCCACTACTCGAGCATTGCCGACCCCTAGACGGCAAAGCTCTACTAGAACAGGACCACTAGACGTGTGGATACTTTTAGAGGGATCATTGCTTTGATCTACTTCGAGCGCTTCACAAATATCTTCATCGATGAACGAATCTCCGATGCAACATTGGTGAGTACTAGATCTAATACATCTACCGGTCTTGCATAGTTTGATCTTAGTGTGTTTGATAGATCTAAAAAAATTAAATTTCTTATGTGAACCCCAACAACAGCCCCACATGCATCATCGCTGTCGGCCAACATAATGTCTTGCAGATTTTACTCCAGCAAGAAAAATCCCACCTCGAGGTCCGAGTATGGGAGAATGCCGAGATAGCTACCGAACCACATCCAACATTTGCCACTAGCTAGTTTTCATGTAACCCCCATGGCCATGAACACATGACATCACCTGATCCACAACCCCGGCCTCAGTGCCACAACTTCCATTGCCAAGGTCCGTCACCTAGGCAACCAACCTCCTCGTGCATCTCAACAATTGAAAGAACACACTCGCCACCACAATAGGAGATAGACATTGACCACCATGTTTTCTGAAAGGATCGTATGGGCACCTAGAGGGGGTGAATAGGTGCTACTTCAAATTTTACTCTTTTCAATTTAGGGTTTGACACAATTCTCTAGATATGCAACTAAGGTGAATTTACCTATATGTCACACTACTACAATTAACTAAGCAAGAGAAAGATATAAGTAAAGTGCAGTAAAGGATAGAAGTTACCAAAGTGGAGCACGCGGAGACACAAGGATGATTTCCCGCAGTTCCTTCCTTTTGAGGGAAAGTACGTCTGTGTTTGGAGAGGGGGTGGTTTCAAACCACCAACACCACGAAAGGCATCCCTCGTTCTCCAGTGAACCTCACCCCAAGGGGATCGGTTCACTCTTCCACTATATCGGAAACCTTCGAGGTGTAAGCCAACACCTTTACAACAAGTTCGAGACACACATCCGCAACTGAATTGGAGGCTCCTGAATACAAGCAAGTTGTCACAACAATAAAATACAAGCTTGTAAGAACCAAATCAAGATCTTGGGTTTATAATGAAACCCTAGAGCAAAGGGGCCCTCAAGTGAATGAGGGGGAAATGAAGATCTCTTTTGTTGCAAATGTAGATCAAGGTCTCCTCCTTCAATTCTCCAAAGATCGGGGACTTTGGATGGTTGTAGGTGGAGATATTGTTGATTTGGTGGCTCTAATAGAGGTGTTATTCTTTTCTAGAAACGAGCAGCTGGAGGTAGGGGATGAGGTCCCCTATTTATAGGCCCACTTCTTCTGACTGTTTTCTGCTCGTTGGGAAATTTCCACACTAGAGATTCCGGTCTGGAGACCAGAAACTCTGGTCTACATTTGGCTCACATCGGAGACTCCGGTCTATCTTCAGTCCATCTCCAGACCCCCATACAGAATGTCCTGGTCCTAGTCTTGATACTCCCTCCGGAGATTTGTCAGGAACTCTGGACCTGAGCACACCAGAGACTTCGGACTTTTCACTCCGGAGACTCCGGTCAGACAGAGTACACTAGAGATTCCGACCAACATCTGGTCTGTCTCCGGACCCCCATACAGAATGTCCCTAGGCATAATATTGGATCCGCTCTGGAGATTTGAGGCGAAACTCCGACCCACACCGGAGACTCCAGTCTGGACTTTCCAGGAAACTTCTGTTTCTGCCAGGGATTTTTCCATATTCCACGGAATTTTCTATTTTCAGTATATTGACCTGGCAATATTAGCACACTGTAAAATGATCCTCAAGTTGTTAGCGAACACCAAAACTAATTAATAAAATAAATGTCCTTTCAATCTCACCTTTTTGGTGTTCGATGACAACAAGAGGTTTTGCATGAAATACTTAAAATGAGAGACATAGCTAATCTCCCCTAACGATGTGCATCAAGATATTCATGTAATACAAATCATGTCATGTAATAGAAAGTAGAGACTTGTATGGAATAGAGAGATTACCAGCTGGGTCTTTACCATTACAATATTAAACCAGGCATAGCATGTCCATACTCACATAGTAGATAGTTTCACAAGAACTAAATAAAGCAAATGTTTCGAAATTTTAAGATAATGACATAGGCAATACGAAGAAAACAAACCAAATTCCCAACCTATGCAATCCCGATGATCCTACTAGATATCGTCTCCCCTTTGGCATCGAAACGCCGAAAAGGGAAAAGACCAAGCCATCGCCCCAAAAGAATCACTCGTAGTCATCATCGTCATCATCTTCATCCTCTTCCTATTCCTCTTCCTATTCATAGTCATCATCACCACCTGGAGCTATGGGTCCTTTGCCATGAGGGCGAGAGGAGGAAGTATCCTGAGAGCCAAAGCCTGAAGTGACCTATGAGAAGGTCTTCCAATCAACTAGGTTGTTTTGTTGTGCATGCCATGCCCCAAACGAGATAGTGTGGTCATATTCCGCAGATGGTTTAGCCCCATTCTCATCTGTGTATTCTCCCTCTCCTCCCTCTCCTTTCTCCTCACCTTGAGCCTTGATTTCCTTCAAGAGTTTCTCAATTCTGTGGCTGCTTTGATAAGATGCATGTTTTTCCTTATGAATATCCACATTTATGCAGCATAGAGTCTTCTCCCAAAATGATGCCTTCTTCAACTTTTCCTGGACATGCTCACGGGTGACAGGAGGCATAGGAGCATTGGAGGCATTCTTCCTTCTAGAGCCCCTTGGAGGAGTGGGGGCCTGCTCTGCCTCAGAAATCTCATCCTCCTCACTTGCATTAGGCTTCCTAGGAGTTGGATCCATTCTCCCTTTCTTTTGGAGAGCCACAGAGACATGCTCCACAAGATTGGAAGGTAGAGCAAGAGGTGAACCATGAGGCTGAGTGTTCATGAGCCTCATCACAAGAGCTGCATATGGAGGAGACTTCCTGAAGAGTATAGCATGGTGCATTTCCTCAAAAATGAAATCCATGATGTCAATAGTGTATCCATCAGCAGTAGGCCTAGCACAAAACACCTTATGATCATGATGGAGCAAGTTGACAAGGCCACACCTAATAGCATCATCATTTCCAGCACTTGGGGAAATGGTGTGGCGAAATATCCTCAATAGCAAATTGTAGAGAGGCTTGAGGCCCTTGGACTCACCAATGATGCCCTTGCTTCCATAGAGAGGTGCCAACTTGTTCTTGTTCTCGCCAAGAGCAGCTTCATGCATACGGTGCCCAATGGGAACAAACACGCCATGGAAATTCTCATGAATGACTCTAGCAAAATCAAAGAAGGTAGCAGAGCAGCAGAAGTTACCAGTCATCCAAGTCATGGTCCTTGCCTCATCAGTACCAAACACAATAGTGGCATAAAATTGTTGGACAAGGGTGACGTTGTAATACTCATGGAGCTCCATAAGCCCATGCAGCCCAAGCTTCTCAGTAATCAATAGAGCATCAACGAAGTAGTTGTTGGCACACATGTACTCAAGGTCCATATACCTTTGAGGGAAAACTGGGGACTTGGCGAGTTTGCGATAAATATCCTGCATGAACACCTTTTGCTCCTTCCACCAATAGCATGGATCATCATTGGTTCTTAGCATGTCATAGAACCTCATCTTGCGCAGCTCACAGTATTCCTTCTTGGACATGTGGGCCAAAGACTGCAAGTTATCATACTTGGACCTCTTGGAGCAGCTTTCTTCCTCAATGCGCTCCTATTCCCTTTTCATAAATGCAGCATCTTTGGCTAGATGCCTCATGTTAGAAGGCGCAACAACAACCTGTTCGGCCTCCTCATCATATTGAGGGTTCCCTCTCTTGGACTTGGCCTTGGTGCGAGGGTTACGACGATTACCAGAGCCACCCATGAATATAGATGATGGGGAAAGCATGGAGGTAAGCATATATGTCCTGGAGTAAAAACAAGACCCTCAAATCCTTGCAGGATGTGCTAGAGGTAAGCCACACCAGAGTCTTCGGTGTGCAACACCGGAATCTGTGGCCTGGACTGAAGTCTCTGGTCTGTCGGACTGGCATATCCGGTCTAGAGATTTAGAGTTGCACATGGAGGCTGCGGGAGGCATTATTTCTAGCAGATCGGGCAAGGAATAGAGGATAATGTGATAGTAGTCCATGCATACACGAGTTTCTAGTGGACAAACTAAGGACATTGCTCAAAATAAATGTAGGGGATGAACCCTAGGTTCATGGTGAGAGAGAGGGTACTAGATCTGTCCATTGGAGTGATTCCACCGGTGGGGAATGGCCCAAGGGTGGAGAGGGTGGAGTTGGCCGATGGCACGATGGATCCCAGCTGCTTCAAGACGTCGGGGCGGTGATTTTGGAGGAGGAGGTGACCTGCGAGAGTGGTGAGGTCGGGGGGTGGAAGAAGGAAACTGTTTGTTTCACTTCACCCCGACCTCCCTTAAGTCAGCGCCTGAAACCATCCCAGACCAGAGATTCTAGTCCCCTGGACCAGAAACTCCGGACTGACCAGAGATTCCGGTGTGAAAACACCAGAAACTCTGGTCCTCTTTGACCAAAAATTCCATTTTCAAGTATGGGTACATATTGTAGGGGTTCGTAGCATGGAAAACAAAAAATTTCTACCGCATGTGTACAAACAAGCCAAGATCTATCTACTAGATTGTAGCAACGAGTCGATTAGAGTACTCACCCTCGAAGATTCCAAAGTGGTTAACGAGAGCAGATTCTCGTGGATGATGTAGTCGTACACTTGTCGATCTCAAGATCGCGTAGATGATCCTTCCGGCGCTGCGTTCCCGGCAGCGCTTCCATAGTCAGTCACATGTTCGGTACTCGATGAATACCTTCATCTCCCTTGTTCCAGCAGGCAGCGGAGGTTGTAGTTCTCCCCTCGCGATTCCGGCAGCACGACGGCGTGGTGTCGAAAGTAGAGGGAAGATCCCGCAGGGCTTCGCCTAAGCCGGTGCGAGTTATGGTGGATATAGGGTTTCCGGAGGTGTCGTCGGCGGCTAGGGCGACATCGACGGGCCAGCGGCGGCGCTAGGCGGCAGCAGCGGCATGCAGCGGCGGCGCACGGGTGGGGAGGGCTTGGTGTTTTTGTCTTGGGGCAGCCCTCCCCCTCTATTTATGAGAGGGGGGGCAGCCTTGGGAGAGGGGAGTTTGAATCCATACCCAAACCCAAGTTGGATAGAGGAAGGACTCTTTCCTTCTTCCACTAGGAAACTATTGTTCTAGTTTGACTTTTCAAACCTCCCTTTTGACTTTCAATTTAGAGCTTTAATTCTCTCTCGCAAATGCCCAACCAAATGACCTAGGACATGATCCAATCATTCCACTTACCCATGACACATTCATGGACCATTCCCCTTCCGGTCCTATGAACCTTCTAGAACCTTCTAGAACCTCTCCGATGAAAACATCGAAATCATTCCCAAACTCTGGAATCAGACTTTCCTTATATGAACATTATTCTCTGGACCATTCTGGATCTCCTCGTGATATCCCGGATCCCATCCGAGACTCCGAACAACATTCGGTTTCCCTACTTACATTCCATATCTACTAAACAACATCGAATCCTTAAGTGTGTCTCCCTACGGTTCGTGAATTATGCGGACATGACCGAGACACTTCTCCGATCGATAACCAATAGAGGAATCTAGAAATTCATATGGCTCCCACATATTTCTATGATTACTTTGCGATCGAATGAACCACTTACATACGATACCAATTTCCCTTTGTCTCGTGATAGTTTACTTATCCGAGGTTTGATCGTCGGTATCTCTGCATACCTAGTTCAAACTCGTTACCGATAAGTACTCTTTTCTCATTCCCGTGATATGTGATCCCTTGTGAGACAGTCACATTCTTGCAAGCTAATTGGATGACATTCCACTGAGAGGGCCCAGAGCATATCTATCCGTCATATGGATGGACAAATCTCACTCTTGATCCATGTGCCTCAACACATACTTTCTGAACACTCATTGCCACCTTTATAGCCACCCAGTTACGGTGTGGTGTTTGATGTCATCAAAGCATCCTTCCGGTGATGGTGATTAGCATGATCTCATGGTCGAAGGAATTATGTTACTATGTATCAGAAAGCTTATTGTAGAAGGAGTGTCCAATCCTTTAAACAATATAAGGTGGAGTCCCATGTGTTTACAATGCTAGTCCCTGGATCAATAGCTAGCATCCACAGTTAAGATGTAATATCAAGAAACAAAGGTCATAATACAACTTTATAACCAGGAATAACATAATTTTATTACATCTTACATAGCTCATTTGGCTATTACATTACATTGCAGCAGAAATCTATAAGCATGGGGTCCTTCATCTTCAAAGTGCCACAGGCAGACAGGTTGGTTGTAGACTTTGTAATCCTAAACAATCAATCTTCACTAAATTCAATCAAACCTGCAACATTACAAGTTACAACCACAAGGGTCAATACATTTGAATTGTATTGGCAAGTGATACTATGGTAGTATAGTGGAATCTATCATCTATATGCATTTGGCTAAGTGGAGTTGAGGCTTGCATTGCTCAAAATATATTTTTCCTTATCATATGAAAATACTAAGTTTTTGTTTTGACAAAATCTTTTCCAAGGCATCTCTAAATCAAAATTGAAGATTTCAATAACCCTTGTTCAAACCACAAGATTTTAACTTAGAAATTTGAATGATGAGATTCTTGATTGCTTCCATGTCTTGATACTCAAATTGTCCTTTACCAGGGACATGGCTAAGTACTTAGATTTTACACTCTACATAGGTGGTGCACTTTCCCCACAAGACTTGGTTTCCCAAGACAAGATCTTTCAGAAGCCTTCCCTTAGACCAAAATGGACGCGTTCCAACCTATCAAAAACTACCACCCACTGTCCATATGGCTAAGTTCTTGCAACCTATATGATCATGGCAGAGCCCATATTGCCAAGTGGTTGCACTTGAAGCTTCTCAACATTTGACATCTCAAATCTCTTTGTTCCTGGGTGGCAATCCACAAGTGAGATACACAAGGTTCACCAGTCCCCTGGCCTTGTGTAACCACTCAACCAAAATCCACCAAGCAAGTCCCATTCCACCCAGGTGATTCATTAACTTAGTTGTTTTATTAAACAAAACACAAGTCCTCAGGCTTAGAATATTTTTCCATAGTGTGAATATATATTCCACCCATGTTTTCTATTAGCTAGGCTAAGCTTGATAGTAATAGGAATCTTAACTTAGGAAGATTTCCACTAAGGTTTCATCTACTAGGTTTTTTTTTTCTATAGCAAGGTTTATACTTAGCAAAATTCCATGCAAGTTTTACTTAGAGAAAATCACTAATGCATAGTGAAGGTAATGGGTCAAAAAGTATGAAGCATCACTTGCCTTTTTGGTAGAGTATGGGTTCACTCCTTGTCCTTGCAACAATCACACTCTTCAAGTCACTACAAATCAACCAAGCAAGGCACATACTCAATCTACCAATCAAGCAAAACAACACATAAAATGAAAAAGTCAAAGTAATGCATGCAAGCATGCCAAGCTTTGTTTTACTTGAAAAAGTGGTTCCTAATGGGTCATAAACTTTTGAAAACACCTAATGGTCATTTTGTAAAGTGGCAAAGGCATTTGCAAAAGGTTTCACTTCAAAAACCATTTTCAAAACAAAGTATCATTTTATGTGGTGTAGAAATATTTTTACTAAGGCATTAGCCTATAGGGTTCACCAAATATATTTTCAAACCACAAAACCTTGTTTTTAGGGTCAGAGAGTTTAAAACAAAACATTTCCCAAAGGTTTTCCTTCAAAACCATTTTTTTAATAAATAAACCACATTTCTATTTGACTAGAAATGGTTTTAAATCAAAGAATCATTCTTCTCCTTCACCAAATACATTTTTGAATCCACAGTGTTTCCTATGGTCAGTAGGTTCAAATCACACCATTTGCCAAAGATTTTATCCCCAAATTCATTTTTAAACAATTTTCACAACCTTAGAAAGCAATCAAAAGTTTCTGCAAAAACCAACAAGCTAACAGATACTATTTACTAAACCAATGGCATGGTTGGCTAGGGCTTGTTCCACTGATTCCAATGATACCAAATTTGCAATTTTTGGATGTGTGGATCAAAAGTTACAAAGGTTTGAAAATTGAATCTATAACAGATTCAAATCTGTTTTTAAAACGAAACCTGGCCACGCGACGCGTTCTGGTTGGATGATACCGGTTCCGCCGGATCGGCAACGTGGACCACAGGATCTAAAGCGTATCGTGCGGCATAGGATCGATCTTACCCTTTCGATAAGTCATTCAATCGCGTGCCTCGGATCTGGATCGGACGGCTGTTAATGCCTGGCCAAGAACTGGCGGTGCGACGACGACGGCGCGTGGCGGCGGTGCTCTGGCTACGGCGTAACGGCGAGAACAGGAAGCGAGAGGAGTGGGGAAAATGCTCACCAGATTCGCCGTGGAATGCTGGTGCTCAACGTGGTCGTCTCCGTCAAAGGGGCGCTCAGTGTAGTCTTGAATCGCTCGCCGGAGTTTCTCCTGGCGTCAGATGGTCCTGCTCGTGGTCGGGGTGGGTGCTACAGATCGCAAGGAAGCAAACCGAGGGTACGATTTAGACGCGCTAGGACATGGTGTAGGTGTGTGCGTGAACGAGAGGAAGAGGGGCGTCCGGAAACTACCTGTGGGGCTCGTCGGAGCTGGAGCGGACGGCGGCGTCGTTCAGAGCTTGTTGCAGACGTTGCTCTGGGGCGCCCGCGGTCGTATGGGTGGTACGAGAAGAAGCGTCTGGGTGTGGGGAGTCTCCTAGTGTGCTCAGGGAGGCACGGGGCGGTGTTGAGTCGCCGGAATCGGCACCGGAGTGTCGTCGGAACAGAGGGAGTGCCAAGCCAAATTGAGGCAGCCTCGGGGCAGAGAGGGAGTGGCGACAGAGGGGAAAGGAGGAGAAGACGCTGGCGTTTTAATGTGCATGGTCAAGGCGAGTAATGGTGGCCGTGTTAAGACGAATTAAGGCCACGGAATCACTGCAGGAAACGGTGATGAGGGGAGGAAGAACAGGTCGCGCGGGTGGAAACGACGACAGCGTTTGTGGAGCCTACCTGGCAGTGAGGGAAGAGAGAGGAGTTTGGGGCCACCAGTCATTCACTGCACGGGTCAGGAAACGAGTGCGAAGCGTTTTCTTCGGGGAGGGAAAGCTGGGCTGTTTGCTGGGCCTAGTTGGGCTTCTGGGTTGGGTTGAGTCTGGCTTCTGTTTTTTTCTTCCTGAAACTTTTTCTTTTTCTATTTCCAAATTCTGTTTTGAAATTCAAACAAACAAGCAATATTCAAATCCATTTTTAACAACCACCAAACTTTGTAACACTGAATTTGGTTCTGTTCAGTAACATAAACCAAAATTCAAAATGAATTAATATTTTTATTCTTTTTAGGATCTATTTAATAATTAAATAAAATAGACCATAGTTATTTATTCAAATAGGGTTTGATTTTATTTAATAAAATCTCCATTTGAAATCCAAATATTTTCAAAACCAAATCAGTAGGTTTTATTTGGAAATAAAGAATACTTGGAAACTTGTTTAAAACAAAATAACCTTTTATTTTAGGGTCCATTAATAATTAAATACAATAGACCTTCATTATTAAATCAAATAGGATTTGTTTTATTAAAATATTTATTTTGAAAACCTAAAATAAAACCAAAACACTTCAGTAGTTTTATTTGAGAATATAAAATACTTAGGAAACTTATTTAGAATAAATAAATAAGTTTTTGTGTTTCTTTAAAATGGGAAAAGCCTTTACATAATAAAATTGGATATTAAATCCTTATTATTTTATTTAAATAAACCTTACTTACTTTTATCAAAACAAAATGTTTTTATTTCAAAAGCTTGGCCAAGGTTTAATTTGGCTTTATAAAATAATCTTTATTCATAAAACTTCTATTTCTTTTGAAATCCAAAACCTTTCATTTAAAAGTTCCAAAATAGTAATTCCAAAATATTTTTATTTTCCTTTATCAAATGTTTATCTTTTTAAATCCCTTTAGGATTTTATTTGATCCCAAATTGGTTTGAAGATTTCCAATTGGATTCAAAAAGTTTCTTCTGGCCCTGAAAATCAACAAGGTTTTATTTTATTCATTTCTTTTCACATTACAAGATTTGGAAAATCTTGGGATGTGACAGGCTACCACCCTTAAAATAAATCTCGTCCCGAGATTTGGGGAGGCTAGGGGTTACAAGTAGGCTTAAAAACATCTAGGGTACTACCACCCTTAAAAATTTTCAAACTAAATTACATATTGGCTTGCTTGGGATCTTGGTGTAACTTTCCTGGACAGAGATTTGCATAGTGGCCTAGATCCTTGCATTTGAAACATGTGATAAGTTTGAGGTCTTGAGGTGGCTTCTCTGGACAATATGATGCATAATGTCCTAACTCTTTGCAGTGTTTGCACATCACTTGGCTAATATCCTTCCTCATCTTGGGTTTCCCTAGCTTTTGTTTGTCTTCTTGGCTCTTCTCCTTTCCTGGGCATTCACTGGCATAGTGTCCCATCTCTTTGCAATTGTAACATTGCAACTGGATTTTGTCTTTTTTCTTCTTTTTGGGTCTCTCCAAAGCTAAGAGTTCTTCTAGTTCATGCTCTTCATACCTCACCTCAAAGGTGGGAAATCTTTCTCTCTTCTTGGGGCAGTTACTAGAGATATGACCTTCTTCTTCACAAGAGTAGCAACACTTTGTGGTCACTTTGGATTTGGCCTTATTTGGCATGGTTCTGACTTTGCCTTCATCCATCTTGGTAGAAGTTGTTCCCTTATGGAGGTTTCCAAACATTTGATGCATTCCATCTTGCTTCATTTGTTGAACTATAGGATAGATGGGGCATTGAATAGGGGCATGATCATTTCCTTCACATAGGAAGCAAGTCACTTGAGATGTGGGGCATTGATTAGTTGGATGTTTCTTTTCACAATTGGGGCATTGATCTCCATGCTCCTTGGAAGTGTGATCCTTGTCTCCACAAATATTGCAAGCCTTGGTTCCTTCTAAAATAACATCCTTGTCATCCTTGTTGTCATTAGCTCTTTGGGAAAAGTTTTCTCCCATGTTGATCACTTGAGTATCCAATCCTTGCAACAATTGGGATTGAAGTTTCAAAATCCTTTGTATGGCTGGGTCTAGTCCATTGTTGTTGGCTAAAAGCTGAGTTGTCTCTTGGCTCAATTGGTTTTGGATTGCTATAAGTTCTCTCATGTTGTCCTCTTGGTTGTGGTTGTCATCAACCTTGATGTTGGAGTCTCTTGGAGTAGTCATCTGTTTGGGGTTGAATGGAGATTAGAATAGGCAAGATATTTCTAAGGGAATAATTCTAATCACACACATCACAATTCACACAAGCAATGTGCAAGCAATCACAAACAAACACTCCACTCAAACAACAAGTTTCAAGCATATACTTAGGCAACAAAATATTTTTGTTACACCACATAAGTTGGTGTGTTTTGACTTATCTAAAATATGGTGGTCCATCTATATGGTTCACTTGTGATCCTTCTTTCCTTCATGATTCTTCTTGTATGAGATCATGGTTTCTTTGAGAAAAAACTTTTGATTGCAATACTTCAAAGTTGTTGATGGCTCCTTCTTATTTTGCATTCCCTCAGTCTCTAAATCTTGAGCAAGAGTTCCTTGTCTCACTTGTAGTCCTTAGTGGTATCCAAGTTGGAAGTCCTTGGTGAATATGCTGAAGATGTTGAAGTCATTAGAGTTGAAGAAGTTGAAGTCATTAGAGTTGAAGAATTTGAAGTCATTAGAGTTGAAGGTGTGGAAGAAATCCTTTGCACATGGTGTAGTCTTTGGCCATGGGTAGGTTTTTCCATCAAGTTGAAGTAGAAGAGATGTAGAGTTGAAACCAAAGTGGTTGAGGAAAGAATTTACAAGTGTTTTTGTAAATAAGTTTTTGGAACAAGTACAACTCCTATTTTTCTAAGGGTTTTTGTCCAATCCTAGGTTTACAAATCCTACAGGCAACACAATGCTCTGATACCATCTGTAGAAGGAGTGTCCAATCCTTTAAACAATATAAGGTGGAGTCCCCTGTGTTTACAATGCTAGTCCCTGGATCAATAGCTAGCATCCACAGTTAAGATGTAATATCAAGAAACAAAGGTCATAATACAACTTTATAACCAGGAATAACATAATTTTATTACATCTTACATAGCTCATTTGGCTATTACATTACATTGCAGCAGAAATCTATAAGCATGGGGTCCTTCATCTTCAAAGTGCCACAGGCAGACATATTGGTTGTAGACTTTGTAATCCTAAACAATCAATCTTCACTAAATTCAATCAAACCTGCAACATTACAAGTTACAGCCACAAGGGTCAATACATTTGAATTGTATTGGCAAGTGATACTATGGTAGTATAGTGGAATCTATCATCTATATGCATTTGGCTAAGTGGAGTTGAGGCTTGCATTGCTCAAAATATATTTTTCCTTATCATTTGAAAATACTAAGTTTTTGTTTTGACAAAATCTTTTCCAAGGCATCTCTAAATCAAAGATTGAAGATTTCAATAACCCTTGTTCAAACCACAAGATTTTAACTTTGAAATTTGAATGATGAGATTCTTGATTGCTTCCATGTCTTGATACTCAAATTGTCCTTTACCAGGGACATGGCTAAGTACTTAGATTTTACACTCTGCAGAGGTGGTGCACTTTCCCCACAAGACTTGGTTTCCCAAGACAAGATCTTTCAGAAGCCTTCCCTTAGACCAAAATGGACGCGTTCCAACCTATCAAAAACTACCACCCACTGTCCATATGGATAAGTTCTTGCAACCTATATGATCATGGCAGAGCCCATATTGCCAAGTGGTTGCACTTGAAGCTTCTCAACATTTGACATCTCAAATCTCTTTGTTCCTGGGTGGCAATCCACAAGTGAGATACACAAGGTTCACCAGTCCCCTGTCCTTGTGTAACCACTCAACCAAAATCCACCAAGCAAGTCCCATTCCACCCAGGTGATTCATTAACTTAGTTGTTTTATTAAACAAAACACAAGTCCTCAAACTTAGAATATATTTCCATAGTGTGAATATATATTCCACCCATGTTTTCTATTAGCTAGGCTAAGCTTGATAGTAATAGGAATCTTAACTTAGGAAGATTTCCACTAAGGTTTCATCTACTAGGTTTTTTTTTCTATAGCAAGGTTTATACTTAGCAAAATTACATGCAAGTTTTACTTAGAGAAAATCACTAATGCATAGTGAAGGTAATGGGTCAAAAAGTATGAAGCATCACTTGCATTTTTGGTAGAGTATGGGTTCACTCCTTGTCCTTGCAACAATCACACTCTTCAAGTCACTACAAATCAACCAAGCAAGGCACATACTCAATCTACCAATCAAGCAAAACAACACATAAAATGACAAAGTCAAAGTAATGCATGCAAGCATGCCAAGCTTTGTTTTACTTGAAAAAGTGGTTCCTAATGGGTCATAAACTTTTGAAAACACCTAATGGTCATTTTGTAAAGTGGCAAAGGCATTTGCAAAAGGTTTCACTTCAAAAACCATTTTCAAAACAAAGTATCATTTTATGTGGTGTAGAAATATTTTTACTAAGGCATTAGCCTATAGGGTTCACCAAATATATTTTCAAACCACAAAACCTTGTTTTTAGGGTCAGAGAGTTTAAATCAAAACATTTCCCAAAGGTTTTCCTTCAAAACCATTTTTTTAATAAATAAACCACATTTCTATTTGACTAGAAATGGTTTTAAATCAAAGAATCATTCTTCTCCTTCACCAAATACATTTTTGAATCCACAAAGTGTTTCCTATGGTCAGTAGGTTCAAATCACACCATTTGCCAAAGATTTTATCCCCAAATTCATTTTTAAACAATTTTCACAACCTTAACAAGCAATCAAAAGTTTCTGCAAAAACCAACAAGCTAACAGATACTATTTACTAAACCAATGGCATGGTTGGCTAGGGCTTGTTCCACTGATTCCAATGATACCAAATTTGCAATTTTTGACGTGTGGATCAAAAGTTACAAAGGTTTGAAAATTGAATCTATAACAGATTCAAATCTGTTTTTAAAACGAAACCTGGCCACGCGGCGCGTTCTGGTTGGATGATACCGGTTCGGCCGGATTGGCAACGTGGACCGCAGGATCTAAAGCGTATCGTGTGGCACAGGATCGATCTTACCCTTTTGATAATTCATTCAATCGCGTGCCTCGGATCTGGATCAGACGGCTGTTAATGCCTGGCCAAGAACTGGCGGCGCGACGACGGTGGTGCTCTGGCTACGGCGTAACGGCGAGAACAGGAAGCGAGAGGAGTGGGGAAAATGCTCACCAAATTCGCCGTGGAATGCTGGTGCTCAACGTGGTCGTCTCCGTCAAAGGGGCGCTCGGGGTAGTCTTGAATCGCTCGTCGGAGTTGCTCCTGGCGTCAGATGGTCCTGCTCGTGGTCGGGGTGGTGCTATAGATCGCAAGGAAGCAAACCGAGGGTACGGTTTAGACGCGCTAGGACATGGTGTAGGTGTGTGCGTGAACGAGAGGAAGAGGGGCGGCCGGAAACTACCTGGGGGGCTCGTCGGAGCTGGAGCGGACGGCGGCGTCGTTCAGAGCTTGTTGCAGACGTTGCTCTAGGGCGCCCGCGGTCGTATGGGTGGTACGGGAAGAAGCATCTGGGAGTGGGGAGTCTCCTAGTGTGCTCAGGGAGGCACGGGGCGGTGTTGAGTCGCCGGAATCGGCACCGGAGTGTCGTCGGAACAGAGGGAGTGCCAAGCCAAATTGAGGCAGCCTCGGGGCAGAGAGGGAGTGGCGACAGAGGGGAAAGGAGGAGAAGACGCTGGCGTTTTAACGTGCATGGTCAAGGTGAGTAATGGTGGCCGTGTTAAGACGAATTAAAGCCGTGAAATCACTGCAGGAAACGGCGACGAGGGGAGGAAGAACAGGTCGCGCGGGTGGAAACGACGACAGCGTTTGTGGAGCCTACCTGGCAGTGAGGGAAGAGAGAGGAGTTTGGGGCCACCAGTCATTTACTGCACGGGTCAGGAAACGAGTGCGAAGCGTTTTCTTCGGGGAGGGACAGCTAGGCTGTTTGCTGGGCCTAGTTGGGCTTCTGGGTTGGGTTGAGTCTGGCTTCTGTTTTTTTCTTCCCGAAACTTTTTCTTTTTCTATTTCCAAATTCTGTTTTGAAATTCAAACAAACAAGCAATATTCAAATCCAATTTTAACAACCACCAAACTTTGTAACACTGAATTTGGTTCTGTTCAGTAACATAAACCAAAATTCAAAATGAATTAATATTTTTATTCTTTTTAGGATCTATTTAATAATTAAATATAATAGACCATAGTTATTTATTCAAATAGGGTTTGATTTTATTTAATAAAATCTCCATTTGAAATCCAAATATTTTCAAAACCAAATCAGTAGGTTTTATTTGGAAATAAAGAATACTTGGAAACTTGTTTAAAACAAAATAACCTTTTATTTTAGGGTCCATTAATAATTAAATACAATAGACCTTCATTATTAAATCAAATAGGATTTGTTTTATTAAAATATTTATTTTGAAAACCTAAAATAAAACCAAAACACTTCAGTAGTTTTATTTGAGAATATAAAATACTTAGGAAACTTATTTAGAATAAATAAATAAGTTTTTGTGTTTATTTAAAATGGGAAAAGCCTTTACATAAATAAAATTGGATATTAAATCCTTATTATTTTATTTAAATAAACCCTTACTTACTTTTATCAAAACAAAATGTTTTTATTTCAAAAGCTTAGCCAAGGTTTAATTTGGCTTTATAAAATAATCTTTATTCATAAAACTTCTATTTCTTTTGAAATCCAAAACCTTTCATTTAAAAGTTCCAAAATAGTAATTCCAAAATATTTTTATTTTCCTTTATCAAATGTTTATCTTTTTAAATCCCTTTAGGATTTTATTTGATCCCAAATTGGTTTGAAGATTTCCAATTGGATTCAAAAAGTTTCTTCTGGCCCTGAAAATCAACAAGGTTTTATTTTATTCATTTCTTTTCACATTACAAGATTTGGAAAATCTTGGAATGTGACACTTATAGCAAACGAACTATTGAAATGAGTTGATATTTATGCTACGCTTATCTATAGGAGTAGGTCTACCATACCATTCTCCTAATGATATGATCTTGTTGTTAATAACATCTCAATGTTCATGATCAAGAAACCACGATCATCTATTAACCAACAAGCTAGTATTTTAAAGAGGCTTTACGTGGGACTCTAATTTAGTTTACAAATCACACAAGTATTAATGTTTCCGGTTAATACCATTATAGCATGAATGTAAACAGTTATCATAAACACAAAGATATAATAATAACCACTTTTATTATTGCCTCTAGGGCATATCTCCAATAGTCTCCCACTTGTACTAGAGTCAACTAATCTACATTATATGGTAATATACCGAACACCCATGGAGGTTTGGTGCTGGTCATGTTTTGCCCTCGGGAGAGGTTTAGTCAACGGATCCGCCACATTCAGATATGTGTGTACTTTGCAAATCTTTATGTCACCATCTTGGACATGCTCTCGAATAGTGTGAAAACGTAGCTTGATGTGCTTCAGCTTCTTGTGTGACCTTGGTTCTTGCGCATTGGCTATGGCACCCATGTTATCACAGTAGATAGACATTGGGTCCAGCAAACTTGGAACCACACAGAGCTCTGTAATGAACTCCTTCATCCATATCGCCTCTTGTGAAGCCTCTGAAGCAGCTATGTATTCCAATTCAGTTGAAGATCTCGCCACAACGCTTTGCTTTGCACTCCTCCAGCTAACTGCTGCACCATTGAAAATAAATACGTATCCAGATTGAGATTTAGAATCATCTAGATCGGTGTTCCAACTAGCATCGATGTAACCATTAACAACGAGTTGTTCATCACCTCCATAAGAAAGAACCATATCCTTAGTTCTTCTCAAGTACTTAAGGATGTTTTTGACCGCTGTCCAATGATCCACTCCTGGATCACTTTGATATCTGCTAGTCAAACTAACAGCATATGCAATGTCGGGTCTAGTACATAGCATGGCATACATAAGAGATCATACGGATGAGGGATAGGGAGTCTTTACTCATCCTTTCTCTATCTTCTGCCGTTGCAGGACTTTGAGTTTTACTCAAGGTCGTATTGGGCAACATGGGCAAGAACCCTTTCTTGCTATCTTCCATTCCAAAACTCTTTAGAACTTTGTCCAAATATGTACTCTCTCACAATGATATTATGCGTCTTGATCTATCTCTATAAATCTTTATGCCTAATATGTAAGATGCTTTGCCAAGATCTTTCATTAAAAAACTATTATTCAAATAATCCTTGACACTATTAAGAAGGTATACATCATTCCCAATCAACAATATGTCATCTACATATAGTATTAAGAATGCTACAGAGCTCCCACTCACATTCTTGTAAATACAAGCTTCTCCATAAGTTTGTATAAAACCAAAACTTTTGATTACCTTATCAAAACGTTGATTCCAACTCTAGGATGCTTGCTTCAATCCATAAATTGACCGTTGAATTTTGCATAACTTGTTATCATCTTTAGGATCGACAAAACCTTTGGGTTGTACCATATACAACTCTTCATCAATGTCTCCATTGAGGAACGTCGTTTTGACATCCATCTGCCATATCTCATAATCATAATATGCAGCGATTGCTAACAAAATCCTCACAGACTTTTGCTTTGCTACCTGTGAAAAAGTCTCATCGTAGTCAACTCCTTGAATTTGTCGAAACCCTTTTGCGACAAGTCGAGCTTTATAGACAAAAACATTACCATCAGCATTTGTTTTCTTCTTGAAAATCCATTTGTTCTCGATAGCCTTCCGGCCATCTGGTAAGTCCACCAAAGTCCATACTTGGTTTTCATACATGGATCCAATCTCGGATTTCATGGCGTCTTGCCATTTATTAGAATCTGGGCTCATCATCGCTTCCTCATATGTCACAGGGTCATTGGTGTTGTCCACCAACATGACACTCATAACGGGATCATACCAATCAGGAGTGGTACGAGTTCTTGTTGACCTGCGAGGTTTCGTAGTTACTTCAACCGAAGTTTCATGATCAACATCATTAGCTTCCTCTCTTATTGGTATAGGTGCCACAGGAACTTCTTCCGGTGTTGCGCTACTCTCAAGTCCGAGAGAAGGTTCAACAACCTCGTCGAGTTCAACTTTCCTTCCAGACACTTCTTTTGAGAGAAACTCCTTCTCTAGAAAGGATCCATTCTTGGCAACGAAGATTTTGCCCTCGGATCTATGATAGAAGGTATACCCAATAGTTTCCTTTGGGGTATCCTATGAAGATGCATTTTTCCTCTTTGGGTTTAAGCTTGTCTGGCTGTAACTTCTTTACATAAGCTTCGCAACCCCAAACTTTGAGGAACGACAATTTAGGTTTCTTCCCAAACCATAATTCATACGGTGTAGTTTCAACGGATTTAGATGGTGCCCTATTTAAAGTGAATGTGGTTGTTTCTAATGCAAAACCCCAAAATGATAGCGGTAAATCTGTAAGTGACATCATAGAATGAACCATATCTAAGAGAGTTCGATTACGATGTTCGGGGACACCATTACGTTGTGGTGTTCCTGGCGGTGTCAATTGGGAAAGTATTCCGCATTTCTTCAAATGGTCGCCAAACTCGTAAGTCAAATATTCACCTCCACGATCAGATCATAGAAATTTAATCTTCTTGTTATGTTGATTCTCTACCTCACTTTGAAATTCCTTAAACTTCTCGAAAGTTTCGGACTTATGTTTCATGAAATAGATATACCCATATCTACTCAAGTCATCCGTTAAGGTAAGAACATAACGATAACCACTGCGCGATGCTACACTCATTGGACCACACACATCGGTATGTATGATTTCCATAAGTCCGTAGCTCGCTCCATCATACCAGAAAATGGAGTCTTAGTCATTTTACCCATCAGACATGCTTCGCATCTTTAAAGTGATTCGAAATCAAGTGATTCAAGAAGTCCATTGGAATGGAATTTCTTCATACGCTTCACTCCAATATGATCAAGACGACAGTGCCACATATAGGTCAAGTTATCGCTTAATTTCAAACATTTAGCTTCAATGTTATTAATGTGTGTATTTTTACAATCGAGATTCAATAAGAATATACCATCTATCAAAGGTGCATGTGCATAAAACATATTACTCATATAAATCGAACAACCATTATTCTCGGATTTAAACAAGTAACCGTCTGGCAATAAACATGATACAGATATAAAGTTCATACTCAACGCAGGTGTAAGACCCCACCTTTATAAAGGTAAAGGTCCCTGTGATTGCAGTGCTAGTCTCTGGATCAATTGTTAGCATCCACAGTTTAAGATGAAGTAAACAAAGGTCATTATTACATCGTCATTCCAGAGATAACATAGTCTTTTACAACTCCACAACCATAGGCTAGTACAAGAGTTTAACTTAACAAAATATAATAAAAGTCTTCATCTTCATGTGCCACAGGAAAGCATGTTGAGTGTAGACTCATAACCCTAATCCTCATCAGAGTAACCTGCAACATCACAAGTTACAGCCAGAGTGGGTCAATACATTGGAATAGTATTAGCAAGTGATAACTTAGTAGAATAATAGTATCTAACTTCTACATGAATTTTTCTAAGTGTAGCTTAGGCTTGCTTTGCTCAAAATAGGTTTTACCTATCAGTTGAAAAACACTAAGTTTTTGATTGGCAAAACTCCCAAGGAACCACCAATAGAAATTGGTGAACCTTCACCCTTGTTCAACCACAAGTTTTAATATAGAAATTGGGATGAGGAAATTCTTGATAGCTTCCATGTCTTGATGCTCAAATTGTCCATTACCGGGGACACAACTAAGTACTTAGTTTCTTCCTTCTGCAAAGGTGGTGCACTTTCCCCACAAGACTTGATTTTCACCAAGACAGGACCTTTCAGAAGCCTTCCCTTAGACCAAATGGACGCGTTCCAACCTATCACCCACTACCACCAATTGTCCAAATGGCTAATTTATTGCAACCTATATGATCCAGGCAGAGCCCATAATGCCATGTGTCTGCACTAGAAGCTTCTTAACATATGGCATCTCAAATCCCTTTGTTCCTGGGTGGCATTCCACAAGTGAGATAGACAAGGTTCACCAGTCCCCTGGCCTTGTGTAACCACTCAACATAAACCATTCCACCCAGGTGTTTCATTCACTTAGTTGTTTTATTAGGCAAAAACTTAAGTCAAAGACTTAGAAATATTTTCCATAGCATGTGTATAAGATCCACCCTTGGTTGCTACTAGCTAGGCTAAGCATGGCAATAATAAGTATCTTAACTTAGAGAAAATTCTAACAATTCTACAACTACTAGGATTTCCCAAGCATAGCATATAGATACTTAGCAAAAATATTCATGCAAGCCCTATACAAAATATTTCTAATGCAAAGTCAAAATATTGGGGCAAAAGTATGAAGCACCACTTGCCTTGGTAGTTGGGGGAGTAGCAACGATCCTCACAATCACAATCACAATCACCACTAGCACCAAAATCTACACATAAAATGATAGCACCAAATTCACATATCAAAATAAACAAGAAAAAATATATGAATGCATGCAAATGCCATGTGATGATTTTTTCCAACTTAAATAAGACAAGTAAAACAGTACTGAACACTAAACTAAAAATTTATACACTAATCAAACTTAATTTGATCTTTAAAACATTTTTCAAATAATTTTTATACTCAAAAATAGGCCTACAAATGTCTCTGCAAAAATAACCAATTTTACAGAAGCAATTTATTAAACAAAGCGCATGGTTGGATAGAATTCTTTCTCATGATTCCAATGATATAAAATTTTCAAAATTTGGACATGTGGATCAGAAGTTATGAATTTTGCAAGTTTGAACATCTAATAGATCTAAATCCAGATTTTAAATCAAACTACAGGCCACACGGCGCTATCTGATTGGTCGATACCGTTTCGCATGGATCAGGCTTTCTGGATCGTTAGATTAAAAGTGCATCGCACGGCTCAGATCTAAACGTACCGTTTCACTTAAGTCATCTATCACATGCGTTGGATCTAGATCTAACGGCTCAGATCTATCAGACCAAAAGCGAGCGGCGCTGTGACAGTGGCTGGTGGCAGCGTGCTCGGGCGGTGATGCTGCCGGCAATACAGGAAGCGAGAAGGGTAGTGGGGTAGCTCACCGAGTTCGCGTGATGACGCTGGTGCTCATGGTGGTCTTCGTTGGCGAAGGGGCGCTTGGAAACGTCAGGGATTCCTCACCGGAGTTCGCGAAGGCGTCGGGCACGGCTACTCGTCGTCGTTGGCGAGGGTACAGATCATGCCAGGGCAAAAGAAGCAGCGCGTCAGATGCGTAAGACGATGCTGGTCACGCGAGTGTCAACGAGAGGGGGAGGCGCGGTCTGTACTAACCAGGGGAGTTCGTCGGAGAGGATGCAGACGACAGCGCTGTTCTGGTCAAAGACATAGTCGAGGTTTCAGGGCATGCGCGAGTGAGCTGGTGGTACTAGGAGGTGCGCAAGGTGAAGTGGAGCGTTCTCGTGTGAACCAGGAGCAGAGGGATGGACGGGGTTGGCCGGAATTGGAGCTGCAGTTCGTCGGAGCAGCGGCGGTGTTTAGCGAAATATGCGCAGCCTGGTGGCAGAGTGGGGGTGCTGAGTGAGGGGAAATGGTCTTCGAGGGGTGGGGGTTAAGTAGCCGGAGCGGGGGTGAGGATCACGCGCTGCATCAATGGGAATTAAGCGCCGAATAAACACGGCGTCACTGCGATGAGGTAACGGCGGAGCGGGTCGTCGCACGGTGATTGGGGACAATGATGACGGGGCAGGTGGGTCCGCGGCATCAGCGAGTGGGTGTGCGCGTGTGGAGTGAGAGAGGGAGAGGGGAAAACCCGGGTGGGCTGCTTCTGTTACTGGGCCGAATGAGTGGCGCCGGCCCTTTCTGTTTTCCTTTATCTTTTTCCATTTCTATTTTGATTTTCTGAAATCATTTTCAAATGTTTTTCATATGGTTTTGAATTCAAACTTGTTCTGAATTTTTGTAAAATAAAGCTTGCACATATTTGATTACAGAACAATTTTATTCACTCAAAAATACCTTGGCCCATTGGATTTTAGAAATAAATCATGCTTTAAAAATTTATTTATATTAGGCTTATGAATGGTTTTGAAATCATATTTTGTTTTGAAAATTTAGACCAAGATTTGGAAATATAAATCAAACATATATTCAAATCCTTTCTGGTTTAAACAAGTGTTCTCATATTAAAGAGTAGAAATAAAGCCACTGCCTTATCTACATAAAATAATAGATCACGAATGCCTCTGTTTTTGAAATCTTATAAGAAAATGATTCTATAAATGATTATGAATGCATGAATGATATGCAAACTTTGAAACCATGATTTTTGGGATGTTACAAATCTAACCCCCTTAAGGTGAATCTCGCCCTCGAGATTCGGATTGGCTAGAAAATAGGTGAGGGTGGTCTTTCCGAAGATCATCTTCTCTTTCCCATGTTGCTTCTTCTTCGGAATGATGGTTCCACTGAACCTTGCAGAATTTGATGGTCTTTGTCCGTGTAACTCTTTCTGCAGTCTCAAGAATCTTGATAGGTTTTTCCTCATAAGTGAGATCACTTTCCAACTGGACCTATTCCAAAGGTATAGTATCCTTCAAAGAAGTCTCTTCCATCTCCGGATGGAATTTCTTTAGCTGACTGACATGAAACACATTGTGAACGGCAGATAATGATTCAGGAAATTCAATTTCATATGCCACTTCTCCTTTACGACTCAAAATCTTGAATGGTCCAACATATCTTGGGGCCAATTTTCCTTTGACTCCAAACCTCTTCACTCCATGAAGTGGTGATACTCTAAGATATGCTCTATCACCCACCTCATAGGTGACCTCCCTACGCTTGGGATCTGCGTAGCTCTTCTGTCGGGACTGTGCTATCTTTAATCTGTCCTTTACTAACTTGACTTTCTCTGTTCTGGCCCGAACAAGTTCCTTTCTCCAACACCATTCCATAGAAATGGTGTAGTACACTTTCTCCCATAGAGAAACTCAAATGGTGCCATCTCAATACTGGCTTGATAGTTGTTGCTATAAGAGAATTCTGCGTAAGGTAAACTTTCATCCCAACTAGCTCCATAATCTAGGGCACATGCCCTCAACATATCCTCTAGGATCTGGTTGGTCCTTTCTGTCTGTCCATCAGTCTGGGGATGAAAAGCAGTACTGAATTCCAATCTCATTCCCAATTACTCATGCAGTTGCCTCCAAAAATGGGAGGTGAATTGAGTTCCCCTATCAGACACAATACTCTTGGGTACTCCATACAGACACACAATCCTATTCATATAGATCTTGGCCAACTTAGCACTTGTATAGGTTGTCTTCACGGGTATAAAATGAGCCACTTTAGTTAGGTAATCCACCACTACCCAAATAGAATCATAACCTGACCTGGTACTTGGCAATATGGTGATGAAATCCATGCCAATCTTGTCCCACTTCCAATCAGGAATAGGTAATGGTTGTAACAATCCTGCTGGTTTCTGATGTTCCACTTTCACTCTACTACATACATCACACAAAGCAATATGTTCGGCGATTTCCTTCTTGAGATTATTCCACCAAAATCTTTCCTTCACATCCATGTACATTTTGGTGTTACCCGGATGGATGGAATATGGTGAGTTGTATGCTTCTTGTAAAATCAGTTTTCGGAACTCCGAATCTTGCGGAATACAAATACGTTTTCCATACCATAAAGTACCTTTTTCGTCTTCATGGAATCCTTTGGCTTTTCCTTTACCAATATTTTCCTTAATCTCTTCAATTTCCTTGTCCATATTTTGGGCTTCCTTGATTTTGTCCAACAAGGTGGGTTGAACATCCAATGACATGAGATGTCCTTCAGGCACAATCTCCAATCTGAGATCTTTAAATTGAGAACACAGATCATCTGGCAACTCTCCTTTAGTAAGACCATTCACATAAACCTTACGACCTAATGCATCCTCTACAACATTTGCTTTACCGGGGTGGTATTGCAAACTCAAGTCATAGTCCTTGATGAGTTCTAGCCATCTTCTTTGTCTCATGTTGATTTCTTTCTGGGTAAAGATATACTTCAAACTTTTGTGATCTGTGAACACTTCACATCGCTTTCCCAAAAGATAATGCCTCCATGTTTTGAGTGCATGGACAACAGAGGCTAACTCTAAATCATGAGTAGGGTAATTCACTTCATGAGTGTTGAGTTGTCTTGAGGCGTAAGCCACAACTTTCCCTTCTTGCATCAGAACTGCACCTAATCCTTGATGATATGCATCACAATAAACTTGGAAATCCTTCTCCAAATCTGGCAGACATAAGACTGTTGCTGTCACTAGTCTCTTCTTCAATTCTTGGAAACTGAGTTCACATCCTTCAGTCCAATCAAATTTCTTGTCTTTCTTTAGTAACTCAGTCATTGGCTTAGGTACTTTTGAGAAATTCTCAATGAACCTTCTATAGTATCCTGCCAAGCCAAGGAAACTATGAACTTCTTTCACTGACTTAGGAGATTCCCACTTAGTTACAGCTGACACTTTTGCGGGATCAACTGCTACACCATCTCATGACACAATGTGTCCAAGAAATCCAACTTCATTCAACCAGAATTCACACTTGAATTTGGCATACAGTTTATGCTCTCTAAGCTTCTCAAGTATCAATCGCAAATGTCCTTCATGCTCTTCATTACTCTTGGAGTAGATCAAAATGTCATCGATGAAAACGACAACAAACTTGTCAAGAAACTCCATGAACACCTTGTTCATCATATTCATGAAGTAGGCTGGTGCATTGGTCAAACCAAATGGCACTACAGTGTACTCATATAATCCATACCTAGTGGCGAAATCAGTCTTAGGTATGTCTTGTTCCCTTATCTTTAGCTGAAAGTAGTCTGATCGGAGATCAATCTTTGAGAACACACGGGCTCCTTCTAACTGATCAAACAAATCATTGATTCTGGGCAAAGGATATTTGTTCTTGATAGTCACCTCGTTGAGTGAACGATAATGCGGTGACCCAGCATACCACTCCATGATGTAGTATACTATAGTCGTTGACATAACACCAATGAAACACCGTTCACTAGTATTAAATCCCTTAGAATGGCACAACAGAAACACAGCGGGTCCAATACATGGCTTAAAGGTTACAAATCACTCTTTACATAAGATCCAGAGAACACTCTAGGTTAAAGAGAGAGAAAGAACTACTTACAAAGAAGAATCAAAGTTAAACAATGCAAGAACGATTATATTATTAGGTCTAATATTCAGACTAAGAGGTTGGCATCGCTTCTATTGCCACACTCTATAGAAATAGGTTCTTTGGCTAGAGATAATATCCCTATCTATTCGGTAAATTTCGTCTTCACTTGAGTTGAGGTATATGTTGACTTCCTTTTCTTCATTGAAGATCTTTAGCTGGTCTTGAAAAGTCTTAGAGTATATCTTGGTGTAGTCATCGTTTTTAACGGCTTCATAATCTAGAAAGGGTTAAGAAGATACTTTGAGTACGAGCGTACTCAGCAAATTCACTAGAAAAGGAGTGTTTGATGCACTATAACTACAGCCACAGACCATAGGTCGTAGGCAATGCAAGTTTTCATAAACATTTCTTTAAAGGTTGCTTTTATTCTGAAAATCTATGTCCATCTTCCTTCACGGGTTTACCAGAACCTTCATGGGGTTCCTTTCCCGTCGCGTTCGCAGCTCCTTCCCGGAACAGGGAGTAACAAGTTACACTTCTTACACTCTGCAGAGGTGCGTTACTTTACCCATGAGAGATCAACTCTTTGTTGCATAACCGGGCAGCTTATTCCCATCCACAATTCCATGATGTGGGGCCCAGAAGATGATCCAAGCCAATCACTGCCCCCTTCGCGACCTCGCATGCCTCCTTTGTGTACACCATGCCCACATAATGAATTACGGCAATGGTTTGTACAAACCGTTAGATGCCAGAACTATCGTGGGACGATGAGGGTTCCCACCCATATGCTGCATATCCTCTACGAATTACCAATCAATATGCATGCTACGAGGATAACAGCCATGACCTGCACATCCGGCTTCATGCGAGAGGAAGAAGATACAGCTGACTTCTCCGTCCCATTCCAAATCTCATGGTCAACATATAATATACGGCGCAAGAATTACTGGCGACATTGGTTGTTAAGTCCTAGGTGATATAGTTCTGAACAGTGGTATCCCAACTGTCAGATCTAATAGATTAGCTGATCACCCTGGACCAGTACTCAATAGTTCTTATTTTTATTGAAAATAGTATTTTCTGTCCTTTTTCAAATGCAGGTGATGACAACACTGGATTTTTAAAATACTTTATAGAAAATAATCAAAGGACATGAGCAAGTGTGAACTTGCCTTTTGTGATTGCAAGATTATGCACTCACGGTCTTCGAGTCAGTATAAGATCCAAAATCTGAAATAAACATCATTGGTCCGGTAAGGACTAATGTTTAAAGAAGCAATATGCTTTTATGCATAAGTAATGTGATGCACGTTCTAAGCGCAAATCCCGGGAATAACATTGTCCTAGGGTTTGGATTCTGAAAATGGTTACTTTGGAATGTGTGGTCCTTTTAGACAAGTTTCATAGTTGTACTTTTATTAGAGTTTATGAGTAGTTGTAAACAACACATATGTAGGAGTAAAGTATACATAATTATGATATACTAAATAGGATTACTTATACAAGGTTTCTTATTTAAAGTGGCAAAAAGGATAACCTTCGAAGAGAAGGTTTCTCTTCTAAGGTCTAAACAAACTGTGTGATTAGTTAGTGGTGGTTGATGTCATTTGTTTGCTCAAATGGTTTGGCTTGAGTTGCTTTATAGTTTAACTACTTCAGACCAAAGTTAACTATAAAACATATAATAATATTTATAGTGTTATATTAAGATTCTGTAAACTAAAGTTAACTTTAAAGTATAGATAGTTTTGAAAGTATTGTACTTATACCTTGGTATCTTGTATATCTAAAATGTGTTCTTTAACTTACTTAAGAATGTTTATTCTGTTAGTTGAGTATTGGTTTCTTGATGTGAGTATGGAGTAATATCATTTATCTTTTATAGATAAGTGAGTATAGTTTATGAACCCATCACGATGTTACTTAACTACTTATGGATTTATATAGTGTTGTAGTAGTTTTTGTAATTTGGTGATTATTATGGTTTAGAAAATATTTTGATTGTTCTCAATTTGTGCTTTAGGAATTTTATTATTAGTGGAGTTCTTTTTAGAGATATTCTTCATTTAAGGTTGTGGATTCTTCTAAAATCAGAACATTTATAATGTTTTAAACCATTATGGCATTAGATTATTAATATTTAAGAATAATACTATTTATTAGACTTATTTGACTCATTTTAGGAATATTAGTAAATTTCATTTATTTTTATAAGAATTATTAATGAAGTAAATAAGTTTAAATTTGAGTTATTAAAATATTTCATTTTCTTATTTACCTCAAAAGGAGATTATTAGATTTTTAGCATGTACAAATTTTTTGTGTGATCATTTTGGTATATCATATTTATTTTTGTGATTTATAAATACTAAGATATAATTTTATAATTCTTATTATTTTTATAATTACTTAATAAATAATAAATATTTAATTAAGTGAAGTAATAATACATGGTTATAGTTTTAAATTGGAATTTTTATTTTTCTAAGATTTTTGGTATTTTATTACTATTATTAATCTTTATTATTATAAAAATATGAATTATCAAAGTTTTATTACTTATAAGACTTTTATTCAATAATATTTATTTAATAATCATCATAATAATATTTCGTAATAGTTTTAAGTTGTAGATTTTATTTTTCTGAAAATTTTCATATATTATACATATTTTTTCTGAATTATAAATCAAAAGTTATTAATTAAACAAGATTTAATTGTTTATTATATTTATGGAATATTATTAATTGGATTATAACATTTTATTCATTTCCTAACAGAAAAATACTTTTTACACCACGACCAGAACTAGCCCCAGTCACTGACCTGTGGGCCATTGTCCACCTCAGCTCTCAGATAAAAGAAATGTTTTTGCTACTGACTCCCTCTCTACTCACTGTCGATGACATGCGGGCCCTAGGCCATGTCATCCGCCACACGAGGCAAAGACTAGTCAAACGGCTAACGTGGCTCGATCATGAGGTGAGCATGACATCAGCACCACCACCGCCATCGGTGAGTAGTCACCGGCGACGATCTATTGCACCCCAGCAAGCGAAATAGGTCTAGTTCGAATCAGCGCAAGCTACTGAACCTAGAAGTGGCAGCGCCGCTCGGAAATGGTCATCGGAGCCTCAGCTCCGACGAGCTCCGACGGTGGCCGACGGTGGCTTACAGTGAAATGGTGATTTACAACAAGATCAAATGATTCAAGGATGCTAGAAGATTCAGGAACTCACCTTGATGATGATTGAGTGGTTGGCGAGGACAGGCGCAACTGGAATCGAGCTTTCCGACAAGGATTCCGACGAACTTCCGCGGAGGAAAACGACAAAATTCACCCGCTCCAGTGCTCCCCTTGATGCAAGCTTCTACCCAGAGGATCTACGGAGGATGGCGCTTCTCCATGACGGCTCAGAATGGTGTGGGGTGACGTGATTCGACGGCGAAGAGTGGCTCCGGCGAACTAGGGTTCGGTCTCGCTCGTATCTGAGAGGATAAGGAGGGATTGGAGATAGGTATGGAAGCAATGCGTCACAGTGGCCTTCTTATCCCCTCCTGGCAGCGGCGACGAGTATCTTGGCGCAATGACGGCGATGAAGGCATCGGGCGGCGGCGAGCTCCGCCAGTGAGCTGTCTGTGTGCGTGATGATGACAACGATGATCATTTTACAGATAACCCCCTGACGTTTTCTTTATCTCAACAGGCAGTCCTTTCCTGACCCCACTTGTCAGTCTCAGATGGAAAAGGATAGGGCTGGTTACTGGGCCGTTATGGGCTGCACGTAGGCGTCAGATAGGTATAGTGGTATTGGGCTGCGGCCAGGTTTATTTTTTATTTGCTTTATTCCTTTCTATTTTATGTTTTCCTTTTTAGATTTGAATTTGAATTAGATTTTGAACCTTTCTTTGTATGATTTATTTGCTAGACATTTGCAGTAATATTAAAATATATTGGGTAACCTTTGTAAACTTTTATTATGCCTTCTTTTTATGTTTCTTTTATTTACTCAATAAGAACTCTTTTTTAATAATTGGAAGAAACTTCTTCTTATTATTTTTCTCTTCTAATTTTAATTAGGAATTTCTTAAATGATATCTTCTTATTTGTTTATAGATTTAACTCTTATTGGCTCATAGTTTGAATATAGATTTTATATGTATCATGATCTTGGATCATTATTTGTTGCATGAGAACATGAAGGATAAGGATATGGTTATTACCATTCCCATTTATTTAGAAAATGAACTGTATATATTCTATTGTGATAAACAAAGAGGTTTAGGGTTTTTAAATTATGAGTACTATCCTTGGCTTTAGGGTTTGTATAAGCTTTGATTCCTTTTAAGAGTTAAGACTTAATAATTCAGTATATTGCCTTGTGTATATAGTCTTTGATGAAATCTTCTTTTTTAATAGGAAGTTTGAGATTAGAGTGTTTTATAGAAGTGGACTTATAAAGATATACTTAGGCACATATAGTGATGATGGTTGAAATGAACAGAGATATGCTTATGTAATTTGTTATTAGGAAATATTTCTATAAAGTGTTATGAGCATCAGATGATGGTTTAACATTATGAGATGGATATTATGTTTTGATTTAAGATTTAGAGTTGATTGTTTACCAAGATTATATAGGAAAATGATCTATAACATATAATTTTATTTCACAATCTTGAATCTCTAATTAAGGAATTCCTTTCCTAGATATAATACCTCTTTCTTTCCATCATCATGGTTAGTTTGATGGACTTACTTATTAAGATCTTCTTATTCAATACATCATTTTTCTAAACGTATGGATGAATCCAATGAGTTTGATACAAAGGCATTTTATAATCTGTTCATATCCTTGGTTGGTTGTATTTACTATTCTACTGTTGATTATCTTCCATCACTAATCTTTCTCTAAAGTTGATTATTCTTGAAGATGAATAACACCATCTTAATTACTTAACCCTCATGACTTACACTTCAATCCCTGAATTATATTTATGGGGTTTGCAAAGACTTCTCTAGGATCACCTATCTTTACTAAGGTTCCAATCATGTTCTACCCACCAGTATTACCTATACTAAATATAAGCATTCCATGTTGGTGGCCAAAGCATTACCATTATAATACTTTAATCATTTATTACTGAAGTTCTTAGTTGGCTAAACAGGGCTTTATCAATCCTACCTTTTATTGCCTGGAAATTATCTTCTTAGTATCTTATATTAGATTAAGGTTATTGATGGACTATGCACTCATTAGAAGATTTGAGTAGATGTTCTGATAAGATCAAATAATAGATCAAAGACTAATAGTTAAAGAGATTATGAATCAATGGGAAGTTATCCAACATTGATGAACAATGGATATTGAGATAAATTCCATAAAGATTGTATAGAAGGAAAGATATATATATAGATATATAGTGGATGAACTTAACTTAATCTCTTTCCAATTCCAACTCATCAAAAGAGTTTTTAGAATTTAGGTGTTATTATGATTCTCAGAATGTATGCAGATGGGATTTAAGACATAGTGGTTACATTCTTATTATTTGTTTTATATCCTTAACTTGATTCTTATGAATGGTTATAATGAATACTATAATATGATCACCTAATTGATCAGATATAATTCACATTATATTAAGGTTTAACTTATGGTATATTTTGATATACCCTTAGATCAAATCTCTCTTACCCAAAATGAGATTTTAACAAAGGTCTTATTGAAACTTATCGCAGTCAACTTGATGATCTACTTCAATTCCATCAAGCTAAGAGAAGCTTCAATCAATTTGACAAGTTTTTATTTAAAATGCGCGAAAATTATTCGGATTTTCTATGCATGAATGCAATGCACACATCCGGGTTCAACTTATTTCTAGGCTCTAATGTTGGGATGTTACAGATAATCTATGCATAACCTTTGACTTCTAACTTTCTTTTCTACAAACAAAATTGGTGCTCCACAAGATGAAGAACTTAGTTGAATAAATCCTTTCTGCAACTATTCTCCAAGTTGTTTCTTAAGTTCTTTCAGCTCATCAACTGACATCTTGTAAGGTCTCTTTGCTATTGGTCCAGATCCTAGGAGCAAGTCAATCAGAAATTCCACATCTCTATCTGGTGGCATTCCTGGCAATTCTTCCGGAAACACATCTGGATATTCTCTCACAATTGGCACACTGTCTATGCTAACCCCCTTAAGAGAATTTAGCTTACTTCCATTTGATTCGAAGTTAGTCTTGAATCTAATCCTTTTATTATCCGGGTTTGTGAGTGTGACAGTATGATTTGCACAATCTAGTACTCCCTTGTACTTAGTCATCCAATCTATTCCCAAAATGACATCCAATCCTTGGGAATTTAGGATTATCAAGTTAACGGGAAACTTATACTTCCCAAATTCTATCACTAGGTCATGACATCCCGAGTTCACTATCATTTCTCCACCAGGAGAACTTACTTTTATAGGACACCCAATAGTTTCAACTGGAAGTCCATTTCTATCAACAAATGCTCTTGATATGAATGAATGCGATGCACCAGCATAAAAAAGAACAAGTGCTGGAATAGAACTGAGTTTGAACTTACCAGCCACAACATCAGGTTCCTCATATATCTCTTCCACATTGATGTGGTTTACTTGTCCCTTTTGGAAAGGGTTGGGCTTGTTGGCACCTTCAACTTTCTTTTCTGGACACTCATTAGCATAGTGTCCCATCTTCTTACACTTGAAGCATTCAACCTGACTGAGATCTTTCTTGACAGGCTGACTTCCACTACCACTTCGACCACCATTGTGGTGGCTCTTGTATCCACTCTTGTGGTTCTTATACTTGTCATTATCATGACCACGGTGATGCTTGTTATCATGATGGCGGTTATGGCCATGGTGGTTGTTATACTTTCCATGTTTGTGGGATCCAGAACTCCCACTGTCATCATGATGGGAACGCTTGTCAGACGATCCCGAGCTGTGCTTGTCAAAGCTATGCTTCCTCTTTCTGCTTTCAACCTGTTTCATCTTGTTCTCCAAGATGGTAGCCTTGTCACAAAGTGACTGGTAGGTTGGGACATAGGCAACAGACAGCTGCAGATTCAGTTCATCATTCAGTCCTTCGAGGAATTTCTCCTTCCTCTTGGCATCTGTATCAACTTCATCCGGTGCATAACGCGCCAGATTGTTGAACTCCTCAATATATTCATCCACTCTGCAGTGACGCTGCTTCAGATTGTGGAACTCCTTCTTCTTCAAATTCATCACCCCGGATGAGATGTGAGTTGTACGGAATCCATAATCAAAGATAGCCCAAGTCACATCCTCAATGGGAGTGGTGATTTGAAAGTTATCCCACTAGGTTGTTGTTGGCCCTTCCAGTAGATGTGCTACAAACCTAACCTTTTCTTCAACGGTGTAGCCGGCAGTCACTAAATCCTTATTCACTGAACATAGCCAATCATTGGCCACCATTGGATCAGTGGTTCCTGAGAACTTTGCAGGCCTCAATCTTAGGAATCTGGTGAGCATGTCAAATCCTGGCGGATTATTTTGGTTGTTGTTATTATTGTTGTTGTTGTTGTTATTCTGATTCTGGTTCTGCATGAAAGTGGTCATCATCTGCATTAGTTGTGTCTATGCTGCCATCAACTATTGCATCTCGGGGGGTGACATTATTGTTGTTTGGGTTGGGGTTGGCACGTCGAGGAAGCATCTGTGGTTTTCATAAGGATAAGAATGAGATACCCATAGATGCTTAACATGCACAATACATCACATAGTCAATCACAAAACCAAGTATCAAAATAACATAGAGTTTGAACGACATAAACAACAAGTTTTTGAAAAATCAAACACACCATAGCAAGCCATCCATATGTTGGATGGTCATTGTGACTCAATAATCAAAGTATGGTAGATGAAAGATAATCGAGTAGTCTACACTACTCCTCCGCATCAATCTCCTAGTCAACAAGTGTAAGACCTGCACTCTCCATGGAGGTCTTGTACTCATCAACACTAGTAGTTAAGGCCTCAATCTTAGCCCTAAGATCCCTCTTTTGTGAGTGAAGCCTCTCGATCACTCCCTGCTGATGCTCGAGCTTGAAGTCCTTGGCCTCTAACTCTTCCTTCATCTCCCGGATCCTCTTGTTCGTATCTTGGACCCTTTTCTCCTGTCTCTTGAACTTCTTGTCCTGGCTTTCAAACTTGTCCTCCATTTCCTTGACTATCTCGTCTTGCTCCGCGAAGAGCTTGTCCTTCTCTCGAAGCTGAACCTGGAGCTCTTCATTGCTAAGCATGACGTTGGTCCTATCAGTATCTAGGAGTCTAATAAGACCCTCTAGGTCCTGGAGGTACAGACGAATCGGCTCCATCATCTCTCTAGCAGCATCCTCGTACTCTATAGCCTCACCCTCCTCGTTGCGTCTCCCGAAGGAGTGAAAGTAAAGACCTCTAAGCTCGGTGGAGTGTCTCCCTACCAGGCACCCGAGTAACTCCTGCATGACTACATCTTAGTCTTTCTCCTTGTCGTCATGCATCAGCTTGAAAGTGATGGTCTCCGTGGTTGGCTCTGTTTGGCGTCCCGGCTGAGTGACTCTAAAGCCCCATAGGTCCTTCCTCTCAAACTTGGTGAGTGGAAGTGTCATGATGCAAGGAAGTGGAAGGTTGAGCACACTAGTGAGCTCAATGAGACGAGTACCAAAACGAGTTCCCTTGAACTCCTTGGCCGTGTTGATAGTAACATTAGGCATCTATTTTTATAAGATAGAGAAAAGTTAGAATCAACACCAATAAAGAAAATTTACAAGACAAAATATCACAAGCACATATTTTGCAACAATCACATAAGTCATGGCATACACAAATCCATTACAAGCATCAAAGTTTCAACATAACTTAAACAAATTTTTGGAAGTAAAAACGATAAGTGTGGTGCTCCAACTAACGAAGTACGTTACAACTCTCACTCACTAGACAAAATAGCTATCAGGGCATCCTTAGTAGCCATCTGTATATCTTGTTCACAAGACTCTCATATTAAGTCTATGATGTCTCCCCTTAGTTATTGGTTGGTAGCTGCTAACTCTTCGGTATGCTTCTTTTCTTCTCTAAGGTCATTTTGGGTGTTGAGCATTATGAACTTGATTCTATCACCAACCTCCTTGATAGCATTCCAAGCTGCATTTCTTGCAGAGTCAAAGAATGTTGTGTGCATTACTGAGTTGGTGACCATGCAGAATCCTGACTCCTTGTGGTTGTCTTCCTTGTTTTTGTACAAGTGAAGTTGCACCCACCAATACTCCTCTCCTTCATCCATCACAGGGAATCCTTTGTACACAGCTGCACCATGTATCCCCATGGTAACCATAAGATTCTTGAGGGCTTTGGGAAATTCAGTCTCACACTCCAAAGTCATGGTCATGAGTGGTCCCTTCCTTACAGCTTCGTTGATGGAGTTAATCTACAAATATAGATGAGAAAGAGGATTAGAAAAGTTTACGAGAAGAAAAAGACAAGTGTGGAAATTTTTCATAGTGTTGAAAGTTTTTCCTTAGTGGTTTCTAATCCAATCCCAGGGTCATAATCCTACAGGCAACACAGTGTCGTGGGAATGGTCACGGCAGATGTTGCAATCGGCAGCGAGTAGTAGAACGAAGGGCAAGGGCAGCCAGCCATCTGTGGTGCGAGATGAGGGCAAAGACACAGGGTTTTACCCAGGTTCGGCCCCCCGGAGGGTAAAGACCTACTCCTGCTAGATTGTATTATGGAGGTGGTACAATGGGCGAGCTCGGCGGCTAGGCGGCGAGTCGCTTGGGTGTATGATGGAACGTATCTCTACTCGCCCTATAGGGAGGTTTATATAGGCTCACCTCCCCTAGGGTTTTACATATCTCAACCGATTCAGTTAAAGCTTCGGTGCTCGTTTAACCTAATCCGACTGGGCCTATCTACTCGCCTGGGCCTTCAGCTTCCAGTCGCTTGGTTCCTTGCTGGGCTTCAATCCAGTCGCCGTCTTGCAGGCCCACTCGCCAGTTCTTAGGCCAGTCGGAAACGTCCTGCTGGGTATACCCCGGTAGGCATATCCCCATCAGTAGTCCCCGAGGCCGCCGTTGATTAGGCGCAGGTGGCTGCTGGCAGTCGGAGTATACGGCTTCAGAGCAGACATCCAGTCGAATCGTCGGCGGGCTCCCGTATAAAGGAGAAAACCAGTCGTCCAGGTCGCAGCTTTGGCGAGTCGAGTCGGCGAAACACTATCATAGTGAGTGGGTCGGCGAGTC
This sequence comes from Avena sativa, assembly GCA_916181665.1. NCBI lineage: Eukaryota > Viridiplantae > Streptophyta > Magnoliopsida > Poales > Poaceae > Avena > Avena sativa. Next base: position 326,948,366 of record OV702280.1, read on the forward strand.
GAGTGGCTGAAGTTGGACCGTTAACCGTGGTCAAACTAGCCGTTGGGGTAATCCAACGGTAACTTTTGGCGTAATCACCGCGTAGTAATGGCTCCCTGATTTGGCGGGTAACAACCGCTATATAAGAGGAATGGCAGGCGATCAGAGAACCACCTTCTCACCATTTCCTCCGACTGCGCGCACTTTTCGCCTCCCTTCGCATCGCGATCCAGCCGACCTGAAATCCCCCGACCCCAGCAAATCTCTCTGCCATGGCCCTTTCCACCGAGCCGTGGGGTAGATCTAAGTGCACGAGGGCGCAACTGGCTTCCTTCGAGGAAGCCGGGATCTTGCGAGCCGGCTGTTGGCGCATTCCTGCAGCCGGAGAGACGACCCCGAATCCGCGAGAGAGGGAGTTCATCTGCTTCACCAGCCATCTTGAACGGGGGCTAGGGTTCCCCACGTCCCTGTTCTTCCGGCGCTTCTGCGCCTACTACGGGATCCAGCCTTCGGATCTGGGTCCCCACAGCATCGAGCAGCTCGCCATCTTTGTGGCGTTCTGCGAATGCTACTTGGGCTGCCGGCCCTACTTTCCCCTATGGCAAGATCTGTTCCACGGACGGATCAGCCGCGAGGAAGCGGGCGGCCCAATGCTAGCCGCGGGCGGCCTAACCTTCCAGCTCAAGTCGAAGGCTTCATTCTTCGACCTGATGCTGCCCGCCAAGGCAGCGAGCGACTGGAAGAAATCGTGGTTTTACGTAGCCGAGGCGACCCCGGAGGGCGAGGCGGCGATCCCGCGGTATTCCGCCAATCGGTCCGAGCCGCGCCGTCTCCAAGTCGGCAAGCTCCCCAACGACCAGCGGATGGTCGTCGACGAGATGCTCCAGACCATCCGCGGTCTGAAGAAGAAGGGCCTCCAGACGATAAACCTGTACAACTGCTGGCTCGGGCGGCGGCTCGTCCCGCTCGCTCGACGCGAGCACTACATGTACCAGTACATGGGCCGGGAAGACTCGACGAAGGCCTGCCTCGACGAGTGGAAGCTGGATGACTATATCCCAGCACTGAAGAAAATCACCCAGGCGGTGTACCTGGACGCACAGGCTGGGATTGCCCCCTATACCGCAAAGCGTCCAGCCCCAACGGTAATCGCTTCACTTCGCTCGCAGTCGCAGTTTATGCAGTCGCGGTAATTCTAACTTCATCTTGTATTCATTGCAGCTATTCCAAGTGGTGGAAGGATGGCTCCCACCCTCGGACGACGAGAACTCGAGCTCGTCCGTTCAGGACGTGGGCGAGTCGCCTCCCGCCAAGGGCGAGGCCAGGAGCGACGAGGGCGACAGCGACGACGAGTTCGAAGAGGAAGTCGCCCCACTGCTCCGCAAGACCCATGGACAGCGTCAACGCGAGCTTGAGGCAAGTAAAAGCCTCGAGCGTCACGAAGATGACGACGAGCTTCCAGAAACCACCTCGCGCCGCCAGGCGACTCCATCGAAGAAGAAGAAGAAGGAAAAGGAGGTGAAGGCGCCTCCGAGGAAGACGAAGACCAAACCGACGAGGCCGGCCTCGCCGCCACATTGAGCGAGCAGTTCTGACGCCCCCAGCCCGGCCAAGGACGAGGCGCCCCCAACGGCAGCCGCGTTGGACACGGCCACCATCGAGGTGCCCCTGGCGTCGATGCCTCCTCCATTCGCCCCAGTCTCTGGGCTGGGGGACGCCTCGGTCGCAACGGCTTCGCCTCACAAGGAAGCTCCTGCTGAAGACGTTCCAGAGGCTCTGGTCGCGGCCTCAACAACGAAGAAACCGTCCGTGTCTTGGGCACGTGACGTTCTGGAAATGGGGCTCAGCCGCCGACTGGGCCCCGAACTAGAGAAGCCAGCCGGCCTCCGTACGGGGCTGCGCTTCATTCCAGTCGCCAAGTGAGTACGCTCTCCCTCCTTTGTCTTCCGTAGCAGCTCGAATTATATTGTTTACATGATCGTTGAACAGGACCGGGGTAAAGAGGATGGGCCACCCAACCGTGGCTAAGGTGCCACCCGTCGTTAGCGAGGAACATCCTTCCCGCAAGAGGAAGGCGGACGAGGTCGTCGTCTCTGCGGATGGCGGCAACAAGGCCAAGGGTGACGACGTCGTCACGATTTCTGACGACACGACGGTCGCGCCAGCTGGACCCGCAATGGAGGCGGCCGCGTCCACGAAGGAGGGCGCTCCGTTGCCTGGAACGGCCGAGCCGACCTCCTTTGGGGCAGGTGCCTCTATCGCCACCTTTCCGCGCTTCATGACCAAGGCGGCCGCGGCGAGTGGAACTTCACCCTCGAGCCACGCTCCTGGGACCGCCGATGCTGAAGTCGACCAACGTCGAGGGCATACGCCGGCTCTCCTCGCGTCCGTGGACGCGATACAACTCCACGGCATGCTTGGCGCAGCCATCCAGGTACCTCCAGTCCCCGAGGATCAGGTCGGTGCTTTGCAGCGGCCTGATTCTTTTAATGTCTTATCTTTATTTTTTCGCATCCAGTCCCCGAGTGCGCACGCGCTGAATTCCAGCGGGTGGGCACTTAGGAATTTCTTTGAGTACCAGTCCCCGAGTGCGCACTCGCTGAATCTCAGCGGGTGGGCACTTAGGAATTTCTTGATTGCCAGTCCCCGAGTGCCCACTCGCTGAATTTCAGCGGGTGGGCACTTAGGAATTTCTTGATTGCCAGTCCCCGAGTGCGCACTCGCTGAATTTCAGCGGGTGGGCACTTAGTAATTTTGCTTTGATTAACCTTTTTGGTGATGTGCAGGGTCTGCAGCTTGAGTCGGCTGACCGATTGGCCGCGAAGCAACGCGCAGAGAAGGAGATGGCCATCGTCCAGGAGGCGAACAAAGGGCTTCAGGTTGTTGCCGCGAAGGCAGAGGAAGCTCGCCAGGGGCTTGTCCCCGCTGGTGAATTGGCGGCGGCGCAATCGGCTTTGAGTGCAGCTGAACAGCGGATCGCCAACCTCGAGCGCGAGCTGCGGGAGGCAAAGGAAGAAGCGAGCTCGGCTGACGGTCGAGCTAAGGCCGCCATTGCAGCCGCCGAAGAGGATCGCAAAGTGTCGGATGCCCTTGTTGCTGGGCTTCAGGACAACCATACGTCACTTCAAAGCTTCATCACGGAACTCGCCCGGCCATTGATTGGTAAGTGTGTCTGCCCCTTCCAGTGGTTGTGACTTTTGTGGTGTCCGTCGTATTCATTATTGTCTTCTACTCGCAGGTCGCATCATCGATAGCGCGGAAGAGGCGAGCTCGTTCGACGCGCGGCAATGTGTAAGCATGCTTGTCGACTCGGCGACGTTGTCGGCGACGTGCATACGTGCCTATCTCCAAGAGATATCGCCCACGGAAGTGATTCCCAGCGACCTCGTTGAGGTGTGGAGGTATTTGGAGAAGGCGCCCGCGGTCGTTGAGTTCATGACGCGGTCGGCGTTTCGGCGCGGAGCGGCGACGACACTTAGTCTTGGACTTGCCCACTTTCCCGAGGACTTCGACATCAACGATGTGACGAGTGGCTACCCATCGTCGACTGGCGCGGTGGAGCTTTCCGAGGTCCTCAAGTTGCAAGATCGCGTCGCCGTGTACTCGGAGCGTGTATGGGCAATGGGCGACCTCCTTCCGTACCAGGAGACGGTCGTCGCGCCGAACGATCCCGAGCCGCCGCATCGTGATCTCAAGGTCGAGCAGCCCTTCCGCACGGCGATGGCGGGTGAACTGACGACGTATCCGTCGAACCCGTACACGCCGTTCATCCGCAATCGCCGGGGTGTTGGCGAGTCATCATCAAAGCCTGCAGAGTAGGATAGGTTGCCTTGTGGCGTTAGCAGCAGGTCTGCCATGCGGGCATATTTTGTAACATGAGACGATGCGACATGCAATCGAATGAGACATCGTGTCTATTTTGGTATTTGTCATGTGTTTGTGATTGATGTTTGAACGAGTCCCCGAGCGCGTCCGACCTTTTGTGGGGTTTACCTCGTATGTGATATGTTTGTTGTTTTTATGTGTTTTGTCATTGTGGTCGACTCGCCCGGGCTCGGAGAGCCAGTCGCTAGGCGACTCCCTTGAGTGCTCTGTACTTTGCCGTTTTCTCTTGCGCGAACGAGGTCGGGTGGCCGAGTCCCCGAGCGTGGTACTTGGTTGTTCTAGGCGCGACTCAAGGGTGGTTAAGGACTTAGCGCGTTAGTTTGAGCGCGTCACTCCTGCCTAGCCTGTGGGGTCAGTCGCGTGGCGAGTCCTTGGCATGCTCTCCTACTTGGCGTTTTCCCGGACCGCTCGCGATGAACTGGTCTTCAGTCCCCGAGCGTGGTACTTAGTCGTTCGAGTCGCTATGCCAAGGATGCGGAGGACCATGGTCGCTGTAAGAAGCGAAGGCAGTTGTCTTGGTTCGTAGAACCAGTCGAGCTAGGCGACTCCAATGGGGCTCCGTGTAGGCGTTTTTCATGGACGATGCAAGACCTGAGGTGACTCAGTGCTCTTGCACCGCACTACTTAGCCGTGCCGATCGCTATACCAAAGGTTGACTTCTGCGGTTAGTGTAACGCTGTTATTACGAGTGCGAGTGGCACAAGACATGGAGAGTAGGCGCAATTTTGCGGTAACCGTTTCTTTTTATTTCATAGCGACTGGAGAGTACATGTGTGGGGTTCTAGGAGTAGAACTTCCGTAGGAGGTTTACATTCCATGGTCGCTTGACGTCGAGTTCGCCGTCCCCGCGGACGTCGATGAGGTAGTAGGCGTCGTTGCCGAGTACGCGCCCGATGGCGAATGGCCCTTCCCACGGAGGGGAGAGCTTGTGCATGCCCTTCTTGTCCTGGATGAGGCGCAACACCAGGTCTCCTTCTTGGAAGTGTGAGTTCTTGCGCATCAGGCGGTATAGGGGCATCGCCTTTTCGCCCAGGCGGGGGATGAAGCGACTGAGAGCCGCTACTCGCCCGACCAGTTTCTGGACGTCGCGCAGGCACTCGGGTTTGCCGAGCCGGGTGATCGTGTCGATCTTCGTGGGGTTCGCCTCGATCCCTCGTTTGGAGACGACGTACCCCAGTAGTTGTCCTGCAGGTACACCGAAGGTGCATTTGCCCGGGTTGAGCTTTATCTTGTATTTTCGCAGGTTGGCGAATGTTTTCGCCAGGTCGGCGAGTAGGTCGCCCTGGCGAGCGGACTTTACGACCACGTCGTCGATGTAGACGTGGATGTTGCGGCCAATTTGGCTCGCGAGGCATTCTTGCATGCACCGCTGGTAGGTTGCCCCGGCGTTTTTAGGCCGAAGGTCATGGCGGTGTAGCAGAAGGCTCCGAATGGCGTGATGAACGTCGTCTTGTCCTCGTCTTCGACAGCCATTTTGATCTGGTTGTACCCAGAGTAGGCGTCGAGGAAACATAGCGACTCCGAGCCCGCGGTTGAATCGATTATCTGGTTGATCCGCGGGAGGACGAACTGCTCCTTCGGGCAGGCGCTGTTCAGGTTTGTGTAGTCGATACACATCCTCCAGGTCCCGTTCTTCTTCTCGACCAGGACTGGGTTCGCCAGCCACTTGGAGTATTTGATTGGCCGGATGAAGCCTGCAGCGAGTAGACGCTGCACCTCCTCGGCGATTGCTCGGCGGCGCTCTTCATTGAAGGGCCGCAACGACTGTTTGACAGGTCGCACTTTGGGGCCGGCGTTTAGCTTGTGCTCAGCGAGCTCCCTAGGGACACCGGGCATGTCAGAGGGCTTCCATGCGAAGATGTCCCTGTTCTCACGGAGGAACTCGATGAGCGCGCCTTCCTATGTTGGGCTCATGCCCGTCCCGATCGTCACCGTCTGGCTGGAGTCGCCTGGGACCAGCTCGACGGTGCGGGTGTGCGTCGTGGACTCAAAGGTTGAGGTGTTTGCGCCCTCTGAGTTGGGCTTCTTGAGTATGGTGGGGTCGTCGTTGTTGACCCCGCTCGCGTACTTGGCGAGCTCATCAGCGTGGTTGGTCTCCGCCGCGATGACGGCGTCAGCGAGCTCGGCTCCTTTGGCCTCGCACTCGGCGGCCATGTCGGGGTCGCCGTTGATGGTGATGACGCCGCACGGCCCGGGGAGCTTCATCGCGTTGTATGCGTAGTGGGGCGCTGCCATGAACTTAGCGAACGCCTGGCGCCCCAGGACGCAGTGGTAGGGGCTGTCGAAGGGCACCAGCTCGAAGACGATCCGCTCGGTGCGGAAGTTTGCCGGTGTGCCGAAGGTGACTGGCAGCGTGACCTTGCCGATCAGGTACGCCTTCTGACCGGGGACGATGCCGTGGAACGTGGTGTGGGTCGTCTCAATCATCGACTGTAGGAGCCGCAGCCGCCTGAAGGTGTCGAGGTACATGATGTTGATGGAGCTGCCGCCGTCCATCAATGTCTTGGGGAGCCAGTAGTCGCCGACCTTGGGCTTGACCACCAGGGCGACTCGTCCTGGGTACTCGATGCGTGGCGAGTGGTCTTGGCGGCTCCAGGTGATAGGTTGCTCTGACCAGTTGAGGAACTGGGGAACATCCACCTAGGCCACCGCGTTGACGGCGACGGCGCGGGCGATGACCTTCTTCTCGCGCTTCGTGTTGAAGCCTGTGAAGGTATGGAGCGAGCCGGCCACTTTGCCGAATTTTCCGCCGTTTGGCGGGTCGTTGTCGGGGTCCTCCCGCGCTCGCCGTGCCTTCTCGATCTCCCTGAGGGTGTGGCAGTCGGTGGTGGTGTGCATTGCGGGTTTTCCTTCCCTGCTATGAAACGCACATGGTTGGTTAATGAGAGCCGCGGGGTCGAACCTTGGCTTGGCCTTGTAGTTGCCGCCGTCGTGGCATTGTCCTCCGTCGCGGCGGAAGCTTTTGGGCTCGCGTTGCGCGTGCCCGGCGTTGGCGACGAAGTCGACTCGCCCGTCACTGCGGCGCTTGCCGGTGAGGCGAGTTTTGCTGTAGCGTAGGTCGGACCGTCGTCCGCTGTCGTTGCCGCTCGTGCGGCATTGACCTCCTGACTCATCGTCAGTTTCCTGGTTTGGATCTTCCTCCGCGTACCGTTTGGCGATCTCGAGGAGGTTGGGGATGTTGTCAAGTGTGCGAGAGTGTCGCTTGAGCTTGGCGACCAGGGGCTCGTAGCGGCACGAGGTCTTGAAGCAATGGATCGCGGTGTCCGGGTGGATGACGACCGCGTTGTACCAAAGTTCTTGCCACCGTTGGACCCAGTTGCGGGTCGACTCGCGGGGTCCCTGGACGCATCGCTCCAGGTCCTCGATAGTGGTGGCGCGGGTGTAGGAGCACTCAAAGTGCCTGACGAAAGCGTCGTGCATCTCCTCCCAGGAGTCTATACTGTCCTGAGGGAGGGTGTTGATCCACTGCCTGCACGTCCCCTCCATCATCAGGGGGAGGTAACGGGCGGCTAGCAGGTCGGTGTGGCCTGCGATCCCCATTGCCATGAGGTATGTGTCGAGCCAGACAGCGGGGTCGTACGAGGGGTCGTACTTTTCTATCTCCTTCGGCGCCTTAAAGTTTGGCGGGTACTTCTCGCCTCGGTGTGTCGCAGGTCGTCGGGCTGGCGTGCGCGCCAGCTTTTGTTGTTGATGATGTGGGTGCGGGCGTCGATGGGTTGACCGTTGGCGGCGACGAGGTTGGTCGTCGGCCTAGGATCGTTGGTGGAGAGTGCCGCGTTCGCGGGTCGGTGTTGGAGCTGCAGTGGCTCCGGTGGTGGGCAGTTGAGTGTGTTTGCCGCCATTGGGCGGCCGCTCGAGGCCGCCCTGCTTCCCGAGGAACGCGAGTATAATCGACCTTGCGAGTCGGCGCCCGCTCTTTGCTGCTCGACGGCCTTTGCGAGCAGGGCCCTGACGTATTGGATCTGCAGGGCGCCGTCGCCGGTGGCCGTGATGCTGTCGGCTGCTGCTCGGCCTGCCACGAGGTTGTCCATCGGGGTGGAGAACAGTGGGAGGCCATTTGCGTCTCGCTCCCGTGAGGAGACTACTATCCGCGGCTGGTCCCTGGGGGGTGTGCGGTTGGGTGGAGGCGGGGCGCCCATCGCCGTCGACCCTGGCGGGGGTCGGGCGCTTCCTCCTGGTGGCGCGTTCTCGCAGATCGCGCGCTCGGCCACGCGGGCCGGGTCATTTTCGTCGTCGAAGTTCAGGGCGCGCCCCTGAACGGTGGGGTTCAGGTGTGATCTGATCCGCTGTTGGTGGTAGCGCGATAGCTCCTGCGCCGTCACCTGCTCGAGGCGGAATTTCTCGCGCTCGGCTTGTTCCTTGCGCACCGCCTCCACCAGTTTCAGGCGGAGTTCCTCGACCTCCGTTGCCGTGGCATTAGGAGGGATTGGGGTGGAGAATGGATCCTCCGGCGGATCAGTGCCGGTTGCCATGTAGGTCGCGGCGTGGCGACCGATTCCGTCACGGAGGTCAGCGGAATTCTCCGACCCGGAGTCGAATTCGAAGATCCCGAGGATGGAGGGGTCCTCGAAGTCTCCCACGTTGGAGACCTGAGTGATGGAGCCCGCGGGTGAAGCCGCGGTGATGGACCCGGCGAGTGACGCCGGGGTCGCCGAGTCGGCGTCGTCGTCGAGGGCCGCGTCTCCTGCGGCCGCTGAGTTTTCGGCCACGTCGCTGTGGGCCGAGTTGTACTCGGAGGCGAGGCGATGGATCGTGCGGATCTGGCTCTCGGAGAGCCGATCGCGTGGCGGCGACTCGCGGATGCGAGCCGAATCCTCCGAGACGACGACGTCGGTGAGGCCGACGAAGAGGCTGATCGTGCCGATCGGCAGGATCACGCTGTGCGTGACGGGTCGCGCCGCTGGGACGTAGCTACTCGGCAATATTTGGAGCATCTCGCCGATCGCTATCATGCGCCGGTGGCGACCGTCTCGTTGATGGGCAGATTGGATCTCGCCGCAGAACACCGGCCAGACCGGCCAGTCCCCACGGTGGGCGCCACTGTCGTGGGAATGGTCACGGCAGATGCTGCAATCGGCAGCGAGTAGTAGAACGAAGGGCAAGGGCGGCCAGCCATCTGCGGTGCGAGATGAGGGCAAAGACACAGGGTTTTACCCAGGTTCGGCCCCCCGGAGGGTAAAGACCTACTCCTGCTAGATTGTATTATGGAGGTGGTACAATGGGCGAGCTCGGCGGCTAGGCGGCGAGTCGCTTGGGTGTATGATGGAACGTATCTCTACTCGCCCTATAGGGAGGTTTATATAGGCTCACCTTCCCTAGGGTTTTACATATCTCAACCGATTCAGTTAAAGCTTCGGTGCTCGTTTAACCTAATCCGACTGGGCCTATCTACTCGCCTGGGCCTTCAGCTTCCAGTCGCTTGGTTCCTTGCTGGGCTTCAATCCAGTCGCCGTCTTGCAGGCCCACTCGCCAGTTCTTGGGCCAGTCGGAAACGTCCTGCTGGGTATACCCCGGTAGGCATATCCCCATCACACAGTGCTCTGATACCATCTGTAAGACCCCACTTTTATAAAGGTAAAGGTCCCTGTGATTGCAATGCTAGTCCCTGGATCAATTGCTAGCATCCATGGTTTAAGATGAAGTACACAGAAACAAAGGTCATTATTACATCGTCATTCCAGAGATAACATAGTCTTTTACAACTCCACAACCATAGGCTAGTACAAGAGTTTAACTTAACAAAATATAATAAAAGTCTTCATCTTCATGTGCCACAGGCAAGCATGTTGAGTGTAGACTCATAACCCTAATCCTCATCAGAGTAACCTGCAACATCACAAGTTACAGCCACATTGGGTCAATACATTGGAATAGTATTGGCAAGTGATACCTTAGTAGAATAATAGTATCTAACTTCTACATGAATTTGGATAAGTGTAGCTTAGGCTTGCTTTGATCAAAATAGGTTTTACCTATCAGTTGAAAACACTAAGTTTTTGATTGGCAAAACTCCCAAGGAACCACCAATAGAAATTGGTGAACCTTCACCCTTATTCAACCACAAGTTTTAACTTAGAAATTGGGATGAGCAGATTCTTGATAGCTTCCATGTCTTGATGCTCAAATTGTCCATTACCGGGGACACGGCTAAGTACTTAGTTTCTTCCTTCTGCAGAGGTGGTGCACTTTCCCCACAAGACTTGATTTTCACCAAGATAGGACCTTTCAGAAGCCTTCCCTTAGACCAAATGGACGCGTTCCAACCTATCACCCACTACTGTTGGGCCACGTGGAGATAAAACAAAATTTTCCCCTCTAACGTGGTGATCCCAAGATCTAGCAGAGGTAGAAGGCCACGAGGTTTACCACTAGATGCACAGTTGCGGATTACTGATGAAGTGCGTTAGTTGATGCAGTGCAGTCCTTTGCGATCCGATTGTCCTGGTGCTGATCGTACAACACCTCTGCTGGTATCCACACGTACAAGGAGGAGCACCGGCGGCGAACTGCTAGGTTCGTAACAACGGTAGGACTGCTGTGGAGCTAGGGTTTCCAACACATGGAATGACCTAACCGAACAACGATTAACATTTCTGGGTTACGGTGCTCCACTATATATAGGGAGTGAACGTGGGCTCTGCTCGCGCGACCCATTCACTAAAGCCCATATAACACTAGTCACTGTGAGTCCAACTCACTAACTCAGTCCTAATCCAGTTTAGGTCCAACCCAACCAGATTACAGGTTCAGATCCAATCCGAACTTGCTCCCGCTCTTAAGTGTGTGACCCCGTAGGCTCATGGCTACTTGGACACGATTGGAGTCCGACTCTCAATCGATCAGTCGATAGCGGCTCCTAGCAGAATGTGCCGACTCCCAAGTACCAAAGAGTCATGACGACTTGGCTTTCCAATGCGACTTACGTCCGAGTCCCTTTTGCCTCATGATATGCCTTGTCAGACTATAGGAGAATATTTGTCATCCCTTAAATAGTCCGACTCTCTTCTCGATTTGAGATAAGTGATTCACTCGACTAACTCTTAGTCGATCGCCTCGGTCAACACTTAACCGAGTCGTGCATGGCCATGCTTTCTGAATCATATCTCACGATAGGTCCCAGAGAATATCTCTCCAAGTGGAGGGGCAAAATCCCATCTTGGTTATTCACATCACGCAGCTTGATTCTCAGTCGACCCGAACTCTGCCTTTATAACTGCCCAGTTACGGATCAGCGTTTGACAGAACCTAAGTCGATGATCCTCAACTTGGACTATGTAATAACCTCGGGTCTAAGGATTACTTTGATTGAGATATACAAATGACAACTTGTTCATTGTACCTCAATATGGGTCAATCTGACTCGCTAAACTCTTTAGCCGAATCTGTGTAAGTTGCAATAGCATCTCCATGCCCATGACAAGTGTAACCGAGTCATCAAGCCAACTTTCACATTGGTATAAGTTGTGTGTCTAGCACAACCTCAATGACCAAGGATATTTAGTACAAACAACATGAATGCATAGTTCCACAACCGAATCACATATTCAATGATACACATCAGATGTTTATACAAGGACTACTTAATATCTTTATGAATACAATGGGAAATATCATCATACATGATTGCCTCTAGGGCATATTCCCAACAACTACCACCAGCTGGCCAAATGGCTAAGTTATTGCAACCTATATGATCCAGGCAGAGCCCATAATGCCATGTGGCTACACTAGAAGCTTCTTAACATATGGCATCTCAAATCCCTTTGTTCCTGGGTGTCATTCCACAAGTGAGATACACAAGGTTCACCAGTCCCCTGTCCTTGTGTAACCACTCAACATAAACCATTCCACCATTCCACCCAGGTGTTTCATTCACTTAGTTGTTTTATTAGGCAAAAACATAAGTCAAAGACTTAGAAATATTTTCCATAACATGTGTATAAAATCCACCCTTGGTTGCTACTAGCTAGGCTAAGCATGTCAATTATAAGTATCTTAACTTAGAGAAAATTCTAACAATTCTACAACTACTAGGATTTCCCAAGCATAGCATATAGATACTTAGCAAAAATATTCATGCAAGCCCTATACAAAATATTTCTAATGCAAAGTCAAAATATTAGGACAAAAGTATGAAGCACCACTTGCCTTGGTAGTTGGGGGAGTAGCAACAATCCTCACAATCAAAATCACCACTAGCACCAAAATCTACACATAAAATGATAGCACCAAATTCACATATCAAAATAAACAAGCAAAAATATATGAATGCATGCAAATGCCATGTGATGATTTTTCCAACTTAAATAAGACAAGTAAAATAGTAATGAACACTAAACTAAACATTTATACACTAATCAAACTTAATTTGATCTTTAAAACTTTTTTCAAATAATTTTTATACTCAAAAATAAAAATAACCAATTTTACAGAAGCAATTTATTAAAAAAGCGCATGGTTGGATAGAATTCTTTCTCCTGATTCCAATGATATAAAATTTGCAAAATTTGGACGTGTGGATCAAAAGTTATGAATTTTGCAAGTTTGAACATCTAATAGATCTAAATCCAGATTTTAAATCAAACTACATGCCACACGGTGCTATCTGATTGGTTGATACCGTTTCACGCGGATCAGGCTTTCTGGATCGTTAGATTAAAAGTGCATCGCATGGCTCAGATCTAAATGTACCGTTTCACTTAAGTCATCTATCACACGCGTTGGATCTAGATCTAATGGCTCAGATCTAACAGACCAAAAGCGAGCGGCGCTGCGACGGTGGCTAGCGGCAGCGTGCTTGGGCGGTGATGCTGCCGGCAATACAGGAAGCGATAAGGATAGTGGGGTAGCTCACCGAGTTCGCGTGATGACGCTGGTGCTCAAGGTGGTCTTCGTTGGCGAAGGGGCGCTCGGAAACATCAGGGATTCCTCACCGGAGTTCGCGAAGGCATCGTGCACGGCTGCTCATCGTCGTTGGCGAGGGTACAGATCATGCCAGGGCAAAAGAAGCAGTGCGTCAGATGCGTAAGACGATGTTGGTCACGCGAGTGTCAACGAGAGGGGGAGGCGCGGTCTGTACTAACCAGGGGAGTTCGTCGGAGAGGAGGCATACGGCAGCGCTATTCTGGTCAAAGACATAGTCGAGGTTTTAGGGCGTGCGCGAGTGAGCTGGTGGTACTAGGAGGTGCGCAAGGTGAAGTGGAGCGTTCTCGTGTGAACCAGGAGCAGAGGGGTGGACGGGGTTGGCCAGAATTGGAGCTGCAGTTCGTCGGAGCAACGGTGGTGTTTAGCGAAATATGGGCAGCCTGGTGGCGGAGTGGGGGTGCTGAGTGAGGGGAAATGGTCGTCGATGGGTAGGGATTAAGTAGCCGGAGCAGGGGCGAGGATCACGTGCTACATTAATGGGAATTAAGCGCTGAATAAACATGGCGTCACTGCGATGAGGTAACGGCGGAGCGGGTCGTTGCGCGGTGATTGGGGACGATGATGACGGGGCAGGTGGGTCCGTGGCGTCAGCGAGTGGGTGTACGCGTGTGGAGTGAGAAACAGAGGAAGAGGGGAAAACCCGGGTGGGCTGCTTCTATTACTGGGCCGAATGAGTGGCGCCGGCCCTTTCTGATTTCCTTTATCTTTTTCCATTTCTATTTTGATTTTCTGAAATCATTTTCAAATGTTTTTCATATGGGTTTGAATTCAAAGTTGTTCTGAATTTTTGTAAAATAAAGCTTGCACATATTTGATTACAGAACAATGTATTCACTCAAAAATACCTTGGACCATTGGATTTTAGAAATAAATCATGCTTTAAACATTTATTTATATTTGGCTTATGAATGGTTTTGAAATCATATTTTGTTTTGAAAATTTAGACCAAGCTTTGGAAATATAAATCAAACCTATATTCAAATACTTTTTGGTTTAAACAAGTGTTCTCATATTAAAGAGTAGAAACAAAGACACTGCCTTATCTACATAAATAATAGATCACAAATGCCTCTATTTTTGAAATCTTATAAGAAAATGATTCTAAAAATGATTATGAATGCATGAATGATATGCAAACTTTGAAACCATGATTTTTGGGATGTTACAGCAGGCACCAAATAACAATTATTTAAGTATAAAACTAATCCTGATGGTAGATGAAGAGGTAGCGTGCCGACCGCGATCACATCAACCTTTGATCCATTTCCAACGCGCATCGTCACCTTGTTCTTCGTTAGTTTCCGTCTATTCTGCAGCACCTGTTTCGAGTTACAAATATGAGCAACCGAACCAGTATCAAATACCCAGGCACTACTACGAGTACTATTGAGATACACATCAATAACATGTATATCGGATATACCTTTCTTCTTAATGTTGTCGTTCTTTAAATCTGCCAAGTACTTAGGGAAATTCCGCTTCCAGTGACCTTCTCCCTTGCAGTAAAAGCACTCAGTATCAGGCTTAGGCCCAGCCTTGGTCTTCTTCGTCGGCGCGGTAAATTTCTTACTTCCCTTCTTGAAGTTTCCCTTTTTCTTAGACTTGCCTTGCTTATTGAATTTGGTGGTCTTATTGACCAACAACACTTGGTGCTCTTTCTTGATCTCCACTTCTGCATACTTTAACATGGAGAAGAGTTCGGGCAACGACTTGTCCATGTTTTGCATATTGTAGTTCATCACAAAGTTCTTTTAACTTGGTGATAGTGATTGGAGGACACGGTGAATCCCCAAAGCATTAGGAATCACTATACCCAAGCTTTGAAGCTTGATTGCATGCCCAGACATCTTAAGCATGTGCTCACTGATGGAGCTGCCCTCTTCCATCTTGCAGTTAAAGAACTTTTCAGAATCCTCATAACTCTCAACTGTCGCGTGAGCCTCAAATATCATTTTGAGTTCACGGATAATATCATGTGGGTCATGGTTCTCAAACCTTTTCTGAAGCTCCGATTCCAAACCATACACGATAGCACATTGTACTGTGGAGTACCGATTCTTCCGAGCGAGGAAAACATTCTTTACCTCATCGGTACCATCAGCTGCAGGTGGGTCACCCAGCGGTGCATCCGGCACATAGGTCAAATTACCAGCATTGAGGACAATCATCAAGTTGCGGAACCAATCCGCAAAGTTGCTTCCATTGTTTTTCAACTTTTCTTTCTCTAGGAACGCATTAAAATTGATGGTAGGGGCCGCCATTGATCTTCAACATATTTGCAATAGTTTAGACTAAGTTTATGACAAATTGAGTTCTAATTAATAGTTAAATTAATCTAGGTGAACTCCCACTCAAAACAATATCCCTCACATTGTTTTAGTGATCACATGAACCAAATTCACCACATCAAAACCGATCATCACGAGAGTTGATGTAGCTTCAATGGCGAACAATCAACATGTTCATCATATCTACTATATGACTCATGCTTTACCTTTCGATGATCCGTGTTCCGAGACCATGTATGTACATGCTAGGCTCGTCAAGATCAAACCTTAGCTTCTGCATGAGCAAATATGGCTTGCTCCCGTTGTATACACTCGAATAATCTAACACACCCGATCATAACGTGGTGCTTCGAAACAACGAGCTTTAGCAACGGTGCTTACTAAGGATGAACACTTTGTATCTTGAAATTTTGTGCTAGAGGGATCATCTTATAATGCTACCGTCGCGAACTAAGTAATACAAGATGCATAAAAGGATTAACATCACATGCAATTCATAATATGTGATATTATATGGCCTTTCTTCTTGTACTTCCGATCTCCATCTTCAAGCACGAACATGATCTCCATCATCACCGGCATGGTGTCAAGGTCAATGGCGCCGCTTCATGGTTGTCTTCCACCAGCATCAACTATTACAACTACTTTGAATAATAGACACGCGGGTCTTAACGGAATTAAAGGACAACCATATGGCTCCTGCCGGTTTCCAACTTACAATAAGGAACATTGCATACATCATATATAATCACAATCATGGCCATATCACATCACAACACACGCCTGCAAAACAAAGTTAGACGCCTCTAATTTTCTTTGCATGTTTTACATGGTTTGGGGCTTTCAATAAGTGTCGATCTAACTTACGAACAAGAACCACAAAGTTGATACTAGTACTGTCAATTACCCGTTGTAAATTGAATCTTCACTATGTTGGGAGAAACAGGCACCCGCAAAGCCACTTATGCAATACAAGGTTCATGTCAAGCGTGGAGCAAGTCTCATGAACAATGTCATGTAAGGTTAGCCCGGGCCGCTTCATCCCACCATCCCGCAAGATGCAAAGTACACAATAAGCAATCGATAACAAAAGCATCAACGCCCACAATGACTATTGCGTTCTCGTGCAACACATCTACATATAGACACGGCTCTGATACCACTATAGGGGTTCGTAGCATGGAAAACAAAAAAATTCTACCGTATGCACACAGACAGCCAAGATCTATCTACTAGATTGTAGCAACGAGTCGATTAGAGTACTCGCCCTCGAAGATTCCAAAGTTGTTAACGAGAGCAGATTCTCGTGGATGATGTAGTCGTACACTTGCCGATCTCAAGATCGCGTAGACGATCCTTCCGACACTGCGTTCTGGCAGCGCTTCCTCAGTCGGTCACACATTCGGTACTCAATGAAGACCTTCCTCTCCCTTGTTCCAGCAGGCAACAGAGGTTGTAGTTCTCCCCTCGCGATTCCGGCAGCACGACGGTGTGGTGTCGAAAGTAGAGGGAAGATCCCGCAGGGCTTCTCCTAAGCCGGTGCGAGTTATGGTAGATCTAGGGTTTCCGGCGATCGAGGTTTAGAAGGCCGGAGAGGAGGAGGAGGTGTCGGCGGCTAGGGCGACGGTGACGGGCCAGCAGCGGCGCGGCGGCGGCTGGCGGCGGCGGCGGCGACGCACAGGTGGGGATGGCTTGGTGTTTTTGTCTTGGGGCAGCCCTCCCCTCTATTTATGAGAGGGGGGCAGCCTTGAGAGAGGGGAGTTTGAATCCATACCCAAACCCAAGTTGGATAGAAGGAAGGATTCTTTCCTTCTTCCACTAGGAAACTATTGTTCCAGTTTGACTTTTCAAACCTCCCTTTTGACTTTTAATTAAGAGCTTTAATTCTCTCTCGCAAATGCCCAACCAAGTGACCTAGGACATGATCCAATCATTCCACTTACCCATGACACATTCATGTACCATTCCCCTTCCGGTCCGGGGAACCTTCTAGAACCTTCTAGAACCTCTCCGATGAAAACATCGAAATCATTTCCCGAACTCCGGAATCAGACTTTCCTTATATGAATCTTATTCTCTAGACCATTTCGGATCTCCTCGTGATATCCCAGATCCCATCCGAGACTCCGAACAACATTCGGTTTCCCTACTTACATTCCATATCTACTAAACAACATCGAATCCTTAAGCGTTGTCGGGGGGTTAACCTCGGGTAGGTCAAAGACGGGGAAAGACAGAGGTACTATCCCCGTCTAGTTTCCGAGTTACAGTCCAAGTCGGCCGAATCATGTATATGTCGGCCGATGAACGTAGGCAAGAAGCCCACGTATATGTATCAAGTAGTTACCCGGCCGAGTTATTGAGAGAATCGGCCGGGTTACCCAAGTGATCTTGATACAGGTGAAGAACGAGCCGAGTAACACAAGGTAAGGCCGAGTGATACGAAGCTTGCAGGAGAAGGAGAAGCCCAAGGTCAAACTATAGCTGCAGGCTAGAAGGAATCAGAGCAGAGCCAAGCACAAGAGACAAGGATGCACGTCGTCAGAGGGGCAGAAGGAGGTCACGAAGGTGACAGTCCTGGAGCCCGAGGCACGCAGGAGGGGGCCACTGGAGCCTTGCCGTCGTTAGAAGGGCGACAGGGAAAGGAGGCCGCCGAACTACTATTTTGGGGACAAGCATATTCCACGAATATGCTTGCCTCGTCAGCCCTAAGGGCACCCGAGGGACTCCTTTATAAGGGGAGGCTTGGACCCTGAGGGGAGAGAGACCTTTTGAGCACCGTTAGGCTGGGGAGATTCATCTTGTCCCCCTGTATACAGCTCAAGGAGCATTTGTAACCCATCAAGAGAGAAATAAAGATCATCACTTTGGCAACTTGAGTATAGAAACAGTTGCATCATCCCTGCCCAGATCCCACTAGCATCCATTGGCCCCATACTTTAGCCTACCCATGGCATCTGCCGTGCCAAAACCACGACAGTTGGCGCCCACCGTGGGGCCAGCAGCGGTGCTAGCTGGAGTTGTGATCCGGACGGGAAACTTCGTCAACACCGGCGAGCGCGTTGTTTCTGGCTTGGTCCAGAGACTTGGTCTCTGTGACTATGTCAGAGACAATGCGGGAAGCTTCAGGGGAAAAACTCCCCCGCACAATGGGGTCTTCATCGGCCTGGGCGAGCACAGGGTCTACGTCGGCGTCGACATCACCGGCATTTATCCTCACAAGGTCGTTGTTGCAGGAGAGCCACCTCGAAGCACGGCGAGCCGTCCCTCGGGAGGGCATCATGCAGGCAGTGTCGAGGTGATGGTCGCAGCAGGAGCTCAAGCTGGAGCAGCAGTAGCCGGGTTAAGCAGAGAACCCGTCGCAGGCGCACAAGGCGCACCCAAGCAGACCACACTGCAAACCACTGAGGTAATTCCGCCAGTGACAAACCCAACCGAGCTACATGACACCACCCCAAAGGCACCAAGAGTGAGGGGGCCACCTCTGGAAAGACCAGAGAACATTCTTCAAGCGACTATAGAAAACTTAACCACACCTGTAGCGCCGATACTTGATCCGGCAAATGCTCAGGCAGAGTTAG
The DNA here is from genome assembly GCA_916181665.1 of Avena sativa. Lineage (NCBI taxonomy): Eukaryota > Viridiplantae > Streptophyta > Magnoliopsida > Poales > Poaceae > Avena > Avena sativa. The sequence goes on from OV702280.1 coordinate 326,967,024, forward strand.
AAGAGACCAGGCAAAAGGTGCTGGTAGAGGCCAAAAAAGTATCAGCCCTGCGGGAATCCTTGAACAGGACCCTAAGGGAATATGCAAAAGCTAATAAGCTTGATGTCGCACCCGAGCGGGTGGACGAACTGAGATTAAGAGGGAAGAACCTCATGAATGACATTAACGAAGAGCATGAAGCTCACAGAGCAGAATCAGGTGATTTGGGTTTGCCGAGGTACAGCACCCCGGCGAAAAACCTGAGAGCGGCGAATGCCGCAGCATTGGAGTTAGAGGGGTTAACCGGGGAAGCTCGGCAGAAACAACAAGAAAGAGTGAATGAGCTGGTGCGCATCGCAAATCGGCAAAATGAAGAAATACTCAGAACTAACCCGGCAAGACCAGGGGCTTCACGGATGGTACATTCGGCGGGGGCAGCACCTGCTTTATCCGCGGCAGCGGCATCTTCACCCGGAAACAACGCTCGAAAAGAGAAAGCAGTAACCTCTGGGAAGAGGAACAAGCAAATTGTTCCATATGACCCGGCAATAGCCGGAAAGGCAAATGAGAACAGAGGCAATGCAAGCCGAGGTAACAGTGGGGAGAGAAACCACGGCCATGTGGAAAAGGACGGCGGCGGCCGAGGCAATGGGGATCTCGGCAGGAGAGAACCCGCAAGAGATAATCATGAAAACCAGACCCCGGCCGAAGTAAGGAGAGAAGTGCTGCCCAACCCGCAACCAAGACATGAGCCTCGGCAGGAAAGAGAAGTGAGGCCAGCTCGCCACAATCAGATGAATGAAAGGTACAATGATGGATATTCCGAGGTAGAATATGCAAACCAGGGTGGAAACAATCACTTTGGGATACAGGATAGAATTCTGTACAGAGATTTGCCAGCGAGTGATGCGAGAGTAAAGTTGGATCGGCTATACCGATCCGAGTTATTGGAAGAACAAGGTCCGCCAGGTCCGACATGTTTTGGACCACGGATCATGGGCGAACCACCAGTGCCGAATTTTCAGTTAGCAAGAGGCACAAAAACGTACAACGGAAGTACCAAGCCACAAGACTGGTTGATTGATTATGCCACCGCTGTGAAGATAGCGGGTGGCAACCTAAGATGGGCGGTGCGGTATGTCCCACAGATGTTGGAAGGCCCAGCCAGGGTATGGTTGAATAATCAACCAGCTGGCAGTATCAACTGCTGGTTAGATTTCGAAGAAATGTTCGTCAGCAACTTTACCAGCACTTACAAGAGACCGAATAGACCACAACAGCTGGCCATGTGCAAACAGAGGCCGAATGAAACGGATAGAGAGTTTTTAACTCGATGGTGCAACCTGAGAAACTCATGTGAGGGAGTTATCGAATCACAAGCAATCGCTTGGTTCGCACAAGGCTGCCGCTATGCCAGCGTTTTGTGGCAACGCCTGCAAAGAGATATGCCAACCACACTGGCAGAAACTATCAGAATAGCGGACTCCTATGCATTGGGCGACCCAACCCAACCAGAATTAATGTCGGCAGATCATCGTGAGCAACAGGACCAGTACGCAAGAGAATTGGCCGGGTCATCCAGGCGTGATTTTAGAGGAAGAAGAAGAGAGGAGAGGCCGGATTATAGATATAATTCGGCCCAGGTGGCGGCAGTAGCACAAGATCAGCCGAGTCACGGAGCAACTCAACGACAGAAAAATGAACCTCAACAGTGGACATCAAGAAATGAGGGAAAAAAGCAATGGACCCCAGAGCAAAAGAAGCAATGGCAAGAAAGGCCAAAGTACACGTTCGAATCCATGTTAGATCAGCCGTGCAAATTTCACACATCAAACCCATCCAGACCAGCCAATCATACAACCCGCCAATGTGCCTGGATGAAGAATGCGATGGGGAACCCAGCAGGAGTTCAGGCTCCCCATCAGGTGCAACAGCAACATCAGCCGCAATTAACTGGAGCAAATACACAGCAATTGATGTTACCGCCCCCTCCCCCTAGGTACGGTAACTCGGATTGGAGGGATGCAGTACATCAAGTAATGAACCAGGGCCAGGACGGAAGGATGAATCCGGCAAATACCGGACGTAATGATTACAGGGAACATCACCAGTCTTATTGTGTGTTCACAACAGAACAGCAGGACAAGCAGAGTGTGCAGCGCCGGCATATGGAAGTGAATGCAGTTGTGCCGGCAGTTCCAAGATACCAGCCGTGGTCTGATCAAGAGGTGACCTGGAGCATGAAAGACCACCCCAGAATAATGCCGAGTCCAGGATCATATGCACTTGTGTTAGATCCGACGTTTGTTGGACCAAGCATCAATGTAAAGTTTTCAAAAGTACTCATTGACAATGGGAGCAGTATCAACATCATGTACAAAGATACCATGCATAAACTCGAAATATCGCAGAATATGCTGCAGTCCACGAGGACAACTTTCCATGGGATAGTGCCAGGGCTTTCATGTGAGCCCATCGGTAAAGTCCGAGTGGACGTGTTATTCGGTACAAGAGATAACTGCAGAGCAGAAAACTTAGAGTTTGAAGTGGTGGATCTGGAAAGTTGTTATCATGCTTTACTCGGACGGCCCGCACTGGCCAAATTCATGAGCAGCTGTCATGTAGGTTATCTAAAGATGAAATTACCCGGACCACAAGGGGTGATAACGGTAGCAGGAGATTACAAGAAGTCAATAGAATGTGCTTCAGCCGGGTCAAATTTGGCCGAGTCATTGGTTATAGCAAGAGAAAAGAAAAGGATTCAGGAGGTAGCAGCCCTCGCTCAGTCAGCACAGTTGAACATGCCGGCACTGGCCAACCCTCATGGCAGTGTTTCTTTTCAGCCAACTAAAGAGACGAAGAAATTTCAGATTGATGAGCAATTCCCAGAGCGCACTGTTACAATCGGTGCGGGCCTGGACGCTAAATAGGAAGGCGAGCTCACCAACTTCCTCCGTGAGAATCGGGACATATTTGCATGGTCAACTCAAGATCTGCAAGGTGTTCCGAGGGAGTTGGCTGAGCACTCTTTAAACGTCAGGCCAGGAGCAAGGCCGGTGAAGCAACCTCTCCGCCGCTTCGCCGAAGACAGGAGAAAAGTAATAGGGGATGAAATAGCTCGGCTCCTCGCGGCCGGGTTCATCATGGAGGTGCTATATCCGGATTGGTTATCAAATCCGGTGCTAGTAGAAAAGAAAAAAGATGACCCAAATGTAGCCATTGTGTGGCGAATGTGTATCGACTACACCAACCTGAACAAGGCGTGTCCGAAAGATCCTTTTCCATTGCCTAGAATAGACCAAGTCATTGACTCGACCGCTGGCTGTGAGCTGTTATCATTTGTAGACGCGTATTCTGGTTTCCACCAGATACCGTTAAATCCGGCCGATCAAATAAAGACAGCATTTATTACCCTGTACGGGGCTTATTGTTATCGCACAATGCCATTCGGCCTGCGAAATGCAGGAGCAACATACCAAAGATGCATGCAAAAATGCCTACATGATCAGATAGGGAGAAATGTACAAGTGTATGTGGATGACGTAGTCATCAAAACTAAGGAGAGCAAAACCTTGCTAGAAGATATACGGCAAACTTTCGCGAACCTGAGAAGGTTCCGAATGAAGCTTAATCCAGAGAAATGCACATTTGGCGTGCCGGCAGGAAAACTACTCGGTTTCCTGGTGTCCAGCCGAGGTATCGAGGCTAATCCAACAAAGATAAGAGCAGTAGAAAGAATGGAATTGCCCAGATGTTTGAACGATGTACAAAAATTCACGGGCTGTTTGGCCTCGCTTAGTCGATTTGTATGTCGGCTAGGAGAGAAGGCATTGCCACTCTATCAGCTGATGAGAAAGTCGGACAAATTCAGCTGGACTCCGCAGGCGGACCTTGCATTTCATGAGTTGAAAAAGATGCTAGTTACGGCACCCATTTTAGCTTCTCCATTATCGAGAGAACCTATGCTACTCTATGTGGCGGCTACCAATCGAGTAGTTAGTACTGTGGTCGTAGTGGAACGACTTGAAGATGGTAAGTCAATTCAGAGGCCGGTGTATTATCTGAGTGAAGTATTATCCGCCTCAAAGCAGAATTATCCGCACTATCAGAAGATGGCTTATGGAATATATATGTCGGCAAAAAAGCTTAAGCATTACTTTGAAGAGCACCCCATCAAAGTAATTTGTGAGGCGCCCATAGCCGACATATTGAATAACAAAGATGCAAGTGGCCGAATAGCAAAATGGGCGATCAAGTTATCACCGTATGCTCCACAATTTGATAGAAGAGATGCAATCAAATCTCAGGCTGTTGCCGATTTTCTCGTAGATTGGGCCGAGGTGCAGTATGAGCCACCATTGCCAGATCCAAATTACTGGACAATGCATTTTGATGGTTCCAAACTAAGGAATGGTTTGGGAGCAGGAATAGTGCTAACCTCGCCTAAAAAAGATCAATTAAAATATGTACTGCAAATACATTTTGCGGCGTCCAACAATGTAGCTAAATATGAAGCGCTAGTCCATGGATTAAAAGTAGCAAAAGAAATCGGTATACGCCGAATCTTATGCTACGGTGACTCGGATCTAGTAGTACAGCAAGTATCGGGCAGTTGGGACGCATTAGATGCTAATATGGCTCTATACAGATTCCATGTGCAAAAAATCAGTGGATACTTTGAAGGATGTGAATTCCACCACATACCACGAGCAGAAAATGACGCTGCCGACACATTGTCGAAATTAGGATCGACCCGGCAGTCAATTCCGCCAGGTATCGCCTTGGAGCACCTCAGGGAACCATCAATAATCCCATCACCGAAATCCGAATCAATCTTTGTCCCAGCAAGTTCTGCAGAAAATCACACGCCAATGGAGGTAGATCAGCAGAAAGACTCGGAACCCCTAAAGAAGGGGACAGCCGAGGTAATCACAATCATGGAAAGAGCCGGGGTATATACGTCGGCAGAAAACATGGAGATAGACAGTGAGATCACTTCAGAAAGAGTAACACCGATATGGGCGCAACCCATATTTTCTTACCTAAAAGACGCCATGCTGCCGAGTAATGAGGTATTAGCTAGACAAACCATAAGAAGAGCAAAAGCCTATACAATCATAAACAATGAATTATATAAGAGAAGCGTCACAAACGTATTGCAGAAGTGCGTGAGTTACACAAAAGGTCAGGAGATCCTGCTAGACATACACCAAGGAGAATGTGGGCACCATGCCTCATCTCACGCTTTGGTAGCCAAGGCATTTAGGCATGGATTTTACTGGCCGACGGCGTTAAAAGAGGCAACAGAATTGGTTAAGAAATGCAATGGATGTCAGAGATACGCTACCAGAATACATATGCCGTTGGCCGAGTTAAAAACAATACCCATCACTTGGCCATTTTCTGTATGGGGTTTAGATATGGTGGGACCGTTCAAGCCGGCGCGAGGAGGGATGACCCACATGTTGGTTATGGTAGACAAGTTCACAAAATGGATTGAAGTAAAACCGATTAAAAAGTGTGATGGGCACACAGCAGTGAAATTTCTCAAGGATATCATCTTGAGATACGGGTACCCGCACAGTATTATTACGGATAATGGCACAAACTTTGCAGAAGGGGCTTTCGCTAGATTTTGCCGAGAGAAGCACATAAGGCTAGATATTGCCTCCGTGGCTCACCCAGCATCCAATGGACAAGTGGAAAGGTCTAATGGACTGGTGCTATCAGGAATAAAACCACGACTTGTTGAACCTTTGCAGAGGTCGGCAGGGTGTTGGATCAAAGAAATCCCAGCCGTGTTATGGAGTCTTCGGACTACTCCAAATAGATCAACAGGATTCTCCATTCTTTCTGGTCTACGGGGCAGAGGCCGTACTACCAGCCGACATAATATATGACTCGCCAAGAGTCGCTCAGTACACAACCTCAGAGACAAATGAGGTAGCTCGGCAAGATGCCGTAGACCTGTTGGAAGAAGCCAGAGAGTTGACATTATCACGATCGGCTATTTATCAACAGAACTTGCGGCGGTATCATAGCAAGAAAGTGAATCAAAGAGTATTCAAAGAAGGAGATTTAGTCCTCCGACTAGTGCAACGCACGGCCGGCATGCATAAATTATCACCCCCATGGGAAGGACCATTTATTGTAAGCAAAGCATTGCACAACGATGCATATTATCTAATCGATGCTCAGTCCACTGAAGAGAACAAGGCAGACAAAAATGGTGAAGAAACGAAGCGCCCCTGGAATGTGGCTTTACTTCGGCCATTCTACTCGTAGCATTATATCTCAAAGTCAAAATCCAATGATGTATTTGAACCTCGGCACCTAGAGCAGTAACTCGGGGACTGCCTTAGGTTATATTTATTTCATATTATGTATTCGAACCTCGGCACCCAGAGCAGTTACTCGGGGACTGCCATATGTTATATTATTTCGTGTTTAAACCTCGGCACCCAGAGCAGTTACTCGGGGACTGCCATATGTTATATTATTTCGTGTTTAAACCTCGGCACCCAGAGCAGTTACTCGGGAACTGCCATATGTTATATTATTTCGTGTTTAAACCTCGGCACCCAGAGCAGTTACTCGGAAACTGCCATATGTTATATTATTTCGTGTTATGTGTTCGAACCTCGGCACCCAGAGCAGTTACTCGAAGACTGCCATATGTTATATTATTTCGTGTTATGTGTTTGGACCTCGGCACCCAGAGCAATGACTCGGGGATTGCCATATGTTATATTTATTTCGTTCGCGTTATGTGCTTGAACCTCGGCGCCCAGATCAGTGACTCGGGACTATCATATGATATATCAATTTCCTATTGATACCTAAACCTCGGCATCTAAAGCAGCGACTCGGGGACTACCGTATGCTACCTCAAACTTATGCTGAACGCACTCAATTTTATAATACCTCCCAAATTTGATTTATATATGGAAGTTTCGAACAGTAAACAACGATCCAGCGATTGTTACATACTTCCACAACGAAGTAGTTAACTCATGTTCAGAACAGAGCAATATCATAGGTATTCAGCGCTCATGCCTGATAAGATCATAAAAAATAACGGCAAAGTTAAGCCCTAGAAGGTCGAGAAATTAAGGGCCAACGAAGCAAGAATTCGGATGAGCATCCACTTAACCAAATGTCACAACAGTACATGGCAAAAGGAATTCAAATCATACGGAGAGGTGACACAGTTTGCGCCTACATCATACGCCCGGCATACCAGGGATCGGAAATAACTTAGGCATTGTTCGTTGGAGAGGCAGCTACTTGCTCAGGTACGGGGCACCCCGAGGTAGGAGGAACCTCGACTGAGGTCGCCTCGCCCTCCGCCGACCCAGGTGCAACTTCGGAGGTCCGGGGTTGTTCGGGAGCGGCAGTCCGTGCAGTAGAATGCCCGGTACCTTTGGAAGAGGACCGCGCATCGCCGTTACTGTCCGAGCTTGAGCTAGAGCTGTCAGACGTGGCCGAATCATTTTCACCTCTCCCCTGCTCAGCTGAATCATCATCCGAGAGACCCTCAGCCACAACCTCTTGATCCGGGTCTGGGAGAAAACTCGGCCCTTCATTCCAAGTGTGCACGTCGGCGTACTCGACGAGTTGGAACGCCCGAGCTTGCCGAAGAGCAACAAAAGTGGGATCTTCAACCCAGCGAGAGCCAGTGCGCAAGTTTCTCAGGATGTCCAGAGAGATGTCTTCATACCATGACATGATAACAGTAAGGGCCATGTCGGCACCAGCACGACTAGCCGATTCTCTCCAAAGACTCAACTGCCTCTCAGATGCCATCAGCCTTGTCACCAATAACTTGACTTCGTTGATATCAGGAGTCCCCGAGGTATTCGGCCAGAGTGCATGGTAAGCTCGGATAGCGGCCTGCACCAAGTCCCGGCCCATAATTTTCATCGGACCAACTGCGGCACCAACGGCAACCAAGTAATCCTCCATTGAATATTCTGACTCAACAGTAACAGGATCACCTCGGCGCGCACGAGCTGCAAGAACCGCTTTAGAACTTACGGGCTTGGCCTCGGGGAAATGTTCTGCGCAAAGTATGAACGTGTCAAAGGGTAGCACGGACAAAAAAGTAAAATATAATTCGGCCATGCCAAGTAGCTTACGATGAATGTAGCTCATCATTATTTGAAGATCTTTGGCCCAATCAGCCTTGCTTTTCTCAAAACGAGCAATTTCCTCGCTCAAACCCCGGGTTTTAAGTTCGGCAGCTTCAAGGAGTTCTTTATTCTTCTGCAGATCCAGAGTCAGCCGATTCTTTTCCTCGGAAAATTCTTGGTCGACCTTCTCTAGCTCGGATTTCTGAGAGAGCTTAAGGGTATCCACCTCGGATCGCAGGCGAGCTATCTCATTGTCTTTTTCTTGTAGTTGCGCCGAATGAACTGCATTTTGTTCTAAAAAATGCAGCATCACGTCAGGCATGGGCACGCTATCTTGATGTGACACTGCGAAGTCTTGCAACTCGGCTTCACCACAGCCGAGCGCGATAAGGAACCTTAGCATATATGTTAAGAAGGAGAAGGAGTAAAATAGAAAGGAAACTAACCTTCCAGGTGCTTGATCTTCTTTTGAAGGTGAATATTGAGGTTATTAATATTACCTGTTCAACAAGAAGTAAGCCGGCATTCCGTGGACGAATACAGGAAAGTTGGGAATAAGGAAAAGGAACTATCGACATACCAGCCTTCTTCGCCACGGGCAGAACTTTCTCGTACTTCTCTTCCAGTTTGCGGTGCGAGAAAAGCAACCTCTGGAACTCGGCAGTTCGCCGGTCATGTGCAACCTAAGTAATGAGGCACAATGTTAAATCAACGAGTAAAAGTTAAACCAGATCCGAGTCAAGCAGAACTTAACTCAGACCTAGGTGGCTGGATATTCAAAGCTAAATTAGATCCAAATCAAGCAAAGCTTAATTCGGCTCTAGGTGGCTGGATATTCAAAGCTAAACCAGATCCGACTCAAGCAGGACTTAACTCAGATCTAGGTGGCCGGATATTCAAAGCTGAACCAGATCCGAGTCAAGCAGGACTTAACTCAGATCTAGGTGGCTGGATATTCAAAGCTAAATTAGATCCAAATCAAGCAAAGCTTAATTCGGATCTAGATGGCTGGATATTCAAAGCTAAACTAGGTTCGAATAAAACACAACTAAACTCGGATCTAAACGGCCGGATTAACGAACCTTAGAAATAAAGTTAAGTCAAACTTCCAAGTATACAACAAGTTATTTCCTTGCAAGTTTCGGGGACTAGAGAATACGATAACATCTGAAGAATAATTTAAGACTCAGAGAAAAAATAATTACCTCATTCATCTTATTTGTATCAATGATGAACTGGGCAGCATGGTCAAAACGGCCGCTGATGTCAGAAAGCTGAAAGGGCTGATTGGTTGGATTACCCTCAAACTGATCAGCAGCATTCCAGTTGTTGGCGTATTCAACCAGCGCTCCAAGGCTGTTCCCACTTGCTATCCGAGTTAAAACTTTACCCCGGGAAGGCGGTCCGACCACGGCAGTCGCAGGGCTCTTATGAAGAGCAAGCTGGCTGCCGGAGGCCGAGGTAACAAGGACTTTAGGCGCAGCTCCCTTACGCAGCACGTCAGCGATGCTCGGTTGAGAAGAGCCGGCAAGACCTTTCTGAGAAGAAGAAGTCTTGACGGCAATAGCTTTTTCCCCCTGAGAAGAGGCATCAGCAGGAAGTGGCGCCTCGGAAGTAGGGACGGAGTCCTTAGGAACAGCGGAGGATAAGGTCGTAGAGGGCGCCGGGATAACAACCTTTTCGGCCAAGGTCGGGATGGCCGTAGAAACTGCCGAAGTAGATGGAGGCTCAGTAGCGGCGCTGGGGCCCATAGAAGGGGCGGCGGGCTCGATGAAAACTTCGGAGGGCCGGTTCGAATCCAGGGCAATGGAAGGGGTCTCAGGGACATCGGGACGGACAGGCGAAGTATTCGGAGCTAGAGGAGAAGCAGGACGAATAGGACTAGGAACCCTGGTATCATCAGCAGGAGGAGATGGAGGTCGAATCGGACGGCTAGTCATACTAGGACCGCCGGGTTTAACAGAAAGAGGAGCACTGCAAAAATAAGAAAGAAGATTCGTTAGTATGAGAAACAGAAAGAGAGAAACAAGAAATATAGGCAAAAGAGCTTACCCGGCGACCCCAGGCATAGTCCTGCGCCTGGGAGGGTTCGGAGCGGATGTCTTCGTTCGCTTCTTAGGAACCGCCTCCGAGGCACTAGCAGGAGCCCCGCGTTTCACCGAGGTAACGGGAGGCCGGGAAGCAATAGGCTCGGCGTCGTGGACCTGACCGGCCGGATTAGCTGGGAAGGTAGAAGCCGGAAATGCATAAGAAATAGGCATGGCGGCAACTACCTCAAGAATTTGGACCTCGTCCGAATCACCTTCCTCCTCATGCGCTGAAGTTTTGCCGCGAGCTCGAGCCGGAGCAGGATCTGACTTAGGGACAAACTCCTCCGGGTCCGGCTCACCAGTATCCGGGGTACTCCTGTCCGCGGGCCAAGGGAGCTGCAGAACTTCGGCGTCCTCGTTTTTCTGCTCTGCGAACCTCTGCAAGATGAGGAGAAAGAGAATCAAATAAACCAGTTTCTGAAAATAGTGGAATAACAGAGCAATGTTGATTAAGCTTACCTCGGGAGGCGGACGATCGCGAGTGAATGGTTTTAATCCCCAGGACCAATCCTCAGGCATCTCGGTCTTGAAAATAGCTCGGATGCGCTTATAAATAAGGTAGTTATCCAGCTCCACGGTTGAGATTCGGTTAGGGTCAAGGGGACCGCTCATGTAGCACAGTTTATGGGTCCGCTGCTGGAAGGGGCAGATCCGGCTACTAATGAAAGTTGCCATCAGGTCTTCGCCGCATAACCCGGCCCGAATCAACTCTTTAAGCCGAATCTCGAAGGCCTCGGCCAAGGCGTGAGTTTTCCTCGGATTATAGAGCCAGTTCACTTTAGAAGGTGGGCCAATTGAGAATGGAGGGAGCCGAATCTTGTCTTCCGCCCCTCTGTTCTTGACGTAGAAAAATGACTTGTGCCACTTCTTGCACGACTCCAACCCAGTGACACGAGGGAACACGGATTTCCTCCGAGGTGTTATAGACGCCGCCCCGCATTGGGTGAGCAACTTCTCGGAAGGGTGCAGAGATTTGTCAGGGACAACGTTTGAGCGGATCTGGAAGAACTTCGACCAGACATGTACTGACGGCCACAGGCCGAAGTAACCCTCTGAAGCGGAGATGAAAGCAGAAAGAGAAGCTATGGCGTTCGCAGGAAGATGATGCGGCTGAAGGCCGAAGTAATCGAGGAATTCTCTGGCGAAATCGCTAAGAGGGAGACCGAAGCCGCGGGCGAAGTGAGACATGAAAACCACATACTCGCCCTCTCTGATGTCTAGAGAAGATTCGCTGCCGGGTAAACGGCAAGAAACCTCGGCGGGAATCCTTCGAGTCCGGATGAGCCATTCAATCTCACGGCGCGTGACTGAAGAGCCCTGCCACGAGCCTCGCTCGGGCCCGGAGCCAGCGTCGTCGTCCTCGACAAGAGCGCCGCTAAACGAACTAGACATACGTGCGCCGGAAAGATCGCCGGAGGAAAGACTGGCGGCGGAGGGGAGTTTAGAGCTGCAAGGCCCCGTCGGAACTTTGCGCGAAAACAATGGCGAAGGAACGGAGGAACCGTCGCCCGAGCACGAAAACGAAGCAGATGAATCTAGGGAAAGAACAGGGCAAGACGGCCAGAGAGGACTCACCGGCGACGGAGTCAAAGCCGCGGAGCGCGGGCAAGAAGAGTAGAACGGCGCGGCGGAATCTCCGCCGACGGAAGCTCTGGCTGGCGAGCGGCGGCGGAACCGCAAGAAAACGCGCCGGCGAAAGGAAGAAGGAGAACGGAGGCGAGCGATAAGGGGAAAGGTAAATCCCGCAAACGCGGTTCCCCTCTTTATAGTCAAGCCATGAACAGGGAAGTGGGATCGTGGGTGTGGCAGTTAACCGTGTAGATCGTGGGTACAGCACGAACGCACGACGGCGAGCGGAGCCACACCAACGGCCACACACGAAGAGGGGTCGTTACAATCCCCAAGGGGAACAGCACCCGAGGCGTCGCAGCGACGGCGCTGCAGGTGCAGAATTCACTGTAGACTTGTCAGTAAGCACTGTAGAGGGACCTAAAAACTAGAAGAACAATGATGGGATGACACGTAGGACATGGCGTACCAGGGAAGGAACGAGGAGACCTCGGACGAGGACAGAACTCGGAAACAAGACTAAAGAATATAATGAAGCTGATATAACCCGGCCAAAGCTATTGACAGGGCCACACCAGCTTCGGGGACTAATGTCGGGGGGTTAACCTCGGGTAGGTCAAAGACGGGGAAAGACAGAGGTACTATCCCCGTCTAGTTTCCGAGTTACAGTCCAAGTCGGCCGAATCATGTATATGTCGGCCGATGAACGTAGGAAAGAAGCCCACGTATATGTATCAAGTAGTTACCCGGCCGAGTTATTGAGAGAATCGGCCGGGTTACCCAAGTGATCTTGATACAGGTGAAGAACGAGCCGAGTAACACAAGGTAAGGCCGAGTGATACGAAGCTTGCAGGAGAAGGAAAAGCCCAAGGTCAAACTATAGCTGCAGGCTAGAAGGAATCAGAGCAGAGCCAAGCACAAGAGACAAGGATGCACGTCGTCAGAGGGGCAGAAGGAGGTCACGAAGGTGACAGTCCTGGAGCCCGAGGCACGCAGGAGGGGGCCACTGGAGCCTTGCCGTCGTTAGAAGGGCGACAGGGAAAGGAGGCCGCCGAACTACTATTTTGGGGACAAGCATATTCCACGAATATGCTTGCCTCGTCAGCCCTAAGGGCACCCGAGGGACTCCTTTATAAGGGGAGGCTTGGACCCTGAGGGGAGAGAGACCTTTTGAGCACCGTTAGGCTGGGGAGATTCATCTTGTCCCCCTGTATACAGCTCAAGGAGCATTTGTAACCCATCAAGAGAGAAATAAAGATCATCACTTTGGCAACTTGAGTATAGAAACAGTTGCATCATCCCTCCCCAGATCCCACTAGCATCCATTGGCCCCATACTTTAGCCTACCCATGGCATCTGCCGTGCCAAAACCACGACAAGCGTGTCTCCCTACGGTTCGTGAATTATGGACATGACCGAGACACTTCTCCGATCAATAACCAATAGAGGAATCTGGAAATTCATATGGCTCCCACATATTTCTACGATTACTTTGCGATCGAATGAACCACTTACGTACGATACCAATTTCCCTTCGTCTCGCGATAGTTTACTTATCCGAGGTTTGATCGTCGGTATCTCTGCATACCTAGTTCAACCTCGTTACCGATAAGTACTCTTTTCTTGTTCCCATGATATGTGATCCCTTGTGATCCAGTCACATGCTTGCAAGCTATTGGATGACATTCCACCGAGAGGGCCCAGAGTATATCTATCCGTCATATGGATGGACAAATCCCACTCTTGATCCATGTGCCTCAACACATACTTTCTGAACACTCAATGCCACCTTTATAGGCACCCAGTTATGGTGTGGTGTTTGATGTCATCAAAGCATCCTTCCGGTGATGGTGATTATCATGATCTCATGGTCAAAGGAATTAGGTTACTATGTATCAGAAAGCTTATAGCAAACAAACTATTGAAATGACTTGATCTTTATGCTACACTTATCTATAGGAGTATGTCGATCATACCATTCTCCTAATGATATGATCTTGTTGTTAATAACATCTCAATGTTCATGATCGAGAAACCACGAGCATCTATTAACCAACAAGCTAGTATTTTAAAGAGGCTTTACGAGGGACTCTAATATAGTTTACAAATCACACAAGTATTAATGTTTCCCATTAATACCATTATAGCATGAATGTAAATAGTTATCATAAACACAAAGATATAATAATAACCACTTTTATTATTGCCTCTAGGGCATATCTCCAACACATATATGATAGAGAGCATGTGTTTAGGGAAGGGTATAAGGCTTGGGATAAGATGCCAAACTGTGAAGAACCAAGAATCAGTGAAATCCAAAATAAATGTCAAAGAAAATTCCAATTTAATCACACTAAGAACCAACTCTTCACAAAGAAGAGGGCGGTAGACGTGGCCACCATGTAAGAGTGTGAGGCATGACACCGCGAAATAATTATCCTTGGGTTCATAACCACTACTCATCAATGAAGCTCACATATTAAAAAATGATATTAAGAGAATTGATTTTCTTAATTTTGGCATTATGGGGGGAGGGATATCCCAATATATTAGAACCGCACTCCCCTATCTCCATGCGTGCACCTAAACCAAACAATGATCAAGTTATAGGTCAGTATGCAAGATGATCAAGTCAAACTCCTTGAATCTATGATATTTCTCTCATTCCTTAAATATCAAAACATTGCTTCATCAAGTGGCTTCGTGAATATATCAGCAAGTTGGTCTTTGGTTGAAATATAAGATAACTCAACATCTCCTCGTGCAACATGATCTCTAATGAAATGATGACGAATATCAATATGATTTGTCCTTGTGTGATCCATCGGGTTATAGGCAATCTTGATTGCACTTTCACTGTCACATAAAAGAGGCACTTTGTCATAATGGACACCATGTTCTTTTAAAGTTTGCCTCATCCATAACAATTCAGTGCATGCACTAGCAACTGCCACATATTCAGCTTTGGCGGTGGAAAGAGATATACAATTTTGCTTCTTAGAAGACCAACACACCAATGACCTACCAAAAAAATGTCAATCCCTAGAGGTTGATTTCCTATCATCCTTGTCACCAGCCCAATCTGAATCTGTGTACCCACAAAGAGAGAATGTTGAGCCCCTAGGGTACCACACACCATAGTTTGGGGTATGAACCAAATATCGAAATATTCTTTTAACCGCAATAAATTGGATTTCTTTAGGAGCCGCTTGATATCTTGTACATACTCCTACACTTCACACAATATTGGGTCTAGATGCACAAAGGTAAAGCAAAGAACCAATCATGGACCGGTATTCCTTTTGATCCACATCTTTACCATTTGGATTTAGTTCAAGATGAGTCTTGGTTGCCATGGGAGTAGGAGCTCCATTTAGTTCTTTCATGTTGAACCTCTTGAGCATGTGTTGAGTATACTTGGATTGATTGAAGAAGGTTCCTCCTCTTACTTGCTTGATCTCAAAACCAAGAAATACCCTCAACTCTCCCACCATAGACATCCTAAACCTATTAGTCATAACCTTTGAGAATTCATCATTAAAAATATTTGTTAGATGAGACAAATATAATATCATCAACATATATTTGGCATACAAAAAGATCCCCATTAACCTTCTTAGTAAAAGAGTGGGATCGATTTTCCAAACCTCAAATCCATGGTCTAACAAAAACTCTCTAAGGTTCTGATACCATGTGCGTGGAGCTTGTTTAAGCCCATAGAGCGCCTTCTCAAGCTTGTAGACGTGGTTTGGGAAGTTGGGATCCTCGAACCCCGGGGGTTGCTTAACATAGACTAACTCATGCAATGGACCATTTAGAAAAGCACTTTCCACATCCATTTGTTGCAATTTAAAGTTATGATGTGCCGCATATGAAAGAAGGATACTGTAACATCCCAAAAATCATGATTTATAAAGTTGCACATCATTCATGCATCCTCATGCATTTTAAATAAATTTCAAACAAGATTGCAAAATAGAAGCCAATTGTTTGCCTATTATTTTATGTAAGAAAGGCAAAGTCTTCATTTCCATTTTAAATCATGTGAATACTTTGTTTCAACTAGAAAAGGTTTGAATGTTGATTTCAAAGCTTGTTCAAAGTTTCAAAACAAGAATCAAAATTTAAAACCATTTATATGCCTAATATAAATATTTAAATAAGGCATGGTTTTAATTCTATTTTCAATGGACCAAAGCATTTGTGATCAAACAGCAATGTTTTATGCACAAATATATCCTTGGATTATTTTACAAAATCCAGAAATAGTTTGAATTCAAATTCATTTGAATATCATTTGAAAATGGATTCAGAAAATCAAATCAGAATTAGAAAAGGAGAAAAGAAATAGAAAAGGGCCTACGCCAGCCTTTCGGCCCAGCACCAGAGCCAGCCCAGCAAGCCCACCCAGGCCATTTCCTCCCCCTCTCTATCTCACCCGCATCAAACCAACCCCGCAGTCGCTGACTAGTGGCCCCAGCGCCACGTCGTCGTCGTCTTCCCCAAATCTCGCGCGATGACCACGCCGTTGCCGCCCGTTACCTCGCTGAATAAATTCGAATCAATTCCTTTGATTCAGGCAGTAACTCGCCCAGCCCTCACCTGCTTCTTAAACCCTACACCGTCGTGACCATTTCCCCTCAACCCCCACTCCTTAATCACCCCCAAGCTACTCGCAATTGAGCTCGAACTGCCGCTGCCCGAACACCTCCGGCGAACGATTCCGGTGATCACCGTCCGCCCCGTGCCTTCTAATTCTTGATGTAATGCTTCCCTGGTTCATGCACTTCATCTCATGCCATCTGTTCATCCGCTGGTGACCCAGGATGTCGGCTTCGTCAAGCACCGTGAGCACCCGACGCCGTCCTCATCTCCGGCGAGCAATCCCGGTAAGATACGAGCGCTCCTCGCCTCCTAATTCAAACCTACTTGTTCTCCTGGACCTTGCGCGTGTCCTGATGCACCTTGTTTGCACTGGGGTGATCCAGGTCGTCGCCTCTGTCACCGTTTGCATCAACCTGACGGTATCCGCAAATCCGACGAGCTCCCACGGCCACAGCAGCTCGCCCCCGTCCAAGTCGAAGCCACCTTGAGCATCCTCGCATCCTTGTGACGCTGGTAAGCATCGCCACTGTCCCTAGCCCCCTCTGGAATCGCCGGAGCACCGTTGCCAGTAGCGCTGCCCCCGCCAGCACCCATTCGCGCCGCCCATCTGTGGTCAGAGTAGTTAGCACCATTAGATCTAGATCTAAGGGGTAAGATTAGATCACTTATTCGAAACAGTGTCAGCAGATCTGGCCGTGCACTGTCACTTAAATCCAACGACTCTGGATGATCGATCCAACCGAACCGGTACGGGCCAATCAGATACGCTCACGTGTCTGGGTTTTTAATTTAAAATCTATTTTTTGAATCTATTAGTTATTCAAACTTGTAAATTCAATAACTTTTTTTTCTGTTTATCCAAAAAATACAAATAATATACCATTGGAATCACAAAAATAAATCCTACACACCTATAGGCTTGATTTTATATTTTGCCTCTGTTAAAATAGAAATTTATGCAGAGACATTTGTAGGAATGTTTTGTGTATAAAAATTATTTGGGAAATGTTTTAAAAACCAAATTAAGTTTATTTGGTGTATAAATGTTTAGTTTATTATTCAGTACTTTTTTACTTGTCTTGTTTAGTTTAGAAAAATCATCACATGGAATTTGCATGCATTCATATATTTTTGCTTGATTATTTGAAATTTGAATTTGGTGCTATCATTTTATGTGTAGATTTTGGTGCTAGTGGTGATTGTGACTGTGAGGATTGTTGTTACTCTCTCAATAGCATTTGAGACTGTGAGGATTTTGGTGCTAGTGGTGATTGTAGATTTTATGCCCCCAAATCTCGCGCGATGACCACCCCAAATCTGGTTCGAGGATAGAAGGTGGTTTTTCAGGTGAGAGTTAGGGCAATCATACCAGCAAGGAGTTTGAGGCTAGTAGGAGAGACTCTTCGACCAAGAGTAGAGTTAGGGTTTGCTAGAGAGAGGGAGAACCTTTCTACCTGCCGGAGAGAAGGAAGAAAGGGCATTGAGAGAGTGACACGAGAAAAAAGAGGAAGCTCAGGGAGTGTAGAAGCTAAGATATAAAGCATCTTCTCGGCATGAGAGAAATCACCATCTTGTACTTTGATCCACCCGAGATAATCCACTAAAGCAGGATGTAGGGTTGTTAGCTGAAGGGCGACCCGAGCCTGGGTAAAAATGAATGTGTGTGCTTTATTTTTGTTGTGTGCTTGAATAAGCAGGTTCCTTCATCGCCATTGAGGTCAAAATGCCTTCATGCCCACTACCTAACAAATAGGTTGTGTCTAGCATCCTCGATGTTCGTGTTGGCGAGACACAACATCTGACGTGCTAGGTAGGGGCGCTTGTGTTTTCGTCTTCAGCAAGCATCGAAAGCTCCGTGAGCTTCGTCATCATCATCGTCTTCACCAACATAGAGCGCGTCATCACCAACCATGGCGCCAAGGAGAGGTGTTGGCGCCGGGACTGGTCCTGTCACGGTTGACTCGTCCGCTGCACCGACTTACTCCCACGCCCTTCCCATGACTGGGCTTGGATGCCGAGCCGCATGCATGGTGCGCAGTTACCGTTGTGGGCGCTGACCCATGTCCAGGGCCAAGCGCGGAAGCACCACCGCAATCGTAGTCGCCACCGCATCCCATGGCCAAGAAGGTAAAACATGTAGGCAAGGGTGTCGCTGCCCGAGAGATACGACCACTAGGAGACTCAAGAGGCGTCGTGCTCGAGGATCCCTTCGTCGACGACACAGGAGACGCCACTGGTGGAGTGTTTCTCCCCGGTGGTGTAGGATACGCCATCGAGGAAGGCCACTAGCTAGAAGGAGTCACGCCGGTCGAGGCCGGAGGAGACGATCCCGAACTAGATCATCAAGCATCAGCCAAGCATGCGGCAGCCCCAACTCGTGACGGGTCTCACCTCAATGCGCCGAGTGCTAGCCACCAACCCCAGTTTCACTGCTCTAGGAACCAAACTATGGGGGAAGCAATCACTGCTGCCAGTGCCATAGCTCGGCACCCATCGGATCCTGGGATGGTGGAGTATGCGGCGTGGGGAGATGACCTCGACGCACAGCTGGAGCTTATTAGGCTGCACTAGGAGACCGTTCGCGCTCGTTCCTAGTCCAACCTAGGGCCAAGGCGTGGTGCAGAGGGCACTCACGCCACTGCCATAGGGCCTACTCAAAACCCTGCCATGGGTCTACGTTCCCGGAATGCTGCCCTCGGGCTAGGGGCTGCTGGACCCCATGACGGTGGAAGGAGAACCGACAACCACACTACAGGCCACTTGGGGGCTAGAGCCCCAAGACCTATGGAGAAAGATCACGTGTTTCTAGGGTCCTCCGCTGACCCCATGTTTAGGCACGCCGAAGGGCGCCGAGGCGACTCCGCTGCGTCCAACGAGGTTCTTGTATGAGATTACCTGTTGCAGCTGCGTCAACAGGCTGCGGGGGCATCCGTCCCAAACCCGCGGGGCGCAGCTGAGGCAGGGAGCATGGCTTTGGGATACGGAAGCGGTTTCCCTGCCTTATCCCCTGACTTGCGACAGGTGGCGTGGCTGCCAAAATTCCGCCCCATAGTCCCCATCAAGTTTGAAGGCAACACCAACCCGAAGGGGTTTCTGGCCATCTAATCCACCATGATGGTGGTCGCGGGTGTTGATGGGAAGGTAATGGCCAATTGGTTTCCAATGGACCTTAAGGGCACGACCTTGTCCTGGCTCATGCACCTACCCAAGGATTCCATCTCCTCATGGGCCGAACTGTGTACCCAATTTGTGAGTGTGTTCCAGGGAGCCTTCAAGCACCAGGAAACAATCCTTCAGCTCCACACAGTGGTCCATGGGAGTGGCGAGCGGCTACGAGACTTGATGATGCGATTATAAATCGCACACACTACCCCGGAGGCGATGTACACTGCCCTTATTGGCGTGTTCATGATGAATGTGCGTGACAGCAAGATGTGCGAAGAGCTTAACATGCACCCTGTCAAGAGTACTCATGAGTTGTGAGTGTTGGATGACCTCTTCTCCCTAGCAGAGGAAGGACGCCTAGCTCCCGAGGACGTTGCCCGAGAAGCCACTAGAGTGGAATACTCTGGAAGCACTGCTTCCAAGAAAAGTGTCTCGCATAAGCGGGGCCTTCGACAGGCTTTAGCTCCAGAGCCTAGCGCTCTAGCCAAGGCCGAAAAGAATACCAAACCGGAGGAAGAGGCGGCTGCCAAGCCCGCCACGGGGAAGTGGTGCATCGTGCATGAGTCCGATGAGCATGACACTCGTAATTGCCGCTCCATCCTCGGTTATGCCGAGGGACAGAAGAGGCGCATTGCTGATCAAGGGGCTAACGGTACCTTCGGGAACTTTTACGCTACAACAGGGCTGGCCATCATGCAAAGGATTGCGCAGCCCATCCTAGCCCAGGTGCTCCCACCGGAGGTCGTGGGGAAACATGGGCATTGCACAAGGAGGAGATGGCGGCAGTGGAGCAAGAGAGGGGTGCGGAGGGGGACACGGCAATGCAGCCCCTCAACAATGCGGCAACAATCATGCCGGCAACCAAGACGGTGACGACGACGGGTGCGGTCAATACCCACAAGTGCAGGACTATGCGTGCGCACACGGAGGATCCTATGCTATGACTTCCCATGGGGAGTTTAAGCGTTTCTCCCATGAACTATGCGCCGTATAGCCCAGTCCGAAGGCACAACAGCCGCTTCAGTGGTCTCATGTACCGATTACTTTTGATGCGGGAGATCATCGGGACCACATCTTCGGGGTCGGCATGCTACCCCTGTAGTCTCCCCATCATAAATAACATCAAGGTTGCCAAGATGCTGGTGGGTGGAGGGGCTAGCCTCAACATCCGCTCGGCAAAGTTGCTGGATAAGCTCTAGATCACGGAAGATCAATTAGCCCCTACGGGGTCTTTTTTGGGCATAATCCCTAGAGCTACCCAGCCTTGGGTAAGGTTGAGTTTCCAGTCACATTCGGCACTCAAGACAACTACCACACTGAGAACATCATCTATGATGTTGAGGATATTGCCCTGCCGTATAATAGCATCATAGGGCGGCATGCTTTGGAAAAGTTCATGGTGATATCCCACCATGCCTACAACTCGCTCAAGCTTCCCTCCTCCTGGGGGACCTTGACCATTAAAGGTGATACCAGGGACGATGTGTTCTTATCTAAACAGGCAGTCACCACTTTCCTGTGACTCGCGCTGATCCTTTGTCCAATTCGGACCAACCTTTTGCCCTGATTCTCGGCTCGCCCGGGAAGAGGCTGCGACCCTTTCCGGAACCTAGTTCCGATGACTATTCTGGTACTGGTGGCTCTTCGAGTAAGGTAAAAACTTTTCGCATCAACCCTACCATCTAAAACTCCCGGGAGTGTGCGTGGTGCTCCCGGTAAACCTAAAAGCCCGGGTGTGAGTGGAGGTTCCCCCGGCAAACCTAAAGCCCGGGAGCGTGCGTGGTGCTCCCGATAAACCTAAAAGCCTGGGTGTGAGTGGAGGTTCCCCCGGCAAACCTAAAGCCCGGGAGCGGGCGTGGTGCTCCCGGCAAACTCGAAGCCCAAGAGTGAGTGTAGTAATCCGGGCACATGCGATGAATACTAGTGTATCTGGCCTGGCCCTCCTATGTATAAACCGCTCGTAACCATGGGTGCCCCCATTTTGGAATAACCGTTGCTCTTGTTCTTCCTCTCGTTTTCATTTGCCAGGCCTTTTAGGGATTTTGCATTCCTTTGGATCTTTCTCGAGGAGCGGACATGGGTAACGAGATTGTCAGGCCAGTAAACTTCGTACTCTCATGACCCTCTCTGAGGTATGATCGTTGTGCTAAGCATTGCCAACGAGCACTAAATCGTGAAGACACACCTCCCACGTTAGGCCCTCGAGTTGGCAACCATGCGCCCTGATCAAGTGCGCGACACCCTATTTTTAAACCTGAGGAATGGGTAAGATGTTGTAAGGTGCGTTCATCGTATTTCAGGATAAGCAATGGATGGATGAGCAAGGAGATGCCAAGGAGAGGTCTCGGCGAGGACGCAAGGCTTGCCGCCGGCTGCGAGTGAAAGCAACCACGCGGCTTCCAGGGGATGCTAGCCCTGCAAGTAAGGAACGGACAAGCTGTAAGGTTGGAACCCTGGAAGCAGGAGCAAGGCAATGGACAACTCCTTCACAGGTCTTGAGAAGGCATGAGAACGGCAAAGGACAAGGCGCGTCAAGGGCATCCATGAAGAACAATGCGGCGAAAGAAGGTAAAAATAACGTGAAGGCAAAGGTAAATGTATTAATAATAGCCGATTGGCATTACATCTGAGGAGTGTACAATGCAGCAATCGACGCATAGAAGACGCCAGGTGAAGGGTGCGGGCAAAGGACTGTGTGCTGGGGAAAAGGGGCAGGTGCCACTCCTTACCACTTCCAGCGGTGTCGCGTGGCCCGGCCGACCCCTTGGCATTTCCTCCTTTGGGATGAGAGCACCCTCGCCTTCCTGTCCTCAGGGAAGTAGGGGTGATAGATGCGACAACACATGCTGTCGTCGAAGACCTTCACCGCAAACTGGCCCCCACCAAGGTAGCGAAACTTTAGCACATGGCTAGCCAAGAGCTTGTACCACTCGGTGAAAAGGGGCCACCCTTTGCCAAGGAACATGCAGCCCTCTCCACCAACATCCAGCTGAAGGTCCAAGACGGGTTGTCCCTCGCTGGTCTCGCACAGCCCTACATCGTGTGCGTGAATACCGTTTAATAGGTCCTTGGCCAGGGAACAGGGCAACACCAACCGCTTCCTGAACCCATTGCCAAGGAGGACTAAGAATTCGAAGCCCAACAAGTACGCCATGTACTTCTCCCGGGATGTTGAAGGGACCGGACGAGGAAGAGTACGCCTTCTACTGCAACCCTGGCGCGGCAGGCTTCATTCGTGCATCGGAGAGGGAAAACGGCGGCCAGGAGAACCTCCCCTTCCGCTGCCGCCTCCCCGGCGACCGCGGCTGGGCGGGGCCTCCATGTGTGGTTGTGGGAGATCTACGCCAGTGGTAGAGGAGTTGCAGCAGCCTTGGAATCTTCACCTACGTCGTGGCCCCTCTGGCGAATACGAATCCATCCATCCCATCGGAGAGGGAGGATATTCATCATGACGGTGGCTACCGGAGCTGCCCGACGCCATCGTCACCAAGGTGGGAGTTGGAAGGTAAAATGGTTGCGGGGGAAATAGGGAGTGAGCCACAGCCCCGCACCTTCCCTCCCTTTTATAACAAAATAGGAAGGGGAGCTAGTACTGTCCACCTCGTCGGTTCACGGTAGGGCAAGAATCGCGCCCCACAAGATTTACTTTGCGGGAACCAAAGCGGACGCAATCAATGCGGGCTGCCACTAAAGCCAAGGCGTGGCTTGGCAGTCCCACGGCCACTTGATACGTCGGAAATGTATCTATAATTTTTGATGTTCCATGCTTGTTTAGTATCTACTTTTCTTTGCTTTGCTTTGTCAACACTTTGAGGTGTTTTTATATGTTTTCTCGTACTAACCTATTAACAAGATGCCACAGTGCCAGTTGCCTGTTTTCTTCTATTTTTGGTTCCAGAAAGGCAGAAAATCAATATTCTCGGAATTGAACGAGACAAAAGCCGAAGTCAATATTTTACCGTGGGGAACACGAAGCCGAAATACGAGACGGAGGAGGGCCACCAGGGGGCCACACCCCCTGGCCGCGCAGGTGGGCCCACCCCGCGCCTGGGGGGTGCAGCCGCCCTGGCGACCCCCCTGCCTCGCCTCTTCGCCTATAAAGACCCCCCGATGCTTAAACCCTAAGTAACCGATCAATATTCCATGAAACCGTCTATAGACGCCGCCACCATCGTCCCTAGATCGAGGGGATCTAAAGCTCTCCCCGGCACCCTGCCGGAGGGGAGATCATCCCGAAGGCCTTGTTCTTCATCATGCCAGCCTCCGGTATGAAGTGTGAGTAGTTCCACCTTGGACTACGGGTACATGCAGTAGCTAGATGGTTGTATCTCCTCCTTTGTTCTATCATATTTAGATCTTGTGAGCTCCGTTCATGATCAAGATCTCATCTATTTGTAATAATGCATGTTGTGTTTGCAGGGATCCGATGGATATTGAAATTACTATGTCAGATTGATTAATGGTTTTGTCTTATTGATTCTATCATGTCTGTGTTGTTTGGGATCTTGCGTGCTCTCCGTTTCTAGTAGCTATCTTGGCCAAGTAGATGCTAGTGACTCCAAGAGGGGGTATTTATGCTCGATAGTGGGTTCATGCCTCTATTTAATCTAAGGGAAGTGATAGAAATCTCTAAGGTTGTAGATGTGTTGTTGACACTAGGGAGAAAACAATGGTCTCTTGTTCATGGAATAATTGGATTGTTTACCTTACACACTTTGCATAAAGCAGTTATCTGTTGCTTGCAACTTAATACTGGAGGGGGTTCGGATGATAACCCGAAGGTGGATTTCTAGTCATAGATGCAGTTGGATGGCGGTCTATGTATCTTGTTGTATTGCCCAATCGAATCTCATAGGATCATGAATGTCTAGTATTGCATTGTTATGCTTTGCTCACTCCTGTCAATTGCCCTGCTGTAATTTGTTTACCCAGCATGCCATGTTTGTTTATCTAAGGAGAACACCTCTAGTGAACTATGGACCCCGGTCCAATCTTTACCATTGATACATCTTCCACTATTACTGTTTACTTGTTGCAAACCACTATTACCTTCCACAACATATAGTTAATCCTTTGTTATAGCAAACTGGTGAGATTTACAACCTCACTGTTCGTTGGGGCAAAGTCTTGAGTTTGTGTTGTGCAGGTCTCCAAGTTGCTAGCAACACCTTTGAGTCGTTTCCTTCCTCCTACTGGTTCGATAACCTCGGTTTCTTACTGAGGGAAAACTTGTTGTTGTGCTCATCACACCTTTCTCTTGGGGTCTCCCAACGAGGCGTTGATAACACGCCCATCATCAAGCTTTTCTGGCGCTGTTGCTGGGGAGGCTAAGGACGTCTTCACAAGGGGAGTCCTTCTCTACCTTTCTCTTTACTTTTTTTTGCTTGGTTTTGTTTGCCTCTTTTTATCAAAAACTCCAAAAAAAATAGTTTAGTTTGGTTTGCTTTGCTTTCTCTTATCAAAAACAAATAAAAAATTAGTTCCTGCTCTAGTTGCTACCATGTTTGGTTTTGGTCCAATCTCTGTGTAACCTATGGAAAGGATATTTACTTTCAAGCAAGGAAGTGAAGAGAGTTTTAAAGAAGCTTGGTCTAGAATCTCTGCTTTACAAAGGGAAACTGAGCCTAAGATGAGTCTTAGCTTGGTTATTAATAGTTTCTACAGCGGTATTGCTCTTTGTTATAGATATGCTTTGGATGTTGTAGCTGAGAAAGATATTTTTCGATGTACTAAGGATGAAGCTTTGGATGCCATAAAGAATTTGATTATAATTTATAATATGCCTGGCAAGTATGATTCCTCTTTTATAGACATTTATGCTAGGTTGAACACTCTTGAGTCCAGTACTGCTGCTTTGAACAGTTGCTATCACACACTTAGAGAGCACCATGGTTATGTTCCAATAAACACTAAGCCTTCAAAGTGGTTTCCCACAATAAAAGTTTCTATAAATAGTGCAACTTTTGATGCTCGTTGTGATATCATGTCTGAATTTTGCCTTATGCCTAAGGATATCTATGAGTCTTTGAGTCTTTGGGGACTTTCTAAAGGAGGAGAAGAAATATCTCTTACTAATAATGCAACTTTATTACCCATTGGAATAGTTGAAGGTGTGTTTACAAAAATCTCAGGGAAAATGGTGTCCACTGATTATCTTGTTATTGAATGTGTAGGAAAAGGACGGATTACACTTGGAAGATCCCTGCTGAAACACCTTGGAGCAATAATAGATGTGGGAAAAGGCATTATGCATTTTTCTCCTCCAATAAGAAATCATATATTCCCTAAAGAGAAGAAGAAAGGTAAGAAAATTAGGAGCAAGAGATTTGATGTTAATGCTTCTTCATTTGAAAATGCTTGATTCTTGCTTCTTGTGTCTAACTTAAAGGCATTAAAGAAAAGTACTTGTTAGGAGATAACCCAAGAGTTTTCTTGAGTCTTGGAAGTTATTACTTCAGTAATGGCCTCTCCTTATCCTTTTTGTTTGCTTTTTGTGCCAAGAATGACCTCTAATGAGAGGGAAGCAAGATTTGGAGAGTTGCTGTCTCAAAACAGGATTTTTGTGCTCCACCATAAAAATTCTTGAGGAATATCTATAAATCAGATTGAGCTGATATTTTACAAATAAATCCCCCATTATATTAGCTATCTTTCTTTAATTCAACACTTTTAGATTTGAGCAACAAAAGGTCTTTGAAAAAATAGGTTTCTACCTGCTAGTCTGTTTTGATAGATTTCTGCCATTATTTGCATTTGCTTCTTCTTGATTCCTTTTTGGGTTATTTTTGGGAAATAGAACTTTCTGAGGGAATTTGTAACATCCCAAAAATAATAATCTTGGATGATCAAACACTAATCATCAAAATTTAGAGTTAACAAAAACTTTGCTAAATAAAATTATGAAGGCATATGCATATGTGTATGCATGGATTTTGAAATTCTTTTGAACCACCTTGTTTGTTTGTTTGTTTGTTTCATTGCTTGTAAAATGTTTCTTAGGTGAAATAAACATCATCTAAAACATTTCCCACACTTTTCATAAATACAAGTAAATCAAAACAAATATATTAAGGGAATGGTCATTTTGACCAATTTAACTACCATGCCTACTTTGGCTGTCTCAGACTTTCAAAACCTAACAGAAACTTTTCTGGATCTTTGCACCCCTTGAATGTACTCATAACAAAGTATCAAGGCCCACTTTGTGATCATCCAGAAACTTTCAAATGCATAGTTTAAATGGCAATTCAAAATTGAATCTATATCATATGGGAATATCCCACTTTTTCAAAAACCACTCAAACAAGCTCAACTTTCAAAACCCAAGCATCTGCAGACTCACCAGCACCAACCTAGCACACCCACCAAAAATCTTTTCAAAATTAAAAACTTGAGTTCTTCGGCCATTTCATCAAACAGGTTGCAGACACAAATCAAACAAAATCTAAACACTATAGTGAGCAGTGATTGGAGCCTAACTTGTTCCCTCTTTAGCTCACAACCATCTCAGTAGATCATCTAGCAAGCTAAACTAAGCACTAGCACCACTGTAAGCTTGGCATTGTCATCAATGGTGAACAGCCGAAGATAACCATGCCACCCCAGTGGAGACAGCAAGCTAGGAAGAGAAACAAGCCTAGCCAGCATGTCTGGGAGCAAGCCAACACCCCACCGCCACTCCTTGTCCACCGCTCGAACGCTGCCAGCCACTGGACCACACGCACGAACCATGCCAACCTCGCCAGCAACCATGCCGAGAGCACGCCCCGTGCGCCACGCTCGACCGACGCCCACAGACCGCGCGCCGCCCTCGTCGCGTGCATACTTGGTCACCACCGTCCTAGCAACCCCGCAGACACGCTCGTTCGCCCCCGCGCGGACCACGCGCGCTGTGCGCCATTAAAATCTCCGTCGGGCACGCGCAGAGCACCGCCGCGTTCCGACCAAGCCGCACCGCCCCACGCCTCGAAACCATGTCGTTGAGCATCGCCAGGGAGCATCTCACCGTCCCCTACCTTCGCCCATGCCGATAGCCGTCTGTACCACCACCCCCGACGAGCTCACCATGCGCCCCTTCGGTCCCCTCGCTCGACTATAAATAGAGGCCACCCCCAGTCGAATTCTTCACACCATTCTACTCCCCTCTCCTCACTGATCGTGCAACACCGTTCCTGGAGCAAGGCGAGCACCACCTCGTCGGAATTTCACCGGAGCCCGCCGCCTCTAGAGAAGAAGGGAGCCAGCGATTGGAGCCGCCCCAGGAGAAGCCACCGGTACCAGGAGATTCGCCGTCATCGACTTCGTCGTTAGCCCGCCTCGCCGACCCTCGCCAGCACCCCGGTGAGCCCCCAGCGACCCCCACCTGCCGCGCTAGGTTTCTGTCTCGTCGGTGTTGCTCAACGTCGACGATGACTCCCGGCCATTGGATTAGAATCAGATCGAACGACCCACAGCGCCCCATACCACTTCGCACCCCCCTGTGTCACTGACGAGTGGGGACACCCACTTAAACAGCCCGCGGGAGCGCTGCGCTTAGCAGGCCGGCCCAGTAACTTTTCCCGCGCAGCCCAGTTATTCAAATTAAACCTTTTTCTTTTTAATTCAAACACACTTTTGTACCCATTTTCAAAAATCAACCCAGGTCGATTCAGTGCACCAATTTGAATGAAACCAATTTTGTTGGAAAGGTCTGTGAATGCTGAATCCAAGACCGTTGGATTCAAGTCATTTGGATCTGTATATCATCCTTGGTAAAAATAACAAGGCAGAAGCTTTTGTGCATTCAAACATTTTTCAAAGTTAAACCATAATAGCTTTTGAGTTGATTCCAACTCTCAAAAATCAAATTTAACCATACCTTTCAGAATATATAAAAATATATAGGGTTACTTACAGAAATATTGTTCAAGTAATAAAAGAATACTACATAGGCATTTCTAGCCATTCTAATTAATTAAAATAAAAGGGTAAAACCTTATTAAATTGTGACACCATTTTAAATCACATTCCCATGAACTAAAATATGTGGTGATGACATGTGTCAACATGATACCATGTTTCGTTTGGAGAATATTAAATCTTAAGTAGTTTTTCAATGAGTAGAAATTACTTTTCTAAAAATAAAAAAGAATTAAACCAAACCCAAATCTTGTAATGTTAGTGATGATGCTAGATCATCTATAGGACCCTTGTGTGTGATGATTGCAAGTAGTTAAGTATTGCTTGGTGATTGTGTACATCGTATTTATTTATAGACGCTAGTACCGACCAAGGATACGAGGAGGAAGGAGGATTCTACGAATAAGAAGCCAAGGGGAACTTCAACCACTGCTCTGCACAAGGCAAGCTAACACTTGCAAGATACTCTACTTTAGCAAGCCAGTAACCTTGCAAGCTGATACTATACCTAAGCAAGCTTATACTTGCATTTATGCAAGCAAATACTTGCTTGTTATCATGCCAACTATATGCCTTAAGCATATGTTATCATACCCACTTGATAAACCAATCCTAGTTTTACTTACAAGCTTCTTACTTTATTTCTTTATCAAAGCTCTTACATAGATTTTACCTAAGTGAAGGGTAGATACTAGAAAGATATGTGAAGGTTGCATAAAGAGCATAAAATTTGGCCTAAACTAGATAATCTTGATGTCATCCCAAGGCATGAGATTGAGCTTAGTTGAAACTCCACTAGTTTACCACCCCTCGTTAGTACTCACCCCCACTTGTAGATGCTAGTGCTAAGCATAAAACTTGATCAACTTTAGATGGGAATACTTGGTGGAAAAATGGTTATGAAAACCTTGGAATGATGGATCATTCTATTGAAATGTTTTGGACATGTGTTTCCGAACACCGGATGATTTTGGTGATGAAAATGTTGAGGCATGAGCCTTAGCCCTTTATAAAACTGATGGTTGTCTGGATGCGATACCATTCCAATTTTATCGTACAACCACAATACCCGAAGATTGGGTAGGGCTTGACTGGAAACTTATATACCTTAGTATTAGTTCCCTCGCGGCCCGGGTCTGAGCTGAGGCTACCTTGTGAAGATTGTCCACCTGTGCAGTACCCAAGATGACAGTTGGTCATGGTTGGGAGGCCAAACTCACAGGAGAGGTGCTTATACTAGGGCGTGTAATTGAAAGGTTAGGATTGATTATCCGCATACTGAGTATGGTGAATTCAGGATTTGTTCCTGACGGATGTATCGAATGTTGTGGTGAAAGTGTACAATCTCTACAGAGTGTCAAACTATTCGAATAGCCGCGTCCGCGGTTATGGACAGTTGGAGTGGCCATACTGTTCCCCCGTCAGACTTTTCAAAATGACTTGTGAAATGAAGTGAGACTTTGACTTGACCACAATAGGGTTGTGATATGAAATACAAGTTCCCCTTTAGGTGTTATAAAACTTCAACTAGCATTAGTGCTTTCATAAAAAGTAGTATAGATAAATCTGGCCTTTGCAAAACAACCCTAGAGCCTAGTGTCCTATTATCCAAAAAACCCTTTACCTGCTAGTACTAGTTTGCGAGTACTTAAAGAGTACTCATGGCTTTGTCCCTGGCTATTCCCATGGCCAGAATATGAAGAGGAGTACCTGGAAGATGGACCCCAGGAAGGTTACGACAACTAGGATCATCTCCCATCGTCAGCATTGCCTGCGACCCCGAAGATGGAGCTTCGCCGACGCTACCGTTAATATTACGTATTCCGCTGCTTGATGTTGTATTAAGAACTGGATCATGAGATCCTTATTTGTGTAAGACCTTATGTACGGTTGTAATGGATGATGTACTTTGGTATCCAATTCTGTTATGTCTCGCAAAAATGGTAATCCTGGGATTGCGATGTATTGCATAACAGGCATCTGGGATTAAAAACCCGGGTGTTGACAGAATTGCTACAGTATATTGTGTTTTTAGTGAAAGTTTTGATGTTCTAAAGCTAAACCCAAAGGTCTATTATCTTTTGAATACACTAATGTTTCTAATGAAGATTGTGTGAAGTTTTGTATGAAGGAAAATTTTCAGGTGTAGAGAGAGAATGATGTAATGAGATGAAGAATGGAAAAAAGCTCAAGCTTGGGGATGACACCCTGGTGTCACCCGAAGAAATATCCAAGAGGTACAAGCATCAAAGCTTGGGGATGCCCAAGGCATCCCCTTCTTCATCAATAAAAAGCTCAGGTCTTTCTAAACACTTCGTTTTTATTGTTTCATGCACTGTTGTGTTGTTCTTGGAGCGTCTTAGTTTTTTTATAGTTTGCTTAGTTTGCTTGAATAAAGTACTTTGGACCCCCGTTCTCGCTGTGTTGTTTCAAATAAGTTGATTGGTGTTGGAGAGGAGTAGAAAGTTCTTGCTTGAATAGTACAAGAGGAGCTTGCTTTGACTGTGACTTAGACTTTATCATGTCATGCTAAATGTTGTTTTGACCTTATGCTTAGTGATTAATGTTGTAGCATGACTTGTTCCAAACAATTGGGATTGCTTAGTGTGCCTTGAAGCAATCATGCGTTATTTTAGCATACAAAAGCATAGTATTGTGGTATTCTCCTTTGATGCTTTGTTTGGGTTGACTTGGCACATGCTCACACCATGTTATGACTATGAACAAGTCACCATAGCCTCTATGATCATTTAGTCCTTGACTTGTAGTACCACTTTATGCTTTGATTAGTAATGTTTTGTCGCTCTGCATGATTATGGCCATTATTGCTCTCTTAGTTTGTCGCTCCCAGTCTTTTGCTAGCCTCCACTTGTATTGAGTAAGCTCTACTCATGAATCCAACTCCCAATAAACCAAGTTATTCCAAAGAGTCCACTATAAATTCCTATGCATGGTGTGTTACACCATTCCAAGTATATTCTTGTTTTATCTATCTTCTAAATTAAACTTTTTATGAGAAAATTAGTGATTAAATCTATCACAAACTTGATGGCACACTTTATTTTTATTGCCCCTAATAAACTTGAACCATTGTGTCATCTATGTTGTATATTCTTACACTTATACGTTGGAATTAGCAGAACTGTGTTGTCACGGGGAACGCTTTCAACATTGCACTTGTACTTTGTACACAGTTGATATCGTGCTCTTTTGTCTATGGATGTCGTCGGTGTGAAATAAAAGGGGAGCTTGTAAGTCCATGGAGTTATGTATGTGTGTTAGAGAAACGTCTGGGCCGCTAGCCTAAGCCATGCCTAATCATGGTGGAAACTTGCAGCATCACCATAGTGAGCAATCTATGAAGCTTTCTTATTATAAAAAGAGACATATTGAAAAGAGGAAAGAGAGAAAAAAAAGCCCCATTTTCCCATGGTAAATAAGAAGATTGCTGAGATGCTCATTGTCTTCTTGCCTTGTCATTTTGATTATGGGATAGCTCCTGTATCATGTGCAAGGGGTACCCCGTTGGCGGTTCTCTATGATACACATGTACTTACTATGACAAGAACTTGCAAGTAACTAAAGTTGAGTAGCATGAGGAGCGGCCCTCGTATTCAAGGGACATTAGATTGCCAACTTATACTTTGTCAAGCATATACTCCATAGTTTGTTCACTTTAACCTTAATCACTTCAAGATGCTTATGATAGGGGCAATGAGAGCTGAAAGCTAACAAGTACCATAATTTTTGGAAGCTCTTTATGAAACTTGAAATCCCTGCTTCCCTTTATGAAGGGCCTTTCTTCCACCATTATATTGAGTCTCCACCTTCTATCCTTAGGCACCAGTTAAGAGAGCATAGTTGCCATTCTTAGTTCTATGTGCATTGCCCCAAAACTTATTGATTGATGCATAATGTTGATATTGCTTCCTCTTGTGCTATTTGTATCTAGTCACTCTTATGAACTTTCAAGGTGTCCTATGCATCTATTTACTACTCCATGAGGGACAAGTTGAATGCCACTATGCTATGTTTTGTATATGTGAAACAAACAAACATCTTTCAATGCATTGTTATTCATGATCTTTGTTTGTAACCTTTTATTTTGCATGCATAGTTACTTTGTCTTACTGTTAGAACTTCTTCTTTCATTCTCATGTTTAGAGTACTTTGATCCCAACTTTCAATGCTTGCAAATGGTTTGATCAAGATTTTGATGGTGCATGTCACCTCAAAAATTATTCTTTTATCACTTACCTACTCGAGGAAGAGCAGAAGTTAAGCTTGGGGATATTTGATACGTCGTAAGCGTATTTATAATTTTTGATGTTCCATGCTTGTTTAGTATCTACTTTGCTTTGTTTTGTCTACACTTTAAGGTATTTTTATACACTTTCTGGGACTAACCTATTAAAAAGATGCCACAGTGCCAGTTGCCTGTTTTCTTCTGTTTTTGGTTCCAGAAAAGGCAGAAAATCAATATTCTCGGAATTGGACGGGACAAAAGCCAAGGTTCATATTTTTCCTTGAACGATACGGAAAATCGAAGACGAGACACAGGAGGACACCAGGGTGGCCACACCCTAGGTGGGAATGGGCCCACCCTGGGCACGCCCATAGGGGGTGTGGGCCCGCTAGTCCTCCATCGACCTTGCCTCCTTCGCCTATAAGAAGCCTTCGACCCAAAAACCCTAAATCATCGACCAGAAAGCCACGAAAATTTCTGCGTGTTGCCGCCACCGAAGGGGAGATTCGGGGGACAGAAAGTCTCTGTTCTAGCACCCTGCCGGGATGGGGAAGTGCCCCCGGAGACATCTACATCGATCTCCATCTCTATCTTCATCACCGTTGCTGATTCCCATGATGAGGAGGGAGTAGTTCTTCCTCGAGGCTAAGGGCTCTACCGGTAGCTATGTGTTCATCTCTCTCTCTCTATGCATGATCTTGTTGTGGTCATGATCTTTGTAATCAAGTAGATCTACCTTGCTACTCAAGTGCTTCAATAGATCTCTGCTCTCCCCACGTGTGTGAAAGTGACAGCGTGTGCGCCGTGGTGGCACTTAGGCTAGAGTTAATATATTTGTCATGAGTTATATTTGGAGTTGGATGTCTTTATGAAATTGTGGTGTTTGTTGGAACAATCTAGCACTCAAGGTGACAGTGTGGGGTTATCTAGATGGGGAAGGCGGACTTTGAGATGTGTTGTTATAGCCCTACCATGGATTAGAGTGTCCAACCGGAGAGTAGTTAAGAGTAGTATCATGAAGAGAATATATTTATATGAGAGAGAGTTCACTAGTGAAAGTATGATCCCTAGGCCTTGTTTCTAAACATTGAAACACCGTTCACAAGTAGATCTGTTGCATGTTTGATTGCTTCCGGTCTCTTCCACGTTGTCAATCTCTTTTCTAGCACTGTTGTCTTACAATCACCGTTACCACTTGTATTTCACTATCTCTTCGCCGAACTAGTGCACCTATACACACTTGACAATTGTATTCGGTGTGTTGGGGACACAAGAGACTTCTTGTATCTTGATTGCAGGGTCGCTTGAGAGGGATACCTTTGACCACTTCCTCCCTGAGTTTGATAAACCTTGGGTAATCAACTTAAGGGAAACTTGCTGCTATTCTACAAACCTCTGCACTTGGAGGCCCAACAACTGCCTATAAGAATAGAAGTGCGTAGACATCACATCTCCATCTTGGCCGGTGGGATCTTTCCAAAAGTTCCTTGCATAGAAGGCCATGTATTCACCATGAGTAACCTTGACATCTTCGAGGTCACTCATGGTTGGAGCTTCATCACTTCCTTCTTCTTCCTCATAATCCACAACTTTGACCTTCAAGGCAAGGTTAACACCATTGCTCATTCCAAGGGCTCGAGCACGGGTATCTTTAGCATTCTTGGAAGAAACCTTGAAGGAGTGATGACCCACAAGTATAGGGGGTGTATCGTAATACTTTTGATAAATAGGAGTGTCGATCCCAACAAGGAGCAGAAGGTGTTGACTAGTGGTATGGAGCAGGAAATCTCTGTAAATACTTAGCAAATGGATTTTTAGAGGTTTTCTAATAAAGCAAAGAAACAAAGTGCAAGTAATAAAGACAACGAACAACTGCAGCAAGTGGCCCAATCCTTTCTTAGCAAAGGACAAGCTGGTGGAAATACTTATAAGGACCAAATGTTCTCGAGGACACATGGGAATTCTGTCAAGTGCTTTCGCTTCAAATAGCTGAGTACTCTTCTTTGGTGCTGTAAGTGTTGTGTGGGTGAACCTATGCTAATGTACCGACCTTACTTGGACTAATACATACTTGTGATTAAACCCCCTGCAAGCATCCGCAACTACAGGAAAGTAATTAAGATATAAACCTAACCACAGCCTTAAACTCTGAGATCCTACACTCCCTTGTGCGAAGGTGTCCTAACAGGGGTTCAGGTTTCTGTCACTCCGGCAACCCCACAATTAGTAGCCAAATACACAATGCATTCGCTAGGCCCATAAATGGTGAAGTATCATGTATTCGACGTTCACATGACACCACTAGAAGAATAGCACCACAACTTAAATACTAAACCATTGAATAATAACTCAACACAAATCCACTACTAACAACATGACTTCTCCCATGTCCTCAAGAACTAAACGAACTACTCACAAGACATCATATGGCTCAAGATCAAAGATGATATGGTGATGAATAACAATCTGAACATAAACAACAATCCAATGGTTCCACTCACAAGCATCAACTACAATAGTAATCAACACCAGGAAAGTTTCCTCTAATGAACTAAGCAAGTATCCAACACGATTGTTACAGCGGGATGAAGTGGTGATGATGGTGCTGGTGGAGATGATGGTGTGGATGATGATGATGATCCCGATGAAGTCTAGCTTGACGATGGTGTTGATGGCGATAATCTCCCCTCTTCGGGAAGGAATTTCCCTGGCAGAAATCTATCTGTCGGAGAGATCTTTCTCTCTCGGTGTTTTATGCCACACAAAGGTGGCGAGAATCTTTCTGTGGTTGCTCCCCTGGTATTAGGGTTCCGTGGGGAAGATATAGGCGAGAGGGCGGAGTCGGGAGCCGGCCAGGTGGGCCACACCTGCCCTAGGCACGGCCCAGGGGGGCCGCGCCTAGGAGAGTGTGAGCCTCCTATGGCCCAGCTATGCCTCCCCTTCTGGCTTCCTCCGTCTTCTGGGAAAATATAATTTTCCTATATTTTTCTGGTATTTTTCTGATCTTCGCGAAATTGCATCAAAACACCAGTTTTTCCATGAGAACCCTAACTCTGGCAGTCCATCCTCCAGGAATCATCCAACATGCAAAAACAGTGGAAAAGACATAAGTAATACCTCATAATAAGACATATATCAATGAATAGAGGCAAATTATGATATAGAATGGTGATGCAAATTGGACGTATCAACTCCCCCAAGCTTAGACCTTCGCTTGTCCCCAAGCGAAAACTGAGCTCAGTAAACATGTCCACAGGTTTATGGAGTGAAGTGTCGATAAAAGAATACGGACAAGAAGCATCACACTTACCATTACACAACTCATAGAAGAAAGCAACTCACCATTATATAACTTAGCTTGCAACAAGTACAGGAGTCACAATAGATATGCATAAAGATAAATCATAATTGGAATTGGCAAACTCTTGTTCTTGGTCAGAGAACAACTGGCAAACAGTTTCACAAAAAGCTATTTGTAGAAGTTTTATAACAGGAGCACTCTTTGCTCAAAAAGGTTTTTCGAAATGAAGGCTTTAAAAGTAATACTCAATAGATAAGAGTCTTGTGCAAACAAGTAAGATAAAGAACATGATTGAATAAATCACCATATGAATGGTTGAAACACAACAACTCAAATGCTTGCTGGAGATAGAGAGGAAGTAGGTTTACTAACTCAACTTAGAAATAGGAGAAAGGTCCCTTTATAGAGGGAAGCAGGGATTTCAAGTCATAAAGAGCTTCCAAAATATTATGGAACTTACTAACTTTGAGCCCTCATTGCCCCTATCATAGGCATCTTGAAATGATTAAGGTTAAAGTGAACAAGGATGGAGTATATGCTTGACGAAATATAAGTTGGCAATCTCATGTCCCTTGAGTACAAGGGTCGCTCCTCATGCTACTCAACTTCGGTCACCGGTAAGTTCTTGTCATTGTAAGTACATGTGTATCATAAAGAACCGCCAACGGGGTACCCCTTGCACATGGAACATGAGCTATCCCATAACCAAAATGACAAGGCAAGTAGACAATGAGCATCTTAGCGATCTTTTTATTTACTATGTGCATAGCTTTTTATTGAGGATGCTTCACAGAATGCTCACTATGGTGATGCTGCAAGTTTCCACTATGATTAGGCATGGAGGCTAGCGGCCCAGTTGTTTCTCTAACACACATACATCACTCCATGGACTTACAAGCTTCCTCTTTGTTTCACACCGTCGACATCCGCAAACAAAAGAGCATGATATCAACTGTGTACTATGTACAAGTGCAATGTTGAAAGCGTTCTCCGTGACAACACGGTTCTGCTAATTCCAACCTATAGATGCAAGCATATACAACTTCGATGACACAATGGTTCAAGTCTATTAGGGGCAAGAAAATAAGGTGTGCCATCAAGTTTGTGAGAGCTTTACTAACTAGTTTTCACATAACAAAATAGTTTTTTAATTCGAAAGATAGATGAAGCTTGAGAATTTGCTTGGAATAGCAAATGCTAATAGGTAGATATGGTGGACACAAATGGCACAGGTTTTGGTTCAAAGGGATTGGAAGCATGAGAAGTATGCCTTCTCAAAACAGGTTTTTGGCTAGCAAGGCCGGGTAGCAAGCAAAAGAGTTGAAAGAAACAAGCAAACCTACAAGTGATAAAGCCAAACATGCAATCTTCCTTGAAGACACAAAAGATCTTAAATAAAGAATACTAAGCTTATGAGCCAACAAGAAAGAAAATAAATGATACAAAATACCTGTAAGCTTTTTCTCTTTTTCTTTCAAACCTCAAAAAGTGTTGCAACTGACCAGAGCTCGGTTTGCCAAAACCAATTTAGATTTACTTGATGCTCCCAAAGTGATGCCAATACTGATCAACAAGATCCATCATATAATAGAGATTGCAAACTAAAATAAGAAGTGCAAAAAGTAAGAGATGAAACTTCTCATTAATATTCCATAAAGGCACTCACACCAAGGGATACATAGATAACCAACTAAAGGAGAGATACTTCCATATGCAAACCAAACTATAAGATAACCTCTCTACCAAAGATATGAATCCACTAAAAAGGTAAAAGATAAAAGATAATGATGGTGATACCACGGCACTCCCCCCAAGCTTGGAACAAGCCAAGGGGATGCCAAACCTGATGACGAATTATCCCTTTGGTGGTGGTGGTGTTCTCTTGATAAGATCTTCAATAAGTTTCTTCAAATCCTCAATCTCAAAGGTTAGAGTACGAATCAACTCTGAATTCTGCTCAATGTGGTTCATGATCATGTCAGGCTGAGAATTCCAGTCCTTGTTATTCTTTCCCCACTCTTCCTTCTTAGTATGCTCCTCCCCTGCATGGTTAGAATGAGGCATATCCCACATCAAGGGCAAGTTCCCTTTAGGCACATGTTGATATTGACGCTCATGTATAAGAGTATGGAAAGGTATCTTGGTGCATGGAGGAGATGACCGTGGATTGTAGATAAGACGCGGAGGTTTCCCTCCTGTAGACAATCGTGCTGTCCTCCTAAGCTTTGTAGGTTTTTCCACCACTCCAATGCTTGCGACCATAGTGCGGGTGTCCGGTTGCTTGTCCTCCTCCATGTCTTCTTCATCCCCTACCAAAATCTCCTCCTCCTTGGGATTTTGAGGATCATCTTCCTCGGGCTTCTTGCCTTTGTCGTTGGCGGAGACCATGGTGTTCTAAACTTGAGAAGATTTCCTGACAGAAACAGATTGAATAAAAAACACGATGCGCGAACCTCGAGGGATCCGGGGGTTATATATTACAAAGTTTCAAAGCATAAGGAAGGTTTTGATATGAAAACGAGGCGGAGCCAGAGTTCGGGGTGCTCACACCCCCTCCAGGCGTGGCCAGCTGGGGTCCGCGCCTGGGGTGGGTGAGGCCACCCCAGACTCTGTTTCCTCCTCTGTTTCGTCTCGAAACTTTCCATATGTATTAAAAACATCAAAAATATAAAAATATTAGGCTTTCACGAACCTTCTGTTTTCACCACTTTTACCTATTCAAAGTCGAACTCTGCAGATTCCTTTCCTCCTTCTCCTGGAAATTCCTTTCTTCACAAGATAATACAAAACTTCAATGGCAACATTAGTGTAAGCAAAAACAATAAACCTTTAGGTTCACACCTCAACTGAAATCCATCAAAACAAAGGCTTCTATAAGAGGCAAATGCAAATGATAGCAGAAATCTGTCAAAACAGACCAGCAGGTAAAGATTGATTTTTTTTCAAAAAACTTCTGTTGCTCAAATCAAAAAGTGAAAAACTAATTAAAGTTGGGTAACAACCTGGAGAACAGGCTCAGAAAAA
Organism: Avena sativa; assembly: GCA_916181665.1. Lineage (NCBI taxonomy): Eukaryota > Viridiplantae > Streptophyta > Magnoliopsida > Poales > Poaceae > Avena > Avena sativa. The sequence goes on from OV702280.1 coordinate 327,006,033, forward strand.
TACAGCTCCATCCAACATACTGAGCCCCCTCATGAATTTTTACAATGCAGCACAAAAGTATGTCCCAGGACAGCCACTTTTCACAACTCCTCTACTTCTCAAAAGTAGTTGAACTTGACACAAAAACCAAAACAAAAAGGATAATGAGCGGTTATTACTGAGGTAATAACTTCCAAGACTCAACCAAACTCTTGGGTTATCTCCCAACAAGTACTTTTCTTTAATGCCTTTAAGTTAGGCTTGAAAGTCTCAAAGATGCTCACATAGGAGATATATATCTGGAGTGAAAAGGAGCATCAAGAAGAAAATAACCAACACATTTGAGTCTAACCCAGTTCCTATGCATCAGAGTGTCATGAGAAAACAAATTGTTGAAACAAAAAGCCACTAGCATAGGAAGACAAAACAAATGCAACTTCAAAGCTTTTAACATAAAACGGGGAAACTTAACATTATTGAGATGCATAAAACCATGTTTCCCTCTCTCATAATAACTTTCAGTAGCACCTTCAATAAAGTTGACAATATAACTGTCACTAGCAACAACTTTATCATAATAATGAGCATACTTACTATCACCAAAAAGAGGTCCAAGGTCATAAACAGGATCAATAGAAGCAAGTTGTTCCATCCTGAAATCTTCATTAGGCAAGCTATTTTCACAAGGAGCTTTAGCAAATTTGGAAAAGTTAAACTCATAAGAATCTCCATCAAACTTAGTTAAGACTTTCTCCTTTTTACAATCTATAATAGCTCCACAAGTGTTCAAGAAAGGTCTACAAAAAATGATAGGGCAAGTTTTACTAGCTGCTGAATTAAGTACTAGAAAATCAGCAGGATACTTAATCTTACCACAGAGAACCTCCACATATCTTACAATGCCAATGGGGCAAACTGTCTCTCTATTAGCAAGGTGAATAACCACATCAATGTCCTCAAGCTCACAAGTACCAATTTCATGCATAATTTCCCTGTAAAGCTCATAAGAAATAGCACTAGAACTAGCACCAATATCACATAAACCATAGTAGCAATGATCACCAATTTTAACAGAGAGCACAGGAACACTAACTTTTCTAGATTTACTAGGATGAGAGATAATATTAGAAGCGTCTTCACAGAAGACAATGTGCTCATCCTCTATATTTTTAGCGACAAGATCTTTCACAATAGCTACCACAGGTTCAATATTCAATTGATCAGAATACTCCTTTACCTTAGATGGGAAAAGGCACTTTCTCAACACAAGGTTCAGGCACAATATGATTAGTAGTACAAACTTCAGTGCTTCCAATAGGAACATGACTAACAACATCTTTATAAGGTGCATGGTACTTATTCCACTTCTTCTTGGGAATTTCTATGTAAGAGGCAAAGGCCTTAAAACAGTTTGCAATACTTTGGGAATCAAGACCAAACTCATTACTAATATCACGGAAGTCGTCAGTTCCCATAAAAGATTTAATGCATTCATAATCATAGTTTATACCTGACTTTCTTTCTTTGTCATTCTCCCAAGCTTCAGTGTTCTCTTGAATACGGTCTAGTAGATCCCATTTAGCTTCTTCCTTCATACATGTGAATGATCCAGCACAAGAAGCATCTAGTAAATCTTTATCATGAATAGAAATCCTAGCATAAAAGTTACTGATAATAATATTGTTAGGGAGTTCATGAATAGGACATTTAAGCATTAGTAACTTCAATATCCTCCAAGCTTGAGTTGTACTCTCTCCATCACGAGGCCAAAATTTATATATCAGATTTCTATCCTTAGAATCTCACTGGGAGGATAAAATTTAGAATAAAAGAGAGATGCCATTTCCCCCCATCCATGGATTGTCCATTCTTCAGCAGCTTATATCATTCTTCAGCTCTCCCTTTCAATGATATAGAGAGTAAATTCTTCTTCACCTGTTCAGTTGTGATACCTGCACACTTAAATAACCCGCATAATTCATGGATAAAAAGCAAGTGATCACCAGGATGGACAGTTCCATCCCCTAAATAATAATTATCCATAATACGATCAATAATACTTGTAGGTATCTTAAAAGGATCTATCTCAACAGGTGGTGCTTCATGTACTACCCTTACAGTGGTAGTAGTTTTCCCAAACAGAAAACCAAGTGGGTTATCCATATTGGAAACAAAGTAACAAACAAAAACAAAAAGAAATACTCACGGTATAAGTTTCCTTTACTAGTTCCACTCTTCAATAGCGCTTCACTCCCCGTCAACGGCGCCAGAAAATAGTCTTGATGACCCACAAGTATAGGGGGTGTATCATAGTACTTTTGATAAATAGGAGTGTCGATCCCAACGAGGAGCAGAAGGTGTTGACTAGTGGTATGGAGCAGGAAATCTCTGTAAATACTTAGCAACCGAATTTTTAGGGGTTTTCTGATAAAGCAAAGAAAAAAGTGCAAGTAATAAAGACAACGAACAACTGCAGCAAGTGTCCCAATCCTTTCTTAGCAAAGAACAAGCCGGTGTAAATACTTATAAGGACCAAACGTTCTCGAGGACACATGGGAATTCTGTCAAGTGCTTTCGCTTCAAATAGCTGAGTACTCTTATTTGGTGTTGTAAGTGTTGTGTGGGTGAACCTGTACTAATGTACCGATCTTACTTGGACTAATACATACTTGTGATTAAACCCCCTGCAAGCATCCGCAACTACAGGAAAGTAATTAAGATATAAACCTAACCACAGCCTTAAACTCTGAGATCCTACACTCCCTTGTGCAAAGGTGTCCTAACGGGGGTTCGGGTTTTTGTCACTCCGGCAACCCCACAATTAGTATCCAAATACACAATGCATTCCCCTAGGCCCATAAATGGTGAAGTATCATGTAGTCGATGTTCACATGACACCACTAGAAGAATAGAACCACAACTTAAATACTAAACCATTGAATAATAACTCAACACAAATCCACTACTAACAACATGACTTCTCCCATGTCCTGAAGAACTAAACAAACTACTCACAAGACATCATATGGATCAAGATCAAAGATGACATGGTGATGATAACAATCTGAACATAAACAATAATCCAATGGTTCCACTCACAAGCATCAACTACAATTGTAATCAACACCGGGAAAGTTTCCCCTAATGAACTAAGCAAGTATCCAACACGATTGTTACGGCGGGATGAAGTGGTGATGATGGTGCTGGTGGAGATGATGGTGTGGATGATGATGATGATCCCGATGAAGCCTAGCTTGACGATGGTGTTGATGGCGACGATCTCCCCTCTCCGGGAAGGAATTTCCCTGGCAGAAATTTGTCTGACGGAGAGATCTTTCTCTCTCGATGTTTTCCGCCCCGCAGAGGCGGCGGAAATCTTTCTGTGATCGCTCCCCTGGTATTAGGGTTCCGTGGGGAATATATAGGCGAGAGGGCGGAGTCAGGAGCCGGCCAGGTAGGCCACACCTGCCCTAGGCGCGGCCCAGAGGGACCCGCGCCTAGGGGGTGTGGGCCCCCTGTGGCCCAGCTATGCCTACCCTTCTGGCTTTCTTCGTCTTCTGGTAAACTATAATTTTCCAATGTTTTTCTGGTATTTTTCTGATCTTCGCGAAATTGCATCAAAACACCTCTTTTTCCATCAGAATCCTGACACTGGCAGTCCATCCTCCAAGAATCATCCAACATGCAAAAACAGTGGAAAAGACATAAGTAATACTTCATAATAAGACATATATTAATGTATAGAGGAAAATTATGATATAGAATGGTGATGCAAATTGGACGTATCAAGGAGGCCATCTCTTTCATAACTTCATTGGAGCTCATGAGATGGTATTTGTGTCTTCCTTCGAAACTATTCAAGTCGGTGTGCTCGAATGGCATGAGCGCACTCACATACTTTCTTTTTATCCACGCATCATCCACATGTGAGTCACCAACATTTCTAAAGGTTGTGGAACTGGATTTGAGTCTTCGATAGATGTCTTCATGATCCTCACCATCCTTCATATAGAAGACTTCATCTTCATTGATCAATGCATCATATCGATTTCTTCTCATGCTCTCATTCCCAGCAAACAACTCAATGAGAGCATCCCAAACTTCCTTGGCAGTGTTGAGGTGTTCAATGTGAGGGGAATATTTTGGCCCCAAACCTTGTTGAATCATGTGCAACGTAGTGGCATTGAGCTGGCTATTGACCACTTCTCTTCTTGTCAAATTGGTTGGATCCTCAATTTTGAGTCCTTATTCAATAATATTCCACAAGTCAATGCAAGTGCTTCGCACATGAGATTTCATTAACACTTGTCATTGAGAAAAAGTATGTGTAGCTAGCTTATGTGGGTCACCTCTATTATTTATATGTGGGTGAGGGATCAGGGGGTCGGGAGAGTACCACCCGAGAACCGTATGGTTCTCTTCCTTCCCATCGCGCTTTTTGGTGGAGGAGTTATTGAGAGATTCAAGTGTTTCATCCCACGAATTCTTATCCTCGGGACGAGGTGGAATCCCATCCTTAGAATAAGGATTCGGATCCTCATGTGAGGTGGAGGGTACGGTCGATTTTTATTTCATGAATTGCCCCACATTTCACGCAACTCACTTATTTGAGTAGACATGGAAGATTCAAACGATTTGAAATCTTTCATGGTGACCGTGTCCCCATCCTCATCCTCTCGGCTACACATATTCTCTTAGGCGGTAAACCCTGAATTAAGATCCGAGGCTCTGATACCAATTGAAAGGATCGTATGGGCACATAGAGGGGGTGAATAGGTGCTACTTCAAATTTACTCTTTTTCAATTTAGAGTTTTACACAAAAGGTAAATTCTCTAGATATTCAACTAAGGTGAATTTACCTATATGTCACACTACTACAATTAAATAAGCAAGAGCAAGATATAAGTAAAGTGCGGTAAAGGATAGAAGTAACAAAAGTGGAGCACGCGGATACACAAGGATGATTTCCCATAGTTCCTTCCTTTTGAGGGGAAGTACGTGTGCGTTTGGAGAGGGGGTGGTTTCTAACCACCAACACGCCACGAAAGGCCTCCCTTGTTTTCCGGTGAACCTCACCCCAAGGGGATCGATTCACTCTTCCACTATATCGGCAACCTTCGAGGTGAAAGCCGACACCTTTACAAGAAGTTCGAGGCACACATCCACAACTGAATTGGAGGCTCCCGAATACAAGAAAGTTGTCACAACAATCAAAGACAAGCTTGTAAGAACCAAATCAAGAAGAAACCCTAGAGCAAAGGTGCCCTCAAGTGAATGAGAGGTAAATGAAGATCACTTTTGGTGAAGATGTAGATCAAGGCCTACTCCTTGAATTCTCCAAAGATCAGGGACTTTGGATGGTTGTAGGTAGAGATCTTGTTGATTTGGTGTCTCTAATGGAGGTGTTCTTCTTTTCTAGAAACGAGCAACTGGAGGTAGGGGATGAGGTCCCCTATTTATAGGCCAACTACTTCTATCCATTTTATGCCCGTTGGGAAATTTCCACACCGGAGTTTCTAGTCCGGTCTGCATTTGGCTCACACCGGAGACTCCGGTCTATCTTCGGACCCCCATACATAATTTCCCTAGGTATCATCTTGGATCCACTCTGGAGATTTGAGGCGAAACTCCGGCCCACACCGGAAACTCCAGTGTTTGCACACCGGAGACTCAGGTCTGGACTTTCTAGGAAACTTCTATTTCTCCAAGGATTTTTTCCACTATCTCACGGACTTTTATATTTTTAGTATATTGACCTGGCAATATTAGCACACTGTAAAATGATCCTCAAGTTGTTAGTGAACACCAAAAATAATTAAGATAATAAATATCCTTTCAGTTTCCATCCCAAACAACACTTACATGCCCCGTGAAGCATCACGCGGAAGGCCATATCCTGCCTAGGCCCGACGGCCAGCAACACAGGGAGCAGACAACTCTAGATTTGACAAGAGAGCAGACCATGTCGACCGAACCGAGTAGGTGCGCGACCTTACCCCTGGCCCAAAGCTTGGCGAAGTCTATCCGACCACCACCCTAGGCCTACCGTTGTGGAGACATGTGAAGATGTCGTCCAGCAGCACCTGCGGCTGAGTTCGCGACTTACGCTCGATGCGACGCTTCTTCTAACCAAGCTGGGCAGGAGGAAAAGTCTGGTCGCAACCGCATGCGCTTTTCCCAACAGCAACCACCGGCGGCGAGCGAGGGAAAATCTCGGAGGAGGCGATGACTTCTTGTGGCTAGGGTTTCTCCTCGCATGTCGCTCGAGACGGATGACACGGGGAGGGGCTGGGGGGTCACGCAACCTATAATATCAAAATTGGTGTCTTCGAATTGAGATTCATGAACAAATAGGTGGAATATAATATTAGATTCAACGACTTGCACCATCGACTCATATATAATCAAATTTAATGTCTTGTTTGGTTCAAAGGAATTTATAAGAATTTTGGAGGATTTCATTCTTTCATTTTTTTATAGAGCTTGATGGTTTGTAGGATTTGAAATCCTATGATTTTTTTCATATGGTCTACTTTGTATGTAGTTGCATAAAAAATTTTACCTCATGAAAATTTTCCTTTGTTTGTACGACAACTATGGCATAAACCAAATACTTAACAAAAAAAACCTGTTTGTCGTTTATGTTCTTGTAGGATCTAAATCAGTTTCTACCGCCACATCCTAGGAGCACATGTGCGGAGCTAGATTCTGATGATGGACAAAAAGAGAAGCATTGAAGACCTTGTTGATTGTGTTATTTGTCTTGCATTTTATTTGTAATCGTTTAATTAGGGGGTTAAATTTAGAATTTGTTTCCTTATTTTCTATCTAATTCATTCATTAAACATGTATCATGCAATATTATTTTAACTTACATCCAATCCAACATATGCCTCAAACTCGTGTTTTGATATGGAGATTACATTCTTACCTGTATAGATTGTGGTGGCGAGCAGAGAAGATCATACATGGTATGCTATCAAAATCACCAAAACGTGACCCGCGTGCCCGCAATGCGCCAGAGCTAATGGTAGTCAGCGTCAAATTGATCCGGGGGTATAGAAATAACGAGACCATGAGAACCAGTGTCATCCATCAAATTCACGAAATCATAGTGGCAGTGTTATAATTTCTGTATTAAGTAGTGAAACATACCGTATAAACCTTAGGAAAAAAGTGGTTGATACGAGTTTAATTAGTTGCATTTTTGGTTGGTGTCAAGATATTTTCGGGGTTTATATGTTTATTCAGAATGCTTCTTCAAGAGAAATGATGTCTCTATTTTTTTAAGAAGGTTTGTTTGGGCAGGAGATTTTTCTTTTTGAACCATGCAATAGTCTTGCATGTGTTATATTAGAAGAGAAAAATCCATAAAAATGACTAAAGTCTTACATAGATACACGAGGGGCTTCACGACCCCAAAAAAGAAAAGCCATTAGCAACCACGACAACAGAAAATCAAGAGTTATCCTTCTAACAAGAAACGACTCTTATTCTGTCAAAAAAAAAAAGAAACGACTCTTATTAGACTGTGACCAAAGTTTCGCTTCCGCCTTGATCTTTTCTATGACAAAATTGACAGGCTTGTAGCTCTTGTCGAATGCTGGCATTCCGTTCCCGCACACCGATCATGAGATCAACATAAGTAGAGTGTTAAATTTTTTGCGATGTCTTTTGGTAATTAAATTGGATGTTATTTGTGTCCACCATGCTCGTAGAGGCATGTCCATGACCGGGTAACCTGCTGCAGGTTAGCATAGTTTAGGATGTTTCCTCAAATTATATCAACGCCCGCACAACCTTTGAATAGATGATGTGTGTTTTCCTCTACTATGTTGCAAAACACGCATTTATCATTGTGGGGCAAGCCGCGCTTAGGGAGATGATCAACAGTCCACATCCTTCTTCGAACGAACGAGTAATATTTGTCAATGGCGTCTTTAAAGATGAAGGGATCCGAAGCTGCTGCTGCGGATTCGCAAAAAAAAAGAAGCTGCTGCTGCTTCTTTAAGTATTGCCCACTTGCTGTGGCGGCCAGCCTATTCAGACGTCCAGCTAAGACTTGCATCATTCGCATGTGTATCCGGTGTTTGGGGTACCGTAATAGAGATTGACAACGGTGTGTGCTAGGAAGCGTGGACTTGCGAAACCATTGACTAAGCTATATATATATACACATTGCTGGTGGTCTTGTACCATCAGTGTTTTGGCTTCAAAGTTTCAACCCATCATTTGAGGCTAACAGGGGATCGACTATCGAGCGCCAACGCTTTGAGATATGGCCGGCGGTGGCTTCGTAGCAGCCCGCGGCGGTGCGCACGACTATGGCGGCGGCGGCGTGACTTTCTCCGTCGTGGTGACCTCCCTCATGGCCGCCTCCTGCGGCCTCATCTACGGCTACGACAGTGGCGTCACAGGTCCGTTTTGTACTGTAAATATGCTAATTGATAGGCTTGGTTCCAAGGCACACTCTGGTTGAAGGTTAAGGTGACTCTTGATGGTGCTGAATTAGCTTAAGTCGGATATGTTTCTCTTGTTATATTTCGTTTCCGTAGAGTTCTGTAAGGAGGCAATATATGGATTCGTAAGAGTCAAACTGAACTTGGCTATAAACAAATTGTCTGCTCCATCCAGTGCATGTGATCCAGGCATTATTACGTTGACAAAATATTGCATTAAATTGTAGAATATGTAGTGGTTGAAGATACTTCATGTATATATGGCCAGAATGGCAGATGCTTCCACGAGACCTAGGATCATATATACTGTATAGTATTAGTACGCACCCACAACGAAGTCAGCGTCATGGAAGAAGGACGGTATTGTTAATGCTCAACTAGTCATTAGGGAGGAGTGGAGAATCTTGAGATAGGCTCGGAAAGAAGGATTGAGATGGGAATCAGGCTGGGGCCTACTGTAGTTGGGCCTGCCGGCCTCTTTGGGCCCATTCTTACCCACAAACAGAAATATTACTATTTGGCAGGTTTCCAACCAAACCTTACTTTTTTTTTTCTGTGGCCGCCATGAGCTCATGCTGTCATCTCAGTGCTTCTGTAAATCTCCATTAGTCTTTTACTTAGTACCAAGGAAAATTTTCTTCCTTAATTACAATTATTACAAACATGCTGCACTGCAGCGCGCGTGGCTAAGAACTTTTTACGCTTACACATGTGGCAAGACAGGTGGCGTGACGCAAATGGATTCATTCCTGAGCAAGTTCTTCCCGGAGGTGCAGAGCGGGAGAAAGGGCGCGAGGAGCGACCCGTACTGCAAGTACGACAACCAGTGGCTCACCGCGTTCTCGTCGTCGCTGTTCATCGCCGGCGCCCTGTCGTCCTTGGTGGCGAGCCGGGTCACGAGGAAGATTGGCCGCCAGGCCGTCATGCTGCTCGGCGGCGCCATGTTCCTTGCCGGCTCCATCATCAACGCCGCCGCCGCGAACATCGCTATGCTCATCGCCGGCCGGATGCTATTGGGCTTTGGTCTTGGGTTCACATTACAGGTGTATATATGGTGGAGGCCAGACAATATAATAATAGTTGCATCCTGCGGGTATGTGGAGGCCCAGTACTTACCATTTCCTTGTACCGTACCGCAGGCAGCTCCTGTCTACCTGTCTGAGACAGCGCCGGCGAGGTGGCGAGGCGCATTCACGTCGGGGTACAATACGTTCGTCGTCATCGGCATACTGTCCGCGACCATCACCAACTACTTCACGAACCGCATCCCCGGCTGGGGATGGCGCGTCTCTCTCGGCCTAGCCGCCGCGCCGGGAGTCATCATCATCGTGGGAGCCTTCTTCGTTCCGGACACTCCCAGCAGCCTCGTCCTGCGAGGCCACCCCGACCGCGCCCGCGCGGCGCTGCAGCGCATCCGCGGGCATCATGCCGACGTCGACGCCGAGTTCAAGGACATCGTCCGCGCCGTGGACGAGGCACGCCAGAACGATACCGGCGCGTACCGGAGGCTGTTCAGCAAGGAGTACCGGCACTATCTCGCGGTTGGGTTGGCCATACCCATCTTCTACCAGTTCACGGGCATGATCGTCATCTCCGTCTTCTCGCCGGTGCTGTTCCGCACGGTGGGGTTCAGTAGCCAGAAGGCTATTCTTGGTTCCGTGATCAATAGCATCACCAACTTGGTCGCGACGCTTCTGTCCACCTTCGTCATGGATCGCACCGGCCGCAGGTTCCTGTTTATCATCGGCGGGATAGGCATGATGATCTGCGAGGTATCCTCTACACTAGCCTCTGCTACTGCTAGTATAGTTTATGGAGTATTAACTGTTAAATGCATCGATCGATCTAACCTGTTGCTGCTGAACAATCAAGGTGGCCATTTCGTGGGTCATGGCGGGCCATCTCGGGAAGCACCAAGGGGTGACGATGCCGCGGAGCTACGCGACTGCTGTGCTCGTCCTGATCTGCATGTGCACGTTCAGCTTCGGCTTATCATGGGCGCCACTCAGGTGGGTGGTGCCGAGCGAGATATACCCCGTGGAGATCAGGTCGGCCGGGCAGGCCATGAGCATCTCGGTGGCGCTTTGTCTCGGCTTCGCGGAGCTACAGGTGTTCATCGCGCTGCTCTGCGCCATGAAGTACGGCGTGTTCTTGTTCTACGCGGGTTGGCTTCTGATCATGACGATCTTCATGGCGGCGTTCCTGCCGGAGACCAAGGGCGTACCACTGGAAGCCATGCAGTCGATATGGACACGACATTGGTACTGGAAGAGGTTCGTCCGGGATACCAAGCACGGAAGTCAAATAAACAGTATCTCAACAAGTTAGTTTTTTTGAAAAGGGAAAAGACCCGACCGCTACATCAATCATTTAGCTTTTTGTTATATTATTACATGTGAATAAAACTTGTATGGCCGTGTGATGTGTATGTAATAATAATATATTTGAATTAAGATCCTACTTCGACGATTATATTTTTTTGTATGATTCTGGAATTTAGCTCAAGTTTGAGTCGAACTAAGTACAACAAAGCACACAAAAAATATTACCAATACAAGCAGACCCCAAGTATAGCTTGGTAAAAATATTGTTCTACTAAAACTTGGGATGCACTATAGAATTTCAAAGAAATTATGCTAGTTCTCTTTCGCTTGTTGATGTTTCTTTTTGTGATTATTACACTTTCAATGATAACTCTGTAATAAAAACGGATGGCTTCAAATTGATGCGGAGGTTGGGACATGTATCCTTTCCGGAAAAATGGAACCGGGGTTATTTTTTCCGACAAGGGGTCCTTTTATTACCTAAAGAGATTTAAGTGCATAATTAGAAAGCACACACCAAAATAAGTCCACAGTCTCAAAACCAAAATGGAAAGGATGAATTACATATTATAATGAGAAATTGCAAAACGTCTAAGGTGGTGGAGGCCAATCCAAACATTACGATGTCATTCATGTCGGGTAAATAAATTTTGTGCCCTATCCTTCATACGTGTACACACCTACGTAAAAAGGTCTTGAAACTCCACGTGATGTACAGATGACCATAAGCGGAGGGTACCGGTACACCGGTAGATAACCTGTAAACGAGAAGAATTTTTATTGTTAAACACTTTATCATTTCTACATAGCTAAGAGACTAGATAATGGCAATTGCTCCCGTCCTTAGAAATATTATGTACTTGTAATCTATACCATATAACAAATTTCTAAATATATTGGCAATGCTACACGGTGGATACAAGCCTTAAGCTATTTGGATGACTGGCCATATAAAATGGACGAAATTATATTGGAAGAACAAATGATTAATTGTCTCACGTGATGATAAAAAATACATTCCGTATTTCCATGCCAATTCCGCTTAACAAGATTATCATTAGTAAGAATAACTCCTGGATGAAAATACCAAGCATTTTTTTCTGTTTTTTAGAGATATCTTTATCTTCTTGATTTTTCTATTATTATCAACTGCTAAGTATGGCTAGACTAGTGTGATGTACATAGAACTAATTGAGAATTGACTATTCTCGTTCAAGTTCCAGCAGAAGTCTTTAATCCTAGGTGCTAACTGGACTAATTCCAAGCGATGAAGCAAGTCATTCCAAGATGCAAGTCTACATACAATTAAATCTCTTCCAAAAATCACATTCCAAGGAAAAGACTCTATCACTTTGCGATTGTATCACCCTTATGATAATCAATATTATACAATGCAGGATATTATTTCCGGAGTGTAGCATTGTCTAGCCACTTATCCTCCTAGAATCGTATCTCTGATCCGTCCTCAATTGAAAAAGATCCAAACTAGAAGAAATGTTTGTTTGTCGCAAACCAACCCAGAAATGCGAGTCACCAGGTTTCCAAATTACCTAGGACAAAGCTCTCGGGCAAATATATTTTCATCTAAGGAGAGTTTACCATACCCCATTTTCAATAAGTAACTTGAAGAGCCATTTACCGAGCCGGATTCTTAATCTAAAGATCATGAATACCAAGCTCACCCTAGTCTTTCGAAAGGCAAACCACACTCCACTTAGCCAGTCGATTTTTCTTTTCTCACTGTCACCCTGCTAAAAGAATCTTGATCAGAAGTAATTCAATTATTTTAAGACTACTTTTGGTAGTTGAAAGAAGGATATCATATATAGTACCATATTACTTAGAGTTTATTAGAACTGATGTTCCCTACAGGATAAAAAATATATTTACCTTTCCAACTTCTTAATCTTATTTGTAATCCTTACTCAACAAGCTTACATTCCGCATGTTTAAGTCTTCGATAATGTATCGGGATGCCCAAACACCTAGGAAACTAGACTTGACCGCAACCAAATAGTTCAGCATATAGGCTGGCCTCGTCTTGGGCCTCACCGAAATAAAACAACTTCTCTTATAGAAGTTTTTTTAGACCTGAAGTTCCTCAAAAGCTGAAAGAATTAATTTCATATTTCTCGCTTTTTCGATATCATGCTCTATAAAAAGATTTGTGTTGTCGGCATGTTGGAGGATTGATAAACCTCCATCAACCATATGAGAAATCACATCCTCAATTTGGCCATCGAACTTTGCGCGCTCAATCATGATAGCAAACATACTAACCACTATATTGAATAACATTGGTGATAATAGATCACCACGTCTTAGCCTTTTTCTTTGAAAATATTTCCCAACATCATCATTCACGTTAGTGGCCACACTAACTCCTACAAAAAATACGGATTAAAGCACGTCACTTTGTAGAAAATCCTTTCATTCTGAGTGTTTGCTGAAGGAAAGATCACTTGACCTGGCCATAGGCTTTCTTGAAATCAAATTTCAAAATAACCCATTCAACTTTTTCCTATGTTGTTCATGAACCGTTTCGTGTAGGATAACCACTCCATCGAGGATGCTACGATCCTACAAGAAAGTATTCTGAGATGGACGAACAACATGATTAACCATAGAGTTTAGTCCGATTGTTGCACTTTGGTGAATATTTTAAAACTAACATAAAAAGGCAGATTGGACCGTATTGTTGGATCCTTTCTGTCTCATTAACTTTAGATAATAAAACTATCTCACCAAAATTCAGACGAAACAATTATAGTTGTCCAGTATGTAGAAAACTAAACAACTCTAAAAGATCTGGCTAGATGGCATCCAAAAAGTTTTGATAAAACTTTCCAGGAAACCATGAGGATCAAAGGCCTTGTTGTGTTCCATTTGGAAAACATCCTTTTTCACTTTCTCCTCAGAATAGGGAGCAGTTAATAGATTGCTTTCCTCATTGGAAACTTAGGGTATATCATCTATTCGAGACTCATTCAAGGAGAAGTTACCTTCTTCTAGAGCTCTGAATAAACCTTTATAGTAATTGGTTATGTACGAATTTAGTTGCTCATGTCCCTTAATCATTCCCTCATCTTTAATTAGAGAACAAATAAGTTTCTTCTTGTGTCTACCATAAGAAACACAATGGAAGGTTCTTGTATTTGAATCTCCTTCCAGTATGAATTGGGATTTGAAACACTGATACCATTAAAGATCCTCCGTAGAAGACTTGCTATCTCTGCATTCGATTATCTCTTGAGCTCAATCTCGTGCACCGTCAGTGGTCGACCTTCTGCTAACTCCTATAGGTCGTCAATAATAGACAAAAGTCATTGTTTTTCTTTTTAAGGATACCTATTGTGTGTCGTGCCTATCCACCAAGGTGTTTGCGTGTCACACACACATTTTACTGTCCCACCTCAGAATTGGGGTACAACCAACAACATGCTTTTATCATAAATTTTTGACCATATCATTGAAGCCATCATGATGTAGCCATCCAAGTTCAAACTTGAACCGACGAGCACACCGTGGCCTAGGAAATCCAGTAGTCACCAGAATGTGAGCATGGTCTGATAATGTCTCGATACATTCTAGAGAATGTACTGATACTAAGGGAAATTGTTCTTCCCAATCAGAATCCATCACTACACGGTCTAGTTTTTTGTATGTAGGTTTTGGAAGGCTATTTATCCAAATAAACTGTCTTCCAGTCATTGTAATCTTTCTTAAATCCTAGCTGTCAATGACAATATTGAATAGGAAAGGCCAATGATCATCAAATCGGACTCTACTCTTATCGAATGGAAAAGGCAGCAAATTGAAATATCCTCCAATAAGAATAGGATATGGATTATATTTCGCTAATTTAACCAATTCTTCAAGGAATACATCCTTAAAAACATCTTGGGAAACACCATGCACCACTACAAGGATCCATATGAAGTTATCAACCTTATTGCGGATGTGGAATTTAATATGATACTCTCGTCTGAACAAACCAAAACATTCATGGTATCAGTCCTTACACCAAGTAAAATGTCCCTCGATCAGTCACGATGCGGATGAGAATGCCACATAAAGTCTATGCCTCCTAAAATCCGGTCAAGAAAACTTTGCAAGAAATCTCGTCTACCCATCTCCAAAATAGCCACAAAATCCAAATTATAATCCCAAGAACATTGAGCAATATGTAAATGTTTATCCAAATCTAGAATACCTCTTCTATTCAAAAACATGTCATTCATTGAAAAACAATTGGAGATTTGATTCCGTGGCTTACAACTCTTTTTACCAGAACTGGGTTTGAATTTACGGCCAGATGATGTTAGCTCATATAATAAACTTAACCTGTCCTCAGCCAATCCAACCTCCGATACCTCACCTATACTATATGAGAGAGAAGCTGGCATGTGGCATTCGTTTCCTCATCATCTAAATAAGTGGTATCCGAAACGGTCGAAGATTTTGGAATAATCGTAAGAGGATCAAGTTCTATCCGCCTCAAGACCTTTGTAGAAAGATAAATATCATTTGCATTACTGCCAAGACTAACACCTAACCTATTAAGCTTCAAAGAAATAAGATTATATGAAAAATAAAGAAAGGATTTAGATTTAGGCGATAGAGATATATCTGCGAAATCAAGATTGCGCTCCGCCTTACGATGCATCGCCTTCTTCATGGAGTCCTCATTAGACGCCAAAGCCCCATCCACCGCCATCACATACCTCCCACTCCTATGACAAGACATTGTGGCATCAGCAACCGATATCATGATGGGGTGGTATAGGTGGTGGTGTGGGGGTATGCCTTCTAACCATCTTATATCGCGCACAATATAGATGCATTTGTTTTAAACGGGACAAGATCTCTTTGTCGTACAATGAAAGAGATAGCAAAGATGACATAATGAAATGGTGGGCCATCCATTAACCCTGTTTTCATGAGCATGTCCATCGCACTTTGTCACTCACACTTGGAGTTGCAGTGCTCATCATGCTATTGTACGCCATGAAATACGATATATTCCAATTCTACGACCGTTGGCTTATGTCCTTGAAGGTATTTGTGATGGCATTCATGTCATCGACGGATGACTTGACGTTGGAGGACATTCAATCTATATGGAAATGTCATTGGAGTTCATTCAATATGTATGGAAATGACATTGGTATTGAGGAAATTACTCAGGGTTGCCAAGCAAGGAAGCCAAATCAACTATGTGAACATCAATTAATATGTGCAAATAGAATTGGTTGGTTTAATATTTTAGAGTGTAAATAAAAATGTAGTTTGTCTTATGAACAAAGAAGTTTGGCATTGTGTTCCAACAGAAACAATATTTTGCACCCTAGTAAAGTTTACACATGGGAAGGTTTTCAACATTTCTAATGAACAACATGATTGTTTGTTAAACTTTTCGATGAACAGATATATGCACATATCATTATTGATTTAGGTTCAAATCCGACTTTTCAAAATTTTAGAAGGCATACCCACACAACATCATCTACAGGGCCCCACTACATGCAGGGTCCAACCACGTTCATGTTCCTATCTCCCCTCCTTCTCTGTCATCCACTCGTTATGCGTCCACGTCATGGATCTTCGTGAGCTCGCAACAACGCCCCCGTCTCCCTAGCGCGCTGTTGTCCTGACCATGGTGTTTCTCGGTAGACTCTTGAGGAGCAGCACCGCCGCACCAAATCCCATCCTCTCTAGGCTTAAATTATCCCCATACTAATCTCCTCTTTCACATTTCTCTCTGACGATGACTTAGAGATGCCCGCGTCGAAGAAGCAGAGCTCCGACTCTGCTCCTGCGTTCAAGGCCGCCATCTAGACCAAGCCGGTGGAACTTGTGGTAGGCGATGCCTCCAAGGTCACCGCCATTGGGACAAACCAGGATCCCAAATAGGAAAGCGCGCTCGTCGAGTTCCTCCGTGAGAACAGGGACATCTTTGCCTGGCAACCTGCCGACATGAAAGGTGTACCTAGGGAAATTGCCGAGCACAGCTTAAACATTGATCCAAAATGCAAACCAGTGAAACAACCTCTACGAAGCTTTGGAGATGAGAAGAGACGCGCCATTGGCAAAGAGATAGCTAGGTTACTTAAGGCTAGATTTATCCAATAAGTCCTTCACACCCAATGGGTGGCCAATCATGTACTTGTCCCCAAAAAGGGAACCAATGAATTAAGAATGTGCGTTGATTACACCGGCTTGAACAAAGCATGTCCCAAAGATTCGTTTGCTTTGCCTCGCATTGACCAAGTCATTGACTCAACAGCTGGCTCAGAACTTTTGTGTTTTCTCGATGCATATTCAGGATACCACCAGATCAAGATGAGGAAGTCGGACCAATTGGCCACTTCGTTCACTACCCCTTACGGCACGTTTTGCTATGTCATGATGCCCTTTGGGCTGGAAAACGCAGGTGCTACTTACCAGCGGACAATGCAACGTTTCCTCCATGAACAAATTGGTCGGAACGTTCACGCCTATGTGGACGATATTGCGGTGATGTCTAAAAATTCAAACGACTTAATCTCCGACTTAAAAGAAACCTTCGATAATCTTCGGAAATACAACATGATGCTCAACCCCAAGAAGTGCGTCTTCGGGGTTCCAGCCGGCAAATTGTTGGGCTTCATCGTTTCCCAACGTGGAATCGAGGTCAATCCGGAGAAAATCAAGGCCATCTTAAACATAAACCGTCCGACATGCCTAAAGGACATTCAACGACTAACAAGTTGTGTTGCAGCAGTTAGTCGGTTCGTCAGCCGACTTGGAGAGAAGGCTCTGCCGCTATACAAGTTGCTGAAGAAGGCGGACAGATTCACGTGGACGGACGAAGCAGATGCAGCATTGAAGCAGCTCAAGGAGATTCTTTCCTCAGCGCCCATCCTTGCAGCACCCGAGCCTGGTGAGCCCCTGTTAATTTACATGGCAGCAACCAACCGGGTTATCAGCATCGTCGTCGTGGTAGAGCGGAAGGAACCAGGCTATGAGCACGGCGTTCAACGACCAGTTTACTATGTGAGCGAGGTCTTGACGGAGTCCAAGCAACGTTACCCGCACTACCAAAAGATAGCTTATGGAGTATTCCTTGCTTCTCGGAAGCTGGGGCATTACTTTCAGGAGCACCCAATCACAGTAGTGAGCAAGACTCCACTGTCCGACATTATCAATAACAGCGACGCTACAGGAAGGGTCGCGAAGTGGGGCATTGAACTTGCCGCCTTCGAGATCACCTACAAAAGACGCGACGCTATCAAATCACAAGCCTTGGCGGATTTTGTTGCAGATTGGACGGAGATGCCAGACGCTACTCCGTTGCCAGAACCAGAGTATTGGGTGATGCACTTTGACAGATCAAAGCTGCTCAATGGCTCGGGGGCTGGTGTATTGCTACAGTCACCAACAGGAGACAAGCTACACTACGTTCTGCAGATCCACTTCGAGGCTACAAACAACATGGCGGAGTATGAAGCACTCATTCACGGACTACGTGTAGCCAAGGATATTGGCATCAAGCGCATAGTTTGTTGTGGAGATTCCGACTTGGTTGCCCAGCAGGTGGCTAGCACCTGGAATGCGCGGAACCCTATGATGGCGGCATATCGAGACGAAGTGGACGAGGTAGCCAAGAGCTTCTTGGGCTACGAAGTCAAGTATGTGCCTAGGGAGCAAAACGAGGCGGCGGATCTGCTGTCTAAGCTTGGATCAGGGCGCAAGCGAATTCCGCCAGGAGTTTTCCTAGAGCATCTACGCACACCATCCGTGAAGGGCGCCGGCATCGACAACCCGGATAGAGCTGACTCTTTCGTCAACATGGTGATTAAGGTCCCTCCGGCTTGGACAAAACCGTTCATGGAATATCTCGAACACGAAACTCTGCCCGACGACAAAGTCGAAAGACGGCAAATAGTACGACGAGCAAAGGGTTATACCATAATCGATGGGCAACTCTATAAAAGGAGAACTACTGGTGTATACCTAAAATGTGTTTCCCAGCTAGAAGGTATGGAAATCCTGCGCGAGATCCATCTCGGAGATTGCGGGCATCACGCCGCTCCCCGATCGTTGGTCGCGAAAGCCTTCCGGCAAGGATTCTACTGGTTGACCACGAAGGCGGACGCCGACAAGCTGGTTGAGACATGCACGGGATGCCAGTATTATGCCCGACAACCACATGTTCCTGCTGAAGAATTGCGAACAATACCAATAACTTGGCCGTTTGCAGTCTGGGGGCTAGACATGGTGGGACCGTTACAGACGGCACCATGTGGATTTATGCATCTGCTTGTAGCATTTGACAAATTCACCAAATGGATAGAAGCTAAACCCATTAGAAAGCTTGATGGGGCAACTGCCCTCAGGTTTGTCCGGGATCTAGTGGTGAGATTTGGTCTCCCACATAGCATCATCACCGAACGGAAGCAACTTGTCACTCGGAGAAGTGGAGGCTTATTGCTGGGACAAAGGCATCCGACTTGACCTTGCATCTGTGGCACACCCACAATCCAATGGTCAAGTTGAGCGAGCCAATGGATTAATTCTGCAGGGAATCAAGCCACGTCTTGAGGCACCGCTACATAGAACAGCTGGAGCCTGGGCGGAAGAATTACCATATGTGTTGTGGAGTTTACGAACTACACCCAACAGATCCACCGGCTACACCCCTTACTTCATGGTATATGGAGCAGAAGCCATCTTGCCTTCTGACATCCTCCACGATGCACCAAGAGTTGCCACCTACGATGAGAATGACGCTGAAGAATCCAGACGCCTAGATGTGGACCTTCTCGAGGAAGAGCGCGTTTTGGCATGCCAAAGATCCGCCATCTACCAGTAGAAGCTACGCAGCTACCATAGTTTCCGCGTTTGGCATCGCTCGTTTAAAGAGGGGGATTTGGTGCTCCGACTTAAGCAAAAGAAGTCACACAAATTATCCCCGCCATGGGAATGACCGTTCATCATAATCAAGGCGCTGCTCAATGGGTCTTACTACCTTGTTGACAATCGTGAACTAAAGGATAGACCCAACGAGGATCATAAGCGTAAGCGACGTGACCTGGATGATGAATACCCGGAGCTTGATCGGCCACGAAACATAGCACAACTATGTCCTTTTTACACTTAGCATTTTTATCTAATTATGTACCTCTTATATGATCAATGAAATAAAGCTCTTTGGTTCACTCATATTTCTGAGTCTTCTACCTCCTTTAGTGTTCATTTTTGGATCATGTAAAACCTTTATGCACAAGCTTTGCACTTGCACTTGTGAAAATTCCGCCTACCGGCGTTAGCTTAAGTTTTCTGGTCTACACGTTCTTTGTCGTTTTTATGTGGATTGTGGAGTAGTGACTTTCGGCACTTGTTGTCGGCGATTTTGTGCTCGGGTTATTGACGGTGCCATTGGGCATCATCACCTAAGCGCATGGTTCCGATAACGAGTCTTCCGACTCACGAAAAGTCAAGCATAAAGACCAAAGTAATGGATAAGCCAGCACTTGCTTAAAAAATATATACATGCTGGAAATTAGTTCTTAAGTAGCAGGACATAACAACCATTATTTTCCGCCTTAAGTTACATCACCAAGTTTTTTCCGCGCATACACCAAAGGTGAAACAAATATTACATAGTGTTTTTCATTCTTTGGGCGCAGGAGACTTGGAAGCAGCATCGTCCCCAGTCGGAGAATCACCCTCAATGTCGGCGCTATGATGAGACTCGGAGGAATCTTGGTTGACGCTGTCGATGGTGTTCATGGGCACGAAGACGTCGATGTCCACCAACTCGGCAACTCTGGTGTCATAACCCGCGAGTGATGACAAGATGGCTTCGCGATCAATCTTTTTGCCGTCATCGTCAATGTCGGGGATACCAGAGGTCACCGTGTCGATGTCGGCACCTTCGTAGTGTGCCTTCACCATTGAGAGCGCCATCCTTGCACCAGCCCGTGCACATGAAGCTTTCCAGCTTGTGACACGCTCGGGGGCTTGGCGCAGAATCTCCGAGTACTTTGTCACGAAGTCCGAGGCCTTGATGTATATCTGGAGGGACTTGGCAATCTCCTTGGCTTGGGTGATGGCGGTGTTGATGAAGTTGCCGGCAAGAACCATGCATTCCTTGTCCGAAGGAGGCGAGCGGGTTAAACCCATAGGAGCTGAAAATTCTGACAAGGAGCGCATGAGTTCAATAAACTCTAAGTATCCAGACTACAAAAATACAAGGCGGAGGAAACTTACTGAAGATGCTGGCCTGGGCCTGCCAGAGGGTGTCCGCCAAGGATTCCTTCTCTTGTTGGAGGAGCTTAAACGCCTTGCTGTGGCATTGGTTTTGCTCATCAGCAGCTTGCTTCTGATCTTTTAAGATCGCAAGCTCCTCCTTCAAGCGATTGATTTCCGCGGAGGCGGAATCCTGCAGGGCTTTCATGGAATCCTCGTGCATCTTCAGCATCTCTTCCCTCTCCTTCTTAAGCATTCTGTTCTCGCTGTCCAGCTGCTGGATGTGCTCGTACTGCTCGACAATATCCTTGGCCTTGGCGACATGCTCTGCAAGTCGGAGAAAACAAAGTACACAGTGAGTACTCGGAGATTATGGGCACAAAAATAAGACGGAAATGCGCCAAAAGAAAACAGACTCTTGTTTTTGATGATCTGTTCCTTCAAGATGGCAGTTTTACCCTTTTCGGCTTCAAGATCTGCGCGCATCTTCTGGTACTTGTCGTTGGCCATGCCCCTCCGAGCATTCTCGTTCTGTGGAAAAAAGGAAAAAGTTAAACCGTTGTTTAGTCTGCTTGGAGCACCTAGTCGGAAACTTTCCACCTAGGCGCTCGGGGGCTACAGCGAGAGTTTTTTAACTTAGCAATATGCTTAGCTTCTCTTTAAGCATCTAGTCGGAGCTAATTCAGTTCTCGATTAGAAGCTTGGGGGCTACAGTATAAAGTTTTTAACTCGGAATCTGCTTAGCTTTTCTTTAAGCATCTAGTCGGAACTAATTCAGTTACAACTAGAGGCTTGGGGGCTACAGTATTGAAAATTATGAACACTGCGTATGCTACTCTTAAAGCATCTAGTCGGAATAGTTTGTTCCATCTAAATGCTTGGGGGCTACAGTGAGAGTTTTTTCTAACTTAGTCACTCTTAGAGCATATAGATGCAAAACCTATGGTTTTCCGTCTACATCCTCAGGGGCTACAGTGGGATACTCATATGAAATGCAAAAGGCAAAGTAAAAACTTACAAGTGCAATAATCTTGAGGTTTGTAGCACTCTCGGCTAGCAGCTTGCCGAAGGAAATGCTATTTCCTCGCAAGATATCCGCTTGTCGGAGTAGCTCCTCAAGACCGCACGTTGGAGATGACGGTACTCCTCCAGGAACCAGAGTTGTGTCACTCGGCATGAGCACCGGGTAAACTATCTTCGAAAACTCAAAGGTTTTCTGGGAGTAGGGGCACCGCCTTCGGCAGAGGTACCAGCTCCCACCACCGCCTTGCCTCTCCCAATGGCATCCTTAGCCGGAGCTTCAGCCATTTGTAGAGCAGTGCTCTCCTGCGTCGCCTGCTCGCCGACAAAAGCGAGTTCGGTAGAGGCGCCAGAATCCACTTCCATGGCGGAAGGGCCTGGTGCCTCCTGGGCTTCAGAGCTTGTCGGGGCAGAGGAAGGCTTGACGGTAGGAGTAGCAGGGGCGATGGCGGGGGAGGAGTTGCGATGCAGCATGTCCTTGATATTTCTAGAAGCCCCCAAAGTTTTGGAGGACTTCTTGAGGCTGGTCGTGGCTTTCTTCCTGAAACGTGCAAAGTGCATAAGTACAGAAACAAGACAGATAAGTAGACAATGTCGGAGAATGAGAGGCTTACACTAGGGGGGCGCTTTGGCAAAAATCCCGGTGGCTTTTCTCTTTTCCGCCTCCAGGGCGGCGGTAGTCTTCTTGGAGGCTCCACCCTCCGTCTTCTTCTTCTTGCCTCCGTCGGCAGCGTCAGAGGTGGAGCTCTTCCGCTTTCGCGCCAACGGGACATCATCGTCGGACACGACCATGACTTCCTTCATCTTTGGATCATAGATTTGGGCAGCCAGGTTGCCCTCATCTAGATCGCTAAGCTGTTAAGTGAGAAATCACCGTGTTAGATAAGATGGTATTGGCAAGACGGAAAAATGGAGCAATGTCGTACACGGAAAATAAATACCTACCTTTGGGCACTTGCCGTCTACAAACATGTCGTAGGTGATGGTGAAGCCACGCTTCTTATCCTTCACCTTGACGATGTCCTTTAGGCGGAGCTTGACGGAGTCGCTCGAGAAGTTATCAATGGAGATTCGGAGGGTATCCCTTCGATCACTGGTATACTCGTGCATGAACTTCGTGCGGTGCTGCAGAGGTTGGATTCGTCTGATGAACCAACACATGGCTAGGTCCAAGCCGGTCAAGCCCGTCTCTATGAACCATTCGATCCGCCTTATTGCGCGAGAAGCGTCGAGGTCGGAGGGAAGGGAGGCATGGGATCTCCATGTAGAAACTTCAGCGGCGGCTCCATCCATGAAGTCCGGGTACGTCACTTCTCGGCCCGCCAAAGGAATGTCGGGGCCGTAGAAGTACGTCCGTTGCCAGTTCTTGCAGGACTCGTGGCCGACGATCTCGGGGAACCGCCAGCCAGGTCGGATCTTGAAGCTTATGGTGCCGCAGTTCCTAAGCTCCTCCTTACTATGTCCGGCTTCATGTTTGACAGTGAAGAAGTACACGAACAAGTCTAACCTAGGCCTTATCCCTAGGTAACATTTGCAAAGTGTCGCGAAGTTGCTAAGCACTAAGATGCTATTGGGGGAGAGGTTGTGGGGTTGGACCTTGTAGTGGTTCAAGACGGAGAGAAAGAAGTGGGAGATGGGCAAGGAAACGCCGCGTACCAGCTGAGCCTTGAGGTACACCTTTTCTCCGGCTTGGGGAGAAGGTGTCACCTCGCCGGCCGGAGTCGCCCGCCAGGCAAGCCCCTCCGTCACGGGAAGGTAGCCTTCGGTGACCATCTCCTGGATGTCGCGGTCGGTGATGTCCGAGCCGCGCCAGTCACCCTTGTGCGAGTTTGGCTCTTCTTCCAGTGGCTCTAGCGCCGCCAGATTATGGTCGCCGTCGGTGGTTTCGATCACCGCCGATGCGGGGATGACCAGGCCCTCTGGGGGCACGACGACGGAGCTCGCTGGCTTCGCCGCGGCTTCGTTCGGCGCCGCCATCGATGGGGAGGAGCTGCTGCTGGCCATGGAGTGTTGGAAGGATGCGACTGACGCGGATGGAAGCTAGGGTTTTCGAGGTTTCTCGCGGAGAGCTCGAGGAGGCGTGCGGCTGGAGGAAAAAGATGATGACGCGAGAGGAATGAGGTAAAAAGTGGAAAGTGTCCCATGGTTACTATTTATCATACTCTGCGTCAAGATTCGTGCAGCTAATCGGACGGTTGTCGCGTAGACGACGTGTTCGTGAACGTGCGCGGTAATTTCGCCACGTCTCCAACCGCCGCCACCAACGGTTCATATCGCCCGCGCGGGGAAATCAGATATGATTGCGTTCTCTGCATGTGTGATTACGAGGCGTCGCTGACCTAAGCCTACGACATCATAGCTGACACGGGTAGATGAGCCGTCACATCGAAGATTCCGGCATGGACGGATTTAATCCGACTATGGAAGAGTACGATGAAAGATTCAGCATTTCTCCGGCTTACAAATCAAAGACGGAGAAAGCCTTGCAGGGTTCTTTGGGAGGACTACAAGATATTGCTTGACGATTTGTCGATATCCATCTAGACGGAGCGTTCCATGTGAAGAGGCAAGACGGCGCAAGATCTCGGAGTTCTCGGGGGCTACTGTTGGGGATATGCTATATGGGTATCCTAATAGAATGTCTCTTATCCGACTAACCCGGGTGGCCCATAGTCGGTAGCATGGCCTATGGCCTGCTAGGCGGCCCAGTTAGGTGGATCCAGAAGGGAGGCCCATGCCGGATAAAGGAAGGCTACGGTGGAGTCACCAGCGTACCCGGAGCCTTGGGGTGCAAGATACACAAGACTAGTGATAGACGGTGTAGGACTCTGTAACCTGTCCGGCTAGGACTTTTCCCTGTAACCCTAGGACCTGGCGACTATATAAGTCGGGCCTATGGGAGCCTTTAGGGCACAACTTCAGACAACCTCGCACAGTGAACATATCTCTGTAACTCGGCGTATTGCTCTTATAGTGATTTATAGCAGGAGTAGGATTTTGCCACCATTGTGGGATCTGAACCTGGGTAAGCTGTGTTACCTCGTACCCGTCAACCGTTCGCCTTAGCCCACGTCTCTAAACACGCATTGTGAGGACCCCTCCATGGCGTACTCGTCGGCAATACCACGACAAGCGGGGGAGATGTGGCGGTGAAATTAAGTGTAGGAGATGCATGTCGCAAAGACATCGATGGTGCAAGCTAGCAGGGGTGGCGCCGTCGATGCTGCATATAGCCGCCTCATACGTCGGAAATATATCTACATTTTTTTATGCTCCATGTTTGTTTTGTATCATTTGTCTTATGTTTTTTCTACACTTTGAGGTATTTTTATACACTTTCTCAAACTAACCTATTGACAAGATGCCACAGTGCCAGTTGCATGTTTTCTTCTGTTTTTGGTTCCAGAAAGGCAGAAAATCAATATTCTCGGAATTGGACGGGACAAAAGCCAAACTCATTATTTTTTCCGGAGCAACACGGAACCATGAAGAAGAGCCGGAGGGGGGCCACAGGGTGGCCGCACCCCCCTTAGGCGCGGGCAAGCCCTGGAGGCGCACATAGGGGGTGTGGGTCCCCTGGACGCCCACCGACCTTGATTCCTGCGCCTATAAGAAGCCTCCGACCCAAAAACCCTAGGGAATCCAGAAGAAATCCATGAAAACCTCTGTAGCGCCGCCGCCGAAGGGGAGATTTGGGGGACAGAAAGTCTCTGTTCCGGCATCCTGCCGGGACGAGGAAGTGCCCCCGGAGCCATCTCCATCGATATCCATCGCTTCTTCATCACCATTGCTAATTCCCATGATGAGGAGGGAGTAGTTCTTCCTCAGGGCTAAGGGCTCTACCGGTAGCTATGTGTTCATCTCTCTCTCTCTCTATGCATGATATTGTGGTCATGAGCTTTGTAATCAAGTAGATCTACCTTGCTACTTAAGTGCTTCATTAGATCTCTGCTCTCCCCATGTGTGTGAAAGTGACAGCGTGCACGCCATGGTGGCACTTAGGCTTGAGTCTACATAAATACTTTTTGTGCTTTAATAGATCTATGATTTTCCCCACGTGTGTGAAAGTGACAGCGGGCATACCGTGTGTGGCACTTTGGCTAGATTGAATATTTGCTGTGAGTTATATTTGGAGTTGGATGTCTCTATGAAATTGTGGTGTTTGTTGAAACTATCTAGCGCTCAAGGTGACAGTGTGGGGTTATCTAGATTGGGGAAGGCGGACTTTGAGGTGTGCTGTTATAGCCCTACCATGGATTAGAGTGTCCAACCGGAGAGTAGTTAAGAGTAGTATCATGAAGAGAGGATATTTATATGAGAGAGTGTTCACTAGTGAAAGTATGATCCCTAGGCCTTGTTTCTAAACATTGAAACACTGTTTGCATCTAGATCTGTTGCATGTTTGCTTGTTTCCATCTTTGTTCCGTTTGCCGGGGAGGTTTTGGGCTTTTACCTTTCCTCCGCGCCATCAGCTCTTTTCTGGCATCGTTACCCCACGTCAACAAAAAGTCAGAAGCTATTTTCTGGCACCGTTACCACTTGTATTTCACTATCTCTTCGGCGAACTAGTGCACCTATACACCTGACAAGTGTATTAGGTGTGTTGGGGACATAAGAGACTTCTTGTATCTTGATTGCAGGGTTGCTTGAGAGGGAATATCTTTGACCACTTCCTCACTGAGTTCGATAAACCTTGGGTGATCCACTTAAAGGAAACTTGCTGTTGTTCTGCAAACCTCTGCACTTGGAGGCCTAACAACTTTCTATAAGAATAGAAGTGCGTAGACATCACCGCCGCAGATGCTGGAAGTCGGCAATTCGACGGTGTTCATGTTGCAAGTGTCGATGGTGCCAACGAGGGCAGGTGGTAGAGCCTCGTCGGAGGATTTTGCTATGATGCTACAATAGCACAAAATATTTGCTACAAGTTCTTTTTTTTTTTGCTACAGTAGTATGAAGGTTTTGCTACGAGGACTCTAGCTAAGTAGGTTTTGCTATAATAATAAAAATAATTTGCTACAACCATTCAATAGTTTTGCTACAACTGCAAAAGGTTTTGCTATGATGTCTCCTACGACGAGAGTCCCGACAATGTCTCCTGCGAAGTTGATTTTCCTACAGCTGCACAATGTTTTTTGTTGAGGTCTCGCTGGTCCTTTTCATCCAACGTGTCTTTTTTGCCTAAACCTTTTTTACTATAATGCAACAAATGTGAGACTCATTTACTGCAAAAGCGGGACTGAGAGGCCTAGATAGACACGTGTCATGCAGAGACGGTGATCCGAGGGATACCGGGACTCGTAGTATTGTCCTTTATTTTTTCTCCTTTTTTTTCGGTTGTGCACTCTAGATTGTAGAGGAGTGTTGCGAGTATTTAAGTTTTGTAAAAGAGCCATTTTTAAAAGAAAAAAAGAAGTTTTCGAAACCATGGAAATTACCTGTCACGGAAAAAACAACAATGCATTTTTCAAGCTTACTGTTGTATTAGTCTATTCGATGAAGGCGATTAATTTACGTTGTACTCCACTCATGAGCCAATGTTTCCACTCACCACGCACAATATACTTTTTTCTTTTTGCGAATCCACGCACAATATACATGCCTAATCTTAACCGACTCACCTCATTTCTCATTTTAGCGAATACGTTCTTTAGTTACCAAAGTCCTATATATACCGAACGGGCACACACTTGATAATTTCATACGGAGTATTTGGGAATCTGAACCGCAGGTGCACGTACGGCCACACCGCAGGTGCGTTGTCGTGGATCAGGTGGACTCGTTGCCGAACTTGTGGTCCTTGACGAACCTACCCCAGTACCAGTGGCGCGCGAAGACGTGGCCCATGGAGTCGAGCGGCACGCCCTTGGTCTCCGGCACGAACGCCATGGCGAAGGCGGTCATGACGACGAGCCAGCACGCGTAGAAGATGAAGATGCCGTACTTGAAGCAGCAGAGCATCGCCAGGAAGCACTGCGCCTGCACGAAGTTGAGGCCCAGGTTGAGCGCCACCGCCGTGCCCTGCCCCGCCGACCGCACCTCCACCGGGTACATCTCGCCGGGGATGGTCCAGTACAGCGCGCCCCACGACCAGCTGAAGCTTGCGGAGAATCCGCACGTCAGGACCAGCACCGCCACGGCGTACCCCTTGGCCATCTTGCTCCCGTTCCCGAGGTGCGGGCCAACGATGCTCGCCATTGCCACCTGCAACCAAATGCAATGCCAAGGCACAAGCCGTCAGTGTGTCTGATGCGCCCGCTGGAATTGGAAATGTACTACGCGGGAAAATAGGAATTTGTTGTATGTATGCATGCCTGGCAAGTGAACATGAGCGCGCCGCCGATCATGAAGAGCAGCTTCCGGCCGTATCGGTCCATGGCGAAGCCCGAGGCGACGACGCCGCCGATGTTCATCAGGCCGAGGATGACGGCGCCCATCAGCGCGGCGTCGCTCCCGAACCCGACTGTCCGGAAAAGTATCGGCGAGAAGAACGCCGTCACGGTCACCCCTGTGAGGTTCAGGAACACGGGGAAGGCGACAGCCATCACCAGGTACGGCCTGTTCTCCCGCCGCAGGATCCTCCAGAAGGCGCCCTCCTCGTTCCGCCTGTCATGCTCCACGGCGGCGAGTATGTCGCTGAACTCGGCGTCGATGTCCACGCCCTTGCCGCGCACGCGCTGAAGCGCGGCGCGGGCGTGGTCGTTCTTCCCGCGCAGAACGAGGCTGCTCGGGCTGTCCGTGATGAGCGCCGCGCCAGCCACCATCACCGCGGCCGGGACCGCCGCGAGGCCCAGCGACAGGCGCCAGCCCCACACAGGGATGCGCGCCGTGCCGTAGTTGACCAGGTTGGCGACGAGGTACCCGACGCTGATGAAGAGAGGGAACGCGGAGATGAACCTGCCGCGCCACCTTGGCGGCGCCATCTCGGCGAGGTAGACGGGCGTGGCCTGGCCGGAGAAGCCAAGGCCCAGGCCGAGCAGCGTCCGCCCGACGATGAGCATGGCGAGGTTGGCGGCGGCGGCGTTGACGAGCGCGCCGGCGAGGAACATGCTGCCGCCGGCGAGCATGATGGCCTGGCGCCCGACGCGCCGGGTGACGCGGCTCGCCACCAGCGTGCCCACCATGCCGAACGCGTAGAGCGAGGAGGTGAAGGCCGTGAGCGCCTGGCTGTTGTAGACGCAGTACACGTCCTTGCTCGCGTGCGGCGCCGACGTCCCCTTTAGCAGGCCCGGGAAGAACTTCTTCAGGAAAGACTCCATCTCCGACACGCCCCCTGATCGTCGTGCATTGAACAAGATTTGGTTACAAATTAATCTCAGCTGCAAATTACAGCACTACTACTAAAGTGTCAGTTCAGTGTCAATATTTGGTTATGCTCCGTTTCACGTTCGTAAACTAGCTACGGACAAGTGCTGATCATTCTTCATATTCCTGAAGCAGCTACTTCGTAGTCAGATAAGTGGTTCTTAGTGTTCTTTTCAGCGAATCTATTCGTTACCAATAATTGATTGTCACTTTCTTTTTGCGAATTGCCACTAAATTGATTCTCTTGGACGCAAATATTATTTACCAATCATCGTATGATTGTATCAACTTCAACATATTATATATCTCATACGAAAATCCGATCTAGTGCAGCTCCTCGGATATGACACGTCCCTAATCCCGGCAGATCCCAGCCTCCTTTCGCGATACTAGCAAAGCAACACATAGCACAATCGACTAGTAGCATCGAAGGAACCTGAGCTAGGCGTATCCACTAAGTCGATCGAGTGGTCTAAAGCAACCCATCCCGACCTCCTTTTCGCTCGGAGAAACTCAGAAACGCATCGCAATCTCCCAAGTATCCGAGGGAGGGAGATGCCCGCGAGGGAATTGCTCAACTTTGGCTGACGCGTTCCCAGAAAAATCGCGAAACACGACGACTCGTTCGTCTCGCGGACACGACAAACCCAACTTCCGTCCAAAATTGGTGATGCGCTGATAACTAAATGTCACGAGACTCATGTAACGCCGAGCTGAAATTCGGGCACCTCTTTTTTTATTATAAAAGGAAGGCAAAAGTTTCACCTTATCCACTAATTTAGAAGAAGAAGAAGTTCAGTTAATTAGCGGAAAAAGGGGTGAAAACCATACTACACCACACGATCAACACAGGGCTGCACCAACAGAGCCGAAGAAGAAGACGAACCAAAAGAGAACTCCGCCAAATAGTGAGCGTGAAAGCTAACGAACAGTACCCGAGCTGGCGTGTACGCTGGGCGCGCCACGAAAGCTGGGCATGCGCCGTACGCTGGGCATGCCGGACCCTGTCTCGTGACAGGCCATCCAACTAGATCGAATTGTGCGTATGCGTCCTCCCCTCTGGTCCTTGTCGAGACAAAACCCATGACCACGGGAGAAGAACAACAGTGCTACACTTACGGACTAGTTTCTACAAAATCTGACTTACGGACAGACGTGGATGATCACCAGTGGGTTACGGTTCCTGAATTCATGGGAGGGAAAAGGTATGCACCAACCGGCATGTTACACCTCACCCCGTAAAACTACTCCGTAAGAAAATTCCCGTAAGCCTAGCATTATTGGGAGAAGAATGGGTGTCCGGACCCACCGGCAAGAGCTTCTGCCCCTGGTCTGGTGGTGGTCGTTTCAGATGGACAGGTGAACGGACCATTTGTTTGGCTTAGTTCACCTAGTACGGGCTTGGCACGAGCTCGCCGAATACAAAAAATATCTTTCTCGGCGAACCTCCCGGCCATGACGTACTGGGCACTGTTACTACTAGTACGTCGAGATCTGACGAGAGGACGGACGAGGGCTCCAGCGCTTTCAATTGGATCTAGTCGTACTGTACTACGTAAGATTTTAAAACTGTTTTTTTTTTGAGAATGATTTTAAAACTGTTTATTGATGCGCGATCGAGGAAGATGTGGGTTTGATTAAAAGATTGCAGTCCGATTTGGAGATATTTGGGGATCAGACGTCGAAGAAACTACTAGTAGTAAGCAGCAGGAAAACGAGTTCAGCACCGCCTGCGCGGGGAACGGTGGCGCACCTGAGATGCCAATGTCGTAGCCGAAGATGAGGCCGCCGGAGGCCGCCATGAGGCAGGTCACCACCACGGGGACGGTCAGGGCGCCTCCGCCGTAGTCCGGCATGCCGCGGCCGTTCAGCAGGGACCCGCCGCCAGGCATCCGGTCAGGGACACAGGCCCCGTGCCCCGCCGGGATGGAGCACGAGGCAGTCGCCGCGGCGCGAGAGCTAGAGCACGAGGTCCTCGTCGCAGCAGCACGAGGGCAAGCAGGTAACACGAGCTCTGCTGATGCGGGGGACGCTCTTTGGAGCTGTCTGGCGTCTTGCAAAATGTTTATGTCAAGGCCTTCCCGGAGAGCCTCTATATATTGCCATGCCGCCCCTAAAATATGTTGCTGATGCCATCCACATAAGAAGCTAACCGAGTCACTGTGTACTACAGTGATATACTGCCTGTTTCTTCTGCCCCCACAAAGGGCATCTGATAATTAGCTGATGGTGAATGGCTAGTATTAAATGGCACCACCATACCAAACAACAAAACGACAAACAGAGACTCAGGCTAAAGGAACAAATTAATTCCATGACAGCTCAGCTCGAAATAAATACCGAGTAATATTGCCTAAAAGTATATATTGGACATTTTTCTTCCAAAAAACACAAAATATTTACGGTTCTGAGAGTTTACTTTACAACTGTAGGAGCTTGAGACAAGTCAACACCTGCCATACAGCTCAACCCACTAAATCTAAGCTACAACTAGGACCAAGTCATTCAAGCCAATTGTGCTGGCTAAAGTCCAAGATCGTGCCTCAGATTGAACCGCCTCGAAGAGACCTCTGAAGTTGTGGCTCGCGTTGTGGTGCTTCTAGATCCACCATGTCATTGGCATAATAGACGAGAAGGTACCCTTCCGCAAACACGAGGGTAGATCGGATAGCCGCCTTCCACCACTCCAAAAAGTCTTCTTCCTCCCCTGGTGGTCCAGTCGTGGATCGGATCCAGGAAAGCACCTCATGTGAGATCTTTCTATAGAAAGTGCAACATGTGAGGAGGTGCCTCATGGTCACTGGTCACAAAGGGGGCAACGCAAGGGGTGTTAGATCCCTCACCTCGCTAAACACTCACTCGTCCAGCACCGATCTAGGCAAGCTATCCAGGTAAAGAACTTAACCCTGGGAAGGTGGGCTGGTGCGCTACCTAAGCTCCCAAGTTCTCGAGATGATGGATCCTTTAAGAGGACTTCGTAGCAAGACTTGGAGGAATATTGTGCGGTTGTCATCTACCGCCAAAGGGTAGCGTCCAACCTAGCCGATAGCTGCACATCCCACACCGTGATTCAAGGGTACACATATTGCCAAAGGGCTAGCATGGTCGGCGTGCCTTGGATGTCAGCAATACAGTGATGCTAGACAAGAGCCTCTCTCACCGTGAGACACTCTCGAGCGTTCTTTGGGATTAGCACGAACAGTTTTGGCGCTATCTCCTTGATATCTTTAACATCTAGCCATCTATCCACCCAAAAGAGGGTAGTGTCCCCATCACCTAGCACCATTTGAGTGTAGGTGTCAAATACCTCAAGCTCGTTCTTGGAGAAGTGCATATCAATTCCACGCCATGGTCATAGTGGGTCTGTACGCATCCGCCAAATCCATCGAGTCTAAAGGCTGGTAGCCATGAAATCAAGGTCTGCGATCCCCAAACTCATAGCTCAACAATTGGCATACCCTCGCCCAGTTGACATGGCAATGTTCACCATTCGCATTGGTCCTACTAGCTCAGAGGAAACCCCTTGCTTCAGGGATATCTTCTTTATCCCGAGCACTAAGAGTTGATGTAGTGGAATTGCCATTAGTATGAACTTGATCAAGGCCAAATGACCAGACTTTTCTATCATGGAAGCTTTCCATCAAGGTAGGCGGTTTGCTATGTTCTCCATGAGGGGGTGGAGTGCCGAGCTTGGCAATCTGCCGATCATCGGTTGGATCCCAAGTTATTTGTCGGGGCAGGGAGAAACTGTCGTTCCATAACTTTTGCCGCTTTCGGGGCCTCCTCATGTAAGCATGTGACCGGTGAAACCAAGTACTTGACGAACTTGGTGTGTAATCTAGCAATGTCACCAAAGAGCTAGGATTGTATGCATAGTGCGCATCTCCGCCTTATCTGGATAACAAAAGATTACTAGTCGTCCATGTAAAGCGAAACCGATGTCCCCAACTCTCGAGCTGCAATGGGTCTCAACACCTGAAGCTCCTTGGCCTTTTCCAACAACCTGTTGAGTGAGTTGATAAACAACACGAACAACATAAGTGACACGGGGTCCCCCTATCCCAGGCCACACCGATGCCATATCGGAGGGCCTGTCTTTCCATTTAGAATCACCCGAGTGATGCCGGTGGAAATTAGGATAGTCACTAGCTCGCGAAATCTGGGGCCAAGTCCCACCTTCTGAAGCACCTAAAAGAGCAAAGCGCAGGAAACCGGGTTAAATTTTCGTGCAATGTCCATCTTGAGCATGACTCTAGGTTCCTTCAACCGAATGATATGCCTTGATGCATTCAACGAGCGACCCGATGTTCACGAATTCGTGGGATTCATGGGAAAAGAAGGAATTCGTGAAGAACATGGTAAAGAACACACACGTGGAGATAAATAACGAGGCAAACCTGTTGAATCGATCCCAACAATAAACCCCAATGGAGCACCCTCTAGAACTCGAAAGACGGGCCAACACCCACTCTAATTGAAACTGATTCTTTCTTACCGACCGGTCCACTGATCTGATAGAACCCTAGCAAGGAAGAATAGAAACCAATAGAACATAGAGGAAGATTGGCATACTAGAACCTTGGTAGTGAAGATTGGTGCATGCATACTAGAATCCACATGGGGAAAGAGTAGCTATGCAAAGATCATGAATTATCGCCATAGGAAGGAGGAAATGAGCATAGCTTTCTCTATTCATCATCAACTCTAAATCTTACGTATGAGCCACAAGGGCCTATTTATAGTACCATGTGTGAAATGGTATGTGGGACAAATATTTCATGGCATGAAACCCAAAGTTTTGCGCAAACATGATGAAATCGATGGTTAAGGCAGTGCCGCTGTACCTGGCGCCAGATTGGGTTGTGCTTTTCGGCAGTCCAGTCGCCGCGCTGGGCCTGGTGCTGGTTAGATTCCGGTGGCGCCTGTTTGGTTCCGGTTTTGCCGAACAGGTGTACGGAAGACCGTTTCGGTGGGGCGCTAGTTGGGGCTGGTTTCACCGGGGATGGCGTTGGTTCGTGTCGCCCATTTCGGTGATGGGTCCGATGTGCCATTTATGGGGCTGGTTTTCCCAGCTACTTCTATCTCCTCTTTCACGCTTCTTGCTTGGGCGTCTTGGATCCTTGATCATACTAAAGGGAATATGCCCTGGAGACAAATGATAATTGGCATATTTCATAAAGTTTATGATTAAGTTTTATATCATGCTATAACTATATTGATTAGGAAATGTCATCACACATGTGATATACAAACAACCAGTAGTTTCCCAGTAAAACTCTAGTCACTAGTTCATTGGTCAACGGATGATCAAAGGTTTCCTGATCATGTTGGTGCCTCGGTCCCAATTGATAATGGAGTCATTTCAATAGAGAATGAGATGGCGAACATACCTTATCTATAGCATCGTATCGCGATCATGTCACAGAGTTTAGGTTACGATGATTAGGAAACATAGTGACTCTTTCTTTAGACCGTGAGACCATATCTAATCACTGTCTCTCGAGGTTACTTTGATGCCACTTAACGTCACTCAGTGGAATGGTGGTTATAAGGGTGTCACTGGGTATCTAGAGGAACATGTTGAGGCGTGTGCGTCAAGAGCGGGATTTATCCATTGATACGTCCAATTTGCATCACCATTCTATATCATAATTTGCCACTATTCATTGATATATGTCTTATTATGAGGTATCACTTATGTCTTTTCCTCTATTTTTGCATGTTGGATGATTCTTGGAGGATGAACTGCCGGAGTCAGGCTTCTGATGGAAAAAGAGGTGTTTTGATGCAATTTCATGAAGATCAGAAAAATACCAAAAAAATATTGGAAAAGATGGAGGACGCCAGAAGGGGAGGCGTAGCCGGGCCACAGGGAGCTCACAACCCCCTAGCCGCGGGCCCACCTTGCCCCGCGCCTAGGGAAGGTGTGGCCCACCTGGACGGCTCCCGACTCTGCCCTCTCGCCTATATCTTCCTCAAGGAACCCTAACACCAAAGGAGCGACCACATTTCCGCCGCCTCTGCGGGGCGGAAAACATCGAGAGAGAAAGAGCTCTCCAGCAGACAGATTTCTGCCGAGGAAATCCCTTCCCAGAGAGGGGAGATCGTCGCCATCAACACCGTCATCAAGCTAGGCTTCATCGGGATCATCATCATCATCCACACCATCATCTCCACCAGCACCATCATCACCACTCCGTCCCGCTGTAACAATCATGTTGGATCTTGCATTAGTTCTTAGGGGAAAATTTCCTGGTGTTAATTACTATTGTAGTTGATGCTTGTGAGTGGAACCATTGGATTATTGTTTATGTTTAGATTGTTATCCATCACCATATCATCTTTGATCTTGATACATATGATGTCTTTTGAGTAGTTCGTCTAGTTCTTGAGGACATGGGAGAAGTCATGTTGTTAGTAGTGGATTTGTGTTGAGTTATTATTCAATGGTTTAGTATTTAAGTTGTGGTTCTATTCTTATAGTGGTGTCATGTGAACGTCGACTACATGATACTTCACCATTTATGGGCCTAGGGGAATGCATTGTGTATTTGCTACTAATTGTGGGGTTGCCGGAGTGACAGAAACATGAACCCCCGTTAGGACACCATTGCACAAGGGAGCGTAGGATCTCAGAGTTTAATGTTGTGGTTAGGTTTATATCTTAATTACTTTCCTATAGTTGAGGATGCTTGCAGGGGGTTTAATCACAAGTATGTATTAGTCCAAGTAAGGTCGGTACATTAGCATAGGTTCACCCACACATCACTTACAACACCGAAGAAGAGTACTCAGCTATTTGAAGCGAAAGCACTTGACAAAATTCCCATGTGTCCTCGAGAACGTTTGGTCCTTATAAGTATTTCCACCGGCTTGTCCTTTGCTAAGAAAGGATTGGGCCACTTGTTGCAGTTGTTCGTTGTCTTTATTACTTGCACTTTGTTTTGTTGCTTTATCAGAAAACCCCTAAAAATCCATTTGATAAGTATTTACAGAGATTTCCTGCTCCATACCACTAGTCAACACCTTCTGCTCCTCGTTGGGATCGACACTCCTATTTATCGAAAGTACTACGATACACCCCCTATACTTGTGGGTTATCAAGACTATTTTCTGGCGCCGTTGCCGGGGAGTGAAGCGCTATTGAAGAGTGGAACTGGTAAAGGAAACTTCTACTGTGAGTATTTCTTTTTGTTTCTGTTTGTTACTTTGTTTCCAATATGGATAACCCACTTGGTTTTATGTCTGGGGAAACTACTACCACTGTTAGGGTAGTAGATGAACCACCACCTGTTGAGATAAATCCTTTTAATATACCTACAAGTATTATTGATCGTGTTATGGATAATTATTTTTTTGGGGATGGAACTGTCCATCCTGGTGATCACTTGTTTTTTATCCATAAATTATGCGGGTTGTTTAAGTGTGCAGGTATCACAACTAAACAAGTGAAGAATAAGTTACTCTCTATATATTTGAAGGGAGAGCTGAAGAATGGTATAAGCTGCTGAAGAATGGACAATTCATGGAATGGGAGGAATTGGCATCTCTCTTTTATTATAAATTCTATCCTCCCAGTGAAATTCATAAGGATAGAAATCTGATATATAACTTTTGGCCTCGTGATGGAGAGAGTACAACTCAAGCTTGGGGGAGACTGAAGTTACTAATGCTTAAATGTCCTATTCATGAACTCCCTAACAATATTATTATCAATAAATTTTATGCTAGGCTTTCTCTTCATGATAAAGAATTACTAGATGCTTCTTATGCTGGATCATTCACACGTATGAAGGAAGAAGCTAAATTGGATTTACTAGACCGTATTCAAGAGAACACTGAAGCTTGGGAGAATGAAAAAGGAAGAAAGTAAGGTATAAACTATGATTATGAATGCATTAAATCTTTTATGGGAACTGATGACTTCTGTGATATTAGCAATGAGTTTGGTCTTGATTCCCAAAGTATTGCCAACTGTTTTAAGTAATTTGCCTCTTACATAGAAATTCCCAAAAAGAAGTGGAACAAGTACCATGATCCTTATAAAGATGTTGTTAGCCATGTTCCAGTTAGAAGCACTGAAGTTTGTACTACTAATCATATTGTGCATGAACCTTATGTTGAGAAAATACCTTTCCCAGCTAAGGTAAAGGAGTATTCTATGATGATTAGTGTAGATAATAAAGGTACTAATAAAACTGTGGAGCCTGATGAGCAATTGAATATTGAACATGTGGTAGCTATTGTGAAAGATCTTGACGCTAGAAATATAGAGTTTGAGCATATTGTCTTCTGTGAAGATGCTTCTAATATTGTCTCCCATCCTAGTAAGGCTAGAAAAGCTAGTGTTCCTGTGCTTTCTGTTAAAATTGGTGATCATTGCTATTATGATTTATGTGATATTGGTGCTAGTTCTAGTGCTATTCCTTATGAGCTTTCCAGGGAAATTATGCATGAAATTGGTCCTTGTGAGCTTGAGGAAATTGATGTGGTTATTCACCTTGAAAATAAGGAAACCATTTGCCCTATTGGTATTGTAAGAGGTGTGGAGGTTCTTTGTGGTAAGGTTAAGTATCCTGCTGATTTTCTAGTGCTTAATTCAGCAGCTAGCAAAACTTGCCCTATCATTTTTGGTAGACCTTTCTTGAACACTTGTGGAGCTATTATAGATTATAAGAAGGAGAAAGTTTTAACTAAATTTGATGGAGATTCTTATGAGTTTAACTTTTCCAAATTTGCAAAATCTCCTTGTGAAAACAGCTTGCCTAATAAAGATTTCAGGATGGAACAACTTGCTTCTATTGACCCAGTTTATGATCTTGGGCCTCTTTTTGATGACTGTAAGTATGCTCACTCTGATGATAGAGTTGTTTCCTTTGATGGTTATATTGTCAAATTTATTCAAGGTACTACTGAAAGTTATTATGAGAGAGGGAAACATGGTTTTATGCATCTTAATATTGTTAAGTTTCCCCGTTTTATGTTGAAAGCTTTGAAGTTGCATTTGTCTTGTCTTCCTATGCTAGTGGATTTTTGTTTCAAAAATTCGTTTTCTCATGATATCCCCATGCATAGGAAGAGGGTTAGACTCAAATGTGTTGGTTATGTGCTTCTTGATTCTCTCTTTCACTTCAAATATTTATCTCCTTTGTGAGCATCTTTGAAAGGTCCAAGCCTAACTTAAAGGCATTAAAGAAAAGTACTTGTTGGGAGATAACCCAAGAGTTTGGTCGAGTCTTGGAAGTTATTACCTCAGTAATAACATCTCCTTATACTTTTTTTTTGTTTTTTTGTGTTAAGTTCAACTACTTTTGAGTAGTAGAGGAGTTGTGAAAAGTGGCTGTCTTGGGACAGATTTTTGTGCTGCACTGTAAAAAATCATGAGGGAGCTCAGTACGTCGGATGGAGCTGTATTTTTCTGTGCTTGTTCTCCAAGTTGTTACCCAAAGTTTTGCACTTTTTGATTTGAGCAACAGAAGGTTTTCTAAAAAATCAATCTTTACCTGCTGGTCTGTTTTGACAGATTTCTGTTATCATTTGCATTTGCCTCTTACAGAAGCCTATGTTTTGGTGGATTTCAGTTGAAGTGTGTACCTAAAGGTTTATTGTTTTTGCTTACACTAATGTTACCATTGAATTTTGTGTATTGCCTTGAGAGAAAAGGAATTTCCAGGAGAAGGGGAAAAGGAGTTTGTAGAGTTCGTCTTTGAATAGGTAAAAGTGGTGAAAACAGAAGGTTCGTGAAATCCTAATATTTTTATATTTTTGGTGTTTTTATTACATAAGGAAAGTTACGAGATGGAAAAGAGGAGCCGGAGTCCGGGGTGGCCAAACCCACCTGTGGCATCCCGCAAAACCACTACTAGAAAATCGCGTTGAATTTGTGCATTGCATCGTCATCATCATATGTT
Source organism: Avena sativa (assembly GCA_916181665.1). Classification (NCBI taxonomy): domain Eukaryota; kingdom Viridiplantae; phylum Streptophyta; class Magnoliopsida; order Poales; family Poaceae; genus Avena; species Avena sativa. The sequence continues at coordinate 327,045,265 of OV702280.1, forward strand.
GTTTGCATAAAACTATTTTCGCAAAGCCCGTTTTGTTTTCCAAACGCCCCATCTTAATTCAAATGCAAAGCCCGGTTCTCCGGATTAATTATTTTGGCCGCTATCGGTTTGCACACGGCCCGTTTAAATCAAATAAATGTTTTAATTATTTTAGCAGGGGCAGTCGAACGGGCCGTTTCGACCCGAACGACCACCCCCAGGATTTTCAAATCGGCCAACCTAAATCCTACAGCTACCAATCTACCTACCCAGCCCCCTCTCCACCTCACCCCACCCAATAGGCTGCTGCCACCTCACTTTTCCTCTCTCCCTCACCCTATCCTACACAGCCACCTCACCCCTCCTTCTCTCTTCACAACCAAACCACCCCCCCCACACAACACACGTACACAGCACACACATACCACACGCTCACGCCTGACCCCCTCCCCCTGCCGACAACCGCCTCGAGATCCGTCCCTGGCCCCATCCCTGGACCCCGTCGTCCCCATCCACCCCTCCTCTCCTCGCGCGCCTTCTTCCCCACCCCGCACAGCCCCGCGCGCCCACCTCCCCACCGGTGGCTGCCTCACCGCTCTCGCCTCGCTCCGCCGCCCCGCCGCCCTGGCCCGCGCGGCCCCCCCTCTGACCAACCTCGCCGCCGCTTCCCTCCGGCCGCGCGTCCTCCGGCGCCGCCCCGGCTCCTCCTTCCCCGGCCGCGCGCGTCCCCTCGCGCGCCTGACCGCCTCCGTCGCCTCCGGCCCGCGCCGCCCTGCTCCGCCAAACCGCCTCGCCTCCACGCCCTCCTCCTCGCCGGTGCCCGCCCCGAGCTCCTCCGCCCGCGCCGCCGCGCCCTTCCTCTGCAACCTCTCTTCGCCGCCCGCGCGCCCCTCCGCGCTTGCCAGGTCCGGCCGCGCCTCCGCGTCGCAAGCTCGCCGCGCCGCCAGGTCCCGTCTCCGGCGCCGACCATCGCCCCCAGCCCGAGCCGCCGCCGGCAAGCCCGTCTCTGGCCGCGTCTCCTGCTGCCTCGGTGCCCGCCTGGTCCTCCGCCGTCGACCGACGTCCGCTGCTCCAGGATCGCGCGGTTCCATGCCTCCACCCTCCCTGGCACATCATCCCCGGCCTCCCTTGCGTCGGCTGTGCTCGTCCTCTGCCTCGAGCACGTCGGTTTTCCTTGTGGTTTTCATCTGGAAGTGATGTGTGTGTTGGTGCTGTAGTGCTCCTGCTGTTTCAGTCTCTTGTTGTGCTTGGTGGTGCCCGTGAGTTGTTGGAGGCCACCCGGATGACCCCGACGAGAATCGCCCATGCCGAGATCTTCCGTAGATGATTCGGCAAAGGTCCGAGGCGACAAGATCATCCCGTTGACAAGGCCACCGACGGCGAACCCTGAGGCCCTCGACGCGACGATGCCTGCTTCCAAGATCTCCGGCATGGATCGCAAAGTTCCCCGAAGCCCGATCCCGATGTACCGGAGACCGGACCCTCGACACGCCAAGATCGTCGCTCGGACGCCAAGACCGTCACATGGAACGATAAGGGCTTCATCTCGGATACGACAAGTACTTCATCCTGAATGCCAAGACCGACACCGTGGGGCCCGACAAGACCTTCGCGACGACAAGAACGGCACCGTCCAGGGCGAGACCGCTGCGCCCGACGCCACGCCAAGTTCATCTACCCGAACGCCAAGAACTACTTCCGACCGCCGAGACCGACCCGTCGAACCCTGGACCCTGAGGCCGAACCCCGAACCCCGGAACCCCAAGTTCGTCGAGACCCCCTAATGTGTGCCCCTTTCTCGAGCCCTATTTTATAAATGTAATAACAATCTGATGCATATTGAATTGTCATTTTGCATGCATATTTGTGTGGTTTGGGGGCCTTATGCCGATTCACCATATAATTAAATATGGGGCCCATATGCGGGCAAATCTAGTCTCATATTGGCCTCATTTAAATTGATGTAGCGAACCGGTACCATATTTTGGCCATGTTAATACAACATTTAAATTGTGGGGTAGATAAACAACATGAACCACCTAAGTAATTGTCGGGACCCCGGTTCCGCTTAATGTGACCTAATTGCACCGCACCTTTGCCATGTCATACATCATTCATGCATCATGCCGATCTTTTGCCGTAGTATTAAATATTGCATCCGGTGTTCCTTCTAGTGTTTTGCTTCTTCGCGGATAAGGCCGTTGAGTTGATGTGAGCTCCGCCCCGATCTTCGGATTGAACCTTCGACCATGTTTTCAGGCGAGCATCTCCCCCTTTCTACCTATCTTACTTTTATAGTATTTATTCCCTCCTGTTGATCTATTGCTATCTGTGTTGCGATGCTTTAGTTTCCGTACCTGTGATATACCGTGCAGCCCTATATTTGCCTTGGACACATCCTACTGCCCGTTGTTTGGTAGATAGTCGGTTTTGCGCGTCGTAGTCGCTTGCTCAAGTGCTGTTGCGTGTCGTCAAGTGCCACAGTTGTTGATGTATTGCCGCATGTTGATGTTGGATATGATCATGGTTTTACTTATCGTTCACTTTAATTCCTGTTTAACAACTAAAAGTGAAGTAAGCAGAGGCATCGGTGGGTGATAGCAAATATTTGGTTTCCGAACGCCCACTTGTGTCCCGTAGGACCCCGAGTACTTGATACCTGTTCCTTGATTTATCGCGCTATCCACATCCGGGAGGTATATGGGACCCCCCTGAGCCAGAGCTTGATTCATTCTTATTTCTTGGGGCCACAAACTAGTTTGAGGTTTTATTTACGATCCTGTACTTATGCCATGCTTTACTGCTTTATTTACGATTGTGCGATGGATAGCACACTGTACTGTTTAGGTAAGCGGAATGTTTTCGCGGTATCGACAAGCCCCGTTTGGGGTTCCCAGTCGTTTACAGCCATTGTCGCAGACCTTGAGTCCGTCTCGGAGCTAGCTTACTTCGTTGCGGGTCTACTCAATGGGGTGGCCCCCTGAAATATTTCTGAATCCTGTGATTGCTTTGTCGTGAAGGCCTCGTTGGGTTTTGTTTTGGTTTTTCCGAGGTTGATCGAGTGTGTGTTGCTATTGGTGCACCCCAGCCGGGTAAAACTTTCTGAAAGCCGTGTCCGCGGTTATGGACGACTTGGAGCACAGTATCTCGACCATAGACAAGCATAACTAAAGTTTATTGTTATAAATTTGACTTTATAATGACTAGTAATCAGCTCCACTATAATGGAATGGCTAAATAATACTGCCCACAACTGCTTGTTTGGTTGTCGCTTGCGACCATTGTACCTGACTAGTAAATATTGCAACTACAACGGAATGGCTAAATAAAAGTACCAACAACTGCTGGGTTTTGGGTTATCTCATGCTAATTGTATCTGAGTAGTAAGTGTCGCAACTACAACGGAATGATTAAATAAAAGTGCCCACTGCTTATTTTATCAGGACGACTATCTTTACCTGACTAGTAAATTGCCGCCACTATAACTGAATAAGTAAAATTGCCAACTGTGTGAGTTCCTCGGTTGACTTCCTCGTTTGGTCTCGAGGGGGAAACGCCAGGATGGGTTTGTTTGATGGTAGTATCAGGTTGGATCCGAATAGGTCTTTCTTACCCCTCTCTGATAGCCGCCCGTTGTATCGAGTCTCTATAGGTTGTTTAGTGCATGCTGCCGCTGCCGCTTCAGTCCACCATACCTGTGTAGGCGAGGACCGCCGAATTCTAGTCTCGCCGTGTACTGGCCTCAGTACTGACGCTCCTCTTTTTCCTTTGCCCTTTGTCGGCACCCCTTTTGTTTAAGCAGGTTTTGAGATCGACGTCGTTAGCAGGGTTACCCTTCCGGCTTGGCCTGGGCAGGGTTATGGACGCCATTGGTTATTCTTCAGGGCTCTTAGCCCCATTTGCATCTTGTCCGTAGTCGGACGCCGTATCATTTTCAAGGTGATTTGGATCTTTGTACCGTATATCTGTATTCTTGACTCTTTGAGTCGCTGTTGTATATATCTGTTCTGTGGGTCCCATCGAGGACTGTTGTGTAATGTTATTACTTCGTTTTCCACCCGCACGAAAGTGCCTGGTGGGCACCTTTGAATCGTTTCTATGCGGGTTTGGCGGGAATCGCTAGAACTTGCATAGGTCCGATTCTGAGGGTGTTACAGAGTGGTATCAGAGCTCAGCAGTTGCGATACCCCACAAGTCCAGCCTGTAGGATAACCTAGCTAACGGCCGAAGTAGAGTGTCAAAACTATTTTTGAAAAATCGGTTGGATAGTTCTGATTAGGTCTGATTTTACTCCTTACCCCTTTGATGTTCCTCTCTTACCTCTACGTGTTTTGAATCCGCTCTCTTCTCTCTCTTCGAGTCCAGGATTTCTCGTGGTTGGGTTTCCGTAGTACCTTCAGGGTTTCGCTTCCTTCTCTGATAACGGTGTTCTACCATCCGGTGTTCAAGCTGCCTGAGGAATCCGTCTACGGCGGTACCATTCTTTGTTCCTTGTTTGTGCCTTCCGGTGTTTTCCGAAGCGACGAAAGCATCTACGCCAGATCCGATGCAGAGTTCGCATCACTCCTTTGATTCCGAACCTCGTTTGTCGAGATCTTTAGTCTGATTCCGAGAATGGTTGTACTCTTTTCTACTGATTGTGCAGGGTAATAGTTTGGGTGCGTGATGGATTGGCCCCCATGCCGACTACCCTTTCTATTCGCTCTCGTACATTGAAGTGGGATAGGCCGCATCTTTTCTCACCTTCTATCGAAGTTAGAGGTGGCTTTATTTGTTGATACCTCTACCTTCGACCTTTTGTTCCGGAGTGTTCTCTCGACGATCACGGACAACGACCTCTTGTTAGTGGTGTCGCGAGGATCTACACGAAGCGAGAAGATGTAGATCGCCGACCTTCTTTCCGGTACGATGAGGCGGATCTCGAGGGCGAGATCCATTGTTAGTGGTGTCGAATTGTGGCATCCCGCAAAACCACTACTAGAAAATCGCGTTGAATTTGTGCATTGCATCGTCATCATCATATGTTGTTTGCATAAAACTATTTTCGCAAAGCCCGTTTTGTTTTCCAAACGCCCCATCTTAATTCAAATGCAAAGCCTGGTTCTCCGGATTAATTATTTTGGCCGCTATCGGTTTGCACACGGCCCGTTTAAATCAAATAAATGTTTTAATTATTTTAGCAGGGGCAGTCGAACGGGCCGTTTCGACCCGAACGACCACCCCCAGGATTTTCAAATCGGCCAACCTAAATCCTACAGCTACCAATCTACCTACCCAGCCCCCTCTCCACCTCACCCCACCCAATAGGCTGCTGCCACCTCACTTTTCCTCTCTCCCTCACCCTATCCTACACAGCCACCTCACCCCTCCTTCTCTCTTCACAACCAAACCACCCCCCCACACAACACACGTACACAGCACACACACACCACACGCTCACGCCTGACCCCCTCCCCCTGCCGACAACCGCCTCGGGATCCGTCCCTGGCCCCATCCCTGGACCCCGTCGTCCCCATCCACCCCTCCTCTCCTCGCGCGCCTTCTTCCCCACCCCGCACAGCCCCGCGCGCCCACCTCCCCACCGGTGGCTGCCTCGCCGCTCTCGCCTCGCTCCGCTGCCCCGCCGCCCTGGCCCGCGCGGCTCCCCCTCTGACCAACCTCGCCGCCGCTTCCCTCCGGCCGCGCGTCCTCCGGCGCCGCCCCGGCTCCTCCTTCCCCGGCCGCGCGCGTCCCCTCGCGCGCCTGACCGCCTCCGTCGCCTCCGGCCCGCGCCGCCCTGCTCCGCCAAACCGCCTCGCCTCCACGCCCTCCTCCTCGCCGGTGCCCGCCCCGAGCTCCTCCGCCCGCGCCGCCGCGCCCTTCCTCTGCAACCTCTCTTCGCCGCCCGCGCGCCCCTCCGCGCTTGCCAGGTCCGGCCGCGCCTCCGCGTCGCAAGCTCGCCGCGCCGCCAGGTCCCGTCTCCGGCGCCGACCATCGCCCCCAGCCCGAGCCGCCGCCGGCAAGCCCGTCTCTGGCCGCGTCTCCTGCTGCCTCGGTGCCCGCCTGGTCCTCCGCCGTCGACCGACGTCCGCTGCTCCAGGATCGCGCGGTTCCATGCCTCCACCCTCCCTGGCACATCATCCCCGGCCTCCCTTGCGTCGGCTGTGCTCGTCCTCTGCCTCGAGCACGTCGGTTTTCCTTGTGGTTTTCATCTGGAAGTGATGTGTGTGTTGGTGCTGTAGTGCTCCTGCTGTTTCAGTCTCTTGTTGTGCTTGGTGGTGCCCGTGAGTTGTTGGAGGCCACCCGGATGACCCCGACGAGAATCGCCCATGCCGAGATCTTCCGTAGATGATTCGGCAAAGGTCCGAGGCGACAAGATCATCCCGTTGACAAGGCCACCGACGGCGAACCCTGAGGCCCTCGACGCGACGATGCCTGCTTCCAAGATCTCCGGCATGGATCGCAAAGTTCCCCGAAGCCCGATCCCGATGTACCGGAGACCGGACCCTCGACACGCCAAGATCGTCGCTCGGACGCCAAGACCGTCACATGGAACGATAAGGGCTTCATCTCGGATACGACAAGTACTTCATCCTGAATGCCAAGACCGACACCGTGGGGCCCGACAAGACCTTCGCGACGACAAGAACGGCACCGTCCAGGGCGAGACCGCTGCGCCCGACGCCACGCCAAGTTCATCTACCCGAACGCCAAGAACTACTTCCGACCGCCGAGACCGACCCGTCGAACCCTGGACCCTGAGGCCGAACCCCGAACCCCGGAACCCCAAGTTCGTCGAGACCCCCTAATGTGTGCCCCTTTCTCGAGCCCTATTTTATAAATGTAATAACAATCTGATGCATATTGAATTGTCATTTTGCATGCATATTTGTGTGGTTTGGGGGCCTTATGCCGATTCACCATATAATTAAATATGGGGCCCATATGCGGGCAAATCTAGTCTCATATTGGCCTCATTTAAATTGATGTAGCGAACCGGTACCATATTTTGGCCATGTTAATACAACATTTAAATTGTGGGGTAGATAAACAACATGAACCACCTAAGTAATTGTCGGGACCCCGGTTCCGCTTAATGTGACCTAATTGCACCGCACCTTTGCCATGTCATACATCATTCATGCATCATGCCGATCTTTTGCCGTAGTATTAAATATTGCATCCGGTGTTCCTTCTAGTGTTTTGCTTCTTCGCGGATAAGGCCGTTGAGTTGATGTGAGCTCCGCCCCGATCTTCGGATTGAACCTTCGACCATGTTTTCAGGCGAGCATCTCCCCCTTTCTACCTATCTTACTTTTATAGTATTTATTCCCTCCTGTTGATCTATTGCTATCTGTGTTGCGATGCTTTAGTTTCCGTACCTGTGATATACCGTGCAACCCTATATTTGCCTTGGACACATCCTACTGCCCGTTGTTTGGTAGATAGTCGGTTTTGCGCGTCGTAGTCGCTTGCTCAAGTGCTGTTGCGTGTCGTCAAGTGCCACAGTTGTTGATGTATTGCCGCATGTTGATGTTGGATATGATCATGGTTTTACTTATCGTTCACTTTAATTCCTGTTTAACAACTAAAAGTGAAGTAAGCAGAGGCATCGGTGGGTGATAGCAAATATTTGGTTTCCGAACGCCCACTTGTGTCCCGTAGGACCCCGAGTACTTGATACATGTTCCTTGATTTATCGCGCTATCCACATCCGGGAGGTATATGGGACCCCCCTGAGCCAGAGCTTGATTCATTCTTATTTCTTGGGGCCACAAACTAGTTTGAGGTTTTATTTACGATCCTGTACTTATGCCATGCTTTACTGCTTTATTTACGATTGTGCGATGGATAGCACACTGTACTGTTTAGGTAAGCGGAATGTTTTCGCGGTATCGACAAGCCCCGTTTGGGGTTCCCAGTCGTTTACAGCCATTGTCGCAGACCTTGAGTCCGTCTCGGAGCTAGCTTACTTCGTTGCGGGTCTACTCAATGGGGTGGCCCCCTGAAATATTTCTGAATCCTGTGATTGCTTTGTCGTGAAGGCCTCGTTGGGTTTTGTTTTGGTTTTTCCGAGGTTGATCGAGTGTGTGTTGCTATTGGTGCACCCCAGCCGGGTAAAACTTTCTGAAAGCCGTGTCCGCGGTTATGGACGACTTGGAGCACAGTATCTCGACCATAGACAAGCATAACTAAAGTTTATTGTTATAAATTTGACTTTATAATGACTAGTAATCAGCTCCACTATAATGGAATGGCTAAATAATACTGCCCACAACTGCTTGTTTGGTTGTCGCTTGCGACCATTGTACCTGACTAGTAAATATTGCAACTACAACGGAATGGCTAAATAAAAGTACCAACAACTGCTGGGTTTTGGGTTATCTCATGCTAATTGTATCTGAGTAGTAAGTGTCGCAACTACAACGGAATGATTAAATAAAAGTGCCCACTGCTTATTTTATCAGGACGACTATCTTTACCTGACTAGTAAATTGCCGCCACTATAACTGAATAAGTAAAATTGCCAACTGTGTGAGTTCCTCGGTTGACTTCCTCGTTTGGTCTCGAGGGGGAAACGCCAGGATGGGTTTGTTTGATGGTAGTATCAGGTTGGATCCGAATAGGTCTTTCTTACCCCTCTCTGATAGCCGCCCGTTGTATCGAGTCTCTATAGGTTGTTTAGTGCATGCTGCCGCTGCCGCTTCAGTCCACCATACCTGTGTAGGCGAGGACCGCCGAATTCTAGTCTCGCCGTGTACTGGCCTCAGTACTGACGCTCCTCTTTTTCCTTTGCCCTTTGTCGGCACCCCTTTTGTTTAAGCAGGTTTTGAGATCGACGTCGTTAGCAGGGTTACCCTTCCGGCTTGGCCTGGGCAGGGTTATGGACGCCATTGGTTATTCTTCAGGGCTCTTAGCCCCATTTGCATCTTGTCCGTAGTCGGACGCCGTATCATTTTCAAGGTGATTTGGATCTTTGTACCGTATATCTGTATTCTTGACTCTTTGAGTCGCTGTTGTATATATCTGTTCTGTGGGTCCCATCGAGGACTGTTGTGTAATGTTATTACTTCGTTTTCCACCCGCACGAAAGTGCCTGGTGGGCACCTTTGAATCGTTTCTATGCGGGTTTGGCGGGAATCGCTAGAACTTGCATAGGTCCGATTCTGAGGGTGTTACACCACCCCAGGCGCGGGCCCCAGCTGCCTCGTGCCTGGAGGGGGTGTGACCCCCCGAGCTCCGACTCTGCCTCGCTTTCGTATCAGCACCTTCCTTATGCTTTGAAACTTCGTAATATATAACCCGATCCCCCGAGGTTCGTGCATCGTGTTCTCGTCGTGTTTTCATTTCGATCTGTTTCTATCAGGAAATCTTCTCAAGTTTAGAGCACCATGGTATTCGCCAACGACAAAGGCAAGAAGCCCGAGGAAGATGATCCTCACAATCCCAAGGAGGAGGAGATTCTGGTAGGTGAAGAAGAAGACATGGAGGAGGACAAGAATCCGGACACCCGCGCTACCGTCGCAAGCATTGGAGTTGTGGCAAATCCTATCAAGCTTAAGAGGAAAGCATGTATGTCTATAGGAGGTAAACCTCCACGTCTTATCTACAATCCACGGTCATCTCCTCCATGTACCAAGAGACCCTTCCATACTCTTATACATGAGCATCAATATTAACATGTGCCCAAAGGGAACTTTCCCTCGACGTGGGATATGCCTCGTTATAACCATGCAGGGGAGGAACACACTAAGAAGGAAGAGTGGGGAAATAATAGTAAGGACTAGGGCTCTCGGTCTGATATGATCATGAACTGCATTGAGCAAAATTCGGAGTTGATTCGTACTCTGACCTTTGAGATTGAAGATTTGAGGAAACTGATTGAGGAGCTTATCAAAAGAACACCACCACCACCAAAGGAGTAATTCGTCATCAGGTTTGGCATCCCCTTGGCTTGTTCCAAGCTTGTGGGGAGTGCCGCGGTATCACAATCATTATCTTTTATCTTTTACCTTTTTAGTGGATTCATATCTTTGGGAGAGGTGTTAACTTATAGGTTGGTTTGAATGTGGAAGTATCTCTCCTTTAGTTTATTATCTATGTATCCCTTGGTGTGAGTGCCTTTATGGAATATTAATGAGAAGTTTCATCTTTTACTTTTTGCACTTCTTATTTTAGTTTGCAAACTCTATTATATGATGAATCTTGTTGATCAGTATTGGCATCACTTTGGGAGCATCAAGTAAATCTAAATTGGTTTTGGCAAACCAAGTTCTAGTTAGTAGCAACACTTTTTGAGGTTTGAAAGAAAAAGATAAAAAGCTTACATGTATTTTGTATCATTTATTTTCTTTTTTGTTGGCTCATAAGCTTAGTAATCTTTATTTAAGATCTTTTGTGTCTTCAAGGAAGATTGCATGTTTGGCTTTATCACTTATAGGTGTGATTGTTTCTTTCAACTCTTTTGCTTGCTACCCAACTTTGCTAGCCAAAAACCTGTTTTGAGAAGGCATACTTCTCATGTTTCCAATCCCTTTGAACCAAAACCTTTGCCATTTGCGTCCACCATATCTACCTATTAGCAATTGCTATTCCAAGCAAATTCTCAAGATTCATCTATCTTTCAAATTAAAAACTCTTTTGTTATGTGAAAACTAGTTAGTAAAGCTCTCACGAACTTGATGGCACACCTTATTTTCTTGCCCCTAATAGACTTGAACCATTGTGTCATCGAAGTTGTATATGCTTGCATCTATACGTTGGAATTAGCAGAACCATGTTGTCACGGGGAACGCTTTCAACATTGCACCTGTACGTTGTATACAGTTGATATCATGCTCTTTTGGTTACGGATGTCGACAGTGTGATATAAAGAGGGAACTTGTAAGTCCATGGGGTGATGTATGTGTGTTAGAGAAATGCCTAGCCTAAGCCATGCTTAATCATGGTGGAAAGTTGCAGCATCACCATAATGAGCACTCTATGAAGCATCCTAAATAAAAAGCTATGCACATAGTAAATAAAAAGATCGCTGAGATGCTCATTGTCTGCTTGCCTTGTCATTTTGGTTATGGGATAGATCTTGTACCATGTGCAAGGGGTACCCCGTTGGCGGTTCTTTATGATACACATGTACTTACAATGACAAGAACTTATCGGTGACTAGAGTAGCATGAGGAGCGGCCCTCGTACTCAAGGGACATGAGATTGCCAACTTATATTCCATCAAGCATATACTCCATCCTTGATCACTTTAACCTTAATCATCTCAAGATGCCTATGATAGGGGCAATGAGGGCTCAAATCTAGTAAGTACCATAATCTTTTGGAAGCTCTTTATGACTTGAAATCCCTGCCGCCCTCTATGAAGGGACCTTTCTTCTATTACTAAGTTGAGTCAGTAAACCTACTTCCTCTCTATCTCCAGCAAGCATTTGAGTTGTTGTATTGCAAGCATTCATATGGTGATTTATTCAATCATGTTCTCTATCTTCCTTGTTTGCACAAGACTCTTATTTATTGAGTATTACTTTGAAATACTTTATTGCGAAAAACCTTTTTGAGCTAAGAGTACTCCTATTATAAAACTTCTACAAAAAGCTTTTTGTGAAACTATTTACCAGTTGTTCTCTGACCAAGAACAAAAGTTTGCCAATTCCAATTATGATTTATCTTTATGCATCTCTATTGTGACTCATGTACTTGTTGCAAGCTAAGTTATATAATGGCAAGTTGCTTTCTTGTATGAGTTGTGTAATGGTAAGTGTGATGCTTCTTGTCTGTATTCTTTTATCGACACTTCACTCCATAAACCTGTGGACATGTTTACTGAGCTCATTTTTCGCTTGGGGACAAGCGAAGGTCTAAGCTTGGGGGGATTTGATACGTCCAATTTGCATCACCATTCTATATCATAATTTGCCTCTATTCATTGATATATGTCTTATAATGAGGTATCACTTATGTCTTTTCCTCTGTTTTTGCATGTTCGATGATTCTTGCAGGATAAGCTGCCGGAGTCAGGTTTCTGATGGAAAAAGAGGTGTTTGATGCAATTTTGCGAAGATCAGAAAAATACCAGAAAAATATTAGAAAATTATATTTTCCCAGAAGACGGAGGAAGCCATAAGGGGAGGCGTAGCCGGGCCACAGGGGGCCCACACCCCTAGGCGGGGCCCCACCTTGCCCCGCGCCTAGCGCAGGTGTGGCCCACCTGGCCGGCTCCCAACTCCGCCCTCTCGCCTATATCTTCCTCATGGAACCCTAACACCAAAGGAGCGACCAAAGAAAGATTTCCGCCGCCTCTGTGGGGCGGAAAACACCGAGAGAGAAAGAGCTCTTTGATGACAGATTTCTGCCGGGGAAATCCCTTTCCGGAGAGGGGAGACCGTCACCATCAACACCGTCATCAAACTAGGCTTCATCGGGATCATCATTATCATCATCCACACCATCATCACCACTCCGTCCTGTTGTAACAATCGTGTTGGATCTTGCATTAGTTCATAGGGGAAACTTTCCTGGTGTTAATTACTATTGTAGTTGATGCTTGTGAGTGGAACCATTGGATTATTGTTTATGTTTAGATTGTTATCCATCACCATATCATCTTTGATCTTGATCCATATGATGTCCTGTGAGTAGTTCTTCTAGTTCTTGAGGACATGGGAGAAGTCATGTTGTTAGTAGTGGATTTGTGTTGAGTTATTATTCAATGGTTTAGTATTTAAGTTGTGGTGCTATTTTTATAGTGGTGTCATGTGAACGTCGACTACATGATACTTCACCATTTATGGGCCTAGGGGAATGCATTATGTATTTGGCTACTAATTGTGGGGTTGCCGGAGTGACAGAAACCTGAACCCCCATTAGGACACCATTGCACAAGGGAGCGTAGGATCTGAGAGTTTAAGGCTGTGGTTAGGTTTATATCTTAATTACGTTCCTATAGTTGCGGATGCTTGTAGGGGGTTTAATCACAAGTATGTATTAGTCCAAGTAAGGTCGGTACATTAGCACAGGTTCACCCACACAACACTTACAACGCCAAAGAAGAGTACTCAGCTATTTGAAGCGAAAGCACTTGACAGAATTCCCATGTGTCCTCGAGAACGTTTGGTCCTTATAAGTATTTCCACTGGCTTGTCGTTTGCTAAGAAAGGATTGGGCCACTTGTTGCGGTTGTTCGTTGTCTTTATTACTTGCACTTTGTTTTGTTGCTTTATCAGAAAACCCCTAAAAATCCGTTTGCTAAGTATTTACAGAGATTTTATGCTCCATACCACTAGTCAACACCTTCTGCTCCTCGTTGGGATCAACACTCCTATTTATCGAAAGTACTACGATACACCCCTATACTTGTGGGTTATCATCCATCTGCGTAAAGGAAGATACTCTCGGCCCACTCGGATAAGTTATATCCATAAGCTGTGAAGCGTGTGACTAGGTCACGAGGATATTACTTATCGGATCGAGTAAAGAAGGTATTGTCGGCAACAAGGTTGAACCTGACATAGATGTGGCATATGATCAAGACTTCGATAATACAATATCACAGAGACAAAAGGAATAAGACACGGTGTTTATGGTTCAACGATAAATTTCATGGAATACACAGGTGGTCATCATGAACATCCAGATCCTGCTGTTGATCGTTGGTCAGAGAGGAGTCTTGACCATGTATGGAGTATTCTCGAATTGTTGGGTAGCACACTTAAGGGCTTGACGAAGCTTAGATATCGTTAATGGCTAGTTCAGAATCATTGAAGAAATGAGAAGAGAGAGACAAGAAAAATTCTAGGGAGATACGATACACCCCTATAAGATCCAACAAATAAAGCCACCTCTAGCTTCCGATGGATCCTCGCGACACCACTAACAAGAGGTCGTTGTCCGTGATCATCGAGAGAACTCTCCGGTAACAAAAGGGCGAAGGTAAAGGTATCAACAAATAAAGCCACCTCTAGCTTCCGATGGAAAGAGGGAACCGATGCATTCTCATCCACTTCAATGTACAAAAGCGAATAGAAAGGGTAGTCGGCATGGGGGCCAATCCATCACGCACCCAAACTATTACTCTGCACAATCAGTGGAAAAGCGTGCAACCATTCTCGGAATCAGACTGAAGATCTCGACAAGCGAGGCTCGGAAACAAAGGAGTGATGCAGACTCTGCATCGGATCGAACGCAGATGATGTCGTCGCATCGGAAAACACCGGAAGGCACGAGAAGGAACAAGGAGAAGTCCACCGGACGAAGGATTCCTCGGATAGCATGAAGACCAGATGTAGCAACACCGTTACCAAAGGAGGAAGCGAAACCCTGAAGGTACGACAGAAAACCCACCCACGAGAAATCCTGGACTCGAAGAAAAAGACGAGAGCGGATTCAAAACGCGTAGAGGTAAGAGGAGAATAGCAGAGGGGTAAGGAATAAAATCAGACCTAATCAGAACTATCCAACCGGTTTTGCAAAATAGTTTTGACACTCTACTTTGGCCGTTAGCTAGGTTATCCTACAGGCTGGACTTGTGGGGTATCGCAACAACCTGGCTCTGATACCACTCTGTAACACCCTCAGAATCGGACCTATGCAAGTTTTAGCGAAAACCCGCCAAACCCGCATAGAAACGATTCAAAGGTGCCCACCAGGCACTTTCGTGCGGGTGGAAAACGAAGTAATAACATTACACAACAGTCCTCGATGGGACCCACAGAACAGATATATATAACAGCGACTCAAAGAGTCAAGAATACAGATATACGGTACAAAGATCCAAATCACCTTGAAAATGATACTGCGTCCGACTTCGGACAAGATGCAAATGGGGCTAAGAGCCCTGAAGAATAACCAATGGCGTCCATAACCCTGCCCAGGCCAAGCCGGAAGGTTAACCCTACTAACGACGTCGATCTCAAACCTGCTTAAACAAAAGGGGTGCCGACAAAGGGCAAAGGAAAAAGAGGAGCGTCAGTACTGAGGCCAGTACACGGCGAGACTAGAATTCGGCGGTCCTCGCCTACATAGGTATGGTGGACTAAGCGGCAGCGGCAGCATGCACTAAACAACCTATAGAGACTCGATACGACTGGCGGTTATCAGAGAGGGGTAAGAATGACCTATCCGGATCCAACCTGAAGCTAACACCAAACATACCCATCCTGGTGTTTCCCCCTCGAGACCAAACGAGGAAGTCAACCGAGGAACTCACACAGTTGGCAATTTTATTTATTCGGTTATCGTTGCAGCAATTACTAGTCAGGTATAGATAATCATCCTGATAAAATAAGCAGTGGGCACTTTTAGTTAATCATTCCGTTATAGTGGCAACACTTACTAGTCAGATACAATTAGCATGAGATAACCCAAAACCCAGCAGTTGTTGGTACTTTTATTTAGCCATTCCGTTGTAGTTGCAATACTTACTAGTCAGTTACAATGGTCGCAAGCGACCCCAAGCAAGCAATTGTGGGCAGTATTATTTAGCCATTCCATTGTAGTGAAGCTGATTACTAGTCATTATAAAGTCAAATTTATAGCACTACTTTAGTTATGCTTGTCTATGATCGAGATACTGTGCTCCAAGTCGTCCATAACCGCGGACACGGCTTTCAGAAAGTTTTAACCCGGCCGGGGTGCACAAATAGCAACACACACACGATCGACCTCGGAAAAACCAAATCAAAACCCAACGAGGCTTTCACGACAAAGCAATCACAGGATTCAGAAATATTTCAGGGGGCCACCCCATTGAGTAGACCCGCAACGAAGCCAGCTAACTCCGAGACAGACTCAAGGTTTGCGACAATGGCTGTAAATGACTGGGAACCCGAAAGTGTGGCTGGGCTTGTCGATACCGCGAAAACATTCCGCTTACCTAAACAGTACAGGTGCTATCTGTCGCACAATTTAAATAAAGCAGTAAAACATGGCATAAGTACAGGATCGTAAATAAAACCTCAAACTAGTTTGTGGCCCCAAGAAATAAGACTGAATCAAGCTCTGGCTAAGGGGGGCCCATACTCCCCGTATGTGGATAGCGCGATAAATCAAGGAACAGGTATCAAGTACTCAGGGTCCTACGGGACACAAGTGGGCGTTCAGAAACCAAATATTATCTATCACCCACCGATGCCTCTGCTTACTTACTTCAATTTTAGTTGTTAAACAGGAATTAAAGTGAACGATAAATAAAGCCGAGATCATCTCCAACATCAAACATGTGGCAATACTCCAACAACTGTGGTACATGGCGACACGCAACAGCACTTGAGCAAGCGACTACGACGCGCAAGTCCAACTATCTACCAAACAACAGGTAATAGGAGGTGGCCATGGCGATATAGGCTGCAAGGGATATCACGGGTACGAAAACTAGAGCAACGCAACACAGATAGCAATAGAACAACAGGAGGGAATAAATACTATAAAAGTAAGATAGGTAGAAAGGGGGAGGTGCTCGCCTGAAAACGTTATCGAAGGTTCAACCGAAGATCGGGGCGAAGCTCACATCAACTCAACGGCCTTATCCGCGAAGAAGCAAAACACTAGAATAAACACCGGATGCAATATTTAATACCACGGCAAAAGGATCGGCATGATGCATGAATGATGTATGGCATGGCAGGGATGCGATACAATTAGGTCATATTAAGTGGAACCAGGGTCCGACAATTACTCAGATGGTTCAAGTTATTTAGATAACCCGCAATTAAATGTTGTTTTAGCATGGCAAAAGATAGTACCGGTTCGCTACACAAATTTAAATGAGGCCAATATAAGGCTAGATTTGCCCGCACATGGGCCCCATATTTAATTATAGGTGAAACGGCATAAGGCCCCCAAACCACATGATGATATGCATGCGAGAATGACAATTTAATATGCAACAAGTTATATTAGGTTATAAAATAGGGTTTCGAGAAGGGATTCACACATTTAGGGTTCGGCGAACTTGGGGTTCCGGGGTTCGGGGTCGGTCTCAGGGTCCGGATCTGGGTTTCGACGGGATCGTTCTCGGATAACTGAGGTAGGTCTTGTCGCATCCGTGGTCTTCGGGTCATGTCGACGGTCATGGAGTTCGGGATGAAGTACTCGGCATCCTCGAGGAAGTACTTGTCGTAACCGTGAAGGAGATCCTGTCGATCCGCAAGGTCCGGTCTTCGGGATCCACGAGGCGATCTTGGCGATTCCGTGATGATCTTGTTGATTCCCTGTCGAAGGTCTTGGCGCTTCGGATCCGTCTTTGGATCGGGGCATCGGGGTACTCGAGTCCCTGAGGGAGATCTTGTGACGAGAGAAACTTGGATGGGCCGGCCTTCGGAAGATCTTGGGTAGAACTCCTGTACCGCAACCTTGACCTCTTCACTACACTTCACCTCCCTGTACCAGACTTGGTCACACGCATCCAACACAACACACGCTGACTGCAGAAGGACGCGTCGGGTCTCGCATGGGAACCAACATCAAACTTGGTGTCCAACAGAAGGAGCAACAGGAGGCCGGCTTGTCAGCACATGCAAGGCGGCTACACACGCGAGGCCGAAGGGATGGTGTAGCCGACGCACACGACCAGAGGCCCGGAGACACGCTGCAGGGGGCAGCAAACAGCAAGGTCGGAGGGACGGCCGTCGCGCGCGTGACCGAGGACGGGAAGGAGGTTGCGGGGAGGGCGCTCCGGCGTCGGCGGCGTCAGCAGAGGCGCGACGGGGCCTGCGGAAGAGGAGGGCGGCGCGGCAGCGAGCTCGCACGGGAGCGGCAAGGAGGCGGTGACGAGGCGTTGTCGACGGCGGGGCGAACTCGGGGGCGAGCGGTGCGGGGCCGGCGAGGACGGCGGCACGAGGAGGTGGCCGGCGAGCCCGGCGGGGAGGCGGTGGTCCAGCGGGACGACGGCCGGCTCGGGCGCGGCCGGTCGCTAGCGACGAAGAGCCTAAGGGGAAGGGCATGGTGACGGCGCCGGAGGGAAGGGCGGAGGTCGCGGACGGCCGACGGAGTCGAGGCGGGAGACGCGCCGGCGAGGTTCGGTGTCGCCGGTAGAGGCGGAGGGGGGGGGGGGAAGCGGCGGCGGCCGCGTCGGTGCTTGGGGGAGCGAGCGGGACCGAGGGGGGGGGCGACGAGGAGCTCGACAGCACGGAGGGGGCGGCCCGAGACGGAGGAGGCGAGGCGGCCGACGGTGGTGGGCGCGGCGCCGGCGGCCTGGCACGGGGGAAGCCACGGAGCAGAGGAGGTGGGGAGAACAGGGGAGAGAGGGTCGCGTGGGAGGGGAGGAGCGCGAGGTGGGGGACGGGCCGCGGGGAAGAAAGGAGGTGGGGGGCGAGTGGGACCCGTGGGAATCCCGGTGGGATTTGTCGGGAGCGGGCGGGAGGTGGTCGCGCGTGGCGTGCGTCGTGTGCGGGGTGGGGTCAGGGGGTTGGGGGGTTTGACCAGGGGGGAGAGGAAGGTGGGGCGGGGCGCTGCGGGTGGGTCCCGGGGCAGAGAGAGAGAGGAGAGGGAGGGTAGAGAGGCTGGGGGTGAGGAAAGAGAGGGGGAAAAGGCATGGATCGATGAGGTGGCAGGTGGGTAGAGATTGGGTGAGATGGTGAGGTGGCGGCCTGCGGTTGGTGGGTAGGATAGATTTGGGTGAGGATAGGATTTAGGGGGGCTGTTTTAGTATGTGTGTTTGTTTTGGTGTTGTTTATTTTAAAACAAGACCACTTTGCAAATAGTTTTTAGGGAAATAAATTATCCGATACGCTCGGGGTTTTGTCTTTAAAATAAAAAGGGGTGTTTGTACAAACAGAACTAGGCTTTTCGAAAATAATGCAGACAAACAAAGCAAGATGATGGCGATGCAATGCACAAAAACAACGCGATTTTCTAGCAGTGGTTTTGCGGGATGCCACAATTCGACACCACTAACAATGGATCTCGCCCTCGAGATCCGCCTCATGGTACCGGAAGGAAGGTCGGCGATCTGCGTCTTCTCGCTTCGTGTAGATCCTCGCGACACCACTAACAAGAGGTCGTTGTCCGTGATCGTCGAGAGAACTCTCCGGTAACAAAAGGGCGAAGGTAAAGGTATCAACAAATAAAGCCACCTCTAGCTTCCGATGGAAAGAGGGAACCGATGCATTCTCATCCACTTCAATGTACAAAAGCGAATAGAAAGGGTAGTCGGCATGGGGGCCAATCCATCACGCACCCAAACTATTACTCTGCACAATCAGTGGAAAAGCGTGCAACCATTCTCGGAATCAGACTGAAGATCTCGACAAGCGAGGCTCGAAAACAAAGGAGTGATGCAGACTCTGCATCGGATCGAACGCAGATGATGTCGTCGCGTCGGAAAACACCGGAAGGCACGAGAAGGAACAAGGAGAAGTCCACCGGACGAAGGATTCCTCGGATAGCATGAAGACCAGATGTAGCAACACCGTTACCAAAGGAGGAAGCGAAACCCTGAAGGTACGACAGAAAACCCACCCACGAGAAATCCTGGACTCGAAGAAAAAGACGAGAGCGGATTCAAAACGCGTAGAGGTAAGAGGAGAATAGCAAAGGGGTAAGGAATAAAATCAGACCTAATCAGAACTATCCAACCGGTTTTGCAAAATAGTTTTGACACTCTACTTCGGCCGTTAGCTAGGTTATCCTACAGGCTGGACTTGTGGGGTATCGCAACAACCTGGCTCTGATACCACTCTGTAACACCCTCAGAATCGGACCTATGCAATTTTTAGCGAAAACCCGCCAAACCCGCATAGAAACGATTCAAAGGTGCCCACCAGGCACTTTTGTGCGGGTGGAAAACGAAGTAATAACATTACACAACAGTCCTCGATGGGACCCACAGAACAGATATATATAACACCGACTCAAAGAGTCAAGA
This sequence comes from Avena sativa, assembly GCA_916181665.1. Classification (NCBI taxonomy): domain Eukaryota; kingdom Viridiplantae; phylum Streptophyta; class Magnoliopsida; order Poales; family Poaceae; genus Avena; species Avena sativa. The sequence goes on from OV702280.1 coordinate 327,065,090, forward strand.
ATACAGATATACGGTACAAAGATCCAAATCACCTTGAAAATGATACCGCGTCCGACTTCGGACAAGATGCAAATGGGGCTAAGAGCCCTGAAGAATAACCAATGGCGTCCATAACCCTGCCCAGGCCAAGCCGGAAGGTTAACCCTGCTAACGACGTCGATCTCAAACCTGCTTAAACAAAAGGGGTGCCGACAAAGGGCAAAGGAAAAAGAGGAGCGTCAGTACTGAGGCCAGTACACGGCGAGACTAGAATTCGGCGGTCCTCGCCTACATAGGTATGGTGGACTGAGCGGCAGCGGCGGCATGCACTAAACAACCTATAGAGACTCGATACGACTGGCGGTTATCAGAGAGGGGTAAGAATGACCTATCCGGATCCAACCTGAAGCTAACACCAAACATACCCATCCTGGTGTTTCCCCCTCGAGACCAAACGAGGAAGTCAACCGAGGAACTCACACAGTTGGCAATTTTATTTATTCGGTTATCGTTGCAGCAATTACTAGTCAGGTATAGATAATCATCCTGATAAAATAAGCAGTGGGCACTTTTAGTTAATCATTCCGTTATAGTGGCAACACTTACTAGTCAGATACAATTAGCATGAGATAACCCAAAACCCAGCAGTTGTTGGTACTTTTATTTAGCCATTCCGTTGTAGTTGCAATACTTACTAGTCAGTTACAATGGTCGCAAGCGACCCCAAGCAAGCAATTGTGGGCAGTATTATTTAGCCATTCCATTGTAGTGAAGCTGATTACTAGTCATTATAAAGTCAAATTTATAGCACTACTTTAGTTATGCTTGTCTATGATCGAGATACTGTGCTCCAAGTCGTCCATAACCGCGGACACGGCTTTCAGAAAGTTTTAACCCGGCCGGGGTGCACAAATAGCAACACACACACGATCGACCTCGGAAAAACCAAATCAAAACCCAACGAGGCTTTCACGACAAAGCAATCACAGGATTCAGAAATATTTCAGGGGGCCACCCCATTGAGTAGACCTGCAACGAAGCCAGCTGACTCCGAGACGGACTCAAGGTTTGCGACAATGGCTGTAAACGACTGGGAACCCGAAAGTGTGGCTGGGCTTGTCGATACCGCGAAAACATTCCGCTTACCTAAACAGTACAGGTGCTATCTGTCGCACAATTTAAATAAAGCAGTAAAACATGGCATAAGTACAGGATCGTAAATAAAACCTCAAACTAGTTTGTGGCCCCAAGAAATAAGACTGAATCAAGCTCTGGCTAAGGGGGGCCCATACTCCCCGTATGTGGATAGCGCGATAAATCAAGGAACAGGTATCAAGTACTCGGGGTCCTACGGGACACAAGTGGGCGTTCAGAAACCAAATATTATCTATCACCCACCGATGCCTCTGCTTACTTACTTCAATTTTAGTTGTTAAACAGGAATTAAAGTGAACGATAAATAAAGCCGAGATCATCTCCAACATCAAACATGTGGCAATACTCCAACAACTGTGGTACATGGCGACACGCAACAGCACTTGAGCAAGCGACTACGACGCGCAAGTCCAACTATCTACCAAACAACAGGTAATAGGAGGTGGCCATGGCGATATAGGCTGCAAGGGATATCACGGGTACGAAAACTAGAGCAACGCAACACAGATAGCAATAGAACAACAGGAGGGAATAAATACTATAAAAGTAAGATAGGTAGAAAGGGGGAGGTGCTCGCCTGAAAACGTTATCGAAGGTTCAACCGAAGATCGGGGCGAAGCTCACATCAACTCAACGGCCTTATCCGCGAAGAAGCAAAACACTAGAATAAACACCGGATGCAATATTTAATACCACGGCAAAAGGATCGGCATGATGCATGAATGATGTATGGCATGGCAGGGATGCGATACAATTAGGTCATATTAAGTGGAACCAGGGTCCGACAATTACTCAGATGGTTCAAGTTATTTAGATAACCCGCAATTAAATGTTGTTTTAGCATGGCAAAAGATAGTACCGGTTCGCTACACAAATTTAAATGAGGCCAATATAAGGCTAGATTTGCCCGCACATGGGCCCCATATTTAATTATAGGTGAAACGGCATAAGGCCCCCAAACCACATGATGATATGCATGCGAGAATGACAATTTAATATGCAACAAGTTATATTAGGTTATAAAATAGGGTTTCGAGAAGGGATTCACACATTTAGGGTTCGGCGAACTTGGGGTTCCGGGGTTCGGGGTCGGTCTCAGGGTCCGGATCTGGGTTTCGACGGGATCGTTCTCGGATAACTGAGGTAGGTCTTGTCGCATCCGTGGTCTTCGGGTCATGTCGACGGTCATGGAGTTCGGGATGAAGTACTCGGCATCCTCGAGGAAGTACTTGTCGTAACCGTGAAGGAGATCCTGTCGATCCGCAAGGTCCGGTCTTCGGGATCCACGAGGCGATCTTGGCGATTCCGTGATGATCTTGTTGATTCCCTGTCGAAGGTCTTGGCGCTTCGGATCCGTCTTCGGATCGGGGCATCGGGGTACTCGAGTCCCTGAGGGAGATCTTGTGACGAGAGAAACTTGGATGGGCCGGCCTTCGGAAGATCTTGGGTAGAACTCCTGTACCGCAACCTTGACCTCTTCACTACACTTCACCTCGCTGTACCAGACTTGGTCACACGCATCCAACACAACACACACTGACTGCAGAAGGACGCGTCGGGTCTCGCATGGGAACCAACATCAAACTTGGTGTCCAACAGAAGGAGCAACAGGAGGCCGGCTTGTCGGCACATGCAAGGCGGCTACACACGCGAGGCCGAAGGGATGGTGTAGCCGACGCACACGACCAGAGGCCCGGAGACACGCTGCAGGGGGCAGCAAACAGCGAGGTCGGAGGGACGGCCGTCGCGCGCGTGACCGAGGACGGGGAGGAGGTTGCGGGGAGGGCGCTCCGGCGTCAGCGGCGTCAGCAGAGGCGCGACGGGGCCTGCGGAAGAGGAGGGCGGCGCGGCAGCGAGCTCGCACGGGAGCGGCAAGGAGGCGGTGACGAGGCGTTGTCGACGGCGGGGCGAACTCGGGGGCGAGCGGTGCGGGGCCGGCGAGGACGGCGGCACGAGGAGGTGGCCGGCGAGCCCGGCGGGGAGGCGGTGGTCCAGCGGGACGACGGCCGGCTCGGGCGCGGCCGGTCGCTGGCGACGAAGAGCCTAAGGGGAAGGGCATGGTGACGGCGCCGGAGGGAAGGGCGGAGGTCGCGGACGGCCGACGGAGTCGAGGCGGGAGACGCGCCGGCGAGGTTCGGTGTCGCCGGTAGAGGCGGAGGGGGGGAAGCGGCGGCGGCCGCGTCGGTGCTTGGGGGAGCGAGCGGGACCGAGGGGGGGGCGACGAGGAGCTCGACGGCGCGGAGGGGGCGGCCCGAGACGGAGGAGGCGAGGCGGCCAGCGGTGGTGGGCGCGGCGCCGGCGGCCGGGCACGGGGGAAGCCACGGAGCAGAGGAGGTGGGGAGAACAGGGGAGAGAGGGTCGCGTGGGAGGGGAGGAGCGCGAGGTGGGGGACGGGCCGCGGGGAAGAAAGGAGGTGGGGGGCGAGTGGGACCCGCGGGAATCCGGTGGGATTTGTCGGGAGCGGGCGGGAGGTGGTCGCGCGTGGCGTGCGTCGTGTGCGGGGTGGGGTCAGGGGGTTGGGGGGTTTGACCAGGGGGGAGAGGAAGGTGGGGCGGGGCGCTGCGGGTGGGTCCCGGGGCAGAGAGAGAGGAGAGGGAGGGTAGAGAGGCTGGGGGTGAGGAAAGAGAGGGGGAAAAGGCATGGATCGATGAGGTGGCGGGTGGGTAGAGATTGGGTGAGAGGGTGAGGTGGCGGCCTGCGGTTGGTGGGTAGGATAGATTTGGGTGAGGATAGGATTTAGGGGGGCTGTTTTAGTATGTGTGTTTGTTTTGGTGTTGTTTATTTTAAAACAAGACCACTTTGCAAATAGTTTTTAGGGAAATAAATTATCCGATACGCTCGGGGTTTTGTCTTTAAAATAAAAAGGGGTGTTTGTACAAACAGAACTAGGCTTTTCGAAAATAATGCAGACAAACAAAGCAAGATGATGGCGATGCAATGCACAAAAACAACGCGATTTTCTAGCAGTGGTTTTGCGGGATGCCACATGCTCTCCTTAGATAAACAACATGGCATGAAGGGTAAAAAAATTACAGCAGGGCAATTGACAGGAACTGAGCAAGGCATAATAATGCAATACTATACAAAAAGATCCTATGAGATCCGATTGGGCAATACAACAATATACATAGACCTCCATCCAACTGCATCTATGACTAGAAGTCCACCTTCAGGTTATCATCCGAACCCCCTCCAGTATTAAGTTGCAAGCAACAGACAACTGCTTTAAGAAAAGTGTGTAAGGTAAACAATCCACTTGTTCCATGAATAAGAGACCGTTGTTTTCTCCCTAGTGGCAACAACACATCTACAACCGAAGATATTTCTGTCACTTCCCTTGGAAACTAGAGGCTTGAACCCACTATCGAGCATAAATACCCCCTCTTGGAGTCACTAGCAACTACTTGGCCAAGATAGCTACTAACAACGAAGAACACACAAGATCACAAACAACACATACATAATAGAATCAAATAGACAAAACCATTAATCAATCTGACATAGTAATCTCAATATCCATCGGATCCCCGCAAACACAACATGCATGATTACAAATAGATTAGATCTTGATCACGAACGGAGCTCACAAGATCTATACATGAAAGCACAAGGAGGAGATACAACCATCTAGCTACTACATGGACCCGTAGTCCAAGGTGGAACTACTCACGCTTCATACCGGAGGCTGGCATGATGAAGAAGAAGGCCTCCGGGATGATCTCCCCTCCGGCAGGGTGCCGGGAAGAGCTTCAGATCCCTCCCGATCTAGGGACGATGGTGGCGGCGACTACAGAAGGTTTCGTGGAGTTTTGATCGGGTCCTAGGGTTTCTGCATTAGGGGCTTCTTATAGGCGAAGAGGCAAGGCTGGGAGGCGGCTAGAGGGCCCACACCCTACCCAGGCACGGGGTGGGACCACCTGCACCTAGGAGGGGTGTGGTGGCCCTAGCTCGCCTCTCTGTCTCTCCTTTGGACTTCGTGTCGCCCACGGTAAAATATTGACTTTGGCTTTTGTCCCATCCAATTCCGAGAATATTGATTTTCTGCCTTTCTGGAACCAAAAACAGAAGAAAACAGGCAACTGGCACTGTGGCAACTTGTTAATAGGTTAGTTCCAGAAAATATATACAAACACCTCAAAGTGTAGACAAAGCAAAGCAAAGTAGATACTAAACAAGCATGGAGCATCAAAAATTACAGATACGTTTCTGACGTATCAAGCATCCCCAAGCTTAACTCCTGCTCGTCCTCGAGTAGGTAAGTGATAAAAGAATAATTTTTTAGGTGACATGCATCGTCAAAACAAAGATCAAACCATTTGCAAGCATTGAAAGCTGGGATCAAAGAACTCTAAACATGTGCATGAAAGATGAAGTTCTAACAATAAGACATAGTAACTATGCATGTGACATGAAAGGCTACAAACAAAGATCATGAATAACATGCATTGAAAAACGTTTGTTTGTTTCACATATAGAAAACATGTCATAGTGGAATTCAGCTTCTCCCTCATAGAGTAGCAAATAGATGCATAGTACACCTCCAAAGTTCATAAGGGTGACTAGATACAAAGAGCACAAGAACAAGTAATATCACAATTTGCATCAATCAATAAGTTTTGGGACACTGCACACAGAATGAAAACTATGCTCTCTTAATGGTGCCTAAAGGTAGAAGATGGAGACTCAATATAATGGTGGAAGAAAGGCCCTTCATAAAGGGAAGCAGGGATTTCAAGTTTCAAAAAGAGCTTCCAAAAATTATGGTACTTGTTAGCTTTCAGCCCTCATTGCCCCTATCATAAGCATCTTGAAGTGATTAAGGTTAAAGTGAACAAAGATGGAGTATATGCTTGACAAAGTATAAGGAAATCTCAAGTCCCTTGAATACGAGGGCCACACCTCATTCTACTCAACTTCAGTCACATGTAAGTTTTTATCATAGTAAGTACATGCGTATCATAGAGAACCACCAACGGGGTACCCCTTGCACATGGTACATGAGCTATCCCATAACCAAAATGACAAGGCAAGCAGACATTGAGAATCTCAGCGATCTTTTTATTTACAATTTGCATAGCTTTTTATTGAGGATGCTTCACAGATAGCTCATTATGGTGATGCCGCAAGTTTCCACCATGATTAGGCATGGCTTAGGCTAGCGGCTCAGGCGTTTCTCTAACACAAAATACATAACTCCATGGACTTACAAGCTCCCTCTTTATTTCACACCGGTGACATCCATAGACAAAAGATCATGATATCAACTGTGTACAAAGTACAAGTGCAATGTTGAAAACGTTCCCCGTGACATCACGGTTCTGCTAATTCCAACGTATAAGTGCAAGCATATACAACATAGATGACACAATGGTTCAATTTTATTAGGGGCAAGGAATATAAAGTGTGCCATCAAGTTTGTGAGGACTTTAATCACTAAGTTTTCACATAACAAAGAGACTTTTTAACTTGAAGATAGCTGAAAACAAGAATATACTTGGAATGGTGTAACACACCATGCATAGGAGTTTATAGTGGACACTTTGGAATAACTTGGTTTCTTGGGAGTTGGAAGCATGAGTAGAGCTTATTCATACAAGTGGAGGCTAGCAAAAGACTGGGAGCAACCAACTAAGAGAGCAATAATGGCCATAATCATGTAGAGCAACAAAACATTACTAATCAAAGCATAGAGTGGTACTAAAAGTCAAGGACTAAATGATCATAGAGGCTATGGTGACTTGTTCATAGTCATAACATGGTGTGAGCATGTGCCAAGTCAACCCAAACAAAGCATCAAAGGAGAATACCACAATACTATGCTTTTGCATGCTAAAACAACGCATAATTCTTCCAAGGCACACTAAGCAATCCCAATTGTTTGGAACAATACATGCTATAGCAATAATCACTAATCATAAGGTCAAAAAAACACCTATCATGTCATGCTAAAGTCTAAGTCATAGTCAATGCAAGCTCCTCTTGCACTTATCAAGCAAGAACTTTCTACTCCTTTCCAACACCAAGCAACTTATTTGAAACAACACAGCGAGAACGGGGGTCCAAACTACTTTATTCAAGCAAACTAAACAAACTAAGCAAACCAAACTAAAACTAAGACGCTCCAAGAACAATACAACAGTGCATGAAACAATAAAAACGAAGTGTCTAGACAGACCTAAGCTTTTTATTGATGAAGAAGGTGATGCCCAAGGCATCCCCAATCTTTGACGCTTGAACCTCTTGGATATTTCTTGGGGTGACATCGGGGTGGAATCCCCAAGCTTGAGATTTTGTCCATTCTTCATCTCATTACATCATTCTCTCTATACACCTAAAATTTTTCCTTCATACAAAACTTCACACAATCTTCATTAGCAATATTAGTGTATTCAAAAGATAATAGACCTTTGGGTTTAGCTTTGGAACAGAAAAACTTTTCACTAAAAACACAAGCTACTATATCAACTCCTTCAAAAAGCTCAATTCCCCAAAATAGAACTAAAAAAGGAATCAATAAGAAGAAAATGCAAATAATGGCAGAAATCTGTCAAAACAGACCAGCAGGTAGAAACTGATTTTTTCAAAAATCTTATGTTGCTCAAATTAAAAATTGTTGAACTAAAGAAAGTTAGATAACATACCGGGGGATGTATTCGTAAATTTTCAGCTCAATCTGACTTACAGAGACTCCTCAAAAAAATTTATGGTGGAGGATAGAAATCTGTTTCGGGACAGCAACTCCCCAAATCTTACTTCCCTCTGATTAGAGGTCATTCTTGGCACAAAAAGCAAAAAAAAAGGATAAGGAGAGGTCATTACTGAAGCAATAACTTCCAATACTCAAGGAAACTCTTGGGTTATCTCCCAACAAGTACTTTTCTTTAACGCCTTTAAGTTAGGCACAAGAAGCAAGAAATCAAGTATTTTTAAATAAGGAAACATTAACATCAAACCTTGATTTCAAAAGAGGAGAAAAAAGCAACTTCTCTCTCCTCACAGGGAAGTGTTCAATAACTTTCTTGAATGGAAATTGATATTTAATGATGTCTTCTTTCATATTAATGATGGCACCAACAGTTCTAAGAAAAGGTATTCCTAAAGTAATAGGACAAGAAGCATTGTATTCAACATCCAAAACATAGAAATCGACAGGGACATCAACATTGTTAACCATGATGAGAACATCATTAATACTCCCCATTAGTTTCTTCTTAGCATTATCATCAAGTGTAATATCCAAATAACAATCTTCCAAAGGTGGAAAATCAAGCATTTCATAAATCTTCCTAGGCATAATAGAGACACTAGAACCAAGATCACATGAAGCTTTGAGATCAAAGTCATTCACTTGCATATTAATAATGGATTACCAATTATCTTCTACTTTCCTAGGAATAGAAGCTTTGTGTTTTAACTTCTCTTCCTTAATCTTAACAAGAGCATCTGTAATGTGTTTGGTGAAAGCAACATGCATATCACTAGCATCAGGACTTCTAGCAAGTTTTTGCAAGAACAGAATCACTTCAGAAATATTGAAACCATCTATATCAAAATCAAGCTTAGCATCACTAGTAGTAGACTCATTAGGCTTAGGCACTATAGGAGGAGAAATAGGGACTTCTTGTGATTTAGTGGTATCCATTCTAGTGATGGTGCACACACTTTTGTTTCTATCAATTTCAGCTTCCCTTTCCCACTTAGCATGAAGTTGAGCTAATAATCTAACATTTTCATCAATAGTAACTTGTATTGCATGAGCAGTAGCAAAGGTGTTTTCCATGGTTTCAGGTTTAGCAGCCATTTTATTAATCAAGGAGGACTGTGCTTTAGACAAAGAGGAAATGTTCTTCTCAACAGTTAAAAGCTTTTCCTCCACGGTCTTGTTGAAAGCAGTTTGTTTACTAATAAAGTATTTGAGCATGACTTCAAGTTCAGAGGGGGCACTTCTAGCATTGTTGTAGGAGTTTCCATAGGAATTGCCATTATTAGGAGGATAAGGCCTATAATTGTTGTTACCACCAAGATTATTCCTGTAGGCATTGTTGTTGAAATTGTTGTTTCTAATGAAGTTCACATCAACTTGCTCTTCTTGAGTAACCAAAGAGGCTAAGGGGACATTGTTTGGATCTAAAGGAGCTTTCCCATTAACAAGCATATCCATAATAACATCAATCTTATCACTCAAAGAGGAGGTTTCTTCAACAGAATTTACCTTCTTACCATGTGGAGTTCTCTCAGTGTGCCATTCAGAGTAATTAACCATCATATTATCAAGGAGTTTTGTTGCAGCACCCAAAGTGATGCCCATAAAGGTACCTCCAGCAGCTGAATCCAACAGGTTTCTTGAAGAGAAGTTCAAACCTGCATAAAAAGTTTGGATAATCATCCAAGCAGTGAGTCCATGAGTGGGACAATTCTTAACCAAAGACTTCATTCTTTCCCAAGCTTGAGCAACATGTTCATTATCAAGTTGTTTAAATTTCATAATATCACTTCTCATAGATATAATCATAGCAGGAGGATAGTACTTTCCAATAAAAGCATCTTTGCACTTAGTCCAAGAATCAATACTATTTCTAGGAAAGGATAGCAACCATTATTTAGCTTTCCACCTCAAGGAGAAAGGAAACAGCTTGAGCTTAATAATATCTCCATCTACATCCTTATATTTTTGCATCTCACAAAGTTCAAGAAAGTTATTGAGATGGACAGTAGCATCATCAGAACTAGCACCAGAAAATTGCTCTCTCATCACAAGATTCAACAAAGCAGGCTTAATTTCATAAAAGGTGGCATCAGGAGCATGTGGAGCAATAGGAGTGCTAAGGAAATCATTGTTGTTTGTGCTAGTGAAGTCACACAACTTGGTGTTCTCAGCAGAGTTCATTTTGGCAAAGTGGAGCAAGCCAAAAACAGCAGCAGCTATAGCAGGAACTATTTTTTGTTTTTTTATAATAGAAAGCAAATCAAACTAAACTATTTTTTAGAGTTTTTGATAAAAATAGGCAAACAAAACAAAGCAAAAGAAATTAAGAAAACTAAAAACAAAGTAAAGAGAAAGGTTGAGGAGGACTCCCCTTGTGAAGACGTCCTTAGCCTTCCCGGCAACGATGCTAGAAAAGCTTGATGATGTTTCCCAGTACTGTCGTGGGATGCTTCATTGGAAACCCCAAGAGCAAGGTGTGATGAGCACAGCAGCAAGTTTTCCCTCAGTAAGAAACCGAGGTTATCGAACCAGTAGGAGGAAAGAAACGTCTCAAAGATGTTGCAAGCAACGTGGAAACCTGCACAACACAAACTCAAGACTTTGCCCCAACTAATCAGTGAGGTTGTCAAGCTCACCGGTTTGCTGTAACAAAGGATTAAACGTATGGTGTGGAAGGTGATGGTTTGCAGCAATTAAACAGTAGCAGTGGAAGATGTATCAATGGTAAAGATTGGACCGGGTCCATAGTTCACTAGAGGTGCTCTCCTTAGATAAACAACATGGCATGAAGGGTAAACAAATTACAGCAGGGAAATTGACAGGAACTGAGCAAGGCATAACAATGCAATACTATACAAAAAGATACTATGAGATTTGATTGGGCAATACAATAATATACATAGACCGCCATCCAACTGCATCTATGACTAGAAGTCCACCTTCAGGTTATCATCCGACCCCCCTCCAGTATTAAGTTGCAAGCAACAGACAACTGCTTTAAGAAAAGTGTGTAAGGTAAACAATTCACTTGTTCCATGAACAAGAGACCATTGTTTTCTCCCTAGTGGAAACAGCACATCTACAACTGAAGATATTTCTGTCACTTCCCTTAGAAACTAGAGGCATGAACCCACTATCGAGCATAAATACCCCCTCTTGGAGTCACTAGCAACTACTTGGCTAAGATAGCTACTAACAACGGAGATCATGCAAGATCAAAAACAACACAAACATGATAGAATCAAATAGACAAAACCATTAATTAATCTGACATAGTAATCTCAATATCCATCGGATCCCCGCAAACACAACATGCATGATTACAAATATATTAGATCTTGATCATGAACGGAGCTCACAAGATCTATACATGAAAGCACAAGGAGGAGATACAACCATCTAGCTACTACATGGACCCATAGTACAAGGTGGAACTACTCACGCTTCATACCGAAGGCTGGCATGATGAATAAGAAGGCCTCCGGGATGATATCCCCTCCGGCAGGGTGCCGGGAAGAGCTTCAGATCCCCCCGATCTCGGCGGCTACAGAAGGTTTCATGGAGTTTTTATCGGGTCCTAGGGTTTCTGCATTGGGGGCTTCTTATAGGCGAAGAGGCGAGGCTGGGAGGCGGCTAGAGGGCCCACACCCTACCCAGGCGCAAGGTGGGCCCACCCACGCCTAGGGGGTGTGGCGGCCCTGGCTCGCCTCTCCGTCTCTCCTCTGCACTTCGTGTCGCCCACGGTAAAATATTTACTTTGGCTTTTGTCCCGTCCAATTTCGAGAATATTGATTTTCTACCTTTCTGGAACCAAAAACAGAAGAAAACAAGCAACTTGCACTATGGCAACTTGTTAATAGGTTAGCTCCAGAAAATATATAAAAACACATCAAAGTGTAGACAAAGCAAAGCAAAGTAGATACTAAACAAGCATGCAGCATCAAAAATTATAGATACGTTTCCGACGTATCACTGACAAGGTATGAAAACTTCAGAAATCCATTTATGGGTTGAAGCAAGCATCTCGGAGTTGGAACATTCGCTTTGATGAGGTAGTCAAATTGTTTGGCTTCATCAAGAGCGATCATGATTCTTGTTTATACAAGAAGTTTAGTGGGAGCAAAGTAAACTTTCTAATCTTATATGTGGATGACATATTATTGATTATAAATGATGCCCAGATGTTGCAAGAAACTAAGGAGTCATTGGAAAGGTGTTTCTCAATGAAGGACTTAGGTGAGGCAACTTATATTCTAGGAATCAGGATCTATAGAGATAGATCCAAGCGGCTCATTGGATTGAGTGAGAGTACATATTTGGACAAGATGTTGAAGAAGTTCAACATGGAATCGTCTAAGAAGGGGTTCTTACCGATATCCCATGGTGTAAAACTAAGCAAAACTCAGTGTCCTATGACAATTGATGAGCAAATTCGGATGAGTGAGATTCTGTATGCTTCGGCCAGTGGATCCATCATGTACTCCATGATTTGTACTAAGCTAGATGTTTTCTATGCTCTAAGTGTTGTGAGCAGATACCAGGCTGACGCTGCAGAGATCCACTAGGTAGCGGTTAAGACCATACTAAAGTACTTGAGAAGGACTAAGGATGTGTTCATTGTGTATGGTGGTGAGGATGAACTCAGTGTAAGGGGTTACATGGATGCGAGTTATCTCACTGATTCAGATGATTCTCGTTCGCAATCTGGATACATGTTTATTATAAACGGAGGGGATGTGAGATAGAAGAGTTCCAAGAAAGAGACCCTGTCAGCATCTACAACAGAGGATGAGTATATTGCCGCCTCAGAGGCAGCAAAGGAAGTTGTTTGGGTGAGGAATTTCCTCATGGATCTTGGTGTGGTTCAGGGCTCGTCCAATCCGTTGTACGTGTATTGTGATAGCAATGGTGCTATTGCACAAGCCAAGGGACCTAGACAATACCAGAAGAACAAACATATACTCATGCGATATCACCTGATTCGCCAGTTCGTGGATCAAGGTGATATTAGGTTATGCAAGGTACACACAGATGTAAATGTTGCGAATCCATTGACAAAGCCAATTCCACAGCCTAAGAATGAGGCGCACATAAGAGCAATGGGCATTAAATGCCTAGACATGTGATGTCAGGATGATTGACTCTAGTGCAAGTGGAGACTGTTGGGAATATGCCCTAGAGGCAATCATGTATGATGATATTCCCCAAACTATTCATAAAGTTATTAAGTTACCCCTTGTGTGAACATCTAATATATATCATCGAATACGTGATTTGGTTGTGGAACTATATATTCATGTTGTTCTTACAAGATGTCCTTAGTTGTTGAGGTTGTACTTGACACACAACTTAGACTAATGTGAAGTTGGCTTGATGACTGGGTTCCACTTGTCATGGGCATGGTGATGCTATTCCAACTTGCACTGACTCGGCTAAAGAGTTTAGTGAGTCGGACTGACCCACAATTGAGATATAATGAGCATGTTGTCATTTGCAGTCTCATACAATGGAATCCTTTGACCTGAGGTGATCGCATGATCTGAGTTGTGAATCGCCAACTTAGGTTCTATCAAACGCTATTCCGTAAATGGGCAGTTATAAAGGTAGAGTTCAGGTTGGTTGTGAATCAAGGTATGTGACATGGATTACCAAGATGGTATTTGCCCCTCCGTAATGGAGAGATATCTTTGGGCCCTCTCGTGTGATATAATTCGGAATCATGGCCATGCGCTACTCGGTTAAGTGTTAACCGAGGAGTCGGACTAAGAGTTATTCTAGTGAATTGTATATCATGGAACGAGAAGAGGGTTAAGCTATTAAAGGGATGGCAACCACTTGACTATAGCTTAACAAGGTATATCGTGTGGAAAAGGGACTTGGACGAAAGTCACATTGAAGGTTTGTCTTTTGGAGTTCATGACATTTGGGAGATGGCACGTCTTGCTAGAGGCCGCTATCATCTATCGACTTGATACCAAGTGTTCATGGGAGTGAGTGAGACTCAAAGCCATGACGGGATACATGGAGGTGTAGCTCATGTTGTGTCCATATGTACGTGAACCTACAGGGTCACACTCTTAAGGGTAAGAAGCCCATGTGGATGAGATCCATGTGGTAGTTGGGTTACAGCCTAGATGAACCTCAAGAGTGGAGACCAACTAGGTGTGTATATAAGTGGAGCGACAAGGGATAGTCCCTGACCTAGCCATCACTTTCTCCACTCCCAAATTGGGTTACACAGGATCTAGAAGTCCCCTGCCCGTGCTCCTTCCTGTACATGTGGATACCGGTAGAGGCGTTACATGTGTGGCGCTGGAGACAAAGGGATCTGGCGAAGGAGTTCGTGGGGATCCGGAGGAGCTGTTCATGAGATCGATCGACACTGCATCACCTGTCGCGCTTCATCGATAATCTGTACCTGCACGTCTAGTGGTAAATCTCGTGGCCTATTACCTGAGCTGGATCTTGGGAGCACCATGTTAGATAAAAGTTTTGTTTATCGGCCCACGGCCCAACATTTTTCACCCGGGAAGTACAAAAAGGTTTGAGATCTCCCGGTTGGGAGACCTTCCATGTAAGGTGGTTTAGTATTTTTGAAAAATGGGGTGGTAGCATATTTAAACGGAATTTTGGTGGTTGCTTCACAAAACGCCCTGTTTTTGGCGCTCGGAAAATGGAAAATAGATTTTCCGTGCGACAAAAAGAAAAACTTCCTCCTGCAACATTTTTCTCCATCCCAATATGCACATGAATGCACAATATGGGCACAGTATCACAAACTATGCCACGATTCTGCAGATAACATTGGTTATTTGAACAGAAAGCCATGAAACCTTGAACATGATAGGTCATTTTGTGAAGTTTTTTTTGAGACAATCAATATACCAAGTTTGGTATTTTTCCTTGCAACTATGTCAAATAATATGACACTACGCGAAGGATTTACATTGTTCGGATTGTTTTTGAATTTCTTATGCCAGTTTCAAATATATTTAGTCCCGTTTGAAGAAACCAACCGGGACTTAAGGGGTTGCAGCAGGCTGGGGACGGCACGATCATGTTTAGTCCCGGATGAACCTTTAGCCCTGGTTGCAGACAGCAACCAGGACTAAACATGGGCGGCGACACTATTTTGGTGGGTGGCAGCACTATGCCAGTGAGTGGCGACACTATGCCACTGAGTGATGACACTATTTTGGTGGGTGGCTATAACACCCTGTCAACTTGGCCCCGGGGGTGTCATTCCTTGTAGCTTAATAGGATCTCTAGACTGACCCCACAGACCAACACTAGTCTTTTCTGCGCACTTTGTCCTCACTCATGCGCACCCAGTTACCCACTTCCCAATTGGTCACTCATCCTAGAATTGCTCTAGGCCAAGCACACTTAACCTTAGAGTTCTTTTCGAATGAGATTCCGAAAAAGAAGTTGCAACTTGTTGGTATGAGTATCCTATAAATCCTATTAAGTCATATGCTAGATATCACATACACCCACCCTTTAGAAGATGGATGCCCTCATCGATCAAGCACACCCCAGGAACGTTCCCTATTGGCACGCGTTTGTGCGTCCAGTGCCGGCACATGTGCCATGCCGTGTACACTCCGGGCCACACGCGCCATGCTCCACATGTCCCGCCACTGACCCGCACACACCCGGCACGCGTATGTGCGTCCAGTGCCGGCACATGTGCCATGTCATGTCCACTCCGGGCCACACGCACCATGCTCCACATGTCCTGCCAATGACCCGCACACACCCGTTTAACTGCGAGGATCGGCTCTGATACCATTTTATAACACCCCGTCCACTTGGCACCGGGGGTGTCACTCCTGGTAGCTTAATAGGATCTCTAGACTAACCCCACAGACCAACACTAGTCTTTTCTACGCACTTTGTCCTCACTCATGCGCACCCGATTACCCACTTCCCGATCGGTCACCCATCCTAGAATTGCTCTAGGCCAAGCACGCTTAACCTTAGAGTTCTTTTTGAATGAGCTTCCGAAAAAGAAGTTGCAACTTGTTGGTATGAGTATCCTATCAATCATATTAAGTCATGTGCTGGATCTCACAATGGCAGCACTATGACAGGGGTGAGTGTCGACATTATGTCATGAATGTCGACACTATGTTATGCTGCTTAATCTATAAATATGCATCCTTGTGAAGTTATCAAGTACAAACAAGATGGTGTGTGAGAGCAGGGACAACACTACAACCAACTTGAGGGAGATGCCTACAGATCTAGTCCTCAGGAATCTCGCTCAAGCTGGCCCTAGAGGCACTCCCTAATATGTGAAATTACTTAGCTCCCTAGTGTATTGATCTAGCTAGAGAAGTTATAAACTGCAAGATGGTGTGCGAGAGCAGGGACAACACTACGGCCATCTTGAGGGATATGCCGGCGGAGCCTAGTCCTCCGGCATGTTCCACAAGCTGGCCATAGAGGCACTCCCTAATATGTGAAATTAGTTAGCTCCCTGGCACAAGAATAGAACATCATATTCATAGTTCGGAAAAGTTGTAGAGAGACCAACACTAGCTAGTAGTAAACAGTCCATTAGTCCCGGTTTCCTAACTAGGACTACTGAATTGGGACTAAAGGCCCCCCTTTAGTCCCGGTATAGCCACAAATCGGGACTAACACTCAAGATATTTATTATTATTAAAAAAACGTGACTACGGAATCGGGACTAAAGTCCCCCCTTTAGTCATACTCATGTCTACCCTATAGTACATGGCTTCAGGGTCATCTTCGTCTTCGTCGCTAGGAGCACGCGGCTGAATCCTAAGCCCAACCATGGCATATTCCGGGGACACCTGCCACTTTGGCCTCGGATTCACGACGCGAGGGGGAGGGAGCTCCTGGATGACGACTCCGCTACGCCCGCGGCCTTCACCACCGCCACCCTTCTTGTGGCTTTGTGGAGGGTCAAAGTGCGGGCACCGCAGGCGAGGATGATCTCCCTAGGAGATGTAGGGCATCACGCTGACGATAGTCCAGTTCGCCCACCACAGGCAGCGACTGGCTTTGTTGTGGTTCACCGAGGGCAGGCCGTCACCCTCATACCTGGCCCGCCAGTTAGCAAAGAAACATTCCAGGTGTCGTAGTTGTCGGGATCCCAATGGGGATCCATCCGCTGCTCCGGCGTGAGATCGAGGTAGAAGTGGGTCATGAGGGCCGCCTGGCGGGCGGAACCTTGAGGCACATAAGGGACAGGAACCCCTCCAGCGCTCAGAATCTAGTCGACAGGCAGCCGGTAGCCCGAGGGCATGGGTAGCTAGAGGCGCACAACGCCTTGGTTTCCTCGAGAGTCAGAATGTCCCAGTATGCGGTGTCCATTGTTGTGAGAGAGGAATGTGTGTATGTGTGGATATTCATGGCGCGATCGGCCTAGATATAGAGGGAAACTGCGGGAAAACATGGCGGGACGCAGTGGAAATGGCGGGAAATATCTTTAGTCCCGGTTAGTGGCTCCAACCGGGACTAAAAGCCCCGGTTAGAGGGAAAGTGTGGGAAAACATGGCGGGAAGTGATGGTAAATGGCGGGAAATATATTTAGTCCTGGTTAGGGGCTCCAATCAGGACTAAAAGCCCCGGTTAGAGGGAAAGGGCGGGAAAACATGGCGAGAAGCAGCGGGAAATGGTAGGAAATATCTTTAGTCCCGGTTAGTGGCATATTATGTGTTATAGTTGCAAGGAAAAGTATTATATGTTATACTTGCAAGGAAAAATATTAAACATTGAAAATTGCAAACATCACTAAATATCCTTCACAAAATGAGATATCATGTTCGAGGTTTCAGTGCATTTAGGTTCACAATATGAGGCCGGCCAAATTTGAACTAGAGGTACACAATATGAGGCCATGAACCCTTCTTGGCATATGTCCCTTGCTTATGATCGCTTCGGGCGTAACCATGGAGCTTCTTTGTTATTTAATAGGATGCTTGGGTCATTTTTCACTGTAAAGGGCGGAATTTCATCAAACTTCTTATAATATTCTGACATGTTTGTCTTGTCCTCGACTCCCACGATGTTTATTTTTCCTGAAAGAACTATGTGACGCTTTGGCTCATCGTATGATGTATTATTTTTCCTTTTTTCGGTCTAGAGGACATGTCCTTCACATAGAAAACCCGAGCCACATCATTTGCTAGGATGAATGGTTCGTCTCTGTAACCAAGACTGTTGAGATCCACTGTTGTCATTCCGTACAATTGGTCTACCTTTACCCCTTCTCCATTTAGGTTGACTCATTTACACCGAAACAAAGGGACATTAAAAGAAACTCCATAGTCAAGTTCTCATATCTCCTCTATGTAACCATAGTATGTGTCCTTTTGCCTATTCTTGTTTGTTGCATCAAAGCGGACACCACTATTTTGGTTGGTGCTCTTTTTATCTTGGACGATCGTGTAAAATGTATTCCCTTTTATCTCGTACCCATGGAAATTCAATATAGTAGAAGATGGTGATCCGGCCAACAAGTAGAGCTGATCTCCAACAGTGGTGTCATTCATGTGATGTGTTCGCAACCAACTGCCGAAAGTCTTCATGTGTTCATATCTAATCCAGGAGTCAGACTTCCCCAGGTTGTTGGAGCGTACAATATTCTTGTGTTCCTCGATATACGGAGCTGCCAAGGTGGAATTCTATAGAAATGTGTAGTGTGCTTGAGTCAAAGATTGCCCGTCCCTACATATCATTGTTTTCTTTCCCAGCGTGCCTTTTCCACTCAGTCTCCCCTCATGTCGTGATTCAGGAACATCAATCGGCTTAAGGTCAATAATAAAGTCAACACAAAACTCAATGACCTCCTCTGTTCCATAGCCCTTGGAGATGCTTCCTTCTGGCCTAGCACGGTTATGAACATATTTCTTTAAGACTCCCATGAACCTCTCAAAGGGGAACATATTGTGTAGAAATACAGGACCGAGAATGGAAATCTCTTCGACTAGGTGGACCAGGAGATGCGTCATAATATTGAAGAAGGATGGTGGAAACACCAACTCAAAAGTAACAAGACATTGGATCACATCCTTATGTAACTTTGTCAGAATATCTGGATTGATTATCTTCTTAGATATTACATTGAGGAATGCACATAGCTTCACAATGGATACTCGAACATTTTTTGGTAGAAGCCCCTTAATGCAACCGGAAGAAAATACGTCATAATCACGTGATAGTCATGAGACTTCAAGTTTTGGAATTTGTTCTCTGCCATATTTATTATCCCCTTTATATTATACGAGAAGCCAGACGACATCTTGATATTGTAAAGGACTTCAAAAAGATTTCTTTCTCTGCTTTGGTAAAAGCATAGCTGGTAGGACTTAAGTGACGCCCTTTATCCGTCTTGTTCCGTGGATGCATATTCTCTAGGTCTTTCATACGTTGCTGGTCCTCCCGTGCTTCTGGTGTATCTTTTGTCTTTCGATACACGCCCAGGAAGCCTAGTAGGTTCACACAAAGATTTTTCGTCACGTGCATCACGTCGATTGAAGAGCGGACACATAGGGCTTTCCAATAGGGTAGCTCCCAAAACATAGATTTCTTTTTCCACATGGGCACGTGCCCGGTAGCGACGTCGTTCGGAACAGATGGACTGCCAGGACCCTTTCCAAATATTACTTCTATTTCCTTGACCATATCAAATACAACATCACCGGTAGGGAGGTCAGGATTCTTCTGGTGATCTGCCTCACCTTTGAAATGCTTGCCTTCCTTTCTTATGGGATGATTGGTTGGAAAAAATTGACGATTTCGTAGGTACATAACCTTCTTGCATTTATGCAAATATGTACTTTCAATATTATCTAAACAATGCGTGCATTCCTTGTATCCTTTGTTTGTCTGTCCTAAAAGGTTACTAAGAAAAGCCAATCATTGATGGTTACGAAAAGTAACGCTCGTAGGTCAAATGGCTCATGTTTGTGCTCATCCCACACATGTACACCTAGTTTGCCCCACAACTGTAAGAGTTATTCAACTAATGGCCTTAGGTACACATCAATGTCGTTGCCGGGTTGCTTCGGGCCTTTGATGAGCACTGACATCATAATGAACTTACGCTTTATGCACAACGAAGGAGGAAGGTTGTAGATACATAGAGTCATATGCCATGTGCTGTGACTGCAGCTCTTCTCCCCAAAAGGATTCATGCCATCCATACTTAGACCAAACCATAAGTTTCGTGCGTCACCTGTAAAGTCTCTCTCGATTTTCCTCCACTACGACCCATCGGCGGGGTGTCTCAACTTCCCGTCTTTCTTACGGTATTCTTTGTGCCATCGCAACAACCTGGCATGCTCTTTGTTTCTGAACAAACGTTTTAACCGTGGTATTATAGGAGCATACCACATAACCTCAGTAGGAACCCTCTTCCTGGGGGCTCATGATCGCCCTCAACATCACCAGGGTCATCTCAGCTGATCTTATGCCGCAGTGCAGTGCATACCAGACATTTATCTAAATTCTCGTACTCCTCGCCGCGGTAGAGGATGCATTCATTAATGCATGCATGTATCTTCTTCACATCTAATCCTAGAGGGCAGAGAGTCTTCTTTGATTTGTACGTACTCTCGAGCAATTCGTTATCCTTTGGAAGCTTCGGCTTCATTATTTTCAGTAACTTCTCAAATCTCTTGTCAGATAAACCAGTCTATGCCTTTCATTTCAGCAATTTCAGTGTGGTACTGAGCTTTGTGCTACCATCTTCGCAATTTGGGTACAACATTTTTTTGTGATCCTCTAACATGCCCTCCAACACGTAGGGCTTTCCAATAGGGTAGCTCCCAAAACACGGATCATTTCGGATTCACGTCGGTCACCGTACATCCATTCTTGCATGTTCATCTGCATCATATAATTAAGTTTATCAAAACCATTACAGAACATCATGAATAGTAAAATGACCACTTTACATCGACAGATGCATTGTGTATCAATGATAGATGAAAGGATAAGGTTGCTAACCTCGATCGAGGAGGGAAAAAAGAGGAGAGAAAGCTCAACTATGGCTCGGGCACCTCATATCATTTTTGTTTTGTGTGAAATAAAGCGGCATTATTCCCTCAGGCATTTCGTCGAACACCTCACGTGCATAGGAAAAAATATTAGCACCCATGTCTCACACCTTCCACCAAGAAAAAACAAAGGAGCGAGGGCTGGCTGGGGCGGCATATTTATAGGCAGGCAGACTATTCATCCCGGTTTGTAACACAAACCGCAACTAAAGGTATTGTGTCAGACATGTTCCGAAATTAAAGGTATTGCGTTAGACAACATGTCTGATGCAATACATATAGTTCCGGCTTATGTTACAAACCGGAATGGCTGCTCCCTTACGAACCAGGACGGATGCCTCCCGGCTCTCGTGCGACGCTTCGGCCACTCGAACCTGGAAGAATGCGAGCATTTTTTCCGGTTCGTGGCAGAACCGGAACAAAAGCTCTGGGCTGCTCCGAACGAAAGGCAGTTTTTCTACGTGGGTGCAGTCCAGGAGTTCGAACCGGGACAAAAGCTCTGGGCCGCTCCGAACGAAAGACAGTTTTCCTACGGACGCGCAGTCTAGGAGTTGGGCGCAACACTAATTGGCAAATAATTTGTTCATTTTACACTGACATGAAAGTGATTATCGCTAGATAACCTTTTGAGAGTACTTGCACCTGTACTAATGAAGTAATCTTTGGTTAGACAATAACCTTAACTATATCTAATAGGTTCTACTTACAAACTGGAGGGAATGCTACTAAGATTTAGCATTTATATCCAGCATAAGTGGAGTATATAAAATTAGCTTACGTTGATGCTTCATCGTGATGCTCCATTACCAACACAACATAGCTCATGGCTGTCGCGTTCTGACCGCAAGCTGAACGTACAGCCTGCTGATCACATCACGGGCGGTGCCGGTGCTTATCTTTTGGGTTAGGCCAGAGCGAGACTAGGACGTGAGTGGCTTAGGGTTATGCAAAGTGTGTTTTGGACTTTCAGTCCCTCGTTAGTTGGGGCTTTTCCATATTTCAACTTTGAGGTTGCGCACACGATCGAGTCAACTGTCGTTCGGCATCACAGTGAGCGCTTCACTCGCTAAGGTACGCAACGGCATCACAGTGAGCGCTTCACAGCCTCGTTAATTGATAGATTAGTATACTAGCTAATTAGAGCATCTTCAAGTGTTTGCCAGGTGGGTGAGTAGTGAGACCATGACCCGGCACTCCGGCAGGCAGGGTGAAGAGCGCGCACGTGTGCACACGGCCATGCACGCACTCGAACTGCTCATCAGAAGCGTTGCTCGCTGTAGTAGTAGCAGCAGCAGCAGGAGCATAAACGATGATAGCTCATCCTCCCACTTGGCGCGGCCGTACGCAACGCGCTCATCATTCCGCCGGCGAAACAATCGGCCGCCAGTGGACCGCACGAGCGCGAGTAGCGAGCCTACCCATGATGCGCCGCTGTCGGTTCGTCACTCGGCGCACGTCGCGGTGAGGTGAAGTGCGTGCGATGGCCGCGGCCGTTTCGGAGGTCACACGAATCCGGCCGGGGTCTCTGTCGAAGGCGGGATGGGCAGCCAAGCCAAGGCGCACTAGTAGGGCTTTACGAAGGCGGCATCTGCGTGCGCGCAGTGGGTGCAGCCTAGCTAGGCTTGTAGCGTACTGGTGGTAGTATCTTGGCTTGGCCGGGCGAGATGATGTGCGGCTTGGGGGCCCTGGTAGATGTCTTCTTCTTTGGGCATGCTCGCTCGAGCACTCCCGAGTTGATCGACTAGCCGGCTACTAAAAGGACGTGCTGAAAATGACCTCGACAATTGACTCAAATTTTCAATCTTTGTTTATACGCTTTTTTTAGAAAAAGCAGCGAAACGAGATCATCATAATTTCTGTAGTGGCAACTGGCAAGTGGAAATAGTAGGCTATGATTCTTCTACTCGCTCCTTTTAACGTTCTCAGCCTTATCTAGATTCGTACGTATCTAATTAAGTATTTATATTAGATGTATATTCGCGGCTCGTGCTAGTGTCTATAGTCGTCAGGTGGTTCAATGAACTATTTGTAATTTTTGTTACTCCCTCCGACCTATATTAATTGATTTAGATTCATCTAGATACGAGTATATCTAGTTAAGTTTTAGTGCTAAATATGTCCGTAGTAGACAAATTTGAGTCTACTAATATGAGTTTGGAGGAAGGAAGGTTTTTTATATATGATTATTAATAGATCTGTGAAAATAAAAAAAAAACATGGACCTCTAGAGGAAGTAGCAATTAACAATTTTGCGTCGCCACAGAATTCAGGAAGCTAAACACCATTTGATGATAGTCTGAATACCTCAGTCATTGACAGCAGTCCGTGAACGATCTACACCGAAGCAAGGTCACCGGCGGGGCACGCACAGTGGCGAATGAATTCGCCTAGCTAGATGGGGGGACATAGGCACACAAAGTAGCAAAGCATATCAGGCTACGAGCACCGGCACCGCCATCTTTATCGACGGCGAGCAGAGCAGATCAGCGCTGCCCCAGTTTCGGTCCAGCGGCGCAATTATTCCGTGATTCTTTCTGCGTGTCCGTAGCTGATTGCGCAATCTCTGTACCGTACGTGCGTCGCGATCGGCCGATCGCCCGTCCAGGTCCAGGTTCAGGTCCAGGCCGATCGAGAGGCGTGCGCGTCACAACCAAATCCAGTAGGCGTGCTGCTCGATCGAGTTGGCTGGCGCAGCATCCGCGGGAAGCACTGCATCTGCGCAAAGCCGAGGCCGACGCCCACAGCGCGTGCCCCACGAACCGGATCCCCTCGCCGGGAACCCGCCAGCCTGACATCCCGGCCGCGCACTGCCGCGTTGCAAACATCCCGGATCCCCTCGCCCTCCACACCATGGCTCGGCCCTGCCCGATGATATGTACTCGTAGCAGGGACAAGTAGTTGTATTAGCCTAATCCTCCGGCCATTAGCAAATCAAAGCCCTCCGTAATCTCCTTCCCAGGACTGACCAACGTGCAAACTTTAACGGGCCAAATCCAAAGCATTTAACGAAGGGCCAAAGGCCACAATAGATAGCCGATCGATTTTGATGCACGATCTCGTCTACTCCGTACTTGCACAGCCGCACACATTTTCCTCATTGAGCATCGCCTCCGCCCGTCCACCGCTACTATAGGCTGATTTGCCGTTCGTTCCACTGTTCAACTAGAACCTTGACCGATCGAGCTCGCCGCCCATGCTAGGGCTTCACCGGGCGTCACACCTATCGAGCATCGCCGTCGGTCAGTGACGGCCTTGATTGGCGATGGTGCGGCCGCGCGTCCCTACGAAATATAAGATCAGTCAATCAACCGAATGATGATAAAATCTCTCGTCTGCAATCTTACCACATGGCTTTATAGGTCAGTCCAATGTGTTCGAAAACTAGGCCGGTAGAGGCCCATTCGGTGTGGCCTCTACCAGGCTAGGGTTAGCCCATGTGAGTATCCTATCCTTCTTTTATAGTCTATAAATAGAGAAGCAATCATTGTACGTGATTTTATCGGAGACATATCAATAAAGATTCTCCTTGTTTCCTGTGCCAATTCTTGTGTAATCTTTGTGTTCCTTCGACTCTAGTCTTCTTCCTTATTTGTGGAGCAGCCAGTCGAGAGGGTTGTTCAACACGTTATCAGCACGTGTCTCTCCGTCGAGCCTCCGTCAAGTCACCGTCTAGCCTGCATCACGCAGGCTTTCGTTGAAGGTAATCCGAAATTGACCGCAAAAATGGATTCGTCATTCGATTTTCTTTCAATTTTTGCGTTTAGATCGTAGATCAGATCTCATCTACTGTGTGGATTTTCCCCCGAGAGTCGAGCAGACATGCTGTCGCCGACCAATGTCGATACTCTCGGATCTGGGAACTTGTTGACTACACTTTAGAGAGACGGTACACACAGATCCCGCAGATCTGATTACCGCCGCGAGCACCCGCTGTGCAATCGCGTTTTTCTTTCTAGCAGAACGAAAAAAGTACATCGTTTTTGTTTTATTTTTGTTCTCTGTTGCCCGTCAAGGCACCGCCATAGATGTGCTGGCCAAGCACACACGCGAACGCACGGCCCTGCTGGCCATGCCGGCCCCGCGCCACCGCAAGCTCGACTGGCCACCACGACACTGTGCCCTGCTGGCCGCGCTGGCCGCCGTTGGCCGAGCCACCCCGCCTGCGCGCACGCGCCTGCCGGCCGACGTGAGCCCTGTTGGCCATCGTTGTGCCGCTGTAGCCGCCCGCTGTGCCGCGCGCCGCCGCCATCCGCTGCGCTGTGCGACATGCCGCCGCCCGCTGCGCCGCGCGCAGCCGCCACCCACCGTGAGCACGCATCCACGGTCGAGAGTGCGTGCCGCGTGCAGACACCGTGCGCCATGCCTCCGCCCGCTGCGCCGCGCGTCGTAAGCACGCGTCCACCGCCGTGAGCCCGCGCCGCGCACCGCCGCCGTGCGCCAAGCCAGTCGCGCGCTGCCACCCTGCTGGCCGCGCCTGCCTGGCAGGGCGCTGCTGCGCCGCCCAGCCGCGCCGGCCTCTGCCCGCTGCGCCCCCCTCCACCCGCCGCCACCCCCGCCGTCGCCGGCATGGCCTGATGCCGCTGCCACTACCCTGGTCGAGAGCCTCCAGCTCCGTCCCCCCTCCCCCCCCCCCCCCGCTAGCCGGGCTAGGACAGTCTAGGGTGGGCCAGCCTAGTTGGGCCGATTTCGGTCCAGGCGTATACAAAAAAAGAGAGGGAGAGGACGCTCTGTGCACGCGCGGTTGATGGGTTGTTGGCCCGTTTCAGCCCATTTTGCGGTTTAATAAAAGAAAGGAGGGCAGCACAGAAATAAATAAAACAGCTTCAGAAATTCATTTTTAGGGCTGTTTTTATCGTTTTAAACACGATTAGCATAATATCTTGATATACAAGCTTTTGTACTATGTTTTACTGCAATAATTGAATGTTTTTATACTTTTAATTCTTGGTATTACATAGTTAGCTTGTACCGTTTTTAATTTAAATTTTGGAACGCCGTCATATTTGAATAATTGTATCGATTATCGCATTTATGCAACCGATTACCTGCTGTAATCTTACACACTTTGCATAAATTGCAGATGACCGGAATCGTGAGCCGCGAGTTCCCGAAGTTAACCCAGGATGGGCTGAACTGCCTGACTTGGGTCTCGGACGTAGAGATCGTCCTGGAGGGCCGATGCATCAAGGGTGCGCTGAGTGCGGGGACCCAGACGGCCCCCAGCACCACCATCCCGGTGGACAACGCCAAAGCACTGCATTTTCTCCGCCATCACATGTGTGAGACTCTCAAGAATGAGTACATGGCAGAACAAAGTGCTTCTGCCCTTTGGACCGCCCTCAACAAGCGGTTCTCTAGGCTTAAGTATACCATTCAGCCACAGGCGGAGGCAGATTGGATTCGTCTGAGGTTTGCGGACTTCAAGACCGTGGGAGAGTATAACTCCGCGTTACACCGGATTTGTACCATTCTTCAGCTGTGTGGAACCAGTACCACAGATCAGCAGAAGATAGACAAGACTCTCTCCATATTCCACCCTGACAACATCCAGTCCTCGCGAAACTATCGCCAGGAAGGATTCATGGAATATGCAGCGCTTATTGATGCTCTCCAGGTGGCCGAGGCGCAGGATAATGTTCTCAAAGAACTTCTCTGCGCAACCCTTCGCGGGAGGGGGGCAAGTCATGAAGCTAATGCCGGCGCCTACAAGGTGCGCAAGACCAACCACAAGAGGCGAGGCAAGAAGGGCCCAAACTCCTCCAACCTGGCCAAGCAACGCAAGGCGGGCAAGAGGTAGGCAAGGTCCCAGGACTGTTTCCGTTGTGGCTCCAAGACTCACTTCTCTAGGCAGTGTTTGGCCCCCAAGCACGTCGTGGACGCGTTCAAGGCCAACAAGAAGGCGCGCGAGGCGCACCTCGTCCAGGTTGAGGCACCAACGGCGCTCGGAGCGGCGCCCGTGCACAAGGTCGCGCCGGTAGTAGCGCAGGACGTAGCACATGTGGCAGCACCTTTGGCGGTTCCCACGAACGCCACTGTGCCCATGGAGGTTGAGCACGTCGTGCCCCCTCAGCTAGACATTTCTGCTGCCTCGATGATGATAGCCAACGAAAAGAAGCTCAGCGATCTTGAGATAGCAGCTGAGATTGATGGTTTCTTTGCAGAATCCACCTGAGCTCATTTTTGTTGTTATGATTTCTTTCCACAAATAATCTGATACGATTCTTCGATATGGTTGTAAGCTCTATGAGAGCAAAATATTTATTTGTTTCTGGCGATTGGATGACATTTATTTCATTCATTTATTCCATTATTTGGTTGTGTTATGTTCTGAAATATTTATGTGTTTTACTTACTTGATGTAGCATCTTCCTCGCTCCATTATATTAATTAGGCACTATATTTTAGAACGCGTGTGGCGCCCAAATGGAGGAAACGTGCCTTGCTGATAGCGGCACCATAAATACCATCTTGAGAGAAACAAAGTACTTTGAGTCTATTACCAAAAACCCCAGTAACATAATGACGATCGCCGGCTGCGGTCCAAATATAGTTGGCTCCGGAAGAGCAACTATCATACTCCCAAATGGAACAACTCTGATCATTGAAGAGGCATTATTGTACCCGGAGTCGACTCGTACTCTATTGAGTTTTAGAGACATCCGCGCAAATGGTTTCCATGTAGAGACCGATGATGATGAGAATGGAAATGAGTTCCTACTCATTACCAAGCGCGACGAAAATGGTAAACATGTTGTCGAAGGACTCCCTTCATTAGCTACTGGGTTGTACTACACTAAGATAGTAGCACCACCTATTTACACTACCCTTATGACTGTCTTTAGAAGCTCTGAACTATTCTGCCTTTGGCATGATAGGTCAGGCCACCCCGGTATTAGGATGATGAGAAATATAATTAACAACTCGAATGGTCATAATGTTAATGTGAAAAATTTCCTGAATCCCGATGATTTCGTGTGCTCCGCATGCGCTACGGGGAAATTGATCATTAGACCGTCCCCCCTAAAGGTGAAGGATGAACTCCCCGCATTCTTGGAACGTATACAAGGGGATATATGTGGTACAATTCAGCCCCTCTCAGGGCCATTTCGGTACTTCATGGTGCTCATCGATGCTTCCTCTAAATGGTCCAATGTTTGCCTGCTGTCAACAAGGAACCATGCTTTTGCAAATTTGATCTCTCTGATCATACAAATAAGGAATAAATTTTCTAATTATCGTTTAAAGTCTATTCGAATGGACAATGCCGGAGAATTTACTTCAAAGGCATTCGATGATTATTGCATGGCAACAGGAATCAAACTTGAGCACTCTGTACCGCATGTCCACACTCAAAATGGACTTGCGGAGGCATTGATTAAAAGAATTAAATTCATTGCCCGACCACTCTTTCAGGGTTGTAATTTGCCAACTACATGTTGGGGACACGCGGTGTTACACGCTGCTAATCTCATCAACTTTCAACCATCGGCCTAAAATATCCACTCTCCTATTCAACTTGCGCAAGGGTCGGCACCGAAAATTTCCCACCTACTTAGGTTCGGCTGCCAGGTATATGTACCTATACCACCACCCCAGCAATCAGCAATGGGACCGCTCCGTAAGTCGGGGATATACGTTGGTTATGAGACTGTGTCCATAATCAGGTTCTTGGACCCCTTGACAGGTGACTGTCACACGGCCCGTTTTGCTGACTGCATTTTTTGACGAGGATCTTTTTCCGACTTTGGGGGGAGGTAATCAACCCCTGGATGACAAAAGTCGAGAAATCACGTGGAAAGCCACGG
The DNA here is from genome assembly GCA_916181665.1 of Avena sativa. Taxonomy (NCBI): domain Eukaryota; kingdom Viridiplantae; phylum Streptophyta; class Magnoliopsida; order Poales; family Poaceae; genus Avena; species Avena sativa. Next base: position 327,093,769 of record OV702280.1, read on the forward strand.
GGATCCACGCTCATGACCTGCGCACTGTTGAGTCTAATCGAGAAGTCCAAAAAATACTAGATTTGCACTCCCTAGCGAATCAACTGCCTGATCATTTTAGTGATTTAAAGACTGTGACAAAGTTGTATGTGCATGCACGCAATGCACCGGAAAGGGTTGAAATACCGAATAAAAATGATGGTATACCCGCTCCCGTTCCAAGGCCTAAGAGGACGCGGAATCCGGTTTCTCAAATCCCAAGTACCTGGGGACGCCCGAAGAAAAAGGATAAGAGAGATTTATTACAGTCTGCCCCTGTTGAAGGGAGCCAGTTGAGACCTGGCACAAGTACGAATATTTCAGTGCACGAAATTCCGGACTTGAATTTTCCTATATCGGAAATACCCAGCGAAGTTGTGTGCGCACACATCGGAGCGGGAAAACTAAAGGACCTAGCCCCTAGATTGGGAAATCCGGTGGAGCAAGAGGATGTGCCTGATGCACTCCATGACGAAATGGCCATTAACTATGTTAATTCGGGCGAGTCATACAACCGAGCCATGGCAAATGTCGACGTTAATTTTGCCAAGAAAATTGCCTCAATCATAGATCTTGACTCTGAGCCTAACACGCTCGCTGATTGTAAGAAAAGGTCGGATTGGAAAGATTGGCAGAAGGCAATCGCTGCTGAATTATTATCATTAAACAAAAGAGAGGTATTTGTACCTGTTTGTCTAACTCCTCCCCACATTCGCCCCGTTGGCCATAAGTGGGTTTTTGTTCGAAAGAGAAACAAGAATAATGAAGTAGTAAGGTACAAAGAAAGGCTCGTTGCTCAAGGTTTCACTCAGCGACCAGGTGTCGACTTTGAGGAAACTTACTCCCCGGTCATGGATGGAATTACCTTTAGATACTTGATCTCAATGGCGGTAAACATGGACTTAAAATAAAACTAATGGATGTTGGATTCGGACATATACATGAAAGTACCAAAAGGTATCCCTATCCCGAACCAGGATAGAGCAAACAAGATATTATACAATGTTCAGCTTAAGAAGTCACTATATGGACTAAAACATTCAGGTAGGATGTGGTATAATCGTTTAAGGGATTTCCTTCATCAAAAGGGCTACATGAGCAATGAAGATTTCCCATGTGTTTTTATACGGATATCCTAGGATGGTTTCTGTATTATCTCGGTGTATGTGGACGATTTGAATATAATCGGTACACTTGACGATATTGAGGAAGCGAGTTCCTACCTGATGTCGGAATTCAAGATGAAAGACTTAGTGACGAGGTTTAATCTCGCCAATGCCCATTGTTATGAGCTTGGGTTTTGGACAAGATGGGGATGCTGGAGATCGCGGAACGGTTAGCAAACAAGCAACACGGGGACACGAGGTTTACCTAGGTTTAGGCCCTCGGAGGGAAAACCCTACTCCTGCTTGTCTGCTCTTGATTACAGCGGAACCGAAAGTTACAGGGGTGCACAGATGTGATCTGGCGTGGAGGTGTGTATGCGGTGGTATGAGAGATTGTAAGAGAGCCTCCTCGTTGCGCCCTCCTAGCCTTTATATAGAGATAGGCAGGTCCCAGGCACAGATCGAGTCGGTTACAGGTTTTAGGGTTTGCCCCTTTGAATATTCTATCTATTCTAGTCTTGCTCTCCAAGGATCCGAAGGCGTCATAGGCCTGGGCCACCCGAAAGTCTTCATGGGCTGGCGCATGTTCTCGTGGGCCTTCCTTGGGCTGGACCAGGTATGCTAAGGTCGTGTACCCGTAGGGTATAACCATGTCAGTAGCCCCCGAGTGTTCAGTCGAATCGTAGATTCGGCTGAGGACTCTTCAATATTTCGGGTGCAGCTGTCTCTGTTTTCTAGAGAATGATTTTGAGTGTGTAGGGATTGTTGATGCATGTGCCTGACTCTCCTGACGGATCAGGGTCAGTTAACTGTCTTAGGACAAAACGACACGATATTCTTCAGATTCGAGTCCCTCGACTCGAACCCAGAACATATGCTGGCGTAATTCGACTCAGGCCGTGGAGGACTTACCGGAGTGGAATTCCCGTAAATTTTAAATGATGTACCCAATGCGTCCGTCGGGATTTTTCGTCGTGCCTGTTGGCATGGATTTTTACTAGCAGAACGCAGTCGTGTGCGTTACCAGACCATCAGATGGTATCTGTAGGTCTTATCTTTGCATCGCAGACGCAGCATCCGAATGTTTATCACCGCGAAGGTGTTTCGGGTGGCCAAGGAGGATGTTGCTCACTTAGTGTTAACTGGGGCAGAGTTGCTGAAAAGTTTTTGCATTCTGATCTGAAGGATCGCAGTCGAAGAATTCATAGGGTGCGCGACCTGCGCTCCCTATGGGAGTAGCCCCTGAGTGTATGTTTGAGTCGTAGACTCGAGCGGAGACTTTAGTTCAACTGTTGCTTACTTCAGGTCCGTAGGACACAAATTTTTCGGATGCTTGAATCCTTCCTCCCTATGGGAGTAGCCCCCGAGTCCGTAGTGGAGTCGTAGACTCGACGTAGGACTCGAAGAGCAGTTAAATGGTGTAATACTTTGATCGTTTTTTGGGTGCGCGGCCAACACTGCAGATAGGAGTAGCCCCCGAGTAGTTAGTCAAATCGTAGATTCGAGTGAGTACTCTTAGCTGTGTAGCCGAAGAATTGTAACCGTTGCTAGTATAGCCTTGATGACATCATTGTTGACGATCGGTGACCTCAAGCGTCTACGGCGCCAGAGATGACGTGACTGGACGAACATGGGTCCCACCTTCTGACTTTGAATTAACTGGTCACGCATGGCGTGGAGACAATTACGGCGTATCCTCGGTTTCCTTGCGTAGTGGACGGCATGTGAGCGACGGTTCGCTGCTGTGCTGACACGTGGACGGTTGGATTTGGATGTTGGCTTTAGGGCTTCCCGATGAACAGTCATCGTGCATCGTCTTCGCCCTTATAATCACTTGGGGAAATTTTTGTTTGTTTTCACCGCAGCCATACTCGTTTCACTGCTTCCTCCTTCTTTGAGATTTTCTCGCCGCACGCTGGAAGTTCTTTGGTCCTTCCCATCTTCGTTCCTATGTTCACATCGTCGCCGTCGCCGCACCGCAATGCGGAAACAAAAGAAGGCCTCTACCGCAGTTGGTACCAGTGCTGCTACCGGCGGCAAGAAGGGTACCGCCGCCACTCGCGTCACCGATGGTGGCTGGCAACGATCGGAGACGCACGAGAGCGATCTCCGCAAGCTCCATGAGCGGGGTCTAATCCCGCAGGAGAAAGAGGCCGTCAAGATTCTCGACGACGAGGTAATTCCCCGTCCTCCCGCTGGGTTTCGGGTTATGTTTGTCGCTTTTGTCTTTCGGGGATTTTCTTTCCCGGTCCACGATTTTCTCCGTGGATTACTTTTCTTCTACGGCATCCAACTCCATCATCTTTCGCCAAATTATCTTCTTCATATCGCCTACTTCATCACCTTCTACGAGTGTTGGCTCGGTGTCGAGCCGCACTTTGGCCTCTTTCAGAAGCTCTATTCCGTGAAGAGGCAATCTGGCTCCGATGGTGTTTATCCCATCGACGGCTGCATCATTTCCCTAAAATCCAACTTTCTCTTCTTTTACATCCGCAGTTGGTACCAGTACTGGCGGAGGCGATGGTTTTACATCCGCGACTCCATAGTGGACAGGCAAAACTTTGGCCTTGCACCTTTCGACCCCTCCCAGAAAATCCAGCCGAAGAGGTCCTGGAAGAACCACATCTTGGATGGTGAGGTGGCGGAAATAGGGGAGCTCTATCGTCGGGTGGAGGACCTCCAGGTGATTCCGGATAAAGAGGTGAACAACGTGGATATCATCCGCACCTTCCTCAAATGTCGGGTGCAGCCGCTCTAGGCTAGGGCGCATCTGATGTTCCTTTATGCTGGCCGCCACGATCCGACTAGGGTTTCGACTGAGGAGCTCTCCAAGGGGGATCTCGACAGAGTTGTTCGGCCGCTGCTGAAGTACAAAGATGAAGAGGACCTTCCAGGGAAGTCGTTGACTCCTCCGTTCACCGCCTGTCGTCTGGTTCCGCAGGTGTAGATCTGGGAAATGCGCGTAGCGCTTTTTCGTTTTCTTGTACTTGTTTGTTCTCACAGTTTGCTTTCGTTGTGCAGGAATTCAAGGTACCGGGCATGGTGCATCCGCTACCCGAATGTTTTCCGGATGCACCGGACAATGAGGTAGTGGACTCCATGTCTGAGCTTCCCTCGGCGCGGTCACCGGCTGAGGAAGCCTTTGAGTCGAGCGAGGAGCAGACTCGAAAGCGGACGCGGAGCTCGAGCGAATCTTCGGATGCCTCGACTCCGCCGACACCTAGGAACCCGCCATGCCTTGCGCGTCATAGTGGAGGTGATGGTGGCTCTTCGTCTCCTATTCCGGCCGTGCCCGTGCGGGCTGTGGTGCCGCAGCCACCGACGAAGCGGAAGAAGGAAGAGAAGAAGGAAGAGAAGAAAGGCAGGAGGGCCCCGCCTATCTACGACTTGAGCGATCTCGACTCGTAAGTGTCTTCCATTGCTTTTGCTCTCCTTTTTATTTTCTTTTGCTTGCTTGTATTTGACTGAAGTTTCCTTATGTAGCCACTCCTTCGATGGCTCTTTCAGCGAAGCTCGAGAAATGGTGGGGGAGTCGAAGGTTGCTCCTCCTCCTCCTCAGACGGTGGCCACCTCTGGGGACGTTGCTCCGAGCCCTTCTCCGCAAGAGACTCGGGTGATTGTCTCCCAGAAGACTACAGCCGGACCTTTGGAGTCGCCGTCCAACCATGTAAGTGCTTTTGTTCTTGCCGTGGGGGGAGCCCCCGAGCATTTTTCGGATGACCTGCTGAACATTTCTTACTTTTGTTCATGTCTCGGGGGAGCCCCCGAGCGTCTTGCGGATGATCTGCTGATCATGTTTTCCTTTTCCTCGTGTCTCGGGGGAAGCCCCCGAGCACTTTTCGTATGCGTGATTTGTTTTGCTCGTTTCTTGGGCGCAGCCCCCGAGCCTTTTTCCTGACAAGTTGTGTCTTCTTGCAGCCTTTTGTGCAAGGCACCAACCAGCTGGTGGAGCAGCACTTGGTGCTGGAGGCCAGCTTCAAGCGGCTTCAAGGTATGTTCATGAATTGGTCTTTTTTGTCTACCTCTGCTTCCTTTCCCTTGGATCTGCTACGTGTTCTTTTTTGCAGACGAGAATAATACTGCCCTCCGCGAGCTTGATGCTCTCAAAAAGAGCCTTGGGCGAGCGGAGAAGAAAGCTGAAGATGTCGTTGGCGCTAAGGAGCGCCTTGAGCAGGAGCTAGTTGACGCGGCTGCTGCCAAGGAACTCCTGCAGCAAGAGGCCACGGACCGCGAGGAGCAGCTCGCCACCGCTGCGGCCTCACGCGAGAAGGAGGTAGCCGAGAAGCTAATGGCTGCTGCCAAGGCTATTTCAGGTGAGTGGTTTTCGCCTGCATGTTTTTTTTCAGTTGCCTTTGTCTTTCTGGCTTTGTTTGATGCATACTTTGCTTCTTCCGTTTATCTAGATGCCGCAGGCATCGAGTTTGACCGTGGTGCCCTGGAGCACGGAAGTGCTCTGGATGATGCCACTGCGGCGGTCGAAGACCACTGCAGTACCGTGGTCGGCTCGCTTGCCAAGGCCAAAGAGGTTCTCGGGCGCTTCTACAAGGAGCTCGTCCCCAAGGGCGTCGCCCTCGAGGATGTCGAATTGTTGGCGGATGCGCTGTCAGCCGACGCGCCTGCAGCGTACAAGCGCAAGCAAAAAGGCATCAGCGCGTCCGTGGGGCTGGAGATGGCCCTAGCGTCTAGAGCGGAGCTGGATCTTCATCAGGTCACCTCCCAGATGCCAACGGCTCCCGACGGATCCGAGCTAGCTTTTGCCCTCTATGCTGCATGTTGTAAACGCTATGGGTCGAAGCTGATTGACCTGCTGGCGGAGTACGCGGTGAAGCAGCAGGGGGAGGCCAAGGGCAAGCAGTCCGGCTTCGAGGCCACTCAGGATGCAGCTTCTTAGGTCTTGTAGTTGTAGAATAGCTTTCGTCTCTTTTGCTATGATGTATTTATGAACACTCCTTGTGCCATGCAGTGGCTTTTTGCTGCATATAATGAATCTCCGAGCTCTTTTTTCATTCGTGTGTTTGTTCATGTCCCTGCCTTCTTTTCCTCTAGGGACCTTCGGGTGATGATCCCGTCGATACTGGGCCTGTTCCGCAGCCGTGACCATCTTTGTATGATGCGTCGCAGCTTGTGTTTCTTCGTGACCGTGTCCGCGGTCTTGAGAAGGAGTTGCTTGGAATCCGAGGTCATGCGGACGTTTGGAAGTCAAAAGCTGAGCGAAGCGTCGCCAGAGAGGAGTATTTGATGGTAGAGTTGCGCGTTTAGCCGAAGATCTGCAATGTGAGTTTTTTCGAGCTGCTGCTCATTTTCAGATGCGCCTGTTGGCTTGTCATCTTACTTTGTAGGTGTTTTGCAGGTGCTAACCTTGTTCCTCAGGAGGAGAAGGAGCGTGTTGCAGTTCGAGTCAATTGCTTGACCCAGCAATATATGGAGGCTAGCGGCTTTTTCTGGATGGACCGCGACCGTGCCGTGGTCCTTGCGACTGGGCAGGATCGTGTTCACCAGGTATCGCGAGTGTTGTGGCAGGTGAAAACTTCCCTGGCATCGATGTTGCACGTCATGTTTCCTCTTGATGAAGCGCCATCAACTCTCTGGGGCTTGCTGGCGAAGTTTCGAGACGTGCGTCACGTCAGGGAGCTGGTGCGGCACCAATTGGTTACGGGGGGTGAAGGTTGCGCTTTCCCTCGTGCGACTGCATCGCCTTGACGAGGACCTTGCTACTGTTGCGGCTGGGCCACCTCCTCGGCCAGATGGTGGCATATGGGACATGCGTCTACACTACGCGGTTGTAAGGCAGTATGCCGAACAAGTTGTAGATCTTTTTGAGCATCGTGCCTAGGTGATTCTTCAGAATAGGTAGGACCTGAAAAAAGATAGATGTAAAACTTGTATGTGTTCGACTGGGCGTGCCATGCCCTTTTGTTGTAAAGGTTGATTGTTTTTAGCACGTGGTGCTTTGTTTGTATGCGTGCCCTTTTCGTTAGCCTGATGTGATCAGCTACTCAGGTGTACACGCGTTATCCTCAGTCGACGAAGTCGTGAGGTGAGGAGAGCCCTCGAGTGTGTTTGTAGTATAAAGAAATGCGAGTAAGAGATAAATTTGGGGTGAGACACTTAGATTTATTCATATCGTAATGAGGAGGTACATTGTTCGGCTGGGTAGCCTTGGCTGAATAGCCTTATTTAAACTAAAGGGGGGATAGCTAGGGATAGAAGCATCGCAGTTGTGCGACATTCCATGGGTTGGAGTATGCGACTCCAGACTCCACGTGCTTGAGGCGATAGGCGCCACCTGGGATGACTTTGGTGACAATGTAGGGTCCTTCCTAGGGTGACTCGAGCTTCTTCGGTCGCTCTTGCTTGAGTCGTAAGACTAGGTCTCCTTAGACGAAGGACCTTGGTCGCAGCCGACGGCTGTGATAGTTGCGGAGGCTCTGTTGGTAGATCACCGATCGTGCTGCAGCGATGTCGCGCGCCTCGTCGAGTGTGTCGATGGCGTCTTCGAGTGCGGACGTTGATTCGGCTTCGCTGTAGGCGACGACCCGTGGGGCCTTGTGTCGTACTTCGATGGGTAGCACGGCTTCGACTCCGTGCACCATGAAGAAAGGCGTGTAGCTCGTTGAGCTATTTGGCGTTGTGCGCATGCTCCAAAGGACGGAGGGTAGCTCTTCTATCCATGCTCCCGCAGCTCGCTCGAGTCGGCTCGTTAGGCGTTTCTTGATGCCGTCGCCGCCGAGGCCGTTGGCCTTTTCGACCTGCCCGTTCGTTTGCGGGTGCGCCACGGAGGCGTATGTGATGTTGATTCCGAGGTCTTCGCAGAAGTCCTGGAATTCCTTGGATATGAAGCTTGACCCATTATCCGTGATGATGTTGTGCGGCACGCCGAACCTGTAGACTATGGATTCGAAGAATTTTACGGCCGTTTTTCCCTTTTGGTTAGTAACGGGCATGGCCTCGATCCACTTGGTGAATTTGTCGACTGCCACCAGGAGGTAGACGTGGCCTCCTTTCGAGGACTTGGGCAGTTTTCCGATCATGTCGAGGCCCCATTGGGCGAAGGTCCAGGCCAAAGGTATGGGCCTGAGCTCCGATCCGGGTGCTTGCGGTTTATCTGCGAACCTCTGGCACCCGTTTCATCTTCGGACGATGTCCTTGGCATCGTTCATGGCTGTTAGCCAGTAGAATCCAGCTTGTAGAGCTTTGGCAACGAGGGAGCGGTTGCCCGCATGATGGCCGCACATGCCCTCGTGGATGTCTTGGAGGATAGTTTTGCCGTCACCGATGGTGATGCACCATTGGAGTATACCCGAAATGTTGCGCTTGTACAACTCGCCATTGATGATGGTGAAGGCCTTGGACCGGCGAGATATGCGTCGGGCATCTGTCGGGTCATCAGGCAGTTCCTTGTCTATCAGGTACCTGAGGTACGGCTATGTCCACGTTTCTTCGACTGCCATGACCTGCATTAGGTTGACCATTACGACCTCTGTGTCGAGATTCTCGGGTCCTTCCTGTCCTTCGAGTAGCGCAGCCCCCGAGTTCTCTACTTCTTCGGGTGATCCCTTGGGGAATTTCCTTTTGATGGATGGCACACAGATCTATTCAAGGAACACACCTTGTGGCACCCGTGCGCAGGTGGAGCCGATGTTGGCGAGTCTGTCGGCCTCTTCATTGCTTTCTCTCCCAACGTGCCGAAGCTCGCAGCCATCAAAGTCTCCTTCGAGTGCGTTGTAGAGTGCACATTACGCGATCATGTTGGAGGCATGTGCGTCGCACTCGTTCATCATCTGCTGGACGACGAGGTTCGAGTCGCCGTAGATGACCAGGCGCGTCGCGCTGCAGATATTGGCCATCCTCATGCCGTGGATGAGGGCCTCGTATTCGGCTTCATTGTTGGAAGCTCAAAATTTCATCCGGAGGACGTACTTCATCTTTTCGCCCTGCGGGGAGGTCAGTATGACCCCGGCTCCTGCTCCAGCTTCGCGCTTGGAGCCATCGAAGTGCATTGTCCATGAATGCGTCATGTCCGGAGTGTCCGGCAGCTGCAGTTCCATCCAGTGGACTAGGAAGTCCTGCAGGTCCTGCTACTTGATCGTATGGCGCTTCTCGTAGATTATGTCTAGGGGACAGCTCAATACCCCACAGGGCCACACGTCCTGTGGCCTCCGGGTTGTTCAGGATGCTGTTCAGGGGTGCTTCGTTGACGACCATCACCTGGTGCTCCTGGAAGTAGTGGCTCAGCCGACGAGACGTCATGAACACGCCGTAGGCGAGTTTCTGGTAGTAAGGATACCTCTGCTTTGTTGGTGTCAATACCTCGCTGAGGTAGTAGATTGGGCGTTGGACCCCATGGGTCTTGCCTTTTTCAGGTCGCTCGACCACCAGTACGGTGCTCACCACCTGGTGTGTGGCTGCTATGTATAGCAGTAAAGGCTCGCGTTCCTTTGGCGTGACCACGACGGGCGAGGTGGAGAGAAGCCGCTTTAGGTCTTCGAATGCGTCGTCTGCTTCCGGCGTCCACTCGAATTTGTCTGCCTTGCGTAGCAGCTGATAGAAAGGCAGGGCCTTTTCGCCCATGCGGCTGATGAACCTGCTCAATGCTGCGATTCGCCCGGCGAGCTGCTGGACGCCTTTGAGGTTCTTCGGCTTCTCCATGGCCATTATGGCCCGAATTTTCTTTGGGTTCGCCTCGATCCCTCGTTTGGAGATGAAGTAGCCTAGCAGTTGACCAGATAGGACGCTGAAGGCGCACTTTTCTGGATTTAGCTTGATCATGTATCGATCAAGGTTGTCGAACGTCTCGTGGAGATCATTGATCAGTGTTGTGGACTCCCTTGTTTTGATTACTATGTCATCGACATACACCTGTATGTTGCGGCCAATCTGGTTCTTCAGGCATGCCTGCATGCATCGCTGGTACGTGGAACCTGCGGTCTTCATCCCGAAGGGCATTGTGTTGTAGCAGAACACTCCGAACAGCGTGATGAACGCCGTTTTCTCCTGATCTTAGACCTTCAGTCGAATCTGATTGTAGCCCGAGTAGGCGTCAAGGAAGGAGAGCTTCTCGCATCCTGCAGTCGAATCGATGATCTGATCGATCCGAGGGAGAGGGAAGTGGTCCTTCGGGCAGTGCTTGTTCAGTGATGTGAAATCCACGCACATCCACAGGATGTCCGTGTCCTTTTTGGGGACCATCACGGTGTTGGCGAGCCACTCGCTTTCCTTGATCTCCCTGATGAAGTTAGCGTCGAGCAGTCTGTTGACTTCGACTCCGATGGCTTCGGCCCATGGCCCGGACAATCGTCGGATGGATTTTTTGACGGGCTTGGTATCTGGGAACACATTGAGTGCATGCTCGCTGAATTCCCTGGGAACTCCTGGCATGTCCGCAGGACACCGGGCGAATATTTCCCAGCGCTCACGGACGAATTCGATGAGCGTGCTTTCCTATGCAGGGCTAAGGTCGTTGGAGATCAGCGCCTTCTTGGAGGCGTCCGCCGGGTGGACCTGCACCTTCTTTTTGTTGACTGTGGAGTCGAACGACATATCGGGTGCATTTTGCCTCGAGACTGGGGGTGCTCCGTTGTCTGTCACCTCTCGGAGCCTTATGAGCTCCTCCTGCATGCCGAATGACTGGGATATTCTGTTGAAGTCCCTGTCGCAGTGGTCCGATCGGGTGAAGCTCCCGTGGACAGTGATGACGCCTCTGGGCCCTGGCATCTTGAGTAGCGGGTAGGCATAATGCGGTACTGCCAGAAACCTTGCGAACACCACACGCACGAGGATGGCGTGGTATTGTGACGGCCAGTCCACCACTTAGAACTCGAGTCGTTCGCACCGGAAGTTGTCGTGCTGGCCGAAGATGACGTCGAGCCATATCTTTCCCAGGGGAAATATGCCCTTCCCTGGGACGATGCCATGGAACATTGTGTCGGATTGTTCTACGCTGCACAGCGGGATCCGCATTGCTGCTAAGGTGCTCGTGGACATCAGGTTGATGCCGCTGCCACCGTCCATGAAGACGCGGCTCATATCGAACCCTCCGATCTGCGCCTCGAGCACCAAGGCAGCATGACCTGGGCGAGGGATCTGGCGGGGGTGATCCGAATGGCTGAACGTGATGCAGGATTCCGAACTGCTGAGGTACTCAGGGATGGCTGGTGGAGCAGTCACGGCCAAGCTGACTTGGCGGGTGATTTTCTTTTGCACCCTGTTTGTTGGGCGCCCTTTTTGGATCATCAATGATCCTTTCGGTGCGGGGTACCCGTGCCCACCATTATTCTACGTGGGTGCGATTGGGTGATTCGAAGGTCTCGCAGGTGGTGGTGGAGGAGCTCCATGTGCGATCTCACCTGGTGCGGGTGCGTTCCCGTACCCAGGGTTCGGGGCTTGCTGCCTCATCTGAGACATGCTCTCGCTGAGTTTCTGGAACTCGCGGCATTCCTTGAGCATGTGGCTTGCCTTATTTTTACCATCCTTCTTGTCAATGTAGAAGTGGATGGTGCATGGACCCGACAATTTGTTGTATGCCGAGGGTCCGTCGTCGCGACCGCGGCGTTGCCATGATTGCGATGGACGTCCTCCATCGCGGAAGTTGTTTCCGCGGTATCCGCCGCTGCGGCGGTCGGCGTAGCCAGCCGCGACCATGTCGGGTCCGTCGTGATCGTCGTATACACGCGGTCTTCTCTTGCTACGACGTTCACGTCGACGGCCGTAGTCATCTTCCTCCTCCGAGTGCGCTCGGTGGACGGAGTCCGCACCATCTGGCCACCTGTTGGCGATGTCCATGAGGTGGTCGAGTATCTTGGGCTTGACGCGCCCAAGTTCTTCCTTGAAGTCCTGGCATTTGACGCCATCCTTGAAGGCGTCGATCGCTCTCTCCTCAGAGATGTGCGCCGCGGAGTTCTTGGTGTTGGACCAGCGTAGTATGTACGAGCGGATGGATTCACCCGTTCGTTGGGTGCAGGCCCGTAGTTCCTCGATCGAGGCTGGCCTCTTGCTGGTGCCCTTAAAGTTTCAGATGAAACTGTACGCCAGCTCCTCCTAGCTTCGGATGGATCCCGAGGATAGGCTGCTGAGCCAGATCCGGGTTGCGCCTGTCAGCTGTAGCTGAAGGCATTGCAGGGCGGTGTTCTTGTTTCCACCGTGTAGCTTGATGGACGACAGGTGGTCGCTAAGCCACGCCTTAGGGTCCTGCGTGCCGTCGAACTTCGGAGTATCCGAAGGAAGCTTGAAGTTCCACGACATCCGCGTCCGCCAAACAGATCTGCTGAAGCATCGGGCTCCGTAGAGTTCTCCTTCGTCGTCGTCTTCGTCGGACTCGGACGAGCATACATGCTTGGCGCGTGCCTTGTTGATCTTCCGTTGGGTGAGCTCACTTCGAGCGTCGTAGTCGTGGCTGCGATGCCGTGAGCTCTTGTGCCGCCGAGGCAGGTCATGCTCTTCCTCGTCAGATGAGGGTGTAGGACTGCGGTTGAATTTGATTGTGGCCTTTTTCTTCGGCTCCTCAGGTACTTCTCCGTGGAGCGCAGCTCCTACGAGTCCAAGTCCGGCGAGTGTGGAATTGTGCATGGCCCTCTTCGGGTCCCCCACCGGAGGTGGATGGGACGCGAGGTATGTGGTGGCTGCCATGATCGCAGATTGCGGCGTCTTCGGGGTGACATTGTCGTCGGCATCCATCTCCATGAAGGATGTGTTGAGGGTTCGGGTCACCTCATGACGTGCGGCGGGGTCCATGTTCTCTACGCGAGAACGGTGCTTGTTGCCTTGGTTGCCGTGCGAGCTGGAGCCGCCGATGGCGTAGAGCGCAGCTTGCCGCGCGCTAGACTCCGAGGCCGCTTTCTTGCGTTTGTCGAGTACATCCTCCATCTTCACCTGTTTTTTGTGCTCTTCAATGAGGAGCGGGTGGTATGCCATCAGTAGGTCCCGCGAGGCACCCACAGGCAGGATCTTATTGCCCGCTATGGCTTCGCGAGCTTGGTTCCATCCTTCCTCGCTGAGGTGGATTACCCGACTGGCGTTGGTGTCGTCCTCGTTGGGTGGGGGGATGATCGTCTCCCGTTTTCCCCGTTCCTACCCTGCGGGTTAGGTGGCGGGTTGGGTGTGTGCTGGTCCACATCGCTCTGGATGACCACGGCACATTGGTAGCGCTCGTAGATCGGATTGCTGCCGCCGCAGCTTTCGGATCCGGAACCGTAGGTCCCTTCCTCCGATGGTGGATCGCATAGATCTGAGTTGCGGCAGCTGCTGTCATAGGACTCATCTGTCGATGTCGATGTGCGTAGCACGGGATGCGGGGACCATGAGGCGGGCCTGATCGATGGCATGGGAACCCGCTCTGGGAGGCGGAGAGTGCCAGTCTGCCCCACCTGGAAGCAGAAGCTCCCGAACAGGATCTCGAGTCCATCGCCAACGGGCTCGAAGTCCTTCAGAGTGGCTGGCGAGTGGGCGGTGAAGTCGAAAGCGCCGAAGAGGAGATGGCTCTCCGTCGCCGAGGAGTTGTAGATCGCTTTGGTTGGGACCGTCACGATCGCACAATCAGTGCCCCCAGTTCCCACAGACGGCGCCAATTGACGAGGTTTAATCTCGTCAATGCCCATTGTTATGAGCTTGGGTTTTGGAGAAGATGGGGATGCTGGAGATCGCAGAACGGTTAGCAAACAAGCAACACGAGGACACGAGGTTTAGCCAGGTTCAGGCCCCCGGAGGTAAAACCCTACTCCTGCTTGTCTGCTCTTGATTCCGGCGGAACCGAAAGTTATAGGGGTGCGCAGATGTGATCTAGCGTGGAGGTGTGTATGCGGTGGTATGAGAGATTGTAAGAGATCCTCCTCGTTGCGCCCTCCTAGCCTTTATATAGAGATAGGCAGGTCCCAGGCATAGATCGAGTCGGTTACAGGTTTTAGGGTTTGCCCCTTTGAATATTCTATCTATTCTAGTCTTGCTCTCCAAGGATCCGAAGGCGTCATGGGCCTGGGCCACCCGAAAGTCTTCATGGGCTGGCGCATATTCTCGTGAGCATTCCTTGGGCTGGACCAGGTATGCTAAGGTCGTGTACCCGTAGGGTATAACCATGTCACTTAGGCAAAACTTCTGCCTGGGTCTGCAACTTGAGCATTCCCCTGTTGGGATTTTAGTTCACCAGTCGGCCTACACCCAGAAGGTGTTGGAACGATTTGGGTTTGAAAAGGCATATCCTTCTAAGACCCCGATGGTCGAAAGATCTTTGCAGCACGATAAGGACCCGTTCAGGCCTAAATAAGAGGGGGAGGAAATTCTGGGACCGGAATTCCCCTATTTAAGTGCAGTTGGCGCACTTATGTACCTCGCAAATTGTACACGGCCGGATATTGCATTCGCTATCAATCTGCTTGCTAGGTATAGTTCTGAGCCTACCAAGAGACATTGGAAAGGCGTTAAGGACATCTTTAGGTACATACAAGGGACCAAAGACCTTGGCTTGTTTTACCTAAAGAACCAAGACCTATCTATTGTAGGTTATGCAGATGCTGGGTACCTTCCGGACCCGCACACATCCAAGTCGCAGACTGGATATGTTTTCCTTTGTGGTGGAATAACGATTTTCTGGAAATCGTCTAAGTAAACTCTTGTGTCAACTTCGACGAACCACTCGGAAATCATAGCATTATATAAAGCATCACGAGAATGTGTATGGCTTCGACAAGTAGTTAGCCATATCTAGATGTCATGTGGGCTGAACACCGTACAAACCCCCAACAATTATCTATGAAGATAATGCTGCTTGTGTTGCAAGTCCAGACGGGTTACGTGAAGAGCAATCTCACAAAGCATATAAACCCCAAGTTCTTCTATGCACATGAACTGCAAAAGTTGAACGAAGTAAAAGTCTTGCATACTAAGTCATGTGAAAATGTCGCTGATTTGTTGACTAAATCATTACCAGCATCTTCTTTCGAGATGTGTTCGTAGGATTGATGAGACTTAGGGAGATGCAAGGTTCAGGGGGAGAATCTTCACAAACTCATCACTGAAATCTTGATCCCGATGATTGAGTGCTTAACTTTATAGTTAAGCGAATTATACTCTTTTTCCCTTAGTGAGTTTTTATGAAGTTTCTCACATGAGATTTTTAATAAGGCAATTCGTGCAACATAGCAAGAAGTATACCATGTGCGTTTCTCCATATTTTTTCCACTGGGTTTTTCGAAGTGTTGAGACATGGTTATACAGATAAGATACCCAGGGGAGTGTTGGGAAACTGGGCCGGTAGAGACCCATTTGGTATGGCCTCTACCAGGCTAGGGTTAGCCCATATGGATATCATATCCCCCTTTAGTCTATAAATAGAGGAGCAATCATTGTACGTAACTTTACCAGAGACATACCAATAAAGCTTCTCCTTGTTCCATGTGTCAATTCTTGTGTAATCTTTATGTTTCTTTGACTCTAGTCTTCTTCCTCATTTGTGGAGCAGTTTCGGACCGGCCAGCCGACGGGAGTTGTTTAACACAATGCTCTACTGTATTACCATATAGATGTACTGGGATAACTGCAGAATACCTGTTAGATCAATTGATAAAAAAAAGAAACAAAAACGAAAAGCAGGAACAAACCTGGAACGTGTAAACGGGCCGGCCCAACTTCCGATCCTTCAGGCGGAGCCCTGTTAATCTCTGGATTGAGCAAACAATAGGATTCACCTGTTTCCTTTTTTTTTAGCACAAAACACCACCCTTTATTCATTCAACGACAAGGTTCTTACACACACCATCGGGTGGATCTAAAAGCCAAACATGACGGCCTAAGCTAGCATGAATCGAATACCTAGCTAGGTCATGAGCGTGGACATTTGAGCGTCGATTCTCATGCAGTACCTCGAAAGATACGTACTCTTGCTTTAGTACCAGTATCTCCCTGATAATCTGGCCGTATTCTCCCAAAACATTCGCCGCATTGAGCATTCTTACGACATTGGAGCAATCACTCGCCAGTCGAACACGCCTGAGGTTGAGGTCACTTGCCAGCGCCAAGCCTTCCCTGCAGGCCACCGCCTCCAAAATCTCTGGATCAGTAATTCCTGATACAACCAGCGAAGAGGCCCCCAGGTAAGACCCCGTCGCATCCCTTGCTATCGCAGCGACCGCTGCTTTATCTATATTCTTTGAAATTGCAGCATCAACATTGATCTTGCAGGTTTCTGGTGGTGGAGGGATCCAGCGTAGAGCTGGTCGACTCCCATCCTCTCTGTGCTTCACCGGGGACTGAAGGACGGCCAAATCATCGATGAATCTGTTTATGAAAGTGAACGTTGACAACGGGCTCTGATAGATGTCCTCATGCAGCGCCTTCCTTCGAGCATGCCAGATAGCCCACAGTGCCACGACCACCTTCGTCAGTTCCTCATGCTTGGCCACCTTGATAATGGAGGCAATCCAGCTCCTCGCATCTGGTTCTTGCGTGTGGATAACAAGCTCGACTAGTTCCTCCGGCATCAACGCCCAAACACTCCTCGCCATGTTGCACTCAAGAAGTGAGTGCTTCCATGAGTCTGGGACACCACATAGGCCACACGCAGGTTGTGCAGCCATGTGTCTATGATGAAGAAATCTGCAGTTGGCAAAGATTGTTTTGCAAGCCGCCATAAAAACACCCGTAGCTTTGATGGAACTTTTACTTGCCAGAGCGCCGACCACTCCTTCTCCACCTCTCTCACATTTGAGGCACCAGCAATTTCATCAAGCCAAGTTGTTCGCCTCTCTCTCGTAGTCACGAGCATACGGTATGCCGAGCGGACTGAAAAACGTCCATGCCTATCAAAGTGCCATGCCCAATGGTCCTCCTGCCTGCACGAAGGCAGTGGGATATTACGGATCGCCTCCTTATCCATAGGCAGCATGCACTCTTGTAGCTTCGCTACATCCCACGATTTTGTCTGTGTGTTGATCAGTTCGATCACCATCTGCGGGAGCTCCTCGTGGTCAGTTGGTATTGGTCGTAATAAGCCATTGGCCCTTGGGAGCCAGTTTGTGTTCCAAATGTGTGTGGACTCCCCATTACCAATCCGCCTAATTAGGCCCTGTTTTAGAACATTTTTGCCCTCAAAGATCGCTCGCCAGACTCTGGATGGTGAACTGCCCAGGTCCGCCTCAAGGAAATCAACCTCCGAAAAATACACTGCCTTCAAGATTCTCGCACTCAACGTGTCTGGATCCTGAAGTAACCTCCACGCTTGTCTGGCCAACAGGGCTAGATTAAACAGCTCGATGTCTCTAAACCCCATGCCGCCATATTGTTTTGGCTTTGTCATCTCCTCCCAAGCGACCCAACAGGTCTTCCTTTTACCGTCTTTGCTGCCCCACCAAAACTGCCGTAGAAGGCTAACAATATGCTGGCACAGACCCCTTGGTAATTTGAAGCAAGACATGGAATATGTTGGTACCGCTTGAGCAACGGCTTTGATCAACACTTCCTTGCCTCCTGCTGATAATAACAGTTCCAACCAGCCCTGGATGCGATTCCACACCCTATCTTTTAAATACTTGAAAGCGTTGTTCACCGAGCTCCCAACATCTGATGGCATCCCCAGATATTTCTCACTAAGCGCTTCGTTGGTCACCTCCAGTAACTCCTTTATTTGTGTCTTGATGTCATGTGAACACCCTTTGGCAAAATGAATGGAAGATTTATCCATGTTTACCTGCTGTCCCGTAGCACGGCAGTAAATATCAAGCACCTCTTTGACCTCCTCAGCACTCTCCCTATTTGCCCTGAAGAACAGCAGGCTGTCATCTGCAAAGAGCAGGTGACCAACCGTCGGGGCTGACGGGGCCACTTTGATTCCACTTAGGTTCGATGACTCACTTCTTGATTTTAAGAGGCACGAAAGGCCCTCTGCTGCCAACAGGAAAAGATAGGGGGAGATGGGATCACCCTGGCGAATGCCTCGAGAAGGTATGAATTTATCCAAACAATCACCATTGAACAAAACTGAAAAAGAGACCGATGTAACTAGTCTCATGATCATATCCACCCATAGCCTGTGAAAACCCAGCTTCAACATGATTGCCCGTAAATAACTCCATTCCACACGATCATAAGCTTTCCGCATATCCAACTTCAAAGCACAACAACGAAGGCGTTTCGCCCTCTTCTTCTTCATAAAATGCAAGCACTCATAAGCCGTGATGATGTTGTCTGTGATTAGCCTACCTGGAACAAAAGCAGATTGCTCTTCTGAGATGATCTCAGGTAGTATTGTCTTGAGCCTATTTGCAGCCACCTTGGACGTAATCTTATAAATTACATTGCACAAACTTATTGGTCTGAACTGGGTTAGCTCCTCCGGGTTTGCAACCTTTGGGATCAGCACTATGAACGTGTTGTTGATAGCCTCTGGACCATCAAGTCCTCTTAACACCCGTAAGACCACCTCCGTCACCTCTGATCCACACAGTTCCCAATGGCGCTGGAAGAAATGAGCTGGGAACCCATCCGGTCCCGGGGCTTTTGTTGGGAACATCTGGAAAAGGGCCTCCTTGACCTCCTTCTCTGAAAAAGGGGCGAGAAGATTATCATTCATTGATGGCGTGACCTTAACTGGTACCGTATTTAGCACTGCCGCCATATCATCCGTTCCCTCCGATGAGTACAGGTGTTTATAGAACTCCGTCGTCATACTGCGCATCTCATGCTCATCGTTCGTAACTAGGCCACCAGGCTTCAACAGTTTCGTGACCTTGTTCTTCTTCTTCCTTTGGCTCGCTCTCATATGGAAAAACTTAGTGTTTTTATCACCCGCAGCTAGCCATTGGACCCGTGATCGCTGTTGCCACATGATCTCTTCTCTATGACCCAATTCAACAATTCGATCAGTAACCTTTATTTCTGCATGCGAGGGCCCCACTCTCCCTGGCGCAGCCTGTAGTTTCTCCAGCTCTTGCTTCAGATTGGACAGCTCCATTCGGACGTGACCAAAAGTGGTCCGCCCCCAACCCTCTAAATGCCCAGAGAACCTTGCCAACTTCCGTTGTAGGTCAGGCAGCATACAAGCTGCTCCCTCCCCCTGCCAAGCTTGTTGAACCATGGGGGTAAATTCCTTGTGCTCCTCCCACATTAGTTCATACCGAAAGCGACCTTTCGGCTTCCTCCTCAGGCGTGCAGGATCTTGTCTCCATGTAAGCAGTATTGGCCCATGATCCGATGCCGCGGCCGTCATATTCCTTACTGTCGCAGCTAGAAAACGAGCACACCAATCAGCCGTCGGCAGCGCCCGATCGAGTCTCACTCTGCAGTACGTACCTCCTCTGACTTTCTTCTCAAAAGTCCAGCTACGTCCCTCATAGCCTAAGTCCATGAGTCCGCATACATCCGCCATCTCTCGGAACCCTGCCATTTGCGTATAGCTTCTCTCCTGCACACCTTCATGTTCCGAGCGATGTAATACCTCATTAAAATCTCCCATACATACCCATGGAAGGTCTGATGATGATTTTATGAACTTCAACATATCCCAGGTTTTGAATCGCTCCCTGGTCTGTGCTTCCCCATATACACAAGTAAGTCTCCACGGTGCCCCACCAGCCTCCGTGACAATTGAGTCAATATGATACTGTGAATACGGTAGAATCTCCATCTTTATTTCATTGTTCCAGAAAATACCTAAACCTCCACTACGGCCCGAACTACTTACAGCAAAAGCATTGTCGTAGCCTAGTGTATTCTTTAAACCCTCTACCCTAGCTCGGTGGACTTGAGTTTCTAGGACGCACAGGATCGAGGGAGCAAAACTCCGTACAAAGTCCCGGAGCTCCTTAACTGTTGCGGGGTTGCCAAGTCCGCAACAGTTCCACGCTGAGCAGCTCATTGCTGGCGGCGGTGCTCCACTCGGGAGCCCGCCTCTTGAATCGAGATACCTGTGCTCTTCTTATCCTCTCCCGTCACCTTCTTCTGTCTCTTCTTTTCTTTTGGCGGTACGTACTGTTCTGGTAATGGTGGGACAGGTACCAGTGCCACCACATTGACTTCCTCCATGATCAGTTGTTTCTTGGCAGATGACTCGTTGCGCTCTGAGTCTTCCACAATTGGTTTTAGAGGGCTCGAACCCGTATCAGTTAGTTCATCACCCGTTGCTGCTTCCAAGCCCGCATCTCCCGAGCTACGCTTCCTCGGTACACTACTCGCCACAACCAGCTGTCCTGCCTTCTCCTTCCATACTTCGCGTCCACCAGCTCCACCGTGCGCACCACCACGACGCGCTCGGCCTCCCGTCCTACCCGTCGTGTGTCCACCGCGCTCACTCCCCCGCCCACCGCGCTCGTTCATAGGAGCACGTCCATCCCTCGTTCCATCCCAGGCCGCTGCGAACCCCTTTCTCACCCGATGTGTACTTGGGTGCCAGGACACTTCCGCAGCCACTATCCACCTCCCGAATTGCAGTTCATCCTCTGCAAATTCGCCCGTACCACACTCCATATGCTCATGACCCATCTTGCCACAAAAGTTACAGAACTTTGGCAGTTTTTCGTATTTCACCAACAGCATCATACTGTCACAACCTTCTGGCGAGAAGAGGACAACCCTTTGCAGCGGTTTATCTGCTGCCAGCTTGACCCTCACTCTATGGAACTCCCCGTTGCCAGTTGACACCACATTCATCTCCACCCTATCAACCTCGCCCACTCTGGATGCCAACAACTTCAGAATCGATTCCGTGCGGTACAGAGGCGGGATTCTATGGATCTGAATCCAGGTCTGGACTCGGTTAGGCATCACCGACGAGGCATTAGTAGCTCCATCGAATTCCTCTAGCATTAGTGCACACTCCCGGAACAGCCACGGACCCTCCTGCATGATACGATTCCAGTCTCCCAAACAAAAGGCTTGCACAATAAACAAATTCTTCCCAATAGGTCTGAACGCAGACCTCATTGTCTTCTCCAGCGATTGCTCGCTAAATCCCTTAACAGTCAACAGCCTGGCCACAGCCATCCACTTCACCTCAGGCAAATCTCCGCGGTCTGCCTTCGCCAGGAAAACCCCTTCCTTCTCCGCATCACTCAGCTTCAGGCGCTTGAGCAATTCGTCCACCTCGACACACCTTGCCGTACTTGATGAACCTGCCGCCATCCCTGCGTCCGCCCACCGATCGGATCTCGCCACGCTAGTAAACAGCACCACCAAGGCCGGGCAGCTGTACCAGGACAGCCCCTGAGTCAGCCCGAGTGGGCACGGAAGCCAGCGGGGAGATCGATCGGGACCAGAATCCTTCGTCGGGGAAGACCGCCGCCGAAGTCGCCAAACCCTAGAGGATGGTCATAGTTGCAGAGAGGAGGTGGATTCACCTGTTTCCTGCTAGTATTATATAGTTCTAACTTGTAAGGCTAAATTATGGTTCTCCGGCCATTAGCGAGACATAGGCCTAAACGGACAGGCCCAAGCCAATCACCACCACGGGGCCGAGGCCACATTTGGCTAGATGGTCCAAGCGCCACATTACACGCGACTTCCCACAGCTGGCCGCAGATTGATTTCCTCGTCTCTTCCGCTTGTCTAGCCGCCATCGCCTGCCTGTGTTCGTTGGCTGAGCGTCGGCGTGGACCGTCGGGATTCGACCACGCGTCTTTGATCAGTTATTTAGCGAAGTGACACCTTAGGACATGTACATTAGTTTAGACGGCCACCGTCTGTAATTTTTATCCATGTCATTTATAGACTCCACTAAAGACATCTTTTACAATGGGCTGTCTATATGGCTCCTGCAATTTCGGGAAACGCAGAGATCAACAGTTAAACTGCATAAGATTGAAAGGGCAAAAGAACACCACAGCTAGAAAGGATTGAAATTCGATGGACATGGTCTTGAATCTTGATCTGCTTGGCAACAGCGGACGAGCACGTACTCCATAATCCATCTGTCCATCCACGAGCAGGTCGCGTCCTCGCTAGCAACCACTGTCGGCCGGCGGCGCCTCCGATCCTCTCGTGTATCACTTGCAAACACCGATTCCAAATTTCCAACCCTTCATCGAGCATGGCGCAGACTGGATATGATTTGGGGTGGGACGCTGCGGAGTCCCAACGATCGGTTTCCACAGAAGACAAGCGACGGCCCCGTACAATAGGAAACAGTCCGTCGCTAAGTAGAGATTTTTACGGAACTAGACCGTCTTTATTCTTACCGACGGACTTGGCAGTTTTTCGTTTTCTCTCACCCCACGTCATCTAATTTCTTATGTGGGCTAGGTTACAGACAGCTGAGTAGACACTACTGTACATGCCCTTATGGCTCTGCGTCTCTGTCAACTGGCCAAATTACTACCTACGGCGCCCAATTTTTGAACAGATCGACACAGATTGGCTATAGTATTTCAGTTGCTACTTCTTGCTAGTATTATCCAATCTAATAGTTGTGGAGTATTTCTATGATTTCTTAGTTATACAAAGCATATACTTCTTCCCTCTCGAATTAGTTGTCTTAGATTTATCTATACGGATTTATGTAGTTATAAAACATGTCTAGATAAATCTGGATCTAACAAATGTGAAACAACTAATTTAAGATGAAAGAAGCAGTTTATTTACTAGTTATCCTGTACTAACTAGAATAGGAACATATATATAGCACGGGGCGCAGGAGGACGGCGGCGATGAAGGCGTGGCTGCAGCAGCGCGGCGGAGGCGCCGACAGGGCCCGATATGGGCTTGGTCGGGCCTGATCTGGGCCTGATTTAGGCCTAGTTGGTACTGCTGCTACGTCCGGACGGCAATCACCGCGAGTGATGGAGGGTTGTTCCCCTCCCCTAGGCTGTCGGGTGGCTCGTTCCTGGCTGATCTGTGCTTGTTCTTCCTCGTCCTTCTCGGCGGCGGTGCGATGTGGCGTTGGTTGGAGACTTGGCTCGAGCTCGTGGACGCCGGGGCGGCGGCCCCGGAAGGTGGACTGCGCGAGCGGCTTTTCGGCGAGCGACGCGGCGGCGATGGTGGTTCTCTCTTCGGTCATGTGGGTGACGAGGAGAGGGCGTTGGGAGGCCTTGGTGTTGGCGGCGCTTTAGCTTCGATAGCTCCCAGATCGTGTGCCGAAGGCCTATCTTGGGGACTGCGGGCATGGCGGAAGACGGAGAGCGGTACGAAGGTTTTTCCGAGCGAAATCTCAGTGCTTCGGCATCATCGGCGGTGATGCCGGGTACCGTTACCCTCTTGGGGCGCCGATGCGGCTACCTTCCTCGCGTCAGGGCTCCGGGTGAAAACCCTTGACCGTTGGTCTCGGCGGCGGCGGCGCGGTGCGTCGTTACCCTCTTGGGGGCGTCGTCGTGGAGCCCCGGTTCATCCAAGTCTTGGCCCTTTGTCTCCAGTGGCAAGTTTAGGTTTTCCGCGTTTTTCCTGTTTATTCTGATCTGTTTTGTATAAGGGGCCTCTCCTCCACCTTTATCTGTTCGGCCGATGTGGTTTTATTCTATAAAACGGGGCGAAAGACTATTTAAAGAGGAACATATATATTTGCAAAAATTGGAGTTGTTTTTTTGGCCGCGAAGAGTATCTTAAAAAAAGTAGTACAAAGTTCAATGCTGGTGAAATTATTGATTTTTAATAGGCATGTGCGTAGATCCACATTCAAACTATTAGAGATGTAAACATTTTTTCAAATGCCAAACACATACTATTAGAATTTGATATCCATGGTATACTTGTAAGATTAGATATATTTTTGGTTGTATTACTTGTATCTTCGCCCCCATATACTCAAATCCTGGATCCGCCCATATGCAGCTGAGTTCAAAAGTGAATTTCCGGAAAAGAAAAATGAATAATTTGGTGCGGGGGAATGGTCGCTACCTAACACACCCCTGCTAGCTACTCTCACCAGTCACGAGCCCTATACAATACCGGACTGATCGGGCTCAGCTACCCCGCGACACCGTGCATCTACTTGCCATAGCTATTGATCAAGTCCGACAGAGCGTGGCACACGGGTGCAAACTCAGTAAGGCGGCTAGCTAGGTGCGCTCGCTAGCGATGGCTGGTGGAGGATTCGCCGTGGCCGAGGCCCAGTCCGGCGACTACGGCGGCGGCATAACATTCTCCGTCGTGGTCACCTGCCTCATGGCCGCCTCCGGTGGCCTCATCTTCGGCTACGACATCGGCATCTCAGGTACCTCACGCACGTACGCGCGCGTGTACGCATACAGAACACGTCTTGCCCAGTCTCTGCGTGCACGTACGTACATCCATCGGTGACACTATATATGTTGACCGATCAGGGGGCGTGACGGCGATGGAGTCGTTCCTGGAGGAGTTCTTCCCGGGCGTGCTCCGGCGCATGGCGGCCGCGCGGCGGGACCAGTACTGCGTCTACGACAGCCACGTGCTGACGGCGTTCACGTCGTCGCTGTACCTGGCGGGGCTCGTCGCGTCGCTCGCGGCCAGCCGCGTCACCAGGATGGTCGGGAGGCAGGCCGTCATGCTCGCCGGCGGGGCGTTCTTCTTCGCGGGGGCCGCCGTGAACGCCGCCGCGGTGAACATTGCCATGCTCATCGTCGGCCGCATGCTGCTCGGCTTCGGCATCGGCTTCACCAACCAGGTATATTTGGTACACGGTTTACTGAAGCTGCATATAAGTACAAACCAGAATTTTAGTTATTTCAGTCTTCCAGGCTTTTAAGGTTGAAACTGCACCTGATTGTTTTCAAATGCTCTCGGCGAAAGATTTGGCCTAATTTAAACCCAAAAACTAAGGAGAAAATGTGCCCTCTCTAGTCCCTCGAAGCATGCAAACACCTAAGTTGCCAGAGCATTTTTCATTTTTTGCATGGATTTTTTTTGGTTTTTTTGTGTTTTTTCCAGGATTTTTCTTGCAAAGTTGGATCAAAATCATGTGGGTATAGGGGGGGGGGGGGGGGGCATGTTCGCGGAAGCCGCTGGGGGCACGTTCGCGCGCTAGCTCATCCCAATTTAAATTACTCTGTTTTCAACAAGCGTCGAGTTTTTAGGTGGCTATTAGCTATAGGATGCTATTTAGGGTACATGAAAGAAAAAGAATTGGAGCACAAGAACATGAATGCTACATCAAATAATTGAAGTGATAGATTGCCGTGGGTTGGGTCTTGATTTTGATGTGTGACGAACAGAATGATAGATATAGCTACTCACCCACACTATCAGGTAATAATAGTTCTCTACATTTTGTTAACAAAAATGCTTCTCCATTACATGTCTTACGTGATCAGATGTCATAGATTTGCATATGCACAAGCCCATTCACCTAAAGCTCGTGACACCGGGTTGCAATTTTGTTATTCCTTAGTATTTTTATGCAAGGTCTCTACTAAATCTTGTTTTCTACAAATACAAGGTTAATATCTCTTTTCGAGAAGAACCGGTTTCGTTTCTGCCTCGTATAATGGTATTTAACAATGTGAACGTTGATGCATGCAATATGTCTAATTATTAACCCAGAAGACAATAGAGATGACTTCTCGGTATCTTGAAAATAAGACAACAGCATTATGTTTTAAATTGCGTCAATTGGTTCTTGAACTTAAGATCTCTTCATTGTGATACCATGTAGAATAGCATCCTTCGAACTTGTTTCCCAAAATTCTAAGTTGGTGAGGAAAAGTGTCAATGCACTTATACTTCAACAAAATAATTGGATTTTTGTTTTGCTAAATCGAACAGCCACATTATCTATGTCTATAAATCAGCTTCTTTGAGCTATATCTACACGCTAAGACACGTCTAGGGGTGTTACAATGCCTCTTACTACCATATCAAGCAGACGTATAAGCATTTTGTTTTTCATAGCGTTATAGACTATTTTCATTTTGTTTTTTTAGAAGGGCCTATTTGATTTGTTGGGTTCCGAAAACTCGGGAGCAAAAAAGCGCATGATTATAATGTCTTGCCAATTTTTTTTGAGGCAACTACGGCGGGCAAAAGCCGGCCTGAACCATTTTTCATTAAAACATCGATCTAGATACAAACACAATGGCTACCACATGTAGCACACAACACTTACACGAGAAACAACGGAAACAACACAAAAAAGAGGGAAAACCGGACTCGAGCAAAGCCTACACCACCAAGCATCATACTTAACACCCAGCAACTCTGGAACAGACCGTGAGAAGCATGGAGGAGTGACATTGGGTCAATCGAAAGGATTCTGTAGTCGAGACAGTGTAGAGAACGAGACCCGCTTGTCGAGCGATCACTCTAGACCTTGCAGAACTAGGAGAGTCGCGGCCGCGGTCGAAGGGCATCCCCCTGCCGAGGTCATCACCGAAAGGCAAGGTTCCATCACAGAACAAGCAAGGGATTTCTAAAAAAAGGTTTGAAATGAATGTTACATTTGCAATAAAATATAGTGCAAATGATTCCTTTTGAAAACAAATCCGACGGGATTGAATCTCTATTCAAACATCCATTGTAGGATAAATTTCTAAGGGTATGAATCCTCCAAGATTCCTCGGAAAAATATGTGAATCAAAGAGGCCACAAGGGAGTGGTAGAAAAATGGGCTGGAAAAGGGAAGAGGGAGGATACAAGAGACCACAGGGGAGTGCTATGAAATTTAAACCCCTTCAGAGGTCAACGTTTTGGATGCTCCAAGACAAAAGGAGAAACCACATACTAGCTCACATGTCATGCGAATTGGAACGGTAGCTAGCTGGTCCCTCGCTTCGTTTGTTCGCTGCCTCCCTGGGTAGCTAGGACGAGTGGCTGGTTCTGAGTCAAGCCATCGTCGCTCTCACGTGTTGCCAAGTTGAATAGTGGATAGGTTGTCGCGTTTCACCCTTTGGTCAGTGTAGAGTTAGTTGCAACATGCAGCTCGTGCAGTCACGCGTGAGTGACGCATCCCCACTTTCCTTGATCGGGTGGGAGTAGTAGCTCCTCTGTTCATGTCGTCCGTGCAGCGCTACCAGTTGCACGAATGGTCGATCTGGGCATTAATTAGTCGATTACTATTAGGACACACTGATTAGTCATCAAGTACTGATCTCCTTCTGGTCACGTCATGATTGGTAGTAACTATGCTTCACGTGTAGGAGGTACGATCAAACGCCCGAAGTGATGTTATGTGATTTTGTTTTTGTGAGTACGCGATCTCTAATGGCAGGCAGCGCCGGTTTACCTGGCGGAGACGGCGCCGGCCAAGTGGAGGGGCGCCTTCACGACGGGGTTCCAGCTCTTCCTCGGCATCGGCAACCTCGCGGCCAACCTGACCAACTACGGCGCCGCGCGCATCCCGCGGTGGGGGTGGCGGCTCTCCCTCGGCCTGGCGGCGGTGCCGGCCACCGTCATCCTCGTGGGCGCGCTGCTCATCCCGGACACGCCCAGCAGCCTCCTGGTGCGCGGGCGGGTGGAGCAGGCGCGCGCCGCGCTCCGTCGCATCCGCGGCCCGAAGGCGGACGTGGACGCCGAGCTGGAGGACGTGGCGCGCGCGGTCGACGCGGCGCGCGCCTACGAGCACGGCGCGTTCCGGCGGATCCTCGGGAGGGAGTACCGCCCGCACCTGGTGCTGGCCGTGGCGGTGCCGCTGTTCCAGCAGCTCACGGGGGTCATCGTCATCGCATTCTTCTCGCCCGTGCTGTTCCAGACGGCCGGGTTCGGCGCCAACGGCGCGCTGCTGGGCGCCGTCGTCCTCGGCGCCGTCAACCTCGGCTCCGCGCTCCTGTCCGTCGCCACGGTGGACCGCTACGGTCGCAGGCCGCTGTTCTTGGCTGGTGGGCTCGTCATGATCATGTGCCAGGTACAGTACAGGACTGCTTCCATCTTAAGCGACCATATCACTGACAGTGACCGACCTTATGACAAACACGCTGTACTGATGAAAGACTGCGATGGCTGCTCTGCTGCCTGGTTAGGTCGCGGTGGCGTGGATCATGGGGTCGCAGATCGGCCGCGACGGCGAGTCCACGATGGCGAGGAGGTACTCGCTGGCGGTGCTGGCGCTGACGTGCGTCTTCTCGGCGTCGTTCGGGTGGTCGTGGGGCCCGCTGACGTGGGTGATCCCCGGCGAGATATTCCCGGTGGAGGTCCGGTCGGCGGGGCAGAGCGTCAGCGTGGCCGTCAACCTCGGCGCCACCTTCGTGCTCACGCAGACCTTCCTCTCCATGCTCTGCAGCTTCAAGTACGCCACCTTCATCTACTACGCGGCCTGGGTGGCCGTCATGACCGCCTTCGTGGTGGCGTTCCTGCCGGAGACCAAGGGGGTGCCCCTCGAGGCCATGGGCGCCGTCTGGGCGCGCCACTGGTACTGGGGACGCTTCGTGCAGCCGCCGGCAAAGAACGCCGAGGCGCTCATAAACTGACCGGTCACGTTTCGTTCCTTTAATTTGCCGTCCATCGTGTGTGTGTGGGTGTGGCTTCGGTTTTCAAGAAAATTCGGCATGCTGACTTGTTTGTGGAAAGATTGTTTCGTGGCGTGGGACGTACGTGTCATACCGGATTCAATAACATCGTTGGTCTTGACTCTATGCAAACGACTCATTTGGTTGTCTGGTTTTCCTGCGGTTTAGTCATTTTATATGTATCATATTGCTCCAGATTTATCATTCCGCAACCATGACTCCGTGGCCCAATGGATAAGGCGCTGGTCTACGAAACCAGAGATTCTGGGTTCGATCCCCAGCGGAGTCGATTTTTTTCGTCAAATTTATTTTCCAACCTCTCTTGGAGTTTCCGACGACTGCTGACAGGATAGGTTTGCTTTTCTCTACTACTAATCTACTATCTACTACTAATAAAAGAGCAAACAAGAACTTTCTTAAACGCACCCCGCTTATCGTACACAGCCCTATCAGCACCGCATGATTAGGGCCACAAATCTCAATCTAACGGCCAGTGTTAATCTAATCCACCATTTGTGTGCATTTAGCAATTTACATGGGCTGACCGTGCTTCACCGGCAGTGGAATCTCTACTACTAATAAAAGAGCAAACAAGAACTTTCTTAAACGCACCCCGCTTATCGTACACAGCCCTATCAGCACCGCATGATTAGGGCCACAAATCTCAATCTAACGGCCAGTGTTAATCTAATCCACCATTTGTGTGCATTTAGCAATTTACATGGGCTGACCGTGCTTCACCGGCAGTGGAAAATTCGGAAACCCCCATCCCACACCAGTATCCCTACAATCACGTGACCCGATCACATGCCCTCCCATCATCCACGGCCACCACCTGCCCTGTATGGCTGTATCTTCAACCGCCGCACAAGACGCCGCCAAGCAACCTCGTCGCCTCCCTGCACGGCTCCCTCGCCGCCCTGCACAACAACGCCGAGTGCACACCAGACGCCGCCCAGAAACGTCGTCGCCAGGCACTGTCGCCTCCCTGCACGTCGCCCTCACCGCCCTGCATATCACCGTCGAGTGGGCGCCGGACAACGCCCCATAGCCCCGTCGCCTTTCTGCAAGTCACAAATATAAATTCAGATCGTCCAGGTATAGTAGAAGCCGTGCTATGCTCTTATTCCACATACCTAAAATATATGTATTTTGTTTCCTATAAGCAACTGGGCATCATGTAGCAAGGAACAAACGACTGATCCGGGAGTAATTGCATTGTTTTTTCTTTTAAAGATGTATATATATGAAAAGCTTATCTCTGGTATGTATTTGGCCAATATATAATCGGGAGTATAACAATATAATTAGCAGGCAGATGCGAAACAAACATGATTGTCTTTTCTATCAGGTTTTATATCACTACCACACCCTTGCACAGATTTTTATCTATCAGTGTATGGAGGAGCCAC
Organism: Avena sativa; assembly: GCA_916181665.1. Classification (NCBI taxonomy): domain Eukaryota; kingdom Viridiplantae; phylum Streptophyta; class Magnoliopsida; order Poales; family Poaceae; genus Avena; species Avena sativa. The sequence goes on from OV702280.1 coordinate 327,123,625, forward strand.
ACTGGAACCATGTGGTTGCGGTAGAAGCCATGCAATAGAAGCATTAACGTGTTTCCTTCTAAACAAAAAAAAATAGAAATATATAAGCAAACTTTGTAGTCTCTTTAGGACACTGACCTGAAAGTATCCAAAAATCCTAGAACTCAAAACACCAGCATGAAAACCCATAGCAATTATGCTGTAATATGTCATATCTAAATTAAATCCCTTCCCTCTTATATGAAAGAGAACCATGTCAACATCTTTTGTTTTTCATCTTAGATCCATGAAAATCTAGACTACTAAGCATTTTTCACATATCCATGATTTTTAATTTAATGAGGAGATTCACAGGAGGATGACGATATGTCATCTCCCAATCACGGTGATGCACGCACCCCGTTTCACGATATCAGCAACAACACTACTTGGGTAACTATGAGCAACCTAATTTTTCTTATTGTACTCAACATTACTGTTGCTGTTGTGCTAACTTGCGGTACGTAATAGACCCTAATGAGTTGAAGAGGCAGAGAAACAGAGAATATTATACCAGAAATAAAGATGAAATTCTGAAAACACGTCATCAAGCCCATCAAAATAAACAGTCTCCAGCTAAACTGCTTAATGACGAGCAAAATGTACCGCATACACCCCTGGCCATGCCCCATGGTAAGGGTGATCTTCGTCTTCTTGCTTATTGTCTGAGCGCTAATGGGACACAGCTTTCGACAGAACCTTCCAGGATAATGCAATCAACGCGGAGATTGTGGGTGGTTAGCATGCTGGAAGGAGGGTCTTTTTTTTGGGGGGGGGGGGGGGGGGGGGGGCGCAATGACATTGCACTTCTTTTCATTGCATAGAAGAATTTTTACGGTTCACAAGCCACCCATAAGGTGGAAGTACTAGAAGGTCTTCAGACCTAGGATCCCCATGTCGCACTCGGAGGACATCTCACTTCCCTTCAAACTCAAGACAAAATACTTCCCCATCCACCCGAGCTTTGCGTGACCATTAACAAGGCATAGGGGTAGACCATACCAAACGCCAGTATTTTCCCAAGCCTGTATTCTCACATAGCCAGCTATATATGTTGCATTGTCAAGGGGTGTGTCAAGAAAGACGACATGGATTTTGGCCAAGCCGAAAAAGGAGGTTGACAAATCCGGTAAAAGCACCAAAAAACTTTGTCTACAAATATGTTTAGAGGGATGAGGCAGGTGCGTGCTTTGGTGTTTTCTTTGCATCTTTGTTTCTGAATCTATATAACTACTTTTGGACCTAACATAATTGTTCTTTTTTGCAAGTTTTGTTCAGGATCGGAATATATAATAATCATGAAAGAAGAATGATGTCGATGAGAGCTTTACTCTGTTTATCAGTGTCATTTATCACTATAATTTAACTGTAAGTTGTTGACATATCAACTGTACAAGAATGAAAAGGTGTTGTCTTTTGATGTGTCATATTTCAGTACTGTTTTTTCAATTCATGCGGAGTTTTACATGATGCACATTATCTATTTTGCATACAACTTTGTTACTAGGAACAGAGATCAAGTGGAAGTGTAGGTAGCATGATGTAGAGAGAACTCCCGATGCAGGAAATGTTTCACTACTTATCTATATCATCTTGCTTTGATAATTTAAAGAATATTGCAGTAGCTTTACAGCAATATCTATTGAAGAATGATGACAGTAGATAGATGATGCTCAATTCTAACCAAATAATATTTTATAAGTTAGTTCTAAAACAGCTACGCTATTAAAGAAGCTGATTGAATAAGCATGATATCTTTGGACTCACATCTTTGAGGACAATGTTGTCCTACAGGTCTGCACCAAAGGCTCTAAGACTGTAGCACTGAACTCATATTTTGTGGAGATGCTTTCAAGATGATCAACAACTATCATTTACGCCATCTCATAACATTCCTCAAAACCTATCCTCTATCCATTTGCTTGTAAGATTTTCCTAACAATGAAAAATCAAAGACATGTAAATTCAAACATGTGTAAGAAAGACTTCTAGGATACACCTGCACTTGACTAGCTATTCTTTATTGCTGAGTGAATTAAGAACTTCCGCAACCAATGAAGGAAATGACAGAATGCTTAATTTAAATAGTAAGTCAAGAGAAGTGTAGAACTCACGTTGCACTTACCTCCCGCAGACCACAAAATTTCATTCAGCAATAGATGACAAGCTGCATGAAGAGAATTCTGCAGTCTCATATTAGCAAACAGAGCTCCTTTCACCGGATGGTAGTTGATAGCTCACACCGAAATATCAGTATCTCCCCTGCAATATTTATTTGTATTCCATACCTTGTCTACTTCAAACAGCTGGACATACAAGTACAAAGAGGGGTCGTTCCCAGAGAAGCTCATGATATCTCTTGCTTTGAGAAGGGCTCATGATATATCTTGCTAGACGTACATACAAGTACAAAGAGAGGTCGTTCATAGAGAATCTCATGATATCTCTTGCTTCGAGAAGGGCTCATGAATCATGATATCTCTTGCTCCTGGCCTACTTTCCCCCCTATTGGAAGAACAACGGATACTAAGGTCACTATAAAACCCAAAGAAGCAACAGTTGGTGGCAATAATAACAAATGGGAAGAATTTATACGAGGAACTAATACTCCCTCCGACCCATATTAGTTGACTTGAATTTTTCAAAATTTGGATGAACCTATATACTAAATAGTGTCTAGATTCATCACAATTTAGATAAATTTGAGTCAACTAATATGGGTCGGAGGAAGTACCTAAATAATGCAGTATTGGAGTTCAGGACAACTCTGGAGCTTGCAGAAAGCAGAGGGGGTCACTTTAAGGAGAGAAAAGATGCATAAGGAATTGGAAATAAGGTCATCTCTTCATGATAATCACCAATTAAACATCATGCATCATATATATTTGTTCACTCATATATTTTCTGAAGTAAACTTGATGAAACTGTATCTTTCGGATTTCCATGTCACCAGATGGCATACAACTTTCACTGACTCACACAACCATCAAGAGGATAATCTCTGATCTAAAACTCACAGATCAACCACACAAAAGTATCCAAAATAGACAGTCTACTCCCTTCGGTAACATCGCCGTCCTTAGAGAATCCATCCATGAGAACAATTTCGTTAGTGACATAGGACAAGCCTGTAATACAAGTCAATGGACCAAACAACAAGGAATCAAAAAATCCTGAACCATTCATTGATGTTCAGTCGGCACTAGGCTTGTTCAATTTCAGCATGACATAAAAAAACTAGCATTTACATACGGTAAAAATTGAAGGCAATATTTTATTATTATAATATTAGAATGCGACTGCAAACAGAAAGCCGGTGATTCACAATCTAGCAGGAAATCCCCTTTTTGCGAAAATTCCACTTATCTATTAATAACCATCCACATATTCCTAAGTAGCTAGGTTCAAAGATTACTATATGTAAACAGGAAGCCCATTTTTGATAGAGGAGCGAAGCGATTCAGGTCCAAGCACCATCAAACAAATTGACCATAAAGTAAGGACAAGAAAATAAAGCAAATACAAAAGGAAATCGTACCTCCTATGGATAAGAGTCACAACAGTACTTTGGTTCAGAGGCTACCCGATTGGAACGGCATGAGGCGTCACTTTAGCTTCACCAATTAAGCACCGTCTAGATATCCTAGAAATAATGCCCGAATCCTCTGTTATATCTAATCCACCTACCCCAAATCAGATCCTCCTGGGTCGCCCCGAGCATGTCGGAGCTCGAGTGCGTGCCTCCTTGGCACTTCGACGACCGGATTCGACGAGGACGGGCGAAGTAGAGAAGGGTGTGCGAGTCCTCGCGACAACAGTGGGGACGAAGGGGATGGGCGGTGGGGAGGTAGGTGACGACTGACGAGAGAGACTGAGAGAGAAGAGCTACAGAGTGTAGCTTGTCCGATTTGTTTTTTTTTTCTTGTGTGAGCTGCGGCTTTATTCGATTCTGGTGAACTGAAAACTTGTACAGTACAATCCTTGGTTTTTTTTTGCGGGCTGCACACTCCTTGGTTAGCACTGTAACAAAGTAACGGTGTGGTACACACAAACAATTTAGCCAAAATGGCCTTGTAATGTAATACAATGTGTTCCTTTTAAAAATAAACTTGTATACAAAAATCTGCTGTGTAGCTTGATCATCTTTCAAAGAAAAATGAGGAAAAATATTAAGCTAAATATGATACTCTGTATATTACACGTGCTATTTCATTTTCGAGGATGAGACATATTTAAGTGGCTCCGTAAAAAAGTTCACTAAAGGAGAAATAAAATTCAAAATAGATAATTTTATTATTAATTATGAGACATGTGTTTGCACATGTGCGCTTACTATATATATAAATTAAAATATAAATTATGTGTTATAAAAAGGCTTACATTGTGAAACGGAGGTAGTACTTAATATCATATGACATGATTTTAGAAAAGAACTTGCTATCATTTTAATGGACTCATAATTGAATGATGATAATATAAGAAACTAGACTTGGACGATGGCCCCATCAAAACATCAAACACATAAGAAGTTAATTCCATCTAAGAAGTTAATTCTATCTTGCAAATAGTTCTCCTTTCATCTTCTGCCAATCCAACATATGGTGAGTTAATAGATGAACTTTGCTTGTGCATTAACATGGTTGATGATGTCCCTTCACTGTAGTAAGCCACATTTTTTCAGTTCATTTTGTGTTCCAAAAAATTACTTTCATGTCATTTTATGAAGATATGTGTGTGGATCGTGTGTTATACATGCGCTCACATCATTGGGCTTGAGACACATTTAAGTGGCTCGAAAAAAAACTCGTTAAAAGAGAAATAAGATTCAAAATAGATATCTTAATGTAGATTATGAGATCGTGCGTTGCACGTGCACGCTTACTAGTATCTACAGAAGACAGACAAAGGTTCAGTGAGGTGCATCGTGCCTTGCACTTGCCACTCAAGAACAACGAGGGATTATTAGAAGAGCAGGGATTACCATGATAGATCTTCGTAACCCTCTTAACAGTAGTACTGATGTAATCCCAAAAGAAGTTATTATTTTCTATTTTGTCGCAGGGGTTACCGCAAAAATTATGTTGGACCTCCGATGACACAGATGCTCCATGATACCAGCTTGACAGATCTCATCGTTGCCATCATCGTGAAAGCCTTTTGCCCACGCTAAATTGGAGTAGGCTAGATATGAAAAGTCACCAGAAACTTTTTTTTTGACTTCTTTTTGGTGACCTTTGTTTCAAAAAAATAGTTTTAGAAACTATTTTTTTTAAGGAAGGTCTCTGCATCGAAAAAATGCATACAACGTTTTTATTAATTCATTATATGAAGGACTGACAAAGAGTATACATCAAAAATCTGAAGGCGTCACTTAACACCTACAAACCCGACAATGGGTGAAGATTATGTCAGCACGGTCTTATGCTCTAAAAACTCGAAAACCCCCCATCAACTAGAAACCGGGAACATCGCATACCCCCAGACACCCTAGGTGAAATGGGAGCGCTCGTCCGGTCTAGCAGACCCTTAGCGAGCACCTCATGCACACGTAAAAGTCGTCACCGCCATCGAACCGCCGAACCATCTTCATGCTAAAGATCTGCATGATACTCGCCAGGCTTGCCATAAACGCCTCCACGGCACCAAACACTGCCCCACCATGCACTCGTCCATCAAGATGCATTCGCCGCCAATACTCCACATCGTCATGCCGCTAAGACCCGCCATCGCCGATGCGGTCGATGCCAGGCCGATCCACCTCGTCAAACACCACCAACTGCCACTGATCCCACAAGCCAGGTCCAATTCCTACACATTGCCCCCAAGAGGAGAATGACGGCATGCGCCGCCAACATCGACCCTGAAACCAGGTATAGGGTTTCCCCTGGAGCGATATGGGAAGGAACGAGAGTTGTGTCGCCAACGCCTTCAACGAGGTTACGACTCCCGCATGCGCCGCCATCGACAACTCCAACCACCGTCAGAGTACCAGTAGTTCGGTTCGCTCTCCATGATCTGGACCAGCGTTTCCACCTAGCCTGGAACGACCACCGGCAGCTAGAACGGATTTGCTGCCGCATGATCCCATGACCTGCCGGCAAGAAGAGACGGCGCGAGCCGAAACCAGTCGCACCACGTGGAGGCAACATCCGGCACCATGCCCCCTGGTGGCCGCCGGCATAGGCCACACAGCCTGAGTCGGCCGCCGCCAGCCCCATGTCGCTTCACTCCAGCCGCAGCCACCACGACCATTGGGATATGGAGAACCGCGCTTAAGCCAAAGTTTCCAAGACGAGCGCCCCCAAGTGAATGGATGGGTCCGTTAGGTTGGCCGCCGCGCCGTCCAAGCGGCCACAGCTGCCCGCCTAGAAAGGAAACCAAAAAAGAGAAAGAAAGAAAAAGAATAAATAAATTACGAGTAAACTAAGATTCTGGCAAATGAATTGATGATTTCCATGTAATCTTATCAACATCTAGATTATAAGTACGCTCTAAACCCTCAAGTTCCTTTTTGCCACATCCTTCCATCTTAACTTTGGTCGCCCTATGCCACTCCTAATATTCTCCCTACCCTTTAGATACACCCAAACCACTTTGGTCGATGTTGGACTAGCTTCTCTTTAATTGATGTGGCACCCCCATCCTATCATGTAATGCGATTGTTTCTTGTGTGGCCTCACATCCATTTTAACATTTGCAAGACTCATTTGTTGAATGCATTGTCTTTTATTGGGCTAATATTCCACTCTGTATGGCACTGCAGGTCTGACCGCCGTCCTATAGAACTAGCATTTTACTAGCTTTTGTGTACCTTCTTATCACATAGGATTTCAGATACTTGTCGCCACTTCATCCACACTACCCTGATCATATGGAAGACATGCTCGTCCATATCACCATTGTTTTGCAATATTGATCCCAAGTACCGAAAGAGTCCGTCTTAGACACTATCTGATCTTCTAAACTAACTTTTCCCTCTTAACACCCAACACCACTAAAGTCACACCTTATATACTCGGTTTTGGTCCTACCAAGTATAAACCCCCTTTTATTTTAAAGTCTGCATCAATAGCTCTAATCATTTCCTATTGACATTGACCCTGACTTCATGTACTAGCACCACATCATGAACACACAGATGAATGTCTCCTTGTATATCCTTCATCGCCTCGTCCATCACTAGAAAAGATGTATGGGATCAAATCTGGAACTTGACGTAGTCCCATTGTGATTGGAAAGGTATTTGTCTCACTATCACCTACGCGAACATTTGTCACGACATTATCACAAACATCATTGGTAAGGGCAATGTACTTTGTTGAGACTTTATACTTCTCTAGCGCCCATCACATAATCGTTCTTGGTATCTTGTCATATGGCTTCTCAAAGTCCATAAAAATAATACCTAGGTACTCTTCCGCTCTGTATATCTTTTCATGAATTGGCTAATCAAGAAAATAACCTCTATAATCATTCTCGAAGGCTAATCAAGAAAATATTTCAGCAAAGACTCCGTGGCCCAATGGATAAGGCGCTGGTCTACGAAACCAGAGATTCTGGGTTCGATCCCCAGCGGAGTCGTTTACGTTTTACATTTTAAGTATCCCACGACTGCTGACAAGATAGTTTGTTTTGATCTTCAGACAAACGAAGCTTCAGCAAAGTGCAGTGTGCCGTGCAGTTGCCACTCAAGAACAATGATTGGTTATTAGAAGAGCACTAGAGCAGGCATCACCAGGAGTGTATCTTATTTGCTGCAATATTCGTAACCCTCTTAACACTAGTACTGATTGTAAATTTGTAATCAAAACCGAAGTTGATACTTTCTATTTTGTCACACCACAAAACTTCTGGTGGACCTTTGATGACACGGATGCCCAATGGTACCAGCTTGACACATCTGAACTAACTAAAAATTCTGCTGCACCTCTGCTGCCACAATGCAATTGTACCAGCCTCACACATATACACTGTTCCATGTAATCTCCAAATAACAGTATTGTCAATGCTGCCAAGAGCTCATGAATCCAGTCCACAAAAGCTTATTGCATAGGTTCTCAGTACGGAGAGATTAATAATACATAAGTAGCACAAAACAAGAATAAGATCACGCACAAACGTGCATGATATGAGCCTGAGTCAGATTCTGCTGACTCTACATTATATTAGGGCTAAGATATCAAACACAACTTAGATCTCTAAGCATGATGTAGACCCCATTATCAAGAAGAGCAACAATCTTCACGCTTTAGAGATGAGGAGGACTAGCCAGTCCCGATTAGAGCAGTCTACAGTAATTAGAGGAGTGCAATGCTGCTCTCGCCACCAGGTGGCTTCCGGACACCACCAAGGTAGTCTCGTGAAGACGCCTTTCCGTCAGAGAAGATGTCGTTGCCGCTCATCTCCTTGAGCTTCGCCGAGCTTAGAGACTTGTCGCCTGAGCCAGGGGAAGCATCCTCCTTAAAGATGTTATTGCCTGTCAGCTCCTGGAACTTCTGGTTGTGAATTTTCTTTGCTGTCTTCGTTACAGGATCCTCACTAAACGTGATGTTGCTTGGACCTCCAGCAGGCTACAAAGGCGTTCAAAGTCATGCAGACACAGAGTGAGATATTTATTATAGCAGGGTAAAGGCCATCAAGATTTTGCTGACAGCAATGCAACAAAGTGACAAAAAATATTGCCATATATAAGAAGAAAATTGGCATGTTATTCTCTGTGCTGACAACAGACACTTACTGCTAGTAGGACAGTAGCTACAGATGGTGAAATGCACATGAGGGATTTACAGATGTGGCAGAATTTGAGGATGCTTATAAGGTGAAGCTAGAAGTGGCTTCCATTAGGTTGATTGAATTTAACATAATATCGAAGAATACACATGAGCACCATCCAAGAACATCAAATGGGGGAACAATGGGCTCTGTAACGGGCTTTTTTTATGGCAGACTGACTCGAAAAGAAGACATAGTGATATACGGAATCGAAATGCCAACACAAGCATGTCACTTACATGGGATACTTTCACTGATGTGTGGACGCTTCTTGGAAGTGCAAAATCCACATTTCCTTGTAGCTCCATATTACGAGCAGCCAATGGCCTCGCAGGGGTCTCAGGAGGTGGACCGAAGATATTGCTTCCGCTGAGCTCCTTGTTCTTGGCTTCAGAAAGCTGCTTATTGTTTCTAGCTTCAGCATCACTCTCAAATGTGCCACTAAGCTCTCGCTGCTTAGCCACTTCAGGCAGTGAGGAGGGCTTCTTTGGAGAAACACTTCCATCAGCACTAAATGAGATCTGACTTATTCCAGCTACAGTTTGCTGTAATGGAAAGGGCATCAGTGAATGACTGTTCTTCAGTATCGGTGAGTGATATTGTAAGAAGAAAACAATATTTGAATTTTATTAATGTTCCAAAAGAAGAAGACAGTCAAGAGATGTTGAAGGTTCCGAACATCATGTCCATACATGAAAACTTGACAGATTAAGACATCTGCAGAGGTGCATTTTTTGAAGTCTCAAATACCAAATAGAAGTTTGTCTTCACAGGAAATGTACAAAGCATGCCTCAAGTTCAACCTACTACTCTGTCCAGGACAGAGTGACTGTCCAAGTCCAACAACACATACTATGCAATGAGCTATCACAATAATAGCTAGAGGAGATACATGTCAGCCAAATGGGGATATCAGGGCATTTCCTTAAGAAAGTATAAGTACCTGATACATCCTCACAGAAGTTCTGTTAGCAGGATTTGAAGACTCTGAATCACCGTTCTCGTCCTTTTCAGCAAATATCCCACTCCCGGTCATTTCCTTCATCTTCGAGCCTGACATCAATCTCCTTTCACTATAACAGGTCAACATGGTTAGAAACTTGATAGATAGTTCAATGTATCTCATCTTCAAGCAAGTGTAACATATATGAATAAAAGACACATGACTAATATTGTTACCAGTTACCACTAGAAGCAAATCAGTTGCTTATACCACTAACCACAAGAGTAGGTACTTCCAAATTATCACCCAGGCTATAGTAATCAGTCGATTGACACATTATAGAAATGCATACCAACTTCAAAAATGTGAAATAGTATAATATCATTAAGAAACAAAAATACTAACCCTTATCATGCAAGCCTAGGCAATATCATCAGAGACATCAAAACATGGTTGGGAAACAATTTCAGAAGCAATACTCACTAGTATGATTTTGATTCGGCTAACATGGCAATTGGCAAGCACTACACCAAATTCTCACAAACTGACATTTGTAAAACACACTCCAGAAAATAGACAACGACATAACCACAAAAGTAGATGGCAACCCAGCACGCAGAGTCAGGCATCACATGACTCGCAGATTCAGTTAATCTCTAGTATCATGGTAAAAATACGCAGATTTGAGTTACACCTTTGCCATTTGCATCACCCAGATCACTTTCAGGAATCATTAACCGTACGGCTGCATTTTAGACTCTAGTACCACTGCAAGAACCGCTACTAACAGCATCTCCACTAGCATTCCAGGAGGACGTTCCCAGGGCGATTTTTTACATCCGGACAGCGAAAATTCGCCTAGTCGCGTTCCCAGGACGTTGAATTGCGCCGGATTTGGCCCAACTTTCATCCAGCGTTCCCAGGCCGAACCCGGGGCGCTGGAATGCCGGACGCAGCGAAAAAGGGTGGGCCAACCCTGTCGGCGAGACAACCCCATTCCCCACCGCCACTCGGCTCTCCCGCGGCAGAGAGCTTTCCCCCAGCTGCCCCCGCCGCCATGTCGTCGTCGGCAAAGCCCCACCCCGCCAAGCCGAATCCACGCCTGTAGATAGGTCCGCCGCCGTCGCCGCATCCTTTCCCCTCCGCCTAGGCCTCTTTTCGCCGCCCTGCCTTTGCCGCAGCTCGGCTTCATTCCGAGCTCTCGCCACCTCGCCCGCGAAGTGTTCGGCGTTTTGCCCGTTCGGCCATGGACTCCGACGACGAGGAGATTTCCGCCCTGTTGCTGGAGGAAGAGACCGATGCAGCCGCCAAAGATGCAGAGCACATGCAGATCCTCGGCTCTCTGGCTCGGCTGTACACGCTGACTGTAGCGCCGAAGCGTGGAGGCTCGGCGACCGATGGAGGGCTATTGCATGCTGCATGTTGTACGCCGACTATGTTGTATTTCAGTCTATGGCGAACTATGTTTAATTTCATGCCGAACTATGCCGAACATTTCTTTGTATTCATATTTATGCCGAAGTGTCTAAATATGAGCCGAATTTGGACGAAAAACTCGCCGATTTTGCCTCGCCTGGGAACACGAGTGGGGAAACGGCCATTCCCAGGCCAAAAGTTACATCCCTCCAGCACTAAATAGCGCCGGATTTCGGCCTGGGAACGCCCAGCGAGTGGAGGTGCTCTAAGAACTCTAATAACACACACACATACAGTGCCTCCTCTGCTGAATATACTGCATGTGTAATGGACTACTCCCCTGCAAGCTGCAGCAACCCGGTGTGAGAATTCGACGAGCTCTCGCTAAAACCAGAGCAGCCTAAGAGTAACTAACAAGCCTCTGTAAGCTCGAGACATCGATCGGTCAAACCACACATCCGAACAGAGCATGCATTACAACTAGACTAGAATACTAGATCAGATCGGGTCAATCAAATACAGGACGCACTACAAGATCACAGCCCGAGCAGATCAGGGCGAAATGCGGTACGGGGAGGCACCAGATCTCACCTGTTGCTCAGATCCTCGGCGTCGTTCTCGCTCACCGGCGCCCCGAACATCGCCGGCGTGATCCCCCCGGCGGGCTGCACAGACAGGCACGGCAGCAGCGATTAGCGAAGCACACGGTCGCCAAAGTCAGCCGCGTCGCACAACAGGGAACAGCAGCAAACGACTCGGACAGACAGGAGCAGTAACGCTGGGAGGCAGACGCCGGAGCGCGCGCCGGCTTACCTTGAGGCTGGGGCGGGAGGATGCGGCCGGCGAGGCGGCAGAGGCGTCGGCACCCGTGGCCGACCACGTGAGCAGGTCCGCCGTCGAGGTGTGCGGGTTCCGCACCGGCACCGCCCTGTCCATTGCTTCTGAGCGGGCGCTGCTGTGCTGCGTCTCCTCTGCTGCTGCTGCTGCTGCTTGGCTCGCTCGCTCGGGGTGGCACTGCCGCTGATGCGTGGCGTGGGGTACTCGTACTAGCAGCAGAGAGAACCCATCCATTCCCGTCGGCATCAGGGAACAGTTACGTCGTTTTCAATGACATGTGGGACACCAAATCGGTGGAGCCACTTGTCGGTGGGTTCTTAGGTCAGAGTTGGACGAGAACGTGGTGTTTTAGTCAGGAACAGGAGATCCGGCGTTCTGTGTGCCGCATGGCTATGGCTCCAGCCCGGGTACGTGGTGGATGGTGAGTGGTCGAGAGGAGTAATATAAGTTAGGTACGGGTGTAGAGGATCCTGCCTTGGCGAGGGCCGGTGGGCACGTGCTTTGCCATTCCAGTTTTCCAGAGGACGAGATGCGGCTAAAGTCCACGTATGACGCACCATCCCACCGGTGTTCCACTGACAATAGGGTCGCGTGTCTGTCGGTGTGTGTGAGTGACGAAAGCGGGAGGTTATTAACGTTCGCTCAAGAAAACCACGTGCGAGTGCCAAGGCACTTTGAAACATGCTACACCCTCCGTCCTGGGCATTTCCACCTGCGTCAGAAAAAATAAAAAGCATCCGGTAACAGCGCTGGACAAACCTAATTGTAAGCATCGAAACGTGTTGCCATCTTATTGGACAGTTGCCATGGCGCTCCTGTCCAAATTTTTCGTTTTTTCTACTTAGCCCGGTGGATGCTGCAAGAGGGGAGATTGGCTTTCTGCAATTTTGGTAAGTTGTTTGATTACCAAGATAACTTATTTTGTATCGTTTGATGCAAATTTCTGTACGTTTGGTTACCTATGCCATAGTGATGTGTTCGCCACTTCTCACAAATGGTGGTATTACCACGTAACAACACATATGCAGCAAACTGAACTAGCAGTTTTAAGCAAGCGGCAAATACTCGCAGTACCAAATTACCACCCTAGCTACTAGCAAATATGAGTTCACGATAATGTTACCTTGCTACTGGCAAATGATAGTTCATCACAATATTACCTAGCTACTATGAATAAATATTTTATACCCACATCAGGGGTTGTTCATGGAACACAAGGGCATCACTTCAACAAACCATCTTCTTCAGATCCTGTAGTTGCCTCTGGTCGCCCACATGTCGAGCACCCACTGTTGTCTTCTGCTCTTTCAAGCAGCACAATCGTTATGGGCAACACCATAGCCACCGTCAGTGTCATTGTCGTCAGGAATGACATCTCCCTCCTCCGAGAAGTACTCATCGATGCCAAATTGCATGATCCAGTTGTGCAAAATGCAACAAGCAAGAACAAGCTTAACTTGGGTGGGAAAAGAGTGGAAAGGCTTCTGATCAAGGATCTTAAACCTGTTCTTCGGAGCAGCGAAGACCCTCTCAACCGTGACTCTAAGGCTAGAGTGCCTAAGATTGAAAAGTTCTTCCGGAGTCCTTGGGTAATTCCTACTCGTTGAGATGGTACCTTGTTGATCTGAAGGGTGGCAGAATTCCAGGCCGACAGGCATACCCGACATCTGCATGGTAGAATTTGTCGTCGGGGAGCTTCATGCCATCAGGTCTACTAAGGTTGTATGCCAGAATCGTCGCATCATAGGCATATCCTTCCCGCCCGACAAGCACATATGTGAACTTCATGTCGAAATCAACGACGGCAAGCACATTCTAACTGGGGTAGTGCTTCCTCCCCCTATATGCAGCCTGCTCATATTTTGGCACTCTAGCCATCACATGAGTGTCATCAATTGCTCCAATACAATCCTGGCATTACAAGGATGTTAGACGACTGTACAATACAATCATCCAAAGAAGGACATGCTAGAGTTGATCACCTTGAAAAAGGGGAACCATCGAACATTGCCCTGTATCTTCACGGGGGTTTGACGAGATGGTGGCTTGATCATCTCCTCTCTCAGTTCTCCAACAGCATACAACACCTGATGGAAATACCAGAAAATTGTCTCGGTTGATCTCCTCCATGTGTTGTGGATCACTTATAATCTCTGGTTATGGCCTAGAGCATGAAGAAACAAAGCCACCTTCTCTTCGATACATCAGTTGATGCTTTCCTTGAGCATCCCCCTAGACCTGAAAGTCTGCACAAGATGGTTAAATGGGGCTTTTCTCATCCTGAGCATGGCGATAGCCTCCACGTTGTTGTTGTTGTGGATGTATTTTAGATTTGCCATCCTCTCTCTATCGCGCTGCATCAGAGGACCATACTTCATGGCCGACATGTTATGCCTAGCAGCCACTCTTTTGTAGATCAGGAGCATCCATGCCTGAATCACAGCGACTAGAGCAGCTGCCTGGATGATAAGCTTCAGTTGATGGCCCTAAACGGAGTGGCAATGCATAAACATGGTGTATGTACTACCCTAATGTCGAGCTAACTACCTTGGTAAAAAAGGTAAGAGAGGTGTCATGGCTGTTACCTTCATGCTGGTGGCCGTCGAGGACCTGCCGCAGGCGGAGAAGAACATGGGGGAGTAGTCGGCGCCACAGATTTGCGAGCCAGCAGATGCCGGAGTCGGGCTGTAGATGCCAGCCGATGCCGGAGTGTGCTTAGAAGCTGCTGCCAGAGATCTAAATCACCGCCAAAGCCGCCGCACAGGAGGAAAATGGGGAGGGATTTTTCTTCCTGCGGGAGGTGGCAGCATAAGAGGGAGGTGAGCCTAATTTTCACGCCATCCGGCGCTGCGATTCTTTCGGCTCCCGCCATCTCCCTGCTGCCTCCACGCGCACGCCGTTCATCCTCTTGCGCTCGTGAGGGCCTGTCCCGGTGGAAACGCTCGATTTTGGCGTTCCTCCGGAGCCAGGATGAGAGGTGCTTTAAGAACCATGCGGGCCAAATCCGCGGCACGCCGCGATACACCAAACGGGCTTATTTCTTCCGGACCGGTGCGAGAAATGGCAATCTAGCCAACCAAACATGCCCCTAGTTAATTTTCAATTTTGCAAAGAAATTGGCTTGAAATTGAAAAATAAAATTCAAATCTTCTCCCCTCTGTCTTTTTCCTCATCTCCGTTTGCTGCTCCTCCGTAGCCCATGGCCGCTCTGTCGCCACTCCTATCAGAGTTGGAGGGCACCTATGGCGGTCGCCCCACCTGGCCAAAACAAGGGAGGCGAGGCCTCTGGCGATTCGCGTGTGCGGCTTGGTCCAGGTCGAGTGCCACGGAGGCGAGGCCGATTGTCGTCGTCCTCCCCCGCCTATAGAACTACATGTCGCCAAGGAGGCGAGACCGAGTGCCATAAAGGTGAGGGCTCAGTTGAGATCGACCGCGATGGAGCTGGAGCTAGAGTTTCGCATGTGTTCATCGTCTTCCAAGCGGGATTTGGAGACGCCGCTCCGCTTGACGCTGAAAGTCGTCCCACCTCCCGCGGGGTTGCCCATCCCATCATTGCTCCATCGTGCTCACCTGCTTCACCCTGCCATTGGTGGTGCTCGTGCTGCTTCCTTGCTGCTGCTACTCTGGAAAAGAAGGTACAGGTTCCAACAAACAGTTTTAGATGTGCAAATAGTTCCAGTTCCAGTATGCAAACACAAAATTACAAGCTAAGAAATATTTAGGAAATGACACTATGTATGATAACAATACCAAATGGTCAGCCCAAAGTGAGTAACAAAAATATCAATTCTCATATGCACAATAGAACCACAACACATTACATTGAGCCAGCAGCAATATGATCTATGGAAGACCAATCTCGACACATTTCACAACCTGCATAGAAAATTCATATCCCACAGTTGTAAAAATTCAGATAGCTCTGAATTTCATTTGAATTCAGTATACAAGTTTCAGATTAGATTGCTTTGCTTTATTTTCTTTGAATTTATTCAGTAGACAAGTTGACTACTACAATACTGCTCCAAGAACTACAACACTATTAGGATTTGGATCAAGCATTCAGTAGTACCCAAACATAACGAGCAACTGAAATACTTTCTACATAATGTGCAATGGCTTTTCTATGTCACTAGATGTTTCTCGGTAGTACTGACCTATTAGTCTGTGCAATGTCATATATAAACTTATTTCTATGGTGCGGGTCAATAGACTAAAAGTGTGGCTACCGGATATTATCTCTCTAACCCAAACTGCCTTTGTCCCCGACAATATGATCACTGACAACGTTCTTCTAGCCTATGAGATAACACATCATATGCACACGAGGAAGGGCGTAAGAGAGGGGCCGGTTGCTGTCAAACTAGACATGAGCAAATCATATGATAGGGTCGAGTGGCTGTTCTTAGAGAAAATGATGCAACGGATGGGTTTTAATCAACAATGGGTGCAGCTGATCATGAAGTGTGTAAAATCTATGTCATACTGTGTGAAGGTCAATGGAAAGTTAACTGAAGCTTTCAAACCTGAATGTGATCTCTGACAAGGGGAACCTCTATCGACGTATCTCTTTATTCTATGTGTTGAAGCTTTCTTTGTCATGCTCAAGCAGGCCGAGGTGAATGGCACACTAGAAGGGGTCCAGATCTGTCCTACGGAGCCCAGGGTAAATCACCTCTTTTTCGCAGATGACTCACTCATTATTATGAAGGTGATAGTCACAAGTGCAAACAAATTACAAGAGATACTTGCTTTGTATGAAGCTCAGTTGGGCCAAATGATCAACAAAGAGAAAAGTTTAGCTTTCTTCAGCAAAGGAACTAGACACCGATCAACGAGACAAGTGCTCAGTGCTTTCGGTATTCCTAGAGAATCGCAAAATCAAAGATATCTTGGGCTACCGGTACACTTGGGGGCATAAAAAGGAAAGAGTTCGAGTATATCAAAGAGAAAGTTTGGAGACGTATCCAGGGATGGAAGGAAAGGTTGCTTTCAAGGGTGGGGAAAGAATTTAGTTAAAGCCATAGTGCAGGCTATCCCCACTTATGCAATGTCTGTATTTGATCTCACAAAACAATGGTGCGAAGAAATCAGCTCAATGATTTGCCGCTACTGGTGGGATCAGCAGGAGGGGAAGAGAAGCTGCCATTGGCTCAGCTGGGAAAAACTATCAAGAAACAAAGGCGCGCGGGGGGGGGGGGGGGGCTAGGTTTCTGTGATATTCACATTTTCAATCTTGCTATGCTGGCGAGGCAAAGCTGGCGCCTGTTGATGCCCCCGTAATCACTCTGCGCTACTTTCCTGAAAGTGAAGTATTTCCTAGATTGCTCTGTACTGGATGCGAAGGCTAAGACAGGCATGTTCTATACTTGGCGCTCTATTCTCAAGGGATGCGAGCTTCTAAAAGTGGGGATCATTTGGCGTGTTGGGAATGGTGACTCGATCGTCGTCTAGGATGACCCATGGATTCCGAGAGGTACTACCAGGAGGCCTAGCTCTGTTAGAGGACAATCAATCATCACTCGAGTTAGTGAGCTCATAAACCCTGTTACAAATCAATGGGATGATGTGTTGTTGTAGGACCACTTCAACTCTGCTGATGTGCGAGAGGTTATGATGATCCCAATTTGGGAGGATACGAAGGACTTATTGGCATGGCATTACGAGAGTAAAGATATTTTTCAATTAAAACGGTCTGTCACCTTGGAGTTAGTCCAAGAGATCACCAGCTGAATCGTGACGCGGAATCATCTAAGAATGCCCTAGTTGAGAATCAAACTTGGAAAGCCTTGTGGAATCTTAAGCTCCCAGGAAAGGTTCTGATTTTCCTTTGGCGCTTTTGCATACAACAGCTTGCCTACCAAACTGAACATTAAACGTAAGATGATTGAGCTTGATAATCGGTGCCCTATGTGCCTACGCCTTGATAAAGATGGAGGACACATTTTACTACGCTACAAAGCGGTCAAGAAGGTGTGGAGGCAACTAGAATGTGAGGATCAGTGACTCAAACTTTGTGACTGCTCTAGTGCTCTACAGGTTACTAAGCAAATCTTGTCACTCAAGCTGGAGGCCAAGGAGCGTGCCATTATTCTATAGTGGGAATGGTGGACTGCGATAAACAAAACCAATGCGGGTGAGAAGATGCCATCCGCGGACGATGTCTGTTTCTTGATTTAGCGACACCTATCTGAGTTCATCATTGCTGCAGAGAATCTAGTGAAGGAAAAACCCATGTCAGAAATGTGGAAGCCACCAGCTGAATCATTCATCAAGTTAACTTCGATGTCGCCTATTGTCAGTATACAAATGATGGTGCGTGGGGCTTTATCGCATGCATGGATGATGGCCAATTCCTTGCGGCAGGTGTGGGTCGCTTGAACCATTTGAGTAGCGCCTTACATGCGGAAGCAGCTGCTTGTGTGGAGGCCATTGAGAAGACAAGCAACTTGGGTGCCTTTCGAGTTTAGTTTGAGTATAATTCCTTGAACCTGGTCTCTGCACTAAACTCTAGTGATTATGATATGGCATATATTGGGGCCCTTTTCAAATAAGCCAGGAGTCTCTGTATCGCATCTTTTGATGTTTATGAGTTTAGTTTCTGTCGTCGTTCTTGTAATAAGGCTACTCAAGCCATTGCTCAGCATGGTGGTGCTTGACGTGGGAGAACTTCGCTGGAAACCCAAGAGAAAGGTGTGATGAGCACAGCAACAAGCCTTCCCTCAGTAGAGACCAAGGTTATCGAACCAGAAGGAGGAAGGAAACATCACACAGGTGTTGCAAGCAACGCGGAGACCTGCACAACACAAACTCAAGACTTTGCCCCAACAAACAGTGAGGTTGTCAAGCTCACCGGTTTGCTGTAACAAAGGATTAAACGTATGGTGTGGAAGGTAATGGTTTGCAGCAAGTAAACAAGTAACAGTGGAAGATGTATCAATGGTAAAGATCGGACCGGGGTCCATAGTTCACTAGAGGTGCTCTCCTTAGATAAACAACATGGCATGAAGGGTAAACAAATTACAGCGGGGCAATTGACAGGAACATAACAATGAAATTACTAGTCAGAAAGATCCTATGATTCGATTGGGCAATACAACAAGGTACATAGACCTCCATCCAACTGTATCTATGACTAGAAGTCCACCTTCAGGTTATCATCCGAACCCCCTCCGGTATTAAGTTGCAAGCAATAGACAATTGCTTTAAGCAAAGTGTGTAAGGTAAACAGTCCACATGTTCCATGAACAAGAAACCGTTGGTTTATCCCTAGTAGCAACAACACATCTACAACCGAAGAGATTTATGTCACTTCCCTTGGAAACTAGAGGCATGAACCCACTATCGAGCATAAATACCCCCTCTTGGAGTCACTAGCAACTACTTGGCCAAGATAGCTACTAACAACGGAGAGCATGCAATATCACAAAAAACACAGACATGATAGAATCATAAATATAAAACCATTAATCAAACCAACATAATAATCTCAATATCCATTAGATCCTGATATACACAACATGCATGATTACAAATAGATTAGATCTTGATCATGAACGAAGCTCACAAGATCTATACATGAAAGCACAAGGAGGATATACAACCATCTAGCTACTACATGGACCCATAGTCCAAGGTGGAACTACTCACGCATCAATACCGGAGAGAAGGCCTCCGGGATGATCTCCCCTCCGGCAGGGTGCCGGGAAGAACTTCAGATCCCCCAATCTAGGGACGACGGTGGCGGCGTCTACAGAAGGTATTGTGGAATATTGATCGGGTGGTTAGGGTTTCTACATGGGAGGGCTTCTTATAGGCGAAGGGGGAGGCCGAGGCGGTGGCCAGGGGCCCCACACCCTGCCTAGGCGCAGGGCAGGGCCCACCCGAGCCTAGGGGGTGTGGCTGCCCTGGCACGCCTCTCTGTCTCCTCTCTGGTCTTCTTGTTCCCCACAGAAAGTAATTGACTAAACAAGCATAGATCATAAAAAATTATAGATACGTTTCCAACGTATCAAGCATCCCCAAGCTTAACTCCTGCTCATCCTTGAGTAGGTAAGTGATAAAAAGAATAATTTTTGAGGTGACATGCACCTTCACAATGAAGATCTAACCATTCGCAAGCACTGAAAGATGGGATCAAAAAACTCTAAACATGATCATGAAAGATGGAGTTATAACAATAGGACATAGTAACTATGCATGCAACACGAAAGGCTATAAACAAACATCATGAATAACATGCATTGAAAAACGTTTGTTTGTTTCACATACAGAAAACATGGCATAGTGCCAATCAGCTTGTCCCTCATAGAGTAGCAAATATATGCATAGGACACCTTCAAAGTTCACAAGGGTGACTAGAAACAAGTAGCACAAGAACAAGTAATATCACAATATGCATCAATCAATAAGCTTTGGAACACTACACACAAAATGACAACTATGCTCTCTTAATGGTGCCTAAAGGTAGAAGGTGGAGACTCAATATAATGGTGGAAGAAAAGACTTTTATCAAGGAAGAAGGGATTTCAAGTTTCAAAAGGAGCTTCCAAAAATTATGGTACTTGTTAGCTTTCATCCCTCATTGCCCCTATCATAAGCATCTTGAAGTGATTAAGGTTAAAGTGAACAAAGATGAAGTATATGCTTGACGAAGTATAAGTTGGCAATCTCAAGTCCCTTGAATACGAGGGCCAGACCTCATGCTACTCAACTTCAGTCACCTGTAAGTTCTTGTCATTGTAAGTATTTGCATATCATAGAGAACTGCCAACGAGGTACCCCTTGCACATGGTACAGGAGCTATCCCATAACCAAAATGACAAGGCAAGCAATCAATGAGCATCTCAACAATCTTCTTATTTACCATGGGAATATGGTGCTTTTTCTCTCTTTCCTATTTTCTCAATGTGTCTCTTTTTTATAAGAATAATGCTTCATAGATGTCACTATGGTGATGCTGCAAGTTTCCACCATGATTAGGCATGGCTTAGGCTAGCGGCCTAGGCGTTTATCTAACACTGAATACAAACTCCATGGACTTACAAGTTCACTTTTTATTTCACACCGGTGACATCCATAGACAAAATAGCATGATATCAACTGAGTACAAAGTACAAGTTCTATGTTGAAAACGTTCCTCGTGACAGCACGGTTCTGCTAATTCCAGCGTATAAGTGCAAGCATATACAACAAAGATGACACAATGGTTAAAGTTTATTAGGAGCAATGAATATAAAGTGTGCCATCAAGTTTGTGAGGGCCTTAATCACTAAGTTTTCACCTAACAAAATAGTTTTTAATTGGAAGATAGCTGAAAACAAGAATATACTTGGAATGGTGTAACACACCATGCATAGGAATTTATAGTGGACACTTTGGAATAACTTAGTTTCTTGGGAGTTGGAAGCATGAGTAGAGCTTACTCATACAAGTGGAAGCTAGCAAAAGACTAGGAGCAACCAACTAAGAGAGCAATAATAGCCATAATCATGCAGTGCAACAAAACATTACTAATCAAAGCAAAGAGTGGCACTACAAGCCAAGGACTAAATGATCATAGAGGCTAATGGTGACTTGTGAGAGTCATAACATGGTGTGAGCATGTGCCAAGTCAACTATAACATCCCAGCATTTAGGACTAAACAAAGGGTAGATTTAGGATTTTGTGCATCTGCATGCATGCATCTAAAAAATCCGGGTAAATTTTCCGCCAAACTAAAAGACTAGAGTGATCAGAATTCTCACTCCGATGAAATAGGTTTAGTGTCATCAAAAGGGGAGTGGAATGAATTTTGACATGACCTCTATTGTTTTGTTGAGTTACGAGGGGAGAAGGTTGATTTATAAATAAATATTCACAATAATACATATACAAGTATTATAAATAAAAGTATAGAGATTATTAAAAACCAACATTACAATGTTGGTTTACAATAAAAGAATAAGAAAATGGAAAATGAATTACAATAATTAAACAAACAGAAGAATTCTTTATTAAAAGAATATATACATAAATTACATTATCCTTTTACAATAAAGGAATAATAAGAGATGAATATAATTATAATAAGATAAACTAATGCATTATAATATCCTTACATAATTTCTTGATAGAAAAGAAAATTACAAAAAGGGATAAAAAGAAAAACACCTAAAACTAAATTCCTATCTAGTATTGATGTTCCTGTACTCTTTGGTACCTGCAAAGTAGGACAAAAAGAAATAAGGGATTGGGATTAGGGTTAGTGCTCTCAGTTTAACAGTGAGGTGCACTGCTCATTACATCATAGAGCTTTATTAAGCAGGGGAAGTTTCACCAAAAATAATATCTGTTCTTATCAATAGGTCATTTGTCTCAGAACAACATCACAGACAAAAGGGGGCATATTTCACCAAGCAAGTAAATAGTAAAGGTCAAACCATCAGAAAATATCCAGTATTTACTTGATCTGATCCACACACATGAGGCAAGCATACAAGCAGCTCACACAACACATGCAACTCTGTGTGTTGTCAACACCACAAGAGAGAAGCAAATGGAGAGAAAGCACCAGCCATAGCAGGGCTGCTTGCATATCCTTCTCACACACCACCAGAACCATAGTTCCTCCACTAGCTCAAGAATACCACAAAGAACATCATCTGTTATTATTAGATTTTCCCAATAACACACAGATAAAACCACATCACTAGCACCCTGGTTTCTCGAAGAATCCATCCAAGGACACCAGGAGAAGGTCAGGAGCACAAGGAGTAGGCCAAAAGCACCAGAATCAAGCCAACAGAAGATCAAGGAGGATCATCTTAAGCACGGGAATAAGGAGAGCCAGCTGATCAAGCATAAATCTTAGGAATAACATCATCAAGCTTCCATACCAGGTAGCTATTCATCACCAAGCCAGTAGGAGTGTATGGGAATAGGTTTCATTATATGCAGTAGTGTGACATCACACTAATATCAGATTGAAATCACAAGATCTGTTTATTTACATGCATAAGCACCAACAGCACCAATTCATGCTAAAACAAATATTTACACTATGCACACTCATGTGAGGCACCACAAGTGTAAATCCAGTCTAGCAGAAGCACATGGGCACAAATGCAAGTAAAACTAAGCAACCATCAGATCTTAAGCTATTAGACAAGACCATAAAACTAACCATGTCTAGAATCCAGACAATAAGTCAATATGTAATCCAAAGCCTTGGGATTGTGAGGAGATTACTCTCCGTCTTGCAAAGAATTGCTGACATGGTTATACCCTATGGGTACACGACCTTAGCATACCTGGTCCAGCCCAAGGAAGGCCCACGACAATATGCGCCAGCCCATGAAGACTTTCGAGTGGCCCAGGCCCATGACGCCTTTGGATCCTTGGAGAGCAAGACTAGAATAGATAGGATATTCAAAGGGACAAACCCTAACACCTGTAACCGACTCGATCTGTGCCCGGGACCTGCCTATCTGTATATAAAGGCTAGGAGGGCACGACGAGAAAGTCTCTCTTACAATCTCTCATACCACCGCATACACACCTCCACGCCAGATTGCATCTGCGCACCCCTGTAACCTTCGGTTCCGCCGTAATCAAGAGCAGACAAGCAGGAGTAGGGTTTTCCCTCTGGGGGCCTGAACCTGGGAAACCTCGTGTCCCCGTGTTGCTTGTTTGCTAATCGTTCCGCAATCTCCAGCATCCCCATCTTCTCCAAAACCCAAGTCCATAACAATGGGAATTGACGAGATCAATCCTCGTAAATTGGCGCCGTCTGTGGGAACTCGGGGCTGATTGTGCGATCGTGACGGTCCCAACCAAAGCAATCTACAACTCCTCGGCGACGGAAAGCCATCTCCTCTTTGGCGCTTTCGACTTCACCGCTCACTCGCCAGCCACTCTGAAGGACTTCGAGCCCGTTGGCGACATGCTCGAGATCCTGTTCGGGAGCTTCTGCTTCCAGGTGGGGCAGACCGGCACTCTCCGCCTCCCAGAGCGGGTACCGATGCCATCGATCAGGCCCGCCTCGTGGGCCCCACATCCCGTGCTACGAACATCACCATCTACAGATGAGTCATATGACAGCAGTAGCTGCAACTCAGATCTGTGTGATCCACAGTCAGAGGAAGGAACTTACGGTTCCAGATCCGAAAGTTGTGGCAGCAGTGATCCACCTTACGGACGCTACCAATGCGCCGTGGTCATCCAGAGCGACGTGGACCAACACGCACCTAACCCACCACCCAACCCGCAGGGTAGGAACGGGGAAAACGGGAGACGATCATCCCTCCACCCAATGCGGATGACACCAACGCCGGTCGGGTAATCCACCTCAGCGAGGAAGGATGGGCTCAAGCACGCGAAGCCGTAGCAGGCAACAAGATCCTGCCTGTGGGTGCCTCGCGGGACCTACTAATGGCATACCACCTGCTCCTCATCGAAGAGCACAAAAAACAGGTGAAGATGGAGGATGTGCTCGACAAACGCAAGAAAGCGGCCTCGGAGTCTAGCGCGCAGCGAGCCGCGCTCTCCGCCATCGGCGGCTCCAACTCGCACGACAACCAAGGCAACAAGCACCATTCTCGCACGGAGAACATGGACCCCAAGGAACATCACGAGGTGACTCGGACCCTCAACACATCCTTCATGGAGATGGATGTCGATGGTAATGTCATCCCGAAGACGCCGCAAGCCGCGATCATGGCGGCCACCACATACCTCGCGTCCCATCCACCTCCGGTGGGGGACTCGAAGAGAGCCATGCACAATTCCGCACTCGCCGGACTTGGACTCGTAGGAGCTGCGCTCCACGGAAAAGTCCCTGAGGAGCCGAAGAAAAAGGCTACGGTCAAATTCAACCACAGCCCTACATCCTCATTCGACGAGGAAGAGCACGACCTACCTCGATGGCACAAGAGCTCACGGCATCGCAACCGCGACTACGACGCCAGAAGCGAGCTCACCCAACGCAAGATCGACAAGGCACGCGTCAAACGCGCCTACTCATCTGAATCTGAGGAGGACGGTGATGAAGGAGAATTCTGCGGATCCCGATGCTTCAGCAGATACGTTAGGCGGACGCGGATGCCGCGGAACTTCAAGCTCCCTTCAGATACTCCGAAATTCGACGGAACGCAGGACCCTAAGGCGTGGCTCAGCAACCACCTGTCGTCCGTCAAGCTACACGGCGGAAACGAGAACACCGCCCTGCAATGCCTTCAGCTACAGCTGACAAGCGCAACCCGGATATGGCTCAGCAGCCTATCATAGGGATCCATCCGAAGCTGGGAGGAGCTGGCATACAGTTTCATCTGAAACTTCAAGGGCACCAGCAAGAGGCCAGCCTCGATCGAGGAGCTACGGGCCTGCACCCAACGAACGGGCGAATCCATTCGCTCGTACATACTACGCTGGTCCAACACCAAGAACTCCACGGCGCACATGTCTGAGGAGAGAGCGATCGACGCCTTCAAGGATGGCGTCAAACACCAGGACTTCAAGGAAGAACTTGGGCGCGTCAAGCCCAAGACACTCGACCACCTCATGGACATCGCCAAAAGGTGGGCAGATGGTGAGGACTCCGTCCACCGAGCACACTCGGAGGAGGAAGATGACTACGGCCATCGACGTGAACTCCATAGCAAGAGAAGTTCGCGCGTCTACGACGATCGCGATGGACCCGACTGGCTACGCCGACCGCCGCAACGATGGCAACTTCAGCAGCGGTGGATACCGCAGAAATAACTTCCGCGATGAACGACGCCCAGCGCAGTCATGGCAGCGTCGCGGCCGCGACGATGGACCCTCGGCATACGAAAAACTATCGGTACCATGCACCATCCACTTCTACATCGACAAGCAGGATGGTAAAAAGAAGGCAAGCCACATGCTCAAGGACTGCCGCGAGTTCCAGAAACTCAGCGAGAGCATGTCTCAGATGAGGCAACAAGCCCCGAACACTGGATATGGGAACGCACCCGCACCAGGAGAGATCACACACGGCGCTCCTCCACCACCACCTGCGGGACCCTCGAATCACCCAATCGCACCCGCGCAGAATAACGGTTGTAACGAGTACCCCGTGCCGAAGAGATCATTGATGATCCAAAAAGGGCGCCCAACAAACAGGGTGCAAAAGAAAACCACCCACCAATTCAGCTTGGCCGTGACTGCTCCACTAGCCATCCCTCAGTACCTCAGCGGTTCGGAGTCCTACATCATGTTCAGCCGCTTGGATCACCCCCGCCAAATCCCTCGCCCAGGTCATGCTACCCTGGTGCTCGAGGCACAAATCGGAGGATTCGATATGAGTCGTGTCTTCATGGACGGCGGCAGCGGCATCAACCTGATGTTCGCTAGCACCTTAGCAGCAATGTGCATCCTGCTGTGCAGCCTGGAACAATCCGACACAACGTTCCACGGCATCGTCCCAGGGAAGGGCATATTTCCCCTGGGAAAGATATGGCTCGACATCATCTTCGGCCAGCCCGACAACTTGCGGTGCGAGCGGCTCGAGTTCGAAGTGGTGGACTGGCCATCACAATACCACGCTATCCTCGGACGCGTGGCATTCGCAAGGTTCCTGGCAGTACCGCATTATGCCTACCTGCTACTCAAGATGCCAGGACCCAGGGGCGTCATCACTGTCCACGGGAGCTTTACCCGATCGGATCACTGCGACAGGGACTTCAACAGAATTTCCCAGTCTTTCGGCATGCAGGAGGAACTCACAAGGCTCCAAGAGATGACAGACAACGGGGCACCCCCAGTCTCGAGGCAAAACGCACCCGACATGTCGTTCGACTCCACAGTCAACACAAAGAAGGTGCAGGTCCACCCGATGGACGCCTCCAAGACGACGCTGATCGCCAACGACCTCAACCCCGCATAGGAAATCGCGCTCTTCGAATTCCTCCGTGAGCTCTGGGAAATATTTGCCTGGTGTCCTGCGGACATGCCAGGAGTTCCCAGGGAATTCGCCGAGCACGCACTCAAAGTGTTCCCAGATACCAAGCCCATCAAAAAATCCATCCGACGATTGTCCGGGCCACGGGCCGAAGCCATCAGAGTCGAAGTCAACAGACTGCTCGACGCCAACTTCATCAGGGAGATCAAGGAAAGCGAGTGGCTCGCCAACACCGTGATGGTCCCCAAAAAGGACACGAACATCCTGCGGATGTGCGTGGACTTCACATCACTGAACAAACACTGCCCGAAGGATCACTTCCCTCTCCCTCGGATCGATCAGATCATCAATTCGACTACAGGATGCGAGAAGCTCTCCTTCCTCGACGCCTACTCAGGCTACAATCAGATTCGACTGAAGGTCAAAGATCAGGAAAAAATGGCGTTCATCATGCCGTTCGGAGTGTTCTGCTACAACACAATGCCCTTCGGACTGAAGAACGCAGGTGCCACGTACCAGCGATGCATGCAGGCATGCCTGAAGAACCAGATTGGCCGCAACATACAGGTCTATGTCGACGACATAGACATCAAAACAAGGGAGGCCAAGACACTGATCGACGATCTCCGCGAGACATTCGACAACCTTGATCGATACAAGATCAAGCTAAATCCAGAAAAGTGCGCCTTCAGCATCCCATCTGGTCAACTGCTAGGCTACTTCATCTCCCAGTGAGGAATCGAAGCAAACCCGAAGAAAATCCGGGCCATAATGGCCATGGAGAAGCCAAAGAACCTCAAGGGCGCCCAACAGCTTGCTGGGCGAATCGCGGCGTTGAGCAGGTTCATCAGCCGCATGGGCGAAAAAGCCCTGCCTTTCTATCAGCTGCTACGCAAGGCAGACAAATTCGAGTGGACGCCGGAAGCATACGACGCGTTCGAAGACCTGAAGCGGCTTCTCTCCACCTCGCCCGTCCTTGTCACGCCAAAGGAACACGAGCCTTTACTGCTATACATAGCAGCCACACACCAGGTGGTAAGCACCGTACTGGTGGTCAAGCGACCTGAAGAAGGCAAGACCCATGGGGTCCAACGTCCAATGTACTACCTCAGCGAGGTATTGACACCAACAAAGCAGAGGTATCCTCACTACCAGAAACTCGCCTACGACGTGTTCATGACGGCTCGTCGGCTGAGCCACTACTTCCTCATCAGGTGATGGTCATCAACAAGTCACCCCTGAACAGCATCCTCAACAACCCGGAGGCCACAGGACGCGTGGCCCTGTGGGGTATCGAGCTGTCCCCTCTGGACATAATCTACGAGAAGTGGCATACGATCAAGTCGCAGGTCCTACCAGACTTCCTAGTCCACTGGATGGAACTGCAGCTGCCGGACACTCCGGACATGATGCAGTCATGGACAATGCACTTCGATGGCTCCAAACGCGAAGCCGGAGCAGGAGCCGGGGTCATACTGACCTCCCCGCAGGGCGACAAGATGAAGTACGTCCTCCGGATGAAATTTCGAGCTTCTAACAACGAAGACGAATACGAGGCCCTCATCCACGGCATGAGGATGGCCAAGATCTGCGGCGCGACGTGCCTGGTCATCTATGGCGACTCCAACCTCGTCGTCCAGCAGACGATGAACAAGTGTGACGCACACGCTGCCAACATGATTGCGTACTGCGCACTCTACAACGCACTCGAAGGAGACTTCCACGTCTGCGAGCTTAGGCACGTTGGGAGAGAAAGCAACAAAGAAGCCGATAGACTCGCCAACATCGGCTCCACCTGCGCACGGGTGCCACCAGGTGTGTTCCTCGAACAGATCTGTGTGCCATCCATCAAAAGGAAATTCCCCAAGGGATCACCCGAAGAAGCAGAACACTCAGGGGCTGCGCTACCCGATGGTCAGGAAGGACCCGAAAAACTTGACACAGAGGTCGCAGTAGTCAACCTGATGCAGGTCATGGTAGTTGAAGAAACATGGACACCACCGTACCTCAGGTACCTGATAGAAGGGGAACTGCCCGACAACCCGACAGATGCCCGACGCATATCTCGCCGGTCCAAGGCCTTCACCATCATCAATTGCGAGTTGTACAAGCGTAGCATTTCGGGTGTACTCCAAAGGCGCGTCACCATTGGTGACGGCAAAACTATCCTCCAAGACATCCACGAGGGCATCTGCGGCCATCATGCGGGCAGCCGCTCCCTCATTTCCAAAGCTCTACGAGCTGGATTCTACTGGCCAACGACCATGAACGATGCCAAGGATATCGTCCGAAGATGAAACGGGTGCCAGAGGTTTGCAGATAAACCACACGCACCCGGATCAGAGCTCAGTCCCATACCTTTGGCCTGGCCCTTCTCCCAATGGGGTCTCGACATGATCGGCAAACTGCCCAAGTCCTCGAAAGGAGGCCACGTCTACCTCCTGGTGGCAGTCGACAAATTCACCAAGTGGATCGAGGCCATGCCCGTCACTAACCAAAAGCGAAAAACGGCCATAAAATTCTTCGAATCCATTGTTTATAGATTCGGCGTGCCGCACAGCATCATCACTGACAACGGTTCGAACTTCATCTCCAAGGAATTCCAGGACTTCTACGAAGACCTCGGAATCAACATCACATACGCCTCCGTAGCGCACCCGCAAACAAACGGGCAGGTCGAAAAGGCCAACAGCCTCGTCGGCGGCGGCATCAAGAAACACCTAACGAGCCCACTCGAGCGAGCTGCGGGAGCATGGACAGAAGAGCTACCCTCCGTCCTTTGGAGCCTGCGCACAACGCCAAACAGCTCAACAGGCTACACGCCTTTCTTCATGGTGCACGGAGCCGAAGCCGTGCTACCCGCCGAAGTACGACACAAGGCCCCACGGGTCATCGCCTACAGCGAAGCTGAATCGACGGTCGCACTCGAAGACGTCGTCGACACACTTGACGAGGCGCGCGACATCGCTGCAGCACGATCGACGGTCTACCAACAGAGCCTCCGCAACTATCACAACCGTCGCTGCGACCAAGGTCCTTCGTCGATGGAGACGTAGTCTTACGACTCAAGCAAGAGCGACCGAAGAAGCTCGAGTCACCCTGGGAAGGACCCTACATCGTCACCGAAGTCATCCCAGGTGGCGCATATCGCCTTAAGCACGTGGAGTCTGGAGTCGCATACTCCAACCCATGGAACGTCGCACAACTGTGACGCTTCTACCCCTAGCTATCCCCCTTTTTACTTTCAATAGGCTATTCAACCAAGGCTACCCAGCCGAACAATGTACCTCCTCATTACGATATGAATAAAGCTAAGTGTCTCGCCCCAAATTTATCTCTTACTCGCATTTCCTTATACTACAAACACACTCGGGGTCTCCCCTCACCTCATGACTTCGTCGACTAAGGATAACGCGTGTACACCTGAGTAGCTGATCACGTCAGGCTAACAAAAAGGGCACGCATACAAAAAAAACACCACGTGCTAAAAACAATCAACCTTTACAACAAAGGGCATGGCACGCCCAGCCAAGCACATACAAGATTTACATATATCTTTTTTCAGGTCCTACCTATTCTGAAGAATCACCTGCGCACGCTGCTCAAAGAGATCAACAATTTGTTCGGCATACTGCTTTACAGCTGCATAATGTGGACGCATATCCCACATGCCACCATCCGGACGAAGAGGCGGCCCAGCCGCCACATCAGCAAGATCTACATCAGGACGATGTAGCCGCACGAGGGAAAGCGCGGCCTTCACCCCTGCAACCAGCTGATGCCGCACCATCTCCCTAACATGATGCATGTCTCGAAACTTCGCCAGCAGGCCCCAGAGAGTCGATGGCGCCTCATCCAGGGGAAACATCACATGCAGAACTGACGCCAAAGAAGTCTTCACTTGACGCAGCACCCGCGACACCTGGTGAACACGATCCTGCACAGTCGCAAGGACCATGGCACGATCACGGTCCATCCAGAAAAAACTGCCGGCCTCCATGTACTGCTGGGTCAAGCAGTTGATCCGAACAACAACACGCTCTTTTTCCTCCCTAGGAACAAGGTTAGCACCTGCAACACCTGCAAAATAAGATGACAGGCCAACAGGCGCATCCGAATAAATAGCAGCAACTCGAACAAACTCACATTAAAGCTGTTCGGCCAAATGACGCAACTCCCCCATCAAATATTCCTCTCTGGCAGCACCTCGCTCTGTCTTCGACTTCCAAACATCCGCGTGGCCTCGAACTCCAAGTAATTATTTCTCAAGACTACGGATGTGGTCTTGAAGGAACACAAGCTGCAACACATCATCCAATGATGGACGTAGCTGCGGCACAGACAAAGTATCAACGGGATCATCACCCGCAGGTCCCTAGAGGAAAAGAAGGCAGGGATATGAACAAAAACACGAATGAACAAAGAGCTCGGAGATTCATTATATGCAGCAAAAAGCCACTGCGTGGCACAAGGAGTGTTCATAAATACATCAAAGCAAAAGAGACAAAAGCTATCCTACAACTACAAGGCCTAAGAAGCTGCATCCTGAGTGGCCTCGGAGCCGGACTGCCTGCCCTTGGCCTCCCCCTGCTGCTTCACCGCGTACTCTGCCGGCAGGTCAATCAGCTTCGGCCCATAGCGTTTACAACGGGCAGCGTATAGGGCAAAGGCTACCTCAGATCCATCGGGAGCCGTCGGCATCTGGGAGGTGACCTGATGAAGATCCAGCTCCGCTCCAGACGCCAGGGCCACGGATGCATCGATGCCTTTCTGCTTGCGCTTGTACGCTGCAGGCGCATCGGCTGACATGCATCCGCCAACAAGTCGACATCCTCGAGGGCTACGCCCTTGGGGACGAGATCCTTGTAGAAGCGCCCGAGAACCTCCTTGGCCTTTGCAAGTGAGCTGACCATAGTACTGCAGCGGTCTTCAACCGCCGTAGTGGAATCATCTAGAGCACTTCCGTGCTCCAGGGCACCATGGTCAAACTCGATGCCTGCGACATCTAAACAAATAAAAGAAGCAGCGTGAAAACCAAGCAAAAACAAGAAAGACAAGGAAGCCGAAAAGGAACAGATGAAACCACTCACCTGATAGCCTTGGCGGCAGCCATCAGCTTTTCGGCTACCTCTCTCTCACGCGAAGACGCGGCGGTGGCAAGTTGCTCCTCGCGGTCCGTAGCCTCCTGCTGCAGGCGCTCCTTGGACGCAGCTACGTCGGCTAACTCCCGCTCAAGGCACTCCTTTGCACCAACGGCATCCTCGGCCTTCTTCTCCGCTCGCCCAAGGATATTTTTGAGAGCATCAAGCTCGCGGAGGGCGGCATTGTTTTCATCTGCAAAAAAGAACACTATCATATCCAAGGGAAAGGAAGCAGAGGTAGACGAAAAGTACCGATTCATGAACGAACCTTGAAGCCGCTTGAAGCTGGCCTCCAACACTAGGTGTTGCTCCACCAGCTGGTTGGCGCCTTGCACAAAAGGCTGCAAGAAGATGCAACTTGTCAGAAAAAAAGGCTCGGGGGCTGCGCCCAAGAAACAAGAAAACACAAATCACGGATATGAAAAGAACTCGGGGGGCTCCCCCCGAGACACGAAGAAAAGAAAAACATGATCAGCAGATCATCCGCAAGATGCTCGGGGCTCCCCCCGAGACACGAACAAAAGGAAGAAATGATCAGCAGGTCATCCGAAAAATGCTCGGGGGCTCCCCCACGGCAAGAACGAAAACACTTACATGGTTGGACGGCGACTCCGAAGGTCCGGCTATAGTCTTATGGGAGAAAATCACCTGAGCCTCCTGCGGAGAAGGGTTCAGAGCAACGTCCCTAGAGGTGGCCACCGTCTGAGGAGGAGGAGAAGGAGCAACCTTCGACTCCCCACCAACTCTTGAGCGTCATCGCTGAAAGATCCATCGGAGGAATGGCTACAAAAGGAAACTTCAGTCAAATACAAGCAAGCAAAAAGAAAAAAAAAGGAGAGCAAAAGCAATGGAAGACACTTACGAGTCGAGATCGCTCAAGTCGAATACAAGCGGGGCCCTCCTACCT
Source organism: Avena sativa (assembly GCA_916181665.1). NCBI lineage: Eukaryota > Viridiplantae > Streptophyta > Magnoliopsida > Poales > Poaceae > Avena > Avena sativa. The sequence continues at coordinate 327,156,562 of OV702280.1, forward strand.
TTCTTCTCTTCTTTCTTCTCTTCCTTCTTCCACTTTGCTAGTGGCTGCGGTGCCACAGAACACATGGGCACAGCTGGAATAGGAGAGGCAGAGCCACCATCACCTCCACTATGACGCGCAAGGCATGGCGGGTTCCTAGGCGTCGGCGGAGTCGAGGCATCCGACGATTCGCTCAAGCTCCGCGCCCATTTTCGAGTCTGCTCCTTGCTCTACTCAAAGGCTTCTTCAGCCGGTGACCGCGCCGAGGGAAGCTCAGACATGGAGTCTACTACCTCATTTTCCGGTGCATCCGAAAAACGTACGGGTAGCGGAGGCACCATGCCCGGTACCTTGAATTCCTGCACAAATAAAGCAAACTGTGAGAACAAAACAAGTACAAGAAAACGCAGTCGAAAAAAGTGCTACGCGCACGTCCTAGATCTACACCTGGGGAACCGGACGAGAGGCGGTTAACGGAGGAGTCAACGACTTCCCCGGAAGGTCCTCTTCAGCTTTGTACTTCAGTAGCGGCCGAAGAAATCTATCGAGATCCCCCCTGGAGAGCTCCTCAGTCAAAACCCTAGTCGGATCATGGCGGCCAGCATAAAGGAACATCGGATGCGCCCTAGCCTAGAGCGGCTGCACCCGACGTTTGAGGAAGGTGCGGATGATATCCACACCGTTCACCTCTTTATCCGGAATCACCCGGAGGTCCTCCACCCAATGATAGAGCTCCTCTATCTCCGCCACCTCACCATCCAAGATGTGGTTCTTCCAGGACCTCTTCGGCTGGATTTTTTGGGAGGGGTCGAAAGGAACAAGGCCAAAGTTCTGCCTAGCTACCGTGGAGTCGCGGATGTAAAACCATCTCCTCCGCCAGTACTGGACAAACTCAGACATAGAGAAGAAAAAGAAGAGAAAATTGGATTTCAGGGAAATGATGCAGCCGCTGATGGGATACACGCCATCGGAGCCAGATTGCCTCTTCACGGAATAGAGCTTCCGGAAGAGGCCAAAGTGTGGCTTGATACAGAGCCAGCACTCGCAAAAGGTGAAGAAGCAGGCAATGTGAAGAAGAGAATTTGGCGAAAGATGATGAAGTTGGATGTCGTAGAAGAAAAGCAATCCACGGAGAAAATCATGGACCGGGAAAGAAAAGCCCCAAAGGACAAAAGCGACGAACATAACCCGAAACCCAGCGGGAGGACGGGGAATTACCTCATCGCCGGGAATCTTGACGGCCTCTCTCTCCTGCAGGATCAGACCCTGCTCACGGAGCTTGCGGAGATCTCTTTTGCGTGTCTCTGATCGTCGCCAGCCACCATCGGTGACGTGAGTGGCGGCGGAACCCTTCTTGCCGCCGGCGGCAACACTAGTACCAACTGCGGTGGAGGCCTTCTTGGACTTCCCCATCGCAGTGTGGCAGTGGCAACGACGAGCACGCAGAAACAAAGATGGAAAGGTTCGAACAATATCCAGCGCACAACAAGGAAAACTCAAGAAGATGGAAGCAGTGAAACAGGAATGCGGTGAAAACAAACAAAGCTTTTCCCCAATGATTATAAGGACGGAGAAGACAAACGATGACCGTTCATCGGGATGCCCTAAAGCCAACATCCAAATCCAACCGTCCACGTGTCAGCACAGCAGTGTACCATCGCTCACACGTCGTCCACTACGCACGAAAACCGAGGAGACGCCGTAATTATCTCCATGCTGCGTGACCAGTCAATTCAAAGTCAGAAGGTGAGACCCATGTTCGTCCAGTCACGTCACCTCTGGCGCAGCAGATGCTTGAGGTCACCGATCGTCAGCACTGACGTCATCAAGGCTATACTAGCAACGGTTACAAAATCTTCGGCTACATAGCTAAAGTATTCACCCGAATCTACGATTCGAGTAACTACTCGGGGGCTACTCCTATCAGGAGTGCTGATCGCGCACCCGAGGTATGATTAAGGCATTACACCGCAAAACTATTTCTGTCCTACGTCGAATCTATGATTCCACTATGGACTCGGGGGCTACTCCCATAGGGAGGACTGATTCAAGCATCCGAAAAAATTGTGTCCTACGGAGCTGAAGTAAGCAACAACTGAACTAAAGCCTTCGTTCGAGTCTATGACTCGAACAGACACTCGGGGGCTACTCCCATAGGGAGCGCTGGTCGCGCACCCTATGAATTCTTCGACTGCGATCCTTCAGATCAGTATGCAAAAGTTTTTTCGGCAACTCTGCCCCAATTAAACGCTAAGTAAGCAGTATCCTCCTTGGCCTCCCGAAACACCTCCGATGTGGTAAACGTTTGGATGCTGTGTCCACGACACAAAGATAAGACCTACAGATATCATCTGATGGCCTGGCAACGCACACGACTGCGCTCTGCTAGTAAATACCCGTGCCAAGAGGTGCGATGAAAAATCCCGACGGACGCGTTGGGTACATCATTTAAAGTTTACTGGAATTCCACTCATGTAAGTCCTCAGCGGCCTTTGTCGAGTTATGCCAACATATGTTCCGGGTTCGAGTCGAGGGACTCAAATCTGAAGAAGATTGTGTTGTTTTGTCCTAAGATAGTTAAGTGACCCTAATCCGTCGGGAGAGTCAGGCACATGCATCAACAATCCCTACACACTCAAATCATGCTCTAGCAAACAGAGATAGCTGCACCCGAAAGATTGAAGATTCCTCAGCGAATCTATGATTCGACTGAACACTCAGGGGCTACTGACATGGTTATACCCTACGGGTAAACGACCTTAGCATACCTGGTCCAGCCCAAGGAAGGCCCACGAGAATATGCGCCAGCCCATGAAGACTTTCGGGTGGCCCAGGCCCATGATGCCTTCGGATCCTTGGAGAGCAAGACTAGAATAGATAGGGTATTCAAAGGGACAAACCCTAACACCTGTAACCGACTCGATCTGTGCCTGGGACCTGCCTAACTCTATATAAAGGCTAGAAGGGCACGACGAGAAAGGCTCTCTTACAATCTGTCATACCACCGCATACACACCTCCACGCCAGATTGCATCTGCGCACCCCTGTAAACTTCGGTTCCGCCGTAATCAAGAGCAGACAAGCAGGAATAGGGTTTTCCCTCTGGGGTCCTGAACCTGGGTAAACCTCGTGTCCCCGTGTTGCTGGTTTGTTACCCGTTCCACGATCTCCAGCATCCCCATCTTCTCCAAAACCCAAGTCCATAACAATGGGCATTGACGAGATCAATCCTCGTCAATTGCTTTGCAATATCATCACAGAATATTATAAGCCATCAAAGATCAGCATCTGTTCTTATCCTACACAAATCAAGGCCTCAGTCTTTTGCATCACTGGCCAGGAACTCCCCAAAATCATTACCCTCTATATAAATCATATCCAGTTAATTATCTCAATTTCATATGTTCACAGATTGAGTGTAGCAAACTAGGTTAAGTACATACCTACTATTCCACTCTAGTTAGAGGTACCACAGTGGTATGTACACTACTAGAAGCACTCTAGAAAATCTTATTAGGAAAAGCATAATCGTTTCCCTAGTATATACTAGGAATCATATTTGTTTATGCTGCCTGATTGACAACCAATACATATCCCAAATCATTTTCCTAGTTCATAAACTAGGAATCATTTGTGATACAGTAGCAAAGCTACAATAATCATTTTATAATCAAACATCATATGACTATGATGAAGGGAGCATATTAAGATATTGTATCATATGGACAACATGCTTACAAACTCACTTGCAAACTAATATATGAATTCCCTCCACTATAGCCAAGCTTAAGGCATTAGTCCAGATTAAGGCAACACAACAACAAGTACACCATTCTTTTGTCTGTAAGAAGTGGGCACCTCTATAAAATCACTTCTCTAGTTAGTCAACTAGAAATCATATAGTTTCCAGTAGTTGGACTACCACAAGGGTTTTAGATCATCAAGTTTAGTATCACTGACCTCAGAGCATCACATTTTCATTATACAATTTAGGACAAGGGCCAGGGCTAATTTAATCATCTTAATTGAAGCATCTGAAGCTAGCCACTAATTGATAAAGCATATAATTCATCTGCTAATCGGCAGCAACTATAATCTGATCAATTTCCCAGTAAACATTTAGGAATCATGAAAATGGTAAGTTCTCTGCCAATATAACATAGTGGTTTATTACTCCAAATCAATCACAAGTAACACATCTTGCAACAATATGTTGCAGCACATTAACCAATCATACTCCATTACAAGGGCTGGGGCAATGTACTGAGACATAGAGGTTTGAGAGAAAGGAAGAGGGGGAGGAAGGTAAGCATCTGGGCGTGTACCTGGCGCCCGAGGCACAACCACAACAGTGTGGCGAGGCAGGGCTCGCGCGACTGCAGCGGCGCACACACGGGGAAACTTCACCGTGCACAAACACCATCACCATGTTCACCTGTGGCACAACGGCATAGAGATCACCCTTGCTCTGCACTGCACCGAGCCACACCACTAGAACCTGCACACCAACATAATCGACGCCGTCATCTACACCATATCAAAGCCACTGTGAACCAGAGGGCATCGGGGTTGCGGTTGAGCACCGTCGTCCCACCGAATAGGGAAAGGAGTAATAGAAGGATTCGGTGGAGAATGAGAAAGGGGCGGAGCCACGCCGACAGAAGGGGCGTCGAGGCAAATCCGCAGCGACCGGAGCTAGGAAAGATACCTAGGATTCCGGGGGTCAAGGACGAGAGAAAAAGGGCAAAGAAAACAAATCAAACTGGATAGAAAGGAGTGGCAGAGGGGAGAGCGTCGAGGGCGACCAATGGCGGGAGCAAAGGAGGCTGGGGCCGGCCATGGTTGCGCAGCGACGGCGGCGACACCACTTCGCCAGAGAGGGAGAAGGAGAGGAACGAGGTAGCGTGTGAGAGGAGAAGGGGTCGTATGGGTCAGATTGACCGACTCGGTCGACCAGGTTCTGTGGCTTAGTCCAACTAGGTGGACTGGGCTGGGTATTGGGCTAGATGGGCCCAAGAATTAGGCCCAATATATATAAAAACAAAAATGGAAATTATTAAAATACCCTCTAAACATTTAATTTTCAAAAAAATGTAGAAAAATCCTAAAAATATATTTAATACTTCAAAATGTTTATTAAAATAATATTTACTTAATAAAAATATAATACTACTTATTTAAGTGAAATAAAGTGCAACCAAATATTAACAACCTTAAATATCTAAATGAAATTTAATAAATTTAGAAAAAAATCTAAAAATAAATAAAAATCACTTTTATGCATAAAAAGAAATATGTTATCTCATAAAAAATACTAACTTCAAAATGTTATAAAATTTAAAAAAAATATTTTAATACATTAAATAATTAAGAAATTTTAGGAAAATAAAGATTTTAAGATTTTAAGTAAGTATTTACTAGAAAAATACTAAATATATTATAAAAACGTTTTAAAGTTCTTAGATCATATAACTTGAATTATCTAAGTTATTAAAATAAGATAATTGTTTTGTTAATTATTTAATGATATTTCCTAAATAAGAAATAATCATATTCAAAACACAATCCTTTAACTAGTCTAAACCATAATTATAATTTAATATAAAATCTAGGTGTAAACAATTAACTTTATAATATTCTTTTAAAATCTTTAACTAACTATAAGTCAAAGGTTTACAAATTTATTTATTTGCAAATCATTAACAATTCATAAATAATCATATTTAACAAACTTGAAGTTCACTAAATAAATTATAATATAATCCACCTATTTTTCTTTATGAATGTAAGGTTCCCAACCTTTAATAAGGTAGAGATCCCTGTGTTTACAATGCTAGTCCCTGGATCAATAGCTAGCATCCACAGTTAAGATGTAATATCAAGAAACAAAGGTCATAATTCAACTTTATAACCAGGAATAACATAATTTATTACATCTTACATAGCTCATTTGGCTATTACATTACATTGCAGCAGAATATCTATAAGCTTGGGGTCCTTCATCTTCAAAGTGCCACATGCAGACATGTTGGTTGTAGACTTGTAATCCTAATCATTAAACTTCACTAATATCAAACAAACCTGCAACATAACAAGTTACAGCCACAAGGGTCAATACATTTGAATTGTATTGGCAAGTGCTACTATGGTAGTATAGTGGAGTCTATCATCTATATGCATTTGGCTAAGTGGAGCTTAGGCTTGCTTTGCTCAAAATAGATTTTCCTTATCATTTGAAAACACTAAGTTTTTTCTTGACAAAACCACCCAAGGAATCACCAATAGAAATTGGTGAACCTTAAACCCTTGTTCAACCACAAGTTTTTAACTTAGAAATTGGGATGATGAGATTCTTGATAGCTTCCATGTCTTGATGCTCAAATTGTCCTTTGCTAGGGACATGGCTAAGTACTTAGATTTTACACTCTGCAGAGGTGGTGCACTTTCCCCACAAGACTTGGTTTCACCAAGACAAGATCTTTCAGAAGCCTTCCCTTAGACCAGAATGGACGCGTTCCAACCTATCATCCGCTACCACCAACTTTACATTTGGCTAAGTTATTGCAACCTATATGATCCAGGCAGAGCCCATAATTCCAAGTGGTTGCACTTGAAGCTTCTCAACATTTGACATCTCAAATCTCTTTGTTCCTGGGTGGCCATCCACAAGTGAGACACCAAGTTTCCCCCAGCATACTGGACTTGGTCTTGCCCAAGTTTCCCCCAGCATACTGGACTTGCATGACCACTCAACACAAACCATTCCTTCCATTCTACCCAGGTGATTCATTCACTTAGTTGTTTTATTTAAACAAAACACAAGTCCTCAGACTTAGAAATATTCCATAGTGTGAATATATATTCCACCCTTGTTTCCTACTAGCTAAGCTAAGCATGATAGTAGTAGGAATCTTAACTTAGGGAATTCTACTAAGGTTTCATCTACTAGGATTTCCCATGGCATAGTTTATACTTAGCAAAATTCCATGCAAGTCCTACTTAGAAATATCACTAATGCATAGTGAAAATAATGGGACAAAAGTATGGAGCATCACTTGCCTTTTTAGTAGAGGGTATAAGTTCACTTCTTGATCTTTGCAATTTTCACACACTTCAAGTCACTACAATTCAATCAAGCAAATAATATTTCAAACTACTATTCAAGCAACCCAACACATAAAATAATAATAACAAAACAATGCATGCAAGCATGCTAAAGATTGTTTTATTTGGAGAAGTGGTTTATAATGGGTCATAAACTTTTGAAAACACCTAATGGTCATTTTATCAAGTGGAAAAATCATTTGTTTAAGATTTTACTTCATAAACCTTTTTTAGAACAAGGTATCATTTTATGTGGTGTAGAAATGCTTTTAATAAGGCAAAATTCTATAGGTTTCACAAAATATGTTTTCAAACCATATAACCTTGTGTTTAGGGTCAGAGAGTTTATTTCCAAAACATTTCTCAAAGGTTTTCTTCCAAAACCATTTTTAATGATTAACCCATATTTTTATTTGACTAGAAATGGTTTAAATCAAAGATTTATCCTTTTGTTTCACCAAATACATTTTTGAAACCACAATTTGTTTCCTATGGTTAGTAGGTTCAAAACAAACCATTTGCCAAAGATTTCATCTCAAAATTCATTTTAGAACAATTTTTATATTCTAAACTAGCATACACAAGTTTCTGCAAAAACAAACAATTTAACAGAAGATTTTTACTAAACAAAGCGCATGGTTGGATAGGGCTTGTTTTTCTGAATCCATTGATATAAAGTTTGCAAAATTTGGACGTGTAGATTAAAAGTTATAGGTTTTACAAAATTTTGCATCTAATAGATCAAATCTGTTTTAATTCAAACCAACAGAGACACGTGTCTTATTCCTATTCGCCCATACCGCTTCGGTTGGATCGAGCATTGGCAGCCGTCGGATTTAAGTTACATCGCACGGCGCACAGGTGTTACTTACCCCTTCGTCTAGTTTCTATCCTAACCGCTGGATCTTAATCGCACGGCGCACAGCACACTTGCCAGAGTCGGGCGGCGCTGGCGGCGGCAGGTGGCGGCGGCGTGTCTGGCTACGGCGTCGTGGCGGTTACAGGAAGCGAGGGAGAGAAGGGTGTGGCTTACCAGGTTCGCAGTGGCGTGAGGAAGCTCAACGTGGTCTTCGGGTAGCAGGGGGCGCACGGGGTCGATGAGAATCGCTCGTCGGAGTTGAGCCGTGCCTCGGGTGCGGTCAGACGTCGACGGGGGCGAGTCTCTGGGACGCAAACGAGAAAAACAATGCATCAGGAAGGTGCACACGAGTTCAAGGGTCGCTAGAATACTCACCAGTGAGCAAGGGGCGCACGGGTTGGGCGTCAGTAGCTCGCCGGAGAGGTAGCAGGCGGCGGCGCTTGCTCAGTGATGGTGTTGTTGACGATTTACTGCACGCGCGAATGAATGGAAGGTACTGTGAGGTGCGCCAGAGGTTGGGGAAGATGCTCGTGTGCTCGAGGAGGCAAGGGGCGGTGAGGGGTTGCCGGAATCGTCGCCGGAGAGTCGTCGGACAGAGGACGGTGCAGAGAATAATTGGGCGGCCTGGGGGCACGCTTGGGTGAGGGGACAGAGGGGAAAGGAAGAGGAGGCAGGGGCGATTAAATGGGCGTGGTCACGGCGAGGTATAACAGCGGCAATAACGCGAATTCATCGTCGCAATCAAAGGCAGCAATGGCAGGGCAAGTTCATCGCGGGGAGGAAGAAGGTGACGTGGTCGCGTGGCCCGTTTGTCAGTGAGTGAAAGAGAGGGGAAGGTGGGTCCTGGCGTTCAGTGACCTTGCGGGTTCGAACGTGGGTGCGAATCATTTTTCTGTGGAGTGAGGAAAATGGGCTTGTTGGGCCAGTGGACAGTTGGGCTGGGTCTTTTACTTTTTTTTGTTCTGTCTGTTTTTCCTTTTCCCTTTTCTTTAATTCTGTTTTGATTTTGTTTAATCAATTCAAACCTCAACTTGAATTCAAACCTTTGCCAAATTTTGTGCAGGTTTAGATATTGATTAGTAGCACATTCTGATGTCAATTTTGGAATAAAATTTTATTCCTTTTTAGGTCTTTTTATTTATTCAAAATATGCTCTAGTTTTAAATCAAATAGATTTAATAATATTTTCAAACACCATTTAATTTCTTAAACCTTCCAAATCTTTTCAGTAGGTTTTATTTACTTAATGAGGTGTCAAATAATTCATCTTGAATTATTTGGAAAAGTTTTTAATATGATTTATTAATCATTTAAATTTGGATTTGTCTTTATTTCAATGGGATTTGGTTTATGCCATTTTATTTTATTCTGAAAATTCTTTATCCTTTTATTTTATTTGATTTGGTTTACATTCTTTCCATTTGCTTAATGGGTTAGGCCAAGATTTGGTTTGGTCTTTAAATATTCTTTAATTAATATTTCTTTCTTTATCTTATAAAATCCATATCCTTTTATTTAGAGATCCAAACTTGGTGATTCCAATTTGTAAAATCTTGTTTATTATTTATTTGTCCTTTTAAATATATTTAGGATTATTTGCTCACCATTTGTTATGGTTTTTAGATAAGTGCTTTATTAGCTTTAGGAATTCAATTCCCTTATCTTATTATATTCATAAGATTTTATTTATGGTTCCAATTTAAGTGAAACCAATTTCTAGGGCTTTATAATATTTATATTTGTCTTTCTTGATCATTTGTAAATGTTTGTTGTCAAGATTTATATGGATAAAATCCATAGGCTTGGAGATAACTTGGAAATGATTTTATTCCATTAGGGTTTCAGGGTTTGGATTTATTTTCCAAGTGTTTAAATTTCCAGATACATTTAATGAGGAATGCATTTCTCCTGATTTGGATTTTGTTGAATTCAAACTTTAATTAAAGTTTGTTCAAGATGGGATTTTAAGTTTCCATTTAGAAACAAAAGTTTCTTTTTTTACCCTAAAATTCAACAATAATTTATTTTGTTTATTTATTTTTCGCATAACAAGATTTGGAAAATCTTGGGATGTGACAGGCTACCACCCTTAAAATAAATCTCGTCCCGAGATTTGGGGAGGCTAGGGGTTACAAGTTGGCTCAAAACATCTAAGGTACTACCACCCTTAAAATTTTTCCAACTAGATTACATATTAGCCTTCTTAGCATCTCGTTGAAATCTCTCTGGGAAAACATCTGCATAGTGTCCTTTGTTTCCACACTTGAAACATGTGACAAGGCTGAGATCCTTCATAGGCTTGTTTATCTTGTGCTTCATCTTTTCTGGACAATTGCTTGCATAATGTCCTTGGTTACCACAATTGTAGCATGTGATAAGATTGAGTTCATCACGTATCTTCTGTGGGCAAGTTGCTACATAATGGCCTAGTTCTTTGCAGTTGTTGCACCACACTTGGCTAATCTCCTTACACTTTTGCTTTTCTGGACATTCACTGGCATATTGTCCCATTTCTTTGCTATGACCACATTGCACATGGCTTTTGTCCTTCTTTTTCTTGGGTTTCTCCAAAGCTAGGAGTGCTTCTAGTTCATGTTCTTCATATGCTATCTCATAGGTAGGAATGTCTACTGGTCTCCTTGACTTTCTATTACTCCTTGGATAATACATATGTCTCCCTTTTGGTCCTTTAAATTGAGTCATGTTGTTGGGAGGTACAAGCTGAGATTTTCCTTTGTCTTCATCCTTCTTGGTAGACTTGGCTTTCTCATGGTAGTATGCAATCAGTTGTTGCACTCCACCTTGTTTCCTTTGTTCAACTATGGAATAGATGGGGCATTGGATAGGGACATGATTATTTCCTTCACATAGGTAACAAGTAGCTTGGGATGTGGGGCATTGGTTAATTGGATGTTTCTCTTCACAGTTGGGGCATTGATCTTCATGCTCCTTGGAAGTGTGATCCTTGTATCCACAAATATTGCAAGCTTGGGTTCCTTCTAGAATAACATCTTTGTCATCCTTGTTGTCATAAGCTCCTTGGGAAGAGTTTTCTCCCATGTTGGTCATTTGAGTAGCCATCCCTTGCAACAATTGGGATTGAAGTTTCAAAATCCTTTGTATGGCTGGGTCTAATCCATTGTTGTTGGCTAAAAGCTGAGTTGTCACTTGGCTCAACTGGGTTTGGTTTGCTAGTAGTTGTTCTCTCATGTTGTTCTCTTGGTTGTTGTTGTTGTCATCCTTGATGTTGGAGTCTCTTGGAGAAGTCATCTGTTTGGGTTGGATTAGGATTAGAATAGGCAAAATATTTCTAAGGGAATAATTCTAATCACACACATCACAATTCCCACAAGCAATGTGCAAGCAATCACAAACCAACATTCCACTCAAACAACAAGTTTCAAGCATATTTTTAGGCAACCAAAAATATTTTTGTTACACCACATAAGTTGGTGGGTTTGACTTAACTAAATATGGTGGTCCATCTATATGGTTCACTTGAGATCTTTCCATCCTTCTTGGTTGATTCTTCTTGAACAAAATCTTTGTATCTTTGGAGAAAATTTCTTGTGTCTTGGCCACAAAACTTCAAGGTGATCATGGTTCCTTCTAAGTTGTGTTTCCTTACTCTTCAAGTCTTGAGTAACATTTCTTGTCTCACTTGTAGTCCTTAGTGATATCCAAGATTGAAGTCCTTGGTGAAAATGTTGAAGATGTTGAAGTCATTAGAGTTGAAGATGTTGAAGTCATTAGAGTTGATGAAGTCCTTTGCACATGATGAAGTCTTTGGCCATGGGAAAGGCTTTGTCCATCAAGTTTGAAATAGAAGAGATGTAGAATCAAAACCAAAAATGGTTGAGGAAAGAGTTTACAAGATTGTTTGTAAATAAGTTTTGGAACAAATACAACTCCTATTTTTCTAAGGGTTTTTGTCCAATCCTAGGTTTACAAATCCTACAGGCAACACAATGCTCTGATACCATCTGTAAGGTTCCCAACCTTTAATAAGGTAGAGATCCCTATGTTTACAATGCTAGTCCCTGGATCAATAGCTAGCATCCACAGTTAAGATGTAATATCAAGAAACAAAGGTCATAATTCAACTTTATAACCAGGAATAACATAATTTATTACATCTTACATAGCTCATTTGGCTATTACATTACATTGCAGCAGAATATCTATAAGCTTGGGGTCCTTCATCTTCAAAGTGCCACATGCAGACATGTTGGTTGTAGACTTGTAATCCTAATCATTAAACTTCACTAATATCAAACAAACCTGCAACATAACAAGTTATAGCCACAAGGGTCAATACATTTGAATTGTATTGGGAAGTGCTACTATGGTAGTATAGTGGAGTCTATCATCTATATGCATTTGGCTAAGTGGAGCTTAGGCTTGCTTTGCTCAAAATAGATTTTCCTTATCATTTGAAAACACTAAGTTTTTGCTTGACAAAACCACCCAAGGAACCACCAATAGAAATTTGTGAACCTTAAACCCTTGTTCAACCACAAGTTTTTAACTTAGAAATTGGGATGATGAGATTCTTGATAGCTTCCATGTCTTGATGCTCAAATTGTCCTTTGCCAGGGACATGGCTAAGTACTTAGATTTTACACTCTGCAGAGGTGGTGCACTTTTCCCACAAGACTTGGTTTCACCAAGACAAGATCTTTCAGAAGCCTTCCCTTAGACCATAATGGACGCGTTCCAACCTATCATCCGCTACCACCAACTGTACATTTGGCTAAGTTATTGCAACCTATATGATCCAGGCAGAGCCCATAATGCCAAGTGGTTGCACTTGAAGCTTCTCAACATTTGACATCTCAAATCTCTTTGTTCCTGGGTGGCCATCCACAAGTGAGACACCAAGTTTCCCCCAGCATACTGGACTTGGTCTTGCCCAAGTTTCCCCCAGCATACTGGACTTGCATGACCACTCAACACAAACCATTCCTTCCATTCCACCCAGGTGATTCATTCACTTAGTTGTTTTATTTAAACAAAACACAAGTCCTCAGACTTAGAAATATTCCATAGTGTGAATATATATTCCACCCTTGTTTCCTACTAGCTAAGCTAAGCATGATAGTAGTAGGAATCTTAACTTAGGGAATTCTACTAAGGTTTCATCTACTAGGATTTCCCATGGCATAGTTTATACTTAGCAAAATTCCATGCAAGTCCTACTTAGAAATATCACTAATGCATAGTGAAAATAATGGGACAAAAGTATGGAGCATCACTTGCCTTTTTTGGTAGAGGGTATACGTTCACTTCTTGATCTTTGCAATGTTCACACACTTCAAGTCACTACAATTCAATCAAGCAAACAATATTTCAAACTACCATTCAAGCAATCCAACACATAAAATAATAATAACAAAACAATGCATGCAAGCATGCTAAAGATTGTTATATTTGGAGAAGTGGTTTCTAATGGGTCATAAACTTTTAAAAACACCTAATGGTCATTTTATCAAGTGGCAAAATCATTTGTTTAAGATTTTACTTCATAAACCATTTTTAGAACAAGGTATCATTTTATGTGGTGTAGAAATGCTTTTAATAAGGCAAAATTCTATAGGTTTCACAAAATATGTTTTCAAACCATATAACCTTGTGTTTAGGGTCAGAGAGTTTATTTCCAAAACATTTCTCAAAGGTTTTCTTCCAAAACCATTTTTAATGATTAACCCATATTTTTATTTGACTAGAAATGGTTTAAATCAAAGATTTATCCTTTTGTTTCACCAAATACATTTTTGAAACCACAATTTGTTTCCTATGGTTAGTAGGTCCAAAACAAACCATTTTCCAAAGATTTCATCTCAAAATTCATTTTAGAACAATTTTTATATTCTAAACTAGCATACACAAGTTTCTGCAAAAACAAACAATTTAACAGAAGCTTTTTACTAAACAAAGTGCATGGTTGGCTAGGGCTTGTTTTTCTGAATCCATTGATATAAAGTTTGCAAAATTTGGACGTGTAGATTAAAAGTTATAGGTTTTACAAAATTTTGCATCTAATAGATCAAATCTGTTTTAATTCAAACCAACAGAGACATGTGTCTTATTCCTATTCACCCATACCGCTTCGGTTGGATCGAGCGTTGGTAGCCGTCGGATTTAAGTTACATCGCACGGTGCACAGGTGTTACTTACCCCTTCGTCTAGTTTCTATCCTAACCGCTGGATCTTAATCGCACGACGCACAGCACACTTGCCAGAGTCAGGCGGCGCTGGCGGCGGCAGGTGGCGGCGGCGTGTCTGGCTACGGCGTCGCGGCGGTTACAGGAAGCGAGGGAGAGAAGGGTGTGGCTTACCAGGTTCTCAGTGGCGTGAGGAAGCTCAACGTGGTCTTCGGGTAGCAGGGGGCGCACGGGGTCGATGAGAATCGCTCGTCGGAGTTAAGCCGTGCCTCGGGTGCGGTCGGACGTCGACGGGGGCGAGTCTCTGGGACGCAAACGAGAAAAACAATGCATCAAGAAGGTGCGCACGAGTTCAAGGGTCGCTAGAATACTCACCAGTGAGCAAGGGGCACACGGGTTGGGCGTCAGTAGCTCGACGGAGAGGTAGCAGGCGGCGGCGCTTGCTCAGTGATGGTGTTGTTGACGATTTACTGCACGCGTGGATGAATGGAAGGTACTGTGAGGTGCGCCAGAGGTTGGGGAAGATGCTCGTGTGCTCGAGGAGGCAAGGGGCGGTGAGGGGTTGCCGGAATCGTCGCCGGAGAGTCATCGGACAGAGGACGGTGCAGAGAAGAATTGGGCGGCCTGGGGGCACGCTTGGGTGAGGCGACAGAGGGGAAAGGAAGAGGAGGCAGGGGCGATTAAATGGGCGTGGTCACGACGAGGTATAACAGCGATAATAACGCGAATTCATCATCGCAATCAAAGGCAGCAACGGCAGGGCGAGTTCATCACGGGGAGGAAGAAGGTGACCTGGTCGTGTGGCCCGTTTGTTAGTGAGTGGAAGAGAGGGGAAGGTGGGTCCTGGCGTTCAGTGACCGTGCGGGTTTGAACGTGGGTGCGAATCGTTTTTCTGCGGAGTGAGGAAAATGGGCTTGTTGGGCCAGTGGACAGTTGGGCTGGGTCTTTTACTTTTTTTGTTCTATCTGTTTTTCCTTTTCCCTTTTCTTTAATTCTGTTTTGATTTTGTTTAATCAATTCAAACCTCAACTTGAATTCAAACCTTTGCCAAATTTTGTGCAGGTTTAGATATTGATTAGTAGCACATTCTGATGTCAAGTTTGGAATAAAATTTTATTCCTTTTTGGGTTTTTTTATTTATTCAAAATATGCTCTAGTTTTAAATCAAATAGATTTAATAATATTTTCAAACACCATTTAATTTCTTAAACCTTCCAAATCTTTTCAGTAGGTTTTATTTACTTAATGAGGTGTCAAATAATTCATCTTGAATTATTTGGAAAAGTTTTTAATATGATTTATTAATCATTTAAAATTTGGATTTGTCTTTATTTCAATGGGATTTGGTTTATGCCATTTTATTTTATTCTGAAAATTCTTTATCCTTTTATTTTATTTGATTTGGTTTACATTCTTTCCATTTGCTTAATGGGTTAGGCCAAGATTTGATTTGGTCTTTAAATATTCTTTAATTAATATTTCTTTCTTTATCTTATAAAATCCATATCCTTTTATTTAGAGATCCAAACTTGGTGATTCCTATTTGTAAAATCTTGTTTATTATTTATTTATACTTTTAAATATATTTAGGATTATTTGCTCACCATTTGGTATGGTTTTTAGATAAGTGCTTTATTAGCTTTGGGAATTCAATTCCCTTATCTTATTATATTCATAAGATTTTATTTATGGTTCCAATTTAAGTGAAACCAATTTCTAGGGCTTTATAATATTTATATTTGTCTTTATTGATCATTTTTAAATGTTTGTTGTCAAGATTTATATGGATAAAATCCATAGGCTTGGAGATAACTTGGAAATGATTTTATTCCATTAGGGTTTCAGGGTTTGGATTTATTTTCCAAGTGTTTAAATTTCCAGATACATTTAATGAGGAATGCATTTCTCCTGATTTGGATTTTGTTGAATTCAAACTTTAATTAAAGTTTGTTCAAGATGGGATTTTAAGTTTCCATTTAGAAACAAAAGTTTCTTTTTTTACCCTAAAATTCAACAATAATTTATTTTATTTATTTATTTTTTGCATAACAAGATTTGGAAAATCTTGGGATGTGACAATGAAGAAAAATCTCGTAGTATAATCTATAAATATTACACATGCTGAATCTACATCTTTAAAACAAAATTCCATAATTAAAAGATTTCATTTTTAATTATGCTTATGAAAAACCCTAATAATTGATAATGCTACAAATGTTATATCTCAAGACCAATTACATGTTTATATTTTACTTTGGTCTGAGCTATCCTAATCTATATATATAATGACTCAAAATCATTTAAACCTTATTGTAAAACCATAGCTTCAATCCTATTAATCTCTAGAGTTGAATAACTTAACATAAATAATATTTTCTTCAAATGTTATTCTTTTTGCCACTTCAAAAGAAACACTATACCATTTCTTTAAAACCATAACAACTTAAAACATTAACTTTGTAATAATTACATAATATCAGGGAACCTTAAAATTATACTATGATTGTACTTTACTCTTCATATTTTATCTATTTATCCTTTTTATGAAGTAAACTTAAAATAAAGCAAATCTTAAATAAATCATCTAAATCCATCTCACTGGTAATGATTAAGGAATTACTTGGAAGCAATGTTAAGGATATCGCTTATCTGTAATCTATCGGCCGACTGAAAATTGGTGATTTTCAGCGTATCGGACGATTTGTCGGGCGATAAATCCAAAAATCGGACAATAAATCAGAAAATCGGCATATCGGCCACCCACGAGTAGCGATAAATTGGGAGATTAATCGGCATATCGGCCGATTTTTGGAACATTGCTTGGAACTTTGCATTATGCATCTCATTACTTATGCATAACAACATATTGCTTCTTTAACCATTGTCCTTACCGGGCAATGATGATATTTTTGTAGAACCCGAGGTCTAGGGTCAAGTCGAGACATTCGATTGCAATACTTCGCTATAGCAAGGCAAGTTCACACTTGCTCATGTCCTTTGATTATTTTCTGTAAAGTATTTTGCAAATACAATGTTGTCATCACCTGCATTTCAAAAAGGTCGAAAACACTATTTTCATAATTAAAGTGAATTATTGGTTACTGATCCAGGGTGATCAGCTAATCTATTAAATCTGGCAGTTAGAATACCACTGCACAGGAATGTATCATCTAGGACTTAACAACCAATGTCGCCAGTGATTCTCGCGCCGTATATTACGCATTAACCATGAGATTTGGAATGGGACGGAGAAGTTAGCTGGATCGGCTCCCTTTCGCATGCATTGGACACTATTCTGGGCATTTGTGAGTTGCAGATCATGGGTATAGCGGTTTTATACGGGGAAAGGTCTACCGTGGATCTGGGCTTACAAAAGACATATTACTAGTGTTAATGGTTGTTGTGTGTAACCAACTAAGGTATAGCCGTTTTATACGGGGAAAGGTCTACCTTGAGTTTGGGCATAGAACAATTGTGGTGTATGCGGGGTCGCGGAGAAGGACAGTGATTGGCTTGGATCATCTACTAGGCCCCACACCATAGGAAGTGTGGAGGGGAAATATTTTCCCGGTTGTGCATCAAGGATTTGATCTCTCATGGGTAAAGTAACGCACCTCTGCAGAGTGTAAAAACTGTAACTTGTTACTCCCTGTTCCGGGAAGGAGCTGCGAACGCTGCAGGAAAGGAACTCCATGAAAGTTCTGGTAAACCTGTGAAGGCTGACGGACATAGCTTTTTAGAATAAAAGCAACCTTTGAAGAAATGTTTACAAAAACCTGCAATGCCTAAGACCTATGGTTTGTGGCTGTATATGTAGTGCATCAAACACTCCTTTTTAGTAAACTTGCTGAGTACGCTCGTACTCAATGTATCTTCTTAACCCTTGCTAGATTCTGAAGACATTAACGGTCAGGAAGGGGAAATACGATATCCAATTGACGACCAAGAAGAATTCCGCTATGAAGAACCAGAAGTATCCGGAAGCATCAAAGGGGACAATTACGAAAACATCTATGGAATGGAGACCGAAGTATCGGAAGCTTAGATGTGTCATCTATAGTGATCAAGTCCAGTAGCATAGATCTCTATCCCCTATCTATATTAAATCTCGTATAAACCTTAAAGTTTAGTTTTCTTATTTATCTTGTTCTTCGAGTTATTATAGTTTAGCCATGAGTCATCGGGATACCTCTATGGACCTAGGAGGATCTCAAAGTCGTCATGTAATTTTTGGTTGTAATAATGATAATGTATGTTGTGGACCCGCTTTGTTTCTGTTGTACCACTCTGAGGATATAATATTTGTGTAATGGTACTCCGTGAGTGTTATGCCCATGACTATAGTATACTACAACATGCAGTAGTATGCTGGGTCTCCGCATCAACCCAAGCAAATCATCAAAGGAGAATACCATAATACTATGCTTTTTGCATGCTAAAACAACGCATAATTTCTTCAAGGCACACTAAGCAATCCCAATTGTTTGGAACAAGACATGCTACAACAATAATCACTAAGCATAAGATCAAAACAACACCTAGCATGTCATGCTAGAGTCTAAGTCACAGTCAATGCAAGCTCATCTTGCACTTACAAGCAAGAACTTACTACTCCTTTCCAACACCAAGCAACTTATTTGCAAAACAACACAGCGAGAGCGGGGGTCCAAACTAATTAAGCAAACTAAACAAACTAAGCAAATCAAACGAAACCTAAGACGCTCCAAGAACAACACAACTGTGCATGAAACAATAAAAACGAAGTGTCTAGACAGACCTGAGATTTTTATTGATGAAGAAGGGGATGCCTTGGGCATCCCCAAGCTTTGAAGCTTGTACCTCTTGGATATTTCTTGGGGTAACACCATGGTGGCATCCCCAAGCTTGAGCTTTTGTCCATTCTTCATCTCATTGCATCATTCTCTCTCTACACCTGATTTTTTTTCTTCATACAAAACTTCACACAATCTTCATTAGCAACATTAGCTTATTCAAAAGATATTAGATCTCTAGCAAAGCTTTGGAACACCAAGGCTTTTCACTAAAAACACAAGCTACTGTAGTAAATCCTTCAAAAAGCTCAATTCACCTAAAGAGAACTCAAAAAGGAATCAATAAGAAGCAAATGCAAATAATGGCAGAAATCTGTCAAAACAGACCAGCAGGTAGAAACCGATTTTTTCGAACATCTGCTTTTGCTCAAATCAAAACGTTTTGAACTAACGAAAGTTATCTAACATACTGGGGGATGTATTCGTAAAATTTCAGCTCAATCCGAGTTACAGAGACTCTTCATGATTTTTTTTGGTGTAGGACAGAAATCTGTTTCGGGACAACAACTCCCCAAATCTTACTTCCCTCTCATTAGAGGTCATTCTTGGCACAAAAGGCAAACAAAAGGGATAAGGAGAGGTAATTACTGAAGTAATAAATTCTAAGACTCAAGGAATATCTTTGGTTATCTTCCAACAAGTACTTTTCTTTAACGCCTTTAAGTTAGGCATAAGAAGCAAGAAGAATCAAGTATTTTCAAATGAAGAAGCATTCTCATCAAACCTTGCTTTCAAAGGAGGAAAATCAACTTCTCTCTCATCATAGAGAAGTGGTCAATACCTTTTCTTGAATGGAAAATGATATTTAATGGTGCCTTCTTTCATATCAATGATGGCACCAACAGTTCTAAGAAAAGGTCTTCCAAAAGTAATAGGACAAGAAGCATTGTATTCAACATCCAAAACATAGAAATCAACAGGGACATAAGCATTGTTAACCATGATGAGAACATCATTAATACTCCCCATTAGTTTCTTTTTAGCATTATCATTGAGTGGGACATCCAAATAACAATCTTCCAAATGTGGCAAATCAAGCATTTCATAAATCTTCCTAGGCATAATAGAGACACTAGAACCAAGATCACATGAAGCTTTGAGATCAAAGTCATTCAATTGTACATTAATGATGGGTTCCCAACTATCTTCTACTTTTATAGGAATAGAAGCTTTGTGTTTTAGCTTCTCTTCCTTAATCTTAACAAGAGCATATGTAATGTGTTTGGTGAAAGCAACATGCATATCACTAGCATCAGGACTTCTAGCAAGCTTTTGTAGGAACATAATCACTTCAGAAATATTGCAACCATCAATATCAATGTCAAACTTAGCATCGCTAGTAGTAGGCTCAATAGGCTTAGGCATAGTAGGAGGAGGAACATGGACTACTTATGGTTTAGTGGTGATAGTGCACACACTATTTTTTCTATCAATTTCAGCTTCCCTTTCCCACTTAGCATGAAGTTGAGCTAACATTTTCATCAATAGTAACTTCTATGGCATGAGCAGTAGCAAAGGTATTTTCCATAGTTTCAGGTTTAGCAGCCATTTTATTAATCAAGGAGGACTGAGCTTCAGACAAATAGGATATATTTTTCTCAACATTTAAAAGCTTTTCCTCTATAGTCTTATTGAAAGTGGTTTGTTTACTAATAAAGTCTTTGAGCATAGTTTCAAGTTCAGAGGGGGCGCTTCTAGGATTGTTGTAAGAGTTTCCAAAGGAATTGCATTATTAGGAGGATGAGGACTATAATTGTTGTTACCACCAAAATTATTCCTATAGGCATTTTTGTTGAAAATGTTGTTTATAATGAAGTTCACATCAACTTGCTCTTCTTGAGCAACCACGGAGGCTAAGGGAACACTATTAGGATCTAAAAGAGCTTTCCCATTAACAAGCATAGCCATAATAACATCAATCCTATCACTCAAAGAGGAAGTTTCCTCAACAGAATTTACCTTCTTACCATGTGGAGCTCTCTCAGTGTGCCATTCAGAGTAGTTAACCATCATATTATCAAGGAGTCTAGTTACAACACCCAAAGTGATGCTCATAAAGGTACCTCCAGCAGCTGAATCCAGCAGGTTTCTTGAGGAGAAGTTCAAACCTGTATAAAAAGTCTGGATAATCATCCAAGCAGTGAGTCCATGAGTGGGGTAATTCTTAACCAAGGATTTCATTCTTTCCCAAGCCTGAGCAACATGTTCATTATCAAGTTGTTTAAATTTCATAATGTCACTTCTCATAGATATAATCTTAGCAGTAGGGTAGTACTTTCCAATATAAGCATCTTTGAACTTAGTCCAAGAATCAATACTATTTTTAGGCAAAGATAGCAACCATTCTTTAGCTTTTCCTCTTAAGGAGAAGGGAAAAAGCTTGAGCTTAATAATATCTCCATCTACATCCTTATACTTCTGCATCTCACAAAGTTCAACAAAGATATTAAGATGGGCAGAAGGATCATCAGAACCAGCACCAGAAAATTGCTATCTCATCACAAGATTTAACAAAGCAGGCTTAATTTCATAAAAGGTAGCATCAGGAGCAGATGGAGCAATAGGTGTGCTAAGGAAATCATTCTTGTTGGTGCTAGTGAAGTCACACAACTTGGTGTTCTCAGAAGAGTTCATTTTGGCAAAGGTGGGCAAGCCAAAAACAGCAGCAACAACTAGAGCAGGAACTATTTTTTTTGTGTTTTTGAATAAAGAAAGCAAACCAAACTAGACTATTTTTTTTGGATTTTTTGAAAAGATGCAAACAAAACCAAGCAAAAGAAACAAATCAAATTAAAAACAAAGTAAAGAGAAAGGAAGTGAAGGACTCCGCTAGTGAAGACGTCCTTAGCCTCCCCAGCAACGGCGCCAGAAAAGCTTGATGCAGCGCTGAGTTGATGTAGAACCCCAAGAGCAAGGTGTGAAGCAGCACAACATCAAGTTTTCCCTCAGTAAGAAACCGAGGTTATCGAACCAGAAGGAGGAAGGAAACGTCTCACATGTGTTGCAAGCAACATGGAGACCCGCACAACACAAACTCAAGACTTTGACCCAACGAACAATGAGGTTGTCAAGCTCACCGGTTTGCTGTAACAAAGGATTAAACATATGGTGTGGAAGGTAATGGTTTGCAGCAAGTAAAAAAGTAACAGTGGAAGATGTATCAATGGTAAACATCAGGCCGGGGTCCATAGTTCACTAGATGTGCTCTCCTTAGATAAACAACATCGCATGAAGGGTAAACAAATTACAGCGGGGCAATTGACAGGAACTAAGCAAGGCATAACAATGCAATTACTAGTCAGAAAGATCCTATCAGATTCGATTGGGCAATACAACAAGGTACATAGACCGCCATCCAACGACATCTATGACTAGAAGTCCACCTTCAGGTTATTCATCCGAACCCCCTCCAGTATTAAGTTGCAAGCAACAGACAACTGCTTTAAGCAAAGCGTGTAAGGTAAACATTCCACATGTTCCATGAACAAGAGACCGTTGTTTTCTCCCTAATAGCAACAACACATCTACAACCGAAGAGATTTCTGTCACTTCCCTTGGAAACTAGAGGCATGAACCCACTATCGAGCATAAATATCCCCTCTTGGAGTCACTAGCAACTACTTGGCCAAGGTAGCTACTAACAACGAAGAGCATGCAAGATCACAAACAGCACATACATGATAGAATCATAAAGACAAAACCATTAATCAAACCAACATAATAATCTCAATATCCATCGGGTCCCCGCAAACACAACATGCATGATTAAAAATAGATTAGATCTTGATCATGAATGGAGCTCACAAGATCTATAGATGAAAGCACAAGGAGGAGATACAACCATCTAGCTACTACATGGACCCATAGTCCAAGGTGGAACTACTCACGCATCATACTGGAGAGAAGGCCTCCGGGATGATCTCCCCTCTGGCAGGGTGTCGGGAAGAACTTCAGATCCTCCCGATCTAGGGACGATGGTGGCGGTGGCTACAGAAGGTTTCGTCGAATATTGATTGGGTGGTTAGGGTTTCTACATCAGGGGCTTCTTATAGGCGAAGGGAAGACCGAGGCGGTGGCCAGGGGCCCCACACCCTGCTTAGGCGCGGGTAGGGCCCACCCGCGCCTAGGGGGTGTGGCTGCCCTGGCACGCCTCTCTGTTTCCCCTCTGGACTTCTTGTTTCCCACGAAAAGTAATTGACTTTGACGTTTGTCCCGTCCAATTCCGAGAATATTTCCTTACTAGCTTTTCTGGAACCAAAAATAGCAGAAAACATGCAAGTGGCACTATGGTAACTTGTTAATAGGTTATTACCAGAAAACATGTAAAAATCACCTAAAAGTGTAGACAAAGCAAAGCAAAGTAGATACTAAACAAGCATGGAGCATAAAAAATTATAGATACGTTTCCGATGTATCACATGGCAAAGAGCTGGTCGCGTTGAACTCAGTATGGCTTGATGACATACCAGAAATTTTTATTTGTTTTGGTTGCTAGAGATATTTCTATGCACCAGGTTTAGTGGAATATATTCCCTAGTTTCAAAAAAAAAAGATGTTTCTCGCTAGACCAGATTTAGCAAGTTAAGCATTCCAATTTATGTCCGAACCACCGATTATAAAACACCACATCAATACCACCAACTAGGTAAATCAGTGTGGCTGTAAAATATCAAGAGTAGTTCATGACTGAATATCAAGGCTAGATACTCATGTATGTGATATTTTTGCGAGTAAAAATGGCAGTGTTATATTTATGGTTCAAAAGTTGCATTATTCATGTTGTAGAGAAGAAGATACCTTCCATTCACGATGATGCTGAAATTTGATAGGAGAATAGTTCTATCCAATGCATAAGTCCCAATTGGCCCTGACCTAAAAATACGAATTAATCATGTCAATTAAATTTAATCTTCTCTTTGCATAGCTATATGATAAAATAAATTAATGATAAAAACTATGTAAGCTGGTTTCCAAGAGGAAAAAGCTACCCTATAGAGCATTGGATATGTGAAAATATAACATGATGCGTCAAAAGGACATCTTCTCTAAACCTTTGGTGCATGGTACTTACTATGCTCGATTCATCTGGTGTATTCTTGTTCTCAAAAGAAACAATGACATGCCCTGATCTTGCTCTTTATATAGCTATGTCTATTTACCTACATAACACCTACAAGGCCACTACTCTCGGTTTGAACGAGATTCATCAAGAAGTTGTCTCTCTCGACTTGAATGTGATTCCTCAAGATTTCGATGCTCAAGAAGTTGCCGCTCTCGATATTTGGATGCCCAAGAAGCCGTCACTCTCAACTTGAACGATATTCCTCAAGATTTTGATGCTCAAGAAGTTGTTGCTCTCGATTTGGATGCTCAAGAGGTTGTCTCTTTCAACTTAAATGAGATTCCTCAAAAATTTGATGCCCAATAAGTTGTCACTCTCAATTTAGATGCTCAAGAAGCTAGTGCTCTCGATTTGGATGCCCAAGAAGTTGTCACTCTCAATTTGGATGCTCAAGAAGCTGCTTCTCTTAATTTGATGCCCAAGAAGCCGGTACTCTCGGTTTGGATGCTCAAGAAGCTTCTACTTTCTTGAATTGAACAAGATCACTCAAGATTTTGATGCTCGAGAAGAAGAAGATGCTCAATATGCTGGTCTTCTAAAACCATAATTGATGAATGATCAAAGGTGTGGTGTCTATTTTATTTTGGAAGTAATTAAGAGTAGAGATGGAGGGATAGAAACAATGGACAAGGAGCTTGTTGAATTTCTATTGAATACAAGTCTCTGAACCGTTGAAAGAACATGGACCACAACCCAGGCCTAGATCGAAAGAGAGGAACAAGTTGATGTTTCAACTAAGAATAAGAAGGGCAATGTTGGTCAAAAGAAGAAAGATCTGGATCTGCTGAGGGTAGCGACAATACCACTCAACAAAAGAAAGACCATTAGAGGTATAGCAAGATCATTGGGTGTGACCCACTCAACCTTACACCTTAGGTTCCAGTTGGGGGGCCTGACATGACACATCGGTCGCTTGAAGCCTTCGTGTTGGGGATATACTTTCCGGGTATACCCACATGACTCGCTGACCAGGGTGGACCACCAATGGATTAGAGCTTTGGTTCACGGGCGGCCCAGTCAGAGAAAGAGGAGTCACTTCCATCTACGACAAGGCCCAGAAGAGCTACCGACTTAGGCCTGTAGTATTACTTGTAGTCCAAGTTGTATCTAGTTACCGACTCTGTAACGTAGCCGGATAGGTCTCTCCTGTAACCCTATGTCCTGGTGACTATATAAACCGACCCTATGGGAGCCTTTAGGGCACCAGATCGTAGATCAACCACAACCTACTCACATAGGCGAACCTCTCTTGTAATCCTCTATAACATCCAACTCTCGTCGATATATTACTGGGTTGCTAGCAGGAGTAGGATCCGATCACCGCAGTCAAATCTGAACATAGGTAAACTTGTGCTCACCACTCCCGAAACACCGTATGTCTCACACCCCATCTTCTCAACGCCTTAAATACCCCCTATGGCGTACTTGTCGACAATCCGATGACAGTTGGCGCCCACCGTGGAGCAGGTGACTTTCAGAGCTTCGTTCCGGGAGGAATCTGCGCGTGCAGGAATCGGCGAAACAATCGACATGGGTCGCGTGGTCTACGCCAGTGATGTACCTCTCATTCTTCTCGACTACACTTGGATTCTGGCTAAGGATCCCATGATAACCTACACAATCATGTCCATTGGCGAGATCGACATCTACCTCAGCTTCGCTGAACCCGCCCAACCCACCCTTGAGGTGATGACCATGGCGGAAGAAAAATCAGGATCTCCTATGTCTGTAGAGGCGGAAGAGTTCAAGATCCCGGAAAAACCTGAACCCACCTAACCTGCTCCTATAGTGGAAGAAGTGGTGGAAGATAAATTAGGTTCTGATCTCCTTGTTGATATCGGATACACAGATGAGGAGTATATTCGCTTCGGATCCAACTCTGTCGATGCTGAAGCAGAAAAATTGTTCTCAAGGTATAGGACTAAGAAGGCGAGACGCCCCCGCACCAACTGCAGGTTGGAGGCGAAAGTCAAGACGCTCCGGTACCCCAAGACCATGGACAAGAAGAAGCATTGCTTCATATACCACATGAGATTGGGATCTGACTATGCCGATGCTGGAGCCGGAAACAATTCAGTTCTTGATGCAATCGAAGAAAGTGTCGACTTACCTGATTCCCCTGAGGAGTCAATAACATCGCAGGAGCTTGAGACTTCGAGAAAGATATGGAGACAGACGAAGAAGAGTATGCCTCCAAAATGGCGCAAGGTGAACCGGAGACCCCTCTGAGTCCATATGATAGCATGGACGAAGATTACACCACGCAAGATGACATGGACACCTGAGATTCATCCGAGGTCCAGAATCCAACTACTACGGAAAGTACCGACAGAAGTTTATCTCCCGGTACCGGACCAAAATCCAACTTTGCCACTGGTATGCATGTTAAGGCTACCGGACGGTCAAAGAAGAAGAAGAACCCGACACCGGCATAGCCGGTCGAGGAATCCAACGAGGAGCAAGTTGACGAAGAGATCGAAATGGAGAATCAGGACGGAGATCCGATTAACCCCACACCGATCGACCCTCCTGTGGATGGACACATTGTCACCAAGGGTGCATGTGAAATCTACGGAGACACTCTCACAATACCAATCCCAATTGCTTCGGATCTTACTCCGGATGCACGGGAGAAAAGGGCTGAGGACCTAGAAAAGCATTGCTTGTTTTTGCTTGAGGAGGCTGCACACATCGTTGAGCTTAGACAGTAGTTAGACAGTAATCCTGCCCAATACCAGTCAGAATTCAAGCGACTACCAAACAAGACAAGGGTAGGTCCGGTTCTTGCTAATAGGAACCCGGATGTCCACTGAGACTTATTCGACGTTAAATCTGGAGAGAATATCTGAGTCTACAACACGCCAGTAGAGAACGCTGCGGCTACTCAGGCTATCCTCGCCAATAATCCATCTCCAGAACAGGTCCGACAATGCATAGAGTTCCTTGACAAGGGATTGAAACAACAGAAGACGACCGCGTCATCCAGTGGCAAGCTGGCCTCAAGGTCGGAATTTTGCCACACTGGTGCAGGCCAAAGCACTGACGAAAGACCCCGCATGGATACGGATCAATGTCACCGTCCTAGAGAAAAGGAAAATTCAAGGACCGGATGAAACAGTCATCATCGCAGGGTCGCGCGGGACTGGTCGAGAGTTATTCCGGCTGCGTCTGAAGATACCATCAGGGCATTGGTGCCTCACCAGGTTCATCGTCGGTAGAATAATTGCCACAGAGAAGACCCAGAGGTGTGCCGCCTATGAGAACAAGATCGGCTAAGAATGCCACCCCAAGCCGTCTAGATGGTAACGCTATACGAAGAGATGATCCAGACCATCCTGAATAAGGTAGGGACAGGGCCTGAAGAAATAAACCTCAGAGTCATCACAATAAGGCTCCACTACCGCGTCGCTCAGCCGGAAATAACCCGCCAGACACACCATCACCTTCTGATAGTGACCATGAATGATCTCATCACAACCATGGAAACCACAGGGGCAGAGGTGGCGATGGTGAAAGGTGAAGCAGGAATCTGACTCCACCACGCAGAAGCCGCGAGCCTCCAAGGCGCAGATCTCTCTCGCCAAACGACGCTCACCATCGCATTGAGTCAAACATGGCAGCTCGGTGGTACGAGGAATAGGACGTATATGTGGGACCTAAATGCTTTGGCCCATGTATCCGTCAAACCAAATTTCAGGTTGACTTTGGCATTGCCAAGCACATTCAACCCTACGACGGCGCAGCTCAGCCAGATACTTGGCTTCAAGGATTTTTCCAGGCTTGTTGCATCGCCAAAGGAGGAAACAACCTGGTTGCAATTCGATATCTCCCACTTATGTTGCGGAATACAGCTCGATCATGGCTCATTGAGCTACAAGAGAATTCAATTCACAATTGGTATGATATGCAAAGTGCGTTCTTTTCAAATTTCGAGGGAACATACAGGAGGCCCTGCATGGTCGGAGACTTGCAGCGTTGCACTCAATGACCCGGAGAAACCTTCCGGGAGTACCTCAGACACTGGATCGACACGAAAACCTCCTACGAGGGAGTAAACGCGCAAACTACGATTGAATCTTTCATTGCAGGACTCGCAGTCGGACTTTTGCGTCATAGGCTAAAGCGTGACCATGTCACAGATCCGGGAGAAATGATAGAAATGGTGAGGAAGTATGCCGATGCTGATGACGATTCAGAAGGACTGCTTAATATTTTGTCCAATCCAAATGCAACCAAGCATCAGAAGCAACAAACTCAGAAGCGCAAGAATACCTCAGAAGATAAACTGGCTCCGGACAACACAACAGTTAACACAACATTCAGATCCGGAGGACGAGGAGGGCGCGGAGGCGGCCGGGGACAAGGTCGCGGAACTTCTCGGGTCGAAGGTAGAGGAGATCAACAGTCCGTAAAATCATATTCCTGGTCCGACATCGCCAACAACCCTTGTGTACAACACCTGTATGCGAGTGGAGGTTTTCAATTACGACATCAAGAAAGACGAATCCACTGGCTACAGAGCCAAGCGAAGAAAAGTAAATAAAAATTCTGAGAAAGGCAAGGATCCCAAGGAACATTCCTACATGGAAGAAGCGGACGCTGCACATCCCAAGTCAGACGGAAAGAAGGATTATCCCACAAAGAAAGACACATACGTCTGCTTCCTTGGGACTCAACCGGCTAAGGTCAAAAAGGCGGTTCTCCGTGAGCTCAATGCCACGGTTTCGGCTGTTCACCAATTCCTGGATTGGTTGGATGTAACCATTACCTTTGACCGCACAGATCACCCGAGGAAAACACATCGTCAGAGAAAGTACCCTCTGGTCGTCAATCCTCTTATTGATGGTTATCATTTCTCTAAAACTCTCATGGACGATGGTAGTAGCATCAACATCCTCTACATCAAAACGCTTCACCACATGAAGATCCACGAGAGCCAGTTGAGTTACAGTAGTGTAACTTTTCATGGCATTGTACCAGGGAGACAGGCGGATTATCTGGGTGAGATCACACTAGACGTGACATTCAGAACCCGAGATAACTATCGGATCGATCCACTCTACTTCGAGGTGGTACCGTTCAAAAGTGATTACCACACCATCTTCTGGGCGCCCGGCTTACTGGGCGTTCATGGCTCGTCCCTGTTACATTTACGATATGATAAAACTTCTAGGTCCAATGGGCGTCATCACCATCCGGGGAAATTCAAAGAAAGCGCGAGACTAGGAGGAAGGATCTGCCGCCTTTGCTAAAGCCGTGCTGCACGCCCATGAGTACTAGGAGATCAACAAGACCGTCGACCCGTCTGAGATGCCCGCCACAGAGAACAGGGTGCTGAAGCCAAGCCTGCAGTTCAAGGCATCAGAAGAGACGAAGAAGACATTGCGGAAGGAAGATGATCCCTCCAAGACAACGAATGTAGGGGTAGGCTTAGACCGTGCATAGGAAAACACGCTCATCGAGTTCCTCAAAGCTAATAAAGATATCTTTGCATGGAAGCCTTCTTACATGACCGGAGTACCTAGGGACCTTGTCGAGAACTCTCTTAATGTGTACCCTAATGCTAAACCCATCAAACAGTCCTTACGACGGTTTGTTGACGAGAAGCACAAAGCTATAGCTAAGGAACTAGCCCGACTATAATTAGCCGGATTTATCGCATAGGTCATCCACGTTGAGTGGGTGAAAAATCCTGTACTCGTCCCTAAAAAGTATACTATTGATTTAAGGATGTGCATTGATTACTCCGCCTTGAACAATGCTTTCCCTAAAGATCTGTTCCCTTTGCCCAGAATCGATCAAGTTATCGACTCAACGACAGAGTCGGAATTACTCATTTTTTTAGATGCTTATTCCGGATATCACCAATTACCGATGAAAGAATCAGATCAAATAAAGACGTCTTTTGTCACACCTTTCGGAGCCTTCTGCTACAAAACTATGCCTTTTGGCTTAAAGAACACATGAGCTACATACCAACGCACAATGCAACGTTGCCTTAACGATCAAATTGACGCAACGTCCATGTATACGTAGATGATATAGCAGTGATGTCCAAAAATAAGGAAACACTTATTTCCCACTTGGAGGAAACATATGCTAGCCTACAAAAATTCAACATAATGCTAAATCCGAAGAAGTATTTCTTTGGAATTCCAGCAAGAAAATTGTTAGGTTCCATTGTGTCTGAAAGAGGCATAGAGGTGAACCGGGACGAAATTAAGGGTATACTCAACATTACCAGGCCAACTCGCCTGAAGGACGTGCAACGTCTCACTGGTTGCATTGCAGCAGTGATTCGGTTCGTCAGCCGACTCGGAGAAAGAGCCGCGCCTTTATACAAACTCTTGAAGAAAACCAACAAATTTGTCTGGACCCAGGAAGACGACACCGCTCTACAAAGTTTTAAATATCTACTTTAGAATCCACCAATTCTCGCGGCACCAGATCCACATGATCCTATGTTACTTTACATCGCAGCGACTAACAAAGTCATAAGTGTAGTAACATTAGTGGAACGCGAGGAAAAAGTCTATGAGCACAAAGTGCAACGTCCAACATACTACATGAGTGAGGTCCTGATAGAGTCAAAACAAAGGTATTCGCATTACCAAAAGCTAGCCTATGGAGTGTTCTTCGCCTCCATAAAGCTACGACACTACTTTCAAGAGCACAAGATCATAGTGGTCAGTACTGCTCCCCTGCGAGATGTAATCAATAACCGCGACGCGGAAGGACGTGTCGCAAAGTGGGGAATAGAGCTTGTAGATTTCGACATCGAGTACAAGCCACAGACAACAATCAAATCTCAAAAATGCCGATTTCTCGCCGATTAGACAGATATGGCAGAAAATACAAATCCTCCAAACTCGGAATTTTGGACCCTACATTTTGACGGGTCAAAAGCACGAGGGGGATCAGGGGCTGGCATGGTGCTCAAGTCACCCCAAGGAGACAAGCTGTTTTATGTGTTATAGATACACTTCACGACAACCAATAATATTGCCGAGTATGAAGCACTGTTAAATGGAATACGCATGGCCAAAAATATTGGCGTTACTAGACTCATGTGTTACACAGACTCAGATTTAGTTGCTCAGCAAGTATCCGATATCTGCAATGGAAACAAGCACATGACAGCCTATAAAGCTGTTGTGGATGAATTATCTAAATCGTTCGAGGGTTTTGAGGTTCAACACATCCCTCGAGCAAAAATGAGGAAGCATATGCTTTATCAAGGATAGGCTCTGCGCGGAAACAACTCCCGGATGGTGCTTTTTTAGAGCACCTAAAAGTCCCCTCCATCACATGAGTTGATGAGGACTACCCGACGAAATCCGACTCACCTTTAGTAGCAGTTCTGGCTGTAATCCCTAGCTGGAAAAAAACCCTATCTGGATTTCCTGATAGACGGAAAATTACCCGAAGTCGAAATTCTGGGCCAACAGATCGTCCGACGAGTGAAATCCTATACGATAATCAATGGTGAGCTCTACAAGCAGAGTGTTTCTGAGGTTTTCCAGCGCTGTATTTCTCCGGAAGAAGGAGTGGAAATCTTACGAGAAATCCACGAAGGCGAGTGTGGTCACCATGATGTAGCCAAATCCTTAGTGGCAAAAGCTTTTAGACACGGATTCTTTTGGCTCACAGCTAAGCCAGATGCCGAAAAACTGGTTAAAACATGCAGAGGCTGCCAAAAGTACGCCCGTCAAGCACACGTTCCGACTGGTTAGCTGAAAACAATCCCTATTACATGATCATTTGCGGTCTAGGGGCTTGATATGGTAGGACTGTTTCGTACGGAAAAGCGTGGATTTACTCACCTATTAGTGATGATGGATAAATTTACCAAATGGATTAAGGCTAAACTCGTAACAAATTGCGATGGAGCCACATCTAGAAAGTTCGTCGAGGACATAATCATCTGTCACATCCCGAATTTTAGATTTGGTTCTGCATATCATTCATGTCATTGCATCATGATCATCCATGCAAAATTTCGGCTTGAATAGAGATTGGCGAAACAATATTTTCAAAGCCTATTCTGATTTGTTAAAGTGCTCCTATAAGGGATCATACTAGGTTTGTATTTCCACCCTCTTTGGAAGCTAGTGGTGTTGATACAAATGATCGTATGATGACCCTCTGGTTTTTACAAAAATTTAGAGACAAGAATCACTCGATTCGGAGTTCGTATGAAGAAGTTACGATGAAAAAACTAAAACAAAAATAGAAAAGAAAAGAACAAAAAAAAAGATAGCAGCGCGCCACGCCAGCCTGTTGGGCCGTGTCGGCCCAGCCAGCGCAGCAGCCAGCCCGCGCGCGCGCCGCAGCCGCCACCGCCCACGCGGCAGATAGCCGCGCGCCGCCTGCCAGCCCGCGCAGCCCGCCAGCCACCGACAGGTGGGGACCACCTATCGGCGCCGCCATCGCCGCCGCCCGCCGTGACCGGCGCAGACACCGCAACCGCCCGCCGAATCCGCCCCCGACCCCGCGTGGGCCCCCTCTTAACCCCGCGCGCCGCCCCTGCCTCTTCCCCATCGCGACGCCGCCGCCTCTTCCCTATCGCGACGCCGCCGCCTCCCGATTTCCGCCGCGCGCCGCCGCCTCACTCTCTCCCTCGCCTCGCCCCCCCCCCCCCCCCCGCGACCTCGCCTCGCCCCACTGACCGCCCTCTCCTCCTCTCCTCCCCGCAGGGACCACCCGACGCCGCCGCCGCTTCGGCCGGCCGCCGCCGACGCTCCCGAGCTCGCCCGAGGCCGCCCCCGCGTCGAGAAGCTTCGCCCCGAGCTCGCCGACCCCGTGTACCACCCCGTCGCCGCCAAGGAACGCCGCCGCCGCCGCTCCGGTGAGCCCCGCCGCCAGCCACCCTCCCTGGCCGCTCGATCTTCGATGAACGGCCCAGAGCGCGTGAAGACCGCGTGGTTGACTGGTTGACCAGTCAACGCACGCTGAGTCAGCCGCTGAGTCAGCCAGGAATATTGCTGGAATATTTCCTTTCGAATTAAAATTTATTTAGAATTTGCAGAAATTAGTTGAATCTTGTAAAAATCATATAAATTAATCTGCTGGGCCAAAAATTGCAAATAAAATATGTGTAGATTCAGTGAGTCGTGTAGAATCTTGCTGTACCTTTGTTTCACACTTTTACAGCAAGATTTGGTCCAGAATAATTAAATGATTTAATGGGCTTTATGGAGTAATTAATTCATAGAAAAAGATCTGTAACTCCAAAAATTGCAAATAATATGTCCCTGGAATCAGTAGGACAAGGGGAATCTCAAAGTGAGTTAAAAAGTTAGGCTTACAGTAATAATTTTAAAGAAACTATTTAATGGTTTTCTGCAGTATTTTAATTGCT
The DNA here is from genome assembly GCA_916181665.1 of Avena sativa. NCBI lineage: Eukaryota > Viridiplantae > Streptophyta > Magnoliopsida > Poales > Poaceae > Avena > Avena sativa. Next base: position 327,189,983 of record OV702280.1, read on the forward strand.
CAGGGAGTTATATAATTCCTTTTTGAGAAATTCCAATTGGTACTGTTCCCATTCAGTAATGCCAACACAGTAGAATTTTCCCAAGATTTTACAAACAGTATGTTAACAGTAGTGAATTATTTGGGTTCTAGCTCTAGTATTGAGCATTATAAATTGCATACTAGTTTTCCTTGCGCTAAAAATATTTTCCATGCATGTATTCAGTAGCTTTACTGAATAAGATTATGTGGTGCTTCTGTAGCATCAATCCAATTGTCATGCATGCATCTTGCATCATCATTGTTTGCATATGCTTGTGGATGGTTTGTTTATGATTGCAATTGTATCATGTAGATTGTGACGAGTGCAACACTTGCTCGTGTGTGGATTGTTCTTCCGACCGCTATAACCAAGGCAAGTAGATGCTACTTTGTTCATGATATTGTTCTACTATTTTCAATGCATTGTCGTGTATTTTGTAGAAGCATGTGTAGGATGATACTATCGCTATGCTATGTCCTATTATGTGGTAGGGCTTTCCTTGTAGATGAACCACCACTGGTAGATGTGCTTAGCCATGCTTTGATGAGCGAGGGCTGGGTTACATCACTGAAAGTTGTTTTCTAATGTGTTGTTTTGCGAAAACTAAAACAACTTAATCAATGAAACTCCTGTGTGTGATGGGATTGATAATTTTTGGTGGTATCATTGCGGAAAGGCACCCAGGTATCAAGAGAAAATGATTGGCTTCTTTATGTTGTAGCTTACGTGTGCAGCCATGTGCCAATAATGGAATGGGCGGTTGGTTGGACTTAGTAGGTTGTGGTAACTCGAACCCGCGTATCCAGAGATGTAGAATTTTGGTAGGTTGGACCGGTGCGCGTCAGGATTGGGGAGCTACTTCCCGAACAGTCTCTTCTTGGACTTCTCCCTATCATCACCCAAAATGAGAGTGATGGTACGAGCTGGGCTGGCCAAGTCACATGGGTAAAGTGTACTAACCCCTGCAGGGTGTATAATCTAATCGATTAGCCGTGTCCCTGGTTATGGACATCTGAGTTGCTTGATATTGATTCCATGACATGTTTCTCGCTCATTCTAATTTCATAATTGCTTTAAAGTTGTTGGGTTAACTTAATTGGGATCTTTTCAAAGAAAATCAAAAACTGTTTATGAAAGTAGGACAAAGGTATTTGCAAATGCAAGCTAGCCACAACTCCACTTGCCAAATATGCATGTAGATGTTAGCACTATTGTCTCCTTTACTAGCTCTACTTGCCATACATTCCATGTATTGACCCTTCGGGGCTGCTACGTTTCATGTTGCAGGATATTCCGATTCTGAGTAATCGATATAGGCCACGGTACTCCACTCGACACTTGTTCACTTGTGGGCAATTTGAATAATGGAAGATTTGCTTTATTTATGTTGCTACCTGAATAATTTGAGCTAGCCTTGAGCTAAGCTTTTATTGTAATAATGGCACTCTGGATCTTCCTTATTTATGATACACGGATATTTTGCTATGTTATTCATCTTATTCTATTGTGGGCCAATGAACCGATCCAGGGATTGGCATGTCATATAGAAGCCACGGTCTTTTCAGAACCGTGGTGTTACATCATCAGATTCAAATATCTACATAGCATTATTACTGATAACGGAAGCAACTTTTTCATGGGAGAATTAGCCAAATTCTACAAAGAACAAGGGATCCGACTTTATATCGCATCAGTCGCACATCCATAAGCTAATGGACAAGTCGAAAGAGAAAATGGTCTCATTTTATAAGGACTTCGACCTCGTCTCGAGGCACCACTTCATCGTGCCTTGGGGTCTTAGGCGAAAGAATTACCGTATGTGATGTGGAGCTTACGTACAACTCCTAACAGATCAACCGAATATACTCATTTTTTCTTGGTCTATGGTGCAAAAGCAGTTCTTCCAAGTAATTTAATTCATTAGTCTCCTCGAGTCAAATCGTATATCGAAGAATATGTAGAAGTTTATCCACAATATGATCTCGACATAGTCAAAAAAGTTCGCGTTGTTGCTGAGCAGAGATCTACAGGCTATCAGCAGAAGTTACGCAAGTATCATAGTTAGAGATTGCAAAACCGTTCTTTTAGAGAAAGCGATTTAGTTCTCCGACTCATGCAAAAGAGAAAGCACAAACTTCCCCCGATTTTGGAAGGACCTTTTATGATCAGTAGAGTTCTGCATAACTGGTCATACTATTTAACCGATATAAGACCAATCAAGGAAAGACCGGATACTCGGAAGAGAAAGAGAGCTGGCGGTAGTACGAACCCGGATGAATTAGACCATCCATGGAACATTGCACAGCTATGTCCCTTATATTCTTAGTTATATTTCCTTGTAATCATATATGTACATGTTCAAAAGAAATAAAGTATTGGTTTCCTCATATATTATTTTTGAGATTTTTTTGCCATCTTATTTCCAAAGAGCATGTCGTTTTAAAAAATCCCAAGATACTTGAAAGTACTTTATGCTCATGTTTGTTCTGGTTATGATTTTTGAATATCTAAAAAATGTTACCTTCGGGTGTAAATATAATTTTGTGTTTATACTTTGGTTTTTTATCTAATTGTTCAAACGCGGGTATATTCCGAGTAATGAATTGTTGGTACTGGAAGCTGGCTCTGTTTCCGAGTTTAAACTGGTTTAGCAATTCACTCCGTTGACTCGGCAGAGTTTCCGTGATAAAGGTTGGTCGGCTCATGAAAGGGACGAGGCAGAGAGCCAGATAAAACGAAAAGTGTAAACACACAGTGCTTAAGAAATTTCGAGCACACACATAAAAATATATACAACAAGTGCTAAGTAGTAAAGCATCAGTTCTTACATACCAGCACATTTAAGTAAAATATTGTTCCCATCATTACATGCCAAATAATTTTTTTAGGATAATGCATCAAGATGTTTATGCTGCAGATTCAGGCGGTGGTGGTGGAGACCTCGACATCGTCGCCCCCTTGCTCTGAAGACTCGGAGGCTTCTTCATCATCAATGAGGCTTTCTTCTGGCTCTTTGGGAGAAGGAGGCACATTGACATATTAGAAGAATCGCATCGTGTAGTTCATCATCTCCGCCACACGACAAGCATAGCCCTCGCAAGATTCTTGGATGGCCTTGATGTCTTGCGGGTTACCCTCATCGTCCTCATCGGCGATGCCCTTGGTGACGTGCTAGATCTCCATGTTACTGTGTTGTCTCATCACCATAGTGAGGGCGGTCTGTGCAGCAGTACGGGCATAGGAAATCTTCCAATCCTCGACGAGCTTCGGAATCTCCTTCACTATGTCCCTCACCTCGAGCACTGGCATGTTTCTTAAACCGGAATGTCTGACCGACTCGCCAACCTCTTCAAGAGTCTAGCGGAAGTCGAAAAGAACATCTCCGACAAGTTTTATGCGCTCGAGACAAGGTTCAAAGGAAGAGGAGTCGGAAAGATGAAGAGGATCTGAGAAAAAACCAAAAATCAAAATCTGACTCAATGAAAGTAGAAAATCAAGGGAAGAGTGAAAGTCGGAAATCTTACCTAGCACATAGTGGTTCGGCTGAGAATGCTCCTCTCAGAGACTCTTTAGCCCTGCTTCTTTGGCCTGGGCTAGATCTTGTTGGCTCTTGAAATCCGTCTTAAGGTCATCAAGCTTTTTATCTTGGAGGGCCAACAGCTTCTCGAGCCTCTCGATCTCCATGTTGCTTGATTCCAGGATGGCGTTCACGGATTTCTCCGATTTAGTTTTTAGCTTCTCAAGCTCGTCCTGGAGTTCAAAATTTTCTATTTTAAAGACCTTGAAGTTCTCGGCCTCCTCCACCATCTTGCTGGATTCACTCAGCAATTCTACAAATGAAAAATTATCAGTTAGCTAAAAAGTTCGACTATGACAAATACTAAGGTTAATGTCGGAAAGGATTACCTTCCGCCTCATCCTTCTCAACCTATAGCTTGGTGTTCTCAAGACGCAAAGCCTTAATTTCTTTGTGCTTGTTGCAAATGTTCTTGAGAAAATCCTGGTTGTAAGATGTAACTTTCTGTAAGTTAAAGACGGAATAACCGTCAGATGGCTACTAAGACTCGGGCTACAACTTTAACTAAGTCAAAATCCAGCACGATCCTTGGGGGCTACACTATATCGTTCTTTTGCATCCTTTAAGCATCAAATCGGATCTTATGATACGATCTTTGTCCGACTTTATGCTTGGGGGATAGAGGATATTATAATAAATACTGCAAATGAGATTCGGAAAACTTATAATGTGCTCCAGGCGCATCTTTTCAAATACGAGTTTCGTGTTGTGAAACACTTTCTCAGCAAGGGAGAGGGGAGCAACGCTTGTCGCAGGAAGTTCGCCAGATTCGATCTTTTTATCCTGGACCAAAATTTGGTCCAGGAGGCTCACCATCTTGACATCCTCCGTCTCCTGGCTCGCTGCCTCTGGAGTAAGGACTTGCTTCTCGAGGCTAGATTGCGCTAGCTTGAGAATCTCCTCCTTCTTCTTCCGCTTCAGGCTGGAGGCAGCAGAGTCGGCCATTTTATCGATCTTCCCCAGCGACATTTCCATGGGATCATTACCCTTGGCGGGTTCACCCTTGCCAGTTGTCTGGATACCAACAGTAACCAAAGCTTGTGAGGTCATGGCAGTGTCAGGGATGACAGAGCTGGCATTGGGAGAGGCTGAAACCTCTGGTGCTAAGGTATGAGTGTTGCTGGGAGTTGGAGGAGGCATCACTAGAGATAATCCAAGCTTCTGTTGATGCAGTTTCTTGACTGGCTTGCTCTCCGGCTTCGGATTACTCTTCAAATCAGATTTAGCTCTAGAACACACATAAATAATGTCAGGTGTGCTGCAGAAAGAAACAATGTACAGAATACTAAAAACCACGAGATGGTTAACTTTTAACTACTTGCAACACTTGTGTGCTAGTAGTAACAACGGTTTCCTTGGCCTTGCGCTTCTTGGAAGCAGAGGCAGGAACTTCTTTCATCTCGTCGTCCTCCGTCGCTTTCGAGTCGTCAGAAAGATAACCCTCGATAGGGGCAAGCTCGGACTCGGGAAGTTTCTCGAGCTGATAAGTATTAAGAACATTAGTAAGAGTAAAGTCGGATTACGAGGCGGAAAAGAGCAAATAAGCTTAAAACAAAGTCAAAATATTTACCAGGGTCAGAGGACGGTCGGCGGTGAACATTTTTATGGAGACTCCGGGGATCTTCTTCTCCACCCACTCCTTGATCAAAAACTGCATTCGGGTCTTGTAGTCCTTCGCAGATATGCGAGCCATACTGACCTTTAGGCTATCTTTTCGGTCTCTGGTGACTGTGTTCATCAAGCGGTCTCCGTGAAACTACAATGGCTGAATCCGGCGATCCAGCCAGCAGTGGCAAGTTGGACCCGCGGAGCCCCTTGTGCTTCATCAAAAACTTGATCCGCCTCTTGGCAAGAACCAAGTCTTTGGACAATTCCGGCGCTTCTGCGTCCCACGATTCTTGTTGGGAGGCGACACCATCGACGAAAGTCGGAAGACCTTCCGCCTTGTCTGGAGCCAGAATATCCTTATGATAGAAGAAGGTTATGGTCCATCTTTTTACCGATTTGTTAACGTTAATCCTAGGATAAACTCGGTTTCTCCTAAGGACTAAGCTAAGGGTGCCGGTGCTGTAAGGAAAATCGGCACTGATTGAGTTCTTCCAGGTACCATAGTAGTACCGGAAAAGGGTGAGACTTGGCCTAATGCCAAGAAACCCCTCACTGAGAGCTGCGTGAGCACTTAGCTCAAGCAAGGAGTTGGGGGGAAGGTTATGAAGTTGCACACCATAATATTGGAGAACTTCGGTGAAAAACTTTGATGGTGGCAGACTGAGGCCGCGATCGACGTGCTTGCCAAAGAAAACTCATTCGCCATTGTGTGGTGTGGGGACGGAATCTCCAGCGCCGCTCTGCCACACGCCGATGATGATGTAGCCCTCGTCCTACATGACTTGGAGCTCGGCGTTGTCCATGGCGCTGCGAACCCAAAATCCCCCCAACTTCCTCTCGTCTGCCACTGCGCCTGTTGCCGTTGCCGCTCCGGAGTTGGATGGTGCCTCCATCTTGCCGAAGAGGGTCAAAGATTGGCGGCGCTAAGGTTTTTTTGGTGGTATATGGGAAAGGATGTGGAGCGCTCGAGGAGTACAAGGAGACAATGAAGAGCGGAGAGGAATGAATCTGGGAGAAGGAGAAAATCTCTACTTTTATTAACCTTTGTTCCAAGATTCACGCTAATCCGCGCGATTTGTTCCACGTGTATAGGAGATAGAGAGGACGCTTCCTCGTGACGTCTCCGCCCCCTCTATTCTCATGCGGGCATTGAAACGGTGTTCTGTTCCATAAAGAACGGACCCACCAATGGTCGTGCTAATAGGACCTTTGTCAATGACAAGGCCTGGTCTAAAAAATTTGTCAAACAACACGACATTGTTTAAATCTGTCTTATGTTTTGAAACGAGCAGGAAAATGACTCAAGTCAAGAAGACAAATCTGACTCGGATGAGACTCGGATTCCTACATTACTGGAAGAAGTTTTCGGGAACCCTTCAAGATTCTCAAGACGAAGAAATCATCAAGCTAGACGATTTATCCGACTTTGGATCTTGGAGACTTTCGTGGCGGGGATATACTTTCTGGGTATACCTATAGGACTCGCTGACTAGGGTGACCCACCAATGGGTTAGAGCTTTGCTTCCCGGGCGGCCCACAGAGCAAGAGGAGGAGTCACTTCCGGCAATGACAAGGCCCAGAAGAGCTACCGACTTAGGCATGTAGTATTACTTGTAGTCCAAGTTGTATCTAGTTACCGACTCTGTAACATAGTCAGATAGGTCTCTCCTGTAACCCTAGGTCTCGGTGACTATATAAACTGGCCCTATGGGATCCTTTAGGGAACCAGATCATAGATCAACCACAACCTACCCACACAGGCGAACTTCTCTTGTAATCCGCTCTAACATCCGGCTCTCGCCGATATATTACTGGGTTGCTAGCAGGAGTAGGATCCGATCATCGCAGTCGGGGCTGAATCTGGGTAAACTTGTGCTCACCGCTCCCGGAACACCGTACGTCTCATACTCCATCTTCTCAATGCCTCCAGGACCCCCTATGGCGTACTTGTCTACAATCCGACGACACTTTGATTGCGCCATCACACAAGCTTACGAGACTGGAGTTCTATGTCACATTGCTCGACAAGGACTAGTTGATAACTCGTTGTACTTTATTCAAGTAAATGTACAATATCATCAACATTGATGAAAAATGGTTCTACATGACGAAGGAAAATAACAACTACTACCTACTCCCTGAAGAACCTAGCTTGACCATTCCACACAATGCATAATAAGAAAACCATTGATAAAGTGATGCTCTTGACGGCTGTGGCAAAGCTAATGTATGGTGAATATGGAGAGGTCACATTCGACGGAAATATTGGTACTTTGGTCTTTGTTCAAGAAAAAACGGCTCAAAAGAATAGTAAAAACATAGATAAAGGGACACTTGAATTCAAACATGTGACAATTACACATGATGTTATGAGGGAATTCCTTTGCGAGAAAATAATTCTTGCTATTCAATCTGTGCACTATTGCCATCTCAGCGACCTTGTAAAACTTCGGTTCCTCAATCAATCAAGAACAGACAAGGAGTAGGGTTTTACCTCCGGGGGCCTGAACCTGAGTAAACCTCGTGGCCATGTGTGTTTGTCTTTTACCCGACGAAGTATCTAGCATGTCGCTCTTCCTATAAACCCAAGTCCATCAAGTATGGGCATTGGCATTATCACCCCATGTCATAATACACATCAATTTGTAGGTTACGAACAAGGTAAAACATAAGGTACTGCCATACCATCTTACCATGAGCATCTGCTTCAGCATGTCATCATCGTAGACAATAAAGGCCGTGCTTTCCACACACCATTTGACGCCCTGTTTCTGTATAAGCTTGCCTATCAGGTTCCACTTCATTATTCACTTCCTCATGTGGTTGTACAGATGAAGAGTGGCCACTGTGATCCTAGTGTAAGTCAAAAATATCATTGGCAATCTGATACGTCGTAAACGTATCTATAATTTTTGATGCTCCATGCTTGTTTTGTATCAACTTTCTTAAGTTTTGTCTACACTTTGAGGTATTTTTATACATTTGCTGGAACTAACCTATTGACAAGATGCCGCAGTGCTAGTTGCCTGTTTTTTGCTGTTTTTGGTTTCAGAAAATCTAGTAAGGAAATATTCTCAGAATTGGACGGAACAAAAGCCGGTGTCAATATTTTAATAGACACGACACAGAGACCAAAGGGCAGCCGAAGTGGGGCCACGAGGTGGCCACACCTAGATCTGGTGCGACCATCCCCTAGGGCGTGCCGCCCCATGGTGTGGGCCCCTCGAGCACCCACCGACCTTGCCCCTTCTCCTATATAAGCACCCCGATGCAGAAACCCTAGGCACCTGATCAGATCTCCACGGAACAGTCCGTAGCCGCCACCACCATCGCTCCCTAGATCGAGGGGATCCGAAACTCTTCTCGGCACCCTGCTGGAGGGGAGAGATCATCCCGGAGGCCTTCTAGATCACCATGCCAGCATCCGGTATGATGCGTGAGTAGTTCACCCTTGGACTATGGGTCCATACAGTAGCTATATGGTTGTTTCTCCTCCTTTGTGCTATCATGTTTAGATCTTGTGAGCTCCATTCATGATCAATATCATCTATTTGTAATCATACATGTTGTGTTTGCGGGGATCCGGTGGATATTGAGATACTATGTCATATTGATTATTGATTCTATCCTTCCTGTGTTATTTGTGATCTTGCATGCTCTCCGTTGCTAGTAGCTATCTTGTCCAAGTAGATGCTTGTAACTCTAAGAGGGATTATTTATGCTCGATAGTGGGTTCATGCCTCTAGTAATTTGGGATAGTGACAAAAACTTCTAAGGTTGTAGATGTGTTGTTGCTACTAGGGAGAAAAAAACAATCCTTTGTCCATGGGGAAATTGTATTGTTTACTTTACACACTTTGCTTAATGCAATTATCCGTTGCTTGCAACTTAATATTGGAGGGGGTTCGGATGATAACCTGAAGGTGGATTATTAGTCATAGATGTAGTTGGATTAAGGTCTATGTATTATGTTGTAATGCCCAATCAAATCTCATAGGAGTCAAGACTTCTAGTATATGCATTGTTATGCTTTCTCAATCTGTCAATTGACCCGCTGTAGTTTGTTCACCCAGCATGCTATCTATATTATGGAGAACACCTCTAGTGAACTGTGGACCCTGGTCCATTCTTTATCATTGATATACCATCTACTGTTTACTGTTACTGTTTACTTTCTACAAGCAACTATCATCTTCCACACTTTATGTTTAATCCTTCGTTTTCAACAAACCGGTGAGATTGACAACCTCACTCTAAGTTGGGGCAAGTATTGTGGGTTGTGTTGTGCAGGTTCCAAGTTGCTAGAAACACCTTGGAGTTGTTTCCTTACTCCTACTGGTTCGATAACCTTGGTTTCATAACTGAGGGAAACTTGCTGTTGTGCTCATCATACCTTTCTCTTGGGGTTCCCAATGAGCTCTACATATTTGAGCCATCAAGCACTTTTTCTGGCACCGTTGCCGGGGATATAAGGATAGCTCAATCTCTTCCTCCTCGTCAATCACTTTTCAGGGAGAAAGAAGATTCTCGCAAGGGGAGTCTCTCACAACTAATCTCTTTACTTTGTTCTTGTTTTTGTTTTGCTTTGTTTTGTTTGTTTATTTTTATCAAAAACACAAAAACATTAGTCGTACTGGTTTGTTTTGTTTTATGAAAAAACAGAAAAAAATTAGTTCCTACTTCGAGTTGCTTTTATGTCTAGTGTTGCTCCAATCACTATGTCACCTGAGGAAATGATCTTCACTTTCAAACAAGGAAGTGAAGAGAGTTTCAAAGAAGCTTGGTCTAGAATTTCTGCTTCACATGAAAAAACTGAACCTAAGATGACTCTAGGCTTGTTTCTTAGCAGTTTCTACTTTGGTCTTGGTCTTTGTTATAGATATGCTTTGGATGCTATAGTAGGAGGAGATTTCCACCAGTGTGGTGAGGATGAAGCCTTTAATGCCATAAAAAAGCTGATTGCAACATATAACTTGCCTAGCAAATCTGATTCATCCTTTGTAGACATTTATGCTAGATTAAATACTCTTGAGACCAATACAGCTAGTTTAACTGAATGCTATAATATGCTTAAAGAGAAGCATAAATATGTTCCAATAAACACTGAGTCTTCAAAATGGCTTCCTACAGTAAAAGTTGTTATAAATGATGAAATTTTTTATGCTCGTTGTGATATTATGTCTGAATTCTGTCTTATGCCTAAGGATATTTATGAATCTTTGGGGACTTTCTGATGGTGGAGAAGAAATATCTCTTACAAATAATACCACTATATTACCCATTGGAATAGCTGAAGGAGTGTTTACTAAAATCCTAGGGAAAGTGGTGTCTACTGATTATCTTGTTATTGAATGTGTAGGAAAAGGACAAATCACACTTGGAAGATCCCCGCTAAAACTCCTTGGAGCAATAATATATGTGGGAAAAGGCATCATGCATTTTGCTTCTCCATCAAGCAATCATACTTTCCCTAAATATAAGAGTAAGAGTAAGAAAGGTAGGGGCAAGAAAGTTGATCTTAATGCTTCTTCATTTGAAAAATCTTGATACTTGCTTCCTATGCCTAACTAAAAGGCGTTAAAGAAATGTACTATTGGGAGATAACCCAAATTTATTTCATTAAGTTTTTCTTTTGTTGAAGCTTGGAAGTTATTGCCTCTGTAATAACCTCTCCTTATCCTTTTTGTGTGTTTTTTGTGCCAAGAATAACCTCTAATGAGAGAGAAGTAAGAATTGGGGAAGTTGTTGTCCCGAAACAGATTTTTGTGCTTCACTATCAAAATTTGTGAAATATCCTAGTATGTCAGATTGAGCTGAAATTTTCTGAGCTTATGCCCCAGGTTATTATCTAATTTTCGTTAGATGAACACTTTTCTATTTGAGCAACAGAAGGTCTTCGAAAAAATCGGTTTTTACCTGCTGGTCTGTTTTGACATATTTCTGCCATTATTTGTATTTGCCTCTTAATCGGTTTCTTTTGAGTTCTCTTTGATCACCTGAGTTTTTAAAAGGAATTGCTATAGTAGCTTGTGTGTTAATGGAAGTTTTACTTGTGTTGAAACTAAACCCAAAGGCTTATTATCTTGAATACACTAATGTTGCTAATGAAGATTGTGTGAAGTTTTGCATGAAGGAAATTTTCAAGTGTAGGGGAAGAATGATGTGATGAAATGAAGAATGGACAAAATATCAAGCTTGGGGATGCCACCCCGTGTCACCACAAGAAATATTCAAGAAGTACAAGCATCAAAGCTTGGGGATGCCCAAGGCACCCCCTTCTTCATCAATAAAAATCTCAGGTTTTCTTTCAAAACACTTTATTTTTATTGCTTCATTCACTATTGTGTTGTTCTTGGAGCGTCTTAGTTTTTGTTTTTAGTTTTCGTTTTTTTGGCTTGATGCAATAAATAATTTGTACCCCCGTATTCTCATGTTGTTTCAAATAAGTTGATTGGTGTTGGAAAAGAGTAGAAAGCTTCATGCTATTAGTGGTACAAAAGGAGTTTGTTTTGACTGTGGCTTAGACTTTATCATGTCATGTTAGATATTGCTTTGACCTTATGATTAGTTATTATTGTTGTATCATGACTTGTTCCAAACAATTGAGATTGCTTAATGTGCCTTGAAAGAATCATGCGTTGTTTTAGCATACAAAAGCATAATATTGTGGTATTCTCCTTTGATGATTTATTTGGGTTGACTTGGCACATGCTCACACCATGTTATGACTATGAACCAGTCACCTTAGCCTCTATGACCATTTAGTTTTTGACTTGTGATATCACTTTATGCTTTGATTAATAATGTTTTGTCGCTCTGCATGATTGTGGCCATTATTGCTCTCTTAGTTGGTCGCTCCTAGTCTTTTGCTAGCCTCCACCTATACTGAGTATGAGCTCTACTCGTGCATCCAACTCCCGATAAACCAAGTTATTCCAAAGAGTCCACTATAAATTCCTATGCATGGTGTGTTACACCATTCCAAGTATATTCATGTTTTTATCTATCTTCCAAATTAAACTTTTGTTATATGAAAATTAGTGATTAAAGATCTCACAAACTTGATGGCACACTTTATTTCTTGCACTTAATAAACTTGAATCATTGTGCCCATCTATGTTGCCTATATGCTTGCAAATTATAAGTTGTGAGTTAGCAGAACCATGTTTTCATGGGGACGCTTTCAACATTGCACTTATTCTATACAGTTGATATCATGTCCTTTTGTTTATGGATCCCAATGGTGTGAAATAAAAGGGGAGCTTGTAAGCTCATGGAGTTTGTATATGTGTTATAGAAATGCGTGGGCGGCTAGCCTAAGCCATGCCTAATCATGGTGGAAACTTACAGCATAACCATAATGAGCATTCTATGAAGCATCCTCAATAAAACCTATGCAAATAGCAAATAAAAAGATCGCTGAGATGCTCATTGTATGTTGCCTTGTCATTTTTATATGGGATAGCTCATGTGTCATGGGGCAAGGGGTACCCCGTTGGCAGTTCTCTATGATACACATATACTTACAATGACAAGAACTTACTTGTGACCAAAGTTGAGTAGCACGAGGTTCGGTACTCGTAAGCAAGGGGCATGAGATTTTCAACTTATAACTTGTCAAGCATATACTCATATTTGTGTCACTTTAACCTTAATCACTTCAAGATGCCAATGATAGGGGCAATGAGAGCTGAAAGCTAACAAGTACCATAATTTTTGGAAGCTCTTTATGAAACTTGAAATCCCTGCTTCCCTCTGTGAAGGGCCTTTCTTTTTTACTTTTATGTTGAGTCTCCACCTTCTACCTTTAGGCACCAATTAAGAGAGCATAGTTGTCATTCTTAGTTTTATGCGCATTGTCCCAAAACTTATTGATTGATTCATAATGTTGGTATTTCTTGTTCTTAAATTATTTGTATCTAGTCACCCTTATGAACTTTGAAGGTGTCCTATGCATTCATGTTTTGCTACTCCATGAGGGACAAGCTGAATACCACTCTTGCTATGTTTTCTATATGTGAAACAAACAAATGTATTTCAATGCATTGTTATTCATGATCCTTTGTTTGTACCTTTTCATGTTGCAACATAGTTGCTTTGTCTTATTGTTAGAACTACATCTTTCATGCTCATGTTTAGAGTACTTTGATCCCAGGTATCAATGCTTTACAAATAGTTTGATCAAGATTGTGATGGTGCATGTCACCTAAAAAATTATTCCTTTTATCACTTACCTACTCGAGGATGAGCAGGAGTTAAGCTTGGGGATGCTTGATACGTCGTAAACGTATCTATAATTTTTGATGCTCCATGCTTGTTTTGCATCAACTTTCTTATGTTTTGTCTACACTTTGAGGTATTTTTATAAATTTTTTGGAACTAACCTATTGACAAGATGCTGCAGTGCCAGTTGCCTATTTCCTGTTGTTTTTGGGTTTAGAAAATCTAGTAAGGAAATATTTTCAGAATTGGACGGAACAAAAAGCCGAAGTCAATATTTTACCAGACATGACACGGAGACCAAAGGGCAGTCGAAATGGGGCCGTGAGGTGGCCACACCTAGGGCTAGCGCTACCACCCCTAGGGCGTCACCCCATGGTGTGGGCCCCTCGGGCGCCCACCGACCTAGCCCCTTCGCCTATATAAGCATCCCAATGCAAAAACCCTAGGCACACGATCAGATCTCCACGAAACAGTCTATATCCGCCGCCACCATCGTCCCAAGATCATGGGGGATCCAAAGCTCTTCCCGGCACCCTGCCGGAGGGGAGAAATCATCCCGGAGGCCTTCTTCATCACCATGTCAGCCTCCGGTATGATGCGTGAGTAGTTCACCTTGGACTATGGGTCCATACAGTAGCTAGATGGTTGTTTCTCCTCCTTTGTGCTATCATGTTTAGATCTTGTGAGCTCCGTTCATGATCAAGATCATCTATTTGTAATCATACATGTTGTGTTTGCAGGGATCCGATGGATATTGAGATACTATGTCAGATTGATTGTTGATTCTATCATGTCTGTGTTATTTGTGATCTTGCATGCTCTCTGTTGCTAGTAGCTATATTGTCCAAGTAGATGCTTGTAACTCCAAGAGGGAGTATTTATGCTCGATAGTGGGTTCATGCCTCTAGTAATCTGGGAGAGTGACAGAAACTTCTAAGGTTGTAGATGTGCTGTTGCTACTAGGGATAAAACAACAATCCTTTGTCCATGGGGCAATTGTATTGTTTACTTTACACACTTTGCTTAATGCAATTATCTGTTGCTTGCAACTTAATACTGGAGGGGGTTCGGATGATAACCTGAAGGTGGATTATTAGTCATATATGCACTTGGATTACGGTCTATGTATTATGTTGTAATGCCCAATCAAATCTCATAGGAGTCAAGACTTCTAGTATATGCATTGTTATGCTTTCTTAATATGTCAATTGACCCGCTGTAGTTTGTTCACCCAGCATGCTATCTATATTATGGAGAACACCTCTAGTGTGTAGGGTTCGCAGCATAGAAAACAAAAAATTTCCTACGATGTGAACTATGTACCAAGATCTATCTACTAGATACAAACAACGGGCGGATGTATATCCGTAGAGAACATACCCTTGAAGACCGACAAAGCTTAACGAGTTCAACTCGTGGTTGATGTAGACGATCTCTTGCCGATCTCAAGATCGAGAGGAAGTCCTAGCGCCGCAAATCAGCAGCGCATCCGTGCTCGTACACATGTTCGAGGCACCGAGCAACCTCCGCCTCCTCGCTCCAGCGATGCAGCGGAAGCACAAATCTTTCTTGCCGAATAGCCACCGGGAACATGTATCTCGCTAGTCCGAGACCATGGGGGATAAATTCTAGAGGGGGAGAGAGATCCTTCATGAGGAGGTGTGTGAGACAAGTGAGGAGGGGGGCACCCAAGGGGTTGGCCGCCGGCCATGGGGCTGCCCCCTCCCCTCCTTTCATTCATGTGGGTGGACACTCCACTCACAAAATGGCCCTTCAATTTTCTCCACTCAAAAGTCCACTCAAATTCCCATTAAATTTCCACCAAATTTAATGCAAACTCTCATTAAATAAAACTCTTTTATTTTATTCAGAATTTTGTCAATTACTTTAATGACAAACATTCACAAATAACCCCTTGCTAGAATTCCATTTCACATGCATAACCACTTTATGCAATTTCACCCGAAAACTTGTTTCGGTATCTAGTGAAATAAATTCCTGCACTTGTTCATTCTTTCGGCATGAAACTTTTGCTCCAATTGGATGTCGGTGTCTCTTAAGTGTGTCACCCTACGGTTCGTGAATAATGCGGACATGATCGAGACCCCTCTCGGATCAATAATCAGAAGCGGGATCTGGAGACCCATACTGACTCCCACACATTCAACGATGACTTTCTTGTGATCGTCGGAACCTTTTACGCTAGTATCTTAATCCCTTTGTTTCACGATATATTACATGTCCGAGATTCGATCATCGGTATCTCCATACCTAGTTTGATCTCGTTACCGACATGCACTCTTTTCTCGTTCCCGTGATATAACATTCTAGTGATCAAATCACTTGCTTGCAAGCTAATCAATGTGATATCACCGAGAGGGCCCAGAGTATATCTATCCGTCATCGGGATGAAAAAATTCCACTCTCGATCCATGAGCCTCAACATAACACTTTATTAGTTCCGAATCCATCTTTATAATCACCCTGTTACGGTGTGACGTTTGATGTTATCAAGAAACTCTTCCGGTGTTAGTGATTGACATGATCTCATGGTCTAAGGATTAGGATCACTTCGTAAGTTGTTATAGCAATATAAACTCAATGACTTTGATCATAATGCTATACTTCGGATGAATGTTCATCACACCATTACACTAATGTTGTGATCCCATTATTAACAACATCCAATGTCCATGATCAGGAAACCTTGATCATCTTGTTAATCAACGAGCTAGTTTATGAGAGAGGCATAACTAGGAACTTTCTGTTTGTTTATTAAACACACATGTATTAATGTTTCTGTATTAATACAATTATAGCATGCAAAATAAACATCTATCATATACTTGGAATACACATAATAAACACTTTATTATTGCCTCTCAGGGCATATTCCCTTCAGTCTCCCACTTGCACTAGAGACAATAATCTAGTTACATAGTGATAAATCTAACACCCATTGAGTTCTGGTGTTGATCATGTTTTGCTCTAGGGAGAGTTTTAGTCAACGGATCTGCTATATTGAGATCCGTATGTACTTTACAAATCTTTATATCTCCATCCTTGACATGCTCGCGGATGGAGTGAAACCGGCGCTTAATATGCTTGGAATGCTTGTGAGACCTTGGTTCTTTGGCATTGGCAATGGCACCATTGTTGTCACAATAGATCACCATTGGGTCCAACGCGTTTGCATCCACTCCTACTTCGGATATGAACTCCTTCATCCAAACTGCTTCCTGAGCCGCTTCTGAAGCAGCAACATATTCGGCCTCCGTTGTTGATCCCGCTACCACAGGTTGTTTGGAGCTCCTCCAACTAACCGCTCCGCCATTCATGAGAAATACGTATCCGGATTGAGACTTAGAGTCATCCGGATCGGTGTCAAAGCTAGCGTCAACATAACACTTAGCAACGAGCTCTTCTTCACCTCCGTATACAAGAAACATATCCTTAGTTCTTCGTAAGTACTTAAGGATATTCTTGACCGCTATCCAGTGTTCCGAACTTGGATCCGATTGGTACCTACTAGTCAAACTAATAGCATGTGCCACATCCGGTCTTGTACATAGCATGGCGTACATTATAGAGACTATGGCTGAAGCATAGGGGACTTTGTCCATTATCTCTCTTTCTTCCGCCGAAGCCGGACTTTGAGTCTTACTCAATGTCTTGCCTTGCAACATAGGTAAGAACCCCTTCTTACTTCCGTCCATTTTAAACTTATTTAAAATCTTATCAAGGTATGTACTTTGTGATAGCCCTATTAGGCGCCTAGATCTATCTCTATAGATCTTTATGCCTAATATGTATGACGCTTCACCTAGGTCCTTCATTGAAAATTTGCTGTTTAGATAACTTTTAACACTGTTTAAAAGATCTATATCATTTACGATCAATAATATGTCATCCACATATAATATAAGAAATGCCACATTGCTCCCACTCACTTTCTTGTAAATACAAGCTTCTCCATAAGTTTGGACAAATCCAAACTCTTTGATCACCTCATCAAAGCGGAGATTCCAACTTCGTGATGCTTGCTTCAATCCATAGATGTATCGCTGAAGCTTGCACACCTTGTTAGCATCCTTAGGATCGACAAAACCCTTTGGTTGTATCATATACAACTCTTCTTCAATATTACCATTGAGAAACGCGGTTTTGACATCCATCTGCCATATCTCATAATCGAAATATGCAGCAATTGCTAACATAATCCTAACTGACTTTAACATCGCTACGGGAGAGAATGTCTCATCGTAGTCAACTCCTTGAATTTGTCGAAACCCTTTGCGACAAGTCGAGCTTTATAGACGGTCACATTACCATCAGCATCAATTTTCCTTTTGAAAATCCATTTGTTCTCCACGGCCTTTCGGTCGTGAGGTAATTCCACCAAGTTCCAAACTTGATTTTCATACATGGATTCCATCTCGGATTTCATGGCTTCTAACCATTTGTTGGAATCCGGGCTCATCATCGCTTCTTCATACGTCGCAGGGTCATCATTTTCATCAACCATGAAATTCATGACAGGATTTCCGTACAGCTCGGGAGCCGCACGCGTCCTGCTAGACCTGCGAGGTTAGGTAGTACTCTCTTTCAGAGTTTCATGATCATTATCATTAGTTCCCTCTTCAACAGGTGGAGCCAACTCCGGAACAACTTCCGGCGTTGCGCTACTCGCCATACTTTGAAGAGAAGGTTCAATAACCTCTTCGAGTTCTACCTTCCGACTACTCACACCTTTCACGAGAAACTCTTTCTCTAGAAAGGATCCATTCTTGGCAACAAAAACCTTGCCCTCGGATCTGTGATAGAAGGAATACCCAATAGTTTCCTTAGGGTATCCTATGAAGACGCAATTTTCTGCTTTGGGTTCGAGTTTATCCGGTTGAAGTTTCTTCACATAAACATCGCATCCCCAAACTTTAAGAAAAGACATCTTAGGTTTGTTTCCAAACCACAATTCATACGACGTCTTTTCAACGGATTTAGATGGTGCCCGATTTAAAGTGAATGCAGCAGTTTCTAGTGCATAACCCCAAAATGACAACGGCAAGTCCGTCAGAGACATCATAGATCGAACCATATCTAATAAAGTACGATTACGACGTTCCGACACACCATTTCGCTGTGGTGTTCCGGCAGGCGTGAGTTGTGAAACAATTCCACACTCTTTCATGTGAGTGCTAAACTTGTAACTTAGATACTCACCTCCACGGTCGGACCGTAGAAATTTGATCTTTCTATTACAATGATTTTCCACTTCATTTTGAAATTCCTTGAACTTTTCAAAGGTTTCAGACTTGTGTTTCATCAAGTAGATATAACCGTATCTACTCAAATCATCCGTGAAAGTAACAAAATAACGATATCCACCTCGCGCCGACACACTCATTGGACCACGTACATCAGAATGTATGATTTCCAATAAATCTGTCGCCCATTCCATTGAACCGGAAAACGGCGTTCTAGTCATCTTGCCCATAAGGAATGGCTCACATGTATCAAATGATTCAAAATCAAGTGATTCCAAAAGTCCATCCGAATGGAGCTTCTTCATGCGTTTAACGCCAATATGACCTAGACGGCAGTGCCACATATATGCGGATATATCATCATTAAGTTTAATCCTTTTAGCATCAACATTATGAATATGTGTAACATTATCATCGAGATCTAATAGAAATAAACCATTCATCATCGGTGCATGACCATAAAAGATTTCATTCATCTAAATGGAACAACCATTGTTCTCGGATTTAAATGAATAACCACTTAGCATCGAACACGATCCAGATACAATGTTCATGCTTAGTGCAGGCACCAGATAACAATTATTCAAGTTTATGACTAATCCCGACGGCAAGTGGAGAGGCAGCGTTCCGACGGCGATCACATCAACGCTTGATCCATTGCCGACACACATCTTGACCCCACCCCTTGCTAGCGGTCGCTTGTTCCGCAGCCCCTGATTCAAGTTACAAATATTAGCAACTGAACCGGTATCAAATACCCAGGTGCTACTGCGAGCACTAGTCAGGTACACATCAATAACATGTATATCATATATACCTTTGTTTGCCTTGCCGGCCTTCTTGTCTGCCAGATACTTGGGGCAGTTGCGCTTCCAGTGGCCAGTCCCCTTACAATAGTAGCACTCGGTATCAGACTTAGGTCCAACTCGGGGTTTCTTTTCAGGCACGGCAACAGGCTTGCCACCCTTACTACCCTTACGTTTTCCCTTCTTGTCTTTCTTGAAACCAATGTTCCTATTGATCATCAACACTTTATGTTCCTTTTTGATCTCCACTTCTGCAGTTTTAAGCATTGACAGAAGCTCGGGGAGAGACTTCTTCATGCCTTGCATATTATAGTTCATCACAAAGCTCTTATAGCTAGGTGGCAGAGACTACAGAACACGATGGATGCCTAAGTCAATGGGAATCGATATTCCCAAGGACACAAGCTTATCGGCGTAACCCGACATCTTGAGTACATGCTCACTAACGGAGATGTGCTCTTCCATCATGCAGCTAAAGAACTTTTCTGAAGCGTTGTAGCTCTCTACAGCAGCATGTGTGTCGAAAATCATTTTCAACTCACCCATTGTATCAAATGCATTGCCGTTTTCGAAACGCTTTCGAAGTTCCGGCTCTAGCCCATACAATATGCCGCAATGAAATAAGTTGTGGTCCTCCTGACGAGTCTGATAGACATTCTTCTCCTCGTCAGGGGCATCATCTAAAGGTGGGGGGCCTAACGGCGCTTCTAGCACATATTGCTTTTGTGCAGCAGAGAGGAGAATCCTCAAATTCATGGCCCATTCGGTAAAGTTGCTACCGTTCGTTGCTAGTTTCTCTTTCTCCATGAACACATTGAAATTAAAAGCAGGTGGTGCCATCTACAACAGAATTTGTAAAGTTTAGACTAAGTGTATGATATATTGAGTTCAACTAGTCCATATTACGAATGAACTCCCACTCAAAAACGACATCCCTCGTGCCTTTTTGGTGATTACATGAACCAAATCCACTATACCAAGTCTGATCATCACGTGAGTCGGTATAGCTTAAAAGGCGAGCATCAAATGTGCATCATATCAACTATATGACTCATGCTTAACCTTTCAGTCCGTGTTCCGAGGCCATGTCTGTACATGCTAGGCTCGCCAAGTTAGAACCTTAGTATTCGCGTGTGTTACTGTTTTACACCCGAAATATGGTCGTGGATCCAAGAACACCCGATCATCACGTGATGTCTTGAAGCGACGAAGACATAATCGGTGCATACTAAAGGAAGAACACATTCTTATCTTGATATTTAAAAGAGGGATCATCTTATTATGCTAACAAAGCGCTAAACAAGCAATATAAGATGCTATCAAACATCACATGTTTATTAGTGAAATGATATGGTTCCCACAAATGATCTCTATCATGTGCATCGTGGTATGATCACTATCATACTTATATGTGTAAATCCAAGTTCTATGGAGTTTACACGCTATGTGTGTTGTAAGAGTATAATCTCATACTTCTACTTACAACACTACCATATCATAACACTAGCCCAGCAACAATCTAAACTAGACGCCTCTAATTTATCCATTGCAAGTTTTACGTGGCTTAGGGCTTTCGAGATAGAACCGTTCTTACCTACGAACATGAACCACAACGAGGATAACCAAATTGTTGACAACTCGCTTGCAAAATAGATATTGACTATAGTAGGAGAGACAGACACCCGCTAGCCACTTATGCAAACTAGTTGCATGTCAAGCGTGGAACAGGTCTCATGTGCGAGGACATGTAAAGTTTGTCCGGGCCGCTTCATCCCACTATGCCACCAATATCCAAAATTACAACAAAGGAGCAACAACATGATCATCATCGCCCACATACTCATATGTGTACTACCCGTGAAAAGTATCTACGCATAGATCCGGCTCTGATACCACTGTAGGGTTCGCAGCATAGAAAACAAAAAATTTCCTACGATGTGAACTATGTACCAAGATCTATCTACTAGATACAAACAACGGGCGGATGTATATCCGTAGAGAACATACCCTTGAAGACCGACAAATCTTAACGAGTTCAACTCGTGGTTGATGTAGACGATCTCTTGCCGATCTCAAGATCGAGAGTTAGTCCTAGCGCCGCAAATCAGCAGCGCATCCGTGCTCGCACACACGTTCGAGGCACCGAGCAACCTCTGCCTCCTCGCTCCAGCGATGCAGCGGAAGCACAACTCTTTATTGCCGAATAGCCACCGAGAACATGTATCTCGCTAGTCCGAGACTATGGGGGATAAATTCTAGAAGGGGAGAGAGATCCTTCACGAGGAGGTGTGTGAGACAAGTGAGGAGGGGGGGCACCCAAGGGGTTGGCCGCCGGCCATGGGGCTGCCCCCTCCCCTCCTTTCATTCATGTGGGTGGACACTCCACTCACAAAATGGCCCTTCAATTTTCTCCACTCAAAAGTCCACTCAAATTCCCAATAAATTTCCACCAAATTTAATGCAAACTCTCATTAAATAAAACTCTTTTATTTTATTCAGAATTTTGTCAATTACTTTAATGACAAACATTCACAAATAACCCCTTGCTAGAATTCCATTTCACATGCATAACCACTTTATGCAATTTCACCCGAAAACCTATTTCGGTATCTAGTGAAATAAATTCCTGCACTTGTTCATTCTTTCGGCATGAAACTTTTGCTCCAATTGGATGTCGGTGTCTCTTAAGTGTGTCACCCTACGGTTCGTGAATAATGCGGACATGATCGAGACCCCTCTCGGATCAATAATCAGAAGCGGGATCTGGAGACCCATACTGACTCCCACACATTCAACGATGACTTTCTTGTGATCGTCGAAACCTTTTACGCTAGTATCTTAATCCCTTTGTTTCACGATATATTACATGTCCGAGATTCGATCATCGGTATCTCCATACCTAGTTTGATCTCGTTACCGACATGCACTCTTTTCTCGTTCCCGTGATATAACATTCTAGTGATCAAATCACTTGCTTGCAAGCTAATCAATGTGATATCACCGAGAGGGCCCAGAGTATATCTATCCGTCATCGGGATGAAAAAATTCCACTCTCGATCCATGAGCCTCAACATAACACTTTATTAGTTCTGAATCCATTTTTATAATCACCCTGTTACGGTGTGACGTTTGATGTTATCAAGAAACTCTTCCGGTGTTAGTGATTGACATGATCTCATGGTCTAAGGATTAGGATCACTTCGTAAGTTGTTATAGCAATATAAACTCAATGACTTTGATCGTAATGCTATACTTCGGATGAATGTTCATCACACCATTACACTAATGTTGTGATCCCATTATTAACAACATCCAATGTCCATGATCAGGAAACCTTGATCATCTTGTTAATCAACGAGCTAGTTTATGAGAGAGGCATAACTAGGAACTTTCTGTTTGTTTATTAAACACACATGTATTAATGTTTCCGTATTAATACAATTATAGCATGCAAAATAAACATCTATCATATACTTGGAATACACGTAATAAACACTTTATTATTGCCTCTCAGGGCATATTCCCTTCATAGTGAACTATGGACCCCAGTCCATTCTTTATCATTGATATACCATCTACTATTTACTGTTGCTGTTTACTTTATACAAGCAACTATTATCTTCCACACTTTACGTTTAATCCTTTGTTTTCAACAAACCGGTGAGATTGACAACCTCACTCTAAGTTGGGGCAAGTATTGTGGGTTGTGTTGTGTATGTTCCAAGTTGCTAGAAACACCTTGGAGTTGTTTCCTTACTCCTACTGGTTCGATAACCTTGGTTTCATAACTGAGGGAAAACTTTCTGTTGTGCTCACCATACCTTCCTCTTGGGGTTCCCAACGAGCTCTACATATTTGAGCCATCACAATCTACTATATCTACCTCCCGTTGAACCCAAACACACAGTTTATTAACCCGTTGTTCACAAGATCAACCATCCTATTCAGGAAGAACTCTCATAAAGTAGGTTCCCAACCCATTTAAGGTTTAGGGGGCACATATATAGCATTTTGGTAGGCTCCATCTAGCTCATGTCAATGTTTCGTAGAGAAGGAGCAGAAAAGTTGGGGGAGCTAGTAGGCATGATGTTTACAATCATTTAAGCATGGTATAAACGAGAACAATGGTAAGCACCTTTCTTAAATCCTACCCCACTAACAATAATAGTGATAATCATGACACAATGGCTATCGCATATGACGAACGAACATACAATACAACTACAACATGAAGGGGTGTTTTTTTCTTATAGCAAGAAGAGTAGGGCTTCAACACAAAGGTTGGGTAAAAGGGTGTAACATCCCAAAACTTTAATCCAAGTTGAGCAAGATCCAAATCATCAAAATTAGGGTTAACAAAAACTTTTCCATCTCAAAATATGAAAGCATTCGTGTGTATGTGTATTTAAATTAGGAGTTCATTTGAATTGCCATGCTTCTGTGATTCATTGCTTGTAAAATGATTCTTAGGTGAAATAAACATCATCTAAATCTTTCCCAAACTTTTCCCAAAGAAAAACAACTCAAAAATAAATAAATGAAGTGAATGGTCATTTTTGCCAAATTAACTATCATGCCTACTTTGGCTATTCCTAATACTCAAAACTTAACAGAAACAATTGTGGATCTTTGCACCCCTTGCTAGTACACATAATGAGGTACCAAGGCCCACTTTGTGATCTGCCAAAAACATTCAAATGCTAAGTTTAAATGACAGTTTAAAATTGAATCTATTTCATATGGGAAGATCCCACTATTTCAAAAACCACTCAAACAAGCTCAATTTTCAAAACCCAAGCAACAACAGAGTCTCAAGCTTATGCCTAGCACACCCACCAAAAATCTTTTCAAAATTCAAAAAGAAGTTTGTTGTGGCCATTTCATCAAACACTTGCCAGGCAGAATTCAAACAAAACCAAATTCACTATTTTGAATAGTGTCTGGCCAAACTTGTCTCTCATTTGACCCCCATTTGATAACATTGTCCCGTCTGGATCAAACCAGGGCATAAATACCCCATCCCCTACCTCCTAGCAGCATGGCCATGCCAAGCCGAGCCCCACCTTGCCAGCCAACTTGGTCGCCGCCGCAGCAGACCGCCTTCCCTTCTCTCGCCATGTCTGGGAGATAGCTGTAACATCCCAGCATTAGAGCCTAGAACTAAGCTGAACCCAAATGTGTGCATTGCATTCATGCATAGAAAATCCGAATAATTTTTGCGCTTTTAAAACAGAACTTGTCAAATTGATTGAAGCTTCTCTTAACTTGATGGAATTGAATTAGATCATCAAGTTAACTGCGATAAGTTTCTAGATGATCCTTGCCAAAACCTTATTTGGGTAAACATGATTTGATCTAAGGGTAGATCAGATATAATAATATGTCACTCATAATACATTGCTTTAATGATTAATATATGATCCTTAAGGGATCATCTCATACTATTATTTATAACAACATGTGAATACTAAGTTAAGATTACCACTAGAATAATAAAAAAAGCAATGACTAATGCTGACCTATCTTATTCTTGTCTATTCTTACTATGAGTATCATAGTAATACTTAACCTTAAACTCTTTAATGAGTTGGAGTTGGAAAGAGACTAAGTAAAGATCATCCACTGAATATCTTTCTTTCTATAGCAATCTTTATGGAACTTATCTTAATATCTGTTGTTCATCAATGTTGGATAATTTCCCATTGATTCACAAATTCTTTAATTATCAGTCCTTGATCTACTATTTCTTGATCTTATCATAATATCTACTTAAATCTTTTAAAGAGGGCATAGTCCATAAATAACCTTAATCCAATATGAGATACTAAGAAAATAATTTCAAGCTAATAGAATAGTAGGATTGATAAAGCCTTGTTTAGCCAACTAAGAACTTAAGCCATAAGTGATTAGAGGATTATAATGGTGATGCTTTAGCCACCAATATTGAATGCTTACATTTAGTATAAGTAATACTGGTGGGTAGAACATGATCGGAACTTTAGAAGAGATAAGTTATCCTAGAGTAGTCATTGCAAGCCACATAAATATAATTTAGGGTTGGAGTAAAGTGAATATAGGATGATATTATTCAATTAAAGCTAGTATAGCTTAGAGTTATAGAAGTGGTGTTATTCATTTTAAAGGATATTCAACTTTAGAGAAAAGTAGTTGGAGGCATACAACTAATAGAGATACATTAGTGATGAATGATTAAGGAAGATTATGAGTAGAGTTTGAAGGAACTACTTGTTGGATGGAAGGCTATCAACTATAGAGTAGTAAATACAACCAAGACATGATATGAGGAAGTTATGAATACTTTAGTATTAACTCAATGGATTTATCAATAAGTTTAGAAGAATAATAGGTGAATCAGAATATTCATGTGAAGTAAAATTCATCATGTTAACTCATGATGATAGATAGAAAAGGTAGTATATCTAGGAAAGGAATTCCTTAAAAAGAAGTCTAGAATTATGAATTATGGAAGATAGTAATTCTTGGTAAGCAATCAAATCTAAATCTTAAAACCAAGTAGAATATCCATTTCATGTTATTGATCTACCATTTTATATCCATATCACTTTATAGAAATATTTCCCAATAACAAATCACATAAGCACATCTCTGTTTATTATAATTATCATAATTATATGTGCTTAGGAGTATCTTTATCAATTCCTTTCTATAAAACATTCTAATTATAACTTTATATTATAAAAGGTGATGTCATCAAATATCACAAACAGAAGACAATATGCTTAGTTATTAATTCTTTACTCATATCCATAAAGGAATCTAAGTATATTAAAAACCCTAAATCCTAGAGTAAATATTCATAATTCAAAACCTTAAACTCCTTTGTTGATCACAATTGATTATATACATTGCCATTTTCCAAATTAATGGGAGTAGTAATAACCATATCAATGTCTTTTATATTTCATGCATCAAATAATGGTATAGGATCATTATACATATAAAAGTTTCTATTCAAACTATGAGCCAACTAGAGCTAAGTTATAAACAAATAAGAATATATCATTTAGAAATCCATAATTAAAGGAGGAGAGTAAAATAATAAGAAAAGTTTCTACAAATTATTAAAAAGGGGTTCATATAGAGCAAATAAAAGAAATATAAAAATATTATATAATAAAAGTTCACAAATGATGCTAAACATATTTTAGTATTATTGATATTATCCAGCAAAGAAATCCTACAAAGAAAAGTTCAAAATCTAAATCAAATTCAAATCTGAAAAGGAAAACAGAAAATAGAAAAAGGTAAAACAAATAAAAAACATTACCTGGCCGCAACCCAATCCTACCTTCTTACCTAATGCCCCTGTGCAGCCCATAATAGCCCAGCAACCAGCCCAACTCGTTTCCATCTATGACTGACAAGTGGGACCAAAGGAGGACCGCGGGTTGAGCTGAAAGAATTGCCAGGGGGTTATCCGCAAAAGTTACGTCATCGTCATCCTCACGCACATAGACAGCTCGCTGGAGGAGCTCGCCGCCGCCCGATGCCGTCATCGTCGTCTTTGCGCCAAGGTCAACGCCGCCGTCGCCAGGAGAGGATAAGGAGGCCACCGCGACAACCCTGCTCGTCCTCATCCTCAATCTCGCTCTCCAGACTCACTTCTTTTCCTCACCCGAAACCCTAGCTCACCGAAGCCACACCTCGCCGACGAACCACATCTCCCCACACCCTTCCAAGCAGCCATGGAGAAGAACCGTCCTCCGTAGATCCTCTGAGAGAAATCCTGCAACAAGGGGAGCATCGGTGTGGACGAATTTGGATGTTCTTCTTCGTGGCAGTTCGTCGGAAATCTTGTCAGAGAGCTCGCCTCCGACCACGCCTGTCCTCGCCGACCTCTCTATCGTCATCAGGGTGAGTCCTTGAACCTTCTAGTATCCTTAAATCGTCTTATCTCGACGTGAATCACCATTTCACCGTGTGCCATCGTCGGCCACCGTCGGAGCTCGTTGGAGCTGAGGCTCCGATGAACATTTCCGAGCGGCGCCGCCACTTTAGGACTCAGTGAGTTGCGCTGATTCGAAATAGGTTCATTTCGTTTGTTAGGGCGAGTAGATCGTCGCCGGCGACCACCACCCACCGACGGCGGTGGTGATGCTGACGCCAACGCGACGTCATGCCGACGCCACCTTGGACCCAGTACTCTGTTTGACCTAGTCTTTGCCTCGCGTGGCTGATGACATGGCCTTGGGCCCATATGTCATTGACTAGGGGTAAAGGCAGGGTCAGTAACAAATGCATTTTTGAAAACCTAAGAGCTGAGGTGGACAATGGCCCACTGGTAAGTGACACAGGCTAAGTGTGGGTACGGTGTAAAAAGCTAAAACCTGTTTAAGAAATAAATAAAATGTTATAAACTTAACTATTAATATTCCAGAAATCAAATAAATGATTAAATCTTGTTTAATTAATAACTTTTGTTTTGTAATTCAGAAAAATGTGTATAATATATGAAAATTTTCAGAAAAATAAAATCTATAACTTAAAACTATTATCAAATATTATTATGATGATTATTTAATAAATATTATTTAATAAAGGTTTTATAAGTAATTAAACTTTGATAATTCATATTTTAATAATGGTAAATGTTAAAAATATAACTAGAATACCAAAAATCTTAGAAAAATAAAAATTATAATTTAAAACTATAATCATGTATTATTATCTCACTTAAGTAATATTTATTATTTATTAAGTAATCATAAAGTAATAAGAAGTGTAAAAAATCATATCTTATTATTGATAAATCACAAAAATAAATATAATATACCAAAATGAACACAAAAATAATATCTACATGTTAAGAATCTAATAATCTTTTTTTGAGTTAAATATTTTAATAACTCAAATTTAAACTTATTTACTTCATTAATAATTCATATAAGGATAATTTGTTTTATTAATATTTCTAAAATGAGTCAAATAAATCTAATAAATAGTATTAGTCTTAAATATTAATAATATAAGGCCATAATGATTTAAAACATTATAAATACCCTTTTATTTAAATTATCCTCAACCTTAAATGAAGAATATATTCTAAAAAGATTCCTATTCATAATAAAACCTTAAAGAATAACTTGTGAATAAATCAGATCCTTTCTATCTATGTTAACTACTAAATTACAAAAACTACCCCAACACTATATAAAGTCCAAAAGTAGTTAAGTGACAATATATCTTGATTTATTAACTATACTCACTCACCTATAAAAGGTAAATGTAACTACTCCATTATAGGATCAAGAAACTATTACACTAAGTAAAAGAATAGTCAATCTTAAGTAACCTAAAGAAAACATTCCAGATACACCAGATACAAAGGTTATAAATATTATACTTTCAAAAATATCTATATTTTAAAGTTAACTTTAGTCTCCAAGAATCTGAATATAATACAATAAACATTACCATATGTTTTATAATTAACTTTGGTCTGAAGTAGTAAAGTTATAAAAACATCTCAAACTCAAACCATTCAAGCAAACATAAATAACAGCTACCCAACTCAACTAACCACAAAGGTTGTCTATACCTTAGAAGAGAAACTTTTTCTTCGAAGGTTATTTTTTTGCCACTCCAAACAAGCACTCTTATATAAGCAAATTTTAACTAGTATATCATAAGTATACATTTTACTACTACATATGTGTTGCTCACAACCACTCATAAAACTCTAAAAGAAGCACAAGTATGAAACTTGTCTAAAAGGACCACACATTCTAAAGTAACCATTTCTGGAATCCAAACCCTAGAACAACGTTATCCCGGGATTCGCGTTTAGAACGTGCATCACATTTCTTATGCATAAGATCATATTGCTTCTTTAAACATTAGTCCTTACCAGACCAATGATGCTGATTTCAGATTTTAGATCTTATACTGACTTGAAGACCGTGAGTGCATAACCTTGCAATCACAAAAGGCAAGTTCACACTTGCTCATGTCCTTTGTTTATTTTCTGTAAAGTATTTTACAAATCCAGTGTTGTTATCACATGCATTTGAAAAAGGTCTAAAAACACTATTTTTGATAATAATGTGAACTATTGGTTACTGATCCAGGGTGATCAGCTAATCTATTAAATCTGACAGTTGGAATACCACTGTTCAGAACTATAACACCGAGGACTTAACAACCAATGTCGCCAATGATTCTTGCGCCATATATTACGTGTTGACCATGAGATTTGGAATGGGACGGAGAAGTCAGCTGTATCTTCTTCCTCTCGCATGAAGCCGGATGTGCTGGTCGTGGCTGTTATCCTCGTAGCATGTATATTAATTGGTAATTCTTAGAGGATACGCAGCATATGGGTGGGAACCCTCATCGTCCCACAATAGTTCTGGCATCTAACGGTTTGTACAAACCATTGTCGTAATTCTTTATGTGGGCATGGTGTACACCAAGGAGGCATGCGAAGTCGTGAAGGGGGCAGTGATTGTCTTGGATCATCTTTTGGGCCCCACATCATGGAATTGTGGACAGGAATAAGCTGCCCGGTTGTGCAACAAAGAGTTGATCTCTCATGGGTAAAGTGACGCACCTCTGCAGAGTGTAAGAACTGTAACTTGTTACTCCCTATTCCGGGGACGAGCTACGAACGCGGCAGGAAAGGAACTCCATGAAAGTTCTGGTAAACCCGTGAAGGCTGACGGACATAGCTTTTCAGAATAAAAGCAACCTTTGTAGAAATGTTTATGAAAACTTTCATTGCCTATGACCTACGGTCTGTGGCTATAGTTATAATGCATCAAATACTCCTTTTCTAGTGAATTTGCTGAGTATGCTCGTACTCAAAGTATCTTCTTAACCCTTGCTAGATTCTGAGGCCGGGATAGACAACATCTACATCAAGTTATGCTCCAGGATTCATCAATCAAAGCTAAGGTTCTTCAAAGACAAGGAAGTCAACAAATACCTCAACTCAAGTGAAGACGAAGTTACTGATTAGATAGGAATATAATCTCTAGCCAAAGAACCCAGTTCTGTAGTGTATTGCAATAGCAGCAATGATAATCCCTTAATAAAAATACTAGTCCTAATAGTATAATAGTCTTGCGATGGTTATTTTTGATTCTTCTCCATAAGAAGATCTTTCTCTCTCTTTAACCTAGAGTGTTCTCTGGATCTTGTGTAAAGAGTGAGTTGTAACCTTAAGCCATGTATTGGACCCGCTGTGTTTCTGTTGTGCCATTCTGAGGGATGTAATACTAGTGAACGGTGTTTCATTGGCGTTATGTCAACGACTATAGTATACTACATCATGTAGTGGTATGCTGGGTCACCGCAATAGCCAGCACCTCACCGCCGCCCACTGTCCCCTCCCCGAGCCAGGCCCAGCCATGGACCACCGAGAAATCCCCACACCCAGTGCCACCGCGCCATGCCGAGCACGCGCCAGAGCGCCGCACCTGGCACGCGTGCACAAGCCGCCACTTGACCGCATCACGCGCCCATCGCGTCGCCACGACCCAGGGAGCACGCCAGACACCCCCATTCGCCGTCCAATGCCTCACAGCCACCGCTCGCCGTTGAAGCCGCCGCCTCTGCCGCTCAGAGCGCCAGCTCCGCCCGACCGCTTACCACCGCCCCTAAGCCCGCATTAAAGTCCTAGAGAACCGTCAAGAGACCACGCGTCGATCGCCACCCTCAGCCATGCCGCTAGCAGCCTTTATCCATGTCGTCACCGTCGCCTGCCCATCCCTCTCGGTCTCGCCATCGAGCCTATAAAAGGAGGGCACCCCCAGCCGTTTCCAGCACACCACTCCACTCCCCTCACCTCACTGATCATCCCACACCTCTAGCCGGAGCACGCGGAGCAACAGCTCGCCGGAATTGTACTGGAGGAGGCCGCCTCTAGAGGAGAAGGGCGCCGCTGATTGCGGCCACCCCCGGAGCTTCCTCGACCGTCCCTGAGCTCGCCGTCGACCACCAGTCTGTTTGCCCGCCTCGCCGTCGTCGCTGGAGCCCTGGTACACCCCCTATGCACCCCTACCGAGCCGCTAAGGTTAGAGCTCGCCGACGACAGGTCCGCCATCGACGATGATCCACAGTCGTCGATCCCCACTCTAATCCAACGTCCCACACTGCCTCGTACCGCTTCGCGCGTTATGAGCCACTAACTGGTGGACCCCCTGTCAGCTGAACCCCGCGCTACGGAGTGACACTGGCCGGCCTGTTAGCGTCTCCCGCGCGACCCAATAGTTTAAATTTAGATTTTCCATTTTATTTCAAAAATCAACCCAGATCGATTCAATGAACCAAAATGCATGAAACCAATTTTGTTAGCAAGGTATAGAAATGCTTAATCAAATACCGTTGGATTCAAATCATTTGGATCTGTAGATCAACCTTGGTAAAAATAACAAGGCAGAAGCTTTTCTGCATTCAAACATTTTTAAAAATTCAACCATAAGAGCTTTTGAGTTGATTAAAACTCTCAGAAATCAAATTTGATCATACCTTTCAGAATATATAAAAACATATGGGTTGACTTACAAAAATAATGTTCAAGTAATAAAAGAATGCCACATAGGCATTTCTAGTCACTTTATTTATTTAAAATAAAAAGGTTAAACCTTATTAAATTGTGACACCACTTTAAATCACATTCCCATGTACTGAAATATGTGGTGATGACATGTGTCAACATGATCCCATGTTTGAGTTGGAGAATATTAAATCTTAAGTAGTTTTTCAATGAGTAGAAATTACTTTTCTCAAATTAAAATAAATAAGACAAATGCTTTAATCTGGTAATGTTAAGTGATGATGCTAGATCATCTATAGTGCACCTTTGTGTGATGATTGAAAATAGTTAAGTATTGTTTGGTGATTGTGTACCTCGTATTTATTTATAGACGCTAGTACCGACCAAGGATACGAGGAGGAAGGAGGATACTACGAGGAAGAAGCCGAGGAGAACTTCAACCACTGCTCTGCACAAGGCAAGCTAACACTTGCAAGTTACCTTACCTATGCAAGCCTAATACTACTAGTTGAATTTTTCAAGCTTATACTTGCAATTATGCAAGCTACTACTTGCTTGTTACTATGCCAACTATATGCCTTAAGCATATGTGATTACCCCCACTTGATACCCAATCCTAGTTTTACTTGCAAAATTTATACATTTTTTTCTTTATCAAAGCCTTCTTTTAGAGTTCACAAAGTGACTTATAGATATTAGAAGGATATTGGAAGGTAGCATAAAGAGCATAAAATTTGGCCTAAGTTAGATAATCTTGATGTCATCCTAAGGCATGAGATTGAACTTCACTAAGTCCCACCTGTTCACAACCTCTCAATTAGTAGTTACCTCCACCTGTAGATGCTAGTGCTATGTATAAAAACTTGATCAACTTTAGATGGGAATACTTAGTGAAAATGGTTATGAAAACCTTAGAATGATGAGTCATTCTACTGAAATGTTTTGACATGTGTTCTCAAACACCAGATGATTTTGATGATGAAAATGTTGAGGCATGAGCCTTAGACCTTCATAAAACTGATGGTTGTCTGGATGCGATACCATTCCAATTTTACCGTACAACCACAATACCCGAAAATTGGGTAGGTCTTGACTGGAAACTTATATACCTTAGTATGGGTTCCCTTGCGGCCAAAGTCTAAGCTGAGGCTACCTTGTGAATATTGTCCACCTGTGCAGTACCCAAGATGACAGTTGGTCATGGTTGGGAGGCCAAACTCACAGGAGAGGTGCCTATACTAGAGCGTGTAATTGAAAGGTTAGGATTTATTATCTGCATACTGAGTATGGTGAATTCAGGATTGTTCCTGACGGATGTATCGAATGTTGTGGTGAAAGTGTACAATCTCTGGAGAGTGTCAAGCTATTCGAATAGCCGCATCCGCGGTTATGGACAGTTGGAGTGGCCATACTGTTCCCCCGTCAGATGTTTTCAAAATGACTTATGAAACGAATTGAGAATTTGACTTGACCACAACAGAGTTGTGATATGAAATTCAAATTCCCACTTAGGTGTTATAAAACTTTCAACTAGTTTTACTTTGCTTCTGAACTTAGTAGAGATAAATCTGGCTTTTTGCAAAACAACCCTAGAGACTAGTGTCCTACTACAAAAACCCCCTTAACTTGTTAGTATTAGTTTGCGAGTACTTAAAAAGTACTCATGGCTTTGTCCCTGGCTATTCCCGTGGCCAGACTATGAAGAGGAGTATCAGGATGACGGACCGCAGGAAGGTTACGACAACTAGGATCATCTCCCATCGTCAGCATTGCCTGTGACCCTGAAGATGGAGCTTCGCCTACGCTATCGTTACTATTACGTTATTCCGCTGCTTGAGTTGTATTAAGAACTGGATCATGAGATCCTTATTTGTGTAAGACCTTATGTATGGTTTGTAATGGATGATGTACTATGATATCCAAATATGTTATGTCTCGCAAAAATGGTAATCCTGGGATTGCGATGTATGGCATAACAGGCATCTGGGATTAAAAATCCGGGTGTTGACAAATTGGTATCAGAGCCATCCAAACCATAGGAGACCCTATTTAGAATGGACGTTCGAACCAAAAACTTAGTTTCAAAACCAAAGGAAGTGAGTATTTACAAAAACTTATTCCCATTCTTATAACTTTTATTATTTCATGAAAATTCATGTTCCTCAAAAACTCTTGCAAAATACATAAAATTTAACACACTTGATCACTCTACTAACTTACTCATCCTATATTCTTATAGATGGACATGAAGTACAACAAGTTTTATCATTTGAGGAATGGAGGAGAACTCATCTTTGAGCGTGACTTGGACCAGCTTTCGGAACTTCTAGAGCATCCGCACCCCGAGTTCTTCGGAGCTCAGCTCAATGATCAGGAAGGAGAAGATCTACAGTGGCTAGTTGTTGCAAGTATCTGAGGAAAGATTGAACCTCCCACTGCAAAGGGAATTCAATTCACCTTAAGAGAGAACAACTGGCTCGATGGACTTGCCAGGGCCATGCAGGAAGCTCTTGCCCGTCTATGTGGGAAGAGTATCAATCAGATCAAGGGTACCCGCTTTGAGTTCTATCCAGGGCGTGATGCTATGGGACAACCACTGGAAGCCCCACATCACCCCGAGCTGAAGACTCAGTTGGACCACCTTAGCTACATGATGTATGACCGTCAGCAGGATTTGGACAATGCCCGTGCCTACGCCAACCACAAGTCCTCCATCGCCAAGAAGAAGGATCAGACCCTCGCCATGCTAGTGAAGGATCGCAAGTCTCGTCGCTGTTAGCTCGACAAGAAGGAGAGCATCATTGCCCGTCTTAGCCACCGTATCACGGATTTGGAGGAGACCATCCACGAGAGAGACATGCAGTTGGAGGAAAGGGAGAATGCCGGAGAAGACCTTCGTGGAGATCCCTACTCCTATCTCAGCGATGATGATGACTTTCTTGAGGATCAGGCCATGGACTTCTTCACCGATGAGGATGACTTCGCCTTCATCGATGAGGATGATGAGGATGATGAGGACACTGACTCCGAGGAGTAGTAGCACTTGAGAACTAGCGTTAGTGAGTTGTATTCGGTCCCACTGTATTGTAGATTCCGGAATGGTTCTTAAAACCATCTGTTTTCCTTTGTTGTGGTGTGTGTTTGTATCGTGTGCTATGAATGAATGAATGAAAAGCAAGTTGCTAGAAAATACGAGTCAAACTTTAAAAACTTTTCAAAGTCCTTGAACCTTAGAAAATTCCCTCTTTTCTCATGATCTATCTCAATCTTCAGATGCCTCGCGGAGGAAGTGGTTCATCCCCAGACCCAATGTTGCAGATCCTGCAAATGTTGGTTTCTGACCGCGAAGCTGAAAGAGCAGAGCGTTA
This sequence comes from Avena sativa, assembly GCA_916181665.1. Taxonomy (NCBI): domain Eukaryota; kingdom Viridiplantae; phylum Streptophyta; class Magnoliopsida; order Poales; family Poaceae; genus Avena; species Avena sativa. The sequence goes on from OV702280.1 coordinate 327,225,388, forward strand.
AGCCAACTTATCCACCCTTCGGCAGATATCTCAGATGGCCAATAACAATCAAGGCCATGGAAATCAGGACAACCATGGATCTAAGCTCAAGAATTTTCAGAACACCAATCCACTTGTTTTCACTAAGTCGGAAGAGCCCTTAGATGCAGATAATTGGCTACAAACCATGGAGAACAATCTGGAAGTCGTGGGAGTGGAAGCTAACGAGAAAGTTCTGTTCTCCACCCACTATCTAGCCGGAGATGCAAAAGCATGGTGGAACAGCATTCGTGCAATGACCGGAGGTCAGATGATGACCTGGGATGAATTCAAGGTCAAGTTCAGCAGAACCCACGTGCCACCGGGTTTGATCAAGAGGATGAGAGATGAATTCAGAGAACTGAAGCAAGGAAGGATGACCGTAGTGGAATACCATGACAAATTCTTGTCATTAGCTAGGTATGCCCCGGATGAGATTGACACTGAAGCCAAGAAGAAAGAGAGATTCTTGAATGGTCTGCATGATGAGATGCAGACGGTGTTGGTCAATATCCCCTTTGCCGATATTGAAGCCCTAGTGGACTCTGCCATTCAGATGGAAGGAAAGATCAACCAAGCCAATGAGAACCGCAAGCGCCGCATGATGCATCAATAAGGAACCCACTAGACACCAAAGTATCGCCCCAACCCATCTCCAGGATTTGCCCCGAGAACCAACAGACCCCCGATGAACCATCCGACCTATCCCAACCGTGGAAACCCAAGGCCCGGAGGAAACCACAACAACCCCGACAACTCTAGCAATTTCAATCGTGCACCACCCAAGTTCAACAACAACAATGCCGCCACCAACACCAACACTGCCCCAAGGACCGGAAGCAATGATGTGCCTGTTGCAGCGAAGGACAAGTTGCAAGTGACTTGTTATGACTGTGGAACCAAGGGTCACTACTCCAATGAGTGCCCCAATAAGAATGCCGCAGCCCCCAATGCAAATGCCCCAGCTCAGCAGCAGCGTCGTGTTCAGCCTGGAAGAAGGTTTGCCCTAGGGAATTCGCTCAACCGCAACGGCCATCTCTTTCTCATGCATGCTGAAGAAGCCCAGGAAGCTCCAGACGTTGTGCTGGGTATGTTTTCTGTTAACTCAGTACTTGCAAGAGTGTTGTTTGATTCTGGATCATCACACTCATTTGTCACCGAAGAATTTGCATGCACTAGTAAGATTCAACCAACCAAACTGAAGCATGTTATGATTGTTCAAATCCCCGGTTCAACCACCAAAGCTAGGCAAATTTGCAAAGTCGTCCCTATCTGAATCCATGTCATAAATTTTTATGCTAATCTAATAGTACTCGCAACTAAAGATTTGGAAGTAGTACAAGGAATGGATTGGATATTCAAACATAAAGGATTAATTTACTGTTCCAAGAAAGCCATAACCATGACCAGTACAGCCAGAGTATCAGTCGAGCATGTATCGGAAACCTTACCTCATCAATTCAAGTGCAACAAGAGTATAGCCCAACCTACCATTGACCAAGTCCGGATAGTTTGTGAATACCCCGATGTATTTCCAGATGTTTTGCCCGGTATGCCCCCAGATCGGGATATCAGTTTATCATTTAACTAATCCCTGGAACAGGATCCATAGCCCAGATACCATATAGTATGAACCCGTCTGAACTAGCAGAACTGAAGAAGCAACTGGATGCCATGCTGGAAATTGGATTGATTCAACCAAGTGCATCACCATGGAGATCACCTGTTTTGTTCGTGGACAAGAAAGATGGAGGTAACAGTCTGTGTACGGATTATCGGAAGTTGAATGATGTCACTATCAAGAACAAGTACCCATTGCCCAAGATAGAAGATCTGTTTGACCATTTGACTGGTGCCAAGGTGTTTTCTAAGATTGATCTTAGAACTGGCTATCATCAACTCAAGATTCGCGCAGAGGATATTCTAAAGACTGCCTTTACCACCAGATATGGATTATACGAGTATACTGTCATGTCTTTTGGATTAACCAATTGTAACATCCTAGCATTTAGGAACTAACGAAGTAGATTTAGGAAATTGAAATGTTGCATGCATTTATCTATAAAAATGTGGGTAAAATTTCTGCCAAGTAAAAAAACCTAAAGTGATCAGAGTTTCTTTCATACTTTGAGATTAGGATTAGTCTTAAAGGAGGATTGCTATAGACTTTGATGTGATCTTTGAGGAATTATGTGATTTGGAAAAATGAATTTGAATTTCAAATTTGAGTGTTTGAATTATAATTCAAATAAATTAGGAATAAGGCTTGAATCTTAATTTAATTAAGAGTTAACTATTATAACTTAAACTTTATCCAAAGAAAACAACTAAAAATATGAAAACTTATTTCATATTTTCAATACATAAACAAGTTACAAAAAATGTAACTTATTGAAATCATCTCCAGACTTCACAATAATAAATGAATAAAGAATAAGAATATTTATTTATTGAAAATTATATAATCTTTATTACAGAGGAATAAAATGAAGATTACAAAATAATGAAATGAAAATTACAAAAGTGTAAACAAGATTACATTGGATCATTCTATATCTAAACCTAAACTGAAATCTTCATCTTTATATCTGTACCTGCAAAACAAACAGAAACCAAATAGAAAAAGGAAAGTTAGTGTTAGAATAGTTTTTTCTCTCAGACATGTCAGTGAGGTGCACTGAACAAATTCATCATTGAGAAAATATAAAAAGGGGCAAGTTTCACCAATATGAAAGAATCCATCTTTCATAAATTTTAAGCCATAAGTCAAATGACAGCAAGGAGGGGAAAATTCACCAGCCAGGTAAAAGTAATCTGATCAAAGTAACTTCCAAGACCAAAGCATATCCACAAGTGCACAACAAGCACACAAGCAGGACACACACCAACATGCATGTGGTGTGCTGTCAGCTTCACAGCACAGCTCCAAAACCACAAAACCATCTGCACAGCCGTGGAGAGGCACTAGTACATCTCTCCACTGCACACACACAAGAACATCCAGTCTAGACAGCAGCTAAACCAGGCACAACAGTCAGTAATAAAACCAACCAAAGCCCAGATCTCATCACCAGGATGGTGACATAAGGAGGGGGAAGGATCAGGTGGACAACAAGGCCAAGACCAGGAGCTAGGAGGAGCAGGCTAGCTCAAGGCCAAGTCCAGGAGCTAGGAGGAGCAGTCTAGCTCAGGGTCAAGCACAGGAGCTCAGCAAAACAAGATCAACATCACCACCTTACTCCAGAATCATCAAATTTTGTGGTGAGCATCACAAAACCCTCACATGATCTAATCATAGTATCTAGATAGAAGCATGTGTTGTTTTATGAAACAAACCCTCAGAAAGCACCCAAGTGGGGTGAATCCATCATAGTGATTTCAAACTCTAAAAGTAAACAGCAAAGTACAAGGATCCAACCATAGCTCAGAGCAACATCTTTGCTCTGGTTGTCAAGCTATATATTACAATTCAAGCATAAATATAGCTATCATCTAATTTCTAGGCACATCCCTAAATAAAGGGTAGCACCCTAGAAACTAATCTTTTGGGTCCATATAATAATCAAGCTTACTAGCATTTTTTACCAAGCTTTGATTCAAAGACAATAGCTGGTACTATTACCAGGACTATCTATATGAATCAATTTGATAAAGCCTAAACCCCCTAAGTCTCAGACCAACATTATTGGTCTTAGGGATTTCAGAAAAGAACATCTATGTTTATCTTTCAAAGTCAAGCTTGTCTTAAGCTTAAACCAACCCAAGCAATGAATAAGAATCAACCTTGTGTGCCATACCAAGATGGTGTCACAAGAACAATTTTATATGCATCAGGATAAACATCCAATCATCACAGATTCAACAAATCAATCTACTAATCATTTTCCTGTTAGGAATCATAATTAAAAAAACATTCCAATGTGTATTTGCACTGTTTGAGATCATTGTGATCTCAAACCATATATTAATTTCTAAGCCAATAGCACTAAGACATTGATTTCATCACACCATAACCATGATCTTAAACCGTGAAATGATAGTGGAAAGTTATCAAGTCACTGACTTTACCAAGCATTGGTTCCAAAGCAACCATACCATCTGAATCATATGAAATCCAAGAATAAAAGCATCTAATAAGCCAACAAAACCATTATAGTTCATATCAAGCAACAAAACTCAGACTAATAACCACTTAGCATGCTTATAGACCATCCAAACATGATCTAATTCATCCAGTATATGATCAACTATAGGATAAGAACCCTAAATGGATAAATCATCTTAATCAGAACAAGACAGTACCCAGAGAGGACACTACCAACATCTAGCATGGGATGAGCAAGCACAGATAGAGCACAAGGGGAGAGGAAAAGAACTCACCAAAGGTCCTCGCTGGAGATTAGAAGAGGAAGCAGAGGGGCCGGCGACCATGGTGGCACGGGGAGCACCCCAGAGGGGGCGCTGCAACCCATACATCACCACGGCAGCTACCCTGACCACACCTAGAGGTGAGGAGCATCACCTTGACACACGACGGCAGAGGCAGCACCTGGATCAACGCCAACCCCCAAACCCTAGGGTTCGGGACCGCATCGATTCGTCGTAGGAGAGCCCCATACCCAAATCCAGTTGGATAGAAAGAACGAGCGTCGTTGACAACCTCTTGTTGCACCACGGCGGCGACCAGAACGGCCCAAGGCGGCGGGAATCACCGGCGGCGACATCACGACCATGGGGTCGGGGTCAGAGGAGGAGAGGAGTGAGCTCGAGGGAGAGAGAGGCATTGAGGAGTGGCTGAGTTGGACCAGACCCTTCGAGGTGGTTATTTTGACTATGCCTAATGGGCCACTAGGGCCCAATAAGAATAAGCCAGCCCAAAAACCTTTCAGGCCTGTTCTAATAAATAGGAAAAGACCAAAATACCCCTGGACTTAATTAAATTCTAGAAAATAAAATTAAAGTCCAAAATTATAAATAAAATATTTTTGGATTCACAATAATACACACTATCCAAATAAATTAAAATATAAAATTTTAGACATTTTAAATCTTATTAGGAATTTTGTAAATTATATATTCCCTATGGAATTTTACAAAATTATTGAAAGATGATAAAAATAAATAAAAATCACTTTCATTATATATTAATATTGTAGTATTTTTGAAAAATACTAAATAACAATTTTTGATATTTAAATGATAATTACTAAAAGAATTATTAAAAAAATAAAAGTCAAATAAAGGAAAATAAAATAAAATAGTTCAATATATATTATAAATATTAAAAAGTAATATTTATAAATCCTTTATTATTTAAAAAGAATTATTATAATAATGGGGAAACTACATATCAAATTAAATGATGCATTACATTACTTGCATAATCATTTTGCTTCTTTAAATATTGTCCTTACCTGGCAATAATGATGTTTTTGTAGACATAGAAGCTCAAGGTCCAGTGCAAGCATGAGACTTCACTACCTTGCCATCACAAGGCAAGTTCATCACTTGCTCATGTCCTTTGAAGAGTCTTTATCAAAGTATTTGCAAATTGTGTGTTATCATATATTCAATAAAAGAAAGAAAATATTATTTTTACAAATAAAGAAATCATAGATATCATCCTAAGTGGTGATATAATGAAGCAATAGAACTTATGGTTCTAGTTGCAAACAATGATGATCAAATAGGGACTTAATAACCCCTGACATCCGTGATTCTAGTGCCGTATATTACGCGTTAGCCATGAGATTTGGAATGGGACAGAGAAGTCAGCTGTATCTTCTTCCTCTCGCATGAAGCCGGATGTGCAGGTCATGGCTGTTATCCTCGTAGCGTGCATATTGATTGGTAATTCGTAGAGGATATGCATCATATGGGTGGGAACCCTCATCATCCCACGATAGTTCTGGCATCTAACGGTTTGTACAAACCATTGCCGTAATTCATTATGTGGGCATGGTGTACACCAAGGAGGCATGCGAGGTCGCAAAGGGGGCAGTGATTGGCTTGGACCAACTACTGGGCCCCACATCATGGAATTTTGGACGGGAAAGTATGCCCGGTTGTGCAACAAGGATTTGATCTCTCATGGGTAAAGTAACGCACCTCTGTAGAGTGTAAGAATTGTAACTTGTTACTCCCTGTTCCGGGAAGGAGCTGCGAACGCGGCAGGAAAGGAACTCCATGAAAGTTCTGGTCAACCTGTGAAGGCTGATTGTCATAGATTTTAATAATAAAATCAATATTTGAATAAAGATTTACCAAAAATTGCATAGTGCCAAGGACTTATAGTCCGAGGTGGTAGTTAGAGCATCAAACTTCCCACCTTGCATATAATGAACTTTTTGGGTAACGCTGTTACTCATTCTTTCCTTTGATCCCTTGCTTAGACTCTGAGGATCCCGAAGACGTGCCAATGTATGCAGCCAAATGCCAAGAAGATGTCTTATACTAGGAACCTGATCTGTCCGGAGGCGTTGAAGGAGTGGATTACGAAATCCGCTATGGTGTCAACGATAAAGAGTCCAACTAAGTATCCTAGCTAGTAGTAATTTAAAGGATCGTATGGGCACCTAGAGGGGGGGTGAATAGGTGCTACTTCAAATTTTACTCTTTTTCAAATTAGGGTTTGACAAGAAAGGTAAATTCTATAGAATATGCAACTATGGTGAATTTACCTATATGTCAAACAAGCACAAACTAACACAACACTAAGCAAGAACAAGTAAGTAAAGTGCGGTAAAGGATAGAAGTAACCAAGGGAGTGGACGCGAAGACACAAGGATTTGTTTCCCGTAGTTCCTTCCTTTTGAGGGGAAGTACGTCTACGTTTGGAGAGGGGGTGGTTTCAAACCACCAACGCCACGAGAGGCCTCCCTTGTTCTCCGATGAACCTCACCCCAACGGGCTCGATTCACCTTCCACTATATCGGAAACCTTCGAGGTGGAAGCCGACACCTTTACAACAAATTCGGGGCACACATCCACAACTGAATTGGAGGCTCCCAAATACAAGCAAGTTGTCAAGACAAATCAAAGACAAGCTTGTAAGAACCAAATCAAAGTTAGGGTTTCCAAAGAAACACTAGAGCTTGGAGGCCCTCAAGTGAATGAGGGGGAAATGAAGATCTCTCTTGGTGAAGATGTGAATCAAGGCCTCCTCCTTCGATTCTCCAAAGATCAATGACTTTGGATGGTTGGATGAAGAGATCTTGTGGATTTGGTGGCTCTAATGGTGTTGGTGTTCTTGAGCAGCTCGAGCAACTGGAGGAAGAAGATAAGGGCCCCTATTTATAGACAGCCCCTCCACGAACCGTTTTCTGACCGTTGTAGAAAAGTCAGACCGGAGACTCCAGTCTACACCGGAGACTCCGGTCAATCTCCGGACCAGTCTCCGGACTGGCCTTTTGACTGACCCAGCCCATTTCTTCACCAGCAACACCGGAGACTACGGCCTTCCGACACCGGAGACTCCGGTCTGACCAAAGTCCGGAGACTCCGGAGTAACCTCCGGTGCAGCCTCCGGACCCCTAGTCAGAATGTCCCAGCCATGTCCTGGGAGGCTCCACCGGAGCCAACACCGGAAACTCCGGACCACACCGGAGACTCCGGTCTTGGCAGACCGGAGACTCTGATCTGGAGTTTCCAGAACAGTGGCAAATGTATGTGGTCTTTTCCCAGGAGTGTGTGTGATGTTTATCTGTGGTCATACCAACCTGTGGACAATAACAAACTGTAAAATGATCAACTTATTGTTACCGAACACCAAAAGTGATTATGACAATAAATGCCCTTTCAATCTCCCCCTTTTTGGTGTTCGATGACAACAAGTGATTTGCATGGAATAACATATAAATGTGGCTCCCCCTGACTATGTGCATCAAGATAATGAAGTAAATCATGTAAGGAAGATAATATCAACGATAGCACACATAAATCTCACATGAGTTACAATAGGTGTTGCACACAAGCACATAGTCATAGACACTCATAAGAACAGCAAATAACACACATAAAGTTCAAGTTCGAATATCCAAATAAAAGGCAAATAACGGAAGATAGTCGCAAAACCCAAGTCCCATGCAAAGCGATGGGAATGTCTTCTCTCCCTTTGGCATCGAAACACCGAAAAGGGAAAAGACCTATACTAGCGCCCCAATAACTCAGTAGTCATCGTCATCCTCGGCATCCTCATCCTCATCCTCATCTTGGTCGTCCTCGTCCTGGTCACCCTCATCCTGGTCATAGTCATCATCATCATCATCCCCTGGGATAGCAGGCCCTTTGCCATGAGGGCGAGAAGAGGAAGTACCCTGGTATCCAAACCCAGAGGTGACATCAGCAAACGTCTTCCAGTCCACCAGACTATCCTGTTGGGCATTCCATGCCCCAAATGAGAGACTGTGATCAGACTCTGTGGACTGCTGGGCCCCATGCTCATCATTGTATTCATCTTCACCTTCCTTAGTATCAGCAGCACCCTGGTCCTTGATCTCTTTGAGGAGCTTCTCAATGCGGCGGTTGCTTTGGTAAGATGCATGCTGCTGCTTGCGAATGTCAACGTTCATGCAGCAAAGAGTCCTCTCCCAGAAGCTGGCCTTCTTGACCCTCTCATGCACATAGTCTCTAGTCATGGTAGGCATAGGGACATTGGAGGCATTCTTCCTCCGAACTCTAGGTGGAGAGGGAGCCCTCTCCGTCTCAATCTCCTCATCATCATCATTTCCATATCGGCGCCTTGGAGCTGGCCCCATGTGCCCCTTCTGCTGCAGAGAGACCAGAGAGTGCACCGTGAGGTGTGGTGGTATGCCATGTGGAGAATCATGCGACTGGGAGTTGATGAGTCTCATAATCAAGGGTGCATATGGAGGAGATTTCTTGAAAAGAATGGCATGGAACATCTCCTCGAAAATGAAGTCCATCACATCAATGGTGCAGCATCAGCCTCTGGTTCAGCATTGAAGGTCCGGTGAGTATGGTACAGGAGGTTGACAAGCCCACCCCTGAGAGCATCATCATTTCCAGCACTTGGAGCAATAGTGTGACGGAAAATCCTCAACATAAGGTTGTAGAGGGGCTTGAGTCCCTTGGAGGCCCCCACAACACCATCATCATACAGAGGGGCCAGCTTTAACTTGTTCTCACCCAAAGCTGCTGAGTGCATGTGCTGCCCCACAGGAGTAGATACGCCATGAAAGGTCTCAAAGATGACATTGGCAAAGTCATGAAAGGTAGCTGTGCAGCGAGTAGATACAGTCATCCAAACCATGGTCCTGTCAAGATCAGACCCAAACACCACTATGGCATAAAACTGCTGAACAAGGTGCACACTGTAGTCTTCGCGCAGCTCCATCAAGTTGTAGAGACCCAGCTTCTCACAGATCCATAGGGCATCATTGAAATAAGGGCTCTGGCGCATTTGCTCAATGTTCATGAACTTCTGAGGGCAAACAGGTGATTTGGTGAGTACACCATACACATCCTTCATGAACACACCCTGCTCTTTCCTCCAGAAACGAGGGTCATCACTGGTGCGAGGCAGTGCATAGAAATTTGTCTTCCTCAGCTCACGGTACTCCTCTTTAGACATCTTAGCTAGGGACTGGAGGTTGTCATACTTGGCTCTCTTTGCACGTTCCTCCCTTTCAGCTCTCTCTTGATCCCTCTTCATGTAAGCTGCATCACGTGCCCGCTGTTTCCGGTTGGACGGAGGCACGATAAACTGACCCTGAGCTTCATCATAGCGAGGATTGCCCCTTTGGGACTTAGCCTTGGTACGACGAGGACGACTAGAACCATCACCTGTGAACAGCAGTGAGAGAGATAGCATGGAGATGAGTATATATGTCCCAAAGATGCAGTACAAGAGCTTTGATGCATTTCTAGACTACTTTGATTCACCCAACACCGGAGTCTCCGCACCAGACACCGGAGTCTCCGGTTTAGACCGGAGTCTCCGGTCCTGGGGACCGGAGTCTCCGGCCTGGACCGGAGTCTCCGGCCCTAAGTCCGGAGTCTCCGGTCAGGAGGCTCGGGTATGCGATGGGGATATGCTGGTGAGGGTGAATCTAGTAGATCGGGCAATGCAACAAGGCTAAAGTACTAGAGTGCAAGCAAACAAGTGATTCCAATGGACAAATCAGCAACAATCCTCAAAAGCACATCTAGGGATGAACCCTAGGAGGAAAAAAGGAGAGGAGAGGTACCAGATCTGTCCATGGGATCGATTCCTTTGGTGGGAATGACCCAATGGAGGAGAGGGGAAGGTTGGCCGGCTGCACGGCGGATCCCGGGGGCTTCTTGACCTCCGGGGAGGATTTTTGGAGGAGGAGGCGACGGGTTTGGAGGTAGGGGACGGGGTGAAGAATGAGGAACTGCTGTTCCAGTTCACCCCGTGCCCCTTCTTTAAGTGACAGAAACCGTCCAGACCGGAGACTCCGGCCTACACCGAAGACTCCGGTGTTTGTACACCGAAGACTCCGGTCCTCCTCGACCAAAAATTCCAGGAAAGGTTTTTGGGGACATATATGAGAGATAGATGGTTTTTAAGATAGGAAAAGGGCTTGGTTTGAGACATCAAACTGTGAAGAACCAATAAGATCCATAGAAGTTCGAAAATAATCAGAAAAGCTCCAAGAGACTAACATCAAGCAAATGACGAACACGAGTAAGTGCCAACCTCTCAAATGAGAGAGGGCGGTGGCCTAGGCCACCATATTTGAGTATACTTGGCTTGGCACCACGAAGATATATCTTGGGTCCATTACCAAAACTCATCATTAAGCTCACATATCACTAAATGATATTAAGAGGAATGATTTTGATTGCTTTGGGCATAATGGGGGGAGGGATGGTCCAATCAATTAGGACCGCACTCCCCCTATATCTATGCCTACACCTAGACCAAATATGAGATGAAACATAGGTGAGAGTGCAATAACATCAAGTCAAGCTCCTTGAATCTACGATATTTAGTTCATTCCTCAAGTAGCAAAACCTTGCTTCATCAAGTGGCTTCGTGAAGATATCGGCAAGTTGATCTTTGGTTGGTACATATGATAGATCAATATCACCTCGAGCAACATGATCTCTAATGAAGTGATGGCGAATCTCAATATGCTTTGTCCTTATGTGATCCACCGGGTTGTAGGCAATCTTGATGGCACTTTCATTGTCACATAGAAGAGGCACTTTGTCACAATGGACACCGTATTCCTTTAAAGTTTGCCTCATCCATAGCAATTGAGTGCATGCACTAGCAGCTGCCACATACTCGGCTTCGGCGGTGGAGAGAGATATACAATTTTGCTTCTTGGAAGACCAACATACCAAAGACCTACCAAGGAATTGGCAAGCCCCGGATGTTGATTTTCTATCATCCTTGTCACCGGCCCAATCCGAATCCGTGTATCCACAAAGAGCAAATGTTGAGCCTTGAGGATACCAAAGACCATAAAAAGGGGTATGAACCAAATATCGAAAGATTCTCTTGACCGCCATTAAATGGCTTTCTTTAGGAGCCGCTTGATATCTTGCACACACACCTACACTCAACACAATATCGGGTCTAGATGCACAAAGGTAAAGCAAAGAACCAATCATAGACCGGTATACCTTTTGATCCACATCTTTACCATTTGGATTTTGTTCTAGATGAATCTTTGTAGCCATGGGAGTAGGAACTCCATTCAAGTCTTGCATTTTGAATCTCTTGAGCATATCTTGAGTATACTTGGCTTGATTGAATAATGTCCCTCCTCTAACTTGCTTGATCTCAAAGCCAAGAAATACTCTCAACTCCCCCATCAAGGACATCCGGAACCTACTAGTCATAAGCTTTGAGAATTCATCATTAAAAGCTTTGTTAGATGAGCCAAAAATAATATCATCAACATATATTTGGCATACAAAAAGCTCCCCATTGACCCTCTTAGTAAAAAGAGTGGGATCGATTTTCCCAACCTCAAAGCCACGGTCAAACAATAACTCTCTAAGGTGCTCATACCACGTGCGTGGGGCTTGCTTGAGCCCATAGAGCGCCTTATCAAGTTTGTAGACATGGTTTGGGAAGTCGGGGTCCTCAAATCCCGGGGGTTGCTTAACATATACCAATTCATTTAAAGGACCATAAAGGAAAGCACTTTCTACATCCATTTGTTGCAACTTAAAGTTATGATGTGCCGCATAAGCAAGAAGGATACGGATAGACTCAAGGCGAGCCACGGGTGCATAAGTCTCTCCATAATCAATGCCTTCAATTTTAGAATACCCTTGTGCAACCAATCTAGCCTTGTTCCTTACAATAATTCCATGCTCATCTTGCTTGTTATTGAATATCCACTTCGTTCCAATAACATTGCGGCAATCTTTTGGCTTCTCAAATAACTTCCACACTTTGTTTCTCTCAAAGTTGTTGAGCTCTTTGTGCATGGCTTCTAACCAATCCGAATCTTCAAGAGCTTCCCACACTTTCTTTGGTTCAATCATGTAAATGTGTGCTTGATGTTCACTGAACCTCTTCAATTGTGCTCTTGTGGAAATTCCTTTCCTTAGATCTCCAACAACATTTTGGAGGGTGAGGTCTCTTATTTCCAACATTCTTTCCTTTCTAGCTTCGCAACGAGCGTGGATCTCCTCATTGTTTCTTGGAGGACCCTCTTCATCATTTTGATCCTCATCTTGACCATCAACTTGACCTTGATCATCATTGGAGTCATCCTCTACATTGGGAGGCAAGGATTGACCTTGGTATTGATCAAGTGCTCTTCTAGCATCAATTTGAGCTCGTCTCAAAACAGTTTGGATTGATCTTCCTTGACAAATTGACTTGGCACCACTTGACAACCCATCGAATGGACCAAGCTCCCTTTGATTAGAGTTCACACATTGATCACTATGTTGAAGGTCCACATCTTGTCATTGGCTTGAGTCAATGTCCTCTTCGGTAGATGGAGCATGTTGAGGTTGTGAAGATGAGGGCTCCACTCGAGTGGAGCATAGTTCTTCTCGATCCGCCATAAGGGGTTCCTCAATGGGGCGTATATAACCCACACCCATTCTTCCTATGGCATCCTGAGGCATTTCATCATCTGCATCACAAGCATCAACACGCCCCCCTTGGGGACCATCATATTCTTCGAAGGTCACACTACAAGATTCTATGACGGCTCCGGAGAGCTTGTCATAGATTCTATAAGTGTGAGATTTGAGACCATAGCCAACAAAAATACCCTTAATTCTTTAGACTCGAATTTAGACAAACGAACACCTTTGATGAGATAGAAACACTTACAACCGAACACCCGGAAATAAGATATGTTGGGCTTGTTACCGGTAAGTATCTCATATGGAGTCTTGTTGATTTTCTTGCGGAGGTAGAGTCGGTTTGAAGCATGGCAAGCGGTGGAGACGGCTTCGGCCCAGAAGTTGTATGGAGATTTAAACTCCGCCAACATGGTCCTTGCCATCTCAATAAGAGTCCGGTTCTTCCTTTCGACCACACCATTTTGTTGAGGGGTGTATGCAGCGGAGTATTGATGTTTAATCCCCTCATCACTAAGGAAATCATTCAAGGTGTAGTTCTTGAACTCGGTGCCGTTGTTACTTCTTATAATCAACACGGGTACATTGTGTTGCCGTTGAACCAAGTTGATGAAGTCGATATATTCCTTTGAGTTTCACTCTTCATCTTGAAGAAATAAACCCAAGAGTATCTTGAAAAGTCGTCAACAATCACCAAACAATATTTCTTCCCTCCAAGACTTGCATGAGATGGAGGACCAAATAGGTCCACATGGAGGAGTTCCAAGATCCTGTTAGACTTGATTTGGTTCGTGGGCTTGTGAGGAGCGTCATGCATCTTCCCTAGAACACATGCCCTGCAAATACGATCTTTGGCAAAGGAAACATTTTCTTTTAGTCCAACAATATGGCCCTCTTTATGGAGACTTTGCAAAGTTCTCATATTGACATGGGCTAGTCGGCGGTGCCATAGCCAACCCACATCGGCCTTTCCGTATAAGCACATCGGACCTGCAGTGGCTTGCCCCAAAAAGTCCACCACATACAAGTCATTTTCAACGTACCCAACGAAAGCGACCTTGAGAGACGTGCTCCACATGAGGACCACAATATCATCATCAATAAAGACGGCAAAGCCCATCTTTCCAAGAGCACGGACAGAAAGTAAGTTGTATCCAAGGGTTTCAACAAGCATGACGTTCACGAGTATAATGTCGTGAGCCACCACTACCTTGCTGAAACCCATTACCTTAGACTTTGACTTGTCGGCATATGTGACGGTGATTTGATCTTCATTTGACACCAAGTCCTTGACATTAGACGAGCTTCCGGTCATATGACTTGTGCAACCACTATCGATCACCCATTTTGACCCTCCGGAAGCATAGGTCTACAAAAAGATCAAGCTAGTTTTTAGGTACCCATTTTTCAATGGGTCCTCTTTTGTTAGCAACAAGGGTCTTGGGAACCCAAATAGACCAAGAAATATAACCATCATAAGGGCAAACATATTGTGCATATACATCACCATAATGATCACGCATTAGAACATAGTGAGGATTAGCACTACCCGCAAAGTCATCATGAGACATAGTTTTACCACTTGTGGTTTTACTACCCACAATGGCCTTGTTAGTTTCTTGTGTGGGATTTACCTTCTTCTTCTTGTTGTTCTTCTTCTTCTTAGAATTGGAGACAAATCCAATGCCCCCTTTATCACCACTAGGCCTTTGCTTACTCAAAAGATCATCAATAGACTTGTTGCCTTGTGGAAATGTGGCCTTAGCAAGCTCCCCCTTCAACCTAGCATTCTCTTAAAGGAAAGTTGTACTACTAGATGGAATGAAGTTACTAGGTGAAGGGATATTGGCCAATTGAGTTTGAAGAGTTTCATAGGACTTTGTGAGTGACAAGAGTTCACTCTCCAAAGCTTTGTGAGCCTTGTTAAGCAACCTAAAGTCCTCGACAAGTTTTTCATGAACCACACCAAACTGAATCTTGTCTTTTTAGCACTTTTGTATTTTGCAATAGCATGATCACACTCTTTGATGAGCTTGTTGACAATAATGTCATTGGCCTCATCAAGCCCTTCAAGTTTTAGCTCAAGTGATAACCTAGTTTCTTGTTCTTCTTCTAGAGCATTGTTTAAAGCCTCTAGCTCAATCATGTGTTCATGCCCAAGTTTACATCTAACATATAGAAGCTCTTGAGTATGTGAAAGTTGATCTAGAATGTTTTCAAAGTGTAACTTAGCATCTCCTTTTAGGTTAGTCATAAACTCATCAAAAGCAATTAATTCCTTTTTAACATCAAGAGACATTTCATCATCAAGTTCATCGTTATCTAGGGGAGTAGAGTGGGATGATGAGGATACCTTCGTTCCTCTTGCCATAAGGCAAGTGACGTTCTTGGTGGGAGAGTTCTAATTTGGAGAATCAAAGAGTGAGAATGTCGGAGTAGAGGTGGTGGCTAGAGAAGCCACACCATGTGAAGTTTCCTCTTCCTCATCTTCATCATCTTCATTGTCGGAGGAGTATTCTTCATGAGTGATCAAGACAATTTCTCCCGACTTCTTGTTGATGGGATTCTTCTTGATGAAAGGTTTCTTGTAAGGTGCCTTGAGGGTCTTCTTCAACACAAGATTACCCCCATGATCTTCTCTCTTTTCATAGGTACAACTTGCTACAAAGTGATATCGGTCACCGCAATTGAAGCAAGTCCTCAATATCTTTGTAGTTTCTCTCTTCCCATTTGGGTTGCTCTTTCTTTGCATTTCCATCTTGGCCTTGGCGGGGTTCTTCCAAAAGTTCTTTGCATAGAAAGCCATATATTGACTATGAGCAATCTTGACTTCATCGGGGTGGTCCATGGAAGGCCCTTCATCACTATCATCTTCATCCCCATGGTCCACAGCTTTGGCCTTTAATGCAACATTGACAACATTGCTCATACCAAGGGCACGAGCACGGGCATCTTTGGCATTCTTGGCGGCGACCTTGAAAGCGGCCATCTCTTGCATAACTTCATTTGAGGTCATGAGATGGTAGTTGTGTCTTCCTTGAAGACTCTTCAAGTCGGTGGGCTCAAAAGGCATGAGTGCACTCACATATTTTTTTTTTATCCATGCATCATCCACATGTGAGGCACTGTCACATCCCAAAATTTTCCAAATTTTGAAATGTGAAAAATAAATAAACAAAAGAAACAATTGTTGAAATTTATGGGGAAAAGAAACTTTTTTGCTTCTAATTGGAAACATTAAAACCTTTTAAACTATTACAAAAGTTTTCCCCCAAATAAAGGTACTCCTTAAAATAAAAATAGCATTTAACAAAAACCCTAAGATCAAGCATCAAGATTATCCATATATCAACTCTACTTCAAAATTTTAATTTGCAAGGTTCCCCTTCAAAATCTTTTTCACAAACTTCCTGTATTTGAAAATCTATTTTTAATCTTGAGGAATGTTCTCAACCAAAAACCATCTATACATCTCAACTACTTCATTTACATTTTTCAAACAACCGTTGTTTTGTTTTGAACCAAAAATAAAAGCAAAGAGTCTCGTTTTAAAATAAGCACCATAGCTTATGTGAGCTATTTTAAGATTTTATAAAATTATCCTCTCATATTTTCAAACTTTAATTCATGGTTATCCATGTAAAGTGGAACTAAATCGAATTAAGTTCAAATAAGGAAAGAATCCAAGTCTTTCCAAATATATTGCCCTGCAACTAGGCCCATATCGCACACATGCAATCGTACAATAATTAACTAATTAATAATTGAGAAAATTAAATATTTCCAAATATATAAAATTTATGTCCTAAAATGTTGCCCATGAATTTACGAACCCGCAGAAATTTGAATCAATAAATTTGGAGCTCTAAATCAAAAGTTATAAAAGAAATAAGAAATAGGAAAAAAAATATAAAACGAAAAAAAATAGTACACGAGCACGAGCACAGGAACAGGGAGTACTTGGTCTTCATATTTATTTGTACCTAATGCTTCTAAATGACTCTCAATTGCCCTCCTAAATTACACTAAATGTCCCCTAATTCCTCTCCCTCTTTAATCTCCTTTAATCCAGCCCCCACCCCCTCCTATATAAACCCCACTACAGGAAATTTCATAAGTTTTCAATCATCATACTTTCATTTTCGTCCAAAATTCTTCCCAATCTTCTCCACCCAAATTGACCTTCAAAATGATCTTGGATCGAGGTGGCTCGAAGACGGAAGTTGTTCCCCTCGTCAAGACGGTTCTATTCCCGCTGGTTTCACCTCGTTTCGTTCATCGGGCTGAGAGAAAAATAGTCAAAAATTCAGATCTTAGAAGGTATAATCCATTATATGCCCACCTCGTTGCTCCAAACACAATTTCCTTTGAACAGTAGATAAATCTAGTTGTTATCTACAACTTTCATGTAGAAAGTTTTTCCATTCGAGCAACTTTTTCTGTAGTCAAATCTAACATCATTATCACATTATCGTAGTCAACAGTCAACTCAGTCAGATTAGTCAAAGTCAATTTCAGTCAATTCCCGAGTTTGACTTTTCCAGATTTTAGCATGAACTCGTATAATTCATAGAAAAAGATTTAGAAGTCCAAAAATTATAAATTTGGTATCCCTGAAAAGCTGAGATTCTTTAGAATCCATTTCTGCAATAATATTACTTATTCTGTGTACAAAAATGTGATTTATAAATTAAATGGTTTAATTGGTCATTTTCACCATAAAAATTATATCTTTAGTTCTGTATATCCAAATTTAGCAAATAATATGTCTATGGATTCACAAAAACGAGTAGAACACAGTGGACCCATAATTCGGTATTTTTGAGTCTGTTAAAATCACGTTTTTTACAGAACCATTTGTGGAGTATTTTGAGTATAAAATTTGTTGTGTAAATTATTTTTAAGTAAATCCTTTTGCAAATGGTTGTAAATTGAACCCTCTGTACAGTAAGACCAAAATATAATTTTATTCTAGTATAAATAAGACCGTGGCAATTATTTAGTGAGAATGACCTTTCCAACTGTTAGAAAATATTGCTAATTGCTACAATTGCACAAATGGTTGCATTTGTAATCTTGAAAATATAAAATGTTCAGAAATCACTTAGTAATGTTCAGAACCTTGTTATAAAAATTTGTACAATAAAAAATTTCATCTTGCATGTTTGCATACTTTGCATGATTTTTGTGTTGCCATTAGTGTTGATCTTGTGTATGTTTTGTCTTGGTTGTTTTGCTTGATAGATTGTGTTGATTGTCAAGTGTGTTATTGCGAAGAGTGTACCAACACCACCAACTACTAATGCAAGTGACACTATCATCCAAGTCCTACTATTTTCATTACACTTAGTGGATTTTGTAACATGCATGGAAAGGTTTACTATATTTTATGCTATGCTAAATCCTAATAGGATACCCTTATATAGTCCTTAGTGGAAACATTGTAGTTGTAGTATGCTTAGCCCTGCTATATATATTGGGATGGGATACATGTTATGAATATATGAAGTGTTGAAAAGACATATGTTTTATATAATAAAACAAGAACTCAATGAACCACCTGGGTGGACAAGGATACTCAAGCTTGGACAAGGTGGCAACAAAAGGAACCATGTTTATATGGCTATCTCTTTTTGTATGTGCACTAGAATAAAATCACCCAGGGACTTAGAGATGAACATGTTTCTGTACAGTGGCTTCCGTGTATAGCCACATGCTAAATGGGCTCTGGCTTAGTCAACTACATAGTGGAAGACCCATGCATTGGCATCTTCAGGTTAACTAGAATTGTGTAAGGGAACTTGAAACCCTACATTGGTGCATGGATGACAAGCTAGCATTGTGTATTGGGAGGACTCCTATGGAAAGACTTTGTCACATTCTCAATCTGCCAGTACTCCATCTTGGTGAGTACTTATCCAGCGGCCACTGGTGGCATCAAGATGAGATTGTGTCATGTGGGTAAAGTGTACAACTTCTGCAGAAGATCAAATTCTAAGTACTTAGTCGTGTCCCCGGTTATGGACAATACTGAGCAACTAAGGCCTGAAGCTATGGAAGATCTCGACATTCCAATTTCTCAAAGTAAAACTTGATGGTGACAACAAGGGATATTGAAGCACTTGGAGTTTTCCAAGGAGTTCAGAAAGATTTTTCAAAAGATCAAAACTATTTTGAAAAGATAGGATAAAACTATATTGCTTTCTGCAAATGAGCCTAAACCCCACTTAGCCAAATATGCATGTATTGATAGGATCCACTTATATTCTACATAGTAGTGAAACTTGCCAATACAATTCAAATGTATTGACCCTTGTGGCTGCAACTTATTATGTTGCAGGTTTGTTTGATGTTAAGTGTGTTGATTAGGATTACAAGTCTACAACCAACATGATTGCCTGTGGCACTTTGAAGATGAAGGACCCCATGCTTATAGATATTCTACTGCAATGTAATGTGATAGCAATGTAATGTGATAGCCAAATGTAATGTGATAGCCAAATGAGCTATGTAAGATGTAATGAATTAATTTATTCCTGGTTATAAAGTTGTATTATGACCTTTGTTTCTTGATATTACATCTTAACTGTGGATGCTAGCTATTGATCCAGGGACTAGCATTGTAAACACAGGGATCTGTACCTTATTAAAGGTTGGGAACCTTACAGGCACCCACATTTCTAAAGGCGGTGGCGGTGGTCTTGAGTCTTCGGTACATGTCTTCATGATCTTCACCTTCTTTCATGTAGAAGCCTTCGGCTTCATTGCTTAGAGCATCATATCGGTTCCTCCTCATACTCTCATTGCCAACAAACAACACAGTGAGAGCATCCCAAGCTTCCTTGGCAATGCTAAAGTGCTCAATGTGTGGGTAATACTTTGTTCCCAATCCTTGTTGAATCATATGCAAAGCAGTGGCATTGAGTTGACTATTGATAATCTCTCTTCTTGTCAAGTTGTTTGGATCCCCAATAAAGAGTCTGAAAGGATCGTATGGGCACCTAGAGGGGGGGGTGAATAGGTGCTACTTCAAATTTTATTCTTTTTCAAATTAAGGTTTGACAATAAGGTAAATTCTCTAGATAATGCAACTATGGTGAATTTACCTATATAACACTTATGCAAGGGCTACCACAACACAAAGTAGTAACAAGTAAGTAAGATGCGTAAAGGATAGAAGTAACCGAAAAGTGGATGCGGAGACACAAGGATTTGTTTCCCGTAGTTCCTTCCTTTTGAGGGGAAGTACGTCTACGTTTGGAGAGGGGGTGGTTTCAAACCACCAACGCCACGAGAGGCCTCCCTTGTTCTCCGATGAATCTCACCCCAACAGGATCGATTCACCTTCACTATATCGGCAACCTTCAAGGTGGAAGCCGGCACCGTTACAAGTTTGGGGCACACATCCACAACTTAATCGGAGGCTCCCAAATACAAGCAAGTTGTCAAAGCAATCAAAGACAAGCTTGTAAGAACAAAAACAAGAACTAGGGTTTCCAAGAAAACACTAGAGCAAAGGGGCCCTCAATGAAATGAGGGGGAAATGAAGATCTATTTTGGTGAAGTAGTAGATCAGGGACTCCTCCTTCGATTCCCCAAAGATCAAGGACTTTGGGTGTTGGGATGAGGAGATCTTGAAGATTTGGGTGGATCCAATGGACTCTAATGGTGGGCAATGACTTTAACGTGCTGAGCAATTTGTCCCAAGGTAGGTGGAGGGGTATTTATACCCCTCCACAAAATATGGCCGTTGGAGCATTTAATGTACCGGTAGTACCGGTACACAAGCGGTAGTACCGCTGGCAAGCGGTGCTACCGGTCCAGTACCGGACCAAGCACCGGAGGTGCCTCAGTTCTTCAGCGTTCTTCAGCTTTGGGCGGTGTCGTCCTTGCGGTACTACCCCCAAGCAGTAGTACCGGTGGTAGGAAGCGGTACTACCGGTTTGGGCGGTAGTACCGGTCCCAAGTACCGCTTGGTACTGACCAAAATGGAGAGGGGTGGGTGCTAGTCAGTATGCCACGGTACTGCCGAGCGGTACGACCGCCTCAAGCGGTAGTACCGCTTTTTGTACCGGTAGTGCCTCTCCGTGGTACCGGAGGGTACTGACTAGCACGCACCTTTATCACCTTTGATCAGTGCCAACCGGTACTGGAACCGGTAGTACCGGTGTCAAGCGGTAGTACCGGTTTGTAGTTCCGGTACTACCGATTGACACAGAGGTTTTTTGCAAGGGGAATTGATATGCCATTAATTGTGCCTCCTCTTATCAATCCTGTGATAAACTTAGCACACAGTTAAACCGATAAGTGTATTGTTATCAAACATCAAAATCAGCGGGATAGGAAAATGCTCTTTCAATCTCCCCCTTTTTGGTGTTTGATGACAATACACTTCTGCAGGATGATTTTAATAATAAGCATATGATATTTGTAAAATAGAGAAGAGACTCCCCCTAGATGTGTAGAAACAAACCTCCCCCTCTATTTTACAAACCCAACATGGGTGCACAAATATGGATACTAGCGTTTGAAAACATACCTTTGCACAAAACATGTGATGAGGAATATATAGACAATAGATACCGCATAACATCACAAGATGGATCCAATGAAATAAACCACATAGTCTCATAAGATGGATCCAACCACATAGTCTCACACGACATAAACACATAGTCTCACATATAAATAGAGGGAAATCGAAGTTCACAAGCAATAAAAGGATCAAAGAGAAAAACAAGCTTGTGACTTCCCATGCAACACCCGTGCCTAAAGTGCAACTTCTCCCCCTTTGGCATCAAGACGCGAAAAAGGGACAAGGGCAAAGCTACCGTCCCAAAGGTCAATCATCCTCCTCCTCCTCATCCTCAAGGTCCTCCTCATCCTCGTAAGTGGGTGGGGCGCGGTGCGAGGAAGAGACATCATCGTCCCAACGGCTGTGCTGAGAAATCCACTAATCTTCTGGAGTGATGTTGTTCTCGGATCCCTCGGAGATTGTCAAACCTTGAGCAGACATCATTTCCTTCTGCCGAGCACAGGCTTTCTTAGCATACACAAGCGCCTCATACATGCACTTCTGGTTGTCAACCTGGAAGCAGAAGATCTTCTTGAGCTTGACCTCCATCCTTTTGGCCCAAGAAGGCTGGGCTGTCTTGCGACGAGAGACAACATAATCAGTGTCATGACCACTGGTAGCATCCTCAGAGTCATCCTCATCCTCCTCACCTGCCTCAACGCGAGGTTTAGCGTGTGTCTTGATCTTGAGTGCCTTTGGCCTGTGCATAATGAGAGAGCGAGTGGAGAGAGTCCTAGCTCTGATACCAATTAAAAGGATCGTATGGGCACCTAGAGGGGGGGGTGAATAGGTGCTACTTCAAATTTTCTTCTTTTTCAAATTAAGGTTTGACAATAAGGTAAATTCTCTATATAATGCAACTATGGTGAATTTACCTATATGAAACTTATGCAAGGGCTACCACAACACAAAGTAGTAACAAGTAAGTAAGGTGCAGTAAAGGATAGAAGTAACCGAAAAGTGGATGCGGAGACACAAGGATTTGTTTCCCGTAGTTCCTTACTTTTGAGGGGAAGTACGTCTACGTTTGGAGAGGGGGTGGTTTCAAACCACCAACGCCACGAGAGGCCTCCCTTGTTCTCCGATGAATCTCACCCCAACGGGATCGATTCACCTTCCACTATATCGGCAACCTTCAAGGTGGAAGCTGGCACCGTTACAAGTTTGGGGCACACATCCACAACTTAATCGGAGGCTCCCAAATACAAGCAATCTGTCAAAGCAATCAAAGACAAGCTTGTAAGAACAAAAACAAGAACTAGGGTTTCCAAGAAAACACTAGAGCAAAGGGGCCCTCAATGAAATGAGGGGGAAATGAAGATCTCTTTTGGTGAAGTAGTAGATCAGGGACTCCTCCTTCGATTCCTCAAAGATCAAGGACTTTGGGTGGTGGGATGAGGAGATCTTGAAGATTTGGGTGGCTCCAATGGACTCCAATGGTGGGCAATGACTTTAATGTGCTGAGCAATTTGTCCCAAGGTAGGTGGAGGGGTATTTATACCCCTCCACGAAATATGGCCGTTGGAGCATTTAATGTACCGGTAGTACCGGTACACAAGCGGTAGTACCGCTGGCAAGCGGTACTACCAGTCCAGTACCGGACCAGGTACCAGAGGTGCCTCCGTTCTTCAGCGTTCTTCAGCTTTGGGCGGTATCGCCCTTGCGGTACTACCCCCAAGCAGTAGTACCGGTGGTAGGAAGCGGTACTACCGGTTTGGGCGGTAGTACCGGTCCCAAGTACCGCTTGGTACTGACCAAAATGGAGAGGGGTGGGTGCTAGTCAGTATGCCACGGTACTGTCGAGCGGTACGACCGCCTCAAGCGGTAGTACCGCTTGTACCAAGTGGTACTACCGGTTGGACCAGTAGTGCCGCTCCATGGTACCGGAGGGTACTGACTAGCATGCACCTTTATCACTTTGATCAGTGCCAACCGGTACTGGAACCGGTAGTACCGGTGTCAAGCGGTAGTACCAGTTTGTAGTTCCGGTACTACCGGTTGACACAAAGGTTTTTTGCAAGGGGAATTGATATGCCATTAATTGAGCCTCCTCTTATCAACCTGTGATAAACTTAGCACACAGTTAAACCGATAAGTGTATTGTTATCAAACATCAAAATTAGCGGGATAGGAAAATGCTCTTTCAGAGTCCATGCTCGATGATGTTCCATAGTTCAATGCAAGAGCTGCGCATATGAGTTCTCATTAGTGATTGCCATTGAGCAAAAGTAGCAGACTCTTCTAGCTTAGGTGGGTCACCTCTATTGTACACATGAGGGTGAGGGATGGGAGGATCGGGAGAGTACCAAGAATCACGGTGCTCACCCTTCCCCCCATCAAGTCGTGTGGAGGAATTAGCGTTGTCTAGTTTGTCCCCTACCACCATACCCTCGGGGGATACCGGAGTATTCCCTTTAGGTACAACGGATGGTAGATCCTCTTGAGGAGATGGGGGTGATGAGCCATCTTTGTCTTTAAGAAGTTGCTCAAGCATCTTCTTGACTTTGTTGACCAAGGGAGCTCAATCTTGTTTCCAAGTTTCTGAGATCTTCCATGGTCACCGGGGTCGACTCACTACCACCATCCCCTTCTTGGCTACCCATATTCTCTTAGGAGGTAAAGCCCGAATAAAGAGCCGAGGCTCTGATACCAATTGAAAGGATCGTATGGGCACCTAGAGGGGGGGTGAATAGGTGCTACTTCAAATTTTACTCTTTTTCAAATTAGGGTTTGACAAGAAAGGTAAATTCTCTAGAATATGCAACTATGGTGAATTTACCTATATGTCAAACAAGCACAAACTAACACAACACTAAGCAAGAACAAGTAAGTAAAGTGCAGTAAAGGATAGAAGTAACCAAGGGAGTGGACGCGGAAACACAAGTATTTGTTTCCCGTACTTCCTTCCTTTTGAGGGGAAGTACGTCTACGTTTGGAGAGGGGGTGGTTTCAAACCACCAACGCCACGAGAGGCCTCCCTTGTTCTCCGATGAACCTCACCCCAACGGGCTCGATTCACCTTCCACTATATCGGCAACCTTCGAGGTGGAAGCCGGCACCTTTACAACAAGTTCGGGGCACACATCCACAACTGAATTGGAGGCTCCCAAATACAAGCCAGCTGTCAAGACAAATCAAAGACAAGCTTGTAAGAACCAAATCAAAGTTAGGGTTTCCAAAGAAACACTAGAGCTTGGGGGCCCTCAAGTGAATGAGAGGGAAATGAAGATCTCTCTTGGTGAAGATGTGAATCAAGGCCTCCTCCTTCGATTCTCCAAAGATCAATGACTTTGGATGGTTGGATGAAGAGATCTTGTGGATTTGGTGGCTCTAATGGTGTTGGTGTTCTTGAGCAGCTCGAGCAACTAGCGGAAGAAGATAAGGGTACCTATTTATAGACAGCCCCCTCCACGAACCGTTTTCTGACCGTGTATAAAAGTCAGACCGGAGACTCCGGTCTGGAGACCGGAGACTCCGGTCAATCTCCGGACCAGTCTCCGGACTGGCCTTCTGACTGACCCAGCCCATTTCTTCACCAGCAACACCGGAGACTCCGGCCTTCCGACACCGAAGACTCCGGTCTGACCAAAGTCCGGAGACTCCAGAGTAACCTCCGGACCCCTAGTCAGAATGTCCCAGCCATGTCCTGGGAGGCTCCACCGGAGCCAGCACCGGAAACTCCGGACCACACCGGAGACTCCGGTCTTGGCAGACCGGAGACTCCGGTCTGGAGTTTCCAGAACAGTGGCAAATGTATGTGGTCTTTTCCCAGGAGTGTGTGTGATGTTTATCTGTGGTCATACCAACCTGTGGACAATAACAAACTGTAAAATGATCAACTTATTGTTACCGAACACCAAAATTGATTATGACAATAAATGCCCTTTCAGTAACCAACTGAGCCGAGCAGCATAAACTCTATAGAAT
This sequence comes from Avena sativa, assembly GCA_916181665.1. NCBI lineage: Eukaryota > Viridiplantae > Streptophyta > Magnoliopsida > Poales > Poaceae > Avena > Avena sativa. Next base: position 327,250,952 of record OV702280.1, read on the forward strand.
AAGTTGTTGAGCTCAACTCCTAGTCGGAGTTGTTACTTTTATATTCCGCTGAAACACTTTATATTTTGGTTTGTAAGTTGAATCTTTTGGAAGTCTTGAACTTCTGGTATTGTAATAATAAGGTGTGTATATTTTTAATATGGACCCGCAATGTTTCTGTTGTACCACTCTGAGAGATGTGATATTTACGGAACGGTGTTCTGTGGATGTCATGTCAATGACTATAGTATACTACACATGCAGTGGTATGCTGGGTCACCGTAGTTGGTATCAGAGCAAATTGCTTTGACCTTAGGTTGGAAACCTAGTAAAGGGTATTACCTGTAGGAAAGTTTAGCAACAATAAAGAATTCTCTAAAAGTAATATAATGGGTATTCAAATGAGAATATTTTGTTATATATTTTAGTGCGATAGTTATTTGTTATGATGTAATATATTATTGGATACTAATCAAAATTATTTTTCTGATATACAGAGTTATGGCACCAAAGTTTCCAAAACAAACTTTGGTAAGGAAAGAGGAGACTCTTGATGATTATCACGGATCATTTACAGACCAACTTCGTCAAATTTTAAAGATCTTTAGTTGTCCAACTAGAATTCCAGTGAACACTACCACTTACCTTGATGGCCGGATGTTATCCAAGTATCGTGTGAGTATCCAACTTCCAGAGAAGCTTGGATTATATCACGATCTACCTATAGGAGAAGGTAGGAGTCATTTAGCAGCATATCATGTTGCTGTTGTGGAGGCGATAGCTAATATCCGGGAGCAGAAAATGTTGGAGATATGCCCTATAGGCAATAATAAATGTAGTTATTATTATATCTTTGTGTTTATGATAAATGTTTACATTCATGCTATAACAGTATTAATAAGGAAACATTAATACTTGTGTGATTTGTAAACTAATTTAGAGTCCCTAGTAAAGCCTCTTTGTAATACTAGCTTGTTGGTTAATAAATGATTGTGGTTTCCCTATCATGAACATTGAGATGTTATTAACAACAAGATCATATCATTAGGAGAATGGTATGATGGACATACTCCTATAGATAAGCGTAGCATAAAGATCAAGTCATTTTAATAGTTCAATTGCTATATGCTTTTTGATACATAGTAACCTAATTCCTTCGACCATAAGATCATGCATATCACCATCATCGGAAGGATGCTTTGATGACATCAAACACCACACCGTAACTAGGTGGTTATAAAGGTGGCATTGAGTGTTCGGAAAGTATTGGTTGAGACACATGGATCAAGAGTGGGATTTTCCCATCCATATGACAGATAGATATATTCTGGGCCCTCTCGGTGGAATGTCATCCAATTGGCTTGCAAGCATGTGACTGGCTCACAAGGGATCACATATCACGGGAACGAGAAAAGAGTACTTATCAGTAACGAGGTTGAACTAGGTATGCAGAGATACCGACGATCAAAACCTCGGATAAGTAAACTATCGTGAGACAAAGGGAAATTGGTATCATATGTAAGTGGTTCATTTGATCGCAAAGTAATCATAGAAATATGTGGGAACCATATGAATTTTCAGATTCCTCTATTGGTTATTTATCGGAGAAGTGTCTCGATCATGTCCGCATAATTCACGAACCGTAGGGAGACACACTTAAGGATTCGATGTTGTTGAGTAGTTATGGAATGATGAGTAAGAGACCGAATGTTGTTCGGAGTCTTGGATGGGATCCAGGATATCACGAGGAGATCCGGAATGGTCCGGAGAATAAGATTCATATAAGGAAAGTCTTGTTTTGGGGTTGGAGAATAGTTCCGGTGTTTTCATCGGGAATGTTCTAGAAGGTTCCGGAAGGTCCGGCACTCCGGAGGGGAAGGGTAAATGAATGTGTCATAACAAGTTGGAATGGTTGCATCATGTACTAGGTGTCATAGCTGAGCAAAATAAAGGGATAAATCAAATCCTAGTTTGAAAAGTCAAACGCCAATTTGAAAAGTCAAACGGCAAGTTTGCATGGTGGAGGGAGAGTAGGAAACCTACTTGGGGAGGAGTTACTCTCCCTCCACCGCCGTCCTTGGAGGCCGAGTTGGGGGAGGACTCCCTCCCCCTTGGCCGGCGCCCTCCACCTATAAAAGGAGGGGCAGGGCTGCCCCTCCAAAGACACAACTCCACCACCCAAAACCCTAGCCCAAGCCGCCGCCCCTCCAGCAGCCGCCGCCGCCCTAGGGCAAACCCTAGCCGCCGACTTGGGGATTTCCCCAAGCCCTAGCCGCCGGCCTAGCCCTCTCTCCTTGGTGGGTCTAAACCCTAGATCATCGAGGCCTCTCTCATAGTCCACCATACTCGCTCCGGCTTAAGGCGAAGCCCTGCGAGATCTCCCCTCTACTTCCGGTACCACGCCGTCGTGCTGCCGGAATCGCGAGGAGAGTGCTACAACCTCCACTGCATGCTGGAACAAGGGAGAGGAAGGTCTTCATCGAGTACTGAACGTGTGACCGACTGCGAAAGCGCTGCCGGAACGCAGCGCCGGAAGGATCATCTACACGATCTTGAGATCGGCAAGAGTACGACTACATCACCCACGAGAATCCGCTCTCGTTAAACACTTTAAAATCTTCGAGGGTGAATTATTCCATCGACTCGTTGCTACAATCTAGTAGATAGATCTTGGCTTGTTTGTTTGTATGCGGTAGAAATTTTTTGTTTTCCATGCTACGAACCCCTACAGTGGTATCAGAGCCGTGTCTATATGTAGATCTGTTGCACGAGTAGAACACAATGGTCATTGTGGGCGGTGGTGCTTTTATTATCAATTGCTTCTTGTGTACTTTGCATCTTGCGGTATGATGGGATGAAGCGGCCCGGGCTAACCTTACATGACATTGTTCATGAGACTTGCTCCACGCTCAACATACAACTTGTATTGCATAAGTGGCTTTGCGGGTGTCTATCTCTCCCATTATAGTATAGACCCAATTTAAAACAGGCACTTGATAGTTCAAACATCAACGTTGTGGTTCTTGTTCGTAAGTTAGATCGACACTTATTGAAAGCCCCAAACCACGTAAAATATGCAAAGAAATTAGAGGCGTCTAACTTTGTTTTTGCAGGGGTGTGTTGTGATGTGATATGGCCATGATTGTGATTATATTTGATGTATGCAATGTTCCTTATCGTAAGTTGGCAACTGGCAGGAGCCATATGGTTGTCTTTAATTTCTGTTAAGACCCGCGTGTCTATTCAAAGTAGTTGTAATAGTTGAAGCTGGTGGATGACAATCATGGAGCAGCGTCATTAACCTTGATGCAATGCCGGTGATGATGGAGATCATGTTCGTGCTTGAAGATGGAGATCGGAAGCACAAAGAAGAAAGGTCATATCATATCACATATTATGAATTGCATGTGATGTTAATCCTTTATTGTCACATCCCAAGATTTTCCAAATCTTGTAATGTGAAAAATAAATAAACAGAATAAACAATTGCTGAAATTAGGGTGAAAAGTAACTTTTTGTTTCTAAATGGAAACTTAAAATCCCATCTTGAACAAACTTTGGTTAATGTTTGAATCCAACTAAACTCAAATCAAGTGAAATGCATTCTTCATAAATGCATCTGGAAATTTTAACACTTGAGAAATAAACCAAAACCCTAATGGAAGAAAATCATTTTCAAGTTACCTCTAAGACTATGGATTTGATCCATATAAAAATTGGTCAAACAAACATTTCAAATTGATCAAGAATGATTATTAGAAATATTATAAAACCATATAATTGGTTTCACTTACTTTGGAGCCATGAATAAAATCCTATGAATTTAATAAGGTAAGGAAAAGTAATTTCCAAAGCTAATAAAGCAACCATCTAGAAATCCATACCAAATGGTGAGCAAATGATCCCAAAGGAATTAAAAAGGTAAACAAATAATAAATAAAATGATAATAGTTGGAAACACTATTTTTGGATCTTTAAATAAAAAGATATGGTTTTTATAAAGCAAAGATAGAAATATAAATAAGGATTATTTTATAGAGCCAAATTAAATCTTGGCCAAGCTTTTGAAATAAAATATTTCTATTTGATAAAAAGAGTAAAGGTTTATTTAAATAAATAATGAGGATTTATTAATATCCAAATTTTATTAAAGTAAAGGTTTTTCCATTTTAAATAAACACTAAAACTTGTTAAATTATTTTAAATAAGTTTTCCAAGTGTTTTTGTTTTTCAAATGAAACCTACTGAAAAGGTTTTGGTTTGGTTTAGATTTAAAATAGAGTTTTAAAATAAATTAAACCCTCTTTTGAAAATAAAGACTAAGGTCTTTTTATTTTAATTAATAATAGATCCTAAAGGAATAAAAAAATTAATTTACTTTGGACTTTGGATTATGTTGTTAAACAGAATTAATCTATACCCAAAATTTGGTGGTGATTTGAATTCAAATGGAGATTGAAAAATATTATTAAATCTTATTTAATTAATACTAGAGCCTATTTTAAATAATTAAAAGACCCTAAAAAGAATAAAAGATTTATTCTAAATTTGACCTCAGAATGTGGTATTAATCAGTGTTTGATTATTCACAAAAATTGGCAAAGGTATGAATTCAAATGAGTGTTTGAATTTTTTAATCAAAACCAAAACAGATTAATAGAAATGGAAAAAAGGAAAAATAATCAGATCAAAAAAATGGAATAGGACTCAGCCCAGCCAGCAGGCCCAACTGACCCAGCATCAGCCCACCCCCTTCTTCCCCGCGGAAAACGTTTCACACCAGAAAACAGACCCGCGCAGTCACTGACGTGTCGACCCCACTCTTCCTCTCCCTCTCTCGATGACGACAGACCCCACCGCCACGCAAGCTTCTTCCTCGCCGCGACTTCTTCTCCCCTCACCTCGCCGGACGTTCCCAGCCAAATAAAAACTCGATTTAATTCACGGCATTGATGCAGCCTTTACCCCCTGCGACCATGCTCGTTAAAGCGCCTCGACGCCCCCTCTCTTTCCCCTCACTTGCCAGCTCCTCTCTGCCCCAGGGCTGTTTCAATTTGGAACCACACCGCCACTGTCTCCGGCGAGCTCACCGAGCAATTCCGGCCAGTCCCCATCGCCACTCGCCCCCTCGACCACACAATCTTGACCCACAGACTCTGGCGCATCTCCTAGTACTTCTAGCTCAACCGCGCTCGGTCCAGAATGTTGGCAGCGTCTTCACCAGTGCGCCACCGACGACCCCCGAAACTCTGGTGAGCCCTAGAACTCGACTTCGTGTGTGCCCCGACCAGTGGATCATGCATTTTTGGTCGCCTGTGTCTTATGCATCTCCAGGTGCTCGCCAATCAACCGTCGCCAGGCATCTCTCTGGCGAGCAATCACCGTCACCCCCGTGCGCCCCTGACCCTGTGGCGACCACGTCGAGAATCAGCGCAGCCCTGCAAACCTGGTGAGCTTCTCCCCACCCTCTCTCGCTTCCTACATTGCCAGCAACACCACCGCCAGGCCGCTTCGCCGCCAGTCGCTGCCGCCAGCACCGCTGGTAATGGTCAGTGGTTGTGCGTCGTTCGATTAGGATCCGATGTGTGCGATAGAATGACTAACCGAAGGGGTATCGAGTGATATGAGCCGCGCGATTAAACTTTGATCCAACGCACTAGATAGGTCGATCCGCACGACAATGTACAGACCAATAGCAACGCGACGCGTGGCCTGTGATTGTTTTATAAACCAGAAACTTGTCTATTAGATGTTCCAATTTGAAAAATTCATAACTTTCAAACCACACGTCCAAATTTTGCAAATTTTATATCAATGGATTCAGAAAAATAAGTACTTTCTGACCATGCACTTTTTTTTAGTAAAATGCTTCTGTTAAATTGATTTTTTTGCAGAAACTTATGTCGGCATATTTGGAATATAAAATTTGTTCTAAAATGATTTTTGAGACAAAACCTTTGGCAAATGGTTTGTTTTGAACCTACTGACCATATAAATCAATTTGTGGTTTCAAAAATATATGTGGTGAAGCAAAAGAATAAACTTTTGATTTAAACCATTTCTAGTCAAATAAAAATAATGTTTATTTATTAAAAATGCTTTTGGAGGAAAACCTTTGGTAAATGTTTTGGAATAAACTCTCTGACCCCAAGCACCAAGTTTTATAATTTAAAAATGTATTTGGTAAACCCTATAAAGATTATTACTTTGCTAAAAGCATTTTCAATCACATAAAATATTGATTTGGTTTAAAAATGGTTTATAAGTAAAATATTTTACAAATGGTTTTGCCACTTGTCTAAAATGATCAATAGGTGTTTTAGAATGTTTATAACCTATTAGAAACCACCATTCCAAATAAAACAACCTTTAGCATGCTTGCATGCATTACTTTGTTTCTATTATTTTATGTGATGGTTGCTTGAATGGTAGTTTGAAATATTGTTTGCTTGATTGAATTGTAGTGATTTGAAGAGTGTGAATATTGCAAAGAACAAGGAGTGAACTTATATTCTCTACCAAAAAGGCAAGTGATGCTTCATACTTTTGTCCCATTATTTTCACTATGCAATAGTGATATTTCTAAGTAGGACTTGCATGGAATTTTGCTAAGTGTAAACTATGCCATGGGAAATCCTAGTAGATGTAACTTTAGTAGAAATTTCCTAAGTTAAGATTCCTACTACTATCATGCTTAGCTTAGCTAGTAGAAAACAAGGGTGGAATATATATTCTTACTATGGAATATTTCTAAGTCAAGGACTTGTGTTTTATTTTATAAAACAACTAAGTGAATGAATCACCTGGGTGGAATGGAAGGAATGGTTTGTGTTGAGTGGTTCACAAGGCCCATTTCTATGGTTTACCTTGTGTATCTCACTTGTGGATGGCCACCCAGGAACAAAGATATTTGAGATGTCAAATGTTGAGAAGCTTCAAGTGCAGCCACTTGGCATTATGGGCTCTGCCTGGATCATATAGGTTGCAATAACTTAGCCAAATGGACAGTTGGTGGTAGGGGAATGATAGGTTGGAACGCGTCCATTCTGGTCTAAGGGAAGGCTTCTGAAAGATCTTGTCTTGGTGAAGCCAAGTCTTGTGGGGAAAGTGCACCACCTCTGCAGAGTGTAAAATCTAAGTACTTAGCCATGTCCCTGGTAAAGGACAATTTGAGCATCAAGACATGGAACCTATCAAGAATCTCCTCATCCTAATTTCTAAGTTAAAATCTTGTGGTTAAACAAGGGTTAAAGGATCACCAATTTCTATTGGGATATGCCTTGGGTGATTTTGTCAAGCAAAAACTTAGTGTTTTCAAATGATAAGGAAAAACTATTTTGAGCAAAGCAAGCCTAAGCTCCACTTAGCCAAATGCATATAGATGATAGACTCCACAATACTACCATAGTATCACTTGCCAATACAATTCAAATGTATTGACCCTTGTGGCTGTAACTTGTTATGTTGCAGGTTTGTTTGATATTAGTGAAGTGTGTTGAAATAGGATTACAATTCTACAACCAACATGTTTTCCTGTGGCACTTTGAAGATGAAGGACCCCATGCTGTTGCTATATTCTGCTGCATTGTAATGAGATAGCCAAATGAGCTATGTAAGATGTAATAAATTATTTTATTCCTGGTTATAAAGTTGTATTATGACCTTTGTTTCTTGATATTACATCTTAACTGTGGATGCTAGCTATTGATCCAGGGACTAGCATTGTAAACATAGGGATCTCTACCTTATTAAAGGTTGGGAACCTTACAGATGGTATCAGAGCATTGTGTTGCCTGTAGGATTTGTAAACCTAGGATTGGACAAACCCCTTAGAAAAATAGGAGTTGTAGTTGTTCCAAAACTTATTTACAAACAATCTTGTAAACTCTTTCCTCAACCATTTTGGTTTTGACTCTACATCTCTTCTATTTCAACTTGATGGATAAAGCCTTTCCATGGCCAAAGACTTCACCATGTGCAAAGGACTTCATCAACTCTAATGACTTCAACATCTTCAAGTAGTTTCAACCTTAGTCTCAACAAGGACTTCAACTTGGATATCACTAAGGACTACAAGACTTGAAGACTAAGGGAATACAACTTAGAAGGAATCATCATCACTTTGAAGTTTTGTGACCAAGATTCAAGAAATTATCCAAAGATACAAAGATCTTGTTCAAGAAGAATCAACCAAGAAGGATGGAAAGATCTCAAGTGAACCATATAGATGGACCACCATATTTAGTTTAAGTCAAACCCACTAACTTATGTGGTGTAACAAAAATATTTTTGGTGGCCTAAAAATATGCTTTAAACTTGTTGTTTGAGTGGAATGTTTGTTTGTGATTGCTTGCACTTTGCTTGTGTGAATTGTGATGTGTGTGATTAGAATTAGTCCCTTAGAAATATTTGCCTATTCTAATCCCTATCCAACCCAAACAGATGACTACTCCAAGAAACTCCAACATCAAGGATGGTGACAACAACAACAACAACAACAACAACAACCAAGAGACCAACATGAGAGAACTCATAGTAACCCAAACCCAGTTGAACCAAGTGACGGCTCAATTTTTAGCCAACACCAGTGAGTTAGATCCAACCATGCAAAGGTTTTTGGAAACCCAAACCCAATTTTTGCATAAGGTGACAGATCAAATGATCAACATGGGAGACAACTCTTCCCAAGGAGTTCGTGACAACAAGGATGTCAAGGATGATATTCTAGAAGGAACCCAAGCTTGCAATGTTTGTGGAGACAAGGATCACACTTCCAAAGAGCATGAAGATAAATGCCCCAATTGTGAAGAGAAACATCCAACTAATCAATGCCCCACATCTCAAGCTACTTGTTACCTATGTGAAGGAAATAATCATGTCCCTATCCAATGCCCCATCTATTCCATAGTTCAACAAAGGAAACAAGGTGAAGTGCAACAACTGATTGCAGACTACCATAAGGGAACAACTTCTACCAAGAAGGATGAAGACAAAGGAAAATCCCAGCTTGCACCTCCATGCAATATGACTCAATTTAAAGGACCAAAGAGGAGACATATGTATTATCCAAGGAAAAGGTCAAGGAGACCAGGAAACTTTCCTACCTTTGAGATAAGATATGAAGAACATGAACTAGAAGCACTCCCAGCATTGGAGAAACCCAAGAAGAAGAAAGACAAAATCCATGTGCAATGTTGCCATTGCAAAGAGATGGGACACTATGCTAATGAATGTCCAGAGAAGAAGAAAAAGTATAAGGAGATTAGCCAAGTATGGTGCAACAACTGCAAAGAGTTAGGCCATTATGTGTCAACTTGTCCACAGAAGATACGTGAAGAACTCAATCTTATCACATGTTACAATTGTGGTAACAAAGGACATTATGCAAGCAATTGTCCAGAAAAGATGAAGCACAAGATAAAGCCTATGAAGGATCTCAGCCTTGTCACATGTTTCAAGTGTGGAAACAAAGGACACTATGCAGATGTTTGCCCAGAGAGATTGCATCAAGATCCCAAGCAAGCCAAGATGTAATCTAGTTGGAAATTTTTTAAGGGTGGTAGTACCCTAGTTGCTTTGAGCCAACTTGTAACCCCTAGCCTCCCCAAATCTCGGGACGAGATTTATTTTAAGGGTGGTACCCTGACACATCCCAAGATTTTCCAAATCTTGTAATGTGAAAAATAAATAAACAGAATAAACAATTGCTGAAATTAGGGTGAAAAGAAACTTTTTGTTTCTAAATGGAAACTTAAAATCCCATCTTGAACAAACTTTGGTTAATGTTTGAATCCAACTAAACTCAAATCAAGTGAAATGCATTCTTCATAAATGCATCTGGAAATTTTAACACTTGAGAAATAAACCAAAACCCTAATGGGAGAAAATCATTTTCAATTTACCTCTAAGACTATGGATTTGATCCATATAAAAATTGGTCAAACAAACATTTCAAATTGATCAAGAATGATTATTAGAAATATTATAAAACCATATAATTGGTTTCACTTACTTTGGAGCCATGAATAAAATCCTATGAATTTAATAAGGTAAGGAAAAGTAATTTCCAAAGCTAATAAAGCAACCATCTAGAAATCCATACCAAATGGTGAACAAATGATCCCAAAGGAATTAAAAAGGTAAACAAATAATAAATAAAATGATAATAGTTGGAAACACTATTTTTGGATATTTAAATAAAAAGATATGGTTTTTATAAAGCAAAGGTAGAAATATAAATAAGGATTATTTTATAGAGCCAAATTAAATCTTGGCCAAGATTTTGAAATAAAATATTTCTATTTGATAAAAAGAGTAAAGGTTTATTTAAATAAAATAATGAGGATTTATTAATATCCAAATTTTATTAAAGTAAAGGTTTTTCCATTTTAAATAAACACTAAAACTTGTTAAATTATTTTAAATAAGTTTTCCAAGTGTTTTTTTTTTCAAATGAAACCTACTGAAAAGGTTTTGGTTTGGTTTAGATTTCAAATAGAGTTTTAAAATAAATTAAACCCTGTTTTGAAAATAAAGACTAAGGTCTTTTTATTTTAATTAATAATAGATCCTAAAGGAATAAAAAAATTAATTTACTTTGGACTTTGGATTATGTTGTTAAACAGAATTAATCTATACCCAAAATTTGGTGGTGATTTGAATTCAAATGGAGATTGAAAAATATTATTAAATCTTATTTAATTAATACTAGAGCCTATTTTAAATAATTAAAAGACCCTAAAAAGAATAAAATATTTATTCTAAATTTGACCTCAGAATGTGGTATTAATCAGTGTTTGATTATTCACAAAATTTGGCAAAGGTATGAATTCAAATGAGTGTTTGAATTGTTTAATCAAAACCAAAACAGATTAATAGAAATGGAAAAAGGAAAAAACAATCAGATCAAAAAAAATGGAATAGGACTCAGCCCAGCCAGCAGGCCCAACTGGCCCAGCATCAGCCCACCCCCTTCTTCCCCGCGGAAAACGTTTCACACCAGAAAACAGACCCGCGCAGTCACTGACGTGTCGACCCCACTCTTCCTCTCCCTCTCTCGCTGACGCCAGACCCCACCGCCACGCAAGCTTCTTCCTCGCCGCGACTTCTTCTACCCTCACCTCGCCGGCCGTTCCCAGCCGAATAAAAACTCGATTTAATTCACGGCATTGATGCAGCCTTTACCCCCTGCGACCATGCTCATTAAAGCGCCTCGACGCCCCCTCTCTTTCCCCTCACTTGCCAGCTCCTCTCTGCCCCAGGGCTGTTTCAATTTGGAACCACACCGCCACTGTCTCCGGCGAGCTCACCGAGCAATTCCGGCCAGTCCCCATTGCCCCTCACCCCCTCGACCACACAAGCTTGACCCACAGACTCTGTCGCATCTCCCAGTACTTTTAGCTCAACCGCGCTCGGTCCAGAACGTCGGCAGCGTCTTCACCAGTGCGCCACCGACGACCCCCGCAACTCTGGTGAGCCCTAGAACTCGACTCCGTGCGCGCCCCGACCAGTGGATCATGCAGTTTTGTTCGCATGTGTCTTATGCATCTCCAGGTGCTCGCCAATCAACCGCGCGCGATCTACAACCTCTTCTCCGACCGCGACAGCATGAGCCCGTCGCCAGGCATCTCTCCGGCGAGCAATCACCGTCACCCCCGTGCGCCCCTGACCCTGTGGCGACCACATAGAGAATCAGCGCAGCCCTACGAACCTGGTGAGCTTCTCCCCACCCTCTCTCGCTTCCTGCATCGCCAGCAACACCACCGCCAGGCCGCTCCGCCGCCAGTCGCCGCTGCCAGCACCGCTGGTAAATGGTCAGTTGTTGTGCGTCGTTCGATTAGGATCCGACGTGTGCGATAGAATGTCTAACCGAAGGGGTATCGAGTGATATGAGCTGCGCGATTAAACTTTGATCCAACGCACTAGATAGGTCGATACGCACGAAACGGTACAGACCAATAGCAACGCGACGCGTGGCCTGTGGTTGTTTTAAAAACCAGAAACTTGTCTATTAGATGTTCCAATTTGAAAAATTCATAACTTTCAAACCACACGTCCAAATTTTGCAAATTTTATATCAATGGATTCAGCAAAATAATTACTTTCTGACCATGCACTTTTTTTTAGTAAAATGCTTCTGTTAATTTGATTGTTTTTGCAGAAACTTATGTAGGCATATTTGGAATATAAAATTTGTTCTAAAATTATTTTTGAGATAAAACCTTTGGCAAATGGTTTGTTTTAAACCTACTGACCATATAAATCAATTTGTGGTTTCAAAAATATATTTGGTGAAGCAAAAGAATAAACTTTTGATTTAAACCATTTCTAGTCAAATAAAAATAATGTTTATTTATTAAAAATGCTTTTGGTGGAAAACCTTTGGGAAATGTTTTGGAATAAACTCTCTGACCCCAAGCACCAAGTTTTATGATTTAAAAATGTATTTGGTAAACCCTATAAAGATTATTACTTTGCTAAAAGCATTTTCAATCACATAAAATATTGATTTGGTTTAAAAATGGTTTATAAGTAAAATCTTTTACAAATGGTTTTGCCACTTGTCTAAAATGATCAATAGGTGTTTTAGAATGTTTATAACCTATTATAAACCACCATTCCAAATAAAACAACCTTTAGCATGCTTGCATGCATTACTTTGTTTCTATTATTTTATGTGATGGTTGCTTGAATGGTAGTTTGAAATATTGTTTGCTTGATTGAATTGTAGTGATTCGAAGAGTGTGAATATTGCAAAGAACAAGGAGTGAACTTATATTCTCTACCAAAAATGCAAGTGATGCTTCATACTTTTGTCCCATTATTTTCACTATGCAATAGTGATATTTCTAAGTAGGACTTGCATGGAATTTTGCTAAGTGTAAACTATGCCATGGGAAATCCTAGTAGATGTAACTTTAGTAGAAATTTCCTAAGTTAAGATTCCTACTACTATCATGCTTAGCTTAGCTAGTAGAAAACAAGGGTGGAATATATATTCTTACTATGGAATATTTCTAAGTCAAGGACTTGTGTTTTATTTTATAAAACAACTAAGTGAATGAATCACCTGGGTGGAATGGAAGGAATGGTTTGTGTTGAGTGGTTCACAAGGCCCATTTCTATGGTTTACCTTGTGTATCTCACTTGTGGATGGCCACCCAGGAACAAAGATATTTGAGATGTCAAATGTTGAGAAGCTTCAAGTGCAGCCACTTGGCATTATGGGCTCTGCCTGGATCATATAGGTTGCAATAACTTAGCCAAATGGACAGTTGGTGGTAGGGGAATGATAGGTTGGAACGCGTCCATTCTGGTCTAAGGGAAGGCTTCTGAAAGATCTTGTCTTGGTGAAACCAAGTCTTGTGGGGAAAGTGCACCACCTCTGCAGAGTGTAAAATCTAAGTACTTAGCCATGTCCCTGGTAAAGGACAATTTGAGCATCAAGACATGGAACCTATCAAGAATCTCCTCATCCTAATTTCTAAGTTAAAATCTTGTGGTTAAAAAAGGGTTAAAGGATCACCAATTTCTATTGGGATATGCCTTGGGTGATTTTGTCAAGCAAAAACTTAGTGTTTTCAAATGATAAGGAAAAACTATTTTGAGCAAAGCAAGCCTAAGCTCCACTTAGCCAAATGCATATAGATGATAGACTCCACAATACTACCATAGTATCACTTGCCAATACAATTCAAATGTATTGACCCTTGTGGCTGTAACTTGTTATGTTGCAGGTTTGTTTGATATTAGTGAAGTGTGTTGAAATAGGATTACAAGTCTACAACCAACATGTTTTCCTGTGGCACTTTGAAGATGAAGGACCCCATGTTGTTGCTATATTCTGCTGCATTGTAATGAGATAGCCAAATGAGCTATGTAAGATGTAATAAATTATTTTATTCCTGGTTATAAAGTTGTATTATGACCTTTGTTTCTTGATATTACATCTTAACTGTGGATGCTAGCTATTGATCCAGGGACTAGCATTGTAAACATAGGGATCTCTACCTTATTAAAGGTTGGGAACCTTACAGATGGTATCAGAGCATTGTGTTGCCTGTAGGATTTGTAAACCTAGGATTGGACAAACCCCTTAGAAAAATAGGAGTTGTAGTTGTTCCAAAACTTATTTACAAACAATCTTGTAAACTCTTTCCTCAACCATTTTGGTTTTGACTCTACATCTCTTCTATTTCAACTTGATGGATAAAGCCTTTCCATGGCCAAAGACTTCACCATGTGCAAAGGACTTCATCAACTCTAATGACTTCAACATCTTCAAGTAATTTCAACCTTAGTCTCAACAAGGACTTCAACTTGGATATCACTAAGGACTACAAGACTTGAAGACTAAGGGAATACAACTTGTAACGGACCGAACCCGATAAGGCTCGAATCCCTGTGTTTATAGTGCTAGTCCCTGGATCGAATAGCTAGCACCCAAAGTTAAGATGTAATATCAAGAAACAAAGGTCATATTACATCGCATATCCAGGAATAAAAATAGTTCATTACAACTTACATAGCTCATATGGCTATCTTATTACAAAGCAGCAGATATAACTATAAAGCATGGAGTCCTTCATCTTCATGTGCCACAGGCAAACATGTTGGTTGTAGACTCGTAATCCCTACTCACCAAACTTCACTATCTTCAAGTAATCCTGCAACATGATAAGTTACAGCCACAAGGGTCAATACATTTGAATTGTATTGGCAAGTGATACCATATTGATATAGAGAACCTAACATCTACATGAATATATGGCTGAGTGGAGTTTTGGCTGGCCTTCGCATAATGTAACTTTTCCCTATCCTTTGTAAAATAGTTTTTCTCTTTTTCATCAACACTTCATCAAACTTGGCACTCTGGATACCCTCCAGATGCTTCCCTTTTTCACCCAACAAGTTTTAACTTAGAGAAATTAGAATGATGAGATTCTTGATTCTGCTTCATTGTCTTGATGCTCAAAAATTGTCCATAACCGGGGACACGGCTAAGTACTTAGTTTTACCCTCTCGAGAGGTGGTGCACTTTCCCCACAAGACTCGACATGCATCGAGACGAGACTTTTCAGAAGCAATCTCTCAGACCACCATAGACGCGTTCCATCCTATCATCACTACCACCCTCTGTCCGTCTGGCTGAGTTCTCGCAACTTAGTCGGTCAAGGCAGAGCCCATATGCCATGTGGCTGCACTGGAAGCTTCACGACAAGAACGTCTCCAATCTCTTTGTTCCTGGGTGGCCATCCACAAGTGCGATACACCAAGTTAAACCATAGACATGGGCCCTGAGTAACCACTCAACATAAACCATACAAGTCCCATTTCCACCCAGGTGTTTCATTAACATCAGTTGTTTTCATTAGTCCAAAAATACTTATATTTCCATAAGACATCATATCATGATTTCCACCACGAATATATATAGCAATACTAAGCATTCTAATCTTACTATGTCTCCTATCTTTAGGAAATACTACCAAGGTAGATACTATAGGAATAGCATAGCATAGTAATATACATAATAGTCCTATCATGCACACTATAAAAAATATTACTAATGCAATATAGAAAAGATAGGACTTTTGATGACCAAAGTATCACTTGACTTTTTTAGTAGTAGATTGATGGTCACACACTCCTCACAATCATACATGTTGCACTCCGCACAATTCTATATGATAAAGAAATGCACCACAATAAACATCCAGTGTAAAATCCAAATAACAAGCAAAGGACAAGTCATGTATGAACAGCAAACAAACCATTTAAGGTAACTTGTATCAATTCATATTTGGTTGATGTTCTCTTTAAAAGTAATTTATGTCCTATTGTTTAAGTTTTCCAAGATATAGTTTGGGAAATTTATCTTAGAAATAAATTAAATCGTGTGAGATAGTGCATATTGATTCTATGGAATGCTTATTATCAATATATGTATATAGGAAAGACTTCTCTGTAGCAGAGTCGGGTCTGATTTCAAATATGGCACCACTTAATGTAAATGGATTAGATTTATTTAAACCAAAAATGCTACTGGATAGAGGGTTATTTCATTATCTACCATTAGCAAAAGATTCACTCTAAATAATTTACATAACTGTTTATCCGGCTAAAATACATGTTTTGAACCTCAGTAAAAATCATGAATTCACATGATGCAAGCCTGCAATATTATGGCTCGACTGCATTCTACTCATTGTTTTGAACTTAGGGACATCTTATTTGCTAAATTAGGATTTGTTATTTAAGATATGTGAATTTTTGAAGTCTCTACATTTATCTATTGAAAATATTCGAAAATTGCAAGTCACTTGGGGAAACATACACCGATGCTTGTGTGTGGTCTATGCCTCGTGGATAAAATGAGGAAAAAATTAAATTGATAGCCTGACGGGTGTGAAGACGGATGCCAACAACGCAACCAGTTTCGAAAAGCCAATAACAACTAGTTTAGAATAATCTGAACCTTCGCGATGACACTAATGTAGAACTAGTTTCAAAAATAAACTCTCAAATACTTTGGCTTTTACATGGGATGTATTCTAATTTTTTTCTAAGAGTTTCGCATATATTTTATTCGAAATTTTTGACCAAATAGAACTAAAGATATGGATTTACAAAGTTCGATGTAGTTCATGTGTAAATTGTTTTTTTCCTAGAACTAATAGGACACGGGCTGATTTATATTCTGCTGGTACCTTTTCGTCTAAGCTAGATAGTAATAAAGAACATTTGTCGAGATAAAACCATACGTATAAGAAACGGGACAGAGGGCGAGAGGCTCACAGATGGAAAATGACTATGTCGTCAGAATACTCAGGTAAGGAGCCAGGTCTATGGTGGACGGTATCATCAACGTGCGGTAACAGACGTCAATAAAATTGAGTAGGTGGTGACGGCGAGAGCCTTGGCAGTCTTTGGTGGCACTTCTGGACAGAGTGGCGAGTGGTCGGAAGTATAACGTCGTTGGGTCTCCGATGCAGTGTCTCTTGAGCTATGAATCGAGCAAGGAAGCGAGTCAGTAAACCAATATAAGAAGGGAAAGTAAAGTAAGGCCTGATTTTGCTGTACCGGATGAAACTGACGAAGGCGTCACACGAACAGCAGTATACGAAGATGTCAAATAAGATTATTCTCGAGTCGATCAAGTGGTGGACGTCCTGGCAGTTATGTAGCGAAGAAGTTGGGATCCTCGGAGGTCCTTCCCGAAGCAGCGATGAAGTACGGACGAAACCGAACAGAAGTCACTTGTCCTGGAGAGTCACAGGCTAGCCATGGTCGTTGGACCTTGCGGCCGCCAGTGATCTTGTTGTTAGAGCGGCAGTACTTGGGCATGGTTCAGGGAAAAGGTGGATTGTGAGAGCTCTGGTGTTGTTTACTTGGGGAGGGAAGAGTTCGAGTGACGAGCGACGGATACGTCAAGTGAAACAATGGCCGGTTTGTTTGTCCATAATAGCCACTAAATAGGATTTAAGGTGCACTAACACAGGGTTCTAATCCTCAGAATGGAACCGTAAGTTATTGGGGATTAACTTTCGTCTTTAAGGCAATGCGTTTAGAGGTCTAGAATTAATGCGATTTTGAGGAGAAGGTACGCTACATGACTGTATATATTCAGTTTTCGTTTCTGAACGATACCATGAGGAAGACGACAATCTGTCTTGATGGGCCAGCTTGGGTATGCCCAGGTTGGTCGGATCCTTTTTTTTTCAATTTGTTTTTTTGTTTTCCTGATTTTTTTTATAGTTTTCATTTTTCTATTCAGATTGATTCAAATTTGTATCAAATATTTTTAGACAAATTTATATAAAATATAGGCTAGTTATTTAGTCTAATTAAAGTATTTGTAATATTTTTTTATTTAAAAATTGAGCATGGTACGTAGGCCTATATGGTAGATTTTCTTAATTCTTGCTTATTTCATATCTTTTGATTTAGAACTCCAAAAATGGTCAAACAAGTTTGTAAAGTTTTATAAAATAATTATCTGTTATTATATATCATTTAAGTATACTTTTGTTCCATTTAAACACGGATTTTCTACGAGCGTAAATTGACTTTGGGAATATTTTCTTGTTCCTTTTTATCTTATATTGTTCACAACTTTTTATCTAGGGACCCAAATATGGTGAAATCAATTCCTATTATTTTTTTATATCGTTACTTACCATTATAGATCATTTAGGAATGATGATGCCAATTTTTATGAGGTACATAGCCATAGACTTGAATTGAACTTATGTGATGATTTTCTTGTTAGGTATCGGAATTTTGGTTTATTCTTTTCCACTTGTTTAAAATGCAAGTGTTCAAGACCAAGATACATTCCATGCATGATTGCATTTGATTTTTTTTCACTTCATCATTTAAAATCCATTTTGTTTAAGTAAGGTTTTGATGTTTCCATTTAGAAGCAAAAAGTTTCTTTTCCCCTTAAATTTCATCCTTTATTTATTTTGTTTGTTTGATTTTTCACATTTCAAAATTTGGAAAATTTTGGGATGTGACACAACTTAGAAGGAACCATCATCACTTTGAAGTTTTGTGACCAAGATTCAAGAAATTAGCCAAAGATACAAAGATCTTGTTCAAGAAGAATCAACCAAGAAGGATGGAAAGATCTCAAGTGAACCATATAGATGGACCACCATATTTAGTTTAAGTCAAACCCACCAACTTATGTGGTGTAACAAAAATATTTTTGGTGGCCTAAAAATATGCTTTAAACTTGTTGTTTGAGTGGAATGTTTGTTTGTGATTGCTTGCACTTTGCTTGTGTGAATTGTGATGTGTGTGATTAGAATTAGTCCCTTAGAAATATTTGCCTATTCTAATCCCTATCCAACCCAAACAGATGACTACTCCAAGAAACTCCAACATCAAGGATGGTGACAACAACAACAACAACCAAGAGACCAACATGAGAGAACTCATAGTAACCCAAACCCAGTTGAACCAAGTGACGGCTCAATTTTTAGCCAACACCAGTGAGTTAGATCCAACCATGCAAAGGTTTTTGGAAACCCAAACCCAATTTTTGCATAAGGTGACAGATCAAATGATCAACATGGGAGACAACTCTTCCCAAGGAGTTTGTGACAACAAGGATGTCAAGGATGATATTCTAGAAGTAACCCAAGCTTGCAATGTTTGTGGAGACAAGGATCACACTTCCAAAGAGCATGAAGATCAATGCCCCAATTGTGAAGAGAAACATCCAACTAATCAATGCCCCACATCTCAAGCTACTTGTTACCTATGTGAAGGAAATAATCATGTCCCTATCCAATGCCCCATCTATTCCATAGTTCAACAAAGGAAACAAGGTGGAGTGCAACAACTGATTGCAGACTACCATAAGGGAACAACTTCTACTAAGAAGGATGAAGACAAAGGAAAATCTAAGCTTGCACCTCCATGCAATATGACTCAATTTAAAGGACCAAAGAGGAGACATATGTATTATCCAAGGAAAAGGTCAAGGAGACCAGGAAGCTTTCCTACCTTTGAGATAAGATATGAAGAACATGAACTAGAAGCACTCCTAGCATTGGAGAAACCCAAGAAGAAGAAATACAAAAGCCATGTGCAATGTTGCCATTGCAAAGAGATGGGACACTATGCCAATGAATGTCCAGAGAAGAAGAAAAAGTATAAGGAGATTAGCCAAGTATGGTGCAACAACTGCAAAGATTTAGGCCATTATGTGTCAACTTGTCCACAGAAGATACGTGAAGAACTCAATCTTATCACATGTTACAATTGTGGTAACAAAGGACATTATGCAAGCAATTGTCCAGAAAAGATGAAGAACAAGATAAAGCCTATGAAGGATCTCAGCCTTGTCACATGTTTCAAGGGTGGAAACAAAGGACATTATGCAGATGTTTGCCCAGAGAGATTGCATCAAGATCCCAAGCAAGCCAAGATGTAATCTAGTTGGAAAATTTTTAAGGGTGGTAGTACCCTAGTTGATTTGAGCCAGCTTGTAACCCCTAGCCTCCCCAAATCTCGTGACGAGATTTATTTTAAGGGTGGTAGCCTTTCACATCCCAAGATTTTCCAAATCTTGTAATGTGAAAAATAAATAAACAGAATAAACAATTGCTGAAATTAGGGTGAAAAGAAACTTTTTGTTTCTAAATGGAAACTTAAAATCCCATCTTGAACAAACTTTGGTTAATGTTTGAATCCAACTAAACTCAAATCAAGTGAAATGCATTCTTCATAAATGCATCTGGAAATTTTAACACTTGAGAAATAAACCAAAACCCTAATGAAAGAAAATCATTTTCAAGTTACCTCTAAGACTATGGATTTGATCCATATAAAAATTGGTCAAACAAACATTTCAAATTGATCAAGAATGATTATTAGAAATATTATAAAACCATATAATTGGTTTCACTTACTTTGGAGCCATGAATAAAATCCTATGAATTTCTAAGGTAAGGAAAAGTAATTTCCAAAGCTAATAAAGCAACCATCTAGAAATCCATACCAAATGGTGAACAAATGATCCCAAAGGAATTAAAAAGGTAAACAAATAATAAATAAAATGATAATAGTTGGAAACACTATTTTTGGATCTTTAAATAAAAAGATATGGTTTTTATAAAGCAAAGGTAGAAATATAAATAAGGATTATTTTATAGAGCCAAATTAAATCTTGGCCAAGATTTTGAAATAAAATATTTCTATTTGATAAAAAGAGTAAAGGTTTATTTAAATAAAATAATGAGGATTTATTAATATCCAAATTTTATTAAAGTAAAGGTTTTTCCATTTTAAATAAACACTAAAACTTGTTAAATTATTTTAAATAAGTTTTCCAAGTGTTTTTGTTTTTCAAATGAAACCTACTGAAAATGTTTTGGTTTGGTTCAGATTTCAAATAGAGTTTTAATATAAATTAAACCCTGTTTTGAAAATAAAGACTAAGGTCTTTTTATTTTAATTAATAATAGATCCTAAAGGAATAAAAAAATTAATTTACTTTGGACTTTGGATTATGTTGTTAAACAGAATTAATCTATACCCAAAATTTGGTGGTGATTTGAATTCAAATGGAGATTGAAAAATATTATTAAATCTTATTTAATTAATACTAGAGCCTATTTTAAATAATTAAAAGACCCTAAAAAGAATAAAAGATTTATTCTAAATTTGACCTCAGAATGTGGTATTAATCAGTGTTTGATTATTCACAAAATTTGGCAAAGGTATGAATTCAAATGAGTGTTTGAATTGTTTAATCAAAACCAAAACAGATTAATAGAAATGGAAAAAGGAAAAACAATCAGATCAAAAAAATGGAATAGGACTCAGCCCAGCAAGCAGGCCCAACTGACCCAGCATCAGCCCACCCCCTTCTTCCTCGCGGAAAACGTTTCACACTAGAAAATAGACCCGCGCAGTCACTGACGTGTCGACCCCACTCTTCCTCTCCCTCTCTCGCTGACGCTAGACCCCACCGCCACGCAAGCTTCTTCCTCGCCGCGACTTCTTCTCCCCTCACCTCGCCGGTCATTCCCAGCCGAATAAAAACTCGATTTAATTCACGGCATTGATGCAGCCTTTACCCCCTGCAACCACGCTCGTTAAAGCACCTCGACGCCCCCTCTCTTTCCCCTCACTTGCCAGCTCCTCTCTGCCCCAGGGCTGTTTCAATTTGGAACCACACCGCCACTGTCTCCGGCGAGCTCACCGAGCAATTCCGGCCAGTCCCCATCGCCCCTCGCCCCCTCGACCACACAATCTTGACCCACAGACTCTGGCGCATCTCCCAGTACTTCTAGCTCAACCGCGCTCGGTCCAGAACATCGGCAGCGTCTTCACCAGTGCGCCACCGATGACCCCCGCAACTCTGGTGAGCCCTAGAACTCGACTCCGTGCGCGCCCCGACCAGTGGATCATGCAGTTTTGTTCACCTGTGTCTTATGCATCTCCAGGTGCTCGCCAATCAACCATGCGCGATCTACAACCTCGTCTCCGACCGCGACAGCACGAGCCCGTCGCTAGGCATCTCTCCGGCGAGCAATCACCGTCACCCCCGTGCGCCCCTGACCCTGTGGCGACCACGTCGAGGATCAGCGCAGCCCTGCGAACCTGGTGAGCTTCTCCCCACCCTCTCTCGCTTCCTGCATCGCCAGCAACGCCACCGCCAGGCCGCTCCGCCGCCAGTCGCCGCCGCCAGCACCGCTGGTAAATGGTCAGTGGTTGTGCGTCGTTCGATTAGGATCCGACGTGTGCAATAGAATGACTAACCGAAGGGGTATCGAGTGATATGAGCTGTGCGATTAAACTTTGATCCAACGCACTAGATAGGTCGATCCGCACGAAACGGTACAGACCAATAGCAACGCGACGCGTGGCCTGTGGTTGTTTTAAAAACCAGAAACTTGTCTATTAGATGTTCCAATTTGAAAAATTCATAACTTTCAAACCACATGTCCAAATTTTGCAAATTTTATATCAATGGATTCAGCAAAATAAGTACTTTCTGACCATGCAATTTTTTTAGTAAAATGCTTCAGTTAAATTGATTGTTTTTGCAGAAACTTATGTAGGCATATTTGGAATATAAAATTTGTTCTAAAATGATTTTTGAGATAAAACCTTTGGCAAATGGTTTGTTTTGAACCTACTGACCATAGAAATCAATTTGTGGTTTCAAAAATATATTTGGTGAAGCAAAAGAATAAAATTTTGATTTAAACCATTTCTAGTCAAATAAAAATAATGTTTATTTATTAAAAATGCTTTTGGAGGAAAACCTTTGGGAAATGTTTTGGAATAAACTCTCTGACCCCAAACACCAAGTTTTATGATTTAAAAGTGTATTTGGTAAACCCTATAAAGATTATTACTTTGCTAAAAGCATTTTCAATCACATAAAATATTGATTTGGTTTAAAAATGGTTTATAAGTAAAATCTTTTACAATTGGTTTTGCCACTTGTCTAAAATGATCAATAGGTGTTTTAGAATGTTTATAACCTATTAGAAACCACCATTCCAAATAAAACAACCTTTAGCATGCTTGCATGCATTACTTTGTTTCTATTATTTTATGTGATGGTTGCTTGAATGGTAGTTTGAAATATTGTTTGCTTGATTGAATTGTAGTGATTTGAAGAGTGTGAATAAACTATTGCAAATATGTTGTAGATCAATGGCGGCCCCTACCATCAATTTTAATGCATTCCTAGAGAAAGAAAAGTTGAAAAACAATGGAAGCAACTTCGCGGATTGGTTCCGCAATTTGAGGATTGTCCTCAATGCTGGTAATTTGACCTATGTGCTGGATGCACCGCTGGGTGACCCGCCTGCAGCTGATGCTACCGATGAAGTAAAGAATGTTTATCTCGCTTGGAAGACTCAATACTCCACAGTTCAGTGTGCTATCTTGTATGGTTTAGAATCGGAGCTTCAGAAAAGGTTTGAGAATTCAGACCCACATGATATTGTCCGTGAACTCAAACTGATATTTGAGACTCACGCGGCAGTTGAGAGCTATGAGGCTTCTGAAAAGTTCTTTAACTGCAAGATGGAAGAGGGCAGCTCCGTCAGTGAGCATGTGCTTAAGATGTCTGGGCACGCAAACAAACTTCAAAGCTTGGGTATAGTGATTCCTAATGCTTTGGGGATTTACCGTGTCCTCCAATCACTACCACCAAGTTACAAGAACTTTGTGATGAACTACAATATGCAAAGCATGAACAAGCAGTTGCCAGAACTCTTCTCCATGTTAAAATATGCAGAAGTGGAGATCAAGAAAGAGCACCAAGTGTTGATGGTCAATAAGACCACCAAATTCAAGAAATTCAAGTCTAAGCAAAAGGAACACTTCAAGAAGGGTGGTAAGAAAGTTACCGCACCGACGAAGAAGACCAAGGCTGGACCTAAGCCTGATACTGAGTGCTTTTACTGCAAGGGAGAAGGTCACTGGAAGCGAAATTGCCCAAAGTACATGGCGGATTTGAAGAACGGCAAAATCAAGAAGAAAGGTATATCCGATATACATGTTATTGATGTGTATCTCACTAGTACTCGTAGTAGTTCATGGGTATTTGATACTGGTTCGGTTTCTCATATTTGTAACTCGAAACAGGTGCTGCAGAATAAACGGAAGCTAGCGAAGAACGAGGTGACGATGCGCGTGGGAAATGGATCAAAGGTTGATGTGATCGCGGTCGGCACGCTACCTCTTCATCTACCATCGGGATTAGTTTATACTTAAATAATTGTTATTTGGTGCCTGAAGCATGAACATTATATCGGGATCTTGTTTATTGCGAGACGGTTACTTGTTTAAGTCCGAGAATAATGGTTGTTCGATTTATATGAGTAATATGTTTTATGCACATGCACCTTTGATAGATGGTCTATTCTTGTTGAATCTCGATAGTGGAAATACACATATTAATAACATTGAAGCTAAATGTTTGAAATCGAGCGATAACTCGACCTATATGTGGCACTGTCGTCTTGGTCATATTGGAGTGAAGCGTATGAAGAAACTCCATTCCGATGGACTTCTTGAATCACTTGATTTCGAATCACTTGAAAGATGCGAAGAATGTCTGATGGGTAAAATGACTAAGACTCCATTTTCTAGTATGATGGAGCGAGCTACGGACTTATTGGAAATCATACATACCGATGTGTGTGGTCCAATGAGTGTAGCATCGCGCGGTGGTTATCGTTATGTTCTTACCTTCACGGATGACTTGAGTAGATATGGGTATATCTATTTCATGAAACATAAGTCCGAAACTTTCGAGAAGTTTAAGGAATTTCAAAGTGAGGTGGAGAATCAACGTAACAAGAAGATTAAATTTCTACGTTCTGATCGTGGAGGTGAATATCTAAGTTACGAGTTTGGCGAGCATTTGAAGAAATGCGGAATACTTTCACAATTGACACCGCCGGGAACACCACAGCGTAATGGTGTGTCCGAACGTCGTAATCGAACTCTCTTAGATATGGTTCATTCTATGATGTCACTTACAGATTTACCGCTATCATTTTGGGGTTATGCATTAGAAACAGCCGCATTCACTTTAAATAGGGCACCATCTAAATCTGTTTAAACGACACCATATGAATTATGGTTTGGTAAGAAACCTAAATTGGCATTCCTTAAAGTTTGGGGTTGCGAAGCCTATGTAAAGAAGTTACAACCGGACAAGCTTGAACCCAAAGCGGAAAAATGCGTCTTCATAGGATACCCAAAGGAAACTATTGGGTATATCTTCTATCATAGATCCGAAGGCAAAATCTTCGTTTCCAAGAATGTATCCTTTCTAGAGAAGGAATTTCTCTCGAAAGAAGTGACTGGAAGGAAAGTAGAACTCGACAAGGTTGTCGAACCTTCTCTCGAACTTGCGAGTAGCGCAACACCGAAAGAAGTTCCTGTGGTGCCTGCACCAATAAGAGAGGAAGCTAATGATGATGATCATGAAACTTCGATTGTAGTTGCTACAGAACCTCGCAGGTCAACGAGAACTCGTACCACTCCTGATTGGTATGATCTCGTCATGAGTGTCATGTTGGTGGACAACACTGATGACCCTACGACATATGAGGAAGCAATGATGAGCCCTCAACTCATCTGAAGCCATGAAATCTGAAATTGGATCCATGTACGAAAACCAAGTATGGACTTTGGTGGACTTATCGGACGGCCGGAAGGCTGTCGAGAACAAATGGATTTTCAAGAAGAAAACAGATGCTGATGGTAATGTTACTGTCTATAAAGCTCGACTTGTCGCAAAAGGGTTTCGACAAATTCAAGGAGTTGACTACGATGAGACTTTCTCACCAGTAGCGAAGCTAAAGTCTGTGAGGATTTTGTTAGCAATTGCTGCATATTATGATTATGAGATATGGCAGATGGATGTCAAAACAGCGTTCCTCAATGGAGACATTGATGAAGAGTTGTATATGATGCAACCCAAAGGTTTTGTCGATCCTAAGGATGCTAACAAGGTATGTGACGAGGTTTGATCTCGTCAATGCCCATTGTTATGGTCTTGGGTTTTGGAGAAGATGGGGATGCTGGAGATCGTGGAACGGTTAACAGACAAGCAACCAGGGGACACGAGATTTACCCAGGTTCAGGCCCCCGGAGGGAAAACCCTACTCCTGCTTGTCTGCTCTTGATTACGGCGGAACCGAAGGTTACAGGGTGCGTAGATTCGATCTGGCGTGGAGGTGTGTGCGAAAGTATGAGTCAAGAGATCTAGGACGTGCCCTCCTGGCCTTTATATAGACTTAGGCAGGTCCCGGGCATAGTCCTAGTCGGTTACAGGTTCTAGGGTTTTACCCCTTTGAATTTCCTATCTATGCTAGTCTTGCTCCCCAAGGATCCGAAGGCGTCATGGGCCTTGGCCATCCGAAAATCTTCATGGGCCAGCGTATATCTGTTGTGGGCCTTCCTTGGGCTGGACCAGGTATGCTAAAGTCACGTACCCGTAGGGTATAACCATGTCAGTAGCCCCCGAGTGATCAGTCGAATCGTAGATTCGGCTGAGGACTCTTCCATCTTTCGGGTGCAACTATGTATTAATAATATATGTGTGTAGGGATTATTGACGCGTGTGCCTGACTCACCCGACGGATCAGGGTCAGTTAACTGTCTTAGGACGAAACAACACGATCTTCTTCAAGTTCGAGTCCCTCAACTCGGACCTGGAACATATGCTGGCGTAATTTGACTCAGGCCGCGGAGGACTTACAGGAGTGGAATTACAGTGATTTTAATTAATGTACCCAACGCGTCCGTCGGGATTTTTCATCATGCCTGTTGACATGGATTTGTACTAGCAGAGCGCAGTCATGTACGTTGCCAGGCCGTCAGATGATATCTGCAGGTCTTATCTTTGCGCCGCGGACGCAGCATCCGAACATTTGTCACCGCTGAGGTGTTTCGGGTGGCTAAGGAGATTGTCGCTCACTCGGCTTTTGTTGGGGCAAAGATGCCAAAACGTTTTTGCGTGCTGATCCGAAAGATCACAGTCGAAGAATTCATAGGGTGCGCGTCCAGCGCTCCCTATGGGAGTAGCCCCCGAGTGTCTGTTTGAGTCGTAGACTCGAGCAGAGACTTTAGTTCAAGCATTGTATAGTTGTTAAGTCCGTAGGACTCAAAAAATTTCGGATGCTTAAATCCATCCTCCCTATGGGAGTAGCCCCCGAGTCTGTAGTGGAGTCGTAGACTCGACGTAGGACTCGAAGAAATACTTTGTCATTATTCATCTTCCGGGTGCGCGGCCAGCGCTCCTGATAGGAGTAGCCCCCAAGTATTTAGTCGAATCGAAGATTCGAGTGAGTACTCTTAGCTGTGGAGCCGAAGAATTGTAGTTGGTGCTAGTATAGCTTTTGATGACATCAGTGCTGACGATCGATGACCTCAAGCGTCTGCTACGCCAGAGATGACGTGACTGGACGAACGTGGGTCCCACTTGCTGACTTTGAATTGACCGGTCACGCGCGGCGTGGAGATAATTACGGCGTCTCCTCGATTTCCGCGCGTAGTGGACGGCGTGGTAACGACGGTTCGTTGTGATGTTGACACGTGTACGGTCAGATCTGCCGTTGGCGTTAGGTCTTCTGGATGGACGGTTGCCGTTCGTCGTCTTCACTGTTATAATCATTGGGGGAAAACGTGGTTTGTTTTCACCGCACCAGTTCTTGTGTTCACTCCCTCCTTGTGCTCGAGCGATTTTTGCTTCGCGCTGGGATTTCCTTCCTCATTTCCGTCGTTCTTTCTGCGTTTGCACCGCCGGCGCTGCCGTAGCGCAATGGGGAAACCAAAGAAATCTTCATCTGCGGTTGGGACCAGCGCCGCCGGAGGAAAAAAGGGCACTGCCGCTACTCGCGTCACCGATGGTGGCTGGCGGCGATCAGAGACGCGGGAGAGCGATCTCCGCAAGCTTCGCGAGCGGGGCCTGATCCTGCAAGATAGGGAGGCCGTCAAACTCCCCGGCAATGAGGTAATCCCCCGTCCCCCATCTGGGTATCGGGTTATGTTTCTCGCCTTCGTTTTGTGTGGGTTTTCTTTTCTGGTTCACGACTTCCTCCGTGGACTACTCTTCTTCTATGGGATTCAGCTGCATCATCTGTCTCCCAATTCTCTTCTCCACATTGCGTGATTTATCACTTTTTGCGAGTGCTGGCTTGGCATTGAGCCGCACTTTGGCCTCTTCCGGAAGCTCTATTCCGTGAAGTGGCAATCTGGTTCGGATGGTGTGTATCCCATTGGGGGTTTCATCATCTCTCTTAGTCCCAATCTGCTCTTCTTTTCCTTTTCCATGTCCGAATCTGTCCAGTACTGGCGGAGGCGATGGTTTTATATCCGCGACTCCGTAGTTCCCGGGCAAGATTTTGGTCTTGTTCCCTTTGACCCCTCCCAAATGATTGAGCGAAAAAGGTCTTGGAAAAACCAAATCTTGGATGGTGAGGTGGCGGAGATAGAGGCCCTTTACCGTCGGGTGGAGGATCTCCAGCTGATTCCGGAGAAAGAGGTGAACGGCGTGGACATCATCCGGACTTTTCTTGAGCGTCGGGTGCAGCCTCTCCAAGCGAGGGCGCACCCGATGTTTCTTTATTCTGGGCGCCGTGATCCGACGAGGGTTTCGGCTGAGAAAATGTCCGAGGGGGATCTTGACAGGGCCCTTCGCGCGCTGCTGAAGTTCAAAGCCGGAGAAGAAATACCGGGGAAGTCGCTAACTCCTCCATTTTCCTCGACGTTGGCCGTACCGCATGTGTAGATTTGTGCACGTAGTGCTTTTGGTCGGCTATGTTTTTGTTTCCTTTGTTTGCTAACAAAGTTTCTTCTGATTTGGCAGAGCTTCAAGGTGCCGGGCATGGCACCGCCGTTGCCCGAGAGGTATCCGAATGCCCCGGATAATGAAGTGGTTGATTCCGTGTCCGAGCTACCATCGGCGCGATCTCCGGCGGAGGATGCCGACGAGTCGAGTGAGGACCATACGCGAAAGCGGTCACGGAGCTCCAGCGAATCTTCAGATGCTTCGACTCCTCCAACTCCCAGAAACCCTCTGGGCCTTGAGCGTCATAGTGACGGTCATGGGGGTTCTTCTTCTCCCATTCCTGCCATTCCTGTGCGGGCTGTAGCGCCGCACCCGCCAGCGAAGCGGAAGAAGGAAGAGAAAAAGGAGGAGAAGAAGGAAGAAAAGAAGGAGGAGAAGAGATCCCGAAGGACTCCTCCTTTCTTTGACCTGAGCTCACTGGGCTCGTAAGTTTCTTGTTGTACTATTGTCCTTTTTCCTTCATGATTGTTTGCGCTTGTGCTGATTGGTTCGTATGCAGGCATTCCTCCCATGATTCCTCCAGTGGTGGTGCGCGGGAAATGATGGGGGAGTCGAAAATTGCGTCTCCTCCTCCTCAGACAGTGGCGACTTCGGGTGGCGTGGCTCCGGATCCTCCGTTGCAGGAGGTGCAGGTGGTTGCGCCTCAGAATTTCGCAGGCGGTTCTTCGGAGTCACCGTCAGAGCATGTAAGTTTTTTTGCTTCATGTCACGAGGGGAGCCCCCGAGTGTCTTCGTGTGCGAATTTTGTGTTTACTCCTTTGTTGTGGGCATAGCCCCCAAGCCCTTTTCTTACTGCTATTTCTTTTTCTTCAGCCTTTTGTGCAGGAGGCCAAGCGGCTGGTGCAAGAGCGTCTGGCACTGGAGGCGAACCTTCGGCAGCTTCAAGGTATCCATCTGCCTTTTAATGCCTCTCTTATTTATCCTGGTCCTTTTCTTTGACACTTGCTTGTTTTGAATGCGGAGGAGCATAATGATTCCCTCCGAGAGGTCGACGCTCTCAAAAAGCGCCTTGGTCAATCGGAGCAGAAGGCCAAAGCCGCCGTTGGCGCGAAAGAACGCCTCGAGCTAGAGCTGACTAAGGCAGCCGAAGCGTAGGAGCGTCTGCAGCAGGAGGCCGCAGATCGTGAGGAGCAGCTGGCCACCGTTGCGGCTGCTCGTGAAAGAGAGGTGGAAGCAAAGCTCATGGCTGCTGCCAAGGCTATTTCGGGTGAGTACTAGTTTTGTACTTGTTTCTTTTTCTTCGAGTCTTCTTCTGTGCTGCTTTTCATCGTGCTTTTCTTCTTATTTTTTGTCTCAGATGCCGCAGGCATCGAGTTCGACCGCGGTGCTCTAGAGCACGGGAGTGCTCTAGATGATGCCACTGTGGCGGTCGAAGACCGCTGCGGCACCGTCGTCAGCTCCCTTGCCAAGGCGAAAGAGGTCCTTGGTCGCTTCTACAAGGAGCTTGTCCCGAAGGGCGCAGCCCTTGATGATGTGGATGCTCTGGCGGAGGCTCTGTCAGTCGAAGCGCCTGCGGCGTACAAGCGCAAGCAGAAGGGCATCGGCGCGTCCGTCGGGCTGGCGATGGCCTTGGCGGCTGGAGCGTAGCTGGATCTGCCCCAGATCACCTCTCGGATGCCGACGGCTGCGGATGGATCCGAGGTAGCCTTTGCTGCCTACTCTGATCGCTGCAAGCGATATGGGCCCAAGCTCATTGATTTGCTATCTGAGTATGCGCTGCGGCAGCAGGGCGGGGCCAAAGCTAGGCAGTCTGGCTCCGAGGCGACTCAGGGTCCCGCATCTTAGGCGTAGTAGACGTAGGGTAGTTTGTAGTCTACTTTTTGTTGTAAATATCTTGAAGAAGACCATCCTTGTGCCACGTGGTGGCCTTATATATTTAATGAATTCCTCTGAGTTGTGCTCTATCCTTGGCTGAATGTCTGTGTTCCTTTCTTTTGTTGCTGCTCTAGGTTCCTTCGGGTGCTAATCCTGTTGACGTCCCATCCACAATGCCGTTGCGACCGTCCTTGGATGATTCCTCGCAGCTCACTTTCCTTCGGGATCGTGTGCGTAGTCTGGAGAGGGAGTTGCTCGGGTTACGTGGTCATGCCGACGTTTGGAAGTCCAAGGCGGATCGTGGTGCGGCCAAAGAGGAGTACTTGATGGCGGAGCTGGTTCGGCTGTCCGAGCAGCTGCAATGTAAGTTGTTCTTTGGTTCGAGTTGTAGCTCAGTTCTTCGGATGAGCCTGTTGTCCTTACTATTGTTTTGTGCGATTGTCGCAGGTGCGAATCTTGCTCCGAGGGAAGAAAAAGAGCGTGTCGCTGTTCGGGTCAATTGCTTGACTCAACAGGACATGGAGGCCGGCGGCTTCTTCTGGATGGATCGCGATCGCGCCATGGCTCTGGAGACGGTGCAGGATCGTGTTCACCAAGTTTCGCGGGTGCTCCGCCAAGTGCAGACATCGCTTTCCTCGGTGCTGCACGTCATGTTTCCTTTGGATGCCGTGCCGACGAGCCTTGCGGGTCTTCTGTCGAAGTTTCGAAGCGTGAGCAATGTCAAGGAGTTGGTACGGCAACAACACGTCGCTGGAGTCAAGGCTGCGTTGTCTCTTATGAGGCTGCATCGGCCTGATGTAGATTTGGCTGCTATGGCCGCTGGGTCGCCTCTTCGGCCTGATGGTGGTGAGTGGGACATGCGCCCACATTATGCGGCTATAAGGCAGTATGCCGAACAGGTCGTAGATTTGTTTGAGCAGCGTGCTCGGGTTATTCTTCAGAATAGGTAGTACCTGAAAAAGAGATAGATGTAAAACTTGTATATTACGGCTGGGTGTGCTGTGCCCTTTGTTGTAAAGGTTTGTTTGTTGTGAGAACGCAGTGCTTTGATTGAGTACGTGTCCTTTTCGTTTGCCTGACGTTGTCAGCTACTCAGGTGTACACGTTTTATTCTCAGTCAATGAAATCGTGAGGTGGGGGGAGCCCCCGAGTGCATTTGTAGCATGTAGTAAAGTTGCACAATAGTGAACTGAAGTTTTTGAGCGAGACACTTAGCTTTATTTATATCGTAATGAAGGAGGTACATTCTTCGGCTGAATAGCCTTGGCTGAAAGCCTTATTGAAAGTAAAGGGGTAGGTAGCTAGGGATAGAATCGTCGCAGGTGCACGATGTTCCATGGGTTGGAGTATGCGACTCCAGACTCCACGTGCTTGAGGCGATAGGCGCCACCTGGGATGACTTCGGTGATGACGTAGGGTCCTTCCCATGGTGACTCGAATTTATTCGGTCACTTTTGCTTGAGTCGCAAGACGAGGTCTCCTTCGACGAAGGACCTTGGGCGCAACCGGCGGCTGTGGTAGTTGCGGAGACTCTGCTGGTACACCGCTGATCGAGCTGCTGCTATATCCCGTGCTTCGTTGAGTGTGTCGACAACGTCTTCGAGTGCAATCGTGGATTCAGCTTCGCTGTAAGCGACAACCTGTGGGGCCTGGTGGCGTACTTCGGCTGGTAGCACGGCTTCGGCTCCGTGTACCATGAAGAACGGTGTGTAGCCGGTGGAGCTGTTTGGCGTAGTCCGTAAGCTCCACAGGACGGATGGTAGCTCTTTCGTCCAGTTTCCAGCTTTTTGTTTGAGTGAGCTCATGAGGCGCTTCTTGATACCGGCGCCGATTAGGCCGTTGGCCTTTTCCACTTGCTCGTTCGTTTGCGGGTGCGCTACTGAGGCGTACGTGATGTGTATCCCAAGGCCTTCGCAGAAGTCCTGGAATTCTTCGGAGATGAAGTTCGATCCGTTGTCGGTGATGATGCTGTGTGGTACACCGAACCTGTAGACAATGGACTCGAAGAACTTGACGGCAGTTTTGCCTTTCTGGTTGGTGACCGGCATGGCCTCGATTAAGGATGGCAATGGGCAGGATATGGGCAGGGTAGAGCAATACCATACCCATACCCGTGTAGCTAATGGGTACAAAAACTTACCCATACCCGTACCCGCGGGTATAAAACTTTACCCATACCCATACCCGGCGGGTACCCGTACCCATTGGGTACCCGACGGGTATATCCAATATAGTATACAAGTTATTTAAAATTTTCCTTTCATCAATTTAATATTTGAAAAAAGACAATAATCTCTACTTACTAATAGTAGATGAGTACATGAAAGTATCAAAATAAAGTTTAGAAGTGGCAATCTCATACTCGTCCCTAGGCTTCTCGGTCGCATAGGTTCACACTCTATAGGTAAGTTTGACATTTCAGTTTAAACGGGCAGGGTATGGGTATACCCATGGGTACAAGTCTATACCCGTGCCCATACCCGTGACTTAACGAGTAGGGTATGGGTATTACCCATGGGTATAAAAGTGTGCCCATACCCTACCCATGCGGGTACGGTACCCGCGGGTACCCGTACCCATGGGTAAAATTTCCATCCTTAGCCTCGATCCATTTGGTGAATTTATCGACTGCGACCAGGAGGAAGACGTGTCCCCCTTTCGAGGATTTTGGCAGTTTGCCGATCATGTCGAGGCCCCATTGAGCAAAAGGCCAGGCTATGGGTATGGGTCTGAGCTCGGACCCAGGTGCGTGCGGTTTGTCGGCGAACCATTGGCATCCGTTGCATCTTCGGACGATATCCTTTGCGTCGCTCATGGCCGTTAGCCAGTAGAATCCTGCTCGTAGAGCCTTTGCGACAAGGGAGCGGCTGCCTGCATGGTGGCCGCAGATGCCTTCATGGATGTCTTGGAGTATGGCCTTGCCGTCGTCGATGGTGACGCACCGTTGTAGTACACCCGTGATGCTGCGCTTGTATAGCTCGCCGTTGATGATGGTGAAGGCTTTTGACCGGCGAGATATGCGTCGGGCGTCTGTTGGGCTGTCAGGCAGTTCTCCGTTTATCAAGAACTGGAGGTATGGTCGCGTCCAAGTTTCTTCGACTGCCATGACCTGCATTAGGTTGACCATGGCTACCTCTGTGTCCAGTTTTTCGGGTCCTTCGTGTCCTTCGGGTAGCGTAGCTCCCGAGTGTTCTGCTTCTTCGGGTGATCCCTTGAGGAATTTCCGCTTAATGGATGGCACGCAGATTTGTTCGAGGAACACACCTGGTGGCACCTTTGCGCAAGTGGAGCCAATGTTGGCGAGTCTATCGGCTTCCTCGTTGCTCTCTCTTCCAACGTGTCGAAGTTCGCAGCCGTCGAATTCTCCTTCGAGTGCGTTGTAGAGCGCGCGGTACGCGATCATGTTTTTGGCGTGTGCGTCGCACTCATTCATCGTCTGCTGGACTACGAGGTTGGAGTCACCGTAGATGACCAGGCACGTTGCGCCGCATATCTTTGCCATCCTCATGCCATGGATTAGGGCTTCATATTAGGCCTCGTTGTTGGAGGCTCTGAATTTCATCCGAAGAACATACTTCATCTTGTCGCCTTGCGGGGAGGTCAGTATGACCCCTGCCCCTGCTCCGGCTTCACGCTTGGAGCCGTCGAAGTGCATTGTCCACGACTGCGACATGTCTGGGGTGTCTGGCAGCTGCAGCTCCATCCAATGTACCAGGAAGTCCGGAAGGACTTGAGATTTGATTGCGTGTCGCTTCTCGTAGACGATGTCCAAGGGTGACAGTTCGATGCCCCACAGGGCCACCCATCCTGTGGCCTCTGGATTATTCAGGATGCTGTTCAGGGGTGCCTCGTTGACGACCATCACTTGGTGCTCCTGGAAGTAATGGCTCAGCCGTTGAGCCGTCATGAACACGCCGTAGGCTAGCTTCTGGTAGTGAGCGTACCTCTGCTTTGTTGGTGTCAGTACCTCGCTGAGGTAGTAAATTGGGCGCTGGACCCCGTGGGTCTTGCCTTCTTCGGGTCGTTTGACCACTAGTACGGTGCTGACCACTTGGTGTGTGGCTGCTATGTACAGCAGCAGGGGCTCGCGCTCCTTTGGCGTGACCAAAACGGGCGAGGTGGAGAGGAGCCGCTTGAGGCTTTCGAATGCGTCGTTGGCTTCTGGTGTCCACTCGAACTTGTCTGCCTTACGCAGCAACTGGTAGAATGGTAGGGCCTTCTCGCCCATGCGGCTGATGAACCTGCTTAGCGATGCTACTCGTCCTGCGAGCTGCTGGATGCCCTTGAGGTTTTTCGGCTTCTTCATCGTCATGATGGCTCTGATTTTCTTCGAGTTCGCCTCGATCCCTCGTTGAGAGATGAAGTATCCGAGCAGCTGGCCCGATGGGACGCTGAAGGCGCACTTTTCGGGATTGAGCTTGATCCTGTAGCGGTCAAGATTGTCGAACGTCTCGCGAAGATCGTCGATAAGTGTCCTTGCCTTCTTAGTTTTTATTACTATGTCGTCGACATAGACTTGGACATTGCGACTGATCTGGTCCTTGAGGCAGGCCTGCATGCATCGCTGGTACGTGGCACCTGTGTTCTTTAGCCCGAAGGGCATTGTGTTGTAACAGAATACTCCGAACGGTGTGATAAACGCCGTTTTCTCCTAATCTTCGACCTTGAGCCGAATCTGGTTATAGCCTGAGTAGGCGTCGAGGAAGGAGAGTTTCTCGCAACCTGCAGTCGAATCGATGATCTGGTCGATCCGTGGAAGAGGGAAATGGTCCTTTGGGCAATGCTTGTTTAGCGACGTGAAGTCCACACACATCCGTAGGATGTCCGTGTCCTTCTTTGGGACCATCACCGTGTTTGCAAGCCATTAGCTTTCTTTGATTTCCCGGATGAAGTCTGCAGCGAGTAGTCTATTGATTTCCTTGCCAATAGCTTCGGCTCGTGGCTCCGACAGTCTTCGGATGGACTGCTTGACTGGCTTGGTGTCTGGAAAGACATTGAGTGCGTGCTCGGCGAATTCCCTGGGAACTCTTGGCATGTCCACAGGACACCAGGCGAAGATTTCCCAGCGCTCACGGAGGAATTCGACGAGCGCGCCTTCCTATGCGGTGCTGAGGTCGTTGGCAATCAAGGCCGTCTTGGAGGCGTCCGTCGGATGGACCTATACTTTTTTGGTGTTGATGGTGGAGTCGAAGGACATGCCAAGTGCGTTCTGCCTTGTGACTGGGGGTACCCCATTGTCCGTTGTCTCGTGGAGCCTTACAAGCTCGTCTTGCATGCCGAAAGACTAGGAGATTTTGTTGAAATCCCGGTCGCATTGGTCGATCGGGTGAAGCTCCCATGGACTGTGATGACGCCCCTTGGTCCTGGCATCTTGAGTAGTAGGTATGCGTAGTGTGGAACGGCCAGGAACCTTGCGAATGCTACGCGCCCCAGGATGGCGTGGTATTGCGACGGCAAGTCCACCACTTCGAATTCAAGGCGCTCCTGCCGAAAGTTTTACGGCTTCCCGAAGATGACGTCGAGCCCTATTTTGCCCAGGGGGAATATGCCCTTCCCTTGGACGATGCTGTGGAACGTTGTGTCTGATTGTTCCAGGCTGCATTTGGGATCCGCATTGCTGCTAGAGTGCTTGCGAACATTAGGTTGATGCCGCTGCCGCCGTCCATGAAGACGCGACTCATCTCGAAGCCTCTGATCTGCGCCTCCAGCACCAGGGCAGCATGACCTGGGCGAGGGATCTGGCAAGGGTTATCCGCGCGAGTGAATGTGATGCAGGACTCCGATCCGCTGAGGTACTCAGGGATTGCAGGCGGAGTTGCCACGGCCAAGTTGATTTGTCGGGTGATTTTCTTCTGCACCCTGTTTGTGGGGCGTCCCTTCTGGATCATATTTAGTGCTCCCTTTGGTGGGGGGTACCCGACCCCGGCGTTGTTTTGCGCTGGTGCGACTGGTTGGTTTGGACCTCCAATAGGTGGCGGTGGAAGAGCTCCGTGTGCTATTTCTCCTGGCGCGGGTGCGTTTCCGAACGCAGGGGTTGGGGCTTGTTGCCTCATCTGCACCATGCTTTCGCTGAGTTTCTGGAACTCGCGGCAGTCCTTGAGCATGTGACTAGCTTTCTTCTTGACATCTTGTTTGTCGATGTAGAAGTGGATGGTGCATGGACCCGAAAGTTTGTCGAATGCTGAGGGTCCGTTGTCGCGGTCGCGGCGTTGCCACGACTGTGCTAGTCGTCTGCTGTCGCGGAAATTTCCTCCGCGGTATCCTCCGCTGTTACGGCTGTTGTTGTTGCGGCGGTCGGCGTAGCCAGCCGCGACCATGTCGGGTCCGTCGCGGTCCTCGTAGACACGCGATCTCCTCTTGCTGCGACGTTCTCGCCTTCGGACGTAGTCGTCCTCTTCATCTGATTGCGCTCGCTGAATGCAATCTTCGTCGTCTGCCCAACTGTTGGCAATTTCCATGAGGTGGTCGAGTGTCTTGGGCTTGACGCGCCCAAGTTCCTCCTTAAAATCTTGGCGTTTGACGCCGTCTCTGAAGGCGTCGATGGCCCTCTCCTCGGAGATATGTGCTGTGGAGTTCTTGGTGGTAGACCAGTGTAATATGTACGAGCGAATAGATTCGCCCGTTCTCTGGGTGCAGGCTCGCAACTCCTCGATTGAGGCGGGCCTCTTGCTAGTGCCCTTGAAATTTCGGATGAAACTGTAAGCTAGCTCCTCCCAACTTCGGATGGATCCGGATGATAGGCTGCTGAGCCAGACCCGCTCCGCGCCTGTCAGCTGCAGCTGAAGGCATTGCATGGCGGTTTCTTTGTTACCGCCGTGCAGCTTGACGGATGACAGATGGTCGCTGAGCCAAGATTTTGGATCTTGCGTGCCGTTGAACTTCGGAGTATCCGAAGGAATATTGAAATTGCGTGGCATCTGTGTTCGCCGAACAGATCTGCTGAAGCTTCGAGCTCCGCAGAGTTCTCCTTCATCTTCATCCATCTCGGACTCGGATGAGCATGCGCGTTTGGCTCGCGCTTTGTCGATTTTGCGCTGTGTAAGCGCGTCTCTGGCGTCGTAGTCGCGTTTGTGGCGATGCGAGCTCTTCTTCCTTCGAGGAAGGTCGTGCTCCTCCTCCTCTTTGGATGAAGGGGTGGGGCTCCGGTCACGCCTGACCGGAGATTTCTTCTTCGGCTCCGCAGGAGCGTCTTCGTGGAGCGCAGCTCCGACGAGTCCGAGTCCGGTGAGTGCGGACTTATGCATGGCTCTTTTCGGGTCCCCTTCCAGAGGTTGGTGGGTCGCGAGATACGTAGTGGCTGCCATGATTGCATCTTGCGGTGTCTTCGGGATGATGTTGCCGTCGGCATCCATATCCATGAACGATGTGGAGAGTTCGGGTCACATCACGGCGTTCCTTGGGATCCATGTTATCCACCCGCGAGCGATGCTTGTTTCCCTGGTTTCCGTTTGTGCTAGAGCCGGGTGCCATGGCGGAGAGCGCAGCTCGTCGCGCGCTGGACTCAGAGGCTGCTTGCTTGCGTTTGTCGAGCGTCTCCTGCATCTTGACTTGCTTCTTGTGCTCCTCGATGAGGAGGTAGTGGTATGCCATCAGTAGGTCACGTGGGGAGTCCACAGGTAGGACTATGTCGCCTGCGACGGCACGGCGTGCCTGGACCCATCCTTCTTTGCTAAGTTGGATGATGTGGCCATTGTTTTCCCCTTCGAGTGGGGGGGACTGGCTTCTTCTGTTCCCGCCGTTTCCGCCGTTTCTATCTTGCGAGTTGGGGTTCGTGTTGGGCCGCGGGTTAGGCGTTTGCTGCTCCTGGATGACTGCGGCGCATTGGTAGCGCTCGTAGATCGGTTCGCTGCTGCCACAGCTTTCAGATCCGGAACCGTAGGTCCCTTCATCCGAAGGCGGATCGCACAGATCGGAGTTGCAGTTGTTGCTGTTGTAGAACTCATCTGTCGATGGTGATGTGCGTAGCACGGGATGTGGAGCCCACGAGGCAGGCCTGATCGATGGCACGGGCACCCGCTCAGGAAGGCGGAGGGTGCCAGTTTGTCCCACCTGGAAGCAGAAGCTCCCGAACAAAATTTCGAGTCCGTCGCCTACGGGCTCGAAGTCCTTCATGGTGGACGGCGAGTGGGCGGTGAAGTCGAAAGTGCCGAAGAGGAGGTGATTCTCCGTTGCCGCGGAGTTGTAGATCGATCAGGTCGGGACCGTCACGATCGCACAATCAGCAGCCCCGATTCCCACAGACGGCGCCAATTGACGAGGTTTGATCTCGTCAATGCCCATTGTTATGGTCTTGGGTTTTGGAGAAGATGGGGATGCTGGAGATCGTGGAACGGTTAACAGACAAGCAACCAGGGGACACGAGATTTACCCAGGTTCAGGCCCCCGGAGGGAAAACCCTACTCCTGCTTGTCTGCTCTTGATTACGGCGGAACCGAAGGTTACAGGGTGCGCAGATTCGATCTGGCGTGGAGGTGTGTGCTAAAGTATGAGTCGAGAGATCTAGGACGTGCCCTCCTGGCCTTTATATAGACTTAGGCAGGTCCCGGGCATAGTCCTAGTCGGTTACAGGTTCTAGGGTTTTACCCCTTTGAATTTC
Source organism: Avena sativa (assembly GCA_916181665.1). Taxonomy (NCBI): domain Eukaryota; kingdom Viridiplantae; phylum Streptophyta; class Magnoliopsida; order Poales; family Poaceae; genus Avena; species Avena sativa. The sequence continues at coordinate 327,290,185 of OV702280.1, forward strand.
CTATCTATGCTAGTCTTGCTCCCCAAGGATCCGAAGGCGTCATGGGCCTTGGCCATCCGAAAATCTTCATGGGCCAGCGTATATCTGTTGTGGGCCTTCCTTGGGCTGGACCAGGTATGCTAAAGTCACGTACCCGTAGGGTATAACCATGTCAGTATGGAAACTTCAATGGTCCATATATGGATTGAAGCAAGCATCCCGAAGTTGGAATCAACGTTTTGATAAGGTAATCAAAAGTTTTGGTTTTATACAAACTTATGGAGAAGCTTGTATTTACAAGAAAGTGAGTGGGAGCTCTGTAGCATTCTTAATACTATATGTAGATGACATATTGTTGATTGGGAATGATGTAGACCTTCTTAATAGTGTCAAGGAATATTTGAATAATAGTTTTTAATGAAAGATCTTGGCGAAGCAGCTTACATATTAGGCATAAAGATTTATAGAGATAGATCGAGACGCCTAATATCATTGTCACAAAGTACATATTTGGACAAAGTTCTAAAGAGGTTTGGAATGGAAGATAGCAAGAAAGGGTTCTTGCCCATGTTGCCCAATACGACCTTGAGTAAAACTCAAAGTCCAGCGACGGCAGAAGATAGAGAAAGGATGAGTAAGACTCCCTATGCCTCATCCATAGGATCTCTAATGTATGCCATGCTATGTACTAGACCCGACATTGCATATGCTGTTAGTTTGACTAGCAGATATCAAAGTGATCCAGGAGTGGATCATTGGACAGCGGTCAAAAACATCCATAAGTACTTGAGAAGAACTAAGGATATGGTTCTTTCTTATGGAGGTGATGAACAGCTCGTTGTTAATGGTTACATCGATGCTAGTTGGAACACCGATCCGGATGATTCTAAATTTCAATCTGGATACGTATTTACTTTGAATGGTGCAGCAGTTAGCTGGAGGAGTGCAAAGCAAAGCGTTGTGGCAAGATCTTCAACTGAATCGGAATACATAGCTACTTCAGAGGCTTCACAAGAAGCGATATGGATGAAGTAGTTCATTACAGAGCTCGGTGTGGTTCCAAGTGTGTTGGACCCAATGTATATCTATTGTGATAACATGGGCGCCATAGCCAATGCGCAGGAACTAAGGTCGCGCAAGAACCAACACCAAGCTACATTTTCACGCTATTCGAGAACATGTCCAAGATGGTGACATAAAGATTTGCAAAGTACACACAGATCTGAATGTGGCAGATCCGTTGACTAAACCTCTCCCGAGGGCAAAACATGACCAACACCAAAATGCCATGGGTGTTCGGTATATTACCATGTAATCTAGATTAGTTGACTCTAGTGCAAGTGGGAGACTATTGGAGATATGCCCTAGAGGCAATAATAAATGTAGTTATTATTATATCTTTGTGTTTATGATAAATGTTTACATTCATGCTATAACAGTATTAACAAGGAAACATTAATACTTGTGTGATTTGTAAACTAATTTAGAGTCCCTAGTAAAGCCTCTTTGTAATACTAGCTTGTTGGTTAATAAATGATTGTGGTTTCCCTATCATGAACATTGAGATGTTATTAACAACAAGATCATATCATTAGGAGAATGGTATGATGGACATACTCCTATAGATAAGCGTAGCATAAAGATCAAGTCATTTTAATAGTTCAATTGCTATATGATTTCTGATACATAGTAACCTAATTCCTTCGACCATGAAATCATGCATATCACCATCACCGGAAGGATGCTTTGATGACATCAAACACCACACCGTAACTGGGTGGTTATAAAGGTGGCATTGAGTGTTCGGAAAGTATTGGTTGAGACACATGGATCAAGAGTGGGATTTGTCCATCCATATGACGGATAGATATACTCTGGGCCCTCTCGGTGGAATGTCATCCAATTGGCTTGCAAGCATGTGACTGGCTCATAAGGGATCACTTATCACGGGAATGAGAAAATAGTACTTATCAGTAACGAGGTTAAACTAGGTATGCAGAGATACCGACGATCAAAACCTCGGATAAGTAAACTATCATGAGACAAAGGGAAATTGGTATCGTATGTAAGTGGTTCATTCGACCGCAAAGTAATCATAGAAATATGTGGGAACCATATGAATTTCCAGATTCCTCTATTGGTTATTGATCGGAGAAGTGTCTCGATCATGTCCGCATAATTCACGAACTGTAGGGAGACACACTTAAGGATTCGATGTTGTTGAGTAGTTATGGAATGATGAGTAAGAGACCGAATGTTGTTCGGAGTCTCGGATGGGATCCAGGATATCACGAGGAGATCCGAAATGGTCCGGAGAATAAGATTCATATAAGGAAAGTCCTGTTTTGGGGTTGGAGAATGGTTCCGGTGTTTTCATCGGGAATGTTCTAGAAGGTTCCGGAAGGTCTGGCACTCCGGAGGGGAAGGGTACATGAATGTGTCATAACAAGTTGGAATGGTTGCATCATGTACTAGGTGTCATCGCTGAGCAAAATAAAGGGATAAATCAAATCCTAGTTTGAAAAGTCAAACGCCAATTTGAAAAGTCAAACGGCAAGTTTGCTTGGTGGAGGGAGAGTAGGAAACCTACCTGGGGAGGAGTTCCTCTCCCTCCACCGCCGGCCTTGGAGGCCAAGTTGGGTGAGGACTCCCTCCCCCTTGGTCGGCGCCCTCCACCTATAAAAGGAGGGGCAGGGCTGCCCCTCCAAAGACACAACTCCACCACCCAAAACCCTATCCCTAGCCGCCGGCCCTCCTGCAGCCGCCGCCGCCCTAGGGCAAACCCTAGCCGCCGACTTGGGGCTTTCCCCAAGCCCTAGCCGCCGGCCTAGCCCTCTCTCCTTGGTGTGTCTAAACCCTAGATCACTGAGGCCTCTCTCATAGTCCACCATACTCGCTCCGGCTTAAGGCGAAGCCCTGCGAGATCTCCCCTCTACTTCCGGTACCACGCCTTCGTGCTGCCGGAATCGCAAGGAGAGTGCTACAACCTCCGCTGCCTGCTGGAACAAGGGAGAGGAAGGTCTTCATCGAGTACCGAACGTGTGACCGACTACGGAAGCGTTGCCGGAACGCAGCGCCGGAAGGATCGTCTACATGATCTTGAGATCGGCAAGAGTACGACTACATCACCCACGAGAATCCGCTCTCGTTAAACACTTTGGAATCTTCGAGGGTGAGTTATTCCATCGACTCGTTGCTACAATCTAGTAGATAGATCTTGGCTTGTTTGTTTGTATGCGGTAGAAATTTTTTGTTTTCCATGCTACGAACCCCTACAGAAAACCAAGGAGTTAGAAGGTAGCACATTCTCTGTGATACCTCATGATTCTATAGACTCGGAGCCTATACCAGATCATCTTACTTTGGTTAAGAAGAATCCTAAGTTAGCTTACAAATTTATGGATAGATATCGAACACTCGTTGCGTCTTTTTATAAGACACATCAAGTGATTGTCGAAGATAAAAATGACATGTTAGAGGATCTAACTGATCCAGAAAGGAGGAAGCAGTTAGCATTCCAGTTAGAGAAGGAAGCAAGTAGTAGTGCAACACCTATCTTTAAGGATATACCTATAGATCCTGAATCTTTTATACCATATCCTTATTCACCAAGACCTGAACCTATACATGATCCTACTATGGATATGAGGTATGCAGTACCACAGGGCTCACAGGATGGTTCTGACTCAGAACTTCCTATTGAGAATTCGTATGGTTGGAGAATGGGATCATATAATGGATCTCATGAACACCATATGTCCACAGATGGTTCTGACAGAAATGTTGGACAATCTAGTTGGATGGGTGTAAGGATAAACCCTAATAACAGTAGTATAAATACCATGTCAATAGATAATCAGGATGAAGAAGAAGATCCTGAGGAGAGAGTGTTTGAATTATTAACATCTTCTCAAAACCCAGGGAATATACATTATCCAGTGTTTAACTATCTTGCCCAAGGGAGCACCTGGGAAGCAGCAGGATATGTGTATCCTGTTGACAACTCAAGGAATGAAGCTCAGGAGATGCAGGCTAGAGATAATGTTGAATATGTTTCTGAAGACTTTTCAGCTGAGCTGGAGGGAGTCAATGCACTCAGGTTGAGTAATGACTCAAGTCCTGACACTTCAGATACAGAGTATGTTCCTTCTGGAAGGCCATATGTTCCACAAACTGTGCGACGAACAACACGTCATCACGGTTGGACATCAGGCATGTACGATGAGCGTAGTTACTACTAGAAGGAGGCAATTAGTTAGTAGTATCAAGTACCATATATTGTACCTCAAGAAATAAAATAGTGAGAAGAATAAGGTAGTTTTGTGATTATACCTATATGGTATATGTTGTAATGACTTTGTATCATTATGATATTATGTCAAATATGTGAAATGCATATTTGGATTTTTTTTTTGGATCTTCATTGTGTGACTAGTTCTGTGCGTAACGTCAAGCTCAGAACACATGTGCATGATGTAATTATGAGTATTCGGTTTATGTTGCAGGACTAGAGGGTCATGGATACGGGTGTAGAAATGGAAACTGAGCAGCAGCAGATGGAGAGAGAGGCCAAGGAGAAGGCCGATGTGGATGCAGCAAATCAAGGAACCTTACCACCACCACCACCAATGAGGCCTTTAATGGAGCAGAACTTTATGCAATGCATGCAAATGATGCAAGAGACCCAGAATAATTTTATGGAAGAGTTGCTGGGACGAGAAAATCAGAGGGCACCTGAAGGTGGAGGAGTGAGTCTATCTAATTTGCAGAATGCAAGACCGTTACCTTTTGCATCAGCTCCTAAACCAATGGATGCAGAAGATTGGCTAGTAGATACTGAAAGGAAGCTAAAAACTGTAGGTTGCGATGATGAGGAGAAATTGAGGTATGCAACTCATCTTCTGACTGGACCTACAGCATCATGGTGGGAAAATCAGTTAGCCATGCAACAACCAGGAAGGGAGTTTACCTGGGAAGAGTTCAAGCAGAGATTCCGTGAATATCATGTTCCAGAAAGTGTTATGGAGTTGAAGCGGAGAGAATTTGAGGAGCTTCAGCAAGGATATACTAGTGTTATGAAGTACATCCGGGAGTTTAGTCAACTGTCTCGCTATGCTGAGGAGGATGTCAACACTGAAGAGAAGTGGAAGAAGCGTTTCCTGCGTGGATTAAATCCATTTGTGAAGATCCAACTAAGGTTAGCCAATAAGCAAACTTATCAACAGTTGTTGGATGCAGCCATTACTTTTGAAGATGACTACAAGAATGTCCAAGAGGATCGGAGGAAGAGAGCCAAAAAGGAAACCAAGAGAATTCAGGCAAGCAAACCTAAACCCAACCTGGAGTTCAAACCTCGGAATAGGAGTTATGGCAACAATAACAATAAAAATAACAATAACAAGGGCAATGGTGGAAATCAATCCAATCCGAGAAGGAATGTTATTTGTAACAATTGTGGAATTCCATGGCATTTCCAGAGGGAAAGCAAAAAGCATGTAGTGATTTGTTATGGTTGTGGTCAGAAGGGGCATATCAAGCCCGATTGTCCGAGCAAACCACCAGGAGGTCGGCCTACCAAGGGAGGAGGACAAGCCAGTGGAGGAAATGGACAGCCCAATAAAGGAGGAAATAATGGCAAGAACAACAATGGCAAGAGGAATCGACCTACCGGGAAACTGAACTGTGCAACCCTCGAGGAGGTGGATAATTCAGAGCATGCAGTGATAGGTACGCTCAATATCCTTACCAATCCTGGCAAAGTTCTATTTGATACTGGTGCAACTACTTCATTCATTTCTAAAGAATTCTGTGATAAATTCGGGATTAGAAGGGCAACGTTAGAAAGTCCTATGACCGTAGTTACGGCAGGAGGGAATGTGATTGTACGCCACATAAAACAAGATCGGGTTATCTCGATCTGTGGTTGTACATATTTCGTAGACCTTTATGTGATTCCTTTGAAGGAAATTGCAGTAGTGCTGGGAATGGATTGGATGATGGAACACGGAGCTCAGATAAATTGTGAGGAGAAAACTGTCTCAATCAAAACCCCAAGTGGAGCAAGGATAGTTTATCAAGCAGATAAGCACATTCATATCATGGTGGATCTGCAGTTGAACTCAATGAAAGAGGTCAAATTGGAAGATATTCCTATAGTAAATGAATTTCAAGATGTTTTTCCAACAGAGCTACCGGGAATGCCACCAGACCAGGAGATATAGTTCACTATTGGCCTAATTCCTGGTACAACACCAATAGCTCAAGCACCATATAAGATGGGACCCAAAGAGTTGAAAGAACTCAAAGAGCAAATTGATGAGTTAGCTAGAAAAGGATTTATTCAGGAAAGTGTATCCCCATGGGGAACACCAGTAATCTTTGTGGATAAGAGAGATGGTGGAATAAGAATGTGTGGAGATTATAGAAATCTAAACAACGTGACTATCAAGAATAAGTATCCTTTACCAAGAATTCAAGATTTGTTTGATCAAGTGAAAGGAGCTGGAGTATTTTCAAAGATCGATTTAAGATCTAGATACCATCAAATAAAAATCAAACCAGAAGATGTTCCAAAGACAGCATTTGTCTCAAGATATGGACACCATGAGTATCTGGTAGTACCATTTGGTTTGACCAATGCACCGGCAATATTCATGAATCTGATGAACAAGATATTCATGCCATATTTGGACAAGTTTGTCATAGTCTTTATTGATGATATTCTGATATATTCCAAGGATAAGGAAGAGCATGTTGATCATTTGAGAATAGCATTGCAGACTTTAAGAGAACACAAACTTTATGCTAAGTTCAGTAAGTGTGAATTTTGGCTTGATGAGGTAGAATTCCTCGGTCATGTGATTAGTAAAGATGGAATTGCTGTAAATCCATCTAAGGTTGAGTCAGTACTAGAGTGGACTGCACCAACCAATGTGAAGCAAATTCGAGGCTTCTTAGGAATGGCTGGTTATTATCGGAGATTCATTGAAGGTTTCTCCAAAATAGCCGGACTAATGACCAAATTATTAAGGAAGAATACACCATTCAAGTGGGATGAGAAATGTGAAGCAAGTTTTCAAGAGTTCAAGACTAGATTAACCACAGCTCCAATCTTAGCAGTTCCTGAAACAGGGAAGGACTTCACAGTATACTGTGATGCGTCTAAAGAAGGTTTGGGTTGTGTATTAATGGAAGATCGGAAAGTGATTGCTTATGGTTCAAGACAACTGAAACCACATGAAGTCAACTATCCAACTCATGATTTAGAGCTAGCAATAGTAGTTTTTGCGCTGAAAGGATGGAGGCATTTTATTTATGGAGCCATATGTGAGTTATACACTGACCATAAAAGTCTCAAATATGTCTTCACTCAAAAGGAATTGAATATGAGACAGAAGCGTTGGTTGGAACTAATCAAGGATTACGATTTAACAATCAACTACACCCCAGGGAAAGCAAATGTTGTAGCAGATGCTTTAAGCCGAAAGAGTGCAGATATTCAGCCTAGTAATCGGGAGCTACCAAAGGAGTTACAAATGGACTTGGAAAGATTAGAACTTCAATTTATTAGAACAGAGGTTCTTGGAAGATTAGCTACTATGCAGGTAGTTGCAGAGCAGGACAGTGATCTTAAGCATGAAATTTTTAGACATCAAGTAGAAGATCCTTTTATTGCTGAGGAAATTCGGAGGATATCTCAAGGGAAAAAATCCGTTTTTCGCCTTGGAGAATATCGGTCTTTATGGTTTCAAGACCGTCTATGTGTTCCAGATGTGACGGAGATTAGAGATATCATACTCAGAGAAGCACATGAAACTCCATATTCTATACATCCAGGGAGTACTAAGATGTATATGGATTTGAAAGAACTTTTCTGGTGGAATAACATGAAAAAAGATATTGCTAAATATGTATCTGAATGCCATACTTGTCAAAGGGTGAAAGCTGAACATCAAAGTCCAGCAGAACCATTACAACCCTTGGAAATTCCTGAATGGAAATGCGAGGAAATAGGTATGGACTTCATCACAGGATGGCCCATGACACCAAAAAGGAAAGATATGATATGGGTAATTGTGGACAGACTCACTAAGAGTGCACATTTTATTCCGGTGAATCAAAAAGATAATGCCGAGAAGTTAGTTGAAGTATATGTCAAAGAGATCGTAAGTAAGCATGGAGTACCCAAAAATATCGTAATTGTCAGGGGATCAGTGTTTACTTCAGCATTTTGGAAGCAATTGCATAAAGCACTTGGTTCAAAGTTAGATTTCAGCATAGCATATCATCCTGAGACAGGAGGTCAAACTGAAAGAACAAATCAAATAGTAGAAGACATGTTAAGAGCTTGTGCACTAGATTTTGGAGGAACATGGGAAGATCATCTACCATTGGCAGAATTTTCTTATAACAATAGCTATCAGAGTAGTCTGAAGGCAGCCCCATATCAAGTTTTGTATCAAAGGAAGTGTAGATCACCAATATGTTGGTATGAGCCTAGAATCAGCAAAGAATTTGCGCCATATTATATCAAGGAAAGACAAGATATCATTGATAAGATCAGGGATAGACTGACAATAGCTCAAAGTAGACAAAAAAGTTATGCGGATCAAAGTCTAAGATCATGGCATCCAGAAGCGGGAGATATGGTCTATTTGAAAGTAAGTACCATGAAAGGGGTAAAAAGGTTCGGAGTTAAAGGGAAATTGAGTCCAAGATACATCGGACCATTCAAGATACTGAGTCAAAACAGAACTATAGCTTATGCTTTAGAGTTATCATCAAGATTGGCTCAAGTGCATAATGTTTTCCATGTGTCACAACTTCGTAAATGTTTGAAAGTTCCAGATGATGCAACCACACAATAAGAGATAGAACTACAAGCAGACTTGACCTATATTGAAAAGTCCTATAAGATTCTCGAACAAGACTGGAAAAGATTGAGGAACAGAGCAATCAAATATTGCAAGGTATAGTGGGAACATCAACCTGAAAGGGAAGCCACATGGGAGAAAGAAGAGGACTTAAGAAAATCCTATCCTGAACTATTTAGGTACATCTCCACAAACTTCGGGACGAAGTTTAATTTAAGGGGGGGGGAGTCTGTAACATCCTAGCATTTAGGAACTAACGAAGGGTAGATTTAGGAAATTGAAATGTTGCATGCATTTATCTGTGAAAATGTGGGTAAAATTTTCGCCAAATAAAAAAACTAAAGTCATTAAAGTTTCTTTCATACTTTGAGATTAGGATTAGTCTTAAAGGAGGATTGCTATAGACTTTGATGTGATCTTTGAGGAATTATGTGATTTGGAAAAATGAATTTGAATTTCAAATTTGAGTGTTTGAATTATAATACAAATAAATTAGGAATAAGGCTTGAATCTTAATTTAATTAAGAGTTAACTATTATAACTTAAACTTTATCCAAAGAAAACAACTAAAAATATGAAAACTTATTTCATATTTTCAATACATAAACAAGTTACAAAAAATGTAACTTATTGAAATCATCTCCAGACTTCACAGTAATAAATGAATAAAGAATAAGAATATTTCTTTATTGAAAATTATATAATCTTTATTACAGAGGAATAAAATGAAGATTACAAAATAATGAAATGAAAATTACAAAAGTATAAAGAAGATTACATTGGATTATTCTATATCTAAACCTAAACTAAAATCTTCATCTTTATATCTGTACCTGCAAAACAAACAGAAACCAAATAGAAAAGGGAAAGTTAGTGTTAGAATAGTTTTTTCTCTCAGACATGTCAGTGAGGTGCACTGAACAAATTCATCATTGAGAAAATATAAAAAGGGGCAAGTTTCACCAATATGAAAGAATCCATCTTTCATAAATTTTAAGCCATAAGTCAAATGACAGCAAGGAGGGGCAAATTCACCAGCCAGGTAAAAGTAATCTGATCAAAGTAACTTCCAAGACCAAAGCATATCCACAAGTGCACAACAAGCACACAAGCAGGACACACACCAACATGCATGTGGTGTGCTGTCAGCTTCACAGCACAGCTCCAAAACCACAAAACCATCAGCACAGCTGTGGAGAGGCACTAGTACATCTCTCCACTGCACACACAGAAGAACAGCCAGTCTAGACAGCAGCTAAACCAGGCACAACAGTCAGTAACAAAACCAACCAAAGCCCAGATCTCATCACCAGGATGGTGACATAAGGAGGGGGAAGGATCAGGTGGACAACAAGGCCAAGACTAGGAGCTAGGAGGAGCATGCTAGCTCAAGGCCAAGTCCAGGAGCTAGGAGGAGCAGTCTAGCTCAGGGTCAAGCACAGGAGCTCAGCAAAACAAGATCAACATCACCACCTTACTCCACAATCATCAAATTTTGTGGTGAGAATCACAAAACCCTCACATGATCTAATCATAGTATCTAGATAGAAGCATGTGTTGTTTTATGAAACAAACCCTCAGAAAGCACCCCAAGTGGGGTGAATCCATCATAGGGATTTCAAACTCTAAAAGTAAATAGCAAAGTACAAGGATCCAACCAGAGCTCAGAGCAACATCATTGCTCTGGTTGTCAAGCTATATATTACAATTCAAGCATAAATATAGTTATGATCTAATTTCTAGGCACATCCCTAAAGAAAGGGTAGCACCCTAGAAACTAATCTTTTGGATCCAGATAATAATCAAGCTTACTAGCATTTTTTACCAAGCTTTGATTCAAAAACAATAGCTGGTACTATTACCAGGACTATCTATATGAATCAATTTGATAAAGCATAAAACCCCTAAGTCTCAGACCAACATCATTGGTCTTAGGGATTTCAGAAAAGAACATCTATGTTTATCTTTCAAAGTCAAGCTTGTCTTAAGCTTAAACCAACCCAAGCAATGAATAAGAATCAACCTTGTGTGCCATACCAAGATGGTGTCACAAGAACAATTCTATATGCATCAGGATAAACATCCAATCATCACAGATTCAATAAATCAATCTACTAATCATTTTCCTGTTAGGAATCATAATTAAAAAACATTCCAATGTTTATCTGTACTGTTTGAGATCATTGTGATCTCAAACCACATATTAATTTCTAAGCCAATAGCACTAAGACAGTGATTTCATCACACCATAACCATGATCTTAAACCGTGAAATGACAGTGGAAAGTTATCAAGTCACTGACTTTACCAAGCATTGGTTCCAAAGCAACCATACCATCTGAATCATATGCAATCCAAGCATAAAAGCATCTAATAAGCCAACAAAACCATTATAGTTCATCTCAAGCAACAAGCCTCAGACTAATAACCACTTAGCATGCTTACAGACCATCCAGACATGATCTAATTCATCCAGTATATGATCAACCATAGGATAAGAACCCTAAATGGATAAATCATCTTAATCAAAATAAGACAGTACCCAAAGAGGGCACTACCAACATCTAGCATGGGATGAGCAAGCACAGAGAGAGCACAAGGGGAGAGGAAAAGAACTCACCAACGGTCCTCGCTGGAGATTAGAAGAGGAAGCAAAGGGGCTGACGACCATGGTGGCACGGGGAGCACCCCAGAGGGGGCGTTGCAACCCATACGGCACCACGGCAGCGACCCTGACCACGCCTAGAGGTGAGGAGCATCACCTCGACACACTACGGCAGAGGCAACACCTGGATCCACGCAAACCCCCAAGCCCTAGGGTTCGGGACGACATCGATCCATCGTAGGAGAGCCCCATACCCAAATCTAGTTGGATAGAAAGAATGAGCATCGTCGATAACCTCCTATTGCACCACGACGGCGACCAGAACATCCTATGGCGGCGGGAATCGCCGGCGGCGACATCACGACCACGGGGTCGGGTTAGAGGAGGAGAGGAGTGAGCTTGAGGGAGAGAGAGGCAGCGAGGAGTGGGCTGAGTTGGGCCAGACCCTTCGGGGTGGTTATTTTGACTATGCCTAATGGGCACTAGGGCCCAATAAGAATAAGCCAGCCCAAAAACCTTTCAGACCTGTTTTAATAAATAGGAAAAGACCAAAATACCCCTAGAATTAATTATATTCTAGAAAATAAAATAAAAGTCCAATAATTATAAATAAAATATTTTTGGATTCACAATAATCCACACTATCCAAATAAATTAAAATATAAAATTGTAGACATTTAAATCTTATTAGGAATTTTGTAAATTATATATTCCCTATGGAATATTACAAAATTATTGAAAGATGATAAAAATAAATAAAAATCACTTTCATTATATATTAATATTGTAGTATTTTTTCAAAAAATACTAAATAACAATTTTTGATATTTAAATGATAATTACTAAAAGAATTATTAAAACAATAAAAGTCAAATAAAATAAAATAGTTCAATATATATTATAAATATTAAAAAGTAATATTTATAAATCCTTTATTATTTAAAAAGAATTATTATAATAATGGGAAAACTGCATATCAAATTAAATGATGCATTACATTACTTGCATAATCATTTTGCTTCTTTAAATATTGTCCTTATTGGGCAATAATGATGTTTTTGTAGACATAGAAGCTCAAGGTCTAGTGCAAGCATCAGACTTCACTACCTTGCCATCACAAGGAAAGTTCATCACTTGCTCATGTCCTTTGAAGAGTCTTTATCAAAGTATTTGCAAATTGTGTGTTATCATATATTCTATAAAAGAAAGAAAATATTATTTTTACAAATAAAGAAATCATATATATCATCCTAAGTGGTGATATAATGAAGCTATAGAACTTAGTGGGTTCTAGTTGCAAACAATGATGATCAAATAGGGACTTAATAACCCCTGACATCAGTGATTCTAGCGCCGTATATTACGCGTTAGCCATGAGATTTGGAATGGGACAGAGAAGTCAGTTGTATCTTCTTCCTCTCGCATGAAGCCGGATGTGCAGGTCGTGGCTGTTATCCTCGTAGCGTGCATATTGATTGGTAATTCGTAGAGGATATGCAGCATATGGGTGGGAACCCTCATCGTCCCACGATAGTTCTGGCATCTAACGGTTTGTACAAACCATTGTCGTAATTCATTATGTGGGCATGGTGTACACCAAGGAGGCATGCGAGGTCGCGAAGGGGGCAGTGATTGGCTTGGACCAACTACTGGGCCCCACATCATGGAATTGTGGACATGAAAGTATGCCCGTTTGTGCAACAAGGAGTTGATCTCTCATGGGTAAAGTAACGCACCTCTGCAGAGTGTAAGAATTGTAACTTGTTAATCCCTGTTCCGGGAAGGAGCTGCGAATGCGGCAGGAAAGGAACTCCATGAAAGTTCTGGTCAACCTGTGAAGGCTGATTGTCATAGATTTTCATAATAAAATCAATCTTTGAAGAAAGATTTACGAAAAATTGCATAGTGCCAAGGACTTATAGTCCGAGGTGGTAGTTAGAGCATCAAACTTCCCACCTTGCATATAATGAAGTTTTTGGGTAACGCTGTTACTCATTCTTTCCTTTGATCCCTTGCTTAGACCCTGAGGATCCCGAAGATGTGCCAATGTATGCTGCCAAATGCCAAGAAGATGTGTTATACGAGGAACCTGATCTGTCCAGAGGCGTTGAAGGAGTGGATTACGAAATCCGCTACGGTGTCGAAGATAACGAGTCCAACTAAGTATCCTAGTTAGTAGTAACCAACTGAGCCGAGCAGCATAAACTCTATAGAATAAGCTGCTGAGCTCAAATCCTAGTCGGAGTTGTTACTTTTATATTCTGCTGAAACACTTTATATTTTGGTTTGTAAGTTGAATCTTTTGGAAGTCTTGAACTTCCGATATTGTAATAATAAGGTGTGTATATTTGTAATATGGACCTGCAATGTTTCTGTTGTACCACTCTAAGAGATATGATATTTATGGAACGGTGTTCTGTGGATGTCATGTCAATGACTATAGTATACTACACATGCAGTGGTATGCTGGGTCGCCGCACCAATGCCCCCGCTTATTTCATGAATCTCATGAATAAGATTTTTATGGACTTCCTGGATAAGTTTGTCGTTGTTTTCATCGATGACATTCTGATTTATTCCAAATCAGAAGAAGAACATGAGCTACACCTAAGGACCATTCTTGGAACCCTTAGAGAGCATCAGTTGTATGCCAAGTTTAGCAAATGTGAATTCTAGTTATAGGAGGTAGGCTTCCTCGGCCACATTGTATCAGCCAGAGGAATTGCCGTTGACCCTGCAAAGGTGAAAGATGTCGAAGATTGGCAAGCCCCAACCACTCAAACCCAAGTTCGTGCATTTCTCGGATTAGCGGGATACTACCGCAAGTTCGTAGAAGGATTCTCGAGTATCGCCAGACCAATGACCCAATTGCTGAAGAAGGACAAGAAGTTTGAATGGACGGACAAATGTGAAGCGAGTTTTCAAGAACTCAAGAGAAGACTGATTTCAGCCCTAATCTTGATCATGCCAGATATCACGAAGCCCTTTGACGTGTATTGTGACGCATCCAAGATCGGTCTCGGATGTGTGCTAATGCAAGAAGGAAAAGTTATATCCTATCTATCTCGACAACTAAAACAGCATGAACAAAACTACCCAACCCATGACCTCGAGCTCGCAGCCGTAGTTCTAGCCCTAAAGACATGGAGGCATTATCTCATGGGAAACCATTGTGAGATTTATTCGGATCACAAGAGCCTAAATTATATATTCACTCAAAAGGAGCTGAATATGAGACAGAGAAGATGGATTGAGCTAATCAAGGATTACAACCTGGACATTCACTATCACCCTGGTAAAGCCAATGTGGTAGCAGATGCCCTTAGCAGATTGCCGTGCCGCTTGAACTCCATGATTTTGAAGGAGCAACCAAGTTTGCACAAGGAGATGGAACATTTCCGAATGGAATTAGTGAGTGAAGGATTTTTGGCTAGCATAGAACTTCAACCCACTTTGATCAGCCATATCAAAGAGGCCCAGAAAGGAAATGCTAGCATCGACGAAATCAAGCGTCATATCGGTACAGGCAAAGTACCCAGATTTACCAAAGACGAAGAAGGAGTTCTGTGGTACAAAGGACGTATTTGTGTACCAGCAGATTCAGAGTTGAAAGAAGTTATTCTGAAGGAAGCTCATGATACTCTTTATTCTATCCACCCCGGAGGAACGAAGATGTATTAGGATTTGAAGGAACATTTTTGGTGGCATAAGATGAAGAGAGAAATCGGAAGCTATATCGCCAAGTGTGATATATGTTAGAGAGTCAAGGCGGGACATCAAATACCCGCTGGATTGTTGCAACCTCTATAGATTCCAGAATGGAAATGGGATTCCGTTGGAATGGACTTTATCACCGGATTGCCTACTTATAGTAGGGGAAATGACTCCATTTGGGTCATAGTTGACAGATTATCCAAAGTCGCCCATTTCTTACCAGTCAAGACCACATATCGGAGTTCGAAACTAGCTGAGTTGTACATCACTAGGATCGTCAGTTTGCACGGAGTCCCCAAGAACATTGTATCAGATCGAGGAACCTAGTTTACCTCTAGATTCTGGAAGAAAGTCCAAGAAGGTTTACGAACCCGACTAGATTTCAGCACAGCTTATCACCCTCAAACCGATGGACAAACGGAGCGAGTAAATCAAATACTCGAAGATATGTTGAGAGCATGTGTGTGAGAGTATGGATCTAAATGGGAAGACTGTCTACCATTCGTAGAATTTTCATACAACAATAGTTATTAAGCTAGTTTGCAAATGGCCCCATTTGAATTCATGTATGGAAGGAAGTGTCGCAGCCCTTTGAATTGGTCGGAAGTAGGAGAGAGTCATATTTTTGGACCTGACATCCTACGAGAAGCAGAAGAGAAAGTTCACAAGATTCATGAGCACCTCAAGACCGCCCATTCAAGACAGAAGAGTTATGCCGACAAGAGACATCGAGACCTCGCTTTCAATATCGGAGATTTCGTGTATCTGAAAGTGTTTCCATTGAAAGGAATGCAGCGTTTCCAGCTGAAGGGAAAGTTAGCCCCTAGATATATCAGACCCTTCAAGATTCCAAACCATCGAGGAGAAGTATCATTTCAATTGGAACTGCCAGCAGAAATGTCATCCATGCACAATGTGTTCCATATATCGTTACTTCGCAAATGCTTCGAAGTTCCGGAGAAGACTAAAGTTTTCAAGAATATTGATCACCGAACCATAGAAATCAATGATGACCTGACCTATCCCGAAGTACCCATCCGTATTTTGGAAGAATCTTTCAGAACTACCATAACCCGAAGCATCAAGTTTCTCAAGATTCAGTGGAGCAACCACACGGAAGAAGAAGCTACCTGGGAGCGAGAAGATCACATCAGGACGGAGTTCCCCGATCTCTTTAAATCCTAGGTAATCTTTGTTCTTCTTTCTCAAATCTTGGGACGAGATTTTGTTTAAGGAGGGAAGGTTTGTAACATCCCAAAACTTTAATCCAAGTTGAGCAAGATCCAAATCATCAAAATTAGGGTTAACAAAAACTTTTCCATCTCAAAATATGAAAGCATGCATGTGTATGTGTATTTAAATTAGGTCATTTGAATTGCCATGCTTCTGTGATTCATTGCTTGTAAAATGATTCTTAGGTGAAATAAACATCATCTAAATCATTCCCAAACTTTTCCCAAAGAAAAATAACTCAAAATAAATAAATGAAGTGAATGGTCATTTTTGCCAAATTAACTATCATGCCTACTTTGGCTGTTCCTAGTACTCAAAACTTAACAAAAACAATTGTGGATCTCTGCACCCCTTGCTAGTACACATAATGAGGTACCAAGGCCCACTTTGTGATCTGCCAAAAACATTCAAATGCTAAGTTTAAATGACAGTTTAAAATTGAATCTATTTCATATGGGAAGATCCCACTATTGCAAAAACCACTCAAACAAGCTCAATTTTCAAAACCCAAGCAACCATAGAGTCTAAAGCTTATGCCTAGCACACCCACCAAAAATCTTTTCAAAATTCAAAAAGAAGTTTCTTGCGGCCATTTCATCAAACACTTGGCAGGCAGAATTCAAACAAAACCAAATAGTGTTTTGGCCAAACTTGTCTCCCATTTGACCCCCATTTGATCACATTGTCCCCTCTGGATCAAACCAGGGCATAACTACCCCATCCCCTACCTCCTAGCAGCATGGCCATGCCAAGCCGAGCCCCACCTCGCCGGCCAACTTGGTCGCTGCCGCAGCAGACCGCCTCCCCCTCTCTCGCCATGTCTGGGAGATAGCCAGCACCTCACCACCGCCCACTGTACCCTCCCCGAGCCAGGCCTAGCCATGGACCACCGAGAAATCCCCGCGCCTAGTGCCACCGCGCCATGCCGAGCACGCACCAGAGTGCCGCACCCGGCACGCGTGCACAAGCCGCTACTCGACCACATCCCGTGCCCACCGCGTCGCCACGACCCAGGGAGCACGCCAGACACCCCCATTCGCCGTCCAATGCCTCACAGCCACCACTCGCCGTCGAAGCCCACCGCGCGTCGATCGCCACCCTCAGCCATGACGCTAGCAGCCATGTCACCACCGTCGCCTGCCCATCCCTCTCGGTCTCGCCGTCGAGCCTATAAAAGGAGGGCACCCCCAGCCGTTTGCAGCACACCACTCCACTCCCCTCACCTCACTGATCTTCCCACACCTCTAGCCGGAGCACGGGGAGCAGCAGCTCGCCGGAATTGTACCGGAGCAGGCCGCCTCTGGAGGAGAAGGGCGTTGCTGATTGCGACCACCCCCGGAGCTGCCTCGACCGTCCCTGAGCTCGCCGTCGACCACCAGTCTGTTTACCCGCCTCGCCGTCGTCGCTGGAGACCTGGTATGCCCCTATGCACCCCTACCGAGACGCTAGGGTTAGAGCTCGTCGGCGACAGGTTCGTCATCGACGATAATCCACAAACGTTGATCCCCACTCAAATCCAACGTCCCACACCGCCCCGTACCGCTTCGCGCGTTATGAGCCACTAACTAGTGGACCCCCCTGTCAGCTGAACCCCGCGCTACGGAGTGACACTGGGCCGGCCTGTTAGCGTCTCCCGCGCGACCCAATAGTTTAAATTTAGATTTTCCATTTTATTTCAAACATAGTTCTGTACATAGATTCAAAAATCAACCCAGCTCGATTCAATGAACCAAAATGCATGAAACCAATTTTGTTAGCAAGGTACAGAAATGCTTAATCAAAGCCCGTTGGATTCAAATCATTTGGATCTGTAGATCAACCTTGGTAAAAATAACAAGGCGGAAACTTTTCTGCATTCAAACATTTTTCAAAATTCAACCATAAGAGCTTTTGAGTTGATTCCAACTCTCAAAAATCACATTTGATCATACCTTTCAGAATATATAAAAACATATGGGTTGACTTACAGAAATAATGTTCAAATAATAAAAGAATGCCACATAGGACTTTCTAGTCACTTTATTTATTTAAAATAAAAAGGTTAAACCTTATTAAATTGTGATACCACTTTAAATCACATTCCCATGTACTGAAATATGTGGTGATGACATGTGTCAACATGATCCCATGTTTGAGTTGGAGAATATTAAATCTTAAGTAGTTTTTCAATGAGTAGAAATTACTTTTCTCAAATTAAAATAAATAAGACAAATGCTTTAATCTGGTAATGTTAAGTGATGATGCTAGATCATCTATAGTGCACCTTTGTGTGATGATTGAAAATAGTTAAGTATTGTTTGGTGATTGTGTACCTCGTATTTATTTATAGACGCTAGTACCGACCAAGGATACGAGGAGGAAGGAGGATACTACGAGGAAGAAGCCGAGGAGAACTTCAACCACTGCTCTGCACAAGGCAAGCTAACACTTGCAAGTTACCTTACCTATGCAAGCCTAATACTACTAGTTGAATTTTGCAAGCTTATACTTGCAATTATGCAAGCTACTACTTGCTTGTTACTATGCCAACTATATGCCTTAAGCATATGTGATTACCCCCACTTGATACCCAATCCTAGTTTTACTTGCAAACTTTATACATTTTTTTCTTTATCAAAGCCTTCTTTTAGAGTTCACAAAGTGACTTGTAGATATTAGAAGGATATTGGAAGGTAGCATAAAGAGCATAAAATCTGGCCTAAGTTAGATAATCTTGATGTCATCCTAAGGCATGAGATTGAACTTCACTAAGTCCCACCTGTTCACCACCTCTTAATCAGTAGTTACCTCCACTTGTAGATGCTAGTGTTAAGTATAAAAACTTGATCAACTTTAGATGGGAATACTTGGTGAAAATGGCTATGAAAACCTTAGAATGATGAGTCATTCTACTGAAATATTTTGACATGTGTTCTCAAACACCAGATGATTTTGATGATGAAAATGTTGAGGCATGAGCCTTAGCCCTTCATAAAACTGATGGTTGTGTGGATGCGATACCATTCCAATTTTACCGTACAACCACAATACCTGAAAATTGGGTAGGGCTTGACTGGAAACTTATATACCTTAGTATGGGTTCCCTCGTGGCCAAGGTCTGAGCTGAGGCTACCTTGTGAAGATTGTCCACCTGTGCAGTACCCAAGATGACAGTTGGTCATGGTTGGGAGGCCAAACTCACAGGAGAGGTGCCTATACTAGGGCGTGTAATTGAAAGATTAGGATTGATTATCCGCATACTGAGTATGGTGAACTCAGGATTGTTCCTGACGGATGTATCGAATGTTGTGGTGAAAGTGTACAATCTCTGTAGTGTCAAACTATTCGAATAGCCGCGTCCGTGGTTATGGACAGTTCGAGTGGCCATATTGTTCCCGTGTCAGATGTTTTCAAAATGACTTATGAAACGAATTGAGACTTTGACTTGACCATAACAGAGTTGTGATATGAAATTCAAATTCCCACTTAGGTGTTATAAAACTTTCAAATAGTTTTTCTTTGCTTCTGAACTTAGTAGAGGTAAATCTGTCTTTTTGCAAAACAACCCTAGAGCCTAGTGTCCTACTACAAAAAAACCCCTTAACTTGTTAGTATTAGTTTGCGAGTACTTAAAAAGTAATCATGGCTTTGTCCCTGGCTATTCCCGTGGCCAAACTATGAAGAGGAGTATCAGGATGACGGACCGCGGGAAGGTTACGACAACTAGGATCATCTCCCATCGTCAGCATTGCCTGTGACCCCGAAGATGGAGCTTCGCCTATGCTATCGTTACTATTATGTTATTCCGCTGCTTGAGTTGTATTAAGAACTGGATCATGAGATCCTTATTTGTGTAAGACCTTATGTATGGTTTGTAATGGATGATGTACTGTGATATCCAAATCTGTTATGTCTCGCAAAAATGGTAATCCTTGGATTGCGATGTATGGCATAATAGGCATCTGGGATTAAAAATCCGGGTGTTGACAAAGGGGAAGCCAATAGTAACATCATAGACATGCTCGAGGGTTAAGCCGGCATGACCACTGCGGTGACCCAGCATACCACTGCATGATCTAGTACATTATAGTCGTTGATATAACACCAATGAAACATCGTTCCACTAGTATTACATCCCTTAAAGTGGTACAACAGAAACATAGAAGATCCAAGACATGACTTTAGTTACAACTCGACTCTTTACAAAAGATCCAAAGAACACTCTAGGTTATAGAGGAAGAAAGCAACTTCTTAAAAAGAAGAATCAGAAATAACAACTCAAAACTATCATACTAATAAGACTAGTATCTAAACTATTCTGCTTGCAATTGCTGCTATTGTAATGCTCTATAGAATTAGGTTCTATGGATAGAGATTTTACCCCTATCTAATCAGGAACTTCATTTTCACTTCAGTTGATGTATATCTTGTCTCCATTGACTTCATTTAATAACCTGGGCTTTCGATGTCGAATCCTTGAGCATAATTTGGTGCTGACGATGTATTCATCGACTTAAAATCTAGCAAGGGTTAAGAAGGTACGATTGAGTACGAGCGTACTCAGCAAGTTCACTAAAAAGGAGTGTTTGATGCACTACTAAAGGAAGAAGATCCAGTTGACTTCTCCATCCCATTCCAAATCTCATAATTAACGTGTAATATACGACGCAAGAATCAATGGGTTGTTTAAGTCCTCGATATTATGTTCCTTTACCACTGGAACTATCATAGTAGCTCATTACCTATTGGTAAATAACCCATAAACATATCATTATGAAAATAGAGTTTTATGACCTTTTTGAAATGCGGGTGATAACAATAGTTGATTGCAAGTACTTGATAAAAATAAAAAAAAAGGACATGAGCAAGTGTGAACTTGACTTTTGTAATTGCAAGATTATGCACTAACGGTCTTCGATACCATAGAAGATCCAATATCTTAAAAACAACATCATTGGTTCGATAAGGACTAATGTTTAAAGAAGCAATATGCTATTATGCATAAGTAATGCTCTGCATTTTATAAAAGTCTCCAAGTGAATCCCCAATATTATACATGAATTGAACTTAGGTGATTTCTTTAAGATTTGGTTTATCTTCAATTTTACTTCATAAGCAAATATATTTATAAGGAACCTAAGTCTTATAATACAAGATATAAAAGTAGACTACAATAAAAAATCTAAGATTGAGTTAGGTTAATTTCCATTTGTTAATTATGATGAAAGTCCATGTGTTGGGTTGTTAAGAGTTAAAGGAACTATTATAGAGTTGTTGTTTGAAGTGGAAAAAAGAATAACCTTCGAGGAAAAGATTTTTTATGATAAGTTCATCAATCTGAAGGGTTGTTAAGATTAAAACTATGGTTTTTGATAGAGTACAATTAATTTTGAGTTATTATACTTTTAGTGGACTGTATAATAGACCAAAGTTAACTATAAAGTCATGAATAAACTTAATATATAATATTTATGGTATTTTAGATCAAAGTTAACAACATAAAATAATAAAAAAATCAAGATACATAATTTATGATGGTGTTAAGATCTAGGGTGTTTCTACTCTGAATTAAAGTTCTAAGATTTTCTTTTCTTTGGTATAAATTGTTATTTATTTTCTAAGTGAATAGCTTTTATTAATACATGTTGGAAGCACTTTTAATATTTTAGTTATTAACTTGATAAAACTAATGATTCAAAGTAGGTGCCTTGGGTTTGTTAGTTAGAATGTATTCAATATGTTTACTTGGTACAAAATAATTTAACTTATATTATAGTTAAATGTCTAAAGATGGGTACTAGCTATATTATGATTTTTTTAGTAAAATGGATAATTAACTTCTTTGCATGTTTTACATATATTACAAGGTAAAGGTAATTTTTAAAGTATTAAAAACTTCATTTTTATAATTAATAGTAAAAAGTATTAATTATTCTAGGCAATAAATTCTAAAGAGCTAAGTAAAGTTAAAAGGAATTTATTTGAATTTATAGGTGATAGAAGAATATGCACTTAATATTTTTAATAAATCTAAGTAGTCAATTAAAGCTAATATGGATTTATTTTGATTTATAAGTGACATGAGATAAATTACCCTTATTTATTTATAAAATAGTAGATTGACTTTTATGTATAAAAATGATTTTTATTGGTTGGTAGGACTTCTCCTATTTTGCTATATTTCATTTAGGATTTTGGTGTTTTAAATATTTAGTTATTCTTTATTCAACTTAAATAAGTAATGTTATTTTTAAAAAAACTTAAAGGATTTCCTTTTCAGATAGATAATTATAAAGGATTATTTCTTATAAAGGAAGTATTAAATGGTTATAATGAATTTGTTGTTTAGGAGATTCTAAATTTATTTGAAATATTAATATTTTCTGATATAAAGTATTTATTTAGGATCTTAAACATTCATTTTTAAGTATCAACCTTATTTTTAGAAAATTAAATAAAGAATTATTGATTTAAAATAATCAAATTAAGTTTTACCATCATAAAATATAATTTAAATTTTTATTGGATAGCTTATATTTTTATGAACATTTATAGATATTATTTGTATTTTAAGTTTTTTATATATTTTTATAGGGCTACAATACTCCTAGAGATACTTTTGTAATTTAACATTTTGTGGCTTATTTCTTTCTTTAAAACCTAGGCAAACCCATTGGTCGAGCTGGACCACTGGGTTTTGGGCCGAACGAGCCCAAATGGTTTTCTGGGTCGGTCAAACCGACAAGGTCTACACTACTCTCTCTCTCTCCCTCGACTCTATCATCTCCCTCGTTCTCTCGCGGTCGGTGCCATGGCGATGTTGCTGCCTCCGCCAGATTTTGGTGAGCCAGGTCACTGCGGTTGCTGCCGTTTGTGGCTAAAGTACCGCTGCTCTTTGCTCGTTCTTTTGGTCCAACTCGATTTGTAAATTGAGCCCTCTACTACTCGCTCCATTTCCTCTCTATAGTCCTAGGGTTTCGATGTTGCGGCTCCGCTGTCCACTGGTGACTTTGCGGTGTCCTGGTGATGGTCTAGGGCATGTTTTTTGGTGTGGCTCGACACGGGTTAAGTGTTGTGATGCTTCCCATGTCGCAGTGCTGTTCTCTACTCTGCCGATGCCACCACTTCTTCTCCGACAAGCCTGGACTCGCCCCAGGTAGGTACCCCTCTTATCTCTCTACTTCTTATATCCTTTCCCTTTCTACTGGGGAACCCTAGATACCTAGTAACAACTGCTGATACTAAACATTGGTTACATACTTATCTTATCTAACTGGTAGGAATTTTAAGGTGTGTCAACTATGATATTTTATTGCCCAATCCTTGTGTAGATATGGTTCTCTGTAGTTGTTGTTAATCTGGCAATTTATACCTTGTTACTGTTGCTATGCCTGAGTAATTCTTGATAGCTTTGTTATACATTCTGGTGAGGAACTTAATGACAATCACAAGGGTTACACTCGTGATCTATGGATGGCTTATTGCTTGATGTTGATGCTGCAATGAAATTAGGCCTAGTGTATTTGCTACCTAGGTGATGCTCTAGTTGAAATATCACATCTCTATGTAGGTATTTATCAAAGACAATGGTGCTACCTAATTGTTAATGAGCTATTAGGTTCTGGAATTAAACATAAGATTGGATTTAGAAATGGAGGTTTTTTGGTGAGGTTCTTTGATGGACAATAACAGCCTACTATTGGATTATGATAATGGAGTCCTAAGTATAAATGATTCCTAGGTTTTATAGGAAAATTATTAGTTATATTGTACCTGAAAAGGAACCTTAATTACTGTTAAATGAATGCCTCTATGAAGCTTCCATTTGGATGGTACACAAAGGTAGTCTTTAACAAAGTTGGTTGGCTTGATCTATTGGAATCTTTTGATTGTTATATCATGCAAACACACTAAGGTACCAGTAACTTTCTATGAATAGCTCTTGCCAATGATGCAAGAAGATTGAGGCATACTACTTGGTTAAAAAGAACAGATGCTATGATTTGGCTTATTTTTTCTTTATGATGATTCCGCAAAGTATTTCTTTGTAATACTGATAGAAATATCATCACAACCTAAGGTTTTATAGGATATTATTACTTGTTTCATGACTTCTAGACATGGTTTATTTGTTGGCCTTGTTGGTGAGCTTAAAGCTTCTTGATTGCTTAGCCTTATTTACACATGTGCCCATGTGCTGCTGCTAGACTGTATTTGCTCATGTGGTACCTCATATGAGTATGCACAGGGTAAATATTGGTTTAGCATAATCTAATGCTATTGGTGCTTGTGCTTTGTCTCTTGGCTATCCCATGATGCAAAGTCTGAGGATTTGATTACGGATAAGAATAGATACTACTGATGCCTAAGAGTTCTATGATGAGATGAGCATAGCATTACTATGACAATTTGAGAATACTCCCCCACCAAAAGTTTATCTTTCTTTCTACATGATAAGAACAGGTACTAGAATAACCTGTTGTTGTGGAGTAGGTAAGTGTGATGAGATGATGTGCTTGTATCTCTTGCAGTTGATCTTGATCAGATACTATTGGCTATTATTTTCCTCCTAATACTCTGCTTGTGCCTCTCCTCCTGGTACTGGCTTGATCTGCTCCTCATGGTGCTGGCTTGGCCTTGCTTGATCTACTTTACTGGCATGTTTCTTCTATCGGATCATGGTGGTTGTGGTGTTACTGATGTGGATCCGGGATTAAACTAGAGTATGTGTTCTTGTGTTTTGTAATGGAAATAGAGAATTAGCAACTCTGCTATGACTATGCTCGCCCTTTTGTGCTCCCTGTGAAGCTTCTGGTGTTGACAGCACACCAAGTGCATGTGTGACCAAGCTACTATCAAGTGGGTCTCCCTGGTTCATGTTTCTGTACTAAAGATCTTTCTCTTATGAATGAGATCAAGTAAAAGATGATCTTTACTATTTGGTTGTTCCCTTTTTCTTACCAATGGTGAAACTTGCCCCACTCAAAGCCTATGATATGAATCTAAGGCACTTTACTGAATAAGATAGATTTGCACAATTTGGCCCATAATCTTAATTAGCTCAATGACGATATTCACAAGTGCATCACACTTGTAAACCCGAGAGCAATATCTAACAATATAACCTTTTGTTTTTTGTTTTGTTTCTTATCTATTTTACAGGAATCAAGATCGGGAAGAAAACCTTCAAGACATGAAGATTTAGTTTAGGAAATGTAGTTTAGGACTTCCTTTTATTATATGTAATTCATTATTGTAATCTTTCATTTTTATTTAGACGTTTGTAAAAACAGTGTAATATTTGTATTATTGTAATAAAATAAATCTTTTCTATTTCATTATTCTTATTATCCCTTTTGTTCATAATTGTAAATACAATATTGTGTGATTTAAATAAGATAGTCTTTTATCAATTCTTGTTTATTATTTATTTATTGTAATATCATATTAAATTACTCAATTGTTCATTTCATTTTTATAAGTTCTCTTTTATTATTTGAGACTTATAAATCAGTAAACTCATATTTATTTAATAAATAATGCCATTCTTTCTTGGAAGGACAATGTAATATTAATCCCTCCACACTCTTTTAGTTTTGCGCGAAAATTTTCTGGATTTTATTATGCATGAATGCAATGTACACACATGTGTCCTCTCTATTTCTAGGTGCTAATCCTGGGATGTTACAACCACCTTCGACGTGCCCGAGGGAGATGGCGGAATGACCTATAGTAGAGCATGACGAACATCAATGGTTACAAATCCATACATCTAGCACATCCTTATAGATCTAAGCTAGATTGAGGGTTCAAGATTCTTACAGCAAGCGGAACAACTGAAGGGAATATGCCCGAGAGGTAATAATAAAGTGGTTATTATATTATTTTTTTGTTTATGATAAATGTTTATTTTGCATGCTATAATTGTATTAATACGGAAACGTTAATACATGTGTGTTTAATAAACAAATATAAAGTTCCTAGTTATGTCTCTCTTATAAACTAGCTCGTTGATTAACAAGATGATCAAAGGTTTCCTGATCATGGACATTGGATGTTGTTAATAACGAGGTCACAATATTATTGGAATGGTGTGATGAACATTCATCCGAAGTATAGCATTACGATCAAAGTCATTGAGTTATACGAAGTAATCCTAGTCCTTAGACCATGAGAACATGTCAATCACTAACACTAGAAGAGTATCTTGATAATATCAAACGTCACACTATAACAGAGTGACTATAAAGGTGGGTTCAGTGCTACGAAGATGTTATGTAGAGGCTCATGAATCAAGAGTGGAATTTTTCCATCCCAATGACGAATATATATACTCTGGGCCCTCTCGGTGATATCACATTAGTTAGCTTGTAAGCAAGTGATGTGATCACTAGAATGTTATATCGCGGGAACGAGAAAAGAGTATATGTCGGTAACGAGATCAAACTCATACATATAATATATCGCGAGACAAAGGGATTGAGTTACATGTGTATAAGGTTCACACGATCACAGAAGTCATCGTTGAATGTGTGGGAGTCGGTACGGATCTCCAGGTCCCGCTGCTGATTATTGATCGGAGAGGGGTCTCGATCATGTCTGCATTATTCGCGAACCGTAGGGTGACACACTTAAGGGATACCGACACCATTCGGAGAAATAATATGCCAGAGAAAGAAAAAGAAAGCACGGGAATTTATTTCACTAGACACCGGAATTGTTTCGGTTCAAATTGCTAAAATCGATTCTGCATATGAAATTAAAATGTTGTAAGGGGTTTTATGTGAATGTTTGTTAATTAAAGTAATTGATAAAATTCTAAATAAATAAATAAAAGAGTTTTATTTAAATGAGAGTTTGTATTAAATTTGCTAAAAATTTAATGCATGTGAGTGGATTTTTAAGTATAGGCATGTTTATGTGAGTGGATGCTTTTCATTTTGAGTGGAAGCTCTATCCACATGAATGTGGAAGAGGTGGGGGCAGCCATCATGGCTGTGATGCCATGCCCCTTGGGTGTCCCCCTCTCAGCACCATGGCTATGACACCCTACCCCTTTTATTCATAATTGTAGAGTGGGGGCAAGCATCCAATCAGCACAATTTCACTATTCCAGCACCTGGTAAGACGGTCGCGCAGCCTACCAACACGCCCCAAACGTATCGGGCACGCGTGCACGGAACCCGATACAGCGGATATTACAGCAACCAAACCATGCAAGCTACAACATTCTTGTTCAATATTTCTTCATAACTAGCATAGAAGAGGTAGTTAACTTGCGCACATGAGGAAGTTAAGAATAGTTGCGGAAGTTAACTTACATAGTGAAAGTTAACATTCACTATTACTGTTATATACTGGAAGTTAACTTAGAAAGAAAAAGAAGTTAACTCGTGCTCGTCTGGAAGTTAACAGAGGGTTCCTGGTGTTCACGTGAACAGTATCAGCGAGTTCCTGAATAGTTATTCAGGAAGTGGTTCTTGAATAGCAAAGTTAGGTAAATATATATATATATATATATATATATATATATATATATATATATATATATATATATATATAGGCATCAGGGGTATGAACCAAACAAATCTTCGCAAGAACGCAAGCAATCAGAAGAAGCAAGGCGCCGCCCTAAGGTGAGACGGTCCCGCCGAGCCGAGAGAGGCCACCGTTTCCATCCCGCAGTCTCCGGCCGCCGTCGTTTCCCCTCACACCGCCGCCTGCAGCTAGGGTTAGGGCGAGCTTGTCAAGGGGGCACAGTGGCAATGTTTGGAGAGGTGGGTTTGGGAGCAGAGGAGGGAGATAGGGATTGGGATGATGGGGGGATGGTCGCTGGAGGTCGGGAAGAGGAGGGTGGCGGTTACCTGCGCCGGCGTGTGTTCCTGTTTTCTCGCCGCGCTTGAATTGCCTCGCTCATGTTTCCTCGTCGTGCGAGAGGAAGAGGTGTGCGAGTGCGGTTCCACACCAATTCTTGAGTAGGGGGGGGGGACCTTTCCCATGGCGGGGGCAGCGGAGCTGCTCGGTGGCGGCCCGTCCCTGGTGTCGGAAAGGAGTGAGAAGAGAGGATGCGAAGAAAGGAGCGAGGAAACAGCGGTGACAACCTGTGGACCGATGTACCTAGTGGCGGCTGGTTTGTTGGTTTTTTCATTGATTTTTTTTAACTATATTTACTGTATCTGAGCGGCTGAGCCGGTGCGCTTTCTACGACGCGTAAGATGTAGAGTAATTTCACGCCTGAAATCCACAAAATCCTTGCACCAAGAGCAAAACAGCTATATGTGCCGTGCAGCCTCCTCGTACCAGCCTAACTTAATTGGTTAATTTCGAGCCTTTGCTCGCCATCACAATCTTGCAGCTGCTATTGAGTAAACGTCGCCGCAAGGAACATGTCCTCCTCAGTCCCGACCCACCGACAGCCGCGGCAACTCTCGCCGCCACGGCAGCACTCGTTCAATCCGCCGGCGGACTTCCTCGCCTTCGAGGCCACTTGACCGGCAGCGGCGACGGCGCCGTGCAAGATCTTGACCTCTACCAGCAGCTTGGGCGCCTTGCACCCGCCGCCCAGCTCCCGGCCCGCCGGCGAGAGCCTTAGCCAGCTCTCCGTGGAAGCGGACTTAGCGCCCAACGCGAGCTCGGCACGAGCCAGCATCCGCGACGTCGGCCTCCCGGTCCCCAGGAACGCCGCCAGCCCGGACGTCGACGGCCGCGGCCTCCACCGGAGCTCGAACGCGACCTTGCCCGGCGCGGCGACGGCGCCGCCGTCGTTGTTGCCCGCCAGCTGGAATCGTACGAGCTCGCCCCAGAACACGTCTCCTCCGGCGGACACCTCCCGCGTGTCCACGCGGATCCGCTTCCTGCCGTCGCCGGCCGGGACATAGTACCTCACGAAGAGGCTGCCCTCGAGCCGCGCCTCTACGCCGGCCACCCTCGAGACCTTGACGTCGAACTCCAGACTCGGCTGCCTCCACAAGGTCGCCATGCTATTGCTAGCTTATGCTTTGCGTGCACGCACGCCCCTACTCCTACAAGCTTTATGCTATCTTCTCGCAGCAACAAGTGTCTCAGGCTCTCAGCTTAAACTATGCGCAAGGAGGGAGCGACAGCACTGAGCACTCGTACACTCAGAACTGGATGAAGCTTTCTCGGAACGCTGCGCGACTTATATAGGACTTGCGCAGCACGCGCACAAGTGGAACTACTTATGGATATCCGAGTGCTCAGTGGCGCACGGACGCGGCCATCAAATAAATAGATACTTTCTCCGTCCGCAAATAAGTGTACTTCTAGTCTTGTCCTAAATCAAATGTAGTAAAGTCTGACTAACTTTTTAAACAATGTACCAACATTTATAACACTAAATTGTTACCATTAGATTTATTTTTAAATCTAGTTTTATAATATGTCAATTTGATGTAATATATGTTTATATATTTTTCTATAAAATTTGTCAAATTTGGTTATATTTGACTTAGGCAAAAGGGCAGGGATAAAAATGAGGTGGAAAGTTTTGACTTTTTCGCGGAAAATGAAAATTCTGAAATGAAAACGAGATTTTGTAAGACAGAAACAGAAAAGTAATACGCACTTTTATGGCAAA
This sequence comes from Avena sativa, assembly GCA_916181665.1. Taxonomy (NCBI): domain Eukaryota; kingdom Viridiplantae; phylum Streptophyta; class Magnoliopsida; order Poales; family Poaceae; genus Avena; species Avena sativa. The sequence continues at coordinate 327,320,164 of OV702280.1, forward strand.
GGAGACAGAAACGAAATGATCCTTTTTCAGCGAAACAGAAATGAAAATGGAATTTCCGGTTTAGAGTCCAGCAAGCTCAACATGTGACCTTGCCAAGCCAAACTATCAATTCGGCCATCCTAAAACTAGTGAATATGTGACCCTTTCTGGGTTCGAGGTGTCTGCTTTCCACCGTCGTTCGGCCCTTGCCCTTTTCCACAACACATCCAGCAACCTCGCTAGGGTTAGCGACCAAGTTCGTTAGTATGCTCGAGTTGCTTGAGTTTTTCTGCACATTATTTAAAAGGTCCATTGGTTCCATCAACTATCCATATTCTTAATTACGTGTATGCATCATATTAATTAGGTCTGTACATGTTTCCAACAGCATTTGTTCCCATATTTATTTTCGAGGTTTTTGTATTTGTTCCTGCCTTGGCAGAAAAATATTGGCACCGCTCTCTTTCCATCCGCTTTCATAGTGCGAGGTATTACCTGGTGGGGGTTTTCATAGTGGTAGGTATTACCCGGTGGGGGGTTAAACCATATGGAGCAAAGTCAAGGGCACGACTTACCTTTGGGCACGTACGTCAAGGGTTGCCCGGCTGGCCATAGAGACGGCGCGGGAGTGGGAGTGGCGGGAGGGGTTAGATATGGTGTGTGTTGGAACGATCTATCGGACGCAGCAACCTCTTTGACGACGCTTTTCTTCTCTCCAGTTGGCACGGCACACAACACATGCGTAGATCACTGATAGTGATACTACCTAACCGGCACTAGACTGTCATTAGTTTCCTACTCAGTTTTATGGGACGCACTCGGGTTTTTATTTCTTATATATCGTCACTTTGGTCTTGTGTGTGCACAAGTAAATTTAAGAGGTAAAGGCCCCGTATAGTCTTAATCAGATTAAGATAACCAGATAGTAATATCCTGTGATACAGATCGGATTGCAAATTGGCAATGCGTGCTTCACTGTGCGGTTAATGGAAAGGATTATTGTTGGGATCAAAAAGAACATGTGGCTCTAGCGAGACCCGATCCACCGGCTCAGTTTTTCGGAGGTGCTCATAAGGGTAGGATATGCGTGTATACGTTCATAGGGGTGTGTGCATATACGTGTTGTGAGCGTCTATAATTATACTGTGTTTCTTAAAAAGAAAACAGCAAAAAATCATTTTCGTTTGCCAAAAAGTAGAAATGTGTGGAGGATCGGCAACTGTGTCAAAATATGCATTATATGTCTATGGAAACGTGGTCCGCCCGTTTGCACCTCAGTTTAAGAAATCAAAAAATATTTTGAATTTTTCTTCAAAAATATATAGTACATTTTTTTGTTTGTTCTTGGCTTCGGCCCTTGGGGCCTTGGAGCCTTGGAGGGGCTTGCTCTCTTTCTCCCTACTGTCCATTAAAAAAATAATGGCCTTCGAGGTATCAATTTCCCCGGGTTTCCGCCTAAACGCGCTAGAATCACACCACACTAATTTCATCCTCATATTTAAACCCCCTCTGTTTGCGTTATGTAGTTCCATGAAATTAGCTCACTGCACCACGAGGCACAGACATCCAATAATGCTGGCAACGATCAATGAAGCGGAAAATACTAAAACCCAACGTGTGGTATTCATACTTTGGAAGATATTGTTCAAAATTTCTTCATACCTTGAGTTAATTTACCTGAAAATCTACAAAATCCTTGCACCAGGAGCAAAACAGCTATGTACCATGCATAAAGCCTACTCATATATATATACTAGCCTATAACGTAATTGTTGGTTTCGAACCTTCGGCTCACTATCACAATAATCTTGCTGCTGCTGCTGCTGCTAGTGAGTAAACGTGGCCGCAAGGAACATGTCCTCCTCGGTCCCGACCCACGCGCAGCTACGGCAGCTCTCGCCGCCACGGCAGCACTCGTTCACGCCGCCGGAATTCCTCGCCTTCACGGCCACGTGACCTGCAGCAGCGACGGAGCCGTGGACGATCTTGACCTCGACCAGCAGCTTGGGCGCCTTGCACTCGCGGCCAAGCTCCCTCCCAACCGGCGAGAGCCTCAGCCAACTCTCCGTCGCCGAAGCCGACTTCGCCGCCACGGCGAGTTCAGCCCGCGCCAGCACCCGCGACGACGGCCTCCCGGTCCCCAGGAACGCCGCCAGCCCGGACGTCGACGGCCGCGGCCTCCACCGGAGCTCGAACGCGACCTTGCCCGGCGCGGCGATGGCGCCGTTGTCGCCCGCCAGCTGGAAGCGCGCGAGCTCGCCCCAGAACACGTCTCCTGATCCGCCGCACGGGACCTCGCGCGTGTCCACGCGGATCCGCCGCCTCCCGTCCCCTGCGGGGACGTAATACCTCACAAAGAGGCTGCCCTCAGGCCGCGCCTCGACGCCGGTCGCCCGCAAGACCTTGACGTCGAACTCCAGGCTCGGCTGCTGCCTCCACAAGGTCGCCATAATGCTAGCTAGCTAGCTAGCTATCTTCCTCGCAGCAACAGCAGCAACAGTGTGAGAGAGTAAACTATGCGCGGTGAGAGGAGCACTCGCTGTGAACTGGATGAAGCTATCTCGGGAACGGATGCACGGCTTATATAGGATAGGACATCGGCAGCTCGACGGCAAGTGGAACTAGTTATGGATATCCAGGTGCTCGGTGGCGCGCGGCCATCAAAGGGATATGCATATGCCGCATGGGCGCGGTTGTGGCTTTAGAACCAAATGGCTGAAAATGAAACGGCTCTCGCTTTCCCGAGGAGGGGGCCGGGCCGTGCGTCGTGTCCGCGTTAGTGGGGGTTCAATTTCAATTCGATCGATCGGGCGAAGCTAGCTTGGTGGAATTACCCTTGGGCGCGTCAAGGGCTGGCTGGCTGGCTGGCCCTAGATCGATCGAGACGGCGCGAGAGTGGGAGGGAGTGGCGGGCGGTGACTCGGCCGGGGAGCAGATATGGGCATGGGCGTGGCGATGGATCAGGGGCTCGATATGGTTAACTATGCGTTCGTGTTGGAATTAACCATCGGAATCAGCTGAGCTTTTCTCCTCCAGTTGATCACTGACAGTGATACTACCTACCGGCACTAGAGCTTCAGTTTCGTCTAGTACTAGTAGTTTATTTGGACTATATTTCGTATAAATATATATCGTCGCTTTAGTAGCTAGCCACTGGGGGCTTGCATTGGGGCCACGATTACGTAAAGCGGTAAAGCCTCCGTGATCTGGAACTCTGAATCAGATTCAGATTACCAGATTAGTAGTATCCTGTGATACAGATCAGATTCTTAACTGGGCAAGTGGGCATATATGCATGAGTGCTTTGCCGTGAGGTTAATGGGAAGGATTGTTGGGGTTAAAAGAACATGTGGCTCTAGAATCGTTCTAATCCATACTCGTCTCGAGAATTAATAATCCATATCTAAGGTTGTCACTAAGTTTCACATGGTGCGTGGCCACAGTCGGCAATGCTAGTAAGTACTAGTAGAAGAAAGCGACTGTCCTCTCCTCCCGGGTCGTTCCCGTGGGCGACCTCGGAGGCAACCCTAGCCGCCGACATAGGTCATCCATCCCACCCCTCTCCCCTCGCCGCCGCCGGAGGGCGTTGCCGGGAAAATCACGTGTTCGTCGGTGGTGGCGGGGTCATGGGTTTTCCTGCTTCCGCGAGGCGTGGCGGCGTGGGCCGGCGCGACTCTGCAGGGGCAAATGTAGGCGGCGTGGCGGCAGAGCTTAGCGTGGGCGGCACGTGATGACGCGTGGACGGCATGGCGGCGCTCGGAGCTCTCGATGGCTGGTGGCTGCGCTCGGTTGCGGGGCCCATCTAGACCTAGATGGGCTTGTGCGGGCCACGGCTCCGACGTGTGGGGATGGCGCGGGAGACCTCGTCCAGCCGTGATAGGCCCTCTGCCTGCGCGGGAGGCTGCATGGCGCGGCGGCGGCCCGTCTATGTGCGTGGTCGGAGGGCGGTGGTGCTTGGTGGGCGGCGCATGGTCAGAGGGCTCGTCGTGACATCGCGGGCTCGTCTGGGGCTTGATTTGGGCTGCCAGGGAAGTGTTATGGTGGCAGTGATCTTCGGTCCCTTTCGCGCTGGCGGTTGCCCGGGTTTGCTCTGGTTGTTTTTCGGCAACTAACTCGCGGACAATGGTGATGATCCGGACGGCGGCTTTCATCGCGGTGCGGAGAGCCTAGGCGTGGCGGCGGGAGTGATGCTTGTTGATCGTCGGGAGCATGAGGTAGGATAGGAGGTATGGTGGTTTTGTGACGGTCCTTTAAGGGAGGGTGTGAGGTTTGGGACTCATCGCTAGGCGAAAGACTTATCCTGGCGGCTGGCTGGGACCAACGACGGTGACGCCCTTGGGCGCCGCATCCTTCTTGAAGTCGTCGTCGAAACGGTGTTGTCACTCATTCGCCCGGGTTCTCCGGGGGAAACCCTTGATCCCTTACGGGATCTGGCGTGGGCGGCGCTCTTGTGTCATTTTGTCTCTTGGGTCCTCGCTTTGGACGTCCACCGGACAGTGGGACCTATGGAATGTTTTGGTGGTTGGGCGCGGCCCTAGGTCCGGTGTGGTACTTGGAGCGGTGGCTCCGGTCTTTCGCCTCCGCCTGTTGCGTTGAGGTGTGGTGTTGACCTTGTTGGTCGTCGACCTGTGTGGAATGCGGCCTCGAGGCTGGCGTGCGGTGTTGTGTTGTACAATTTTTCGGCCTGTTTTCCTCATATACGGGTAAACTCTTTTCTACTATATCAATGAATAGGCAAAGCTTTTGTCTCGTTTCAAAATAGTACTATTACACAGGCTCTTTGGACTTTCAGAGTAAAATATCGTTTGCTGGTTGCCTTTTCTGGAGCTTATCTTCATCCCTCCTCATGAGATGAAGCCAACTGCGAAGGGAGATTTAAGAGAGTATCGCGTCATGTCAAATGCTTTGTGCCGTCGGACAAGCGTATAATCTCCACCGCAGAGTTATTAAGCACTCCGTTAAGGATTAGGCTCTACCATGCACACACTTTTGAGAATCTCCTTGTTGAAAGTCTAGGATCTTACCTGCAAAAAATAAAACCTAGGACCTCGTTACATGTTTCAAATATAGAGATAATACTATATTTAATTTCAACAAAGAAAATATATTAATGTCGCAAAGATTGTTAGAAATAATGGGGCTAATCTATTTAGGCCCATGTGTATTTCAGATTTTCCCTAAATCTCAAAGCTCAAATTTGTGACAGCACATATGTGTTTGGGCCCATGTTTATGGCAGCTCACATGAGAGTGGAGTGTGAGCTAAAGTTTAGTCCCACATGAAAAGTTGGAGGAGAGTTGCACCACCTTATAAGGTGGAGTGTTGCACCACTTTGTAAGTGAGTGGCAATAAGAGAGATACACACGCGCGCTCCTCCTCCGACGACGACGACGCTCGCACGCCGCGCCGAGCTTTATTTTGCTGCTCATCACGACGCGCGCCGCAACCGAACTTTATTTTGCTGCTGAGGAAAATTGACAGACGTGTCAAACGGTTAGCTTATTCGGGTCGCTCCCGGATCGTGGGCTACTATAACCGACCCGAACTTGTGTAACGTGGACTCGGCCCACGTTCGTCTCCGTTAGGGTTTCCTGAGCTGCTCTATATAAAGTCCTGCGCGGCTACCGCCACAATACCACCGAAAACCAATCTAGGGTTTTGCCATCCTCTCTACTTGCGCCGTCACCGTAGTCTACTCCATCCCGCTTGCCGGCGTGCACCGGCGGACGGGAGAGCAGGTCTCCGGAACCACTCGCCCTTGTGATCCTGTACGGGAGAGGGCGAATAAGGTTTTTGGGAAGCGCTCCGCGCGACTGTTCGAGTTCTCCATCACGGGTCATCTTCCATCCAAGTCGGGCGGTGTTGCCTGCCGCTGTCTTCGTCGCCATCTGTTTCGATCAATCTTCCCCAAAGTTTCTACTACGACAACCGAACGGTACGTGCTACGTGCTTCTGTTTGGTTATTCATCATGTTCTGCGAGTACATGTTAAGCTGTTGTTTGTTTTCGATCATCCTGTTGTTTAGTATATCTAGTATGTTCGAGTTACATGAGCTAGTAGCTGGTTTTGTCATGATTTATATTTTGGAATTAATCGTGGAAATTATGCCTAATAATCCAACAATCCAAAAACCTTATTGTAGGCAATTTCCTGAATTAACAATGGCTGGTTTTACCGATGCACTGAGGCCGGATACGTTTACCGGTGTGCACTTTAAGAGGTGGCAGTACAAGGCTGAGCTTTGGCTGACCACGATGAAAGTGTTCCATATCAGTAAAGGCAAACCTGAAGGAACTATATCTGACGAGGATCAAAAGAAGTTCGAGGATGCCAATACTGTCTTTGTGGGATGTATTCTGAGCATTTTTGCTGACCGTCTGTGTGATGTGTTTATGCACATAAAAGACGGGAAGGAGCTCTGGGATGCACTGGATGCCAAGTTTGGTGCTGCAGATGCTGGCAGTAAACTGTATATCATAGAGAGCTTTCATGATTTTAAGATGACTAAGGACCTTCCTATGGTTCAACAAGCTCATGAGATACAGTGCATTGCCAAAGAATTCGAACTCCTTAAGTGTACCTTACCCGACAAGTTTGTGGCGGGATGCATTATTGCTAAGTTGCTCCCTTCATGGAGGAACTTTGCTACAACTCTTAAACACAAGAGACAGGAGATATCAGTTGAAAATCTGATAGCGTCCTTTGATATTGAGGAGAAGGCTCGGGCTAAGGACACTACTGAGAAAGGAGAGAGTCATGCTACTGCCAACTTTGTGCAGAAAGGCAAGTCTGTAGGCAAGAACAAAGGAAACTTCAAACCCTCCTTTAACAAGCCTGTAAAGACTACAACCTTCAAGAAGAAGAAGACGAACAGGGACAAGAGTGAACTGTCTTGTTACACTTGTGGAGAGCCCGACCACTTTTCCAAGGACTGTGCAGAACGCGCAGACCGCAGAGGAAAAAAGGCCAAGAATGTCAACGTCGTGACCGCTAGCAATACTGATGGGTATGGTAATTTATTTACTGTTCTTTCAGTATTTCAATCACCGTGTTGGTGGCTTGATACGGGTGCTAATGTTCATGTGTGTGCTGACATCTCTATGTTCACTTCTTATCGGGTCGCTCAGGATTCATCCGTCCTAATGGGGAATGGATCACATGCTTCTGTTCGTGGTGTTGGCACGGTGGATCCGAAGTTTACTTCCGGAAAGATCGTGTAGCTGAGGAACGTGCAGCATGTCCCTACTATGAACAAGAATCTCGTTAGTGGCTCCCTTCTTTGCAGAGATGGGTTTAAGGTTGTCTTAGAGTCCAATAAAGTCGTTGTTTTGAAACATGGACAGTTTATTGGTAAAGGTTATGAGTTCGGAGGCTTGTTCCGGTTTTCACTTTCAGAGTTTTGTAATAAATCCGTGAATCATATCTGTGGTGGTGTTAATGATGATACCAGTGTTTGGCATTCTCGTTTATGTCATATTAATTTTGGTTTGATGTCTCGGATGTCCAGTATGAGTTTAATTCCAAATTTCACTATTGCCAAAGGTTCTAAGTGCCATAGTTGTGTGCAATCAAAGCAACCTCGAAAGCCTCACAAGGCTGCCGAGGAGAGAAACTTGGCACCTCTAGAACTCATACATTCTGATCTATGCGAGATGAATGGTGTGTTGACAAAAGGTGAAAAGAGATATTTCATGACATTGATAGATTATGCTACTAAATTCTGCTATGTTTACTTGTTGCAAACTAAAGATGAGGCTTTAGACTACTTTAAAATCTATAAGGCTGAAGTTGAAAATCAACTAGAGAGAAAGATCAAGCGTCTTAGGTCAGATCGTGGTGGTGAGTATTTTCCCAAAATATTTGACGAATTCTGTCAGGAACATGGAATTATTCATGAGAGGACGCCTCCCTACTCGCCCCAATCAAACGGGGTTGCCGAGAGGAAAAACCGCACGCTAACTGACTTGGTGAATTCCATGTTAGCCACTGCTGGTTTATCAAAGGCATGGTGGGGGAGGCTTTGTTGACTTCATGTCATGTCCTGAATAGAGTTCCTAACAAGAATAAAGAAAATACCCCTTATGAGGAGTGCGTTGGGAGAAAACCATCACTTTCGTATCTGCGCACTTGGGGGTGTTTGGCGAAGGTCAACATACCGATTCCCAAGAAACGCAAGCTCGGACCCAAGACAGTGGATTATATCTTTCTAGGATATGCTCCACGGAGTGTAGGCTATAGATTTCTAGTGGTTAAATCTGAGGTACCTGATATGCATGTTGATACTATAATGGAATCTCGTGATGCAACATTCTTTGAGAATATTTTTCCTATGAAAGATATGCATAGCATTGGTAGGATTTCTTCTGAAATACTTCCTGAATCTAGTGCATCTATTGATATTCTGAACAACCACGTGAGGAATTTCTTGAGAAGGATGACGATGAACCTCTCACGAGGAGTAAGAGACAGAGGGTTGCAAAATCCTTTGGCAATGATTTCATCGTGTACCTTGTGGATGATACTCCTAGATCCATTACTGAGGCATATGCATCCCCTGATGCAGATGATTGGAAAGAAGCTGTCCAAAATGAGATGGACTCGATTCTTTCTAATGGAACTTGGGAATTATCAGAACGACCCTATAGTTGTAAACCTGTGGGATGTAAGTGGGTGTTCAAGAAGAAGCTAAGGCCTGATGGTACTATTGAGAAGTACAAGGCGCGTCTTGTAGCTAAGGGATACACACAGAAAGAAGGCGAAGATTACTTTGACACCTATTCACCTGTCGCTAGACTGACCACCATTCGAGTACTACTATCCCTGGCTGCCTCTTATGGTCTTCTCGTTCATCAAATAGACGTAAAGATAGCTTTCCTTAATGGAGAGTTGGAAGAGGAGATCTATATGGATCAGCCGGATGGGTTTGTGGTAAAAGGTGAAGAGACAAATGTGTGTAAGTTATTAAAATCTTTATATGGCTTGAAACAAGCACCTAAGCAATGGCACGAGAAGTTTGACATAACTCTACTTTCTGCTGGCTTTGTCATTAACGAGGATGATAGGTGTGTTTACTATCGCCATGGTGGGGGCGATAGTGTTATATTATGTTTGTACGTGGATGACATTCTGATCTTTGGTACAAACATGAAAGTGATAAATGAAGTCAAGTCTTTCTTGTCAAAGAGTTTTGATATGAAAGATCTGGGAGAGGCTGATGTGATTCTGAACATCAAGCTTATTAGGAACGAGAATGGAATTACTTTAACGCAATCTCATTATGTTGAGAAGGTCTTGAGCCGATTTGGCTTTAAAGATGGCAAGACTTCTCCAACACCTTATGATCCCAGTTTGACATTACGAAAGAATAAGAAGGAACCAACAGATCAGCTGAAATATTCACAAGTTGTTGGTTCTCTCATATACTTAGCAAGCGCTACAAGACCCGATATCTCTTTTGCTGTGAGCAAGTTGAGTAGGTTCATGTCTAACCCGGGTATTGATCATTGGCATGCACTTGAAAGGGTCATGCGTTATCTATGTGGTACAATGAGCTATGAGATTCACTATCCAGGGAATCCTGATGTGCTTGAAGGATATAGTGATTCGAATTGGATCTCGGACGTTGATGGACTCTACGCCACGAGCGGGTATGTGTTTACCCTTGGAGGTGGCGCAGTGTCATAGAGGTCTCGTAGACAAACCATATTGACGAGGTCAACTATGGAAGCAGAACTTACTGCTTTAGACACAGCCACTGTTGAGTCAGAATGGCTGCGTGGGCTCTTAATGGACTTGCCTGTGGTTGAGAAACCTGTGCCGGCAATTCTTTTGAATTGTGACAACCAAACTGTTTTTGTCAAATGAACAATTCTAAGGATAACGCGAAGTCATCAAGACACGTGAAAAGACGTTTGAAATCTGTCAGGAAATTGAGAAACTCTGGAGTAATAACGGTTACGTATATTTAAACAGACAAAAACCTGGCAGATCCCTTTACAAAGGGACTATCACGAAATGTGATAGAAAGTGCATCGAGGGAGATGGGGTTGAGACCCATGGATGTCACACCTAGTGGTAACCCAACCTATGTGATCGGAGATCCCGTGAATTAGGACCTGGGAAGAACAAGCTAGTGGTTTGACTGAGGAGAGTATTTTGTAACCCTCTCTATGTGAAGACGCATAACTCTCATAATCTGTAAGACAGGTTGGCAACATGCCTTAATGTGTTTCTGTTGGTTTTAATTAGCAAAGATGTCGTCCTATAGGGCATTCTTGAAAGAACACACCTATATGAGCTCGACTGTAAACGTCGCGGTCTATGAGACTTGGGTGATCTCTAGTAAACTCATGAAGAGACCAGGGAGTATGACGCATATGCTCCAACCCGCGGGGTAGGCTACTGACAGCCAAGTACTAGTTATGATTTTGAGCGAAATCTATTGACACCAAACTTGCAATTCAAGGTTCGTACATTGTTTAAGTTGTTGATAGACGTAGTTCAAGATTCTAGGCGGAAGTTCAACTTAACAGTCTCTGCTGAAACACTGGTATATAAACAAGTAGCAAGGATTGACAAATCTTCAAATGGGCATTTGAGATCTGGTGGTGGATTGTTAGAAATAATGGGGCTAATCCATTTAGGCCCATGTGTATTTCAGATTTTCCCTAAATCTCAAAGCCCAAATTTGTGACAACCCATATGTGTTTGAGCCCATGTTTGTAGCAGCTCACATGGGAGTGGAGTGGGAGCTAAAGTTTAGTCTCACATGGAAAGTTGGAGGAGAGTTGCATCACCTTATAAGGTGGAGTGTTGCACCACTTTGTAAGTGAGTGGTAATAAGAGAGATACACACGCGCGCTCCTCCTCCGACGACGACGCCGCTCGCACGCATGCACGCACGCTCGCCTCGTCTCGTCACGACGCGCGCGCGCCACGGCCGAGCTTTATTTTGCTGCTCAGGAAAATTGATAGACGTGTCAAACGGTTAGCTTATTCGGGTCGCTTCCGGATCGTGGGCTACTGTAACCGACCCGAACATGTGTAACATGGACTCGGCCCACGTTCGCCTCCGTTAGGGTTTCCTGAGCTGCTCTATATGAAGTCCTGCGCGGCTACCGCCACAATACCACCGAAAACCAATCTACGGTTTTGCCATCCTCTCTACTTGCCGCGTCACCGTAGTCTACTCCATCCCGCTTGCCGGCGTGCACCGGCGGACGGGAGAGCAGGTCTCCGGAACCACTCGCCCTTGTGATCCTGTACGGGAGAGGGCGAATAAGGTTTTTGGGAAGCGCTCTGCGCGACTGCTCGAGTTCTCCATCACGGGTCGTCTTCCATCCAAGTCGGGCGGTGCTGCCTGCCGCCGTCTTCTTCGCCATCTGTTTCGATCAATCTTCCCCAAAGTTTCTACTACGACAACCAAACGGTACGTGCTACGTGCTTCTGTTTGGTTATTCATCGTGTTCTGCGAGTACATGTTAAGCTGCTGTTTGTTTCCGATCATCCTGTTGTTTAGTACATCTAGTATGTTCGAGTTACATGAGCTAGTAGCTGGTTTTGTCATGATTTATATTCTAAAATTAATCGTGTAAATTATGCCTAATAATCCAACAAAGATATCGATTACACCAGGCTCTACACCAATAAAATATGCAAAAGACATTAAGGATTCAAATAGCCAAAAAGAAAAAGAAAAAAGGGGCTCATCACGGTGATCAACACGGACTACAAAAAAGGCTTTCCAAAAATCATGTCTCCAAAGAAACAATGTACAAGCAACAATCCTACATGTATTAACTAAAGGGTCTCATAAACCTCTTGCGACACATTTAGTGATTATGTATACTTTTAGGCAAAGACCAACAAATTCGCAAGGTGATGACTTACTCTAGCCTAACACTCCACGCACCCACAAACGCACTTTGTCCTTTTCTCTTTTGAAAGATGCTTCTTCTGAATTTGAATCATTAATTGTTTTATCATAACTTGTTGTTTATCTGAGTGACAGGAATGAATGTTGCCCCTAGCTTCGCAACCTGACGGACAAAAGGGGAGGAGCTAGAAGACATAGTTGAATCCATGAGATGATAAGAAATTGAAAATTCAGGACTGAAGGTTTCGTTATTTTGCTGTAAATTTTATAATTCCCGTTTTTATGACAATCAAAAAGTGGAAATACCTAGTTTTTTTTTCTCAATGACGGATCTTTGGATCATAGGCTTGCGGTGGCAAAATTCTTTTGAATATCCTCCAAAAGGTGGTTCTTTTTACAGAAATTTTGGAGAATATTATTCCTTAGGAATTTACATGAAGTTTGTTTGATTTCTATGGACGAAATCCATATGATCTCTCTCTGCGGATTACTTTGCATGTAGTTTAAGAAAAAATCACCCGGTAAAATCACGTGGTAGCAACTATGACAACTTGGCAAGCTCTTGTCAAGAGAATCCTATGTTTTTCCTATGATACAATCAAATAGTTTCTATTACACACTTGTGTGTTTCAGTTTACCTAGATTTAAACAATGTCATGAAGTTCATTTCCTATATGTTTTTTGTTAACATTGGTTTACAGTCCTGGCAATCAAAGAGGCACTTGAAGCTTGGTGCCCAAGGATTTGACCCAAATACACTGCTGCTCAAGTGGCAGGAGAAAATGGTGGGACATGCATGCATGCTGACCTTCAAAAATTAGGCTATACCATGCACACACTTTTGAGAATCTCCTTGTTGAATGTCTAGGATCTTACCTGCAAAAATATAACCTAGGATCTCGTTACATGTTTCAAAGATAAAGATAATACTATATTTTATTTAACAAAGAAAATATATTAATATCATAAAAATATCGATTACACCAGCCTCTACACCAATAAAATATGCAAAAGACATTAAGGATTCAAACAGCCAAAAAGAAAAAGTAAAAAAGGTCTCGCCACGGTGATCAACCACTCGCAGCAGCAACACACAAACCACCACCCAGATCAACACGGACTACAAAAAAGGTTTTCCAAAAATCATGCCTAAAAAAAACAATGTACAAGCACTTCCGTCACCCGATCATGGAGACAATCCTACATGTATTAACTAAATGTTCTCATAAACCTCTTGCGACACATTTAGTGATCATGTTTACTTTTAGGCAAAGACCAACAAATTCACAAGGTGATGACTTACTCTATAGCCTAACACTCCACGCACCCACAACTACACTTCGTCCTTTTCTCTTTTGAAAGATGCTTCTTCTGAATTTGAATCATTAATTGTCTTGTCATAATTTGTTGTTTATCTGAGTGACAGGAATGAATGTTGCCCCTAGCTTCGCAACCTGGCGGACAAAGGGGGAAGAGCTAGAAGACATAGTTGAATCCATGAGATGATGAGAAATTGAAAAGTCGGGACCGAAGGTTTCGTTATTTTGTTGTAAATTTTATAATTCCCGTTTTTATGACAATCAAAAAGTGGAAAATCCCTAGTTTTTTTTTCTCAATGACGGATCTTTGGATCATAGGATTGTGGTGGTGAAATTCTTTTGAATATCCTCCAAAAGGTGGTTCTTTTTACAGAAATTTTGGAGAATATTATTCCTTAGGAATTTACATGAATTTTGTTTGATTTCTATCGATGAAATCCATATGATTTCTCTCTGCAGATTACTTTGCATGTAGTTTAAGAAAAGAATCACCCGGTAAAATCACGTGGTAACAACTATGACAACTTGGCAAGCTCCTAATTTATCAAGAGAATCCTATGTTTTTCCTATGATACAATCAAATCATTTCTATTACACACTTATGTGTTTCAGTTTACGTAGATTTAAACAATGTCATGAAGTTCAATTCCTATAGGTTTTCTTATTAACATTGGTTTACAGTCTTGGCGATCAAAGAGGCACTTAAAGATTGGCTCCCAAGGATTTGACCCAAATACACTGCTCCTCAAGTGGCATGCATGAGAAAATGGTGGGACATGTATGCATGCTGACCTTCAATGGGCGGCTGACAAAGGAACTAATAATTCAGATTGTCTAGCATTATTGCACGGCTTATTGGCTCCTTTTGGGAGACAAGTCACCATTGTGATGCGCCAATAATACTCGTAGTGGTGTTCTTTACACCTGACACATTCCTTTCTTGACCCTATAGTGAGGAGAGCCTTACAATTTGCATAGCTGACTACACAAAAGAAGGTCACGTTGACCTACGAAAAGAGCGTTTAGCCATTCGTGGAGTAATGGTGGCCTACATCTCTTTCTCATCAATCAAGATCTACCACTACCAATAGCACACGAAGTTCATAACCAGCCTTCCTCAAAATTCTGTACAAGCACACAGCGCACGAGTCATAATGATGGCCTCAATATTCGATAGGTACATTGACGGACTCTATCCTGCTACTGTTACAGTGAATGATGATTCCGGCCACATACAGAGGAAGAGAGTATATTTCCAAAACGAAGAGTATTGGGAAAATGTAAAAAATAAACAATCATGTTTCTCCAATTAGAACATCTTATTTGCAGCGTAGCCATGTCAAGGATTGAGGTGTGTCACCTATGAACTTAAGCCTGCAACAGCACCTGATTTTACTCGGTCATCTTCGATCATAGCTTTGATATAGAATTCGCCAGCTTTGTAGGAGGACCGGACCATTGGACCAGATGCAACATAACGGAATCCCTGTTTCAAGGTCATGCCATTTTGTCAGCAATTCGAGCTAAATAAGTACCATGCAGAATAGGAGTATTGCATGCCCTTGAACAGTAAGAAATGTTCTGGGGAACCAAACGGGATAAAATTGTTCAGTTTCATATATTTAGCATGGATACAGATTGCATGAAAAAAGCAAGTTCCTAGATCTTCAATTCTCTAGCACAAGCAACTATGTTGGTTTACTAAAAAGTAGGAGTGACAAAGGCGTGCTATCCGGACTTTATTTCTTTTTTGTGGATCATAACACCCATTGACAATCAATAGACTATTAGCGAGCCATTGTGGGTGCAAAAGCACTTTGCTGTGTACAATGTGGAATTATATTTATGGTTAATGTTAGATTTGCCGTGTATATGATGTGCAATAGCAATCGTAGTTAACATAGAATCTTTGCATAATGAAAAGAGCTAAAAGCACAAGATGTTGATGGAACATACCATTTCAACACCAAGGGCTCGGTATTTCTCGAAGGCTTCGGGTGTAACATACTCGGACACCGGCATATGACGCTTTGACGGCCTCATGTACTGACCAAATGTAATAACATCAACACCAGCAGCTCTCACCTTTTCCATTGTACTGATAACCTGATCTGGGGTCTCCCCACAGCCCAGCATAACTGATGTCTTTGTGAGGGTGCCAGGAGGGGCATACTCCTTCGCCATTTTTAGAACATCTATTGATTGCTTAAAATTTGCACGGTGGTCTCGCACATTTCTTTGAAGCTCTTCCACCGTTTCAATATTGTGTGCGAAAACATGCAACCCAGAAGTTGCAACCTTCTCTACACAGCTTCGATCTCCACGGAAATCAGGTACTGTAAAGTTACTACTGTGAGGGTACAGTACATGGAATGAGTAATATTAAAAGAGAACAGATGCTGTATCAAAATACTCCAGTTTATTTTTATAATGCTCCCTCCACTTGCTGCAGGATCGAAACTTTGTAATGCTTGGAACATAATTGGCTGACTATATATAGATGTAGTAACAACAAAAGTGGCACCATTGTATTCATATTTGAATGTACATCAATTAATAATGATTTTCTAATTATTCATGGTATATCGTAAAAGGAGCTAAAAGTAAGTCTACAAGACCATGTCAAACTCAAACTGAGCCACCCCTTGCAAATATCAGCTGATGGAATAGTGAACAATTAAACAGCAGAACCAGGATTATGCCTCTTACCGAGCGCTTCGATAAGCATATCTGGCTTCAAAGTCTTCAGCCTCACTACTGTTTCAGCAAAATGGCCACTCCCCTGATCAGGTAAATCATCCCGGTCTACACTTGTGATGACTATATATTCAAGGCCCCATGAGGCAATAGCTTGCGCAACATTGGAAGGTTCATCAGGATCTGGTGGGGGAGGGGTTCGTGATGTCTTGACGTTGCAAAATCTGCAAATCATTGACTTCTCAAACAATCTGAACATGTGACTTGTAGTTCTTTCTCTAAAAAACAATCTTTATACTAACACAAAGGTAGAATACGATTGGACGAAGAAAGTGGAATGAACTGACAAATAAAACAACGGTTAATCACTTATTTTTCCGGCAGGACCACATAAACATGAGGATACAGCTCAAACAAAATGTGTAGCCGAAACAACAAAAATCAGCACTTCCCCTGAAAGGACATCAGAGCACAGGACAATCTATTCTGATAACTGAAGTGTACACATAATCTCATAGGAAAATCCAAAAGTATCAGTTTCCAGCTTTATGCAACTAAATATTCACTTTTTTCAACATGGATAGCATACCATCAATTTAGAGTCATAACACCTAATTCAAACAATAGTGGAAGATAAGTTCTTCAGAATTACTTTGCCTGAAGACCATGTCAAAGTGTTATTACGAAATATAATAATAACAGTTAACATCTGAAGATATTGTTTTCACAAGCCAGGCAAGGTCCTCGGGTACAGAACGAAATAAACAGTTAACTATGAGCACACCCTTGATAATTGGCAATGAGATGAATTTTTTTGCTTCGAGATCCAACAACTCTGTATAAGAAACTAGCTCGACAAACAATGATGGAAATCAAGACTCAGTCCAAGTGTGCAGAAGCACGTAATTCTTGACATAAGACAGGGTACAAAGAGGGACGCTCCAGGTGAACAGAACATAAAACAATTCTTTCCACACTGCTACCAGAGTTAAAAGTAAACAATAAATCTACTAAGGTCCAACCCAACTACTGCAGATTTTCTATGGTATCATGAACATCAAATAGTTGCTTTTCTCAAACTTCTGGTCCTCATTGCACATTCTTTGCAGTAACAGGTTTGCAAATTGAAATATCTTGGACAAATTTCATCGCGGTCCATTCTTGACAAATCTAGATCATGGCAGATACCAATGCCAATGTTTTATGTTGGCAATGGAAACTAGTGGGATCTGGTAGGCTGTCGAACAGGTCAGAACACCTCTTGCATGCCTATTACAACTTTAATATTTTCTGTACAAACTCCCCGGCAGTGCAAGAAAAATAAGTGCAGAAATGACTGCCAGCCAAATTCAAACCTTTCATTTGCCTTGAATGCCAATAGCAACCTCTCCTGGAGCTGGTCTTTGGCTCTGTACTTAGGCAAGTATACCATCTTAAGTTCTCCATTTTCCAAAAGCTATTCATACAACATAAAGCTGTGAACCCCAGCTATATCTTCAGATAAGAACTGTGTGAAGCCATGTCTGACTTCAGTTATCTCTGGAATTGCTTCACAGTAAGCATCTATTCTTACACAATAGCTGAAGTCTACACACTTTCTAAATCCCTAGGAGGGTTATCACATCTGCGTGATCTTAGCAGAAGCAACTTAAGTACACGAGAAGTACACAAATATCCTGGAAATGGGTACCTAAGGCTATTCCTAAAATACTAAACAACCTAAGCAACTGCCTGCGATGCCTAATAGATGCAATAGAAGGGAAGGATCGATCTCTTACCTGCATCCGCGCGTGCAGGTGTCACCGAGGATCATAATGGTGGCAGTGGCGGTGCCGGTCTCACCGCCAGACCAGCACTCGCCGAGGTTGGGGCAGCGCGCCTCCTCGCAGACGGTGTGCAGCTTCAGCTCCCGCAGCTTGGCCTTGATGGCCGCGTACTTGGCCCCGCCGGGGATCGTCTCCTTCATCCACTTGGGCTTGGGCAGCGGCTTCTTCCGCGTCCCCACCTCCACCGAATACGCGAAGTCCCCCAGCGACGGCGTCTCCGCCTGCAGCCGCCTCCGCATCTCCGCGAGCCGCCCCGCCGCGGGTGCGGCGAGGGGAGGCGACTGCGGGGAGGGGTCGAGGGTTTGGAGGAGGGACGGGGTGGAGGAGATGGAGCGGGAGGGGAGCTGGGATATGGTTCTCGCCAGGGAGCCGGCGAGATGGCGGCGGCCGTGCATGGCTGCGGCAGTGCCTGGAGGCGGGGTTGGTGGACCGCACCGTGGACGGGAGAGGTGGGGAAGACGGTGGCGTTTGTTTGGTGCGGAGAGCCGGAGAGATCCGACGAAGCGTAGATATCCCGTAGCCGCTTTCAGCAGCGAAAGGCGCCTTCTCATTATGGAGAATTATTCATTTTCGTGACTACTTGTGTTTCTCTAAAATTATTCATTTTCGACGAGGTGGGGAATTATTCATTTTATCTTTTTTTTCACAGGATTATTATAAACAGCTTACTTATTTGGTGAACACTGTTAATTCTGAAGGGACTTTACCATTTTATACTTAACAATGGTAAACCAAAAACTTGCTTCGTTAATCTTAGAGAAGATTCCCTTTTGGTTGAGTACTGCAGCTGCAACTGAAACTGGTGAACTTCAGCATCTCATTCGGTTATGGCTGCAGAATTCACATGGGGCGGGGGAAATTTCCCATAGATGAAACAGGCTTTTGATAAACCATAGAAGTAGTACTCCCTCCGACTCATATTAGTTGACTTAAATTTGTCTAAATTTAGATGAATCTAGACACTATTTAGTATATAGATTTATCCAAATTTTGACAAATCCAAGTCAACTAATATGGGTCGGAGAGAGTACTAAAATTAGGTGATTACCTGTTTTGTTTTCCCGTGGAACCACATGGTCCTGTTTTACTCAAGATACATATGGATATACATTGGATGGATAATGAGCCTAGATTAAATTTGACTCCCATAGCAGTTTTCTATTATAACTTCTCTTCTTGGCGAGTTTCAAATAAGCGTAGACAACAAACTAAGCTTTAGTCGAAAAAGGAAGATCAAATAATAAGATTAGTTTCCTTCGAATGATCTTTACATTTTTTTCTTTAACCTTGACCTGTAAGAGCTACAAAATTGTCTACAAAAAATAAACCTGTCATAATCATTCTACAATCCTCATACACGGATTTACAAAGATATAAAAACTTGCAGATTAAGAACGCACAAACATTTGTCCTTGAGTCAAGAGTGTATTAAAAATGAAGCGCATCTGAAATGTTCCATTTGCCCGAGTGTGACGTAACATAACAGTACACCAGATGAGCCATTTTGTATGCTGGTAGCTTCTGCTGGAAGTAAGCCACACCAAGAGCTCCAGAGCAGATGCTGTGACAAAGTCACTTGTACTTTTGGAACTTGGAGAAGACTCGATTTCTGCATCTAGAAGGAAGTTCTGAAGATGGGACTGGCAGCAATCAGAAGGCTTGATTGAAAGCTCAGTTAAATTTGCCAAGTTCCCTCTTCTTTGTGATTGCTCTCTGGCCATGGTAGATAAATGAATCTATGATTCCAGAAACAGTGAACACACCTGTATCAAGAAGACACACACGCCTTAGGTCATTGGTTGAACTGCTGAAAGGATGTTGAAGACATGGCTAAATTGACCGAGGTCATAACTTTCTGAGTCCAGAAAATTACTAACAAAGGGTACTCCCGCCGATCCATATTAATTGACTTGGATTTCTCAAAATTTGGATGAACCTATATACTAAATAGTGTCTATATTCGTCCAAATTTAGACAAATGTGAGTCAATTAATATGGGTCGGAGGGAGTAACATATTTTACTCATGTA
This sequence comes from Avena sativa, assembly GCA_916181665.1. Lineage (NCBI taxonomy): Eukaryota > Viridiplantae > Streptophyta > Magnoliopsida > Poales > Poaceae > Avena > Avena sativa. The sequence goes on from OV702280.1 coordinate 327,339,889, forward strand.
TCAGGAATAGCCTTAATTGGATGAAGACTGGAAATACAGGAGTTAAGAGCCTGGTCAAAGCAAAGGAAGAAAACATATTTTTGAAATAACAATGTTGCACTGAAGCATAACAGTTCACTGAACATATGAACAGAAAAGGTATGATTTAACAGAAATAGCTAATTAGTGTGAAGAAAAAGGGCCACAAGCAAAATATTACCTCCAACAATGGCACAAACATTGGTTAAGAAGTGTAAGAATGATCTTTTGCGCTCCGTGAATGTGACCTGTGAAGGCATGGATATCAAGTTATAGTGTCATTATTAATGCCTTGCAAAAATATCAATGTAAAATGCATGACTTGAAATCAAAAGAATTTTTTTTATTTCCCTCTGCCTTCTAGTAATATATGCTACAGAAAATAAGCAAACATCACACAGGGATGAATGAACTAATGGAAAAGGAAAACCGAGTCGGCATTCCGTAGCCATGCCAGATTTAAGTACTTCGAGATGGTACCTTAATTGGCGAAAGGTCATAAAAGAAAAACACGCCAGGAAGAGCTTGTACCCGACCACTGTCACCACTTCTGGCATGTTCCGTCACAGAAAACTGCAGCAGAGAATAACATCTTGAGAAATGCTTGAATCTCACGTACATAGAAATGCATCCACACACATTAGTGTTGCTTGTGCACACAAGGGAGATGGACATAAATTACCTGATTGGAGAGAATGATTTGCTCATTTAGGTGAGAATATGCAGTGGGAACGACCTGGAAAACGAAAGGGAAAAGGAGATGGCATTATAATGATATAATCACATGTTCTAACTAGTCATGTTGTAAGATGAGGAATATCAAATAAGTATATAACAAATTCAGGAACAAATAAGAAATGAAATTAGCAAGGTGAGCTGGCTTCTAAGATCAAGAGGACAAACCTTAATGTGGTATTGGTACATTCCATATGACGAGGGTTGGACCCAATGCGCCCTACACATGGTGCAAGTTTGAAAGGGTAAATCTTCACTTCCTTTTCTTAGGGGATATTTTCACACTCTAGTAAACACAGAAATGAAAGGAAATGAAGAAATCAACAACATTATAAATAAAAAGGAATTTACCCGTCAAGGGGATTAACCACACCAGGAAAGGGTTCTCCAAAAGTTAATTTATTTATCTTATGGCTGAGCTGACATTATAAAGGAGGATAAGTTAGGATGTTTAAACCAAGCATATTGGTGAGAACTGTAAATATTCCCAACAGTATCTGAAGTTCTAAAATTAGCTGCATATTTCCTGAAGTATGATTACATTGAAGCTATCCTTTTGGAACGGAAGCAGATCATGAACATGGACATTTCCCTGCTGGAAGCTTTTCCCTGGAGCAAAGTGGAAATTCCCAGCAACCTTGTTAATTTCCAGGAAGCCATAAATATTGCATCCTTCACCTTCTTCATCTTTTATACTTTGAAGGAAGCCCTCACTTTTGCACTACAAAATAGTGCACACCATAGAAAATAAATTGCCTTGAAGGTGATGAAGAGTATCATATGTTATACACATATGCCAAAATGCATGGTTGTACCTGATCGATAGAATCTGGGTTTGATACACCCCAACCCTTTTTTCGGTATGCTTCACGGACATCCTCACACGAATTACAACATTGTTCATCAGACTACATTGAAATAAGATGTTCGGTTAAAATCCATATCAGAATAGCAAATGTGCTGAATGGAGGTAGCATTATATAACAATCTATTCATCTGAATATAACACAACATAAAATATAAGATGAGCCTGAAAAATGCTTTGAGCAGAGAAGAAAGCACTAGTCAGCCCTCTCATTACATTAGTGAGTTGAAACACGGTGCTAATGAGATCACTTGAACAGTATGCTTAGAAAACTAAAAAAGATCTGAGCTATAACCCCTGACTTAGCTGTCAGGTGTGCCTTTTGCTCCAAAACAAATAGGGCTGGTGCATAAACCCTGGTGTAGCTATCAGGTGTGCCTTTTGATATATAACTGACTAACACTAAGGGTGGCATAATTCACAAAAAGCACTTCCAACAGAGCAGTTTAACATGATAAGAGAGTTGGAATCAGCCAAAAAATTATTATTTCAAATCTATTCGGTAGGAGTTTCAGAAATGTATCCTTGCCGAGCTCATGAGAACAAAAAACTGAACCATAGACCATAGATTATTAAAATTCATGTATGCTGCAAGTCCGAGAGAAGTCCATACGACATGGACGGCAGTGAATTTTTTGCAAATTACAGGTAAGAAATGAAATACTATTGATAATGGGAAATGATCAATTGATCATACTTCTTGTGCACCATAACATGAGCCACAATAGGTCTCGTTGTGTTCAAGCCTGCCACCATGATGCTGTAAGGGCTTCTCCACCTGTAAAAAGTAAAAAATAAAAACGAAACACGGGTCTTTAGGTCTAAATGTATAAGGATTTGAGCGACACACTACCTAGCTGGTAACTGATCCGGAAAAAAAATTATATGTGTATGATTGTTAAGATGAGTCTTTAGGTCTAAAATACATCCTTAATAGTTAAGATGTATGATTGTTTAGAAGAATGTAACTTTGGAATAAAGAACACCATATCATAAAAGTTATACATGTAATTCTTAACAGAACAAACGAGCCACTGACCTTCATCCCACCAACTGCATCTTGCTTAGTTGAAATAACATTGCCATTGGCATCAATTCGCTGCTTGAATACATCATGCTTCTACTTAGAGCATTACAGTGAAACAAGCTAGTTAGTACAACCAGGAAGCGATATAGATCAACCATACTTTGTACTAGTTAAGAATAATATGTGGGATACAGAGACAAAAATATCTGAAGCAACAATAACAATACACAATTACATACCACATCAAGGTGCTCTTGTCCACTGATGTCCATCACATCAACGCTAATTATAGAACACTGAAGGGCCGGGAAGGTGATATCAAACTGCATTTTTTTAGCATCGTACAAAAGGTAGATGTTAACAAGTGTCTGAACAGAAAGTAGTATGGTCAGTGGTTAGCAATTACACATGCAAGATACTAATTTTGAAAGACAAGGCCCAGTGTGGGGAAATGGGGTAATCAAACTGTGGGCAAGTCAAACTAAAGGCAATGAGGAGCGGGATGTTTTCCAATATTTGGTGTAGCGAGAAAATAAACTGGTCAGAAATAAAATTAGAGGCAACCAAAGAAATGGCAATTACATTTATGCGAAGTTTTTCTCCCCTTGAGGTATCAACCCTTAGTGTTGTCTCTGTAGCTGCATGAAGATACAAACCTGCATGGGCACATGGTGAAACATTAAATGTTGAATATATGATAAATAATGAATGGTAAGAGAAGCACATAGGTTAGGTAAACATTAAATCTATCGCTGACCTTCTGATTTCTGGACATTTCATCTACTCCCTCCGACCCATATTAGTTGACTCAAATACGGATGTATCCCTCCGACCCATATTAGTTGACTCAAATACGGATGTATCTATCACTAAAATGTGTCTATCACTAAAATGTGTCTAGATACATCCAAATTGGAGTCAACTAATATGGGTCGGAGGGAGTAGTAAAATACAAAAGCAAACTTAGACATGAAATGTGAAACACTAAGATCAAATAGCTCCTCATATTCCACCTTTACTAATTATGTGAATAAATTTAGGTTCTCAATATGAAGTTAGTCTGACTCTGATCAACAGGAATCCTAGAGTCCTACTTCCCGCATGGAAGTAAAAAAACAAAGAAAAGCTGATATCTAGTCTCAAATTTGGATGTGGCTCTGAGCATTAGGTATGCAAAATTGATCTTCCAGGTCGCCAGTCTCTAGGAATATGCAAACATATTTATTACTGCGAAATGCTACACTAGTTTCCACACCTGATTAACCAAGTACTCCCTCCGTTTCAAAATATAAGATGTTTTAGATTTGTGAAAGAAGTGTATCTGGACCCCTTTTAGTGTGTCGTGTAGATTCAGAGTGAACCTACATATTAAAAAGGATCTAGATACACTCCTTCCGCAAAGCTAAAACATCTTATATTTTGAAATTGAGGGAGTACGACACAAAAGTGACCGAAGAATCTCCATACTGTGCAATTGTTCAGGTTCACTAGACGTGGCAGAATTAAACAAGCACCTAATTAACCAAGCACAAGACAAAATCAACACTAGAACCCTTGAAACTGTACAACCACTAGATGCATCAGAATTAACCTAGTAATACACCAGCGAAATGAATGATGATGTACAAGCAAAAGGGAACAGGCCAAGCTAAAGTCCATTGCAAAACACAGCACAGCAACACATTTGGGAGGAACTAATTGCTCAATTTCAATCTAGTACCACTCTACGAATCATCTAAACGGACCACTGAGATCTCAGCGCAAGGAGGTCAAAACCTAACGGCCGACGCCTCGCCGGCGCACTAAATCAGAATCGCAGTCGAAACCTAAGGGGGGCCGCACGAGTCTAATGAGGATCAGAATCTGAGATCCGGGCGAGAGAGAGAGAGAGGGGGTGCGTACGGAGCTCGGAGACGAAGAGGAGGAGCATGACCAAGGAGGAAACGAGCGTGATGAGGCCGCCGGAGAGGGTGCGGCTGTAGAAGTCCTCGTTCACCTTGGGGTACGCGTCCAGGCTCCGGAGCTTGGACAGAAGCCCGTCCATGGCCGGAGAGGATCTCGGCGCTGCCGCCCAGGACGACGACGACGCGGAGACGACGACTTTCGGTTCCGAGCTTGCTTGACGAACCGGAAATTGGGACGCGAGGCTGCTTCTATTTTCCCATTATTATGAGTCTGATCCGTGCTGTTTGTCTGACGGAAACTGGAATTGGAGCACGGGGACGAGCAGCCGAGCAGGGGCCGGCTTTCTCCTACTGCCGGCGTGCTGGTTTGTGCGGAAAAGAAAAGGTAGATTTTTTTTCTACTCCTGTTTTGCCTTTTTTTTTTTGAGCGGATACTCCTTCTTTTTAGGGTCATTGAGCGGATACTCTTGTTTTGCTTGGTGGGGAGCGCTCCACTCCGTCACGGAGACATGACAAATAGCCCAGCCCAATAACGGTTGCCTGGTGGGGAGCTCTCTTTGCCCTGGCCCAGTTTGGTCTGGGGACTGAGAAGCGGGGAGACGGAGAGCGTCGCCATTTTAGTCCCACCTCGCTGGTTCGTCAGCGCCGAGCACCTAGAGAGATGGATATAACGAAGGCCAGGGCTACCACTGTGAATCACGCAGCTGCGCGGTGAACACAGCGAACTATTCTTTCGCCTTTTACTAAAGAATAACGTGTGTGCACTGCAAATAGCAGCATACGCTAATTTTTAAAGGGTTTCCTGTTTTAGGATTGCCCCACAAATCGTATACTATTAAAAATTTTTATGTTTGGTAGTTTGTAAGCGAACTATTCTGTGTAATTTATGGAGGTATATATATATATTTAGTCCCTCATCTTGGATTCTAGGAACATTTTAGTTCCATGTTTCGAGTTATATTTTCATCATAGTTATGCTGCCATATTGTTTTTTTTGTTCATATGGAGTAAGTTATGCTGCCATATTGTTTTTTTTGTTCATATGGAGTAATACTGTTTTTTTTGTTCATATGGAGTAATACTCTCTCTACAAATATATGAGATGATTCATCTAAATTTTGACAAACCCGCGACATCCATTTTGAGACGAAAGGGAGTAGGAAAATGATTGGACTCATCTCGTCCGGTTCCTACGGACAGAAACCGGACGGGTCTGTACGGACTCCACCCAAAAATATCTTATTCAACCTCCGTCTCCTTTCCGCACTACTACGGATACTTGAAACCCTGCCCTACGGCGCCCCGTCGTCGCCGACGCGGAAGGAGGTGCTATGCTGGAGGCGTCACTTTAAAGTGTGGTTTTCGGTGCCTACCGCCAAATGTACTAGGTGATGGCGGAGAGAGGCGTGTGCGCGCCACTGCATTATGGCAGGGAGCTTTTTTGGGGGCTCTAGCCCTCTTGAGGCCGAGCAGCCACCTAGCTCCCATGGCAACCCGTCGTTTCCATAGATGGAGACCACAACGGGAGGTGCTCCCACGGGTTACTTCCGCTACTTTCACATATTCGTTTTGCTATATACTCATATTTGCTTTGCTACTTTTGTTTTGTTGTTCTCGAAGTGCTACAAATCACCGTCGAAAAATGATGCAACATGCTAAAATGGCAAAAAAAAAATGCTACGACAGTTTTGTGGTTTTGCTACAATATTACAAATTATTTGCTACGAGGTGTCCGTCAAGAGTCTTTCACGATATCTCCGACGAAGTTGGGTTTGTTATAATATAAAAAAATTGCTACAATGTCACAATCTTTTTGCTACAATACTACAAAGTGTTTGCTAAGACTTCTCCGACAAGGTCGGTTTTGTTACAGTAACACATTTTTTTGCTACGAGATATTTTTTTTCCATGAGCGAATGATTTTTTGCTACATAGCACCTAATGTATTAGCAAAAGCGGATGTTTTTTTTACTACATTGTAGGAATATATATAGCAAAAGAGGGATTAATCCACCCGGGTATCGGGGTATTGATCCGTGGGGAATGCGCTCCCCTTTTTAGGGTGTGTTTGTTTGGGTTGTGGCAGGTTGGATGTGGCTGGCTGTTCTGCTGTGCAGGACAAGCTATTCTTCTGAGTTTGACTGTCTAGTAACTTGGCTGGCTGTCTAGCTGTATGATAAGAAATTGTCTGAAATACACCTGGTGTTCTGAGAACATACATACCTCTTGATTAAACGTATTTGTCATTGTAAAAACCATGAATTCACCATAGTATATAGAAAAACAATTGATCACATATAGCTTATTCTACACATCCGTACCATTACATAAAATAATATAGCATATGTACATATATATTCATTACATAACAATGCCATTACACTCATCAGTAATTTAGCTGGCACAAATCGATCATCTCCTTCTAGCATTGAACAATCCGGTAGCAATTCGATCACGCGTTGAGTCCATGTCAACCGTGTGTAGTCCACTCGGAGCAGTATCACCTGCTAATGTTACTGACTGTCTTTGGACCTTAGGAATGTAATTCTCATCTGAATCACACCGATCAAACTGTTTGTCTCGTAAGTTGGAGTCTCTAATAAAATTGTAAAACGCTATACAAGCAAGAATAATTTTTTTCTATGTAACAAGACCGTATGAAGAAATATACTTCAATATACGCAACTTGTTTTTCAAGATACCAAAAACACACTCAATAGCATTTCGAAGCGATGAGCGTAGGTAGTTAAAAATCACTACCACATGAACAATATTAAATTTTATAGCAGTACCACATCAAGCAGCATAAAAAAATCGAGCACTACGTACCACATCAAGCAAGACATATATCATAATGTAGCGGTAGCACATATCAAAAGAATGAAAATTGCGAGCTAAATAATGGATGTTCGACAGATTGTTTTACCAATCTGTACAAGCAGCGACTTGAAAAAAAAGCAGCGACTTGAAAAAAAAAGTTGTAGAAGTGACAACACGTGAGTAGCGCTACGGTAGAGTACTGCTTGTGTCTACCAACAGTATCGCTACTCCAGCTCCATCCTCCATGAGTCCTTGGAAGTCATGTGTGCTACTATGAATAAAATGATGATTGTTGAACTCACCTCTGACTGGGACAATGTCGGCGACGGGCTCGGGATCGGGCGGCGGCGAGAAGAATTTTCCGGTGGCGCAGAGGAGGCAGGTCATACGCGAGAGTCGAGTTGGAGGCGGGCGAGCGAGTATGGCGGCACTGGCGATGAACCCTAGTTGTGGTGGTGATGGGCGTGTGAACGAACGTATGTATTATGTATACATGCGAGGATGTTGTGGGGACGCGGCCCTAAATCACAGGCTGGATACTGCAACAATATACGTCTCGGAGTGGTATTCTGCTTGTAAATATGCTCTAATGATATGATCCGACGCGAAAACGCTTTGCTCAATAAGTAGAAAGCCACGGGGTACTTTCCCGCGTATGCCTATTGTGCGGGGTGGCCTCGCAGAAGCACATTGCCAAAGCACCTTGTTTCTTTTGATTTGCCTGCTTTTTCTATTGGAAAGCTGAAAAAAACCCAAACAAACACCCCCTAATAAGGTACACCCATGATGATAAAAACCGATTATCCACACAAAAAATGATAATAAAGCCGATAAATTCATCAATCAACATGTATGTGTCGCTGGATCATCGACACGTATGTACAGTCTTCGTTTACTCCGCGTAGCTGCTCAATGGATGCACTGTCAGCCGGCACTTCCTTGTCTGACACGACGCCTCCTGCCTACTGTCACCGCTCTCGCCAACTACCGCAAAACACGTAGACATACATGATCCACTTATACACAGAAGAGAGATACTCCACAAATGACTTCATGATCTGGCCAAACAAACGCAGAAAAATTTCACGATCCCGTGCTAACCAGCCCTCCAGGCTCCACTGCAACTCTTGCACGTATACAGCAAGCGGCACCTTGACCTGCGGAACTGTCTTTGAGTGGAGCTGCATTCATTTTCTAGCAACACGTACTTCACCTAGCAGACGATGGTACCGTCAGACACTCAGACCTGTATACACACTTGAGCCCATAATGTATACTACAAGTAGCAATCATGTTATCGTACTCCTTCAGTCTCAAAATAGATGTCGCAGATTTATTATTAGGATAAATTTGTACACTATTTAGTATATAGACTCATCTAAATTTTGAAAATCCTTCGACGTCTATTTTGAGACGGAAGGAGTATAAAATTTACATTTTTATCCTAGCAAATGTTGAAACACCATAAAGTGTTGTCTGTTCGTTGTGGCCTCTCTGACCTAGCCGCCGTCTCCACCTCCGCCTTCTCCATAGATCGGTTCCTCCTCCTACGGCCGGCCTAGCCGGTAGGAGGGGTGGGGAATCCGATCTATGGGTGGAGTTTTCAATAAAAGTAGTGTTTTCTGAAGATTTGATTAGGGTTTGGTAGTCATCTTCTTGTTGGCATCTATGTCAATGGAGATGGCATCGTTCATAATAAGAGATCTTCGGCCCTTCCTGCGGCGACGAGATCTTTTTCCCGGCGTTAATGATGATGCTATAAGATTCAAGTTCTATAGGTACGGTCTTTCAGATCTTGCTTCGTCAGATCGGCTTTGGAGCTTTTCTCAAGGTTGTCGCGAGGATGATTATCCTCGCAATATTTGTCCCGACTGCTACGTCTTCGACAATGGTGATTCGTACTCTCGGCTCCCCGGCGACATCGACCAGGCTGTTCGGTTTATTTTCCCTAGAATACTCGTGTTGGTACTCTTGCCGATATTGGTTGATTACTTTAATGGTTGTGTGCGTGCACGCAACCTTGGCACTGCGGCTCAAATTAAAATTATGGGAGAACCATCATTGGTATTTACAGGTCTGTTCATGTTTCTTCGGCTACCTTCAGGAAAGTACAAGATCTTGTCATGGAAGAAGAAGAATTTGAAGACCTCGAAGAGTTGCTTATTTTCTTTTAGACTTTATTTTGTAAACGCTGAAGCCGGCTTGTGTATCTCTATCATGTACTATTTGTCAGTATAAATATATATGGTATTGATTATCAAAAAAAAATGTTAAAACACCATATGCTGTCTTTGTAAATTTTGCTTATTAGTTTCTTGATATAGTTCACCTGAATTTCCTATCAAGCTCACATTTGTTTTCATGCGCATCATCTAATTTTTTATATAGTGTAGTTTGGTGTTGGGCTGGAGCCCATTTACGTGCTCTATTGGCATAGTACATGCACGTGTTTCTATAGCGACCTTATGTGTTGGACAACAACTTCATCTGCTGTCTACAAATGATTGGTACCATAACGGAACCACACACGTCGCTCTCAGGGGGGGGCAAGGGCAGAACCCTAAGCCGTCGCTGCCCCTGACTCCTCCTCCCGTTGCCACCGGAGGACGTCGGCGAGCAAGCCCGACCGGCCGGCGGTGGTAGCGGGGCCGCTTTCTCGCGTGGTGGCCTCTCACTCGTAGGGAGCCCCTTGGACACTCGAAGGTTGTCAACCCGAGGGCGATCTGATGGCGACGGAGTCTAGAAGCCAGGGCGGCGGCCACGGGCTTTGACGGCGGATGATGACGCGGGTCGTATCTGCTGGCAGGGGCGCAATCTTAGGGCTTCTTTCACGCCAAGACAAAGATCTGTCATTAGCCTGTTTTCATTGATCCGGTGGGAGTGTCGTGTTCCGAAAGGCTTCGCCGACAAACTCTCATGGGCGATTCATGCCTGAAGATTGCTGAAACGGATAGGATTCAGGCGCGCGCAACCTTTGTTTTTCTAATCGTTTGGTTTCAGAGGGAGCCCCCGGCTGGCTGACGGTGGCAGCGGGCCTGCTTCCTGGCATGGTGGCCTCTCTTTCGCAGCGAGCCCCTTGGGTGCTCGAAGGCTGTCGGCCCGAGGATGATCTAATGGCGGCGGGGTCTGGAAGCCAGGGGCGGCGGCCTCGGGCTTTGATGGCGGATGGCGGCACGAGTCTCATCTGCTAGTAGGGGCGCAATCCTAGGGTTTATCTCACGCCAAGACGAAGATATGCCATTAGTCTGTTTACATTGATCTGGTGGTAGTGTCGTGTTCCGGAAGACTTCGTCAGCCAACTTCCATGGGCGATTCATCCTAGATATTGCTGGAATGGATGGGATTCGGTCGCGCACAACCGTTATTTTTCTAACCGTTTGGTTTCAGAAGGAGCGAGGCGAAGCTCTGTAGTTTGTTGCCATCATGGAACATGTCTTTAGTTCCATGGTGTAGTCAATGTGCGAAGAATGTCATGGAAGCCAAGATTTGTGGACTAGCAATGGTGGGTCGAGTCGTGGTGGCGACGAGGAATTGGCTTGATGATCCATGACTTGTAGCAGCGGCATCGGAACGAAGGAGCCATAGCACATGCGGAGTTTATAGTCTTACGTTTCAGGGTGAAAATCCAAGGTCTGACCTTAATTGGTTGTGCCTGGCAATGATCTTGATGAAGGCATTATTTTGTGAGCGAGGACTTTCTCTAGGGTGAAAACTTATGATCTTTGATCGGGCGATGACGGTGCTTGTGCTCCGTTTGCTTCTTGAAGGCATCACTATTGGAGATATTGGACATCCGATGTTGTTCCAGTGGGTTTAGTGTCGTTGCTACTAAGGATCTTATCGTTGTAGCCTGACTTCTCTTTTTTGTAGTTCTTTTTTTCGTCTGTGTGCATCTGTAATGCCAATAGGGTAATGCGTTGTTATAGAGGTTGTGTATAATTAGTATCATCGCGATATTAATATACGCTCCTTTAAAAAATTGATTGGTACAGAGATGATTATAGTACAAGTCACTTAAAAGCCTAGCATCGCCTAGTCCTAGTCGCTATCTTCGTCGACGCTATAGTAGTAGCGGTAGCACATGGTGTGATCGAAGACCTTAACTTTGAGCGTGTTGTAGCCATCGAATGTGAAGAGAAGGAAGTTTTTGACGTGAAGGACATGTGGGCGGGCGAACTTGGGTCATCCATGGCGGAGGTACATCTGTCCTAGACGATCGAAGAACACCTCCATAGACCAGATGCCGGTCACGCCGTTGGCCTCTCGCAACTTGATTTCGATGGGCGATGGGGTCTTGCCCATCGAGCTCATAAGCGAACTTGGTAGGGGTTTGTATCCACTCCCATGTCTCGTCCACATGGATGATGACGCCAAACACAAATCCGGAGGTCGACGACAATGACAGGGGCGGTGGTTTGTGAAACATGTAGGCTACGCCCCTGCCTCCTCCTCATCAGCCCCAACTACATCTTAGGACTAGGGCGGCAAATTTGCCCTCCTCTCGATCCAATGTTGTTAGCTATGGCTATCGAACTTGGTTGTGGTGTGGGAAAGTAGGAGCGACGATGGAAGAAGATGGCAGCGAGTGGTGTGCTTAAAAAGGCCAACGAGCCAAGGCATTCGATGTCGGCACAGAGGCCGAGGCGACAACATTAAAGGCAAGCAGCTTGCTCATGCGTTGGGCGAGCAAGCCGACAGACGTCAGGCGGCGCAGGCAGCCTAGGGCTCTATCTCCATTGGTAGTCGGGGGTCGGAGGTCATTTGCATGCCATGAGGCAGGCCCTGTGCAAGCGAGAAAGGACACACACGCGGTTCGCTACTCGTTCGGACCGACGCATTCATACAAATTTGGTAGACATATGAATTATGCCGGGCACGTCGGCCTTCGAGCAGACTGGTTCGGACTGGCTCAGGGCATCTCGACTGGGCTGACCCATCCGGTCGACCCAAATGGTTCATTTTTATCAGTTTGGGTCGGGTCGCGGTCGCTTTTGGGTCGGGGTTCGACCTGTCTGACCGACCGCGCCTAGCGGTGTGACCCATTTGTTCGTGTTTGGCTATCTCCAACGCCGGCGTATTTCCAGTGTCTTCCCCTCGCCACGCTGTCTCCCGCCTTTTTTTGCCGCTTCCCGCCAGTTCTGGGCGTTTACCGCCGCGTCCAAGCGCAGCGATAAAAAAGGGTGGGTTGGCGACCAACGACGCGAACTTGCGAGGGAGGAGAAGCCTGCCAGGCGCCATGCCGAAGTGGATGGCCACGACGAACTGGACGCCTGGGTCGAACTCGTCGGATGATGACGTCGATGAGGGAGAGCGTGGCGGCGCGCTGCATTGGTCGCGTCCTCCGTGCCTCTCTTGACGTCCATGGCCGACACACCCTCCCCTCGATCCATTGTCGCCGACCATGGCTAGCTACCAGTACTGGAGAATGAAAAGGAGGAGGAGAGTGTGGTGTGGTGTGAAGGAAGATGGCCACGAGTGGTCAGTTTAAAAGGGCCAACATTGGACGCCGACGCGAAGGCCGAAGAGACGACATTGAAGCGTCCAGTCAGGAGGGAGGGCGTCGAGCAACGCCTGCAGCGCGGTGAAGAGCGTGAAGTCCAGTCAATCAGTGTGTCGTCTTGTTGCCATTGATGGAGCAGACTATTGCCAGCCAGCCTTCCGTCAGCGCCTCTGAATCGCTCTCGCGATTGCGTCTGAATCGGTGCCGCTGTGCGCGTTTGAATCAACACTGAGGTGACTGACGGATGGGCCAGCGGCACCAACGGACATGACATGCTCTCTGTCCGCGCACATCCAGACCGATGCAACCATTGACCATATTTCGTACATGAATAAGTCGAGACGAACGCGTTCGTCCAAATAGGTCAGGCCGCTGAAACGACACGCATGCCGGCGCTGACGAGTTTGAACACGCTTAAACGGAATGAGATGTCCTCGGACCAACGGGTCCCTAGCCCAGACTGAGATCGTCTTATGTGCGAAACCCTGCGCAGTCACCTGACTCTGGGTCGCTGACAGGTGATTGGCCACATCAGGAGCCACGTCCCCCTAAGAGCATCTCCACTCGTTGGGTGAACTCATGCCGAAATCCGGACCAAACTTTGGCCGGACGGCGCAAGTTTTCGGCCTGAGTACGCCCAGTTTCCCACTCGTGTACCCAGGACGAGTTCCTGGGTCGCCCGTTTCCGCTCAAATTCGGCTCAAGTTCGTCTAGATTTCGGCATAGTTCGTCATACAATGAATACAGAACATTTTAAGACCAAAGTTCGGTGAAATTTTAAACAGAGTTCGGCGTAAATATAAACATAGTTCAGCCAGAAGTGAAAATACAACATATTTCGGCCAAGTTCAGCCTAGTTCACGTTGGGCATCTATGACGTGTTGCCCCTGCGTATCTATAGGTGCTCAACAAGATCATCCTGCAGCTGTTGATGCATCGCCGGATCTCGGATCTCCTGACGCATTGCGATGAATGCAGTCCATGTTGGAGGCACGTGATGATCAGGCTCGGCAAGAGGACCCTGTCTGTAGTATGGCTCGTCCTCCTCGAGCAAACTCACTGGATCCTTCCTCTCATACTCAATGATCATGTTGTGCAAGGTCACACAACAGTTCATCACTTTCCACATCTGATCTTTCGACCAGGTCATAGCAGGGAACCGGACAACTGCAAACCTCTGCTGGAGCACACCAAATGCCCGCTCCACGTCCTTCCTGCAAGCTTCCTGTTCCTTGGCAAAGTGAGAATGCTTGGGGAGCATTGGACTTGAGATAGTCTTCACAAATATTGGCCATCTTGGATAGATGTCATCTGCTAGATAGTATCCATTGTTGTAGTGATGCCCACTGATCTCAAATTCCACGGGGGGAGCATGACCCTCAACAAGCTTGGAAAAGACAGTTGAGGAGTTAAGGACGTTGATGTCGTTGTTCGATCCTGCCATGCCAAAGAAGGAGTGCCAGATCCAAAGATCATGTGTAGCAACTGCCTCAAGTATCATAGTGCATTCTTCTTTGTGGCCTTTGTACATTCCTTGCCATTCAAATGGATAGTTCTCCCACTCCCAATGCATGCAATCTATGCTTCCAAGCATATCAGGAAATCCTCTACTTTCATTGACTGCGAGGATCCGAGCAGTGTCTTCAACAGTGGGTAATCTCAAGTACTGTTCCCTGAACACTGCAATCACTGCCCTGCAGAACCTGTACAAGCAATCAAGGGCGGTGGGCTCGAAGATGCGGAGATAGTCATTGACACTGTCAGCCGGTGCTCCATATGCAAGCAACCTCATCGCCATGGTGCACTTCTGAAGGGAGGAAAATCCAACCAAGCCGGTGCAGTCCTTCTTGCAAAGGAAATATGGGTCGAACTCCAGGATGGCATGCACGATCTTGAGGAAGAGCTTCCGGCTCATCCTGAAACGGCGACGAAGCACGTCCTCTCCATGGAGTGGCTGGTCGGCGAAGTAGTCGGCGTACAACATGCAGTAGCCCTCTATCCTTTGTCTCGCCTTGCACTTCCGGCGACCTGGCGTCGAACCACCGCGATTCGGCTTCGCCATCTGCATGTACAGCTGGGCGAGCGATGCGAGGATCTGCAAGTGCTCTTCACCTTCGGCGACTTCGGCGCTCTCCTCCTCCAGGAGTACGGCGAGCATCTCCTTGTCGTCGGAGTCCATGGCGAGTATCTCGTCCTCATCGGAGTCAATGGCGAGTATCTCGTCGTCGTCGGAGTCCATGGCCGAATCCGGCCAAATGCCGAACACTTGGCGGGCGTGGTGGTGAGAGCACGTAGCGAAGCAGAGCTACGGCGAGGCTAGGTCGGCGAGATCGGCGGCGGGGAAGGCATGGTGGTGGGCGGCAACTACGGCGAGCGTAGCTAGAGGCGTGGGCATGTTTCGCGCGCAGGAGCTCCGCCGGCGAAGTCATGGCGACAGGGGGCGCTAGGAGCTCTTCGCGGCAGTCTAAGCGAGTGGAGTGGGTGGGAATGTCTCGCCGACAGAGCTGGTCCACGCCCTTTTTTGCGGCGTCCGGCGTCCTCAGAGTGTACCTGGGAACATGGGTTCGGTCTGGATAGGCCGGACTAAAACACGCCAAAATCCGGACGAAAATAGATCACTGGCTACGCAACTGAGTCGATTTTCGACGTCCGAACCGAATTTTGCCGTCCGGATCGGCCTGCTGCTGAGTAGGGGAGTGGAGATGCTCTAACCCTCACCTCCCAACTACACCCCTCTCCCTCGGTTCCCACAATGGCCCTCCTCCATGCGCGCCGCCTCCTTCTCCACCCTGGCGCCGGAGCTCCAGCGAGATCCTTCTACGCCCAACCCTACCAAGGTATGCATATCTTCCTCCCTGATCCGAAAACTCCTTGGTTCTTTTCCGCAGTTCGTTTCGCTAAGCAGATTTTTAATCCCCGCGCGCGCGCAGCCAAGGTCGGCGTGGTGGAGTTCCTGAACGGGGTCGGGAAGGGCGTGGAGACGCACGCCGCAAAGCTGGAGGAGGCCGTGGGCGGTGATCTCCAGAGGCTGCTTGAGACCCGCACGCTGCGGCTCAAGAAGCTCGGCGTCCCCTGCAAGCACGTGCGTATCCTCTGTTCCCCTTACGTTCATTCCTTTTTTTATTTAGTTCTTATTGTATTTGTAGCTTTGTAGAAGGCTTGGTGTGGTTGCTCGCTGTGCTACTGTTTTCTTATTCGGGCATTTCGATGGGTACACGTAGCTTGGTTGGATAACAGTCATTGGGTTAGTTTGGAGTAGTAATCAAGTACGTGCACATGGACATTCCATTTGTGTAGCGCTTGATAACTCCTTTCTACCAAAGACATCCTTATGTTCAATCTTTAATCTCTTGCACAAAATTACTGATCAGTTAGTCTGAATGTGCATGTAACACAACTGTTGATGTGAAATCTGCTTCTCACCCTTCCAGAAATAAAACTAGCATAGCAGCGGAGATTAATTTATCCGAATAGAACTGAAGTTATACGGTTGCAATGTTGCATCAACTAGAAATGACAGGTATATTAAACGGCTGATGAGCGCTCGCTCGGCTTGGATCAACAATGCCAATGCAAAGGGATCCCACACCCCTTCCAGAAATAAAACTAGCATAGCAGCGGAGATTAATTTAGCCGAATAGAACTGAAGTTATACGGTTGCAATGTTGCATCAACTAGAAATGACAGGTATATTAAACGGCTGATGAGCGCTCGCTCGGCTTGGATCAACAATGCCAATGCAAAGGGATCCCACACCCCTTCCCCATTGCTTGACAGCCTCGATCATATCGTGGTGATCTGAAGAAAATGATTGTGCAGTGAAGTGAACAAAATTAATCGGATATTGATTAGATGAAAGAATAGCTAATGCAGTCGGCATTTGGGCGGGCGGCGCAGCGGTGTAGGCGTGGGCGAGGGCCGGGTAGAGGCGCATGGACCAGTGGCAAGCGGCAGCGCAGCAGTGGATAGTGGTGGGCATGATGCGGTGCACGCGTGAGAGACGGAGAGAGATCGGGTCGGCAGACAAATCAATGGCCGGAAAAGAGGGATCAGGGAAGATTTTCTCTCCGGTGGTCTGCATCCATGATTTTGGCTGGCGGAATAGGTAAGGTTGACAGGATAGTTCGACGGACCGCTCGTTAGATCAAGGGAATTAAGGGTACTGATTAGGGAGGTATGACTAATGCTGATACATCATTGGAGAATTGTGAGACGTTGGATGCACCCAATCGGAGGGCTGATGTTATTTGGATCACCCCACTCTGTGCCTTTTTATATTGGTATAGATGATGACTAGTATCTGATTTTCTGGTTAGATTTGTGCAGAAAACCAGGGAATTTTGTTTTTGTAGGAAACTTATAATCACTTTGGTTCCTACCCAACAATCCAAGCTAAACCCTGAAAATACAGTTTTCTCATAAAACAGTAAATATTCGAATTGATAATTCATGGCACTTTGTTTTCTAAACACTGCACCATATCAGGTTGTATTTTAAGAGGTGTGAACAATATTGATGGTTAAACACATATCAGTAGAATATCATCCCACAGAAAAGCCTCATATGGGCAACCCATATGAGGAACATGACTGATGTGTTATTACAATGGATGGCAAATCTCTAACTTGACAATGCTTCTAGAAATAACAAGGCCATTGATCTGAGAAGATGCACACGCTTTCTCCATTCCACCCCATCCATAAATGTTTTGATATCCTGCTGTGATTTAATCCATGGAGAAAATTTCTTAGTTCTAGCAATTTGGAAGACAATATAATAGACTAGATGCGCTAAACTGGCTTAAATATATTGGAACCAAGATTAGGATATCTTGACAAGTTAGTGCACATGCGCCTAAATCTTTTCTTCAACTTCAAGGCTGTTGCCATGGGAATTGGGAAGTCATGTATGTGTTCTGTTGTTGCATTTGTCATATGTAAAAATCGAATTAGCACTTACAGAATGAGGTGAATGCATTTGGAGTCCAATAACTGCAGTGCTATTTTGCAAAACTGACACTATGAACTAGGTAAAATCAATTTATTGCCCACAAGTACAGTTTTTGTTGCTCCTGGATACCTTTGAGGTAATTCCTTTTCAATTAACGGCTAGAATACTGACATGTGTGGAGTGTCATTTAGTCGATTGTGATGTTTCCTAGGGAGTAGGTAGCTTGTAATTTCGTGCATAACATTTAACAATTTCTAATATCACAAAAAAATTGCTAGATGTTTCAATTCTACTAATACTGTGAGCAGTGTTCTAGATAAAAGCAGCTAGAAGAGGATACATGTGCACTAAAAGTATTTTAGATTATCTACATATCTAGAATTCCAACCCACACAAATTTTCAAGGTGGTTCACATCTTCCTAGCAGTGAATTGCCATCATTAACATTGAATGTGAGTTCAACTGGTATAATCCTTACTAGTAATCTTGCACGCGCAATGCATGTCTTGACTAATATAATATATAGTTCAATAAAAACATATCGTCAAGCAGAACTAAAATTACACCATCACAAGAAAGATTGTTTCCTTTATATGGCCCATAAATGACTTCATAAAGAACATTAAGAGGAATTGCTTTTATAAGAAGACAAAAACCTGGAACATGACCTTACTATCTCCATCTCCTTCAATAGCCAATAATCCTACCTCACAATTGTCATGCTGGCTCGTACATCCAACACCATTTATAGAGAAATGCTTTATGAACTCACTTGTCTTGTACATATTTTATATCCATCTGCTAGTAACATCGCAACATCTTTGTACTGCATTCACTCTCTACTGCTATGATTGGCACATTGTACGTACAAATACAACCGTCTTTAGAATTATGAATTAGCATATTATTTTCAGCAAAAGTAAATAACGTAGATTGCAAGAGGAAATATAAGAATTACCATGTTTTCATGCGAAGTTAGTGTAAAGATATGTGCGTGAGTAGTTGCTTCCACCTCAGACAACTCCAAAGTCAACCATGAAAATTATTATCTTACTTGTAAAGTGTAATACCTTATGTAGATTAACAAATGATACTTTCAACCAATCAAGTTCAGTGAATTAACAACCTAATTAGCTGTAGAAAGAAAGTGGGGAATTATCCGTAGTAAATAAATCGAACATATGCCACTATGCTTTTCTTAATCATATCCGGTCGTGGTGAGTGAACAAGTTGAGATCAATTCAATACCAATGAATCGATACATGAAAACAAACCAGTGTGATAAACATAAGCGATCAGATTGTACCAAAATCTAGACACTTAGCTAAATGTAATATTCTCTGCCCTGTAAAAAAAAGATTCTCCAGTCTAGAATGAAAGTTACTTTCTCTGAACATTTTGGAAGAAAAATCCTGGAGAAATTCAGTCTTCTAAATTTTTTTCATAATCTGTTGGTAGCAAAATACATGTAAATATAAACTGGTTGGTCATTGATGGTATGTCAGGTCCAAGTTAAAAATCTAAAAAATAGAAGCGCACACACATCCAAGATACCATCAAAATTTTGGTTCAGATTTATCCTTATCCGAAGCCTTTCCCTATATGCTTGGATAAAACAGGAGGAAGTACATGTTAGATTGAGACCTGAAGATTCGTAAGTGAATCACTGCATTTGGTAGTTTGGAATTGTGACATTACATTGAAAATTGAGACGATACATAGAACCGTGCAGAGTAGAGGAATGCGATGCTGCGCGTGAACCATGCAAAATTGCTAGTCACAAGTTGCCAAGATTGCAATGCTAATTACGATCAGTAGGCCAGTGTGAACCTCGAGTCAGGCTGTGTGGTAAATTCGAACTGGCCAACAATCCTCATCGGCGGTTGTTCTCCTCGGTGACCTGCAAACTTCTGTCTTGGGGCCCAATTTAAGAAGTGGGCGAGGAACGCCAGCAGCAACGTCAGGTAGTGTCACATCAAGCGATGTGAGTGAGAGGTGAGCGAGGACTGCTAGCTGGGGCGTTGGCGGGAATAGGATGTGCGGCATGATGGCGTGCGCAGGACATGGCGTGAGGACGACATAGGCAAGGGCTGGGTGATCGGCAGAGGTATTAGGGAAATGTTTCTAATGGAGGAGATTCCGCCGGCGTCTTCTATGGGAGATTTTTCTCTACGGTAGTTTTGCCACCATGATTAGCGCTAGCAACCCCAGGCATGCCCGACAGGCCAGTTTGGACGGACAACGGACTGTTGGGGATTCTGGATAACGGTAATGATTACAGACAATGATGAGAAGTTAGATCTAGGCGATCGTAGGGCTAACGTTATTTGGATCAGCCCACTCTGCATCTTTTTATATTGGTATATAGATAATAAAATCATATTGAATTATATTACTACTAATTCCCTTATTTCGTTTGTTTTTGCCGTGGTGCAGAGAAAGTTGATTTTGAGCTTTGCTCACAAGTACCGTCTTGGTCTTTGGAAACCCCCAGCAGAAGCCAGAAAAGCATAATGAAGCTGGTTTGGTTTTGAAGTGTCCACATCGAAAACTTTGTGCTGATACTGGGTTGAAGCATGTCTGGGACATTGAATAGCTGTTTTAATTTCGATGCCACAAACAGGATGTTTTCTGATATGCGATATGCGACTTGGCATGTCCATCCAAATAACAGGCCCCATTAATGGTCTTTTGTAGTAGCATTTCTCTTTGTTAGAGTTGGTGTCCTGAAATTTGTCTAGAACTTCTTGTTAGACAGTTAGAGAAAAGCATCATCATTGTATATTGCTCTAAAATCATTTGGCTCACATACTTGGCTTTCCCTTTGTTGCCTCTGAAGCTATGTTAATCGGCCTTATTTATTACTTCCTCTGTTCCCTAAAATATGATGTTTTGGCAAGCTAAGTTAGTTTTGCCAAAACATGTTAGTACTATATCAGAAAGATCATCCTTTTTAATTACTAGTATTTTGTATCGCCCATTCAGTCCCAGCCAATTTTGAAACCCATGGTTGAAGAGGATTAACTAGGCTGTTCAGCTGTTAGGAGTGGGCTCTAGAGTATCAAGTATATTCCAAGGTTGTGCATGGACATGGTATTCTTGTTGTATCAAGTAAGAAATATGGTCTAGAATTTTCATAATTTTCAGTCCAGAGAGCCTGAAGCGTTCATGGCATCAGAACTTCTCTGTTTCGAGATAAGCGAGAGACCAGAACCTCGCTCGAAGCTTCTCTGCCGTAATGCCATTGATTCCCCCATCTAGGGTTGTCATGAGCTCTCTTCCAGTCCCCAACCTCCTTATTCCTGGCGAACGCTGGGTTCCTGAAATTCCAGCTAATGCCGTATTCACCAGTTTCCGAGTCATTAACAGTCAGAAATATCAGCCTTGTTGGAAAACATGTCGCAGCAGCGTATTTCCAGCTGAGACAGTAATACTGTCCTTTAGCAGAGAGGTAATCTTAGGTTAGTTCGTAGATTGGAGAAATTAGGATGATCAACATTGACGGCATACTCTTTCGAGAAACATTTTTAATCTGACCATAGAATCAATGTAAGCCAGAACGAGGTATCATCATGTTGGCAAACTAACTAGGTGGCCTATTAATCTCGACTGACTTGGGCCGCATACCGGGAGGTCCACCCTACTTCCGGCCCACCAGTCGATATATATGTTCCGCTGGCTTGCGGCTGGACAACGCTTCACACTGGTTCCACTCTTTAGTCCCACATCGCCAACTGAAGGAGAAAACGACCAGTTTATAAGCTACACGCTGCAGATAGAGTCGTCCCTTCGGGGACATCCGATAAAATTGGAACGATACAGAGAAGATTAGCATGGCCCCTGCGCAAGGATGACACGCACAAATCGAGAAATGGTCCAAATTTTTTTGAGGATTTGCACGCTGGTCCCTGGAGCCTTCTTTTTAAGCCCTTAGCGTCTACTGTTTTTCATATAAAGGTCCTCATACTTCTCCTTGCCATCCCGTTAGATCCTTACAGCTCCCATTCTCTCAAAACTTTCACCAGCCGGTCTTTGGACACTTCTTTTTAGTCCACACATGTACAGATATTTTACACAAAGGTGCCCATAGTTTTCATTTCTCTCCAGTTAGGGTCTTGCAGCCGCCATTACAATGTTCAGCTCGTGTAGCATGCTGGCGCAGCTGCCAATTTGAACTCTTGAAGCATGAAACGTCTTCTTGCTACGTATGCACATGAAATTGATGCATAATCCATGGGATGAAACCTTTCAATGGACGACGCAGACTATTAAAATTGTCACCATTTAGGATGATTTTTTATAGCGCGACCAATGATCTTCCAGTTGTTTTCTTGTAAAAATTGCATTCATGTACTCCATGTCTTACAAGCAGTGAGTACGAACGTGTATCTACCTATGTAGTGATGCTACTGTACGGGAGAAAGACGTCCTTGTCAAATTTGATATGAAAAGTAATTGTTGGACGTGAACCTGTTGATTCTTCTTCACTCATGCAAGAATGCCTCACCTCCATCCGTTCACACGTTTCCGTAATAGGATTATCAGACCAGGCTATTCGTCAAGTCATGTGCTCTACTTGTTATGATAGTTCATACTTCTTCCTCGCTTTAAAAAGTAACATTTTCCTTGCCTTCGTTGGCCCATGTTTATCTTCTATCTTCAGCAGGACTGGATCATTCAGAAACATGTATTGGTGCAACTTTCATGTGAAATGGTCCTTTTGGTTGACGTGTTTTTGTCTCTATTTACCCACAACACAGTTTCATCTTGAATGATCCATCCATAAAGATCTAGAAGTAGTATATCAAGACGATCTTTTGTCGCAAAAGATATAGGCAGAGATGTTGAAATAATTATCAGTTTCGTATTAGTTTAATATACAACTAAATATCACCGACACCAACATTTATAAGACTATAACTAACATGGACAAGTTAAATATGCCACAAACACATAGGATTTTGGTTTCGGGCTTGCTTGACGAATAGGGAATTGGGACTTAGGAATGGCAAGACTGTTTCTCCTCCCTCTATTTTAAAATATAAGATGTTTTAGCTTTTATAAAAAAAATCTATACACATTTTAATGTGTAAAATCACTCTGAATCTATACACTAAAATGCGTTTAGATTCATTTCTTTCACAAAAGCTAAAACATCTTGTATTTTAAAACGAAGGAAGTACTTCTCATGGAGTCCTGGTCCAAGGAGTTGTCTGGTCAAAATTGGAACGGAGCACGGCTATGGTCAAATAGGCCAGACTATGGGGCCCACATCCATGTTATGTGGCGCATATTAGCACATACACCACATAAGACATAAACTCTGGTGGCGCATGTCACCATATGCGCCATAGAAACTTGGTCAGAGCCCGATCAAAGCGAGCATGCTGTGGGTCCCACCCGCTTCTTCTATGGCGCATATGCCCACATATGCCACATAAGTTTGTAGCCCAATCCCGGGTGTGGGTCGCACCGTACTTCTGTAGCGCGCTGTTAAAGTGCATGCGCCACAGAAGCTTGAATGTTCTATGGCGCATTGCCTCATATGCGCCACTGGACTTCTTTTGTGGCGCATGGTCAGCCCGCCACAGAGGTTCTGTCTATCTATAGCTATTTTCCTAATAGTTCCCAGGGAGTTGGGTCCCCAAGGCAACGCCATTGGATGCGCCGTTTGTGAGCCCGAGTGCGGCCGGGCTCCAGGTGCCGGTGAGACGGCTGCGGCTGCTCAATGGCAAGTCTGCCGATAGGCTGCCTAGCGGGAGGCCAAGGGCCGTGAGGCGGCGGCAGGTGCGACCGTTGCGGTTAAGGATGAAAATGGACAGAGTATGGACAGGGTAGAGAAATATAATACCCATACCCGTGTAGTCAGTGTGTACAAAACTTTACCCATACCCATGGGCGTAAAACTTTACCCATACCCATATCCGTCGGGTATCCATACCCATTGGGTAGATCCAATAGTATACAAGATATTCATAATTTTACATTCATCAATAACATATATTAAAAAACACACAATTATATCTACTTAATAATAGGTTGACGAGTACATAAAAGTATCGAAGTTTAGAATTTGCAATCGCATACTTGTCCTTAGGATTCTTGCCGCGTAGGTTGACACTCTACAGGTAAGTTTGACATGTCAGTTTAAACATATAGAATATAGGTATGAGTACAAGTTTATACCCGTACCTGCCCGTAACTTAACGGGTAGGGTATGACTATTACCCGTGGGTATAAAAGTGTGCACATACCCTATCTATGCGGGTACGGTACCCGTACCCACGGGTAAAATTGCCATCCTTAGTTGCGGTGAAGGAGGTGGTGTGGACGGGAGGTACGGCATGACGATTTCGGGATCGATGACCACGGCGCTGGCGCGCGGTGCGACGGCTGTGGCGTCAAAGACCACAATGCTCTCGTGCGGTACGTCTAGATTCACGACAGAGTTGACGACCGCGGTGCTCGCGAAATACCTCTCGCTAGTGCCGAATGTGAAGATGGACGCTTCGGTTGCCTACACGTAGGCGAGGGCGTCGCCCTCCACTTCGACAACCGCATGGGTCAGAGATAGCAGGAGGGACGCAATAGCGTCTGCATCGACAACTGCGGCGTTTGTGGAGAAATATCGAAGATGGAGGTAGGCGACTGCCCGACGGCGTCCATGCCGACGGTGGTTCCGTACTCGTGCAAGGGCGGGGGCAGACGACCCACTCATGCGCCGAGCACCGGTGCCGGGTCAATGTTCTCGTTGGCCGCGACCATCGATGCTTCCCAACCGGCGGGAAGCCAGTCAGGCACCATCGACGCTGCCAGCGCATGAGTCTGCATCGACGGGATCGATGGGCCGACATCATTCTAGTGGCGGTTGCGATGATAGTGAAAGACACATGTACATGGTGGCGCCCACTGTAGCCTCCAGCACTGTGGCGTGACCAGTGTAGCGGCTTTGGCCGTCAAAGTGGCGAAGTCCATCAACAAGGCGAAGGGAGCGGCAACATGCTCCATCCCCGTGTCGACGTCAAGCGACGAAACGTGATGAGCGGAGGAACAAGGGCATGGAACGAGACATGGTTCTCACCTTTTCTTTTCGAATTGCTCTCGCTGGAGCCGTGCTGATAACATGTTTCAAGTAGAAAATCGGCGAGGACAAAAAAAACGAGAGAAAATGAATCTATGTTCTTTATCCATTACAGGTAAAAATTTATATACATGTGAACAGTTAGATCATCTCTACTCGTTGGGCGAATCCAGACCGAAATCCGGACCAAACTTTGGCCGGACGAAACAAGTTTTCGGTCTGGGTACGCCGAGTTTTCCACTCGCGTACTCAGCCCGAGTTTCCGGGGCGCCCGTTTCCGTTCAAATTTGGCTCAAGTTCGTCCAGATTTCGGCATAGTTCGGCATACCATGAATACAGAACATTTTACGGCCAAAGTTCGGCGAAATTTCAAACATAGTTTGGCGTAAATATAAACATAGTTCGGTCTGCAATGAAAATATAACATATCTCGACCAAGTTCGGTCAGTTCATGCTCGGCATCTACGCGTTGCCCCTGCGTATCTATAGGTGCTCAACAAGATCATCTTGCAGCTGTTAATGCATCGCCGGATCTCGGATCTCCTGACGCATGGCGATGAATGCAGCCCAGGTTGGAGGCACCTGATGATCAGGCTCGGCAAGAGGTGGCTCGTTCTGCTCGAGCAAACTCACTGGATCCTTCCTCTCATCCTCAATGATCATGTTGTGCAAGACCACACAACAGTTCATCACTTTCCATATCTGATCTTTTGACCAGGTCATAGCAGGGAACCGGACAACTGCAAACCTCTGCTGGAGCACATCAAATGCCCGCTCCACGTCCTTCCTGCAAGCTTCCTGTTCCTTGGCAAACTGAGAATGTTTGGGGAGCATTAGGTTTGAGATAGTCTTCACAAATATTGGCCATCTTGGATAGATGCCATCTGCTAGATAGTATCCCTTGTTGTAGTGGCGCCCGTTGATCTTAAATTTCACAGGGGGAGCATGACCCTCAACAAGCTTGGAAAAGACAGTTGAGGAGTTGAGGACGTTGATGTCGTTGTTCGATCCTGCCATGCCAAAGAAGGAGTGCCAAATCCAAAGATCATGTGTAGCAACTGCCTCGAGTATCACAGTGCAACCTCCTTTGTGGCCTTTGTACATTCCCTGCCATGCACATGGACAGTTCTTCCACTCCCAATGCATGCAATCTATGCTTCCAAGTATACTAGGAAATCCTCTACTTTTATTGACTGCGATGATCTGAGCAGTGTCTTCAGCAGTGGGTGATCTCAAGTATTCCCAAACACTGTAATCACTGCCCTGTAGAACATGTACAAGCAATCGATGGCGGTGGATTCGGCCATGCGGAGATAGTCATCGGCACTGTCAGCCGACGCTCCATATGCAAGCAACTTTATCGCCACAATGCACTTCTGCAGTGAGGAAAACCCAACCAAGCCGGTGCAGTCCTTCTTGCAAACGAAATAGGGGTCGAACTCCCGGATAGCATGCACGATCTTGAGGAAGAGCTTCCGGCTCATCCTGAAACGGCACCGAAACACGTCCTCTCCATGAAGCGGCTCGTTGGCGAAGTAGTCGGCGTACAACAAGCAGTAGCCCTCTATCTTTTGCCTCGCCTTGCACTTCCGGCGACCCGGCGCCGAACCACCGCGCTTCGGCTTCACCATCTGCAGGTATAGCTGGGCGAGCGAGGCGTGGATCTCCATGTGCTCTGCATCTTCGGCGACCTCGACGCTCTCCTCCTCCAGCAATACGGCGAGTATCTCCTCGTCGTCGGAGTCCATGGCGAGTATCTCGTCGTCGTCGGAGTCCATGGCCGAACCGGCCAAACGCCGAACACTTGGCGGACGTGGTGGTGGGAGCACGCAGCGAAGCAGAGCTACGACGAAGTTCAGGCGGCGAAAGCGACGGCGGAATGGGCGGAGGAGTGGGCGACAACTACGACGAGCATATCTAAAGGCATGGGCATGTCTTGGCGTGGAGGAGCTCCGCCGGCGAAGTCATGGCGACAGAGGCGCTGAGAGCTGTTCACCGCAATCTGGGCGAGTGGAGTGGGGGAAATAGGACCGTCTTGCCGATAGAGCTGGCCCACGCGTATTTTCGCTGCGTCCGACGTTTCCATAGCGTTCCCGCGGACCAGTAGCCTTACGTCAGCTACAGCATGGAAGATGATGAATTCATCAACCAATCAACCTGTATGTGTCGCTGGATCATCGACACGTAGGCTCAGTCTTCGTGTGCAGCTGCTCAATGCATTCACTGTCAGCCGACACTTCCTCGTCACAGACAAGATGACACCTGCCTACTGTCACCACCGCTCTACCCAAAAACACGTAGACATACATGATCCACACATACGCACGAGAGAGAGAGAGAGAGAGAGAGAGAGAGAGAGAGAGAGAGCCTTCTCCACAAACGTGTTTTCCGGATGAAACATTATTGGCTTGACCCAGCCAAAACACACGTCCAGATTTTCTCGATCCCCTTCATCTCAACTCAATCACTTTGACCTGCGAAACTGCCTCTGAGTGGAGCTGGATTTTGGTTCTAGTGACACCTATAGCTGACGACGGTATCGTTAGACGGTCAGACCTGTACACACAGTTAAGCAGGAACCGTGACAGCATAAGCCCCAAAGAATATGCCACTTTGGATTCTCCTTCCCAGAAAGAAAAAAAAATCAGCTCTATGTTCTTCCCCACAACGTGTCGCTGTCAGGTGGCCCCCACCCCGATCCCCTTTATAGGGCCGCACCGTGGAGCTCACTTATCTCGTCCCCAATCGATTCGCTTCCCCGGTGGGCTGAGAAGGTCGAGAAGCTCCCCGACGCCATGAATCTGTCCTGCCTTCTCCTCGTCTTATTCGCCGCAACGGTAAGCTGCTGAGCTCCTCGTCTAGTACTAGTAGGCTTGATCTCTTGTACATCTAGAATCGCCGCGCGATTTCTGACGCCAAGTGGGCGCGATTTCTGACCGTGCGTTGCTTGGTCAATCAGGCGTACGCGTCGACGGAGCGCGCGGCCAAGGTCGTCTCGGGCGGCGGCCTGCTATCGGACCCGGAGCAGCAGTGCGTGTACACGGTGTACGTGCGTACGGGGTCGATCTGGAAGGGCGGGACGGACTCGGCGATCGGCGTGACGCTGCTGGGCTCGGACGGCACGGGCATCCGGATCGCCGACCTGGAGCGGTGGGGCGGGATGATGGGGGACGGCCACGACTACTACGAGCGCGGCAACCTCGACATCTTCGGCGGCAGGGGCCCCTGCATGGCCACCGCCCCGTGCTGGGCCAACGTCACCTCCGACGGCGCCGGCGCGCACCACGGATGGTACTGCAACTACGTCGAGGTCACGGTCACGGGGCCCCACCTGGGATGCGCGCAGCAGCTCTTCACCGTCGAGCAGTGGCTCGCCACCGACGCATCTCCGTACCGCCTCTACGCCACCGTCGACAAGTGCTCCAAGTCCGGGGACTCCGTCGTCGTCTCCGCCCCTGCCGCCACGGGGAGCGAGGCCAGGTCCTCGACCGCTCGGTGATGTCGACGCATGGCCGGCCCAATGTGCTGTGTGGCCTGGTGTGAAACGGCCAACGATTTTTATTGCCGTGTGATGATTATTGGATGTTGTACAAACGTGATCTGCTGCGTGTACCATGAGTTTTTTTGCAGACATCCTGATATATAGTACTAGTAGTAAAACGAGGAAATAAAAGGCCAGCTGGGTCCTGCTGAACCATCTTGTGAAATGGTGAGAGTCGAACTGGGCAGCGACTTGGTAATACGTCTGCGTCAGTAGCGGTGGACATTGTTTTGTTTCGAGAGAGGTCGACAATGGTGTTTCCTGAGTTGCAAGGGCATGCAATGTTTGCAATGTTTTTCCTTATATAAAAGAAAATGATATGGATCGTTCGGACGATCCATCGTCCTGTTCCGGTTTCTATCGCACATGCGCAGGGGCGGAGCCAGGATTTATGCCTGTTCTTTTGACGGCTTTTCCGAGAAGCCGCCCTACCCCCAGCTTCCTGGGGAAGCCGGTTCAAAAAATTTACAAGGCTTCCAAAGTGGTTAAGGCCAAACTAACTTAGAAGCCTCACAAAATTTTGGAACCGGCTTCCCCAGAAAGCTGGGGGTAGGGCGGCTTCTCAGAACTGGGCTTTAGACTTGGGATGGGTGGGGTAGGGGCGTGAAGCCTGACGGGTCCCCGAACGTGGTGCCAGCCTGGAATAGAAATCGCTGAGTGAGAGAAAAAGAAAACGAAAAAAAAGGAAAAACTGTCACGCGGTCTGAAATCCCCAATCCCATCTCCTAGCGACCGACGGAAGGCTTCTTCTCGGCGGCGACGCAGCGGAGCAATTCGTGGTCGCAGGTGTCGCCACAGAGCAAGCTGTTGGTCTCAAGCGGCATCACGCGGAGATGTTGGTCGCAGGCAGCAGCACAGCTAGATGTTAGTCGCAAGCGAGGACCGCAGCGGCCGCGGCGCCACATCGAGCTGCTGGACGGCAGGCGGCGGTGCGCAAGCTGTTGGACGGCAGGCGGCAACCTTGCCGAGCTCTTGGTCCAGGGAGGTACCAAGCAGAGCATGGTTCCATCATGGACATGGCAGGTGTGGCCCTCCTGTCTTTCCTGCATCTCGTGTGTACCTATACATTGTGAATGAACATACAAAGCTTTGAGCATTAGAGCATGCTGAATGGGGCTAGAAAATAAACATTGTGCTTGCCATCTTTGTCTACTAGCAGGCTTTGGCTAAGATCAATTTTGCTGTATCATCTCACATTTGGATATGCAGGACCTGCAGGCATATTGAAGAAGCCAAAGCCAGAGAGCATGTCTTTCATACTGAATCTTGCCGTGAAGCTCATAAAACAAGGATGCATTTCTGGAGTTGGATGGCACAACTGTTGCTGGAGCTATAGATAACTCATGTCTCATGGTGATCCAGCGTATCGTTGCTACAGCTACAAATTTTTCCTAGAATTGGAGACAAGTTTCCAGAATTTACAGCTATAAGAAAAAGATTTGGATTCTGTCCAAGACTGGATGTTACATGTTCTGAAGCGACAAAGAGGATGGATGACATATTCTGAAGCAACAAAGAGGATGGATGATGTGCAAATCAGTTTGGGCGTGGATGTTTATTTACATGTAGAGTGACACTATTCAAGAAGCCTATGAGTCTTGCTACTGTTCCTAATTTGATGGGTTCTGGGAGCTCAATTTTGAGGCACTGATTCATACAGTAGGTTATTGGCAACCTGGAGAAGGGTGTTCAGCATCAAAGAGGAAACATGAAGCTGTAGAACAATCAGAAAATGCTGCAGCTGGCTAGCTCTGTTATTCTTAGTAATGGTAGTTTATATTTTGGTTACTTTGTTCTAAATCAAAAATTATGTGATATATTGTATGATTTAACTATGATCATGAATGAGAATTCTGTTTGACAAAAAATCATTATGTTGTCTTGATCATGGTCATGGTCGAGCTGTCACTCAAACATTGCTTGTGCACGCAAGAATATCCATTACAAATTGGAAATGCATGTAATTCTATGATTTGTTCAAGTAACCTGAGAAGAATCCAAATTCTAAATCACAAATTTGTCTACTCTCTAGTATCCTGGTGCCTATTAGCTATTACATTGAAATAGCCAAGTGCATAAGAAAAACTTGCATCCAACATCTTTAAATTACAAAAAAATATGTCTAACTTTGATCCATCGTATCATTGAGCCCTCCAAATCCGTGAGAGTGTAAATCTGTAGAACTTGATAATGCAACTGAGCTTCGCTGAACTTCAAACAACATACTTGTATACGTGCCTTGAATAGGGGGCATATTCACTGCCGATGAACCTCCAGATGGTAAGGTAGCTATCATAGTTGGATTAATGCCAAAGTCGAACGATTCCTGCAGCAAACAAATTCGTGAAGTGACTTAGATATCGAAGTACTTGTTAAAAATAAGGAGACGAAAAACAAAGATACCTGAATTGTTCCATATGGCACTGCAGTTGTCATGGTTTGATTTCTATTGCTAACACCGAAGTCAGATGGTTCCTACACCAAACAAATTCATAAGGTAAATTGGATCTTGGAATACTTATTAGAAATAAAGGGTGAAAAACAAAAGATACCTGGATTTCTCCATATGGTACTGTAGCTACCATGGCTGGATTCATGTCACCACTACTAGTTCCCAAGTAAAATGATCCCTGCGATAAACAATTGTTAAAATGATTTTTGAACTTGGAGTATTTATTTAAACAGAGGTATGAGAAACAAATATAATTAAATTGTGCTACTACAAGCACGTCCATGCAAAAAAAGAACTTTGGTGAATCTGTTCAAGAGGACATAAACATTAACTTATAAATATACATGCTACACATCGAAGATTGTTAAATAGCTACAAAATAAAAATAGGTACCTCATGTCCCATCTCCTCTTGTTGTACAATGTTCTCGGATGATTTCCTTTTTGCATTGGATCTTTTATTTTTCAATCTCATGGAGCGAGCCTGAAATAAATACTACATTAGTGAACTTAAAAAATGTAGAGCTTTTCAATGAAACAAAATATTGGTAGAAATACTTCTTGTTCGGATTTTTCTTCTCCTTTTTCTTCTTCTCCCTTTGTTCAGCTTTTTTCTTCTTTTCTCTTGCTTCACGAATAATCTTATCAACCTTAGATTCTTTTCTCAATGAAGGAGGACGTCCAACACATTTGACAGCTATTGTACTTAGTATAATTTTATTTGTTGTCTCCCCATTAGATGGTGCACAAGCTTCCCGTGTACCAAGTTGATCGTCAATATTACCACAACTTGAGTTACTAGATGGTAAAATTTTCAGATTGTGAAGCTGTTCAATCAAATCATTGCATGACTTCTCTGATATGGCAGCTACCTCTGCAAGTGGGAAGAAAATATTGCACAACTTATCAAAACGTTTGGCAACAGGAGTGTCTTCCATGCCGCCATATCTGCACCGGATAAAGTTATATTTTCTTTTTATATTTTTTTTCCACCGATCAAGGATGTACTGTGAGGGAACCTGCTTGATTTTCTTCTGAGTAAGCACACATAATACATGCCTACAAATAATACCCCTGAACTCAAAATGGCGACATGAACACTTAACTTCAAACTCTTCTGCATTAAAATATACATGGTACACATAATCTTTTCTCCATCCTTCATCTTTATCAATTAGCACATCCTCGGTTATTTTGAACGTCTCTATTGCCCCTTCTTTTTGTACGAAGCTCCGGTTACAATACAATATGTGTGTTAGCTCCTCTTGGAACTCTTTAAACTTCGAATTTGTATATATTGATTGAAACTGCTTATCGATGTCAAAATGAGTGATGCAAGGTATATTTGAATGGAAAGAATTAAAATCAGCAAGTACCTCCTTCTCAACTTTATCGCGTAGAGCATTCTCATATTGGCTAACAAAATGCTTCAATGTTGTCTTCGCGTGAACATACCCATCAAAGAAGGCATGCATATTCTCACTATTGTGTAGTTGACATGCCCACCCAAAAAGCATCTTTCACAAATGCTGGAACCCAGCGATGCCGATTGTCATAGAGCCCTTTAAGCCATTCATTATCAGCAATATCATACCTCTCAAGCATACGTATCCAAGAACCTTCAAAATCTGTAATTGTTAGTGAATCATATACGACTTTGCCAATTGCAGTCTTGATGTAATCATATTCCTCATATCCACCTAACTTCTCAGGTAGCTTCTTCATTATATGCCACAAGCACCACCTATATCGAGCATCTGGAAAAACTATGTCCACATCATTCTGAATTGATTTTGTTTGATCGGTCACAATTTCTCTTGGTTGACAATTTGATATACACTTCAGCCATGCTTTAAATAACCAGACAAATGTTTCAGTATCTTCATTTGATAATAAAGCACATCCTAGCAACACAGATTGTCCATGATGATTCACTCCAACAAAATAAGCAAAAGGCATATCATATTTGTTCACCAAGTATGTGGTGTCGAAAGTGATGACGTCATTAAAGGAGTCATACACTGCTCTACTTCTTGCATCAGCCCAAAAGACATTCATAAGTCGGGATTCATCATCAACATCCAAGACACTAAAAAAGTTTGGATTGTCAGTTTGCATTTTTATAAACGTGAAATCTAACTAAAAGCTGACCTCACTGTGTCTTAACGCGAGGTCACGTTCTGCGCCGCGCGATATCGATCCTACAGTGTCTATGCGAGGTCACGTTCTGCATCGCGCGATCTCGATCCTACGGTGTCTACGAAGCGACGCCCGAGGTCCCAGCCACAGTGTCTTGGTACCAACATTGAGTCGTTTCTTCCGGATCGGAGAGAGAGGGAGAGCACAGAGAGCTCCATTTCTGCATTGATCTCGCTGGCGCTTCTCTCGCAGATTCGCGGGGACGTGCGAGGTGCTGTCACCGGTGGCGTTTACTTCATTGCGTTGGCCCTCGCAACTCGTGTCGCCAGATCCATTTTTCGGCGGTGGGAGGGGAGGAGGAGAGGTGGTGGGTGAGGTCGGCGGTCGATTCCGTTGCCGGAGCACATCCTAAAGTATCCTGACCACATCCTCTCGTCCGTGTCTGCATCTTCTCCCTGCCGGCCACATCGTCGACTCTCTGGCTACATCGGCAACGACATCGTCGAATGTCCTGGTCATATCGTCGAGATTTTTGCAGGCTAATCTTGTTGCGGTCGGGCACATCATCGATTCTCCTCACTTATTTGTCGTACAGCCGGCTAGATTCTTGTTCTTCTGGCTAACATCTACACCACATCTGGAAAGGTACCATAGCTCCACCACATCTAACATAGATGTTAGTAGATCTGGTTGGATGATGCATGTTGCTCTCTGTTGTGTACATGATCTCTATGGTGGTTGTGGATGTTGCTTAATGTGTCTGCTTCATAGTTCCTTCTTACTTAGTTGTGGTGGTTTGAATGGGGATGTTGCTCTATCTGTGGAATGTTGCTCTTGTGTGGAATGTTTTGCTATCTGTTGTGGAAATGTTGTTCTGGTGGGGTCTTGGATGTTGCTTATATGTAGGATGTCAATTTGCTTAACCCAGGTGGGATGTTGATCATATAGATGTTGCTCTCTATGGATGTTGTTTTTCATATAGATGTTACTTCCACATAGATGTTTTTGCTCTCTATGGATGTTGCTTTTCATACAGATGTTGCTTTTCACATAGATGTTTGCTCTCTGTATGGATGTTGTTGTGTGTGGATGTTGCTCTGTAGCAGCTTTCTTCTGTGTGGATGTTACTTTTTCATAGATGTTTTTGCTCTATGTGTGGATGTTGCTTTTTCATACAGATGTTGCTCTGTAGCAGCTTTCTTCTGCCTCTCTGTATGGATGTTGCTCTGTGTGGATGTTGCTCTGTTTTCGCCTGGCATCTGTCTTGCTCTGTTTGCGCCTGACATCTGTCTTGCTCTGTGTGGATGTTTGCTTTTGTGCTCTATGACAAGGAATGTAATATCTGTGTTAGATGTTGCTATGTGTTTGCTTTATATATAGCATGTCAATAGCTCAGGTGGGATACCCCTCTTTCTATGGGATGTCATTTTGATCTGTTTATTTTTAGTGGTGTTTGTCTAGTTTATATCCACCCCTGCCTCTGGTTTTCGTTTGTCGCTAAAATCTAATGCATGTAATTGTTACATTTGCTAAACTTAGCCTATGTTTCAATATAGCAGGTACGAAAATGACAAAGCGAAGCAGTGCTAAGAAATCTGGGAGGAAGCACTCAAAGCTAAGTTTGATGCGGAAGAAGCTCACACTTAGGTCTAAGATGTCACCACTGCACTATGACGATCAAGTAACATCCACTGATAACATGACAGAGGGAGACGATGTTTAAGAATTGCACGAAGAGAGTGACACCAACAACAATGAAGAAGAACAGACTATTGTGTTGTCACAGGTAAAACCAAACCTTCCTATTTTATATTTCTACAACTGAATGTCAACAGCTCTTAAAGTGCTTAGTTATAGTTGATGTTTCATTAGTTTTTGTAGGTAATTTCTTAGGCAGATCCCACTCATGTAAAATGTTACTTTTCCTAAGAGATGTAAACACAATGTGCATGCTTTTTTTATCTTGCATTTGTTAAAGGTTTTAGTTGCACCAATTGCCTATGTGATATACCAGAGTTGCACTATGTGATATACTTGTGTTTTTACAACTTTTTGTTTACATTTTTCGGGTGTGTGTTATCTATTTTTTTGTTTTACCTCTCGTCCATGTGCTTCATGAAACCATAATATTCTAGATTTTTAGATGTAAACTTGATTTAAATATGATTCCACCCATAAGCTTTTTTAATGTGCTCATGTTTTTTTATTAGGCCAAAGAAAAGAAGCTGCTACAGAGGGCATCACCCATGAAGTTGGTCAGCTTATACCCTCATATGTCAGAAGATCAGAAAACTATGATAAGGAAGGCAGATTACGGTGGACTGTTGGACATCAAGTGCTCAAAACTTCAACCAGAACTTTGCAAATTTCTCATGGAAAGTTTTGACCCAGTATCATGCAGCATGGTATTCCCTGGACGTGGCGCAATCCCTGTCAGTGAACTTTCTGTTAGAGAAGTTTTAGGAGTCCCGCGCGACAATGCTGAAGTGATTTATGAAGTGGATTCGGAGGCCACCAAATTCATGAATAGGAAGATGGGAAATGAGGGCAGAAAGCAGCCAACTATCACTTATCTGAAAAAGAAACTTCTGTCTATGAAGAATCCAAATAGTTCATACCTAAGGTTGTTCATAACATTAGGTATGTGCTCTATTCTTGCGCCAACCACAGGAGTATGCATCAGCCCTAGTATATATCCCTAAATGGTTAACATTAAGCAAGCACACAAGTTGAATGTCTAGAAGTTTGTGATCATGATGATCCAGAAAGCTACCAAATCAAAAGCAGAGAAGGCCATTATGAAATTGTGCATGTTATATCTAATGGTACATACAACATCAATTTTATATCTAGATCAAAGTTCTTGAGTTTTGCATGTTTCTTTTTATTTTTTTGACAAGGTGTTATTTCTTCTTTTTGTCTCGTAGGTCAAATACCTAGATTCTTTAGAACTGAAAGATATGCATATCAATGAACAAGGCACGCGTGTATCCGTATGGACCGATGCAATGGTCAAGAAATATATACAACAGGATACCGGTAGTGATGGTTGCTTCGGAATGGCATCGGTAATTTAGCAGAAACATCTTCTATTTTGTTAAGCTTTAGATGTAATCTTTGCTTTCAGTTTCCTGTGATGTTATTTCTTCTATATTTTTTTTACATCTTTTTATGTTTTGACAAATTTTTCATGCAAAACTAGATGTATTTTTCAGTTGCCATCACATAAATCAAACTCTACAGAACTGCTGAATCAAAAACTAGATGTTTTTTTAGAACTGCTAGATGCTCTTGTTTACAAACTAGAATCTATCCATTTTATGCTTGAACATCTTTCTTTTTTTCTCCTTCATGCAGTTGAAACCTGAATTTGCAAGCATAGCCAGTCCACCATCATCTCTTCAAGTAGAATCTAGCGACCAGTCTGAAAATGAACAACAAGACAATCCAAGCAGTAGCAATGCTTTTAACACAGAATGCAAACAAGAGCACAAAGCTCACGAGGAAGGCCGGATCATTCTTTTCGCAGACACATAGATGATTGATAAGTTTATTGAAGTTCATGCGCCACCAGACCGTACATTGGAAGTAAGTTCACCCTTTTTTGATGTTACTATTTTTTTTTGGTCTTAAGCAAGATGGTTCAAGTAGCACACTAACCATGTTTTGCTTTATAGGATACAACAAGGTACAAGGAGTCTATTGAGTATGCCTGTCACGGTTTCGAATCAAGTTTGCAAATGTTCATGAGAAATCTGCTACCTCGACCTGTCAAGCAACCAAGTACTACAAGCAAGAGAAACCAAGTACTACAAGCTAGTTCTGAGAAACTGAAGGAGAAGGTTTGAAGGGTTTCGCAACATAGTAAATCAAAAATTTTCTACGGATGCGAACGGGAAAGCCAAGATCTAATCTAGGAGATGCAAACAACAAGAGAGATTAGATGAGATCTTCATACCCTTGAAGATTCGCACAGCGGAACATTCGTCGGAACGTGGGTGATGTAGTCGTACTCGCTTCTCCTCCTCGCGATCCGATCCGATCTAGCACCGCAAGTGGCGATGCCTCCGGGAGATGCACACGTGTAGCACCTCGACGTCTCCTCCTTCCTCGGTCCAGCAAGTATGGTGGAGAGACGGATTGGATCTACAACGCGACGGCGCGGTGCAAGTGGTGGAGAGTTTCTGCAGCAGGGCTTCGCCTACACGCAGTCGGGAGGGAGAGAGAGAGGAGGGCAGCAAGGCGGCTAGGGTTGGAGGAGGAGGTGTGGGGGGTGGTGGTGCGCCCCATCCCTCTATATATAGAGGGGTGGGCGCCTGCCCTAACCCCTCCCCCAAGCCCTAGGCCGGCGGCCAAGGAGGGAAGAGTGGGGGGCAAGTAATCCCCCCTTTCTAGAAGCTCCAAACTAGGGTTTCCCCTTGTTTGGCCGGCTGGGCCCTATGGGGCCTTGTGCCCCTGGCCCAATGCGGCCAGGGCACTCCCTCATAGGCCCATGCCCCCTCCCGACAGGTGGGACCACGTTGGTCCCCCTCCGGAAGGTTCTAGAAGCTTCCGGTACAATACCGATTAACCCGGAACAATTCCGAACTCCAAAATCTGCTTTGCCTTATATGAATCTTATTCTCCGGACCATTCCGGAACCTCTCGTGATGTCCCGGATCCCATCCGAGACTCCGAACAAAAAATCATAAACCAATTATCCAATCTATCCTAGCGTCGAGACACGTTAAGTGTGTGACCCTTCGGGTTCGAGAATATGCAGACATGATCTTATATCAATAATCAATAGCGGGGTCTGGAAACCCATATTGACTCCCACACATTCATCGATGATCATATCGGATGAACCACGATGCCAGGGTTCAATCAATCCCATATATATATTCCCTTCGTCTCGCGATATTTTACTTGCCCGAGATTCGATCGTCGGTACCGTCATACCTAGTTCAATATCGTTCACAGCAAGTACTTTACTCGTTCCGTCATCCGATATCACTTTGTGATTAACTCCTTAACCACATGCTTGCAAGCGGTGTTGATATCGATTACCGAGTGGGCCCGAAGTATATCTCTCCGACTTGGGAGGGACAAATCCCATCTCGATACATACAACCCAACAGGTACTTTCCGATCACCTGAGAGACACCTTTATGATCACCCTCTGATAGGATGACGTTTGATGACCTCAAAGCTTTCTTCCGATACCAGGGAGTTGTATTATCTCATGGTCTAAGGAATACAATATTTGACATAAGAGAAGCTTCGCAAAGATGAACACGATGACACGATCTAATTGCTCTGCTTAGTTTGGGTCTGTCCATCATATCATTCCCCTAATGATATGATCTCATTATCAATCGACAACTCATGTCTATGGTTAGGAAACCTTAACCATCATTGATCAATGAGCTAGTCCATAGAGGCGTACTAGGGACACGGTGTTGTTCACAATCCACACAAGTATTAAAGTTTCCGCTTAATACAATTCTAGCATGGAATATAAACTTTATCATGAACAAGAATTATAATAATAACATCTTTATTATTGCCTCTAGGGCATAATTCCAACAGTCTCCCACTTGCACTAGAGTCAATAATCTAGTTTACATTTGGCAACAATCTCACACCCATGGCACTAAGGTGCTGATCATGTTTTGCACGTGGAAGAGGTTTAGTCAATGGATCTGCGACATTCAGATCTGTATGTACTTTGCTAATCTTCAGATCTCCATCTGCTATATAATCTCGGATTATATGAAACTTGCGGTTGATATGCTTGGTATTTGGATGATATCTTGGTTCCTTAGCGAGTGCTATGGCGCCAGTGTTGTCACACAATATCTTCAGTGGGTCCAATGCACTTGGAACCACGCCAAGCTCAGTGATGAAGTTTCTGATCCAAACTCCTTCACTTGACGCTTCTGCAGCAACCATGTATTCCGCTTCTACTGTAGATCCCGCGATCACGCTTTGCTTGCAGCTTCTCCAGCTCACAGCTCCTCCATTCAAAATATAAACGTATCCTGTCTGAGATTTAGAATCATCCTTATCGGCCTTTGAAACTAGCGTCGACGTAACCTTTTACGACAAGCTGTTCATCACCTCCATAGACTAAGAACATTTCTTTAGTCCTATTTAGGTACTTTAGGATGTCCTTCACGGCTGTCCAGTGTTCCACTCCTGGATCACTTTGGTACCTGCTCGTCAAACTAAGAGCATTGGACACATCCGGTCTAGTACACAGCATGGCATACATGATAGAACCTATGGCCGAGGCATAAGGCACTTTGCTCATAGCTTCTCTATCATTTACTGTAGCTGGACACTGAGCCTTGCTCAATGTCTTACCTGACAACATAGGCACTGAACCTTTCTTTGCCTTATCCATTCTGAACCTTTTCAGAACTTTGTCTAGGTATGTACTCTGGCTTAAAGCTATCAGGCATCTTTGTCTATCTCTATAGATTTTGATGCCCAATATATAAGAAACTTCACCTAGGTCTTTCATTGAAAAACATTTGTTCAAATAACTCTTCACATCGTTAAGCATGTTAATGTCATTTCCAATAATCAATATGTAATCCACATATAGTACCAGAAATGTCACCGAGCTCCCACTCACTTTCTTGTAGATACAAGCTTCGTAGCAATTTGGAACAAATCCAAAGCTCTTGATCACTTGATCAAAACGAAGGTTCCAACTCCGAGATGCTTGCTTCAGTCCATAAATGGAACGCTCAAGCTTGCATACTTTATCAGCATCCTTAGGATCGACAAAACCTTCAGGTTGCATCATATACAACTCTTCATCAATGTTGCCATTGAGGAATGCAGTCTTGACATCCATCTGCCATATTTCATAATCATGAAACGCAGCAATTGCTAATAAAATCCGAATGGACTTAAAATCGCTACGGGAGAGAAAGTCTCATCGTAGTCAACACCTTGAACTTGTTGAAAATCTTTTGCGACAAGTCGGTGCTTTATAGACGGTAACATTACCATCCGCGTCCATTTTCTTCTTGAAGATCCATTTGCACTCAACGGCCTTTCGGTCACTAGGAGGGTCCACCAAAGTCCATACTTGGTTTTCGCTCATGGATCCTAGTTCGGATTTCATGGCCTCTATCCATTTCTCAGAGTCTGGGCTCATCATCGCTTCCTCATAGTTCGTAGGTTCACTGTCTTCTACCAACAAGACAGTCAAGACAGGGTTGCCGTACCACTCAGGAGGGGCACGCGACCTTGTCGACCTGCGACGTTCAGTAGCAGCATCGTCCGAAGCTTCTTGATCCTTGTCATTAGCTTCCTCTATTGTTGGTGCAGGCGGCACTGGAACAATTTCAGGTGCTGTGCTACTCTCCAACTCAAGAGAAGGTTCAACAACCTCGTCTAGCTCTACTTTCCTCCCACTCACTTCTTTCGAGATAAAATCCTTCTCAAGAAAGGAACCGTTCTTTGCGACAAACACTTTGCCTTCGGTTCTGTGATAGAAGGTATACCCAATAGTTTCCTTAGGGTATCCTATGAAGACGCATTTCTCCGCTTTGGGTTCGAGCTTGTCCGGCATCAACTTTTTGACGTAAGCTTCGCATCCCCAAACTTTAAGAAACGACAACTTAGGTTTAGCACCAAACCATAGTTCATACGGTGTCGTCTCAACGGATTTAGATGGTGCCCTATTTAAAGTGAATGCAGCGGTTTCTAATGCATAACCCCAAAATGATAACGGCAAATCAGTAAGAGACATCATTGATCGGACCATATCTAATAGGGTTCGATTCCGG
This sequence comes from Avena sativa, assembly GCA_916181665.1. Lineage (NCBI taxonomy): Eukaryota > Viridiplantae > Streptophyta > Magnoliopsida > Poales > Poaceae > Avena > Avena sativa. The sequence goes on from OV702280.1 coordinate 327,380,707, forward strand.
CATTCAGACACACCATTGCGCTGTGGTGTTCCGGGTGGCGTGAGTTGCGAAACGATTCCGCTTGCTTTAAGATGCGTGAGAAAATCATAACTCAAATATTCACCTCCACGATCGGATCGTAGAAACTTAATCTTTCTGTTACGATGGTTCTCCACTTCATTCTAAAATTCTTTGAACTTTTCAAATGTTTCAGATTTATGTTTCATTAAATATATATACCCATATCTACTTAAGTCATCGGTAAAAGTGAGAAAATAGCGATATCCACCACGCGTCGAAACACTCATCGGTCCACATACATCGGTATGTATGATTTCCAACAAGTCCGTTGCTCGCTCCATCATTCTAGAGAACGGGGTTTTGAACATCTTGCCCATGAGGCATGGTTCGCATGTGTCAAATGATTCAAAATCAAGAGACTCCAAAAGTCCATCAGAATGGAGTTTCTTCATGCGCTTTACACCAATATGACCTAGACGACAGTGCCAAAAATAAGTAGTATTATCACTATCTACTTAGCATCTCTTAGCCTCAATGTTATGGATGTGTGTTTCATCCCTTTCGAGATTTAGAAGAAATAAACCATTCACAACAGGTGCATGACCATAAAAGATGTTACTCATATAAATAGAACAACCATTATTCTCCGATTTAAATGAATAACCGTCTTGCAATAAACATGATCCAGAAATAATGTTCATGCTCAACGCAGGCACATAATAACATTTATTAAGGTTTAAAACTAATCCCGAAGGTAAAGGAGAGCGTGCCGACGGCCATCACATCAACTCTTGATCCGTTGCCAACGCGCATCGTCACCTCATCCCTCGCAAGCCGCCGTCTATTCCGTAGCTCCTGTTTCGAGTTACAAATATTAGCAACTGAACCAGTATCAAATACCCAGGCACTACAACGAGGGCTAGTAAGGAAAACATCAATAACATGTATATCAAATATACCTTTGATGGTGCCAGCCTTCTTGTCCGCCAAGTACTTTGGACAGTTGCGCTTCTAGTGACCCTTTTCCTTGCAATAGAAGCACTCAGTGTCCGGCTTGGGTCCAGACTTGAGCTTCTTCTTAGCAGGGGCAACGCGCTTGCCGCCGCCTTTCTTGAAGGGATTCTTTGCACCCTTACCTTTCTTGAAGGTGGGGGGCTTGTTGACCATCAACACATGATTATCCTTTTTGATGTCCACCTCCGCTACTTTCATCTTAGCGAAGAGCTCAATGATCATATCAGTGGAACCAATCTGATTGTGAGCAACTACAAAACTTGTGTAGCTAGGAGGGAGTGACTGCAGAACCCTGTCAATCTTGAGCTCCTCTGGAATCGTGCATTCCAGTTGCTCAAGGCGTTGAGTGTAGCCCGACATCTTAATGGCGTGCTCACTAACGGAACTCCCTTCCTCCATCTTGCAGTTAAAGAATTTCTTAGAGATCTCATATCTCTTAGAACGGGCCTAAGTCTGAAACATAGTTTTCAGCTCCTTAAGAATCTCAAAGGGCCCGGCGAACTCCTCAAAACGATTTTGAAGATCCGATTCCATAGCAAACAACATGGCGATCTTAATCAAATCATAATCATCCTTGCGCGACTGATAAACAGCTTTCTCATCAGCCGGCGCATCTATAGCAGGGGCGTCACCTAGCGCTTTCTCAAGGACATAGTCCTTTTGTCCGCCAGCGAGAATGATTCTCAGATTGCGGAACCATTTGGTGAAGTTAGACCCATTGTTTCTAAGCTTTTCTACCTCAGCAAAAACGTTGAAGTTGAAGTTGGACTTAGCCATTTGATCTATAGTATTTGCAAGTACAATTTATACTATGTTCATGATAAATAGTTCAACTTAATCAAATTACTAGATGAACTCCCACTAAATTCAACATCCCTCAAGTTGTTTAGTGAACATGATCCAAATTCACCACACCTAATCCGATCATCACGAGAAGAGATGTGGTTTCAATGGTGGACAACGAAGTGTCGATCATATCATTCATATGACTCATGCTTAACCTTTCGGTTCATGTGTTCCGAGGCCATGTCTGTACATGCTAGGCTCGTCAAGTCAAACCCAAGTATTTCCGCGTGTGCAAAAACTGGCTTGCACCCGTTGTATGTGAACGTAGAGTCTATAGCACCCGATCATCACGTGATGCTTGGACATGACGAACTTTCGCAACGGTGCATACATGGGGAGAACACAGTTTTATCTTGATCTTTAAGTGAGGAATCATCTTATAATGCTACCGTCGTGATCTAAGCATAATAAGATACATAAAAGGATAAACATCACATGCATATAACTTTATGTGACATGGTATAGCCAATCTTCGCACAATGATCCCCATCTTGTGCGTGCCGGCATGATCTCCATCACTCCACCATGATTGCCTCCACCACGAATAGCAACTACAACTATTGCTAACTACTTAGCGATAAAGTGAAACTATTACATGGCGTATAAGAAGTTGACACATAGGTCATACACAATTATAAAGACAACCATATGGCTCCTGCCGGTTGTGTACTCATCGACATGCAAGTCGTGAAACATTACAAAACATGATCATCGCATACAATACACATATCACATCTTGGGCCATACCATATCACAGAAAACACTCCCTGCAAAAACAAGTTAGACGCCTCTACTTTGTTGTTGCATGTTTTACGTGGCTTATGGAAGTAGCAAGCTAAGAATGATTCTTACCTACGGAAAGCCACAACGGTGATATTATGGTTGCCAAACTCCGGTGTTAATCCCATGACAACTATAGTGAGAGAAACTGGCATCCACCAGCCGCATGTGTGGAACAAGCCACACGTCAAGTGCGGAGCCGGTCTCGCGAACGACGTCGCGTAAGGTTGGCCTGGATCGCTTCAATCTCACTATCCCACGTCATAAGAAGAACACAAACAAGATGCTTGCAACATAAAACATCAACGCCCGCAACAACCATGTTGCGTTCTACTCGTGAAACACATCTACGCATAGATCTAGCTCTGATACCACTGAAGGGTTTCGCAGCATAGTAAATCAAAAAATTTCTACGGATGCGAACGGGAAAGCCAAGATCTAATCTAGGAGATGAAAACAACGAGAGATATTAGATGAGATCTTCATACCCTTGAAGATTCGCACAGCGGAACGTTCATCGGAACGTGGGTGATGTAGTCGTACTCGCTTCTCCTCCTCGCGATCCGATCCGATCTAGCACCGCAAGTGGCGATGCCTCCGGGAGATGCACACGTGCAGCACCTCGACGTCTCCTCCTTCCTCGGTCCAGCAAGTATGGTGGAGAGACAGATTGGATCTACAACGCGACGACGTGGTGCAAGTGGTGGAGAGTTTCTGCAGCAGGGCTTCGCCTACACGCAGTCGGGAGGGAGAGAGAGAGGAGGGCAGCAGGGCGGCTAGGGTTGGAGGAGGAGGTGTGGGTGGTGGTGGTGCGCCCCAGCCCTCTATATATAGAGGGGTGGGTGCCTGCCCTAACCCCTCCCCCAAGCCCTAGGCCGGCGGCCAAGGAGGGAAGAGTGGGGGGCAAGTAATCCCCCCCTTTCTAGAAGCTCCAAACTAGGGTTTCCCCTTGTTTGACCGGCTGGGCCCTATGGGGCCTTGTGCCCCTGGACCAATGCGGCCAGGGCACTCCCTCATAGGACCATGCCCCCTCCCGACAGGTGGGACCATGTTGGTCCCCCTCCGGAAGGTTCTAGAAGCTTCCGGTACAATACCGATTAACCCGGAACAATTCCGAACTCCAAAATCTGCTTTGCCTTATATGAATCTTATTCTCCGGACCATTCCGGAACCTCTCGTGATGTCCCGGATCCCATCTGAGACTCCGAACAAAAACTCATAAACCAATTATCCAATCTATCCTAGCGTCAAGACACGTTAAGTGTGTGACCCTTCGGGTTCGAGAATATGCAGACATGATCTTATATCAATAATCAATAGCGGGGTCTGGAAACCCATATTGACTCCCACACATTCATCGATGATAATATCAGATGAACCATGATGTCAGGATTCAATCAATCCCATATATATATTCCCTTCGTCTCGCGATATTTTACTTGCCCGAGATTCGATCGTAGGTACCGTCATACCTAGTTCAATATCGTTCACAACAAGTACTTTACTCGTTCCGTCATCCGATATCACTTTGTGATTAACTCCTTAACCACATGCTTGCAAGCGGTGTTGATATCGATTACCGAGTGGGCCCGAAGTATATCTCTCCGACTTGGGAGGGACAAATCCCATCTCGATACATACAACCCAACAGGTACTTTCCGATCACCTGAGAGACACCTTTATGATCACCCTCTCATAGGATGACGTTTGATGACCTCAAAGCTTTCTTTCGATACCAGGGAGTTGTATTATCTCATGGTCTAAGGAATATAATATTTGACATAAGAAAAGCTTCGCAAAGATGAACACGATGACACGATCTAATTGCTCTGCTTAGTTTGGGTCTGTCCATCATATCATTCCCCTAATGATATGATCTCAGTATCAATCGACAACTCATGTCTATGGTTAGGAAACCTTAACCATCATTGATCAATGAGCTAGTCCATAGAGGCATACTAGGGACACGGTGTTGTTCACAATCCACACAAGTATTAAAGTTTCGGCTTAATACAATTCTAGCATGGAATATAAACTTTATCATGAACAAGAATTATAATAATAACATCTTTATTATTGCCTCTAGGGCATAATTCCAACAAGGTTTCCAACAAGGATGGATGTAACCAAACCCCAAGGTGTTCCAGTGACAAGGACGAGGAGAAACAGCAGGGATCTAATGTTGCAGATGAGGACCAAGAATCTAAGGTTAGTGGAGAAAGTTTGACAGAAACTAATCACAAAGTGATTAATTTAGAGACTTTAATGGAAGCCCAAGGTATCACAGATGCTGCAATGGCACACTCAGTTGCCATGGGGACTCAAACAGGGCACACAAGCACATATGTTAACAAACAACAAGTTGTACCACAACAAAGCTCTAAGGATGTGAACAAAGAACAAACATCCAAGTTAGAAGTTATGAGAATATGTGTGATGACGAAGATGCAAGCCATAAAAATAAGGATGACAAGGACATAGATGCCACTGTGTCATGTGGAAAAGAGCAGCACAGATTGGAGGAGATCAGTAAGAAAGGAGATGTTCCAACAGAGGTCACAAATACTGATGCTGTACCAGAGTTAGCAAAGGATGTTACTGATATCAACAACAAACCAGAAACAGTAGAATTCCTTATGGCTGATTCAGCTGCGCAAATAATAAATCATGATGTTCTAATTGAGGAAAACATTGTACAGATGCCCAAGAGTAAACTAACATCTTCATCAGAGATTAAGGATGAAGATTTCAGTACACTAGTTTCAAGCAAGAAACCTAAGGGCACACCTATTAGATTAAGCAGGAATGAATATGAGGGTGAAGACAGCTTTGACAACTCGGAAGATAATATGGGGGTATAATTCATGGATTTCTTGCGTGGCTCACCCATTCCCAAGATCAATCATCCTGTATACGAGCCCCATGAATTTCTTGATATAGAGTGGGCAAAGAAAACTAGCACCAGTGAAGTTATGCATGACATACTCAAAACATTGCCCCGACATAACTTGGAGGAAGCAGGTCAGGGTCTCGAAAATTTTATTGATGCAGAACCAAGGCCAGAATCAGCAAAGTTACTTGCAGATATGTTACCAAAAGTATCAGAAAAGAAACGGAAGAGAGTAACTTTTGCTGATCAGAACCCGAAAATATCAAAGCCAACAACAACTGTTTCTACATCACCAAGTAGGTCGCCATGCAGGTATAGAACAAGAGCTATAGTTCGAGAAGAAGCATCATTCAACCAGAAAGATGGAACCATCATTGGAAATCCAACAACATCAGCTACCGCAGGAGAACAATTATCTCCACGACGGTCTGCAAGCAAAGAAAAAAGCCCATCAGGTAGGACCACCCACATTATTACAAGGTCACACAAGGCACTGTCTCTTGGTGAAAATGCAGCATATGGCAAAGTAATAAATACTCCAGATTCCGCACCCCAAACTACAACAACTAGTGTACCAGACTCAGCATTTGTTGACTCAATGAATAGGAAGCTGAACTTTGACACTAGTGAGTCAGAAAAGAAGAAGAGGGAAGCATTACTGTTAGCACCAGATGCTCCTTCTTTTTACCTTTGTACACCATTAGATGATGAGTCAAACAAAGAAGAAACAGCAGTCGTGGCTCACAGTTCAAAATAATCCAACAACTCGGGTATATCTTGAAATCTGTCTTTTTCACCACTTTTGGCCATGTAGTTACTCACAGTTTTGCTATCATATGGTACATTCTTTTTGTTTCTATAAAGATCAGCCATAATCTGCATAATCCTCCCAGAACTGAGGTTCACCTCATGCAACAAGTCTATAAATTTTCTCTCCTCTTTTGGTATTTTCTTGCGCGATCTCAGATATTTCTTTAAAGCGAACTTCTGGATAACATCATGAGTGTGTTCCTCTACAAACTGCGTCACTTGCCATCTAGCACCAGTGCGCTTCTGAAACATTAATTGCCCCTATGTGTGGTTTTGATGATTAATGACAATCCCTATGGACTAATGTTTTCACTGAATTTTATATGAAGGAATATTCCATAGGTCATGCTTGTAGTCTATGTGTTGGATTCAAGTATGGATGCCATGAAGATAAAGATATACCTTGAGTATTGGCATCAAGATCATCAAGTTGAAGAGAAGAATATGATATGATCAATATTTTGAGAGTGTGATCTCAATAGAAGAATTCGATATGCGGCTCTAAGATGGTGTCATGACAGCCTCATTAGTTGAGCTATGATTGACTAAGATTTAGAGCATGTAATCAAATTAAGGTTTCTTTATGTACCTCAAGATATTGAGATGGAGCATGAGAAGATACATAGTTGACCTATACAAAGAGTGAAGAGTGATTTCAAGTTGGTCAACACATGGAGCATAAAGAATGTACCACATGGATCTTATGATATGGTAAACCTTGTCAATTATGCATCATGAACTAACTCATTATATATGTGCCTTTGCATTTTCTATATGGGATAGGTATCTTTCCATGGGCATGCTTCAAAAGTGAAGATCTTATATAGCACATGAGAGGATGACATCAAGTGGTGATCATCATCAAGGTTGAGAAGGGCAAGTTCAAGATAAGAATCTCGAGAATATCATTTGCTTGAAGCTTGCCGTCCATATTGGTTATAATGGACATGTTAAGACATGTATTAATGAAGCTATCCAATAGTGGTGTATGGGAGAGCAAATTAGGAGCCTTCACGAAGCAACAATGATCAAGTGATGCATTTCGGCTTGGATGGAGATTGAAGTGTTGTCATCAAGATCAAGCGGGATGCGCAATGCAAAGGTATGGTGTTGCTAGGTTTTCCTTTTACTGGTCTCAAGGTGGTTGTTGGGAGACCGGGTTATAGGATACATAGCCGCACTATTAAGAGGGGCTTTCGGTTGGGTAACTTGATCACATCATCATAGGGAGCTCAACCCTTTCCATACTTTGCATCTTCCTATTTTGTTGCTTCTTGGTGTTTCTCCATGTGAGGTTCTTGAGCTTGTTTCTAGCTCTTCAACAAGCCCAAGTTCATCGAAAACGGAATTCGTATGCATCTTCTATGGCGTTTTCGAGTTTGAAGATTTTATCGGTTCTTCGTGTAGGGAGGCTTCTTACCTTTCTTTATTTTGTTCTATCCTTCTTTGCTGGACTATGATGTTTCTCAGCACCATATTGTAGGGCTTGTTTTCCTCGTCAAAACAAGCCCAAGATCATCGAAATCGGAGTCCGGACGCAAAAGTTATCATCGTTTTCATGTGCCCTGTTTTGTTCCAGCGGGAATTCCGGCGGGACCGGGCCTGTGGCCGACCGCCGGAAATTTTTGGCAAATCGCCAAAAAACGGTCCAGTATGCTGTTTCGGTTTTTGCTGGAACTTCCGGTTTTGACCGGAAATTCCGGCGGCTGATCCGGCGGCGCCGGTTTCGTCGCCGGAACGTGTCTGTCCAGCATGTTTTGCCTCCAACGATCATCCCCCTTGAAGGGGTATAAAAGGGGGGCTTTTTCCCCAAAGTTCTAAGACTCTTGAGCACGTTTTTGACCTCCATTGTTGACCTCTTTGAGATTTCTTCCTCTCCCTTCCCTCCAATGATTCTTGCATCTTTTTGAGGGCTTTGGAAGAGGAGATATAGATCTACAATCCCCACCAATCAATTCCTCCTCTAAGTGAGAGGAACCCATTGGATCTAGATCTTGGAGTCATTTGTTGGTTTCCACCTTTGTTGTTCCTCTCTAATTCCTCCCTAGAACTTGTTGCTTTGGTGGGATTTGAGAGTGAAGGATTTGAGCACCCTTGGTGTTCTTGCTTTGCATTCTTGCATAAGTGTTGAGCTCACAATTACGATTTGTTCGAGTGAGAGACCGTGAGCTTGTTACTCTTGGAGGGTGACCTCCTAGTTGTCTAGGCGGTTGGTACCGCGGTGTCCTCTTCATGGAAGATTGTGAAGAGACCCGGGCTTCTCCTTCGTGGAGCTTGTGAAGTGGTTGTGGAGCTTGCCATCTCCGGAGTGGAGGAAAAGCTAGCCATAAGGAAAGGGCCTATTCCTTCGTGGGATAGACTCAGAGAAGAAGGTGAGCCTTTGTGGCACGTGATGAATCCTTCGTGGAACCTCACACCTCTCCAACGTGACGTAGCCCCCTTCCCAAAGGTGGTGAACACGGAAATACATCTTCGTCTCCGCGTGCCTCGGTTATCTCTATATCCGAGCTTACTTTCCTTGTGATAGCCATCGAGCTTGAAGTACTTATATCTTGCTTATCACTTATGGTATATTTATCTTGTTCTATCTTGCTTAGCTTAATTTGTTTTTGGTGCACTTAGTTGAGCCTAGTGTATTTAGGTTTTGTGCTTGTAAAATAAACATTAGTTTAATTCCGCATTCTATCAAACCAAAACCGTAATAGTTTTACAATTGCCTATTCACCCCCCCTCTAGGCGACATCTCTATCCTTTCAATTGGTATCAGAGCAAGGCTCTCCTTGTTTAGGTTTAACCTCCTAGAGTGTAAAGATGTCGGCTAGGAATATAGTGCATAATGACACAATTATCTTTGATGGCACATATTATGCTTTGTGGAGAAATTGCTTGCTTTGTAATCTTAGGACCTTGTGTCCAAATATTGAGCGATTTCTAGGTGTAGGGTTTTCTCCTACGATGGATCCTCAAAATCTATCTGTAGCGGATGATAAAATTTTTCATCTCGAAGCTCAAGTACCTAATGAGATTATTTTCTATTTGAGCCCCACAGTTAATTTGTTCTTGACGATTGTAAAGCGCAATTCGTCTCATGAGAAGTGGACCAAGCTTAAAGAAATATTTGGTGGTTCCATTTCTAATATTGTCGGTGGTTTCTCCGAGGAGATCTCTTTTCCTTCATATCATGAAGAGCTCCAAGTTGCTTCCACCTCCGGCTGCGATGAGTTCTCATCCTCATCCACTTCACCAACATGTGGCAAGGCACAAGATAAATATATGGTGAGTCATGTTGGGAATTGCAATATTGATATTGTGCTCGTTAATGATGATCCTTCATCTCTATCCCATTGCAATGTTTCTTCTTTGGACTCAAGCACTTCTTGCAACAATAATGCTATATCCCCTTTTGTTGCTAGTCCTTGTATATCATCTAGAAATTATTTGAGTACTAATGTAGATTATATGCTTGATTTGACTTGTTTCCATGAACAAAATGCTTCTATTTCCTCTAGTTGTTTATCTAACAATGTAGAGGAAATCAAACATTCTATGGAGCAAGACATGATCATGAATGGAGATTCAATAATATCCTCATATTCATCCTCCCGTGATTACATGTGCCTTATGGCAAGAGGATCAAAGGTATCTCCTACTTTGGATCCCAATATATCTTCTAAAGATAATAGCAATGATAATGATGATAGTGATGATGACATTGCTGAGGATACTAGTGCTCTCTTTCTTGAGTTGAATTTTTTGTGTACCTCTCTTCGTGGTAATAATAAGGCCATTAATTGTCTCAAACATGTTATGGACACCATAACTAAACAAATGGGAACCATAGAGGAGTTGGATTTCCAACTTGATGATGGGAGTCGGAGATTTAATCTCCTTAAGCAAGAGCTTGCCGAGGAGAAGCACACTAATTGTCTCCTCACACAAAAAATTAAATCTTATGATCTTGAAAAGAAAAATTCCATTAATGATGCTTGTGCCACTAACTCTACTTCTTGTGAAGCATCTACCCTAAAGGAGAACGTTGAGCTGAGGGCTCAACTTGAGTTGCTAACTAGCAAGTATAGGAAATTGGAAGAAAGTCATGAAAAGCTCTCGGGCTCTCATAATGATCTTCTAATCTCCCATGATGGGATAATGTTAGCTCGTGAGGCAAGTATTATCAAGGTAACATCTTGTGAGCCTCTTTTGGACATTAGCACAACTTCTACTCAAAATGCTATTTTGCCATGTGATAGTCCTAGTAATCCATCTAGCCATACTATTAATAAACCTTGTGTTGGATTACTTGCTTTGCCTTGTAGCTCTAACAATGAAGCTTATACTTCCTCTAGTACTTGTATTTATACTAACCATGGAGAGGAAATCAAAGAGCTCAAGGCCCAAGTCACTTCCTTGAGGAATGACTTGGAAAAGAGTCATGAAGGGAAATCCACACTCGATAATATTTTGAGTGTGCAAAAATCCCCTAATGATAAATGTGGACTTGGATTCAAATCCAATAACAAGAACAAGTCCAATAGAAACAATAAGAAGGGCCAAAACCAAGTCAAGAATTCGGCTAAGATTATTTGCTTCAAGTGCAAGGTTGAAGGACATCATGTAAGATCTTGTCCATTGAAGAAAAAGCACTTGAGTGAGAAGTAACAAGGGAAGCAGCCACAAGTACAAGGTCAAGGCCAAGTTGAAGTTAGGCCACTTCCGAAGAAGAATCAAGATAATGCTTCCCAAGCCAAGTAATCAAGGAAGAAGAGAAAGGGGAGCACTTGTTGCTACATATGTCGTGTGAAGGGGCACTTTGCCTCTTCATGTTCAAACGGTACCTTATCTAACCCTAGCATTATTGATGATGATTATTATCTTAGGAAGGATAAGGATGGCAATGTGTTTGCCAAGTTTGTTGGAACTCAAAGTGGTGTCAAGAAAAGAACCATTTGGGTTGCCAAGCCTATTGTGACTAACCTCTTAGGACCCAACTTGGTTGGGGACCAACAAGCTCAAACTTGATCAATAGGTGTTTATGGAGGGCATTGGAGACTTGGGTAACTCATGAAGAATTAAGGGATCTTCATATATTATATTTGATCAAGCCAAGTCATTAGGATTATCTTATCCGTATCTTATATCCAATGGCCTCTTCGCAGTAACTTGTACTTAACTCATTTATATTGTAAGTTACTTTCCCCTTTACATGTTTTGATTTTGTACCAAGTATGTGTTTGTATTTGGTGTTCCTAATGCTTGCTTATTTTGTGTATTCAAGTATGTCTAGGTGTTTGGCACATCATTTACCCGTGTGTCTCGTTTTGAACCTCTAATGCACCATGATGATATCTGATCTGGCTCTTTTTGAGTGGTTAATGGAACATCCCATTTTGGGGGAGTAATATGCCTTGTGCATCTCTCAAACCTTAAAATGTGTGTATGTGAGTACTACCACTTAGTATTGATATTGCAAGCTTATCTAGTCACTATGTGTTGTGTCATACTCATGAGAAATTCAAATTCTAAATGTCCATTAATTCTCTCTAGTTGAGGTTGCTTTGCCTCTTATTAAGAAAAAATGAATATCACATTATGGGGGAGTAATATGCTTCTTTTGCATATCTCAATCCTAGGAAATGTGAACATATGAGGTAGTGCCACTTAGAGTTGATATTGTTGATTATCTTGTTTCTAGGTGGCATGTTGACTCAAACAAGGTACTATTTTTGTTAGAAGCTTTTATTGCTTGTATTTTTGGTCCTTGTTTGAGTAAAAAATTCTTGGTGCGGTCTTCCTCAAATACATATCTCTATATCTTGTTTGGGAGACCATTTGCTTCAAGTTATTCTAATTGTTGCATTGCATGACTGCGTGACTAGTTGAAGCTATCAAGAATCTCTATCTTTGCATAGTGCTTAATCTTTTTATTCCTACCCTATGTTTTTTATTGTGAAGATTTATCTTTAATACCCGTGCAATATACCACCGGAAATCAATTCCAATACACTCATTATCTTCGACAATTGAGATACTTATGTGTGGTAGCATTTATGGACCATCTTCACCTTGGATTTCACCTATTATTGACTTATTTTCTTTTCCAAAATTTTGATGTGGCTCCCATTGTCTTCCTTGGCTTTTGAACATCTCTTTGATGATGTTTTTGATTATTATCAAATGTGTTTTAGTGGAAGACAAACCTCTTCTTCTCGGAACCTTGTGCCATTGTGAAAAGTGTTAAGGGTTTGGTTTATTTGTTGAAACCTTGCTCTTTTGGGAGTTTGTTGTCTCATTCTTTCTTCTCTATTTTATTTGCTTGAATTAGATAAATCTTTGAGTATTTGTGTTTTTATTTCATCTTTTTGCTTAGTTCATTTGTTGAACAAATTGTGTGTTGATTTGATTCTTTGATATAGTTTGGGCAACAAATGTGTTTGGTCACACCTTGTATGCCTTATTGAATATTTGGGTGATTTGTCCAAATTATATCTTCGTTAGATCTTGAAAGTTTCGCGCATGCATGATTACTAAATGTATATCTCATATCATTTTTGCTTTCTTTGATCCAATATATAGGGCATACTCCATCAAATCCTTAAACAGCTAAGATGTGCATGAAATTCAAATTTCTTCTCTAAATATGCATATATTTTTATGGAGTGTGTCCTATGTGTTGTGGTTAGTCTAACCACTTTGGACCCAATAAGTTTGGGTACCAAGATATACTTGAATGTTGTTTTAGGTACATTGAAGATGCAATGGATGCTTGTCTCGTCTATAAGGAAAGTGTTGTCACCACATGATAATTGGAGCCAAGCTAGGATGATCAAAAAATTCTTATCTACTACATCATACCATTGCTATCTCGGTAACAAGTATCTTATTCATGCATACTATTCTTTCGTCCAATCTCTTGTAGGTTGCATCTTGGCATGGATTTATCTGTTTGTAAATGTTGCGGTTCTTGCAAGGATATTTGAAAGACTTCTTTATCCTTATTGCTTATGTGAGTAATTTGAGATGATGCATATAGTGGGGACTATATAAAATCATGTTCATGATTCACCAATTCCAAATATGCCTTCTAGCAATTTATTGCATATCAATTCCTCAAGGTACTCTCATGTGCAATATTGTTGAAATTGCTTTGAATCCTTCCTTTTGCTACTTGTTGCCTTTCTCAAAGTATCCCAACTAGAATTTATTCCCTTAGTGTTAGTTGTGATGTTTTTGAGGTTTTTATTTTTTCTTTGGTGAAGTTCATTGATATACCATAAGACAAAATAGAGCCATGGGCTATATATATGCACGTAAGCTTGTTTTAATAAGTGCATTTATTTATATCTACTCCTTGTATCTTGTTTGTGTTCTAAATAATATAGAGGGAGTGAGGATTCCATGTTTGTGGATATTGTATTCAAATACAGTAATTAAAATTTATGCACGAACCTTGGGGAGCTTCCTTATTTCATTTAGAGCACTATTTGTCCATTTGATTTTTTGGACCATTGGATTGCTTGCTTCATCCGTTGAAGTTTCTTCACCGTTTTATCATTGTAGCAATCTTTGATCCTGAATATAGATTGATTTCCTCCAAATATTTGTCATTGGATATGTTCATTTGATTTCACTCAAAATATTAGAAATGCACACCTTGGGGAGGAACTCATACTATATTGGCCTTCTATCTTTTTCATCCATTGTGGCACTTATTGTCAATGGGGGAGAAGTTTAGAGGGTTTAAGGGAAATGGTTTTATACTTAAGATTGGTTTGTTCTTAAGTGTTTGCCTTTCATGCATTTTATCTTTATTATGTTTTGCATGGTTGTATATATAGTGTAAACTCTCCCAAAGTTTATTCTTGACAATGTATGCAATGAAATTAAAGTTCATCACACATGCATATATTGTGGGGGAGTTTGCTCTATATATGTTGGTTCTACTCACATCACTTACGTTAGTTGTAGTTTGTGTAAGTAGAATTGGTTTTGATATGTGCTAGTAGCTTTGTGTTACTTGACCATATCACATTCAACCTCTTGTACACAACTTATTCTCGGATAAGCTGCGTACTTGTTTCTAATATTCATTATATAAACCCTCTTGTTGTGATTGTCATCAATTACCAAAATGGGGGAGATTGAAAAAATAATTGCCCCTATGTGTGGTTTTGGTGATTAATGACAATCCCTATGGACTAATGTTTTCACTGAATTTTATATGAAGGAATATTCCATAGGTCATGCTTGTAGTCTATGTGTTGGATTCAAGTATGGATGCCATGAAGATAAAGATATACCTTGAGTATTGGCATCAAGATCATCGAGTTGAAGAGAAGAATATGCTATGATCAATATCTTGAGAGTGTGATCTCAATAGAAGAATTTGAGATGTGGCTCTAAGACGGTGTCATGATAGCATCATTAGTTGATCTATGATTGACTAAGATTTAGAGCATGTAATCAAATTAAGGTTTCTTTATGTACCTCAAGATATTGATATGGAGCATGAAAAGATACATGGTTGACCTATACAAAGAGTGAAGAGTGATTTCAAGTTGGTCAACACATGAAGCATAAAGAATGTACCACATGGATCTTATGGTATGGTAAGCCTTGTCAATTATGCATCATGAACTAACCCATTATATATGTGCCTTTGCATTTTCTATATGGGATAGGTATATTTCCATGGGCATGCTTCAAAAGTGAAAATCTTATATAGCACATGAGAGGATGACATCAAGTGGTGATCGTCATCAAGGTTGAGAAGGGCAAGTTCAAGATAAGCATCTCGAGAAGATCATTTGCTTGAAGCTTGCCGTCCATATTGGTTATAATGGACATGTGAAGACATGTATTAATGAATCTATCCAATAGTGGTGTATGGGAGAGCAAATTAGGAGCCTTCACGAAGCAACAATGATCAAGTGATGCATTCCTGCTTGGATGGAGATTGAAGTGTTGTCATCAAGATCAAGCGGCATGCGCAAGGCAAAGGTATGGCCTTGCTAGGTTTTCCTTTTACTGGTCTCAAGGTGGTTGTTGGGAGACCGGGTTATAGGATACATAGCCGCACTATTAAGAGGGGCTTTCGGTTGGGTAACTTGATCACATCGTCATAGGGAGCTCAACCCTTTGCATACTTTGCATCTTCCTATTTTGTTGCTTCTTGGTGTTTCTCCATGTGAGGTTCTTGAGATTGTTTCTAGCTCTTCAACAAGCCCAAGTTCATCGAAAACGGAATTCGTATGCATCTTCTATGGCGTTTTCGAGTTTGAAGGTTTTATCGGTTCTTCGTGTAGGGAGGCTTCTTACCTTTCTTTATTTTGTTCTATTCTTCTTTTCTGTACTATGATGTTTCTCTGCACCATCTTGTAGTGATGGTTGTCCTCGTCAAAACAAGCCCAAGATCATCAAAACCGGAGTCCGGACGCAAAAGTTATCGTCGTTTTCGTGTGCCCTGTTTTGTTCCGGCGGGAATTCCGGCGGGACCGGGCCTATGGCCGGAATTTCCGGCGACCGCCGGAAATTTCCGGCAAATCGCCGAAAAACGGTCCAGTATGCTGTTTCGGTTTTTGCCGGAACTTCCGGTTTTGACCGGAAATTCCGGCGGCTGATCCAGCGGCGCCGGTTTCGCCGTCGGAACGTGTCCGTCCAGCATGTTTTGCCTCCAACGGTCATCCCCCTTGAAGGGGTATAAAAGGGGGGCTTCTTACCCAAAGTTCTAAGGCTCTTGAGCACATTTTTTACCTCCATTGTTGACCTCTTTGAGCTTTCTTCCTCTCCCTTCCCTCCAATGATTCTTGCATCTTTTTGAGGGCTTTGGAAGAGGAGATCTAGATCTTCAATCCCCACCAATCAATTCCTCCTCTAAGTGAGAGGAACCCATTGGATCTAGATCTTGGAGTCATTTGTTGGTTTCCACCTTTGTTCTTCCTCTCTAATTCCTCCCTAGAACTTTTTGCTTTGGTGGGATTTGAGAGTGAAGGATTTGAGCACCCTTGGTGTTCTTGCTTTGCATTCTTGCATAAGTGTTGAGCGCACCATTACGATTTGTTCGAGTGAGAGACCGTGAGCTTGTTACTCTTGGAGGGTGACCTCCTAGTTGGCTTGGCGGTTGGTACCGCGGTGTCCTCTTCGTGGAAGATTGTGAAGAGACCCGGGCTTCTCCTTCGTGGAGCTTGTGAAGTGGTTGTGGATCTTGCCATCTCTGGAGTGGAGGAAAAGCTAGCCATATGAAAAGGGCATATTACTTCGTGGGATAGACTCAGAGAAGAAGGTGAGCCTTTGTGGCGCGTGAGGAATCCTTCGTGGAACCTCACACCTCTCCAACGTGACGTAGCCCCCTTTCCAAAGGTGGTGAACACGGAAATACATCTTCGTCTCCGCATGCCTCGGTTATCTCTATATCCGAGCTTACTTTCCTTGTGATAGCCATCGAGCTTGAAGTACTTATATCTTGCTTATCACTTATGGTATATTTATCTTGTGCTATATTGCTTAGCTTAATTTGTTGTTGGTGCACTTAGTTGAGCCTAGTGTATTTAGGTTTTGTGCTTGTAAAATAAACATTAGTTTAATTACGCATTCTATCAAGCCAAAACCGTAATAGTTTTGAAATTGCCTATTCACCCCCTCTAGGCGACATCTCTATCCTTTCAGCTTCACCCTCATCTTCGCTTTGCAATCGCATAGTTTGGTAATAGTACGTTTCCTTTGCTTCAATGGCACTTCTTCTCCCTCTGCATTTTTTCCTGATTTGTTGCACACAAAACACTCTTATCCTTCTCACCATATTTTGCAGATTTCCTTGATGATTCTATCTTCACTGAGAATCCAACATGTTTAGCGTATCTGTTGTAATGAACCAATGCTTCATCAAGCGACGCAAACAACATCCCGATAAATGGAGTTTTTGGAACAAAACCCTCTGGAGTAGATTGAACCTCATCCTCACTGCCACTTTCCTCACTAGAAAGCGTCACCCCTGTTTGTGCACGAGAAGTAACATCAAGCCCCAGTTGCACATCTGGCACATCGGTATCGGCAGCGGATGTTCCAGCATCAGCCCGAGCATGACGGGGAGCCGATGTCCGAGCCCCATCGGCCTGGACATCAGGTTCTTCGTCTAAATTTAGTGGCTGGTGAAAGAACATGTGTGCCCCCATGTGTGGTTTTGGTAATTAATGACAATGTTTTATGGACTTATGTTTCCATTGAGTTTTACTTGTAGGATTTGTCCATAGACAATGCTTGAAACATTTGGTGGCTTCAAGGTTGGAATAAGAATAAAGTGAAGAAGATCAAGTGTTGATCAAGGTTTCAAGGAATGATCTGGAGATTGGTCAAGTAGAAGTTGAGCCTATGCTAGTGCAATCAAGAAAGGTGCTCCATCTTGAGGTGTGGAATATACAAGGAAAAGGTTTGATCTTGATAGGGTTTCTTTCTTACCGGTATCGTGGTGTTAGTTGGGGAGACCAGTTTATAGGATAGATAACCGTACTATCAAGAGGGGCTCTCGAGTGAGTAACTTGATCATATCCCTCGGTGAGAGCTCAAACCTTTGCATACTTGGCATCCTATTTCTTGGTTCTTATTTGGTTCTTATCCATGAGATGATTTAGATCTTGTGTCAATCTCTATAACAAGCTCAAGTTCATCGAAAACGGATTTCATATGCATTCCTTATTGTGTTTTCGATATTGGAGGTTTTACCGATTTGTATTTTATAGATAGGTTAAACTTCATCATTTGGTTCTATTCTTCCTTGCTGGACTATGATGGTTCCCTGCATGATCTTGTAGAGCTCGTTACTATCTTCGAAACGAGCCCAAGATCATCAAAATTGGAGTCCGAATGCAAAAGTTATTGATGGGGATATGCCTACCGGGGTATACCCAGCAGGACGTTTTCGACTGGCCCAGAAACTGGCGAGTGGGCCTGCAAGACGGCGACTGGATCAAGGCCCGGTGCGGATCCAAGCGACTGGAAGCTGAAGGCCCAGGCGAGTAGATAGGCCCAATCGAGTTAGGTTAAACGATTACCGAAGCCTTAACTGATTCGGTTGAGATATGTAAACCCTAAGGGAGGTGAGTCTATATAAACCTCCCTACAGGGCGTGTAGAGAGACGTTCCATCATACACCCAAGCGACTCGCCGCCTAGCCGCCGAGCTCGCCCATTGTACCACCTTCATAATACAATCTAGCAGGAGTAGGTCTTTACCCTCCGGGGGGCCGAACCTGGGTAAAACCCTGTGTCTCCGCCCCCATCTCGCACCGCAGATGGCTGGCCGCCCTTGCCCCTCGTTCTACTACTCGCTGCCGATTGCAGCATCTGCCGTGACCATTCCCACGACAGTGGCGCCCACCGTGGGGCCTGGACGGTCTGGCCAGTGTTCTGCGGCGAGATCCAATCTGCCCATCAACGAGACGGTCGCCACCGGCCGCATGATAGCGATCGGCGAGATGCTCCAAATCTTGCCGAGTAGCTACGTCTCAGCGGCGCGACCCATCACGCACAGCGTGATCCTGCCGGTCGGCACGATCAGCCTCTTTGTCGGCCTCACCGACGTCATCGTCTTGGAGGACTCGGCTCGCATCCGCGAGTCGCCGCCACGCGATCGACTCTCCGAGAGCCAGATCCGCACGATCCATCGCCTCGCCTCCGAGTACAACTCGGCCCACAGCAACGTGGCCGAAAACTCAGCGGCCGCAGAAGACGCGGCCCTCAACGACGACGCCGACTCGGCGACCCCGGCGTCATTCGCCGGATCCATCATCGCGGCTTCACCCGCGGGCTCCATCACCCAGGTCTCCAACATGGGAGACTTCGAGGATCCCTCCATCCTTGGGATCTTCGACTTCGACTCCGGGTCGGAAAATTCCGCCGACCTCCGCGACGGTACCGGTCGCCACGCCGCGACCTACATGGCGACCGGCACCGATCCGCCGGAGGATCCCTTCTCCACCCCGATCCCTCCTAACGCCACAGCAACGGAGGTCGAGGAACTCCGCCTGAAGCTGGCGGAGGCAGTGCGCAAGGAGCAAGCCGAGCGCAAAAAATTTCGCCTCGAGCAGGTGACGGCGCAGGAGCTATCGCGCTACCACCAGCAGCGAATCAGGTCGCGCCTGAACCCCACCGTCTAGGGGCGCGCCCTGAACTTCGACGACGAAAACGACCCGGCCCGCGTGGCCGAGCGCGCGATCTGCGAGAACGCGCCACCAGGAGGAAGCGCCCGGCCCCCGCCAGGGTCGACGGCGATGGGCGCCCCACCTCCACCCAACCGCACACCCCCCAGGGATCAGCCGCGGATAGTAGTCTCCTACGGGAGCGGGACGCGAACGGCCTCCCACTGTTCTCCACCCCGATGGACAACCTCGTGGCGGGAGAGCAGCAGCCGACAACATCACGGCCACCGGTGACGGCGCCCTACATATCCAGTACGTCAGGGCCCTGCTCGCAAAGGCCGTCGAGCAGCAAAACGCAGGCGCCGACTCGCAGGGTCGAGTGTACTCGCGTTCTTCGGGAAGCAGAGCGGCCTCAAGCGGCCGCCCAATGGCGGCAAACACACTCAAATGCCCGCCACCAGAGCCATTGCAGCTCCAACACCGACCGACGAACGCGGCACTCTCCACCAATGACCCCAGGCCAGCGACCAACTTCGTCGCCGCCAACGGTCAACCCATCGACGCCCGCACCCACATCATCAACAACCAAAGCTGGCGCGCACGCCAGCCCGACGACCTGCGACACACCCTAACCAATCGCCGCGACGGCGAGCCAATGGGGTCGCTAAGTCGACTCGGCCCCAAGTGCTTCGGACCGATGATCCGAGGCAAGAAGTACCCGCCAAACTTCAAGGCGCCGAAGGAGATAGAAAAGTACGACCCTTCGTACGACCCCGCCGTCTGGCTCGATACATACCTCATGGCGATGGGGATCGCAGGCCACACCGACCTGCTAGCCGCCCGTTACCTCCCCTTGATGATGGAGGGGACGTGCAGGCAGTGGATCAACACCCTCCCCCAGGATAGTATCGACTCCTGGGAGGAGATGCGCGACGCCTTCGTCAGGCACTTCGAGTGCTCCTACACCCGTGCCACCACCATCGAGGACCTGGAGCGATGTGTCCAGGGACCCCGCGAGTCGACCCGCAACTGGGTCCAGCGGTGGCAAGCACTCTGGTACAACGCGCTCGGCATCCACCCGGACACCGCGATCCATTGCTTCAAGACCTCGTGCCGCTATGAGCCTTTGTTCGCCAAACTCAAGCGACATTCTCGCACACTCGACAACATACCGGACCTCCTCGAGATCGCCAAACGGTACGCGGAGGAAGATCCAAACCAGGAGACCGACGACGAGTCGGGAGGGCAACGCCGCACGAGTGGCAACGACAGCGGACGACGGTCCGACCTACGCTACAGCAACACTCGCCTCACTGGCAAGCGCCGCAGTGACGGGCGAGTCGTCTTCGTCACCAACTCCGGGCATGCACAACGCGAGCCCAAAAGCTTCCGCCGCGACGGAGGACAACGCCGCGACGGCGGCAACTACAAGGCCAAGCCAAGGTTCGACCCTGCGACCCTCCTTAACCAACCTTGTGCGTTTCATAGCAGGGAAGGCAAACCCGCAACGCACACGACCGCCGACTGCCACACCCTCAGGGAGATTGAGAAGGTACGGCGACCAAGGGAGGACCCCGACAACAACCCGCCAAACGGCTGAAAGTTCGGCAACGTGGCCGGCTCGCTCCATACCTTCACAGGCTTCAACACGAAGCGCGACAAGAAGGTAATCACCCGCGCCGTCGCCGTCAACGCGGTGGCCCAGGTGGACGTTCCCCAGTTCCTCAACTGGTCGGAACAGCCCATCACTTGGAGCCGCCAGGACCACTCGCCGCGCATCGAGTACCCAGGCCGAGTCGCCCTGGTGGTCAAGCCAAAGGTGGGCGACTACTGGCTCCCCAAGACATTGATGGAGGGCGGCAGCTCCATCAACATCCTGTACCTGGACACCTTCAGGCGGCTGCGGCTCCCGTAGTCGATGATCAAGACAACCCACACCACGTTCCACGGCATCGTCCCCGGTTGGAAGGCGTACCCGATCGGCAAGGTCACGCTGCCAGTCACCTTCGGCACACCAACAAACTTCCGCACCGAGCGGATCGTCTTCGAGCTGGTGCCCTTCGACAGCCCCTACCACTGCGTCTTGGGGCGCCAGGCGTTCGCCAAGTTCATGGCAGCGCCCCCACTACGCGTAAAACGCGATGAAGCTCCCTGGGCCGTGTGGAGTCATTACCATCAACGGCGACCCCGACATGGCCGCCGAATGCGAGGCCAAAGGAGCAGAACTCGCCGACGCCGTCATCGCGGCAGAAACCAACCACACCGATGAGCTCGCCAAGTACGTGAGCGGGGTCAACAACGACGACCCCACCATACTCAAGAATCCCAACTCGGAGGGCGCAAACACCTCAACCTTCGAGGCAACGACGCACACCCGCACCGTCGAGCTGGTCCCAGGCGACTCCAGCCAGACGGTGACGATCGGAACAGGGATGAGCCCAGCCTAGGAAGGCGCGCTCATCGAGTTCCTCCGTGAGAACAGGGACATCTTCGCATGGAAGCCCTCTGACATGCCTGGTGTCCCTAGGGAGATCGCTGAGCACAAACTAAACGCCGACCCCAAAGTGCGACCCGTCAAACAGTCGCTGCGGCCCTTCAATGAAGAGCGTCGCCGAGCCATCGCCGAGGAGGTGCAGCGTCTACTCGCTGCAGGCTTCATCCGGCCAATCAAGTACTCCAAGTGGCTGGCAAACCCAGTACTGGTCGAGAAGAAGAATGGGACCTGTAGGATGTGTATCGACTACACAAACTTGACCAGCGCCTGCCCCAAGGAGCAGTTCGTCCTCCCGCGGATCGACCAAATAATCGACTCCACCGCGGGCTCGGAGTCGCTATGTTTCCTCGACGCCTACTCTGGATACAACCAGATCAAAATGGCTGTCGAGGACGAGGAGAAGACGACGTTCATCACGCCATTCGGAGCCTTCTGCTACACCGCCATGACCTTCGGCCTCAAGAACGCCGGGGCGACCTACCAGCGGTGCATGCAAGAGTGCCTCGCGAGCCAAATTGGCCGCAACATCCACGTATATATCGATGACGTGGTCGTAAAGTCCGCTCGCCAGGGTGATCTACTCGCCGACCTGGCGGAAACGTTCGCCAACTTGCGAAAATACAAGATAAAGCTTAACCCAGGCAAATGCACCTTCGGTGTACCAGCAGGACAACTACTGGGGTACGTCGTCTCCAAGCGAGGGATCGAGGCGAAACCCACCAAGATCGACACGATCGCCCGACTCGGCAAACCCGAGTACCTACGCGACGTCCAGAAGCTGGCCGGGCGAGTAGCAGCTCTCAGTCGCTTCATCCCCCGCCTGGGCGAAAAGGCGATGCCCCTATACCGTATGATGCGCAAGAACCCCACCTTCTAGTGGGACAAGGAGGCGGACGACGCGCTTCGCGACCTCAAGAAGGTGCTACTCGCTGCACCACTACTCGCTGCCCCCGCCGACAAAGAACCCATGCTGGTCTACGTCGCGGCCTCCGAGCGGGTCGTCAGCGCCGTCATGGTCGTCGAACGGCCGGAGGAAGGAAAGGAGCGCCCAGTACAGCGACCGGTGTACTACATCAGCGAGGTCCTCACCGAGTCGCGCCAGCGATACCCGCAGTACCAGAAGCTGGTATACGCGGTCTTCAGAGCACAGCGGCGCCTGCCGCACTACTTCCAGGAGCACCCGATCACGGTCGTCTCCTCAGCACCGTTGCAGGACATCATCCGCAACCGCGAGGCGACCGGGCGGGTCGCCAAGTGGGCCGTCGAGATCGGCGTCCACAACATCAAGTACGAGCCACGAAAAGCGATCAAGTCGCAGGCCCTAGCGGACTTCATCGCTGACTGGGAAGAGGCCCAGCAGCCAGAGAAGCTGCCATACCTCCATTACTGGAGCCTGCACTTCGACGGCTCCAAGAACACGGACGACGCAGGAGCAGGGATCGTGCTAACTTCACCGAAGGGCGACAAGCTCTGCTACGTCCTCTGCCTCGACTTCACCCCCTGCACCAACAACATGTCCGAGTACGAGGCCTTACTCCACGGCATGCGAGCTGCCAGGGAGATGAACGTCAACCGCCTACGCTGCTACGGAGACTCCGACCTCGTCGCTGGGCAAGTCGCTGGCACCTGCGACGCCGTCTCCCCCACCATGGCGGCGTACCGCCAAGCAGTGGACAAGCCGGGCGGACACTTCGCAGGCTACTCCGTCGAGTGGATTGACAGGTGGAAGAACTAGGAGGCTGACGCACTCTCTCGCATTGGGTTGGCTCGACTCGCACCACCCGCCGATGCCTTCCTTGACACGATCACCAAGCCATCAGTCTCTCCCCCGAGGGAGATCGACATCAGAGTCCCGTTACAACCGGAGGCAGCCCTGGTCGCACTCGTCACCGAGCCAGACGACTGGACCAAGCCCTACGTCACCTACCTGGAGGCCAGGACCTTGCCGACAGACGAGACGGACGCTCGGATGATCGCCCGCCGATGCAAGTCCTACACCATCATCGACGGCGAGCTCCACAAGCGCAGCGTCACCGGCGTGTTCCAACGCTGCGTCCAACCCGCCGAAGGACGCAAGATCCTCCACGACATCCACTCCGGTGACTGCGGCCACCACGCCGGCGCCCGCTCTCTGGTCGCCAAGGCTATGCGGCATGGCTTTTACTGGCCCACCGCACACGCCGATGCCGTCGACATTGTCCAGCGGTGCGCCGGGTGCCAGAAGTACGCCAACCAGACGCACGTGCCGAGCTCAGCGCTCAAGACAATCCCCATCACCTGGTCATTCCCCGTGTGGGGCATGGACATGGTAGGCCCCTTCAAAAAGGCTCCCTCCGGCTACACCCACCTCCTGGTCGCGGTTGACAAATTCACAAAGTGGGTGGAGGCCAAGCCAGTCCGGAAATGCGACGGGAAGACCGCCACTAAATTCCTACGCGAGCTCATATATCGCTACGGGTTCCCAAACGGCATCATCATGGACAACGGCACCAACTTCGCCAAAGGAGCCATGGCCAAATTCTGCGAAGAACACCACATCCGGCTCGACCTCGCGTCAGTCGCCCACCCGGAATCCAACGGCCAGGTGGAACGGGCCAATCAAAGCATCCTCCACGGCCTGAAGCCGCGACTCCAAGTACCACTCGAGCGCACCACCGGGTGCTGGGTCGAGGAGCTACCCTCCGTCATCTGGGGCATCCGCACCTCGGTCAACAGGTCGACAGGATTCACCCCCTTCTTTATGGTGTACGGTGCCGAGGCAGTCATGCCCACCGACCTTGAGCACGACTCGCCGAGGGTCGTCCACTACACGGAGGCTGCGAACAAACTCGCACGACAAGATGGAGTCGATCAACTCGACGAGGCACGCGACCTAGCTCGCTCGTGCACCGCCATCTACCAACAAGGACTCTGCCGCTACCACAGCCGGCAGGTGAAAACTCGCACCTTCCAAGAAGGCGACCTGGTGTTGTGCCTCATCCAGGACAAGAAGGGCATGCACAAGCTTTACCCTCCATGGGAGGGACCATTCGCCATCGGGCGAGTACTCGGCAACGACGCCTACTACCTCATCGACGTCCGCGGGGACGGCAAACTCGACGTCAAGCGACCATGGAATGTAAACCTCCTACGGAAGTTCTATTCCTAGAACTCCACATATGTACCCCCAGTCGCTATGAAATAAAAAGAATCGGTTACCGCAAATTGCGCCTACTCTCCGTGTCTTGTGCCACTCACACTCGTAATAACAACGTCAAGCTAACCACAGAAGTCAACCTTTAGTACAGCGATCGGCACGGCTAAGTAGCGCGGTGCAAGAGCACTGGGTCACCTCAGGTCTTGCATCGTCCACGAAAAACGCCTACCCGAAGCCCCATTGGAGTCGCCCAGCCCGACTGGCTCTACGAGCCAAGACAACTGCCTTCGCTTCTTACAGCGACCATGATCCTTCGCATCCTCGACATATCGACTCGAACGGCCAAGTACCACGCTCAGGGACTGACGAACAGTTCAGCGCGAGCGGCTCGGGAAAACGCCAAGTATGAGAGCATGCCCAGGACTCGCCATGCGACTGACCCAACGGGCCAGGCAGGAGTAATGCGCTCAAACTAACGCGCCAAGTCCTCACCCACCCTCGAGTCGCGCCTAGAACAACCAAGTACCACGCTCGGGGACTCGGCCACCTGACCTCGTTCGCGCAAGGGAAAACGGTGAAGTACAGAGCGCTCAAGGGAGTCGCCTTGCGACTGGCTCTCCGAGTCCGGGCGAGTCGACCACAATAACAAAACATTCAAAAACCACAAACACATCACACACGAGGTAAACCCCACAAAAAGGGCGGACGCGCTCGGGGACTCGTTCAACCCTCAATCGGAAAACACATGACAAGTCACAAAACAAACACGATATCTCATTAATAGCATGTTGCAATCATCTCAGAGTACAAAATATGCCCAAACGGCAAATCTGCTACTAACGCCCCAGGGCAAACTATTCTATTCCGCAGGCTTCGACGACGACTCGCCAGCACCCTTGCGATTGCGGATGAACGGCGTGTATGGGTTTGACGGGTACGTCGTCAGCTCACCCGCCATCGCCGCGCGAAAGGGCTGCTCGACCTTGAAGTCCCGGTGCTGCGGTTCGGGGTCGTTGGGCGCGACGACCGTCTCCTGGTAAGGAAGGAGGTCGCCCATCGCCCAGACGCGCTCGGAGTACACCGCGGCGCGACCCGTCAACTTGAGCACCTCGGAGATCTCCACCTCGCTAGTCGACGACGGGTAGGCACTCGTCACGTCGTCCAGATCGAAATCTTCCGGAAAATGAGCAAGCCCAAGGCTAAGCGCCGTCGCCGCTCCGCGCCGGAACGCCGATCGCGTCATGAACTCAATGACCAACAGCGCCTTCTCCAAGTACTTCCACACCTCGACAAGGTCGCTGGGAATTACTTCCGTGGGCGATATCTCCTGGAGGTAGGCTCGGATGCATGTCGCCGACAACGTCGCCGAGTCGATGAGCGTGGACACACATTGCCGCGCGTCGAACGAGCTCGCCTCTTCCGCGCTATCAAGGATGCGACCTGCGAATAGAAGATAACAGTGAGTACGTCGGTTATCACAAAAAGGCACATGCAATATGCAGGGGCAGACACACTCACCAATCAAGGGACGGGAGAGATTCGTGATGAAGCTCTGAAGAGAAGTGTAGTCATCCTGAAGCCCAGCAACAAGGGCGTCAAAAACCTTACGTTCTTCCGCGGCGGCCGTAACAGCGGCCTTGGCTCGACCATCCGCCGAACTCGCCTCTTCTTTCTCCTCCCTCAGCTCGTGCTCGAGGTCGGCGATCCGCTTCTCAGCTGAGCTCAATGCCGATTGAGCCGCTGCCAACTCACCCGCTGGTACAAGTCCCTGGCGAGCCTCCTCTGCCTTTGCGGCAACTGCCTGAAGCCCCTTATTCGCCTCCTGGATGGCGGCCAGTTCCTTTTCCACGTGGTGTTTCGCTGCCAATCGGTCAGCTGACTCCCGTTGCAGACCCTGCACACAATTCAAACAGTTAGCCAAAGCGAAATCCTAAGTGCCCACCCGCTGAAATTCAGCGAGTACGCACTCGGGGACTGGCAATCAAGAAATCTTAAGTGCCCACCCGCTGATATTCAGCGAGTGCGCACTCGGGGACTGGCAATCAACAAATCCTAAGTGCCCACCCGCTGAAATTCAGCGAGTACGCACTCGGGGACTGGACGCGAAAAATAACAACAAGACACTAAAAGAATCAGACCGCTGCAACACACCGGCCTGATCCTCGGGGACTGTACATACCTGGATGGCTGCGCCAAGCATGCCGTGAAGTTGTATCGCATCCACGGATGCGAGGAGAGCCGGCGTGTGCCCGCGACGCTGCTCGACATCCGCGTTGGCGACCCCAGGTGCACGGCTCGAGGGCGAGGTCCTACTCGCTGTAGCCGATCTGGTCATGAAGCGCGGGAACATTGCGATGGAGGCACCGACACCAAAGGAGGCCGGCTCGGCCACCCCAGGCGAGGGAGCACCCTCCTTCGTGGGTACGGCCGCCTCCATTGCGGGTTCATTCGGCACGACCGCCGTGTCGTCGGAGATGGTGACGACATCGTCACCCTTGGCCTTCTTGGCGCCATCTGCAGGGACGACGACTTCGTCCGCCTTCCTCTTCCGGGAGGGATCCTCTTCGCTGACGACGGGTGGCACCTTAGCCACGGTCGGATGGCCTATCTTCTTCGCTCCGGTCCTACAAATTGATTGCGTGAGCAAGATAATTCAAGTACAATGAAAGACGAAAGAAGGTGAGCAAACTCACTTAGCGACTGGAATGAAGCGTAGCCCGGTGCGGATGCCGGCCGGCTTCTCCAGTTCTGGGCCCAGTCGGCGACTGAGGCCCATCTCCAGGACGTCGCGTGCCCAAGACATGGACGGTTCTTCGTTGTCGAGGCTGCAACGGGAGCTTCTGAGACATCTTCAGCGGGAGCTTCCCTGCGAGGTGAAGCCGCCGCGACCGGAGCGGCCCCTAGCCCAGAGACTGGGGCGAATGGCGGAGGCATCGAGGCCAGCGGCACCTCGCTCAGGACAGTGGCCGTGTCCAGCGCGGCTGCTGTCGGCGGCGCCTCATCCTTGGCCGGGCTGGGGGTGTCAGAGCTGCTCACCGAGTGCGGTGGCGAGGCTGGCCTCATCGGCTTCGTCTTCTTCTTTAGAGGAGCCTTCGCCTCCTTCTCCTTCTTCTTCTTCTTCGACGGAGTAGCCTGGCGGCGCGAGGTGGTCTCCGGAAGTTCGTCATCATCATCATGACGCTCGAGGATTTTACTCGCCTCAAGCTCACGCTGACGCTGCCTGCGGGTCTTGCGGGCCAGCGGGGCGACCTCCTCCTCGGATTCGTCGTCGCCGTTGCTTTCATCTCTCTCGGTGTCGCCCTTGGCGGGAGGCGACTCGCCCATGTCCCGGACGGACGAGCTCGAGTTCTCGTCATCTGAAGGCGGGAGCCATCCTTCCACCACTTGGAATAGCTGCAATGAACACAAGATGAGATTAGAATGACGGCGACTGCACAAACTGCGACCGCGAATGATGCAAAGAGACTTACCGTTGGGGCTAGATGCTTCACGGTGTAGGGGGCGACCCCGGCCTTCGCGTCCAGATACACCGCTTGGGTAATCTTCTTCAGCACTGAGGTGTAGTCCTCAAGCTTCCACTCGGCAAGACAGGACTTCGTCGAGTCCTCCCGGCCCGTGTATTGGTACATGTAGTGGTCGCGCCGAGCCAGGGGGACGAGCCGCCGCCCGAGCCAGCAGTTGTATAAATTGATTGTCTGGAGGCCTTTCTTCTTCAGACTGTGGATGGTTTGGAGCATTTCATCCACGACCATCCGCTGGTCGGTGGGGAGCTTGCTGACTTGGAGTCGGCGCGGTTCGGACCGGTTGGCGGAGTATCGTGGGATCGCCGCCTCGCCCTCCGGGGTCGCCTCGGCAACGTAGAACCAAGACTTCTTCCAGTCGGTCGCCGCCTTGGCGGGCAGCATCAAATCAAAGAACGAAGCCTTCGACTTCAGCTGGAATGTCAGGCCGCCCGCGGCAAGCATTGGGCCGCCCGCTTCCTCGCAACTGATCCGTCCGTGGAACAGATCTTGCCATAGAGGGAAGTAGGGCCGGCAGCCCAGGTAGCACTCGCAGAACGCCACGAAAATGGCGAGCTGCTCGATGCTGTGTGGACCCAGGTCCAACGGTTGGATCCCGTAGTAGGCGCAGAAGTGCCGGAAGAACAGGACGTAGGGAATCCCAGTCCCCGTTCTAGGTGGCTGGTGAAGCAGATAAATTCTCCCTCGCGTGGGTCCGGGGTCACCTCTCCGGCCGCGGGGATGCGCCAACAGCCGGCGCGCAGGATCCCGGCCTCCTCGAAGGACGCCAGTTGCACCCTCGTACACTTAGATCTACCCCAAGGCTCGGTGGAGGGGGCCATGGCGGAAGGATTTGTGGGGGGTCGGAGGATTTCGGGTCGGTTGGATCACGATGCGAAGGAAGGCGAAAGTGCACGCAATCGGAGGAAATGGCGAGAAGATGGTTCTCTGATCGCCTGCCATTCCCCTTATATAGCGGTTGTTACCCGCCAAATCAGGGAGCCGTTACTACGCGGTGATTACGCCAAAAGTTACCGTTGGATTACCCCAACGGCTAACGTTTAACGGTCCAACTTCAGCCACTCGGCTCGCCGACCCGATCACTACGACAGTGACGCCGACTCGACTCGCCAAAGCTGCGATCAGATTGACTAGTCTTTTCCTTTATTCAGGAGCCCGCCGATGATTCGACTGGATATCTGCTTTGAAGCCGCATACTCCGACTGCCAGCAACTACCTGCGCCCAATCAGCGACGGCCTCGGGGACTACTGATGGGGATATGCCTACCGAGGTATACCCAGCAGGACGTTTCCGACTGGCCCAGAAACTGGCGAGTGGGCCTGCAAGACGGCGACTGGATCAAGGCCCGGTGCGGATCCAAGCGACTGGAAGCTGAAGGCACAGGCGAGTAGATAGGCCCAGTCGAGTTAGGTTAAACGATTACCGAAGCCTTAACTGATTCGGTTGAGATATGTAAACCCTAGGGGAGGTGAGTCTATATAAACCTCCCTACAGGGCGTGTAGAGAGACGTTCCATCATACACCCAAACGACTCGCCGCCTAGCCGCCGAGCTCGCCCATTGTACCACCTTCATAATAAAATCTAGCAGGAGTAGGTCTTTACCCTTCGGGGGGGCGAACCTGGGTAAAACCCTGTGTCTTCGCCCTCATCTCGCACCGCAGATGGCTGGCCGCCCTTGCCCCTCATTCTACTACTCGCTGCCGATTGCAGCATCTGTCGTGACCATTCCCACGACAGTTATGATGGTTTCAGCTTTGCTGTTCCTGGCAGTTTTCATGGGGGCGGATTATATGGCCCAATTTTTGTAGAACGACTAAGGACTTTGAGGCATGTCTCCCAGTAATGGGGGCGGATTATCTGACCCTCCGGGGGCGAATTATCCGTCCCAAATATCCGCCCCTATACCGAGGGTCGCGCCGTGAAGTCCTTAGCCATTGTTTTGGCCCGGGGAACCCGGAATATCCGGGGGAGGGGTGGATTATCCGGCCTGGAAGGTCCCAAACGGACATATTTCATTGGGGAGGGGTATAAATAGACCCCTTGTTCCTCCTTAGGTCTGTTTCTTGCATTCTCTCTCTCCTCCATTGTTTTGACCTTCAAGAGCTTGCAAATACTCTTAATCCCTCCCATATTTCTTGAATCTTTTTTGGGGATTTGAAAGGGGAGATCTAGATCTACTACTCCACCAATCCATCTCTCCTCTATGTGAGGGGAACATATTGGGATCTAGACCTTGGGGTTTCTTTTGTGGATTTCCTCTTGTGTTCTTCCTCTCTTATTCTCCCACTAGCTTTTGTAGATTTTGTAGCTTTTGTGGAATTTGGGAGAGAAGGACTTGAGCACTTCCTGTGTTCTTTCCATTGCATTTGGTGCATTGGTTTGAGTTCTCCTCGGAGTATTTGGTGAGTGAAAGTTGAGAAGCTTTTTACTCTTGGGTTCTTGGAACCCTAGACGGTTTGTTGGTGTTGCAGGTTGTGGCCTTGGTGGCATTTGTTGGGAGCCTCCAATTTAGCTGTGGAGAAGTGCCCCAACCTTGTGAGAAGTTCTGGTTGCCACTGACAAGTGCACCGATAGTGGAAGTGTGGATCGATCCCGGTGGGGTGAGATTCACCGGAGAATAAGGGAGGCCTTTTGTGGCGTAGGTGGTTTGATACCACCCCCTCTCCAACGAGACGTAATCTCTTTATGGGAGGAACTCGGTAATAAATCATCATCTCCGTGTGCCTCGGTTATCTCTATACCTGAGCTATTTACTTATGCACTTTACTTTGTGATAGCCTTCGTTCTTGAATTGTTATATCTAGCTATCACATAGTTGATTGTTTTTCTTAGCATAAGTTGTTGGTGCACATAGGTGAACCGTAGTTTATATAGGTTTTGTGCTTGACAAAGTAAACTCTAGTTTTATTCCGCCTTTGTTAAGCCCATCTCGTAAAAGTTTTAAACTGCCTATTCACCCTCCCTCTAGGCGGCATCTGTATCCTTTCAATTGGTATCAAAGCCCGGTCTCTCATTTTAGGCTTCACCGCCTTGAGAGTAAAGATGTCGGCTTGGGGATTAGTGCACAATGATATGTTCTTATTTGATAGCACAAATTATGATATATGGAAAACTCGCATGCTTATTCATTTTCGAGACATGGACCCAAATTTGGAGCGTATTGTAGATATAGGTTTTTCTCCTCCTATGGATTTCAAAAATCTACCTTGTGAGGATGAGAAAAACTTATATCTCGATGCTCAAGCTTCTAATGTGCTTGTTAATGCTTTGAGCTATGTAGTTACCTCTTCAATCATTCCTTTTTGGAGCGCTCATGAGTTATGGACAAAACTTCAAGATAAATATGTTGTGTCCAATATTGTTGAGGATGATTGTATTGCTTCCACTTCCGGTCAAGATGAGTTCTCATCTTCTATCACTTCACCAACATGTGATTTTTCACAAGGTAATGATATGGTGAGTGGTGATAGAAATTGCAATTTGGATAGTGTACTTACTATTTATAATCCATCATCTCTATCTAGTTGGAATGATCTATCTTTGGACTTTAACACTTCTAGCACTACAAACTTCTTACATGCTTGTGTTAATAGTCCTTATATATCATGTATAAATGACTTGAATAAATCTCATGATATATGCTTGTGTTTTCTTGTTGCCATGATAAAAATGCTTCTATTTCCTCTAGTGCTTGTGTTGCTAACCATGTAGAGGAAACCGAAGATTCTATGGGCCAAGACAAGGTTTTGAATGAAGCCACAAATGCAATCTCGTTTTCACCTTCTTCCGGTACCCACCTATGCCTTATGGCTAGGGATTCAAAGGTAACTCCTACTTTGGAACCCATTACCTCTTGTAATGAGGAGGATGTGGATAATGTGGAAGAAGAGCTTGATATTGATGATTTATATGAAAAGGGTGAGATTGTTTATCGTGCCCTTGTTACGAACAATATTGCATGCTCTAACTTTGTTGAAATCTTAGACTTTGCTATTAAGAGCAAGGAACATATTGATAAGTTAGAAACACAAATTGAGGTGCATGATAACAACTTTGATAAAATGGGTAGTCTTGAGCGTGAGTATGCTAATACAATTGCAAACCTAAATAAAGCTCTTGAAGAGGAACAAACCACTAACGAATCTCTTGAGGAGACCTTTGCTTTAGAGCTGTCTAGAGTAAAGGAATCTCATGATAAAGATCTTGAGGTGGCAAGTGATCTCAAAAGTAAAAATGATGAGATTCAAGTTGCTTATGCTAAACTCCTGGAGGATTTTGAGCACCTAAAAAATGTCTCTAGGGTCATAAAGGGTGAGCTCATCAAACTCACCGAGTCACATGAGCAACTTAAAGCCTCTTACTCAAAAGATCTTTCAAAGTTACACTCACCTCTTGCAATTAATAATGATGCTTGTGCTACTAACTCTATTTCTTGTGAAGCATCTCTTTTGAAGGAGATTGTTGAGCTAAAAGCTCAACTTGCTTTGCTAACTGGCAACTATGAGAAATTAGAAGAAATTCGTGTTAAGCTCTCAAGCTCGCATGAGGATCTTCTACTCTCCCATGGTAGGCTAAAGTTAACTCATGAGGCCATCGTGTCAAAGGTAACATCTAGTGGGCCTCATGTGGACATTAGCACTATATCTACTCCAAATGTTATATTGCCATGTGCTAGTCCTTGTAATTCATCCTCTCACAACCATGTTATATCTCGTGATGAATTACATTCCGTGCCTTGTTGCTCTAACAATGTAGCATCTACTTCCTCTAGTAATTTTGTTGAAACTAACCATGTAGAGGAAATCAAAGAGCTCAAGGATCAAGTCACTTCTTTGAAGAATGACTTGAAAAAGGGTCATCAAGGGAAGGCCGCACTCAACAAAATCTTGAGTGTGCAAAAATCCCCCAATGACACGAGTGGGCTTGGATTCAACTCCAATGTCAAGAACAAGTCCACTATCAAGTTGAAGCATAAGGGTAACAAGAAAAATGTCCAAGTTCAAGTCAAGAATCCGGCCAACATTGTTTGCTTCAAGTGCAAGGAAGAAGGGCACCATGTTAGATCTTGCCCATTGAAGAAAAAGCCTCTTAGTGTGAAGCAACAAGGGAAGCGGCCTCAAACCCCACCTCAAGTCATTGACGGGCCTCTTCCTAAGAGGACTACTCGAGCTCTTCCTCGAGTTGTGGCTTCACCTAAGAAGAAAGATGGCAAGAGAAGAACTTGCTACATATGCCGTGAGAAGGGGCACATTTCTTCCTCATGCACTATTGGTATCTCCTCATCCAACCCTATCATTATTGATGATGCTTATTCTCTTTGTAAGGATGAGGTTGGCAATGTGTTTGCCAGATTTGTTGGTGCTCAATGTGGGTTCTAGAAAAGAACCATTTGGGTTGCGAAGCGTATTGTGACTAACTTCTTAGGACCCAACTTTGTTGGGTACCAACAAGCCGAAACTTGATCAATAGGTGTGTTGTGGAGGGCATTGGAGACTTGGATACATTATGAAGAATTGAGGGATCTTCATCAATTATTATTGTCAAGCCAAACCATTTGGATTATCATGATTCTATTATATATCCAATGTTCCTCCTTGCGGTAACATATGCTAAACTCTTTACATTGAAAGTTACTCGCCCCCTTGTGCATGTGTTGGTTTTGTATCTTCCATGCTTTTGTACATGTTATGCTTTCCACTTAATTATCTTGAGGTATCAAGCTTATTTGTGTATGATTAGGTGGCACACCATGTACGTGTGTTTCTTGTGTTGAGCCTTAATTGATTATATTTGGTATCTTATTTGGATCTTGTGAGAGATTAATGGACTATCCCATTTTGGGGGAGTGTTATGCTTAGGCATTCCACAATCCTAAAAATGTGTGTACATGAGGAATACCATCTAGCATTTAAATTGGGATATTATCTAGTATCTATGTGGTACAATACTCATGAGAAATTCAAATTCTATAATGTCCATTGGGTGTCTCATGTTGGATCTTTTTGCCTCTTGTCGTGAATATGATCTGGATATATTTGGAAACTACCACCCGGAAATAATTGCATATCCTTTGTCCTTGGACTTTCGGTACTATAATAGGTGGTAGTTATTTTTGATCATTTTCAATCTGTCTTTTGTTTATGTTTGCCCTATCGTTTGCCAAGAAAATGCTTTGTGTTGACTCTCATGTTTTCCTTGCCTCTTATGGATATTTATTTAACTTGAAATTGTTTAATTCTCTTTTTTTATGTAGGTAGAGATGATGATCCTGTGTGTGTGCATTTTGTATTCAAATGCAAAATCTTAAATAATTCACTAATCATGGGGGAGCTCTCTTATATCATTTAGAACACTCCTTTTATGCCTCTTCACAACATGTTTTGATCCATATCATGTTTTGTGTCTTTGGAATATTTTTTGGGGTACTTTGTGCCATCTTGAAAAGTGCTGAGAGTTTGGTGTGGTTGTTTAAACCTTGCACTTTTGGGGAGTTGGATTTGTCTCATTTCTTTTTTATTGTTTTTACCTTTTAGAATGAGACAAACCCTTGAGAATTTGTGTTTTTGTCCATCTCTCTCTCTTTGGTTTTTGTCTAGTTCATTTGTTGGACTTGTGTGGTCTACCATGTGTTGATTTGGTTTTTGATATAGTTTGAACAACCTTTTTTCATGTCACACTTTGGTGTGCCTTATTGGTTTACTTGGTGTTTTGTTCATATTATATCTCCTTTGGTTCTTGAAAGTCATGTGCATGCATATTTACTAAATATATATATAGTATGGCATGCTTGCTTTCCTTGATCCAATATGTAGGGGAAACTCCACCAAATCCTAATTGGCTAAGATGTGCATGGAATTCAATTTCATATCAATATGCACATATTTATGTGGAGTCTCTCCTATGTATTGTAGTTTTCTAACTACTTTGGACCCAATAAGTTTGGGGACCATATTGTACTTGATTTTTTTTAGGTAAATTGGATGCTTGTCTCTTTCATAAGGAAGAAGTGTTGACTCAATGAAAATTAGAGACAAGCTAGGATGATCAACGAGCTCCTATCTACTTCATCACACCGATGATATCTCTATAACAAGTATCTCTTACTCATGCATACATATCATCTTCCAACATATGGTAGGTTGCATCTTGGCATGAATTTTATGTATTTGATATGTTTATGGTTGAAGTTCTTCAATATACAATAAGATAAAATTGAGCCTTTTGGCCATGCTATCAAGCAAAGATCTTAGTGTTGTATTGTCATGACTTCATTTTGGATATCTTGCTCTATTTATTTTAGTATCTAACTTGTGTGTACATGTTTCTTTGTGGATCAATATCTTGGTGAGATTGTCTACTTATAAACTTATATACATGAGACTTGTTACAACTCTATTTTTGATGTCTTGTTTGTTTCATGTGTGTTGTATGGTCATACTAAGCAATATCACTCATTGAAGACTATGTTGATACGCAATGGTCATCATTGTACTAGTCTTATAATATGTTTTGTCATACCTCTCACACATCCTTGTGGTTGAGCCTGCTATTATGTTGTCTCTTACTCATTGCTCAACCATTTGTTTATTGCAAGTTTTATGCCTTGGTATATGCTCATTTGTACATTGTTGTGTTTTAAATAATATCGAGGGAGTGAGGATGCCATGTTTGTCCATATTGTATTCAAATACAAATTATAATTTGTGCACAAACCTTGGGGAGACTCCTCATATTATTTAGAACAATATCTTTTCGATCTTATAATATTATCAATCTTTCATTTGCTATGTTCCTTTTGTCAAGTGGTTTTCTGGATCTTTTGATTGCTTGCATCATTTGTTGATGCTTCTTCATCTTGTTATTTTTTTCAATCTTTTTATCCTCAATATATTTTGACCTCCTCCTAAGTATTCATCATTGGATATGTGTAAATGTTTTATCATAATAAATTTATTTCAAATGCACACCTTTGGAGGAATTCTCACTATATTGGTCGTTTAGAACTATTCACCCATTTTGGCAATCGATGCCAATGGGGGAGAAGTTTTGGGGGGTTTAAGGGAAGTTGGTTTTATGCCTTGAGTTTGTTCTTAAGCATTTGCCTCTCATTCTCTTGCATCTTTGTTGTTGCTTTGCATGTTGAATATATAGAGGAAACTCCACCAACAGTAATGGTTCATCACACGTGCATATACTGTGGGGGAGCTTGCTCTATATATTATGGGTGTATCAACATCACATACTTGTGTAGTATTTTATGTTGGCGCAACCATTTCATCACACCATTTTTATTTGTTAAGTTGATTATATAAACCCTCTCAAAGGATTGCCATCAATTACCAAAATGGGGGAGATTGAAAGAACATGTGTGCCCCCATGTGTGGTTTTGGTAATTAATGACAATGTTTTATGGACTTATGTTTCCATTGAGTTTTACTTGTAGGATTTGTCCATAGACAATGCTTGAACCATTTGGTGGCTTAAAGGTTGGAATAAGAATAAAGTGAAGAAGATCAAGTGTTGATCAAGGTTTCAAGGAATGATCTGGAGATTGGTCAAGTAGAAGTTGAGCCTATGCTAGTGCAATCAAGAAAGGTGCTCCATCTTGAGGTGTGGAATATACAAGGAAAAGGTTTGATCTTGATAGGGTTTCTTTCTTACCGGTCTTGTGGTGTTAGTTGGGGAGACCAGTTTATAGGATAGATAATCGTGCTATCAAGAGGGGCTCTCGAGTGAGTAACTTGATCATATCCCTCGGTGAGAGATCAAACCTTTGCATACTTGGCATCCTCTTTCTTGGTTCTTATTTGGTTCTTATCCACGAGAGGATTTAGATCTTGTGTCAATCTCTATAACAAGCTCAAGTTCATCGAAAACGGATTTCATATGCATTCCTTATTGTGTTTTCGATATTGGAGGTTTTACCGATTTGTCTTTTATAGATAGGTTAAACTTCATCATTTGGTTCTATCCTTCCTTGATGGACTATGATGGTTCCCTGCATGATCTTGTAGAGCTCGTTACTATCTTCGAAACGAGCCCAAGATCATCAAAATCGGAGTCTGAATGCAAAAGTTATGATGGTTTCAGTTTTGCTGTTCCTGCCAGTTTTCAGGGGGGCGGATTATCCGGCCATGCGGGCGGATTATCCGGCCCAATTTTTGGAAAACGGTTAAGGATTTTGAGGCATGGCTCCCAGTAATGGGGGCGGATTATCCGCCCCAAATATCCGCCCCTATACTGAGGGTCGCGCCGTGAAGTTCTTAGCCATTGTTTTGGCCCGGGGAACCCGGAATATCCGGGGGAGGGGCGGATTATCCGGCCTGGAAGGTCCCAAACGGTCATATTTCGTTGGGGAGGGGTATAAATAGACCCCTTGTTCCTCCTTAGGTCTTTTGCTTGCATTCTCTCTCTCTCCTCCATTGTTTTGACCTTCAAGAGCTTGCAAATACTCTTAATCCCTCCCATATTTCTTGAATCTTTTTGGGAGATTTGAAAGGGGAGATCTAGATCTACAACTCCACCAATCCATCTCTCATCTATGCGAGGGGAACATATTGGGATCTAGATCTTGGGGTTTCTTTTGTGGATTTCCTCTTGTGTTCTTCCTCTCTTATTCTCCCACTAGCTTTTGTAGCTTTTGTGGAATTTGTGAGAGAAGGACTTGAGCACTTCCTGTGTTCTTTCCATTGCATTTGGTGCATCGGTTTGAGTTCTCCTCGGAGGATTTGGTGAGTGAAAGTTGAGAAGCTTTTTACTCTTGGGTTCTTGGAACCCTAGACGGTTTGTTGGTGTTGCAGGTTGTGGCCTTGGTGGCGTTTGTTGGGAGCCTCCAATTTAGTTGTAAAGAAGTGCCCCAACCTTGTGAGAGGTTCCGGTTGCCACTGACAAGTGCACCGATAGTGGAAGTGTGGATCGATCCCGTTGGGGTGAGATTCACCGGAGAATAAGGGAGGCCTTTTGTGGCGTAGGTGGTTTGATGCCACCCCCTCTCCAACGAGACGTACTCTCTTTATGGGAGGAACTCGGTAATAAATCATCGTCTCCGTGTGCCTCGGTTATCTCTATACCTGAGCTATTTACTTATGCACTTTACTTTGTGATAGCCTTCGTGCTTGAATTGTTATATCTAGCTATCACATAGTTGCTTGTTTTTCTTAGCATAATTTGTTGGTGCACATAGGTGAACCATAGTTTATATAGGTTTTGTGCTTGACAAAGTAAACGCTAGTTTTATTCCGCCTTTGTTAAGCCTATCTCGTAAAAGTTTTAAACTGCCTATTCACCCCCCCTCTAGGCGGCATCTATATCCTTTCAGCTGGTTTAGATCAAACCCTCCAAACCACCACTCGAAACCTCTTGTCATTTTTTGTTTTACATTCACTGCTGAAATTTACAGAATACATTATCAGCGAAGTTCATTACAGAACAACAAAGTTATTCTGAACATAAAGCAAACAAAAATGTTACTTCTTTACTTCACAGTTAATTTACAACAACACGGTCAATTTTTACTAACTTCTTTTCTACCTGTAACTGCAGATTCATGTTACATCACAACAAATGGAAAAAGGTGGGACCTTTTTTATGTTTGACTGTATGTTCTATCAAATTGAAGAGAGGAAGAATGATAATGTGCCCAAAGGATACGAACATCACTTTTGTGTTTGTGTTCTAGGATGTTCAGTACATGCTACCACTACTTCTGTTTTGTGTTTCCAGGATGTTACTGTTATCACTGTTTTATCATATCTGCTAGGATGTTATCACTGCTTTTCTGCTAGGATGTTATCACTACTTTCCTGCTACCTACTTTTGTTTTGCACTGATACAATGTTACAAATTGGTAGGATATTATCACAGTTGGTTACATGGCAGGATGTTATCCTGTGTTGCTCATGAAAGGACCAACAAATTGGTAGGATGTTATCATAGATAACGGGATGGTTACATTGTAGGATGTGGTTAATGCATG
Source organism: Avena sativa (assembly GCA_916181665.1). Classification (NCBI taxonomy): domain Eukaryota; kingdom Viridiplantae; phylum Streptophyta; class Magnoliopsida; order Poales; family Poaceae; genus Avena; species Avena sativa. Next base: position 327,420,304 of record OV702280.1, read on the forward strand.
TTCCAAGGCAGGATGTTATCACAGATGGTTACATGGTAGGATAATATCTGCTAGATTTTTTTTCCTGTGTTGCTCACGAAAGGATGTAATTTTTACAGGATGTTAGAGCAATCACATGGACAACATACTAGGATGGGGAAGAGGGATTGGGGTAGTAGTAGTAGTAGAAAAGGAGGAGAGGAATCGCAGGATGTTAGAGCACGTACCTCAGCAGGGTATCCTCTGTGTAATTTTTTGACGATGTTACTTGAGCAGGTGCCTGTGTCCTGGATCGAGCTCCCAGGTTAGCTGAGGAAGATCATCGAGCTAGGGATCGAACTGGGGAATAAGCTGGGGGAAGAAGAGTAGGTGTAGGTTTACACCTGCCGATGTTGAAGGAGGAGGATGGAGAGCTCCATGGAGCCCGGGGAACGAGATCCAGATGTAACCGCTGATTTGAAGGAGACGGAGGCGCAGGTAGTAGCGTCAATTGCACGCGGTGTAGCCGCTCCCTGGGTCCGAGTTTCCCGCTGGGCTGTTCTGTTTTCGGGGGGAAGTAACGATGCGTACGTCACATGAATCGAAGGAAGGGCCACCTGGTCGAAACTGACCTCGCGTTAAGACATATCTAGGTCGACCTCGGTGTAGCCGCTCCCTTTCATAAAATACTCACGAACAGCCTCAGCATCACTACTTCCAAGTTTCAATCTTCTTGTTTTCTCTAGATAATTGCGATATTCTTTCTCACCAAAGGTCAGTTTTTCATGACCATCTGCTGCCACGACAAAAGAATTAAAATTCTTGTTTACTCGTATTCCAGCCCGGTCATTCAACTCAAGCCTTCACTTAACATGGAAGTCCAACCTTTTGTTACATCTAAATAACCGAGATTTATGTCAACTTAATGTATGATTATGATCCAAAATAACCGTAGAAATATGAAACTTTCCTTCCTGACCACGGACAACATTAATTTTAGCTTTGCATCCTAACCCAGCAGTTGGTTTTGGCTTCAACATATTTTTTGAGTTTGACTCAGTCTTACCATGGCGAGAGCAACAAAGTGTGAGATACCTCAATTCTCCATTATCAGATCTGTTTGAACTTCTTTTCGTCATACCAAGCCCTTTTGCTTTAGCGTAATTTTTATAGTACTCTCGTACATCGTCCTCGGAATCAAAGGTCATTCCTAATTCAGGATCTTCTGGCACATCTGCTTGTCCTTCACCAAAATCCTGTTCAAGTTCCACGTTGATTTTCTTTGTTGGCTCGATGATGAGCTCGATGCCATCGTCATCGCTTGATATAGACATGTCACTCGACTGAACACTATGAGTTTGATCATTCATTCCTACAAATCACAAAGTATATAATATAAAAAATTTTACATGAAGTACTGTAATATTAACTAACCTGTCCAATTGTATGCTAGATATAAGAATAAGCAATTAAACTATTTACATTGATATCACTTGTTCTGATTTTCAATTTGGGTGGAAATTGGAGCGACACAAACCTGCTTGAACTAGAGCAACTCGGCAGTCCGTGAGTCTGCGGGCGCCCGTCGACGACGAGCAGTTCAGCCGGCGACAGGACGGTGAAGTCTAGCTGCAATTTAAGGAAAACGGTGAGGTAATGTGGTCCGGCGTTCCACGGCGCCATGAAGGCAGGGTGGTCTTCCACGATCTGAACAGAAGCAGAACTTACTGTGCAGTTTCTGGCATAATTTGCGATACGTCCGGAGAGCAGCTCGGCTGACGGCTCAATGAAGAGGTCTACCTGCAGGTTGAGGAGGATGGTGAGCTAGGTATACGAGTCCCGATCACGACGGCGCGATGGAGAGGTAGCTGGGTATGGTCGATCTCAACGGAGAGACAAAATGTACGGGACAGTTCGAGCTTTTGTTGCAAAATTAGCGGCACGTCCTTGCCTTATTTTTTTTTTGTTTATCCTCCACGTCGGATCCAGTCCTCGTCAGCGCGTAAGGTTCCGTAACTCATCCGTAGGTCTAGCATTTTGGGGGAGGGGGAGGGGGGGGGGGGGTTGTTGTTGGTGTGAAAACCTAGGAGATAGCCGACAACTGCGGGAAGCAGCCGACCACAATGGCATGTCACCGCTAGGTGGAGTATACTAAGGTATCAAATATATATAAAAAAATCAGTATCATAGAAAAATTTGATTGCTAAAACTGACATGTATGGCAATCTTGCAATAAAGTAGCTACTCTTTCACTAACTTAACTTTCTTATACTGTACATAGATCACAACTGAATCCCGAACTTTAAACATCTGCTAGATTCAAGGTCAAATCAATTGGCGAACAAAATTAATTGACTATATAGAACAAACAACAGTCAGCAGATACCGTCAGATGTCTTAGAGAAATCTTGAACTCTTTCTCTCTAACTCCCAGCAGTATGCCGGCGGGGCCTGCGGGAATTACACGGCGAACGCTGAACGACGGCAGCGGCAAGCGCCCTAGGCCTTAGCAGAGAGACTAGGAAAATAGGCGCGGCATGCAGCATGCCGCGTCCGCGGAAATGAGCAATGTCTTCTACTAATGGCCAGAAGATACATTCATACAGACGTTTGGTTAGTTAGTAGCATTGGTTAGTTAGTAATGGCCAGAAGATACATGTAAGAGGGATTAGCTGTGAGATTGGCTCGTGTAACAAAATAATTGATTTTCTGCTGCATAAGGTACGGCACATTTTTGCTCACTGAAGCTTAGCGGTTATTTTGATGTTCTTTGGCTTTTGAGTCATCAGTGGTTGACGTCGTCTTTCCCATACTCAGAGGAAACAATAATGATTTCCTTGGCTGGCTCCTTTGTATATGAACTGAACGATCAATTTGTATAACTCCAGACAAAACAACACGGTTGAATCAGCCTAAAAATAGAGCCAAATTTTACTTAACTGTAATACAGATCATATGCAGAACTAACAACAAAAATAGGACATGGCGCATCTTAGATATAATAATCAGAAGCAAACTGCATCATTCAGAGAGCTCCATCGATTGTTCCATCTGGAGATGGCACATGTACCCATTACATACTGGGATATCTATCTACACAGACAAAACATATCACTACAAAAGGTTTCGATGTAGAATACATAATATCTTATCTATTCCAGAGCTAGCTTCCAACATACACCAGTGATAAGTCCACCCACTAAGTATCATTATTTAGTGTAAGCCACAGGTACATAGCAAAACAAACTAACCTGGACTGTTTGATCTCGTCAGTGAGAAATATAGCGAAATATAGCCTGAGAAACGTTATTAATTAGCTAGATACACAATATATATATTAGATATACATGAAACTGTAGATTACAGTGCATATCTGTACATATGAGGTTTGTTTTAGGCCCCAACTTCTATTTGTAGATTCAGCTGAGTAAAAACTCAAACCTTAAATTCAAATGAATACAATCAGTAGTACAAATCACAGTTCCATACTTGCGAGTCTTGACTCACTTGTGTGAGAAAAGCACTGGTGGGGTCAAGCTGACAAAAAAAATCGAGGAAGTAAGATTTGTATCACACCTAGAGCAGATTTGTATCGAGAGAAGCACTGGTGGGGTCAAGCTGACAAAAAAAATAGAGGAAGTAAGATTTTGTGTATCACACCTAGAGCAGACTGGTATTTGTGGCTGACAAAAGATTTTGTGTCTAAATGTTTAACCGGTAACACAACAGTAGACCACTTGACTCAAACAATATTTATAATTAAAAATATAGAGCAATATCATTCGATTGGAAGAGAGAATATTACACATTGCCTATATTACATGTATAGACATTATAAATAAAAAATATTGGATTAACATGTATTTACTATCAAATGTAAAACAAAGAAAGTAGTTGCAAAATTTGCAATGTATTTCCTTAAAGCGTGTGGACAGTCTCCATGGATTTATGAATTGGTTTTTCGGAAGTAGGAACTATTGATACATAGTAGGAAGTTAGTACTGAATAATATACTTTAAAACTTACCTTGTGATGATGTAAGGTTCACTTGTGGTATAGCTTAATAAAATTAGGAAGATACAGCAACATACCTATTGAGAAGACACATAAGTAATGAGCATGTACCTCCTTGGCAAATGGAATATTAGAGAAATAAATAAGCATATGTGATAATACAAATCAGAAACCCTTTGATCTCCTTCGGTACCTGAAATACTCCCTCCATTTGAAAATATAAGATGTAAACCATATATTAAGGCGTGCATGTTTAGTTAGCCCTTGGTGATCCAAATCAGCGACGGCTACTGTAGATAATACACACATCTACAGTAACTGCGTATCTATAGTACTTTTTTCCGGCCAATTTATCTGCCTTCCATCAAAGCGACGAACCCCACCCGTCTTCCTCCCTCCGTCCACCACCGCCCTCGACCTCCTCCAACACCGCCCCCACCCCACAACCACAGCCCCCCACCCAGGTTTGTGTCGCTCTTCTCCTCCGTAGCCGCTTCCTCCACTGCCTTGCAGACGCCCCACCGGCGTCGGCGGCTCCATATGCTCGACGGCCAGATCGCGTCAAGAAGGGCATCAAGCGTGTGCCAGTCTGCTGTGCACCTTGCCCCGTCGCAGGCCGCCTTGCCCGAGGAGGTCTTCCTGCAACCTGAATCTCATTCCTGATGTGCGGTGGCGGCGACGTGGTGTTCCTAGATAAACAAATTGCATGACCTTGTTATTTTTTGTTGGATAGGCTTTAGTAAAAATAAAATTAACTCAACTATGTACATAGATTAATACTTCCCTGTAAATCTAATTGGGTTTTTATTGAAAACCTTGTAGCCTAGATAAAAATATATATGCATAGACAAAAATGAGAAAATTTGGGGACTACCATTTGGCACCAAAGTGGCAATTTCCTTCATATTTTCTAATATTTGGTGCATATGCATGTCATATCCGTGTCCGCCCAATAAATATTTGGAAATAAGATGTCATGGTAGTTAGAAAACTAATACCGGATGCTTAGTAATAATATTAATAAATTAAAAAGACACATAGGATATTTAGCTACATCTCATAGGAATTATCTTCTAAAATAATAACCTCCTCAAATGCAGCTCGTACATGTCCCTAGATCCTTGTTGCTCCCTGGTGACTCCTACATGACCACCAGCGCCACTCTCACTATGAGCTCCTCGCTGCCAGTAATATTGGAAATTGGGCTGCACAAAAATAATTATAGTTAGCTTTCTAAATTGCTGCCTTGCATCTTCCTTCTCAAATTCATCCTCAAACACCCCAAATCAGCAAGATTGAATCAAAGAAACCGCAGAGACATGGTATGGCATCGAACATCAGACCTCGTGGTGCTTAGTGCTTACTCGTGGAACTCCGATTCTAGTTTGTTGCCGCTGGCAACAGAGAGATGGAGGAGGCGGATGGGGATTCAATGAGGTAGGCGTACCCTGAAGAACGATCTCTGGCGGCTGGGTTGGAGATGAGGGAACACATCCATCAATATAATCAAGACGGAGTGCGACGTCGGCTCCGGCCCTGGCGCTGACAGGGATGGACGACTCGCCACGCCGGCATCGCCCCTAGAGGCCAGGGACGGTGACGTCTTGCAGAGGCCTCCTCATGGGTCTGGGTTTGTATCCTTTGCTGCATCCTCTTGTCCCCGTGCTGGTCTCTGCAAAAAGTAGACGAATCCATCAAATGATGTAGGGAGAAAAGGGAGAGGAACGAGCAGATGTAAAGCTGCAGGAGTTCTACCTCTTGGACCCTCGGAGAGATGCTCCAAGCCACTCTCAAATCGTCCGTCCTCGTGGTAGACATCATGGATTCGTGGCTGCAGCCACTGTACCGGGATCTTCCTTAAAACGAAGAGGTTGGTCAGAGATAGATGAATCATGGGAAGGGAGAATTCGAGTGAGTTCCTTCTAGTCGGAGAGGCAGACCCGAGGAATCATGTGCTTGCCGCTGTCATGCTCGCCGGCTTCCACCTCCGCTGGGATATCCCGCGATCTGGCCGTCGAGCATATGGAGCCGCCGACGCCAGAGGAAGGCCTGACTCAGGCCTCGGCCACCGGTGACGTAAGAGCGCAGCTAGGGGAGGTTGTGGCAGGGAGATCTTGGGCGGGGAAAGGTCGGAGCAGAGGGGCGGCTGGGCAGGGGGAGGAGTTCGGCTAGGGGGAGGGCGCTGCGAGAGGAGAGGGAAGAAAAAAACAGAAATAGTTTAGTCCGCCGCTTAAACGGAACTATCGAGAGGATATGCCTATACGGGTAAAAAAACTGCACTTAAGATATCTGGTTACTGTAGATGTGATCTACAATATTGAATTCTGATTTGGCGGCCTTAAACGAACGCTGAAATGCATGTCCGCCGCTTAAACGGAACTATCGAGAGGATATGCCTAAACGGGTAAAAAAAACTGCACTTAAGATATCTGGTTACTGTAGATGTGATCTACGGTATTGAATTCTGATTTGGAAGCCTTAAAAGAACGCTGAAATGCATCGCTTTCATATATGTATTTTTTGTTACAATAGTTTTGAGGTTTTGCTATAATTGTGCAATGTTTTTACTATGAGGTGTCCAGCGATGTTTGCAGGCGAGAGTCTCCGGCGAAGTTGTTTTTTTTTTGCTACATTAGAAGAACTTTGTTGCTACAAACGTTTTGTGGTTTTGCTACAATAGTGTTAACTTTTTGTTACAAGATATTCGACGAGAGTCACCAACGATTTTTTTCCAACGATGTCTCCGGTGAAGTCGATTTTGCTACATTAGGATAATTTTTTCCCACATGGTCTCAGGCGAGGTCTCCAGTGGGATGTTCTATTTTCTGGAACGAATCTTTTTTTGCTTCGGAAGAAAAACCAGGAAAATTTATAGCAAAAAAGGGGTATTTTGCAGCAAAAGCGACTGTTTGGGGACACATGGCGCGCGGAGAAGCAGGACGATGGGATCCCATCGTCCCAGAGACGCCTAGTGTGCGCCTTATACAAAGCCTCCTAATTTGAACAATTTTCAGGAGTCATCACGCAACTCTAAATAAGACCGACCGATACAAAGTGAGACGACAACCTTCTTAGAGCATCTATAAGAGATAATCGGACATCCAAAACTAGCGACTTAAAAATAATAGAGCACCAAAAACTGGGATATAGGACAACAACATAGTCTCTGCTTGCAGTTTTTGTGACGGCTGCTGATCTTGTGCAAAATAGGCATGTCCACCGCTTCAAACTTTGATTCAACACTTTGAACTTCCTATTTGACATTTCAAACTTCGATTCAAAACTTTAAACTTTCATTTCGATACTTAGATACATTCTTTGATGATACCTAGAACTCGACATTGACTTCAACACTACATAGATCGACTCTGACACTTCAATAGTTCGATAGATACTACCTCGACTCCAACACACTACACACCCTACACATTATACAAAGGAAAATGATATGGATCGTCCGAACAATCGCATTGTCCTACTCCGATTTCTATCACACACGCGCGACCTCCCGCGTGAGATAGCTCCACATGTGTGGGCCCCATCCTTGATTTCTTATTCCTTCCTTATCTTCTTCCTTTTATCTATCGTGACCTTTTTTCTTCGTAGATCTCCTACTGCGTGCCTCACCCTGGATGAACAGCCATGGCCACCGCTGCTGCCATGTGAGAAGGTGTTGCTGCGAGCGCTCATGGATGTTGGCCTCCGCAGCGGTGCTACCTCTCCTCCCGCCTCCATTACGAGATCGCACTGCCGCCGCCGCGCCCATAGGATCCCGCCACCACGTGGCGAGGCCCTTCTCTGGCTGCTGTCGCACTCCGGCTCTCGGGACCGGTGAGATTCGGCTCCAGCTCTTCTGCTGGTGCGTGCCGCCCCCGACCTTCTTTCTCAACCGTATGCCACCCCATTGCCCCATCTAGCCTACAAGCTGGCGACAATGACGACGTGCTCGCCTTTAGCAGGGGCCTCGCCAGATGCCGCCCATCACTCCCACCTCTCTCTACCTCCGGACGATGCGTATGTGGTCGCGAAGGATCCCGTCGGGAAGACCTCGTTGGAGTTGTTGGCATTTAGCGGAAGACTTAATGGAGTTTAATCTGGTTGTTACCTTATTTTGGCAGGAAATAATAGTTGCTTTTTTTGCTGCATTTACTGGATCTTTTTGCTACAATAGTTTTGAGGTTTTGCTACGATTGTGCAAAGTTTTTGATATGAGGTGTCCGGTGATGTTTGCGGGCAAGAGTCTCAAGTGAATTTAGTTTTTGTTGCTACATTAAAAGAACGTTGTTGCTACAACCGTCTTGTGATTTTTGCTACAACAGTGTCAACTTTTTTTACAAGGTCTTCGACGAGAGTCACCAACGAGTTTTTTCCAACGATGTCTTCGGTGAAGTCGATTCTGCTATATTAGCATATTTTTTTGCTGCATGGTCTCTAGCGAGGTCTCCTGCGGGACTTTCTATTTTCTGGAACGAACCTTTTTTTTGCCTCAGAAGCAAAAGTGGGAACATTTATTGCAAAAAAGGAGTGCTTTATAGCAAAAGAGGGACCGGGGACTGTTTGGGGACACATGGAGCATAGAGAAGCGGGACGATGGGAGGCTTCCCATCGTCCGGGGGACGCCTAGCGTGTGCCTTATACAAAGCCTACTAATTTGAGCAATTTTCAGGAGTCATCGTGCAACTCTAAATAAGACCGAACGATACAAAGTGATATGACAACCTTCTTAGAGATAATGTATAATTGGACATCCAAAACTAGCGATTTAAAAATTATAGAGCACCAAAAACTAGGATATCGGACAAAAAAACAGTTTCTGCTTACAGTTTTCGGCACAGTTGCCGATCTTGTGCAAAATAGACATGTCGACCGCTTCAAACTTTAATTCAACACTTCGAACTTCCTATTTGAAATTTCAAACTTCGATTCAAAATTTTAAACTTTCATTTTGATACTTTGATACATTCTTTGATAATACCTAGAACTCGGTTGATTTCAACACTACATATATCGACTCTTGACACTTCAATAGTTCGAGCAGACACCGCCGCCCCGTCCTGCAGTACCCCCGCTGAGCCCGCCATGGTGTGTCGCCACCAGTGAAGGGCCCCATGCCCCCCAACCGCCGCCGGGAAAGAACGCCCGCCGCCGCTGGCCCCGCCCGGGCTTTGCCGGGCGGTGCGCGCCGACGGCGGCGAGGGGAGGAGGGAATAGGGAGGACGGGGGAGTGAGGCATGGCGGCACTCGCCCCATTGCTCGCGGGGGGACGGTACGAGACGAGCTATCCGGGAGCTTGAGGACAGCACCCCATCACACCGCTCAAGTACTTTATATGAAGCATGATTTGTTTTGTTCCTATTAATTTGTATCATTTGCTTGTGTATATTTATGTTCAACATTAAGGAGCAAGGTGATAAAATAAATGTTGGCACTATGAACTAGATGGCACACTCCTTAGATCTCTTTTTGCTAAGCCTTTAGAATACAAGCTAAGACTTGTTCCAAACCCCATAAATTAGACTAGGCATATCCACCTATTTGTGGCAAAAGCTACTTTCAAGTATAGTATGTATGTTAATCCTCTAAACTTTTTAAAAAACACCTTTTTCATGTATTTTAAAGCTCGTAAGAAAGTAAGGTTTGGGGTGATACCACTATGGAATTTTTGTGCTTTACATCTTATTAGTTGTTGTTGGTTAAACCATGCTGGCATGGCATAAGTTTTCAATGTTGAATGTTTATAATTAATCATGTTTAAGTTCTGCCTATGGATTGCATCGATGTGAAATAAAGTGTGCACACTGGAGTAGGCATGTTGATACAAAACACTCCTGAACCGCTAGTCAAATCCATGCGTCGTGCGACAACTCATGGTGGAAACTTACATCATGATGATCCTTGTTGATATGATTCATATGTCTGTTTTTCTTGTTCTTATGGAGTAGAGATACTGCCTCCCTCCCACCTTAAACATAACCGAAAACTTATATTAACTCTTATGCTAAATGAATAAATAAATAAATAAATAAAGAGGGGGCATATAACTACACAGGGAGCAAGAGGTACTTCACTGATGCGGTTTCTAAAACCAATATGAGCATACAATGGCAGGACTAAGTTGAATAGCATGAGAAGTGCAAGGTCATAGGTATGGTACATGAGACAATCAACTTGTAAGATGTTTAGCACATAGTCCATATGAATCTTTGAAATAAAAGATACTTTGAACCCCATCCTTATTAGTATTGTTAACATGAATTACATAGCTCAAAACTTTATTTTTACACTCTTTATGAAGGATTAACATATGTATTCAATGCTTACTTTTGGTACGGGATGCAAAACATATCAAGGGAAGACATAAAACTAAGAAGTGACTCTTCCAGTCATGTGCTGCTTCGAAGGCTGGCCACGTCGCTGCTGGTGCCACCCGGCACCTGCCCTCCTGCCATGACACTTCAATGCCGTTGCTTCGGCCTCCGCGCCGGCATCCGATGCCGGCCATTTTTAACTAGCCACCTGCAGCCATCTTCTCCCACACCACACAACATTGTCCTTATTCTCATTCCCATCTGATGACCCACAAGTATAGGGGATCGCAACAGTCTTCGCGGGTAGTATTACCCAATTTATTGATTCGACACAAGGGGAGCCAAAAAATACTTTCAAGCCTAACAACTGAGTTGTCAGTTCAGCTGCACCTGGAAATAGTTCTTGCTCATAGAAGTTTATCAGTAGCAACAGCAAAGCAACAACAACAACAACAACATCAACAACAACAGTGAAACATGAGCAATAGTAACAGTAACGATAACAGTAGGGTTCGAATGCGGTAGGCATAGGGATGGATGGATGGGCGTTGCATGGACGAGTCTAAACATGTAACTTCAAGATCTAGGGCATTGCAGATAAATAATAACAAGCATCCAAGTACTAAAAAATCCTAGACATGTGCTCCAAATATAGTCATACGTGCTCGCAATGAGAATTTGCACAACATCTTTTGTCCAGCCAGCCCGTGGCAGCGGGGCCTCTAGGGAACTACTGGCAATTAAGGTGCTCCTTTTAATAGAGCACCGGAGCAAAGCATTAACACTCCGTTAACACATGTGATCCTCACACCACAGCCATCCCCTCTGGTTGTCCCAATTATTGTCACTTTGGGGCCTTTGGATCCGGACAATGATATGTGTACACAACTTGCAGATAAGATCACAAACAATACTATCATAATGATTCAATAATAAGTTCAGATCTGAGATCATGGCACTCGGGCCCTAGTAACAAGCATTAAGCACAACAAGTTGCAACAAAGTCAAATAGCACAAGATAAACTAGGCACTATGCCCTAACAAATCTTATTCGATTACATGATAGAACTCATCCAGTCCCTACCATCCCCAAGCCTACAGCGGGGGATTACTCACTCATGGATGAGGGAAACATCGGTGGTTGATGGAGATGTGTTGGTGATGATGATGCTGATGATCCTCTCCAAATTCCCGTCTCGGCAGGGTGCCAGAATGGAGTTTCTGGATCCGAATCTTGATTTCTGGTGGTGGCGGCGAAGCAGAACTCTTTCTGTAAAACTATCGACCCTCCCTGAGTTTTTAGGTCAGAAGGCAACTTATAGGCGCAGAGGGAGGCCGAGGAGGTGCCTGGGGTGGCCACACCCCCTCTAGGCGTGGGGTCAGGTGGTCCCGCACCTGGGGTGGGTCTGGGCCTCCCAGGCCTCCTCTCCGTCTCTTCTTCTGGCTCTGTGGATCTTCTGGTGAAATATAATTTTTGGCATATTTTTCGGGATTTTTCCTGATAGTTCATTTTCTGCACAAAAACAAGACACCAAGGTAATTCTGCTGAAAACAGCGTCAGTCCGTGTTAGTTGTATCCAAATCACACAATTTTAGAGGAGAAACAATAGCAAAGTGTTCGAGAAAGTAGATACGTTTTGGACGTATCAACTCCCCCCAAGATTAGCTTATTGCTTGTCCTCAAGCAATTCAGTTGAAAACTAAGTGTGATAAAAGAACTTTCATGAACACTTTGCTTCATATGATGTATATATTCTTAGCACAAGAGTAGATGCTTAGACAATTCATAATAAGGAGTATGCAACTAAGTCTACTCAATAGTCATTGCAAGCTATGAAGAGAAACTAACTCAATAATAATAAGTAGCATTAAACATAAACATAAGCAACATTGCAATGCTCATAATAAGGTATGATAGAGTGGTATCTCGCTTGCCTTTGTTTGAAGAGAACAATATAAATGCCAAGGCACCTCTGAAGTTCACATGAAGACTAGAAGTAAAGATATCAGAGATACAAGTATCAAAGTCATGACATAATTAACCAAGTTTTGGAACAAACACAAGAATGACAACTATTCTCTCAATAAAGTGCTCATAGAATAAGTGGTGATTCAACAAAGTTGTGAAAATGGTTTTGTGAAGGTTTGAAAGGCTTCCCATTGTTGAAAGGAAGGTACTCGTTAGCTTTGATCTCTCATTGCCCCTATCATAGGCATCTTTACGTGGTTAAGGTGAAAGTGAGGTCCACTCTGAATCATATGCTTGATAGACCATAGACTGGAAATCCCAAGTCCCTTGAGTATGAGGGTCGCTCCACATCCTACTCAACTTTGGTCACCTGAAAGTTCTTGTCATTGTAAATACATGCATATTATTTAGAACTACCAACGGGGTACCCCTCGCACATGGTACAGAAGCTTTCCCATAACCAAAATGGCAAGGCAAGCAGACAATGCGCATCTCAGCAATCTTTTTATTTACCATATGCATAGCTTTTTTATTGAGGACGCTTCATAGATGCTCATTATGGTGATGCTGCAAGTTTCCACCATGATTAAGCATGTCTTAGGCTAGCGGCCCAGGCGTTTCTCTAACACAATGTATAAAATCCATGAACTCATAACCTCCTCTTTTATTTCACATCGTCGACATCCATAAACAAAAGAACAAGGAATCAACTGGATGATATATCCAACAGGTGTTGAAAGCGTTTCCCGTGACAACACGATTCTGCTGACTCCTAGTATATAATTAGCAAGCATATAACTTTCATGGACTAATCACAATGGTTAAGAATTATTAAGCGCAAGGAATAAAGTGTGCCATCAAGTTCGTGAGAGCTTTACTAACTAACTTTCTCAAAACAGACAAACATTTTATTTTGGAAGAAAACACGGCATATAGAATATGCACTGAAAATAGCAAATGATGCTAATAGGTAGGTATGGTGGACACAACTGGCAATATTGGTTTTGGGGAGTTGGAAGCACAGGTAGAGCACGTACTCAGTGCAAGTAAAGGCTAGCAATAGAGAGGGGGCGATAAACGAGAGAGCAATAGCTATCATAACCATGCTTGCAACAAAACAAGACTAACTATGGGATGAAAGTGATACAAGAACTCTGAGACAAAATAAATCATCAAGGCTTACTGACTATTGAAATAGTCATATGCATGCGTGAGCATGTGCCAAGTCGATTCACATGAACAGTCAGAGGAGTATACCACAATATCATACCAAAGTATGAATAAAACAACGCAAGCAAACATTCATATGACATGCTACAAACTATTAGTAAGCTGGAGCTAATCATAGACAAGCAAGAACTACTAAGCATCCATAATGACATACACCTTACACGAACAGGCTAAGCATGCTCACAATCATGAGTATATGTATAAAAATGAAACAAATAGAGTTCGTTACCAGCCTCTTACCACACCTTGAGTTGTCTTAATCTTCATTATTGCCCTTCACTTGTGTGACTTGAATAATTAACATGAAACTAAAATCCACTGAGGACGGCTGATCCCTGCAAAGAACTCACAAAACCAAAGAAGAACAACAAATATTTTTAGTGTTTTTGATTTTTTTAGAAACAAGCAAACAAAGAAAAAACAAACAAAGCAAAACAACCCAAACAAAGCAAAATATTTTTGGATTTTTCTTTTAAGGCAAACCAAAGCAAATAAACAAAGAAACAAACCAAGAGAAACAACGAAAATATTTTTGGTATTTTTGGGTTTTTAGAAATAAGCAACAAAAACCAAAAAGAAAGCGAAAACAATGGATATATAAAGAACCGACCGAACATGATATATAGATGAGTGTAATGTCGGTATACCTCCCCCCAAGCTTAGTCTTTTGGCCTAAGTGGGGCTCAATAGCGCGGATAGTACCCCCATGCTGGTGGGTCATCATAGGAATGATCACAGCCAGGCACCTGCGATGAATAATAAGACGCGCCCCAATCAAATGAGGGCTGCTGGTACGAACACTCTCCCAAGTTGGAGGGATGAACCGAATTATCTTCGGCATCCTCTTCAACATTCTCTTCTTGCTGGGGAGTTCCCCCACATAAGTGTCAAGCTCCTCCTCTGTAAGTGACCATCCTTGCCTGTTGTCAAAGTTAAACAAAGCAGGTGCAGGAAAATAAACTATTTTCTTAGTCCTACCCTTTCTCCGACCTTGCTGGGCAGAAGATATTTCATATGGTAAACTTCTCACATTATCCCCCAAGGAAGCAAAACCATGCTGAATCATGGATTCAATATCAAGTCTCTCTATGGGGAACTGAAAATCTGAATAATGAGGCTCTAAACCATGGAAAGCTAGCAACCTAGAAGCAAAGAGACCTCCACAAATTCCACCCTTCTCACGGTTGGTGGTGAGACGGTGAGCTATCAAAGCACCCAGACTATAAGAACTATTCCTATTCAGAGCAGCTGCAATAAAAGCTAGATCAAAAGAAGACAACTTTCTAGCAATCTTTCTAGCAAGAACGCACTTGGTGATAAAATAGGAAAAGTATCTAATAGTTGGGAGCTGAATGTTCCGAATTTTACCACTTTCCTTTGAGTAGTCGAAACCTTGGCAAATCTCAGCACACAAATCAATAAGTGACTTGGGCCTCTCCTTGATCTTCTCACAAGATCCCCACTAAGGTACTCTAATTGTTGCACAGAAATTAGCAAAAGGTAGGTTAACAGGTATATTATATATTTTATAATGAACCATGGGATTAGAAGTAGACCAAGTGAACCAGAAGTCCTGCACAAAAGCCATGGTTAGCTTAACATATTGGAATAGTTCACCTTCCACAAAGTTTTCCGGCCCTGCATTTGTAACCATGGTTTAGAAATCTTGGAGGATCCCCGCAACTCTCATAAATTCATGGCATGGATATATGGAAGGAAAAACTGCCTCCTCACGATGAACCTTCATTGGCTCATGCACCATCAAGTCATATTGGTTCAGTGGATAAGCACCCATCTTCCTTGCTGAAATTTTTAGACAACCATCAAACCAAGTGATTTCTAAGTTGATAAATGATGAGCAACTACTATAGGAACTTGTTAGAGGACTACACATGCATCAAAACAAAGTTTCTAAATAAAGGACAAGCATGCAAGATCAAACAACCTGTCACCTATAGCAGCAAAATACTCAAGATACAATCTATCAATCACAAATCTAATTGGACAAGTGGAGGAGGCACATACCAAGGAGCAATCCCTCCAAAAATCAGCACTTGAGATGGGCTGAACAAGGAGATCGAAAATTGCGAGCAAGAACAGCAAGAACTCGAGCTTGAGCAAGTTTTCCGGTGTTTTTCGGGGGAGATAAAGAAGGTGGCTTTGAGGAGGCAGCCTGGAGGGGCCCAGGTGGGCCAGACCCCCCAGGGGCCGCCACCTGGTAGGCCGCGCCTACCAGGGGTCTGGTGGCCTGGGGTGGCCCCTGGGTCATCTCAGGTGCCACTCTGCCCCTTTTTTCGAGGAAAAAATTATTTTGAATTTTTTGGGATTTTTCGGGAAACTTTATGTTTGGCCAATTTTCAGGGTATGAAAATTTATTTTCTCGCAGAAACAGTTTTTCAGAAGAAGCAAAAGCAAACCAAAAGCCAAACTACAGGAGCTCTAAGAAACTCAAACAAGCAAACCGCTAGCAAAACCAAAGCTAAAGCAAAGACTAGGAAGGATAAAGGAAAAAAGAAAGCAAGTATAGCCACAGTGGAAACATTATTTTGTTCATTAAAATCCTTTTGTTAACAAGGTTGATCAAGTCTTGTTACCAAAACAATCTTATATGAAACAAAACTTTGCATTCCATAAGGTGATAGCTATGGTCCCAATCATAATAGTTTCAAAATTTTCTTGTGGAATGGGACAATATATTTCTCCAACCTTAATGCCTTCAATATTTTCAATAGAATTCGGTCAATAGCTCTTAACAACCTTCTTGGGGAAATAGACAGTGTGCTCTTTGTCTTTAATATTGAATGTTACTTTTCCTTGATTACAGTTGATAACAACACCTGCAGTATTAAGAAAAGGTTTCCCAAGAATAATAGACATATTATCATCTTTAGGCATTTCAAGCACAACAAAATCAGTTAAGACCATGCAATTATGAGCCACTTGAACAGGAACATCCTCACATATACCAACAGGAATAGTAGTTGACTTATCAGCCTTTTGCAAAGAAATGTCAGTTGGTATCAACTTTTCTAGATAGAGTCTCTTATAGAGAGAAAAAGGCATAACACTAACTCTAGCTCCCAAATTACATAAAGCAGTTCTAACATAATTATTCTTAATGGAGCAAGGAATAGTTTGTATACCTGGATCACCAAGTTTCTTTGGAACCCTACCATTGAAGGAGTAATTAGCAAGTAGAGTAGAAATCTCCTTATTAGGAATCTTCCTTTTATTAGAGACAATATCCTTCATATACTTTGAATAAGGAGGCAGCTTAATAGCATCAGTCAAAAGAATTTGCAAAAATAGAGGTTTCATCCACTCATAGAACTTGTTATAGTGTTCTTCCTCCTTTGACTTGTGTTTCTTACCTAAAAAGGCATAGGTTTCTGCACCCAAGGTTCTCTCTCTTTACCATGTTTATTAGCAATAAAATCTTCCTTTGTGTACCTAGTGTTCTTATTGTGCTTCTGAGGTTCTTCTTCACCTTCCTCCTTATCAGGAGACTCATTATTATTACCACTCTCAGTTTCAGCATCAGAGACAGATATACTATTAGGATCTAGAACAGGTTCAAGTGGTTCCTCAACTATCTTATGTTTCTTTTTCTTTCTCTTACGAGGACTACCACTATCTTCACCTAGTTGGGAGTCCTTCTCTATTCTTTTAGGGTGTCCTTCAGGATATAAAGGATCTTGAGTAGCCATACCACTTCTAGTTCTAATTCTATAAGCATGTTTATCTCCTGAGCATTAACTAGCATATATTTTTGTACCTTAGCAAGTTGATCAAGTTGGGTTTGAACCATTTGAAAGTGTTTACAAAGCATTTTAATATCATTAGAAGTTCTTTCCACAATATCTTTCAACTCATGGATAGCTCTAGAGTTTTCCAATAAATGATTCTGAACTTGTTTATTAAAATGACCTTGCTTAAGAATAAAAGTGTCAAGTTCCTCTAAACATTGATCAGGAGGTTTACCATAAGGAATATCACCTTCATCAGAGTGTTGGAGAGAGTGTACCTCAATAGTGGATGAGTGGGGAATTGGCTTACATAATTCTTCTATAGGAGGTAGATTCTTCACATCTTCAGCTCTAATACCTTTCTCCTTCAGACACTTCTTAGCTTCCTTCATCACTTCATCATTTAATGCAATAACTCTCCTCTTCTTTGTTGTTGGTGTTGGAACTGGTTTAGGAACAACTGGTGCAGGAGTAATAGTCTCAGGTGCATTCAGCTCAGTTGAAGTCCAATCATCATAATTCTTGCTTATCTTGGTCATTAATTCTTCAGCATCTGTAGGAGTTCTTTTTCTGAAAACACAATCAGCAAAGCCATCTAGGTAGGTCCTAGAATCATCAGTTAGTCCATTATAATAAATATCAAGAAGCTCATTTTCAGGTAATGGACATCCAGGATGTGCATGAATCAAGGCACATAACCTTGTCCATGACTCAGGCAATTTCTCTTCTTCTCCCTGTTAAAAATCAAAAAGTCTCTACAAAGCAGCATGTCTAGCACTAGGAGGAAAATATTTCTGGAAGAAAGAAGCAATCAAGCAATCAGGGCTATCAATGGAACCAGGAGGTAATCTATTAAACCAAGCCCTAGCTTCTCCTTTTAGTGAAAAGGGAAGATCTTAGTAACAAAGTACTTGCGCATCTTAAAATCATCAGAGAACAAAGCACTCATAGTAGAAAGCTCATTCATATGAGCCAAAACACTCTCATTTTCAGTCCCACAAAAAGGTTCTTTCTCAACAATATCTAAGTAAGATAAATCAAGAGAGAAATCATAATCTTCATCTTTAATATCTATGGGAGAAGTGGCAAACTTAGGATTAGAGGACATCTTAGGCATAATAGTACGTCTAGCAAGGAGACTATTAATAGCACTAGTACCATGTGTGTTTCGGCACTCTTCAACAAAATCATCAGTGAACTCAATGTAACCATCATTAACATCATAACTCTCACTAGCCTCAGGTGAGCTAACAGGTGTAACAGTGTCTTCACTAGGAGTTTTGGTGTTTCCTAGACTAGCCATAGTAGCATCTAGAAAAGGACCTAATGAACCACTTGCATCAAGCACATTAGAAGTAACATCATGAGCATCAAAAGAAGTTTCAGACTCAGCAGTAGTAGCAGTGTGTGTAACATGTGTATGTGGTGGTGGTGTCACAAGCTTACTTATAACATACGGTGAATCAAGAGTAGAAGAGGTGTTTAGGACTGTACCTCTTCTTGTAGTGGATGGTAAAATAGGGAACTTTCCATCACGAGACTTCCCCATGATGAAAGGAGTAGCACTGAACAATAATAGATCCAAGTGAACTTACAAATAAAGATATGCCCCCCGGCAATGGCGCCAGAAAATAGTCTTGATGACCCACAAATATAGGGGATCGCAACAGTCTTCGCGAGTAGTATTACCCAATTTATTGATTCGACACAAGGGGAGCCAAAGAATACTTGCAAGCCTTAACAACTGAGTTGTCAGTACAGCTGTACCTGGAAATAGTTCTTGCTCACAGAAGTTTATCAGTAGCAACAGCAACAACAACATCAACAGTGAAACATGAGCAATAGTAACAGTAACGGTAACAATAGGGTTCGAGTGCTGTAGGCATAGGGATGGATGGACGGGCGTTTCATGGACGAGTCTAAACATGTAACTTCAAGATCTAGGGCATTGCAGATAAATAATAACAAGCATCCAAGTACTAAACAATCCTAGGCATGTGCTTCAAATATAGTCATATGTGCTCGCAATGAGAACTTGCACATCTTATGTCCAACCAGCCCATGGCAGCGGGGCTTCTAGAGAACTACTGGCAATTAAGGTGCTCCTTTTAATAGAGCACCGGAGCAAAGCATTAACACCCCGTGAACACATGTGATCCTCACACCACAACCATCCCCTCCGGTTGTCTCAATTATTGTCAATTTGGGGCTTTTGGATCCGGACAATGATATGTGTACACAACTTGCAGATAAGATCACAAACAATACTATCATAATGATTCAATAATAAGTTCAGATCTGAGATCATGGCACTCGAGCCCTAGTGACAAGCATTAAGCACAACAAGTTGCAACAAAGTCAAATAGCACAAGATAAACTAGGCACTATGCCCTAACAGATCTTATTCGATTACATGATAGAACTCATCCAATCCCTACCATCCCCAAGCCTACATCGGGGGATTACTCACTCATGGATGAGGGAAACATCGGTGGTTGATGGATATGCGTTGGTGATGATGATGACGATGATCCTCTCCAAATTCTCCGTCTCGGCAGGGTGCCAGAACGGAGTTTCTGGATCCGAATCTTGGTTTCTGGTGGCGGCGGCGGAGCGAAGCTCTTTCTAGAAAACTATTGAACCCCCTGAGTTTTTAGGTTAGAAGGCAACTTATATGCGCAGAGGGAGGCCGAGGAGGTGCATGGGGTGGCCACACCCCTCTAGGCGCGGGGTCAGATGGGCCCGCGTGAAAGGGCATGTATGCCCACATGTGTGGTTTTGGTAATTAATGACAATCTCTATGGACTAATGTGTAAATTGAGTTTCACTTGTAGGTTTTTCCATTGGCATCGCTTGGGCCATGTGTTGGTCTCAAGGTTGGTAGATGAAGAAATGTCCAAGGGCTTTGTGCCCATTGGAATCATGAAGAAAGAAGGAGCTTGAAAGTTGATCAAGACATGTGCAAAGAGTTGCATCAAGATGGATCAACCTCAAGTAGGGATGAAGAAGGGCGAGCTCAAGATGCGCCATCTCTAGAAGATCTCATGCTTGAAGCTTGCCATCCTCGTGCTCATGGAATGATGAAGACAAGTTCAAAGAAGAGGTTTCCCCATGGAGTATGGGGGAGCAATTTGCAAGTCTTCATCTTCATCGAGCAAGAGCATCCAAGAAAGGTGTTCCCACTATAGAAGAACAAGACGGTCTATATTAAGTTCAAGTGGGATGCTCAAGGCAAAGGTATGTTCTTGATAGGGCTTTTCTTTTGCTAGTCTCGTATTGTTAGTTGGGAGACCGAGTTTAGGATATATAGCCATACTATCAAGACGGGCTCTCAAGCGGGTGTCTCGTTTGCATCGTTTGGAGAAAGCTCAAACCTTTGCATTCATAGCATCATCTTTCTTGGTTGTTATTTGGTTCTTGTCCATGAGAGGATCTAGAGCTTGTGGTCATCATCTTAGCAAGCTCTAGTTCATCATCTAAGGATTTCACTTGCATATCTTATTGTGGTTTTTGATCTTGTGAGTTTTCCGGCTCCACACCTTGGGGGATTCTATTCTTCGTTATCTTTCCAACAAAATTGGTTTCATCCTGTTTGGAGTTCGGATGCAAAAGTTATCGCGTTTCTGGTTTTCTGGTTCCTGGAAATTCCCTGACCGGAAGTTCCGGCTTCCCACCGGAAGTTCTGCTAGGGCATCTTTGCCGCCGAAAGTTCCGATGGAAGTTCCGGGTCTTCTTCTGCTCACGTTCAGTAACCTTCTATTTTGGATGTGCTATTTGACGGAACTTCAGTCGGAATTTCCACCGGAAGTTCCGCTCCCATCAGAAGTTCCGGCCAGGGACCGGAAGTTCCGCTCAGGCCTAGTTGCTGCCAAAAGTTCCGGTTGAATTTATGGATCTTGTTCCGCTCACGATTCAGTAACCTTCTGTGTTGGTTTTGTCTATTTGGCGGAACTTCTGTCAGAACTTCCACCAGAAGTTTCGCTCCCACCGGAAGTTCTGACCAGGACTCGTTCTTTCAGTTTTTCGCTCAGCAGTTTTTGACCGTTGGCTATGTGCCACTGGAAGTTCCGGCCTCCCACCGGAAGTTCCGGCCAGGAGTCGCGAATGCCCATAATGGGCAGATCTGGGAGCCCTTTAAAAGGGGCTCCTCTTCCCCTTAGTGGGTACTAGCTTTTCTTCTTGGTTCTTGGCTTTCTCTCTCTCCTCCATTGTTAACCTTGCAGAAGCTTTCCCTCTCCCTTTCCCTTCCTATGATTCTTGCATCTTTTTTAGGGATTTGAGAGAGGAGATCTAGATCTACAATCCCCCCAAGCCAAATCCCTTCTTTGTGAAGGAATTATTGGGATCTAGATCTTGGAGAGTTTTGTATTCTCCTCTTGTGTTCTTCCTCCCTTATTCCCCCAATATCTTGTGTAGCTTTGTTGGAATTTGGGAGAGAAGGACTTGCCCTTGCATTTGGTGCATAGGTTTGAGTTCTCCTCGGAGATTCGGCGAGTTCAAGCTTGTGAGCTTGTTTCTCTTGAGTTCCTTGGAACCCTAGACGGTTGTATGGTTGGGTTGTTGACCTTTTGTGGTCTTGTTGACATTTTGTAGTCTAATTTGACCTTTTGTGGTCTTGTAGACTTTTGTGGCGTTGTTGGCCTTTTGTGGCATTGTATCCTGTTGTGGCTTTGTTGTTGGGAGCCTCCAATTGAGTTGTGGAGTTAGCCCCAATTTTGTACGGGTTCGATGACCGCCCTCAAGCGTCCCATAGTGGAGCGAGTGCCCGCCTTTTGTGGTGCGCACTCGGGAGAATAGAGTGAGCCTTTTGTGGCGTCGGTGAGTTGCGTGCTTTCGCATCCGGGGTGAGGCCTTGTGTGGCGTTGGGTGAGCATCGAGCCACCACACCTTGAGATGAGCCATTTGTGGCGTTCAGAGAGCATTGCGTCATCGCACCTCTCCAACGGAGACGTAGCTTCTTTGGAAGTGAACTTCGGGAAACAAATCTTCGTCTCCGCGTCCATCGGTTATCTCTCTACCAAGCCCTTTACTTATGCTCTTTACATTGTGATAGCCATTGTGCTTGAAGTATTTATACCTTGCTATCACCTTGTTGCTTGTATTGCTTAGCATAGATTGTTGGTGCACCTAGGTGAACTTAGTGGCTAGGTTTTGTGCTCAATATATTAAACGTTAGTTTTATTCCGCATTTGCTTGAGCCTAAGCCGTAATAATTTTAAAAGCCTATCCACCCTCCTCTAGGCGACTTCCTTTGTACTTTCACCGCGCCTGGGGTGGGTCTGGGCCCCCCAGGCCTCCTCTCTGTCTCTTCTTCTGGCTCCGTGGATCTTCTGATAAAATATAATTTTTGGCATATTTTTCGGGATTTTTCTTGATAGTTTATTTTCTGCACAAAAACAAGACATCAAGGTAATTCTACTGAAAACAACGTCAGTCAGTGTTAGTTGTATCCAAATCACACAAGTTTAGAGGAGAAACAATAACAAAGTGTTCGAGAAAGTAGATACGTTTTGGACGTATCACCATCCTTCACTACCGGTAGCTAGGCATCGTCGGCGGCATTGGATCGAGGGGAGGGCTTTTAGGATGACCACCAGGTCCTGGTCGTGGACGTCGATGGAGGCGCGGAGGACGCAGCCAAAGCAGCGCACCACCACGCTCTTTATCACTGTCGTCATCGCCCGAGTTGGTCGACCCAGGCATCGAGTTCACAGTAGCCATCCACTCCGGCATGGCGCAGGATAGGTTGCTCCTTCCCAGCAAATTTGTGTCACTGGTCGTCGTTGCACCACCCCAGCTTGTCATTCTGTAGGCGTCTGGTGTCAATACCACCAGGTACCCGATGGAGGTGATGTTCGACCGCCTCAGCCAGATGTTCCTCGCCAACGACTGGGAGGAGTTTGCCCGCGCGCACCAGATCGAAGCGGTTAACATCGTCGTCTTCAAGTACGACGACGAAGGAAGGCTCGCCGTCAGCGTCTTCAACGACTCCATGTGTCGTCGCTGCTACCACTCCGAATCTGACTCCGACTCCGACGAGTAGGCTAGGATGTGCACCCACTATGTATGATGTAGCAATGTGGGCATCGGCCATTTGCAATGAAAATTTTTGTTCGAGTTTTCAAATATGTTACAAACAAACCACGAATACAACACTACAACACCATTCTAACTATGTGCCGCCTACGGCGCTGGCGGCAGAGCCGGCAGGTCGGTTAGACCCTATTCTTCCTCGAGAGAGCGGCAGATCGCTTGTTGCGTCTGCAACTCTTCTTCAGCTTGGGCGAGGCGGAAACATAGGCAGACGTCGTCAGGATTGGCCCGCACCGCTTTCCGGGGCTTGCCACACACTTCTGTGAGTGCTAGACGCTGTTGATGCTCTGCCAAAAATACATGGTCCATCACCTCCAACAAGAAATGCTCGCCGGTGGTCCCGTTGTAGTTGCAGTGAGTGCGCCGCGACCGTAGTGGAATAGTGTATATCTGCGGACACCCCAAAATCGGAGGCGGCAACACATCCGGTGCCACCGGCGGGTTCGGCCACCACGATGGCAGCGGGCGCTCAGGCTGCTCTTTTTCTGCCGACGTCTAGGTTGCCACGGAGGCCAATGCGCCATCGCGGACAGGCATACATGGTGGTTTGTGGTGGCGGGGGCGACAACCTCTTTTTTTTTATGGCTGCGTCTGAACGTAGCGCGAAACGCCTAAAACCCGTGAGAAGCAACATGAAAGAAAGACCGAAGAAAGCTGAAAGATACGTTGACAACAGTCTACTACTTAGCGCGAACAGACGAGTCACGTCGCTTATCGATAAGGATCGCTATAAGACTCGTCGGATTTGCCTGTGTACTTGATTCCTCACGGAGATTCTATTTTTATCGCCCCTGATAAGGCCAATACGGCCGCCCCTTTGTGAAACTCAGTGTCCTCTGCTCTGGAATCTCGATCATGATATTTCGCCGTGACATTCTGTGCACAGACGACTTAGAAAAATGAAGCCCGCCGTCGGTACGTAGCCTTGCTCCCTAAGCATTGTCCAGACGTCACAAATGGCGAGCATGCACCCGGTAAACCTCATCCAACGTGTCTCCCTAGTGAACCCCATTCAGCATTAGCTGTACTCGGTCCATGCATGGAAAAAGATACTAGCGTGCACAGAACATCACAAGGGCGAATGTCCTAAACCGTCCAGGTAAACATCAGAAGGGCGAGACTAGCTAGCACGTCTTCTCCCTAGGTAACCGATATCGATCAGATCAATCAGCACGTACAGGAATTCTCCGCTTTCCAAACGAGAGCAGCACAGAACATTCTAGTTGGAGGAACTGGCTAGGCTCAGCCATAAGAACTTTCTAGTACCACGTGTTATGTTTGAAAAAGACAAGAGTGCATGCATGGATCTGAACCGAATGTTTGTCTCCGAAGCAACTGAAACGACTAGGGATATTTTTCCCGGTCATATCTTCCCCTCTTTTTATTCATCATTTTCTTCAAGAGAGGTGTTAACGGCGCATTATGAGGCCACATTTTGGGTGGTTTTATCAAGTTCATACTTTTTTTCGAAAATTTCACCGATCTAATACGGTATAAAAATGCCTTAAAGTAATAAAAATATATAAATAGGTACATGGATCATCTAGTGACGACTACAAACACTAGCGCGAGCCAGAAACGTGCCACCTTGTCCTCGCCCCTTATTCAAAATTAGACAAAACTTATCATAGTAGAACTTGTTATAGTAGACAACAGAAAGTTGTCATGCTAAGATTCCAAAGACCAGCGCCATAGCAGCAAACCATCGCCAATGATGATAACATCCGTAGATAGGAAGAGATTGACCTGAAATGACTCCAATGAACACGAAAACCGATCAAATCTCATGAGATCTAGCGAACACACAATTTCACATATCCTTCGCCGGACATAGACGCACCACCAAAGCGATGATAGAACGCGGAGAGCCTTATTCCGACTTCAGGATATAGTCATCACTCTTAAAAAGGACACAAAAGCAAGCTAATTAAACAAATAACAGACCCCTGCCGGCGATGGGCTAGGATCCGCCAGAATTCCAAGACCCCAGGACCAACGGAGACGAACAACGGCGTCACCGGCAAGGCAAATGGAACCCTATAGATGGGTTTGCTAGACGCCACCTCAATTGCCTTACGATGCTTCGTTGCCTTTTTTGAACATAAACTAACCTTAATTTTCAAGTGTTTGTATCAAGTTCATACTTCCTCTTGTAATCGCAAATGTAAACTATATTAGGAATCTACACTATTTTTATTTAAAGTACTCCCTTCGGTCCATAATAAATGTCACTGAATTAGATGTATCTAGCATTATGGATCTAAGAAAGTATTATTTTCTTGCAGAAAATTATTAAAATATTTTTAAACGTACGTTACATTAAACTATAATCACTGTACACAAAAGTTTACTTACCATGAATGTTGTATTAATATGAATGTTATGAATGCTCGCAGAGACATATTTTGCGGGAGAATGTTGGTAAGTTCTACGGAAACTCACAAAATAAATGATGTTTGGCTGGCAAAAGCTAAAACATTTCCAACATGAGGATGCTCTACCCTTTTAGGCAGAGACAAAAGCTTAGCCGCGTGTATTGCGTCCTACCTACACTAGTAGGAAAATGCCCTTTTGTACCGGTTCCAGAGGGGTTTTGGTACCGGTTTGGCAACCGGTACCAATAAGTCGGGACTAAATCATCCCCCCTTTAGTACCGGTTCCTTACGAACCGGTATTAAAAGTGTCTCCACGTGGGCACGCATGAGCCAGCGGGGCTGGAGTCTTTGGTACCGGTTTGTAACACGAACCGGTACCAAACGTGGGGACATGGCAGAGATTTTAGTGTTTAGGGTTTAGCAGGGGTTTAGGGTATCGGATCGTTTCATCGTACGAGGATCATGTCGATGTGCCAGAAACGCGTTTGGGTTTAGGTAGTATATGAAGATCAAGGTGATGCATATCAACTTGGTGCATATATATAAAATATGTAATCGCATAAGATCGCAAATTAAGTAGTACATGCATAGTGGTACTCTTCGGAGCATACTATATATTACATGTAGCATAGTGGTACTCTCCGAGCCAAACTATATATTACATGTAGTACATGCATGAAGATCGATCTTCATGCATAGTGGTACTCTCCGAAATTAGCTATGACGTCCCGAAGGAAAAATCCCGCCAATTCCTCGCCAATTGCTTTGAAGCGGTGCTCGATTGAGAGCGTGTCCCGCTTTCTTGCCAACTGTAAAAGAATGAGATACAAATAAATACATGAGCTATGGGTATATATATATCAAATCATAATCAAACAATTATGACTAAAACTCGGCACAACTGATGGTAACAAAATAAATTTGTGAATATTGTTTACGTACCTCTTTATTTCTTTTATTATTTATTCTCTCGCTGACAATCTTGTGAGTGTACTCGCAAACGTAGTATCCACATAGATTAGTCCCCAGTGGTTGTTTCGCGCAGTTCTATACAAGAATATAATTCAATCAAACAATAATCAAGTATGATAATGGTGTGTGGACCTCGGTAGTACTACTTACTTTGTTCAAACGCCATATCAGCTTCGGTTTCCATCCACCGGTCGGATCTTTCTCGATGAACGTTTTCCATACGCTGCCCGACAAAGAAAATGCATAAAAGAGTTATCAATTTGTTGATATTAGGAAATTAACGAAAAAACCAATAAGAAATTAAAATTACTTTTTGAGCGTATCAAAAGCCGTCTTGTATAGTATAGGCTCTTTGGTTAGTGAGTCAAAGACTTCAACTTCTCCATCATACATTTTAATGACGATAAGAATAAAGTGGAACCTGCGCACGTTTAAATATGCAGTGTCATAGATATAACTCATCGGTTAAAATTTTAACATCTGGTGAGCAAAAAGAATGTGTTAGAAGACAGTAACACTTACTTAAAGTTGTAAGGCCAAAGTATTATTTTTTTGTCACGTTGTCGCTTCAAAAACCTTAGCAAAGTCTCCGGTGTACCTTGTTATAAATGGGATCTTCTATGGTTTTTACATGCATTGTATCCGGGTCAATGAACCCAATGTCCTTGATTTCATCCCTTTTGCATTCGAGCTTCTTCGATCTGTATAATATAGCGCACAAAAGATTAAATTGAGTATAATTGCAGACAATGAACGAGCTGAGCTAAAGACTTCTCAAATTACATAAATAAATCACTTATAGACAATAGCAACTGATGATAGATTTGTCGAGAGCCCGAAGATTGTATAACTGAAAAAGTTCACAGAATTCAACGCTCACACTGTATTCTTGGAAGTAGTGATCATCCTTAACTCGCACCATGATAGCCTCGATCCCTCTCTGTATGGCATTAGTGTACCATATATGCAAATTACGCATACTTGTTGGTAGCAACCTGACATTCTCGACCAAATCTTCCCCTTGAACAAATTTATATGCTACTTCAGCGATGGGGTACTCGGTTGTGTTTTGTCGAGAACTTTGAACAGCCTTCTTGTCAAACACCTTGAGAGGGGGGGCCGATTGAACGGGTTGTTCTCCGAGCTGGTGCACTTGTTTCCCTTTTTTTGCCTGGACCACCAATTGATCGGGTTTTTTAGCCAGGACCATCTCATCATATGACCTTTCAATAGAACGCCTATAGTCAGATGGCGGCGATGGTACATGGTCATATAGATTCTCAACGGTACGCACAACTTTCACCAAATCTAGTGTCTTCTTAAAAGGTATCTCTGGCACTTTCTTAGCAAAATGGGCTTCCACCTCGGACTTAGAGATTACGGTGCATTCCTTGATAGTTCTTTCCCAAGGTAACTTCTGAATAGGCGGCTGTGCTTTCTCCTTTCTAAGTCTCTTTCTAGTCGGCAAACCATTCCGCTTAACGGGCGCTTTCTTACGCGGAGGATATCGAGATGGTGGACTCGCGCGGGGGTCCCTCTCAGGTAGGTGTGGACTTTGCTGCTCATGTGGACTGCTACCAGGAGGAGTCGATGGCATTTGCTACTCATGTGGACTTTGCTGCTCATGTGGACTGCTACGAGGAGGAGTTGGTGGCCTTGGCGAAATGACGATGTATTTTTTGTTCCATAGGGCGAAACTGCGCTTGACATCGCCCATTGTCTTCTCATCGTCACCTCCAGGAAAATCAAGATCCATTGTTTCATAACCCGTCACAACGTCGTCCACCCCGACACGAGCATAGCCAGCCGGAATGGGCATATGATGATGCGTTGCTCCATCTTCATTTGGGTAAACATAGCCGACCGTCACCTTAATGGACATGTTCCTCATTGGCACATGGAGCTCGCAATCTGTCTTCTCCATGACATAATCCACGGGGTAGCTTGCTCCACATCCTTCAAGATGCGAGGAACCCACGCTGCTTCTTGGCTGAGATGGGGCAACATCGGCTTGAGTATCTTGTAGAAACAGTTGCTGATCAGGTACCCTCTGCCGACTAGTTGAGTCTTTTTGATTTTTCTCAAGCAGCTGCACCTTACGTTCCAATTCCGATAACCGGTCTAAGTCCTGCTTCTTCTTTCTTGCACGGCTTCTATAACTGTCAACGCACTCCGGCCACGCTTCCTTCATGGTGACACCTGGGAGGGCTCGTATTCGTCCAAAGTGTTCAGGATTCCCCAAAGCGAGTGTCAACTCGTCATTCTCTCTATCGGGAATGTAATCTCCCTTTTTAACTTTTTCTATTGCATCTACAAGCAGCTCCGTGACTTTTGTAATTTTTTCCTTCCATTTTTCCTTTGCAACGATCTTCCCTCTCTTTGGGTCCAACCCTGCCCCATGTGCGAACAACCAGAACTTGGACCGGTTGGGCCAGTCCCTTGTCTGTGGAATCGATCTTTGCATTCATCAGTTTATCTTCAAATGCTATCCACTTTGGAATGGCAGTCTTGTAGCCACCTGACCCCAATTTATGGAAATATTTCTTCTTTGCAGCATTTTTCGTACCCGTGACTGATCGGGACACGGCAGTAGACGATTGCTTATACGCCTTAAATGCGGGCCAGTGCGCTTCTATCTTCACTAGACTTCCAGTGAATATTGGATCTTCATCTTCATATTTGGCCCATAATTTTTTCTTCCAGGTCTGAAATTGTGTGGCCATCTTCTTAAGAGTCCATTTCTTTACTTTCGTGTCTTCTGGCCTTCCGTCAAGTTTTCCGGTAGGTTGAAGTGTATCAGTAAACTGTCCCAAAGAAAAAAAATTAGAGTATCGTTGACATAACTAGCTTCATCCCCCGCGTTCTTCGGCTTATGCCACTCTACAATGCTGATCGGTACATGGTCCCTAACAATAACTCCAGCTTGATTTATAAATTTACGGCAGTACTCTTTGGCTTCCACCGGTTCACCACTATCCTTAAATGCGGCGAGGGCTAACCTACCCTCGCTCGATAGACGATGCGTTGGGCCTCGTTTCCCTTTATCACATTTTCTCGATGATCCAGAAGGCTAAAATAAAAATGATTCGTTAATAAGTGCAATACAAATAAATCAATGCATCTACCGATGAACATATAGTCTTAATATATAAATACACCTCGCCGGAGTTTGTTAAGGACACTTCGTTGTCTCTTCTTTCTTCAGACTCAAGTCCCTCACCGACATCATTCAGAAATTGTGAGCCGAAATCATCGTCATCTCCATCGGGATCGTCATCTCCATTGGGTTCTGGTCCACGGGCACTCTCATATATCATTTTTTGCACAATGTCTTCTTGCTCCTCATCTCGGATGAAGGGGTCGTGCTCCATAGCTCAATGTCACTAGAAAATATATAAATTCAACTTAATTGCTAATGATCCAAAAAAGTGCAAAATCATAAACGAAAAGCATGAAGTCAATAGAAAAAATTGTACATACATATTTGGTACTTCTGATAAAAATACCAGGAACATGAAAAGATAAAGTAAAATGGACCATTCTGGTTCTAAATCATAGATTTCTGGTTTTTTTCATATAATAGATAAAGAGTGTTCCTCGGTTATCCTTGTAAACTTTCGCCAAAGAAACTGTATGCATGTGCTCCAACTTTTGGTAATCGCTTTGACAATGTTTTAATTTCTTTGCCTGCTGTACCTTTTTTTCAATAAAATTATGAAAACTGACAAGACAAAGTCATCCTAGCACAGAACCAGGTTTGTTGGACGTATGATCACCTTAAGACAGAATAAGGCAATTAAGGCCGCCCATCCACACTAATCTACTGCCAGAACAAAAACTGAACGAACCATACATGAACAAAGCTTTCAGTAACACACAACACCGAACATCTGAAGAACTACAAGTGCCAGAACACCATTATTATTCATACGCCAATGTGTCCAGCTCGTCAGAAGTCGTCAACGCCTGAAATCCTCATCCGTTCTCCAATAACCAGCATGGAAGCACTCGAGCGGTGCCTGCTGATGGTCGCGCGAAGGAGGGCGCAGTTCTGGGAGGGCAGGACAGAACGAGCAGGACAAGGGGAGGAGGACGCGGTCCTGGGAGGGCGCCTGTTGATGGTCGCGCGAAGGAGGGCGCAGTTCGCGAGTCATGGCTCTCTAACCGGGAGGAGGGGACAAGGGGAGGAGGCGCGAGAGGACTCACCTGCTTGCCGGCGAGTGGGGGAGCGGCGGCGGCTTGGCGCCGGGGATCTGTGCCGGGGAGCAGCGCCGGGGGCCTGGCTGCGGCGACGGCGGCGGCTTGGCTCCGGGGAGCTGTGCCGGGGAGCAGCGCCGGGGGCCTGGCTGCGGCGACGGCGGCGGCTTGGCGCCGGGGAGCTGCGCCGGGGAGCCCGGGGGCGTGGCTGCGGCGACGGCGGCGGCTTGGCGCCAGGGAGCCCAGGGGCGTGGCGCTGCAGCGACGGCGGCGGACTGCGGGAGATAGAAGCTGTCGATTTAGGCTAGCTGGAGCGTCTGCAAGGAATAAAAGGGCATCAAGACCTTTGGTACCGGTTCTAGCTAATAACCGGTATCAATAATCATTTTGTACCGGTTTTCTTCAACAACCGGTATTAAATTTTTTTTTCTGTTTTGCTAAAGTTTTGCTATTTCTGTCTGTTTCTATTTTTAATGTTCATATATAGTATATATATAATATATTTGTACGTATTTTCAAATTGTGTTCATCCGTAAGCTGATAAAGTACGCGTTTCTTAATATTAAATATTACTAGCCAGGATTGGCGCGGGCGTCACGCTGCGCCCGTGGGTAGGCGATTTTTTTTAAAATAATACACTTTTTAAATATTTTTTAGATCTATTATACGATTTTTTGAATTTTACAAAACTAGCACGTTATCGGCTTGGACGAAGACGATTAGACTAATCGGCGTGGAGTAAGCCGATTGCCATAGTTTGTCGGCCTGGCCGAGGCCGACTGGACCAATCGGTCTGGCCCAGGCCTACTGGACTAATAGTTCTGGCCAAGGCCGACTGTCCGACGTGGCCAAGGGCATTTGTCCTCCCCCAGCTGATTAGGACACTCGGCCTGCTCCAATCCGATTGGCCGACGTGGCCCCGACTGCTCCACACGTCGACGCTCAATCGGATTGCTCCAAGCCGACTAGTCCAATAGGCCTCGCCCAGGCCGACAAAATGCTACTTTTGTAAAATTTAAAAAACGTGTAATAGATCTAAAAAATATTAAAAAATTCGTATTTGAAAAAGGATGCACGCATTTGCTGGCGAAGTACATATCACGGAGTTTCGTAAAAGATCGGGCCATCCCCGAGGTTGCCCCTCAACAGAAATACCCCGTCTTTCAGGTTGAACCATTTGCACCGAAACAAAGGGACATTGAAAGTAGGTCCATAGTCAAGTTCCCATATCTCCTCTATGTACCCATAATATGTGACCTTCTTCCCATTGTCCTCTGCTGCGTCAAAGCGAACACCACTGTTTTGGCTGGTGCTCTTTTTATCTTGGGCGATCGTGTAAAATGTATTCCCATTTATCTCGTACCCTTGAAAAGTCGATATAGTCGAAGATGGTTGCTTGGCCAACAAGTATAGCTGTTCTTCATCAGTGACATTAATGAGACGTGTTTGCAACCAACCGCCGAAAGTCTTCATGTGTTCTCCACCAATCCAATCTTCACGTTGCTCCGGGTATTCCGAGCGTAAAATATTATTGTGTTCCACTATATACGGAGCCACCAAGCTGGAATTATGTAAAACTGTGTAGTGTGCTTGAGTGAAAGAATGTCCGTCCATACACATTGTTGGTTTCTTTCCTAGCATGCCTTTTCCACGCAGTCTCCCCTCATGGCGCGATTCAGAAACACCGATCGGCTTAAGGTCAGGAATAAAGTCAATACAAAACTCAATGACCTCCTCTGTTCCATAGCCCTTGGAGATGCTTCCTTCTGGCCTAGCACGATTATGAACGTATTTATTTAAGACTCCCATGAATCTCTCAAAGGGGAACATGTTGTGTAGAAATACAGGACCGAGAACGCCAATTTCTTTGACCAGGTGAACGAGGAGATGCGTCATAATATTGAAGAAGGATGGTGAGAACACCAACTCGAAGCTAACTAGACATTGCACCACATCCTTCTGTAAATTTTATAGAGTTAGTGGATTGATCACCTTTTGAGAAATTGCATTGAGAAACGCACATAGCTTCACAATGGGTACTCAAACATTTTCTGGCAGAAGCCCCCTCAGTGCAACCGGAAGTAATTGTGTCATAATCACGTGGCATTCACGAGACTTTAGGTTTTGAAACTTTTTCTCTAACATGTTTATTATTCCCTTTATATTCGACGAGAATCCAGACGGGACCTTGATCCTTCTCTTCTTTGGTAAGAGCGTAGCTGGCAGTACCTTGATACTTCTCTGGATTCAGGTTGTTTCCTTCGTGGATACATTGCTGGTCCTGCCGTGCATCCGGTGTATCTTTTGTTTTCCCATACACGCCCAAGAAGTTTAGCAGGTTCACGCAAAGATTTTTCGTCACGTGCATCACATCGATTGCAGAGTGAACCTCTAGGATTTTCCAATAGGGTAGCTCCCAAAATTTTCTTCTTCCACATGGGTATGTGTCCGTCAACATCATTCGGAACAGATTTTCCGCCAGGACCCTTTCCAAAGATCACTTTTAAATCCTTGACCATATCATATATAACATCCCCAGTAGGGCGGGTAGGCTTTGTTCGGTTATCTGCCTCACCTCTGAAATGCTTTCATCTCTTTCTTACGTGATGTTGTTTTGGAAGAAATTGACGATGCCCCAGGTACACATTCTTGTTTCCCAAATATATACTGCCAGTCTCACCTAAACGGTGTGTGCATGCATTGTATCCCTTGTTTGACTGTCCTGAAATGTTACTAAGAGCAGGCCAATCATTGATGGTTACAAACAACAACGCTCGTAGGTTAAATTCCTTTTGTTCGTGCTCATCCCACATAGGTACACCTTCTTCACGCCACAACTGTAAAAGTTCTTCAACCAATGGCCTCAGATACACATCAATGTCATTGCCGGGTTGCCTCGGGCCTTGGATGAGCACTGGCATCATAATGAACTTTCTCTTCATGCACAACCAAGGAGAAAGGTTATAGAAACATAGAGTCACTAGCCAGGTATAATAGATTGTTGTGATCCTCTAACATTTTCTCCAACTTCAACCTCTCCTTTTCACTTCCGCAGTTTATCTTCGCATCAAGAATGGCTCGACCCAAATCGTCATCGGGCTCATCAAAAATGGGCTCTTCTTCAGATTCGTCTCCCCATTCTACTATCACCGTCTTCAGTGAACATAGGATAGTTGTCATTATCCTCTTCTTCGTTGTCTTCCATTATAACCCCTCTTTCTCCGTGCTTGGTCCAACAATTATAGCCGGGCATGAAACCGTTCTCAAGCAGGTGGACGTGAAGGGTTTTTGAAGTAGAGTAATCCTTCGTATTCTTACAGGAACTACATGGACAACAAATGAAACCATTTGATCGCCTGTTTGCCTCAGCCACGTTGAGAAAATAATCCATGCCAGTAATGAACTCGGGATGGCATCGGTCACTGTACATCCATTGTCGATTCATCTGCATTCTATAAGTATATAAAAAATCATTAATTACTCAACATCATGAATATATGAGTGACCAAATTAATTAATATTCAAGTTTATCATCACATAAAACTAAGTGTTTTTATAAAAAAAAAAGAGACTCACCGAGGTTGTGCCGGCTAGGGGACGACACTGGCGACGGCTATGAGGACGGGGACGATACTAAAACCAAAAAATCATACTTCAATTTGAGCTCAAATTGCATATAAAAAGAATGAAATCCCTAACTTAGGCATTTCATCGAACACCTTGCTAGCACTAGAAAAATGATACGAGTTAGACTAGCAAAGAAATAAGCTAAATACGGGTGGCTCGCGTGAAGAAATAGATCTGGAGACCCTTTAGTACCGGTTCTTTATATGAACCGATACTAAAGGTGCAACGCTGGACCCACCTCTGTATCAAATTTGGCGCGAAACCCTTTAGTACCGGTTCGTAACACGAACCGGTACTATACAGCCTAAACGAACCGGTACTAAGGTTTGCCGGTGACCTGAGCAGTTAAACCGGTACTAATACAGCCTTTAGTACCGGTTCTTAAGAAACCGATACTAAATGTCAAATCCTTTGGCTAGTTTTCTACTAGTGCTAGTAGGGTTGCAAAGAAAGATCAACTTATTTTTTTGTGTGGTAAAAATGATCATATCTGTTTTCCTATTAGATAGAAGAGTTACCCACTTTATAAGAAAAAAGATCCAAAAATCATACAAACTACACATTGTCCGGTCTATGAGAAAAACCGGAAAAAACGACACATGCGAGGGACTCGTCGTCCATATAGTCACCAAATGCAAAAAACACACACCTCCATTTCCGGGGCCGCCTCCTCGACTTACACCACTTAGTACTAAAGCCGCAATGTCGCATGACCTAGCCGTTTTGTAGCTCTTGCTACATAGTCAACCCTCTACGGACCTCGAACATCATGCCAAAACCGAGACCGTCGCCCACGTAGCATCTAGATCGACCATCACATTTCTTGAAGATGAACCAGCCGAGTGGACGAACTCGAAGTCCACACAAATCTCCAAGTCGCCATGCACCACGGCGAAACCCCATAGGTCACTGCATAGAGGTTCGAGGCCGCCGCTTCGACACCAAACCACCGTCCAGGACTACTACATCGATATCAACTAATTTTATAGCTCAGTAAGATCAACTCGACAAGAATGCGCCGAGTATGAGTGTTGTATATAACTCAATTGAAAAAAGTATGAGCCAAGTATGGCTCAGCATCCCGAACATAAACTAACCATGCATGATCTTGAGCCAATACTAGCTCGCTCAATTTAGTTGGATAGATCAAAAAAATATAACTATATATAATGATTGAGTTATATACTAAAAGAAAATATGATTATCTACCATGCATGATCTTGAGCCAAGTATGTTGTCGATTTGATCTAATCCTTCTACCATGCACTAAATTTAATTAAGAAAATATGAAAGTTTAATTTTTTTTCTTCTATGTTGATGAGCCTTTTCTTCCTTCTATATGCAAGTAATATTGAAATCTTAATTATTTTTCTTAGCTTGAAAGTACCTTGAGATCGGCTCAGATCGTAACAAGAAAGCATGATCCAACTTTCATAGTTCTAGCTTTTAACTCGACTCAGTATCAACTCGCTTGGATTTAAACACGGACTATAAACAAGGAAAATGATACCTATCCTCCGGACGACAAGATGGTTCCATCATCCGGGTCCTCTGCGCTCGCGTGTGTCTCTCTTTCTGCCTTTTCTTCTCCACTAGACATGAACTGGACTTGGTCGCCGCTGACAGAGCTGGTCTCCGCCGTCGGTCCATGCAACTGCCGCTGGCAAGGTCATTTCCTGCATCGTCAGGTCTCCGGCGACGCCCAATCCCCCGCGCGCCGGCCTACCATGTCCCCGCCCATGTGCTCAGCTACAGAGATCTTTCCCGGGAGTAACCATGGCGTGACAGCCCTGCGAAGACCTCGTCCACAATGTGACCTCCCACAAATGACCTTCCCCATCTCGCCAATGCCGTGCTCCCGGATCTCGCTGACGACCTTGAAGAGGACGTCTGTCTTTCTTCGGGGGAGGCGACTCCCGCCGCTGCGAGCACGGGTTCCGATGATGATGGCATTGCAGCGGTGTTGTAGAGGAGGCCCTGGCGTGCAGGTCTGGCGGCGAAAAAGCTCGACCTCTGTCCCAAATCATGAGGTGCGTCCATGGCTGCTGCTACAAGGGGCAAGTTTTGTGATTTTTTCATGAAGGATTTTTTTGCTACGGATGGTTTTGTAATTTTGCAACATAGAAGAAATTGTCTTGCTACGATATTACAAAGTGTCTGCTACTAGAGCTGCGGTGAGAACTCCGATAATGTCTCTGGTGGTATCGTTGTTTTGCTACAATTGCTAAATTATTTTGCTACAACCATTTTCTGATTTTGCTACAATAGGGCAAAGCTTTTTCTAAATGATTTTTGATCAGATCTCCCGGCGAAAGATTCCAGCGATATCTCTGATGAAGTCGTTTTTGCTATATTAGCACAATTTTTTTGCTATAACTTTTTGTGTGGTTTTGTTACAATAGCGTAAATTTTTTTGCCACGAGATCTCCGATAAGGTCTCCGACGAGGTGCCTAGAAAAGTCTCCTGCGAGGTGTCTAGAAAAGTCTCCGACGAGGTCTTTGGCGAAGTAGGTTTTTTGCTAGATTAGCAAAAAAAATTCTACTACCACCATTTACTGGGTTTGTTACAATAGGTTAAATTTTTTGCTACATCGTCTCCGACAAGGTTTTTCCGATGAGTTTTTTGGGTTGAACTGATTTTTGCTACTACAACAAAAGCGGACCTTTTTTCCTACTGCAGCAAAAGCGGGATCGGGGGCATTTTTTCTATTTTCTAGATCAAACCGTGTTTTGCTACTACAGCAAATTGGCGCGATTTTGGGGGACACGTGTCGCGCAGAGGATGGTAACTCTCCATTGTCTGAGGAAGGCCTAGCACGCGCCTGTAAACAATCCTGCTCCATAAGGGCATCTCCACCGGGAAGATTCAAACGGGTGACCCAAACGGTCCGTTTTACTTCGTTTAGGTCGAGTCATCGACGCTTTTGGATCGTGATCCGATCTGTCCGGCCAGCTGCGCCTAACAGCGAGACCCAAACTGTCTTATTTTATTTGGCTGGCCCAAGAGAGAGAGGGCAACCCACGAGAGAGAAAAGAGAAGAAGACACCTAGTGTGTGACTGCCAATTAGGCTAGTCTACTACAACAATCGAATATGCTAGCTTCTGCATTTGTCCGCACTAACTCATTTGGACATCAGTTTTAAATCACGAATAGACGGTTCGGTCTGAGTTAGTCTGAATGGATCGTTTCAATGAAACGCCGTGCATCTTCCACTCAATTGATTAAGACGTGATCGGACGGGACAAGTCTCCCGGTGAAGATGCCCTAAGATTTATCTAACTCACTCGGACTCGAGTACCGGGAATATCTCACGCCCGTGAGGCATGGCCAAAACCATGTGCCAACGAGAAGTACCGAGTTCAAAGCGAACAATACCGCCATGCCATCACACCGCAACACCGGTGTACCGCGCGCGACTCGCATCTCTAGGACGGATCCAAACCAAGGCCCTGACACACCTAACCTTCTTCTACATCCTTCTGCTGCACGTATAAATTCGACGCGACGATGCCATATCCGACCGGCTCGTCCTGTGCCGGTGCCGCTACACCGATCGCAGCCACGTTCACATGGGAAGCGCAAGCAGTGAGAAACCTCCTCCTGCTCTGCACCAGCTGCCACCGCACCCAGGCCCAGCCATGGTCAAAGCAGGCAAGGCCAGGGGCGACCTTGCCGTGGTCGTTGCCGCCGAACCCGAACCCGACCCGCAGGACGACGAGTCGTTCAGCGAGTCCGAGTCGGCCGCAGAGTCGATCGAGATCGCCGACCTGAAGAAGCGCATGTGGAAGGACCAAATGCTTCTCATGAAGCTCGAGGGCAGCTCCGGCCACGACCGGCGAGCCGACGCGCAGCGGCCGGGCTCCTCGGACCCGCTTTGCCAGGCGCAGAACGAGCCAGCAGCAGAGACGCCCGAGTCACGGTACCGCCGCAAAGCCATGCTCCGCGCGCAGGACGGCGTGCTCCGGCACATGCTCAGGATGATGGAGGCGTGCAACGCGCGCGGGTTCGTGTACGGCATCGTGGACGAGTCCGGCGTGCCCGTGTCCGGCTCCTCCGACAGCCTCCGCGGCTGGTGGAAGGAGGACGTCGGGTTCGAGAGGACCGGGCCGACGGCCCTGGCCGGCGGCGGCCCGGGGGCGACGGGCCTGGAGAGCCCGGCGGCGGCGTCGTTCCTCCACGGGCTGCTTGACATCCAGGACAGCACGCTGGGGTCCCTGCTGTCGGCGCTGATCCAGCACTGCGAGCCCCCGCAGCGGAGCTTCCCGCTGGACAGGGGCCTGCCGCCGCCGTGGTGGCCGACGGGCCAGGAGGTGTGGTGGGGCCTGCAGGGCGAGACCCAGGCCCATCAGGGCCCGCCGCCGTACCGGAAGCCCCACGACCTGAAGAAGGCGTGGAAGATCTCGCTGCTCAGCGCGGTGATCAAGCACCTCAGCCCGCGGTTCGACCAGATGCGCAAGCTCGTGTGGCAGTCCAAGCGCCTGCAGCACAGGATGAGCGCCCGGGACGCCGAGACCTGGTCCAGGGTCATCACACACGAGGAGGCGCTCGACCGCCAGGTGCAGCGCGCGCTGAAGATCACGCCGCTCGACGACGACGACGACGACAAGGAGGACGCCGCCGGTGATGATCCACGGGACACAGAGCACCGCCTGCACGTCGACAAGCGCAAGCGCGGTGTCGGCAATGAGGACGTGGGTGAAAATGGCGGGGACCTGCTGGCGTTGCCGGACATTGACGGCATCCCTGAGGCGGACCGCAACTCCATCGAGGAGCTCATGAAGATGTACTACAGCTGCCTTCAGGGGACGAACGGTGAGGAGCAGGAAATCAAAGACGTGGCGGTAGTCGGACGTGGCGCTGGAGAACAGAGCAATACTACTGCCGATGCTGGCGCACTGGACGGGGCGACGGTGCACGATGATATGCTTGAGGATTTCTTCAGCGTCGCCGATGTGGTGGACATCAGTGACTTCCCGGGCAGCCCGATGTGGCGCTGGGGGAGTTCGGATCTGGATTAGTGGGTTAATACTCGTACTCGTCAAACACGACCTGTTAATTATTTGTGTCCGCTCTATTTATTTTCCTTCCTGTATCGTAACGTTTCGTTAGCATTGTGCATCGTGGGCGGTTGCAACTTGCA
Organism: Avena sativa; assembly: GCA_916181665.1. Taxonomy (NCBI): domain Eukaryota; kingdom Viridiplantae; phylum Streptophyta; class Magnoliopsida; order Poales; family Poaceae; genus Avena; species Avena sativa. Next base: position 327,459,935 of record OV702280.1, read on the forward strand.
AGTATGTTGCAGAGGGTGAATACTGTTGTTAAGATTGAGATCCTAGACAGAAACAACCTATGCTTGGATGGTTTGGATACCTTGAAGTTTTGGTGTCTAATAAAACGAGATTAAGTAGGAGTAGTAACTCTTCCTTTCCTCTCCTCTCCCCTCCCCTCTCCTCTCCCCTCTTTCGTTTGAGAGTCGCCCACCGTCTCCCGAGCCAATGCCGATGGCAAAGGAGCGGCGCCGGTGTAGGTTTTAGTTGTAGTTATAGGTTAGTAATTGTTGTAGTCGGCGTTTTGCCGTGGTTTGGGGTATCCTTGGTGCTTGCGAGCAGCTACCAGGGAGTGGCGCTACGCAATTCTGGCGTCCTTCCGAGGTGGGAGGCGGTGGAGGTGCTGGAGAAGAAAAGATTCTGTCGAAATAAGCTTGTTTGGCTGCCAGATCTGGCAGTCCCTAGTGGTGTCGGCGGTGGCCCGGCTTCCTCGGATTCACGTGTTCCTGCGAGCCATGGTGGTGACGCAGCTCCTGAATCGGGTGGAGGCGGATCTTCAAGGCCGGCGCTGCAGCAGGGGAGAAGCGCTGCCTCTCGAGGGATGCGATGGATTCGTCGGTGTATCTATCGGCCGAACGGCGGCTGCTCCCCCCTTCTTTGCCGATGTCGATGGATGCCGACCGACGCAAGTTGATCTATAACCTCCAGGCTTTCATGCCGATGCGGAGGCCCTTTGTCTGTTGTGCGGCTTGCTCCCCTCTCACCGCCCCAAGTGGCGAAGTCCCCAGCGACGGTGAGGGTGGCCGTGCTGCAAACGGTAATGGTGGTGGCGAAGGAGCGGGCCTCAATGACGACATCCTTGATTGCGTTTCTGTGTTCCTCGTTGGGGTCTTGTGTGCAAAAGGTAGGGGCTTGGTTGTAATTTTCTATTTTCTGGAGTCCCTTTTTGTAATTTGTACTGCCACCGCTGATAATGGATGATGCTTCTCGGTCCTTCGCGACCATCCCCGGTTAAAAAAAATGAGATTATTCTTTCAGTGGTGACGGTCTCGTCAAAAACGATGTGTCTGTAATGATTTTGTTAAATTTTAAGACCCGCTGGCTCAGTCTTTCGAAGGTGCTCGTATGGATAGGACGTACATGTGTGTTCATATGCCTGACTGTATATACGTATTTGTGAATGCCGCGTCTGTGTTTCTCAAGAACAACAAAACAATATCCCTAGTCATTACTATAAAAAAAACTACTCCCTCCTGTCCATTACAAGTGTCGCTGATATAATAATGTGTAAACATAATTGAAAATATATTTAATAATATACCTAGTAAAATAGATTCAACATAAACAATATTAATAACTTTTAATAAAATCGGTTAAAATTAACGCTCATTTAACTTCTAAAAAAATACGTCTTATTTTTTGGATTGGCGGTGGACCTATGGTACAATTATAGCATCTCCAGCGCCTCCCACTTGCTGTCCTCATATTTCTGATTCGCAAATAAAAAACAATAGCTTTTCTAGTATTGGACATAGATAAATAAAAAATTTAACAACTTCAACAAAGCAAGCTCAGCAAGATAATAATTCTACAAGTTTTGAATCAAAATTTAAACACATAAAACTAGGCATTTTATTTGAGCATCCACAAATGCTCTACCAGATTTTCTTGCAATTCGCGTTGAGTTGTGTCTTCAATTTCTTAACGCATGGCCAGGAAAGCAGCAACTCGGTTGGCACCCGGTGATCAAGTGCCACAAGAGGACCACGTCGGTGATATGGTTCACCATCAATCATTTGAGCAGAGTTTCCCGATCACTCTAAATGATCATGTTGTGCATGATTACAGATGTATTCATGATCTCTCATATCAAACCTTTTAACTTGGTAAGATTGGGATAATGGACAATAGCAAATCTATCTTGGAGTATACCAAATGAGATCTCTAGTCATCCGGATCAGTGTCAGAACTTGCATCAACGTAACCAGTTACGGAAATTTTCTCTTCACATCGTCCATAGACTAAAAACATATCCTTGTTTCTCCTAAGATACTCCAGGGTATTCTTAACTGTTGTCTAATGATCAATTTTAGGATTATTTTGAAACCGGCCCATCAAACTAACAGCTAGTGCCACATTAGGTCAAGCACTCAGCATGGCATACATGACATAACCTATGGTTGAATCATAGGGGATGTTAGACATCATGTCCTTATCATTTTATGTTGTTGGACACTGAGTCAAACTCAATGTTTTACCTTTCACCACAGGTAAGGATCCTTTCTTCGCTTGATCTATTCTGAACCTCTTTGGAACCTTATCTAGATAAGTACTCTAACTTAATACTAACAGGCGTTTTGATCTATCTCTATAGATTTTAATGTCTAGTATGTAAGAAGTTTCACCCAAGTCCTTTATAGAAAATTTATATTTATATAATCATTTACACTCTTTAGAAGATTCACATTATTCCCAATTAATAATATGTCATCCACATATGATACAAGAAATGTTACCGATCTCCCACTCATTTTCTTATAAATGCAAGCTTCTTCTTCATTTTGGACAAATCCAAAACCTTTGATCACTTCATCAAAGCGAAGATTCTAGCTCCGAGATGTTTGCTTCAGTCCATAAATTGAACGATAAAGTTTGCATATCTTTCCAGCATCCTTAGGATAAAAAAACCCTTCTAGTTGTACCATGTACAACTCTTACTCAATGTTGTCATTTAGGAAGACAGTTTTGGCATCCATCTACCATATCTCAAATTCAAAATCCGCAACAATTGCTAGTAAAATCCTGATAGACTTAAGCTTTTATATGGGTGAGAATGTCTCATCATAGTCAACTCCTTGAATTTGTCGAAAATCCTTTGCGACAGGTCGAGCCTTACAGACAATTACATTACCGTCAGCATCTGTCTTTTTCTTAAATATCCATTTGTTCTTAATGTCCTTGCGGCCATTGGGAATATCCACCAAAGTCCATACTTAGTTATCATACATGGATCATATCTTGAATTTCATGGCTTCAAGCCATTTCTTGGACTCGGGGCCTTCCATTGCTTCCTTGTAGTTTGCAGGTTCGTCTTGTTCAACTAACATGACTATACTAACAAGATTATCATACCACTTAGGAGCGGTGCATATTCTTGTAGACATGCATGTTTGAGTAAGCGCTTTGATGTGAATGCCATGATAATCATCATGTGCTTCCTCACCAAATGTTGAGGACGGTTCCGGAACATCTTCCGTTGCGCCATTCGGTATTTGGAGAGAAGGGTCAACAATCTCAGCGAGCTCTACTTTCCTCCCACAAACACCTTTGGCAAGAAACTCATTCTCGAGAAAGGTATCATTCTTGGCGACAAACGTTTTGCCCTCAGTTTTGTTGTAGAAGGTGTACCCAATAGTTTACTTTAGATACCCTATAAAGATATATTTCTCTACTTTAGGTTCGAGTTTATCAGGCTGTAGTATCTTAACATAAGCCTCACAACCCCAAACTTTCAGGAAAGACAACTTTGGTTTCTTGCCATGCCGTATCTCATATGGTGGTGTCTCCATAAATTTGGACGATGTCCTATTTAAAACGAATGCAGTTGTTTCTCACGCATACCCTAAAATAACATCGATAAGTCAGTAAGAGACGTCATAAACCTCACATTGTCCAATAGAGTGTGATTACGTCATTCTAACACACCATTCGTTGTGATGTTCTAGGTTTAGTAAGTTGCGGTACAATGCCACTAGTCTTGAGATGCATGCCAAACTCATAACTCAAATAGTCGCCTCCTCAATCAGATTTTCTTGTTAATTTGATTTTCAACTTCACTCTAAAATTCTTTAAACTTTTTAAATGTTTCAGACTTGTGTTTCATCAAGTAAATATACACATATCTACTCAAATCATCAGTGAAGGTTACAAAGTAACGATATCCATTGCGCGTTGAGACACTCATTGGTCCACATACATCGGTATGTATGATTTCCAATTAGTCCGTCGCCCATTCCATCACACCAGAAAACAGGGTCTTCGTTATCTTGCCCATAAGGCATGGTTCGCATATGTCAAGAGATTCGAAATCTAGTGACTCCAAAAGTCTATCATAATGGAGTTTCTTCATGCGCTTAACACCGATATGACCTACACAGCAATACCACATATACATGGTATTATCATCACCAAGTTTACAACTTTTGGAATGCTATGGATGTGAGAATCACTACTATCAATATTTAATAAGAAAAATCATTTCTTTCCGGTGCATGAGCATATAAGACATTACTCATATAAATAAAACAACCATTTATTTCTGACTTAAATGAATAACGGTATTATAACAAGCAAGACCCATAAACAATGTTCATAGTCAATGTGGACACAAAGTAACATTTATTCAAAACTAAAATTAATACCGAAGGCAGATAAAGAAGGCGTGTGCCAACAACCACCACATCAACTTTGTAGTCGTTGCCAACACGCATCGTCACCTCATCCTTCACCAAGCACCTCTTATTCCGCAACTCTTGCTGGGAATTACAAATATGAGAAACATAACAGTATCAAATATCCAGGTGTTACTCCAAGCATCTGTGAGGAAAATAATATGTATATCACATATACCTTTGTCTCTCTCAGCAATCTTGTCAGCCTTCTTTTCTTCCAGGTACACGTGGGGTAGTTGTGTTTCTAGTGAATGTCCCCCTTGTAGTAGAAGCACATGACGCCGGGCTTGGGCTCCTTGGAAGGAGTGGCATCATGCTTGTCGTCCTTCTTTGGTTTACTCTTATTGTTGTTACCCTTCTTGCTAGGCTTATTGGAATCGATGATCTTATTGACCATCAACATAGTGTGCTCCTTGTTGATTTCCACCTCAGCAGTTTTGAGCATTGCGAACAACTCAAACATGTACTTGGTCATCCCTTGCATGTTGTAGTTCATGAAGAATCCTTTGTAGTTAGGTAGCAGTGATTGCAACACCCTATCAATCGCCAGTTCATCATGGATCTTGCATTCCAGAGCATTCAGACACTGAACGTAGCTAGATATTTTGACCACGTGTTCACTCGTGCTATTGTGCTCTTCCATATTGGCCGATAAGAACAGTTCTGAGGCTTCATATCTCTCGGCCCTGGCTTGAGGCACAAAAACATCCTTTAGATCAGTGATTATCCCATAAGCACTGATCTTCTCAAAGTGCTTCTGGAGATCAGCCTCCATGGCATAGATCATGCTACTATAGACACAGGTGGAATCATCCGCCTTGGATGAATAGACATTCTTCTCATTCAGGGAGGCAATTTCAGTGGGCTTGTTATTTAGCGCAACCTCAAGTACATATGACAACTTTTGGGGAACTAGCAAATGCTTAGGGTGCTGTATTAGGCCATGAAGTTTGACCCATCAGTTTTAAGTTTCTATTTCTCAAGGAACGAGGCTAGGTTGAAGGTGGGGTGATACATCTACAATGGTATTTGTTGGAGATATGCCCTAGAGGCAATAATAAATGTAGTTATTATTATATCTTTGTGTTTATGATAAATGTTTACATTCATGCTATAATAGTATTAACAAGGAAACATTAATACTTGTGTGATTTGTAAACTTAATTTGAAGTCCCTAGTATAGCCTCTATACTTCACTAGCTTGTTGGTTGATAAATGATTGTGGTTTCCCTATCATGAACATTGAGATGTTATCAACAACAAGATCATATCATTAGGAGAATGATATGGTGGACATACTCCTATAGATAAGCGTAGCATAAAGATCAAGTCATTTCAATAGTTCAATTGCTATATGCTTTATGATACATAGTAACCTAATTCCTTCGACCATGAGATCATGCATATCACCTTTACCGGATGGATGCTTTGATGACATCAAACACCACACCGTAACTGGGTGGCTATAAAGGTGGCATTGAGTGTTCGGAAAGTATTGGTTGAGACACATGGATCAAGAGTGGGATTTGTCCATCCATATGACGGATAGATATTCTCTGGGCCATCTCGGTGAAATGTCATCCAATTAGCTTGCAAGCATGTGACTGGCTCACAAGGGATCACATATCACGGGAACGAGAAAAGAGTACTTATCAGTAACGAGGTTGAACTAGGTATGCAGAGATACCGACGATCATAACCTCGGATAAGTAACATATCGTGAGACAAAGGGAAATTGGTATCGTATGTAAGTGGTTCATTCGATCGCAAAGTAATCGTAGAAGTATGTGGGAGCCATATGAATTTCCAGATTCATCTATTGGTTATTGTTCGGAGAAGTGTCTCGATCATGTCCGCATAATTCACGAACCGTAGGAAGACACACTTAAGGATTCGACGTTGTTTTGAGTAGTTATGGTATTATGAGAAAGAGACCGAATGTTGTTCGGAGTCTCGGATGGGATCCGGGATATCACGAGGTGATCCAGAATGGTCCGGAGAATAAGATTCATATCAGGAAAGTCCCTTTTCGGAGTTCGGAAATGATTCCGGTGAATGTTCTAGAAGGTTCCGGAATGTCCGGCACTCCGGGAGGGGGGAGGGGTACATGAATGTGTCATTACATATTGGAATGATTGCATCATGTACTAAGTGTTCTTGCTGTTCCAAATAAAGGATTAAATTGAATCCTAAAATAGAAAAGTCAAATGTCCAGTTTGAAAGTCAAACGGCTAAAACAAGAAACTGTGGGAAACAAGCAAGAGGAGTTGGGAACCGACTTTGGGGAGGAGTCTCCTCCCCAAGCCGGCGCGCCAACCAAGGCCGACTTGGGGAGGGACTCCCCTCCCCTTGGCCGCACCCTCCACCCATAAAAGGAGGGGCAGGGCCTCCTCCTCTAAACACACAAGTTCCTATCCTCTAATCTCCGGTTTAGAGCCGTTTTGGTTTAGAGCTTCTAATTGCCCTAGCCTTCGGTTTAGAGCCTTCTAATTGGTGTGTCTAATCCCTAGACCACTAATAGCCCTCTCTCATACTCCACCATACTCGCTCCGGCTTAAGGCGAAGCCCTGCGGGATCTCCCCTCTACTTCCGGTACCACGCCGTTGTGCTGCCGGAATCACGAGGAGAGTGCTACAACCTCCGCTGCCTGCTGGAACAAGGGAGAGGAAGGTCTTCGTCGAGTACCGAACGTGTGACCGACTGCGGGAGCGCTGCCGGAATGCAGCGCCGGAAGGATCGTCTACACGATCTTGAGATCGGGAAGAGTACGACTACATCACCCACGAGAATCCGCTCTCGTTAAACACTTTGGAATCTTCGAGGGTAAGTTATTCCATCGACTCGTTGCTACAATCTAGTAGATAGATCTTGGCTTGTTTGTTTGTATGCGATAGAAAATTTTTGTTTTCCATGCTACGAACCCCTACAGTGGTATCAGAGCCGTGTCTATATGTAGATATGTTGCACGAGTAGAACACAATGGTCATTGTGGGCGTTGATGCTTTTATTGTCGATTACTTCTTGTGTACTTTGCATCTTGCGGTATGTTGGGATGAAGCGGCCCGGGCTAACCTTACATGACATCGTTCATGAGACTTGCTCCACGCTTGACATGCAACTTGTATTGCATAAGTGGCTTTGCGGGTGCCTGTTTCTCCTAGCATAGTTAAGATCCAATTTACAATGGGTGATCAACAATGCTAGTATCAATGTTGTGGTTCTTGTTCGTAAGTTAGAACGACACTTATTGAAAGCCCCAAACCACGTAAAATATGCAAAGAAAGTAGAGGCGTCTAACTTTGTTTGCAGGGGTGTGCAGTGATGTGATATGGCCATGATTGTGATTATATTTGATGTATGCAATGTTCCTTATTGTAAGTTGGCAACCGGCAGGAGCCATATGGTTGTCTTTAATTTATGTTAAGACCCGCGTGTCTATTCAAAGTAGTTGTAATAGTTGAAGCCGGTGGACGACAACCATGGAGAAGCGTCATTGACCTTGATGCAATACCGGTGATGATGGAGATCATGTTCGTGCTTGAAGATGGAGATCAGAAGCACAAAGAAGAAAGGCCATATCATATCACATATATATTGAATTGTATGTGATGTTAATCCTTTATGCATCTTGTATTGCTTAGTAGACGACGGTAGCATTATAAGATGATCCCTCATGCACATCAATTTCAAGTCATAAAGTGTTCACCCTTAGTTAGCACCGTTGCTAAAGCTTGTTGTTTCGAAGCACCACGTGATGATCGGGTGTGTTAGATTCTGCAAGTGTATACAACGTGAGCAAGCCAGATTTGCTCATGCGGAAACTAAGGTTTGATCTTGACGAGCCTAGCATGTACAGACATGGTCTCGGAACACGGATCACCGAAAGGTAAAGCATGAATCATATAGTAGATATGATGAACATGTCGATTGTTCGCCATTGAAACTATGTCGACTCTCGTGATGATCGGTGTTGATATGGTGGATTTGGTTCGTGTGATCACTAAAACAATGTGAGGGATATTGTTTTGAGTGGGAGTTCACCTAGTTTAATTTCATTATTAATTTGAACTCAATTTGTCATAAACTTAGTCTAAACTATTGCAAATATGTTGTAGATCAATGGCAGCCCCTACCATCAATTTTAATGCGTTCCTAGAGAAAGAAAAGTTGAAAAACAATGGAAGCAACTTCGCGGATTGGTTCCACAATTTGAGGATTGTCCTCACAGCTGGTAATTTGACCTATGTGCTGGATGCACCGCTGGGTGACCCACCTGCAGATGATGCTCCCGATGAAGTAAAGAATGTTTACCTCGCTCGAAAGAATCAGTACTCCATAGTTCAGTGTGCTATCTTGTATGGTTTGGAATCGGAGCTTCAGAAAAGGTTTGAGGATTCAGACCCATATGATATTGTCGAGGATCTCAAATTGATTTTTGAGACTCATGCGGCAATTGAAAGCTATGAGGCTTCTGAAAAGTTCTTTAACTGTAAGATGGAAGAGGGCAGCTCCATCAGTGAGCATGTGCTTAAGATGTCTGGGCACGCAAACAAACTTCAAAGCTTGGGTATAGTGATTCCTAATGCTTTGGGGATTTACCGTGTCCTCCAATCACTACCACCAAGTTACAAGAACTTTGTGATGAACTACAACATGCAGAACATGAACAAGACGTTGCCAGAACTCTTTGCCATGTTGAAATCTGCAGAAGTGGAGATCAAGAAAGAGCACCAAGTGTTGTTGGTCAATAAGACCACCAAATTCAAGAAAGGCAAGTCTAAGAAAAAGGGACACTTCAAGAAGGGTGGTAAGAAAGTTACCACACCGGCGAAGAAGACCAAGGCTGGACCTAAGCCTGATACTGAGTGCTTTTACTGCAAGGGAGAAGGTCACTGGAAGCGGAATTGCCCAAAGTACTTGGCGGATTTGAAGAACGGCAACATCAAGAAGAAAGGTATATCTGATATACATGTTATTGATGTGTATCTCACTAGTACTCGTAGTAGTGCCTGGGTATTTGATACTGGTTCGGTTGCTCATATTTGTAACTCGAAACAGGTGCTGCAGAATAAACGGAAGCTAGCGAAGAACGAGGTGACGATGCGCGTGGGAAACGGATCAAAGGTTGATGTGATCGCGGTCGGCACGCTACCCCTTCATCTACCATCGGGATTAGTTTTATACTTAAATAATTGTTATTTGGTGCCTGCGTTGAGCATGAACATTATATCGGGATCTTGTTTATTGCGAGACAGTTACTTATTTAAGTCCGAGAATAATGGTTGTTCGATTTATATGAGTAATATGTTTTACGCACATGCACCTTTGATAGATGGTCTATTCTTATTGAATCTCGATAGTGGAAATACACATATCAACAACATTGAGGCTAAACGTTTGAAATCAAGCGATAATTCGACCTATATGTGGCACTGTCGTCTTGGTCACATTGGAGTGAAGCGTATGAAGAAACTCCATTCCGATGGACTTCTTGAATCACTTGATTTCGAATCACTTGAAAGATGCGAAGCATGTCTGATGGGAAAAATGACTAAGACTCCATTTTCTGGGATGATGGAGCGAGCTACGGACTTATTGGAAATCATACATACCGATGTGTGTGGTCCAATGAGTGTAGCATCGCGCGGTGGTTATCGTTATGTTCTTACCTTCACGGATGACTTGAGTAGATATGGGTATATCTATTTCATGAAACATAAGTCCGAAACTTTTGAGAAGTTTAAGGAGTTTCAAAGTGAGGTAGAGAATCAACGTAACAAGAAGATTAAATTTCTACGTTCTGATCGTGGGGGTGAATATCTAAGTTACGAGTTTGGCGAGCATTTGAAGAAATGCGGAATACTTTCACAATTGACCCCGCCGGGAACACCACGGCGTAATGGTGTGTCTGAACGTCATAATCGAACTCTCTTAGATATGGTTCGTTCTATGATGTCACTTACAGATTTACCGCTATCATTTTGGGGTTATGCATTAGAAACAGCCGCATTCACTTTAAATAGGGCACCGTCTAAATCCGTTGAAACGACACCGTATGAATTATGGTTTGGGAAGAAACCTAAATTGTCGTTCCTTAAAGTTTGGGGATGCGAAGCCTATGTAAAGAAGTTACAGCCGGACAAGCTTGAACCCAAAGCGGAAAAATGCGTCTTCATAGGATACCCAAAGGAAACTATTGGGTATACCTTCTATCATAGATCCGAAGGCAAAACCTTCGTTGCCAAGAATGGATCCTTTCTAGAGAAGGAATTTCTCTCGAAAGAAGTGACTGGAAGGAAAGTAGAACTCGACGAGGTTGTCAAACCTTCTCTCGAAATTGCGAGTAGCGCAGCACCGGAAGAAGTTCCTGTGGTGCCTGCACCAATAAGAGAGGGAGCTAATGATGGTGATCATGAAACTTCGGTTGAATTTGCTACAGAGCCTCGGAGGTCAACGAGAACTCGTACCACTCCAGATTGGTATGATCCCGTTATGAGTGTCATGTTGGTGGACAACACCGATGACCCCGAGACATATGAGGAAGCGATGATGAGCCCAGATTCCAATAAATGGCAAGAAGCCATGAAATCCGAGATTGGATCCATGTAAGAAAACCAAGTATGGACTTTGGTGGACTTACCGGATGGCCGAAAGGCTGTCGAGAACAAATGGATTTTCAAGAAGAAAACAGATGCTGATGGTAATGTTACTGTCTATAAAGCTCGACTTGTCGCAAAAGGGTTTCGACAAATTCAAGGAGTTGACTACGATGAGACTTTCTCACCGGTAGCGAAGCTAAAGTCTGTGAGGATTATGTTAGCAATCGCTGCATATTATGATTATGAGATATGGCAGATGGATGTTAAAACAGCATTCCTCAATGGAGATATTGATAAAGAATTGTATATGATGCAACCCAAAGGTTTTGTCGATCCTAAAGATGCTAACAAGGTATGCAAACTTCAACGGTCCATCTATGGATTGAAGCAAGCATCCCGAAGTTGGAATCAACGTTTTGATAAGGTAATCAAAAGTTTTGGTTTTATACAAACTTATGGAGAAGCTTGTATTTACAAGAAAGTGAGTGGGAGCTCTGTAGCATTCTTAATACTATATGTGGATGACATATTGTTGATTGGGAATGATGTATACCTTCTTAATAGTGTCAAAGAATATTTGAATAATAGTTTTTCAATGAAGGATCTTGGCGAAGCAGCTTACATATTAGGCATAAAGATTTACAGAGATAGATCGAAACGCCAAATATCATTGTCACAGAGTACATATTTGGACAAAGTTCTAAAGAGGTTTGGAATGGAAGAAAGCAAGAAAGGGTTCTTGCCCATGTTGCCCAATACGATCTTGAGTAAAACTCAAAGTCCGACATCGGCAGAAGATAGAGAAAGGATGAGTAAGACTCCCTATGCATCAGCCATAGGATCTCTAATGTATGCCATGCTATGTACTAGACCCGACATCGCATATGCTGCTAGTTTAACTAGCAGATATCAAAGTGATCCAGGAGTGGATCATTGGACAGCGGTCAAAAACATCCTTAAGTACTTGAGAAGAACTAAGGATATGGTTCTTTCTTATGGAGGTGATGAACAACTCGTTGTTAATGGTTACACCGATGCTAGTTGGAACACCGATCCGGATGATTCTAAATCACAATCTGGATACGTATTTATTTTGAATGGTGCAGCAGTTAGCTGGAGGAGTGCAAAGCAAAGCGTTGTGGCGAGATCTTCAACTGAATCGGAATACATGGCTGCTTCGGAGGCTTCACAAGAAGCGATATGGATGAAAGAGTTCATTACAGAGCTGGGTGTGGTTCCTAGTGCGCTGGACCCAATGTCTATCTACTGTGATAACATGGGCGCCATAGCCAATGCGCAAGAACCAAGGTCACACAAGAAGCTGAAGCATATCAAGCTACGTTTTCACGCTATTCGAGAACATATCCAGGATGGGGATATAAAGATTTGCAAAGTACACACAGATCTGAATGTGGCGGATCCGTTGACTAAACCTCTCCCGAGGGCAAAACATGACCAACACCAAACTGCCATGGGTGTTCGGTATATTACCATGTAATCTAGATTAGATGACTCTAGTGCAAGTGGGAGACTGTTGGAGATATGCCCTAGAGGCAATAATAAATGTAGTTATTATTATATCTTTGTGTTTATGATAAATGTTTACATTCATGCTATAATAGTATTAACAAGGAAACATTAATACTTGTGTGATTTGTAAACTTAATTTGAAGTCCCTAGTATAGCCTCTATACTTCACTAGCTTGTTGGTTGATAAATGATTGTGGTTTCCCTATCATGAACATTGAGATGTTATCAACAACAAGATCATATCATTAGGAGAATGATATGGTGGACATACTCCTATAGATAAGCGTAGCATAAAGATCAAGTCATTTCAATAGTTCAATTGCTATATGCTTTATGATACATAGTAACCTAATTCCTTCGACCATGAGATCATGCATATCACCTTTACCGGATGGATGCTTTGATGACATCAAACACCACACCGTAACTGGGTGGCTATAAAGGTGGCATTGAGTGTTCGGAAAGTATTGGTTGAGACACATGGATCAAGAGTGGGATTTGTCCATCCATATGACGGATAGATATTCTCTGGGCCCTCTCGGTGAAATGTCATCCAATTAGCTTGCAAGCATGTGACTGGCTCACAAGGTATCACATATCACGGGAACGAGAAAAGAGTACTTATCAGTAACGAGGTTGAACTAGGTATGCAGAGATACCGACGATCATAACCTCGGATAAGTAACATATCGTGAGACAAAGGGAAATTGGTATCGTATGTAAGTGGTTCATTCGATCGCAAAGTAATCGTAGAAGTATGTGGGAGCCATATGAATTTCCAGATTCCTCTATTGGTTATTGTTCGGAGAAGTGTCTCGATCATGTCCGCATAATTCACGAACCGTAGGGAGACACACTTAAGGATTCGACGTTGTTTTGAGTAGTTATGGTATTATGAGAAAGAGACCGAATGTTGTTCGGAGTCTCGGATGGGATCCGGGATATCACGAGGTGATCCGGAATGGTCCGGAGAATAAGATTCATATAAGGAAAGTCCCGTTTCGGAGTTCGGAAATGATTCCGGTGAATGTTCTAGAAGGTTCCGGAATGTCCGGCACTCCGGGAGGGGGGAGGGGTACATGAATGTGTCATTACATATTGGAATGATTGCATCATGTACTAAGTGTTCTTGCTGTTCCAAATAAAGGATTAAATTGAATCCTAAAACAGAAAAGTCAAATTCCAGTTTGAAAGTCAAACGGCTAAAACAAGAAACTGTGGGAAACAAGCAAGAGGAGTTGGGAACCGACTTTGGGGAGGAGTCTCCTCCCCAAGCCGGCGCGCCAACCAAGGCCGACTTGGGGAGGGACTCCCCTCCCCTTGGCCGCACCCTCCACCCATAAAAGGAGGGGCAGGGCCTCCTCCTCTAAACACACAAGTTCCTATCCTCTAATCTCCGGTTTAGAGCCGTTTTGGTTTAGAGCTTCTAATTGCCCTAGCCTTCGGTTTAGAGCCTTCTAATTGGTGTGTCTAATCCCTAGACCACTAATAGCCCTCTCTCATACTCCACCATACTCGCTCCGGCTTAAGGCGAAGCCCTGCGGGATCTCCCCTCTACTTCCGGTACCACGCCGTTGTGCTGCCGGAATCACGAGGAGAGTGCTACAACCTCCGCTGCCTGCTGGAACAAGGGAGAGGAAGGTCTTCGTCGAGTACCGAACGTGTGACCGACTGCGGGAGCGCTGCCGGAACGCAGCGCCGGAAGGATCGTCTACACGATCTTGAGATCGGGAAGAGTACGACTACATCACCCACGAGAATCCGCTCTCGTTAAACACTTTGGAATCTTCGAGGGTAAGTTATTCCATCGACTCGTTGCTACAATCTAGTAGATAGATCTTGGCTTGTTTGTTTGTATGCGATAGAAATTTTTTGTTTTCCATGCTACGAACCCCTACAGTATTTGCAAATACAAAGACTATGTTCATAATACGAGTTCATGTTCAATTAAACTAAATTACAAGAACTCCCACTTAAAGAACATCCCCGTCATTTGTTTAGTGATTATATGATCCTGATTCACTATACCACCCCGACCGTCACGACAGGTGGCATAGCTTCAGAGATAGACATCAGAATGTTGGTCACGTGTGTTCTGAGGCCATGTCTGTATATTCTAGGCTCGCCAATGTTAATCTTAATGTTTTGTTATGCAACATGGCTTACACCCACCATATGTGAACATCGATATGCCTAACACCCAATCATCATGGCGTGTTTCATAACAGAGATCTTTCTTAGTGGTGCACACTAAGGGACAAAACGTTTATTGGAATTAAATTAAGGGACCATCTTATAATGCTACCGTCATAAGTATAGTACAAGCAACATAAGATGCATAAAGAATTTAACATCATATGTAAATAAGTATGGGATATGATATGGTCCTTGCGCCTTGATCTCTATCGATCACTCTGACACGACACGAGGTTCATGGTGCTTCCATGTCGGTGGCTAGACATTTCATAAATACTTACCATGAACAAGATAATAATTCTAAAAGTTCTGAACCAAAATTTAAACACATAAAACTAGGCATTTTCTTTGAGCATCAAAAATATGCTCTACCAGATCGTCTTTCAATTGGCATTGAGTATTTGTGTCTCGAGTTTCTTGACGCATGGCAAGGAAAGTAGCAACTCGATTGATACCGGGTGATCAACTGCCATAAGAGGACCACGTCGATGATATAGTTCACCATCAATCATTGGAGCGGAGTTTCCCGATCACTCTAAATGATCATGTTGTGCATGATCACATGCGTCTTCATGATCTACCACATCAGACCTTTCAACTAGGTATGATCGGGGTATTGTACAATAGCAAGTCGAGATTGGATCATACCAAATGCTCGTTTGGCATCCTTCTTATAAGCCTCCTGAAACTAAGCAAACCAAGATTTTCCCCCAAAATAGGGCTTGAGTTTATATTCACAAATGTCGACCATTTTGGATAAATTGCATCCCTAAGTAATATCGCTTGGTGTAGGTGGCCATTAATTTTATAGTTGGACATTGTAGCATGGCCTTCAATAAGGTTGACAAACACATTAGATCACCGCAGCATGCTTATATCATTGTGAGACCCTAATATGCTGAAGAAAGCATGCCAAACACAGATCTTAATCTGCCACTGTTTCAGATTGTCGGGTTCCGTAGCAGAAAATAAAAATCCCCTAACAGCGAGAACAATATAGCCAAGATCTATCCTATGCAGATGTAACACCCTCAGAATCGGCCCTATGCAAGTTTTAGCGAAACTCGCCAAACCCGCATAGAAACGATTCGAAGGTGCCCACCAGGCACTTTCGTGCGGGTGGAAAACGAAGTAATAACATTACACAACAGTCCTCGATGGGACCCACAGAACAGATATATATAACAGCGACTCAAGAGTCAAGAATACAGATATAATATACAAAGATCCAAATCACCTTGAAAACGATAGAGCGTCCAGCTACGGACAAGATGCAAATGGGGCTAAGAGCCCTGAAGAATAACCAATGGCGTCCATAACCCTGCCCAGGCCAAGCCGGAAGGGTAACCCTGCTAACGGCGTCGATCTCAAAACCTGCTTAAACAAAAGGGGTGCCGGCAAAGGCAAAGGAAAAAGAGGAGCGTCAGTACTGAGGCCAGTACACGGCGAGACTAGAATTCGGCGGTCCTCGCCTACATAGGTATGGTGGACTGAGCGGCAGCGGCAGCATGCACTAAACAACCTATAGAGACTCGATACAACTGGCGGCTATCAGAGAGGGGTGAGAAAGACCTATTCGGATCCAACCTGATACTATCATCAAACAAACCCATCCTGGCATTTCCCCCTCGAGACCAAACGAGGAAGTCAACCGAGGAACTCACATAGTTGGCAGTTTTACTTATTCAGTTATAGTTGCGGCACTTTACTAGTCAGGTTTAGATAATCGTCCTGATAAAGTAAGCAGTGGGCACTTTTAGTTAACCATTCCGTTATAGTGGCAACACTTACTAGTCAGATACAATTAGCATGAGATAACCCCAAAACCCAGCAGTTGTTGGTACTTTTATTTAGCCATTCCGTTGTAGTGAAGCTGATTACTAGTCATATCGAATACAAGTCAATTTATAACAATAAACTTTAGTTATAGTTGTCTATGATCAAGCACTGTGCTCCAAGTCGTCCATAACCGCGGACACGGCTTCTCGAAAAGATTTAACCCTGCAGGGGTGCACCAAAGTATCCACAAGCACTTCGACCCTTTTTGCCAGATCAGTTAACATACACCCATCGGTATGTCGGCGGGGCCTAAGTCACGACGTTCCCAGACCCAAAGCAAGTACGTGGGGGCCACCCCACCAAGTCGACACCCGCAACGAAGTCGGCCGGTCTCCGAGACGGACTGGGGTTTGGGCAAACGGCTGTGAACGACAGCAAATCCCCAAACGGGGACTGTCGACACCGCGAAACGTGGCTCGATCCTAAACAGTACAGGTGCTATCTGTCGCACAATTTAATTAAAGCAGTAAAGCATGGCATAAAACCTCAAACTAGTTTGTGGCCCCCAGTACAATACTTTGAAATCAGGTAATAATCAATGGGGGGCCCATATCTCCCCACCTGTGGTTAGCGCGCTCGATCTCGGAACAGGTGTCAAGAACTCGGGGTCCTACGAGACACAAGTGGGCGGTCGGAAACCAAATAATATCTATCACCCACCGATGCCTCTGCTTAATTCAATTTTAGTTGTTAAACAGTAATTAAAGTGAACGATAAGTAAACCATGATCATCTCCAACATTGGACATGCGGCACTTCTCCAACAACTGTGGTACTTGACGACACGCAACAACACTTGAGCAAGCGACTACGACGCGCGGGTCCAACTATCTACCAAACAACAGGTAATAGGATGTGTCCAAGGCAATATAGGGCTGCACAGGATATCACGGGTACGGAACTAGAGCATCGCAACACAGATAGCAATAGATCAACAGGAGGGAATAAATACTATAAAAGTAAGATAGGTAGAAAGGGGGAGATGCTCGCCTGAAAACATTGTCGAAGGTTCAACCGAAGATCGGGGCGAAGCTCACATCAACTCAACGGCCTTATCCGCGAAGAACCAAAACACTAGAAGAAACACCGGATGCAATATTTAATACAACGGCAGAAGATCGGCATGATGCATGTATGATGCATGGCATGGCAAAGTGCGATGCAATTAGGTCAAATTAAGCGGAACCGGGGTCCCGACAATTGTTAGGTGGTTCATGTTATTTAGCTACCCCGCATTTTAAATGTGGTGTTAACATGGCAAAGCATAGGACCGGTTCGCTACACAAATTTAAATGAGGCCAATATGAGACTAGATTTGCCTGCATATGGGCCCCATATTTAATTTTTAGGTGAATCGGCATAAGGCCCCCAAACCACAGATATGCATGCGAGAATAATGATTTAATGCAACAAGTTGATATCATTTATAAAAATAGGGTATCGAGGAAAAAGGGTCACACATTTAGAGTTCGGCAGATCTTGGGTTCCGGGGTTCGGGGTTGGTCTCGGGGTCCACGGTTCGACGGGTTCGTTCTCGGACTCCGGGATCGTTCTCGGATAGCGGGGTAGATCTTGTTGTCCTGTGTCGGTGACCTCGGCATCCGGGAAGCAGGACTTGGTTCGGCGCCGGGGGCGCATCGGACTCTCCTGGTCGCTGTCGTTCTTGTCGTCGGGCAGATCTTGCCGGGTCCCACGGGGTCGATCTTGCCGTTGCGAGGGTCTTGTCGGGTCCGTGTATCGGGTCGGTCTTTGGGTCATCGAATCCTAGAAGGAGTTCTTCGTGTCCTTGTAGTAGAACTTGGGGTCTTCGGATTCGTGAACAGTCTTGGGGATGACCCTGAATGTCCTCGGTCGATCTTGCAGGGCAAGCAGGTCTTGGCGATGGCCTTGTGACGAGAAGATCTTGGCGAGGGATTCGGGTTCCGGGCGCCGGGATCGGGATCTATCTTCGGCTTCGGGGAACGGTCTTGCGGTCCGCGCAGATCTTGGTGTCCGAGGAAAAGTTCATGTCGTCCCCTGACGGTCTTGTTGTCTCCACACCCAACAACCCAGCACTCGGAACCAGTTGAGCGGGCAATTGAAGAACCTGAGGACAGAGCAGCACCAGCCCACCGCCGGGAGTATGCGACATACACCGACACGAGCGGCAGCATGACATGGTCCTGCTCCAGCCGAGAGAACGCCTACACCAGGCGCACATACATCAGATCCGGCCGGTCCCTCTTCTCAGGCGCCGTCGCGTTGTCCTCGATGTCGGACGACAGGCAGATCTTCCAACTCAGGAGGCGAAACTTGCGGGGGCTAAAGACCACGGGAGGCGCTGGAGGGAGGTAGACGTGGCGAGGAGGCCCTGGCGGCGCGCGGGAGAAGGCCGGGGACGCGGGCCGGAGCATGCGGGGCCGGGGCGGCGCGGTTGGTGGGCGAGGGAGAGGGCCGCGTCGGGTGGCGAGGAGGTGGGGAGCGGCGGGGCTGGGCGGGCTCTGCCGGAGGCGGGCGGCGGCGCCTGGCCGGAGCGCGCGGGCGGCCGTGCTGCAGGGGGAGGCGAGCGCCCGCGAGCCCTGGCGGCGGAGGTAGCCGGAGGGGAGGGAGGCGGAGAAGGGCGCAGCGGCGGCGGACGGGGCGGGGCACGGAGAGGGGAGGGCGAGAGCGGTGGGGGAGGCGGTCGGCGGCTGGTGGAGCGCCGGGGGGAGGCGACGGCGAGGTGGAGGGTGGCCGGAGCGGGGCCGCAGGGGCGCGCTGGGGAGGGAGGCGCCAGGGGAGAGAGGGCCGCGTGCCGCGCGGGGGAAGAAGAAAGAGGACGCGGGGGAGAGAGAGAGAAGGGAGAGAGAGGGCCCGCAGGGCAGGTGGGGGTGGGGCCAGGGGCTGCCGGCGTGGGCGGGTGGTGCGTGCGTGCCGGGGAGTGGTGTGCTGGGGCCAGGGGAAGGCTGGGAGTTGACCAAGGGGAAGGGGAGAGAGGAGAGCCAAGTGGCAGAATCTGAGTGGTGGGGGGAAGAGGAGAGGTGAGGTGGCAAGAGTTGATTGGGGGGAGTGAGGTGGAGATAGGGGTGGTTAGGTTTTCTGGGTAGCTGTAGGATTTGTTGGGGTGGACCGATTTAAATTTCAGGGGGTGGTCGTTCGGGTCGAAACGGCCCGTTCGACTGCCCCCGCTAAAATAATAAATATTTTATTTAATTTGCGATGAACTTTTGCAAGTGGTTTTTAGACAAATAAAAATATCCGGCAGCACCCGGGGTTTGGCGTTTGAATAAAGATGGGGCGTTTTAGAAAACAAAACGGGCTTTGCGAAACAGTTTTAAGCAAACGATGCATGATGGATGGCGATGCGATGCACAAATTCAACGCGATTTTCTAGTAGTGGTTTTGCGGGATGCCACAATTCGACACCACTAACAAGGGATCTCGCCCTCGAGATCCGCCTCATGGTATCGGAAGGAAGGTCGGCGAACTGCGTCTCCTCGCTTCGTGTAGATCCTCGCGACACCACTAACAAGGGTCGTTGTCCGTGATCGTCGAGAAGACACTCCGGAAACAAAAAGGCGAAGGTAGAGGTATCAACAAATAAAGCCACCTCTAACTTCCGTGGACGGAGTAAAACTGCGGGATCCACTGATTCGACGTACAAGAGCGAATGATAAGAGCAGTGGTAGGGTAGATACTCCATCCCGCACTCAAACCATTACTCTGCACGCGAATAGACGGATTATGCAACCAACTCTCGGAATTAGACTGAAGATCTCGACAAGCGAGGTTCGGAAACAAAGAAGTGATGCGGACTCTGCATCGGATCTGGCGTAGATGAGGTCATCGCATCGGGAAACACCGGAAGATACAACAGAAATCGTATGAAATACACAATGATTGGGTTTCGCGATGGTTCCATTGGCATGAACAACACATGCTCAAGGTATACTCCAACTTCACCAATGCTCGTCCTTCTCATATGTTTTTCAACGACACGGATATCCAGCAAGGAACACATATGGATAAAGAGTTCAAGAACAAAAGATTGGATGAAGGGTACAACAGACAAGTTGCAGATTGATGATCGTAGCACCTCCGTTACAAAAGGAAGAAAGCGAAACCCTGAAGGTACGACGGAAACCCAACCGCGAGAAATCCTGGACTCGAAGAGAGGGAAGAAAGCGGATTCAAAACACGTCGGGATAAGAGGAGAAGAGCAGAGGGGTAAGGAGTAAAATCAGACCTAATCAGAACTATCCAACCGATTTTGCAAAATAGTTTTGACACTCTACTTCGGCCGTTAGCTAGGTTATCCTACAGGCTGGACTTGTGGGGTATCGCAACTGGTGAGCTCTGATACCACTCTGTAACACCCTCAGAATCGGCCCTATGCAAGTTTTAGCGAAACTCGCCAAACCCGCATAGAAACGATTCGAAGGTGCCCACCAGGCACTTTCGTGCGGGTGGAAAACGAAGTAATAACATTACACAACAGTCCTCGATGGGACCCACAGAACAGATATATATAACAGCGACTCAAGAGTCAAGAATACAGATATAATATACAAAGATCCAAATCACCTTGAAAACGATAGAGCGTCCAGCTACGGACAAGATGCAAATGGGGCTAAGATCCCTGAAGAATAACCAATGGCGTCCATAACCCTGCCCAGGCCAAGCCGGAAGGGTAACCCTGCTAACGGCGTCGATCTCAAAACCTGCTTAAACAAAAGGGGTGCCGGCAAAGGAAAAGGAAAAAGAGGAGCGTCAGTACTGAGGCCAGTACACGGCGAGACTAGAATTCGGCGGTCCTCGCCTACATAGGTATGGTGGACTGAGCGGCAGCGGCAGCATGCACTAAACAACCTATAGAGACTCGATACAACTGGCGGCTATCAGAGAGGGGTGAGAAAGACCTATTCGGATCCAACCTGATACTATCATCAAACAAACCCATCCTGGCATTTCCCCCTCGAGACCAAACGAGGAAGTCAACCGAGGAACTCACACAGTTGGCAGTTTTACTTATTCAGTTATAGTTGCGGCACTTTACTAGTCAGGTTTAGATAATCGTCCTGATAAAGTAAGCAGTGGGCACTTTTAGTTAACCATTCCGTTATAGTGGCAACACTTACTAGTCAGATACAATTAGCATGAGATAACCCCAAAACCCAGCAGTTGTTGGTACTTTTATTTAGCCATTCCGTTGTAGTGAAGCTGATTACTAGTCATATCGAATACAAGTCAATTTATAACAATAAACTTTAGTTATAGTTGTCTATGATCAAGCACTGTGCTCCAAGTCGTCCATAACCGCGGACACGGCTTCTCGAAAAGATTTAACCCTGCAGGGGTGCACCAAAGTATCCACAAGCACTTCGACCCTTTTTGCCAGATCAGTTAACATACACCCATCGGTATGTCGGCGGGGCCTAAGTCACGACGTTCCCAGACCCAAAGCAAGTACGTGGGGGCCACCCCACCAAGTCGACACCCGCAACGAAGTCGGCTGGTCTCCGAGACGGACTGGGGTTTGGGCAAACGGCTGTGAATGACAGCAAATCCCCAAACGGGGACTGTCGACACCGCGAAACGTGGCCCGATCCTAAACAGTACAAGTGCTATCTGTCACACAATTTAATTAAAGCAGTAAAGCATGGCATAAAACCTCAAACTAGTTTGTGGCCCCCAGTACAATACTTTGAAATCAGGTAATAATCAATGGGGGGCCCATATCTCCCCACCTGTGGTTAGCGCGCTCGATCTCGGAACAGGTGTCAAGAACTCGGGGTCCTACGGGACACAAGTGGGCGGTCGGAAACCAAATAATATCTATCACCCACCGATGCCTCTGCTTAATTCAATTTTAGTTGTTAAACAGTAATTAAAGTGAACGATAAGTAAACCATGATCATCTCCAACATTGGACATGCGGCACTTCTCCAACAACCGTGGTACTTGACGACACGCAACAACACTTGAGCAAGCGACTACCACGCGCGGGTCCAACTATCTACCAAACAACAGGTAATAGGATGTGTCCAAGGCAATATAGGGCTGCACAGGATATCACGGGTACGGAACTAGAGCATCGCAACACAGATAGCAATAGATCAACAGGAGGGAATAAATACTATAAAAGTAAGATAGGTAGAAAGGGGGAGATGCTCGCCTGAAAACATTGTCGAAGGTTCAACCGAAGATCGGGGCGAAGCTCACATCAACTCAACGGCCTTATCCGCGAAGAACCAAAACACTAGAAGAAACACCGGATGCAATATTTAATACAACGGCAGAAGATCGGCATGATGCATGTATGATGCATGGCATGGCAAAGTGCGATGCAATTAGGTCAAATTAAGCGGAACCGGGGTCCCGACAATTGTTAGGTGGTTCATGTTATTTAGTTACCCCGCATTTTAAATGTGGTGTTAACATGGCAAAGCATAGGACCGGTTCGCTACACAAATTTAAATGAGGCCAATATGAGACTAGATTTGCCTGCATATGGGCCCCATATTTAATTTTTAGGTGAATCGGCATAAGGCCCCCAAACCACAGATATGCATGCGAGAAGAATGATTTAATGCAACAAGTTGATATCATTTATAAAAATAGGGTATCGAGGAAAAAGGGTCACACATTTAGAGTTCGGCAGATCTTGGGTTCCGGGGTTCGGGGTTGGTCTCGGGGTCCACGGTTCGACGGGTTCGTTCTCGGACTCCGGGATCGTTCTCGGATAGCGGGGTAGATCTTGTTGTCCTGTGTCGGTGACCTCGGCATCCGGGAAGCAGGACTTGGTTCGGCGCCGGGGGCGCATCGGACTCTCCTGGTCGCTGTCATTCTTGTCGTCGGGCAGATCTTGCCGGGTCCCACGGGGTCGATCTTGCCGTTGCGAGGGTCTTGTCGGGTCCGTGTATCGGGTCGGTCTTCGGGTCATCGAATCCCAGAAGGAGTTCTTCGTGTCCTTGTAGTAGAACTTGGGGTCTTCGGATTCGTGAACAGTCTTGGGGATGACCCTGAATGTCCTCGGTCGATCTTGCAGGGCAAGCAGGTCTTGGCGATGGCCTTGTGACGAGAAGATCTTGGCGAGGGATTCGGGTTCCGGGCGCCGGGATCGGGATCTATCTTCGGCTTCGGGGAACGGTCTTGCGGTCCGCGCAGATCTTGGTGTCCGAGGAAAAGTTCATGTCGTCCCCTGACGGTCTTGTTGTCTCCACACCCAACAACCCAGCACTCGGAACCAGTTGAGCGGGCGATTGAAGAACCTGAGGACAGAGCAGCACCAGCCCACCGCCGGGAGTATGCGACATACACCGACACGAGCGGCAGCATGACATGGTCCTGCTCCAGCCGAGAGAACGCCTACACCAGGCGCACATACATCAGATCCGGCCGGTCCCTCTTCTCAGGCGCCGTCGCGTTGTCCTCGATGTCGGACGACAGGCAGATCTTCCAACTCAGGAGGCAAAACTTGCGGGGGCTAAAGACCACGGGAGGCGCTGGAGGGAGGCAGACGCGGCGAGGAGGCCCTGGCGGCGCGCGGGAGAAGGCCGGGGACACGGGCCGGAGCATGCGGGGCCGGGGCGGCGCGGTTGGTGGGCGAGGGAGAGGGCCGCGTCGGGTGGCGAGGAGGTGGGGAGCGGCGGGGCTAGGCGGGCTCTGCCGGAGGCGGGCGGCGGCGCCTGGCCGGAGCACGCGGGCGGCCGTGCTGCAGGGGGAGGCGAGCGCCCGCGAGCCCTGGCGGCGGAGGTAGCCGGAGGGGAGGGAGGCGGAGAAGGGCGCAGCGGCGGCGGACGGGGCGGGGCGCGGAGAGGGGAGGGCGAGAGCGGTGGGGGAGGCGGTCGGCGGCTGGTGGAGCGCCGGGGGGAGGCGACGGCGAGGTGGAGGGTGGCCGGAGCGGGGCCACAGGGGCGCGCTGGGGAGGGAGGCGCCAGGGGAGAGAGGGCCGCGTGCCGCGCGGGGGAAGAAGAAAGAGGACGCGGGGGAGAGAGAGAGAAGGGAGAGAGAGAGGGCCCGCAGGGCAGGTGGGGGTGGGGCCAGGGGCTGCCGGCGTGGGCGGGTGGTGCGTGCGTGTCGGGGAGTGGTGTGCTGGGGCCAGGGGAAGGCTGGGAGTTGACCAAGGGAAAGGGGAGAGAGGAGAGCCAAGTGGCAGAATCTGAGTGGTGGGGGGAAGAGGAGAGGTGAGGTGGCAAGAGTTGATTGGGGGGAGTGAGGTGGAGATAGGGGTGGTTAGGTTTTCTGGGTAGCTGTAGGATTTGTTGGGGTGGACCGATTTAAATTTCAGGGGGTGGTCGTTCGGGTCGAAACGGCCCGTTTGACTGCCCCCGCTAAAATAATAAATATTTTATTTAATTTGCGATGAACTTTTGCAAGTGGTTTTTAGACAAATAAAAATATCCGGCAGCACCCGGGGTTTGGCGTTTGAATAAAGATGGGGCGTTTAGAAAACAAAACGGGCTTTGCGAAATAGTTTTAAGCAAACGATGCATGATGGATGGCGATGCGATGCACAAATTCAACGCGATTTTCTAGTAGTGGTTTTGCGGGATGCCACAACAGATGTAAGGTAATAGATGGATTCAGTTTTCATACCCTTGAAGACCGAAAAGCGTTGATGTTCCATCGAACGTTGACGATGTAGTCATACGACGGTGCCGACCTCAAGGTCGTTTAGACGTACAAGCAACGAGTGCCACAATTGGCATCACCTCCGTAGTTCTACACGTGTTCGGTGTAGACGATGTCCCTCGGGCTCCGGTCCACCGAAGCAGCAAAATAAGATTGATCTAAACCGAGATAACGGCAGCACAACAACGTGCTTATGGTGGAGATTCTCCAAACCTGTATGCTCATTCCAATATTACGGAACCACATGTGAGGAAGATAGAGAGGGAGAGAGGCAAAATGCCAATGGGGTGAAAGAGGGGAGGGGCTCCCCTCCTCCTTATATAGACCAAGGGGGAAGGGGAGGGGCCACCTAGGGCAGCCTCCTCCGCCCCCTCCCATGTCATGCGCCTCCCTCCCCTCCTTGGGCAGCCGACCACTTGGGGAGGAGGGGCGCCCCCTAATGGACTGCCACATGGTGGCCCATTAGGGGTAGGACATATATATATTATTTATTTTTAATATTTAATTAATTTAGTTGAATACTAAAACATTATTTAAGTCTCCAAATGTTTCATTGACTCCGGAACCTTTCCGATCTCTCTCCAAAACAATTCCAAAGTTCGCCCTCTTTTCTCCAACAATCTCGAATCAAGCCCTAAACTCTGTCTACCCTCAAGCGTGCCACCCTACAGTTCGGGAATGCGCAGAAATGATCGAGACACCTCTCCGATCAATGACCAATAGCGGGATCTAGAAACCCCTAATAGCCTCATGCATTCCATGAATTAACTTGATCGCTTGAACATTAAATGCCGAGTATCATTCCCTTTGCTACACGATACCTGGTTTCACTACTAGGAAAAGGGCTGTTCGTGGCGCACCTAAAAATCCCATCCGTGGTGCACTAGTGGTGCGCCACGGAGCGTACGCTACGGCTAAAAGGTGCCCGTAGCGCACTACCCTGGTGCGCTACGGTTATATGGGGAAGACGTAGCGCACTACCAGGTGCGCCACGGGTAGGGGTACAGGTGCGCCACGAATGTTTTTTTCAAAAAACAAAAAAAAATGCAAAAAACACCCTCGTTTTGAATTGCAAAAGCAATCGGGTCCGCATCGCCGCCGTCGTGTCTCCTCGCTGGAGCATGGTGGCCGTGGCCACGACCTACCACCGCAGGGAGGTGCGGGAGGCCGTGGCCGTGCTACTCCTCGCCGGCATTGAGGAAGAGAGGGAGAAGGAGGTGTGGCTGGAGAAGGGAGGAGGTCGCCGCAAGGAGAACGACGTCGTCGGCGGTCGTCGGAGCTCGTCGTCGCTCGTCGTGACTGCAAGAAGGAGGAGGACGCAAGGAGAAGGAGGTTGTCGCCGTCGTGACTGCAAGGAGGAGGAGAAGGTCGCCGCCGCCGCTGTCGCCATCTTCACTGCAAGGAGAGGAGGATGCCGGAGCAAGGAGGAGGAGAAGGCCACCGTCGCCGTCATCAGTGCAAGGGAAGGAGGAGAAGGAAAAGGAGGAGGAGCAGAGAGAAGGAAAAGGAGGAGGGAGGTGAATGAAAAGGAGAAGAGGGAGGGAATAGGGGTAGGTGGGCGGGGTGGGGATTCAAATTTTGAATCCCGCCCAACTTACTCGTAGCGCACTAGGTGGTAGTGCGCTACGGGTAAGTTGCCCTCTATTTTTTTTTCTGTAGGAAAAAAAGATTTTTTGACCGTAACTTTTTACTCTTTTTGAATTTTGAAAATCTAAATAATCGCTAAACGACCTTAGGTCATTGCGAG
The DNA here is from genome assembly GCA_916181665.1 of Avena sativa. Taxonomy (NCBI): domain Eukaryota; kingdom Viridiplantae; phylum Streptophyta; class Magnoliopsida; order Poales; family Poaceae; genus Avena; species Avena sativa. Next base: position 327,486,865 of record OV702280.1, read on the forward strand.
CGGATGCGAAATCTCGTTCTCGTCATTTTGGTATATTATAAGATTTTTTCGACATCGTATGCAAAAGTTACGGCCATTTTACCGTGGCATGACTTTTTTTTTCAGAAAAAGTGGAAAATTATGTTTGTTAATTTTCCTAGAAACTATACCACATTAACTACCTACATGTGAAATGATTTTATTTTTTTGAAGTGTTTATTATCTTCTTTTATTTTTTAGAATGCCTAAAAAGGCGATCCACGGGGGGCGGGGGGGGGGGGGAGGGGGTGGGTGGAGTTGGTGTAGGCCACTTAGCCGTAGGGCACTAGGTTGACCCAGCTGCTGCAACACACAGCCCCGTAGCGCACTAGGCCGGAGTGCCCTACGGGTATGTGTGTTGCGGCCACATGTGCCCTGGCCCACACATAGGCGTGGCGCGCCACCCCCATGTGCGCCACGCTTATGACAGTTAGCCGTAGGGCACCTGTGGGCAGTGCGCCACGCCTATTTTACCCGTGGGGCACCACTAGCACGTGCGCCACGGATGTGTGGATTATCTATAGCCTTTTTCCTAGTAGTGTTTGTCCAAGATCTGATCTTCGATATCTTTATACCTAGTTTGATCTTGTTACCGATAAACAGATTTACTTGTTCCCCGTGATATTACATTCTTGTGACCTAGTCATATGCTTGCAAGCTTCATAGATGTAATCTCATCAAGTTGGTCTAGAGTATCTATCCGTCACGCGGATGGAAAATTCCGATCTTGATGCATACGTCTCAACCTATCCTTTTAGAATACCTAAGAGACCCCTTTATGATCACCCTGTTACGATGTTACGGTTAGTCAAGACAGCCTCTGGTGATAGTGATTAAATATGATCTCATGGTCAAATAATTGGGTTACTATGGTTTCTTAGTTATCAAAATGTTGAACTTTGTGAATTGATCTCATTGCAATACTTAAGTTCGATGTGTGTATATCACATCATTCACTTAATGACATGACCTTATTATCAATTGACATAAATGTCCATAATGAGGAAGCCTTGATCATCACTTGACCAATGAGCTAGTTGACTAGAGGTTACTAGAGGCTTGGTTTGTTTATATACCACACATGTACTAATATTTCCGTTTAATACAATTATAGAATAACTTAAAACTTATTATAAATATTTGAGATATGACAATAAAATCACATTTGTTATTTGCCTCTAGGTCATATCTTCAACACATGTACCACACGACATGCTCCTTTATGACCTTTGTACATTCTTTGCCAAACAAATTGGCAAGTCATCTACATACAATCGATGCTTTTAAACATCCCTGGAAATCTTATTGCTGCATTTTGTGCCAGGATGCGAGTTGTGTGTTCTTCAATGGGTGTTCTCAAATAAGTTGGTGCAAACATTGCTACCACTGCCCTTGTAGAACTTGTGTACACACTCAATGGTTTTGGACTCGGCCATGCTTACGTAGTTGTCCCGTGTATTAGCAGAAACTCCATTCACAAGCATTCTCAAAGCAGCAATATGCTTATAAATTGAGGAAAGTCACACCACTCCAGTGCAATCACCATCTTCATGAAAAACTTCCTATTCATTCTGAAGCGGCGCCGAATGTCACTTTGTCGTGCATTGAATCATCGGCGAAGTAGTCGGCGTACAACATGCAATAGCGCTCCATTCTCTGTCTCGGCTTGCTCTTACTGACCTCCATCCTGCACATCGTGGATGTGCGTCCTTGGCTTGACAAACTAGGAGACAAGAGAGGATCTTCAAATGCTCTTCTTCTTCGGCAGCAATAACGCCTTCCTCCTCCGAAAGGGGCATACATCGTCTTGTTGTCCAAATCCATGGTTTAGAAAAATCGCCGAACACCTCGCGTGCAAGATGGTCATGTGGTGGTCTCACAAGTGCTGGCGGACGCCAAAACAACAACAAAGCGGGTCGGTGGAGGCGAATTGGTAGTCGGAGGGAACAAGTAGTGATAGCATGGGGGTAGGGATGGGCACAGACAAGGTGGGTGGGCAAGTGACGAAACTAGGCGTGGTTTTCTCGTCAGGCGCTCTATTATTCCGTTTGGGGCTAGGGGACGGCTGGAGATGCCTTCAGAATGCAACATACTACTGTTTCTTTGTCCATTCCTAATTTTCCAAGCATGGGGTAGATTCAGGCTCAGGAATGCGTGTTCCTACTAATATATTCAGTTGTTTATATAGCGCAGAAATATCTGCTCTGCTGTTTCAAGAGCCAACACTAGTTCCTGCTCGATCGACAGACACATGATCTGAAAGACTTGGTAGATGATCAATCAAATGTCCTTGCTCATTCTGCCTTGAATTACAGAACCAGACTATATATTACATGGTACATACACTGGGAAGAAAAAGAGAGTACTCTTCGATTCCCCATTTGATTCACACACGCCACCCGAAAGAAGTCACAAACACCATCCTCCTCCAGCCGATCGATCCCATGCAACCCATAGCTTCCGATCTGCTGATGCAAATGCAACAACCCTCGTCCACCACGTACGCGCGCGCAAAGCCAAAACTGGTAGTGGCTGCGTGCGTCTGAGTTTATAGGCCGAGCGCGCCGAGCGGCGTCTTGCCCTGTCCGGCCTCGAAGTAGAAGATGAGCATGGCGAGCATGGCGAGGCGCGCGTGCTTGATCTCGGCCAGCTTGAGCCGGTCGAGCTTGTCGGCGTCGGGGATGTAGACGCCGTCCTTGGTCTCGCCTCCGAGGCCGAGCGGGTCGAAGAACTTGCCGCCTGGGTACCCTTGGTCGCCGGTGGAGTTGGAGAAGTTCTCGGCGGTGCGCGACCACGGCGTGGCCCACTCCACGGACTGCGAGTCCGGGTTGAAGAAGTCCACCCACCGCTTCGACTCCACCCACCCCATGAGCAGCAGCTGGGTGCCGAGGAGGGACCCGAAGGAGAAGGGCGCCACCGCGCCCGGCTGCGCGCCGGCCTCGAACCACGGCACGCCGCTGTACGCCTGCCCGATGAAGATGCCCAGCACGGCGGCCATCGCCCACCGCCCGTGGATCAGCTCCGCCTCCCTGTACCACTTGAGGAACGCCGGGTCCTTGCCCAGGCCCAGCGGGTCGAAGCCGAAGTCGCCGGGAAGCCTGCATGTGTTCAGTCTCAGAGTTGCTGCCATCGATCGATGCCTCGTAGAACCAATGCAAAGCGAAGAGAAAAGACGAGGTGACTTACGAGCCATCGAGCCAGGACGGGTCAATGAACTCGGCGTCGCTCTTGAAAGCGGGGATCCACGACTTCTTGCCGACGGCCGCCGCGACGACCACCACGCGGCGTGTCACGGGCTTGGCCCCGACGGAGGCGGCATTGGCGAGCGCGCGCCTGGCGCCGAGGAACGGGTTCTTGAGCACGGCCGCGGACGCGGTGGCGGAGGTGGAGGCGAGCGCCATTGTTATTGTCAGGTGCCTTCCGCGGGCGGCAGTGGCTGGCTGCTGTTGTTGGAGCGTGCGTGCGTGCAAGGATTGCGGGGATGCCACGACGGTTTTGATGTTAAATCGTGGCGTTCCGGCGCACGGCAGCCACAAGATGTGGGCGGGGAAATCTTGGGGTGGTATGGATGGATAGAGCGCTGGCCAATGGGGAGCTGGCGCCATCGGATTCTGCTGCGCCGGTGCACGCCGCGTGGACAATATCCCGGGCCATGATGCTCATTGTGATCTGTGTGGGGGCTGTGTGCCAATCGGACCGTGTGTCGTAGGATCTCCATGGTGACTAGTGAGGTCCGATCAACCCATGAGTGCTACACGTACACTATCAGGGCTGCATACCGGAGTAGTAGAACGCAGCATGGTGCTTACTTATTTTTTTCCCCTAACCATCCTTCTATAATTTAACTCCTACAGTGATAATATAACAATGAACATTATGCACTGTTTTTCTTTTGTTCTTTTTTTGTGGATGCTTAACACAAGCGGCCACACAAGTCTTGCGTCCATCGGAAAAAGCTAGAATTCCTGGGATGCATCTCTTAGAACAACCTGGAATTCGTGCGACGACGGAAGACCTTTTCTCGTTAGATGGTGATGGAAGACTTTTCGATTGGATAACGTTTTTTCATTTTTTTTAAGCAAAAGTAACTCTTTTATTTTTTGTGAAGTGTATATAACTATCTCTACGGGCCTTTTTTTACCCATATGATTGTCAAAACACAATAATAGAAAAAACACATGATTGGACTATCATGAGAATACAACAAGATTGAAGGGATGTTTGATTGCGCACACGGAAAATGTAGGATTGTTCATAAGAAGTTAGAGTGGATGGAAAGTTAGGGCATGATTGGTTTGAAGGGTTTTGGAAATGTAGGAGTATGGTAAATGTAGGATTGCGATGGAATGACATGCACACTAAATCCTACATGAACCTATAATGAAAGATGTTTAGTTGCACCGCAGGAGACATAGAAATTTGTGTGGAGAAATATTTGTCATCGTTGAAACAAACTAAAATTTCTGTCAGGTTGGACAGGAAAAACTTATGTGGAATTGGATGCAAAGAAGCCTATACAAAAAAAATCATATAGTAGTTTCCACTCCTATGAACCAAACAAGCTCTAATGAAAATGATTTCCACTCCTACAAAGTACAAACTGAACAAACTTTATATTATAGGAAAAAGAAAGAATCCTCTAAAATTCTCTTGAAACAAACGTGCCTTACCTATGAAATATGGTGCAAAAATGGTTCGCAATCCTAACAATCAAACAAACACATACAAAAGATTTTATAATGATTAAAATCCTTCAAAAAACTTATTTTAACATTCCAAAAATCTTCCTCTGATTCAAAGAGGGGCTAGTTGTCTAATTGAACTCGGTCCAACATAAAGTATGGTTGTCTGCTTAGCTCATATGTACTATATACAGTCTAGAGGGGCCTTATCTTATAGCTAGTCCTAGCGCTTGCTACTATCTCCGTTTTAAAATATAACATGTTTTAGTGGGCTATATAGGCTAACCCGTTATACAAAAAACTAAAATTCCTAATAATAGACCAAAATCCCCTACACGGCTAATTACAAAAGCTCTTTGACAAGCACTCGCTACGATTAACACTCTGTATGGATGATGTGAATTGGGCCATGGATTTGGAATTCTGGAATTAGGGCCCTAATTGTATTATTTGGAGGGTAAGGAATTGAGGTCTGGAAAGTGGATCCAATTCCACATGGACCTCATGCCCATATTGTAACATGATACGTCGGAAACGTATCTATAATTTTTGTTCCATGCTTGTTTAGTATCTACTTTGCTCTGCTTTGTCCACACTTTGAGGTGCTTTTTATATGTTTTCTGGTACTAACCTATTAACAAGTTGCCACAGTATTAGTTGCCTGTTTTCTCCTATTTTTGATTCCAGAAAAGCTGGTAAGGAAATATTCTCGAAATTGTGCGGGACAAAAGACAAAGTCAATATTTCACCGAGGAGAACACGGAGTCCAGAGGAGAGACGAAGGGGAGCCACAGGGCGGCCGCACTCCCCTAGGCACGGCCCACCCTAGGCCGCGCCTGGGCAGGGTGTGGGCCCCCTGGTCGCCTCCTAGCCTCGCCTCTTCGCCTATAAGAGGCCCCCGATGCCTACACCCTAAGTACCCGATCAATATTCCACAAAACCGTCTGTAGCCGCCGCCACCATCGTCCCTAGATCGGGAGGGGGGTCTGAAGCTCTTCCCGGCACCCTGCCGGAGGGGAGATCATCCCGGGGGCCTTCTTCTTCATCATGCCAGCCTCCGGTATGAAGCGTGAGTAGTTCCACCTTAGACTATGGGTCCATGTAGTAGCTAGATGGTTGTATCTCCTCCTTTTGCTTTTATGTCTAGATCTTGTGAGATCCGTTCATGATCAAGATCTCATCTATTTGTAATCATGCATGTTGTGTTTGCGGGGATCCGACGGATATTGAGATTACTATGTCAGATTGATTAATGGTTTTGTCTTACTGATTCTATCATGTCTGTGTTGTTTGTGATCTTGCATGCTCTCCGTTGTTAGTAGCTATCCAGGCCAAGTAGTTGCTAGTGACTCCAAGAGGGGGTATTTATGCTCGATAGTGGGTTCATGCCTCTATTTAATCAAGGGAAGTGACAGAAATCTCTAAGGTTTTAGATGTGTTGTTGCCACTAGGGAGAAAACAACGGTCTCTTGTTCATGGAACAAGTGGATTGTTTACCTTACACACTTTGCTTAAAGAAGTTGTCTGTTGCTTGCAACTTAATACTGGAGGGGGGTCGGATGATAGCCGAAAGGTGGACTTCTAGTCATAGATGCAGTTGGATGGCGGTCTATGTATCTTGTTGTATTGCCGAATCAAATCTCATAGGATCTTTATGTCTAGTATTGCATTGTTATGTCTTGCTCAGTCCTGTCAATTGCTCTGCTGTAATTTGTTTACCCAGCATGCCATGTTTGTTTATCTAAGGAGAGCACCTCTAGTGAACTATGGACTCCGGTCCGATCTTTACCATTGATACATCTTCCACTATTACTGTTTACTTTCTGCAAAGCACTTTCACCTTTCACAACATACAGTTAATCCTTTGTTACAACAACCAGTGAGATTGACAACCTCACTGTTCGTTGGGGCAAAGTCTTGAGTTTGTGTTGTGCAGGTTTCCAAGTTGCTTGCAACACCTTTGAGACGTTTCCTTCCTCCTACTGGTTCGATAACCTTGGTTTCTTACTGAGGGAAGACTTGCTGTTGTACTGCATATCACCTTGCTCTTGGGGTTTCCCGACGAAGCGCTCCCACGTTGACGCAGCGCCATCAAGATTTTCTAGCGTCGGTGCCGGGGAGGCTAAGGACGTCTTAACAAGGGGAGTCCTCCACAAACTTTCTCTTTACTTTGTTTTTAGTTTGCTTAGTTTCTTTTGTTTGGTTTTGTTTGCCTCTTTTTATCAAAAAATCCAAAGAAATAGTTTAGTTTGGTTTGCTTTCTCTTATAAAAAAACAAAAAATTAGTTCTCACTCCAGTTGTCGCCTTGTTCTAGCTCACCATGGTGTTCCCCAAGTTCACCCTGAAGGACCTTTGGATAGGTAGTGGCTCTATAATTGGGAAAGAAAATATTGAAGAATTCTTTAATCATGGTAGCCAGCATGAGGATATTGAGAATAGATCTATAGCAGAACTTGCTCCTAATTATGAATTTGCTACAACTTCTTTAGTTCATAAGTTGGAGGCTAAGTTTGTTAGCCTTAACCCCATGATGCAGATTTTATTCCTTAAACTAAAAGAATAAAAAAATTCTGAAAAGAGAGAATTTATCCTTGAAACTTTAGTAAAAGAGTTCCATGATGTTGCTAAGGAAGAAAAAAAGGTCTATGAGCGTTTTAATATGCTAGGATCATGTGTAGATGTTGTGGTTACTTTATATAAAACCAAACCTAGAGAGGAAATTAAGATACCCATAACCTTTAAGCTTGTTGGAATGCATGAAGCCTTTGAAAAGAATTTTGATAGGATTATTCCTGAAAATCCTTTTGATGAAAGTAGTAAACCAAAGAGAGATGAGAAGGGATCCTCAAAAACTCATTTGGATGAGATACCCTTCATAGTTGAAGAATTTGCAAGTATTGATGTTAATCCTTCTTCATTTGAAAATACTTGATTTCTTGCTTCTTGTGCCTAACTTAAAGGCGTTAAAGAAAAGTACTTGTTGGGAGATAACCCAAGAGTTTTCTTGAGTCTTGGAAGTTATTAATTTAGTAATGACCTCTCCTTATCCTTTTTGTTTGATTTTTGTGCCAAGAATGACCTCTAATGAGAGGAAAGTAAGATTTGGGGAGTTGCTGTCCCGAAACAGATTTATGTCCTCCACCATAAAAATTTGTGAGGAGTCTTTGTAAGTCGGATTGAGCTGAAAATTTATGCATAAATCCCCCAGTATGTTAGATAACTTTTGTTAGTTCAACACTTTTTGATTTGAGTAACATAAGGTCTTCCAAAAATCGGTTTCTACCTGCTGGTCTGTTTTGATAGATTTCTACCATTATTTGCATTTGCTTCTTATTGATTCTTTTTGGGTTCTTTTTGGGAAATTGAGCTTTTTGAAGGAGTTGCTAAAGTAGCTTGTGTTCTTAGTGAAAAGTTTTGTTGTTCTAAATCTAAACCCAAGGGTCTATTATCTTTTGAATTAGCTAATGTTGCTAATGAAGATTGTGTGAAGTTTTGTATGAAGGAAAAATTTCAGGTGTAGAGAAAGAATGATGTAATGAGATCAAGAATGGAAAAAAGCTCAAGTTTGCGGATGCCACCCCTAGTGTCACCCCAATAAATATCCAAGAGGTACAAGCGTCAAAGCTTGGGGATGCTCAAGGCATCCCCTTCATCAATAAAAAGCTCAGGTCTTTCTAGACACTTCATTTTTATTGTTTCATGCACTTTGTGTTGTTCTTGGAGCGTCTTAGTTTTCGTTTGCTTTTCTTAATTTGCTTAATTTGCTTGAATAAATTATTTTGTATCCCCATTCTCGCTGTGTTGTTTCAAATAAGTTGATTGGTGTTGGAAAGGAGTAGAAAGTTCTTGCTTGAATAGTGCAAAGAGGAGCTTGCTTTGACTATGACTTAGACTTTAGCAAGCCATGCTAGGTGTTGTTTTGACCTTATGCTTAGTGATTATTGATGTAGCATGACTTTTTCCAAACATTTGGGATTGCTTAGTGTGCCTTGAAAGAATCATGCGTTGTTTTAGCATACAAAAGCATAGTGTTATGGTATTCTCCTTTGATGCTTTGTTTGGGTTGACTTGGCACATGCTCACATCATGTTATGACTATGAACAAGTCACAATAGCCTCTATTATCATTTAGTCCTTGACTTTTAGTACCACACTATGCTTTGATTAGTAATGTTTTGTCGCTCTGCATGATTATGGCCATTATTGCTCTCTTAGTTGGTTGATCCCAGTCTTTTGCTAGCCTCCACTTGTACGAGTAAGCTCTACTCATGCTTCCAACTCCCAAGAAACCAAGTGATTCCAAAGTGTCCACTATAAACTCCTATGCATGGTGTGTTACACCATTCCAAGTATATTCTTGTTTTCATCTATCTTCCAATTAAAAAAAATTATGTGAAAACTTAGTCATTAAAGCTCTCACGAACTTGATGGGACACCTTATATTTCTTGACCCTAATAAATTTGAACCATTGTGTCATATTTTTTGTATATGCTTGCACTTATACGTTGGAATTAGCAGAACCATGCTGTCATGGGGTGTTGGAATTATGCCCTAGAGGCAATAATAAAGATGTTATTATTATAATTCTTGTTGATGATAAAGTTTATATTCCATGCTAGAATTGTATTAAGCGGAAACATTAATACTTGTGTGGTTTCTGAACAACACCGTGTCCCTGCTACGCCTCTAAGGACTAGCTCATTGATCAATGATGGTTAAGGTTTCCTAACCATAGACATGAGTTGTCAATTGATAATGAGATCATATCATTGGGAGAATGATATGATGGACAGACCCAAACTAAGCGAAGCAATTAGATCGTATCATCGTGTTCATCTTTGCGAAGCTTTTACTATGTCAAATATTGTATTCCTTAGACCATGAGATAATACAACTCCCTGGTATCGGAAGAAAGCTTTGAGGTCATCAAACATCATCCTATGAGAGGGTGATCATAAAGGTGTCTCTCAGGTGATCGGAAAGTATCTGTTGGGTTGTATGTATCGAGATGGAATTTGTCCCTCCCAAGTCGGAGAGATATACTTCGGGCCCACTCGGTAATCGATATCAACACCGCTTGCAAGCATGTGGTTAAGGAGTTAATCACAAAGTGATATCGGATTACGGAACGAGTAAAGTACTTGCTGTGAACGAGATTGAACTAGGTATGACGGTACCGACGATCGAATCTCGGGCAAGTAAAATATCGCGAGACGAAGGGAATATATATATGGGATTGTTTGAATCCTGGCATCGTGGTTCATCCGATATGATCATCGATGAATGTGTGGGAGTCAATATGGGTGCCCAGACCCCGCTGTTGATTATTGATAGAAGATCATGTCTGCATATTCTCAAACTCGCAGGGTCACACACTTAACGTGTCTCGACGCTAGGATAGATTGGATTATTGGTTTATGAATTTTTGTTCGGAGTCTCGGATGGGATCCGGGATATCACGAGAGGTTCCGGAATGGTCCGGAGAATAAGATTCATATAAGGCAGTGCAGTTTTTGGAGTTCGGAATTGTTCCGGGTTAATCGGTATTGTACCGGAAGCTTCTAGAACCTTCCGGAAGGGGACCAACGTGGCCCCACCTTCCGGGAGGGGGCATGGGCCTATGAGGGAGTGTCCTGGCCGCATTGGGCCAGGGGCACAAGGCCCCATAGGGCCCAGCCGATCCTAGAGAGTTTAAATCGTTTAAACTAGAGATAGGGTTTCTAGAAGAGGGGAGAGTCCATGCCCCCCACTCCTTATCCTTTGGGCTTGGGGAGGGGCTAGGGCTGCGCCCCCCCTCTATATAAAGAGGGGTGGGGGCGCACCAACCCCACACACCTCTCCTCCAAACCCTAGCCGTCTTGCTAGCTTTCCTCTCTCCCTCCCGACTGTTTGTAGGCGAAGCCCTGCTGCAGAAATTCTCCACCATATACACCACGCCGTCGTGTTGTAGATCCAATATATCTCTCCACCATACTTGCTGGTCCGAGGAAGGAGGAGACGTCGAGGTGCTGCACGTGTGCATCTCACGGAGGCACCGCCACTTGTGGTGCTAGATCGGATCGGATCGCGAGGAGGAGAAGCGAGTACGACTACATCACCCACGTTCCGACGAACGTTCCGCTGTGCGAATCTTCAAGGGTATGAAGATCTAATCCAATCTCTCTTGTTGATTGCATCTCCTAGATTAGATCTTGGCTTTCCCTCTGTTCGCATCCGTAGAAAATTTTGATTTACTATGCCGCGAAACCCTTCATGGGGAACGTTTTCAACATTGCACTTGTACTTTGTACACAGTTGATATCATGCTCTTTTGTCTATGGATGTCGCCGGTGTGAAATAAAAAGGGAGATTATAAGTCCATGGAGTTATGTATTTTCTGTTAGAGAAACGCCTGGGCTGCTAGCCTAAGCCATGCCTAATCATTGTGGAAACTTGCAGCATCACCATAATGAGCAATCTGTGAAGCATCCTCAATAAAAACCTATGCAAATAGCAAATACAAATATCACTGAGATGCTCATTGTCTGCTTGCCTTGTCATTTTGGTTATGAGATAGCTCATGTACCATGTGCAAGGGGTACCCCGTTGGCGGTTCTCTATGATACACATCTACTTACTATGACAAGAACTTACAGGTGACTAAAGTTGAGTAGCATTAGGTGCGGCCCTCATATTCAAGGGACATGAGATTGCCAACTTATACTTTGTCAAGCATATACTCCATAGTTTGTCCACTTTAACCTTAATCACTTCAAGATGCTTATGATAGGGGCCGCTGAAAGCTAACAAGTACCATAATTTTTGGAAGCTCCTTTTGAAACTTGAAATCCCTGCTTCCCTTTATGAAGGGCCTTTCTTCCACTGTTATATTGAGTCTCCACCTTCTACCTTTAGGCACCACTTAAGAGAGAATAGTTCCCATTCTTAGTTCTATGTGCATTGTCCCAAAACCTATTGATTGATGCATATTGTTGATATTGCTTGTTCTTGTGCTATTTGTATCTAGTCACTCTTATGAACTTTGAAGGTGTCCTATGCATCTGTTTGCTACACTATGAGGGACAAGCTGATTGCCACTATGCTATGTTTTCTGTATGTGAAACAAACAAAGGTTTTTCAATGCATGTTATTCATGATCTTTATTTGTAACCTTTCATGTTGCATGCATAGTTACTTTGTTTTACTGTTAGAACTCCATCTTTCATGCTCATGTTTAGAGTTCTTTGATCGCAGCTTTCGATGCTTGCAAATGGTTATATATTGGTTTTGATGGTGCATGTCACCTAAAAAATTATTCTTTTATCACTTACCTACTCGAGGACGAGTAGGAGTTAAGCTTGGGGATGCTTGATACATCGGAAACATATCTATAATTTTTTATGTTACATGCTTGTTTAGTATCTACTTTGCTTTGCTTTGTCCACACTTTTAGGTGTTTTTTATATGTTTTCTGGTACTAACCTATTAACAAGTTGCCACAGTGCCAGTTGCATGTTTTCTGCTGTTTTTTGGTTCCAGAAAAGCTAGTAAGGAAATATTCTTGGAATTGGATGGGACAAAAGCCAAAGTAAAAATTTCACTGAAGAGAACACGGAGTCCAGAGGAGAGACGGAGGGGAGCCACAGGGCGGCCGCACCCCCCAGGCGCATGCCCACCCTAGGCCGCACCTGGGCATGGTGTGGGCCCCCTGGCCGCCTCCCAGCCTCGCCTCTTCGCCTATAAGAAGCCCCTGATGCCTAAACCCTAAGCACCCGATCAATATTCCACGAAACCATCTATAGCCGCCGCCACCATCGTCCCTAGATCGGGGGGATCTAAAGCCTTCCCGGCACCCTACCGGAGGGGAGGTCACCCTGTAGGCCTTCTTCTTCATCATGCCAGCCTCCGGTATGAAGCATGAGTAGTTCCACCTTGGACTATGGGTCCATGTAGTAGCTAGATGGTTGTATCTCCTCCTTTGTGCTTTCATGTCTAGATCTTGAGAGCTCCATTCATGATCAAGATCTCATCTATTTGTAATCATGCATGTTGTGTTTGCGGGGATCCGATGGGTATTGAGATTACTATGTCAGATTGATTAATGGTTTTGTCTTATTGATTATATCATGTCTGTGTTGTTTGTGATCTTGCATGCTCTCCGTTGTTAGTAGCTATCTTGGCCAAGTAGTTGCTAGTGACTCCAAGAGGGGGTTTTATGCTTGATAGTGGGTTCATGACTCTATTTAATCAAGGGAAGTGACAGAAATCTCTAAGGTTGTAGATGTGTTATTTCCACTAGGGAGAAAACAACGGTCTCTTGTTCATGGAACAAGTGGATTGTTTACCTTACATTCTTTGCTTAAAGAAGTTGTCTGTTGCTTGCAACTTAATACTGGAGGGGATTCGGATGATAACCCAAAGGTGGACTTCTAGTCATAGATGCAGTTGGATAGCGGTCTATCTATCTTGTTGTATTGCCCAATCGAATCTCATAGGATCTTTATGTCTAGTATTGCATTGTTATGCCTTGATCAGTCATGTTAATTGCCCTGCTGTAATTTGTTTACCCATCATGCCATGTTTGTTTATCTAAGGAGAGCACCTCTAGTGAACTATGGACCCTGGTCCAGTCTTTACCATTGATACATATTCCACTGTTACTGTTTACTTTCTGCAAACCACTTTCACCTTCCACACCATACAGTTAATCCTTTGTTACATCAACCAGTGAGATTGACAACCTCACTGTTCGTCGGGGCAAAGTCTTGAGTTTGTGTTGTGCAGGTTTCCAAGTTGCTTGCAACACCTTTGAGACGTTTCCTTCCTCCTACTGGTTCAATAACCTTGGTTTCTTACTGAGGGAGGACTTGCTGATGTGCTGCATCACACCTTGATCTTGGGGTTTCCTGATGAAGCGCTCCCACGTTGACGCAGCGCCATCATAACACCCCAACTTTTATGCACTCGATAGTGTGTCCCGAGTGCAAAAATTAGAGCAAAAAAACTTTTTCTTACTAAGTGGTGAAGTAATTTACTTGCTTAAGTGTCTAACTCTTTTGTTTGATCGTTTGTTGTGATCAATAAAACCCTAATTTCCCCAAAGTACTAAAACTATTTCTTCAAAGCAATGCACCTAGCCTATCATCAACCTTGCTATGTGTACTTACCTATCATGCACATGTCCTCGATCAGATCCATCATCTACCCCCTTATCCTTGATGGTATTGTAACCTAATCTATGTTGTGACTATGGGAAGGTTAAAAGTATCAATCTTTGGCTCTTAACTCCAGAACATATCCAACTGGTTATGGATCATCCTAGTGTATGTCTCTCATCTATGCAACCTACTCTTCAACCTTATCATCTTTTTGGTGCCATGGGAGCATTGGAATCTACTTAATTATTTTGGTTTTGTTGGTAAATCAATGTTCTGCACCTAGATCACGTTTTCTAAGAGAAAAGGCAAAATTGATATTTTCATTTCCATCCAAGGATGCCACATCACCACACTCTCTTCACCTGGTTATTTACAACAATCCTAGGCCCACTCAAACCAATAGACCCAAAACCCTAGGAAATCAACTCTAGATCTATGTTCTAATCTGTTAATAGATTCCCTTTTTGGAGACTTATCTAATACCCTTGCAAGTGTTCTCAAGGAAATGTACCTAGTCAACCTTGATGTGTTCTTGCATACCACACCATTTTTCTTAGTTTTTTAAGATAAGCTACCAACTAATCTATCCATGGTTTGGACACTAGTCATTAACCTAACCATTTGTTTCTTAACAGATTCAATTTTCAGCCCTTCTTTTATAGTTGTTTTCAAATCAATGGAGACCAACACAGAGCATGATACTCTTATACTCAATATACACTACAAACCCGCCCACTTGATGAAGTAACTTGAACCTTTCAACCCATCTATACTACTTGATCTTATACCCTAGTCGTTAACTCTAAAACCAAAGATCCTTTCCCTTTTTACCTCTAGTTTTCTTCAAATCAAGCTTTGATATCTCAAAAATCAAGGTTGGGAATTAGAGATGTATTAAGTGGCACGCATAAACCCCATAAATAAAATTTATTAAAGGCTTTCCATATTTATTTCTGCCCCAAAACTATTTTATTCTTTTCTTTTCCAAAAACTTCAAAAGCTCTCCTATTAAAGAAAGTTTGTTTTTGTACGAAACACTATTTTACCCAAGGGCACACTTTAGGCCTATATCTTGTGCCCTCTTTTTATACTTCAAAAATAAATATTTTTGAAGTGTTTAAATAATTCTTCTTGCCTATTTTCTTTAATGGCAGACATGGGAAAATATTGTTTAAATTTATTTTTCTTCTTCAATAAATATTGGGAAAATTACCCAATGCGTGATATGGTATTTGGGACCATCTCACACCAAAAAACATCCTTGTAAAATTCAAAATATCAAATGGAATCATAAAAACAGATTTAACACTTTGTGAATATTTGATAATAAATGGATCTAAAGCCATAAGAAAAATCCCAAATAATTTCCAGAGGTATATCTTGACCCTGCCCATATAACAATGCCCTCATCCCACCTTGCCTAGTTCAAAATTTTGGATTCAGGACATGATCCTTAGTTTTGGTCATTTTGAATTTCTAACAAAACCACCAATTCTAAATCCACTCTATAATCACCTACCCTCTTACTTGACCTCTCCAACAACCCCACCCTCTCTCTATGGTAGAACATAGGAGAAAGCCACTGACCCTTTGCCATGTAGCACTTTGAGGGAGGAGAGAAAGTTAGTATTTTTCCATTATAGCCAATCTTGCAATTAAATCACCTTGACCAAATCCTATAGCCACCACCCCACCCACCACTCCTATACTATGCTACAGTACCCCCACAACCACCTTTCTACCACTTTGCATCTCTCCTAGCCTCCTGATACGTCGAAAACATATCTATAATTTTTGATGCTCCATGCTTGTTTAGTATCTACTTTGCTTTGCTTTGACCACACTTTGACGTGTTTTTATATGTTTTATGGTACTAACCTATTAACAAGTTGCCACAGTGCCAGTTGCCTATTTTCTTCTGTTTTTGGTTCCAGAAAGGCAGAAAATCAATATTCTCGGAATTGGACGGGACAAAAGTCAAAGTCAATATTTTACCGTGGGTAACATGAAGCCAGAATACGAGACGGAGGAGGCTCACTAGGGGGGCACACCCTCTGGACGTGCGGGTGGGCCCACCGCACGCTTGGGGGGTGCATCCGCCCTGGTGGCCCCCTGCCTCGCCTCTTTGCCTATAAAGTCCCCCCGATGCAGAAACCCTAAACACCCGATCAATATTCCACGAAACAGTCTGTAGTCGACGCCACCATCGTCCCTAGATCGGGGGGATCTGAAGCTCTTCCCGGCACCCTGCCGAAGGGGAGATCATATCGGAGGCCCTCTTCTTCATCATGCCAGCCTCCGGTATGAAGCGTGAGTAGTTCCACCTTGGACTACGGGTCCATGTAGTAGCTATATGGTTGTATCTCCTCCTTGTGCTTTCATGTATAGATTTTGTGAGATCCGTTCATGATCAAGATCTAATCTATTTGTAATCATGCATGTTGTGTTGCAGGGATCCGATGGATACTAAGATTACTATGTCAGATTGATTAATGGTTTTTGTCTATTTGATTATATAATGTCTGTGTTGTTTGTGATCTTACATGCTCTCCGTTGTTAGTAGCTATCTTGGCCAAGTAGTTGCTAGTGACTCCAAGAGGGGGTATTTATGCTCGATAGTGGGTTCATGCCTCTATTTTCCAAGGGAAGTGATAGGAATCTCTACGGTTATAGATGTGCTATTGCCACTAGGGAGAAAACAACGGTCTCATGTTCATGGAACAAGTGGATTGTTTACCTTACACACTTTGCTTAAATAAGTTGTCTGTTGCTTGCAACTAAATACTGGAGGGGTTCGGATGATACCTGAAGGTGGACTTCTAGTCATAGATGCAGTTGGATGGCGGTCTATGTATATTGTTGTATTTCCCAATCGAATCTCATAGGATCTTTGTGTCTAGTATTGCATTGTTATGCCTTGCTCAGTCCTGTCAATTGCCCTGTTGTAATTTGTTTACCCAGCATGCCATTTTTGTTTATCTAAGGAGAACAACTCTAGTGAACTATGGACAACGGTCCAATCTTTACCATTGATACATCTTCAACTGTTACTGTTTACTTGCTGCAAACCACCATCACCTTCCACACCATACAGTTAATCCTTTGTTATAGCAACCGGTGAGATTGACAACCTCACTGTTAGTTGGGGCAAAGTCTTAAGTTTGTGTTGTGCAGGTTTCCACGTTGCTTGCAACACCTTTGAGGCGTTTCCTTACTCCTACTGGTTCTATAACCTCGGTTTCTTACTAAGGGAAAACTTGTTGATGTGCTACATCATACCTTTCTCTTGGGGTTTCCCAACGGGGCGTTAACACGTATCAAGACTTTCTGGCGCCGTTGCCGGGGAGGCTAAGGACGTCTTCACAAGGGGAGTCCTCCTCAACCTTTCTCTTTACTTTGTTTTTAGTTTGCTTAGTTTCTTTTGCTTGGTTTTGTTTGCCTCTTTTTATCAAAAACTCAAAAAAAAATAGTCTAGTTTGGTTTGCATTCTCTTATCAAAAACACAAAAAAATTAGTTCCTACTCTAGTTGCCTCCTTGCTCTAGCTCACCATGTTGTTCCCCAAGTTCGCCCTGAAGGACCTTTCGATAGGTAGTGGCTCCATAATTGGGAAAGAAAATATTGAATAATTCTTCAACCATGTTAGTAAATATGAGGATATTGAGGATAGATCTATAGCAGAACTTGCTCCTAATTATGAAATTGCTGCAGCTTCTTTAGTTCATATGTTGGAGTCTAGGTTTCTTAGCCTTAACCCCATGATACAAATTTTGTTCCTAAAACTAAAAGAAGAAAAAATGCTGAAAAGAGAGAATTTATTCTTGAAACTTTGCTCAAAGAGTTCCATGATGTTGCTAAGGAAGCCAAAAAGTTCTTTGAGAGTTTTGATATGCTAGGCTCATGTGTAGATGTTGTGGGTAATTCTGATAACACTAAGACTAGAGAGATATTCAAGATACCCATACCCTTTAAGCTTGTTGGGATGCATGAGGCCTTTGAAAAGAATTTTGATTGGATTGTTCCTAAAAATCCTTTTGATGAAAGTAGTAAACCAAAGAGAGATGAGAAGGGATCCTCCAAAACTCATTTGGATGAGATACCTTTCATAGTTGAATATTTTGCAAGTATTGACGTTAATGCTTCCTCATTTGAAAATGCTTGATTTCTTGCTTCTTGTGCCTAACTTAAAGGCGTTAAAGAAAAGTACTTGTTGGGAGATAACCCAAGAGTTTCCTTAAGTTTTGGAAGTTATTACTTCTGTAATGACCTCTCCTTATCCTTTTTGTTTGCATTTTGTGCCAAGAATGACCTCTAATGAGAGGAAAGTAAGATTTGGGGAGTTCTATCCCGAAACAGATATTTGTCCTCCACCATAAAAATTCGTGAGGAGTCTTTGTAAATCGGATTGAGCTCAAAATTTACGAATAAATCCTCTAGTATGTTATATAACTTTCTTTAGTTCAACATTTTTTATTTGAGCAACATAAGATGTTCGAAAAAATCGGTTTCTACCTGCTAGTCTGTTTTGATAGATTTCTGCCATTATTTGCATTTGCTTCTTATTGATTCCTTTTTGAGTTCCTTCTGGGGAAATTGAGCTTTTTGAAGGAGTTGTTACAGTAGCCTGTGTTTTTATTGAAAAGTTTTGCTGTTCTAAAGCTAAACCCAAAGGTCTATTATCTTTTGAATACACTAATGTTGCTAATGAAGATTGTGTGAAGTTTTGTATGAAGGAAAAATTTAAGGTGTAGAGAAAGAATGATGTAATGAGATGAAGAATGGACAAAATATCAAGCTTGGGTATGCCACCCCGGTGTCACCCCAAGAAATATCCAAGAGGTACAAGCGTCAAAGCTTGGGATGACCAAGGCACCCCCTTCTTCCTCAATAAAAAGCTCGGGTCTTTCTAGACACTTCGTTTTTATTATTTCATGCATTGTTGTGTTGTTCTTGGAGCATCTTAGTTTTCGTTTTGTTTGCTTGGTTTGTTTAGTTTGATTGAATAAAGTAGTTTGGACCCCCGTTCTCGATGTGTTGTTTCAAATAAGTCGATTGGTGTTGGAAAGGAGTAGAAAGTTCTTGCTTGAGAAGTGCAAGAGGAGCTTGCATTGACTGTGACTTAGACTTTAGCATGACATGCTAGGTGTTGTTTTGACCTTATGCTTAGTGATTATTGTTGTAGCATGTCTTGTTCCAAAAAATTGGGATTGCTTAGTGTGCCTTAAAAGAATCATGCATTGTTTTAGCATACAAAAGCATAGTATTGTCGTATTCTCCTTTGATGCTTTGTTTGGGTTGACTTGGCTCACGCTCACACCATTTTATGACTATGAACAAGTCACCATAGACTCTATGATCATTTATTCCTTGACTTGTAGTACCACTCTATGCTTTGATTAGTAATGTTTTGTCGCTCTGCATGATTATGGTCATTATTGCTCTCTTAGTTGGTTGCTCCCAGTCTTTTGCTAGCCTCCACTTGTATGAGTAAGCTCTACTGATGCATCTAACTACCAACAAACCAAGTTATTACAAAGTGTCCACTATAAATTCCTATGCATGGTGTGTTACACCATTCCAAGTATATTCTTGTTTTCAGCTATCTTCCAATTTAAAAGTATTTTGTTATGTGAAAACTTAGTTATTAAAACCCTCACAAACTTGATGGCACACTTTATATTCCTTGCCCCTAATAAACTTGAACCATTGTGTCATCTATGTTGTATATGCTTGCACTTATACGTTGGAATTAGCAGAACCGTGTTGTCACGGGGAACGTTTTAACATTGCACTTGTACTTTGTACACAGTTAATATCATGCTCTTTTGTCTATGGATGTCGCCGGTGTAAAATAAAGAGGGAGCTTGTAAGTCCATGGAGTTATGTATTTTGTGTTAGAGAAACGCCTGGGCCGCTAGCCTAAGCCATGCCTAATCATGATGGAAACTTGCGGCATCACCATAATGAGCATTCTGTGAAGCATCCTCAATAAAAAGCTATGCACATAGTAAATAAAAAGATCGCTGAGATGCTCATTGTCTGCTTGCCTTGTCATTTTGGTTATGGGATAGCTCCTGTACCATGTGCAAGGGGTACCCCGTTGGCGGTTCTCTATGATACACATGTACTTTTTATGAAAAGAACTTACAGGTTACCAAAGTTGAGTAGCATGCGGTGCGGCCCTCGTATTCAAGGGACGTGAGATTGCCAACTTATACTTTGTCAAGCATATACTCCATCTACGTTCACTTTAAACTTAATCACTTCAAGATGCTTATGATAGGGGCAATGAGGGCTGAAAGCTAACAAGTACCATATTTTTGGAAGCTCTTTTTGAAACTTGAAATCCCTGATTCCCTTTATGAAGGGCCTTTCTTCCACTATTATATTGAGTCTCCACCTTCTACCTTTAGACACCATTAAGAGAGCAGAGTTATCATTCTTATTTCTATGTGTAGTGTCCCAAAACTTATTGATTGATGCATATTGTTGATATTGCTTGTTCTTGTGCTACTTGTATCTAGTCACTCTTACGGACTTTTAAGGTGTCCTATGCATCTATTTGCTACTCCATGAGGGACAAGCTGAATGCCACTATGCCATGTTTTCTGTATGTGAAACAAACAAACATTTTTCAATGCATGTTATTCATGATCTTTGTTTATAGCCTTTCATGTTGCATGTATAGTTACTTTGTCCTACTGTTAGAACTCCATCTTTCATGCTCATGTTTAGAGTTCTTTGATCCCAGCTTTCAATGCTTGCAAATGGTTTGATCTTGGTTTTGATGGTGAATGTCACCTCAAAATTATTCTTTTATCACTTACCTACTCGAGGACGAGCAGGAGTTAAGCTTGGGGATGCTTGATACGTCGGAAACTTATCTATAATTTTTGATGCTCCATGCTTGTTTAGTATCTACTTTGCTTTGATTTGTCCATACTTTGAGGTGCTTTTATATGTTTACTGGTACTAACCTATTAACAAGTTGCCATAGTGCCAGTTGCCTGTTTTCTTCTGTTTTTGGTTCCAGAAAGGCAGAAAATCAATATTCTCGGAATTGGACGGGACAAAAGCCAAAGTCAATATTTTACCGTGGGCAACACGAAGCCAGAATACGAGACAGAGGAGGCTCACCAGGGGGCCACACCCCCTGGCCGCGCGGGTAGGCCCACCCCGCGCCTGGGGGAGTGCAGCCGCCCTGGTGGCCCCCTGCCTCGCATCTTCGCCTATAAAGTCCCCCGATGCAGAAACCCTAAACACCCGATCAATATTCCACGAAACCGTATGTAGCCGCCGCTACCATCGTACCTAGATCGGGGGGATCTGAAGCTCTTCCCGGACCCTGCTAGAGGGGAGATCATCCTGGAGGCCTTCTTCTTCATCATGCCAGCCTTCAGTATGAAGCGTGAGTAGTTCCACCTTGGACTATGGGTCCATGTAGTAGCTAGATGGTTGTATATCCTCATGTGCTTTGATGGTGCTTAACGTGGAGCACTTCGTTGGAAACCCCAAGCCCTAAACCCTAAACCCTAAATCCTAAAAGGTGTGATGAGCACAGTAGCAAGTCTTCCCTCAGTAGAGACCGAGGTTATCGAACCAGAAGGAGGAAGGAAACGTCACACAGGTGTTGCAAGCAACGCGGAGACCTGCACAATACAAACTCAAGACTTTGCCCCAACGAATCAGTGAGGTTGTCAAGCTCACCGGTTTGCTGTAAAAAAGGATTAAACGTATGGTGTGGAAGGTAATGGTGGTTTGCAGCAAGTAAAAAAGTAACAGTGGAAGATGTATCAATGGTAAATATTGGACCGGGGTCCATAGTTCACTAGAGGTGCTCTCCTTAGGTAAAGAACATGGCATCAAGGGTAAACAAATTACAACAGGGCAATTGACATTAACTGAGCAAGGCATAACAATGCAATTACTAGTCATAAAGATTCTATGAGATTCGATTGGGCATTACAACAAGATACATAGACCGCCATCCAACTGCATCTATGACTAGAAGTCCACTTTCAGGTTATCATCCGAACCCCCTCCAGTATTAAGTTGCAAGCAACAGACAACTGCTTTAAGCAAAGTGTGTAAGGTAACAGTCCACATGTTCCATGAACAAGAGACCGTTATTTTCTCCCTAGTAGCAACAACACATCTTCAACCGAAGAGATTATTGTCACTTCCCTTGGAAACTAGAGGCAAGGACCTACTATCGAGCATAAATACCCCCTCTTGGAGTCACTAGCAACTACTTGGCCAAGATAGCTACTAATAACGGAGAGGATGCAAGATCACAAACAACACAGACATGATATAATCATAAAGACAAAACCATTAATCAAACCAACATAATAATCTCAATATCCATCGGATCCCCGTAAACACAACATGCATGATTACAAATAGATTAGATCTTGATCATGAACGGAGCTCACAAGATCTATACATTAAAGCACAAAGGAGGAGATACAGCCATCTAGCTACTACATGGACCCATAGTCCAAGGTGGAACTACTCACACATCATACCGGAGAGAAGGCCTCTGGGATGATCTCCCCTCCGGCAGGGTGCCGGGAAGAACTTCAGATCCCCCCGATCTAGGGACGACGGTGGCGGCGGCTATAGAAGATTTCGTGGATATTTGATCGGGTCCTTAGGGTTTCTGCATCGGGGGCTTCTTATAGGCGAAGGGGGAGGCCGATGCGGTTGCCAGGGGCCCCACACCCTGCCTAGGCATGGGGCAGGGCCCACCCGCGCCTAGGAGGGTGTGGGCGCCCTGGCCCGCTTCTCCGTCTCCCCTCTGGACTTCTTGTTCCCCACGGAAAGTAATTGACTTTGACGTTTGTCCCGTCCAATTCCGAGAATATTTCCTTACTAGCTTTTCTGGAACCCAAAACAGCAGAAAACAGGCAACTGGCACTGTGGCAACTTGTTAATAGGTTAGTACCAGAAAACATGTAAAAAGCACCTGAAAGTGTAGACAAAGCAAAGCAAAGTAGATACTAAACAAGCATGGAGCATCAAAAATTATAGATACGTTTCCGACGTATCAAACATCCCCGAGCTTAACTCCTGCTCGTCCTCGAGTAGGTAAGTGATAAAAGAATAATTTTTGCGGTGACATGCACCTTCACAATGAAGATCTAACCATTTGAAAGCATTGAAAGCTGGGATCAAAGAACTCTAAACATGTGCATAAAATATGGAGTTCTAACAATAGGACATAGTAACTATGCATGCAACATGACAAGCTACAAACAAAGATCATGAATAACATGCATTGAAAAACGTTTGTTTGTTTCACATACAGAAAACATAGCATAGTGGAAATCAGCTTGTCCCTCATAGAGTAGCAAATAGATGCATAGGACACCTTCAAAGTTCACAAGGGTGACTAGAAAAAAATAGCACAGGAACAAGTAATATCACAATATGCATCAATCAATAAGCTTTGGAACACTACACACAGAATGACAACTATGCTCTCTTAATGGTGCCTAAAGGTAGAAGGTGGAGACTCAAATAACGGTGGAAGAAAGACCTTTTATAAATGAAGAAGGGATTTCAAGTTTCAAAAAGAGCTTCCAAAAATTATGGTACTTGTTAGCTTTCAGCCCTCATTGATCTATCATAAGCATCTTGAATTGATTAAGGTTAAAGTGAACAAAGATGGAGTATATGCTTGACGAAGTATAAGTTGGAAATCTCAAGTCCCTTGAATACGAGGGCCACACCTCATGCTACTCAACTTTAGTCACATGTAAGTTCTTGTCATTGTAAGTATTTGCATATCATAGAGAACCGCCAATAGGGCACCCCTTGCACATGGTACAGGAGCTTTCCCATAACCAAAATGACAAGGCAAGCAGACAATGAGCATCTCAGCAATCTTCTTATTTACTATGGGAATATGGTGCTTTTTTCTCTCTTTCCTCCTTTTCTCAATGTGTCTCTTTTTTATAAGAAGAATGCTTCATAGATATCACTATGGTGATGCTTCAAGTTTTCACCATGATTAGGCATGGCTTAGGCTAGCGGCCCAGGAGTTTCTCTAACACAAGATACAAACTCCATGGACTTACAAGTTCCCTCTTTATTTCACACCGGTGACATCCATAGACAAAAGAGAATGATATAAACTGAGTACAAAGTACAAGTGCAATGTTGAAAACGTTCCCCGTGACAGCACGATTCTGCTAATTCCAATGTATAAGTGCAAGCATATACAACATAGAAGACACAATGGTTCAAGTTTATTAGGGGCAAAGAATATAAATTGTGCCATCAAGTTTGTGAGGGCTTTAATCACTAAGTTTTCACATAACAAAATAGCTTTTAATTGGAATATAGCTGAAAACAAGAATATACTTGGAATGGTGTAACACACCATGCATTGGAGTTTATAGTGGACACTTTGGAAAAACTTGGTTTCTTGGGAGTTGGAAGCATGAGTAGAGCTTACTCACACAAGTGGAGGCTAGCAAAAGACTAGGAGCAACCAAATAAGGGAGCAATAATGGCCATAATCATGTAGTGCAACAAAGCATTACTAATCAAAGCATAGAGTGGTACTAAAAGTCAAGGACTAAATGACCATAGAGGCTATGGTGACTTGTCATAGTCATAACATGGTGTGAGCATGTGCCAAATCAACCCAAGCAAAGCATCAAAGGAGAATACCACTATACTATGCTTTTTGCATGCTAAAACAACGCATAATTTCTTCAAGGCACACTAAGAAATACCAATTGTTTGGGACAAGACATTCTATAGAAATAATCACTAAGCATAAGGTCAAAACAACACCTAGCATGTCATGCTAAAGTCTAAGTCACAGTCAATGCAAGCTCCTCTTGTACTTACAAGCAAGAACTTACTACTCCTTTCCAACACCAAGCAACTTATTTGCAAAACAACACAACGAGAACGGGGATCCAAACTACTCAAGCAAACTAAACAAACTAAAACTAATACGCTCCAAGAACAACACAACTATGCATGAAACAATAAAAACAAAGTGTCTAGACAGACCTGAGCTTTTTATTGATGAAGAAGGGGATGCCTTGGGCATTCCCAACCTTTGACGCTTGTACCTCTTGGATATTTCTTGGGGTAACACCGTGGTGTCATCCCCAAGCTTGAGCTTTTGTCCATTCTTCATCTCATTGCATCATTCTCTCTTTACACCTGAAATTTTTCCTTCATACAAAACTTCACACAATCTTCATTGGAAACATTAGCTTATTAAAAACATATTAGACCTCTGGCAAAGCTTTGGAACAGCAAGGCTTTTCACTAAAAACACAAGCTACTGTAGTAACTCCTTCAAAAATCTAAATTCACCTAAAGAGAACTCAAAAAGGAATTAATAAGAAGCAAATGCAAATAATGGCAAAAATCTGTCAAAACAGACCAGCAGGTAGAAATCGATTTTTTCGAACATCTTATGTTGCTCAAATAAAAAAGTGTTGAACTTACTAAAGTTATCTAACATACTAGTGGATTTATTTTTAAATTTTCAGCTTAATCCGAGTTACAGAGACTCCTCACGAATTTTTTTTGAAGGACAGAAATCTGTTTCGGGACAGCAACTCCCCAAATCTTACTTCCCTCTCATTAGAGGTCATTCTTGGCACAAAAAGCAAACAAAAAGGATAAGGAGAGGTCATTACTGAAGTAATAACTTCCAAGACTCAAGTAAACTCTTGGGTTATCTCCCAACAAGTACTTTCCTTAACGCCTTTAAGTTAGGCTTGATAGCTTGAGAAGATGCTCACATAAGAATTATAAATTAAAGTAAAAGAGAGCATCAAGAAGCAAATTCAAAACACATTTGAGTCTAACCATCTTCCTATGCATATTAATCTTGTATGCAAATAAATTCACAAAGAACAAAGTGAAAGGCATAGGAAGATAAAACAAGAGTAACTTCAAAACTTTCAGCACATAGAGAGGTGTTTCAGTACCATGAAAAATTCTACAACCATACTTTCCTATCTCATAATAATTTTCAGTAGCATCATGAATGAACTTAACAATATAGCTATCACATAAAGCATGCTTTTCATGAACTACAAACACAGAATTTCTATCAAGCTCAAAAATAGTGGGATTAAAACCTTCACAGGTTTTACCCAAAGTAGATATTTCAAAAGGATCCACAGGAACATAACATTCATCCTCCGTTGGTAAGCATGGGGGACAATCAAATAATATAAGAGGTAAAGAGTTACTCTCATTAGAAGGTAGGCATGGGTAGATCCATTCTTCCTTCTTTTGTTCATCACTCTCCTCCTCTTTTTCATTTAATGAGCTTCCAGTTTCAACAATTTCTTCTTCCATAGGCTCCTAAAAGACATTAGTCTCTTCCATTTGTGGAAAGCATCTATTAAAATATTCAAGAATATAGCCATTTGCTTCCTTGTAATTATCAAAGCAACATTTAAGTATCTCATAAACCTCTATTCATAAGGTGCATCATCAGTATTTTCAAGCAAACTGGCAAGTTCAAATGCACCCTTGAAGGAAATAAATTCTTCAATTTGATCAACAAAATGAAAGTCATAATTTCCTTTAACATAAGAAGATATGGTAACATTATCATTATACTCACATTGAAAAGGCAGGTGTTTATACCTCCTACGGCAGTAAGATTTATCAAAGCAATAAGTAACATTATAAGTAGAGCACAAGTATCTAGCAATAGAATTCAACTTATAATTTTGTTCTCATAAGTGTTTACCTTTTTGTGACAAACGGTGTTCCTTATAATAATACTTTTGTTCTTCCGTGAACCCACCTTGCCAATAAGAACTAGTTTCAAAGAAACCATCCATTGATAGAAAGCACGACCAAACAAGGCAATAACAGACCAGCAACCAGAGTAGGAACTAATTTTTGTGTGTTTTTGAATAAAGCAAGCAAACCAAACTAGAATAATTTTTTGGTTTTTTTGAAAAGAGGCAAACAAAACCAAGAAAAAGAAACAAGGGCAAACTAAAAACAAAGTAAATAGAAAGGAAGTGAAGGACTCCCCTAGTGAAGACGTCCTTAGCCTCCCCGGCAACAGCGCCAAAAAACTTGTTGATGGTGCTTGACGTGGAGCACTTCGTTGGAAACCCCAAGAGCAAGGTGTGATGATCACAACAGAAAGTCTTCCCTCATTAGAGACCGAGGTTATCGAACCATAAGGAGGAAGGAAACATCACACAGGTGTTGCAAGCAACACGGAGACCTGCACAACACAAACTCAAGACTTTTCCCCCAACAAATCAGTGAGGTTATCAAGCTCACCGGTTTGTTGTAACAAAGGATTAAACGTATGGTGTGTAAGGTAATGGTGGTTTGCAGCAAGTAAACAAGTAACAGTGGAAGATGTATCAATGGTAAAGATTGGACCGGGGTCCATAGTTCACTAGAGGTGCTCTCCTTAGATAAACAACATGGCATGAAGGGTAAACAAATTACAACAGGGCAATTGACAGGAACTGAGCAAAGCATAACAATGCAATTACTAGTCATAAAGATCCTATGAGATTCGAATGGGCAATACAACAAGATACATAGACCACCATCCAACTGCATCTATGACTAGAAGTCCACTTTCAGGTTATCATCCTAACACCCTCCAGTATTAAGTTGCAAGCAACAGACAACTGCTTTAAGCAAAGTGTGTAAGGTAAACAGTCCACATGTTCCATGAACAAGAGACCGTTGTTTTCTCCCTAGTAGCAACAACACATCTACAACCGAACAGATTATTGTCACTTCCCTTGGAAACTAGAGGCATGAACCCACTATCGAGCATAAATACCCCCTCTTGGAGTCACTAGCAACTACTTGGCCAAGATAGATACTAACGACGGAGAGCATGCAAGATCACAAACAACACAGACATGATAGAATCATAAATACAAAACCATTAATCAAACCAACATAATAATCTCAATATCAATTGGATCCCCGCAAACACAACATGCATGATTACAAATAGATTAGATCTTGATCATGAACGGACCTCACAAGATCTATACATGAAAGCACAAAGGAGGAGATACAACCATCTAGCTACTACATGGACCCATAGTCCAAGGTGGAACTACTCACGCATAATACCAGAGAGAAGGCCTCTGGGATGATCTCCCCTCCGGCAGGGTGCCGGGAAGAACTTCAGATCCCCCCGATCTAGGTACGACAGTGGCGGCGGCTACAGAAGGTTTCGTGGAGATTTGATCGGGTCCTTAGGGTTTCTGCATCGGGGGCTTCTTATAGGCGAAGGGGGAGGCCGAGGCGGTGGCCAGGGGCCCCACACCCTGCCTAGGCGCGGGGCAGGGCCCACCCGCGCCTAGGGGGGTGTGGGCGCCCTGGCCTGCTTCTCCGTCTCCCCTCTAGACTTCTTGTTCCCCACAGAAAGTAATTGACTTTGACGTTTGTCCCGTCCAATTCCGAGAATATTTCCTTACTAGCTTTTCTAGAACCAAAAACAGCAGAAAACAGGCAACTGGTACTATGTCAACTTGTTAATAGGTAGTACCAGAAAACATGTAAAAAGCACCTCAAAGTGTAGACAAAGCAAAGCAAAGTAGATACTAAACAATCATGGAGCATAAAAAATTATAGATACGTTTCCGACGTATCATGCTTTCATGTATAGATCTTGTAAGCCCCGTTCATGATCAAGATCTAATCTATTTGTAATCATGCATGTTTTGTTTGCGGGGATCCGATGGATATGGAGATTACTATGTTAGATTGATTAATGGTTTTGTCTATTTGATTCTATCATGTATATGTTGTTTGTGATCTTGCATGCTCTCCGTTGTTAGTAGCTATCTTGGCCAAGTAGTTGCTAGTGACTCCAAGAGGGGGTATTTATGCTCGATAGTGGGTTCATGCCTCTATTTTCCAAGGGAAGTGACAGAAATCTCTACGGTTATAGATGTGTCGTTGCCACTAGGGAGAAAACAACAGTGTCTTGTTCATTGAACAAGTGGATTGTTTACCTTACACACTTTGCTTAAAGCAGTTGTCTGTTGCTTGCAACTTAATACTGGAGGGGGTTCGGAAGATAACCTGAAGGTGGAATTCTAGTCATAGATGCAGTTGGATGGAGGTCTATGTATATTGTTGTATTGCCCAATCGAATATCATAGGATCTTTGTGTCTAGTATTCAATTGTTATGCCTTGCTCAGTCATGTCAATTGCCCTGCTGTAATTTGTTTACCAGCATGCCATGTTTGTTTATCTAAGGAGAACACCTCTAGTGAACTATGGACCCCGGTCCATTCTTTATCATTGATACATCTTCCATTGTTACTGTTTACTTGCTGCAAACCACCATCACCTTCCACACCATACAATTAATCCTTTGTTACAGCAACCGGTGAGATTGATAACCTCACTGTTAGTTGGGGGCAAAGTCTTGAGTTTGTGTTGTGCAGGTTTCCATGTTGCTTGCAACACCTTTGAGGCGTTTTCTTCCTCCTACTGGTTTGATAACCTCGGTTTCTTACCGAGGGTAAACTTGTTGTTGTGCTGCATCATACCTTGCTCCTGGGGTTTCCCAACGGGGCGTCAACACGCATCACCTCCTCTATCTCCTTTCCCCTCACATGTACATGTGGATAAGAAGGAGAGCCCTTGCACCTCAAGGATCCCCTAACGTCCATCTGCGAACCTGGACCCCACACTCTGCCCTCCACCTCTCACCTTGCCCAACTACAAGTACAAACACCCTCCATAGCCTCCCCTAGACCAAGTCCACCATAGACCCGAAGCACCATACAAAAAGTCCACATGCCCTCTCTTGCTCCCCTTCTTGTCTCCTACTCCCATCCCACTCCCTGCACATACCAAGAATGAGGGACCCATCCCTAGCTCTACATCACCAAGGAGAAGCTCATCTTCCTCTCGGATATGCAAGCAAAAAGGGGGAGTTTGCTGTCGATCCATTTCCCCTTTCTACCCATTTTCTTGTGCCACATGAACCCCATACTCTTCTCTTTAATCTTCCCCTCCTTTATGCTTGAATCAGGCCCAGGTGTGGATGTCGGCAAGCATTTGCAGGTGCTCCACCGGCACTGGCGCACGATCCCCCTTACCGATGCCAAAACCGTCCTTGCCTCCCATCGTTGGGCTCGTCATCGAGCATTGCGTCACCTCAGCCATCTTCCTGTGCCTCTCTGCCCCTGGGTAAGCCTCCCTGTGACCCCCCGGTCTGCCCTAGGGTACCCTTTTGTTCCGGTGGCAGGAGGTTGAATACGGGCGAGGACTGTCGACCCAAACTTGATTTGACAGCCTCCCTCGCCTGATACCATTTTGGACGCCTGTAGCGGCTGACATGCAGGACTGCCCCAGCCATTTGAACGTGGCCACTCCCGCTCGCAGAGACGCTTGGGTGGGCTAGCGACGTTGTGCAGCCCAGGTCCCTTCGGATATGGCCTATTTCCTTTTTATTTTCTAGATAATCTTTAATATTTTCTCTAGATCTTTTTATTGGTAAAATCCATAATTAAATATTTGTAATTCCTTTTGTAATTTTCCAAATTTATTTGAGTATATAATCACCTAATATATCCATTGGTACAAGTCCCATCCCAGATCTACATTGTAGAGTTTTGGCTAAATTAATCTTGATAAAATGTCCTCTTCACTACAAAATTAACTTGGAGACTTTTATAATCTCAAATAACTGGAAACGATTTTCTACTGGAAGGTATCCTTGATACCTTGCATGTGTCCTTGGTCTCATGTCAAGTAGAGCTACAAACTAAAAGTGATGAAAAAGAGAAATTAAAGGAATATCTGACTTTGGGATTTTCCCTAGGTCTTTATTTTACAAATTTTGAGTTGATTCCAAAACTCAATGAACAAGTACTATAATATCTTGCATAAAATATATGGACAAATTTATATGATATACATAGATTTTTTGGTGATTTAAGTACCAAAATAGGAGCTGTTTTCACTATAAAAATCATCAAAAAAATATAAAAGTGATAAAATAGAAAGCCATTTTTTTAGCTCAAAATTTCATATCCATATGAGGGTATGATAAGTGCTTTATGGTATCATATTAAAAATATAAGAAATGACTCTTAACACATGCATAACTCCCTATAGACATATAGTTTGCTTTAATAATATAAATTGGACCAAATCACTTTGAGAAGGTATTTTAAGTGATTAGTTACTGTAGGGTGGTGTTCTTTTTGTCCTTGTGTGATGTACCGAAGTAGTGTGATTTTATTTCTTGTACTTGTTGTATACATGTGTTTTGCGACGATAGATGCGAACGTTGGTGAGTTCGAGGAAGGAGGAGAAATTGAGGACTTCGAAGAGGAAGTATAGGGACAATGTGCTGACCAAGGAAAGCAACCTACTTGTTCATAATCTTGTCCTAACATTTACCTTATGCATGTTTTACTTATTTACTTATACAAATTGCATCATTTTTACTATATTGTTTCTTATATCTTTTCTTAGCTTGGCTCCTCCAAGCTATGATGCAAAAGTACTATTAATTACAACCCCCTTGTGACACCCATGCATCCCCTTGTGTATTAGTATTATGGCTAAAACCATGCCCCTTGGTATCCCTTTATAGCCAAAGCAAAGCTATAGGTTGGGAACACCTCAAATGGATTATAAATGGTGTTGTTTTCAAAATATTGGGAAGGTTGCCTTACGAAGAGCAAGTTTTAACAAGTAAAAGTGTTTTATTTTAAATGAGGCTGGAAAGAAAGAGGAGGAAAATATTTTGGAAAACACATCTGGTTCTGTGTAGTTTGCTGGAACAACTATACCGTGCAACCACATTAACCTAGAGTGGGACGTCTGAAATTGATCGTATGGACATCAGAGGGGGTGAATAGGTCCTAATCTAAATTTCAATACTTCTTCAAATTTAGGCTTGACACAAAGATAAATTATCTAGATATGAATCTACGATAAATTTTCCTATATGCCAACCTAGATACTAAACAGTAAAGGTGGTGAGTGGAACGAGGTAACCGAGAGTGGAGCACGCGGAGACATAGGATTTGTTTTACCAGGGTTCCTTCCTTTTAGGGAAAGTACGTCTGCTTTGAAGGGGTGGGTGGTACTAAGACCACCATGACATATGCATCACCCTATTCTCCGATGGATCTCGCCACAACTGGCATGATCCACCTTTTCACTATACGGTACCCTTCGAGGTGGGAACCGGTGCCTTTACAACTGGATCGAGGCACACATCCATAACTTAATTGGAGGCTCCCATGATGACAACAAGCTGCCACAATAAAACAAGTTATCAAATAACGAAATCGATATCTAGAATTTCGAATGGAACTCTTGATCAAAAGCCCCCTCCCAATGAATGAGGGGGGAAATGAAGATCTCTTCGGTGATGATGTAGATCAAGGCCTCCTCCTTCGATTACCCAAAGGACTAGACCTTCGGATGGTTAAAGGTGGAAATCTTTGTGGAATTTTGAGTTCAATAGAGCACAACTTTTTTGTCAGATTCAGTAACCCCAGAATAAAGATGGGAAGGGGTATTTGTACCCCATCCCGAAATGTTGCCGTTGGAGTCAACTGGGGGCGGATTGTCTCGCCCTAGTGAGGGGAGGATAATCTGTCTAGGGGCAAAAGTCCGGCCCGGTGGCAAAAATCAGGGCCAAAACCCCACCTCCTTCAGAGCGTTGCGCCCCTGGTCCTTAGCCAAAAATCCCTGGGGTAATCTGACCCAAGGGGAGGGGCGGATTATCCGGCTAGGGCAAAAACTCTGGCCCTTGCCAGAATATCCGGGGGAAACTCCGCCCCCCTTATTGAGAGTTGTGCCTCTGGTATTAGCCAAAAATCCCTAGGGGCGGATAATCCGGCCTAAGGAGAGGGGTGGATTATCCGGCCAGGGCAAAAACTCCGCCCCTCACCAGAATATAGCTTCCATCTTTTTCGCGAAAAATCAAAAAACATTGTGTTCCCCTAGCTTCCATCTGACTGTGGTAATTTTCTAAATATTTTACTGAGAAATATTTCAATTGAACATTTATTGTGCCTAACCTAGTTCTGATTTGATCTATTTAAGTTTCAGAACGAATTAGCGAGTTGGTTCACACAAAAAATCACAAGTAGGACCACACCAAGACACACTTCCAAGTGATGAAGTTGAACGGAAATTTTGGCTGGCAATTGGCGTGCCTAGTCTTTGACAAATTCCGAGCTCCACCAGTGACGGTGGATATATTTGTTTGCCGCTCCTCCAGTGTCACATTGTCAAGAGATGTACCGCTTGGGATTTTTCAGAGGTGACATTGGCGGATAATCCGAGGGGGTCTAGCAAATTTAAGATAAGACCGATGGTGAAGGACTGAACGTCTTTTGAGACCAAAGTGAGCATTTCTTTTACTCCCTTCGTCCAAGAATAGATGTCTTAGGTTTTTTAAATTTTGGATGAATCTATATACTAAATAATGTCTAGATTCATCCAAATTTTAACAATTTGAGACATCTATTTTGGGACAGAGGGAGTACGATTTATTAGGACTAAAACTAGACTAAAATAGCCAACAAACTAAATAGTCTCGAGTTAAATTCCCAAATAAAAAATATCTTAACACTCCAAAACTAAACCGCAGAAGTGAAGCTTTTTGAATGAGCGATTAATTTAAGAAAGATCGTAGTTTTATTTTTGCTGGAATTAAACAAAAACATAGTTGAGATTACATTCCATTATGGTAGGATCTAAAGTTCAAACTGCTTATTATAAAGCAAAAGCATAGTTGGTCAAGTTCCGATCTTTATGGAGGACGGATGCAACAGCAACATCAACATGATTGATTCTGACAGGCACTTTTGTTCCTTGAGGGGTATCTTCACGTTCCACGATCACTGTGGTAGCAGTCAAGGAATGACGATTAGTAAAAGAATCTGCGAGAAAATATCCTTCGATTACACAGAAGACGATGTCTTTTGTGGAATAACCAATAGGCTCCAAGCTCATAAATCTTCTGTCCGAGAACTTCCTCCATGGATATTCCAACAGGATAGGAGTGCCAAGGCCATACGACGAAGTACCATCCTGATCTTTAAACAGCTCATATGCCACAAGACCTTCATCTCCGCAGGTATATATGAAACCCTTCTCGTAAATGCATCTCCCACTCAGCAAGCCAACTAAACAGAACCAATCGTTGACTTTTGGTGGCTCTACAGCAAACCACTGGCGGCTACCCAAGTCCAGGAAGAAGGACCTATCAGTTTCAACATCTGATATCACAAATGTGTTGCCACCTAGGTCTACATATCCAGAAATCTTGACCTTTTTCTCCAAATCCAAAGTCCTTGATGATGTTGGCCAATGGTCCCAGTGCAAAGTTTTTTCATCAAGAATATAGACATCCATCAACTTATCTCCTAGTGCCACAATATCTTGACCAACTCGGAAGACTGCCGAAAAATATTCATGACGCATTGTGATGTAGAGGCGGCTGTGGGACATGTTGCTCACATCAACCTTGTAGTGGTGATGGTGTGGAAAAGAAGGGATAACAAACAGCAGCAATCCACGCCGCACAAAATGCCAGGTTGCAGGGAAATCTACACTGACACCTCCATCTCTAACTGTGTCTATACGTAGCTTTGGTTCTAGCACACGTTCATCACATGTCAATTTTCCTCCACGAGTAGAAATTTTATACAAAACAGAATGCTGATCAACCTGGCATATGAAATACAGATCACGTTTGGTCACCACTTTGCAGTCCACAAGACTACCTCTAGTCCAAACCAGTTCACCAACGCTGTGCAAATAATTCCTACAGATAGAAATTTCAAATGTTCAGCACAAGTGTGTTATGTAAACTATTTCAGCAAAAGCTGAGTAACAAATGAACGAAAGGCTATTTGTATTTTATACGATTTTGTTTTACACTATGAAGCCCATGAAGCTAAGATATTGTCAATCACAGTCTAGTATTTTTTTGGGTGCAATCAGGACCTAAGTTTTGTTTTAATTTTCGTCAAACCATGCATGTAATTCAGCGTAAAACTCAGTCGTTGCAAACACATCAGGTGCATGATACATTCATACCCAAACTTAAATGTGGAAGTTCCTTACAAGTTTATCTAAGATTTGGATCTCGTATAATTGTCACAGTGGCTGCCTGGCTGGAGAACACTCGCTCTGGCTCCTAGAATTCTGTTGTCGTGTTTTGGCAATACTTACACGCAATTCCCAGTTTTCCACTGTCTAGTTTCCCATTTTAGTATGGGGACATCCTATTTTTGTTTTGCCTATGTAAACACATGTCCGTGTTTGGAATGTACCATCATAACTGTACCATACATGTATCAGCTTATAGGAAAGTACTAAGTTACAAAACCAATTGACTTGGGGAACTAAGGATTTTGGTTTCTATGAGTGAACAGCCAAATGCAGTGGCGGAGCTACGACAAAAATCAACAGCCAAATGCAGTGGCGGAGCTACGACAAAAATCAAGGGCAGGACAGGCAAAAATACTAAAAAAATCAGATCCTAAGCAATTGGTTGAATGGTCACCAATGGCCTGCCACTGGATCACTTCGTTACAAGTTGACTGTGTGCAGCTAGTAATTGCTAAACAATGGCCCTAAAGTCCTTGATCTGAATACATTGCTCCATACAGACAAGAAATGAAAGAGCAAGTTAGGTAGATGAAAGTAAAAGGGAATCGTCGCTGCAATGCTACCGTGCCTTGCCGGAGAAATGAGCATACAGGACTACTAGATTGGACTTTTACTGATGCATACATGCTATTTCCGCTTTGGGCTGGGCGGGCCATGACCCAGGTTGGCCCTAAGGTAGCTCTGCCAGTGGCCAAATGTACAAGACATCTAAAAATCACATTTAAGACATAAAGGAAATGATCACTGAAAATCTAACAGAATAAATTAGCAAATCAAGGCATTTTGGTGATAAAATACAAAAAATATAACTTTTTTGAAATTATTATAATATTTATGAAAACAAAATCAATTTTCACCATTTTACCACAGAGTGCAGGTCAAAGGCACTTTTCCCTCGAAAGTGTGCATAATTTGTTTGCAGGTGCTACGATGAAAGAAATAGTATCACTGGAGAGAAAATCATAAAGTTGTACTAGAACTAAATTAAGACAACAAAATCAAACCTGCAGCAAGTAAGAATTTCTTGGGAATCTTCAACAGAGTGGCTCAACCCTCCAGACATTGCAGGCAGTGAGGTATCGTAAGCATTGGCTGCATCATCAGGATATTCCCTGGTTCACCAATAAAAATTACTTGGTTAATTAAATGACAGCATAGGGGCTTAGTTTTGCTCTGAACATTGAAAAAGAACTTCAATTTTGCAGCGATGTATTCATCAAACAATGTGTGCTAAAAGCCCTAATGAGAATCAAGGAACACTTAGAAACCCACTTACAACCCTAGCTATTTAACCAAAAACCGAGGCACACTTACTGCAAAATGGCAAATGTGTCGTAGTGATGGTATCCAAGTGATTCGGCTCTGATCATGTTCACCCTGCGGCATGTGGAATGCAAGACCTCGATACTGTAGGCTTCACCTTTGGGTTCGGTTACACTCCTGACAGTGAATGTGGTGATGAGCACGTGCCGTGTGGCACAACTGCATGCCTCATTCATGTTTATCCACACAGCGCACAGCATCTGTCCCACAAGTTGAACAATGAAGCCATACCCTTCACAGTAGTACGGCCACAGCACATCGACCATCACCGGCGGCTCCAACGGCGGCATGTCCTCCTTCTCCGGCAGGTACTTGTACGCAAACAACGTGGTGCCATTCACGAAGTAGATTGCTCCACCATCGTCGTCTTCACTGCCTTGCACATGCACTACCCTGCCCGAGATACGTTCATACATGGAGGCCTCACCGGTAGTACGGACACGGGTCAAGGTACCGGTTGCGCAATTGAAACAAAAGAATGTGGAGTCGATTATTGAAAGCAGAATGAACTGGTTGTTGATAACAGCGTAGCCCGCGAGCGCAGTGCCAGCGAACAGGGCTTGGTCCACAGGCTCTGGCCGTTCCGGGAAGTTATAGCTGGCGACCTCATCATCCCAGCTGCTGCTGCCTCCACTGTCAAGCCGTCTATGCACAACGAGGCGCCAACTGATCACATTGGCAGGGAATTCCGTCTCTGCCACTACGGCTGCTGCCCAGAACTCGCCGTGGGCTGAGATAGCATGATATGCCCCCCGCAAGAACATGAGGGGGGTCTCTGGGGACAGGGTTCTGTTGACGAGATCGACAGTTACCGCTTTTGGTGGCAGATGATCCAGCTTCTTGATAGAAGACATCTTCTCAGGTATAGGCCACTGCGAGCAGATGATGTTCAGATGGCCGCCTCCAGGCGCCAATGAGGCAGTGGCATCGGCGAATACCGTGTTGGCATCGTCGTCCGGGTGCACACTTGAGAAGAGCTCAAGAATGTCATTGCTGTGACCGATGACCCGGCCCGATGTGGCTACGCGGAAACGGTGCAGCCGGAGATTGTGGAGTTTCTCATCGGCGCATGTGCAGCCCACGAGGACCGACCGCATAGGTCGGTCGTCATTGGCCCCCCCGTCCCGGATGCGGCGGAGGTAGTCCATGCCAGGGGCAAAGCGATGGATGCTATCTGAGCAGGATAGACGCCAGCAGCAAAAGCATTGGAACAGGTCGCAATAGGGCATCGACGTCTGTCCATGGCCAGCCGCCGCCATTGATCAGGGACTAGGTAAACTAGGTTTTCCCCTTCCCCTCCTCTTTCTCCGATTACCTGGCGCGTGCCTGGAGGATGAAAACTAAGAATAGGCGACGGGAAGCGCACACGGAAGCAGCTGCGGCGGAGGCGCAATTGATCTCTTCTTTTCTTCTCCGAGTTACTACATCTTCTCCCGAGAGGAAACCCTACTACAACTTGTTTTCAGCAAACCGCCTACCAGGAGCGCTAAGCCGGGTCGCGCAGCGGGTCACGGCCCAAGGCATATCATTGTTCTATCGGCTTGCCTAAAAAAACCGGAAGACTAATAAAAAACTACTCCCTCAGTCCAAGAGATGTCTTAGGTTTTTTAAAATTTTGAATGAATCTATATACTAAATAGTGTCTAGATTCATCTAAATTTTGACAAATTTGAGACATCTATTTTGGGACTGAGAGAGTAGTAGTTAGGGATTTAAATGGTACGGATAATTTCTGCTTTGAATCCGCATTCGCGTCTGTTTTTAAGGATATGGTGTGGCTTTTTAGATATCCGGCAGATATAGATGCAGATGCGGATAATTGTTGAGCAGATATCCGACGGATATGGTAGCGGATATGGTATTGATGATATCCGACGGATAAGAATAATCCGACATTTTATGCGGATTATCCGAGGTATTCAAATAGGATAATCCATATATTTAACATAACCACAATATCTAAACAATCTAGTTAGTTTATCGGCTAGCTATATATATATATGCTACATATGCATGTTATACTATTCCATTACCAATCTTGCACTTTTATACTGCTGATATCTAGTGTTGCACGCTTTCTTATCATTTGTTTTGCATAAAGTGAATAATTTTTTATTTTTCTATGTGTATTTTTTCAATTATCATTTTTCGATCCGAGTCCGCTCCATATCCGCAATTCAATTTAATCCGCATCCGACTATTATTCGCTTCGATACGAATCCGCCAAAAAATGTGGTAAAGGATACGATAATAGAAATATTTGATCCGATCCGATCCGTTTATATCCCTATTAGTAGTACTCCGCAGCTAAACCAAAGCTCCTGCCCCCAGGGTCAACTGGTTCATGATCTCCATAAGGCCTCGTTCGTTTTAATCCCCGGGAGGCCTGGATTGAACTGCTTCCCAATCTAACCTGATCTAGCCTCATGAGATAAATTTCCCAGCCCACTAAAATTTGGTGTTCGTTTAACCCCCAACGGGATTACAACCCAGCCCATTCCATCCAACCCGTTCTCATTTGGTATGGATTTTTTTCTCGCCACCCGACCCGTGGAAATTCTTCCATGACGTGAGCGACAAAGAGAGTGAAGGCCGACGCGAAGACGATGACGCGGCGATCTCGTCTGCGACAGCGACAAGATGCATTCCCCTCCACCACCAGCTTTCTCCTCCGCTGGCAACGTTCTCCCCAGTCTGTCCGCCCCAACTTCTCATCCTTCCCATCTTGAACTAGGGTTCGGTAGGGTTCTTGGTGGGGACGAAATTTTGGAGGAAAATGGCAGAAAATGTGCAAGGAGAAGAAGGTCATCGGTACGGGAAGGATGGAGAGGTAGGTGTAGGTCGTTGGTTGGAGGAGGATATGGGTAGATAGGCGAATTTTTTCTTTGTAGTAGACTGCATCCTGTCAACGGATCTGAAAAGCAGAAGTTGGG
The DNA here is from genome assembly GCA_916181665.1 of Avena sativa. Taxonomy (NCBI): domain Eukaryota; kingdom Viridiplantae; phylum Streptophyta; class Magnoliopsida; order Poales; family Poaceae; genus Avena; species Avena sativa. The sequence goes on from OV702280.1 coordinate 327,526,110, forward strand.
ATTTCTTCCAATTGCCTTGAAGCAACATGATTCCACTTGTCCATACAGATGCTCGTGTATTTCCCTGTCCCTAGACACATGATGTATTTCTATTTTGTTTGACAAGGTGTATTTTGTATGTTAGCCAGAGATCATTCAACAGTGAATCTGGGATTTGCACACACCCGAATGAGAAAGACCATGGCATATATACCTTCATATGTTTTAATGCAGAAAAAGTTAAACAGGCTGAGTTGATTATTGCCAATGATTCAATGAACAAAGATAAAGTTTTCACTGAAACAACAATCATGTCAGTTTACTGACAATGCTCTTTTACAATAATGAGTTTAGATTCGAAGATAGGAACTAGGTTCGGAGATAGGAACTAGGCCGAGTTGCTAGCAATGCATCAAGCATGTTCTATTGTGTTCAATTGTTCTGTTGCTGCACATGATGCTTGTTTAGTGGCTGCAGTCACCGTATTTTCCACTACTAGAATTTGTGTAACTTTGATTGGTTGCGAGTGATACTCTCCTCGAAAGCGAGGAGCTCGCCTCTGTAACGTGCAATTGCAATGCTCTACTGTAAGTAAACTCAGGGTCTTCTTAGCTTAGCTTGTACTGAAAATTTTAACTGATAGTGCATGTATGTATAGGTCAAAATAGAACGTTGATATTTGATCGTATCCATGGATATGAAAATAAATTCAGAGTGGTGTGTGCTTGGTATGGTACGGTTCAACATATACATTGCTAATTTTAATTATTTGTATTGGAGTTGATAGCAGAAGTTCTAGAGTATTGATGTTTTTTGTACCACATATCTTTGTAATTAACATTAACATGTAATTGATGTGCTATTCTCTCGATTTTCTGCACATGCATATGAATGGATGTATAGGTCAAAACTAATTGAAGCTTGATAATGTTATTTTTTTATTTTTTATTATCTGAACGTCCCCATATCCATATGTACTAGTATTTCATATAATATTTTGGCTTTGCATATTATTTTAAGATGAATTGTAAAATACATTGTTTACATTTGCATACAAAATCTGAAGTTCCTCTTATTTTCTTCAATACAGGAAGAAGTTATGACATGATGCTTAAACTTTTTCAGATCTTGTCGGCCGTCACAATTTTGTTTGGATGTCAAGATTATATAATGTCAGATCTATGATGAATCAATGGGAGATACTAGATGAAGAATGAAGTGTTCAAAATACTTTTGCCGATTAATCTTGTGATGTCCATGAAGTGCGGAAGTTATGACTAGCAAGTTAATTTTGATCAAATTATCTTTGGCAGATGTCTGGCAAGTTATTTTGATCAGGTTATTCAGTGTTGCCTTTTGATATTTAGTCATGAATAAATATGATGAAATATTGGCAAAAAATAATATTAAGCTCGTGTTTGATTCAACAATGCAATGCAAACCGGCTAGGTTGAGTCATGTTGATGTATTTTCATCTACAAAGCATGTTTCATCTTGGTAGTCTGAATTATTTCACTAGTTAATGTACTATTAAATATTTGTGAAAATGATCATGTTTGCAAGTTTTTATGTTTCTTCGAATTATAGTACTCCCTCCGTCTCAAATTAGATGTCGCAAATTTGTCAAAAATTTGGATGTATCTACTACTAAATAGTGTCTAGATAGATACAAATTTAGAAACATTTTGATATCTATTTTGAGATGGAGGGAGTACTAATTTGAATATTTTACTTTTTTTGGAATTTTCTGTTATAACTGTAGTGCGTTGCACGGAGAAAGAATGGTGAGAATGAGCAATAGGTAGCGGTCTAGCTAGCAACACAAAAAAAATTAGCAAGCATGGATCAACCGAACGGCTGAAACATGCTGGCTGATTACAAAGATGGGATTAGTTGGGGTCTTTGAGGTTTGGATGAACGGACTGGACCAACCTAATCCCAGACTGGATCCGTTCCATGTATGGATTCAAATCAAGCAAAATGAACGGGGTCTAAGTGGGATAAAATAGTGCTACAGAATACGAAGAAAAGAATCTGTAATGCGACAGAAAGAAATGGAAAAAGTGGTTAGTGGACCACTAAATGAGGAAACGTTGATTCAACAAAAAGAGCTGGCAAAGGAAATTGAGGAATTACTAGAGATATTTTTTAAATAACACATTTTTTTAATCAATCGAAAAATAATACATAAATTCAAAATTTCGGATTCTAGCATGGTTGCGGTGTACCATACACCGGTAGGTACTAATGTACACCGACAGGAACTAAATCACACACGCATGTCTAAGCAAGGAAATGCAACTAATCGGTGTACCGTACACCGATATACCTATCGGTGTAACGGCCATGCTAGAACCCAAAATTTTGAATTTTGTATATGATTTCTAAAATTTATTATAAAAAGTATACTATTTTTTTAAAAATAGCATTATTAGAAAAGGGGAAGATTCATTGGTCACAACGGAGTAGAATAAATTGGTTACAGTTGGAGGACAAAAATACTTCCTATTTCCATAATTTTGCTAGTAAAAGGAGAAGGAAGAATAAAATAAAGAAATTAAAGAATGATAACAGGGAACCTAAACCCGTTGATATCGCGGTATTTTGTGGGGCTGTTTTCTATAGAGGTGGTGGATGAACCTGACCCGGATGTCATTCATAAAGTGGTGCCAAAGGTAACTGATGTGATGAATGAGAAGCTTATGAAGCCATATTGTGCGAATAAAGTTAACAAATCTTTATTCTCTATTGAGGATATAAAGGCACCGTGTGTTGATGGACTTCATGTGGTTTTCTTTAAAAAGTGCTAGAGTATTTTGGGTGATTCTTTGACTGCCGAAGTCTTGGATGCAAATACATTATTAGGAAAACGGCTATATATAATTCACACATCTGTGGTGACGCACGTGCTAGTGGTGCCCCACGGATAAAAAAGGCATGGTACACTGCCCATATGTGCTCTGCGGCTAACTGTTGTAAACATGGCGCACATGGGGCTAGTGCGTCACGGTTAAGTGTGGTCCAGGACGCTGCCGGCCGCAGACCACATAGCCTTAGCGTACCTGGACAAAGTGCGCCACAGGTGTGGAAGATAGGCGTGGCGCACATGGGCTTTATGCGCTACGGGTAAAATGGGGCCACTCTACTGTGTAACTGGGCAAACACATCTGTGGCGTACTGCTGACATGTGCGTCACGTCTGTGCTTTATGCCTGTGGCGCACCACCACCACGCGCCATGGATAATCATGCTATCTACTTTTTAGCAGCTACTTTTTACACATGTGATTATCCACTACCATCTCTCACTTCACTTTCCCTCCTTTCTTCTTGCATCTGGTCACCCTCCTTCTCCTTACCACCTCAATTTTTTCACTCTTTCACCATTTGTAGCATGTAAAACTTACATTGGATGCTACATACATAATAGAGGAAAGCTCTCCTTTCGGCCACCATCCTCTCGGTCTCTCACTTCTTCCATCTTCTCGTTCTCTCATCTCGGTAAGTTGTTCATGTAAGAGGATGTGTTCATGTGTATGGATGATATGCTCATATGTATAAAGAGGATCGATGCTCATATGTATGGAGAGGATCAATGCTCATGTGTTTGGAGCATGCATGCTCTCTCATGTGTTTGTGTGTGAATGAGTTGCTATTATTTTGCCAAAATGTTGATTTATTTCTATTTTGAAAAGACTTTAGTATTTTACAAAGGTCCTAATTTTAGGATAGGCCATGCCGAAATTTTCTATTGACCATTGCATGCATGCATTGGTTGTGTGGTTCTAATAAATTTCTAATTCTACCATGTACACCGTGCAGGAAACCATGGTTCGCATAATAAGCGAAGGCATTATGACTAGATTTTTAAAATGCGCGATGACCGACATAATACGAAATAACATGACGGATATAAGATGTCCATGCAGAAGATGCAAACTCAAATGGTTGATCGACTCATATTTCGGGCATCTGTAGGCACACCTGCTCCGTCATGGTTTCATGGATGGTTACACTCGGTGGATAAGTGATGAAGACGACGAGGACGTAAATGGAGCGGTGGGAAATGAGGAAGGCGGGCAACATGATGATGATCACGGCGAGGACGGGCAAGATGACGAAGAGTCTCCTGGCACTACAAGAAATGTTTCCTTCCGCAATGACTGGGACCGTCGGTCATCGTAGAAGGCGCGTCTTCCGCGACAAAATTCTTGGCTCGACCGTGGCCGATGGAATTTATTTTTTGGTTTCGTGCCCCTCTACTACGACGAAACTGCTAAAAGCATGGACAAAACTCGACATACGCGTGGCAGAAGTAAGATTTCCGCTTCCTCGCGAGATATTGACTCGCTGAAGTATTTTTTGGCGTGTGGGTCCCGGAAATTAGTGACTTTAGAGGACCAAACTTTTCGGTCGCGCCTTTCTGATTTGAACTTGATAACGTTGTTCGATGCCTCTTCTGTTTAGTCAGGTTGCTAGGTCCCATATATCTGCCTCTAATTAGAGGAATTGTGTGTATGCTGGAATTTTTTCCTTCCCTGTTCCAAACTTGATAGTGTTGCTCGATGCATCTGTCGTTTAATCAGGCTGCTGGGTCCCACAATGTCATCCTCACACTAAAATAAACGTGTGCATGGTGGATTTTTTCCTTGGCTCGTGCCTCCCTGATTTGAACTTGATAACGTTGCTCGATCTATCTATTGTTAATCAAGCTGCTGGGTCCTATATGTCAGCCTCTCATTACAAAAATCGTGTATATGATATTTTTTCCTTTGCTCCCGCTACCCTGTTCCGAACTTGATAGCGCTACTAGATGCATCTACTGTTTAATCACGTAGATGGGTCCCACATGTCATCCTCACATTAGAAGAAACTCGTGTATGATGTTTTTTCCTTGGCTCGTGCCTCTCTGATTTGAACTCGATAACGTTGGTCGATCAATCTGCCGTTAATCATGTTGCTGGGTCCCACATGTCAGCCTCTCATTAGAAAAATTGTGTGTATGATAGAATATTTTTCTTCGCTCTTGCTACCTTGTTCCAAACTTGATAACGTCTACTGTTTAATCACGCAGCTGGGCTCCACATGTCATCTTCTTATTATAAGAAACGTGTATATGATGGATTTTTTCCCTCAGACGTGCCTCCGTGTTAACTTGATAACGTTGTTCGGCGAATCCATCGTTTGTTCATGCATCTTGGTTCCACATATCAGCATCTTATTAGAAGAAACGTCTGCATGTTGGATTTTTTTCTCCCTCGCGTCTCCTAGTTTCGAACTTGGCAATGTTGCTCGATGTAGCAGTTGTATAAGGTCTCGATGATGGGTCACATATGTCAGCCTCTCTATAGATGCATTTACCGTTAATCTTGCAGCTAGGCCCCACATGTCATCCATACATTAGAAGAAACGTGTGCAAGATGGATTTTTTCCTTGGCTCGTGCCTCCGTGTTAACTTGATAGTGTTGCTCGTTGCATCAGCCGTTTATTCAGGCTGGTGGGTCCCCTATGTTCCTCACATTAGAAAAATCGCGTGTATATCATGGAATTTTTTTCTCTAGCGCTAACCTGTTTCGAACTAGATAGCGTTGCTCGACGAATCTGTCATTTGTTCACGATATTGGATTCCACATGTTAGCATCTCATTAGAAGAAACGTATGCATGTTGGACTTTTTTCTCGCTCGCGCCTCCCTATTCAAACTGACCAACGTTGCTCGATGCAGCACCTGTATAAGGTCTCTTTGATGGGTCCCACATGTCAGCCTCTCTGTAAATAAAATGTGCTAGTATGATGGACTTTTTTTGGGCGGTTGTTCTGACCTTGGTCTATTGATGGGTCCCAGATGTCAGCCTCTTCTGTGCAGGAAAAGTGTATAGGCTGGGTCCCATATGTCAGCCTCCATTTGAAAGAAACGTGTATATGTTGGACTATTTTTTCAGGTCGAGTCCGCCACTCCGACCTTGACAATATTGCTAGATGAAGCAGCAGTTTATCTAGGTCCCAGGAATCAGTCTTTTTTACAAAAAATATATACTCCATTGCTGGGTCCCACATGTCAGCGTTAGTATATAATAACAGAAATTGCCACAACCACTATTTTGACCTTGGCTGGGTCCCAGATGTCAGTATCCTTTGTGCAGGAAGCGTGTCTATACTGGGTCCCAGATGCCAGTCTCTATTTGAAAGAAACGTGTATGTGTTGGACTATTTTTTCATATCGAGTCCACCGTTCTGACCTTTTCAACATTGCTAGATGCAACAGTAGTTTACCTGGGTCCCAGATGTCAGCCTCAGAGTATAAAAAGATGACTATGCATAGGATTCGAAATCGAGACCTCAAAAAGGTCAACTACTTGCCTTGCTACTGCGAAAGAAACAGTTAATATAATGGAAACGTTAAATGATACTTCTATAACTTGAAAAGACTTTTTTGACCATGTTTATCTCCCTTTAAATAATAAACGATGCTCCTGACAGCTAAACTAAAAACTGCTACATAATTCAGTAGTTTCTACACAAAAATGCAACATAATAGAGTAGTTTTTTAAAAATATGGGTAGGCGGAGTTTGTTTTTTAATTTTGAGAGGTGACGGGAAATGCCCAAAAGGACAATTAAAAAGAGTTTGGCTATTCTACATGGGATGTTCTACATGGGCTACACTCCATAGGCTATTCTTCATGGGATCCTTTCTCAAAATTCACTAGGCTATGCTCAGTAGTCCCCTGACCCCTAAAAGGCTGAATTTAAATGTTCTGAACTAAAGAGGGGCCGAATGGGTTAGATTTCTTCTCCTGGTATATAAAAATTGCATTGTGCTGTGGCTCGGCCGGATTCGAAACAAAGACCTCATAGAGGGAGGGGGAAAGAATAATAATTATTTTTGGCAGATATTCATGTAAAATTCAGCAGTATAGAATAAGATAGCAATGGAGACACTGGAATAAAATAGCAGTACAAAGAGAACCAGTTCTTGGTTTAGCTCTAAAAACCTTATCGTGCGAACAGTTTGCCCTTTTCTCTAAACACACTCGATCATTGAAGCATGCAAAACTGACGATTAAGTCTGCTTTGAGTACCTTCTTCTCACATCAATGCTTGTGTGACCCCCATATGCAATCTAAAATGCCCAAGTCTCATCTAGATTGTGACAAGGCTATGTTTCAAAATAAAAATAAGACTATCTACTACATTTGATTTAAAAAAGTACTAGTACGTTAGTATTAGTTTCACAAAATGCTTTAGTAATAGCAAGGATAGAACAATTGAGAGATCTAGTAGCTTTTCTGTTTAAAATTTAATACTAGTACATATAGAATCAGTTCTTATTCCAACTCAAAAAACTTGGCGCACGATCAGTTTGCCCCGTTCTCCGAACAACCTTGATCATTGGAGCAAGCAAAACTGATGATCAAGCATGCTTCTGTGTGAATATCTCCTCCTTGCTTCAATGCATGTGTGACCCCTATATGTAATCCAAAATTTCCAAGACGCATCTAGATAATTGTAATAATGCTAAGTTTCAAAAGAAAAGCAAGACAATCTGCTGCACTTGATCTAAACAAGTACTCCAATTACACCACAGTTAGTTGTACAAAATATTGTACTAGTAGTAGCAACAAAACATTTGACAAATTCAGTAGTTCAGAATAAGACCGAAAAACTATCGACAGATTGCCAGTTTATATTCATCAGTACTTAACAAATTCAGCAGCATCATAAACTGACCGATTAGCAGTACACAGACAATAAGTAAAAGAATTGATAGATTCAGCAAGGCCTGATTCAAAAGAAAAGCGAGACCATATTCTGCACTCGAAAGGTTGATTTGAACAAGTACCGGTACATGGTTATTACTGCAAAATATATTAGCAGAGGAAGAACTCCGTACAAAATACTCCCTCCATTTCAAAATATAAGATGTTTTAGGTATGTGAAGAAAATGTATCTAGACTTCTTTTAGTATATAGATTCACTCCACCTGAGTGAAGCTATATACTAAAACAAGTCTAGATACATTTGCTTCACAAAGCTAAAACATCTTATATTTTAAAACAGAGGGATTACTACCTTAAGCTAGGAACTACTGTTCTTACTAGAATTTGAAAGATTCAGGAGTATAGAATAAGAAAGAAAATCCCAGTTCGTAATAAGCCGCACTTAACATGATCAGAAGTATTTCAAAATTGCCGATTCAGCAATATAGACACTGAAATTCAATAGCAGTACAAAGATAATCAGTTCTTGATTCAGTTTGCCCTTTTCTTCGAACACACTCCATCATTGGAGCATGCAAAACTAATGAGCAAGACTGCTTTTTTATGCATACCTCGTCCTCACATAAATTCTTGTGTGACCAACATATATGCAAACCAAAATGCCCAAGCCTCATCTAGATTGTGACAAGGCCATATTTCAAAAGAAAAGCAAGACCGACATCTACTGCCCTTGATCTAAACATGTACCAGTACATCAGTACTAGTTCTACAAAATGTTGGAGATATGCCCAAGAGACAATAATAAAGTGGTTATTATTATATCTTTGTGTTTATGATAAATGTTTGCATCCCATGCTATAATTTTATTATTAGGAAACATTAATACTTGTGTGTTTTGTAAACATAAAAGAGTCCCTAGTAAGCCTCTTCTTAAACTAGCTTGTTGATTAATAGATGATCATAGTTTCCTGAACATGAACATTGGATTTTATTAATAACAAGATCATATCATTAGGAGAATGATGTGATGGACACACACCCATAGTAAGCATAGCATAGGATCAAGTCATTAAGTTCGTTTTGCTGCAAGATTTCAAATATATAGTAACCTAATCATTCGACCATGAGATCATGTTAATCACCAACACCGGATGAATGCTTTAATGACATCAAACACCACTTCATAAATGGGTGGTTATTATTGGGGATATGCTAAATGGGTATCACCATAGCATGTCTCTAAACCGGATAACCCGGGTGGCCCACAGTTGGTAGTAAGGCCCATGGCCTGCTGGGTGGCCTAGTTAGATGGATCTATAAGGGATACCCATGCCGGATAAAGTAAGGCTACGATGGAGACACCGACATACTCGGAGCCTTGGATTGCAAGACACATAGACTAGTTGGTGCTAGTCTAGGACTTTATAACCTGTTCGGCTAGGATTTCTCCCTGTAACCCTAGGACCCGGCATCTTTATAAGTCGGACCTATGGGTGCCTTTAGGGAACAACTCAACACATTGATTCACAGACCTCACACAGTGAACCAATCTCTGTAACTCGGCGTATTGCCCTTATAGTGATTTATAGAAGGATTAGGGTTCCGCCACCGTCGTGGAACCTGAACCTGGTGTTACCTCGTACCCGCCAACTTATCGCCTTCCCCCACGTCTCTAAACACGCACTGTGAGGACCCCTCCATGGTGTACTCGTCGGTAATACCACAACAGTTGGCGCCCACGTGGGGCAAGAGGCGCTTCAAACTCTACAACAAGCAAGGTCCAAGCTCTTGGAATCGGAAAAACCATAGCCATCGGGAAACAATCTAACAAGCAAACCTAACAAGCAAGCGGGTTTGGGCTTTAATATGAATTTTCTAGAATTTTTCGGGGAAGTTTATTTTTGGGCAATTTTCAGGTAATGAAAATTGATTTTCTTGCAGAAAAAGATTTTAGAAAGATGCAAAAGCAAACCAAAGCTAAAACTACAGAAGTTCTAAGACACTCTAACAAGCAAGCAACTAGCAAAACAAAGACGAACAAAGCAAAGAGCAAAGACTGGAGTAAAGAAAGTAAAAGTGATAAAAAGAATAATCATTGTGAAAACATTGTTTTATTCATTAAAATCCCTTTGTTAACAAGGTTGATCAAGTCTTGTTACCAAAACAATTTTATATGAAACAAAACTTTGCATTTCATTGAATGATTATGTTACCTCGATCTTGATAGCAATAGTCCCAATCATAATAGTTTCATAATTTTCTTGTGGTATGGAACAATATATTTCTCCAACTTTGATGCCCTCAATATTTTCATTGAATTTAGGCCATAACTCTTATCAATCTTCTTGGGGAAATAAATAGTATGCTCCTTGTCATTAATATTAAAAGTTACTTTTCCTTGATTACAATTGATGACATCACCTACAGTATTAAGAAAAGGTCTCCCAAGAATAATAGACATATTATCATCTTCATGCATTACAAGCACAACAAAATAAGTTAATATCAGACAATTATGAGTCACTTGAATAGGAACATCCTCACATGTACCAACATGAATAGTAGTAGACTTGTCAGCTATTTGCAAAGATATATCAGTTGGTATCAATTTTTCCAGTTGAAGTCTCTTGTAGAGAGAATAAGGCATCACTAACTCCAGCTCCCAAATCACAAAAATCAGTTCTAACATAATTATTTTTAATAGATCAAGGGATAGTTGGAATCCCTGGATCCCCAAGTTTCTTTGGAACCTTACCATTGAAGGAATAATTAGCAAGCAAAGTAGAAATTTCCTCATTAGGAATATTCCTTTTGTTAGAAAAATATCCTTCATATACTTTGAATAAGGAGGCAATTTAATAGCATCAATCAAAGGAATTTGCAAAAATAAAGGTTTCATCCACTCACAAAACTTGTTATAGTGTCCTTCTTCCTTTGACTTATGTTTCTTATCAAGAAAAGGCATTGGTTTTTGCACCCAAGGCTCTCTTTCACTACCATGATTATTAGCAACAAAATCTTCCTTAGTGTACTTAGTGTTCTTAGTGTGTGATGTCTACACACTTATATTCTTGTAGACAGTTGTTGGGCCTCCAAGTGCAGAGGTTTGTAGAACAGCATCAAGTTTCCCTTAAGTGGATTACCCAAGGTTTATCGAACTCAGGGAGGAAGTGGTCAAAGGTATCCCTCTCAAGCAACTCTGCAATCAAGATACAAGAAGTCTCTTGTGTCCCCAACACACCTAATACACTTGTCAGGTGTATAGGTGCACTAGTTTGGCAAAGAGATAGTGAAATACAAGTGGTAACGGTGCCAGAAAATAGCTTTGATGGAGCTTGACATGGAGGAAAAGGCAAAAAGATGGAAGCAAGCAAACATGTAACAGATCTAGATGCAAACGGTGTTTCAATGTTTAAGAACAAGGCCTAGGGATCATACTTTCACTAGTGAACACTCTCTCATAAATATATCATCTCTTCATGATACTACCCTGAACTACTCTCCGGTTGAACACTCTAATCATTGGTAGGGCTACAAAATCATACCTCAAAGTCCGCCTTCCCCATCTAGATAACCCCACACTGTCACCTTGAGCGCTAGACGGTTCCAACAAACACCACAATTTCATAGAGACATCCAACTCCAAATATAACTCATAACAAATATATATGTAACCTAGCTTAAGTGCCACACATGGTGTGCACGCTGTCACTTTCACACACGTGGGGAAAATCATAGATCTATTAAAGCACAATGAGTATTTATGTAGACTCTAGCCTAAGTGCCACCATGGCGTGCACACTGTCACTTTCACACACATGGGAAGGACAGAGATCTATTGAAGCACTTGAGTAGCAGAGCAGATCTAGTTGATTAAAAATCTCATGACCACAACATGATCATGCATAGAGAGAGAGATGAACACATAGCTACCGTAGAGCCCTTAGCCTCGAGGAATAACTACTCCCTCCTCGTCATGGCAATCAGCAACGGCGATGGATATGGTGGTGGAGATCGATGGAGATGGCTCCGGGGGCACTTCCCTGTCCCGGCAGGGTGCCGGAACAGAGACTTTCTGACCCCCGAATCTCCCCTTCGGTGGTGGCGGCACTGTGGAACTTTCCGTGGCTTTCTCGTTGATAATTTAGGGTTTTTGAGTCGGGGGCCTCTTATAGGCGAAGGAGGCAAGGTCGGTAGAGGGCCAGGGGGGCCACACCCCCTATGGCCGCAGCTAGGGTGGGCCCCGCACCCACCTAGGGTGTGTCCACCCTGGTGTCCTCCTTCGTCTCGTCTTCGATTTTCCGTATCGCTCAACGAATAATATGAACTTTGGCTTTTGTCCCGTCCAATTCTGAGAATATTCATTTTTTAGCTTTCTGAAACCAAAAACAGCAGAAAAAAGGCAACTGGCACTGTGGCATCTTGTCAATAGGTTAGTTCCAGAAAGTGTATAAAAATACCTCAAAGTGTAGACAAAACATAGCAAAGTGGATACTAAACAAGCATATAACATCAAAAATTATAGATACGTTTCCGACGTATCAGTGTGCCTTTCAGGTTCCTCTTCAATTTCTTCCTTATCAGGAGCATCATTTTTATCATTACCACTTTCAGTTTCAGCATCAGAGACAGATATACTATTAGGATCTATAGTAGGTTCAGAAGATTATACAGTTGTTTTATGTTTCTTTTTATTTATCTGATAAGAAGTACCAATATTTTTAGCTTGTTGAGAATCCTGCTCAATTCTTTTAGGATGTCCTTGAGGATATAAAGGATCCTCAATGGAAGCACCACTCCGAGTTCTAATTTTATAAGCATGTTTTTCTCCAGAAGCATTAACTAGCAAATCTTTTTATACTTTAGCAAGTTGATCAATTTTAGTTTGAACCATTTGGAAATGTTTAACAAGCATTTTAACATCATTAGAAGTTCTTCCCACAATATCTTTCAACTCATTAATAGCTCTAGAGTTTTCCATTAAATGATTTTGCACTTGCTTATTAAAATTACCTTGTTTAACGATAAAAGTATCAAATTCTTCTAAGCATTGATCAGGAGGTTTAGAATAAGGAATATCACCTTCATCAAAATGTTGGATAGAGTGTACCTCAATAGTGGATGAGTGGGAAATTGGCTTACATAATTCTTCTATAGGAGGTAAATTCTTCATATATTCAGATTTAATACCCTTCTCCTTAAGACATTTCTTAGCTTCTTTCATCACTTCATCATTTAGTTCAATCACTCCTCTCTTCTTGGGTGTTGGTGTTGGGGTTGGTTCAGGCACAGTTGGTTCAGGTGTAGTTGATCAGGTGTAATTGGCTCACTTGTAGTCCAATCATCATGATTCTTGCTTATTTTAGTCATTAATTCCTCAGCTTCTTTAGGAGTTCTTTTCCTGAAAACACAATCAGCACAACTATCCAGGTATGTCCTAGATTCATCAATTAGTCCATTATAATATATATCAAGAAGCTTATTTTTAGGTAACGGACATCCAGGATGTGCATGAATGAAAGCACAGAACCTTGTCCATGACTCAGGCAATTTCTCCTTTTCTCCCTGTTTAAAATCAAAAAGTTTCTGCAAAACAGCATGTCGAGCACTAGGAGGGAAATATTTATGAAAGAAAGTAGCAATCAAGCAATCAGGGCTATCAATGGATCCAGGAGGTAAATTATTAAACCAAGCTTTAGCTTCTCCTTTTAGTGAAAAAGGGAAAAATTTAGCAACAAAGTAGGTGCACATCTTAATATCATCATAAAATAAGCCACTCATAGTAGAAAGCTCAGTCATATAAGCCACGTCACTTTCATTATCAGTCCCACAAAAAGGTTCTTTCTCAACAATAGTTATGTAAGATAAATCAAGAGAGAAATCATAATCTTTATCTTTAATGTGTATAGGAGATGTGGTAAACTTAGCATCAGGAAATAGTTTGGGTCTAATAGTACGTCTCTCAAGAAGGCTTTTAATAGCACTAGCACCATGAGTGTTCCGACATTCTTCAATAAATTCATCAGTCATTTCAATATAACCATCATTAATATCATAGCTCTCTCTAAACTTAGGTGAACTAACAGGTGTAATAGTATCTTCATTAGGAGTTTCAGTGTTTTTCAATATAGTTCTAGCAATTGTAGCATCTAGGAAAGGACCTAATGAACCACTCTCATCAAGCATAGTAGAAGTAACATCATGAGCATTAGAAGCAATTCTAGATTCAGCAGTACTAGCAGTGTGTGTAGCATGTGTATGTGGTTGTGGTGTAAGGAGCTTACTCATAACAGATGGTGAATCAAGATCAGTAGAGGTGTTTAGAACTGTACCTCTTCTTGTAGTGGATGGTAAAATAAGAACTTTTCCATCACGAGTTTTACCCATGATGAATGGATAGCAACGAACAATAATAATTCCAAGTGAACTTTATAAATAAAGCTATGCTCCCCGGCAACGGCGCCAGAAAATAGTCTTGATGACCCACAAGTATAGGGGATCGCAATAGTCTTCGAGGGCAGTAAAGCCCAATTTATTGATTCGACACAAGGGGAGCCAAAGAATATTTATAAAACTTAACAACTGAGTTGTCAATTCAGCTGCACCTAAAAATAGTCTTGCTCACAGTAGTTTATTAGTAGCAACAGTTTTGTAGTAGCAATAGCAAAGTAAAAGCAGTGGTAAAATAAAGGCAGTAGTAACAATAGTAGCAAACAATAGGATTTGAGTGCGGTGGGCATAGGGATGGATGGACGGGTGTTGCATGGACACGACTATTCATGTAATATCAAGATCTAGGGCATTTGTAGATAAATAAGATAAAGCATCCAAGTACTAAATAATCATAGGCATGTGTTCCATATATAGTCATACGTGCTCGCATGAGAACTTGCACAACATCTTTTGTCCTGCCAGCCCGTTGCAGCGGGGCCTCAAGGGAATATACTGGCAATTAAGGTACTCCTTTTAATAGAGTACCGGAGCAAAGCATTAACACTCCGTGAACACATGTGATCCTCATATCACAGCCATCCCCTCCGGTTATCCCAATTTTTGTCACTTCGGGGTCTCGGGTTCCGGACAATAATATGTGTAAACAACTTGCAGGTAAGATCACAAACAATAATATCATCATGAATCAATAACATGTTTAGATCTAAGATCATGACACTCGGGCCCTAGTGACAAGCATTAAGCATAACAAGTTGTAACAATGTCAAAAAACACTAACAAAGATACTAGGCACCATGCCCTAACAATCTTATGCAATTACATGATAGATCTCATTCAATCCCTACCATCCCCATAGCCTAATGCGGAGGATTGCTCACTCATGGATAGGGGAAACATGGATGGTTGATGGAGAGGCGTCGGTGATGATAATGACGATGATCTCCTCCAATTCCCCGTCCCGGCAGGATGCCAGAACGGAGTTTCTGGTTCTAAATCACGGTTTCTGGTGATGGCGGCGCAACGAAACTCTATCTGTAAAAAGGTTGAACCTCCTTGTGTTTTTAGGTCAGATGGCTTATGTAGGCGGAAGGAGAGGTCGAGGGGGTGCCCGAGGTGGCCACACCATCCCCTGGCACGGCCTGGCCTGGCCCGTTCCACCAGGTGGTGTGGGATCCTCGTGGCCCTTCTCCATCTCGTCTTCTGGCTTCGTGAGTCTTCTGGTAAAATAGGAGTTTTGCGATATTTTTCGTGATTTTTCCTGAAAGTTGATTTTCTGCACAAAAACGAGACATCAAAGCAATTCTGCTGAAAACAACGTCAGTCTGTGTTAGTTGTGTACAAATCACATAAATTAGAGGAGAAACAATAGCAAAAGTGTTCGGAAAATTAGATACGTTTTGGACGTATCATAGCTTCTGACCGTCGGCAAACCTACCGATTCCTGTAGTAAATCTGAAGTAGTGAATAGTGCAAAATTGTAAACCTCCAAAATTTGAATTTTGTCATTTTTGTGTGGCTAAAAAATATAAGGTGTTTTGAGTTGATAATTTTTTCACATTGGTACAATACATCATTATTAACATCTAAGAATTTTTCTGAATCTTTTGAAACTTAAAAATGTCGTTTTCAAAATTTTGAAAAAAAATAATT
The DNA here is from genome assembly GCA_916181665.1 of Avena sativa. Classification (NCBI taxonomy): domain Eukaryota; kingdom Viridiplantae; phylum Streptophyta; class Magnoliopsida; order Poales; family Poaceae; genus Avena; species Avena sativa. The sequence goes on from OV702280.1 coordinate 327,541,909, forward strand.
TGGGGCACACCTCAACTTAAGTTTAATTTGGCTGAGAAATAGGAAATGTCGATTTCTTTTGACTTCTTTTACGAATGCAACCTCCTCCTCAGGGTAGCAAAATAAATAACCAAATTATGATGAACAGCCATCCTGGTCCTGACAAAGCTTCTATACTCATTCAAGCATAAACAAAAGGGGAGGAAGAAGCACACAGCACGCTAAACACTAATTCAGAAAGACACATAATCTTTGACATAAATCGACAGTTGACTTTCAAGACCAACAATAGTGCTCGATATCTACTGACATGATTGCCGTACTTGCCTTGCGAGAGTGTCTACCATGCTTCAGGTGCAACACCTGCTATCTCTTCTCACCGACTGCTCAAGAAGAAGATCCGATGAACTTTGGGGTGCACCTTCTTCGCCAGCCCAAGGAAGCCTCCCCGTTGTCCCTTGCTAGCCTGAGGCGTCTTGTTTTCTGTTGCTGCCGCTCCATCGGGATGGCACCCGCCGGATTCGGGCCGGGTCCGGCCCCTCCATACCCGCTCGGGTCTTATGTTTTGCCATACCTGTGACCTGGCCGGGTTTGGGGCCCCAACGGGTACCCATCAGCATGTGAGACGGGAGAAACGCCGGCGCATGCGTGAATAAAATGATAGGATATTAAGATGGCGTTGGTGAAAATGGACGCATTCGTGGGCGTGTTGTCCCTAGGACTCCATATCCCTTCGAGTACATGTGATGTATTATGTATGTGCGTGGCCGCGTTCGAACGTATGATTAGGCATAGAATTAATAGGGATAAGATTAAGACTTACCCGCGTCGAATGTATGTGCGTGGCTCCATCGGGTTCCCCCTCCACCTCGCGATACCCCCTCCCCCTCGCGACGCTCCCCAGGGCGCCGCCAGAGCCCCATCTAGATCCAATCGCCGCCGCTGCCGCCGGCCCTCGCCGCGGTGGCGGCGGGCCTAGCTGCCGAAAGTGGCTGGGGACGGTGCGTCGGAGGCAGAAGTCGGAGCTGCTGGGGCGGTGGCGGAGGAGGCTGAAGCGCGGACCTGGGCGGCGTCCCTTGGTCAGGGTGGAGACAGCGGTTCCTTGTGGTGGCGATCTGGTGGACGAGGTGCCGGTGATAGGATTATGTTGGAAGTTCTATATCGGCTCTCTAACCCTAATTTCCTTCTTGATCCGTGCTTCGGAAACCGGCCGGCGGTGTGGGGATCGCTGTGTCGGATCTAATAAAGGAGGTGGTCTTTTGGTTTCTTTCGCACAAAGACGAAGATCTGCTTGATGTCTGCCCTCGTGGATCTAGTCTGGAGAGGCGGGTTTCGGAAGGCTCCGCCGACGAACTCCCATGGGCGTATTATGCATGAAGATTGCTGGATCGGAAGGTATTCGGTCGTGCGCACCTTGTTTTTCTGGCCGTTTGGTTTCAGCGGGAGCGTTGTGAAGCTCTGTTGTTTGTTTCCACCAAGTGCCCTTCTTAGAGCCATGGTGAAGTCAGATCCGGAGAATGTCAGGAAAGCGATAATATGAGGGTAGCGATGGTGATTTTTGTTCTTGTAGCGATAGAGAACTGGCTGCGTGATCTGGAACTCGTTGCAGCAACTGTTGGCGCGGGAAGACAACACAGGGGGAGTTCCCAGTCTTACCTTGTAGGGTGAAAATCCAAGGTCTGGCCTTAACTGGTTGTGCGTGGCAATGACCTTGTTGAAGGCATTGTTTTGTGAGCGAGGAATTTCTCCAGGGTGAAAACCTATGATCTTTGATCGGGCAACGACGACGCTTGGGCATTGTTTCTTTCTTGAAGACGTTGTTATTGGAGTGGAGTACTACTGGTGTTGTTCTGATGGTGTCAGTGTCGTTGCTTTGAGGATTAGTTCTCTGTAGCGGGACTTTTCTTTTTGTAATTTTTTTTCTGAGTTGTGTGCATCCATAGAGCCGCTAGGACATGCATTGTTGCAGAGGCTGTGTGTAATTGGTATCCCTGTGATATTAATATATACTTTTTCCTAAAAAAAATTTAAGACTTAGAGCGGGTCTGCGTGTATGGGTTTGTCACCCTCTCCGTTAGACTTGACGGGTCTAATTTTTTACCAAACCCTCCCTGTTTAAGATGGATACCCATCGGGTTTGCGGGTTTTAAGGGCCCGTTGCCATCCCTAGCTCTGTGGCCACCCTTCTTCGCCGCGGCGTCGCTGGCGGCACTTGCCGCCTCAGCCTTCTTCATCTTCTCCCTGGCTGCGTTCTTCAGCACGTAGGCTTCCACCAAGTTCCCTGCGATCTTATAGCTAGTCCTGTTATTTCCATGGAATGGAATTATGTAAAGTTACTCGGTGCCATTATAGGCGGTGGCCCTTACTGCTACCTCTGTTTCGAAATATAATACTTCTTCTGTTACAAGGTATAATATAGTTTGCTAAAACGTCTTATATTTTTGCAACAAGGGAGTATGTTTTAGTAGACTAAAATAGGCTACAAAATAACATTTTTTATATTTTGAAACATAGGCAGTAGCTTTCAAGGGTGTCTGAGCAGATCACAGCGTATAGGCTGAGATTGTGTTATTTCCTGATAAGACGCCAAGCACGCCACAGTTTCCTGCTAAAGACACATTCAGGTTGCGGCAGAAAACTGACAAATATGTACCACAGATCTCATCATATCACAGTAGCGAGAAACTGTGTAGTGTGTAGCCAATCATCTCTGAAATAATATCACATCACAATATTTCAGAGGACTTTACATTTGAAAAGAGCAGTCCATATGGTCTGGAAGTGTATGTACTCATGTATCGTAAAATATACCTGTAGCAACAGTCGGACCGACTAGTATTAGCATGTGACTGAAATTGCAATCTGAGAAGCAATCTCCCTGGTTCATGCGAACGATTATCTTACAGGTTGTTTACACTTTCATGACAAGCTTGTAGAAGTAATCTCTGAACCACAATGGGGCATAATACAAGATCGTCAGAATGGCAGAGAACTGGCCATAAGCAAACCAGGCTGGAGGATTCTTCTTAAGAACCAATTTTACAACTCTCTTTGCAAGGTCTTCTGCCGGTACGCACCCGGCGCCCTGGGATATGTCAGTCCTGGCTCGAAGTGATTTCTCGTAACTTTTATAGTACTTCCAGTCATTTATTTGATCATACTTGTCTGCAGAGTTACTTCCTATATTGGACCTTGTGCCTCCCGGGGCAACAATCATGACATTTATGCCAAAGTTTCGTAGTTCCACCCTGGAACAACGCAATATCTACCAGATTAGGACGACAAATATGACGAAATGTGTCTTCAGAGTGCACAACGTGCAGTAATAAATTGAAAAGTGCTAACCAGAACATGGCATGGAGAAGTACAAAGGAAAATTCTGAATAATATTAAAATGTTGCATGTGCTGCTATTGAGTTCTTAGTTCTTACGGCTTCAGTCAAAAAGTCATTTCCCCCACAGAATAAAACTATCTTGTGATATCGAGACTAGTTATCAAGTATAGATACCAAGACACGTCAAGTATTAACTACTTAACACAGGCAGACGATACTAATGCAATAAACTGTAGTATTCTATATTTTATCCAAGTTAATTCATAACTCAGAAAACTGATTTAGCATCAATCATTTCAGAAGAAACAACTGTAAATCTTAAGCACAGATACAAAGTAGCATCTGAAACAAAATTTTCACCATTAAGCCTGTACTTTCAGATGTTTTAAGTTCAATGACAGCACAAAAATACTGTAACAATAAACCTTCGAATGCACAAACCTTAATGTATCGCTCAATGCATGAAGAGCAGCTTTTGATGCTGAATACGTGCCAGCCCATGGTCCTGGAGCCAAGGCTGTAATGCTCCCAACATTCACAATTGTACCTTCTCGTCTTTCCATCATGTGGGGAATAACAGCTTGAATCATCCTCATCGCTCCTGCAGGTGAAACAACAGGTAATGCCATTTAGGTGTCGCACAAATGCAGGCCCAAATGTTAACCTAGAGCAATAGAAAATTATTAGTTTTGAAAAGAGACATTACAAGCGTGCGCCATCCAATCCAAGCACAGACACTAAAATTAACAGCAAATTACTTCAATATTTCAAGCTATAAAGTATATACATTCAGTTGATATCATTAAGCTTTCAGACCAGAGACAGTGTTAAAAGGTGAAGCTACCTGTTGACCATGCTTAGTTGTTTCTAATTACTTATGCGAACTGCGTTAAGTGTTGTTTACCATGGGTTTAATGAAAGATATAGCATAAGTTGGTTGGAACACTTAGTGAATTTCACAATTTCAATTGCCTTCCAGACCTACATAAGCATCTTGGCAACATCACTATGCTTCTCCTATCATGGTTATGTTTCTTTAGCACGACTTTTACCAAGGTCACAGTCAAAAGCGATGGTTTGCCTCGTGTAATCCCCAACCAGCTAGGCTCCTCATATATTTCATATTATTGGTACACAAGTTCGGTTAACAATGCATTAAGATTTACAGCAGTAGTACTGAATCCTAACTACATACTGTTTAACTGAACTGTCCGAGATTTGCTACAGTACAGGACGCGTCGGATTTTTTCTTCAAATTGAGGAGCTCATCGCCCCAAATTCATTGAAGCTGAGAAAACAACATGTCTGCCCAAGCAGGATGCTCTAGTGGTAGTACAGATTGATCAATGACCTGATAACGTCATCACTGGTAGTTTAAGCATCACAACAGATGTTATACGAAAGACCAATGGCCTGATGTTCTACGAAATATCAATGATCTGATAACGTCATCACTGGTAGAGTATGCAGCATATCATCCTGTATATTGCTAAATTACGGGCATACGGCCACTTCTTTTCTTCAATTTGTAAATAAAGCTGTAGGCATCCTATACTGGATGCTGTAATTTGATTGACATTGTAATGCACAAGGAGATTATCCTGAAATTTCTTTACACTCGACCACTGAGATTTAAACAAACTCAGTCGACTAAGCTAGATACTGATGGCACACTACAGACTACTGTTCACTTCGAGATTTTCAGCAGAAAATTAGAATCGCCCGGAAAGAACGTTACACAAGTAATTCCCATTTTTTCTTGTATCTTCACTCCTTCACGGCGAGACTGTAGTATAGATAGATCCAAGTATCAAATCTTTCAGTTCTGTTTGAACTGAATCTTAATCGGAATCCAGTATCTAAAATACTGTTTCTTAGTGAACATCTCTATCATCCGGCGGCGGAGCAAACCACAAAGAAAACCATCGCACAAAACTAAGACAGTAATTTGGTAGCCTACCATTGACATTGGTGTCGAACACCTGGTGGAAGGAGTCCATGGGCACCTCGGCGAGCGGCGCGACGAGGTGTACCCCGGCGTTGTTGACGAGCACGTCGACGCGGCCGAGCTCCCGCAGGGCGTCCCCGACGGCGCGGCGCGCGCTCTCTTCTGAGCGCACGTCGAGCTCCAGCAGCAGGTACCTCGGGTCCCCCTCGAGCCCGCGCATGGACGCGCGCGACCGCGCCGTGGCCACGACCGCGCACCCCGCCGCCGCGAACGCCCGCGCCATCGCGTGCCCGATGCCGCCCTCCGAGCACCCCGTCACCAGCACCACCGGCCGCCCCTGCCCCTCCCCATCCCCTCCTGGCACCGCCATCGCCGGGGATTTGCCTTTGGACTTTGGCTGCTACTGGCACTGGGAGTCCGGGACGGCGGGGCCTTTTTAGCCAGACTGTTGGTGCGTACTGGCGTCACGTGTCGTATTAAAACTCTGACGATTTTCCGGACAAGTACATATCAAACAGCGTGACTGCGTGAGCGTGGCCGTGTTGGATAAAGGAAGTCCACCTGGTCCTGTCGATGTTAATTCGGAACGAGACATATGAAACTTGGACGAAATCGGTCAAAACTCAAAATCAAACTTTTCGAGGACTCAAATTTTTCTTTCTTCCGGATCAAAACGTGTGGCCTAATTATGCACAGAGGATACCATCGCGCGTCGATCCATGTACGGTTGAATGGTTTAATCGCGCGACGGTCACTGCCACCCGATCGAAAACTGTGTACGGATTTGAACCGAAATGATCATTCTGATGTAGTGATATGATCCGTTCTTAATAAGCTGGACAGGAACTTATGTCTACGGTCCTACGGAAGAAGGTGGAGGCACCGTAGCGTCGTGTCATTGCAGAAAATCGCTTTAGAGCTCGGGCGACAAGGAACCCTTTATTTTTCAAAATTTGAAATTTGCATTTCAAAGTTTCAAAAAACCTGAAAACATTTCTAGACATCGATAATATTTATGCGCTTAACAAAAATGATAAAATCTGACGGAATTTGGTGGTTTGAACTTTAGATGTCAGATTTGTCATTGTTTTGCAGCCAAAAATACGGGATATTTTGAGTTAGTATTTTTTTCAGGTTGGTAGATTACATTATTTTCTATATCTAGAAGTTCTTTATCTGAATTTTTTGGAACTTCGGAATGCAATTTTTGAATTGCTCAAAAAACGAGTTCCATGTTGCCCGAGCTCTACACCATCCGCGTCCCATTGCGTTGATGCTTTTTCTCTTTTTTGTGATGTCACTAATACTCGACTCGTGTACAATATTAGGCATTGTATCATATACTTGTGATTTAAGGACAGGAGCAACCATGTGTTCTTGACGCACATTACATGCATGGTGCAGAACATGATGTTTAAGGGAGAGCACCGGTAGAAGATCCCAGACGTGAGGAAGGGGGTCTCTGCAAAGATTAGGTAGTGGCAGAGCCAGGCTATAAACCCTCTGATCTCAAGCTTTACTATGTGACAAAAATAAATTGAGAACACACCTGTGTAGACAAATTAAATAGGAGCACAAGATCACACTTTATTGCAATAAATTTATGGTAGCAACCCTTTATGATCATGCTTAGCTTGAGAGGTATGTATAATAGCATCGGTACTAATAGATTGAATACATCAGTTTCAACATATGTTATGAGACACTGATATAAGAAATCGTCGCCTATTCTATTGGGCAGATCAATCTTGATAATTTTCATCGTAGAAAATGCTTTCTCAACCGTTGTCGTCCTGGCTGACAAAATCAGTGCTATCTTAAGCAAAAGAAATACTAAAGGAGAACTAGTATGCTTCTTTGTCTGAACTAATTTTCTACAAAGATCACTAATCCCTTTCAGGCTGGAGAACCTTGAATCACTGTGAACATTTTCAAGGGAGTTGTCAAGTTGGACACTAAGATCTTCCATCTTACTTCTGTAGGGGTTCGTAGCATGGAAAACAAAAATTTTCTACCGCATGCACACAAACAAGCCAAGATCTATCTACTAGATTGTAGCAACGAGTCGATAGAGGAACTTACCCTCGAAGATTCTAAAGCGGTAAACGAGAGCAGATTCTCGTGGGTGATGTAGTCGTACACTTGCCGATCTCAAGATCGCGTAGACGATCCTTCCGGCGCTGCGTTCCGGCAGCGCTCCCGCAGTCGGTCACACGTTCGGTACTCGATGAAGACCTTCCTCTCCCTTGTTCCAGCAGGCAGCGAAGGTTGTAGCACTCTCCTCGCGATTCCGGCAGCACGACGGCGTGGTACCGGAAGTAGAGGGGAGATCTCGCAGGGCTTCGCCTTAAGCCGGAGCGAGTATGGTGGACTATGAGAGAGCCTTGGTGATCTAGGGTTTAGACACACCAATTAGAAGGGGCTAAACCAGCGGCTAGGGCAATTAGAAGCTCTAACTCGGCGGCTTGGGAGAAATCCCTAGGCTGTGGCTAGGGTTTAGGTTTAGAGGGAGGCAACTTGTGTGTCTAGGAGGGGAGCCCTGCCCCTCCTTATATAGGTGGAGGGAGGTGCCGGCCAAGGGGAGAGAGTCCCTCCCCAACTCGGATCCCTAGTGGGCCGGCGGTGGAGGAGGAACTCCTCCCCAACTCGGTTTCCCACTTCTTCTCCACTTTCCAAAATAGCCGTTTGACTTTTCAAATTGGCGTTTGACTTTTCAAACTAGGATTTGATTAAACCCTTTATTTTGTACAGCGATGACACCTAGTACATGATGCAATCATTCCAACTTGCAATGACACATTCATGTACCCTTCCCCTCCGGAGTGCCGGACATTCCGGAACCTTCTAGAACATTCCTGATGAAAACACCGGAATCATTCCCCAACTCCGAAACAGGACTTTCCTTATATGAATCTTATTCTCCGGACCATTCCGGATCTCCTCGTGATATCCCGGATCCCATCCGAGACTCCGAACAACATTCGGTCTCTTACTCATCATTCCATAACTACTCAACAACATCGAATCCTTAAGTGTGTCTCCCTACGGTTCGTGAATTATGCGGACATGATCGAGACACTTCTCCGATCAATAACCAATAGAGGAATCTGGAAATTCATATGGCTCCCACATATTTCTACGATTACTTTGCGATCGAATGAACCACTTACATACGATACCAATTTCCCTTTGTCTCACGATAGTTTACTTATCCGAGGTTATGATCGTCGGTATCTCTGCATACCTAGTTCAACCTCGTTACTGATAAGTACTCTTTTCTCGTTCCCGTGATATGTGATCCCTTGTGAGCTAGTCACATGCTTGCAAGATAATTGGATGACATTCCACCGAGAGGGCCCAGAGTATATCTATCCGTCATATGGATGGACAAATCCCACTCTTGATCCATGTGTCTCAACCGACACTTTCCGAATACTCAATGCCACCTTTATAGCCACCCAGTTACGGTGTGGTGTTTGATGTCATCAAAGCATCCTTCCGGTGAAGGTGATATGCATGATCTCATGGTCGAAGGAATTAGGTTACTATGTATCAGAAAGCATATAGCAATTGAACTATTAAAATGACTTGATCTTTATGCTACGCTTATCTATAGGAGTATGTCCATCACATCATTCTCCTAATGATATGACCCTGTTGTCAATAACATCTCTATGTTCATGATCAGGAAACCATGATCATATATTAACCAACAAGCTAGTTTAACAAGAGGCTTTACTAGGGACTCTTTTATGTTTACAAATCACACAAGTATTAATGTTTCATGTTAATACTATTATAGCATGGTATGTAAACATTTATCATAAGTATGAAGATATGATAATAACCACTTTATTATTGCCTCTTGGGCATATCTCCAACAGTCTCCCACTTGCACTAGAGTCAATAATCTAGTTTCAAACCTTTGTGTATTCAACACCTATGGCTTTCTGGTGTTGTATGTACACGATTGCTAGTGGTCAACTGATCTCCGGATCTGACACTTCCAGGTCCGTGTGTAATTGCATGTCTTTGCGTCTCTACGCATCACTCATTCTCTAATGAGATGGCTTTGTATAATTTTGGTCCTTTGGTGAGACCTTTAGTTCTTTGGGGTTAAAACATGTTGATAATATTGTCGTACAATATATCTTCATAGTATTATTCCGCTGTGAACTACACCTAGTTTGATAACAAACTACTTGACACAAATGCCCTCTTTACCTGCTATTATAGCAGTCATATACTTAGCCTTTTGTTGTAGTATCTGTCACAATGTCATAATTTTGGAACTCATCCAAATCCATTATGGAACTTGCTTTCCATTATATTGTGCCACCCTTAGTTTAGATTGAGATAAACTTAATTTGTACTTTGCGACAAAACTAGTATCAATGTAGTACTTTTACAATGAACTAACCATCTATTTGTCACTTCTACAAATAATATACTCTTAGTTCTTCCAAAAGATCATAAGAATATCCTTACTATTGTCCAATGATCAACTTATGAATCATTCTGGTATATGCTCATAACATTTAGAGTACAGGACATATCTGGATTTGTACATATCACAGTATGATTGATATAAATACTCTTTGTGATTTCATACATCGAGTATCAATCTATACTTGAATCCTTGTTTCACTTACCAAGTGTCAATACACTTGAATATATCATCAATATTGAACTCATTCAATCCTTTCTGTGCAACAAGAACCTTTCTTGTAGTTTCTATATTGAACTCATTCAATATATCATCTATGTACTTTTGGCACAACCATATTAGCGTCTATTGATGCCAAATATTTGGGTTTTGCCTAAGTCTTTCATCGGGATGAAATTCTTAATATGTGTTAATAAAAGATACATCTTTTCCAATCAACAATATGTCCTCCACATAATGTATTAGAAATATGTCTTAGCGCTCCCACTTAATTTCTTGCAAATGCAAGCATCTTCATTGTCTCTGATGAAATTAAACTCTTTTAACAGTTTCATCATAGTGAAGATTCCAACTCCGCTATGCTTACTTCAACCATTGAAGTTTGCATATGTTTTTAGCATCCCTTGAATTTAACAAAAACCCTTTGGACCGTGTCATGCACACGTCCTAGGTAACCCTTCTATTAGAAGAACTTGTTTTTGTTTATCCAACACATAACAAAATTATATGTCGTGGTTGCTACATTAATCCGTCTAGACTAAATATCGCTATGAAAGATCAAATCTTGTCATAGTCAACCCTTGAACATTGTTGTGAACTCTTTCCCAACATGTCGACTATTTCATAGATGCGAAACATCCATGTCTATTTCTTTATAGATCCAAACACAACTGTAAGGTCTTACACCTTTCTCAAGGGTCTTTCAAGTTAAGAACTTGATTTCTCGTGTATGGAACTATCACGGATTTTATGGCTTCAAGCCATTTTACGGAGTCAGGGCCCATCATTGCTTCTTTGCATGTAGTCGGTTCATTATTCTCAAATAATGATTCAACCCTCAAATCTTGGTATTTGATTGTTTACCCGACCTACTTGTTTCAATAGGAACTTAGATCTCTATGACCACAACCTTTGAGGCACGTGAGCCATGAGCATTGTTGCTGCCTCCGGAACACTTTTCGGCGCTGCGCAACTCTGCACATATAGCTAAGGTTCTTTTAACCTTATCAAAGTTCTATTGTCCTCCCACTTTTCTTTTCACGAAAAATTCCTTCCCAAAGAAACTTGACGTTCTAAGCGACAAACACTTTTGTCTCTGGTGTTATGGAGGAATACTCAACAGTTATTCGAAATAACATACAAAGACAGGTTCATCCGACTTTGGTTGCAAACATCTTTCTTATGCAAAGCATACCAATGTTTTAAGAAAGGACAACTTGGGTTTTATCCCAAACCATAACATATGGTGTCATTTCAACGGATTATGATGGAGCTCTTTTCAGTGGAAAAACGGTAGTCACTAAAGCTTTTAATCTTTAAAATATAATGGTAGTTTTATGAATTACACCTTCGATCTTACCATGTCAAACAAGGTTTAATTACATATCTCGAACGCTCTATACTCTTATGGTATTTCGGGACATGTAAATCTACGGAACGATTCCTTAAATCTTAGGTATTATGCTAAACTTGTAACTCAAAATATCTTCCTTTATGATCTTATCATAAACTATTTATATTCTTGTTACAATGATCTTGCACTTCATCTTGAAAGTCTTTGAACTTTTCAAATGTTTCATACTTTATCCTTATTAAGTAAATATTCATATATTCACTCAAATTTTCGGAGAAAGCATATGAAGTTGAAATCCATCGCTTTTGACTACACATGATGGATTTTGTACAACAATATGTACAATTTCCAATAAGCTAGTCATTCGTTCCCTTTTGGCCTATGAACGAAGTTTTAATTATCTCTAGGAAAGTTTCACAAGCGTCATTTGATCAAAATCAAATAGACTCCAAAATTCCATCCATATGGAGTTTCTTCATGTTTTCTTTCCAATATAATTTAAACTGCGATGTCACTTCCTAAGTGATCTTTCAATCAATTTGTCTTTCGACATTTTTAGCACTAGTTTTATGGATGTGATTTCTCCAACGAGATTTGTGAATCATCCATCTTTTATGGATTACGGCAATTATTTGAACAACCCTTTTGTTCTCATAATACCTGATAAAACAAATCTTGAAGGCAAGCTTTGATGTTTAACGAGCAACACAATAACCCTTTATTTGTTCTCGATGAACATCATCACATATTCTTTTGCTAGTTACTTAGGCCTTTGTAGTTCATGAATTGTGTTGTTTCGTATGACGATTCACACCAACAAATTCAGTATCAAATACTTAAGAACCACATTGTTTAATAAGCAAAGAATATAGCCATAACATGTATATCATCTATATACTTAAACTGAACAATTCTAGTCTTTTCTTTTCTGCCATATATTTATGAGATTCTCTTTCAGTATTTCCTTTTCTGTTTGAAAGAATCTATCAACATCAATAGTGGAGTCATACATATGACACATATTCCAAAGCGTGTATAGTTAAATACCAATGTCTTTGGACTTGCACTTTGAAGTAGATCACCATTATCAAATGTTTGGTGTTCTTTCAAATTCCTTTCTTTAGTAATCTCTTGGTGTAGTAAACATTTTACCTACATCAAATATTCACCCTCATCATGGATTTATCCATGATCAAGCTACTTTTAGCTTGTAACGGTGAATCGCAAGTATAATGTTGCTCTCCAAAACCTTTTGGAGGATTAGGACAACTAGTGTCTCCAACCTTTTGCAAATTCTCATCAAATATGAGAACATGACTTTTGCCATATTATACTCTATCATGTTGCAACCAAAACTTCGTTTCAGATATCACAATATCTTCCACACATCATGGTTTCTGAAACAACTCTTTCAGATCCTAGATAACCTTGATATTAAGACAATCCTTTGAATATCAAGAATCATGGAGACAAACATGATACTTATATACTAACATTGGAATTGTTACTCTTGATTTTAATACCAACTATTAAACTTCATGGAGTAATCAAAACTTACTGAAAGGTTGCAATGGGACTTTTAAACTTTAGATTAACACTTCAAAACAATACGATACCAGTTCGTAAAGTAACTAACCAGAATTCTATAGTTCTATCATCTCAATTATAACTAAGCGTAAGGTGGTAAACGGATGCCAATGACTACAACAACTATGCAAATTCACTTTGATTTAATTTATGATAAATAGTGTTCAACTTTTAATCATATTGTCGTTGAACTCCCACTCAAAACAATATCCCTCACATTGTTTTAGTGATCATACGAACCAAATCCACCACATCAAAACCGATCATCACGAGAGTTGATGTAACTTCAATGGCGAACAATCAACATGTTCATCATATCTACTATATGACTCATGCTTTACCTTTCGGTGATCCGTGTTCCGAGACCATGTCTGTACATGCTAGGCTCGTCAAGATCAAACCTTAGCTTCCGCATGAGCAAATCTGGCTTGCTCACGTTGTATACACTCGCAGAATCTAACACACCCGATCATCACGTGGTGCTTCGAAACAACGAGCTTTAGCAACGGTGCTTACTAAGGATGAACACTTTAAAACTTGAAATTGTGTGCTTGAGGGATCATCTTATAATGCTACCGTCGTGAACTAAGCAATACAAGATGCATAAAAGGATTAACATCACATGCAATTCATAATATGTGATATGATATGGCCTTTCTTCTTGTGCTTCCGATCTCCATCTTCAAGCACGAACATGATCTCCATCATCACCGGCATTTCATCAAGGTCAATGATGCTGCTCCATGGTTGTCGTCCACCAGCTTCAACTATTACAACTACTTTGAATAGACACGCGAGTCTTAACAGAATTTAAAGACAACCATATGGCTCCTGCCGGTTGCCAACTTACAATAAGGAACATTGCATACATCATATATAATCACAATCATGGCCATATCACATCACAGCACACCCCTGCAAAACAAAGTTAGACGCCTCTAATTTTCTTTGCATGTTTTACGTGGTTTGGGGCTTTCAATAAGTGTCGTTCTAACTTACGAACAAGAATCACAACATTGATACTAGTATTGTCAATCACCCGTTGTAAATTGAATCTTAACTATGTTGGGAGAAACAGGCACCCGCAAAGCCACTTATGCAATACAAGTTGCATGTCAAGCGTGGAGCAAGTATCATGAACGATGTCATGTAAGGTTAGACCGGGCCGCTTCATCCCACCATCCCGCAAGATGCAAAGTACACAAGAAGCAATCGACAACAAAAGCATCAACGCCCACAATGACCATTGTGTTCTACTCGTGCAACAGATCTACATATAGACACGGCTCTGATACCACTGTAGGGGTTTGTAGCATGGAAAACAAAAAATTTCTACCGCATGCACACAAACAAGCCAAGATATATCTACTAGATTGTAGCAACGAGTCGATAGAGGAACTTACCCTCGAAGATTCCAAAGCGGTTAACGAGAGCAGATTCTCGTGGGTGATGTAGTCGTACACTTGCCGATCTCAAGATTGCGTAGACGATCCTTCCGGCGCTGCGTTCCGGCAGCGCTCCCGCAGTCGGTCACACGTTCGGTACTCGATGAAGACCTTCATCTCCCTTGTTCCAGCAGGCAGCGGAGGTTGTAGCACTCTCCTCGCGATTCCGGCAGCACGACGGCGTGGTACCGGAAGTAGAGGGGAGATCTCGCAGGGCTTCACCTTAAGCCGGAGCGAGTATGGTGGACTATGAGAGAGCCTTGGTGATCTAGGGTTTAGACACACCAATTAGAAGGGGCTAAACCAGCGGCTAGGGCAATTAGAAGCTCTAACTCGGCGGCTTGGGAGAAATCCCTAGGCTGTGGCTAGGGTTTAGGTTTAGAGGGAGGCAACTTGTGTGTCTAGGAGGGGAGACCTGCCCCTCCTTATATAGGTGGAGGGAGGCGCCGGCCAAGGGGAGGGAGTCCCTCCCCAACTCGGATCCCTAGTGGGCCGGCGGTGGAGGAGGAACTCCTCCCCAACTCGGTTTCCCACTTCTTCTCCACTTTCCAAAATAGCCGTTTGACTTCTCAAATTGGCGTTTGACTTTTCAAACTAGGATTTGATTAAACCCTTTATTTTGTACAGCGATGACACCTAGTACATGATGCAATCATTCCAACTTGCAATGACACATTCATGTACCCTTCCCCTCCGGAGTGCCGGACATTCCGGAACCTTCTAGAACATTCCCGATGAAAACACCGGAATCATTCCCCAACTCCGAAACAGGACTTTCCTTATATGAATCTTATTCTCCGGACCATTCCGGATCTCCTCGTGATATCCCGGATCCCATCCGAGACTCCGAACAACATTCGGTCTCTTACTCATCATTCCATAACTACTCAACAACATCGAATCCTTAAGTGTGTCTCCCTACGGTTCGTGAATTATGCGGACATGATCGAGACACTTCTCCGATCAATAACCAATAGAGGAATCTGGAAATTCATATGGCTCCCACATATTTCTACGATTACTTTGCGATCGAATGAACCACTTACATACGATACCAATTTCCCTTTGTCTCACGATAGTTTACTTATCCGAGGTTATGATCGTCGGTATCTCTGCATACCTAGTTCAACCTCGTTACTGATAAGTACTCTTTTCTCGTTCCCGTGATATGTGATCCCTTGTGAGCCAGTCACATGCTTGCAAGCTAATTGGATGACATTCCACCGAGAGGGCCCAGAGTATATCTATCCGTCATATGGATGGACAAATCCCACTCTTGATCCATGTGTCTCAACCGACACTTTCCGAACACTCAATGCCACCTTTATAGCCACCCAGTTACGGTGTGGTGTTTGATGTCATCAAAGCATCCTTCCGGTGAAGGTGATATGCATGATCTCATGGTCGAAGGAATTAGGTTACTATGTATCAGAAAGCATATAGCAATTGAACTATTAAAATGACTTGATCTTTATGCTACGCTTATCTATAGGAGTATGTCCATCACATCATTCTCCTAATGATATGACCCTGTTGTCAATAACATCTCTATGTTCATGATCAGGAAACCATGATCATATATTAACCAACAAGCTAGTTTAACAAGAGGCTTTACTAGGGACTCTTTTATGTTTACAAATCACACAAGTATTAATGTTTCATGTTAATACTATTATAGCATGGTATGTAAACATTTATCATAAGTATGAAGATATGATAATAACCACTTTATTATTGCCTCTTGGGCATATCTCCAACAACTTCTACTGTCAAAGTTATTAGAATATAGCCGAGCCATTGCCAACACTTTGTCTTTTATGAAGTTAGAGAATGAATCAGAAAACAAGTCATCCCAAGTAGCAAGGTCATGCTAATCTCATTAAATTCAAACGGTCATCCATCTCTACACCCAACAAATCAGTAACAGTGTGTATGACTCTTTGATAACAATTCAGAAAGTCTGAGATTTACCGATGATTGGGGATCACACGAAGGTGAAACCGGGACATTGAGGGATTTGAATCGTGCTCATCGGGAAGTTTTTTTTAGATCAAATGGCTGCAGTTTATTTAAACATCCTCATCACGAGATAAGAGCATCTCCACTCGCCTACCCAGGACGCCGATCCGGACGCCGAAATTATGTCCGGACGCCGAAAATCGGCCCAGTCGTGTATCCAAGGACCTGTTTTCGTCCGGATTTTGGCGTGTTTTGGTCCGGCCTACCCAGGCCGAACCCAGGTTCCCGGGTACGCCCTGGGGACGTCGGACGCTGCAAAAAAGGACGTAGGCCAGCTCTGTCTGCGAGACAGTCCCATTCCCACCCACTCCACTCGCCCAGGTTGCGGCGAAGAGCTCTGTCGCCATGACTTCACCGGCGGAGCTCCCCCGCGCCGAGACATGCCCACGTATCTAGATACGCTCGCCGTAGTTGCCGCCCACCTCCACGCCTTCTCCGCCGCCGCTTTTCGGCGCACGAGCTTCGCCGTAGCTCTGCTTCGCTACGTGCTCCCACCACCACGCCCGCCAAGCGTTCGGCATTTGGCCGGATTCGGCCATGGACTCCGAAGACGACGAGATGCTCACCGTTGACTCCGACGAGGACGAGATCAGTGGACACCACTACAACAAGGGATACTATCTAGTAGATGGCATCTATCCAAGATGGCCAACATTTGTGAAGACTGTCTCAAGCCCAATGCTCCCCAAGCATTCTCACTTTGCCAAGGAACAGGAAGCTTGCAGGAAGAACGTGGAGCGGGCATTTGGTGTGCTCCAGCATAGGTTTTGTAGCATCCCAGTTGTCTAACACCTGTAATGCTACTTGATCTAGTAATAAAAGGGCCACTTCCTACATATAATGGTTGCATCATCATCATGTCATGTTCATGTCATCATGCCACCTTGCATTTGAGCATCATACAAAAACCCTTTTGTTTTGGTTCTTATCTCATATGCATTAATATTTGTATTTGCCTCTTGATATTGTATTTGGTTCTTGATATATTGTTAAATGCCCAAGTTGATTTGGGGGCATATCTCTTATTGACTCCACCACCTTTTCTTCACCACCTTATAATTCCACCATTCCACCTTACATGAGCATGGCAACTTATTGGTTTTACCTCTAGCTCATGTGGGTTGGGATGGATCTAATTCTAGCTCCACATGCTCCCATGTATGCATCATGATGTTTTCACATTAGTGATATATGAGAGCCACATGGCCACCTTTGCATGCCTTGTGAGTGGGACCCTAATTCTAGCTCCCATATGTGTTGTTTTGGGGTTATCATCATGTTGGGATATTTTGTGGGCTTAATAAATATCTAGTGGCATATACACACTAGCAAGTCCCATTGTATTCCAGATATGGTCATCTCCATCTATTCCACATGGGGCATCCTTTTTAGTTCTTTTTGCTTGGCCTTTATTCCAATTTTTGGGAATGCAAAATAATAATGCCATGTAATAACATTGTTTTCACAAGAATCTTCAGGGCAATAAATATTTCTGCATGGGCCATGCAAGTACCACCTTTTTGCTTGTCATTTGGATTTTATTTGTTTGAGTGGATCATCTCTATCTATATCCCTTCCTTTTGGGCTTGATCTAGTTGATCTTGTTTACATCATACCACCTCCCTCTCCCGTCCCTATCTACCACCTTAGCTCCACTAACCCCACCTCTCACTCTAACCTCTATACAAATCTATACCTAATCTAAACCCTAAATACCCTCTCTCTTTTCTATCTACCTAACCCGAGGCCATCATCCCCACCTTCCAAAGCCTCTCCTAACCCCAGCCCTACCTAACCCGAGGCTACCCGACCCTAGCTCCAAGCCTCTCTCCCCTCTCTCTAGACCTAGCTACCACTAAAACCCTACCTTCTACCGAACCCCTAGCTCTCTCCTCCTCTCTCGGCCACAAGGTCCTACCAGCCCGAGCCACCTCCTGCTCGACCTGGTCCCCTCCTTCCCCTCTGGCTCGACCATACCAGGTGGGGTGCACTGTTTCTCCTCCTCCCCACCCTCTCTCACGTGCTTGATCGCCCCACCTCCTGCCGCCCGTGTCCACCTCCCTCTCTGCTTTTTGCAAAGCAAACAACCACCCCGGTGCTTCCTCCTCCTCCTTATCTACAACCACAAGCTGAGCATCTTCTATACGCCACCATCCCCCACCATCTCGATCCAGATCAGAACCGATGCCTGCCTTCCCCTTTCCTCCTTCCATGCCCACCATGGCCTTCTCCATGGCCCCATCTGCACCCTAGCACATCCAAGTCCTGAGGCGTCGTGGAGTTGTACCAGAGGGAAGATAGGCGACCAGGAGGTGTCTCTGCTGCATCCACGTTGCCAAGAACCGTCGGGCGCCGTTAGACCTCGCCGGAGCAAGGACGCCGCCTCTGTGAGCCGGGACACCAGGAGCGGTTGGGAGACGAGCGCCAGCGACGGTCTCCTTCTCCTTCGCCTCCAAGTGCCACGCACACGCGCCCCTGGTGAGCTAACCCCTTCCCCAGACATGGCCCTGCCGCCCCTTGCTCCTTGCCTCGCTGCCGGGCGTGACGCCGCGAGCACGTCTCAACCCGCAGCCGTGGCCGTTGTTTCGCTGCTGCTCTGTTCTCATCAAGTTTCCGAGGATTGCATCCCCTGTCTTGCGTAGATTCCTTGACCAATTCTATAGCCCTATGTCCCCTCCTTGCGCAGAAACAAACCACGTCCAATTTCATTCCCTGTGCCTCTCTCTATCAACTCTAGAAGATCGCTCTGTTTCACAGTGCATCTGACAGAAAATTTCAGTTTCTCACGAACGTGTTTTTGCCTCTGTTCATCCCTTCGCCCCGTCCGCTGCAGACCTCCGTTGGCGAAAATCCAAACATAAAACTTGTAGCCTGGTATCCCCTCTTCAACTTTGGTTTTTGTGTCTTGTACAAAATCTCCACAGATTCCTCGCCATCTTCAATCAAAGCTCGGAACAGCTAGCTGTTTTTCGCGAGTAAAAATACAGTTTCGTCAGTTAGCCCAGGACGCTTTTCTAAATAGGCCCCTAGACTATGTGCAGCTCAACCCACAGCCCCTCGATGCCCAGTCTTTTTGTAAAAAGGCACCCCGTTTTTCTAGATTCTCAACCCGCGGTACACCCCACCTTTGTCCCACGTGGCAGCCCAGTCAGCACCCTCGGGTCCCACCTGTCGGTGTCTAGGGCTAGGTTTGTCTGAGTATTAAAATGTTTTCTGTTTCTGTTTTAATTTAAATCTATTTCAAATTAATTCAAATTCAAAATTAAATCTGATTTTAAATAACTTTTCAATTATAAATCCAAATAATGCAAATGATATATGTTTTTGAATCAGAAAAATGTGAGGATTTCAAATATGCTATTCAAATTACCTTTTGCACATTTAAAATTCCAAGTTGATTAAATTACAACAAATGCCACTGGAACTTAATAAACTAATAACTTTTGATTTATAACTCCGAATTTAACAAATGATATGTCTAAAATGATCAGCTCGACGAGACCTTTCTGATTATGCTATCCATGACTTCAATTGCAGCATGCATCATATAAATATAAAGTATACAGCAACTAATATGACAATAAAATGGGATCAAAACCCCATAAAAAGGTTATTTCTTGTGTTCTACACCTCACGCATGCCATGCTACTTTATTGCCATGCAACTTGTGCATCATTCATCATGGCATGATTGTTTGCTTGACGCATTGTATTCCTATGCTTGTGCACTTTATTTATGTTGGCCCTTGTTTGCTTGGTTCTTCTTCGGATAGACTCTGAGCAGGGGATATATCAAGAGAACCAGGAGCACTACCCAGATCCGTCTCTCGCTTCAACTGAGTTGCCAGGCAAGCACTACCACATGCTTGCATACATACAGTACCTATTGCCTCTATCTTATTCTTGCATCATTGAGTCGCGATTGCATTAAACTGAATCCCAAGTATTGCATAGCTTTTACTTTTAAACCCCACCAAGCTTGTTCCTCCATCCCATGAGCCATTACTACATGAGTTGTTTGAGCCATGCGAGTCGTAGAACAGCATGTGTAGGGTATGTGAGAGTCTGATGGATAACGAGGTACCTAAACAACTTAACCTGAGTAGTAATGGGATAACTAATGAAAGTGGCGCCGGTGGGCAATATCTGCTATTTGGTTTTTCCTGCTCACTTGTGTCCCGTAGGACCCCGAGTACTTGAAACCTGTTCCTTGAATATTCGCGCTATCCACATCCGGGAGGCTTATGGGACCCCCCTGAGCCAGAGCTTGATTCAGTCTTATTTCTTGGGGCCACAAACTAGTTTGAGGTTTTGTTTACTATCCTGTACTTATGCCATGCTTCATTACTGTATTTACGATTGTGCGAGGAGCACACTGTACTATTTAGGATCGGGACACGTTTTTGCGGTGTCGACAAGCCCAGTTTTGGGTTCCCAGTCGCTCACAGCCGTCCACCCAAACCTCGGGTCCGTCTCGGAGTCAGCTAGCTTCGTTGCGGGTGTACTCCAAGGGGTGGCCCCCTGAAATAATTCTGAATCCTGTGATTGCTTTGTCGTGAAGGCCTCGTTGGGTTTTGATTTGGTTTTTCCGAGGTTGATCGAGTGTGTGTTGCTATTTGTGCACCCCTGCAGGGTAAAACTTTCTGAAAGCTGTGTCCGCGGTTACGGACGACTTGGAGCACAGTTTCTCGATCATAGACAAGCATAACTAAAGTACCGCTTTAATCTGACTAAGTAATTGACTAGTAAATAGTGCAACACTCATGGAATGGTTAATAAAATTGCCAACGGATGGGGGGGTTGTTCGTCCGCTTCCTCGTTGGTAAGCGAGGAGGAGGATGGATCTGATGAAATTACTGTTATAACTGTTGTCATTAATTCACGGACATCCGTTTATCATTGGTTAGACGGATGGTTAGCGAGTATCTATAGAACTGCTAGGGTTTATCTTTTGCTGCAATTGCATCACCCCAGGTTGTGTCCCCTTTAGAGGCATAAAGACTTGCTGAGTACCCTTAGGGTCTCACACGATAAATTATTGGTTCAGATGAACATGTACACTCGCAGGACGGATACTGGGTGGAAGAGGCTGATGATGTGGGCAACGATCGTTCGGTGTAGAGATTCCGGGAACGGGGATCCGTGAGATCTGTGGGCGGGATGTGCTTATTTCTGTGGCATCTTATGCCGATTTGCTTCTTATCCGTACTCGGACTTGTTTTGCCGCTTCCGCTTGATACTCTGATGTGTGATGTATGAGGAATTATCCTAAAATATTATATCTATCTAGGTCATTTGGATCTTGCCGTATGGCGTTGCTATATTTTCCTTTCTTTCTAGATGGAATGGCTCTGATGTACTTTTGTATGGTGGCTTGCATACATACTCATTTGTGTATGTAGTTGATCCCTTCGCCTGCCGATTACGCCGCCCGTACTGGTCCCGATGAATTGGAAGTGGTTGGGACGGCCGAAAGGTCTACCCGTGAGTGGCTTTTGGGGCCCCACCGTACTATTTCAACCACTACCGTTCATCCAGGCTTGTATCTAGGAGCGTAATTCACCGAGGTAGTTACAGGTTTGCAGTTGTCCGGTTCCCTGCTATGACCTGGTCGAAAGATCAGATGTGGGAAGTGATGACATGTTGTGTGACCTTGCACAAGATGATCATTGAGGATGAGATGAAGGATCCGGTGAATTTGCTTGAGGAGGATGAGCCATACTACAGACAGGGTCCTCTTGTTGAGCATGATCATCAGGTGTCTCCAACCTAGGCTGCATTCATCGCCATGCGTCAGGAGATCCGAGATCCGGCGGTGCATCAACAGCTGCAGGATGATCTTGTTGAAAACCTATGGATACACAGGGGCAACACGACGTAGATGCCGAGCATGAACTGGCCGAACTTGTGCAAAATATGTTGTACTTTCACTGCATGTCGGACTATGTTTACATTTACGCCGAACTTTGTTTAAAATTTCACTGAACTTTGGCCGTAAATTGTCCTGTATTCATTGTATGCCAAACTATGCCGAAATCTAGGCGAACTTGAGCCGAATTTGAGTGGAAACGGGCGACTCGGAAACTCGAGCTGGGTACGCGAGTGGAAAATGGGCGTACCCGGGCCGAAAACTTGCGTCGTCCGGCCAAATTTTGGTCCAGATTTTGGCCTGGGTTCGCCCAACGAGTGGAGATGCTCTAACATGTTCAACAAGTACACCGGCGGAACACCCCACCAGGTTTTACACACTTTATTCTTGTAGCCCTCTTGTCATAGACGATGCGCAACTTCATTGCATGATCGTCGCACGTGAACGACCGAGTGCTCCTCAAAATCCCGGAAGTTACTAGTGCTTCTGTTGCATCGTTTTGCTATCTAGCCCAGCTAAGGGTGTGTTTGGTAGCCCGTGTCACTTCGAATTCGCTTTCTCACTTGAGATATCTGAGCTCATACAAGCTGGCATGAGATTTTGTGGTGTGTTTGTTAGCCCGTATACGTTGGGAGAAGCTGGACTGATACTTTGTTTGGTAGCCCCGTATGAGTTGAGATTGGCCCAAAAACTAAGAAATAACAGAGAGATCCAAATTCTTGCAAAAAGGTCCCTAGACAAAACATCAAAAAATCAATCGGGCCCTTGCATCCATGCCACTGTGCTGGGAGCAGATCCTCATCGTCGGGAGGACACGGGGCGCCGGCGGTGGTCGATGAGCGACGCAGCGGCAGGTGTTGGGCGGTCCAGGAGCTTTTCTTCGTCGGTGGCGGGCCAGAGGGGATAGTAGACGACGATGGGAGAGGAGGGTTGGCGCGGGAGTGAAAGGATAGAGATGTCGCCTAGAGGAGGGTGAATAGGCAATTTCAAAACTATTATGGTTTTGGCTTGATAGAATGCGGAATTAAACTAATGTTTATTTTACAAGCACAAAACATAAATACACTAGGCTCAACTAAGTGCACCAACAACAAATTAAGCTAAGCAAGATAGCACAAGTTAAATATACCACAAGTGATAAGCAAGATATAAGTACTTCAAGCTCGATGGCTA
The DNA here is from genome assembly GCA_916181665.1 of Avena sativa. NCBI lineage: Eukaryota > Viridiplantae > Streptophyta > Magnoliopsida > Poales > Poaceae > Avena > Avena sativa. Next base: position 327,565,283 of record OV702280.1, read on the forward strand.
TCACAAGGAAAGTAAGCTCGGATATAGAGATAATCGAGGCACGCGGAGACGAAGATGTATTCCCGTGTTCACCACCTTTGGGAAGGGGGCTACGTCACGTTGGAGAGGTGTGAGGTTCCACGAAGGATTCCTCACGCGCCACAAAGGCTCACCTTCTTCTCTGAGTCTATCCCACGAAGGAATAGACCGTTTCCTTATGGCTAGCTTTTCCTCCACTCCGGAGATGGCAAGCTCCACAACCACTTCACAAGCTCCACGAAGTAGAAGCTCGGGTCTCTTCACAATCTTCCATGAAGAGGACACCGCGGTACCAACCGCCAAGCCAACTAGGAGGTCACCCTCCAAGAGTAGCAAGCTCACGGTCTCTCACTCGAACAAATCGTAATGGTGAGCTCAACACTTATGCAAGAATGCAAAGCAAGAACACCAAGGGTGCTCAAATCCTTCACTCTCAAATCCCACCAAAGCAACAAGTTCTAGGGAGGAATTAGAGAGGAAGAACAAAGGTAGAAACCAACAAATGACTCCAAGATCTAGATCCAATGGGTTTCTCTCACTTAGAGGGGGAATTGATTGGTGGGGATTGTAGATCTAGATCTCCTCTTCCAAAGCCCTCAAAAAGATGCAATAATCATAGGAGGGAAGGGAGAGGAAGAAAGCTCAAAGAGGTCAACAATGGAGGTAAAAAACATGCTCAAGAGCCTTAGAACTTTGGGGAAGAATCCCCCCTTTTATACCCCTTCAAGGGGGATGACCGTTGGAGGCAAAACATGCTAGACGGACACGTTCCGGAGGCGAAACCGGCGCCGCCGGAATTTCCGGCAAAAACCAAAACAGCATACTGGACCGTTTTTCGGCGATTTGCTGGAAATTTCCAGCGGTCGCAGGAAATTCCGGCCACAGGCCCGGTCCCGCCGGAACAAAACAGGGCACACGAAAACGGTGATCACTTTTGCGTCCAGACTCCGATTTCGATGATCTTGGGCTTGTTTTGACGAGGACAACAAGCCCTACAAGATGGTGCAGAGAAACATCATAGTCCAGCAAAGAAGGATAGAACAAAATAAAGAAATGTAAGAAGCCTCCCTACACGAAGAACCGATAAAACCTTCAAACTCGAAAACACCATAAAAGATGCATACGAATTCCGTTTTCGATGAACTTGGGCTTGTTGAAGAGCTATAAACAAGCTCAATAACCTCACATGGAGAAACACCAAGAAGCAACAAAATAGGAAGATGCAAAGTATGCAAAGGATTGAGCTCCCTATGACGATGTGATCAAGTTACCCAACCGAAAGCCCCTCTTAATAGTGCGTCTATGTATCCTAGAACCCGGTCTCCCAACAACCACCTTGAGACCAGTAAAAGGAAAACCTAGCAAGGCCATACCTTTGCCTTGCGCATCCCGCTTGATCTTGATGACAACACTTCAATCTCCATCCAAGTCGGAATGCATCACTTGATCATTGTTTCTTCATGAAGGCTCCTAATTTGCTCTCCCATACACCACTATTGGATAGCTTCATTAATACATGTCTTCACATGTCCATTATAACCAATATGGACGACAAGATTTAAGCAAATGATCTTCTCGAGATGCTTATCTTGAACTTGCCCTTCTCAACCTTGATGACGATCACCACTTGATGTCATCCTCTCATGTGCTATATAAGATCTTCACTTTTGAAGCATGCCCATGGAAAGATACCTATCCCATATAGAAAATGCAAAGGCACATATATAATGGGTTAGTTCATGATGCATAATTGACAAGGCTTACCATACCACAAGATCCATGTGGTACATTCTTTATGCTTCATGTGTTGACCAACTTGAAATCACTCTTCACTCTTTGTATAGGTCAACCATGTATATTCCCATGCTCCATCTCAATATCTTGAGGTACATAAAGAAACATTAATTTGATTACATGCTCTAAATCTTAGTCAATCATAGCTCAACTAATGAGGCTATCATGACACCGTCTTAGAGCCACATCTCGAATTCTTCTATTGAGATCACACTCTCAAGATATTGATCATATCATATTCTTCTCTTCAACTCGATGATCTTGATGCCAATACTCAAGGTATATATTTATCTTCATGGCATCCATACTTGAATCCAACACATAGACTACAAGCATGACCTATGGAATATTCCTTCATATAAAATTTAGTGAAAACATTAGTCCATAGGGATTGTCATTAATCACCAAAACCACACATAGGGGCAATTAATCTTTCAATCTCCCCCATTTTGGTAATTGATGACAATCACAACAAGAGGATTTATATAATGAATATTAGAAACAAGTACGCAGCTTATCCGAGAATAAGTTGTGTACAAGAGGTTGCATTTGATATGGTCAAGTAACACAAAGCTACTAGCACATATCAAAACCAATTCTACTTACACAAACTACAACTAATGTAAGTGATGTGAGTAGAACCAACATATATAGAGCAAACTCCCCCATAATATATGCATGTGTGATGAACTTTAATTTCATTACATACATTGTCAAGAATAAACTTTGGGAGAGTTTACACTATATATACAACCATGCAAAACATAATAAAGATGAAAGGAAAACACTTAAGAACAAACCAATCTTAAGTATAAAACCATTTCCCTTAAACCCTCTAAACTTCTCCCCCATTGACAACAAGTGCCAAAATGGATGACAAATATAGAAGGCCAATATAGTATGAGTTCCTCCCCAAGGTGTGCATTTCTAATATTTTGAGTGAAATCAAATGCACATATCCAATGACAAATATTTGGAGGAAATAAAGCTATATTGAGGATCAAGGATTGGTACTATGATAAAACGGTGAAGAAACTTCAACGGATGAAGCAAGCAATCCAATGGTCCAAAAAATCAAATGGACAAATAGTGCTCTAAATGAAATAAGGAAGCTCCCCAAGGTTCGTGCATAAATTTTAATTATTGTATTTGAATACAATATCCACAAACATGGAATCCTCACTCCCTCTATATTATTTAGAACACAAACAATATACAAGGAGTAGATATAAATAAATGCACTCATTAAAACAAGCTTACGAGTGCATATATAGCCCATGGCTCTATTTTCTCTTATGATATATCAATGAACTTCACCAAAGAAAAAATAAAAACCTCAAAAACATCACAACTAACACTAAGTGAATAAATGCTAGTTGGGATACTTTTAGAAAGGCAACAAGTAGCAAAAGGAAGGATTCAAAGCAATTTCAACAATATTGGACATGAGAGTACCTTGAGTAATTGATATGCAATAAATTGCTAGAAGGCATATTTGGAATTGGTGAATCATGAACATGATTTTATATACTCCCCATTATATGCATCATCTCAAATTACTCACATAAGCAATAAGGATAAAGAAGTCTTTCAAAGATCCTTGCAAGAACCGCAACATTTACAAACAGATAAATTCATGCCAAGATGCAACCTACAAGAGATTGGATGAAAGAATAGTATGCATGAATAAGATACTTGTTACCGAGATAGCAATGGTATGATGTAGATAAGAATTTTTTGATCATCCTAGCTAGGCTACAATTATCATGTGGTGACAACACTTTCCTTATAGACGAGACAAGCATCCATTGCATCTCCAATGTACCTAAAACAACATTCAAGTACATCTTGGTCCCCAAACTTATTGGGTCAAAGTGGTTAGACTAACCACAACACATAGGACACACTCCATAAAAATATATGCATATTTAGAGATGAAATTTGAATTTCATGCACATCTTAGCTGTTTAAGGATTTGATGGAGTATGCCCTATATATTGGATCAAAGAAAGCAAAAATGATATGTGATATACATTTAGTAATCATGCATGCGTGAGACTTTCAAGATCCAACAAAGATATAATTTGGACAAATCACCCAAATATTCAATAAGGCATACAAGGTGTGACTAAACACATTTGTTGCCCAAACTATATCAAAGAATCAAATCAACACACAATTTTTTCAACAAAGTTCAACAAATGAACTAAGAAAAACTATTGAGCAAAAAGATGAAATAAAAACACAAATACTCAAATATTTATCTAATTCAAGAAAATAAAATAGAGAAGAAAGAATGAGATAACAAACTCCCAAAAGAGCAAGGTTTCAACAAATAAACCAAACCCTTAACACTTTTCACAATGGCACAAGGTTCCGAGAAGAAGAGGTTTGTCTTCCACTAAAACACATTTGATAATAATAAAAAACATCATCAAAGAGATGTTCAAAAACCAAGGAAGACAATGGGATCCACACCAAAATTTTGGAAAAGAAAATAAGTCAATAACAGGTGAAATCCAAGGTGAATATGATCCATAAATGCTACCACACACACAAGTATCTCAATTTTCGAAGATAATGAGTGTATTGGAATTGATTTCTGGTGGTATATTGCACGGGTATTAAAGATAAATCTTCACAATAAAAAGCATAGGATAAGAATAAAAAGATTAAGCACTATGCAAAGATAGAGATTCTTGATAGCTTCAACTAGTCACGCAATCATGCAATGCAACAATTAGAATAACTTGAAGCAAATGGTATCCCAAACAAGATATAGAGATATGTATTTGAGGAAGACCGCACCAAGAATTTCTTACTCAAACAAGGACCAAAAATACGAGCAATAAAAGCTTCTAACAAAAATAGGACCTTGTTTGAGTCAACATGCCACCTAGAAACAAGATAATCAACAATATCAACTCTAAGTGGCACTACCTCATATGTTCACATTCCTAGGATTGTGATATGCAAAAGAAGCATATTACTCCCCCATAATGTGATATTCAATTTTTCTTAATAAGAGGCAAAGCAACCTCAACTAGAGAGAATTAATGGACATTTTAAATTTGAATTTCTCATGAGTATGACACACCACATAGTGACTAGATAAGCTTGCATTATCAATACTAAGTGGTAGTACTCACATACACACATTTTAAGGTTTGAGAGATGCGCAAGGCATATTACTCCCCCAAAATGGGATGTTCCATTAACCACTCAAAAAGAGCCAAATAAGATATCATCATGGTGCATTAGAGGCTCAAAACGAGACACACGGGTAAATGATGTGCCAAACACCTAGACATACTTGAATACACAAAATAAGCAAGCATGAGGAACACCAAATACAAACACATACTTGGTACAAAACCAAAACATGTAAAGGGGCAAGTAACTTACAATATAAATGAGTTAAGTACAAGTTACCGCGAAGAGGCCATTGGATATAAGATACAGATAAGATAATCCTAATGACTTGGCTTGATCAAATATAATATATGAATATCCCTTAATTCTTCATGAGTTACCCAAGTCTCCAATGCCCTCCATAAACACCTATTGATCAAGTTTGAGCATGTTGGTCCCCAACCAAGTTGGGTCCTAAGAGGTTAGTCACAATAGGCTTGGCAACCCAAATGGTTCTTTTCTTGACACCACTTTGAGTTCCAACAAACTTGGCAAACACATTGCCATCCTTATCCTTCCTAAGATACTAATCATCATCAATAATGATAGGGTTAGATAAGGTACCGTTTGAACATGAAGAGGCAAAGTGCCCCTTCACACGACATATGTAGCAACAAGTGCTCCCCTTTCTCTTCTTCCTTGATTTCTTGGCTTGGGGAGCATTATCTTGATTCTTCTTTGGAAGTGGCCTAACTTCAACTTGGCCTTGACCTTGTACTTGTGGCCGCTTCCCTTGTTGCTTCTCACTCAAGTGCTTTTTCTTCAATGGACAAGATCTTACATGATGTACTTGTTGGAATTATGCCCTAGAGGCAATAATAAAGATGTTATTATTATAATTCTTGTTCATGATAAAGTTTATATTCCATGCTAGAATTGTATTAAGCGGAAACATTAATACTTGTGTGGTTTGTGAACAACACCGTGTCCCTGGTACGCCTCTAAGGACTAGCTCATTGATCAATGATGGTTAAGGTTTCCTAACCATAGACATGAGTTGTCAATTGATAATGAGATCATATCATTGGGAGAATGATATGATGGACAGACCCAAACTAAGCGAAGCAATTAGATCGTATCATCGTGTTCATCTTTGCGTAGCTTTTCCTATGTCAAATATTGTATTCCTTAGACCATGAGATAATACAACTCCCTGGTATCGGAAGAAAGCTTTGAGGTCATCAAACGTCATCCTATGAGAGGGTGATCATAAAGGTGTCTCTCAGGTGATCGGAAAGTATCTGTTGGGTTGTATGTATCGAGATGGAATTTGTCCTTCCCAAGTCGGAGAGATATACTTCGGGCCCACTCGGTAATCGATATCAACACCGCTTGCAAGCATGTGGTTAAGGAGTTAATCACAAAGTGATATCGGATTACGGAACAAGTAAAGTACTTGCTGTGAACGAGATTGAACTAGGTATGACGGTACCGACGATCGAATCTCGGGCAAGTAAAATATCGCGAGACGAAGGGAATATATATATGGGATTGATTGAATCCTGGCATCTTGGTTCATCCGATATGATCATCGATGAATGTGTTGGAGTCAATATGGGTGCCCAGACCCCGCTGTTGATTATTGATAGAAGATCATGTTTGCATATTCTCGAACCCGCAGGGTCACACACTTAACGTGTCTCGACGCTAGGATAGATTGGATAATTGGTTTATGAATTTTTGTTCGGAGTCTCGGATGGGATCCAGGACATCACGAGAGGTTCCGGAATGGTCCGGAGAATAAGATTCATATAAGGCAGTGCAGTTTTTGGAGTTCAGAATTGTCCCGGGTTAATCGGTATTGTACCGGAAGCTTCTAGAACCTTCCGGAAGGGGACCAACGTGGCCCCACCTTCCGGGAGGGGGCATGGGCCTATGAGGGAGTGTCCTGGCCGCATTGGGCCAGGGGCACAAGGCCCCATAGGGCCCAGCCGATCCTAGAGAGTTTAAATCGTTTAAACTAGAGATAGGGTTTCTAGAAGAGGGGAGAGTCCATGCCCCCCACTCCTTATCCTTTGGGCTTGGGGGAGGGGCTAGGGCTGCGCCCCCTCTATATAAAGAGGGGTGGGGGCGCACCAACCCCCCACACCTCTCCTCCAAACCCTAGCCGCCTTGCTAGCTTTCCTCTCTCCCTCCCGACTGTTTGTAGGCGAAGCCCTGCTGCAGAAATTCTCCACCATATACACCACGCCGTCGTGTTGTAGATCCAATCTATCTCTCCACCGTACTTGCTGGTCCGAGGAAGGAGGAGACGTCGAGGTGCTGCACGTGTGCATCTCACGGAGGCACCGCCACTTGTGGTGCTAGATCGGATCGGATCGCGAGGAGGAGAAGCGAGTACGACTACATCACCCACGTTCCGACGAACGTTCCGCTGTGCGAATCTTCAAGGGTATGAAGATCTAATCCAATCTCTCTCGTTGATTGCATCTCCTAGATTAGATCTTGGCTTTCCCTCTGTTCGCATCCGTAGAAAATTTTGATTTACTATGCCGCGAAACCCTTCAGTGGTATCAGAGCTAGATCTATGCGTAGATGTGTTTCACGAGTAGAACGCAACATGGTTGTTGCGGGCGTTGATGTTTTCTGTTGCAAGCCTCTTGTTTGTGTTCTTCTTATGACGCGGGATAGTGAGATTGAAGCGGTCCAGGCCAACCTTACGCGACGTCGTTCGCGAGACCGGCTCCGCACTTGACGTGTGGCTTGTTCCACACATGCGGCTGGTGGATGTCAGCTTTTCTCACTATAGTTGTCATGGGATTAACACCGGAGTTTGGCAACCATAATATCACCGTTGCGGCTTTCCGTAGGTAAGAATCGTTCTTAGGATCCACTCCCATAAGCCACGTAAAACATGCAACAACAAAGTAGAGGCGTCTAACTTGTTTTTGCAGGGAGTGTTTTCTGTGATATGGTATGGCCCAAGATGTGATGTGTATAATGTATGCGATGATCATGTTTTGTAATGTTTCACGACTTGCATGTCGATGAGTACACAACCGGCAGGAGCCATATGGTTGTCTTTATAATTGTGTATGACCTGTGTGTCAACTTCTTATGCGCCATGTAATAGTTTCACTTTATCGCTAAGTAGTTATCAATAGTTGTAGTTGCTATTCGTGGTGGAGGCAATCATGGTGGAGTGATGGAGATCATGCCGGAATGCACAAGATGGAGATCATTGCGCGAAGATTGGCTATACCATGTCACATAAAGTTATATGCATGTGATGTTTATCCTTTTATGTATCTTATTATGCTTAGATCGCGACGGTAGCATTAAAAGATGATTCCTCACTTAAAGATCAAGATAAAAACTGTGTTCTCCCCAAGTATGCACCGTTGCGAAAGTTCGTCGTGTCCAAGCATCACGTGATGATCGGGTGCTATAGACTCTACGCTCACATACAACGGGTGCAAGCCAGTTTTGCACACGCGGAAATACTTGGGTCTAACTTGACGAGCCTAGCATGTACAGACATGGCCTCGGAACACAAGAACCGAAAGGTTAAGCATGATTCATATGAATGATATGATCGACACTTTGTTGTCCACCATTGAAACCACATCTCTTCTCGTGATGATCGGATTAGGTGTGGTGAATTTGGATCGTGTTCACTAAACAACTTGAGGGATGTTGAATTTAGTGGGAGTTCATCTAGTAATTTGATTAAGTTGAACTATTTATCATGAACATAGTCTAAATTGTACTTGCCAATACTGTAGATCACATGGCCAAGTCCAACTTCAACTTCAACGTTTTTGCTGAGAAGGAAAAGCTTAGAAACAATGGGTCTAACTTCACCAATTGGTTCCGCAATCTAAGAATCATTCTGTCTAGCGGACAAAAGGACTATGTCCTTGGTAAAGCGTTAGGTGACCCCCCTGCTGCAACTGCGCCGGCTGATGAGAAAGCTGTCTATCAGTCGCGCAAAGATGATTATGGTGTGATTAAGAGCACCATGTTTGCTATGGAACCGGAGCTTCAAAATCGTTTTGAAGAGTATCCCGGGCCCTTCGAGATTCTCGAGGAGCTGAAAACCATGTTTCAGACTCAGGCCCGTTCTGAGAGATATGAGATCTCCGAGAAGTTCTTTAACTGCAAGATGGAGGAAGGGAGTTCCGTTAGTGAGCACGCCATAAAGATGTCGGGCTACACTCAACGCCTTGAGCAACTGGAATGCACGATTCTAGAGGAGCTCAAGATTGACAGGGTTCTGCAATCACTCCCTCCCAGCTACAAAAGTTTTGTAGTGACTCATAATCAGATTGGTTCCACTGATACGATCACCGAGCTCTTCGCAAAGCTGAAGGCTGCAGAGGTGGACATCAAGAAGGATAATCATGTGTTGATGGTCAACAAGCCCTCCTTTAAGAAAGGTAAGGGAGCAAAGAAACCCTTCAAGAAGGGCGGCGGCAAGCGCAATGCTCCTGCTGAGAAGAAGCTCAAGTCTGGTCCTAAGCCCGACACTGAGTGCTTCTATTGCAAGGACAAGGGTCACTGGAAGCGCAACTGTCCGAAGTACTTAGCGGACAAGAAGGCTGGCACCATCAAAGGTATATTTGATATACATGTTATTGATGTTTTCCTTACTAGCCCTCGTTGTAGTGCCTGGGTATTTGATACCGGTTCAGTTGCTAATATTTGTAACTCGAAACAGGAGCTACGGAATAGACGGCGGCTTGCGAGGGATGAGGTGACGATGCGCGTTGGCAACAGATCAAGAGTTGATGTGATGGTCGTCGGCACGCTCTCCTTAGTTTTACCTTCGGGATTAGTTTTAAACCTTAATAAGTGTTATTATGTGCCTGCGTTGAGCATGAACATTATTTCTGGATCGTGTTTATTGCAAGACGGTTATTCATTTAAATCGGAGAATAATGGTTGTTCTATTTATATGAGTAACATATTTTATGGTCATGCACCTCTTGTGAATGGTTTATTTCTTCTAAATCTCGAAAGGGATGAAACACACATCCATAACATTGAGGCTAAGAGATGCAAAGTAGATAGTGATAATACTACTTATTTGTGGCACTGTCGTCTAGGTCATATTGGTGTAAAGCGCATGAAGAAACTCCATTCTGATGGACTTTTGGAGTCTCTTGATTTTGAATCATTTGACACATGCGAACCATGCCTCATGGGCAAGATGATCAAAACCCCGTTCTCCGGTATGATGGAGCGAGCAACGGACTTGTTGGAAATCATACATACCGATGTATGCGGACCGATGAGTGTTTAGACGCGCAGTGGATATCGCTATTTCCTCACTTTTACCGATGACTTAAGTAGATATGGGTATATCTATTTAATGAAACATAAATCTGAAACATTTGAAAAGTTCAAGGAATTTCAGAATGAAGTGGAGAACCATCGTAACAGAAAGATTAAGTTTCTACGATCCGACCGTGGAGGTGAATATTTGAGTTATGATTTTCTCACGCATCTTAAAGCAAGTGGAATCGTTTCACAACTCACGCCACCCGGAACACCACAGCGCAATGGTGTGTCTGAACGCCGGAATCGAACCCTATTAGATATGGTCCGATCAATGATGTCTCTTACTGATTTGCCGTTATCATTTTGGGGTTATGCATTAGAAACCGCTGCATTCACTTTAAATAGGGCTCCATCTAAATCCGTTGAGACGACACCGTATGAACTGTGGTTTGGTGCTAAACCTAAGTTGTCGTTTCTTAAAGTTTGGGGATGCGAAGCTTACGTCAAGAAGTTGATGCCGGACAAGCTCGAACCCAAAGCGGAGAAATGCGTCTTCATAGGATACCCTAAGGAAACTATTGGGTATACCTTCTATCACAGAACCGAAGGCAAAGTGTTTGTCGCAAAGAACGGTTCCTTTCTTGAGAAGGAGTTTCTCTCGAAAGAAGTGAGTGGGAGGAAAGTAGAGCTTGACGAGGTTATTGAACCTTCTCTTGAATTGGAGAGTAGCGCAGCACCTGAAATTGTTCCAGTGCCGCCTGCACCAACAATAGAGGAAGCTAATGACAAGGATCATGAAGCTTCGGACGATGCTGCTACTGAACGTCGCAGGTCGACAAGGTCGCGTGCCCCTCCTGAGTGGTATGGAAACCCTGTCTTGACTGTCTTGTTAGTAGAAGACAGTGAACCTACGAACTATGAGGAAGCGATGATGAGCCCAGACTCTGAGAAATGGCTGGAAGCCATGAAATCCGAATTAGGATCCATGAGCGAAAACCAAGTATGGACTTTGGTGGACCCTCCTAGCGACCGAAAGGCCGTTGAGTGCAAATGGATCTTCAAGAAGAAAACGGACGCAGATGGTAATGTTACCGTCTATAAAGCACGGCTTGTCGCGAAAGGTTTTCGATAAGTTCAAGGTGTTGACTACGATGAGACTTTCTCTCCCGTAGCGATGTTTAAGTCCATTCGGATTTTATTAGCAATTGCTGCGTTTCATGATTATGAAATATGGCAGATGGATGTCAAGACTGCGTTCCTCAATGGCAACATTGATGAAGAGTTGTATATGATGCAACCCGAAGGTTTTGTCGATCCTAAGGATGCTGATAAAGTATGCAAACTTCAGCGTTCCATTTACGGACTGAAGCAAGCATCTCGGAGTTGGAACCTTCGTTTTGATCAAGTGATCAAGAGCTTTGGATTTGTTCCAAATTGCTACTAAGCTTGCATCTACAAGAAAGTGAGTGGGAGCTCAGTGATGTTTCTTGTACTGTATGTGGATGACATATTGATTATTGGAAATGACATCAACATGCTTAACGATGTGAAGAGTTATTTGAATAAGTGTTTTTCAATGAAAGACCTAGGTGAAGCTGCTTATATATTGGGCATCAAAATCTATAGAGATAGACAAAGACGCCTGATAGCTTTAAGCCAGAGTACATACCTAGACAAAGTTCTGAAAAGGTTCAGAATGGATAAGGCAAAGAAAGGTTCAGTGCCTATGTTGTCAGGTAAGATATTGAGCAAGGCTCAGTGTCCAAGCTACGGTAAATGATAGGGAAGCTATGAGCAAAGTGCCTTATGCCTCGGCCATAGGTTCCATCATGTATGCTATGCTGTGTACTAGACCGGATGTGTCCAATGCTCTTAGTTTGACGAGCAGATATCAAAGTGATCCAGGAGTGGAACACTGGACAACCGTGAAGAACATCCTAAAGTACCTAAATAGAACTAAAGAAATGTTCTTAGTCTATGGGGGTGATGAACAGCTTGTCGTAAAAGGTTACGTCGGTGCTAGTTTCGACACCGACAAGGATGATTCCAAATCTCAGACAGGATACGTTTATATTTTGAATGGAGGAGCTGTGAGCTGGAGAAGCTGCAAGCAAAGCGTGATCGCGGGATCTACAGTAGAAGCGGAATACATGGATGCTGCAGAAGCGTCAAGTGAAGGAGTTTGGATCAGAAACTTCATCACTGAGCTTGGCGTGGTTCCAAGTGCATTGGACCCACTGGAGATATTGTGTGACAACACTGGAGCCATAGCACTCGCTAAGGAACCAAGATATCATCCAAAGACCAAGCATATCAACCGCAAGTTTCATATAATCCGAGATTATATAGCAGATGGAGATCTGAAGATTAGCAAAGTACATACAGATTTGAATGTCGCAGATCCATTGACTAAACCTCTTCCACGTGTAAAACATGATCAGCACCTCAGTGCCATGGGTGTGAGATTGTTGCCAAATGTAAACTAGATTATTGACTCTAGTGCAAGTGGGAGACTGTTGGAATTATGCCCTAGAGGCAATAATAAAGATGTTATTATTATAATTCTTGTTCATGATAAAGTTTATATTCCATGCTAGAATTGTATTAAGCGGAAACATTAATACTTGTGTGGTTTGTGAACAACACCGTGTCCCTGGTACGCCTCTAAGGACTAGCTCATTGATCAATGATGGTTAAGGTTTCCTAACCATAGACATGAGTTGTCAATTGATAATGAGATCATATCATTGGGAGAATGATATGATGGACAGACCCAAACTAAGCGAAGCAATTAGATCGTATCATCGTGTTCATCTTTGCGTAGCTTTTCCTATGTCAAATATTGTATTCCTTAGACCATGAGATAATACAACTCCCTGGTATCGGAAGAAAGCTTTGAGGTCATCAAACGTCATCCTATGAGAGGGTGATCATAAAGGTGTCTCTCAGGTGATCGGAAAGTATCTGTTGGGTTGTATGTATCAAGATGGAATTTGTCCCTCCCAAGTCGGAGAGATATACTTCGGGCCCACTCGGTAATCGATATCAACACCGCTTGCAAGCATGTGGTTAAGGAGTTAATCACAAAGTGATATCGGATTACGGAACGAGTAAAGTACTTGCTGTGAACGAGATTGAACTAGGTATGACGGTACCGACGATCGAATCTCGGGCAAGTAAAATATCGCGAGACGAAGGGAATATATATATGGGATTGATTGAATCCTGGCATCGTGGTTCATCCGATATGATCATCGATGAATGTGTGGGAGTCAATATGGGTGCCTAGACCCCGCTGTTGATTATTGATAGAAGATCATGTTTGCATATTCTCGAACCCGCAGGGTCACACACTTAACGTGTCTCGACGCTAGGATAGATTGGATAATTGGTTTATGAATTTTTGTTCGCAGTATCGGATGGGATCCGGGACATGACGAGAGGTTCCGGAATGGTCCGGAGAATAAGATTCATATAAGGCAGTGCAGTTTTTGGAGTTCAGAATTGTTCCGGGTTAATCGGTATTGTACCGGAAGCTTCTAGAACCTTCCGGAAGGGGACCAACGTGGCCCCACCTTCCGGGAGGGGGCATGGGCCTATGAGGGAGTGTCCTGGCCGCATTGGGCCAGGGGCACAAGGCCCCATAGGGCCCAGCCGATCCTAGAGAGTTTAAATCGTTTAAACTAGAGATAGGGTTTCTAGAAGAGGGGAGAGTCCATGCCCCCCACTCCTTATCCTTTGGGCTTGGTGGAGGGGCTAGGGCTGCGCCCCCCCTCTATATAAAGAGGGGTGGGGGCGCACCAACCCCCCACACCTCTCCTCCAAACCCTAGCCGCCTTGCTAGCTTTCCTCTCTCCCTCCCGACTGTTTGTAGGCGAAGCCCTGCTGCAGAAATTCTCCACCATATACACCACGCCGTCGTGTTGTAGATCCAATCTATCTCTCCACCGTACTTGCTGGTCCGAGGAAGGAGGAGACGTCGAGGTGCTGCACGTGTGCATCTCACGGAGGCACCGCCACTTGTGGTGCTAGATCGGATCGGATCGCGAGGAGGAGAAGCGAGTACGACTACATCACCCACGTTCCGACGAACGTTCCGCTGTGCGAATCTTCAAGGGTATGAAGATCTAATCCAATCTCTCTCGTTGATTGCATCTCCTAGATTAGATCTTGGCTTTCCCTCTGTTCGCATCCGTAGAAAATTTTGATTTACTATGCCGCGAAACCCTTCAGTCCTTCAACCTTGCACTTGAAGCAAATAATCTTAGCCAAATTCTTGACTTGGTTTTGGCCCTTCTTATTGTTTCTCTTGGACTTGTTCTTGTTATTGGATTTGAATCCAAGTCCACATTTATCATTAGGGGATTTTTGCACACTCAAAATATTATTGAGTGTGGATTTCCCTTCATGACTCTTTTCCAAGTCATTCCTCAAGGAAGTGACTTGGGCCTTGAGCTCTTTGATTTCCTCTACATGGTTAGTAGAAATACAAGTACTAGAGGAAGTAGAAGCTTCATTGTTAGAGCAACAAGGCAAAGCAAGTAATCCAACACAAGGTTTATCAATAGTATGGCTAGATGGATTACTAGGACTATCACATGGCAAAATAGCATTTTGAGTAGAAGTTGTGCTAATGTCCAAAAGAGGATCACAAGATGTTACCTTGGTAATACTTGCCTCGCGAGCTAACTAGCCCATCATGGGAGATTAGAAGATCATTATGAGAGCTCGAGAGCTTTTCATGACTTTCTTCCAATTTCCTATACTTGCTAGTTAGCAACTCAAGTTGAGCCCTCAGCTCAACGTTCTCCTTTAGGGTAGATGCTTCACAAGAAGTAGAGTTAGTAGCACAAGCATTATTAATGGAATTTTTCTTTTCAAGCTCATAAGATTTAAATTTTTGTGTGAGGAGACAATTAGTGTGCTTCTCCTCGGCAAGCTCTTGCTTAAGGAGATTAAATCTCTGACTCCCATCATCAAGTTGGAAATCCAACTCCTCTATGGTTCCCACTTGTTTAGTTATGGTGTCCATAACATGTTTGAGACAATTAACGGCCTTATTATTACCACGAAGAGAGGTACACAAAAAATTCAACTCAAACAAGAGAGCACTAGTATCCTCATCAATGTCATCATCACTATCATCATTATCATTGCTATTATCTTTAGAAGATATATTGGGATCCAAAGTAGGAGATACCTTTGATCCTCTTTCCATAAGGCACATGTGAGCACGGGAGGATGAAGATGAGGATATTATTGAATCTTCATTCATGATCATGTCTTGCTCCATAGAATGTTTGATTTCCTCTACATTGTTAGATAAACAACTAGAGGAAATAGAAGCATTTTGTTCATGGGAACAAGGCAAATCAAGCATATCATATACACTAGTACTCAAATAATTTCTAGATGATATACAAGGACTAGCAACAAAATGGGATATAGCATTATTGTTGCAAGAAGTGCTTAAGTCCAAAGAAGAAACATTGCAATGGGATAGAGATGAAGGATCATCATTAACGAGCACAATATCAACATTGCAATTCCCAACACGACTCACCATATATTTACCTTGTGTCTTGCCACACGTTGGTGAAGTGGATGAGGATAAGAACTCATCGCGGCCGGAGGTGGAAGCAACTTTGAGCTCTTCATGATGTGAAGGAAAAGAGATCTCCTCGGAGAAACCACCGACAATATTAGAAATGGAACCACCAAATATTTATTTAAGCTTGGTCCATTTCTCATGAGACGACTTGCGCTTTACAATCGTCAAGAACAAATTAACTGTGGGGCTCAAAGAGAAAATAATCTCATTAGATACTTGATCTTTGAGATGTAAATTTTTCTCATCCGCTAAAGATAGATTTTGAGGATCCATCGGAGGAGAAAAACCTACATCTAGAAATCGCTCAATATTTGGACACAAGGTCCTAAGATTACAAAGCAAGCAATTTCTCCACAAAGAATAATTTGTGCCATCAAAGATAATTGTGTCATTGTGCACTATATTCCTTGCCGACATCTTTACACTCTAGGTGGTGAAGCCTAAACAAGGAGAGACCTTGCTCTGATACCAATTGAAAGGATAGAGATGTCGCCTAGAGGGGGGTGAATAGGCAATTTCAAAACTATTACGGTTTTGGCTTGATAGAATGCGGAATTAAACTAATGTTTATTTTACAAGCACAAAACCTAAATACATAGGCTCAACTAAGTGCACCAACAACAAATTAAGCTAAGCAAGATAGCACAAGATAAATATACCACAAGTGATAAGCAAGATATAAGTACTTCAAGCTCGACGGCTATCACAAGGAAAGTAAGCTCGGATATAGAGATAACCGAGGCACGCGGAGACGAAGATGTATTCCCGTGTTCACCATCTTTGGGAAGGGGGCTACTTCACGTTGGATAGGTGTGAGGTTCCACGAAGGATTCCTCACGCGCCACAAAGGCTCACCTTCTTCTCCGAGTCTATCCCACGAAGGAATAGGCCCTTTCCTTATGGCTAGCTTTTCCTCCACTCCGGAGATGGCAAGCTCCTATCTTCCCATGCTCCATCTCAATATCTTGAGGTACATAAAGAAACCTTAATTTGATTACATGCTCTAAATCTTAGTCAATCATAGCTCAACTAATGAGGCTATCATGACACCGTCTTAGAGCCACATCTCGAATTCTTCTATTGAGATCACACTCTCAAGATATTGATCATATCATATTCTTCTCTTCAACTCGATGATCTTGATGCCAATACTCAAGGTATATCTTTATCTTCATGGCATCCATATTTGAATCCAACACATAGACTACAAGCATGACCTATGAAATATTCCTTCATATAAAATTCAGTGAAAACATTAGTCCATAGGGATTGTCATTAATCACCAAAACCACACATAGGGGAAATTAATCTTTTAGGGAGGATGGCCGACCTGGGAAGCTGCTCGCTCGGCGGCGGCGGCTCTCTGCGACGGGAGACGGCGGGAGGAGGGCGACGGGGCCGGACTAGAGAAGGTGGGCGGCGGGAGGCCTCTGCGACGGGGGACGGCGGGAGGAGTACGAGGTCCAGGAGCTTTTTTCCTGCAGGGTGGGGGAGCACGCATGGGTCGGGTGAACAGTACCGAGTCGTGGGTGGGCGACCGCGTGCGTCGCGGGGCAAGCAAACAGTGTCCCGCGGGATGAGTCCAGCCTGGGCGACCTGCGAAGCTCGATTCGAGGTTCCCAACCCGGCATGGCTGAGAGGCCTTTTCCGCACGAGGCCGACACTGCCGAGGTGGCCCGACCCGAGCTACCAAACAACAAATAGACCGCTGAGCTAGGTTGACGTGAGAATATCTAGGTTCCCCGGGCTACCAAACACACCCTAAATTGCCCAAAGCAGATGACACATGGGCCTGTGTAGTCAATTTCTAGAGAATTTTCATTCAGCGGTGGGATACCGCCACTGAGATTAGGGATACTACCTGAAGTGCTACATTTGTGATGCCGCAGTTGTTAACGTGACAAGAGAGTTTGTACTTTAGAGAGTTCAAGTAATGGTCATGTAATGTGTCAATATCTTTTCATGTATAGAGTGTTGTGTTTTGTAGTTTGAGCTACATGTTGCTCTTTTCTAATAATTGAAAATGATATTTCAAAGTTTTTAAAAAGGAAAAAATCTTATATGCACGGAGTGATGTATTCTACCAACATGAAAATATCAACTCGAAATACCTTATATTTTAGTCTGTGCAAAAATGACAAAATTCTGAATCTGAGGTAGTGTATAATGCAAAATTGTAAACCTCCAATTTTTGTTAGATTTTATCATTTTTGTGCGGCTCAAAAATATAAGATGTTTTGAGTTGAGATTTTTTTCATAATGCGTTATTATTAACATCCAGGGTTTTTTCTAATTTTTTTTGAAACTTAAAAATGTCTTTTCCAAAAAAATTAAAACGAAGGCTGATTTGGCGGGAACCTGAAATTAGGTTTAATTTGGCTGAGAAAGAGGAAATGTCAATTTATTTTTTGACTTTCTTTTACGAATGCAACGTCCTTCACAGGGTAGCAAAATTAATAACCAAATTATGATGAACAGACTGATACATCAGCATCCTTGGTCTGACAGAGCTTTTACTCATTCAAGAATAAACGAAAGAGGGAGGACGAAGCACACAGCACACTAAACATCTAATTGCAGAAAGACACAATCTTAACATAAATCGCCAGTTGACTTCCATAGTGGTCTTTTTTTTTTGGCCCGAGCTGCATGTTGCTTTTTTTAATAATTGAAAATGATATTAAAGTTCAAAAGTTTGAAAAAATATTAGATGCAGACAATGATGTATTCTACCAACATGAAAAATATCAACTTGAAATACTCCCTCCGTTCCTTGATATAAGGTGTATAGTTTTCTGTAAAAAATTCCAGAATATAAGGTATATGGTGGGATCGTGGAATTTTTTTACATAATTTAGGAGTCAAACTGATTTGGAGAGATGAGATACTGAGATTTCCCTATTTTCCTCTATTCTCACATCGGTCACCTACATGTATTAACATCTAAAAGTATCGGGTTTTTTCCTTTTAGCTTATGCGTTAATATTTGTGTAAGAAAACTATACACCTTATATCAAGGAACCGAGGAAGTATCTTATAGTGTTGTCTGTACAAAAATGATAAAAAGTCTGAATCTGAAGTAGTGTATAGTGCAAAATTGTAAACCTCTAAAATTTGTCAGATTTTATCATTTTTGTGTGGCTAAAAAATATAAGATGTTTTGAGTTGAGATTTTTTTTCACAATGGTATAATACATCAATATTAACATCTAGGGAATTTCTGAATTTTTAGAAGCTTAAAAACGTTGTTTCCGAATTTTTTCAGAAAAAGGCTAATTTGGCGGGCACCTAAAGTTAGGTTCAATTTCCTGAGAAAGAGGCAATGTCGATTCATTTTTTGAATTTCTCTCACGAATGCAAACGTCCTTCTCAGGGTAGCAAAATTAATAACCAAATTCTGATGAATAGACTGATACATCAGCATCCTGGGTCCTGACAGAGCTTTTACTCATTCAAGAATATACGAAAGGGGAGGAAGGAGCATACAGCACACTAAACCACTAATTCAGAAAGACACAATCTTTACATAAATCGCCAGTTGACTTTCAAGACCAACAATAGTGGTTGATATCTAAGAGTGTCTACCATATTTCAGGTGTTTCATGACCTGTCTCTCTTCTCACCGACTACTCAAGAAGAAGATCCATGTTGATGAACTTTGGGGTGCACCTTCTTCGCCAACCCAAGGAAGCCTCCCCGCTGTCCCTTGCTAGCCTCAGGCGTCTTGTTTTCTGCTGCCGCCGCTCCATGGCCGCCCTTCTTCGCCGTGGCGTCGCCGGCGGCGCTTGCCGCCTCCGCCTTCTTCATCTTCTCCCTGGCTGCGTTCTTCAGCACGTAGGCCTCCACCAAGTTCCCTGCGATCATGGATGCCATCCTCTATTTCAGACCCACGGTAGCTGTGCAATTTCCCCTCTCCTCCGAAGCTGTGCTGACCGCTGTCCTTATATAGAAAGAGGACAGCTGATCCTGCAGTGCAAACTTGTTAGTCACGGTAGACAGGTAACTGGCGTGCAATTTCCGCTCTCTCGATGGGGTTGGTGAGTGGCACTTCCACTTCCAGGCGACGTGTCGCAATCCTATCAGGTCAGCATTCAACTGGCGATGTCGATGGTGAAAGTTTTTGACTTGGAGGGTCAATCTACGATCCTATGGGGGTCTGTGTGAGTGAACAGCTATGGGAAAGTTCCTTGTAACGATGCATCGAAAGGTATGTGGGTGAAATTACGGCGAATTCCACCAAGAAAACCTCATCTGAAAATTCCGTTGTGTTAATGGTGATCGGCCGGTAGAAAGATATGCATACCTAACCGAGCCACCATCAACGTAACTGTGCTGGCACTTATTTGACAGCAGCTGCCACCGTGAAGATCGAGATGCTTTTTATATGAGCTCTTATTTTTATACTCTTTCTGTTCAGAAATAAGTGTCTTGGATTTATCTAGGATTCGGATGTATCTATGTATAAGACACATGTAGATACATACAAATATAAATAAATCCAAGTTACTTATTTTTAGACAGAGAAAATACTAGTAGTAACTTATACACAAGTCGGAACTCGAAAACGTTACAAATGGGTCGGAGAGATTCTTCTCAGGTCGACCTACCACTACCACTTCTTTCGGGTCCACGATCTACACACCGACAACATCTATCGCAGGGGGGGGGGGGGGGGATGAAACATAGCTTTTGACCTTTTGTCATCCCTGTACCTCGCATCCACATCGCATGCTGTTGATGCCCATACGTGTCCCTCTTCCGGGGTTGAGTATTGTCGAGTAAACGGGCACGAGAGAAACGACGACGAGCATCATCATAAACATACAATTTCTATTAGATATATTACTCTGCCACATAATCATAAAGAATTAAATAGGGATCTCCATAGCCTCAAGAACTATGGTAGCAACTCATGCAAGGGGATCCAAAAAATATAAGATAAACAAATACTCATGAAAGATAATTTCTCAACAGATCGAGTTTGAACATGAACAAGGAAGGAATTACAAACGAGGTGAACGGAAACGGATTATGTGGAGGAAGCTATGGCAATGAAGATGATGATCTCACTAGTCCATATCCATTCCAAGCGTGAGAGGTGGAGATGATGTCTCCCTTGTTAGATTTCCCCTTCCTTTATTAGATCCGGGAGAGGGGTGCTTGTTGTTGGTTGGTGTCGGTATGTGTCTTCTGACCAAACCGCATGCATACCCATCAATTATTTTATGATGAGGCAAATTAGTCAACTAGTGGTACGAGCAGATGCATGAGTGTCGGGCTTCCTCTCTATTAATTCCGATTTGAGTGTTTCTTCTTCTCGCCTTCTACATTTCATATAAGGTGATTATGGTGATAATCTTCATAAATATCACCAGATTATGCTGGCAAAAGTAAAGAAGAAGGGAAGCAACACCTACGGATATCTTGATAAAACGTTGATTTATTATCCATAAAGATGACAAAATATCTAAGAGAAATGCACACATCACCAATATAGTCGCACATTGAAAATGCACACATCACTGATATATGTGGACCGCAACATCCTTGTACACCACGTCTGCTAGACCTGTTGCTTGATGTCCATGTTGTCGAGGCCGAGCAGATCCATCGCCTTCGTTCCCTCAATCCGAACCTTGGACCACAATCTTCTCTCGAATATCGGCAACACCTCTAAGGGCAACCACCGCCAGTTGAGACACCTATACAAAACTCTGATGCCTATCCCGAGGCGTCGGAGCGAACACCACCAGAACATGATTGGGAGGAGGAGACCACAATAACAAAACACCGCAACCCGCCACCACCTCAGCGTCACCGACCAGAAAACAAAGTACACCGAGATCTAGAGGAAAATAGGCGATGCAGACCATTCCTCCTAAATCCCTGTCCGAACGCAACGGAGACCACCGTGTCAGAGCTGGATGTCGAGGAAGATTATCCGTTACCACCATTGTCACCTCTTGATACGAAGCCATGAACGGTCACAACGCCAACACCCAACTTGCCCTACTACTAAATGAAATGTATGTTGGGTCCGGTGAGTACCTTTCTGCTGACGACGGAGACCATCAAGGGAAGGAGACGCTGCAAATGACACTATAGTTAAGAGGTGGATGGCGAGTGGGACAAGAGGGTCATTTTGTTTCTTATTTATTTGTTATTTTACAATTAAATCTTTAATTATACGTTTCGTACAAAACAAAATATTATAAAATAATAAAGAAAATGAATAATCCTTTTTTGAGAATTTGAAAACGAATAATAAAAATAAAGAAATAATGAAAACAAAAAATATATGGTTTAAAAAAACGCAGCCTTTTTGCTCTCGGTAAAAAGGGAAGGTCCAGGAAGGTCCATGTCAGCAGGCCCATTCTTTAACCAGCGAACTAAATAAAACCCAGAAGTGAAAACAAAACAATTGCCAGCCCGTGCATGGGCTGTAGTACGATCGATTTTTTTTCTCCCCTCCTCCCAAGCCAAATGATATCTTAGCTCACAACAAATTACTAAATCCGAGTCGACTTATCACTTATACCATGTACGTAATCACAATTCGGAGTCGGCTTTCCATCAATATATACAACAACCGTACGTCCAGCTCCAGTACATGCCGGCTCCCCGCAAAAAAGAAGAAAAAGAAGGTCCAGTACACCGGCTCAAGCAAACGAGCAAACCGAGATGGATCATCCGCGCCCGGAGAAACGCCGCAGGATCACACCGGCTCCTCCGGCCGACGCCGTCGCCCTCCCCGACGACCTTCTGTTCATGGAAGTCCTTGTGCGGCTCCCGGTGAAATGCCTCGTGCGCTTCAAATGCGTCTGCCGCTCCTGGCGCGCCCGCGTGGAGGACGCCGGCTTCGTCCGCCACCAGCGCGACTTCTCCCGCACGAAACCGCCGTCCATGCTCGTCATCACCCGCAAGGATGCCAGCGAAGACGAAGGAGATGAAGAGCTCCCCGGGGACATCGCCTTCTACCGCCTGCGGCCGGGACAGAACTCCGGTGACTTCGACGTCAAGGCAGATCTGCTGTTCGAGACGGCGGCATGCCCACCTGAAGCGGGAGACATCGCGGACGTGATCTTCCCCACACACTGCGACGGCCTGATCGCCGTCGCGACCGCCCCGGACCAGGTGTTCGTGTGCAACCCAGCCACCAAGGAGCTCGTCGAGCTGCCACTCGGTAGCCCGGACGCGGACTGCACGAAGCAACCATTGGCCGTGATCGGGTTCGACCGGTGGCGCGACCAGTACGTCGTCGCCAGGCACTTCTACCGGCGGTGGTGCTACGACGAGTCCAGCGGAAATCTTGACTATGACATAGGGCACGAGGTCTTCACGCTCGGCGGCGATTCTTGGGAGCTCACCGTCGACCCGCCGCACGCTATTGGCGGAACGCCACCGGTCTGCACGGGAGACAAGATGTATTGGACGTGCGACGCCGCCGAAGATCCTCGACCAAACTCTCTGCTGCGGTTCAGCCTGCGTGACAGGACGTTCGATCTGGTGCCATGCCCTCCTAACTTCGAACACCACCCCGCCATCGACCATCTGGCGGAACTAGACGGCAAGCTGTGCTACGTCAACAATGGGGCGTCGTCGACGACCTTTGACGTGTGGCAGCTGGAGGAGGACGACGAGACGCGACCAGCCCAGTGGTCGCTGCGCTGCCGGATCGATCCAGGACTAGCATTCAACGAGGAATTCGGGTGCTGCGGCTTCTTGCCGCTTTGGGCCGCCGGGGGTGGGATGCTGGTGATGGCAGAAGACAGCAAGAAGAAGCTGTACTGGTGCAACGAGAAGAGCCCAGGTGTGGAGGAAATGGTGGACCTGGAAGGGGATGTGGAGTTGGAGGAGGACGACGATGTTCACCACGTCGTCCCATACAGGGAGAGTCTCGTCTCCATCAGGAAGTGTAAGGTGTGATGCAGCACCACCGCCGAACGATAACCAAGCTGATGCCACAGGTGTTCTCTGGACGAAGTCGTCGTTCTGAATTGGTTGGTGGTTAGTTCAGTGTACAAGAAAGGGGTTCAGTTTTGGTTGAGGAATCACGAGTAGTCCAAAACCGTTGTAGCAAGTGTATATTTTCTCTGAAATTGGGCTAAAGGTCCTTGGGCCTGATGTAAATGAGGCATGTGCAAAGTCGATCTAAACGAATGTATGTATGTCTGGGCAATAATATTTTCCGTTTAGAGCATCCACAACAATGCTAGACTCTTTTGTATGGTGCTTTTTTAGGTTGATTTTTAGTGTATTTTTCGCAGACGATGACTTTATCCTAAATCCAGAATAAGGTCCTCTCTACTTCTTGTTCATAATTACTATTAGATCGATGAAATTTTCCCAAGAAAAATGGTGTGCAAGAATATTGGTTACATAGTGGCTCGATTTAGAACATCTATTTGTAATTTTATTACTTTTAGATTTTTTTGTACTGTTGTTGATTATTAATAATAAATTGGTAAAAGTTCACAAAAAAAACTAAGTTGGAAACGTTTTAGTGAAATAATTACCAAAGCGCCAATTAATGAAAGCCGCTTAATTCAAAAACAAAATGCCACTATTGTGCTATATTACTAAATAAAACCATGGTGGAACCAAGCCAACCTTTTTATTACTTTGAAAAAATGACGATTGGTGTAAATTTCCGTTTTGTAATTCATTTTTTCAGTTTGTCCGGTTTATCTACGGTACACTATAGTATGATCTTTGTGGAAAAATGCTTATTTCTATGTTGGTTGCGAAATTTCTTATTTCTATGATGTTGGTTATACATGATTGTGCCTATATATGCATTGTGTCATTTTAGTATCAAGAGGATTATCATTCCTCGTATTCATAAGTTGATGGTCATGAATGTTGGTTATTTATCCTAGGAAATGGGATAGTTGCTAATATCAAAGTGCTTGTATAACTTCCCCAATTTTGAGTGTTGTTTTTCATTTCAGGACAATTTTAGCAATTATGTTAAGTTTTGACACAAATTGTGAAATTAAATACACACTTTTTTTTGCAACTCCAGGCTTTATAATATGCATTTGGTTGACTTAGACTTTATCCGTGGTTTCTGAAATATGTTGAGACACTTATTTTATTATTTCTTGTTGAACATTAGTGATAAAAGTAGACAAAAGTTGACGAAGAACATAAAAATAAGCAAAAGAATATATATATTGTCGTACAAACATGACTACAACAATCCATCTAATGCCAAATGTAGCCCTAGTGTGACAAGTGCCAGATCTAATTTTCTTAATGTAAGCTTCTCTAAGAAATACCACAGATTGCATTCACATCTAAGAAGGTTGTATTATATGTAACTTAGTTGCTCTAATCATGCAAAACTTCTGCAAGTATCCACATGTACGAGGAGGAGCTCTGACAATGGACTGCTAGGTCTGTTACTACGCTAAACACTAAGTGGAGGCGTTACGGTTCCAAACACACGGGAGTGGTCCAATTGTGCCCCTTGGGCAGTCACCTCGCCACTATATATAGGGAGTAAGTGTGGGCTCCGCTGCACTTATGGCCCAAATACGAAAACTCTAATATCGAGTCACACGAGTCCTCGTTGGCCTAGTGGTCCAACCTAGTCTGCTCATTGTTACTTGAATCACAACTGACTAGCTTCATAATCTTAAGTGTGTGACCCCGTAGGCCCATGATATCTCACAAGTATAGGGGATTGTGTGTAGTCTTTTTGATAAGTAAGAGTGTCGAACCCAACGAGAAGCTAAAGGTAGGATAAATATTCTCTCGAGTTCCATCAACCACTGATACAACTCTACGCACACTAAACATTTGCATTATCTAGGAAATAAAACTAGAGCAACAAAACGAGTACTAGAGAAAGCTTTACAAGAAAATAAACAACAAGAAAGTAAAGATAGTTGCTGCAGCAATAAAATACACTAAACTAACAGAACCATGCGTGTGAAATAGTGGTGGTAATTGTGGTAGCTTTGTCTAAGTTTAAGGGGCGAATAAATCGGGTTCATTGTCTTTGATGCAGTTTTCTATGTGGGAGAAGTTAAATATACATGTGCTTCCCTACTTGGAATTACATGTACTATATGATTAAATTGTTAGCAAACATCTGATGATGTTTAATCCATACGCGCACAAATATAATGGATACCAAAGGACTGTACCATGTCAACATACAACTCTAATGAACCAAAGACGTTCAACCATTCAATCTAAGAACAAAGAAACTACACAAACATTACATAGATCATAGGATTATAACTTATAGCATTAAACACCATGTTTACATAGGACGGTACAGAGGTGTGTGGGAGGATGAACCACTGCATAGTAGGAGGATTAGGTGATGGAGATGGCGGTGAAGATGGTGAAGAGGGCGGCGGCGGCGCAGGGGACTCCTTCCCCGCCGCCGGTATTGTGGGGGAGCACCGCCCCTTAGCCCCCTTCTTTCATGGATTCTTGGAAGCCCTCCCCCATGGATATAGGATCCATGGGGAAGGAAAAACATGGCTTTGGTGGCTGCAAATTCGTGGGTGGAGGTGTCTCCCACGAATTAGGTTTCCTTCCTTCATGGCTTCTCGGATTCCCGTCACCCCATCTTGGGCTGCAGTAAATCAGGTCTAGCGGGCCAATTCGGACTCGGAATCAGCTAAATTTTATGTCCAGAACGATTGTCGTGAAATTTTCTACAACTTTGTAGTTAAATAGTTTTCCGTTTGACGCCGTTTTCGACTTGAACCGTGACCATATTCAAAAAGAGTTCTGAGACAGATTTCTGAAAAATCCCAATCTGACTCCAACAAGGGTTCCTATTGTATTCTTGATAATTCCTACATATCAAAGTGTAAAACAAGAATATTGTGCACTTGAAAATATTAGTATGTTAGTCCAAATAACTCATGAACTTTATATAAAAAGAAGTGTCAAAAGCATAATAATAGCATAAAACCATTAAAAATTATAGATACGTTATGGACATATCGGCGCATGGTAACCTGGGATATGATTGAAGTTCGAATCACGATCGATCAGCTGACAGTGGCTCCTAGAGGAACATATTGAATCCCAAGTACCATAGAGTCATCATGACAACCTTTCCAGCGTGACTTTATTCCAAGTGTCTTTTGCCTCACTATCAAGCTATAGACGAGTTATTGTCACCCGTTTAACAACTCAACTCCCTCTTCTCATCCTTGAATTTAATTATCGTGCCTAACACTTAGACATATAACTCCCTGGTTAACACTTAGCCAGATTGCGTTTGGTCATGCTTTCCGAATCAAACCACTAAGAGTGCCTAGAGAGTATCTGTCCAAGTAGGTGGGAAAAATTCCGTCTTAGGTATCCACGAAACTTAGCTTGCTTCTTAGTCGGCCTGAGCGCTGCTTTTATGACTGCGGTTTGATAGAACCTAAGCCGGCCGATCCAAAATTTGGATCTTACATTACCTCAGGTCGAAGGATTCCACAGATTGATACATACAAATGAAGACATGCTCGTTGTATCTCAATATGGGCCAGCCTAACTCACTAAACATTTTAGTCGAATCAATATAACTCGGATTGTTATCACCATGCCCATGACAACTAAAACTGAGTCATCAGCCGACTTGCACATTAGTAAAAGTCATGTATCCAACATAACTTTCCGACTAAGGACAATCTAGTATGAACAATATGAATACATACTTCCGCCACCGAATCACATATTCGATGATACATATAAATATTCATACAAGTGTTGGAGATATGCCCAAGAGGCAATAATAAAGTGGTTATTATCATGTCTTCACACTTATGATAAATGTTTACATACCATGCTATAATTGTATTAACCGGAAACATTAATACTTGTGTGATTTGTAAACTAAAATAAGAGTCCCTAGTAAAGCCTCTTGTTAAACTAGCTTGTTGGTTAATATATGGTCATGGTTTCCTGATCATGAACATAGAGATGTTATTAACAACAGGATCATATCATTAGGAGAATGATGTGATGGACATACTCCTATAGATAAGCGTAGCATAAAGATCAAGTCATTTCAATAGTTCAATTGCTATATGCTTTCTGATACATAGTAACCTAATTCCTTCGACCATGAGATCATGCATATCACCTTTTCTGGATGGATGCTTTGATGTCATCAAACACCACACCGTAACAGGGTGGCTATAAAGGTGGCATTGAGTGTTCGGAAAGTATTGGTTGAAACACATGGATCAAGAGTGGGATTTGTCCATCCGCATGACGGATAGATATACTCTGGGCCCTCTCGGTGAAATGTCATCCAATTAGCTTGCAAGCATGTGACTTGGTCACAAGGGATCACATATCACGGGAACGAGAAAAGAGTACTTATCAGTATCGAGGTTGAACTAGGTATGCAGAGATACCGACGATCATAACCTCGGATAAGTAACATATCGTGAGACAAAGGGAAATTGGTATCGTATGTAAGTGGTTCATTCGATCGCAAAGTAATCGTAGAAATATGTGGGAGCCATATGAATTTCCAGATTCCTCTATTGGTTATTGTTCGGAGAAGTGTCTCGATCATGTCCGCATAATTCACGAACCGTAGGGAGACACACTTAAGGATTCGACGTTGTTTGAGTAGTTATGGTATTATGAGAAAGAGACCGAATGTTGTTCGGAGTCTCGGATGGGATCCGGGATATCACGAGGTGATCCGGAATGGTCCGGAGAATAAGATTCATATAAGGAAAGTCCCGTTTCGGAGTTCGGGAATGATTCCGGTGTTTTCATCGGGAATGTTCTAGAAGGTTCCGGATTGTCCGGCACTCCGGGGGGGAAGGGGTACATGAATGTGTCATTACATATTGGAATGATTGCATCATGTACTAAGTGTTCTTGCTGTCCCAAATATAGGATTAAATTGAATCCTAAAACAGAAAAGTCAAATGTCCAGTTTGAAAGTCAAACGGCTAAAACAAGAAACTGTGGGAAACAAGCAAGAGGAGTTGGAATCAACTTGGAGGAGGAGTTGGACTCCTCCAGGCCGGCGGCCAGCCCTAGGCCGAGTTGGGGAGGGACTCCCTCCCTCCCCTGGCGCGCCAAGACCCCCCTCCCATAAAAGGAGGGGCAGGGCTCCTCCTAGACACACACAAGTTTCCTATCCTCTAAACTAAACCCTAGATCTAGACCCCGGTTTAGAGCTATCCGGTTTAGAGCTAATTGGTTTAGAGCCTTCTAATTGGTGTGTCTAATTACTAGACCACTAATAGCCTCTCTCATAAGCTCCACCATACTCGCACCGGCTTAAGGCGAAGCCCTGCGGGATCTCCCCTCTACTTCCGGTACCACGCCGTTGTGCTGCCGGAATCGCGAGGAGAGTGCTACAACCTCCGCTGCCTGCTGGAACAAGGGAGAGGAAGGTCTTCGTCGAGTACCGAACGTGTGACCGACTGCGGGAGCGCTGCTGGAACGTGGCGCTGGAAGGATCGTCTACACGATCTTGAGATCGGAAAGAGTACGACTACATCATCCACGAGAATCTGCTCTCGTTAACCGCTTTGGAATCTTCGAGGGTGAGTTCCTCTATCGACTCGTTGCTACAATCTAGTAGATAGATCTTGGCTTGTTTGTTTGTATGCGATAGAAAAATTTTGTTTTCCATGCTACGAACCCCTACAGTGGTATCAGAGCCGTGTCTATATGTAGATCTGTTGCACGAGTAGAACACAATGGTCATTGTGGGCGTTGATGCTTTTATTGTAGATTGCTTTTTGTGTACTTTGCATCTTGCGGTATGTTGGGATGAAGCGGCCCGGGCTAACCTTACATGACATCGTTCATGAGACTTGCTCCACGTTTGACATGCAACTTGTATTGCATAAGTGGCTTTGCGGGTGCCTGTTTCTCCTAGCATAGTTAAGATCCAATTTACAACGGGTAATCAACAATGCTAGTATCAATGTTGTGGTTCTTGTTCGTAAGTTAGAACGACACTTATGGAAAGCCCCAAACCACGTAAAATATGCAAAGAAAGTAGAAGCGTCTAACTTTGTTTTGCAGGGGTGTGCAGTGATGTGATATGGCCATGATTGTGATTATATTTGATGTATGCAATGTTCCTTATTGTAAGTTGGCAACCGGCAGGAGCCATATGGTTGTCTTTAATTTCTGTTAAGACCTGCGTGTCTATTCAAAATAGTTGTAATAGTTGATGCTGGTGGACGACAACCATGAAGAAGCATCATTGACCTTGATGCTATGCCGGTGATGATGGAGATCATGTTCGTGCTTGAAGATGGAGATCGAAAGCACAAAGAAGAAAGGCCATATCATATCACATATTATGAATTGCCTGTGATGTTAATCCTTTATGAATCTTGTATTGCTTAGTAGACGACGGTAGCATTATAAGATGATCCCTCATGCACATAAATTTCAAGTTCTAAAGTGTTCACCCTTAGTATGCACCGTTGCCAAAGCTTGCTGCTTCGAAGCACCACGTGATGATCGGGTGTCTTTGATTCCGCGGGTGAATACAACGTAAGCAAGCCAGATTTGCTTATGCGGTAGCTAAGGTTTGATCTTGACGAGCCTAGCATGTACAGACATGGCCTCAGGAACACGGATTACCGAAAGGTAGAGCATGAGTCATATAGTAGATATGATGAACATGTTGATTGTTCGCCATTGAAGCTATATCAATTCTCGTGATGATCGGTTTTGATGTGGTGAATTTGGTTCGTGTGATCACTAAAACAATGTGAGGGATATTGTTTTGAGTGGGAGTTCACCTAGATTAATTTAATTATTAATTAGAACTCAATTTATCATAAACTAAATCAAAGTGAAATTGCATAGTTGTTGTAGTCATTGGCATCCGTTTACCACCTTGCGCTTAGTTATAATTGAGATGATAGAACTATAGAATTCTGGTTAGTTACTTTACGAACTGGTATCGTATTGTTTTGAAGTGTTAATCTAAAGTTTAAAAGTCCTATTGCAAACTTTCAGTAAGTTCCGGTTACTCCATGAAGTTTAATAATTAGTATTAAATCAAGAGTAACAATTCCAAGTGTTAGTATATAAGTATCATGTTTGTATCCATGATTCTTGATATTCAAAGGATTCCCTTAATATCAAGGTTATCTAGGATCTGAAAGAGTTGTTTCAGAAACCATGATGTGTGGAAGATATTGTGATATCTGAAACGAAGTTTTGGTTGCAACATGATAGAGTATAATATGGCAAAAGTCATGTTCTCATATTTGATGAAAATTTGCAAAAGGTTGGAGACACTTGTTGTCTTAATCCTCCAAAAGGTTTTGGATAGCAACATTATACTCATAATTCATTGTTATAAGCTAAAAGTAGCTTGATCATGGACAAATCCATGATAAGGGTGAATATTTGATGTAGGTAAAATGTTTACTACACCAAGAGATTACTAAAGAAAGGAATTTGAAAGAACACCAAATATTTGATGATGGTGATCTACTTCAAAGTGCAAGTCCAAAGACATTGGTATTTAATTATACACGCTTTGGACTATATGTCATATGTATGACTTCACTATTGATATTGATAGATTCTTTCAAATAGAAAAGGAAATATTGAAAGAGAATCTCATAAATATATGGCAGAAAAGAAAAGACTAGAATTGTTCAGTTTAAGTATATAGATGATATACATGTTGTGGCTATATTCTTTGCTTATTAAACAATGTGGTTCTTAAGTATTTGATACTGAATTTGTTGGTATGAATCGTCATACGAAACAACAGAATTCATGAACTACAATGGCCTAAGTAACTAGCAAAAGAATATGTGATGATGTTCATCGAGAACAAATAAAGGGTTATTATGTTGCTCGTTAAAACATCAAAGCTTGCCTTCAAGATTTGTTTTATCAGGTATTATGAGAACAAAAGGGTTGTTCAAATAATTGCCGTAATCCATAAAAGATGGATGATTCACAAATCTCGTTGGAGAAATCACATCCATAAAACTAGTGCTAAAATGTCTAAAGACAAATTGATTGAAAGATCACTTAGGAAGTGACATCGCTGTTTGAATTATATTGGAAAGATAACATGAAGAAACTCCATGTGGATGGAATTTTGGAGTCTTCTGATTTTTGATCAAATGACGCTTGTGAAACTTTCCTAGAGATAATTAAAACTTCGTTCATAGGCCAAAAGGGAATGAATGACTAGCTTATTGGAACTTGTACATATTGTTGTACGAAATCCATTATGTGTAGTCAAGAGCGATGGATTTCAACTTCATATGCTTTCTCCAAAAATTTGAGTGAATATATGAATATTTACTTAATAAGGATAAAGTATGAAACACTTGAAAAGTTCAAAGACTTTCAAGATGAAGTGCAAAATCATTGTAACAAGAATATAAACAGTTTATGATAAAGATCATAAAGGAAGATATTTGAGTTACAAGTTTAGCATAATACCTAAGATTTAAGGAATCGTTCCGTAGATTTGCATTTCCCGAAACACCATAAGAGT
The DNA here is from genome assembly GCA_916181665.1 of Avena sativa. NCBI lineage: Eukaryota > Viridiplantae > Streptophyta > Magnoliopsida > Poales > Poaceae > Avena > Avena sativa. The sequence continues at coordinate 327,597,607 of OV702280.1, forward strand.
ATGGAGCGTTCGAGATATGTAATTAAACCTTGTTTGACATGGTAAGATCAAAGGTATAATTCATAAAACTGCCATTGTATTTTAAAGATTAAAAGCTTTAGAGATTACCGTTTTTCCACTGAAAAGAGCTCCATCATAAACCGCTGAAATGACACCATATAAGGTTATGGTTTGGGATAAAACCCAAGTTGTCCTTTCTTAAACATTGGTATGCTATGCATAAGAAAGATGTGTGCAACCAAAGTCGGATGAACCTGTCTTTGTATAAACTGTTCCTCCATAAAACACCGGAGACAAAAGTGTTTGTTGCTTAGAACGTCAAGTTTCTTTGAGAAGAAATTTTTCGTGAAAAGTTAAGTGGGAGGACAATAGAAACTTTGATAAGGTTAAAAGAACCTTAGCTATATGTGCAGAGTTGCGCAGCGCCGAAAAGTGTTCCGGAGACAGCAACAATGCTCATGGCTCACGTACCTCAAATGTTGTGGTCACAGAGATCTAAGTTCCTATTGAAACAAGTAGGTCGGATGAACAATCAAATACCAAGATTTGAGGGTTGAAACATTATTTGAGAATAATGAACCGACTACATGCAGAGAAGCGATGATGGGCCCTGACTCCGTAAAATGGCTTGAAGCCATAAAATCCGTGATAGTTCCATACACGAGAAATCAAGTTTTGAACTTGAAGGACCCTCGAGAAAGGTGTAAGACCTTACAGTTGTGTCTGGATCTATAAAGAAATAGACATGGATGTTTTACATCTATGAAATAGTCGACATGTTGGGAAAGAGTTCACAACAAGTTGTATATGACAAGATTTGATCTTTCATAGCGATTTTTAGTCTAGACGGATTAATGTAGCAACCAATACATATAATTTGTTATGTGGTAGTAGAATAAACAAAACAAGTTCTTCTAATAGAATGGTTACCTAGGACGTGTGCATGACACGGTCCAAAGGGTTTTGTTAATTCAAAGGATGCTAAAAACATATGCAAACTTCAATGGTTGAAGTAAGCATAGCGGAGTTGGAATCTTCACTATGATGAAACTGTTAAAAGAGTTTAATTTCATCGGAGACAATGAAGATGCTTGCATTTGCAAGAAATTAAGTGGGAGCGCTAAGACATATTTCTAATACATTATGTGGAGGACATATTGTTGATTAGAAAAGATGTATCTTTTATTAACACATATTAAGAATTTCATCCTGATGAAAGACTTAGGCAAAACCCAAATATTTGGCATCAATAGACGCTAATATGGTTGTGCCAGAAGTACATAGACAAGATATTGAATGAGTTCAATATAGAAACTACAAGAGAGGTTCTTGTTGCACAGAAAGGATTGAAAGAGTTCAATGTTGATGATATATTCAAGTGTATTAGCACTTGGTAAGTGAAACAAAGATTCAAGTATAGATTGATACTTGATGTATGAAATCACAAAGAGTATTTATATCAATCATACTGTGATATGTACAAAATCCAGATATGTCCTATGCTCTAAATGTTGTGAGCATATACCAGAATGATTTGTAAGATGATCATTGGACAATAGTAAGGATATTCTTATGATCTTTTGGAAGAACTAAGAGTATATTATTTGTAGAAGTGACAAATAGATGGTTAGTTCATTGTAAAAGTACTACATTGATACTAGCTTTGTCACAAAGTACAAATTAAGTTTATCTCAAACTAAACTAAGGGTGGCACAATATAATGGAAAGTGAGTTCCATAATGGATTTGGATGAGTTCCAAAGTTAAGACATTGTGACAGATACTACAACAAAAGGCTAAGTATATGACTGCTATTATAGCAGCAAAAGAGGGCATTTGTGTCAAGTAGTTTGTTATCAAACTAGGTGTAGTTCACAGTGGGATAATACTATGAAGATATATTGTACGACAATATTATCAACATGTTTTAACCCCAAAGAGCTAAAGGTCACACCGAAAGACCAAATTTATGCAAAGCCATCTCATTAGAGAATGAGTGATGCGTAGAGACGCAAAGACATGCAATTACACACGGACCTGGAAGTGTCAGATCCGGAGATCAGTTGACCACTAGCAATCGTGTACATACAACACCGTAAAGCCATAGGTGTTGAATACACAAAGGTTCGAAACTAGATTATTGACTCTAGTGCAAGTGGGAGACTGTTGGAGATATGCCCAAGAGGCAATAATAAAGTGGTTATTATCATGTCTTCACACTTATGATAAATGTTTACATACCATGCTATAATTGTATTAACCGGAAACATTAATACTTGTGTGATTTGTAAACTAAAATAAGAGTCCCTAGTAAAGCCTCTTGTTAAACTAGCTTGTTGGTTAATATATGGTCATGGTTTCCTGATCATGAACATAGAGATGTTATTAACAACAGGATCATATCATTAGGAGAATGATGTGATGGACATACTCCTATAGATAAGCGTAGCATAAAGATCAAGTCATTTCAATAGTTCAATTGCTATATGCTTTCTGATACATAGTAACCTAATTCCTTCGACCATGAGATCATGCATATCACCTTTTCTGGATGGATGCTTTGATGTCATCAAACACCACACCGTAACAGGGTGGCTATAAAGGTGGCATTGAGTGTTCGGAAAGTATTGGTTGAAACACATGGATCAAGAGTGGGATTTGTCCATCCGCATGACGGATAGATATACTCTGGGCCCTCTCGGTGAAATGTCATCCAATTAGCTTGCAAGCATGTGACTTGGTCACAAGGGATCACATATCACGGGAACGAGAAAAGAGTACTTATCAGTATCGAGGTTGAACTAGGTATGCAGAGATACCGACGATCATAACCTCGGATAAGTAACATATCGTGAGACAAAGGGAAATTGGTATCGTATGTAAGTGGTTCATTCGATCGCAAAGTAATCGTAGAAATATGTGGGAGCCATATGAATTTCCAGATTCCTCTATTGGTTATTGTTCGGAGAAGTGTCTCGATCATGTCCGCATAATTCACGAACCGTAGGGAGACACACTTAAGGATTCGACGTTGTTTGAGTAGTTATGGTATTATGAGAAAGAGACCGAATGTTGTTCGGAGTCTCGGATGGGATCCGGGATATCACGAGGTGATCCGGAATGGTCCGGAGAATAAGATTCATATAAGGAAAGTCCCGTTTCGGAGTTCGGGAATGATTCCGGTGTTTTCATCGGGAATGTTCTAGAAGGTTCCGGATTGTCCGGCACTCCGGGGGGGAAGGGGTACATGAATGTGTCATTACATATTGGAATGATTGCATCATGTACTAAGTGTTCTTGCTGTCCCAAATATAGGATTAAATTGAATCCTAAAACAGAAAAGTCAAATGTCCAGTTTGAAAGTCAAACGGCTAAAACAAGAAACTGTGGGAAACAAGCAAGAGGAGTTGGAATCAACTTGGAGGAGGAGTTGGACTCCTCCAGGCCGGCGGCCAGCCCTAGGCCGAGTTGGGGAGGGACTCCCTCCCTCCCCTGGCGCGCCAAGACCCCCCTCCCATAAAAGGAGGGGCAGGGCTCCTCCTAGACACACACAAGTTTCCTATCCTCTAAACTAAACCCTAGATCTAGACCCCGGTTTAGAGCTATCCGGTTTAGAGCTAATTGGTTTAGAGCCTTCTAATTGGTGTGTCTAATTACTAGACCACTAATAGCCTCTCTCATAAGCTCCACCATACTCGCACCGGCTTAAGGCGAAGCCCTGCGGGATCTCCCCTCTACTTCCGGTACCACGCCGTTGTGCTGCCGGAATCGCGAGGAGAGTGCTACAACCTCCGCTGCCTGCTGGAACAAGGGAGAGGAAGGTCTTCGTCGAGTACCGAACGTGTGACCGACTGCGGGAGCGCTGCTGGAACGTGGCGCTGGAAGGATCGTCTACACGATCTTGAGATCGGAAAGAGTACGACTACATCATCCACGAGAATCTGCTCTCGTTAACCGCTTTGGAATCTTCGAGGGTGAGTTCCTCTATCGACTCGTTGCTACAATCTAGTAGATAGATCTTGGCTTGTTTGTTTGTATGCGATAGAAAAATTTTGTTTTCCATGCTACGAACCCCTACAACAAGGACATATTTTAACTCATATAAATGTTCAAACAATGACATCTTTAACTTATAAACACACCTAGGAAATATATCATACATGATTGCCTATAGGACATATTTTCAACATGGAGTTACTAAGCCACCCTAGATGCATTTGGTTGAAACAACATATGCCACATTTAGCCTGCCAACGACTCCACAATACTATTAGTCCCTTGTCCCATAAAACAGCAACACGGCGTCTCCAGGAAGCTTAAGACAACGAAGTGTCAACACTCCCTAGTCTGGTAGGCATGAAGTTCTCTCTCTCTAGGAAGCCTAAGATACTGAAGCATAAATACCGCATGATCCGACGAGCCATATATGAGGCTTTCACCCCATGTTCTAGATGCATAGAAGACCTCAACGATTCCTTGAAGGAGAGCCATGTCGCCCGCTAGCATTACCATTGCCAGACTCGATCATCGACGTCGGCAATAACTTTTGCCTAGTCCGCATATTGTCGGGCCTACCAATTGCATATGGTTTACTTTTGGTTGAATGCATCCCACTAGTCATATGATGCATAATTAGACCGACGGAATGTAGTAACAATTAACAAATAGAAATATGTTTTCTACAGCGGTTGAGCCCCGACTAGCGTTCAAGTGTTAGCCGGTAGAGAGGTTTGCTAGTAGTTTCGACGGACCCAACAACAAATTCTCAAATACCCATGAACTCTCTTTCTGGCTAGGTCAAGCAGCATTGATTTGCGTGCATGCGTACGTGCGTGTGTGCGTGCGTGCGTGTGTGCGTGTTTTGAAAAACACATTGAGGTGCCTGTGTAGCGGGACCTTGTTCATGTTGTTGGCTTGAAGCTCTACTTCATAACTGATAGTCTCAAGTTTGACCTTTGTTTGGATCTGGCAACATCGGGGCAAGGGTGACGATCATTTCTTGAAGGCATTTTCTAGGAATGTCATACTTTTACTTTGGAAAAGACGGCTGTCACGAGGCCATATGAAGAAGATGGCTTCGAGTTCTGTTTTCTTTCTTTCTTTTTTGCTTTTCTAAGTTATTACATTTGGCTTTAAAGATTAACATCATATTACTTATGATTTTGTTGATACTCATTCGACTGAAAATTAAATTAAAACTTATTCAGTTCTAGAACTATTAGATTTGCATCAGGATTCCTGCGTCATGCGAGTTTGAAGTGGAGTTGCAACTTCATGTAGTACAAAATCATGGCGGTGACATCACTCGACTGGCATTTAAGCTAATTCTAAAATTAGCCATACCCAATAAAATTATTATCGTGTCATCCGAGAATGCAGAAGACATGAAATTATATCTTCCTATTCAAGAAAATAAGAATAAACAAATAGGAAATAGCAAATACAATTTCCTAACACTGCAGCAAACTTGAGATTCCATTCACGCCTCAATGCTGAAGCCTGAAAGTGGAGCCAGTAACTGAGGCACACGTATTTATTGACGGGACATAGTGACGTGGTGCCCTTCTTATTTGGATCCATGAACAAATACTACTGGCTCGAGTGGCGATTCTTGTACTCTGCTTTTTATTTGAATCCATGAACAAATACAAATGCTACTGGCTACTGAACCCGATTTGTAGCCAGTAATAAAAAAGCAGAGTACAAGAATCGCGCGTCTAGCTTAAGCAGAGCGGCCCGTCGAATGAATCTAAGCTCAGTAGCCGGCCGGGACGCCGCCTTTCCTCGGGTCGCTGACGGCGGTCAGGTCCCCGCGGCCGCGGCTGTCGACGTTGTGCACTACGAGCTGGCTTATGGTTCCTCCGGCGAGCGGCTTCAGGACGTGGCCTTTCGTCAGCAGGTCGGCCCTCGTCGCCGCATCCAGCAAGAACCGGTCGCCGGTCACCGTCGTCCAGTTCTCGTACTGGACCACGTTCGGGATCAGCTGGTGGTAAACCCGCGGAGCCATGACAGAGGACAACGGATCCATGTTCTTGGCGAAGTGGTTGAGGAGCACCTCGATTGTCCCTGCAGGGATCATGCTCCCGCCGCTGGCACCCACCGCCGCCTTCAGTTTCCCATCCTGCAACAGATAAATCAGGTAAAAAAACAATCAGAACCTTCACCCAAAATTCCAATTCTTCAGAGATTTTCCATGAATCGGTATTCGGTAGTACTGCTAACCTTGAGAACGATGGTTGGGCACATGGAAGAGAGAGGGCGTTTCAGAGGGGCGACGAAGTTGTTGGGGGCCGGCGGCGGAGAGTCGGCGGAGGTGTTGGCCGGCATGGAGAAGTCGTCCATCTCGTTGTTGAGCAGAACGCCTGTGCTCGGGGACAGGATCAGGGACCCGAAATAGGAGTTGACGGTGCTCGTCATGGACACGGCGTTTCTCTCGCGGTCGACGATGGATAGGTGGCTGGTACCATGGTCCTGAAGGATGTTCCACCTGAAAAAGACGCAAGTTCGTCAGGCCGGGATCTGCTGTTGAGATTTTCTTCAGGTTACAAAACCTGAAAATCTAGTTAAATGATGTACTATTACTCTTATTCTTGCATCTGAACACGTAATAAAGGAACTGTCAACTAAAACTGTAACAAATTCATAAGCAAATAATAGTCTGACAGACACATGGCCATGGTTCAGTGATGATAGTTCATTTTTTAATAGTGAAATAAGATTTTCGAAAGGGAGTTTCTTACCTTCCACCATAATGTTTAGGGGAAAATGTCATATTATCATAGATCGTTCTCTTCAGTTCAGCAGCAAACTTGGGAGAGAGCATATCCGAGACAACCTCACTAACATCAACAAAGTCAGGATCGCCAAGGTTCATCTTTACCGCCATGTAATGCTTCAAGGATTCAACAAGACCATGAATCCCGAGAGAGCCAGAAATACCAGAGATTCCATACTGAGCCAGGATGTTCAAGACCTGTCAGTTAAGTAAAAGCGGGTGTCAGGATAAGATAATGGCATGCACACCCATCATTTTCTCTTAAAAAACGTGGTAAGATCACTTGGCCTGAATAAAAAACGCCTAAAATCTCAAGCACTAAAGTTGCTACTGAAAAAAAAAAGCAGTAAAAATGTCCGTCCATAGGAAACTCACCAGCATGAGCCCGGCACCACCAGCGGAAGGAGGCGGCATGGTGAGCACAGTAAGCCCCATGACACTCTCCGAGAGCGGCCGCCGCACCTTAACCTCATACTTCTCCAGATCCTCCATGGTCATGATCCCTCCAATCTCCCTCACGTCCTTCACCAGCTGATCCGCCACCGGTCCCTTGTAGAACGCGTCCGGCCCTCCCACCGCAACGGCGTCGAGCGTCCTCGCGAGCGCGACGTTGTGGCAAACGTCGTTCACCTTGAGGATGTCGCCGTTGGGCGCGTACACGGCTCGTATCCCGGCGTTGGCGAGGATGCCCTCCCTGGTCGCTTCCATCTGCATCCGCAGGTACGGCGATATCCTGAACGCCCGGGCGAGCTTCGCTGCCGGCGTCACCAGGCCGTTCCATGGCAGCTTGCCATGGTCTCTCCACGCCTGGTGGAGGCCCGCGATCTCCCCCGGGACCCCGATAGAGAGCGCGCCCCTTGCTTTCAGCGTCTCGTTGCCGCCATACATGTCCTGAATGAACAATTCAGATATCTGGTCAGTCCACTCCAAGCACAAAAACCCTCGGTCGAGATCCGTGCAAATTTTCATATTTCGTTTTTTTTTTTGAAGAAAAAACGTTATATTTTTGTTCAACTACACGAAAATTATTACAGCATGATGAACATTATTTTTAGATTTCGCCAACACAGTTGTAACTTGTAAACTGGACTGAGAAGTTAACTCTGTCGATTAAAACGATACAACATATTTTGCATTAAGTGAACAGAATATTATTGTTGAACACTTTTTATCCATATGAACAAATTTGTAAAAATTGACAGACAATTAGTTAAATCCTATTAGACTAAGACATAGGCGCGTAATTTTTCAACAAAATAACAAAAATCTTCAATAAAGTTGTGGCATTACAAAACCCGTTACCAAACAAAAGAATTACAACCAAGTTATTGGGGTAACACTCCGCATTCTTCTCCATCGTGAGTCAATGGTGCACCACTGCTACGATCCGTTGTCGGAGCTATAGCCTCACATTGTTGGCTACCACCGGGAAGTTATCAAGATTATACTAGTACACAAGACCAGCATCTAGCATCCACTAAGTTACCGTCAGAGCTATCCCTTGATCCGAATTTGAAACTACCACTCCGAGGAACAACCTCTGCGATTCACGTTGATATATACCAAAGGTAATGCCACCGAGATGGGGTCAAAGCCCGAGAAGAAGAACCCAAACATGCTCGTCGCCACCGCCTCGCGACACATCCTAAGAAAATCTAACCTCATTGTCCCAAAGGGACAACATAATCTACACCACTAGGATCCTCGATGTGGCGTAGATGGGGCCAGAGCTCGGAGGTAGGGAAAGATTATTTGTCTGAGCGATGTCACAACCGTCATCGGAGCAATGCCGCTAGGAAACCCTAACCTATCTCTATGTGTCGAAGACGAAGTACTGAGGTTCCCCTCCCTCCTGCCGCCAAAACAGGAGGTCTATGAAAGGGGCCCCACCGGGCTCGTCACTGGCAAGAAGAGTGAAAATTGGTCACCACCATTTTTGTCTGGACGATCGTGAGAGCGAGAGATAAAATAATGCCATGTCTAGTTGCACGCCTCCTTATTTTATGACAACCACGTTTTATCCCCTAGCTAGTTGTGCATTTGTCACACCAATTACCCCATCTTGTGAAAATTCGTCAAGACTATCCCTTTAGAAAAACTTTGGACCATCTTTTTGTGATGTGTATCCGGGACAAGGTGAGAGGCGACGATCGGGGTTTGAGGATCTCATGACAACGACAGGGATCAGAACAGATGGTGAAGACTACTAGGCTGAACATGGTATTTGATGACACCCGTTGAGCTCAACACATAGCATCACGCCGCATCAAGCTAGCACGTCGGTCCTATCTAACAGAACAAGAAAAATATTTAAGATGGTCGAAATGGTCGGGTTCAAGGTCTTTTAGATGGAATGCTCCGATAAAATTTTAACTAAATGGGGTAATATATCTCACAAATAATGCATGGTTAATGAGTAAAAAGTGGAGTTCACTCATTTATTTTTGGCCAATTTCGAACGGTAATTGGGCATAACGTGGATCAATCCAGACCTGGCCATATCATAAACCGAAAATCTAATTAGAGTAGTTTCATCCAGTCTTAAGTTTTTTTTAACAAAACCGGCTCGCATTCCTCTCCTCTTCCGTGTGGACTCGTTCCGGGTTGGTAGGTCGAAGGTGGCGATCACCAATCAAGTAGGCCAACATGAAGCTATCGCCTAGTGGCAAGAATCCGGATGATGTTCCCTGAAAAACGCTGCAATGACAGGAGAAGGAGACGCTGAATGGGACGTGGTTGGTCGCATCGCAGCGTCAGTTTCTTCGCCGGCCGGCCGAGAACACGGATTCCTTTTGGCTTTCCCAATCCTCCCGGCCGTGCTGCGACTGGTCCAGAAGCTATCGCCCAAAGCGCGCGCGCACGATGAAGAAATGCGAGTGCGAGTGGGCGCGCGATAGCTTGGAAAGTTTTTTTTTTTTTTTTTTGCATTTTGGTCAAGACGAGATAGAGCAGAGAGACAGGGACTAGGATGCCTGGCATTCAGCACGGCTTCCACTATGTAGGTTAACCTCCACGCCGATCATACGAAGCCTTAAATTACGATTAGGACTAGGAGACTGCCACCACATGCCCTGCCCATGTTGTTTGCCAGTTGTAACGGAGTGTTGCAGAGCTAGAAAGGCACACCGACCATGTGAGTTAACCACCGACGTGTCGCTCGTCATATTTGTTTACTATTTTGATACACTCGAGATCGGTTTCATTCACGGTATTTTGTTTTTAAAAAAAATGACGAAGCAAGATGAGAACATGTTTAAAACCTCTGACTTGGTGGCTTTGGGACCTACTATAACTACAGAGCGCCAAACATTTCGAGTCAATCATTTTAGTTGAAATGTACGAAGAGGGATTATAAATCTGCATGCGACCAATAAACGGAATAAAGTAATAAGCGAAGACACTGACCTTGGTGGCGGCCGCTGGCGCGGTCTCGCGGGAGTCGTAAACGACGGCCGTGCCGTCGGCGAGCCTGACGAGCATGAAGGCGCCCCCGCCGACGCCGCTGGACGCGGGGCTGACGACGCCCAGGCAGAGCGACGAGGCCACGGCCGCGTCCACGGCGTTGCCGCCCCTCGCGAGCGCGTCGCGCCCGATCCTCGAGCACCGCCCGTCGTCCGCCGCCACGGCGCCGCGCCGCGAGGTCACGGCCTCCCTCCTCCCGCCCGCGGTCGCCGCCGCTCCGGCCGCGAGGGAGAGCAGCAGGAGGAGGAGCGCTGCCGCCCACCATCGGAGGCCTCGAGCTGCTCACCGTGAGAAAAAGGAAAACAGTGATGAACAGTGGTCTAGCGCGCGCGCGCGAGGTAGAAGAGTGACGAGGGAGAGTACCAACCGGCCATGAGCAGGAGCGGGAGGAGGAGACGACGCGATAAAAACCGCGTGTGGGAGAAGTGTTTGACCGGCCAGTGGCTGGACGGGTCGATCGGTGCTGAAAAGTCCGGTGATTAAGGCAGGTTTTATAGACCCGACGACCTGAGCGGTTCGCGTCAGGAAGAAATGCATTTCTGACGACCTAAGATATAATCTCTGACAAACGGTTTCCTTTTCTATTTCGCATATGCCTCCGCGCGATGGTCGCGCTCCTGCCGCCCCGCGTGAACCACGAGCTCCGACGTCGCGCGCAGAGTCCTCTAAACTATTCTCGAGGCGGCATGCAAGCAATCCAGGTTGTGTATGCAAATATGCAATGACGTTTGGGTTTTTGTTAAGAGCAATCGAAAGTCAGACGCTAGTTCGTTGCTTTATTGCCTGCTAGTGGTACTAGTTTTTGTCAGACGCTGGTTTTTGTTAAGAGAAAGACAAAGCACATCAACAAAAGAGAAAATTACAACGAAATCCATGAGATGTCATTCCTCTTCAACCTTCAGACCGTGTCGACAGCGCGTCACCCCACCCAGAGCCGATCTAACGTTGTTGGTTGCGGGCGGGATATCGCCAATCGGGTCGAGAAAACTGCATCGTCCCGGAGACAAAGAAGAAGGAATAACCGATCTCATCACGGAAGATTCTAAGCCGACGCACTTTTAGAACCAGAAGCCCTTATTTCTCACGAGGGAACCCGTATGAGATTCCGGCGACTATAGGCTAAGCTGGTTGACCTGATCGCTCTAATTCGGTTATCGATCCTTCAAAAACTTTAAATGTTCGAAGAAACGGAAGAAGGAAACAAGGGTTAAGGGTAAAAGTAGGTTGTATTGATTTTTCGATTGTGTTCGTTTAAGTTCAATCAACCTTCACTCCTTGCAATTTATAGGGTGGCTGGTATTTCCGTGCAAGCCTAGGAGAATAACACACGAGTACATTGCGGATTACACAACAAAAGAAAATAATTTTGAACTAGGCAACTATCGCCGGCTTCTTACCAGAACCAGATGACACCAATCGTGTGAGTCAACTCTTGTTGAATCGTATTTCCTTCCACATTGGCGGTGGCTTTCAAGGTTTTCGAGCTTCTTTCCGCCTACGTTATGGTCTCTTAGGCTAGGCATAGTCAGCACGACTTCTCTGACCCAGCTTCTAGATGTTTTTAGCTAAAGTCGGTTTCTGCCTGTCATAAGTCATCTTCATCTAGACCCGCGCCTTTAGACCCGACTATCCTTTAGTCTCCTTCTTAAAACCGACCAAGTTTCTCTAAGTATTCAAATGTGTCCATTCCAACTTACTTTTCCTGATCTGGCCAAGCCACCGACTAACAACCCAAAGTGGGTGCTAACACCATCCAAATGTTTCTATTCCCCATCTTATGGTTTTCTTCTTCCAAACGAGTGATCACATGCAACTTCTTATGCTTCAATCTGGCATCATCCGAGCAATGAAAACGTTGATCAAAACAATGGGGAAAGAGTATAACTGAGCAAATTGTCGAATAAATCATAAAAAGCAACAAGTCATCACAAAACAATGACCAGTTTTCTCACCTTCGATGTTTCCTTCGAGTTCCATAAGACACACGTCGTCTCCTTCGCCCATGACTCATCGTTTATGAATACCCCTCTGTTGCAACCACGGGTGCCACCACCACCGGCAACCTCTCCTACAAACCGGGCGCGCTGCCAATGAGCATCCTCAGTCGCCCCTCTGCCGCACCTACTTGCCTCCATCACCCGCTAGCACCCAAACATCGATGTCCGCCCCTCTCCACGACATCTCATAGCGTTGTCATGGAACATAGGGTTAGCAATTTAGGGATTTGGATTTCTAATCTGCCAGCCCTACTACTCTCTAATTTACTGGGGCTAGTAAACTAGGGGGTATAAGCAAAGATATATGACCAGGGTATGTGCCACTTACCTACGTGGTATACATATTATCGGTGATGGGTGGATTTAGGCATGTGCGACATGTGGTCCTAATCCACGAGATCTACCCACGAATACCTCGGCGTACAAGAATCAAAGGCATGCGCCTAGAAGCTCTCAACCAACCTAACCTATGGGACTGCAAGACGATCCTCTGAAGATTCCCAAAGACCACATGTGCATGCAAGGAGGTCAAGGATAAACTTATCGTGCAAGGCAAGATAAAGACTTGTCGTGACTAAGGGAGACTCTAACACTACCGACAGCTATATATACTTGAAGATATTCACCTAACAAGGACACGCCATAATCCGCCAAGTCGTAGCCATTAGTCTTAGCCATTACCTGAAAAGGACACCCAGAAATCCATTTGGTGTGCAAGTTGTGTATGAAAATGCACATAGAATGTATCGTGGGTGTTATTCACTCTGATATAAAATCTAGAAAACAAAATTATTCTTAAGTTTTTTTTCAAAAAGGACCCTTACATTAAAAGAAACATCAAAGAGCACAAAGCACCTCAACAAAAACAACAATTACAATGGAATTCATGAGATGCCCTTCGTCTTCAACCTCTAGACCGTGTCAACGGTGCACCGCCACTGATGCTTCTCCCAGAGACGGCTTGACGTTATTGGTTGCGGACTGGAATTCACCGAACGGGTCAGGAAGACCACATCCGCGCTGGAGAAGAAGCAGGAATAATTGTCGATGAACCTCTCTGACGATCCAGAGATCCCTATTGTTGGAATTATGCCCTAGAGGCAATAATAAAGATGTTATTATTATAATTCTTGTTCATGATAATGTTTGTATTTCATGCTAGAATTATATTAAGCGGAAACTTTAATACTTGTGTGGTTTGTGAACAACACCGTGTCCCTAGTACGCCTCTATGGACTAGCTCATTGATTAATGATGGTTAAGGTTTCCTAACCATGGACATGAGTTGTCGATTAATAATGAGATCATATCATTGGGAGAATGATATGATGGACAGACCCAAACTAAGCAAAGCAAATAGATCGTGTAATAGTACTCATCTTTGCGAAGCTTTTCTTATGTCAAATATTGTATTCCTTAGACCATGAGATAATACAACTCCCTGGTATCGTAAGAAAGCTTTGAAGTCATCAAACGTCATCCTATGAGAGGGTGATCATAAAGGTGTCTCTCAGGTGATCGGAAAGTACCTGTTGGGTTGTATGTATCGAGATGGGATTTGTCCCTCCCAAGTCGGAGAGATATACTTCGGGCCCACTCAGTAACCGATATCAACAACGCTTGCAAGCATGTGGTTAAGGAGTTAATCACAAAGTGATATCGGATTACGGAACGAGTAAAGTACTTGTTGTGAACGAGATTGAACTAGGTATGACGGTACCGACGATCAAATCTCGGGCAAGTAAAATATCGCGAGACGAAGGGAATATATATATGGGATTGATTGAATCCTGGCATCGTGGTTCATCCGATATGATCATCGATGAATGTGTGGGAGTCAATATGGGTTTCCAGACCCCGCTGTTGATTATTGATAGAAGATCATGTCTGCATATTCTCGAACCCGCAGGGTCACACACTTAACGTGTCTCGACGCTAGGATAGATTGGATAATTGGTTTATGAGTTTTTGTTCGGAGTCTCGGATGGGATCCGGGACATCACGAGAGGTTCCGGAGTGGTCCGAAGAATAAGATTCATATAAGGCAGTGCAGTTTTTGGAGTTCGGAATTGTTCCGGGTTAATCGGTATTGTACCGGAAGCTTCTAGAACCTTCCGGAAGGGGACCAACGTGGCCCCACCTTCCGGGAGGGGGCATGGGCCTATGAGGGAGTGCCCTAGCCGCATTGGGCCAGGGGCACAAGGCCCCATAGGGCCCAGCCGGCCAACAAGGGATAAACCCTAGTTGGAGCTTCTAGAAGGGGGGGTGGTTCCTTGCCCCCCACTCTTCCTCCTTGGCCGCCGGTTTTGGACTTGGGGGAGGGGATAGGGCTGCCGCCCACCCCTCTATATGAAGAGGGCTGGGGGCGCACCACCCCTCCACACCTTCCCCTCCAACCCAAGCCGCCCTGCTGCCCTCCTCTCTCTCTCCCTCCCGACTGCGTGTAGGCGAAGCCCTGCTGCAGAAACTCTCCACCAATTGCACCGCGCCGTCGCGTTGTAGATCCAACCCACCTCTCCACCATACTTGCTGGACCAAGGAAGGATGAGACGTCGAGGTGCTGCACGTGTGCATCTCACGGAGGCACCGCCACTTGTGGTGCTAGATCGGATCGGATCGCGAGGAGGAGAAGCGAGTACGACTACATCACCCACGTTCCGACGAACGTTCCGCTGTGCGAATCTTCAAGGGTATGAAGATCTAATCCAATCTCTCTCGTTGTTTTCATCTCCTAGATTAGATCTTGTCTTCCCTCTGTTCGCATCCGTAGAAAATTTTGATTTACTATGCCGCGAAACCCTTCACCTATAGCCATAAGAAGTTCTCGAGAACCACACCACTCCCACAAGCTTCTCGATGTCGCCGTTGAGATGGGGCTGAAACCGAAGAGACTTTATTAGATAAGACGCCTCTACCACCACCCGAGCGCTGCCCCACCAAACCTTAACCCTAAAACCAGAAAAACGGAGCCCTCCCCCCGAAGGTGACGAAGACGCACCCCGGAGGCCACGGAAGAGATGCAGATCGGCGGCGACGCCGACGGAAGGTGCGGGAACCCTAATTGTTGGTGTGTGTTTCTCTCGAGGCGAAGGGGTTATTGTGGGCACAGCTCCGAGAAAATTATTCTTAAGCTGACGGTGTGAATATTGAGATTTGTGCAAGTGGGCATGCAAAGACAATGGATAGGAAAGCCCGGCTCAATACACATGATGAACAAGTACATGCACCGGGATTTCACTGTCTAAGTTTCCAACTTCTATTTTTGGTGGAGGCCATATACAACCTAATATTTTTCTTGAAAATTGCGCGAATAAGATTCAAGCCAATATGTATGTGCATAATTTATTTTGGAAAATTCTAAAACTTAGAAATACGAAATTTTGTCGGTTTTGAAACTCGGGTTCTGGTGAACCCAACCCAACTTAGAAATATTTGATGATGTTTAACATGGCTCCTATTACTATCGAGTTTCATTTATAGATCAATATAAGCCCAATTTTTTAAATTATTCTAATAATTGAAAACCATACTACAGGCATGTCGAGTTTTACTATAACTAGTTTTGCTGAGTGTGTCCTTAATTTATTTATTTTGTGAAAAAAGGTGCATCTACTATACATCAATTATCAATACATGGCACGGGGCACCGACAGACCGACCGAGCTGTTGACCTCCTGAAAGGAAGAGAAACAGATCGCCGACTGATCTGCGGATCAGCTAGTAATCCACGCACGCACCCCGCTATGATACTTGTATGCGCTAGCTCACATATTATTCATGCATATATATGGTCGGTGCACGTGTCACAACAAGATAGTGGACAAAAACGACCCAGGAAAGAGGAGCAGCACGAGGAAGGCCAATTGGAGAATTTGCTCATCCGTACGTGATCCATGAAGCTGTACTTGGGTGTCCAGAAATAAAAAAGTTGCAGATCCTTATTATTTCTACCACTTGCTTTGTCTTTTGGATTTGGATACTGGGTGGTACTGCATCAATAAATTTGCATGGCAGATACGAAATTCAAAAAAATATATCCGGATTTTGTTCAGGGACCTTGAACCCTACGTGAATCGAACACGCAACCTTCTGATCTGGAGTCAGACGCGCTACCATTGCGCCAAGGATCCGGTTTGATGAAATCAGTAGCTCGACCTTAGTGTTCACTACGCCAAAGAATTTCACGATCAGACTCCTCCAATTCCCGTAGGGTAGAAGACGATTGTAGTGGTATATATAACTGCAGTGCCTCGTTCTCTTTCTCTGTTAAGTTTCGCTTTCTCTGTGTTGTTGACTCCTAATAATCCACGATAAGATACTGCGATATAATGCTTCCACCATATGCTACTTGTGTTATATTGTTTTCACCATATGCTAGATTGCATCAATAGTGTACTGATGGATTAGTCATTAGCCAAGTTGTTTTGTGCTACAGTAGTGTTACCTGATTATTCCAATGTTCTGTCCTGACGTATATAGATACTAACATGACTGTAAGTGCACAAGATAGTACATAATAGAGTAAGTTCATATTACTCATGTTTTGTGTAAAATATTAGAATTATTTTCCCTTTCCAGCCAGAAGTTCACTACTTACGTGTCCACTAATGTCGTTGGCTGTGTATGAGACATAGCTGAGGTGGTCCAAGGAACAAGGTCGTCGCTCGCCTCTCCCAGCTAGCTCGACAACCTGAACTGAAGGTAGGTCGACATCTCCAATCTCCCAGCGACGGAGAGGTGCAACGAACAATTGCCTCCCTTCTATCCAGAGCAGGTAAAGCTTGCTTCTTCTATGTGATCTTTTCCATTGTGAAAATTCCATGAAGATCCACTTGTTCGTATCCAGAAGTACGTCATGACATGAGTTGAATTGCTTGTTCTATGTATAATTTGGGAGATGGATTTGAGTTCTTGGGTGTTATGTTCTCTGAACCGTTGGATTAGCTAGATGTATATTCGGTTTGTGTATCAAGAAATTAAATTCAAGAAATGTTCATCCCAAGTCTGGTCAATTCAACAAGATGACTGCTTATTGTTGTGAAGGTTGGTGTCGTGCAGTTCCTTAACATAGCCTTTTCCCCTAATTTTATCTCAGTAATAGTTTTTATACTGCCGAGTTAGACTCTTACAAAAACTTTTACTTTTCTAGATTTCATGTCTAAATTTATATCTATTTATTTTAGTTTTGGTACCTGGTGTCCCAGCTTTGGAATTAAGTCATGGAATTATTTTTGCATTGTTTTTATTAAAGTTGAGTGCTCCATGCTAGGATGTCCATGCGAGCTGATGCAGGATTTTAAAATTCTTAAATTTACTTAATTGAGTAGGTTTCCTGGTAACATTATTGGCGTCCTTGGGCTTTCTTTTGTGCCCAAAAATTGATAGTGTCCTATGATAGAATATAATAAATCATGTGTGCTTAAATCTTTGAAGTTAATTGGTCGCTGGTTCCATGTGCACCATGTGATTTTGTGTTGTCATATTTGATTTGTTCATTTTTATTGTTTAATTATACCTCATCGCTCTAGCTTTAGGCCCTTCGCACTTAACCTGACAAGAGCTTTAAGGAATCCTCTCAGAAATGGTTGTTAAGTGTTAAATACTCAGTAGACAGTAGAAGAGCGTAGAATGTGAAGGCCAAGATCTTGTGCTGACAAGAAAACATTGTATAGTACCTGTTGTGAGTTCTCTTCAGTCTACCTATTCAAAATCTACAGATTGAGAATGTTTTCCAGGTGAGGATAAATTAAAAGAGGTGGTATATTCCTGCGTTGATGGTCCAATGATCCAGCTAGAAAATTGGAAGGCTGGGATGTGTCATTCTAGCTAGAAAATCAGAGAATGGTCACATTCTGCTTCAAGGTAGACACCCTAGCTGTTGATTCCTTGCATTGAAGCTATTGCAGCTGTATGTGTCGTGTACCTAGAAAATGAGCATGTCATTGACACATTTAAACTAGATTCTCTGCCTTCTAAAGAAGGGTCGAAAAATGCCTTACATCCAGTTAAAAAATCGGAAGGCTTCATGTGATCAAAAGCTGATGCCCTACAGAATGATAGAGATGGCTTACAAAGAATTATGTAGTCATCTTTATGATTCTTTTCCTGTTGTTCCTTTGTTATTTTTGTGCAATGTCATGTCTGAGCTGTATAAATATAGCTGACTGGCTACTTTTGTTTGCCCTATATAAATTTACATGCCATGCATGCGGTCAAAGAGAAAAACTTGTGATGCCCCATTAGAAAACTGAAGCACAAACCTAGACACCAACTTGACTTAGCAGCAGAAATAAAATATATATGTTTTGTGATAATAAAGGAAAACGGCGCAGCAACACGTGCGAGGTCCTTCTAGTATACTGAGGAAGGCCAATCGGCAGGGGCGAATCTCCCAATAGGGCAAGGTATGGCGGCCGCCCTACCTTGATTTTTGGCAAGAATCTTTAGATGCACATGTTTTTTCTGAACATTTTAAGTGATCGTACGCTGAAAACGGACTTCGTATGAGAGAGCTATGCTTGTTTTAGTGAACACTGCGTAAAACTGATTCTGGAGCGAAATAAGGTCTTGGTATTGTCTAGTTTAAACCAACTCTTTCTCTTTGCAACATCTAATTCTCAATCTAATAAAAACTAGACTCTAAACAATGTCCTAGATGGGGTATCTAAGGGGGACCTGAGAGTAATTTGGCCACCTTATGGCATGTGGACAGAACCAACTCTAATTATATAATGGTTTATGTTTTATGTTTGTATTTTGGCTTTTATATACTATTGATATAAAATTCTAATTGACATTCTAGTTCAATTGGAGAAATGATGGTTGAGATCCCTCCCGAAAGATCTGAATTCGCGTAAAAATGATATCACAATCCTAAGTATGGACGAATTAGTAAAAAGAGTGAGAAGTCATTAAAAACGAGAAGACACTAGGTCACTATTGATTATTTTGGATTATGTAGAATCTATTACAACTAATTTTGATCATTGCTTCGATGAGTTGCTGTTAGAGTTGTTTCAGAACTTCTTGTCTTGACTCAAGTGACTCATTTTATAGTTTCAATATGAATAAGATTTCTTAGTTTACGAATATTTATCTTATTATGAGCATGAGCCTATATAGGATAACCTTAAGATATTCGTTATTCATATACGGAGAATTAAAGACTTCGGAGATTATGTTAATATTAGAATGATACATCATGTTTCATATCGTTTATCGTCTTGTTAAGTTGGCATTGCTTTTACTCGTAGCAACAACAACTGTTGAAAAGGTTTTGTCGATGGCGCATATCATCAAGACCGAGTTTGATATTTATTTTTATTAGCTATACATTTTCTGTAGCCTTTGTCTTTTGGATACTGGGTGGTACTGCATGAATAAATTTGCATGGTTCTCTAAAAAAAATTGCATGGCAGATACGAAACTCAAAAAATATATCCGGATTTTGTTCAGGGACATTGAACCCTACGTGAATCGAACACGCAACCTTCTGATCTGGAGTCAGACGCGCTACCATTGCGCCAAGGATCCGGTTTGATGATATTTGTAGCTCAACAGTATTGTTCTTGGTGCCAAAGAATTTCACGATCAGACTACTTCAGTTCCCGTATTGGTATCACTGCAGTGCCTCGTTCTCTTTCTCTGTTATAAGTTTCCCTCGCTGAGTACATGGTATAATCCGCCTTGCTTGTGGCAACTTTGGGCAACGAGTTCCCGAGTAGTACTTACTATGTTGTCCTTCTCCAAAAAAACCTGGAATTCTGGTCCGACACCTCTGTTGCTAGTGTGTTCCTCCAAAAAACCAACTGAAGCACCACAGCAAGTTTCAGGCTTTCAGTTGATGAGCCCTCTCCTGCACCTGCTTGGGTTCATAACCAACACAAGTTAGAGATCTCCAGTTCACATCCCCCCTTCTTCTGCTCTGTTTGGCACGAGGCTTGAACTGATCAACTAATCAATCCAGTTCTGAAACCTATTCGGAAGCTCACAATCTCGCATCCACAAACCGTGCAAGAGAGAGATGCATTGACGCCGGCTCAGCTTGACTAGTAGTACTAGAGTTGTTGCACACCAACTGAACCGAAACGCACGGCAGGGCAGAATATACTGCGTACTACTCCGTACGTAGGTACCGGAGTAGTACATATTTTCTGTGCGATCAAGATTTCAGAGTATCAGAGGCAGAGCAGTGTTACAGATCGACAGTAAATATAAAGTATGTCCACGGGAAGCGACGCCGTCCGTCCTCCTTCCCAGCTGCTCCTCTGCGGTTCCGCAATAACTGCGGCCGTTCCCGCGGCGACGGAGGCATAAATACGTGAAGCGGTGCGTGCTCCGCCATCGCCATTGCTCCCTCCCCGACGCCCGCGTGCACGCACGCGCGCGCACGCAGCGATCGATCACACTTGTAGAGGATCTACTACTCTCTCCTCCCCGCCGTCTTCGTGTTCGATCGTCCGCTGCGCGCGTGCACACAAGGGTTTCATGTGAATCCTACCATCGAGGATCCTGTGACTGTGAGCCGCCGTATCTCGAGTGTTATTTATGGTCGCTTGATCCTGCACGCGGGCACGCACAGTTGTTGGAGCGTGTACATACATATACGCGCTCTCGAGCCCAGCCTAGCTATCTCAGCCTGCTTGCTCCTCTGTTTCGAATTGGCATGTAGTATTAGTGCTCTGCTTTCTTGATTCCCATAAAGTGCGAGCTCTAGCCAGTGCGATTTCTACTACTAGTAGCCGATAGATGATGAGGAGGTCTACTGGCGTGCGAGCTCGGAGGGCGCTGGTGCTGGCCATTGTGGTGGTGATCATGGGCTCGAGCGTGACCCATGGCGTCAGAACAACACCAAGTAAGTTGATCGTTCAGTACTAGACTAGATTTATTGACTTCTTAATTCCCCCCAAAAAAAGATTATTATTTGTCATCTTCCACACTGACACGTACATTATGCTACATGCAACAGGTACGTCGGGTTCAGCCATAGATGCCCTGCCGGCGCCTGGTAAGACGACGACGTCGTCTGGAGCTGCAAGTCAGGACGAGTACGGAGGCCAGCAGGCACCAACGCCCCATCAGGGCCAGGAAGACGAGGAGGATGCGCGGCTGACGTCGCTCAAGGAGAGAGCGGCGGTGACAGGGTCGCGGCTGCCGGACTGCGCGCACGCGTGCGGGCCGTGCGCCCCCTGCAAGCGGGTCATGGTCAGCTTCCGCTGCGTCGACGACGCCGAGTCCTGCCCGCTCGCCTACCGCTGCATGTGCCGCGGCAGGTTCTTCCGCGTTCCGACACTCTAGACTAGTGATCGGCAGCTCTATGTAACCTTGTGAATCCTTTTGCGGTTCGTATGTAAGATTAATGTAATGTGACAATAGTCTCAGTGTTCAGTATGCTGCCAGTAGCATAACGTGCACGAGTGTCCCAGCCAGTTTATCAGCCGTAGGGGTAAACATATAGTACTAACATATCCAAAAAGAATATCTAGCAATATAAACTGAGTAAACTTTTACAATATATACAGTACTCGGCGTACGCTCCCTCGCTAGTATAAATAATCCAGAGTCGCCAAAAACAATGTGTTGCCATTTTGTCCTTCGCCATGTATACACCTTACTTCCCGTTTTACCGACAGCCAAGTGCAGCTAGCTAGCAGAACTACTACTGGCCCAAAGGAGATATATCACCCGTTTCCATCGTCAGATTTAACACTAGCAAGATCTGCTAGCCACCATATATACAAGAAGAGAGAATTTCCTGCAGCCATGGCGCCAGAGCTTGTCTCTATTTCTTCCCCCTGTTACCTCGGGCCAGACAGCTCCACCGCCCGGAGGTTGTAGGTGGAGTCGACGATCCAGTCGTTGTTTCGAGGGGCCAGCTCCGCCTCCTGCCGGACCACCTCCACCTTCTGCCACTCCTCCCACCGCTCCGCCAGACCGTCGCCCTCCAGCATCCTCACCACCTCCGACATCTTGGGCCGGTCCATAGGGGAGCCCTGCGTGCACAGCAGCGCCACCTGGATCAGACCCTCCACCTCCTGCTCCGCGTACACGCCATTCAGGTCCGGGTCCACCAGCATCTCGATTTTCTTCTCTTTCAACAGCCCTTTCACCTGCAAGGCACACACGCATAACAAGCAGTTCATTGGCATTACATTTCAGTTTCGCCATGAATTGATACTAGATGACCCATGGAAATGTCGGTTTGTTTTGTCACTGATCATCCATGCTATAGGACATTGAACCAACAGAGATCAATAATATATGTTATATAGCTCTTACACTATAGATGGATGGAAGACAGCTAAGATGCATGATGGAAACAAAATTATGAGTTGCATCAACGATACATCACAACTTACCCAGTCAAGCAGCATGACGTCATCATCATTTGCAAGACGAGCAAGGTCGAATGCCCTCTGCCCAGTTATGAGCTCCAGAAGCATGATCCCGTAGCCGAAAACATCCGTCTTCTCGGAGGACTTTCCGGTGGACAGGTACTCGGGAGCAATGTGTCCGATGGTTCCGCGCACGGCCGTGGTCACATGGGTGTCCTTGTAGTCCATGAGTTTGGCCAGCCCAAAGTCACCCACAACTGCCTCAAAGTCTTCGTCCAAGAGAATGTTTGCAGCCTTGACGTCACGGTGAATGATCTTGGGATCGCAGTGGTCGTGCAAGTAGGAGAGGCCTCTGGCAGATCCCAACGCAATCCCAGTTCTCTTCTCCCACTCGAGAGGCGGCTCGTTTGGCTGACGCTCTAAAAAACATGGACCATAAGTTGTTAAAACTGAAATAACTAAAGGCATACTATATATGTACCATAAATCAAAAGCGAATTCTAGTTTAGCGTACTCAATTGCAGTTAAAGTTCTAGTTTATGGAAATGCTTCGAATCATTGGTCTGATATGGGGCACGTGAGCTTATTAGTCAAGTAAATTGGAATTAAACCTTCAGTGCAGTTCAGGCTGCACCCTATGTGAACTGATATGGAGAAGTGCATAATAAAGATCTCAGCCTTCATCTGGTTGCTGCTTTTTTATAAGACTAAATACTAGAGATATGTGTCAAAGTGGTGAGTTTTTTCCACACAAGCTTGGTGTTTTGTCTGGGACATGATCTTAGAGCTTATCACATTATGCACCGTGCTAAGCAGTTGTTTCAGCTTTAATTATTGTGGCTTGGCAGATTTGCAAACACAGAACAGTCAAGCTTTTTATAATTTAGTCTATTGTGCTTCTTAGTTTTGCTTAAGGGTGGGCATTGCCGGTTTAAATGGATTTGAACGGTTTCACCAAACCAACATAAAATTCACGGTTTAGACAGTTTGGTTTAGCCGGTTTGTACGGTTTAAACCATGAGATGTCGCAGGAGGCACGATCTCAGTTGACGAGGAATAATAAGCCGCTGCAGGCCTAGGCCTCCAGGACGTCGCAAAACAGAGGACTAGGCCTCATCATATGCGCGGGCTGCTGCTGGCTGCTGCATGCCTGGGCCTGGTAGCCGAGGTGGTGATGCTACTGCGAGGACAGCTACACGGACATGCATGTCCCGGTGTCTTGCTGCGGTGGCCTGCCGTATCTTTCAGTGAAACTTACCATACTCGCCGTGATCCCGGACATCATGGAGGAGAAGAAGATTGGAACCGGTTTTGGCAGTTTGAAACCGCGCGGAAACCGTAACCCGTTGAAACCGACCACACGGTTTTCATTGAGCTGGTTCGATGGTTTGCACGGGTTGAGACCAATCCATGCACAGGATTAGTTTTGCTAGTACAAAAATAATGTGGCTATTCATATGTACTGGGTCAAAGAGACAACTAGGTCTTCAGTTCAGTCATGGCTACATTGCTTAGGACCCTAGTACCCATTCATAGGGTTTGTAGGAGTACATACTTTGCCGATTACTTTTAATAAAAGGTTGTGTGCATCAACCGATGCAGAGGCCGGGGTTTCGCTCCCGTTTAAAAAAAACATACTTTGCCGATTTTTGTACACACCTCTCTTCGCTTTTTATATTTTTACTCTCTCAGAGGCACCCGGCAGTTCTCTTGGAAATAAAAGCAAGCAAATGCGGAAGAAGTCCAGATGAAAGAGGTAGAAAAGAATAGGTACCTCGCAAACGTGATGCAACACTGCCATTAGCCATGTATGGATAGACTAGTAGCCGTTCTGTAGGTGTCATGCAGAATCCACGGAGTCGAAGCAGGTTTCTATGCACTGCCATGCTAATCATTTCAACTTCCGTTTGGAATTGGAGTTCACCACCAGGAGTACGTTCTTCTTTTAATCTTTTTACTGCTACCAATGTACCATCCGTCAGTCGCCCCTTGTACACCTTTCCAAAACCACCTCTTCCTAGAATGTTCTTATTGCTGAAGTTATCACTGGCAACTTGAAGCTCCCTAAGCGAGAACCTCTTCAGCTGACCAAGGTGCACTTCCGGATCCTCCTCAGCTGAATATAAAGAAGAGTACAGATGAATGAATTGAATAACTTGAACCAAAGCATGTTGTTTATATAATACTCACCAGGGACATCAAAGAAATGCTCTTCAGGTTTACGTCGCCGCCACAATGCAAATCCAATTGCAGGAACAGCAAATACCAATGCGGCACCCGCAGCAACACCTCCAGCAATTGCCCCAGTTTTGGGGTCACCTAATAGAGTCGAATTAGTCCAGCGAGAACATGTCAACTACGATCATCCAGATCATTCAAGAGTTTCAGTGATTTCCTATTTCAAGAAGCATCGCTGTAATGCTACAGAAATAGAGTTACAGCAGCTCACCTTGTGTCACAGGTGGTGTGGGAGGGTTGTATGGAGGTGGTGGAGAAAAAGGAGGAGACCCAGGGCACGGTGTTGTAGTACCAGGACCACAAAGGTCTGGATTATTAGCAAAACTGTGAAAAAAGTTAAAGTTTATCATCCTCGCAAGATGTAGTAATGACCCAAAGTTTCATCCAGAAATAATACCTGATAGGGGTAAAGAGTGAAAATGAGCCAGTAGATGGAACCGCTCCAGAGAGATTGTTGTTTGAGAGATCCCTGCAAGATTGTCACATCCATGTGTTATCATTTGCAGGTTTGCTTGTATGTTACAATGTCCATGACACTATCCATAAGATACATACACTGATATGAATACTAGAACAGGGAACTTACAGAACTTGGAGGGTGGAAATATTGGTCAAGGATGGTGGAATTGCACCAGAAAGAGTGTTGTTGTTAAGACGGCTATTGTTGCATGTAGGCATTCACAGAAAGAAGTTAGAATCATTTAAACTAGTAGGCCTACAAAAAAGAGCATTAAGCCACAGACAAAAAACCTAAAAGGTGGATTTATCCTTCATTGTAATAAGAGGCCTAAGTGGATATGGTCATATGAAAGAAGGAAATTACAAGAACGCCTTATTTTTTAATAAGACATGCAAATCCAAGAAGACTTCTGCAACTCAAAGCTTATACAAATTCATGAATGCGCCATGATGTATAGGATTTTTTTTATGGTTCTCTAGTTCTTTTTATGGTGTTTTTTATAGGATGGGAGCACTGTTAAGGAAATGTGGGGCTCATAACAAAAAGAGATGATATAAGCAATTTACAATTATATACACTACAAGGGGAGTACTCTTACAGGAAACGCAACTTCAAGAGTTGCCCCAAGGTGTCTGGAATAACGCCACTGAAGTTGTTCAGGTATAGATCCAAACTGACCAGGTTTGTCAAGTTCCCAAGTTCAGCAGGTATTGTCCCACTTATGTTGTTGCTATACAGCTCCCTGTCACAAAACAGTGAAATTTCACAAAAAACTTTCAAGGCATACATAATGAGAGTGCCAAACTTGTAAAAGTACCATATAGGATGGACAAAAAATAGGAGGCAACAAAATAATGAGAAAACTACATTTTAGAATGCAGGCCAACAATCTCCAAATATCACTACCATAAATCTGTAGAAGAAGCAAGTGTCCCTAACCCCTCCAAACATCCTAAATAGTACAATTCCCAAACAAATTGACAGATTTTACTTAAAATCAAAGTGGTTTCAAGCGACATGCCATGCTGTCAGTACTCAACCAGCTAAGTTCTACAAGCCCATGTCATGTGTATGTGGATTACAAAAGTTCAGACTGCCAAGCTTTTTTGTGGTAGCACATGGAAACATAATCGAATGCACCTATACTATAAAGATCATTCTTAGAAGGCTGGAACTTCAAACGTACAAATATTGAAGATTCTTCAACTGCCCAAGTTGGGACACCAATGCACCTGATAGTTGTGCGTTTCCAAGATCACTGCAACAAGAACAGAATACAGGATCACATTTGTAACTTCTAGCAACTGTAAACAATAGAAAATTATATCGAAAACTTACACTCTGATGACACTGTTGTCAGTATTACATGTAACATGGAACCATGTGCATGGATTAACCAGAGTGGCATCCCAACTCTGTAGCACATTGTTAGGATCTTTAAGGCTTTGACGCAGACTGAACAGAGCATCACCTACCATTGGAAATACCATAATGATCAGGTATGAGCAACAATATACATGCCTACTCATTTAAGACAATCTACAGATATCAATGCGGATTTGCTACCATGGGTGCTAGACCCATGGTAGCCCACTATTTCCGATACAGATATTCTTCCAATAATCTTATCTGCAGAAATTTTACAGTTACTTCACCACCACATTAGGCATACAAATATAGTAGTGCTTTTTTTAACACACCACAGTGCATGTCAATTCATTAAGATAGAAGAGTGATAATTACAAGAGTTTGATCCAAGGTGCCACAAATATAGCACTGTGATTTCTTACAATATTGAACTCCTCTTTTCTCCCAAAGCATGCAAAAATTATCATTAGTTATTAATCAATATCAGTACACATAAATGTACGTGTTGTGAGCGTCTACGATTGTACTGTGTTTCTCAAAAAAAAAAAACCAGTACACATAAATGTGTGAATAAAAAATTTAAAGCATGGTAATTTAACTATTTAGTTTGGACTTCTTAACCCAAAAAAGTTAGAACAGGGGACAATATAATGGGGGGAAATACATTTTTGTTCATTGACCCAAATAGTAAGTCCACATTTGAAAGCGCAAGTACCACCTTGGTTGCATATTATAAGACGTTTTGGCAAATTAATTTATGAAACAGAGGGAATACATTTTTGTTATATATAGTTTGTACAGGAGCCAAGACATTAGTAAGACCAAAAACAACATAAATTATTGCAAACGCAAAAGGAGATCCCCACAGATACTGCTACTTTGACTTCAACGCCACAGATTAAGGCTCCGCTTTCAGAAAAACAAAGCATAGCAATTCTATTTCAGTAAAGCCTATATGATATGAAAATCTACTAATTCCTCCGTTCGGAAATGGGAGGGTTTATAAGTTCTGACCAGAGCCGAACAGCGTAAAGTTTGACCAAGATTATACTAGAAAAGATGTAGTATTTTTTTAAGATAAATCAAATATTATGCACCTCCTACAAGCATAATAAATGGAGCAGACATGAAACAGATAGTACTTGCAAGGAACGGTGGAAGCTAATTCCAATTCTGTGAATTCAATCCAGCTAGAAAGTAGGCCAAACTTAGTCCAGAAACTAGCAATCCCATGTGAGTGCACACCTAGACCAAACTTATTTACCGCAGAGAAGAATCAGAAGAAAGAACAAATTCATGGCACAATATGAGAGAGAACGTACAATACATACATAAGGAAATCAAAGATGGAAAGGGGGGAATTATCAGACCCTTCCATTCCCGTGAATAAATTCCGTGCGTGCCCATCGACGGAAACTTGCTAGATTTTGACCCCTTTTTGTATACCCAAAATAAATATACAGTAGTACTCCTACTGTACTCACAAGCTCAAGCATATGACCAACTAAATGGCTAATAATTGATCAACCTGAACTCCTGAAGTACTGGTACTAACGAATAAATAGAAATTTGATGAAGTGGCTCACCCTCTGTATTGGCGGCGACCCGACTCGCGCACAGCACCGCTGACAGGACCGCCGCCCACATCCACGACCATCTCCGCGGCATCTCCGGCGACGCGGCCATCCAACCGCAGGCAGCTCCCAGGTGGGCCCCTCTCAGAGGAATAGCATACGTAAAGGGGCAGCCCCGCCTCCCGTGGACGGTGCCCCGATCACCTCCCGTCTTGCGCCGCCGTCACCGCAGCGCCCGTCGGACTGCTCTGCCTCCACCAGGCTCCTCCTCCTGGACCTCCTCTCGGACGGAGCTTAGCGATATTTTTTTTACCGGGGTAGGTGTTTTTCCAGCCCGAGATTTTAAAATTGCGTTGGTCTTCTGGCAGTGCGTGGCCGTGCTCCGACCCAAAATGTTCCATTGGCAAGGGCGACATGTCTCGCGGAAGGCCGCGCGACCGCGTGGTGATCAACGTGACGGCGAATGCCAGGTGGGGCGCGCCGACGTTCCGGGTCCGTGCGTCAGGGACGGAAGGCTGGCCGGTTCGCCGTAGGTTTTCGTTTTCGACCGAGTGCGACAGGATCAGTGGAGACAGACGGAAGTGTAGCAGGAGGGAGGACTGCGCTGACGGCGGCGTGATGCGGGAGCACTCTGGGGGTTCTCCTGGACGCGGTCCTCGTACGCCCATATCCCCTAGAACCAGGACGGACCGCTTCGATCAATCATGGCTCTCGACTGCATCAATCATGCGTACTACATTTGCGCACGGATTTGCTCAGACAAAAACAAAATCTCTACTAGTACCGCATGATCGTCCCGGTAGGTTTATCGGTAACGCCCTGCCGTTAGAAGCTCAGCATTTGACGGCGAAAAGAAAGGCAAAAAGAAAAAAGAAAAGAAAGGCAAAAGTTACCGTGGTCTGGAACGAACGAAGGAACGGCTGGGAGCAGTACGGCACGTCCACGCACCACCCCACCGTACTCACCCGCTCGCAGTCACCAATGGGGCCCGCGGTGCAGGGCGCCGGCTAGACGACGCGGTCATAATTTCCACGGTTCCATCTCGTGAGCGGGAGATGGATCCAGTGCGCCAGCGCTCGCCGGGTATGCCCCGTCGTGGACGCCGTCACGCCAGTGGGGTGTGACCGTGGGACGGTGTGCGCTGCTCGGTGGCTGAGCGCACGCGATCCTGCCGTGCGTTTTTTTCCAGTCAAAGTTGTGGACCGCGCTGGTCTACGGTCTACCCATCTCCGTGCGTGGTGTAGACGAATGGTAGGGTGGGGTGGGGGCCCGGAGGGGAGACTTGACGGAGTATGTCGTTTTATGGCTGTCCACGAATGGGGATTTGAGATTGTTTTAGGCCTTGTTCGGTTAATCCCTCCCCGCGAGGAACAATCGGGTTTCACGGGGGTTAGACCCACAGAGGAAAGATCCCTGCCCACTAGCTTTTTTGTGTTCAGTTACACCCGGCCGGGCTGAATTTCTGGCACAAACCCTGCCCACCCCGTCTATTCCGTGGTGGAAAAAACAATCCTCTGTTGACTCGTGGAATTAATCCCGAGAGAGGCGAGGCCAACGGAGCTACGCCGAGAATTGAGCCGCGACCTCACGGCAGTCACGAGCCGACGCCGCGACGGCACCGTCCTGTCTAGCGGTGACCCGAGGACAGGGCCCCCGACCTCGCTCTGACCCGGCAGCGACGAAGACGACGGCAGATCTCCAGCATCTCCTTGCCCTTCCCAAGCAGCGACCTCTAGACGGCAAGCTTGTGCTCCTCCCCTTTCGTCCCCTCTCGTTGACATGAGCTGTAGGTATCGCTCATGGACCTGGTTCCATGTAGAACTATGGATTCTAGAAGAACAAGTTTCGATTTGTCCAAGTAATCTACGTCAGGGGTTAACCGAACAAAATCTAGTAGCAGGGATTAGTACCCCTAGTGGAACTAATCCATCCAGGGATTCGGGTGATCACCCGATTCCTCCCGGGATCGGTTCCACCAGAGGAACTAATCCCCAGCAACCGAACGAAGCCTTAGTGTTTGAAATTCAAATTAAACAACCAATAATTCGACAGCTAGAGAGTACCATCGTGCATGAGGGGTGAGCAGAAGAATAAGGTACGATTGGTATATGTGTGTGTGGTACTCTTCTTGTTTGGAAATATAAGATATTTAGGTTTTTAAAATAAATGTATCTAGACATTTTTTAATAAGTAAATTTATCTGAACCTATACATTAAAATTTATCTAAATACATTAGCTTCACAAAATTAAAACATCTTATATTTTTAAAGGAAAAGAGTAGAACGTATTTGGCCGGCCAGAAACATTCTTCTCTACCACCGTATTGGAGTCGGCAAGTAAAGTTTGAACAGAAAAGAAAGGCCTGGACGGGTCGATTCTTTTTGCTTTTTCAAACATGTGTTTCTCGAGGTTAGAAGCTTTGCTGGCATGAAAGACGATTTGGAAAGTTCAGCTACGAAATGTGTCCTACGAAAACGACCGTGGCGTTTCGAAGGTCAAGCCTGTGTGTGCTATCAGAATGGCACGCCGGACGCGATGGTGTAGTATAGCAGGATTAGGTTAGGTGCTGTGCAACTTGTGCTATTGTGGCTGTACGAGTACAGAACCTACTAGAACCAAGATAGCTTCACTGTAGGGCTCGATTCCAAAAGCTCCATGTCTTCTCTACGAACAAGAAAAAATGAGGACGGAGAGAGATGCCGAGAGCTCCATGTCCCGTGTCTTGCGCACGGTGCTGCCAACAAAAATATCTTCGTCGTTCGTCAAATTGTATATAACAATAAAAAAAAGTATCCAATTCTTATTTTACTAATAAGTGATGTGTCAAATTGCAAGATTGCAAGAAAGACACATATAAGCTACATATGCGTCGTTAGGATTAAAGAAATTGTGCAAGCGACAACCTCGCTCCATCGATAGATCACGTTGTTGTTTTTAAGTCGGCCGATCTATTGATAATCATTCATAGTATTCTTTTCGTCTTAAAAAGGTGTCGTGGATTTTTTTTAAAATTTAAATGCATCTAAACACAATTTATTACTTCCTCCGACCTATATTAGTTGACTTAGATTAATTTAGATCTGAATATATCTAGTCAAGTTTTACTGCTACATTCATTCGTATCTAGACAAGTTCGAGTCAACTAATATAGTCGTAGGGAGTATATAAAAACATCTAAATTTTGAAAAATTTGCGACATCTTTATAGAACGGAGAGAGTAGTAGGCGTACGTAGGGGTGGGGTCGGGTGGGTCGTGGCCCACCCAGAATTCTAAAAAATAAATAGACTACCACTAATTTAATGTTCATCATCTAAAAAAATAATCTGATGTTCAGATCGTATACCAGTATGAGAGTATTCATTTTCCACTCGTAGGAATAGTTGATTATATAAAAATACGGACAACACTAAGCGTCTCCGAGTTTTTTAAGCGTCTCCGAGTTGATGGCTTGTTGCCATCGTCCTGGTTCTCCTGCTGACACTTATTTTGTACTTTTTGTTAAAATCCCGTGTTTGCTATAAAATGTGTGACTTTTGCTACGAAATGTTCAGTTTTTGCATGTAGCAAAAAAGTTTATCCATGGAATAAAAATTAAAATACATATCTTGTCAGAGACACTTTTTTAAGAGCCTTACAAAAATCGTAATTAACACGTCTGTTAATGACTCGTAATTAATCCATGATTAATTTTTTTGAACAACACAACAAAGCTCTGCTCGGCGAGATTCCCGCAACCCGCAGCGCGCGTCGTAACGAGGCGAGACGGACGGCGTCGGAGGAAGAGTGTGCGAGAGCTGCTCTTCTTCTCACACCTTACAACCTAGTATATAAGAAGGTGCAACTCTCACTCAACTAGCAATGTGAGACTAAATTTAGCACCATTAGAACAACCATATACTACCATACAAAAATGGGTCAAAAGAAAATTTTAGAATTTATATTATAGGCCAACAAATACACTCCAAAGTCCAACAGAAAAGGTTTATCCTGGTCATTCGCGAGCTATTGGGCCGGTTAACGTTGAATGTCAGAGTCAGCCTAAAAGCAAAATAAGGTCGGCCCTACCCTGCATCTTTCTTAGCCCAAGGAACGATGGCCAGCTTCAGGGCTATTGGGCTACGTTCTTCAATGTATGGGCTGAATTCAAAATGAATGGGCTACGTTCTTCGACGATCTTTCCTTTATGAATTCAGCCCATTCATTGATTGTCAAAAAAAAAGTTCAGCCTATTCATTAGAAAAGTTAGAGGTTAAAAGATTCTCCTATCTCGGGTCGAGGAGTAGAACCACGGCCCGTTGTCTTCTTCATCTGCTTCACCTGTAGTACGTAGTATTGCTTTTGGTTTGAAGCATTTCTTTCCATTACTTTGGAGGCCTGAGCCGTCGTACTCTGTGACGATCGAAAGCGGATGCCTTTTTCCCCCATTTACCTTAAAAACTTCCGTGGAACTTTTGAGCCGACACAGCTGTGGGCTGTCGAGTGACGACTTTAGCAACCAATCGCATTCTGCCCCCATGATGATTTTAGAATCTATCTAGCCTAATAATTTTGACCTGACGCTGTAATGCCATTGGCTCGTCGGCCTGGCGATCCCGGCCAACTTGGCTGCAGAGTAAGGCTACGCTCGATTGCTTTTCAAAAAACCTGTGACCTCAGCCCGTCGCAGGAAGCACGATCGTGTGGATCGCTCGTGCTCCTGGCCCTAAACAAAAACAAGCTCAGCCCATGGTGCGACTTAAATTAAATTAATTGCTCGGGTTAGCGGTGCCAAGACGCAGCTGAGCAGCTAGGAGTAGTAGTAAAGTAGAGACCGATCGGCGTCGTAGTAGACGCAGAGCCCCGGCCGGTGGAATCTTCAGGGCAAAAAACGTGCAGGAGCTTCCAAACCGGACGTCACGCAGGAGAGAATCGGAGGACAAAACCAGGAGATGATTGGCCCTCCATCGATCGCGAGCCCCTCCTCACCAACTCCTGCACAGCGCCTCCCGCGATTCGAGTGGGTGGCCGAGAGGAGCTTTTTTTAGTCGGACGTTAACGTCGTGATCATCATCGTCCGGAAGGAAAAGAAAAAGGAAAAAAAGAGATTCCTGACGTCGTCCTCGATCGCGGCCCGCCCGCGTAGCAGGCAGCCGAGTGGAGGGACGAACCACAGGCCCAAGCCTCCACGCCACACCGCACATGCCGCCGCGCCGGCCGCTGTCTGCCGTGACGTCCCGGTCCCTCACCAACCGGTAGCGCCGTGGGGCTCCGCTCCGCCGGCGAATCGCTGCGCGCGGCGTGGCGGGGAACCCGATCGACAGGCCCGAGGTGACGCGCGGGGCGCCGCGAAACCGGACATCGCACGGGACCTGCTGGTGCTAGTACACGGAATCCGAGCGGGGAGATTCGTGGGACGCCGATGACGGGTGGGTCCTTCTTGTCCTCCGGGCCCCACGGGCAGCGTTTTGACGCGCGATGTTGCTGCTGCTGGGCTATTTTCAGTTCTCGCCGATGTCGGGCAGAGGCGTGTGGAGGGGCGCGTGGACGCCAGTAAAGAATTCGGGCCGCCTGTGCGGTCTCGACAGGTGGCCATCACGGCGAATCGGATGCGGTTCGCGGGAACGGACGGTGGAGAGCGAGGGAAGCTGCAGCGCGCCGAGCCCAGCCGAGCCGAGCCTACTTGAATTTTTCGGCTCTTTTAATATTAGTAGTATATATCACGATCATGATATTTTCCTGGCCCACTCCTCCATAATTAAGGCAGTGGCACCAAACAACGTTGCACAGTCGCGAAACCCGCAATAATCCACACCGTGACGGGGCCCGCCCGCCCCTCGGAGGCGGAGGCGCGCAACTTGCGCACGGGACAGCCGTGGCTCGGCCTGGCCGTGGCCAGGTCGCTACTGCTTCCAGGCCCACCGACAGCGACGTCTACTTTTCGGCGAAGGCGACGTGAATGGAATCCCTCGCTGCAAACTGCCGCAGATCTCAGATCTGCCCCCTGTCCAAATTGTCGTGTCTTACGGTGTCGAATATGCGGCTAGGTAATTTTGGGACAGTGAAACATCAAGGCTTTTTTGAGATGAGGCTGGCTTCGATGTCGTAATTGTGCATGCAGGCACTGCAAAGAGCACTACGTAGACTGTTTAAAGTTTTTTATAATAAATTGATGACTTTTATCGGCGGTAAGCACGAATACTTTAGTTGCACGAGTGTAGACAAAGTATCACGCGTCTCTACCCTTTAGAGCCTCCATCATTCACATGTCTTTCATGGGAATCTTGAAGTAGTAGTATTTTCCATGTTTTTTTTTGCGAATAAGAGTGGCATTAAAAAATATTGAACAATACAAAGCAGCTCAATAAAAAAATTAAATTAAAATCCTTAAGAATCCTTTCATCTTCAATCTCCAGACTGTGTCGACCGAGCACCGCCGCAGCCGCTCCTCCCTAAGTCGGCATGACGTTGTTGTTCCATGTTGGTAGTTTGATTTTTAGGATTTTGTCATGTAAGCAGTTTTTTCTGATGAGGAATT
Source organism: Avena sativa (assembly GCA_916181665.1). Lineage (NCBI taxonomy): Eukaryota > Viridiplantae > Streptophyta > Magnoliopsida > Poales > Poaceae > Avena > Avena sativa. The sequence goes on from OV702280.1 coordinate 327,632,330, forward strand.
TCACATGCTTAATATCCTTTGTAAGAAATCAAACAAACTTTGTTACTCTTGTCACCATGTTGGATTGACAGGAGCACGAAACTGTAAGTTGTAACCATTAGATTTACATATGCCTGCATTTTTTCAAGTCATGTAAATGAAAGATGATGTTAACATCTGGCATATTATATTAAATTGAGCTATGCAACTCAGAATCTAGCCACACAATTGTGTGGGGTCACCTTGCTAGCTAAATTGAACCATGTATCTAGAGTAGCCCGACGTCTTTTACTAATTTAAAGTAAGCTTGAAGGTGTTAGACTAGGCATTATGGCTTGTTTATTAGTTTCTGCCATATTTGATGATTATGTTATAATTAACAACCTCATATCGCGTGTTGAAGTGTGGACTTGCGAAGCCTCAAGGCTAACATAGAAAACACATACGCCTCCCGATTAAGTGGATATCATCTCCAACTAAAAGAATAACCTGTTTTGAGAGACGTATGAAAAATAAAAGTTGAAACTTTTTCATGTGGATTTGGTGTGCAACCACCCAATTAGCCACCCAAATAATGATTGGTTCTAACTTTTCTTGTTTTGCGAGTTTTTCCTCTTGTAAGGCTAGTCCCATTGGTGGTTTCTAAGTAACTGGAGTAGTTGATAAGCTTGCCATGACATTGAAAATACTTGTCATCCAATAATATTATCATGCAGCTTTAGTTTCTCATCGATATCTCATCGATATATGCTAGCAACATAATACAGTAGCCCCCCCCCCCCCCACGTATGTTAAGAGTCAAATTGGAAGATGACTATGAGATTAATATTTTTGTGCTAAATTATGTGAAAAGATGGTTTCATCGTCTCCACCCGTGAACTATGTACGACATAGACATAAATTTGTGGTTGAGATAAACCTAGGAACATCGAGATAGGCCTAAGCATCATCTAATAACAAAGACATGTCAACGCAATTACACATTTTTAATTTTTGCTCCAAAAATATGCATGTCAACTTTGATATCACTATATGTACCATTTTGACGATGTTATCGCCATAGTAATTATGTAACAATTAAAATAAAATGAGGTTATGTTATATATATCGTGTAGCAGCAAGCGATTTACACCATTCCACGATTTATGGAGACACCATCTAGACATGTATATGTGCATCTAACCATAATTAAGATCGCTTTCTCGAAAACATCAAGTATAGTACGAATGTGATGCGCACACATGCACACACAACATGTAGTAAGATCAAAGTTGTTAAGCTTCAAGATTGACGAAATCACCATAGACAACTTGTCATCTACGTGAACATCATCTCTACTGAATAATTATCTGTCTTAGTGTGGATCACGTGGAGGCAAAACTAGAACTTATCTATGATATGTGTGCTAGGAGTACGACCACTATGGTTAAACATGTTCAAAAAGGTGGAAACAACACCAAGTATATTTTCACTTGGTGGCAAGCATAGAAAAAAGAATTTTTTTCAACTCGAGCAAGAAGAAGGAATTGTTGTCGGGGAGGATAATTTAAAAGTCTATATTATTGAATACTATAAAAACTTTTTGGGGAGCCGGATCATAATGGCACTGGTTTAATGGAAGATAGGATTGATGATTCCCTCAATTATTAGCGAAAGAAAATGTCATTCTTACTGCTGAATTCACAGAAAAGGAAATATATGAAGCTATATCTCAGATGGAGCATAATAAAGCAACGGGACCGGATGGGTTGCCCGCAGAATTTTTTCAAACTTTTTGGGAGGTTATAAAGAATGACCTCGTGGCTCTCTTTGTTCAATAATATTAACCCATATGTTTACTGAATGCCAGCTTCAAGAATTTTACCAAGGTGGAAACTAATAGAATTACTGAGCTGGAAAGTAAAGTAATCAAACCCACTCAAACAGCTTTCATGCCTGGACGACATATTCTTGAGGGTGTGGTCGTGTTGCATGAAACTATACATGAATTGCATCGTAAAAAATTAGATGGAGTACTTTTTAAAATTGACTTCGAAAAAGCCTATGACAAAGTGAAGTGGCCTTTTTACAACAAGTTTTATGCATGAAAGGTTTTGATCCACAATGTTGTGAGTGGATTAAACAATTTGTACAAGGGGAGAGTGTCGGAATAAGAGTAAATGACGAAATTGGTTACTATTTTCAAACTCAAAAAGGGTTACGACAGGGTGATCCGCTGTCTCCAATCCTTTTCAATATTGTGGCAGATATGTTAGCAGTGTTAATTAGCCAAGAAAAAGAGGATGGTCAAGTTGTAATCCTTATCCCACATTTGATAGAGGGAGGGGTTTCTATAATTCAATATGCAGATGATACGATCCTATTTATGGAGCACGATTTGAAAAAAGCTGTTAATATAAAATTAATCCTCTGTATTTTTGAACAGTTGTCAGGCTTGAAAATTAATTTTCATAAGAGTGAGATTTTCTGTTTTGGAAAGACAAAAGAGTTGGAATCAGAATACAAAAGAATCTCTGGGTGTGAATCTGGTTCACTACCTTTCAGATATCTAGGTGTAACCATTCACTCCAGAAAATTAAAAAAATTGGAGTGGAATACAGTTGAGAGCCGCTTATCATCTAAACTTGGATGTTGACAAGGTAGATTGCTATCCTATGGGGATCGACTAGTTCTTATTAACTCCGTCTTAAATAGCCTCCCAATGTTTATGCTTTATTTTTTGGAAATTCCTAAGGGAGTAAGAAAACGTCTAGACTTTTATAGATCAAGATTCTTTTGGCAAAGTACAGATAATAAGAATAAGTATAGGTTCTCAAAATAGAATATTGTGTGTCGTCCAAAGGATTAAAGGGGTTAGATATAGAGGTGCTTGAGATAAAGAATAAATGTTTACTTAGCAAATGGCTATTCAAACTTTTAACCGAAGAGGGTATGTGGCATCAACTATTACACAACAAATACCTTGGTGACAAAACTTTATCTCAAGTAGACATAAAACCAATAGATTCCCCTTTTGGGAAGGTCTGATGCGAGTAAAAAATATTTTTTTACCCATGGATCTTTTACAATAGGTAATGACAAAAGTGTTTGATTTTGGGAAGATGTTTGGTTAGGGGAAACCACATTAGCCCAGCAGTACTCGTCTTTATATAATATTGCAAATAGAAAAATATTAGGGTATCATATGTACTTGCACAAACACCTCTTAATATTGGTTTTAGAAGAGGTTTGACTGGTAATAAGTGGGCAAATTGATTGTATTTTTGTCAAAGGTTAATGCGAGTCCATTTAAATGATACTCCGGCTAAATTTGTGTGGAAATTAACTAACACATGTATTTTTACTGTTAAATCTTTGTACTTAGATCAAATGAATGGTCATACAAGATTTTTACAAAAATACTTATGGAAACTAAAAATACCTTTGAAAGTTAAAATCTTTATGTGATTTCTCAAAAATAAAGTCTGCCTAACCAAGGATGTTACCTATAGATCACTTGTTTCTTTCATGCCTAACTAGAAATGATGTTTTTGTGATTCAGTGGAATCTATAGATCACTTGTTTCTTTCATGCCCTTTTGCCCGCATTATTTAGAGAATTGTTTATGTTACCTATAACATACCCCCACCATAAAATATTACAAACATGTTTGGCAATTGGTTTAATGGTGTTGGAAAAATTGACAAGGCTAGATTACGCATTGGAGTAGCGGCCTTGTGTTGGTCCATTTGGACGACTAGAAACAACATTGTGTTTAATAAACAAACGAAAACTATTTTTTACAGGTCATTTGAGTGGCGGTGCACTGTATACAGCTATGGTCCTACCTGCTCCCGGCGGACCAGCGGGAACCTATGGAGGCTGGATGCAGCCTCCTGCTTATGGTTACACAGGACTTCTACTTCCAGGCTACTGGGTGGCGGCACATTAGTAGAATTCAAAATGGATAGCTTTTTGGTTCTTTTTTAGATGGTTGATAGATGTTTCAACCCTTTCTAATCCATGAGTGTAATGAATCGAATTTGGTCTGGAATGTTGCAATAAATATGAATGTCTGCATCAATTGATGTAGAGGCCAGGGATAGCCCCCATTTCGGAAAAAAAAGGAGTACGACTAATACGTCCAAAACTTATCTACTTTCTTAAACACTTTTGCTATTGTTTCTCCTATAAACTTGTGTGATTTGGATACAACTAACATGGACTAACGCTGTTTTCAGCAGAATTACCTTGGTGTCCATTTTTTGTGCAGAAAATCAACTATCAGGAAAAATCCCGGAAAATATGCCAAAAATACTATATCACCAGAAGACTCACGAAGCCAGAATATGAGACGGAGTGGGGCTCTGAGGGGCTGATACGTCCAAAACGTATCTACTTTTCCGAACACTTTTGCTATTGTTTCTCCTCTAAACTTGTGTGATTTGGATACAACTAACACGAACTAACGATGTTTTCAGCAGAATTCTTGATGTCTAGTTTTTGTGCAGAAAATCAACTATCAGGAAAAATACCGGAAAATATGTGCGGTGACCCAGCATACCACTGCATAATGTAGTATACTATAGTCATAGACATAACACCAATGAAACACCTTTCACTAGTATTACATCCCTCAAAATGGTACAACAGAAACACAACGGGTCCAATACATGGTAAAGGTTACAACTCACTCTGTACACAAGATCCAAAGAACACTCTAAGTTAAAGAGAGAGAAAGAACTTCTTACAAAGAAGAATCAAGAAATAAACAACTCAAAAACTATCATACTAATAAGACTAGTATCTGAATTATTGGTCTGACATTGCTGCTATTGCAATATACTACAGAAATAGGTCCTATGGCTAGAGATTATATTTCTAACTAATTAATAATTACGTCTTCACTTGAGTTGATATATATGTTGACTTTCTCTATTTCATTAAGGAGCTTGAGATTTTGATGATGATTTCTGGAGCATATCTTGATGTAGACGTCGTCTTATTGGCTTCAGAATCTAGCAAGGGTTAAGAGGATACGTTGAGTACGAGCGTACTCAGCAATTTCACTAGAAAAGGAGTGTTGGATGCACTATATCTACAGCTAGAGACCATAGGTCATAGGCAATGCAAGTTTTCATTAACATTTCTTTAAAGGTTGATTTTATTCTGAAAAGCTATGCCCGTCAGCCTTCACGGGTTTACTAGAATTTTCATGGAGTTCCTTTCCCGCCGCGTTCGCAGATCCTTCCCAGAACAGGGAGTAACAAGTTACAGTTCTTACACTCTGCAGAGGTGCGTCACTTTACCCATGAGAGATCAACTCCTTGTTGCATAACCGGGCATCTTACCCGTCCACAATTCCATGTTGTGGGGCCCAGTAGATGATCAAGCCAATCACTGCCCTCTTCGCGACCCCATATGTCTGCACGATCCTTCGGGGCTGGCTCACCTCCGTTAAGCCCCCTTTCGGGCAGGCTAAAACCCTTATGAGTTCCCGAAGACTCTATGACCTGGTGATGCCCGGACAAGTACCATATTAAATGAACTATGCCCCTAAACACCATTCATAGATAATCTAGACACCAAAAGTGTGGGGCGTAAGGGTGCCCACCCATATGTTGGATCCGCACAAGGAATCACAACGTCACGTTAAGGTCGTCTTGCCTCCATATGAGAGGAAAAGGATAAAACTGACTTCTCCGTCCCATTCCAAATCTCATGGTTAACGCATGATATACGGCGCAAGAATCACTGGCGACATTGGTTGTTAAGTCCTAGATAATATGTTCCTTTACCACCGGAACTTTCATAGTAGGTTATTACCTCATGGTAAATAACCTATAATCATATTATTATGAAAATAGTGTTTTCTGACCTTTTTCAAATGCAGGTGATGACAACACTAGATTTGCAAAATACTTTATAGAAAATAATCAAAGGACATGAGCAAGTGTGAACTTGCCTTTTGTGATTGCAAGATTATGCACTCACGATCTTCGAGATTAATATAAAAGATCCAATATCTAAAATTAGCGCCATTGGTCTGGTAAGGACTAATGTTTAAAGAAGCAATATGTAGTTATGCATAAGTAATGCTATGAATTTTGTAAAATTCCCAAAGTGAATTCCCAATACTTTGATTGAATTAAATTTAGGTGATTCTTTTAAGAGTTGGTTTATCTTTAAACTTCATTTTATAAGTAATGACCTGTATAAGGATCTTAAGTGTTAACAATTCAACATATACAAGTAAAGTATAAAATAATGTGATTATGGTAAATTTTCATTTGGTGACTATTGATAATCAACCTTGGAATTGAGTTGTTAAGAGTTGAAGAACTTATTATGAGATTATTGTTTGAAGTGGCAAAAAGAATAACATTTGAAGAAAAGATTTCTTTTCTATGGTTTAAATAATCTTTGTGGTTAATCAAATGTGGTCAATGTTGTTTGTGCTTGCTTAAATAGTTTGGACTTGGGATGCTTTATGACTTAATTAAGGTAGACCAGAGTTAACTATAAAACACACAATTAGTTTATTAGACATGATGTTTATAAGCTTTGTGACTAAAGTTAACTTTAAAAGGTTAAGTAAACTTAAGGTGTATTATGTTTTAGTTATTTCCAAGTTTTAAATTTATAGTAGGTATAACTAAAGTGTAGAATTATTTACTTTATATTTAACTGAATGGTTAGATTAAATTTGTTTTGCTATTATGAAAATAATATGCATTTATTTAATGGAAGCATAATTAGATGATCCAAGTAATTTGTTAGAATTTGAAGTTATGTTAATAATGGTTAAGATATAATGATTATTCATCATTTTATATATATGAGTGATACCCAATGTTTATTTAAAAGTATTTTAATAAGATTTTTAAAAGAATATTTTAAAGTTAAAAGTTATACTTAAGTTTGATTATGAATTGAAGTTATGGTTTTGGATTTAATTGCTCAAGGTTTTATAAAAATTGTGATTATTTCTTACTTAAGAATTGTTTTTAAAGAATTCACAAAACAAGTATTAGATAAGGATTTATTATTTAAAATATTAAATACTTTTATAATAAAATATTTAATATTTTTCTAGTGTAATATATTTATTCAAGACCTTAAAATTGATTTTTATTTATTTTTAAGTATTATTTTTATATTTATAAAATTCCATAAAGAATTAAATGTATTTGAATATTTACTTCAAATTTTATTTATAGAAAAGTTGAGTTAGTATTTTTATAAAATAGTGGATTTATTTTTATACACAAAAATGATTTTTTATTTCTTTAGGATTTTTCTTTATTTTATGAGATTTCACTAAGGCTTTAGTGGTGTTATTATTTATTTGCCTTATGTTTAACTTGAATAAGTAAGATTATATTTTTCTTAGGTAGATATTATTTTTGTAATGATTTTTATACATCATATGTATTTTTTCTAGAGATCAAACAATCTTTGAGTATTTTGGTAATTTTATATTCTATCTTTTGATTTTCTTAGAGTTTGGTTTAATTGTTTTGAGAATATGGGCTGGCCTGGCCTGGTTAGATTAGAATTGGCCCATAACAAATCCCAGTAGTTGATTCGACCCAATACTGGCCCAATGCATGGAACAAATCGGCCCTTACTCCCTTTCCCTTACGCTCAACCTTATCTCCCTCGTTCTCGCGCTGGCTCTGCCATGGCCGCCCCTGGCTCTGCTCGATTCCGGCAGACGCGACAACTCTAGTTGTTGCCGCTGGTCGTGGACCATGCGCCACTCTCTGATGCATCTTCCCACCCAGCTAGATTTGGAAGTTAAGCCCTCCCCCGCTCGCCCCCTTTGGTTCTGCAAGACTAGGGTTTCGGACGCCACGGCTTCGCCGTGCTCCATTGACCTTACAGGGTTGCTCGTTGGGTTGGTGGCGTGATGCTGGTGTTTGTTGATGGCTATCTATTTCCCTTTGGTGATATTGGCAAGGCTTGGCGCGGGTTGAGCGCCTCTGTTTCTCCTCGTGCCGCCACTCCCATCTTCACCGCCGGTCTGCTTCCTCTCCCGTCTCTAAGCGAGGACCACGGGTAAGTGATGATTCTCCTTTTCTTTTCTCCACCCGATTCCCCTCTGGATTTCTCTTTGTGATGATTGAGTTATCATAAGTAGCATCGATGCTCTATTCTAGGCGTGATAAGAATCTGGTCTTCTTTGAATTGTTCTCTGCTAATTAGTAGATGGATCAAATACATGTGGTTGTGCAAGATATCACTCTAATGATCTATTAGGTGGAGGATATTATGTTGATGAATTGTATTGGATATCTTGTGGTTATTTTTACCCTCTAATCTAAAGTTTGGTGCAAGTATCTTGCTTTCATAGTACCACTATTCTGTAATTGTTACTTGTACAGCTACCTTTGGCTGTTAGTTTGATCAGAAAATTAATGGTTTTGCTAAAAGAATGTGGTTGAATTGGTAGCTGGTTAAGATGATAATATGCTAGGCTTTGAGTTATTGGCCCTTTGGTTAAATGATGATCTAGAGTCTGTATTGGACTAAACTTAGCTATCTATGTTGACAGATAGTGTTAAAAATGATTCCTGATTATGTAATTAGGAAAATGATTACTAGCTGTTTGAGGTATTTTAGTGGCTTCTCATGACTTAGTTATATTTGCGGTGCCTCCAAATAGGAGTGTGCATAATATAACTTAGGTAAGGTGATTTGCTCCTTAAACAATTGAAGAGACTCATATGGGATTAATGCTTATGATGCTGGTCTGAAGCATCTGTGGAATGAGGACAAATTTACTTGGAATTTAAAGTTGAAAGGCTAGTATAATTACTATTATTATGGTACAGTGCATCCTTGGATGATTTCTAGCCATGATAAGCTAATGTTAAACTGACTTTGCTTGCTGGATATATTGAGAAATAATTGAGTTCCTGTGCATAAGGACACAGAACTATTATGCATAATTGATTCCTGGATTAGCTTTTGGGAAGATGATATAATTTGTTGTGTTTGGATAACTTGTGAGCTAGCTAATATGTAAGGATCATTCTGGTGGCTTTAGCTGTTCTTGGGCAGCTACTGTGGTGCCTCCAACCTTGGAGAGTGCACAATAGTAGCCCATGTAGCATGAATTACTACAGAAAATAACTACAGTGGTGTAGTTGATGTTGATATAAACAAGAGAGAAACTTAGCTTGTGATGCAAAAGGCTGAAGCTAATTTGGTGGCTAAAATGCATATTCTTTCTCTTGCATTGATCTTAGCTCTAGGATGATAATCGAGTAGCACTTCTACCCAGTCTGAGAGCTCTCTCTCTCCCACCTCATGCCCTAGACACATGATAAGAACAGATACTAAGAGTTGACTTGATAAGCTGATAAATTGGATATGTGCTTGATTTATTGGCTCTGCCCATGATGCATAGGCTGAGGATTTGATGATGTTTGTATACAAAAGCTATTCCTTACTTAAGAAATTATCCAATGATGATCTAGTACTCCATTTGAGTACAGAGCTGAGGATTTTCTATTGCCCCATCTATTTTCTTTAAGATGCAATAATAAGAATAGATGCAAGGACATGATTTTGGAGGGATGACCTGTTGTGTTGGAGTTGTGGTTGCTTTTGTGCCTATTATGAATCACTGTTGTGCCAACCCTTTCTTCTCACCTCCTAACTTGATCCCTTGGATTTTCTACTGCTTCATTACTGGTAAGCCTACTCCTCCTAGATCTTGGCCTTCTTCTGGTGCTCTTGGATGGCTTTCCCAAGCAACCATGGTGCTAGTGAGAGCTTTAGTGTTGAACCATGTGCTCTGGAGTGTTGGATGTGGACTGGTTGGATGTGGAATGGTATGGTTTGCTAGCTGCGGCTGTGCTCTTTGTCTATTTGGTACCCTCCTGTAGTGTTGATAACACATAGGCCTGCATGCATGTGTAAGCTGCCTGCATGTATGCTGCTGGTCCAGGGAACCCCCTTGTCCAGGTTTCATCTGTGGGATATTTTTGCTAAGGATGTGCTCAGCTGGTTTGGTATTATCTGCTCCTGACCTTTATTTTGAGTTGCCAAGTGTAATTTTGACTCTACGCTAATGATGCTCAAAGCTGAAGCTAAAATTTGATAATAACAGATCCTATTTGGCCTTTTTTAACCATACTCAATGATGATCCTAGCATAGCAACTCTATGCTAGTCTGAGAGTAATATTAGCCTAACAATCTCCTTTATTTTATTTTTCTGTTTTGTTATCTTTTGTGTGGTTTTGCAGGAAATGAGAAGATTAAAGGAAATGTCAGATGATGGAGGGAACAAAATAACAGTAGCTTAGGAATTTTTGTTTGTATTAAGTATTGTAATTTATTTTCTGTTTAAATATTGTAAAAACATTGTATTGTTGTATTTTATTCAATAAAGTTTACTAGTTTTCTTCTTTATTTTATAATGCCTTTGGAAAGACAATGTAATATTTATATCTGCTTGTAATCAAGAATCCTTTTAGTTATTCATTATGTAATTAATTTTTATATTATTTGTTTTATAGTAGTTTTCTTTTATTGTAACAACTAAAAACATTTTATTCTATAATAAAGAATTCCACTATCCTTGGAACTAATTAAATATGCATACCTTACTTATAAATAAGAATTCCATTCTTATTTATTGTTATAAATCATTTCATTCAATTTTGTTTATTACTTGAGACTTGTAATTATGATATTTTTTCATAAATAAGAGTTCACCTCTTATTTCTTATTACAATTTAATTTCCAATTAATAATCTATCAATTAAATATTCAAATTTGAATGGTCTTTCCTTCAAACACAAAATTACAGTAGAGGTAATGTCGAAATCCATCGCACCTGTCCTGATGTTTCTATCAGAACAAGAGAGATCTCAATCCCTCCATAGCTCTTTTAGTTTTGCGCGAAAATAACCCGGATTTTCTTATGCATGAATGTAATGCACAACCCTGTGTCCTCTTCAATTCTAGGTGCTAATCCTGGGATGTTACAATATTCCAAAAATCCTATTTCACCAGAAGACTAACGGAGCCAGAATACGAGACGGAGTGGGGCCCTGGGGGGCCCACACCCCCCAGCCGCGTGGGCCAGGCCTGGCCGCGCTTGGAGGGGATGTGGCCGCCCCAGGCACCCCCTCGGCCTCCCTCTTCGCCTATAAGTTGCCTTCTGATCTAAAACCTCAGGGGGTCAACGTTTTTCCAGAAAGAGTTCCGCTGCGCCGCCACCACCAGAAACCATGATTCGGAACCAGAAACTCCTGTGAGCAAGAACTATTTCTAGGCGCGAAACCACTGTTTGCTACTACTGTTACTATTGCTCTTGTTTTAGTGCTGCTCTTACTTTGCTATTACAAAGCTGTTGCTACTGATAAACTTCTGTGAGCAAGAACTATTTCTAGGTGCAGCTAAATTGACAACTCAGTTGTTAAGGCTTGCAAGTATTCTTTGGCTCCCCTTGTGTCGAATCAATAAATTGGATGATACTACCCTTGAAGACTGTTGCGATCCCCTATACTTGTGGGTCATCAAGACTATTTTCGAGCGTCGTTTGATGAACCACAAGTGTAGGGGATCGCAACAGTCTTCGCGGGTAGTATTACCCAATTTATTGATTCGACACAAGGGGAGCCAAAGAATACTTGCAAGCCTTAACAACTGAGTTGTCAGTTCAGCCGCACCTGGAAATAGTTCTTGCTCACAGAAGTTTATCAGTAGCAACAATTTGTAGTAGCAACAACAAAGCAACAACAACAATAGAACAAGAGCAATAGTAATAGTAACAGTAACAGTAAACAGTGGGATTCGAGTGAGGTAGGCATAGGGATGGATGAACGGGCGTTGCATGGACGAGGCTAAACATGTAACTTCAAGATATAGAGCATTGCAAATAAATAATAATAAGCATCCAAGTACTAAACAATCCTAGGCATGTGCTCTATATATAGTCATACGTGATCGCAATTAGAACTTGCACAACATCTTCTGTCCAGCCAGCCCGTGGCAGCGGGGACTCTAGGGAACTACTGGCAATTAAGGTGTGTAACATCCCAAAAATATAAAACAATGATCATCAAACTCTAATCACTAAAATTAGGGTTAACAAAACTTTGAGTAATTAAAATCATATGAATGCATGTGTGTATGTGATGATTTGATAAATGCATGAATGGACTTGTGTGATTCAACTAAATAGTAAGAAATGGTTTAAGAATGAATATAACATCATCTAAAATATTTCCAAGCAGAAACAAATAAAGATAAAATAAAAAACAAATCAATTAAGGCAAATGGTCATTTTTGCCAATCTTGCTCACTAGGTCACTTTGAGTGTTTCTAGTCCAAGATCTCAAACAGAAACTTTTCCAATTCTTTTCACCCCTTGCTAGACAAACTAAAAGTGAATCAAAACCCACGTTTCAAACTTGCAGAAACATTTAGCAACCCCATTCAAATGACAATTCAAAATTGAATCTTCATCATATGTGAAGATCACACATTTTCAAAACCCAACCAAACCAGTGCCCCTTGACTAATCCAAATTACCAAAGACTCCCTAGTATGTGCCTAGGAAACCCACCAAGTTTGAATCCAAAATTCAAATTTGAATTTCTTTCGGCCATTTCATCAAACACCTTGTGATCAGCAAGCAAACAAACAACAAATACTATAGTGTGCAGTGATTTTGGCCAACCTTGTTCCCTCTCTAGCTCACTCTATACTCTCAGTAGATGAACTAGCCAAATTAACAAGCCTTAGCACCACTGTGAGCTTGGCATAGCCATTAATGGTGACCATGCCGAGCCCCTTTGCCACCCCCAATGTGGACAGCAAGCTACACGCCTATCTAGCCTCGCCAACCTTGTCTCACAGACGCATCACCATCCACCGCCAGTCCTTGTCCCAGCTCCGAGCGTAGCCAGCCCTTGGACCACCCGCCAAGCACGCGCCCAGTTTCTCTGCGGCCATGCCGAGAGCGCGCCAGAGCGACCCGCTCGACACGATCGCACAGACCGCGCGCCGCCCTCGCCGCTTGCAGAGATGATCACCAGCACCCCAGCACCCCGCCAGACATGCTCGTTCGCCGCCGCGCGGACCATAGACGATGCGCGCCATTAAAATCGCCGCCGGACCCGCCCAGAGCATGGACGTGTTCCGACCATTCAGCATCGCCCCACGCCGCAAGACCACGCCGTTGAGCTTAGTTACAGAGCACTGCACTGTCCCCTACCGTCGCCCATGCCATTAGCCCTCTGTGTCGTTGACCACGACGAGCTCATCCCGCGCCTGTCGGTCCCCTTCAGCCATTATAAAAGGAGGCCTCCCCCGCTCGTTTTCTTCACACCAGTTCACTCCCCACCTCTCACTGATCACACCCACTCACTCCCGGAGCAAGGCGAGCAGCACATCGCCGGAATTTCACCGGACTTTGCCACTTCAGAGGAGGAGAGGCGACGTCGATTGGATCCGCTCTAGGAGAAGCTGCCGGTACCAAGAGGATCGCCGTCGTAGACTTCGTCATTCTCCCCTGTCGCCAACCATCGCCGGAGCCCTGGATTCATTTAATTTCAAACCCAGTTCTGTACCTAGATTCAAAAATCAACCTAGCTCGATTCACTAAACCAAAATGCATGAAACCAATTTTGTTAGAAAGGTATTGGAAGGCTTAATCCAAGCCTGTTGGATTCAAACCATTTAGATTTGTAGATCAACCATGGTAAAAATAACAAGGCAGAAGCTTTTCTGCATTCAAACATTTTTCAAAATTCAAACATCAGATCTTTTGAGTTGATTCCAACTCTCAAAAATCACATTTAACCATACCTTTCAGAATATATAAAAATATTTAAGTTTACTTACAGAAATAATGATCAAGTAATAAAAGATTGCCACATAGGCATTTCTAGTCACTTTAATTAAATAAAATAAAAAGGTTAAACCTTCTTAAATTGTGACACCACTTTAAATCACATTCCCATGTACTGAATTATGTGGTGATGACATGTGTCACCATGATCCCATCTTTGAGTTGGAAAATATTAAATCTTAAGTAGTTTTTCAATGAGTAGGAATTATTTTTCTCAAATAAAATAAATGAGACAGGTGCTTTAATCTTGTAATGTTAGTGATGATAATAGATCATCTAGTATGAACCTTTGTGTGATGATTAGAAATAGTTAATTATTGTTTGGTGATTGTGTACCTCGTATTTATTTATAGATGCTAGTACCGACCAAGGATACGAGGAGGAAGGAGGATACTACAAGGAATAAGCCGAGGAGAACTTCAACCACTGCTCTGCACAAGGCAAGCTTATACTGATAGCTTAGCAAGCTACTACTTGCTTGTTACTATGCCAACTATATGCCTTAAGCATATGTGATTATACCCACTTGACACACCATCCTAGTTTTACTTGCAAGCTTAATACTTTATTTTCCTTATCAAAGCTTTCTCTTAGAGTTTACTTAGTGACCTATAGATTCTAGGAAGATAACTGAAGGTAGCATAAAGAGCATAAAATTTGGCCTAAGTTAGATAATCTTGATGTCACCCTAAGGCATGAGATTGAACTTAGCTAATCCTCACTTGTTTACCACCCCTCATTAGTATTTACCCCCACTTGTAGATGCTAGTGCTAAGCATAAAACTTGATCAACTTTAGATGGGAATACTTGGTGAAAATGGTTATGAAAACCTTAGAATGATGAGTCATTCTACTGAAATGTTTTGACATGTGTTTCTGAACACCAGATGATTTTGATGATGAAATGTTAAGGCATGAGCCTTAAGCCTTTAAAAAACTGATGGTTGTCTGGATGCGATACCATTCCAATTTTACCGTACAACCACAATACCCGAAATTTGGGTAGGGCTTCACTGGAAATTTATATACCTTAGTATGGGTTCCCTTGCGGCCAAGGTATGAGCTAAGGCTATCTTGTGAAGATTGTCCACCTGTGCAGTTCCCAAGATGACAGTTGGTCATGGTTGGGAGGCCAAACTCACAGGAGAGGTGCCTATACTAGGGCATGTAATTGAAAGGTTAGGATTGATTATCCGCATACTGAGTATGGTGAATTCAGGATTGATTCCTGACGGATGTATCGAATGTTGTGGTGAAAGTGTACAATCTCTGCAGAGTGTGAAACTATTCGAATAGTCGTTTCCGCGGTTATGGACAGTTGGAGTGGCCATACTATTCCCCGTCAGATGTTTTCAAAATGACTTATGAAATGATTTGTGACTTTGACTTGACCACAACAGAGTTGTGATATGAAATTCAAGTTCCCACTTAGGTGTTATAAAACTTTCAACTAGTTTTTCTTTGCTTCTGAACTTAGTAGAGGTAAATCTGGCTTTTTGCAAAACAACCATAGAGCTTAGTATCCTACTACAAAAAACCCCTTAACTTATTAGTATTAGTTTGTGAGTACTTAAAGAGTACTCATGGCTTTGTCCCTGGCTATTCCCGTGGCCAGACTATGAAGAGGAGTATCAGGATAACGGACCGCAGGAAGGTTACGACAACTAGGATCATCTCCCATCGTCAGCATTTCCTGTGACCCTGAAGATGGAGCTTCGCCTATGCTATCGTTACTATCACGTTATTTCGCTGCTTGAATTGTATTAAGAACTGGATCATGAGATCCTTATTTGTGTAAGACCTTATGTATGGTTTGTAATGGATGATGTACTGTGATAACCAAATCTGTTATGTCTCGCAAAAATGGTAATCCTGGTATTGCGATGTATGGCATAACATGCATCTGGGATTAAAAATCCGGGTGTTGACAAGGTTGTATCAGAGCCATCCTGACCATAGGAGACCTTAGTTAGAATGGACGTTTGAATCAAAAACTTAGTTTCAAAACCAAAGGAAGTGAGTATTTACAAAAACTTATTCTCATTCTTATCACTTGGATTCTTTCATGAAAATTCATGTTCCTCAAAAATTCTTGCAAAGTACATAAAATTTGACACACTTGATCACTCTACTAACTTACTCATCCTATATTCTTATATATGGATGTGAAGTACAACAAGTTTTATCAGTTGGGGAATGGAGGAGACCTCATCTTTGAGCGTGACTTGGACCAGCTGGCAGAAATGCTGGAGCGTCCACACCCCGAGTTCTTCGGAGCTCAGCTCAATGATCTGGAAGGAGAAGATTTGCAGTGGCTAGTTGTTGCAAGTCTTCGAGGAAATATTGAACCCCCCCACTGCAGAGGGAATTCAGTTCACCTTAAGAGAGAACAACTGGCTCGATGGACTTGCCAGGGCAATGCAGGAAGCTCTTGCCCGTCTATGTGGGCAGAGTATCAATAAAATCAAGGGCACCCTCTTTGAGTTCTACCCAAGGCGTGATGCTATGGGACAGCCACTGGAGGCCCCGTACCACCATGAGCTGAAGACTCAGTTGGACCACCTCAGCTTCATGATGTACGACCGTCAGAAGGAGTTGGACAATGCCCGTTCCTACGCTAACCACAAGTACGCCATCACCAAGAAGAAGGATCAGACCCTCGCCATGCTAGTGAAGGATCGCAAGTCTCGTCGCCGTCAGCTCGACAAGAAGGAGCGCATCATTGCCCGTCTTCGCCACCGGATCACGGATTTGGAGGAGACCATCCACGAGAGAGACATGCAGTTGGAGGAAAGGGATAATGCAGGGGAAGACCTTCGTGGAGACCCCTACTCCTATCTCAGCGATGATGATGACTTTCTGGAGGATCATGCTATGGACTTCTTCACCGACGAGGATGACTTTGCCTTCATCGATGATGAAGATGATGAGGACACTGACTTCGAGGAGTAGTAGCACTTGAGCACTGGCATTAGTGAGTTGTATTCGGTCCCACAAAATCGTAATTTCCCAAAATGGTTCTTAAAACCATCTGTTTTCCTTTGTTGTGATGTGTGTTTGTATGGTGTGCTATGAATGAATGAATGAATGAATGAATGAATGAATGAAAAGAAAGTTGCTATAAAAATCTGAGTCAAACTTTAAAAACTGTTCAAAAAACCCTAAACCTTAGAAATTTCCCTCTTTTCTCATGATCTATCTCAATCTTAAGATGCCTCGCGGAGGAAGCGGTTCATCCCCAGACCCGATGTTGCAGATCTTGCAAAATTTGGTTTCTAACCGCGAAGCTGAAAGAGCCGAACGTCAAGCCAACTTAGCCACCCTTCAACAGATAGCTCAGATGGCCAACAACAAACAAGGCCATGGAAATCAGGACAACCATGGATCTAAGCTCAAGAATTTCCAGAACACCAACCCACCTGTTTTCACTAAGTCAAAAGTGTAGGGGTTCGTAGCATGGAAAACAAAAAATTTCTACCGCGTGCAAACAAAGAAGCCAAGATATATCTACTAGATTGTAGCAACGAGTCGATAGAGGAACTCACCCTCGAAGATTCCAAAGCGGTTAACGAGAGCATATTCTTGTGGGTGATGTAGTCGTACTCTTGCCGATCTCAAGATCGCGTAGACGATCCTTCCGGCGCTGCGTTCCAGCAGCGCTTCCGCAGTCGGTCACACGTTCGATACTCGATGAAGACCTTCCTATCCCTTGTTCCAGCAGGCAGCAGAGGTTGTAGCACTCTCCTCGCGATTCCAGCAGCACGACGGCGTGGTACCGGAAGTAGAGGGGAGATCTCGCAGGGCTTCGCCTTAAGCCGGAGCGAGTATGGTGGACTATGAGAGAGGCCTTGGCGATCTAGGGTTTAGAGGCACCAAGGGAGGAAGCTTGGCCGGCGGCTAGGGCTTGGGGAGAGCCCCAACTCGGTGGCTAGGAGGAAACCCTAGGGCGGCGGCGACTTGTGGTGGCCGACGGCTAGGGCTAGGGTTTGGGTGGTGTTGGGTGTAGGGAAGAGGGGCAGCCCTGCCCCTCCTTTTATAGGTGGGAGGGCGCGGCCAAGGGGGAGGGAGTCCTCCCCCAAGTCGGCCTCCTTGGACGGCGGGTGGAGGGATAGGAACTCCTCCCCAAGTAGGTTTCCTACTCTCCCTCCACCAAGCAAAACTGTCGTTTGACTTTTCAAATTGGCGTTTGACTTTTCAAACTAGGATTTGATTTCTCCCTTTATTTTGCCCAGCCATGATACCTAGCACATGATGCAACCATTCCACATTGTCATGACACATTCATGTACCCTTCCCCTCCAGAGTGTCGGACCTTCCGGAACCTTCTAGAACATTCCCGATGAAAACACCGGAATTATTCCCCAACTCCGAAACAGGGCTTTCCTTATATGAATCTTATTATCCGGACCATTCCGGATCTCCTCGTGATATCCCGGATCCTATCCGAGACTCCTAACAACATTCAGTCTCTTACTCATCATTCCATAACTACTCAACAACATCGAATCCTTAAGTGTGTCTCCCTACGGTTCGTGAATTATGCGGACATGATCGAGACACTTCTCCGATCAATAACCAATAGAGGAATCTGGAAATTCATATGGCTCCCACATATTTCTACGATTACTTTGCGATCGAATGAACCACTTACATACGATACCAATTTCCCTTTGTCTCACGATAGTTTACTTATCCGAGGTTTTGATCGTCGGTATCTCTGCATACCTAGTTCAACCTCGTTACCGATAAGTACTCTTTTCTCGTTCCCGTGGTATGTGATCCCTTGTGAGCCAGTCACATGCTTGCAAGCTAATTGGATGACATTCCACCGAGAGGGCATAGAGTATATCTATCCGTCATATGGATGGACAAATCCCACTCTTGATTCATGTGTCTCAACCCATACTTTCCGAACACTCAATGCCACCTTTATAGCCACCCAGTTACGGTGTGGTGTTTGATGTCATAAAAGCATCCTTCCGATGATGGTGATAAGCATGATCTCATGGTCTAAGGAATTAGGTTACTATGTATCAGAAAGCTTATAGCAATTGAACTATTTAAAATGACTTGATCTTTATGCTACGCTTATCTATAGGAGTATGTCCACCATACCATTCTCCTAATGATATGATCTTGTTATTAACAACATCTCAAATGTTCATGATCAAGAAACCATGATCATCTATTAATCAACAAGCTAGTATTATGAAGAGGCTTTACTAGGGACTCTAATTTAGTTTACAAATAACACAAGTATTAATGTTTCTGGTTAATACTGTTATAGCATGAATGTAAACATTTATCATAAACACAAAGATATAATAATAACTACATTTATTATTGCCTCTAGGGCATATCTCCAACAAAAAGAGCCCCTAGATGCAGATGATTGGTTGCAAACCATGGAGAACAATCTGGAAGTTGCGGGAGTAGAAGCCAACGAGAAAGTTCTGTTCGCCACCCACTATCTGGCCGGAGATGCAAGAGCATGGTGGAACAGCATTCGCACAATGACAGGAGGTCAGCTGATGACTTGGGAAGAGTTCAAAGTCAAGTTCAGCAGAACCCATGTGCCATCGGGTTTGATCAAGAGGATGAGAGATGAATTCGGAGAACTGAAGCAAGGAAGGATGATAGTAGTTGAGTACCATGACAAATTTTTGTCATTGGCTAGGTATGCACCGGATGAGATTGATACCGAAGCCAAGAAGAAGGAGAGATTCCTGAATGGTCTGCACGATGAGATGTAGACATTGTTAGTCGATATCCCCTTTGCAGATATTGAAGCCTTAGTTGACTCTGCCATTCAGATGGAAGGAAATATTAACCAAGCTAATGGGAACCGCAAGCATCGCATGATGCATCAACCAGGAACCCACCATACACCAAAGTATCGCCCCAACCCATCTCCAGGATTTGCCCCAAGAACCAACAGACCCCCGATGAACCGTCCGACCTATCCCAACCGTGGAAACCCAAGGCCAGAGGAAACCACAACAACCATGGCAATCCTAGCAATTTCAACCGTGCACCACCCAAGTTCAACAACAACAATGTCGCCACCAACACCAACACTTCCCCGAGGACTAGAAGCAATGTTGTGCCTATTGCAGCAAAGGACAAGTCGCAAGTGACTTGTTATGAATGTGGAACCAAGGGTCACTATTCCAATGAGTGCCCCAAGAAGATTGCCGCAGCCCCCAATGCAAATGCCCTAGCTCAGCAGCAGTGTCGTGTTCATCCTGGAAGAAGGTTTGCCCCAGGGAACTCTCTCAACCGTAGCGGTCGTCTCTTTCTCATGCATGCTGAAGAAGCCCAAGAAGCGCCAGATGTCGTGCTGGGTATGTTTTCTGTTAACTCAGTACTTGCAAGAGTGTTGTTTGATTCTGGAGCATCGCACTCATTTGTTACTGAAGAATTTGCATGCACTAGTAAGATTCAACCAAGCAAATTGAATCATGTTATGATTGTACAAATACCTGGTTCAACCACCAAAGCTAGGCAAATTTGTAAAGCCGTCCCTATACGAATCCATGGCATAGATTTTTATGCTAATCTAATAGTACTCGGAACTAAAGGTTTGGAAGTAGTACTAGGAATGGATTGGATGTCCAAACACAAAGGATTAATTGACTGTGCCAAGAAAGCCATAACCATGACCAGTACAACCGGAATATCAGTCGAGCATGTATCTTAAACCTTGCCCCGTCAATTCAAGTGCAACAAGAGTATATCCCAACCAACCATTGACCAAGTCCAGATAGTCTATGAATACCCCGATGTATTTCCAGATGTTTTGCCCGGTATGCCCCTAGATCGAGATATCGAGTTTATCATTGAACTAATACCTGGAACCGGACCCATAGCCTAGAGACCATATAGTATGAAACCGTTTGAACTAGCAAAACTGAAGAAGCAACTGGATGCCATGTTGGAAATTGGATTAATTCAACCAAGTGCGTCACCATGGAGATCACCTATTTTGTTCGTGGACAAGAAATATGGAGGTAACCGTTTGTGTACGGATTATCGGAAGTTGAATGATGTACCATCAAGAACAAGTACCCACTACCGAAGATAGAGGATTTGTTTGACCAGTTGACTGGTGCCAAAGTGTTTTCTAAGATTGATCTTTGAACTAACTATCATCAACTCAAGATTTGCGCAGAGGATATTCCAAAGACTGCCTTTACCACCCGATATGGATTATATGAGTATACGGTCATGTCTTTTGGATTAACCAATGCCCCCGCTTATTTCATGAACCTCGTGAATAAGATTTTTATGGACTTTCTAGATAAGTTTGTCGTTGTTTTCATCGATGACATTCTGATTTATTACAAATCAGAAGAAGAACATGAGCTACACCTAAGGACCATTATTGGAACCCTTAGAGAGCATCAGCTATATGCCAAGTTTAGCAAATGTGAATTCTGGTTGCAGGAGGTAGGAGTTCTCGGACACATTGTATCAGTCGGAGGAATTGCCGTGGACCCTGCAAAGGTGAAAGGTGTTGAAGATTGGCAAGCCCCTACCACTCAAACCCAAGTTCGTGCATTTATCGGATTAGCGGGATACTACCGCAAGTTCGTAGAAGGATTCTCGAGTATCGCCAGACCCATGACCCAATTTCTGAAGAAGGACAAGAAGTTTGAATGGACGAACAAATGTGAAGCGAGTTTTCAAGAACTCAAGAGGAGATCGATTTCAGCCCCAATCTTGATCATGCCGGATATCACCAAGCCCTTTGATGTGTATTGTGACGCATCCAAGTTCGGTCTCAGATGTGTGCTAATGCAAGAAGGCAAAGTTATATCTTATCTATCCCGACAACCGAAGCAGCATGAACAGAACTATCCAACCCATGACCTTGAACTAGCAGCCGTAGTTCTAGCCCTGAAGACATGGAGGCATTACCTGATGGGAAACTGTTGTGAGATTTATTTGGATCACAAGAGCCTAAAATATATATCCACTCAGAAGGAGATGAATATGAGGCAGAGAAGATGGATTGAGTTAATCAAGGACTATGATATGGACATTCACTATCACCCCGGTAAAGCCAATGTGGTAGCAGATGCCCTTAGCAGATTGCCGTGCCGCTTGAACTCCATGATTCTGAAGGAGCAACCAAGTTTGCACAAAGAGATGGAAGATTTCTGAATGGAATTAGTGAGTGAAGGATTTTTGGCTAGCATCGAACTTCAACCCACTTTGATCAATCAGATCAAAGAGGCACAGAAAGGAAATGCTAGTATCAACGGAATCAAACGTCGTATCGGTACAGGCAAAGTACCCGGATTCACCGAAGACGAAGAAGGAGTTCTGTGGTACAAAGGACGTCTCTGTGTACTAGTAGATTCGGAGTTGAAAGAAGTTATTTTGAAGGAAGCCCATGATACTCTTTATTCTATCCACCCCGGAGGAACAAAGATGTATCCGGATTTGAAGGAGCAATTTTGGTGGCATAAGATGAAGAGAGAAATCGGAAGCTACATCGCCAAGTGTGATATATGTCAGAGAGTCAAGGCGGGACATCAAAGACCCGCAGGACTATTGCAACCATTGCAGATTCTGGAATGGAAATGGGATTCAATTGGAATGGAATTTATCACCGGATTACCTACTTCTAGTAGGGGAAATGACTCTATCTTGTTCATAGTTGACAGGTTGTCCAAAGTAGCCCATTTCTTACCAGTCAGGACCACATACCAGAGTTCGAAGCTAGCGGAGTTATACATCGCTAGAATCGTCAGTTTGCACGGAGTCCCCGAGAACATCGTATCGGATCGAGGAACCTAGTTTACCTCGAGGTTCTGGAAGAAGGTCCAAGAAGGTTTAGGAACCCGACTGGATTTCAGCACAGCGTATCACCCTCAGACAGATGGACAAACGGAGCGAGTAAATCAAATACTCGAAGATATGTTGAGAGCATGTGTGCTAGAGTATGGATCTAAATTGGAAGACTGTCTGCCTTTCGTAAAATTTTCATACAACAACCATTATCAAGCTAGTCTGCAAATGGCCCCATTTGAGTTTATGTATGGAAGGAAATGTCGCACCCCTTTGAATTGGTCGGAAGTAGGAGAGAGTCAGATTTTTGGACCTGACATCCTACGAGAAGCAGAAGAGAAAGTTCACAAGATTCGTGAGCACCTCAAGACCACCCCGTCAAGACAAAAGAGTTACGCCGACAAGAGACGTCGGGACCTCGCTTTCAATATCGGAGATTTTGTGTATCTCAAAGTGTCGCCTTTGAAGGGAATGCAGCATTTCCAGCTCAAAGGAAACTTAGCCCCCAGATATATCGGACCCTTCAAGATTCTGAATCGTCGAGGAGAAGTATCATATCAATTGGAACTGCCAGAGGAAATGTCAGCAGTGCACAATGTGTTCCATATATCTTTACTTCGCAAATGCCTTGAAGTTCCGGAGACGACCGAAGTTTTCAAGAACATTGATCACCGGACCATAGAGATTAACGATGACCTGACGTATCCCGAAGTACCCATCCGTATTTTGTTAGAAGCTTTCAGAACCACCAGAACCTGAAGCATCAAGTTTC
Organism: Avena sativa; assembly: GCA_916181665.1. Taxonomy (NCBI): domain Eukaryota; kingdom Viridiplantae; phylum Streptophyta; class Magnoliopsida; order Poales; family Poaceae; genus Avena; species Avena sativa. The sequence continues at coordinate 327,655,730 of OV702280.1, forward strand.
TCAAGATTCAGTGGAGCAACCACACTGAAGAAGAAGCTACCTGGGAGCGAGAAGATCACATCAGGACGGAGTTTCCCGATCTCTTTAAATCCTAGGTAATCTTTTTTCTTATTTTTAAAATCTTGGGACAAGATTTTGTTTAAGGAGGAAAGGTTTGTAACATCCCAAAAATATAAAACAATGATCATCAAACTCTAATCACTAAAATTAGGGTTAACAAAAACTTTGAGTAATTAAAATCATATGAATGCATGTGTGTATGTGATGATTTGATAAATGCATGAATGGACTTGTGTGATTCAACTAAATAGTAAGAAATGGTTTAAGAATGAATATAACATCATCTAACACATTTCCAAGCAGAAACAAATAAAGAGAAAATAAAAAAACAAATCAATTAAGGCAAATGGTCATTTTTGCCAATCTTGCTCACTAGGTCACTTTGGGTGTTTCTAGTCCAAGATTTCAAACAGAAACTTTTCCAATTATTTTCACCCCTTGCTAGACCAACTAGAATTGAATCAAAACCCACCTTTCAAACTTGCAGAAACATTTAGCAACCCCATTCAAATGACAATTCAAAATTGAATCTTCATCATATGTGAAGATCACACATTTTCAAAACCCAACCAAACAAGTGCCCCTTGACTAATCCAACTAACCTCAGAGACTCCCTAGTATGTGCCTATCAAACCCACCAAGTTTGAATCCAAAATTCAAATTTGAATTTCTTTCGGCCATTTCATCAAACACCTTGTGATCAGCAAACAAACAAACAACAACCACTATAGTGTGCAGTGATTTTGGCCAACCTTGTTCCCTCTCTAGCTCACTCTATACTCTCAATAGATGAACTAGCCAAATTAACAAGCCTTAGCACCACTGTGAGCTTGGCATAGCCATTAATGGTGACCATGTCGAGCCCCTTTGCCACCCCAATGTGGATAGCAAGCTACACGCCTCTCTATCCTCGCCAACCTTGTATCACAGACGCATCACCGTCCACCATCACTCCCTGTCCCAGCCCCGAGCGCAGCCAGCCCCTGGACCACCCACCAAGCACGCACCCAGTTTCTCTACGGCCATGCCGAGAGCGCGTCAGAGCGCCCTGCTCGACACGCTCGTACAGACCGCGCGCCGCCCTCGCCGCTTGCATAGATGATCACCAGCACCCCAGCACCTCGCCAAACATGCTCGTTCGCCGCCGAGCGGACCGTAGATGTTGTGCGCCATTAAAATCGCCATCGGACCCGCCCAGAGCATCGACGTGTTCCGACCGTTCAGCATCGCCCCATGCCGCAAGACCACGCCGTTGAGCTTCGCCAGGGAGCACCGCACCATCCCCTACCGCCGCCCATGCCATTAACCCTCTGTGCCGTCGACCACGATGAGCTCAGCCCGCGCCCGTCGGTCCCCTTCATCCACTATAAATGGAGGCCTCCCCCGCTCATTTTCTTCACACCAGTTCACTCCCCACCTCTCACTGATCACACCCACTCACTCCTGGAGCAAGGCGAGCAGCACATCGCCGGTATTTCACCGGAGTTTGCCGCTGTAGAGGAGGAGAGACGCAGTCAATTGCAGCCGCCCTAGGAGAAGCTGCCGGTACCAGGAGGATCGCTGTCGTCGACTTCGTCATTCGCCCATGTCACCGACCATCGCCGGAGCCCCGGTGAGCCTCCACGACCCACAATGACCGCGCTAGAGTTCGTGCTCGTCGCGTCCTGTTCAGGCGTGGACGATGAACTCAAGCCGTTCGATTAGAATTAGATCCCACGGTCCATGTTACCCGGTACCGCTTCGCCACTCACTGTCTCACTGACGCGTGGGGACAGCCACTTAACCAGCCCACGCGTGCACTGTGCGTAGTGGGCTGGCCCAGTTAAACATCCCGCGCAACCCACTGATTCAAATTTAGTTTTATTCATATAATTTCAAACCCAGTTCTGTACCTAGATTCAAAAATCAACCCAGCTAGATTCACTGAACCAAAATGCATGAAACCAATTTTATTAGAAAGGTATTGGAAGGCTTAATCCAAGCCCGTTGGATTCAAACCATTTAGATTTGTAGATCAACCATGGTAAAAATAACAAGGCAGAATCTTTTCTGCATTCAAATATTTTTGAAAATTCAACCATAAGATCTTTTGAGTTGATTCCAACTCTCAAAAATCATATTTAACCATACATTTCAGAATATATAAAAATATGTAAGTTTACTTACAGAAATAATGATCAAGTAATAAACGATTGCCACATAGGCATTTCTAGTCAGTTTAATTAAATAAAATAAAAATGTTAAACCTTATTAAATTGTGACACCACTTTAAATCACATTCCCATGTACTGAAATATGTGGTGATGACATGTGTCAACATGATCCCATCTTTGAGTTGGAAAATATTAAATTGTAAGTAGTTTTTCAATGATTAGAAATTACTTTTCTCAAATAAAATAAATGAGACAAGTGCTTTAATCTTATAATGTTAGTGATGATAATAGATCATCTAGTATGAACCTTTGTGTGATGATTAGAAATATTAAATTATTGTTTGGTGATTATGTACCTCGTATTTATTTATAGACGCTAGTACCGACCAAGGATACGAGGAGGAAGGAGGATACTACGAGGAATAAGCCGAGGAGAACTTCAACCACTGCTCTGCACAAGGCAAGCTTATACCGATAGCTTAGCAAGCTACTACTTGCTTGTTACTATGCCAACTATATGCCTTAAGCATATGTGATTATACCAACTTGACACACCATCCTAGTTTTACTTGCAAGCTTAGTACTTTATTTTCCTTATCAAAGCTTTCTCTTAGAGTTTACTTAGTGACCTATAGATTCTAAGAAGATAACTGAAGGTAGCATAAAGAGCATAAAATTTGGCCTAAATTAGATAATATTGATGTCACCCTAAGGTATGATATTGAACTTAGCTAATCCTCACTTGTTTACCACCCCTCATTAGTATTTACCCCCACTTGTAGATGCTAGTGCTAAGCATAAAACTTGATCAACTTTACATGGGAATACTTGGTGAAAATGGTTATGAAAACCTTAGAATGATGAGTCATACTACTGAAATGTTTTGACATGTGTTTCTGAACACCAGATGATTTTGATGATGAAAATGTTAAGGCATGAGCCTTAGCCCTTTACAAAACTGATGGTTGTCTGGATGCGATACCATTCCAATTTTACCGTACAACCACAATACCCGAAATTTGGGTCGGGCTTGACTGGAAATTTATATACCTTAGTATGGGTTCCCTTGCGGCCAAGATCTGAGCTAAGGCTACCTTGTGAAGATTGTCCACCTGTGTAGTTCCGAAGATGACAGTTGGTCATGGTTGGGAGGCCAAACTCACAGCAGAGGTGCCTATACTGAAGGGTTTCACAGCATAGTAAATCAAAATTTTCTACGGATGCGAACGGGAAAGCCAAGATCTAATCTAGGAGATGCAATCAACGAGAGGGATAGATGAGATATTCATACCCTTGAAGAAATCGCACAGCGGAAACGTTCAACAGAACGTGGGTGATGTAGTCAAACTAGCCTTCTCCTCCTCGCAATCCGATCCGATCCAACGCCGCAAGTGGAGGCGCCTCCGAGAGATGCACACGTACGGTGCCGCGACGTCTCCTCCTTCCTTGGTCCAGCAAGTGGGGTGGAGAGATAGATTGGATCTACAGCACGACGGCGTGGTGCAATAGTGGAGAGTTTCTACGGCAGGGCTTCGCATACGCGCAGTCGGGAGAGAGAGAGGTGGAGGGCAGCAGGTCGGCGGCTAGGGTTAAAGGAGTGGGGGGGAGGTGGGTGCGCCCCTGCCCTCTTTATATAGGGGGCTGTCCGGCCCCCTTGGCCCCTCCTCCAAGCCCTAGGGCGGCGGCCCCAAGGGTTTGAGTGGGGGGCAAGTTTCCCCCCTCCTTCTAGAAGGGTTCCTAGGGTTTCCCCTAGGGTTTTGGCCGGCTGGGCCTATGGGGCCTTGTGCCCCTGGCCCAATGCGGCCAGGGCACTCCCCTTAGTCCCACGCAGGCCTCCGACAATTGGGGCCACGTTGGTCCCACTCTGGAAGCTTCTAGAACCTTCCGGTACAATATCGAATACTCCGAAACGATTCCGAAATCCAAAAACTGCTTTCCTTTATATGAATATTATTCTCCGGACGATTATGGAACCTCTCGTGATGTCCTGGATATCATCCGAGACTCCGAACAAAAACTCATAAACCAATTATCCATTCTATCCTAGCGTCGAGGCATGTTAAGTGTGTGACCCTACGGGTTCGAGAATATGCAGACATGATCTTCTATCAATAATCAACAGCGGGATCTGGAAACCCATATTGACTCCCACATATTCATCGATGATCATATCGGATGAACCACGATGCCAGGATTCAATTAATCCCATATTTATATTCCCTTCGTCACGCGATATTTTACTTGCCCGAGATTCGATCGTTGGTATCTGCATACCTAGTTCAATATCGTTCACAACAAGTACTTTAATCGTTCCGTAATCCGATATCACTTTGTGATTAACTCCTTAACCACGTGCTTGCAAGCGGTGTTGATATCGATTACCGAGTGGGCCCGAAGTATATCTCTCCGACTCGGGAGGGACAAATCCCATCTCGATACATACAACCCAACAAGTACTTTCCGATCACCTGAGAGACACCTTTATGACCACCCACTCATAGGATGACGTTTGATGACCTCAAAGCTTTCTTCCGATACCAGGGAGTTGCATTATCTCATGGTCTAAGGAATACAATATTTGACATAGAAAAAGCTTCGCAAAGATGAACACGATGACACGATCTAATTGCTCTACTTGATTTGGGTATGTCCATCATATCATTCTCCCAATGACATGGTCTCATTATTAATCGACAACTCATGTATATGGTTAGGAAACCTTAACCATCATTAATCAATGAGCTAGTCCATAGAGGCGTACTAGGGACACGGTGTTGTTCATAAACCACACAGGTATCAAAGTTTCCGCTTAATACAATTCTAGCATGGAATATAAACTTTATCATGAACAAGAATTATAACAATAACATCTTTATTATTGCCTCTAGGGCATAATTCCAACAGTCTCCCACTTGAACTAGAGTCAATAATCTAGTTTACATCTGGCAACAATCTAACACCCATGGCATTAAGGTGTTGATCATGTTTTTCTCATGGAAGAGGTTTAGTCAACGGATCTGCGATATTCAGATCCGTATGTACTTTGCTAATCTTCAGATCTCCATCTGTTATATAATCTCGAATTATATGAAACCGGCGGTTGATGTGCTTGGTCTTTGGATTATATCTTGGTTTCATAGCCAGTGCTATGGCGCCAGTGTTGTCACACAATATCTCCAGTGGGTCCAAGGCACTTGGAACCACACAAAGCTCAGTGATGAAGTTCCTGATCCAAACTCCTTCACTTGACGCTTCTGCAGCAGCCATGTATTCTGATTCTACTGTAGATCCCGTGATCACGCTTTGCTTGCAGCTTCTCCAGCTCACAGCTCCTCCATTCAAAATATAAACGTATCCTGTCTAAGATTTAGAATCATCTGGGTCGGTGTCGAAACTAGCGTCGACGTAACCTTTTACAACGAGCTGCTTATCACCTCCATAGACCAAGAACATTTCTTTAGTCCTATTTAAATACTTTAGGATGTTCTTTACGGCTGTCCAGTGTTCCACTCCTGGATCACTTTGGTATCTGCTCGTCAAACAAAGAGCATTGGACACATCCGGTCTAGTACACAGCATGGCATACATGATAGAACCTATGGCCGAGGCATATGGCACTTTCCTCATAGTTTCTCTATCGTTTACCGTAGCCGAACACTGAGCCTTGCTCAATATCTTACCTGACAACATGTGCAATGAACCTTTCTTTGCTTTATCCATTCTGAACCTTTTCAGAACTTTGTCTAGGTATGTACTTTGGCTTAAAGCTATTAGGCGTATTTGTCTATCTCTATAGATTTTTATGCCTAATATATAAGCAGCTTCTCCTAGGTCTTTCATTGAAAAACATTTGTTCAAATAACTCTTCACATCGTTAAGCATATCAATGTCATTTCCAATAATCAATATGTCATCCACATATAGTACTAAAAATGTCACTGAGCTCCCACTCACTTTCTTGTAGATACAAGCTTCGTAGCAATTTGGAACAAATCCAAAGCTCTTGATCACTTGATCAAAACAAAGGTTCCAACTCCGAGATGCTTGCTTCAGTCCATAAATGGAACGCTGAAGTTTGCACACCTTATTAGCATCCTTAGGATCGACAAAACCTTCGGGCTGCATCATATACAACTCTTCATCAATGTTGCCATTGAGGAACGCAGTCTTGACATCCATCTGCCATATTTCATAATCATGAAATGCAGCAATTGCTAATAAAATCTGAATGGACTTAAACATCGCTACGGGAGAGAAAGTCTCATCGTAGTCAACACCTTGAACTTGTCGAAAACCTTTCGCGACAAGCCGAGCTTTATAGACAGTAACATTACCATACGCGTCCGTTTTCTTCTTGAAAATCCATTTGCACTCAACGGCCTTTCGGTCGCTAGGAGGATCCACCAAAGTACATACTTGGTTTTCCCTCATGGATCCCAATTCGGATTTCATGGCCTCTAGCCATTTCTCAGAGTCTGGGCTCATCATTGCTTCCTCATAGTTCACAGGTTCACTGTTGTCTACCAACAAGACAGTTAAGACAGGGTTGTCATACCACTCAGGAGGGGCACGTGACCTTGTCGACCTGCGACGTTCAGTAGCATCATCGTTCGAAGTTTCATGATCCTCATCATTAGCTTCCTCTCTTGTTGGTGCAGACGGCACTGGAACAATTTTAGGTGCTACGCTACTCTCCAACTCGAGAGAAGGTTCAATAACCTCGTCTAGCTCTACCTTCGTCCCACTCACTTCTTTCGAGAGAAACTCCTTCTCAAGAAAGGATCCGTTCTTTGCAACAAACACTTTGCCTTCGGATCTGTGGTAGAAGGTATACCCAATCGTTTCCTCAGGGTATCCTATGAAGACGCATTTCTCCTCTTTGGGTTCGAGCTTGTCCGACATCAACTTCTTGACGTAAGCTTCACATCCCCAAATTTTAAGAAACGACAACTTAGGTTTAGGACCAAACCATAGTTCATACGGTGTCGTCTCAACGGATTTAGATGGTGCCCTATTTAAAGTGAATGCAGCGGTTTCTAATGCATAACCCCAAAATGATAACGGCAAATCTGTAAGAGACATCATTGATCGCACCATATCTAATAGAGTTCGATTCCGGCGTTCAGACACACCATTGCGCTGTGGTGTCCCGGGTGGCGTGAGTTGAGAAACGATTCCGCTTGCTTTAAGATGCGTGAGAAAATCATAACTCAAATATTCACCTCCACGATCGGATCGTAGAAATTTAATTTTCCTGTTACGATGGTTTTCCACTTCGTTCTGAAATTCTTTGAACTTTTCAAACGTTTCAGATTTATGTTTCATTAAATAGATATACCCATATCTAATTAAGTCATCAGTAAAAGTGAGAAAATAGCGATATCCACCGTGCGTCGAAACACTCATTGGTCCGCATACATCGGTATGTATGATTTCCAGCAAGTCCGTTGCTCGCTCCATTATTCCAGAGAACGGGGTTTTGATCATCTTGCCCTGAGGCATGGCTCGCACGTGTCAAATGATTAAAAATCAAGAGACTCCAAAATTCCATCAGAATGGAGTTTTTTCATGTGTTTTACACCAATATGACCTAGACGGCAGTGCCACAAATAAGTCGAATTTTCACTATCTACTTTGCATCTCTTAGCCTCAAGGTTATGGATGTGTGTTTCATTGCTTTCGAGATTCAGAAGAAATAAACCATTCATAGCAGGTGCATGACCATAAAAGATGTTACTCATATAAATAGAACAACCATTATTCTCCAATTTAAATGAATAACCGTCTTGCAATAAACATGATCTAGATATAATGTTCATGCTCAACGCAGGCACATAATAACACTTATTAAGGTTTAAAACTAATCCCGAAGGTAACACTAAGGAGAGTGTGCCGACGGCCATCACATCAACTCTTGATCCATTGCCAACACGCATCGTCACCTCATCCCTTGCTAGTCGCCGTCTATTCCGTAGCTCCTGTTTAGAGTTACAAATATTAGCAACCGGACCAGTATCAAATACCCAGGCACTACAACGAGCGCTAGTAAGGTAAACATCAATAACATGTATATCAAATATACCTTCAATGGTGCCAGCCTTCTTGTCCGCTAAGTACTTCGGACAGTTGCGCTTCCAGTGACCCTTGTCCTTGCAATAGAAGCACTCAGTGTCCGGCTTAGGTCCAGACTTGAGCTTCTTCTCAGCAGGGGCAACGCGCTTGCCGCTGCCTTTCTTGAAGGATTTCTTTGCACCCTTACCTTTCTTAAAGCTAGGGGTCTTGTTGACCATCAACACATGATTATCTTTCTTGATGTCCACCTCCGCAGCTTTCAGCTTAGCGAAGAGCTCAGTGATCGTATCAGTGGAACCAATCTGATTGTGAGTAACTACAAAACCTTTGTAGCTAGGAGGGAGTGATTGCAGAACTATGTCAATCTTGAGCTCTTCTGGAATCCTGCAGTCCAGTTGCTCAAGACGTTGAGTGTAGCCCGACATCTTAATGGCGTGCTCACTAACGGAACTCCCTTCCTCCATCTTGCAGTTAAAGAACTTCTCAGAGATCTCATATCTCTCAGAACGGGCCTGAGTCTGAAACATGGTTTTCAGTTCCTCAAGTATCTCAAAGGGCCCGGCGAACTCCTCAAAAACGATTTTGAAGGTCCGATTCCATAGCAAACAACATGGTACTCTTAATCACTCCATAATCATCTTTGCGCGACTGATAAACAACTTTTTCATCAGCCGGCGCATCAATAGCAGGGGCGTCACCTAGCGCTTTCTCAAGGACATAGTCCTTTTGTCCGTCAACGAGAATGATTCTCAGATTGCGGAACCAGTTGGTGAAGTTAGACCCATTATTCTTAAGCTTTTCTTTCTCAGCAAAAACATTGAAGTTGAAGTTGGACTTAGCCATTTGATATACAAAATTTGCAAGTACAATTTAGACTATGTTCATGATAACTAGTTCAACTTAATCAAATTACTAGATGAACTCCCACTAAATTCAACATCCCTCAAGTTGTTTAGTGAACACTATCCAAATTCACCACACCTAATCCGATCTTCACGAGAAGAGATGTGGTTTCAATGGTGGACAACAAAGTGTCGATCATATCATTCATATGACTCATGCTTAACCTTTCGGTTCGTGTGTTCCGAGGCCATGTCTGTACATGCTAGGCTCGTCAAGTCAAACCCAAGTATTTCCGCGTGTGCAAAACTGGCTTGCACCCGTTGTATGTGAACGTAGAGTTTATAGCACCCGATCATCACGAGGTGCTTGAACACGACGAACTTTCGCAACGGTGCATACATGGGGAGAACACAATTTTATCTTGATCTTTAAGTGAGGAATCATCTTATAATGCTACTGTCGCGATCTAAGCGTAATAAGATACATAAAAGGATAAACATCACATGCATATTATTTTATGTGACATGGTATAGCCAATCTCCGCGCAATGATCTCCATCTTGTGCGCACCAGCATGATCTCCATCACTCCACCATGATTGCCTCCACCACGAATAGCAACTACAACTATTGCTAACTACTTAGCGATAAAGTAAAGCTATTACATGGCGTATAAGAAGTTGATACACGGGTCATACACAATTATAAAGACAACCATATGGCTCATGCCGGTTGTGTACTCATCGACATGCAAGTCATGAAATATTACAAAACATGATCATCGCATACATCATACACATCATGTCTTGGGCCATACCATATCACAAAACACTCCCTGCAAAAACAAGTTAGACGCCTCTACTTTGTTGTTGCATGTTTTATGTGGCTTATGGGAGTAACACGTTAAGAACGATTCTTACCTACGGAAAGCCACATCGGTGATATTATGGTTGCCAACATCCGGTGTAAATCCCATGACTACTATAGTGAGAGAAACTGGCATACACCAGCCGCATGTGTGGAACAAGCCACACGTCAAGTGCGGAGCCGGTCTCGCGAACGAGGTCGCGTAAAGTTGGCCTGGACCGCTTCGATCTCACTATCCCGCGTCATAAGAAGTACACAATAAGAGGCTTGCAACAGAAAACATCAACGCCCGCAACAAGCATGTTGCGTTCTACTCGTGAAACACATCTACGCATAGATCTAGCTCTGATAACACTGAAGGGTTTCGCAGCATAGTAAATCAAAATTTTCTATGGATGCGAACGGGAAAGCCAAGATCTAATCTAGGAGATGCAATCAACAAGAGGGATAGATGAGATCTTCATACCCTTGAAGAAATCGCACAGCGGAAACGTTCAACAGAACGTGGGTGATATAGTCGAACTAGCCTTTTCCTCCTCGCGATCCGATCCGATCCAACGCCGCAAGTGGCGGCGCCTCCGAGAGATGCACGCGTACGGTGCTGAGACGTCTCCTCCTTCCTTGGTCCACCAAGTGGGGTGGAGAGATAGATTGGATCTACAGCACGACGGCGTGGTGCAATGGTGGAGAGTTTCTGCGGCAGGTGGGAGAGAGAGAGAGGTGGAGGGCAGCAGGTCGGGAGAGAGAGAGGGGTGGAGGGCAGCAGGTCAGCGGCTAGGGTTGAAGGAGTGGGGGGAGGAGGGTGCGCACCTGCCCTCTTTATATAGGCGGATGGCCGGCCCCCTTGTCCCCTCCTCCCGGCGGCCCCAAGGGTTGGAGTGGGGGCAAGTTCCCCCCTCCTTCTAGAAGGGTTCCTAGGGTTTCCCCTAGGGTTTTGGCCGGCTGGGCCTATGGGGCCTTGGGGCCTTGTGCCCCTAGCCCAATGCGGCCAGGGCACTCCCCTTAGTACCACGCAGGCTTCCGACAAGTGGGGCCATGTTGGTCCCACTCCGGAACCTTCCGGTACAATACCGAATACTCCGAAACGATTCCGAAATCCAAAAACTGCTTTCCTTTATATGAATCTTATTCTCCGGACCATTCCGGAACCTCTCGTGATGTCCTGGATGTCATCCAAGACTCCGAACAAAAACTCATAAACCAATTATCCATTCTATCCTAGCGTCGAGGCACGTTAAGTGTGTGACCCTACGGGTTCGAGAATATGCATACATGATCTTCTATCAATAATCAACAGCGGGATCTGGAAACCCATATTGACTCCCACATATTCATCGATGATCATATCGGATGAACCACGATGCCAGGATTCAATTAATCCCATATTTATATTCTCTTCGTCACGCGATATTTTACTTGCCCGAGATTCGATCGTTGGTATCTGCATACCTAGTTCAATCTCGTTCACAACAAATACTTTACTCGTTCCATAATCCGATATCACTTTGTGATTAACTCCTTAACCACGTGCTTTCAAGCGGTGTTGATATCGATTACCGAGTGGGCCCGAAGTATATCTCTCCGACTCGGGAGGGACAAATCCCATCTCGATACATACAACCCAACAAGTACTTTCCGATCACCTGAGAGACACCTTTATGACCACCCTCTCATAGGATGATGTTTGATGACCTCAAAGCTTTCTTCCGATACCAGGGAGTTGCATTATCTCATGGTCTAAGGAATACCATATTTGACATAGAAAAAGCTTCGCAAAGATGAACACGATCTAATTGCTCTGCTTGATTTGGGTCTGTTCATCATATCATTCTCCCAATGACATGATCTTATTATTAATCGACAACTCATGTCTATGGTTAGGAAACCTTAACCATCATTAATCAATGAGCTAGTCCATAGAGGTGTACTAGGGACACGATGTTGTTCATAAACCACGCAAGTATCAAAGTTTCCGCTTAATACAATTCTAGCATGGAATATAAACTTTATCATGAACAAGAATTATAACAATAACATCTTTATTATTACCTCTAGGGCATAATTCCAACATATACTAGGGCGTGTAATTGAAAGGTTAGGATTGATTATCCGCATACTGAGTATGGTGAATTCAGGATTGATTTCTGACGGATGTATCGAATGTTGTGGTGAAAGTGTACAATCTCTGCAGAGTGTGAAACTATTTGAATAGCCGCGTCCACGGTTATGGACAGTTGGAGTGTGTCAACACCCGGATTTTTAATCCTAGATGCCTGTTATGCCATACATCGCAATCCCAGGATTACCATTTTTGCGAGACATAACAGAATTGGATACCATAGTACATCATCCATTACAAACCGTACATGTCATGGGAATGGTCACGGCAGATGCTGCAATCGGCAGCGAGTAGTAGAACGAGGGGCAAGGGCGGCCAGCCATCTGCGGTGCGAGATGAGGGCAGAGACACAGGGTTTACCCAGGTTTGGCCCCCCGGAGGGTAAAGACCTACTCCTGCTAGATTGTATTATGGAGGTGGTACAATGGGCGAGCTCGGCGGCTAGGCGGCGAGTCGCTTAGGTGTATGATGGAACGTATCTCTACTCACCCTATAGGGAGGTTTATATAGGCTCACCTCCCCTAGGGTTTACATATCTCAACCGATTCAGTTAAAGCTTCGGTACTCGTTTAACCTAATCCGACTGGGCCTATCTACTCGCCTGGGCCTTCAGCTTCCAGTCGATTGGTTCCCTGCTGGGCTTCAATCCAGTCGCCGTCTTGCAGGCCCACTCGCCAGTTCTTTGGGCCAGTCGGAAACGTCCTGCTGGGTATACCCCGGTAGGCATATCCCCATCAGTAGTCCCCGAGGCCGCCGTCGATTAGGCGTAGGTGGCTGCTGGCAGTCGGAGTATACGGCTTCAGAGTGGACATCCAGTCGAATCGTCGGCGGGCTCCCGTATAAAGGAGAAACCAATCATCCAGATCGCAGCTTTTGGCGTGTCGAGTCGGCAAACACTGTCATAGTGAGAGGGTCGGCGAGTCGAGTGGCCGAAGTTGGACCGTTAACCGTGGTCAAACTAGCCGTTGGGGTAATCCAACGGTAACTTTTGGCGTAATCACCGCGTAGTAATGGCTCCCTGATTTGGCGGGTAACAACCGCTATATAAGAGGAATGGCAGGCGATCAGAGAACCACCTTCTCACCATTTCCTCCGACTGCGCACACCTTTCGCCTCCCTTCGCATCGCGATCCAACCGACCTGAAATCCCCCGACCCCCAGCAAATCTCTCTGCCATGGCCCTCTCCACCGAGCCGTGGGGTAGATCTAAATGCACGAGGGCGCAACTGGCTTCCTTTGAGGAGGCCGGGATCTTGCGAGCCGGCTGTTGGCGCATTCCCGCAGCCGGAGAGACGACCCCGAATCCGCGAGAGAGGGAGTTCATCTGCTTCACCAGCCATCTTGAACAGGGGCTAGGGTTCCCCACGTCCCTGTTCTTCCGGCGCTTCTGCGCCTACTACGGGATCCAGCCTTCGGATCTGGGTCCCACAGCATCAAGCAGCTCGCCATCTTTGTGGCGTTCTGCGAGTGCTACTTGGGCTGCCGGCCCTACTTCCCCCTATGGCAAGATCTGTTCCACGGACGGATCAGCCGCGAGGAAGCGGGTGGCCCAATGCTAGCCGCGGGCGGCCTAACCTTCCAGCTCAAGTCGAAGGCTTCATTCTTCGACCTGATGCTGCCCGCCAAGGCAGCAAGCGACTGGAAGAAATCATGGTTTTACGTAGCCGAGGCGACCCCAGAGGGCGAGGCAGCGATCCCGCGGTACTCCGCCAATCGGTCCGAGCCGCGCCGACTCCAAGTCGGCAAGCTCCCCAACGACCAGCGGATGGTTGTCGACGAGATGCTCCAGACCATCCGCGGTCTGAAGAAGAAGGGCCTCCAGACGATAAACTTGTACAACTGCTGGCTCGGGCGGCGGCTCGTCCCGCTCGCTCGGCGCGAGCACTACATGTACCAGTACACGGGTCGGGGAGACTCGACGAAGGCCTGCCTCAACGAGTGGAAGCTGGAGGACTACATCCCAGCACTGAAGAAAATCACCCAGGCGGTGTACCTGGACGCACAGGCTAGGGTCGCCCCCTATATCGCAAAGCGTCCAGCCCCAACGGTAATCGCTTCACTTCGCTCGCAGTTTATGCAGTCGCGGTAATTCTAATTTCATCTTGTATTTATTGCAGCTATTCCAAGTGGTGGAAGGATGGCTCCCACCTTCGGACGATGAGAACTCGAGCTCGTCCGTCCAGGACGTGGGCGAATCGCCTCCCGCCAAGGGCAATGCCGGGAGCGACGAGGGCGACAGCGACGACGAATCCGAAGAGGAAGTCGCCCCACTGCTCCGCAAGACCCGTGGGCAGCGTCAACGAGAGCTTGAGGCAAGTAAAAGCCTCGAGCTTCACGATGACGACGACGAGCTTCCAGAAACCACCTCGCGCCGCCAGGCGACTCCATCGAAAAAGAAGAAGAAGGAAAAGGAGGTGAAGGCGCCTCCGAGGAAGACGAAGACCAAACCGACGAGGCCGGCCTCGCCGCCACATTCAGCGAGCAGTTCTGACGCCCCCAGCCCGGCCATGGACGAGGCGCCGCCAACGACAGCCGCGTTGGACACGGCCACCATCGAGGTGCCCCTGGCATCGATGCCTTCGCCATTCGCCCCAGTCTCTGGGCTGGGGGACGCCTCGGTCGCAGCGGCTTCGCCTCACAAGGAAGCTCCTGTTGAAGACGTTCCGGAGGCTCCGGTTGCTGCCTCAACAACGAAGAAACCGTCCGTGTCTTGGGCACGCGATGTTCTGGAAATGGGGCTCAGCCGCCGACTGGGCCCCGAACTAGAGAAGCCAGCCGGCCTCCGTACGGGACTGCGCTTCATTCCAGTCGCCAAGTGAGTACACTCTCCCTCCTTTGTCTTCCATAGCAGCTCAAATTTTATTGCTTACATAATTGTTGAATAGGACCAGGGTGAAGAGGATGGGCCACCCAACCGTGGCTAAGGTACCACCCGTCGTTAGCGAGGAAGATCCTTCCCGCAAGAGGAAGGCGGACGAGGTCGTCGTCTCTACGGATGGCAGCAAGAAGGCCAAGGGTGACGACGTCGTCACGATTTCTGACGACACGGCGGTCGCGCCAGCTGGACCCGTAACGGAGGTAGCCGCGTCTATGAAGGAGGGCGCTCCCTTGCCTGGGACGGCCGAACCGACCTCCTTTGGGGCGGGTGCCTCTATCGCCACCTTCCCGCGCTTCATCACCACGGCGGCCGCGGCGAGTGGAACTTCACCCTCGAGCCACGCTCCTGGGACCGCCGATGCTGAAGTCGACCAACGTCGTGGGCATACGCCGGCTCTCCTCGCGTCCGTGGACGCGATACAACTCCACGGCATGCTTGGCGCAGCCATCTAGGTACCTCCAGTCCCCGAGGATCAGGTCGGTGCTTTGCAACGGCCTGATTCTTTTAATGTCTTATCTTTATTTCTCGCATCCAGTCCCCGAGTGCGCACGCGCTGAATTTCAGCGGGTGGGCACTTAGGAATTTCTTTTGAGTACCAGTCCCCGAGTGCGCACTCGCTGAATCTCAGCGGGTGGGCACTTAGGAATTTCTTGATTGCCAGTCCCCGAGTGAGCACTCGCTGAATTTCAGCGGGTGGGCACTTAGGAATTTTTTGGTTGCCAGTCCCCGAGTGCGCATTCGCTGAATTTCAGCGGGTGGGCACTTAGGAATTTTTCTTTGATTAACCTTTTTGGTGATGTGCAGGGTCTACAGCTTGAATCGGCTGACCGATTGGCCGCGAAGCAGCGCGCGGAGAAGGAATTGGCCATCGTCCAGGAAGCGAACAAAGGGCTTCAGGCTGTTGCCGCGAAGGCAGAGGAAGCTCGCCACGGGCTTGTCCCCACTGGTGAATTGGCGGCGGCGCAATCGGCTTTGAGTTCGGCTGAACAGTGGATCGCCGACCTCGAGCGCGAGCTGCGGGAAGCGAAGGAAGAAGCGAGCTCGGCTGATGGGCGAGCCAAGGCCGCCATTGCAGCCGCCGAAGGGGATCGCAAAGTGTCGGATGCCCTTGTTGCTGGGCTTCAGGACGACCATACGTCGCTTCAATGCTTCATCACGGATCTCGCCCGCCCGTTGATTGGTAAGTGCGTCTGCCTCTTCCAGTAGTTGTGCCATTTGTGGTGTCCGTTGTATTCATTATTGTCTTCTACTCACAGGTCGCATCATCGATAGCGCGGAAGAGGCGAGCTCGTTCGACGCGCGGCAGTGTGTAAGCATGCTTGTCGACTCGGCAACGTTGTCGGCGACGTGCATCCGTGCCTATCTCCAAGAGATATCGCCCACGGAAGTGATTCCCAGCGACCTCGTTGAGGTGTGGAGGTATTTGGAGAAGGCGCCCGCGGTCGTTGAGTTCATGACGCGGTCGGCGTTTCGGCGCGGAGCGGCGACGACACTTAGTCTTGGGCTTGCCCACTTCCCCGAGGACTTCGACATCGACGACGTGACGAGTGGCTACCCATCGTCGACTGGCGCGGTGGAGCTTTCCGAGGTCCTCAAGTTGCAGGATCACGCCGCCGCATACTCGGAGCGTGTCTGGGCAATGGGCGACCTCCTTCCGTACCAGGAGACGGTCGTCGTGCCGAACGACCCCGAGCCGCCGCATCGTGATTTCAAGGTCGAGCAACCCTTTCGCGTGGCGATGGCGGGTGAACTGACGACGTATCCGTCGAACCCGTACACGTCGTTCATCCGCAATCGCCGGGGTGTTGGCGAGTCGTCATCAAAGCCTGCAGAGTAGGATAGTTTGCCTTGTGGCGTTAGCAGCAGGTCTGCCATTCGGGCATATTTTGTAACATGAGACAATGCGACATGCAATCGAATGAGACATCGTGTCTATTTTGGTATTTGTCATGTGTTTGTGATTGATGTTTGAACGAGTCCCCGAGCGCGTCCGCCCTTTTGTGGGGTTTACCTCGTATGTGATATGTTTGTTGTTTTTATGTGTTTTGTCATTGTGGTCGACTCGCCCGGGCTCGGAGAGCCAGTCGCTAGGCGAGTCCCTTGAGTGCTCTATACTTTGCCGTTTTCCCTTGCGCGAACGAGGTCGGGAGGCCGAGTCCCCGAGCATGGTACTTGGTTGTTCTAGGCGCGACTCGAGGGTGGTTGAGGACTTAGCGCGTTAGTTTGAGCGCGTCACTCCTGCCTGGCCCGTGGGGTCAGTCGCGTGGCGAGTCCTGGGCATGCTCTCCTACTTGGCGTTTTCCCGGACCGCTCGCGATGAACTGGTCTTCAGTCCCCGAGCGTGGTACTTAGCCGTTCGAGTCGCTATGCCAAGGATGCGGAGGACCATGGTCGCTGTAAGAAGCGAAGGCAGTTGTCTTGGTTCATAGAACCAGTCGAGCTAGGCGACTCCGATGGGGCTCCGGGTAGGCGTTTTTCATGGACGATGCAAGACCTGAGGTGACTCAGTGCTCTGGCACCGCACTACTTAGCCGTGCCGATCGCTGTACCAAAGGTTGACTTCTGCGGTTAGCGTAACACTGTTATTACGAGTGCGAGTGGCACAAGACATGGAGAGTAGGCGCAATTTGCGGTAACCGTTTCTTTTTATTTCATAGCGACTGGAGAGTACATATGTGGGGTTCTAGGTGTAGAACTTCCGTAGGAGGTTTACATTCCATGGTTGCTTGACGTCGAGTTCGCCGTCCTCGCGGACGTCGATGAGGTAGTAGGCGTCGTTGCCAAGTACTCGCCCGATGGCGAATGGCCCTTCCCACGGAGGGGAGAGCTTATGCATGCCCTTCTTGTCCTGGATGAGGCGTAACACCAGGTCGCCCTCTTGGAAGGTGCAAGTCTTCACCCGCCGGCTGTGGTAGCGGCGGAGTCCCTGATGGTAGATAGCGGTGCGTGGCCGAGGAGGTCACGTGCCTCGTCGAGTTGATCGACCCCGTCTTGGCGGGCGAGCTCGTTTGCGGCCTCCGTGTAGTGGACGACCCACGGCGAGTCGTGCTCGAGGTCGGTGGGCATGACTGCCTCGGCGCCGTAGACCATGAAGAAGGGGGTGAACCCTGTCGACCTGTTGACTGAGGTGCGGATCCCCCAGATAACAGAGGGCAGCTCCTCGACCCAGCACCCGGCGGTGCGCTCGAGTGGTACTTGGAGTCGCGGCTTCAGGGCGTGGAGGATGCTTTGGTTGGCCCGTTCTGCCTGGCCGTTGGATTCCGGGTGGGCAACCGACGCGAGGTCGAGCCGGATGTGGTGCTCTTCGCAGAATTCAGCCATGGCTCCTTTGGCAAAGTTGGTGCCATTGTCCGTGATGATGCTGTTTCGGAACCCGTAGCGATATATGAGCTCGTGTAGGAATTTGGTGGCGGTCTTCCCGTCGCATTTCCAAACTGGCTTGGCCTCCACCCACTTTGTGAATTTGTCGACCGCGACTAGCAGGTGGGTGTAGCCGGAGGGGGCCTTCTTGAAGGGGCCTACCATATCCATGCCCCACACAGCGAATGGCCAGGTGATGGGGATTGTTTTGAGCGCTGAGCTCGGCACGTGCGTCTGGTTGGCGTACTTCTGGCACCCGGCGCACCGCTGGACAATGTCGACAGCGTCGGCGTGTGCGGTGGGCCAATAGAAGCCATGTCGCATAGCCGTGGCGACGAGAGAGCGGGCGCCGGCGTGGTGGCCGCAGTCACCGGAGTGGATGTCGTGGAGGATCTTGCGTCCTTCGGCGGGTTGGACGCAGTGTTGGAACACGCCGGTGACACTGCGCTTGTGGAGCTCGCCGTCGATGATGGCGTAAGATTTGCATCAACGAGCGATCATCCGAGCTTCCGTCTCGTCTGCCGGCAAGGTGCCGGCTTCCAGGTAGGCGATGTAGGGCTTGGTCCAGTCGTCTGGCTCGTTGACGAGTGCGACCAGGGCTGCCTCTGGTTGGAGCGGGACTCCGATGTCGATCTCCCTCGGGGGAGAGACTGATGGCTTGGTGATCGTGTCGAGGAAGACACCGGCGGGTGGTGCGAGTCGAGCCGACCCGATGCGAGAGAGTGCGTCGGCCTCCTCGTTCTTCCGCCTGTCGATCCACTCGACGGAGTAGCCCGTGAAGTGCCCGCCCAACTTGTCCACTGCTTGGCGGTACGCCGCCATCGTGGGGGAGACGGTGTCATAGGTGCCAGCGACTTGCCCTGCGACGAGGTCGGAATCGCCGTAGCAGCGTAGGCGGTTGACATTCATCTCCTTGGCCGCTCGCATGCCGTGGAGTAAGGCCTCGTACTCGGCCATGTTGTTGGTGCAGGGTGTGAAGTCGAGGCAGAGGACGTAGTGGAGCTTGTCGCCCTTTGGTGAAGTTAGCACGATCCCTGCGCATGCGCCGTCCGCGTTCTTGGAGCCGTCGAAGTGCAGGCTCCAGTAATGGAGGTATGGCAGCTTCTCTGGCTGCTGGGCTTCTTCCCAGTCGGCGATGAAGTCCGCTAGGGCCTGCGACTTGATCGCTTTTCGCGGCTCGTATTTGATGTTGTGGACGCCAATCTCGATGGCCCACTTGGCGAACCGCCCGGTCGCCTCACGGTTGCGGATGATGTCTTGCAGTGGTGCCGAGGAAACGACCGTGATCGGGTGCTCTTGGAAGTAGTGCGGCAGGCGCCGCTAAGCTCTGAAGACCGCGTATACCAGCTTTTGGTACTGGGGGTACCGCTGGCGCGACTCGGTGAGGACCTCGCTGATGTAGTACACCGGTCGCTGTACTGGGCGCTCTTTTCCTTCCTCTGGTCGTTCGACGACCATGACGGCACTGACGACGCGCTCGGAAGCCGCGACGTAAACTAGCATGGGTTCTTTGTCGGCGGGGGCGGCGAGTAGCGGTGCGGCGAGTAGCACCTTCTTAAGGTCGCGAAGCGCGTCGTCCGCCTCCTTGTCCCACTGGAAGGTGGGGTTCTTGCGCATCAGGCGGTATAGGGGCATCGCCTTTTCTCCCAGGCGGGGGATGAAGCGACTGAGAGCCGCTACTCGCCCGGCCAATTTATGGACGTCGCGCAGGCACTCGGGTTTGCCGAGCCGGGCGATCGTGTCGATCTTCGTGGGGTTCGGCTCGATCCCTCGTTTGGAGACGACGTACCCTAGTAGTTGTCCTGCAGGTACACCGAAGGTGCATTTGCCTGGGTTGAGCTTTATCTTGTATTTTCGCAGGTTGGCGAATGTTTCCGCCAGGTCGGCGAGTAGGTCGCCCTGGCGAGCGGACTTTACGACCACGTCGTCGATGTAGACGTGGATGTTGCGGCCAATTTGGCTCGCGAGGCATTCTTGCATGCATCGCTGGTAGGTCACCCCGGCGTTCTTGAGGTCGAAGGTCATGGCGGTGTAGCAGAAGGCTCCGAATGGCGTGATGAACGCCGTCTTCTCCTCGTCTTCGACAGCCATTTTGATCTGGTTGTACCCAGAGTAGGCGTCGAGGAAACATAGCGACTCCGAGCCCGCGGTTGAATCGATTATCTGGTCGATTCGCGGGAGGACGAACTGCTCCTTTGGGCAGGCGCTGTTCAGGTTTGTGTAGTCGATACACATCCTCCAGGTCCCGTTCTTCTTCTCGACCAGGACTGGGTTTGCCAGCCACTTGGAGTATTTGATTGGCCGGATGAAGCCTGCAGCGAGTAGACGCTGCACCTCCTCGGCGATTGCTCGGCGACGCTCTTCATTGAAGGGCCGCAGCGACTGCTTGACAGGTCGCACTTTGGGGTCGGCGTTTAGCTTGTGCTCAGCGAGCTCCCTAGGGACACCGGGCATGTCAGAGGGCTTCCATGCGAAGATGTCCCTGTTCTCACGGAGGAACTCGATGAGCGCGCCTTCCTATGCTGGGCTCATGCCCGTCCCGATCATCACCGTCTGGCTGGAGTCGCCTGGGACCAACTCGATGGTGCGGGTGTGCGTCGTGGCCTCAAAGGTTGAGGTGTTTGCGCCCTCTGAGTTGGGCTTCTTGAGTATGGTGGGGTCGTCGTTGTTGACCCCGCTTGCGTACTTGGCGAGCTCATCAGCGTGGTTGGTCTCCGCCGCGATGACGGCGTCAGCGAGCTCGTCTCCTTTGGCCTCGCACTCGGCGGCCATGTCGGGGTCGCCGTTGATGGTGATGACGCCGCACAGCCCGGGGAGCTTCATCGCGTTGTACGCGTAGTGGGGCGCTGCCATGAACTTGGCGAACGCCTGGCGCCCCAGGACGCAATGGTAGGGGCTATCAAAGGGCACCAGCTCGAAGACGATCCGCTCGGTGCGGAAGTTTGCTGGTGTGCCGAAAGTGACTGGCAGCGTGACCTTGCCGATCGGGTACGCCTTCCGACCGGGGACGATGCCGTGGAACGTGGTGTGGGTCGTCTCGATCATCGACTGCGGGAGCCGCAACCGCCTGAAGGTGTCCAGGTACAGGATGTTGATGGAGCTGCCGCCGTCCATCAATGTCTTGGGGAGCCACTAGTCGCCGACCTTAGGCTTGACCACCAGGGCGACTCGACCTGGATACTCGATGCGTGGCGAGTGGTCTTGTCGGCTCCAGGTGATGGGATGCTCCGACCAGTTGAGGAACTAGCGAACGTCCACTTGGGCCACCGCGTTGACGGCGACGGCGTGGGCCATGACCTTCTTCTCGCGCTTCGTGTTGAAGCCCGTGAAGGTATGGAGCGAGCCGGCCACTTTGCCGAATTTTCCGCCGTTTGGCGGGTCGTTGTCTGGGTCCTCCCGTGCTCGCCGTGCCTTATCGATCTCCCTGAGGGTGTGGCAGTCGGCGGTGGTGTGCGTTGCGGGCTTCCCTTCCCTGCTATGAAACGCACATGGTTGGTTAAGGAGAGCCGCGGGGTCGAACCTTGGCTTGGCCTTGTAGTTGCCGCCGTCGCGGCGTTGTCCTCCGTCGCGGCGGAAGCTCTTGGGCTCGCGTTGCGCGTGCCCGGCGTTGGCGACGAAGTCGACTCGCCCGTCACTGCGGCGCTTGCCGGTGAGGTGAGTGTTGCTGTAGCGTAGGTCGGACCGTCGTCCGCTGTCGTTGCCGCTCGTGCGGCGTTGACCTCCTGACTCGTCGTCAGTTTCCTGGTTTGGGTCTTCCTCCGCGTACCGTTTGGCGATCTCGAGGAGGTCAGGGATGTTGTCGAGTGTGCGAGAGTGTCGCTTGAGCTTGGCGACCAGGGGCTCGTAGAGGCACGAGGTCTTGAAGCAATGGATCGCGGTGTCCGGGTGGATGCCGACCGCGTTGTACCCGAGTTCTTGCCACCGTTGGACCCAGTTGCGGGTCGACTCGCGGGGTCCTTGGACGCATCGCTCCAGGTCCTCGATGGTGGTGGCGCGGGTGTAGGAGCACTTGAAGTGCCTGACGAAGGCGTCGCGCATCTCCTCCTAGGAGTCGATACTGTCCTGGGGGAGGGTGTTGATCCACTGCCTGCACGTCCCCTCCATCATCAGGGGGAGGTAACGGGCGGCTAGCAGGTCGGTGTGGCCTGCGATCCCCATCGCCATGAGGTATGTGTCGAGCCAGACGGCGGGGTCGTACGAGGAGTCGTACTTTTCTATCTCCTTCGGCGCCTTGAAGTTTGGCGGGTACTTCTCGCCTTGAATCATTGGTCCGAAGCACTTGGGGCCGAGTCGACTGAGTGACCCCATGGGCTCGCCGTCGCGGCGATTGGTTAGGGTGTGTCGCAGGTCGTCGGGCTGGCGTGCACGCCAGCTTTGGTTGTTGATGATGTGGGTGCGGGCGTCGATGGGTTGACCGTTGGCGGCGACGAGGTTGGTCGCCGGCCTGGGGTCGTTGGTGGAGAGTGCCGCGTTCGCAGGTCGGTGTTGGAGCTGCAGTGGCTCCGGTGGTGGGCAGTTGAGTGTGTTTGCCGCCATTGGGCGGCCGCTCGAGGCCGCCCTGCTTCCCGAGGAACGCGAGTATACTCGACCTTGCGAGTCGGCGCCCGCTCTTTGCTGCTCGACGACCTTTGCGAGCAGGGACCTGACGTATTGGATCTGTAGGGAGCCGTCGCCGGTGGCCGTGATGCTGTCGGCTGCTGCTCGGCCTGCCACGAGGTTGTCCATCGGGGTGGAGAACAGTGGGAGGCCATTTGCGTCTCGCTCCCGTGAGGAGACTACTATCCGCGGCTGGTCCCTGGGAGGTGTGCAGTTGGGTGGAGGTGGGGCGCCCATCGCCGTTGATCCTGGTGGGGGCCGGGCGCTTCCTCCTGGTGGCGCGTTCTCGCAGATTGCGCGCTCGGCGACGTGGGCCGGGTCGTTTTCGTCGTCGAAGTTCAGGGCGCGCCCCTGAACGGTGGGGTTCAGGCGCGACTTAATCCGCTGCTGGTGGTAACGCGATAGTTCCTGCGCCGTCACCTGCTCGAGGCGAAATTTTTCGCGCTCGGCTTGCTCCTTGCGCACCGCCTCCGCCAGTTTCAGGCGGAGTTCCTCGACCTCCGTTGCCGTGGCGTTAGGAGGGATTGGGGTGGAGAATGGATCCTCCGGCGGATCGGTGCCGGTCGCCATGTAGGTCGCGGCGTGGCGACCGGTTCCGTCGCGGAGGTCGGCGGAGTTCTCCGACCCGGAGTCGAATTCGAAGATCCCGAGGATGGAGGGGTCCTCGAAGTCTCCCACGTTGGAGACCTGGGTGATGGAGCCCGCGGGTGAAGCCGCGGTGATGGACCCGGCGAGTGACGCCGGGGTCGCCGAGTCGGCGTCGTCGTTGAGGGCCGCATCTTCTGCAGCCGCTGAGTTTTCGGCCACGTTGCTGTGGGCCGAATTGTACTCGGAGGCGAGGCGATGGATCGTGCGGATCTGGCTCTCGGAGAGCCGATCGTGTGGCGGTGACTCGCGGATGCGAGCCGAATCCTCTGAGACGATGACGTCGGTGAGGCCGACGAAGAGGCTGATCGTGCCGATCGGCAGGATCACGCTGTGCGTGACGGGTCGCGCCGCCGGGACGTAGCTGCTCGGCAAGATTTGGAGCATCTCGCCGATCGCTATCATGCGGCCGGTGGCGACCGTCTCGTTGATGGGCAGATTGGATCTCGCCGCAGAACACCGGCCAGACCGGACAGGCCCCACGGTGGGCGCCACTGTCGTGGGAATGGTCACGGCAGATGCTGCAATCGGCAGCGAGTAGTAGAACGAGGGGCAAGGGCGGCCAGCCATCTGCGGTGCGAGATGAGGGCAGAGACACAGGGTTTACCCAGGTTCGCCCCCCCCGGAGGGTAAAGACCTACTCCTGCTAGATTGTATTATGGAGGTGGTACAATGGGCGAGCTCGGCGGCTAGGCGGCGAGTCGCTTGGGTGTATGATGGAACGTATCTCTACTCACCCTATAGGGAGGTTTATATAGGCTCACCTCCCCTAGGGTTTACATATCTCAACCAATTCAGTTAAAGCTTCGGTACTCATTTAACCTAATCCGACTAGGCCTATCTACTCGCCTGGGCCTTCAGCTTCCAGTCGCTTGGTTCCTCGCTGGTCTCCAATCCAATCGCCGTCTTGCAGGCCCACTCGCCAGTTCCTGGGCCAGTCGGAAACGTCCTGCTGGGTATACCCCGGAAGGCGTATCCCCATCAGTACATAAGTTCTTACACAAATAGGGATCTCATGATCCAGTTCTTAATACAACATCAAGCAGCGAAATACGTAATAATAACGGTAGCATAGGCGAAGCTCCATCTTCGGGGTCACAGGCAATGCTGACGATGGGAGATGATCCTAGTTGTCGTAACCTTCCTGGGGTCCATCCTCCAGGTACTCCTCTTCATAGTCTGGCCATGGGAATATCCAGGGACAAAGCCATGAGTACTCTTTAAGTACTCACAAACTAATACTAACAAGTAAAAGGGTTTTTGGATAATAGGACACTAGGCTCTAGGGTTGTTTTGCAAAAGCCAGATTTATCTCTACTAAGTTTGGAAGCAACACATGCTAGTTAAGGTTTTATAACACCTAAGTGGGAACTTGTATCTCATGCCACAACCCTGTTGTGGTCAAGTCAAAGTCTTAAATCATTTCACAAGTCTTTTGAAAACATCTGACGGGGGAACAGTATGGCCACTCCAACTGTCCATAACCGCGGACGCGGCTATTCGAATAGTTTGACACTTTGCAGAGATTGTACACTTTCACCACAACATTCGATACATCCGTCAGGAATAAATCCTGAATTCACCATACTCGGTACGCGGATAATCAATCCTAACCTTTCAATTACACGCCCTAGTATAAGCACCTCTCCTGTGAGTTTGGCCTCCCAACCATGACCAACTGTCATCTTGGGTACTGCATAGGTGGACAATCTTCACAAGGTAGCCTCAGCTCAGACCTTGGTCGTGAGGGAACTAATACTAAGGTACATAAGTTTCCAGTCAAGCCCTACCCAATCTTCGGGTATTGTGGTTGTACGATAAAATTGGAATGGTATCGCATCCACACAACCATCAGTTTTATAAAGGGATAAGGCTCATGCCTCAACATTTTCATCACCAAAACTCATCTGGTGTTCGGAAACACATGTCCAAAACATTTCAATAGAATGATGCATCATTCCAAGGTTTTCATAACCATTTTCACCAAGTATTCCCATCTAATGTTGATCAAGTTTTATGCTTAGCACTAGCATCTACAAGTGGGGGTAAGCACTAATGAGGGGTGGTAAACTATTGGAGTTTTAACTAAGTTCAATCTCATGCCTTAGTGTGACATCAAGATTATCTAGCTTAGGCCAAATTTTATGCTCTTTATGCAACCTTCACATATCTTTCCAGTATCTATAATTCACTTAGGTAAACTCTAAGTGAGAGCTTTGATAAATAAATAAAGTATAAAGCTTGTGACTAAAACTAGGATTGGTTTATCAAGTAGATATGATCACATATGCTTAAGGCATATAGTGGTCATGGTAACAAGCAAGTATTAGCTTGCATTAGTAGGGTATCTTGCAAGTGTTAGCTTGCATTGGTCCACTTGGTTAGTAAGTGTTAGCTTGCAAGGTCAATAGCTTGCCTTTAGCAGAGGAGTGGTTGAAGTTCTCCTCGGCTTCCTCTTCGTAGTATCCTCCTTCCTCCTTGTATCCTTGGTCGGTACTAGCGTCTATAAATAAATATGATGTACACAATCACCAAACAATACTTACCTACTTGCAATCATCACACACAAGGGTCCTATAGATGATCTAACATCATCACAAACATTACAAGATTAAAGCTTGCTTTTAATTCCTTTTTATTTTTAGAAAAGTAATTTCTACTCATTGAGAAACTACTTAAGATTTAATATTCTCCAAACCAAACATGGGATCATGTTGACACATGTCATCACCACATATTTTTCTTCATGGGAATGTGATTTACAGTGGTGTCACAATTTAATAAGGTATTACCCTTTTATTTTAATTAATTAAAGTGGTTAGAAATGCCTATGGGGCATTCTTTTATTACTTGAACATTATTTATGTAAGTAAACCTATATATTTTTATATATTCTGAAAGGTATGGTTAAATGTGATTTTTGAGAGTTGGAATCAACTCAAAATCTATTATGGTATTAATTTGAAAAATGTTTGAATGCAGAAAAGCTTCTGCCTTGTTATTTTTACCATGGATGATCTACAGATCCAAATGACAGGAATTCCACGGGATTGGATTCAGCATTCCCAGACCTTTCTAACAAAATTGGTTTCATTCAATTTGGTTCACTGAATCGACCTGGGTTGATTTTTGAAACTGGGTACATAAGTGTGTTTGAAATAAAATGGAAAAGGTTTAATTCAAATAACTGGGCTGCGCGGGAAAGGTTAACGGGCCGGCTTGCTAAGTGCAGTGCTTCCGCGGGCTGTTTAAGTGGCTGTCCCCACGCGTCAGTGCGACAGGGGGTGCGAAATGGGGCGATGTGGTGCGTTCGATCTGGTTCTAATCCAACGGCTGAGGGTCATCGTCGACGTTGGGCAACGCCGGCGAGACAGAAACCTAGCATGGCCAGTGGGGGTCGTTGGGGGCTCACCGGGGTTCACGCGAGGGTCGGCGAGGCGGGCGAACGACGAAGTCGCTCCTGGTACCGGCAGCTTCTCCTGGGGCGGCTCCAATCGCTGGCTTCCTTCTTCTCCAGAGGCGGTGGGCTCCGGTGAAATTCCGGCGATGCGCTGCTCGCCTTGCTCCGGGAATGGGGTGGAATGGTCAGTGAGGAGAGGGGAGGGGAATGGTGTGAAGAATTCAAGCGAGGGAGGCCTCTATTTATAGTCGCGACGGTGAGACCGAACGGCATGGGCAGGCGACGGCGGCGACATGGCTACTGGCTGCTAGAGGCATGGCCGGCGGTGGCGATCGCTTGGTGGTCTCCTGGCGATTCTCTACGGCTTTAATGCGCGTGTAGGGGCGGTGCAGTTTGTTCTGGAACGCGCGATGCTCTGCGCGGCAGAGGCAGCGTATTCGACGGCGAGCGGTGGTTGTGCGGCATGGGGCGGCGAATGGGGATGTCTGGCGGTCTCCTGGGTCGGTGGCGATCATGTATGCACGCGGCAAGGGCGGCGCGCGGTCTGTGGGCTTTGGTCGAGCGTGGCGCTCTGGCGCATGCTCGGCACGGTTGCTGGCGAGCTGGGCGCAGTCCGTGCGTGTGGTCCAGGGGTTGGCAAGGTTCGAGCGTTGGACAGGGAGTGGCGGTGGACGGTGGGCTGCCTCCTAGACAAGGTTGACACGGCTAAATCTTCTCCTAGCTCGCTGTCTCCACTGGGGTGGCATGGTGAGCTTCGGCTGTTCACCATTGATGGCATTGCCAAGCTTACAGTGGGGCCAGTGCTTGGTTTAGCTTGCTAGATGATCTACTGAGATGGTTGTGAGCTAGAGAGGGAACCAGTTAGGCTTCAATCACTGCTCACAATAGTGTTTGGATTTTGTTTGATTTGTGTCTGCCAAGTGTTTGATGAAATGGCCGCAAGAACTCAAGTTTTAAATTTTAAAAAGATTTTTGGTGGGTGTGCTAGGTTGGTGCTGGTGAGTCTGCAGATGCTTGGGTTTTGAAAGTTGAGCTTGTTTGAGTGGTTTTTGAAAAAGTGGGATCTTCCCATATGATAAAGATTCAATTTTGAATTGTCATTTAAACTATGCATTTGAAAGTTTCTGGATGATCACAAAGTGGGCCTTGATACTTTGTTATGAGTACAATCAAGGGGTGCAAAGATCCAGAAAAGTTTCTGTTAGGTTCTGAAAGTTTGAGACAGCCAAAGTAGGCATGGGAGTTAAATTGGTCAAAATGACCATTCACTCATTTTATTTGTTTTGATTTATTTGTCTTTGGTAAAAGTTTGGGAATTGTTTAGATGATGTTTATTTCACCTAAGAATCCATTTAAAAGCAAAGGAACACACAAACAAGTTGGTTCAAAAGAATTTCAAATGAAATGCATACACATATGCATTAGAAAAGTTTTTGTTAACCCTAAATTTGAGGATTATAGTTTGATGATTCTAGTTTAATATTTTTGGGATGTTACAAACCTTCCCCCCTTAAACAAAATCTCGTCCCGAGATTTGAAAAAGGACGAAAAATATTACCTAGGATTTGAAGAGATCGGGAAACTCCGTCCTGATGTGATCTTCACGCTCCCAGGTAGCTTCCTCTTATGTGTGGTTGCTCCACTGAATCTTGAGAAACTTGATGCTTCGGGTTCGGGTAGTTCTGAAAGCTTCTTCCAAAATACGGATGGGTGCTTCGGGATAGGTCAGGTCATCGTTGATCTCTATGGTCCGGTGATCGATATTTTTGAACACTTCGATCTTCTCGAGGACTTCGAGACACTTGCGAAGTAATGAGATATGGAACACATTGTGCACGGCTGACATCTCTTCGGGTAGTTCCAATTGATACGACACTTCTCCTTGATGGTTCAGAATCTTGAAAGGTCCGATATATCTGGGGGCTAACTTTCCTTTGAGTTGGAAACGCTGCATTCCCTTCAATGGCGACACTTTCAGATAAACAAAATCTCCTATGTTGAAGGCGAGGTCTCTACGTCTCTTGTCAGCGTAACTCTTCTGTCTGGATTGGGCAGTCTTGAGGTGCTCACGAATCTTGTGAACCTTCTCTTCTGCTTCTCGTAGGATGTCGGGTCCGAAAATCCGACTCTCTCCTACTTCCGACCAGTTCAAAGGGGTGCAACACTTCCTTCCGTACATGAATTCAAATGGGGCCATTTGCAGACTGGCTTGATAACTGTTATTGTATGAGAATTCTGCAAACGGCAGACAGTCTTCCCACTTGGATCCATATTCTAACACACATGCTCTCAGCATATCTTTGAGTATTTGGTTTACTCGCTCCGTTTGTCCATCGGTCTGAGGGTGATATGCAGTACTGAAATCTAGGCGGGTTCCTAAACCTTCTTGGACTTTCTTCCAGAATCTCGAGGTAAACTGAGTTCCTCGATCAGATACGATGTTCTTGGGGACTCCGTGCAAACTAACTATCCTAGCGGTGTACAACTCCGCTAGCTTCGAACTCTGATATGTGGTCTTGACGGGCAAGAAATGGGCGACTTTGGACAATCTGTCCACTATGACCCAGATAGAGTCATTTCCCCTACTAGAAGTAGGCAGTCCAGTGATAAAGTCCATTCCAACAGAATCCCATTTCCATTCCGGAATCTGTAAGGGTTGCAACAGTCCAGCGGGTCTTTGATGTCCTGCCTTGACTCGCTGACAAATATCACACTTGGCGATATAGCTTCCGATTTCTCTCTTCATCTTATGCCACCAAAATTGCTCCTTTAAATCTTGATACATCTTAGTTCCTCCGGGATGGATAGAATAAAGAGTATCATGAGCCTCCTTCAGAATCACTTCTTTCAACTCAGAATCTGTGGGTACACAAATGCGTCCTTTGTATCACAGAACTCCTTCTTCGTCTTCGGTGAATCCAGGTACTTTGCCTGTACCGATACGACGCTTGATTCCGTCGATACTAGCATTTCCTTTCTGCACCTCTTTGATCTGGCTGATCAAAGTGGGCTGGAGTTCTATGCTAGCCAAAAATCCTTCACTTACTAATTCTATTCGAAAATCTTCCATCTCTTTGTGCAGGCTTGGTTGCTCCTTCAAAATCATGGAGTTCAAGCGGCACGGCAATTTGCTAAGGGCATCTGCTACCACATTGGCTTTCCCAGGGTGATAGTGAATGTCCAGATCATAATCCTTGATTATCTCAATCCATCTTCTCTGTCTCATATTCAGCTCCTTCTGAGTGAATATATACTTTAGACTCTTGTGATCCGTATAGATCTCACAACGGTTTCCCATCAGGTAATGTCTCCATGTCTTCAGGGCTAGAACTACGGCTGTGAGTTCGAGGTCATGGGTTGGGTAATTTTGCTCATGTTACTTCAGTTGTCGAGATAGATAAGATATAACTTTTCCTTCTCGCATTAGCACACATCCGAGATCGATCTTGGATGCGTCACAATACACATCGAAGGGCTTCGTGATATCCGGCATGATCAAGATTGGGGCTGAAATCAATCTTCTCTTTAGTTCTTGAAAACTTGCTTCACATTTGTCGGTCCATTCAAACTCCTTGTCCTTCTTCAGCAATTGGGTCATAGGTCTGGCGATACTCGAGAATCCTTCTACGAATTTGCGGTAATATCCTGCCAATCCGAGAAATGCACGAACTTGGGTTTGAGTGGTTGGGGCTTGCCAATCTTCTACATCTTTCACTTTGGCAGGGTCAACGGCAATTCCTCCGGCTGATACAATGTGACCGAGGAATCCTACCTCCTGTAACCAGAATTCACATTTGCTAAACTTTGCATACATCTGATGCTCTCTAAGGGTTCCAAGAATGGTCCTTAGGTGTAGCTCATGGTCTTCTTCTGATTTGGAATAAATCAGAATGTCATCGATGAAAACAACTACAAACTTATCCAGGAAGTCCATACAAATCTTATTCATGAGATTCATGAAATAAGCGGGGGCATTGGTTAATCCAAAAGACATGACTGTATACTCGTACAATCCATATCTGGTGGTAAAGGCAGTCTTGGGAATATCCTCTGCCCGAATTTTTAATTGATGATAGCTAGTCCTAAGATCAATCTTAGAAAACACTTTGGCACCGGTCAACTGATCGAACAAATCTTCTATCTTGGGCAAGGGGTATTTGTTCTTGATGGTGACATCATTCAACTTCCGATAATCCGTACACAAACGGTTACCTCCATATTTCTTGTCCACAAACAAGACAGGTGACCTCCAGGGTGACGCACTTGGTTGAATCAATCCAATTTCCAGCATGGCATCCAGTTGCTTCTTCAGTTCTGCTAGCTCCGACGGGTTCATACTATATGGTCTCTGGGCTATGGGTCCGGTTCCGGGGATTAGTTCGATGATAAACTCGATATCCCGATCTGGGGGCATACCGGGCAAAACATCTGGAAATACATCGGGGTATTCACAGACTATCCGGACTTGGTCAATGGTAGGTTGGGCTATACTCTTGTTGCAGTTGAATTGGCGAGGTAAGGTTTCAGATATATGCTCGACTGATATTCCGGCGGTACTGGTCATGGTGATGGCTTTCTTGGCACAGTCAATCAATCCTTTATGTTTGGACATCCAATCCATTCCTAGTACTACTTCCAAACCTTTAGTTCCGAGTACTATCAAATTAGCATAAAAATCTATGCCATGGATTCGGATAGGGACGGCTTTGCAAATTTGCCTAGCCTTGGTGGTTGATCCGGGAATTTGAACAATCATGACATGCTTTAGTTTGGTTGGTTGAATTTTACTAGTGCATGCAAATTCTTCGGTGAAAAATGAGTGTGATGCAACAGAATCAAACAACACTCTTGCAAGTACTGAATTAACAGAAAACATACCCAACACGACGTCTAGCGCTTCCTGAGCTTCTTCAGCATGCATGAGAAAAAGACGGCCATTGCGGTTGAGCGAATTCCCTGGGGCAAATCTTCTTCCGGGCTGAACACGACGCTGTTGCTGAGCTGGGACATTGGCATTGGGTGCTGCGGCACTCTTCTTGTTGGGTCACTCGTTGGAATAGTGACCTTTATTTCCATAGTCATAACAAGTCACTTGCGACTTGTCCTTTGCTGCGACAGGCACAACATTGCTTCCAGTCCTCGGCGCAGTGTTGGTGTTGGTGGTAGCATTGTTGTTGTTAAACTTGGGTGGGGCACGGCTGAAATGGTTAGAGTTGCTGGGGTTGTTGTGATTTCCTCCGGGCCTAGGGTTTCCACGGTTGGGGTAGGTCGGACGGTTCATCGGGGGTCTGTTGGTTCTAGGGCAAATCCTGGAGACGGGTTAGGGCGATACTTTGGGGTCTGATGGGTTCCTGGCTGATGCATCATGCGACGCTTGCGATTATCGTTGGCTTGGTTGATCTTTCCTTCCATCTGGATAGCAGAGTCAACAAGGGCTTCAATACCAGCAAAGGGGATATGGACTAACACTGTCTGCATCTCATCGTGCAGACCATTCAAGAATCTCTCTTTCTTCTTGGCTTCGGTGTCAACCTCATCCGGGGCATACCTAGCTAATGATAAAAATTTGTCACGGTATTCCACTACAGTCATCCTTACTTGCTTTAGTTCTATGAACTCGTCTCTCATTCTCTTGATCAAACCCGGCGGCACATGGGTTCTGCTAAATTTGACCTTGAATTCCTGCCAGGTCATCAGCTGTCCTCCGGTCATTGCACGAACGCTGTTCCACCATGCCCTGGCATCTCCGGCTAGATAGTGGGTGGCGAACAGAACTTTCTCGTTGGCTTCCACTCCGGCGACTTCTAGGTTATTTTCCATGGTTTGCAGCCAATCATCGGCGTCTAGGGGTTCTTCTGACTTAGTGAGAACAGGTGGGTTGGTATTCTGGAAATTCTTGAGCTTAGATCCATGGTTGTCCTGATTTCCGTGGCCTTGGTTGTTGTGGGATAGCTGGGCTATCTACTGCAGAGTGGCTACGTTGGCTTGACATTCCGCTCTTTCAGCTTCATGGTCAGAAGTCAACATTTGCAGGATCTGCAACATCGGGTCCAGGGATGAACCACTTCCTCCATGTGGCATCTGAAGATTGAGATAGATCGTGAGAAGAGAGGGAAATTCTAAGGTTTCGGGTCTTTGAAAAGTTTTTAAAGTTTGACTCAGATTTTTCTAGCAACTTGCTTTTTCATTCATTCATTCATAGCACACGATACAACACACACCACAACAAAGAAAAACAGATGGTTTTAAGAACCATTCTGAAAACTACGATACAGTGGGACCGAATAATACTCACTACGCTAGTGCTCAAGTGGTACTACTCCTTGGAATCCGTGGCTTCATCATCCTCATCATCATCGATGAAGGCGAAATCATCCTCATCGGTGAAGAAATCCATAGCCTGATCCTCCAGAAAATCATCATCATCGCTGAGATAGGAGTAGGGGTCTCCACGAAGGTCCTCTCCTGCATTCTCCCTTTCTTCCAACTGCATGTCTCTCTCGTGGATGGTCTCCTCCAAAGATGAGATACGGTGGCGAAGATGGGCAATGATGCGCTCCTTCTTGTCGAGCTGACGGCGGCGAGACTTGTGATCCTTTGCTAGCATGGTGATGGTTTGATCCTTCGTCTTGATGATGGCGGACTTGTGGTTGGAGTAGTCACGGCAGTTGTCCAACTCCTGCTGATGATCATACATCATGAAGCTGAGGTGGTCCAATTGAGTCTTCAGCTCGGGGTGGTATGGTGCTTCCAGTGGTTGTCCATTTGCATCACGCCTCGGGCAAAACTCAAAG
The DNA here is from genome assembly GCA_916181665.1 of Avena sativa. Lineage (NCBI taxonomy): Eukaryota > Viridiplantae > Streptophyta > Magnoliopsida > Poales > Poaceae > Avena > Avena sativa. The sequence continues at coordinate 327,689,515 of OV702280.1, forward strand.
CGAGTACCCTTGATCTGGTTGATGCTCTGCCCACACAGACGGGCAACACTTTCCTGCATGGCCCTGGCAAGTCCATCGAGCCAGTTGTTCTCTCTTAAGGTAAACTGAATTCCCTCAGCAGTGGAAGGTTCAATCTTTCCTCGGAGACTTGCAACAATTAGCCACTGCAGATCTTCTCCTCCTTCATCATTGAGCTGAGCTCCGAAGAACTCTGGGTGCGGACGCTCCAGAAGTTCCGAAAGCTGGTCCAAATCCCTCTCAAAGATAAGGTCTCCTCCATTCCTAAAACTTGTTGTACTTCATGTCCATCTATAAGAATATAGGATAAGTAAGTTAGTAGAGTGATTAAGTGTGTCAATATTTTATGTATATTGCAAGAGTTTTTGAGGAACATGAATTTTCATGAAAGAATCAAAGGGATAAGAATGAGAATACGTTTTTGTAAATATTTGCTTCCTTTGGTTTTGAAACTAAGTTTTTGATTCAAACGTCCAGTCTAACTAGGGTCTCCTATGGTCAGGATGGCTCTGATACCAACTTGTCAACACCCGGATTTTTAATCCTAGATGCCTGTTATGCCATACATCGCAATCCCAGGATTACTATTTTTGCGAGACATAACAGAATTGTATACCATAGTACATCATCCATTACAAACGATACATAAGTTCTTACACAAATAGGGATCTCATGATCCAGTTCTTAATACAACATCAAGCAGCGGAATACGTAATAATAATGGTAGCATAGGCGAAGCTCCATCTTCGGGGTCACAGGCAATGCTGACGATGGGAGATGATCCTAGTTGTCGTAACCTTCCTGGGGTCCATCCTCCAGGTACTCCTCTTCATAGTCTGGCCATGGGAATAGCCAGGGACAAAGCCATGAGTACTCTTTAAGTACTCACAAACTAATACTAACAAGTAAAAGGGTTTTTGGATAATAGGACACTAGGCTCTAGGGTTGTTTTGCAAAAGCCAGATTTATCTCTACTAAGTTTGGAAGCAACACATGCTAGTTAAGGTTTTATAACACCTAAGTGTGAACTTGTATCTCATGCCACAACCCTGTTGTGGTCAAGTCAAAGTCTTAAATCATTTCACAAGTCTTTTGAAAACATCTGACGGGGGAACAGTATGGCCACTCCAACTGTCCATAACTGCGGACGCAGCTATTCGAATAGTTTGACACTCTGCAGAGATTGTACACTTTCACCACAACATTCGATACATCCGTCAGGAATAAATCCTAAATTCACCATACTAAGTATGCGGATAATCAATCCTAACCTTTCAATTACACGCCCTAGTATAAGCACCTCTCCTGTGAGTTTGGCCTCCCAACCATGACCAACTGTCATCTTGGGTACTGCACAGGTGGACAATCTTCACAAGGTAGCCTCAGCTCAGACCTTGGCCGTGAGGGAACTAATACTAAGGTACATAAGTTTCCAGTCAAGCCCTACCCAATCTTCAGGTATTGTGGTTGTACGATAAAATTGTAATGGTATCGCATCCAGACAACCATCAGTTTTATAAAGGGCTAAGGCTCATGCCTCAACATTTTCATCACCAAAACTTATCTGGTGTTCGGAAACACATGTCCAAAACATTTCAATAGAATGATCCATCATTCCAAGGTTTTCATAACCATTTTCACCAAGTATTCCCATCTAATGTTGATCAAGTTTTATGCTTAGCACTAGCATCTACAAGTGGGGGTAAGCACTAATGAGGGGTGGTAAGCTATTGGAGTTTAACTAAGTTCAATCTCATGCCTTAGTCTGACATCAAGATTATCTAGCTTAGGCCAAATTTTATGCTCTTTATGCAACCTTCACATATCTTTCTAGTATCTATAATTCACTTAGGTAAACTCTAAGTAAGAGCTTTGATAAAGAAATAAAGTATAAAGCTTGTGAGTAAAACTAGGATTGGTTTATCAAGTAGATATGATCACATATGCTTAAGTCATATAGTGGTCATGGTAGCAAGTATTAGCTTGCATTAGTAGGGTATCTTGCAAGTGTTAGCTTGCATTGGTCTACTTGGTTAGTAAAGCTTGCTAAATTGCAAGTGTTAGCTTGCAAGGTCAATAGCTTGCCTTGAGCAGAGCGGTGGTTGAAGTTCTCCTCGGCTTCCTCTTCATAGTATCCTCCTTCCTCCTTGTATCCTTGGTCGGTACTAGTGTCTGTAAATAAATACGATGTACACAATCACCAAACAATACTTAACTACTTGCAATCATCACAGGCAAGGGTCCTATAGATGATCTAACATCATCACTAACATTACAAGATTAAAGCTTGGTTTTAATTCCTTTTTATTTTTAGAAAAGTAATTTCTACTCATTGAGAAACTACTTAAGATTTAATATTCTCCAAACCAAACATGGGATCATGTTGACACATGTCATCACCACATATTTTTCTTCATGGGAATGTGATTTAAAGTGGTGTCACAATTTAATAAGGTATTACCCTTTTATTTTAATTAATTAAAGTGGTTAGAAATGCCTATGGGGCATTCTTTTATTACTTGATCATTATTTCTGTAAGTAAACCTATATATTTTTATATATTCTGAAAGGTATGGTTAAATGTGATTTTTGAGAGTTGGAATCAACTCAAAAGCTATTATGGTTTTAATTTGAAAAATGTTTGAATGCAGAAAAGCTTCTGCCTTGTTATTTTTACCATGGATGATCTATAGATCCAAATGACTTGAATCCCATGGGATTGGATTCAACATTCTCAGACCTTTCTAACAAAATCGGTTTCATTCAATTTGGTTCACTGAATCGACCTGGGTTGATTTTTGAAACTGGGTACACAAGTGTGTTTGAAATAAAATGGAAAAGGTTTAATTCAAATAACTGGGCTGCGCGGGAAAGGTTAACGGGCCGGCCTGCTAAGTGCAGTGCTTCCGCGGGCTGTTTAAGTGGCTGTCCCCACGCGTCAGTGAGACAAGGGGGTGCGAAACGGTATGGGGCGATGTGGTGCGTTCGATCTAGTTCTAATCCAATGGCTGAGGGTCATCGTCGACGTTGGGCCACACCGGCGAGACAGAAATCTAGCGTGGCCAGTGGGGGACGTTGGGGGCTCACCAGGGTTTAGGCGAGGGTTGACGAGGCGGGCGAACGACGAAGTCGACGACGGCGAACCTCCTGGTACCGGCAGCTTCTCCTGGGGCGGCTCCAATCGCTGGCTTCCTTCTTCTCCAGAGGCGGCGAGCTCAGGTGAAATTCTGGCGATGCACTGCTCGCCTTGCTCCGAGAATGGGGTGGAATGGTCAGTGAGGAGAGGGGAGTGGAATGGTGTGAAGAATTCGAGCGGGGGAGGCCTCTATTTATAGTCGTGATGGTGAGACTGAACGGCATGGGCAGGCGACGGTGGCGACATGGCTACGGGCTGCTAGAGGCATGGCCGGCGGTGGCGATCGCTTCGTGGTCTCCTGGCGATGCTCTAGGGTTTAATGCGCGTGTAGGGGCGGTGCAGTTTGGTCTGGAACGCGCGATGCTCTGCGCGGCAGAGGCGGCATCTTCGATGGCGAGCGGTGGCTGTGCGGCATGGGGCGGCGAATGGGGATGTCTGGCGGTCTCCTGGGTCGGTGGCGATCATGTATGCACACGGCGAGGGCGGCGCGCGGTCTGTGGGCTTCGGTCGAGCGTGGCGCTCTGGCGCATGCTCGGCACGGTTGCTGGCGAGCTGGGCGCGGTCCGTGCGTGTGGTCCAGGGGTTGGCAAGGTTCGAGCGTTGGACAGGGAGTGGCGGTGGACGGTGGGCTGCCTCCTAGACAAGGTTGGCACGGCTAAATCTTCTCCTAGCTCGCTGTCTCCACTGGGGTGGCATGGTGAGCTTCGGCTGTTCACCATTGATGGCATTGCCAAGCTTACAGTGGGGACAGTGCTTGGTTTAGCTTGCTAGATGATCTACTGAGATGGTTGTGAGCTAGAGAGGGAACCAGTTAGGCTTCAATCACTGCTCACAATAGTGTTTGGATTTTGTTTGATTTGTGTCTGCCAAGTGTTTGATGAAATGGCCGCAAGAACTCAAGTTTTAAATTTTGAAAAGATTTTTGGTGGGTGTGCTAGGTTGGTGTTGGTAAGTCTACAGATGCTTGGGTTTTGAAAGTTGAGCTTGTTTGAGTGGTTTTTGAAAAAGTGGGATCTTCCCATATGATAAAGATTCAATTTTGAATTGTCATTTAAACTATGCATTTGAAAGTTTCTGGATGATCACAAAGTGGGCCTTGATACTTTGTTATGAGTACAATCAAGGGGTGCAAAGATCCAGAAAAGTTTCTGTTAGGTTATGAAAGTTTGAGACAGCCAAAGTAGGCATGGGAGTTAAATTCGTCAAAATGACCATTCACTCATTTTATTTGTCTTTGAGAAAAGTTTGGGAATTGTTTAGATGATGTTTATTTCACCTAAGCATCCATTTACAAGCAAAGGAACACACAAACAAGTTGGTTCAAAAGAATTTCAAATGAAATGCATACACATATGCATGCTTTCATAATTTTATTTAGAAAAGTTTTTGTTAACCCTAAATTTGAGGATTAGAGTTTGATGATTCTAGTTTAATATTTTTGGGATGTTACAGAGTGGCCATACTGTTCCCCCGTCAGATGTTTTCAAACTGACTTATGAAATGATTTGTGACTTTAACTTGACCACAACAGAGTTGTGATATGAAATTCAAGTTCCCACTTAGGTGTTATAAAATTTTCAACTAGTTTTTCTTTGCTTCTGAACTTAGTAGAGGTAAATCTGGCTTTTTGCAAAACAACCCTAGAGCTTAGTATCCTAATAAAAAACCCCCTTAACTTATTAGTATTAGTTTGCGAGTACTTAAAGAGTACTCATGGCTTTGTCCCTGGCTATTCCCGTGGCCAGACTATGAAGATGAGTATCAGGATAACGGACCGCAGGAAGGTAATGACAACTAGGATCATCTCCCATCGTCAGCATTGCCTGTGACCCTGAAGATGGAGCTTCGCCTACGCTATCGTTACTATTACGTTATTCTGCTGCTTGAATTGTATTAAGAACTGGATCATGAGATCCTTATTTGTGTAAGACCTTATGTATGGGTTGTAATGGATGATGTACTGTGATAGCCAAATCTGTTATGTCTCGCAAAAATGGTAATCCTGGGATTGCGATGTATGGCATAACAGGCATCTGGGATTAAAAATCCGGGTGTTGACAAGGTGCTCCTTTTAATAGAGCACCGGAGCAAAGCATTAACACTCCGTGAACACATGTGATCCTCACACCACAGCCATCTCCTCCGGTTGTCCCAATTATTGTCACTTTGGGGCCTATGGATCCGGACAATGATATGTGTACACAACTTGCAGATAAGACCACAAACAATACTATCATAATGATTCAATAATAAGTTCAGATATGAGATCATGGCACTTGGGCCCTAGTGACAAGCATTAAGCACAACAAGTTGCAACAAAGTCAAATAGCACTAATAGAGATACTAGGCACTATGCCCTAACAATCTTATTCGATTACATGATAGAACTCATCCAATCCCTACCATCCCCAAGCCTACAGTCGGATTACTCACTCATGGATGAGGGAAACATTGATGGTCGATAGAGATGCGTTGGTGATGACGATGACGATGATCCTCTCCAAATTACCCGTCCCGGCAGGGTGCCAGAACAGAGTTTCTGGATCCGAATCTTTGTTTCTGGTGGCGGCGGCGGAGCGGAACTCTTTCTGGAAAACTATCGAACCCCCTCATTTTTTAGGTCGAGAGGCAACTTATAGGCGCAGAGAGAGGCCGAGGGGGTTCCTGGGGTAGCTGCACCCCCTAGGCGCGGCCAGAGGTGGGCCCGTGCCTGACAGGGGTGTGGGCCCCTAGGCCCCTTCTCCGTCTTGTATTCTGGCTCCGTGGATCTTCTGATGAAATATAATTTTTGGCATATTTTCCGGGATTTTTCCTGATAATTCATTTTCTGCACAAAAACAAGACACCAAGTTAATTCTGCTAAAAATAGCGTCAGTCCGTGTTAGTTGTATCCAAATCACACAAGTTTAGAGGATAAACAATAGCAAAAGTGTTCGGGAAAGTAAATACATTTTTGACGTATCAACTCCCCCCAAGCTTAGCTTATTGATTGTCCTCAAGCAATTCATTTGAAAACTGAGTGCGATAAAAGAACTTTCACGAACACATTTGCTTCACATGATGTAAATATTCTCAGCACAGGAGTAGATGCTTAGACAATTCATAATGAAGAGTATGCAACTAAGTCTACTCAATAGTCATTGCAAGCTATGAAGAGAAACCGACTCAATAATAATAAGTAGCATGAAACATAAACATAAGAAAACATTGCAATGCTCATAATAAGGTATGATAGAGTGGTATCTCGCTTGCCTTTGTTTGTAGAGCACAATATAAATGCCAAGGCACCTCTGAAGTTCAAGTGAAGACTAGAGATAAAGATATCAGAGATACAAGCATCAAAGTCATGACATAATTAACCAAGTTTTGGAACAAACACAAGAATGACAACTATGCTCTCAACAAGGTGCTCATAGAATAAGTGGTGACTCAACAAGGTTGTGAAAAGGTTTTGAAAAGTTTGAAAGGCTTTCAAATGCTGAAAGGAAGGTACTCATTAGCTTTGAGCTCTCATTGCCCCTATCATAGGCATCTTTATATGGTTAAGGTGAAAGTGAGGTACACTCTGAATGATATGCTTGATAGACCATAAACTGTAAATCCCAAGTCCCTTGAGTACGAGGGCCGCACCGCATGCTACTCAACTTTGGTTACCTGTAAGTTCTTATTATTGTAAATCCATGCATATCATAGAGAACCGCCAACGGGGTACCCCTTGCACATGATATAGGAGCTATCCTGTGATCAAAATGACAAGGCAAGCAAACAATGAGCATCTCAGCGATCTTTTTATTTACTATGTGCAAACTTTTTATTGAGGATGCTTCATAAATGCTCATTATGGTGATCCTGCAAGTTTCCACCATGATTAGGCATGGCTTAGGCTAGCGGCCTAGGCGTTTCTCTAACACAATGTATAGACTCCATGAACTCACAAGCTCCCCTTTTATTTCACACCGTTGACATCCGCAAACAAAAGAGCAAGGTATCAACTGGATAAGATATCCAAAAAGTGTTGAAAGCGTTCCCCGTGACAGCATGATTCTGCTGACTCCCAGCATATAATTTGCAAACATAACTTTCATGGACAGGTCACAATGGTTCAAGATTATTAAGTGCAAGGAATAAAGTGTGCCATCAAGTTCGTGAGAGCTTTACTAACTAACTTTCTCAAAACAGACAAACATTTTATTTGGAAGAAAACACGGCATATGGAATATGCACTGAAATAGCAAATGATGCTAATAGGTAGGTATGGTGGACACTGTTGGCAATATTGGTTTTTAGGAGTTGGAACCACAGGTAGAGCTCATACTTACTGCAAGTGAAGGCTAGCAATAGAGAGGGAGCGACAAACTAGAGAGCAATAATTGTCATAATCATGCTTGCAACAAAACATGACTAATTATGGCATAAAAGTGATACAAGAACTCTAAGGCAAAATAAATCATCGAGGCTTACTGACTATTGATTAGTCGAATGCATGCGTGAGCACGTGCCAAGTCGATTCACATGAAACTTTCAGAGGAGGATACCACAATATCATACCAAAATATGAATAAAACAATACAAGCAAACATTCATATGACATGCTACGAACTATTAGCAAACTGGAGCTAATCACAAGCAAGCAAGAACTACTAAGCATCCATAATGACATACACCTTACACAAACAGGCTAAGCATGCTCACAATGATGAGTATATGTACAAAAATGAAACAAATAGAGTTCGTTACCAGCCTCTTACCATACCTCAAGTTGTCTTAATCTTCATTATTGCCCTTCACTTGTGTGACTTGAATTATAACATGAAACCAAAATCACTGAGGACGGCTAAACCCTGCAAAGAACTCACAAAACCAAAGAAGAACAACAAATATTTTTGGTGTTTTCGATTTTTTAAAGAAAGCAAATAAAGCAAAAACAACAAAACAAAAGCAAACCACGAAAGCAAAAGGCAAACCAAACAAGAAGCAAACAAAGCAAAATATTTTTGGATTTTCTTTTAAGGCAAACCAAAGAAAAAAGCAAAGAAACAAACCAAGATAAACAACGAAAATATTTTTGGTATTTTTGTGTTTTTGAGAAAGAAGCAACAAGAACCAAAAAGAAAGCGAAACAATGAATATACAAAGAACCGACCGAACATGATATATAGATGAGTGTGATGTCGGTATACCTCCCCCCAATCTTAGGCTTTTGGCCTAAGTGGGGATCAATCCCATGGTGCCCAAGTAGGTGCACCTCCGTAGTATGATGAGGAGGCTCCCTCGTCGTGGTACGAGCTCGAGGACTCCCCTGTGTAGTGTACAACAGGGTCATATGAGGGCGCTTCCTCCTGATAGTATCCATGGAAGTTAAGAAAGCACAGCTTGTCATCCATCTCCTCCTTGGAGCATGACAAAGGTCCCTGAGAAATACTGAACAAAGTGGTTTGGGGTAGAGGGATATGTCTCTCTTCCCCGTCAATAAACAACATTCTGTAAACCAAGTTCTCAAGGGTAGATCTAGTGGTGACAAAGTCATGCGCCTTCATGGCAGCAAGATCAAGCCTCTCAGGAGCCAAGACTATATCATTTGGATCAACAACAATGTCCAAGGCAGCAGCAACACGCGTAGCAATAATTCCCCCATAAATGGGTCCCTTAGCAGTTAAGCGACGAGCAATGAGAGAACCAAGATTATACTTGGTTTCATTGTTGAGCGCAGTAGCTAAGAAAGCCAAAAGATAGCTGGAAATATTACTGGTGTTCTCCCTACCAAGAACACTAGTGGCAAGATAATAAGCGAAGTACCTGATGGCTGGAAGCTGAATGTTTCTTATCTTTCCCCGTTGATCTCTATGGTTATCATCATTGGTTATTCCGCGATTGAGCTCCAACAAATCAGTGGGTTGAGCTGGAATCCTCTTTGCTGACCCAGTTGTACCAAGTCCCAAAGCCCCATAAAATTTCTTCAATGACATATGGTAAGACCTGCCATAAACTTTGAAAGAAACATCTGGATGGAACACGCTGTCAGTAAAGGAGAAGTTCTCCACAAATGTTTTACTGAGCGTAGCATATTGCGCGCTCTCATCCTGCATAAGGCTTGTTAGTCCAGCCCTCCGAACCAAGGTCATAAAATCATCAAGGATCCCAGCAGCCCACAAGAAGGTTTGGCAAGGAAAGGTGGAGGGGTGTGCATCCCCTTCACCTCCCTCCCATGGTCAGAGCCATCTTCTTTCTCTCTCCCGAAAAATTGGCCAAAAATAAATTTTCCTCGAAAAAAGGGGCAGAGGGACACCTGAAGCGATTTGACGACGAGGGAAATGGACACCTCGAAAAAAGGGGCAGAGGGGCGGAGGGACACCTGGAGCGATTTTCCTCGAAAAGAAGCTCATTTTTAGGTAATGGACATCCAGGATGTGCACGAATCAAGGGACAGAACTAGGAGGATTTTATTATAATGGACTAACTGATGATTTATTATAATGGATATCCAGGATGTGCATGAATGAGCTTCTTAATATTTATTATAATGGACTAACTGATGATTTTAGGACATACCTAGATAGTTTTGCTGATTGTGTTTTTAGGAAAAGAACTCCCACAGATGCTGAAGAATTAATGGCTAAAATAAGCAAGAATTATGATGATTGGAGTTCAACTGAGCTAAATACACCTGAACCTATTACTTCTGAACCAATTATGCCTGAACCAGTTCCAAAACTGTGACACCCCCGGGATCAGGGCTAAATAAATCCCAGACCTCTGTGTGACATAAGCTTAACCTTGAGCTCGAGAATATCCAGTGAAGAATCGGTAACACAACAGTGACCCTACGACACAAAAATTATTACAAGCAGAGGTCACTGACCACAACCATCAAACAACGGAAGGCAAATTATGCTATTAAGTATAACAAACTTAACAAATGGCCTAAGAGGCCTGAAGCATGACGATGACGTCCCAGCCTATAGATTCCAGGCTGCCGGCCGGGAATCCCGAGCTACTCGTCGATGTCGATGTAGTACCAAACTAATCTTCAGGGAACACTTACTCTGCCAAAAGTATCAACGAAGCAAGGGTGAGTACAGAGTGTACTCCACAAGACTTATGGCTGGTGGAGTTGTTTTGCATAAAGCCATTTTGTTTATAAATCAAGGGAGAGAGAAGAAGCTCGTCTAATCAGAGTATTTTAAAAGAGGATAAGAGAGCGACATCTCTGAAATATTGATCATCATCTTTATATCCACCAAGTCATCATCATCTAAACTAGGATCACCCCCCCCCCCCCCCGTACCCATGAGGAAGCATCCTTAAACACATGTTGATCTGCCAAGTTTTACGATTAGGTTCATGTTCTCTATGATCATCACTTCCGTTCCCAAGTCGCCCATAACCGTGGACGCGGCTTTCCGAAAGATTATTACCCTGCAGGGGTGTACAATTTTACCCACACGTACCAACCGACTCTTAGTGTCACTTGACACACTTCATTGGTGTGCTGACAGAGGGTGTGGTTGGACACGACCTTTACCTTGCTTTCGCCGAGACCATGAGTCACGCAATAAGTATGGTTCCGCCGTAATGGGTCAAATCCCGAAGCCGGTATTTAAAGATGTGAGGCGAGGTTGGTTTACCAGGGGCGCTATCTACCCCAAGCAACCCGGCCCACGCTTCCCTACCTGTTATAAATGCACCTCCTTCACCGCCTTCGAGAAGATCCAGAATGCATGTCGAATGGAACACCCGAACTATGTGACTCATGGAATCTACTAGGCAAGTTAGTCAATCGAGGGGTTCCCAAGCCCATGTGGTTGTACGCTCGTCTTGGTTCAAGAGGCAAGAACATCGGATCCTAGGGGTGGCGAGCTGTTGGAGATATGCCCTAGAGGCAATAATAAATGTAGTTATTATTATATCTTTATGTTTATGATAAATGTTTGCATTCATGCTATAATAGTATTAACAAGGAAACATTGATACTTGTGTGATTTGTAAACTTAATTTGAAGTCCCTAGTATAGCCTCTATACTTCACTAGCTTGTTGGTTGATTAATGATTGTGGTTTCCCTATCATGAACATTGAGATGTTATCAACAACAAGATCATATCGTTAGGAGAATGATATGGTGGACATACTCCTATAGATAAGCATAGCATAAAGATCAAGTCATTTCAATAGTTCAATTGCTATATGCTTTCTGATACATAGTAACCTAATTCCTTCGACCATGAGATCATGCATATCACCTTTACCAGATGGATGCTTTGATGACATCAAACACCACATCGTAACTGGGTGGCTATAAAGGTGGCATTGAGTGTTCGGAAAGTATTGGTTGAGACACATGGATCAAGAGTGGGATTTGTCCATCCATATGACGGATAGATATACTCTGGGCCCTCTCGGTGGAATGTCATCCAATTAGCTTGCAAGCATGTGACTGGCTCACAAGGGATCACATATCACGGGAACGAGAAAAGAGTACTTATCAGTAACGAGGTTGAACTAGGTATGCAGAGATACCGACGATCATAACCTCGGATAAGTAACATATCGTGAGACAAAGGGAAATTGGTATCGTATGTAAGTGGTTCATTCGATCGCAAAGTAATCGTAGAAGTATGTGGGAGCCATATGAATTTCCAGATTCCTCTATTGGTTATTGTTCGGAGAAGTGTCTCGATCATGTCCGCATAATTCACGAACCGTAGGGAGACACACTTAAGGATTCGACGTTGTTTTGAGTAGTTATGGTATTATGAGAAAGAGACCGAATGTTGTTCGGAGTCTCGGATGGGATCCGGGATATCACGAGGTGATCCGGAATGGTCCGGAGAATAAGATTCATATAAGGAAAGTCCCGTTTCGGAGTTCGGAAATGATTCCGGTGAATGTTCTAGAAGGTTCCGGAATGTCCGACACTCTGGGAGGGGGGAGGGGTACATGAATGTGTCATTACATATTGGAATGATTGCATCATGTACTAAGTGTTCTTGCTGTTCCAAATAAAGGATTAAATTGAATCCTAAAACAGAAAAGTCAAATGTCCAGTTTGAAAGTCAAACGGCTAAAACAAGAAACTGTGGGAAACAAGCAAGAGGAGTTGGGAACCGACTTTGGGGAGGAGTCTCCTCCCCAAGCCGGCGCGCCAACCAAGGCCGACTTGGGGAGGGACTCCCTTCCCCTTGGCCGCACCCTCCACCCATAAAAGGAGGGGCAGGGCCTCCTCCTCTAGACACACAAGTTCCTATCCTCTAATCTCCGGTTTAGAGCCGTTTTGGTTTAGAGCTTCTAATTGCCCTAGCCTTCGGTTTAGAGCCTTCTAATTGGTGTGTCTAATCCCTAGACCACTAATAGCCCTCTCTCATACTCCACCATACTCGCTCCGGCTTAAGGCGAAGCCCTGCGGGATCTCCCCTCTATTTCCGGTACCACGCCGTTGTGCTGCCGGAATCACGAGGAGAGTGCTACAACCTCCGCTGCCTGCTGGAACAAGGGAGAGGAAGGTCTTCGTCGAGTACCGAACGTGTGACCGACTGCGGGAGCGCTGCCGGAACGCAGCGCCGGAAGGATCGTCTACGCGATCTTGAGATCAGGAAGAGTACGACTACATCACCCACGAGAATCTGCTCTCGTTAAACACTTTGGAATCTTCGAGGGTAAGTTATTCCATCGACTCGTTGCTACAATCTAGTAGATAGATCTTGGCTTGTTTGTTTGCATGCGGTAGAAATTTTTTGTTTTCCATGCTACGAACCCCTACACGAGCATGAGACTAGAAAAACCACATCCCACCGTGGCCTCCCATACAAGCCTTAGCATGTTTAATTTCATATCACTGATCTCATCTCATCACGTTCTCCTATCATACTAGATTATCTACATCTGATACATCATCTGGATGGACCTGGGGCAGCCACACCCCCTCCAGACGCGGCCTGTCCCACCCGCGCGGAAGGAGGGTGTGGGCCCTCAGGCCTCCCCTCCGTCTCGTACTCTGGCTCCGTGAATCTTCTGGTGAAATAGGATTTTTGGCATATTTTCCGGGATTTTTCCTGATAGTTGATTTTTTGCACAAAAACTAGACACCAAGGTAATTCTGCTGAAAACAGCGTCAACCCGTGTTAGCTGTATCCAAATCACACAAGTTTAGAGGAGAAACAATAGCAAAAGTGTTCGGAAAAGTAGATATGTTTTGGACATATCATGTATTTTTAGTAAGTTACCAAAAGGGGAAGCCGACATAGAAGGTGTTGGAAATATGAGCAATTTACCAAGTGATTTATGCGAAATAAACAGCAGGTAAAACATGACTAGAATGATCGAAAATAAACTAGCCAAGTAATCTGACAGAAAGTGTGCAGATAGTTGCAGAGAGATCGATACACATAGTGTGGGAGAGACAAAATCCAGAAGCAAGCAAGTAATCTGAACAAGATGAAGAAAGAAAGCATACAACAGTGCGCCGGCGTTGGCGTTGGCGTGGTCTCCCATGTCATCGAGGAAGAGGTTCTCGATGGCGGGGAAGAAGTCGTTGTTGGGGAAGATGTCGTCAGCGTCGGTGAAGGAGTCCGTGATGAAGCCAGTAGTCGCGCCGATAGCGCTTCCCAAAAACCTTATCGCCCTTCTCCCGTATAGGACTCTAAGATGCGGGGTTCCGGAGGCCTACTGTCCTAGCTCGCAGTGCACGCCACAAGACGGGATGGAAAGAAATGGTGGCAGCTCAGTGCTCTAGAACTTGGAGGCGGTGGTTGGGATAGTACGTCTGAGGAGAGGAACGACCTTCCGCTCTTATAGGCACGGTAGACAGGCGAACAAGCGGCATCGGGAGATGAAACGGACAGACAGCGACCGAAGCCAAACAGCCTCCACTAAGTTTGAATTAAACCTCCACTGAGTTCGTATTTAAAACACATTAGCGCAGACTGTTCAAATTCTGCACACCCGTTCATATAACAGTCATGCGTGGCAAAAAAGAACTTGGCTTGGCAAGATTCCCGCGGCGCGCGTCGTGACGAGGCGAGGCGGACGGCAGAGGAGCGCGCGTGGGACTCTCTCCTTCTCCTTTTGATTCTTTTATCAAGTGGTAGGAGAGCCTCCTTTATAAGCTGGTGCAAACCTCCTTCAACTAGCAATGTGAGACTAAACATTTGTCCCACCTTTTGCCATGCATGAATGGACCACATGGTCCTTTAGAATTTTCAGAAATTATTGGAATGGAAATTGGGCCGGACTATTTAGGCCAAAATTCCAACAGAAGAAAAGTTTGAGCTACTTAAGTACGGAAAGTAACTATGTGGGGAAATGACTACTCGTACAATCCTCCTAGCGGGTGACCGCGAATACATTTTATGCTAGCATGGCAAACCCGACATTCTATATAAATGCTAGTAGGAACATATTCGATTTATTAGAGTGTATTAGTTTCCAAAGTTGGAAGATGCAATATTTGTTTCTAAGCTAGCATGCTTACTAATATATTGTTCCTCCACATGTGCTTTGTGAACCTTGTTCTCTTGTTAGCTCGAATGGAAATGGAACCACATGACATGGCACACCCGATGAACATATTCTTGGAGCCTCCCATGGTCATAGTAAAATGTACTGAAAGAACAACACTCTATGAATCGTACAACAAGCTAATTATTGGTGACAGTGACACACTAGCTAAATAGAGTTATAACCAACTTTTGACCAATGGATTCAATTGAACCCAAATTTCTTTTACCAATCATATACAATATAAGTCACTATTGATCAAATGGTGGTGAGCTTAATTTATGTACTAGAACTGATCCATCTGGTTACTTTTTTGGCAACACCCTGATTAATTTCTCTTAGCCACTCTGACAAACCATGCATCGATGTACCCCACATTAACCGTTTATAGGTACTGTTTAGGGAGAATAAATTGGGGGGGGGGGGTGGGGGGGTGGGGGGGTGAGAGCAAGATAGAAATAACGCTATTTAGGAAACACAAATTAAACTGTCTGCAAATAGATCATAGTCAACAATGAAATTAAATGTGAAAAAAATAAATAGAAGGATTTTTGTCTCAATCTAATAAGAGCATGCGATGACATGACTTCTCCCGGATAGGTTGTATCTTAATGTTGTTTATTATTACTACATGATAGGTGTGATAAATTTTCCAACATCCTACCTGGCATCTCAAGAAATTTATTGGCTATTACCTTAGCTTTGCCTTGGGCATTGTGACAAGAGTCGTCGTATGTACTCCCTCTGTCTCAATTTACTCTTCGTTTTGAGTTTAGTTAAAGTCAAACTCTATAAACTTTGACTATGTATATCCGAAAAAATATCAACGTCTAAAATATGAAATAAATATAATTAAACTCACCATAAAACATACTTTTATACTGTATGTAATAGATTTTATAAATATTGGTATTTTGTAGAATATGCTTGGACAAGTTTTAATATGTTTGACTTTGACCAAACCTAGAATGCAAAGTAATTTAGGACAGAGGGAGTATGTATGATTAAGGTCTAACTGTACTTTCTCCCATAACTAAGTGTAATACTACCATGTTTCCTTTGCGTACATGGCATAAATGGGAACATGCTGGGTTGATGTATGAAGCGGAAATCCTAGACGTACGGACTGCTAGGCTAAAAAAACTCTATGGACATACATGTTCTTAGGAGGTTCGCTGAATTCTGGTGTCTTCCGTGAAAACCAGACCACATTTCTATTCCCACCCCTTGCATGATGAGTCCGTAAGCAGTTTTTGTAAAACCTCTTCGTAGATGTAGCATTACTCATGTACGGAGAGATGCCTAGCGCCCTGCACAATTCGAAACATTACATTTATGCACATTTCACAACAATCGCCCCACCCACCTGAGAGTCTCCTTTAGAGGCCCGGCTCGCTCTTCTTTCTGCTCCGGTGGCGTTGCTGGCCGGCGCGGCAGAGGGAGTAGAGTGCGGGATGTACAGAGTAGGTTAGGTTTTGCCCCCCCCCCCCCCCCGGCGTGTTGATGTGATGCCGTCAGGATGGAGCACTGTATTAGATCTCTACGACTAGATCAGGTTCCAAGTTAGGTTTCTCTCCATCTTCCTCAAGCTCCAATGGTTGGAAATGGGTGAGACGAGGAGAACCACCATCTCCTTCAATAGGTCAGTTTCTCTAGCTATCCTCTGGTTTCTGGTTCTCTTGTGTTGGAGCTCCTTTTGTCCGGCCTCGGTGGCGAATCCACGATCCAATCCATGCATCATCTAGATGGCGGGGTGTTGTTCTGCTGCAGCTTGGAGTGTTGTACATGGCGGACAAACTCGTCGTCATGATCTTGGCCGAAGAGGTGTCCCCTCCAGACACCGATGTGCATGTGTTTCTTCAACCTCCTTTGTGGAGGCCCTTCTTGAAATCCTCGCGGGACTCTTGCTTCTTCTCATGCTCAAGTGGTTCGTCCCTGACGGCGAGAAGAAGACTGGCGATAGATTCTCAGAATCGGTGGAGAGAAAGGACTCAATTTCTTTTTCAATTTTACTTTTAGGGCCCTTTGTGTTAATTTTCAAGACTATGTGTATTTTTTATCTTTTAGGGTCCTAACTGTAATTTGTAACCCCCCTCCCCCCGACAGTTTAATGCAGCTGAGGGTGATTCGAGACCCCTCCCCCGTTCAAAGAAACATTTCGCAAGAAATAAAGGCCGCCGTGAATGACAACGACGTGTCGAAAATGTCAACCCAATCTAATTGATTATCTTGGACTATCGACTATAAAAGAATGAACCCGCCAAGGTAGAATGCCGTAAAAACTTGGTTTGTGTGTGTGTATGAATAGGCTGCACAAGTTTCCTGAAAGTATACGTACATGTTTCTCTAAAGAAAACATAGATACCACATGTGGTGTCTTACTTCGACTTTGACAATTTTTAGACTCCATAAAACTGTCTTGCATTACACGGTGCGTAAATACGAGGTTTACGTGTTTGTGCTGTACTTCGCATCTGGATTATTTTTAAGTGAAAGCAGTTCAGTACGGACGAGCTCCTCTTGTCGCGACATGATTTTCAATAATAAAGAAACAGGAACAAGAAGCACACACGATACGCAACACGCACGCGAAAAGCAGTGACCAGCTGGTTGGCGTTGCCGCTTGGCTCGTCACCCCCGAGCTGAGCTGGGCTGAGCTGAGCCGGACGGAATTGCCAGGTAGGTAATCCGGCCGTCATCTATCCGTCCCACCCACCTGCACCAGGCGGAGCCGAGCGAGCCCTACCATACCAATCTCCTCCTCCCCCCGCCCCGCCCGCCTCCATCCATTTTTCCCACGGCCAGTTCGCGACATCGCCCGCAGCAGCCCAGACCAAAAGCAAAACACAAACAAGCGCTCCCCATCGCCGTCTCCGTCCCCGTCTCGTCGCCCGCCCGCCCGCCCACCGCGATTTCCGCTTCTTTCCCTCTCCCGCCGCCCGCGCCGCGGAGCATCTCGGCTCGCTCCTCTCCCGCCCCCGCCCCCGCCCCCGTCCGCGCGCCTGCCAGGTGAGGACGGCTCTCTCTCCCGCGCGCTCTATCTCCTCTCGTCATTTTTTTTCTGTCCTCTCTCTCCTTCTGCATGTCGCTACGGCTACGCGGGGTTCCTACGAACGAGCCGTTGGTCCCAATTCGTCGTCTAGGCCGCCTCTTCCCGTCTCTCGACTGATTAGGGGCGAATTCGCGCGTGCCATTTCCTGTTCGGTGTGGCCCTTCCATTGATGGAGAGGGCAGCGACCAGATCTGTTCTCTGCCCGTGGTGTTCTAGCTAGCTACCAGGAGAATTATAGGATTTGCGGGGGGCTCTATACGGTTTAGGATGGAGCAGGGGATTTCCGTTTTTGGAGTATATCTGAGGTTCTCGATTTGGGGTGCCTGCAGTTTCAGATGGTGGTATGGGGGCGCTCTGAACCCTGTATTCCCGGATAAAAGGCACCGTCCTTCTCCTCTGTTTCGGTTTCCTTTACTTAAGTTCTTCTCTCCTCACGTGTCTCTTCAGTTTGACAAGATAGGTCGTCACTGCTTGCTAATAGATGAGAACTGCCTGTTCCTCAATTCCTTGTTTGCTACAAGGTCCATGCCCATGTGTTGTCTATCCTAGATAGTTCTCAGTAAAATCCGTTTTGCCATAAGTCCTGATTGTTCATGAATTCCTTTGGCTATGTGTTTTCTTGCAAAAAAAAATAAAAATCGCGTGGTTGAGTTCATGGAGGGTGCAGCCGTGCTCTTCATTCAGCAATTATGTCCAGGGAAGGGTACTCTATTTATATGCAGTACAAGATTGAAGTCTGTAGGCAACTAGCAATTATGGACGATATTGTGATGTTAGCTAACATGGAGCATCGGACTGAATGCATGATTAGTTTTAGGGAGGTTCCGTTGGCAACACTCTCCAGATATGTCCAAGTTTCAGAGGTACCTGTGTCTAGAGTACCAAAAATTCGATAGAACTCATACACATATGCTTGATAATGGAGTTCTTCTCCTTCATGGTTGCTTGTTCCTTTGATCGGCTTGAGTTTTATTGTACTTGACATGAGGTAAATGAATGATGGTATCCACCCCATTCCCCCTGGGTGTTCTTCACTGTTGCTAGTGGGATGTGTTTAGTTTCTGTTGCACTGGTGCTAGCTGACTTTGGTGGCGTTTGCTGTAACATGGTTGTCATATGCAGTTATCGGCTGCAGCTAGGTTAGTTAACTAATTCATTAATCATCATATCTGATAGTGACAGAGCTAGGTAAAGTAAAACCAGCTAATTTCACTTGAGCTAGCAAACGCAGCACTGCAGTCTGCAGGTGTATTAGTGCGTATGAGAAAGGTCAAAAGGTTATGTTGAGATGTCAGGACTTAGGGACATCATCTGTGTGTATTCTTTCTCTTGGTAGTTATAGGCATCCTTTGATGTCTTCTAATTGGAAAGATACTCAACGATTCATCTTTTGGCAAACAGTAATATTAGTTTCTTTGTTGGCTTTGGCACCTGGTTGTACCACTACAAATATTTAACGAAATAACTTTAAACCAGACATTTGTTTATTATATCTGAATTTTATCTGACATATTGTGTTCTCTTTGCAGCTTGAAGATTGGTCAACCACAAATCATTTATCCCCTCGTGCCTATGCCTGGTGTCAACTACAAGGGATGTTGTTTAGTCCTGAGGAGATTGAGTAGCTTCACATCTTAAATTTTCATTGAAACTACACAGTTATGGACCGTGCAGACACCTCAGGGTTTGTTAGTGGTGGTTGCTTTGGTACTACGCTGCTCCTGATATTCTTCCATTTTGTCTATTCGACCATCAGTGTCTGAAAGATATTTTGGACCCTGTTCTTCGGCTCTGCAGTGATCCTGTTATTATTTGCTCACACGGTTGTCATAGTGTTAAGCCATGATGGATAATAGCTTTGAAGATATCCCAAACCAGCCTCGGATAAATGATCCCTTTGTGTTAATGGCACAATCAGCTCCAAGCTACACAATGAAGAACCTGAGCAAAGGCACACTCCACATGGACTGTCTAGGCTCAGCAATGCCTAATAGTGGCCATGGTGATGAAAATACACGAAGCATGAATACCATCACAACTAGAGATGATGGCTGCAGGCTTGTTCTTGGGTTGGGTCCAACACCTGATTTCTACTCGACAGACTATCAGACCAATGTGGTATACAAGTCAAATGAATCTCAGTCTTTGTCTGGCCAGAGTTTCTCTTTTACCGATCCAGGGATGCTGAGGCTTGGTCTGCAGACGGATGGTGCAGAAACAATTCAGCATCTGCAAGCAGCAAATGGGAGAGTTCATTCTTTTGCTGTAGTTGATGAGGCTTCAACATCTGCTGCTGTAAGGAGCATCGGTGGTTACATGCCATCCCTACTCTTTGCTCCCCGCTCCAGCTCTTGTGCTGCCAATGAGGCTCAACTACAAAATCGTGATTCGCTAGACACCACGCAGTACAACAGTGATAACACTCAGCATATTCAACCACATCTGCAGCTTAGCCCTGAGCCTTCTGCTACAACAGAGACTTCATTTGGTGTGAGCTCTGATGTGGTCACTGGAGCGACCACATCAGAACAACGAAGTCATCCCCGACATCCTAAGAAGTGCAGGTTCAAGGGGTGCTCCAAAGGTGCAAGAGGCTCATCCGGACTGTGTATTGCCCATGGAGGCGGGCAAAGATGCCATAAGCCAGGGTGCCATAAAGGAGCCGAGAGCAGCACAGCGTATTGTAAGGCCCATGGTGGAGGACGGCGGTGTGAGGAGCTTGGTTGCACCAAGAGTGCCGAGGGGAAGACAGATTATTGTATTGCTCATGGTGGAGGCCGCCGCTGTGAATATCCTGATTGTCCCAAGGCTGCACGGGGTAAGTCTGGACTGTGCATAAAACACGGTGGTGGGAAGAGATGCGCAATGGAAGGTTGTATTCGGAGTGCTGAGGGTAAGGCTGGACTCTGCATTTCTCATGGTGGTGGACGCCGGTGCCAGTATCCAGATTGTGGCAAGGGGGCCCAAGGCAGCACATTGTACTGCAAGGCGCATGGTGGTGGCAAGAGGTGCATCTTTGATGGGTGCAGCAGAGGAGCGGAGGGGAGCACACCTTTGTGCAAGGCCCACGGTGGTGGGAAACGGTGCATGTCCGAAGGTGGTGGCGTCTGCCCAAAGAGTGTACATGGTGGAACCGAGTATTGCGTGGCACATGGAGGAGGAAAGCGCTGTGCGGCACCTGGTTGCACCAAGAGCGCCCGCGGCCGCACAGACTGCTGCGTGAAGCATGGTGGTGGTAAGCGGTGTAGGATCGACAACTGCGGTAAGAGTGCTCAAGGGAGCACTGACTTCTGCAAAGCCCATGGCGGAGGCAAGAGGTGCACGTGGGGATCGGGTTGTGAGAAGTTTGCGCGTGGCAAGAGCGGCCTGTGTGCTGCGCATGGGACCTTGGTGGCCAGGCAGCAAGAAAATGGAGTGGTGAAGAACGGAGGCAGCATGATCGGGCCAGGCCTCTTCAGCGGCATCGTGGCGTCATCAACCACAGCTGCAAGCAGCATGACAAATGGTTACTCGTCATCAGGCATAAGCACCGCATCAGATAGTGAGGGCACTGTAAGAAGCCAATCGATGATACCTCCTCAGCTGCTTGTTCCTCGCTCTATGATGCCCTCATCGTCATCTGAGCCTACTGTGCGTGGGGGCAGAGAAGGGAGCTGTGCGGTTCCTGAGGGAAGGGTGCACGGTGGCGGCCTGCTGTCACTCCTCGGTGGCAGCTTCAGGAACGCCAATATAGATAAACTCTGAAGTGTTTTTTCCATCCGCAAATTCTGTCAGTTTGGTTGTACATAAAAGGCACCGTGTTGCCTATTGAATTTTATAATTCTTCTCTCTGCTTGATTAAGTGTTTCATGGAATCTTTAGTCAGTCCAGTGTACATTGGTGTCCGGCAATTGTTGTTATCGCTTTTGGGATGCCGGTTCAGTCAGTCAGTCGTAGTTACTGCCAATAAACTTATGTATTTGATATACCGTGTCTCGTTTGCTCGTGGATTATTATTCTATAGAAATTTGGCGTGCAATTGCCTGAAAGGGCTTTGTACTGTAGATTTTTTTCTGGTTAGCTCTTCTGAAGAGTATAAAATGTTGGGACATCCAGGTAACAGTCCTGTGCAGTTCTGTAATGACAGACTTTGATTTTGCTTCTTACTCATGAATCTTCTAATGTGGTTAACATGCATGCTATATAATTCTTGGTCCCAACATCAACTATTCAACTTCTTTGTTTTGGTGGAATTATTTCCATATACACCATGGAGATGGTTTTGCTTTTTGGTGGAACTTGGTACTCACTCCGTCTCAAAATAGATGTCTCAGATTTACCAAAATTTGGATAAATCTAGACACTATTTAGTATAGAGATTCATTCAAATTTTAAAAAACTTGAGACATCTATTTGGGGACAGAGGGAGTAGTAGTTCGGAGGGATTCAAAGGTTTTCCCTGAACCGAATTACTTGCATCGCAGAACAGATGTGCACCGAAGTGTCAACGCCTGGAATGGACATACAACAGGACGAATAATAAAAGAGTAGTAAAAAGTTGAGGCTAGTTGTCCTAAACTACTAATGGGGTTCAGACAATCAACTGGGGATTAGCCGCCATAAACTATTGCTGGATCTCAGATCTGCACCAAGAAATAATTTGTATGAGAAAAAGGTAAAATGCAGAGACCCGACCTTTTTTTGAGGACCCGACTTTCTAGCCATTGTTGGGCAGCACTAACTACGGAAGCGGATCCTCTCACATAGCCGGATCTGGTTTTGAGCCACTGACATATTGGGTTGCCATCAACGACCACACGGTAGGACAGGGTAGCGTATGTCATACTCTATTCGTCCGCAAATAAGTTCACTTTTATATTTGTTCTATATCAAAGTTAGTAAAGTTTGACTAACTTTTGAAACGTGACAATATTTATGATTTTAAATTGGTACTAGTAGATATATTTTCAAATTTAGTTTCATAATACTCCCTCCAACTCATATTAGTTGACTTGATTTGTCTAGATTTAAATGAATCTAGACACTATTTAGTATGTATGTTCATTCAAATTTTGACAAATCCAAGTCAACTAATATGGGTCGGAGGAGGTATGTCAATTTGATTTAATATATCTTGTTATATTTATTATATATATATATAATTAGTCAAATTTAATAAAGTTTGACTTAGGCAAAAACTAGAAGTACACCTACTTATGGATGGAGGGAGTAGTAACCGAGATAGGTTTGGACGTCGCAAAGAGCAAAGAAGATTAGAAGGCGTGGCTACTTGAGCAATGGGCATGTAGTCGTCGCATAATGTATAGCAAGGGGATGCTGAGTTATACTACGTATTATGTTAGAAAAACCAGGCATAATACAGTTTATTATCAAAACCCACGCGTTTGACTCCCGTGGATCAGAGCATGATCTGTTAGCTGCCATATGTTTGCATATGGTAGTACCTTATATCTTACCAATATCCACCTGTAGTCCACCCCTCAGATGTTTTTATAAAAATGTTTGATTTAGGATTGAGACGAGTTTTAGTCTCGACGTATCAGCAAAGTTTTCGCTAAAGTGGAACCCACATATATTTCATGGAGGTTTCAGTTTTTTTCACGCGGTTTTACTGGAAAATGAAACACATCTAAAATATGTTTTATGAAACTTGGAACGAAACATCCACATAAATGCACCTTGGGTTGATTTGAAAAATATTGAGTTTTTTTATTCCTAACATTGTCTTACCACACAAACCGGTCCTCACGGACGAACCGGTTAGTGCCACATCCTCAGACCGTGATTTTTCCTCGGCACCACCTTATCTTTACTATTAAAAGCAAAACGGTGGTGTCACACGGTGTCACATTTCAACATAATTACTAAAAAAATGCCACCCCGCTAGCTTATCTTGTCTTCTCCCAACAAACCGCACATGAAAATAGGAAAAGATAAACAACCCCTTGATTCTCTCTCTTAGTAACAACAAATAACAACCACCGGCCACAATTCCATGCGTGAACATACGGAAAAAGATCGAAGCCTAATTAGAGTCCGTGTGAAGGAGCCCTTCTTACAAACTCACACGATACTCCTTGTCCTCTCCACCAATCCTCCAATCGCCTCTACTCTGCATCGCCGTTCTACACCCTGTACCTCACGATGTCGTCATCCTCGAAGGTTCAGTGCTGGCCTCATCATGCATGCCAGCGCCGTCAAGCTCCTCCTCACATCAGGGATGGACGCTGTTGAGATGATCAGCCCTCCAGAATTCAAGAAGGTCCTCAATTTGGAGAGACGGAGTGGTTGTTCTCCTCCTCTCTCGCCACTATGTACAGCGACATGGAGGATGCAGCGTTGGTTGTTTCCCATCGTCGCTCCTGTGAAGCCGAGGGCTCCATCTCTGGAGCTGTCGGCTGCGGCGAACTGGTTCCCCGTCGTCCACAGTCCAACCATCTCAACTTATGTCATCGCTTATCTTTTTGTTGCATCCTCATGTTCTATATTCTCATGCCCAACCTGCTACTCCCGAGCCTCACATCCGATCTCCTCAATTTTCGAGTGTTGTTGATTACGACACCAAAGCGTGTTTCGATCTGGACCTCCTGTATCCCTTTGTGGTCGCTGCTTGGAAAGGCAGTGGTAGGTGATATTTGGAGCGTCCATGTGCTTCCGAGTTCTGAGCAAGGATGGATCGCCAGCGGCCACCAAGACACTGACGATTGACGAAAAATTCGGCAAGCCAGTCGCACGCCGGCAGCTCCTCGTTCTCTCCCGCAATGGAGCGCCGCCAGCCACAAGCCCTGAGCTCTCCGACATCGGCCACCTGCACAACCCAAGATTTCCGCCGCTAGCCGCATCCATCCAGCGCGCGCCGGAGTACCATGGACAGGAGGAAGCTCCATGTATTGCTCTGCTTCCTCTGCCTCGCCGCATTGCTACCGCCAGCCGAATCGCCATCATCAGCGGTGGCGTCCAGGAGGAAGCGACATTGGGTCGGGTTTGATGACTACATGCTGGCTCATCAGTGTCCGGGCACCTTCTGCTACCATTGTTGCAACTGCTTCTACCGGTGGGTGCCCATTCCTCACCTCTGTCTTCGTAGATCTTCCTCTCCTGCAAAATTTCTTTGTAAAAGTTGTTTGAGTGCGTAGCTAACTTGGATCCCCTTTGTGTTCTACATATCAGACCCTATGAAATTTTTAGATGACATCATACCCTATGAACTGGATCACAATCCGTAAGTATATTGTTCTTGGTTTGATTTTAGATGGCTGTGAGAAACATTCAGCGACCAATCTGCCCTCTTATCCTAGAATCCGCTTGGCTTTGCTTATTGCTCCACTCTTTGAGGGTAGCAGCTTAGAGTAGATGACCTGAAGATACTCATCACAAGATAAAAGTTGGACATGCATGCCAGATACAGAGAATGTAGTCTCTTCAAAACAACATCCAGTTTCAATATCATTTCATTTTCTTTCTTGGGGACAGATGGACTGTGGCCACAGTACAGTTATGATGGGTGGCCATCATCCTCAAGATATGCAGAGCTTCCAATCCGTGGTTCAGTAAGAAATTTGCTCATTTTGAAGTCTGTAAGTACATTATGCCCATGCGCTTCAAATAATTCTTGCTTGGTTTTGCTCGGCGCAGAGATTGTGATGTTGTGGCGATACTGGAGAATTATTGGCCGTCCAACTGGGGCGATTCAACCACATGTTTGCTGCTTTGGCGGAAGGCGTCCATGAGGTGGGAAATACAGAGCTTGCTCGCATTCTTCTATTTCTCTTTGTGCATGTGGTCATGCATTTGAATTTACTAACAGAATAAATTCAGTTATCAACACACGCAGAAGTTCAGAGCTAGACCATGCGGTATCCCCAATTGTCCTTGTATATTTTTAAATGTAAACTTTGGTTTCTTGGACGGGATGGTGTCGTGTGAGTGATACTTTGACGAAATAGGTTTAACCATACTTTGGATCTTGGGCAATATGGAGCCTAGATTTTCGTAGATATTTGTTAGTTAGAAGACATATCATATTTTCAAGGTTCGTATAATTATGGAAGGGGTGGGTGGGTGGGGAGATGCACATGTCTATGTAGATGTTCCGTCATACATGTAAGACATAATTATATATATGCCAGAAATAATTTTGAAAGGTATAAGTCATTATGTATTTCAGGCATTGCAAAATTAGCCCCATAGGTAGAAATTAATCATTTGATAGCTTCGTAAATAATCATTTTTAACTTAACGAATACTAAATTATATAATAGGACTAGCTAGGTGAAATCTTTCTTACTCCCTCCGACCCATATTAGTTGACTCAAATTTGTCTAGATACGGATGAATCTAGACTAGATACTTAACTAGATACATACGAATCTAGAAAAAACTGAGTCAACTAATATGGGTCGGAGGGAGTACAATTTTTCTTGAAATTGTAGGTACATTCTAGAGGCCAAAAAGCAGGACTTCTAGATGTCGAGACCTCAAAGAAGAAGGTCTATGGTACAATTGCTTAGATCAATTCTCGTGTGCTTTACGATTTTTGCCTTGCTAGCCTAACTATTTCATTGTTTCCCATCCCCAAAAGGATGCATCTTACCGTTAACCACATTGAAAACATATGTCATTGGAAAATCTAAATGCATTGAACTATATTTTTGTGTGCAGTTTACCAAGACATTTACGAGGATCAGCAGTATGGTTATAACATATCCATGATAATGTAGTCGGGCCTCAACTTCAGAGGAGCAGAGCAGATGAATATCCATGGTAAACCTTTTCTATTCATTACTTCAATGTGCTTCTTGTACGTATGAACATGCAACTAATTGACATTTTTTAATCCCTATAGATACTTAACACATGTTAGATGCTTCTCTGCGATGTTGCCCTTTGATTCTATTAGTAGTAGTCGTGACTTCACAATCAACTTGTTAGAACTTGTATCGTGAATATTTGGATGCTTCAAATAATATATGAATTAATCTTATCGCTCCATAGTTGTAGGTTAATCACATTCTCTCCTTTCTCACGTAGCTAGCCGCAGGTAGGTCTCAGCGAGATAAACATCAATAAGTGCTGGTGTGTGCTCCTCATTTTTTGAACCTTTAACAGTAGAAAAGGCTCCTATTGCTTTTCTATATTAATTTACCACAAAATGTGATTAAGTAACATATTTACAAATAAACATAGAGGCGTCTCTAGAAATAGTGCTCTACAAGTCTGCAACAAAAGCTAAACTAAAGGATGAAGAGACTCCTTTGAGTTTGTTCCAAGAGCTCAAATCTGGAACAATACCAATGAAACAAAAGTTATTCCACTCTTTCCAGATATTCCATGTTGCCACCATAAAATCCTCCATGAACATTGATTTGTGCCATCTCTCTTGCCCGTGCCACCAGATCTAAGGATTTATCAGAATTTTTCCAATAATTCCTATACTGTTCCAACATGTAATACTGAAATATGCATCTAAAGAACAAATGTTCTAGAGTCTCTTCAATAGACTGTGAGCATGTCAAACAATCATAGTTGTTCTTAGAAATTTTGAATTGGCAACGTTTCATCATGTTTTTTGTGCTCAGTCTATCTAAGAAAGCAACCAGCAGAAAATTTTCATTTTGATAACAATGTTTGCCTTCCATATCGAGTTAAAAATCTCATGAGGGACTATATCTTTTTTTCAAGATTGTTAATGTTTTTTGAGATTGTTTGTGTGTTGGTTGGGGGGGGGGGGGGTGCTATTTCTTTGAAGCAGAACTTGTAATACTGACTATGGGAATTTTGATGGGGTTGTGAAATGAGTGATAATTTTTGCTCTTGTTTGGGTGACTAGGATATGTGATCATCCTGAAGGTGCTGGATTAAAATCCCCTTATACTTGTGAGGATGCATGATGAGGGTGCATATGCAAAAAAGACGAAAAAAGTGCCACCAACTCAAATGAAAAAAATGGAACAACAATAT
This sequence comes from Avena sativa, assembly GCA_916181665.1. Lineage (NCBI taxonomy): Eukaryota > Viridiplantae > Streptophyta > Magnoliopsida > Poales > Poaceae > Avena > Avena sativa. The sequence continues at coordinate 327,717,172 of OV702280.1, forward strand.
AAGGTGTATATACTTTTTCTTATTGCATTGTGGCATCATGCCCTCCTTTCTCATGTAATCATCATGAACGGATCCATTGAGTTTGAGCTATGTAATAATTGAGCTATGTCAGGTCAAGCTATGTAAGATCTGATTATCTTGAAAAATACGAGTACTAATATATACGACGGCCTTATAAATCCCACATGTCTGACCAAGTTTTATTGTTTCTGAATCTTTGCCAAAGAAGTGTCAGATCAAGCTATACGCATGTCAAGAATTATTTAATGGCCTTAATTCTGTATTTCTCTCCTCAAATAGAGGATATTACCACGTATAGCGTCACCCTAAGCACCAACAGGCAATGTCATGGGTGTCGTTCCCAACTCCTCAAATAGAGTACGTGAATATTTTATCCTCTAACATTGATTCCTCGGTATGCTGCTTCTGTTATTCCTTGTCTTACACTACTGCTCAATGGTCGTATTGTTCATAGCATTTTTTACTCCACATTGGGAAGAAAGAGTTTGTCTTTAAAGGATTTATGCATGCACTAGACAATTATCTCAAAAGACTTGATCTGATGGAAAGAGGCTAGACAATATATTTATATTCAACACTCCTCACTAGGCTATTTTAGTTCTTGGCGTGGAATAGGAATAGGCCGCAGAATATTTTTTTAATACTGCATGAGCAGGGTGTTGAACTCAAGACATCTTGGCTCTAATACACTAGCCAATTATCAGAGGCTAGATAATATATTTATATTCAATAGTTCTTTATGTCCATGTCTGTCAATCTCGGCTGCTGTTATCTATTATTGACCTAAGGCTAGCGCAGCTGCTTATTTGCTCACATCTCAACCAAAATAATCCAATTTATCTGACGTATACAACATACTTGTATTCGTCATATTTACATGCATAGCTTGGTATCCCTATGCTTAGTTTATTTAAAGAAAGATGTTGAGTCAAACCTAATTTTCTATAGGTGTATTTGAAATACTACGTGATTATTGTTTCTATATACTCCTTCTGTTTGGAAATATAAAATGTTTTAGCTTAGTAAAACTAATGCATTTAGACACCTTTTAGTATGTAGGTCCAGATGAATCTACATACCAAAAGATGTCTAGATACATTTACTTTATGAACCTAAAACATCTTATATTTCTAAACAGAGGGAGTATGTGAATATCTATGTTTTATATTTACATGAGTGATAATAAAAAACTTGACAAACCGTTGCAACGCACGGGCATTTCACTAGTACTATACATATGCGATTACATGCTCAAGAATAGCCACGCCTTCTCCGCTCTTCGCAACGTGCATACCGGTCTCTGCTACGACTAGTACTAGTTTTGCCCAACAATGGCGAGAGCGGTGCTGCTTCCTGTTGCCTTGCTGCTGCTCTGCCTTGCGCTGGCCGGCGGCGCCGATGCGGAACGGAAGCCGGTGGGTTTCTACGAGCTCAAGAACAAGAAGGGGGACTTCTCCATCAAGGTCACCAACTGGGGAGCCACCCTGGTGTCCGCCCTCGTCCCGGATTGCAAAGGTATGGCCATGGCTGCTTTCTTCTTGCTCCCAAGAGACCAAGATCCTTCGTCTCAAGAGCTGAAACTTTTTTTTTGCAGGAAACATGGACGATGTCATCCTTGGCTACGACACCATGCAGAATATGTTGTAAGATCACGAATTCCCTTGGCATCATCGTTACACCGTTGACCATATGTTACTCTCGAAGCATTGCACGTTCTGCCCCCCTCTTAATTTGTTCGAAACATGCATGAAGCTGAAAAATGGTTTGTGCACGTTTCCGATCAGAATGGCACAGCCTCGTTCGGAGCGACGGTCGGGCGCGTAGCCAACAGGATCGCCAACTCCCGCTTCGTGCTCGACGGGAAAGCCTATCGTCTCTTCCGTAACGACGGCAACAACTCCATTCACGGTATGCTTCTGATTTCACCTCACCTGTCCCTACAAAAAAAAGGAGAGAGATTTCAATTCAACTCTTTTTTTCCCCAATATATCTTTGCATCGTCGGACTCACGATGCGCCAAGTTGGATGAGTTGACTATACTGGTTTAATTTTTTACCATGTCGCTCTTTGTTTAGGCGGCCACAGGGGGTTCAGCAAGGTCATTTGGACGGTGAAAGAGCACGTGCTCGATGGCGACTCCCCGTACATCACCTTCTTCTACCACAGCTTCGACGGCGAGCAAGGTAAAACCGATGGAGATGCACATGCCCAAACTGCTTTCTTGGCTTCTTGCACTTTGATTAATCCATCTTCATGACGCTTAAATAGCATTATCCTCTGCTTAGAAAACAATTTCGGGTCGTACTGTGTAGCTGACTTGCTCCTGTTTCACGCAGGGTTCCCGGGCGACCTGGACCTGTACGTGACGTACCAGCTCTCGAGCCCGTACGACCTGAGCATCCGCATGAACGCGACGGCGACCACCAAGGCGACGCCGGTGAACCTCGTGAACCACGGGTACTGGAACCTCGCCGGCCACGGCAGCGGCGACGTGCTCCGGCACGAGCTCCAGATCCTCGCGTCGCGCTACACGCCCCTCGACGCGACCAAGATCCCGACGGGCCAGGTCGCGCCCGTGGCCGGCACCATCTACGACTTCCTGAAGCCGACGCCCGTGGGCGAGCACATGGAGATCGTCTCCGGCGGAGGCGGCGGCTACGACATCAACTTCGCCGTCGACGGGCAGCAGGACGCGCTGCGGCAGGTGGCGCGCGTCGAAGACCCCAAGTCCGGGCGGGGCATGGAGGTGTGGGCGAACCAGCCCGGCGTGCAGCTCTACACCTCCAACTGGCTCATCAACGAGAAGGGCAAAGGCGGCAAGGTGTACGGGCAGTACGGCGCGCTGTGCCTGGAGACGCAGGCGTACCCTGACGCCGTGAACCACCCCGAGTTCCCGTCGTCGATCGTCAGGCCTGGCGGCCAGGCGTACAAGCACGACATGACCATCAGGTTCTATTACTAGGATAGCATGCTTGACTTCATTTTGATCCGTCATCTCTTCTTCTTTTTTTATTAAGTGCACGATCTATCAGTTCTTGTGGCATGTGCTTTAACATGCTCTTAGCTCTGGGAATTGGCAAAGTCAATGGGCCAAAATCAAAATGTGGCAATGGGTCCGGAGGTTGCTGTAATTTGACCGCGTAATAAAATCATTCGTCGTCATGAGGATTTATCTTCCAAAAACAGTTAAAAAATGTGGTACTATGTGAATGTGATGCTACTGAAATCGCCGCATTGTTGATGAATCTCCTCGACACGGTGACGGCTCAAGCAACACCACTTCGGCATGGCATGCAGATACTGGAGAATATTGGAGCGTGTTTGGACGATTGCAGCCTTTTTGGCATAGGTGGAGATCTTTTCAGGAGCAAGTCATAGTCGTCATACTATGCACTTTGTTTGGTTGCTCATTTTTATTTTAGAACTTATTTGTATATTTTGTTTGGCACCCAATAAAGCGGACTATGGCTGGGAAGCTTGTTTGGTTGCACTCGTGCTAACGTCGTGGTCACCACTTTTCATAGGTGATGATCTTACCAGGCATTTTCTTAACTGACATACATATATTCTTGAAAATAAGTACCACTTTTCATAGGTGATGATCTTACCGTGCATTTTCTTAACTGACATACATATATTCTTGAAAATAAGTACCACTTTTCATAGGTGATGATCTTACCATGCATTTTCTTAACTGACATACATATATTCTTGAAAATAAATCTAACATCCAAATATGAAATTAGTAGGCAGCTTATAAAACCAACACGCAACAACAAATTAACATCGTTTTAGCCCTAGTTATTACTCTCTCTGTTCTAAAATAAGTGACTTGGATTTATCTAGATTCGGATGTATCTCGTACTAAAACATGTCTAGATATATACAAATCTAGATAAGTCACTTATTTTGAAACGGAGGGAGTAGCAAATAGCAATTCGTCGCTGCGTTACCTTGCTACTAGCAAATAACACTACATCATAATATTACCTAGCTACTACAAATAAAAGGTATACACACAATCACTTTTTCACTTCTTCCTCTTCAGATCCTAGTGTTGCCTATGTTAGCCCACATGTCATTAGCCCACTGCCGTCTCTTGGTCAGCCAAGCACGATTATCATATAGAGGGACACCATGGCCAACATCATTGTCGCCAAGCGTCACATCAACCTCTTCTAGGAAGAATTCATCCATGCCAAAGCCCAACGTCTAGTTATGAAAAATATAACATGCGAGAACAAACTTAACTTTGATGCTGAAAGGATGGAATGTCTTCTGATCAAGATCTTAAATCTATTCTTTAGGGTAGTGAAAGCCCTCTCAACCATCACTCTAAGTCTAGAGTGAATGTGATTGAAAAGTTCATTTGCGGTCCTAGGATAGTTCCTTGCAGAGAACACATTGAGATGGTACCTTGTTGGCCTGAAGGGTGGAAGAATATCAGGGCAACAAGCATATATATCATCTACTAGGTAGAATTTACCTCTAGGGATTTGGGGGCCATCAACTTTCTCCAAGCTATCAACAAGAATGGTGGCATCATGGGATGATCCTTCCCATCCAACTAACACATATGTGAACTTTAGATCAAAATCAACAGCGGCAAGCACATTTTGGCTGGTGAAATGCTTTCTCCCCTGTATGTAGATGCTTCGCTTTTGGGCACTCTAGAAGTCATGAGTACCATCAATTGCCCCAATACAAGTTATTTACTAGGTAGCTTGACTTCATTTTGATCTGTCATTTTTTGTTCCTTTTTAAGCACTGTAACATGTTCTTACTTGTTCTTGTGGCATGTGTTGTACCATGTTCATAAGTGGCAAGGTCAATGGTCCAAAATAAAAATGTAGCAATGGGACTAGAGGTTGCTATAATTTGACCCATGTAATAAAATCATCCATTGTCATGAAGATTTATCTTCCAAAAAAATCACAAGAGTAATTGAGATCTGGAGCCCTCACACATCAATTTGGCGGCTTGTTTCGGATTGCATGCAACATTGTATCGATCAAGTTTCAGAATTGTCGAAGAGAGGCAAACAACACAACCTAGCCTGATTAAGTTTTGACTCTAGTGTTATGATTCTAATAGTGTTATGTTTTGGGATGGTAACCCACCACCATTAGTGTTGAGTGATTTGCTGAATGATTTATCCAATCTAGATCAATACATTGCACCGTCTTGCTTAAATAAACTATCCACAATCTTTCACTACATGGACATTCATATATCAGTTAGAGAGAAATAAGAAATTATGAAAAGATTACACTTATTATAACACCTCCAAAAGCCTTGGTGTACCTCCCCCAATTGGTAAAAACTGACTTTTTCTAGAAATTTGGTATGAGAAACAAGCTCTAAGAGCATTGCCAAAAGCGCCCCCCTTACCTTTTTTAGGAATATGACTAAAATTTGTTCTCTAATTGCCAAATATGGATGTAGCTCAGTTTGCACTATGATTACGCTATGGTATGTAACTCAGTTTGCACTATGTTATAAGTGTGTAACTCAGTTTGCACTATGTTATAAGTGTGTAACTCAGTTTGCACGCTGCACTAAAATTCAGTTTGTAGTATATATGATTGACAATTTAGCTCATTTTGCACTATGTGTATGCACCTCCACTCTGCATTGAACTTTAGTTACAAATATGTACGAAAGATGTTGCTCGGTTTACACTATGTACCATCGTCGCCATCATCACCACCATACGAAGTTTCAGATCATCGATCCTCATTGGTGCAACTTTAGTTCCAGTTGTTGTCATCCCCAGATGCAGCTTCTTTGTCTTCCTCTTACTTCTCCTCTTCTTCAACTCCATGTCCATCCTGAAACAAAAGGATGTTTCGTTCTTCCTTAAGCTCAGCTGGTGTGTCATACTGCAAGTCAAATTAAAGGGTAACTCGGTAATGGTAGAAGTTGAATAATTTCAGTTAGGAAATTATACACACCTCATCTCTAATATTGTTCTTGTTGGAAATATCCCCTAGAGGAAAATAGTACTCCCTCTGTCCATGAATAACTGACTTGGATTTGTCTAGATAAGGATATATCTAGACGCATTTTAGTATCTAGATACATGCATATTTAGACAAATCTAAGTCGGTTATTTATGGACGGAGAGAGTAAATGACTATTTTTTCCTTTCGCTCATGATTATAGTTTATTATTTATATTATAACTACTCTCTGTATTGATTATGAGCACCTGTAAATTTATAAACACTAAGTTTTCCTAGTCTTATAGGCATGACTAACTCATTATTAATTGATGATCAAGTTTCCTGATTATAGTGAATTACCTTCGCCGGTTCATAATAAATTTGTCAGGAAAGGTTGATGTGTTTACCAATATACTCCAGCTCAAGAAAGATGAGGACTTCACCTGGGGGCAAAGAAGCAAGAAGCATTCGAGAAGATCAAAACCTTCTTATCTACACCTCCAGTGGTATTGATAGCGCCATAACGAGGGAAACCTTTCCGCTATACACAGCGGTCGGATCAAGAGTCATTGGTGCTGCCTTGACATAGATGACTGACGGTAAGGAGCATACTGTTGGTTAACTTAGCCAGCGGTTGCTGGCAGCCAAAACAATGTATAGTTTCGCTGAACAACTATGTCTATATCTCTACTATGCCAACACAAAGTTAAGTCACTACTTACTTTCCAGTGAGTGCATAGTAGCCAGTCAAGCCGATGTCACCAAAAACATATGATTTAGAAGTTTTAATATTTGGATTGAAACTTTTGGTTGCTACAAGTGTAAGCAAAATCGAGGTCTTTGGTGATTCATTGGTGTTACAAAAAGTCACTGAGATCTTCCAGTGTAACGAAGGACCGCTCAACATATACCTTGATAAGTGCCTAGACATAATTTCTACTCTGAATTATTTCACTATCTCATATGTGTTTAGGCATGACAATTGGTTGGCCAATGAGTTAGCATAGTAGGCATCACATTATCATGTTATCCGAGGAGTGTTCTATAGTGCAGAACAACCAATGTTTCTTGCTATCGACTTATACATGGCTAGCTTGACTAAAGCTGATTGTCTTGATAGATTAGCTAGAAAAAATGGAGATGATCACAAAGCTGATTGGAAAACACCAATTATCAACTATTTGTGGGATCCAAACCAGAATGTGGAAAGGGTTATTCGCTATTAGCTTTAAAATATGTGTTGATCGATGATGATCTATACCGCCGAACAACTAATGGTCTTCTCTTGAAGTGCTTACACGAAGACCAAGCCAAAGTCGCCATGGGAGAGGTACATGATGACTTATGTGGAACTCATCAGTTGGCCTACAAGATGAAGTGGATGCTTAGAAGAGACGGATTTTACGGCCGACTATGGTTCAAGATTAGTTCAGATACTACAAGGGATGCAAAGCTTGATAGAGCTTCGAATATATACAGCTAGTGTTGGCTTCCATGATGCAGCTGAATATAAAGCTATAAAGGATGGACGCTTGATTTTTTCGGGATGATACATCCTGCTTCGTCCAAAGGGCATCAATTCATGCTAGTTGCTACCGACTATTTCACCAAGTGGTCTAAAGCAATACTCTCAAGAACATGACCCACAAGAAGGTAATTCAATTTATTACTAAGTATATTGTTCACAGGTTCGACATACCTTAGACTCTCACCACAGATCAAGGAACAACTTTCATGGCAAAGGAGGCGAATCAGTTTGCCAAGTCGCTAGAAATCAGTATGCTCAATTCGTCTCCCTGTTATGCCCAATCTAATGGATAGGTTGGGTCTACTAATAAAATCTTGACCGAATTGATTAAAAAGAAGAATCAAGATCGTCCAAAATGGTGGCATGAGATATTATCAGAAGCACTGTTGACTCATAGGATCTCAAAGCATGATGCTACTAAAGTGGCTCCCATCGAGTTAGGCTATTGATAAGAAGATGTTTTACCAATGGAGGTCAATATGACTACGTTGAGGTTTGCAAAACAGAATAGTTTGTTAGCTAAGGACTACTATGAATGGATAACATTGTAGTCGACAAACATGCAATGGATATCAAGGATATTGAGAAGCATAAGTTACAGGTATCTAAAGCCTACAACAGAAGGTTCAGCACAAGGATTTTCAAGGTGGCGATTTGGTCTGGAAATTCATATTACTAGTCGGCTCACGCAGTCGCAAGTTTGGCAAATGGTCGCCGAGTTGGGAATGGCCTTACCGAGTCACGAGATTGATGCCTAATAACACATACCGGTGGAAACAATGGTGGGCGGACTGCTTCCTCGAGTTCTTAATGAATGATATTTAAAGAAATTCCATCCAAGCGCGTGGAAATCCACTTGACTCGCTACTAAACAACCAATATTCGTATATCAACCTCAGAATAAAAAGGACAATGAACTAAACCATCACCCTTAGCAAGGTTTATCAGAAAACAGGGGCCATCTGTTGACACTCATTTTGAACCGTTAGTAAGCACAACGGTTGGAGCTAAAGAAAAGTAAGTTGCAGGTGGATGCATTCTGCTATTTACTGGAATTCAGCCCAAATCTAGAGACTAAAGTTGAAGATAGTCGGTGCACAAAGGAATTTTAGTAGGCTATTCAGAACGACGCCCAAAAAGTAGACGACATATAGACAACTATTAGAGTATATTACGGTTACATTATATTTGGTAGTTTAAATATTGTAATCCAATTCTATCTCTAATAGTCTTCTTATCTTCCAACTTTTCTAGTACTATATAAACAGCCTAAGGGCTCACGATGTAATCATCTCTTGCAATATCAATACAGATAATATTCTGCAATTCTACATGGTATCAGAGCGTGTTGCTCCTCGACCTAGAGTTTAGCCACCACCGCTTCCGCCGCGCCACCCCCGGGGAGATCCTTCTCTGTCGGGGCCGCACAATAGTAGATTAGATCTTACTTCGTCAAAATTTTCTCTTTCGTCGATCATAGATCGGATTGCGTCGTCTATAGCCGCATGTCGTCACACGCCTCTACTTCAATCTCGGCGTCGACTCATCTCCGGCAAATCATCGCCAACGATCATGCCAAGGAGGCTCCGTGTCAGCTTCTCCATCTCACGTCGTCACCACTCTGGCCCGTCTTCACCAACATCGACCGGGACGCACGTCCCCGAGTACGCGCCTCTCCGTCAACAAAGGGTTGCCCCTTCATCACCCGCGATCATCATCGTCGACAACCATCTACACCAACAACATCGCCGCATCATCGCCGCCACCACCGATCATGGTCATCATCAACGCCAACAAGTTCTTCTCCACGAGCGACGCCACGCTCATACAAACGGAAAATACGGGCCTAATACCGAAATAAACTACCGCTACAACAAATCTCTAGCAACAACTACCTCTTCGTCATCGTCCACCACGACTTCGCCGCCAGAGTTGCAATCTAATTTTTATGTTTTACTTAATCAGTTTTCTTCTTGCTCATCTACTCCGACAAATCGGTGGACAACTTCTACGCACCGACTGTTCAAGGAGAATTTCTCTGCTGCTCTATCCGGCTCTGGCTCACATGGCTCGTGATGGTCTCTGTCTTCGCACGTCCGGTATTGGCAACACCGACGCGTGCCTTCGTCCCCGGCGCGCTCCCGAGTTTGGCAAGATCGGAAAGGCGTGTCGCCTACCTCGACTACTCCGACTCAAACTACGTCTACCTCAACTACTACGGTGAATTCTCCAGGCTCAACGACGACATCGACCACAACACAACACAATAACAACATCATCAACTTCATCAACAACGACAACTTCACCAACGGCACCATCGACCATGAATACAACACCACACTCCCAGCTACATCAACATGGGCAACAAGGACTACCACACCTCACCTTCGGCTTATGCTGCAGTCAGACCGTCCGTGTGTTGGAGATATGCCCTAGAGGCAATAATAAAAGTGGTTATTATTATATCTTTGTGTTTATGATAAATGTTTACATTCATGCTATAACAGTATTAACCGGAAAAATTAATACTTGTGTGATTTGTAAACTAAATTAGAGTCCCTAGTAAAGCCTCTATGTAATACTAGCTTGTTGGTTAATAGATGATCGTGGTTTCCCGATCATGAGCATTGAGATGTTGTTGACAACAAGATCATATCATTAGGAGAATGGTATGATGGACATACTCCTATAGATAAGCTCGTAGCATTAAGATCAAGTCATTTCAATAGTTCATTTGCTATAAGCTTTCTGATACATAGTAACCTAATTCCTTCGACCATGAGATCATGCTAATCACCATCACTGGAAGGATGCTTTGATGACATCAAACACCACACCGTAACTGGGTGGCTATAAAGGTGGCATTAAGTGTTCGGAAGTATGTGTTGAGGCACATGGATCAAGAGTGGGATTTGTCCATCCATATGACGAATAGATATACTCTGGGCCCTCTCGGTGGAATTTCATCCAATTGACTTGCAAGCATGTGACTGGATCACAAGGGATCACATATCACGGAAACGAGAAAAGAGTACTTATCGGTAACGAGGTTGAACTCGGTATGCAGAGATATCGACGATCAAAACCTCGGATAAGTAAACTATTGCGAGACAAAGGGAAATTGGTATCGTATGTAAGTGGTTTATTCGATCGCAAAGTAATCGTAGAAATATGTGGGAGCCTTATGAATTTCCAGATTCCTCTATTGGTTATTGATCGGAGAAGTGTCTCGGTCATGTCCGCATAATTCACGAACCGTAGGGAGACACACTTAATGATTCGATGTTGTTTAGTAGATATGGAATGTTAGTAGGGATACTGAATGTTGTTCGGAGTCTCAGATGGGATCCGGGATATCACGAGGAGATCCGGAATGGTTCGGAGAATAAGATTCATATAAGGAAAGTCCGATTCCGGAGTTCGGGAAAGATTCCGATGTTTTCATCGGAGAGGTTCTAGAAGGGTCTAGAAGGTTCACCGGTCCGGAAGGGGAATGGTCCATGAATGTGTCATGGGTAAGTGGAATGATTAGATCATATCTTAGGTCACTTGGTGTGGACATTTGCAAGAGAGAATTAAAGCTCTAAATTGAAAGTCAAACAGGAAGTTTGAAAAGTCAAACTGGAACAATGGTTTCCTAGTGGAAGAAGGAAAGAGTCCTTCTCTCAATCCAACTTGGGTTTGGGTTTAGATTCAAACCCACCCCTCCCAAGGCTGCCCCCTTTCATAAATAGAGGGGGAGGGCTGCCCCAAACACACAAGCCCTAGCCCTCCCACACCCGCGCCGCCGCCTTGCGCCGCCGCCGGCTCGTCGCCGTCGCCCTAGTCACCGCCCCCACCCTTCCTCCTCCGGTCTTCTAAACCCTAGATCACCGGAAAACCCTAGATCCACCATAACTCGCACCGGCTTAGGCGAAGCCCTGCGGGATCTTCCCTCTACTTTCGTCACCACGCCGTCGTGCTGCCGGAATCATGAGGGAAGAATTACAACCTCCGCTGCCTGCTGGAACAAGGGAGAGGAAGGTCTTCATCGAGTACCGAACGTGTGACCGACTGTGGAAGCGCCACCGGAACGCAGCGCCGGAAGGATCGTCTACGCGATCTTGAGATCGGCAAGTGTACGACTACATCACCCACGAGAATCTGCTCTCGTTAACCGCTTTGGAATCTTTGAGGGTGAGTGCTTCTATCGACTCGTTGCTACAATCTAGTAGATAGATCTTGGCTTGTTTGTGTGCATGCGGTAGAAATTTTTTGTTTTCCATGCTACGAACCCCTACAGTGGTATCATAGCCGTGTCTATATGTATATCTGTTGCACGAGTAGAACACAATGGTCATTGTGGGCGGTGGTGCTTTTATTATCAATTGCTTTTTGTGTACTTTGCATCTTGCGGTATGATGGGATGAAGAGGCCTGGGCTAACCTTACATGACATCGTTCATGAGACTTGCTCCATGCTCAACATGCAATTTGTATTGCATAAGTGTCTTTGCGGGTGTCTGTCTCTCCCATCATAGTATAGATTCAATTTACAACGGACACTTGATAGTTCAAACATCAACGTTGTGGTTCTTGTTCATAAGTTAGAACGACATTTATTGAAAGCCCCAAACCACGTAAAATATGCAAAGAAAATTAGAGGCGTCTAACTTTGTTTTGCAGGGGTGTGATGTGATGTGATATGGCCATGATTGTGATTATATATGATGTATGCAATGTTCCTTACTATAAGTCGGCAACCGGCAGGAGCCATATGGTTGCCTTTTAATTTCGTTAAGACCTGCGTGTCTATTCAAAGTATTTGTAATAGTTGATGCTGGTGGACGACAACCATGAAGCGGATTCATTGACCTTGACGCCATACCAGTGATGATGGAGATCATGTTCGTGCTTGAAGATGGAGATCGGAAGCACAAGAAGAAAGGCCATATCATATCACATATTATGAATTGCATGTGATGTTAATCCTTTTATGCATCTTGTATTGCTTAGTTTGCGACGGTAGCATTATAAGATGATCCCTCAAGCACAAAAATTTAAAGTTATAAAGTGTTCATCCTTAGTAAGCACCGTTGCTAAAGCTCGTTGTTTCGAAGCACCACGTGATGATCGGGTGTGTTAGATTCTGCGAGTGTATACAACATGGGCAAGCCAGATTTGCTCATGTAGAAGCTAAGGTTTGATCTTGACGAGCCTAGCATGTACATACATGGTCTCGGAACACGGATCACTGAAAGGTAAAGCATAAGTCATATAGCAGATATGATGAACATGTTGATCGTTTGCGATTGAAGCTACATCAACTCTCGTGATGATCGGTTTTGATGTGGTGGATTTGGTTCGTGTGATCACTAAAGCAATGTGAGGGATATTGTTTTGAGTGGGAGTTCACCTAGATTAATTTAACTATTAATTAGAACTCAATTTGTCATAAACTTAGTCTAAACTATTGCAAATATGTTGTAGATCAATGGCGGCCCCTACCATCAATTTTAATGCGTTCCTAGAGAAAGAAAAGTTGAAAAACAATGGAAGCAACTTCACGGATTGGTTCCGCGATATGAGGATTGTAACATCCCAGCATTAGAGCTTAGAAATAAGCTGAACACAGATGTGTGCATTGCATTCATGCATAGAAAATCTGAATAATTTTCGCGCTTTTAAATAAAAACTGGTCAAAGTAATGGAAGCTTCTCTTAACTTGATGGAATTGAAGTAGATCATCAAGTTGACTGCGATAAGTTTCAATATGACCGTTGTTAAAACCTTATTTTGGGTAAACATGATTTGATCTAAGGGTAGATCAAACGGAATAAAATTAAACCCTGATACATTACTTAATGATTTATATTTGATCCTTAGGTGATCATATCATAGTATTCATTATAATCACTCATGAATACCAAATTATAAATATAACACAAATAATAAGAATGTAACAACTATATCTTAATCTCATCTACTTATACCATGAGTATCATGGAAATACCTAACTTTAACTCTCTAGTGAGATTGAGTAGGAAAGAAACCAAAGTTAAGATCATTCAACATATATCTTTCTTTCCATACCAATCCTTATCATCTCTATTGAATTCTATCTTTATATTTGTTGTTAATCAATATTGAGTAATCAACTATTGATTCACCAATTCTTAACCTATCAATTCTTCACCTATCAACTCTTGTCCTTATTATAACATTCATTTAAGGTTTATAAAGAAAGAGGTAAGGAGAAGTAAATAGTAATGTTAGTATTAGATATCATCTATAGGATGGGAGTGATTGGAGGAAATCAAATCAATATGGTAACAAAGAAGATTACAAGGATGAAGTCTGAAGATAGTTACCAGGAGTAGTCCTATTGGATCAAGTAGGTATAGTCAATGAATTATATCTCTTACTCCAATAGAGCTAAACAAAAGATAATTATAATACAACTGTAATGTTGTATTGATGAAGCCTTGTTTAGCCAAGTGGAAACCTAAACCACAAAGGATTATAATGACCATGCCTTATTCACCAACATTGAACGCTTATACCATGTATAAGTGACATTGGTGGATAAAACATGATTGAACCATAGTATAGATATATTATCCTAGATTAGTCATTACAAGTCACATTAATATAATGTGAGGTTGGAATGTTAGATATTGGAGTCAAGTAGAGACAAGATAGTATAATGAAAATGATGTTAGATCAACATTGGATTAAAGAAGTAGTATTTTCCTCTTTGGAAATACTAAGCTTGAGGTGAATTAGGATTTCATGTATACATCTATTGAAGTGATATTAGTGAAGGATGATTAAGGGAGAGTATGATTGGAGTTAGAAGTATCCACTTGTTGGATTGGGGATTATCAGCAATGGAGTAGTTGATATAGCCAAGTATAGATATAAATGATTATGAAAGGCTTTAATGACAAGCTCATTAGATTTATAAATGGCTTTAGAAGCATAAAAGGTGGATAGGAACATTCTTGTGAAGTAAAGCTCATCATGTTAACACATGATGATGGATATGAAGGAGTAGTATATCTAAGAAAGGAATTCCTTAGTTAGAAGTCCAGAATTATGAAGTATAGGAATCCTTGTTAAACACTAAACCCTAAATTTAAGACCAAACCTAATATCCAGTTTCTATGGTTGATTTATCATCTTGTTTCCACAATGCTTTATAGGAATATTTTCCTATAAGAAATCAATTAAGCACATCTTTTCTCAATTCCAATTATCATAACCATATGTGCTCGGGAGTTATCTTTATCAAATCTTTTTCATGAGACATTCCAGATAACATCATTCTATCTCAAACATAAAGACAATATGATTAACCATTAATCTTTGTTCACATCAACAAAAGAAAATAAGTATAGTAAGTACCTTAAACCCTAGGGTGAGTAATTACAATTCAGAACTCTAAACTTATTAATAAGTTTTCTCATCAACATCTCATAAATATTCTATCTATAATCATTAGACAAAGTCTTTAATTCATTTCTCTAACCACTTATCCCATATGAGCATGGAATAAGTGGGGATCCAATATTATAAACCATCCTATCCTATACTATGTGATTAAATACATATAAATAAACCCTATGAATATTATTACATATTTTTAAAACTTAATTACTCCAAATAAAAATGAAAACAATGTTATAAAAAAATATATACATAAAGAAACAATCACATTATGCAATAAAAGTTCACAAATGATACTGAATACATTTTAGGAATTGCTGCAATTATTTAGCTGATAATTTTCTATGGGAAATAATCAAAAAATTGAATAACTCAAATATGAAAAGAAAACAAGAAATAATAATCAGAAAATAAAAAAAAATAAAGAAAAGGAAACGAGCTCAGTCCAGAAAATGGCCCAAAGGCCTAGTACCTTACCTGCTAATTGACGCTCGCGAGTAGCAGCAGAAATAAGCCGCTCACTTCGCTGCAGCCCACTCTGGCCCAGGCCCAAATAACCCTTCGTCGTCGTCTTCCTCGCAGCAGGGAAGCAACTGCGTGGGCTGGCCGATGCCGTCCGCCGGCGACCTCGCGCTGCGATGCCCGCTGGTTCCTGTCGTATTCCGAAGATGGGGATAAGACCGCAACACTCGCATCCCCTCGTCCCTATCCTCACAACCTCTCTCTTTCTTCCTCTCCTTTCCGTCGGCAACCGAAAACCTAGCCACAATCATCAGAGCACGCCGGGGTGTGGAGTTCGTCCCGGAGTCCATGGAGTGGTCCAGGAGATGCGCCAGCGTGCGTAGATCGTCTGTGAGGAGCACCGCATCAGGAGGAGCTCAGAGGGAGGAGAATTTCTCGAATCCTTTTCCACGGTGGTCGTCGGAATCCGCAGAATTGTGCTCGCCTCCGGTCACCATTTACATCACCGACCACACCATCACATCGGGGGTGAGTTTCCGCATCGAACAACCTTAACTGTGCTTCCTAGTATCATCCGTAACTCGAGTTCGTCGTCGGGCCGATGGATGCTGCCGCCATAGGTCACCACCGGAGTAACTCCGGCGACTAAATCATAGCGTAGACACCACCCCTAGGATCGCCTTGCCCTCACGGTTCCAAACCAACTGTCCACGGTCACTGGGGAGCTCCGGCTCGCCGCCGGTGACCACTTTCTGGTGGTGGAGGCCGTGCTGATGTCACAATGACATCATGCATGCGTCGAGGTTGACTTGGTCAGCTGTTGACTGGTCCTTTCCCATGTGATGTATGACATGGCACTGGTCCCACCTGTCATCGACTAAGAGTAGAAATGGATTTAGTAACAATTGTATTTGCTAATCTGGATATGTGATGTGGCATATGGTCCACCAGTCAGTGACTGGGGGTAGGATAGACTCTGGTGAGAAAACCCCTTCGTTTCATGCTGACATCAGCATTACCTAATAAACATATTTAGTTATTTAATTAAAAAAATTCATAAAATGATTCAATCTTATAAAATCAATAACTTTTGTTTTTATAAATCAGAAAAATACATATAATATATGAAAATGTTGAGAAAAATGAAATCTACAACTTAAAACTATTATCAAATATTATTATGGTGATCATTTAAATAAATATTATTTAATAAAGGTTTTATAAGTAATAAAACTTTGATAATTCATATTTTAATAATGGAAAATGTTAAAAATATAAATAAAATACTAAAAATCTTAGAAAAATAAGAATTGTACTTTAAAATTATAATTATACATTAATATTTCACTTAATTAAATATTTATTATTTATTAAGTATTTTTAAAGTAATAAACCTTATTAAAATCATATCTTATTGTTTATAAATCACAAAAATAAATGTAATATACCAAAGTGATCAAAAAAATAATGCCTACATGTTAAAAATGTGATATTCCACTTTTTGAGTTAAATAAAAAGTTAAAATACTTTAATAAATTGAATTTAAACCTATTTCTTTAGTTAATAAATCATATAATATAAAATAAAGTTTGTTAATATTTCTTAAATTAACCAATTAAATCTAAGAAATAGTATTTGCCTTAAATACTAATTTTATGAAGTCAAAATGGTTCAACACATTTTAAAAATAAAATCTTATTGAATGATCCTTCAACCATAAGTATAAATTATTTTATAAAAGAATCCTTATCTAATATAAAATCTCCAAGAATAATTGTAATAAGATAAAACCCATTCTTTATATTAACCACAAGTTTATAAACAAATCAAAACACTATAAGTGAGTTCATAAGTAATAAATAATATTGTTTACTTATTCACAAACATTAACCTCACCCTTATAGGGAGATAAATTCTTTTATATAATTATAATATAAAGAAACAATTACTCCAATAGAAGTAATGCCATTCTTAAGTAACTCTAAGGAAACAATATAAAGTGAACAAGATACAAGTATCATAAGTAATACACCCTAAGTCTATCTACATCCTTAAAGTTACCTTTAGTTTGCAAAGCTTTAAGTATGATACTAAATACTTTATTACATGTTTTATAGTTAATTTTGGTCTGTTATAATTAAATTGTAAAGCCTCTCAAGTCCAAACTATTCAAGCAAGCACAAACAACATCAACCACATCTGATTAACCACAAATATTATTTAAACCTTAATAAAGGAATCTTTTCTTCAAAAGTTATTCATTTTGCCACTTCAATCAACATATGGCAATTAATAGTAAACACCTTATTTATACTTTACTTGTATAATAAGATTGCTAATACTTAAATTCTTTATAAGTGACATTACTTGTAAAGTAAAAATTGAAGATAAACAATTAAGATGTAAGCAACCTTGACTAGCATTCCATATGTGTGTATTTTATTATTATACATACACATGTTGTTTCACACACACTCACAAGCCTTAATAAGAAGCACATGTGTGGAACTTAATCTAAAAGGGCAACACATTCCAAGGAAAAACCCTTTCCAGTATCCAAACCCTAGAACAACATTATTCTCGGGATTCGTGTTTATCAACTTGCATTACATTACTTATGCATAAAAGCATCTTGCTTCTTTAAACATTAGTCCTTACCGGACCAATGATGCAGATTCCAGCTATTGGATCTTATATTGTCTTGAAGACCGTGAGTGCATAATCTTGCAATCACAAAAGGCAAGTTCACACTTGCTCATGTCCTTTGATTATTTTCTGTAAAGTATTTTGCAAATCCAGTGTTGTCATCACCTGCATTGGAAAAAGGACAGAAAACACTATTTTCATAATAATGTGATTATAGGTTATTTACCATGAGGTAATTACCTACTATAAGAGTTCCGATGGTAAAGGAACATATTACCTAGGACTTAACAACCAATGTCGCCAGTGATTCTTGCGCCGTATATTACGCGTTGACCATGATATTTATAATGGCACGAAGAAGTCAGTTGTATCTTTTCCCTCTCGCATGGAGCTGGATGTGCGGGTCGTGGCTGTTATCACTCGTAGCGTGCATATTATTTATGGTAATTCGTAGAGGATATGCAACATATGGGTGGGAGCCCACAACGTCCCACGATAGTTCCGGCATCTGAACGGTATGTACTGCCATTGCCGTAATTCAATAGGTGGGCTGGCGTACACCAAAGAGACATGCGGGGTCACGGAGGAGGCGGTGATTGGTTTGGATCTTAGTCTGGGCCTCACACCAAGGAAGTGTGAACGAACCTGCAATTCGGATGTGCAACAAAGCTAAGATCTCTCATGGGTAAAGTGACGCACCTCTGAAGAGTGTAAGAACTGTAACTTGTTACTCCCTATTCCGGGAAGGAGCTGCGAACGCGGCGGGAAAGGAACCCCATGAAGGTTCTGGTAAACCCGTGAAGGCTGACGGACATAGCTTTTCAGAATAAAAGCAACCTTTGAAGAAATGTTTACGAAAACTTGCATTGCCTACGACCTAAGGTCTGTGGTTGTAGCTATAGTGCATCAAACACTCCGTTCCTAGTGAACTTGCTGAGTACACTCGTACTCAAAGTATCTTCTTAACCCTTGCTAGGTTCTAAAGTCAGTACAGACGACGTCTACATCAAGTTATTCTCCAGGAATCATCATCAAAAGCTAATGCTCTTCAATGAAGTCAAGAAAGTCAACATATACATCAACTCAAGTGAAGAAGAAGTTGCTGATTAGATAAGAATAGAATTTCTAACCATAGAACCTACTTCTGTAGAGTATTGCAATAGCAGCAATGCAAGCCAGTAGTTCAGTTACTAGTTTTATAAGTATGGTAGCTATGAGTTATTTATTCATGATTCTTCTTCGTAAGAAGTTCTTTCTCTCTCTTTAACCTAGAGTGTTCTCTGGATCTTGTGTAAAGAGTTGAGTTGTAAACTATAGTCATGTCTTGGACCTGCTGTGTTTCTGTTGTACTACTCTCGGGGATGTAATACTAGTGAACGGTGTTTCATTGGTGTTATGTCAATGACTATAGTGTACTACATCATGCAGTGGTATGCTGGGTCACCGAAGTTGGTATCAGAGCATATGCTTTGACCTTAGGATTGAAACCCTTTTAGGAAGATCTGTAGGTTGGATAGTGACTATAGAAGCCATCTTATCTAAACCAAATATTGTTATGAATTGTGATAAGTATCCACTTGAGGATAAACCTTGTCAAACCTAAGTCAGATGCTTAAGTCATTCTTTCTTAGGAGTAAAGTTTTTATCTTTTCTCAAGTATAGTGATATTTAGTGTCTTCCAAGGGAGACACAAACCACCAAGATATTGTAGGAAAGTGTAAGAAATCATATGGAAGTAGTCGTAATGATGTAGCCTAACTCTAGAATTCAAGTAGCATAGTGGAATTTTATTGTTAGTTGATAACCAAAGATAACATGATGAATATCATCAGGATAAATGTTGCTGTAATGAGTAGTGATCATGTGGGATTCACTTGAGAATTTCACGTGATGAAGTGAAATTATGATAAGATTGAGTGATAGAGTAATGTTAACAAAGTTATCATGGTTAGATTAGTCCTTAAATCATGATGTATAGGTAGACATAACCAGATCATGGTGAGATTAGCTCCGAAACCATGATATAAGTGTAATTATGAAAAGTACTTAGTAAATTATCATGAAGTAGAAGTAAGAAAGTACCATGGAAGAGCTATGATATAAGTCATGGGTGCTAAAAATTTAGATAAGCTTTGGTTTAAGTTAGCAAATAGAATCTGATTAGTCATTTGGAGTGATCATGTGAGGTTAGTTACTAAATAGTGATAGGTTGGTTATATTAATCATTTCAAAAGTGAGACAAAAGGGTTAGTGAAAAACCAAATTGAGACCACTTTGTTTAAAATTATCCTGTTGCAATTGAGCAATTTGGGTAAATATTGAGACAAAGTATAATTTGACACTATGTGCTAAGTATCACAATGTAAACCCATATGAGGAGGTGTCATATACTACACAACTAAGCCGGAACTCTAGAGATATTATACTCAACTACTATATTCCGGGCTTAGAATATTGTGTGTTATATGTACCACATTTGGATTTATTCGTTTTTATTGGATCTTCTTGATTGACTAGATCTGTACATGAAGTTTGACTTGGTGTGCAAATGCATGTTGCAACATCCGGATACTACTTGCTGTTATAGACCTAGATAGGAATGGGAATTCGTGTAAGGGAGTGACGAGTTCCGATGACCAAGATGAAGACCTACCTGAAGGGTAAAGCCAAGTATGAGGAGTATCAATTCCAATTGAAGGACGGATCAAGTTCAGATAATTACAAAACAACAATAAGAAGGAAGATTAGTGTAGAAGATGTATGGAGCAACAAGAAGTAATAAACTTAAAATTCAATCAAAATAGGTAATGTTTTTAAGAAGTTAATGAAGTAGTTGTACCAAGTTCATGGAAGCATCATGAATAAGTGCAAAGAAGAAGCTTTGGAACCAAAAGGGTATTCAAGATCTGACAATTCAGAGAGAATGCCAGTGGTCGTTGGAAGCCATAGGGTAATACATCGACCCTAGGATGGTTCGCAGCTAGTAATTATCCGCAGCTGGTATTTGATCCCTAGCTAGTATTTGATCCATAGTTGGTATCTTGTCCGTAGCCGATGTTGGTTGACATAGTTAACTAGATCATCTTAAAAGTTGCATAAAAAGCATAAAACTTGGCCTAAGATAAGTAAGACACAAAGGAGTATAAAATTGAAAGTGATCGTCTTTCGAGACTCTTCGTGAAAATTGACCTATTAAAGCAAAAATGTCCTAATAGTAAGTAAAACAAATAATGCTGAAAGATTCACTTCGGAGATCCACAATTGTGTGGATACACCGTACAATCTTTCATCAAACTCTAACTAGGTAGAGTATAAGATGGATAGAGACCAATATTCTACTTATAAAGCCAATAAATACTAAATAGGCAGTTTGAAGACTATTAGTAAACCCTAAGGAAGAGAGTAAACATTATAAATGAAAGTTGAAGAAGTACTATAGGTGATAATGAAAAATTATCTAAAGCTTAATAAGGTAAAAGCTTGAAGGTGATAAAAGATTAAGCCTAACAGATTAATCTAGAAGAAACAACTCTTAAGTAATCCTTAAGAGGGAATAAAACACATCTAATTAGTCATGAACAGAGGAACAAGAAGTTCCAATGGGTTTGGACTAAATGTTTTCAAAACCAATAGTTGGAAGAATGACCGGTACGACTCATACAATGACAAATCAAAGATTAGTCTTTTGACCACACTATTTACTAATAAAATTTAAAACATGTTTTAGTGAGACTTCCTAGATCTTACATAATATAGTAGGGAAGTTTGATGATCAAGTTAAGGAATTGGATTAGGATACCTAATTAAGAATAATAAACTAAATAAGAGACCCCAATTTAGGAAGTTCATAATAAGGACATATCCCTGAGGGAGTAAAGTAAAAGGAACTGTGGAGTATTGGATACAACAAGTTGAAGATTTTCATAGTATAATGAGGATTCAAGGAAAATACCTGGATATGGGATATTACAATTATTACCATTGAGATTAACATGGAGTTGAGACATATCGTAATCATTACAAGATAATTCCTCATTCCGAAACGAAAGAGTGTGCGAACTTCGAGGACGAAGTTTATTTTAAGGGGGAGAGTCTGTAACATCCCAACATTAGAGCTTAGAAATAAGCTAAACACAGATGTGTGCATTGCATTCATGCATAGAAAATCTGAATAATTTTCACGCTTTTAAATAAAAACTGGTCAAAGTAATGGAAGCTTCTCTTAACTTGATGGAATTGAAGTAGATCATCAAATTGACTGCGATAAGTTTCAATATGACCATTGTTAAAACCTTATTTTGGGTAAACATGATTTGATCTAAGGGTAGATCAAATGGAATAAAATTAAACCCTGATACATTACTTAATGATTTATATTTGATCCTTAGGTGATCATATCATAGTATTCATTATAATCACTCATGAATACCAATTTATAAATATAACACAAATAATAAGAATGTAACAACTATATCTTAATCTCATCTACTTATACCATGAGTATCATGTAAATACCTAACTTTAACTTGTTGGAGATATGCCCTAGAGGCAATAATAAATGTAGTTATTATTATATATTTGTGTTTATGATAAATGTTTACATTCATGCTATAATAGTATTAACAAGGAAACATTAATACTTGTGTGATTTGTAAACTTAAATTGAAGTCCCTAGTAAAGCCTCTTTATAATACTAGCTTGTTGGTTAATAAATGATTGTGGTTTCCCTATCATGAACATTGAGATGTTATTAACAACAAGATCATATCGTTAGGAGAATGATATGGTGGACATACTCCTATAGATAAGCGTAGCATAAATATCAAGTCATTTTAATAGTTCAATTGCTATATGCTTTATGATACATAGTAACCTAATTCCTTCGACCATGAGATCATCCATATCACCTTCACTGGAAGGATGCTTTGATGACATCAAACACCACACCATAACTGGGTGGCTATAAAGGTGGCATTGAGTGTTCGGAAAGTATTGGTTGAGACACATGGATCAAGAGTGGGATTTGTCCATCCATATGACGGATAGATATACTCTGGGCCCTCTCGGTGAAATGTCATCCAATTAGCTTGCAAGCATGTGACTGGCTCACAAGGGATCACATATCACGGGAACGAGAAAAGATTACTTATCAGTAACGAGGTTGAACTAGGTATGCAGAGATACCGACGATCATAGCCTCGGATAAGTAAACTATCGTGAGACAGGGAAATTGGTATCGTATGTAAGTGGTTCATTCGATCGCAAAGTAATCGTATAAATATGTGGGAGCCATATGAATTTCCAGATTCCTGTATTGGTTATTGTTCGGAGAAGTGTCTCGATCATGTCCGCATAATTCACGAACCGTAGGGAGACACACTTAAGGATTCGACGTTGTTTGAGTAGTTATGGAATGATGAGTAAGAGACTGAATGTTGTTCGGAGTCTCGGATGGGATCCGGGATATCACGAGGAGATCCGGAATGGTCCGGAGAATAAGATTCATATAAGGAAAGTCCTGTTTCGGGGTTGGAGAATGGTTCCGGTGTTTTCATCGGGAATGTTCTAGAAGGTTCCGGAATGTCCGGCACTCCGGAGGGGAAGGGTACATGAATGTGTAATATCAAGTTGGAATGATTGCATCATGTACTAGGTGTCATCGCTGAACAAAATAAAGGGTTTAATCAAATCCTAGTTTGAAAAGTCAAACGCCAATTTGAAAAGTCAAACGACTATTTTGGAAGGTGGAGGGGAAGTAGGAAACCTACTTGGGGAGGAGTTCCTCCCCTCCACCGCCGGCCCAGTTGGGATCCGAGTTGGGGAGGGACTCCCCTCCCCTGGCGCGCCTCCCTCCACCTATATAAGGAGGGGCAGGGCTGCCCCTCCAAGTACACAAGACCTCCACCTCTAAACCTAAACCCTAGCCGCCGCCCACCATAGCCGCCGCCGCCTAGGGTTTATCCCCTAGCCGCCGACTTGGGAAGCTCCAAGCCCTAGCCGCCGGCTCTAGAACCTCCTCCTTGGTGTGTCTAAACCCTAGATCACCGAGGGCTCTCTCATAGTCCACCATACTCGCTCCGGCATAAGGCGAAGCCCTGCGAGATCTCCCCTCTACTTCCGGTACCACGCTGTTGTGCTGCCGGAATCGCGAGGAGAGTGCTACAACCTCCGCTTCCTGCTGGAACAAGGGAGAGGAAGGTCTTCGTCGAGTACCGAACGTGTGACCGACTGCGGAAGCGCTGCCGGAATGCAGCGCCGGAAGGATCGTCTACGCGATCTTGAGATCAGGAAGAGTACGACTACATCACCCACGAGAATCTGCTCTCGTTAAACACTTTGGAATCTTCGAGGGTGAGTTATTCCATCGACTCGTTGCTACAATCTAGTAGATAGATCTTGGCTTGTTTGTTTGTATATGATAGAAATTTTTTGTTTTCCATGCTACGAAACCCTACAGTGGTATCCGAGCCGTGTCTATATGTAGATCTATTGCACGAGTAGAACACAATGGTCATTGTGGGCGTTGATGCTTTTGTTGTCGATTGCTTCTTGTGTACTTTGCATCTTGCGGGATGGTGGGATGAAGCGGCCCGGGCTAACCTTACATGACATCGTTCATGAGACTTGCTCCACGCTTGACATGCAACTTGTATTGCATAAGTGGCTTTGCGGGTGCCTGTTTCTCCCAACATAGTTAAGATTCAATTTACAACGGGTGATTGACAATGCTAGTATCAATGTTGTGGTTCTTGTTCGTAAGTTAGAACGACACTTATTGAAAGCCCCAAACCACGTAAAACATGCAAAGAATGTAGAGGCATCTAACTTTGTTTTGCAGGGGTGTGTTGTGATGTGATATGGCCATGATTGTGATTATATTTGATGTATGCAATGTTCCTTATTGTAAGTTGGCAACCGGCAGGAGCCATATGGTTGTCTTTAATTTCTGTTAAGACCCGCGTGTCTATTCAAAGTAGCTGTAATAGTTGAAGCCGGTGGACGACAACCATGGAGCAGCATCATGGACCTTGATGCAATGCCGGTGATGATGGAGATCATGTTCGTGCTTGAAGATGGAGATCGGAAGCACAAAGAAGAAAGGCCATATCATATCACATATTATGAATTGCATGTGATGTTAATCCATTATGCATCTTGTATTGCTTAGTTAACGACGGTAGCATTATAAGATGATCCCTCATGCACATGAATATCAAGTTCTAAAGTGTTCATCCTTAGTAAGCACCGTTGCTAAAGCTTGTTGTTTCGAAGCACCACGTGATGATCGGGTGTGTTAGATTCCGCAAGTGTATACAACGTGAGCACGCCAATTTTGCTCATGCGGAAGCTAAGGTTTGATCTTGACGAGCCTAGCATGTACATACATGGTCTCGGAACACGGATCACCGAAAGCTAAAGCATGAATCATATAGTAGATATGATGAACATGTCGATTGTTCGCCATTGAAGCTACATCAACTCTCGTGATGATCGGTGTTGATGTGGTGGATTTGGTTCGTGTGATCACTAAAACAATGTGAGGGATGTTGTTTCGAGTGGGAGTTCACCTAGATTAATTTAACTATTAATTAGAACTCAATTTGTCATAAACTTAGTCTAAACTATTGAAAATATGTTGTAGATCAATGGCGGCCCCTACCATCAATTTTAATGCGTTCCTAGAGAAATAAAAGTTGAAAAACAATGGAAGCAACTTCGCGGATTGGTTCCGCAATTTGAGGATTGTCCTCACAGCTGGTAATTTGACCTATGTGCTGGATGCACCGCTGGGTGACCCACCTGCAGCTACTGCTACCGATGAAGTAAAGAATGTTTACCTCGCTCGAAAGACTTAGTACTCCATAGTTCAGTGTGCTATCTTGTATGGTTTAGAATCGGAGCTTCAGAAAAGGTTTGAGAATTCAGACCCACATGATATTGTCCGTGATCTCAAATTGATCTTTGAGACT
This sequence comes from Avena sativa, assembly GCA_916181665.1. NCBI lineage: Eukaryota > Viridiplantae > Streptophyta > Magnoliopsida > Poales > Poaceae > Avena > Avena sativa. The sequence goes on from OV702280.1 coordinate 327,743,170, forward strand.
CACGCGGCAATTGAGAGCTATGAGGCTTCTGAAAAGTTCTTTAACTGCAAGATGGAAGAGGGCAGCTCCTTTAGTGAGCATGGCTTAAGATGTCTGGGCACGCAAACAAACTTAAAAGCTTGGGTATAGTGATTCCTAATGCTTTGGGGATTTATGGTGTCCTCCAATCACTACCACCAAGTTACAAGAACTTTGTGATGAAGTACAATATGCAAAACATGAACAAGCAGTTGCCAGAACTCTTTGCCATGCTAAAATCTGCAGAAGTGGAGATCAAGAAAGAGCACCAAGTGTTGATGGTCAATAAGACCACCAAATTCAAGAAAGGCAAGTCTAAGCAAAAGGGACACTTCAAGAAAGATGGTAAGAAAGTTACCGCACCGACGAAGAAGACCAAGGCTGGACCTAAGCCTGATACTGAGTGCTTTTACTGCAAGGGAGAAGGTCACTGGAAGCGGAATTGCCCAAAGTACTTGGCGGATTTGAAGAACGACAACATCAAGAAGAAAGGTATATCCGATATACATGTTATTGATGTGTATCTCACTAGTACTCGTAGTAGTGCCTGGGTATTTGATACTGGTTCGGTTGCTCATATTTGTAACTCTAAATAGGTGCTGCAGAATAAACGGAAGCTAGCGAAGAACGAGGTGACGATGCGCGTGGGAAACGGATCAAAGGTTGATGTGATCGCGGTCGGCACGCTTCCCCTTCATCTACCATCGGGATTAGTTTTATACTTAAATAATTGTTATTTGGTGCCTGCGTTAAGCATGAACATTATATCGGGATCTTGTTTATTGCGAGACGGTTACTTGTTTAAGTCCGAGAATAATGGTTGTTCGATTTATATGAGTAATATGTTTTATGCACATGCACCTTTGATAGATGGTCTATTCTTATTGAATCTCGATAGTGGAAATACACATATTAATAACATTGAGGCTAAACGTTTGAAATCGAGCGATAACTCGACCTATATGTGGCACTGTCGTCTTGGTCACATTGGAGTGAAGCGCATGAAGAAACTCCATTCCGATGGACTTCTTGAATCACTTGATTTTGAATCACTTGAAAGATGTGAAGCATGTCTGATGGGTAAAATGACTAAGACTCCATTTTCTGGGATGATGGAGCGAGCTACAGACTTATTGGAAATCATACATACCGATGTGTGTGGTCCAATGAGTGTAGCATCACGCGGTGGTTATCATTATGTTCTTACCTTCACGGATGACTTGAGTAGATATGGGTATATCTATTTCATGAAACATAAGTCCGAAACTTTCGAGAAGTTTAAGGAATTTCAAAGTGAGGTTGAGAATCAACGTAACAAGAAGATTAAATTTCTACGTTCTGATCGTGGAGGTGAATATCTAAGTTACGAGTTTGGCGAGCATTTGAAGAAATACGGAATACTTTCACAATTGACACCGCCGGGAACACCACAGCGTAATGGTGTGTCCGAACGTCGTAATCGAACTCTCTTAGATATGGTTCGTTCTATGATGTCACTTACAGATTTACCGCTATCATTTTGGGGTTATGCATGAGAAACAGCCGCATTCACTTTAAATAGGGCACCATCTAAATCCGTTGAAACGACACCGTATGAATTATGGTTTGGGAAGAAACCTAAATTGTCGTTCCTTAAAGTTTGGGGTTGCGAAGCCTATGTAAAGAAGTTATAGCCGGACAAGCTTGAACCCAAAGCAGAAAAATGCGACTTCATAGGATACCCGAAGGAAACTATTGGGTATACCTTCTATCATAGATCCGAGGGCAAAATCTTCGTTGCCAAGAATGGATCCTTTCTAGAGAAGGAATTTATCTCGAAAAAAGTGACTGGAAGGAAAGTAGAACTCGACGAGGTTGTCGAACCTTCTCTCGAACTTGCGAGTAGCGCAGCACCGGAAGAAGTTCCTGTGGTGCCTACACCAATAAGAGAGGAAGTTAATGATGATGATCATGAAACTTCGGTTGTAGTTGCTACAGAGCCTCGCAGGTCAACGAGAACTCGTACCACTCCTGATTGGTATGATCCCGTTATGAATGTCATGTTGGTGGACAACACCGATGACCCTGCGACATATGAGGAAGCGATGATGAGCCCAGATTCCAATAAATGGCAAGAAGCCATGAAATCCGAGATTGGATCCATGTACAAAAACCAAGTATGGACTTTGGTGGACTTACCGGATGGCCGGAAGGCTGTCGATAACAAATGGATTTTCAAGAAGAAAACAGATGATGATGGTAATGTTACTGTCTATACAGCTCGACTTGTCGCAAAAGGGTTTCGACAAATTCAAGGAGTTGACTACGATGAGACTTTCTCACCAGTAGTGAAGCTAAAGTCTGTAAGGATTATGTTAGCAATCGCTGCATATTATGATTATGAGATATGGCAGATGGATGTCAAAACAACATTCCTCAATGGAGACATTGATGAAGAGTTGTATATGATGCAACCCAAAGGTTTTGTCGATCCTAAAGATGCTAACAAGGTATGCAAACTTCAACGGTCCATATATGGATTGAAGAAAGCATCCCGAAGTTGGAATCAACGTTTTGATAAGGTAATCAAAAGTTTTGGTTTTATAAACTTATGGAGAAGCTTGTATTTACAAGAAAGTGAGTGGGAGCTCTGTAGCATTCTTAATACTATATGTAGATGACATATTGTTGATTGGGAATGATGTAGACCTTCTTAATAGTGTCAAGGAATATTTGAATATTAGTTTTTCAATGAAAGATCTTGGCGAAGCAGCTTACATATTAGGCATAAAGATTTATAGAGATAGATCGAGACGCCTAATATCATTATCACAAAGTACATATTTGGACAAAGTTCTAAAGAGGTTTGGAATGGAAGATAGCAAGAAAGGGTTCTTGCCCATGTTGCCCAATACGACCTTGAGTAAAACTCAAAGTCCGACCACGGCAGAAGATAGAGAAAGGATGAGTAAGACTCCTTATGCCTCAGCCATAGGATCTCTAATGTATGCCATGCTATGTACTAGACCCGACATTGCATATGCTGTTAGTTTGACTAGCAGATATCAAAGTGATCCAGGAGTGGATCATTGGACAGCGGTCAAAAACATCCTTAAGTACTTGAGAAGAACTAAGAATATGGTTCTTTCTTATGGAGGTGATTAACAGCTCGTTGTTAATGGTTACACCGATGCTAGTTGAAACACCGATCCGGATGATTCTAAATCACAATCTGGATACGTATTTACTTTGAATGGTGCAGCAGTTAGCTGGAGGAGTGCAATGCAAAGCGTTATGGCGAGATCTTCAACTGAATCGGAATACATGGCTGCTTCGGAGGCTTCACAAGAAGCAATATGGATGAAAGAGTTCATTACAGAGCTAGGTGTGGTTCCTAGTGCGCTGGACCCAATGTCTATCTACTGTGATAACATGGGGGCCATAGCCAATGCGCAAGAACCAAGGTCACACAAGAAGCTGAAGCACATCAAGCTATGTTTTCACGCTATTCGAGAACATGTCCAAGATGGGGACATAAAGATTTGCAAAGTACACACAGATCTGAATGTGGCGGATCCGTTGACTAAACCTCTCCCGAGGGCAAAACATGACCAACACCAAACTGCCATGGGTGTTCGGTATATTACCATGTAATCTAGATTAGATGACTCTAGTGCAAGTGGGAGACTGTTGGAGATATGCCCTAGAGGCAATAATAAATGTAGTTATTATTATATCTTTGTGTTTATGATAAATGTTTACATTCATGCTATAATAGTATTAACAAGGAAACATTAATACTTGTGTGATTTGTAAACTTAAATTGAAGTCCCTAGTAAAGCCTCTTTATAATACTAGCTTGTTGTTTAATAAATGATTGTGGTTTCCCTATCATGAACATTGAGATGTTATTAACAACAAGATCATATCGTTAGGAGAATGATATGGTGGACATACTCCTATAGATAAGCGTAGCATAAAGATCAAGTCATTTTAATAGTTCAATTGCTATATGCTTTCTGATACATAGTAACCTAATTCCTTCGACCATGAGATCATGCATATCACCTTCACCAGAAGGATGCTTTGATGACATCAAACACCACACCGTAACTGGGTGGCTATAAATGTGGCATTGGGTGTTCGGAAAGTATTGGTTGAGACACATGGATCAAGAGTGGGATTTGTCCATCCATATGACGGATAGATATACTCTGGGACCTCTCGGTGAAATGTCATCCAATTAGCTTGCAAGCATGTGACTGGCTCACATATCACGGGAACGAGAAAAGAGTACTTATTAGTAACGAGGTTGAACTAGGTATGCAGAGATACCGACGATCATAACCTCGGATAAGTAAACTATCGTGAGACAAAGGGAAATTGGTATCGTATGTAAGTGGTTCATTCGATCGCAAAGTAATCGTAGAAATATGTGGGAGCCATATGAATTTCCAGATTCCTCTATTGGTTATTGTTTGGAGAAGTGTCTCGATCATGTCCGCATAATTCACGAACCGTAGGGAGACACACTTAAGGATTCGACGTTGTTTGAGTAGTTATGGAATGATGAGTAAGAGACCGAATGTTGTTCGGAGTCTCGGATGGGATCCAGGATATCATGAGGAGATCCGGAATGGTCCGGAGAATAAGATTCATATAAGGAAAGTCCTGTTTCGGGGTTGGAGAATGGTTCCGGTGTTTTTATCGGGAATGTTCTAGAAGGTTCCGGAATGTCCGGCACTCTGGAGGGGATGGGTACATGAATGTGTCATATCAAGTTGGAATGATTGCATCATGTACTAGGTGTCATCGCTGAACAAAATAAAGGGTTTAATCAAATCCTAGTTTGAAAAGTCAAACGCCAACTTGAAAAGTCAAATGGCTATTTTGGAAGGTGGAGGGGAAGTAGGAAACCTACTTGGGGAGGAGTTCCTCCCCTCCACCGCCGGCCCACTTGGGATCCGAGTTGGGGAGGGACTCCCCTCCCCTGGCGCGCCTCCCTCCACCTATATAAGGAGGGGCAGGGCTGCCCCTCCAAGTACACAAGACCTCCACCTCTAAACCTAAACCCTAGCCGCCGCCGCCCACCATAGCCACCGCCGCCTAGGGTTTCTCCCCTAGCCGCCGACTTGGGCAGCTCCAAGTCCTAGCCGCCGGCTCTAGACCCTCCTCCTTGGTGTGTCTAAACCCTAGATCACCGAGGGCTCTCTCATAGTCCACCATACTCGCTCCGGCTTAAGGCGAAGCCCTGCGAGATCTCCCCTCTACTTCCGGTACCACGCCGTTGTGCTGCCGTAATCACGAGGAGAGTGCTACAACCTCTGCTGCCTGCTGGAACAAGGGAGAGGAAGGTCTTCGTCGAGTACCGAACGTGTGACCGACTGCGGAAGCGCTGCCGGAACGCAGCGCCGGAAGGATCGTCTACGCGATCTTGAGATCGAGAAGAGTACGACTACATCACCCACGAGAATCCGCCCTCGTTAAACACTTTGGAATCTTCGAGGGTGATTTATTCCATCGACTCGTTGCTACAATCTAGTAGATAGATCTTGGCTTGTTTGTTTGTATGCGATAGAATTTTTTTGTTTTCCATGCTACGAAACCCTACATAACTCTCTAGTGAGATTGAGTAGGAAAGAAACCAAAGTTAAGATCATTCACCATATATCTTTCTTTCCATACCAATCCTTATCATCTCTATTGAATTCTATCTTTATATTTGTTGTTAATCAATATTGAGTAATCAACTATTGATTCACCAATTCTTAACCTATCAATTCTTCACCTATCAACTCTTGTCCTTATTATAGCATTCATTTAAGGTTTATAAAGAAAGAGGTAAGGAGAAGTAAATAGTAATGTTAGTATTAGATATCATCTATAGGATGGGAGTGATTGGAGGAAATCAAATCAATATGGTAACAAAGAAGATTACAAGGATGAAGTCTGAAGACAGTTACCAGGAGTAGTCCTATTGGATCAAGTAGGTATAGTCAATGAATTATACCTCTTACTCCAATACAGCTAAACAGAAGATAATTATAATACAACTGTAATGTTGTATTGATAAAGCCTACGACCTACAGCGGGAAAGGAACCCCATGAAGGTTCTGGTAAACCCGTGAAGGCTGACGGACATAGCTTTTCAGAATAAAAGCAACCTTTGAAGAAATGTTTACGAAAACTTGCATTGCCTATGACCTACGGTCTGTGGCTGTAGCTATAGTGCATCAAACACTCCTTTCCTAGTGAACTTGCTGAGTACGCTCGTACTCAAAGTATCTTCTTAACCCTTGCTAGGTTCTAAAGTCAGTACAGACGACGTCTACATCAAGTTATGCTCCAGGAATCATCATCAAAAGCTAACGCTCTTTAATGAAGTCAAGAAAGTCAACATATACATCAACTCAAGTGAAGACGAAGTTGCTGATTAGATAAGAATAGAATTTCTGACCATAGAACCTACTTCTGTAGAGTATTGCAATAGCAGCAATGCAAGCCAGTAGTTCAGTTACTAGTTTTATAAGTATGGTAGCTATGAGTTATTTATTCCTGATTCTTCTTCGTAAGAAGTTTCTTTCTCTCTTTATTCTTGATGAAAACGACAACGAACTTGTCAAGGAATTCCATGAACACCTTGTTCATCATATTCATGAAGTATGCCGGAGCGTTGGTTAATCCAAAAGGCATCACAGTATACTCATACAATCCATACCTTGTGGTGAATGCTGTTTTTGGTGTGTCTTGCTCTCGTATCTTGAGTTGAAAATAACCTGACCGAAGATCAATCTTCGAGAATACACATGCTCCTTCTAGCTGATCAAATAAGTCATTGATTCTTGGTAAAGGATATTTGTTCTTGATGGTAACCTCGTTAAGTGAACGGTAGTCAATACATAATCTTTGGGTTCTATCCTTCTTCTCCACGAACAACACTGGGGCTCCCCAAGATGAAGAACTTGGTTGAATAAACCCTTTCTGTAACTGTTCTCCTAGTTGTTTCTTGAGCTCTTTCAATTCATCAACAGACATTTTGTATGGTCTCTTAGCTATTGGTCCTGATCCTGGCACCAAATCTATCAGAAACTCCACATCTCTATCCGGTGGCATTCCTGGTAATTCTTCCGGAAACACATCCGGATACTCACACACAATTGGTACACTATCCATGCTAACCCCCTTAAGAGAATTCAGCTTACTTCCTTTGGATTCAAAGTTTGACTTAAATTTTATTCTTTTTCCTTCTGGGGTTGTGAGTGTAACTGTACGATTTGCACAATCTAATACTCCTTCATACTTAGCCATCCAATCCATTCCCAATATTACATCTAGTCCTTGGGAATCTAGGATTATCAGGCTTACTGGAAACTTATGTTTACCAAACTCTATGATGAGATCCCGGCATCCAAGGCTTACTATCATGTCTCCCCCCGGAGAACTAACCTTTATTGGACACCCAATGTTTTCTGATGCAAACCCATTTCTATCCACAAATGCCTTTGATATGAATGAATGAGATGCACCGGTATCAAAGAGTACAAATGCTGAAATTGAATTGAGTCTGAACTTACCAGCCACGGCATCAGGTTCCTCATAGACCTCTTCCACATTGATGTGGTTAACCTGTCCTTTCTGGAAAGGATTCGGCTTGTTAGGTCCTTCAACTTTCTTCTCAGGGCACTCATTAGCATAATGCCCCAGCTTTTTGCATTTGAAGCACTCAACCTGACTGATGTCCTTTTTAGGAGGTTGGCCTCCACTTCCACTACCATTTCCACCATAGTGGCTCTTATGTCCACCCTTGTGGTTCTTGTACTTGTCCTTGTCATGACTGCGGTGATGCTTGTTGTCATGACGGTTGTGCTTGCTGAATTTCCCATGTTTATGGGATCCTGAGTTGCCAGTGTCATCATAGTGAGATCGTTTGTGAGACGATCCCGAGCTGTGCTTGTCGGAGTGTTTCCTCTTCCTACTCTCGACTTGCTTCATTTTACTTTCCAAAATAGCAGCCTTGTCACACAACGACTGATAAGTTGGAACATATGCCACAGACAACTGTAGGTTCAGCTCATCATTCAAACCCTCCAAGAACTGTTCCTTTCTCTTGGCATCTGTATCAACCTCATCCGGTGCGTAGCGCGCCAGATTGTTGAATTCTTCTATGTATTCTGCCACGCTGCGGTGGCGCTGTTTCAGGTTGTGAAACTCCTTCTTTTTCAGACTCATTATCCCTGATGAGATATGAGCCGTGCGAAAACCATCTTCAAAGATAGCCCAGGTCACCTCATCAATAGGAGTGGTGATTTGGAAGTTGTCCCACCAGGTGGCAGCTGGTCCTTCCAACAGATATGCTGCAAACCTGACCTTTTCAGCATCCGTGCAGCCCACGGTCACTAAGTCTTTGTTCACAGAACGTAACCAGTCATTGGCTACCATGGGATCAGTTGTTCCCGAAAACTTTGCTGGCCTCAGACGCAGAAATCTGGTGAGCATATCGAAACCCGGAGGGTTGTTGTTGTTGTTGTTGTTGTTGTTGGGGTCGTTGTTGTTGTTGTTGTTATTCTGGTTTTGGATGAACGTTGTCATCATTTGCATAAGCTGTGTTTGCGCATTCATCATTTGTTGCATTTCCGGGGTGATGTTGTTGGGGTTGGGGTTTGCGCGACGGGAGGCATCTGTGGTTTGTTCAAATAGATAAGAATGAGATACCCATAGATGTTTCATGCACAATACATCATAAGCAAACACATATCAAGCAACATAAGATTAAATGTTCAACAACCACATAACAAGCTCATGAGGAAAACACACAAATGGCAAGCCATCCACATGTCGGATGGTCCAATAATAAGTTCACAATAACAAGTATGAATATGAAAAGTAAACGAGTAGTCAAGTCTACTCATCAGCGTCAATCTCCTCCTCAACGAAAGTAAGACCTGCGTTCTCCATCGCGGTCTTGTTCTCCTCAATCGTAGTGGTCAAGGAATCGACCTTGGCCTTGAGAGCCCTCTTCTGGGAGCGAAGCCTCTCAATGACCATCTGCTGCTGCTCAAGCTCGAAGTCCTTGGACTTCAGTTCCTCGGTCATGTCCCGGATTTTCTTGTTCCTATCCTGGACGCGTTTCTCCTGACTCTTGAACTTGCGATCCTGAGCCTCGAACTTTGTCTCCATTTCCTTGATCATCTCATCCTGCTGCGCAAAAAGCTTGTCCTTCTCGCGTAGCTGCACCTGAAGCTCGTCATTGCCCAGCATGACGTTCGTCCTGTCCGTATCTACGTGCCTGAGAAGAGTCTCTAAGTCCTGAAGATAAAGGCGTATCGGCTCTGCAGTGCTCCTGGAGTCGTCCTCAAAGTCGATGGAATCTCCATCTATATCACGCCTTCCGAAGGCGTGGAAGTGAGTGCCTCTAACCTGTCGGGAGTGACGGCCTAACAGTCGTCCTATTAGGTCCTGCATGACTACCTCCATGCCTCTCTCCCTGTCGTCGTGCATCAGCTTGAAGACGATGGCCTCCGTAGTAGGCTCAGTCTGGCGTCCGGGCTGGTTCACCTTGAAGCCCCAGAGGTCCTTCCTCTCAAACTTGGTGAGTGGGTACACCGTGATGGTAGGAAGAGGGAGATCGAGCAGAGTGGTAAGCTCAATGATACGGGGTCCGAAACGAGTAACCTGGAACTCCTCAACAGTGCTGACGGCAATAGGCATCTATTTATAAAATTGAAAGGTTAGAACAACACTATTTAAGATGAACACAAAAACAACCATCTCATACATAACCATGGAACACAAATACCACATATGTCATGCATACACAATCCATTACATCAAACAAGGTCCAACTTATTTAAGGTATCATTTTGGAAAATAAGGTGATAAGTGGTGGTCCAACTAACGAAGTGTCCTTACAATCCAATCTCACGGGATCTATTATTAAACACAATGTTCCTAGAGGCAATCCACCAATCTTGCTCTCTTGACTCTATCACTAAGTCTATAACATCTCCCCTTATTTCTTGGTTGGTGTCTTCCAACTCTTGGGTAAGATCCTTCTCTTTCTCTAAGTCCCTTTGGAGGTTGAGCATTCTGCACTTGACTCTAGCACTTAGTTCTTTGATAGTCCTCCAAGCTGCATCCCTGGCTGACTCAAAGAATGTGGTGTGCATTGTAGTGTTGGTGTACATGCAGAATCCCTTTTCTTTGTGGTTGTCTTCCTTGTTTTTGTACAAGTGAAGTTGCACCCACCAATATTCCACTCCTTCATCCATCACTGGAAAGCCTTTGTACACGGCTTCACCATGTGCATCCATTGCTTCCATGAGATCCTTGAGAATACTGGGAAACTCCGTTTCACACTCCAAGGTCATGGTCATGAGTGGTCCCTTCTTCACGGCTTCGTTGATGGAGTTCATCTACAAAGGAAGTTGGAAGAGATTAGAAAAGTTTTACGAGAAGAATAGACAAGTGTAGAAGTATTTGAAAAACTTTTTCCTTAGTGGTTTTCCAATCCTAGGGTCATAATCCTACAGGCAACACAGTGCTCTGATACCATCTGTTAGACCCCTCCTTTATAAAGGAAAGGATCCCTGTGATTGCAATGCTAGTCCCTGGATCAATGCTAGCATCCACAGTTTAAGATGAAGTACACAGATACAAAGGTCGTTTATTACATTCATTCCAGAGATAAAATATAGTCTTTTACAACTCATGGCCATAGGCCTAATACAAGAGTTTTAAGGAACAAGTAAATAAACATAAGTCTTCATCTTCATGTGCCACAGGCAAGCATGTTGAGTGTAGACTCATGACTCCTATTCATCATCGGAGTAACCTGCAACATCACAAGTTACAGCCACAGAGGGTCAATACTTTGGAATAGTATTGGCAAGTGATACCTTATTATATTTTAAGTGGACTACATTACTATATGCATTTTGGCTATGTGTAGCTTGGCTTGCTTTGCTTGAAAATAGGTTTTTCCTATTAGTTGAAATCACTAAGTTTTTCTTTATCAAAAACATTCCCAAGGAACCACCAATAGACATTGAGGTCCTTCACCCTTGTTCACCCACCAATTTTTATTTAGAAGTTGGAGTGTTGAGATTCTTGTAGCTTCCATGTCTTGATGCTCAAAGTGTCCATTTCCTTGGACAAGGCTAAGTACTTAGGTTTTCCATCTGCAGAGGTTGTGCACTTTCCCCACCAGACTTGGTTTCCCAAGACAGGACCTTTCAGAAGCTTTTCCTTAGTCAAATGGACGCGCTCCAACCTATCAACCCATCTACCACCAACTGTCCAAGTGACTAAGTTCTAGCAACCTATATGATCATGGCAGAGCCCATATTGCCAAGTGGTTGCACTGTAAGCTTTCTCAACACTTGGCCTCCAAATCCCTTAGTGCCTGGGTGGCTTACCACAAGTGAGATACACAACCCAAGTCCATGGCCTTGTGTAACCACTCAACATAACCCATACTTTCCATTCCACCCAGGAGGTTCATTTGACTTAGTGGTTTTATTAGAAAAATATAAGTCCCTTGACTTAGAATATTTTCTTTATAATATGAGTAGTTTTTCACCAACCCTTGTTTTGCTATAAGCTAGGCTAAGCAAAGTATGGCAACATATCTTAGAGATGATTCCTTAGCAATTCTACTAGACTACATAGGATTTCCCCATCTTTTACATTAGACAAAAATAGCATGCAACACTATAGCAAAATATCTAATGCTAGTTCAAAATATATAGGACAAATTTATTCATGTAAATATCACTTGCCTTGGTAGTGGGGAGAGTAGCACTCTTCACAATCACAATCATTAGCAAAATCTACACAAGAAACAATAGCATACAATTACACACAAATATATACAACCAAAAATAATATGAATGCATGCATGCAAGAATTTACTAAGTGGTGATTTTTGAAAATTATACCAAGTATGTTCATGAGTACAGAAACTTAACATGTCACAAGTTTGCCAACTAAACTTATTTGGCCCCAAAATAATATACAAGAATAAAACTATATCTAAAACAGCCCTAAACTTGTTCTACAAATAAAATCATTTTTAACTGTTACTATATGCTAAATAAATTGGATATTCAGAAAGGCCTTGTTTCACTGAATCCAACGGTATAAAGTTTGCAAAAATCTAACGTGGCATTCAAAAGTTATAAGCATTTGAAGTTTGAATCTAATTCTGGTTTTAAATTCTGTTTTTAGTTTAAACCTTGCCACGCGTCGCGTTATTACTGGCGCGTACCGGTTCGCACCGGATCACCCTTCTGTGCCGTTGGATCTAACTAACGCTGCACGGCTCAGATCGCGTACCTCTTCGGTTTAAGTGATTCTATCCTAGCGCTGCGATGCAGATCCAACGGTCCATATCATCAAGCCAGAAACGGGCGGCGCTGGCGGTGCTAACTGGCGGCGGCGCGTCTGACTACGGCGGCGCCGGCGTTCTACATCGTCAGCGAGAGGGAGAGGGGTATTACCAGGTTCGCCGGAGGCTGCTGAAGCTCGTCGTGGTGCTGGCTTGCGGAGGGGCGCTCGGAGATGGGCTCTAGATCTCGTCGGAGTTGCGTCTGGCGTCGGGTGGGTGTTGTCGGAGTCGTTGCCGAAGTTCTGCGTCGCCTGAGCACGAACCAATGGGTTTAGAAGATGCGCAGGACAACTGCGAACACGCTCGGGTGAACAAGAAAGCAAGGGGCGCTCGAAACTTACTGAGATTGCTCGCCGGAGTTGGGGTGGTCGTCGGGTGCCTACGGCGTCAAGTGAACACGTCGACCTGGGGCAATACAGGATGCTCTGTTGTGGTTAGAAGGTGCGCGGGAGGTTTACTAAGCGTATCGAACAAACCAGAGGGAAAGGGGCGCTCGAGGCTCACCTGAATCGGTCGCCGGAGTTGCTCTGTCTGCGGTGGTTTTGAGCGAGTCGGGGGCAGCCTGGGGGCGTGAGTGTGCGATTGACTGGGGGAAAATGATCGTGGGGAGGTGGGGATCTTATAGCCGGTGCCTCGACAGGAAACGCCTGCGTTTAATTGCCCAATTAAGCCGCGCCATCACCGGCAGTCACTGCAGCTGCGACGTGGTCGCGGGCGGGGTTTGAGGAAGACGATGACAGCGTGTACAGGGCCCGCTCGTCAGCGATGTGCGCGAAGTGAGTGTGGGGTCTGGCTGTCAGCGGCTCAGTGTGTGCTCTCGCGCGTGAGAGGAGAAAAAGAAATCCCCGGGTGGGCTTGCTGGGCTCGGTTCGTTGCTGGGCCAGATTCTGGCCGCGCGGCCCTTTTCTATTGTTTATTTCTTTTCTTTTTCTATTTCTATTTTCTGGAATGGTTTTTGATATGAATTTAAATCCTTTTGAATCCAAAACTGTTTTGGGAATTTTTGCAAGGTTTTGTGGGTTCAAAAACATTCATTCTAACTAAGTGTTTACCTTGCAAGGCTTGGTCAAGCTTGGTTTTCAAAGTAAACAGAGATTTGTTTTAGTTTGTAAATATTTGAAATAGGGTTTTGAAATCACTTCTAACTTTTGATTCTTGGGTTAAAAGTTTTACATAATCTTTCCATCATTTAGAGACAAGCAAACAAGTATTTAAACTTTCAAATTTCACAGGGTGATGGTCATTTGGAATAAATTGCCCACATGAAATCATAGCTCCAACTTATGTTTCTAAATGATTTTTTTTTGAGCAAAACCCTAAATGCAAAGATGATATGTATGGGTTTTGAAACTATGATTTTTGGGATGTTACAAATCTAACCCCCTTAAGATGAATCTCGCCCTCGAGATTCGGTTTGGCTAGCAAATAGGTGAGGGTGGTCTCTCCGAAGATCATCTTCTCTTTCCCATGTTGCTTCCTCTTCGGAGTGATGGTTCCATTGCACTTTACAAAACTTGATAGTCTTGGTCCTGGTGACTCTTTCTGCTGTCTCTAGAATCTTGACAGGCTTTTCCTCATAAGTGAGATCACTTTCTAGCTGAACTTCTTCCAAAGGTATGGTATCTTTCAAAGAAGACTCTTCCATTTCTGGGTGACATTTCTTAAGCTGACTCACATGAAATACGTTATGGACTGCTGATAGAGATTCTGGCAATTCAACTTCATATGCAACTTCTCCCTTGCGACTTAGAATCTTGAATGGCCCAACATATCTTGGTGCCAACTTTCCTTTGACTCCAAATCTTTTCACTCCACGAAGTGGTGATACCCTTAGATAAGCTCTATCCCCAACTTCGTAGGTGACTTCTCTACGCTTAGAATCCGCGTAGCTTTTTTGTCGGGACTGTGCTATTTTCAATCTGTCCTTAACCAATTTGACTTTCTCTTCGGCGTCCTTGATAAGGTCAGGTCCAAATAAGTTTCTCTCTCCCACACCATTCCATAATAATGGGGTGGTACATTTCCTTCCGTAGAGTAACTCAAACGGTGCCATTCCAATACTAGATTGATGGCTGTTATTGTAAGAGAACTCCGCGTAAGGCAAACTTTCATCCCAACTTGCTCCATAATCTAATGCACAGGCTCTCAACATGTCCTCAAGAATTTGGTTGGTCCTTTCTGTTTGTCCATCCGTTTGAGGATGAAAAGCAGTGCTAAACTCCAATCTCGTTCCTAAGGATTCATGTAGTTGTCTCCAAAAGTGAGATGCGAATTGGGTTCCTCTATCTGACACAATACTCTTTGGCACACCGTGAAGGCATACTATCCTGCTCATATAAATTTTTGCTAACTTGGCACTTGTATAAGTTGTCTTCACTGGTATAAAATGAGCCACTTTAGTTAGGCGATCCACTACCACCCATATGGAATCATATCCTGACCTGGTCCTCGGTAATCCGGTAATGAAATCCATACCAATATTTTCCCACTTCCATTCAGGAATGGGCAGTGGTTGAAGCAAACCTGCTGGTTTCTGGTGCTCCGCTTTGACTCTGCCACACACATCACACAAAGCAATATGTTCGGCGATGTCCCTTTTGAGATTGTTCTACCAAAACCTTTCCTTCATGTCCATGTACATCTTGGTATTTCCCGGGTGAATAGAATACGGAGAGTTGTGACCTTCTTGTAAGATCAGTTTCCGCAATTCTGGGTCTTGTGGAACACATATACGTTTCCCGTGCCATAAAGTACCCTGTTCGTCAACATGAAAACTCTTAGCTTTCCCTAGACCAATATTTACTTTAATCTTTTCAATTTCCTCATCAGTCTTCTGGACTTCTCGGATCTTGTCCAACAGAGTGGGTTGAACATCTAAGGACATGAGATGCCCTTCTGGTACAATCTCCAATCTGAGTTCTTTGAATTGCTTACACAAGTCATCTGGCAATTCCCCTTTTGTAAGGCCATTTACAAATGTCTTACGTCTTAGAGCATCCGCTACTACATTTGCTTTACCGGGGTGGTATTGCAAACTTAAGTCGTAATCCTTGATAAGTTCTAGCCATCTTCTTTGTCTCATGTTGATTTCCTTCTGGGTGAAGATATACTTCAAACTCTTATGATCGTGAACACTTCACACCGCTTACCCAAAAGGTAATGTCTCCATGTTTTGAGTGCATGGACGATAGAGGCTAACTCCAAATCATGAGTAGGATAGTTTACTTCATGTGTTTTGAGTTGTCTCGAAGCATAGGCTACGACTCTACCATCTTGCATAAGTACGGCACCCAAACCTTGATGAGAAGCATCACAATACACTTGGAAATCTTTTTCCAAATCTGGCAGACATAGAACTGGTGCTGTTACAAGTCTCTTCTTCAATTCTTGGAAACTGACTTCGCAACCTTCAGACCAAGCAAACTTCTTGTCCTTCTTTAGTAATTCTGTCATAGGCTTAGCAACTTTCGAGAAATTTTCAATGAACCTTCTGTAGTAACCTGCTAAGCCGAGGAAACTACGAACTTCTTTCACATTCTTGGGTGATTCCCAATCTGTCACAGCTGAAACTTTAGCAGGATCAACAGCCACACCATCCTTTGTCATCACATGACCAAGAAAACCCACTTTCTCTAACCAGAACTCACACTTGCTGAATTTGGCATATAGTTTATGTTCCCTTAGTTTCTCAAGTATCAAGCGTAAGTGTCTCTAATGCTCTTCCTTGCTCTTGGAGTAAACCAAGATGTCATCGATGAAAACGACAACGAACTTGTCAAGGAATTCCATGAACACCTTGTTCATCATATTCATGAAGTATGCCGGAGCGTTGGTTAATCCAAAAGGCATCACAGTATACTCATACAATCCATACCTTGTGGTGAATGCTGTTTTTGGTGTGTCTTGCTCTCGTATCTTGAGTTGAAAATAACCTGACCGAAGATCAATCTTCGAGAATACACATGCTCCTTCTAGCTGATCAAATAAGTCGTTGATTCTTGGTAAAGGATATTTGTTCTTGATGGTAACCTCGTTAAGTGAACGGTAGTCAATACATAATCTTTGGGTTCTATCCTTCTTCTCCACGAACAACACTGGGGCTCCCCAAGATGAAGAACTTGGTTGAATAAACCCTTTCTGTAACTGTTCTCCTAGTTGTTTCTTGAGCTCTTTCAATTCATCAACAGACATTTTGTATGGTCTCTTAGCTATTGGTCCTGATCCTGGCACCAAATCTATCAGAAACTCCACATCTCTATCCGGTGGCATTCCTGGTAATTCTTCCGGAAACACATCCGGATACTCACACACAATTGGTACACTATCCATGCTAACCCCCTTAAGAGAATTCAGCTTACTTCCTTTGGATTCAAAGTTTGACTTAAATTTTATTCTTTTTCCTTCTGGGGTTGTGAGTGTAACTGTACGATTTGCACAATCTAATACTCCTTCATACTTAGCCATCCAATCCATTCCCAATATTACATCTAGTCCTTGGGAATCTAGGATTATCAGGCTTACTGGAAACTTATGTTTACCAAACTCTATGATGAGATCCCGGCATCCAAGGCTTACTATCATGTCTCCCCTCGGAGAACTAACCTTTATTGGACACCCAATGTTTTCTGATGCAAACCCATTTCTATCCACAAATGCCTTTGATATGAATGAATGAGATGCACCGGTATCAAAGAGTACAAATGCTGAAATTGAATTGAGTCTGAACTTACCAGCCACGGCATCAGGTTCCTCATAGACCTCTTCCACATTGATGTGGTTAACCTGTCCTTTCTGGAAAGGATTCGGCTTGTTAGGTCCTTCAACTTTCTTCTCAGGGCACTCATT
Organism: Avena sativa; assembly: GCA_916181665.1. Taxonomy (NCBI): domain Eukaryota; kingdom Viridiplantae; phylum Streptophyta; class Magnoliopsida; order Poales; family Poaceae; genus Avena; species Avena sativa. The sequence continues at coordinate 327,760,397 of OV702280.1, forward strand.
AGCATAATGCCCCAGCTTTTTGCATTTGAAGCACTCAACCTGACTGATGTCCTTTTTAGGAGGTTGGCCTCCACTTCCACTACCATTTCCACCATAGTGGCTCTTATGTCCACCCTTGTGGTTCTTGTACTTGTCCTTGTCATGACTGCGGTGATGCTTGTTGTCATGACGGTTGTGCTTGCTGAATTTCCCATGTTTATGGGATCCTGAGTTGCCAGTGTCATCATAGTGAGATCGTTTGTGAGACGATCCCGAGCTGTGCTTGTCGGAGTGTTTCCTCTTCCTACTCTCGACTTGCTTCATTTTACTTTCCAAAATAGCAGCCTTGTCACACAACGACTGATAAGTTGGAACATATGCCACAGACAACTGTAGGTTCAGCTCATCATTCAAACCCTCCAAGAACTGTTCCTTTCTCTTGGCATCTGTATCAACCTCATCCGGTGCGTAGCGTGCCAGATTGTTGAATTCTTCTATGTATTCTGCCACGCTGCGGTGGCGCTGTTTCAGGTTGTGAAACTCCTTCTTTTTCAGACTCATTATCCCTGATGAGATATGAGCCGTGCGAAAACCATCTTCAAAGATAGCCCAGGTCACCTCATCAATAGGAGTGGTGATTTGGAAGTTGTCCCACCAGGTGGCAGCTGGTCCTTCCAACAGATGTGCTGCAAACCTGACCTTTTCAGCATCCGTGCAGCCCACGGTCACTAAGTCTTTGTTCACAGAACGTAACCAGTCATTGGCTACCATGGGATCAGTTGTTCCCGAAAACTTTGCTGGCCTCAGACGCAGAAATCTGGTGAGCATATCGAAACCCGAAGGGTTGTTGTTGTTGTTGTTGTTGTTGTTGTTGTTGGGGTCGTTGTTGTTGTTGTTGTTATTCTGGTTTTGGATGAACATTGTCATCATTTGCATAAGCTGTGTTTGCGCATTCATCATTTGTTGCATTTCCGGGGTGATGTTGTTGGGGTTGGGGTTTGCGCGACGGGAGGCATCTGTGGTTTGTTCAAATAGATCAGAATGAGATACCCATAGATGTTTCATGCACAATACATCATAAGCAAACACATATCAAGCAACATAAGATTAAATGTTCAACAACCACATAACAAGCTCATGAGGAAAACACACAAATGGCAAGCCATCCACATGTCGGATGGTCCAATAATAAGTTCACAATAACAAGTATGAATATGAAAAGTAAACGAGTAGTCAAGTCTACTCATCAGCGTCAATCTCCTCCTCAACGAAAGTAAGACCTGAGTTCTCCATCGCGGTCTTGTTCTCCTCAATCGTAGTGGTCAAGGAATCGACCTTGGCCTTGAGAGCCCTCTTCTGGGAGCGAAGCCTCTCAATGACCATCTGCTGCTGCTCAAGCTCGAAGTCCTTGGACTTCAGTTCCTCGGTCATGTCCCGGATTTTCTTGTTCCTATCCTGGACGCGTTTCTCCTGACTCTTGAACTTGCGATCCTGAGCCTCGAACTTTGTCTCCATTTCCTTGATCATCTCATCCTGCTGCGCAAAAAGCTTGTCCTTCTCGCGTAGCTGCACCTGAAGCTCGTCATTGCCCAGCATGACGTTCGTCCTGTCCGTATCTACGTGCCTGAGAAGAGTCTCTAAGTCCTGAAGATAAAGGCGTATCGGCTCTGCAGTGCTCCTGGAGTCGTCCTCAAAGTCGATGGAATCTCCATCTATATCACGCCTTCCGAAGGCGTGGAAGTGAGTGCCTCTAACCTGTCGGGAGTGACGGCCTAACAGTCGTCCTATTAGGTCCTGCATGACTACCTCCATGCCTCTCTCCCTGTCGTCGTGCATCAGCTTGAAGACGATGGCCTCCGTAGTAGGCTCAGTCTGGCGTCCGGGCTGGTTCACCTTGAAGCCCCAGAGGTCCTTCCTCTCGAACTTGGTGAGTGGGTACACCGTGATGGTAGGAAGAGGGAGATCGAGCAGAGTGGTAAGCTCAATGATACGGGGTCCGAAACGAGTAACCTGGAACTCCTCAACAGTGCTGACGGCAATAGGCATCTATTTATAAAATTGAAAGGTTAGAACAACACTATTTAAGATGAACACAAAAACAACCATCTCATACATAACCATGGAACACAAATACCACATATGTCATGCATACACAATCCATTACATCAAACAAGGTCCAACTTATTTAAGGTATCATTTTGGAAAATAAGGTGATAAGTGGTGGTCCAACTAACGAAGTGTCCTTACAATCCAATCTCACGGGATCTATTATTAAACACAATGTTCCTAGAGGCAATCCACCAATCTTGCTCTCTTGACTCTATCACTAAGTCTATAACATCTCCCCTTATTTCTTGGTTGGTGTCTTCCAACTCTTGGGTAAGATCCTTCTCTTTCTCTAAGTCCCTTTGGAGGTTGAGCATTCTGCACTTGACTCTAGCACTTAGTTCTTTGATAGTCCTCCAAGCTGCATCCCTGGCTGACTCAAAGAATGTGGTGTGCATTGTAGTGTTGGTGTACATGCAGAATCCCTTTTCTTTGTGGTTGTCTTCCTTGTTTTTGTACAAGTGAAGTTGCACCCACCAATATTCCACTCCTTCATCCATCACTGGAAAGCCTTTGTACACGGCTTCACCATGTGCATCCATTGCTTCCATGAGATCCTTGAGAATACTGGGAAACTCCGTTTCACACTCCAAGGTCATGGTCATGAGTGGTCCCTTCTTCACGGCTTCGTTGATGGAGTTCATCTACAAAGGAAGTTGGAAGAGATTAGAAAAGTTTTACGAGAAGAATAGACAAGTGTAGAAGTATTTGAAAAACTTTTTCCTTAGTGGTTTTCCAATCCTAGGGTCATAATCCTACAGGCAACACAGTGCTCTGATACCATCTGTTAGACCCCTCCTTTATAAAGGAAAGGATCCCTGTGATTGCAATGCTAGTCCCTGGATCAATGCTAGCATCCACAGTTTAAGATGAAGTACACAGATACAAAGGTCGTTTATTACATTCATTCCAGAGATAAAATATAGTCTTTTACAACTCATGGCCATAGGCCTAATACAAGAGTTTTAAGGAACAAGTAAATAAACATAAGTCTTCATCTTCATGTGCCACAGGCAAGCATGTTGAGTGTAGACTCATGACTCCTATTCATCATCGGAGTAACCTGCAACATCACAAGTTACAGCCACAGAGGGTCAATACTTTGGAATAGTATTGGCAAGTGATACCTTATTATATTTTAAGTGGACTACATTACTATATGCATTTTGGCTATGTGTAGCTTGGCTTGCTTTGCTTGAAAATAGGTTTTTCCTATTAGTTGAAATCACTAAGTTTTTCTTTATCAAAAACATTCCCAAGGAACCACCAATAGACATTGAGGTCCTTCACCCTTGTTCACCCACCAATTTTTATTTAGAAGTTGGAGTGTTGAGATTCTTGTAGCTTCCATGTCTTGATGCTCAAAGTGTCCATTTCCTTGGACAAGGCTAAGTACTTAGGTTTTCCATCTGCAGAGGTTGTGCACTTTCCCCACCAGACTTGGTTTCCCAAGACAGGACCTTTCAGAAGCTTTTCCTTAGTCAAATGGACGCGCTCCAACCTATCAACCCATCTACCACCAACTGTCCAAGTGACTAAGTTCTAGCAACCTATATGATCATGGCAGAGCCCATATTGCCAAGTGGTTGCACTGTAAGCTTTCTCAACACTTGGCCTCCAAATCCCTTAGTGCCTGGGTGGCTTACCACAAGTGAGATACACAACCCAAGTCCATGGCCTTGTGTAACCACTCAACATAACCCATACTTTCCATTCCACCCAGGAGGTTCATTTGACTTAGTGGTTTTATTAGAAAAATATAAGTCCCTTGACTTAGAATATTTTCTTTATAATATGAGTAGTTTTTCACCAACCCTTGTTTTGCTATAAGCTAGGCTAAGCAAAGTATGGCAACATATCTTAGAGATGATTCCTTAGCAATTCTACTAGACTACATAGGATTTCCCCATCTTTTACATTAGACAAAAATAGCATGCAACACTATAGCAAAATATCTAATGCTAGTTCAAAATATATAGGACAAATTTATTCATGTAAATATCACTTGCCTTGGTAGTGGGGAGAGTAGCACTCTTCACAATCACAATCATTAGCAAAATCTACACAAGAAACAATAGCATACAATTACACACAAATATATACAACCAAAAATAATATGAATGCATGCATGCAAGAATTTACTAAGTGGTGATTTTTGAAAATTATACCAAGTATGTTCATGAGTACAGAAACTTAACATGTCACAAGTTTGCCAACTAAACTTATTTGGCCCCAAAATAATATACAAGAATAAAACTATATCTAAAACAGCCCTAAACTTGTTCTACAAATAAAATCATTTTTAACTGTTACTATATGCTAAATAAATTGGATATTCAGAAAGGCCTTGTTTCACTGAATCCAACGGTATAAAGTTTGCAAAAATCTAACGTGGCATTCAAAAGTTATAAGCATTTGAAGTTTGAATCTAATTCTGGTTTTAAATTCTGTTTTTAGTTTAAACCTTGCCACGCGTCGCGTTATTACTGGCGCGTACCGGTTCGCACCGGATCACCCTTCTGTGCCGTTGGATCTAACTAACGCTGCACGGCTCAGATCGCGTACCTCTTCGGTTTAAGTGATTCTATCCTAGCGCTGCGATGCAGATCCAACGGTCCATATCATCAAGCCAGAAACGGGCGGCGCTGGCGGTGCTAACTGGCGGCGGCGCGTCTGACTACGGCGGCGCCGGCGTTCTACATCGTCCGCGAGAGGGAGAGGGGTATTACCAGGTTCGCCGGAGGCTGCTGAAGCTCGTCGTGGTGCTGGCTTGCGGAGGGGCGCTCGGAGATGGGCTCTAGATCTCGTCGGAGTTGCGTCTGGCGTCGGGTGGGTGTTGTCGGAGTCGTTGCCGAAGTTCTGCGTCGCCTGAGCACGAACCAATGGGTTTAGAAGATGCGCAGGACAACTGCGAACACGCTCGGGTGAACAAGAAAGCAAGGGGCGCTCGAAACTTACTGAGATTGCTCGCCGGAGTTGGGGTGGTCGTCGGGTGCCTACGGCGTCAAGTGAACACGTCGACCTGGGGCAATACAGGATGCTATGTTGTGGTTAGAAGGTGCGCGGGAGGTTTACTAAGCGTCTCGAACAAACCAGAGGGAAAGGGGCGCTCGAGGCTCACCTGAATCGGTCGCCGGAGTTGCTCTGTCTGCGGTGGTTTTGAGCGAGTCGGGGGCAGCCTGGGGGCGTGAGTGTGCGATTGACTGGGGGAAAATGATCGTGGGGAGGTGGGGATCTTATAGCCGGTGCCTCGACAGGAAACGCCTGCGTTTAATTGCCCAATTAAGCCGCGCCATCACCGGCAGTCACTGCAGCTGCGACGTGGTCGCGGGCGGGGTTTGAGGAAGACGATGACAGCGTGTACAGGGCCCGCTCGTCAGCGATGTGCGCGAAGTGAGTGTGGGGTCTGGCTGTCAGCGGCTCAGTGTGTGCGCTCGCGCGTGAGAGGAGAAAAAGAAATCCCCGGGTGGGCTTGCTGGGCTCGGTTCGTTGCTGGGCCAGATTCTGGCCGCGCGGCCCTTTTCTATTGTTTATTTCTTTTCTTTTTCTATTTCTATTTTCTGGAATGGTTTTTGATATGAATTTAAATCCTTTTGAATCCAAAATTGTTTTGGGAATTTTTGCAAGGTTTTGTGGGTTCAAAAACATTCATTCTAACTAAGTGTTTACCTTGCAAGGCTTGGTCAAGCTTGGTTTTCAAAGTAAACAGAGATTTGTTTTAGTTTGTAAATATTTGAAATAGGGTTTTGAAATCACTTCTAACTTTTGATTCTTAGGTTAAAAGTTTTACATAATCTTTCCATCATTTAGAGACAAGCAAACAAGTATTTAAACTTTCAAATTTCACAGGGTGATGGTCATTTGGAATAAATTGCCCACATGAAATCATAGCTCCAACTTATGTTTCTAAATGATTTTTTTTGAGCAAAACCCTAAATGCAAAGATGATATGTATGGGTTTTGAAACTATGATTTTTGGGATGTTACAGTTTGGAATCGGAGCTTCAGAAAAGGTTTGAGAACCATGACCCACATGATATCTTCCGTGAAATCAAAATGATATTTGAGGCTCACGTGGCAGTTGAGAGTTATGAGGCTTCTGAAAAGTTCTTTAACTGCAAGATGGAAGAGGGCAGCTCCGTCAGTGAGCACGTGCTTAAGATGTCTGGGCATGCAAGCAAGCTTCAAAGCTTAGGTATAGTGATTCCTAATGCTTTGGGGATTCACCGTGTCCTCCAATCACTACCACCAAGTTACAAGAACTTTGTGATGAACTACAATATGCAAAACATGGACAAGTCGTTGCCCGAACTCTTCTCCATGTTAAAGTCTGCGGAAGTGGAGATCAAGAAAGAGCACCAAGTGTTGATGGTCAATAAGACCACCAAATTCAAGAAGCAAGGCAAGTCTAAGAAATAGGGAAACTTCAAGAAGGGCGGTAAGAAAGTTACCGTACCGGCGAAGAAGACCAAGGCTGGGCCTAAGCCTGATACTTAGTACTTTTACTGCAAGGGAGAAGGTCACTGGAAGCGGAATTGCCCTAAGTACTTGGTGGATTTGAAAAACGGCAACATCAAGAAGAAAGGTATATCCGATATACATGTTATTGATGTGTATCTCACTAGTACTCGTAGTAGTGCCTGGGTATTTGATACGGGTTCGGTTGCTCATATTTGTAAATCGAAACAGGTACTGTAGAATAAACGGAAGCTAGCGAAGAACGAGGTGACGATGCACGTTGGAAATGGATCAAAGGTTGATGTGATCGCGGTCGGCACGCTGCCTCTTCATCTACCATCGGGATTAGTTTTATACTTAAATAATTGTTATTTGGTGCCTACGTTGAGCATGCACATTATATCTGGATCATGTTTATTACTTGTTTAAGTCCGAGAATAATGGTTGTTCGATTTATATGAGTAATATGTTTTATGCATATGCACCTTTGATAGATGGTCTATTCTTATTGAATCTTGATTGTGGAAATACACATATTAATAACATTGAAGCTAAACGTTTGAAATTGAGCGATAACTCGACCTATATGTGGCACTGTCGTCTTGGTCACATTGGAGTGAAGCGTATGAAGAAACTCCATTCCGATGTACTTCTTGAATCACTTGATTTCGAATCACTTGAAAGATGCGAAGCATGTCTGATGGGTAAAATGACTAAGACTCCATTTTCTGGTATGATGGAGCGAGCTACGGACTTATTGGAAATCATACATACCGATGTGTGTGGCCCAATGAGTGTAGCATCGCGTGGTGGTTATCGTTATGTTCTTACCTTCACGGATGATTTGAGTAGATATGGGTATATCTATTTCATGAAACATAAGTCCGAAACTTTTGTGAAGTTTAAGGAATTTCAAAGTGAGGTAGAGAATCAACGTAACAAGAAGATTAAATTTCTATGATCGGATCGTGGAGGTGAATATCTAAGTTACGAGTTTGGCGAGCATTTGAAGAAATGCGGAATACTTTCACAATTGACACCGCCGGGAAAGCCACAACGTAATGGTGTGTCCGAACGTCGTAATCGAACTCTCTTAGATATGGTTCGTTCTATGATGTCACTTACAGATTTACTGCTAACACTTTGGGGTTATGCATTAGAAAAAGCCGCATTCACTTTAAATAGGGCACCATCTAAATCCGTTGAAACGACACCGTATGAATTGTGGGTAGGGAAGAAACCTAAATTGTCGTTCCTTAAAGTTTGGGGTTGCGAAGCTTATGTAAATAAGTTACAGCCCGACAAGCTTGAACCCAAGGCGGAAAAATGCGTCTTCATATGATACCCGAAGGAAACTATTGGGTATACCTTCTATCATAGATCCGAGGGAAAAATCTTTGTTGCCAAGAATGGATCCTTTCTAGAGAAGGAGTTTCTTTCGAAATAAGTGACTAGAAGGAAAGTAGAACTCGACGAGGTTGTTGAACCTTCTCTCGAACTTGCGAGTAGCATAGCAACATAAGTAGTTCCTGTGGCGCCTACACCAATAAGAGAGGAAGCTAATGATGTTGATCATGAAACTTCGGTTGAAGTTACTACGGAACCTTGCAGATCAACGAGAACTCGTACCACTCCTGATTGGTATGATCCCGTTATGAGTGTCATGTTGGTGGATAACACCGATGACCCTGCGACATATGAGGAAGCGATGATGAGCCCAGATTCCAATAAATGGCAAGAAGCCATGAAATCCGAGATTGGATCCATGTACGAAAACCAAGTATGGACTTTGGTGGACTTACCGGATGGCCGGAAGGCTGTCAAGAACAAATGGATTTTCAAGAAGAAAACAGATGTTGATGGTAATGTTACTGTCTATAAAGCTCGACTTGTCGCAAAAGGGTTTCGACAAATTCAAGGAGTTGACTATGATGAGACTTTCTCACCAGTAGCGAAGCTAAAGTCTGTGAGGATTATGTTAGCAATCGCTGCATATTATGATTATGAGATATGGCAGATGGATGTCAAAATGGCGTTCCTCAATGGAGACATTGATGAAGAGTTGTATATGATGCAACCCAAAGGTTTTGTCGATCCTAAAGATGCTAACAAGGTATGCAAACTTCAACGGTCCATATATGGATTAAAGCAAGCATCCCGAAGTTAGAATCAATGTTTTGATAAGGTAATCAAAAGCTTTGGTTTTATACAAACTTATGGAGAAGCTTGTATTTACAAGAAAGTGAGTGGGAGATCTGTAGCATTCTTAGTACTATATGTAGATGACATATTGTTGATTGGGAATGATGTAGACCTTCTTAATACTGTCAAGGATTATTTGAATAATAGTTTTTCAATGAAAGATCTTGGCGAAGCAGCTTACATATTAGGCATAAAGATTTATAGAGATAGATCGAGACGCCTATTATCATTGTCACAGAGTATATATTTGGACAAAGTTCTAAAGAGGTTTGGAATGGAAGATAACAAGAAAGGGTTCTTGCCCATGTTGCCCAATACGACCTTGAGTAAAAGTCAAAGTCCTGCAACGGCAGAAGATAGAGAAATGACGAGTAAGACTCCCTATGCCTCAGCCATAAGATCTCTTATGTATGCCATGCTTTGTACTAGACCCGACATTGCATATGCTGTTAGTTTGACTAGCAGATATCAAAGTGATCCAGGAGTGGATCATTGAACAACGGTCAAAAACATCCTTAAGTACTTGATAAGAACTAAGGATATGGTTCTTTCTTATGGAGGTGATGAACAGCTCATTGTTAATGGTTACACCGATGCTAGTTGGAACACCAATGTGGATGATTCTAAATCTCAATCTGGATACGTATTTACTTTGAATGGTGCAACATTTAGCTGGAGGAGTGCAAAGCAAAGCATTGTGGCAAGATCTTCAACTGAATCGGAATACATAGCTTCTTCGGAGGCTTCACACGAGGCGATATGGATGAAGGAGTTCATTATAGAGCTCGGTGTGGTTCCAAGTGCGCCAAACCCAATTTCTATCTACTGTGATAACATGGGCGCCATAGCCAATGTGCAAGAACCAAAGTCACACAAGAAGCCGAAGCATATCAAGCTACGTTTTCATGCTATTTGAGAGCATGTCCAAGATAGTGACATAAAGATTTTCAAAGTACACACAGATCTGAATGTGGCGGATCCGTTGACTAAACCTCTCCCGAGGGCAAAATATGACCAGCACCAAACCGCCATGGGTGTTCCGTATATTACCATGTAATCTAGATTAGTTGACTCTAGTGCAAGTGGGAGACTATTGGAGATATGCCCTAGAGGCAATAATAAAAGTGGTTATTACTATATCTTTGTGTTTATGATAAATGTTTACGTTCATGCTATAACAGTATTAACCAGAAACATTAATACTTGTGTGATTTGTAAACTAAATTAGAGTCCCTAGTAAAGCCTCTATGTAATACTAGCTTGTTGGTTAATAGATGATCATGGTTTCCCAATCATGAGCATTGAGATGTTGTTGACAACAAGATCATATCACTAGGAGAATGGTATGATGGACATACTCCTATAGATAAGCTCGTAGCATTAAGATCAATTCATTTCAATAGTTTATTTGCTATAAGCTTTCTGATATATAGTAACGTAATTCCTTCGACCATGAGATCATGCTAATCACCATCACCGGAAGGATGCTTTGATGACATCAAACTGAAGGGTTTCGCGGCATAGTAAATCAAAATTTTCTACGGATGCAAACAGAGGGAAAGCCAAGATCTAATCTAGGAGATGCAAACAACGAGAGATATTGGATTAGATCTTCATACCCTTGAAGATTCGCACAGCGGAACGTTCGTCGGAACGTGGGTGATGTAGTCGTACTCGCTTCTCCTCCTCGCGATCCGATCCGATCTAGCACCACAAGTGGCGGTGCCTCCGTGAGATGCACACGTGCAGCACCTCGACGTCTCCTCCTTCCTCGGACCAGCAAGTATGGTGGAGAGACGGATTAGATCTACAACACGACGGCGTGGTGTATATGGTGGAGAATTTCTGCAGCAGGGCTTCGCCTACAAGCAGTCGGGAGGGAGAGAGGAGGGCAGCAGGCCGGCTAGGGTTGGAGGGGAAGGTGTAGGGGGTTGGTGCGCCCCCAGCCCTCTATATATAGAGGGGTGGGCGCAGCCCTAGCCCCTCCCCCAAGCCAAGGCCGGCGGCCCCAAGGAGGAAGAGTGGGGGGCAAGGAAACCCCCCTTCTAGAAGCTCTATCTAGAGTTTAAACCTCTCTTGGCCGGCTGGGCCCTATGGGGCCTTGTGCCCCTGGCCCAATGTGGCTAGGGAACTCCCTCATAGGCCCATGCCCCCTCCCGGAAGGTGGGGCCACGTTGGTCCCCTTCCGGAAGGTTCTAGAAGCTTCCGGTACAATACCGATTAACCCGGAACAATTCCGAACTCCAGAAAACTGCACTGCCTTATATGAATCTTATTCTCCGGACCACTCCGGAACCTGTCGTGATGTCCCGGATCCCATCCGAGACTCCGAACAAAAACTCATAAACCAATTATCCAATCTATCCTAGCGTCGAGACACATTAAGTGTGTGACCCTGCGGGTTCGAGAATATGCAGACATGATCTTCTATCAATAATCAACAGCGGGGTCTGGACACCCATATTGACTCCCACACATTCATCGATGATCATATCGGATGAACCACGATGCCAGGATTCAATCAATCCCATATATAAATTCCCTTCGTCTCGCGATATTTTTACTTGCCCGAGATTTGATCGTCGGTACCGTCATACCTAGTTCAATCTCGTTCACAGCAAGTACTTTACTCGTTCCGTAATCCGATATCACTTTGTGATTAACTCCTTAACCACATGCTTGCAAGCGGTGTTGATATCGATTACCGAGTGGGCCCGAAGTATATCTCTCCGACTTGAGAGGGACAAATTCCATCTCGATACATACAACCCAACAGATACTTTCCGATCACCTGAGAGACACCTTTATGATCACCCTCTCATAGGATGACGTTTGATGACCTCAAAGCTTTCTTCCGATACCAGGGAGTTGTATTATCTCATGGTCTAAGGAATACAATATTTGACATAAGAAAAGCTTCACAAAGACGAACACGATGACACGATCTAATTGTTTCGCTTAGTTTGGGTCTGTCCACCATATCATTCTCCCAATGATATGATCTCATTATTAATCGACAACTCATGTCCATGGTTAGGAAACCTTAACCATCATTAATCAATGAGCTAGTCCATAGAGGCGTACTAGGGACACGGTGTTGTTCACAAACCACACAAGTATTAAAGTTTCCGCTTAATACAATTCTAGCATGGAATATAAACATTATCATGAACAAGAATTATAATAATAACATCTTTATTATTGCCTCTAGGGTATAATTCCAACAGTCTCCCACTTGCACTAGAGTCAATAATCTAGTTTACATTTGGCAACAATCTCACACCCATGGCACTGAGGTGTTGATCATGTTTTACACGTGGAAGAGGTTTAGTCAATGGATCTGCGACATTCAGATCTGTATGTACTTTGCTAATCTTCAGATCTCCATCTGCTATATAATCTCGGATTATATGAAACTTGCGGTTGATATGCTTGGTCTTTGGATGATATCTTGGTTCCTTAGCGAGTGCTATGGCGCCAATGTTGTCACACAATATCTCTAGTGGGTCCAATGCACTTGGAACCATGCCAAGCTCAGTGATGAAGTTCCTGATCCAAACTCCTTCACTTGACGCTTCTGCAGCCGCCATGTATTCCGCTTCTACTGTAGATCCCGCGTTCACGCTTTGCTTGCAGCTTCTCCAGCTCACAGCTCCTCCATTCAAAATATACACATATCCTGTCTGAGATTTAGAATCATCCTTGTCGGTGTCGAAACTAGCGTCGACGTAACCTTTTACGATGAGCTGTTCATCACCCCCACAGACTAAGAACATTTCTTTAGTCCTATTCAGGTACTTTAGGATGTTCTTCACGACTGTCCAGTGTTCCACTCCTGGATCACTTTGATATCTGCTCGTCAAACTAAGAGCATTGGACACATCTGGTCTAGTACACAACATGGCATACATGATAGAACCTATGGCCGAGGCATAAGGCACTTTGCTCATAGCTTCCCTATCATTTACCATAGCTGTACACTGATCCTTGCTCAATATCTTACCTGACAACATAGGCACTGAACCTTTCTTTGCCTTATCCATTCTGAACCTTTTCAGAACTTTGTCTAGGTATGTACTCTGGCTTAAAGCTATCAGGCGTTTTTGTCTATCTCTATAGATTTTGATGCCCAATATATAAGCAGCTTCACCTAGGTCTTTCATTAAAAAACACTTGTTCAAATAACTCTTCACATCGTTAAGCATGTTAATGGTATTTCCAATAATCAATATGTCATCCACATATAGTACCAGAAACGTCACCGAGCTCCCACTCACTTTCTTGTAGATGCAAGCTTCGTAGCAATTTGGAACAAATCCAAAGCTCTTGATCACTTGATCAAAACGAAGGTTCCAACTCCGAGATGCTTGCTTCAGTCCATAAATGGAACGCTGAAGTTTGCATACTTTATCAGCATCCTTAGGATTGACAAAACCTTCGGGTTGAATCATATACAACTCTTCATCAATGTTGCCATTGAGGAAAGCAGTCTTGACATCCATCTGCCATATTTCATAATCATGAAACGTAGCCATTGCTAATAAAATCCGAATGGACTTAAACATCGCTACGGGAGAGAAAGTCTCATCGTAGTCAACACCTTGAACTTGTCAAAAACCTTTCGCAACAAGCCGTGCTTTATAGACGGTAACATTACCATCCGCGTCCGTTTTCTTCTTGAAGATACATTTGCACTCAACGGCCTTTCGGTCGCTAGGAGGGTCCACCAAAGTCCATACTTGGTTTTCGCTCATGGATCCCAATTCGGATTTCATGGCTTCTAGACATTTCTCAGAGTCTGGGCTCATCATCGCTTCCTCATAGTTCGTAGGTTCACTGTCTTCTACTAACAAGACAGTCAAGACAGGGTTGCCGTACCACTCAGGAGGGGCTCGCGACCTTGTCGACCTGCGATGTTCAGTAGCAGCATCGTCCGAAGCTTCATGATCCTTGTCATTAGCTTCCTCTATTGTTGGTGCAGGCGGCACTGGAACAATTTCAGGTGCTGCGCTACTCTCCAACTCAAGAGAAGGTTCAGTAACCTCGTCTAGCTCTACTTTACTCCCACTCACTTCTTTCGAGAGAAACTCCTTCTCAAGAAAGGAACCGTTCTTTGCGACAAACACTTTGCCTTCGGTTCTGTGATAGAAGGTATACCCAATAGTTTCCTTAGGGTATCCTATGAAGACGCATTTCTCCGCTTTGGGTTCGAGCTTGTCCGGCATCAACTTCTTGACGTAAGCTTCGCACCCCCAAACTTTAAGAAACGACAACTTAGGTTTAGCACAAAACCACAGTTCATACGGTATCGTCTCAACGGATTTAGATGGTGCCCTATTTAAAGTGAATGCAGCGGTTTCTAATGCATAACCCCAAAATGATAACGGCAAATCAGTAAGAGACATCATTGATCGGACCATATCTAATAAGGTTCGATTCCGGAGTTCAGACACACCATTGCGCTGTGGTGTTCCGGGTGGCGTGAGTTGCGAAACAATTCCGCTTGCTTTAAGATGCGTGAGAAAATCATAACTTAAATACTCGCCCCCACGATCGGATCGTAGAAACTTGATCTTTCTGTTACGATGGTTCTCCACTTCATTCTGAAATTCCTTGAACTTTTCAAATGTTTCAGATTTATGTTTCATTAAATAGATATACCCATATCTACTTAATTCATCGGTAAAAGTGAGAAAATAGCGATATCCACCGCGCGTCGAAACACTCATCGGTCCGCATACATCGGTATGTATGATTTCCAACAAGTCCGTTGCTCGCTCCATCATACCGGAGAACGGTGTTTTGATCATCTTGACCATGAGGCATGGTTCACATGTGTCAAATGATTCAAAATCAAGAGACTCCAAAAGTCCATCAGAATGGAGTTTCTTCATGCGCTTTACACCAATATGACCTAGACGACAGTGCCACAAATAAGTAGTATTATCACTATCTACTTTGCATCTCTTAGCCTCAATGTTATGGATGTGTGTTTCATCCCTTTCGAGATTTAGAAGAAATAAACCATTCACAAGAGGTGCATGACCATAAAAGATGTTACTCATATAAATAGAACAACCATTATTCTCCGATTTAAACGAATAACCGTCTTGCAATAAACACGATCCAGAAATAATGTTCATGCTCAACGCAGGCACATAATAACATTTATTAAGGTTTAAAACTAATCCCGAAGGTAAAACTAAGGAGAGCGTGCCGACGGCCATCACATCAACTCTTGATCCGTGGCCAACGCGCATCGTCACCTCATCCCTCGCAAGCCGCCGTCTATTCCGTAGCTCCTGTTTCGAGTTACAAATATTAGCAACTGAACCAGTATCAAATACCCAGGCACTACAACGAGGGCTAGTAAGGAAAACATCAATAACATGTATATCAAATATACCTTTGATGGTGCCAGCCTTCTTGTCCGCTAAGTACTTCGGACAGTTGCGCTTCCAGTGACCCTTGTCCTTGCAATAGAAGCACTCAGTGTCCGGCTTAGGACCAGACTTGAGCTTCTTCTCAGCAGGGGCAACGCGCTTGCCGCCGCCTTTCTTGAAGGGCTTCTTTGCACCCTTACCTTTCTTAAAGGAGGGCTTGTTGACCATCAACACATGATTATCCTTCTTGATGTCCACCTCCGCAGCCTTCAGCTTTGCGAAGAGCTCGGTGATCGTATCAGTGGAACCAATCTGATTATGAGTCACTACAAAACTTTTGTAGCTGGGAGGGAGTGATTGCAGAATCCTGTCAATCTTGAGCTCCTCTGGAATCGTGCATTCCAGTTGCTCAAGGCGTTGAGTGTAGCCCGTCATCTTAATGGCGTGCTCACTAACGGAACTCCCTTCCTCCATCTTGCAGTTAAAGAACTTCTCAGAGATCTCATATCTCTTAGAACGGGCCTGAGTCTGAAACATGGTTTTCAGCTCTTCGATAATCTCAAAGGGCCCGGGATAGTCTTCAAAACGATTTTGAAGTTCCGGTTCCATAGCAAACAACATGGTGCTCTTAATCACACCATAATCATCTTTGCGCGACTGATAGACAGCTTTCTCATCAGCCGACGCAGTTGCAGCAGGGGGGTCACCTAACGCTTTCCCAAGCACATAGTCCTTTTGACCGCCAGAGAGAATGATTCTTAGATTGCGGAACCAATTGGTGAAGTTAGACCCATTGTTCTTAAGCTTTTCTTTCTCAGCAAAAAACGTTGAAGTTGAAGTTGGACTTAGCCATGTGATCTACAATATTTGCAAGTACAAATTAGACTATGTTCATGATAACTAGTTCAACTTTTAATCAAATTACTAGATGAACTCCCACTAAATTCAACATCCCTCAAGTTGTTTAGTGAACACGATCCAAATTCACCACACCTAATCCGATCTTCACGAGAAGAGATGTGGTTTAAATGGTGGACAACGAAGTGTCGATCATATCATTCATATGACTCATGGTTAACCTTTCGGTTCATGTGTTCCGAGGCCATGTCTGTACATGGTAGGCTCATCAAGTTAGACCCAAGTATTTCCGCGTGTGCAAAACTGGCTTGCACCGTTGTATGTGAGCGTAGAGCCTATAGCACCCGATCATCACGTGATGCTTGGACACGACGAACTTTCGCAACGTTGCATACTTGGGGAGAACACAGTTTTTATCTTGATCTTTAAGTGAGGAATCATCTTTTAATGCTACCGTCGCGATCTAAGCATAATAAGATACATAAAAGGATAAACATCACATGCATATAACTTTATGTGACATGGTATAGCCAATCTTCGCGCAATGATCTCCATCTTGTGCGTTCCGGCATGATCTCCATCACTCCACCATGATTGCCTCCACCACGAATAGCAACTACAACTATTGATAACTACTTAGCGATAAAGTGAAACTATTACATGGCGCATAAGAAGTTGACACACAGGTCATACACAATTATAAAGACAACCATATGGCTCCTGCCGGTTGTGTACTCATCGACATGCAAGTCGTGAAACATTACAAAACATGATCATCGCATACATTATACACATCACATCTTGGGCCATACCATATCACAGAAAACACTCCCTGCAAAAACAAGTTAGACGCCTCTACTTTGTTGTTGCATGTTTTACGTGGCTTATGGGAGTGGATCCTAAGAACGATTCTTACCTACGGAAAGCCGCAACGGTGATATTATGGTTGCCAAACTCCGGTGTTAATCCCATGACAACTATAGTGAGAAAAGCTGACATCCACCAGCCGCATGTGTGGAACAAGCCACACGTCAAGTGCGGAGCCGGTCTCGCGAACGACGTCGCGTAAGGTTGGCCTGGACCGCTTCAATCTCACTATCCCGCGCCATAAGAAGAACACAAACAAGAGGCTTGCAACAGAAAACATCAACGCCCGCAACAACCATGTTGCGTTCTACTCGTGAAACATATCTACGCATAGATCTAGCTCTGATACTGAAGGGTTTCGCGGCATAGTAAATCAAAATTTTCTACGGATGCGAACAGAGGGAAAGCCAAGATCTAATCTAGGAGATGCAAACAACGAGAGAGATTGGATTAGATCTTCATACCCTTGAAGATTCGCACAGCGGAACGTTCGTAGGAACGTGGGTTATGTAGTCGTACTCGCTTCTCCTCCTCGCGATCCGATCCGATCTAGCACCACAAGTGGCGGTGCCTCCGTGAGATGCACACGTGCAGCACCTCGACGTCTCCTACTTCCTCGGACCAGCAAGTATGGTGGAGAGACGGATTGGATCTACAACACGACGACATGGTGTATATGGTGGAGAATTTCTGCAGCAGGGCTTCGCCTACAAGCAGTCGGGAGGGAGAGAGGAGGGCAGCAGGGCGGCTAGGGTTGGAGGGGAAGGTGTAGGGGGTTGGTGCGCCCCCATCCCTCTATATATAGAGGGGTGGGCGCATCCCTAGCCCCTCCCCCAAGCCAAGGCCGGCGGCCCCAAGGAGGAAGAGTGGGGGGCAAGGAAACCCCCCCTTCTAGAAGCTCTATCTAGAGTTTAAACCTCTCTTGGCCGGCTGGGCCCTATGGGGCCTTGTTCCCCTGGCCCAATGTGGCCAGGGCACTCCCTCATAGGCCCATGCCCCCTCCCGGAAGGTGGGGCCACGTTGGTCCCCTTCCGGAAGGTTCTAGAAGCTTCCGGTACAATACCGATTAACCCGGAACAATTCCGAACTCCAAAAAACTGCACTGCCTTATATGAATCTTATTCTCCGGACCACTCCGGAACCTCTCGTGATGTCCCGGATCCCATCCGAGACTCCGAACAAAAACTCATAAACCAATTATCCAATCTATCCTAGCGTCGAGACACATTAAGTGTGTGACCCTGCGGGTTCGAGAATATGCAGACATGATCTTCTATCAATAATCAACAGCGGGGTCTGGACACCCATATTGACTCCCACACATTCATCGATGATCATATCGGATGAACCACGATGCCAGGATTCAATCAATCCCATATATATATTCCCTTCGTCTCGCGATATTTTTACTTGCCCGAGATTTGATCGTCGGTACCATCATACCTAGTTCAATCTCGTTCACAGCAAGTACTTTACTCGTTCCGTAATCCGATATCACTTTGTGATTAACTCCTTAACCACATGCTTGCAAGCGGTGTTGATATCGATTACCGAGTGGGCTCGAAGTATATCTCTCCGACTTGGGAGGGACAAATCCCATCTCGATACATACAACCCAACAGATACTTTCCGATCACCTGAGAGACACCTTTATGATCACCCTCTCATAGGATGACGTTTGATTACCTCAAAGCTTTCTTCCGATACCAGGGAGTTGTATTATCTCATGGTCTAAGGAATACAATATTTGACATAAGAAAAGCTTCACAAAGACGAACACGATGACACGATCTAATTGCTTCGCTTAGTTTGGGTCTGTCCACCATATCATTCTCCCAATGATATGATCTCATTATTAATCGACAACTCATGTCCATGGTTAGGAAACCTTAACCATCATTAATCAATGAGCTAGTCCATAGAGGCGTACTAGGGACACGGTGTTGTTCACAAACCACACAAGTATTAAAGTTTCCGCTTAATACAATTCTAGCATGGAATATAAACATTATCATGAACAAGAATTATAATAATAACATCTTTATTATTTCCTCTAGGGTATAATTCCAACACAAACACCACACCGTAACTGGGTGGCTATAAAGGTGGCATTGAGTGTTCGGAAAGTATGTGTTGAGGCACATGGATCAAGAGTGGGATTTGTCCATCCATATGACGGATAGATATACTCTGGGCCCTCTCGGTGGAATGTCATCCAATTGGCTTGCAAGCATGTGACTGGCTCACAAGGGATCACATATCACGGGAACGAGAAAAGAGTACTTATCGGTAATGAGGTTGAACTAGGTATGCAGAGATACCAACGATCAAAACCTCGGATAAGTAAACTATCGCGAGACAAAGGGAAATTGGTATCGTATGTAAGTGGTTAATTTGATCGCAAAGTAATCTTAGAAATATGCGGGAGCCATATGAATTTCCAGATTCCTCTATTGGTTATTGATCGGAGAAGTGTCTCGGTCATGTCCGCATAATTCACAAACCATAGGGAGACACACTTAAGGATTCAATGTTGTTTAGTAGATATGGAATGTTAGTAGGGATACCGAATGTTGTTCGGAGTCTCGGATGGGATCCGGGATATCACGAGGAGATCCGGAATGGTCCGGAGAATAAGATTCATATAAGGAAAGTCCGATTCCGGAGTTCAGGAAAGATTCCGATGTTTTCATCGGAGAGGTTCTAGAAGGGTCTAGAAGGTTCACCGGTCCGGAAGGGGAATGGTCCATGAATGTGTCATGGGTAAGTGTAATGATTAGATCATATCTTAGGACACTTGGTGTGGACATTTGCAAGAGAGAATTAAAGCTCTAAATTGAAAGTCAAACGAGAAGTTTGAAAAGTCAAACTGGAACAATGGTTTCCTAGTGAAAGAAGGAAAGAATCCTTCTCTCAATCCAACTTGGGTTTGGGTTTGGATTTAAACCCACCCCTTCCAAGGCTGCCCCTTCTCATAAATAGAGGGGGAGGGCTGCCCCAAACACACAAGCCCTAGCCCTCCCACACCCGCGCCGCCGCCGGCTCGTCGCCCTAGTCGCCGCCGACACCTCCTCCTCCTCCCGGTCTTCTAAACCCTAGATCACCGAGAAACCCTAGATCCACCATAACTCGCATCGGCTTAGGCGAAGCCCTGCGGGATCTTCCCTCTACTTCCGTCACCACGCCGTCATGCTACCGGAATCACGAGGGGAGAACTACAACCTCCGCTGCCTGCTGAAACAAGGGAGAGGAAGGTCTTCATCGAGTACCGAACGTATGACCGACTGCGGAAGCGCTGCCGCAACACAGCGCCGGAAGGATCGTCTACGCAATCTTTAGATCGGCAAGTGTACGACTACATCACCCACGAGAATCTGCTCTCGTTAACCGCTTTGGAATCTTCGAGGATGAGTGCTTCTATCGACTCGTTGCTACAATCTAGTAGATAGATCTTGGCTTGTTTGTGTGCATGCGGTAGAATTTTTTTGTTTTCCATGCTACGAACCCCTACACGCATCACTACCGATCCGTCTGCGCGGGGGGGGGGGGGGAGGGGGGGAGGGTAGAGTATATTACGGTTATGTTATATTTGGTAGTTTAAATATTGCAATCCAATTCTATCTCTAGTAGTCTTCTTGCCTTCCAAGTCTTCTAGTACTATATAAACAGCCTAAGGGCTCACGATGTAATCACCACTTGCAATATCAATACAGATAATATTCCGCAATTTTACAACAACGACAGAAGCATACTTAGCAGAATCTTTTTGAAGTTGTGTCAAACAAGTCAAAGTCGACTTATACCCGAAGAAATCATGACCTAGCCGAAAAGAAATTTGAAAAAATGGAAACTACGCCAACATAAAAAAATGACTCTATACGAGTTACTCGGACACTTGGAGCCCCAGATCCAGTACGAAGCCGGCAGTAATTGCCTAGTTTAGAGTTATTTTCCTACTAAGGAATCTATAATTTGCTCGTGTAACCGTCTTCTAGGCTTGTACGGAAATACACAGTCTCCTAGGCTTGTACGGAAAGACCAGTCATCCCATATAAGTTGTGAGGGGTGATGACCACATTAAATTTAAGCACACAATCTACAAAATCAATACAAACTACTTTTACTCTCAAACCCTTGTTCCTGATTCCGTTTTTGGTCGAATCAATGTTTCGAAGAATCGATAACTGAGTTAGGGCGATTAGGTTGACCAACTCAATCATTAGACGCTGTAATCTCAAATAGGGTCCCTCCCGAGAAACCAGGGCTTCTCGTTCTAAAAGTGCCGACTCACTATCGTGTGTACCGCGTTGTGAGATCAGCCTCCTAAAACGCATTAAGGTGCATCAGCCTTACTCTTCCAGAATCTTATATTTAGTCGGTTAAACGTATTGACGACTCCTATCATCCGGTTGTGGATCCGTCATGCGAGTGTGCATCGCCGATTAAAGCACAAGAGACCCTATTACTTTGTACATTTCATAGTGCCGCTAAAAACGTTATAAAAAAACACTCGTTGCAAACATTTTTTAAAGTTATTTCTAAAAGTCGGTTTTTAAGGGTAGTACACCTTTCAATTCAAATTAATGTACTCGGATTTTTCTAGATTCGGATGTATCTACCACTAAAATATGACTAGATACATGAATCTAGATAAATCTGAGTACATCAATTTAGATTGGAAAGAG